>OX439141.1:87713809-90328821 GCA_949318255.1 Pollenia labialis | reverse complement strand
AATGCTGGGGCAATCTTGACTGTTGACTCTGTTGCTGTTGTTGTTGTGGTGTTGGTGCTTGTTGTTGCTGCTGTGGTTGTTGTTGAGTTAGAGCACCGTAACCGGCAGGGCCAACATTTGCGCCTGGCTGTTGCAATAAAACTACTCATCATGCTTTGCTGTGTGGCATAGGGTAATTTTTTGAGGATCCTGTTGACTATAGGCGGGGCATATGCTGCCTGTAACTAAAAAAATATGAATTTTTATAATTATAATAATTTTTTTATATAATAATTTTAACTTGAAATATATGAAACTTAAACGCTAGAAAAAAAATAGAAAATGGTTTTAAAAAGTGATTCGAATCTAAGCGTATTAATTTACAAGATGATGGAAGAAGCTCGCCTGATTTTGATAGTTTATTCCGAATAGTTGACATTTTAAACAAATAAAAAACCAAAATATAAAATGTTCACAAACACAAAAACCTGTCTTGTGTTGGTATTGTGGTTGCAATTTATTTTTTTTTATGTTAATGATCTCTTAAAAATTAGAACGTTTGTGACTAAAGATGGTGTTAGCTGTAATTTGTTGCAAAGAAGCTTTCAAAACTTACCTTGGCTGTGATGATGACTGCCTTTGCTGCGTAGGCGGACCAGCCTGGGGATGACCATATGCTCCTAGACCGGTACCTGGATAGGCTCCAGCCTGCCCGGGTACTGTAGGAGCAGCGCCCCAACCGCTTAAATCACCCATACCCATGCCGGCATGCTGATCAGCCGCACTTAAAACCATAAATATTATCTGCTGCTGGTTGATAAGTTGGGTATTGGGGCTGCTGTTGCAATGGATGAGGGGCTCGATGGCGGGGATAGCCGCCGGGAGGACCCATTGCCCTAGGAGATGCTGCAGCCGCGGCAGCTGCAGCAGCGGGATCATAGCGATAGTAGGGGTCTCTAAATAAGGAAAAAGAGTAATAAGATAATTAAAATAGTCTAGGCACACTTCTTACCCTTGATGATTTCCGTGAAACATATTTTGGGCATTTCCATCCATCAGTTGTAAAACTCGATTAATTGATGAAATGTCTGTCTCTCTTTCCCTCTAATCAAGTATAAGTTTTTCTATTTGAAAATTTCCTCTATTTATAGAATTTTTCAAAATAGTTGGATTCAAAACAAAATAGTTTATTGTATTTGTTTCCTAGTTTATTTAAAATTATTTTCAACTAGTTTTTAACACGGCCTTTTATAAAAAAGGATTTAAAATCCTTTAAATCTTTTGCAAAAAACTCTTCAATAATTGAATCCATTTTTTAAAATGAAATTACAAAGTCCTTATTAAAGATTTTTTTTTTAATTAAATTAAAATTTAAACAATACACCACGACGACACGTTAAAATAAATAGTAGAATTTAAATTAATAAGATGATTTTTTCAGTTGTAATTTGTTGTAGATAATATATATTTTAAGTTATATAAAATAATTATGAATTTTATTGTTGGCTGCTGCTGATTTTAGTTTTTGTTTCTGCTAAGAAGTTGAAGTTTATTTGATTTTGCAAATTTCTACGTCCAAATTGTGAGAAAAAAAAAGAATTTGAAAAACTTGTATTTTCACACTTTTTTGTTTTTGTTTTCTCATGCAAATATTTTCTAATATCAAGATTTGCCTGTTTTACTTTTTAATGTATTTCTACTTAGTTTTAATTTAACTTTTATGTAGTTTTTCTGCTAACGTCTTTGTAATATATATATATTTTTTTTTTTTGGTTAATTTAAACAATTTTACTTTTAGTTATATTGTTTTAAATTAACAAATGGGGTTCGACGACATGTTGTTTGATATTTACTGTAATTTATTTTAGTAATGAGACATTATTTTTTCTTATAAACAGCTGAAAATAAAAAAAGAAATAAGAAAATAAATAAATTGAAGTTTTAAAAAAGCAACAATATACATATTTGTATTATAAATTAGCACACCCACTAAAGTTGGATAATTATTATTATTTTTATTACAAAGAAGTTTCTAACATTAATATTAATTGATCAAAAAACTTTAAATCTAATGGTGTTTTCTTTTCTAAAAAAAAAAAATACCACATTTTTAAAGGTGCATGTATAAAATGTCTTGCCGAGTATGTAATACCGCAATTTTTTATTTGACGAGAACAAAACATAAAAATGGATCGCCCTGTTTTTAACAGCTTGCAAAAAGTTTGTTCTTCAATATGTAAAAAGTATGTACATAAATCAAAATGTGTGTTCTTCAAATTATAAAAAAAAAATATACATTAACCCAAATTTGTTAATTGAACGATATTAAATAAATAAATAAATGAACAAAATGAAAGATGAAATTCCAATTTCTTTAGTTTGTTTTTCATAAAATATGTAAACAAGAAAATGTCTTTGCCAGATCGCCGATTTATTAACATCAAGTTTTTACGATTTCTTGTTTTGTTTTTTTTTTTTTTTTTCAAAAACAATTTAATAACACCGAATCCATTTAATTTTATATCAATGATAGCCTACCATTAATGCTTTCTTTTGTCGTAGTCGACTCCTAAGAGAATAAATTTTATTTTTGCTCAAAAAAATAATAATCAAAAAGTAACTGTTATTGTTATTCAAAAAAATCAAAAAAAAACAGTTGTTTTTGTTCAAAAAATAAAAAATCAAAATAACTGTTATTTTTGATTAAAAAAAAAAAATACTTCTATATGCTTTTTTTATTCAAAATTTTAAAGTGACTGTTATTTTCGGTCTCTGGTTGTTAGTAGGGATGCCAATCCCAAAATCCCGGAATTATTCTAAAAAATTTAAGTCCCGAATCTTGGGATTTTTATGAGATTTTGGGTTTAGTAAAAATGTGCTATTTTTTTTTATCAAATACAAGTAAATATATTTAAATAAACGCGAGTCACCCTGTTAAAAATAACTTCAAAAATGTAATATTAAATCATACTGGCAATTAATTTAATTTTTAACTGGCTACAAAAAGAAGTCGCAAGTAAATAAATGTTGCATGCAAAATCAGAAGATAAAGTTTGGTGTGGCCTTTTTTCTAAGTGAATGATAATACCAAAGGTCTTTTGACACATACATATTTGTTTAAGTTTATTTTATTAGATTAATACTTGCATATATTTAGCTTTGTATTTATTTATGAGACCATCCAGAAGTGTTGAATGCTAACATTGGTTTCGTAGGTAGCATATGTTTGCAATAAAATAAGGTATCGATTATACATAATTTTTTTATTAATAGACTAGCTCACTACCAGCTAGCCTACCGGGGCACTTACATACTTTAAAAGAATACATTAAACTGTTTTATTTTGTAATGAGTTTAATTTTCTTCATGAATTTATTTGTTTTAATACTTATACATAAACATTAAATTATAATTATATGAATTTTAAAAATTGTATTTATTCTATATAAAATCCCGATTCGTCCCGGGATCCCGTTTTTTTTTTAAATTAAAAATACTGAATCCCGGGTTTCAAAAAACCTAGTCCCATTTGGCATCCCTAGTTGTAAGTAATACACGATTTTTGGAAATATCTGATTTGAAATATTTTTTGAAAGAAACTAATAAATTTAGTTTACATTTGGCAGCTTAGATTTTCTGTGAATTGCGCTGCACACAACTCTCATGGTAATCTGGCAACCTTAGATATATGAGACTTCAAAATGGGTGTGCTATCTATAACTTAAAATTTGAAAAAAATTTGCACTAAAATTGCGCACATCTAGGATAACTAATATAAAGTTCTTAAACTTCAAATATCTGAAAAATCTTTAAAGTTTTGAGTTTAAAGAATATTTTATAGGTTTCTTTTTGGTTAAAAGGCATTAATAATCGAATTTAGTTTTTGTTGCTGTGTGGCTGGCAATTAATATTTTCACTGGTAATCTGCAAATAAAAAAAGAAAAATAATTACAAATTAATTTAAACAAAATGTAATTTTAAAATATTTTATAATTAAATAGGCTTATACGCTTAATATATTATATACTAAATACGTATTGTATGTATGTATGTATGTACATCTAAAAAAAGTAATCAACTTTGCGAGACCGAGGCGCTAAGTTCCAATACATGATTTTGAGCAAATAAAAGTATTTGCCGGCAAACAAATATTTGTCCAATGTGAACATAGTATGTACACAAACAATCAAATATTTTAGTAATTTTTGAGCAAACATTTATTTGATATTACAAAAAATTGTAAGAGCAAACAACGACAAATAATTTTAGCCATGTACCCGATAGAAGCAATTTTTCCTGTAAGTTTTCGGATTTTTTACAGTTTTTAAGATTTTTAATAATTATTAGAGTTTGCTATCATGCCAATTTTTGCTAATTTAGCCATTTTCACCGAATTTTTGCCATTCCTTATACTTTGAGGGACTTTTAATCAATTTTATGGCTTGTATGAAATATTAAAATTTTTCGCAAATTTTCGTTGTTTTTGCAACATTTTATTTTGTTCTTTCTCCGACATTTTGTTTTTAACCGAATTATATATTTTAGGGGTTGTTTCCAATTTTTCGCAAATTTTAGCCATGTTTCCGTTAACCATTGTCTTTCAATTTTGTTTTTCTTTTACATACTCCTGTTCTAACAATATAAGAGATGCTGCTCCACAGAATAAAACAAATAATTAGGCTTCTGCGCGAATTTTAACTGTTTGTGAAATATATTTCCATTTTTGAACACTTTCATTAAATAATTATTTGATGCAAATATTTTTTTTAATCTGAAGCATGGCAAACATGAATTTATTTATTTTATTTGACACTATTTGCCAACAAACAAAAATTGTCAATTATTTGAGCTTAGTTTGAACATCAAACAATATATTTTTTTGTTTCACACAGTTTGAAGCAAATATCAGAATAAATATTTTCGTCAAATATTTCATTAGTCTGAACGTACCTTAAGTGTTGGAATATAAAAAAGTAATTAAAAAATATTTGGGGGATTCACAAGGTGTCATAAAGTCATGTCTTAAAATAATAACATGAAAATATACGACTGTTGTGAACAACCCCTTATAATTCTAATGCATGAATTAATAAATAAAATTATATCTTTCCTGAATATTTTCCATTTTTCAGACGCAAACCACAAATAAATTTTATTTTGTTTGTTTATTAAACATCAGAGTCCTAAGCCGATCTAATTTGACGCCGCAAGTGTTTTGTTGCAAAAATTGCTAGCCGCAGGTTAAATTCGGATATTAGCCGGATAAAACTATACTATCAACGGCGACGGCTACAAAAACTAATGCAGTTCGGCCCTGCCGCTCAGCGCTGGTCTCTTTTGATTAATTACGACTGTATAATAAACATAACAAGCAAAGTTCTTTTAATTTAAGACACTTTTTGTTTACAAAGCAACAACAATTTTTTTAAACTATTGTAAAATGTTACAACATTATGTCAATATAACATGATAGCACATCTTGTGAATACCCCAATTGTACATAATTTAAATTTTATTTTTAGTGGCAAACGAAAAAAGATATCAAAGCTAGGAAATAAAATATTAAATTTTTAAACAATTTGGACTTTCTTTGTGTTTAGTTCTGACCTATATATGTAGATATGTACATATGTATGTTGTACTTTAGAATTGTAATAGCTTTGCGGATTACGTCAGTACATCCGTACGTAAAATGCGTAAACTACACAATTCGGAACTTAACGAAGTATATTGCTTTATTATTATTTTTTCTAATATCTGTGGTAACAAGTTATAACAGCCTAAGTCTGTTTTTCAATATTTTCAGTACAGCAGTTTAAAGTTTGAAATCTTCACTAAAAATCAGGAGACGGCTTTTTTGGAAAACTTTGCTATAGATTCCAAAGAAACGAATTGCTTTACTTGGTTGTTAAAAAAAATAGTTGTTTATTTTCGTAGTCAAAAGATATTACCGAAAAAGACACTTAAGCTCTTATGAATTGTTGAACAAAAGAAAGACAAAAAGTTTAAGTTGAGTTAGGCTATTATTCCAGATAAAATAAAAGACTTTCAGTGTGCCCAAATTGACATAAATTATTAATATATTCCAATCTTTTTTAGCTTCGATCTCTCATTTTGAGTTAGGTTGTTATTCCTATTAAATAATTCATAAAGTTTAAAGAATAACAACTTAAGTTAATTTAGGCAATAATGAAAAAAAAATGTTTATATGTATATGTTGTAATCTAGAATTGATTATGCCAAAACAGTCATTTAGAAAAATAACTTAAACTTTTCATTTACTAAAAATTATTACAAATTTGTAACAATTGTTACTAGTAAAATTTTTTTTAACATGTACATAATGGCAAATATCAAAAACGGCATAGTATAGTCGTGTAGAAAATTAAAAGTTATTAATTAAAAATATGATAATTTTTTCGGATTGTTAAACAAGTTCACGCAGGGATCGGGTTGAAGTTTGAAAACAATCATTTTTTATCTCACGGAAATTTAAAAAAAATATACACCTGATATTTGTATATATTCCTATACGTATCACCTAAATAATATTTTGGAATTTATCAACAGATTTAGATTTGAAAATTTTCCTACGGTAGGTTTAAGAAATTTGCTTCCCTGCGTTAAGTTTTTTTTCGCAAAACGACGGGAGACAGTTGTTTTCATTACTAAAACATTCTTGGCCACGTCGTGGTACTATGCCAAAAATTTGTTTATTGCCCTAATGTGCATAGATATTATAAAACTGTAACCATCTGCATCTGGATAACATGGAGTTAATTCTTCACTGTTAACTTTAGGATTGCTTATAAGAATCGAATATATAATTGGGATATTCACAAGTGTTCTAATAAGTCATATCGTCATAATGTCCTAAATAAAATGTTACAATTAATTAAAAAAAATATTGTTGTGTTAAACAAACATTTTAATGCTGTGTTCATTATTTTGTCGTTACTGTACATTAGAAATCTAAATTATAAGCGCTTGCCCACAGCAGTCATATATATTTCTTTTAAATATTTTAAGACATATGACTTTACAACTTTATGACTACCTTGTGAATAGCCCAAATATGTAACAGAAATTAAAATTCCAACAATACTAAAAAAAACTGTCTGAAATAGATAACCATATAATCATTTTTGTCGTAGACGTCAAAATAGACGACAGTGTCATGCATGTAGTCGTTGACGACATTGTCGTCTACGTAATATTTCGTTCGAATGAACGACAAGAACAGCGACATTGTCTTTCTTTGGTGGTGCACGATTTTCGCGACACTTGTTCGAAAATGTCGTTGACGATTTGTTCTCGCTGGCCCTCTAATGTCGTGCTGGAATCAACATTATCGAAGACGTCTTAAAGACATGGCCAACTGGGATACTTTCCGTGTGTAGTGTATCCACACATCTGGATTATGCAACCATTCAAATTGATTATAAATAAAAGTAAACAAACTACATTATTGAGATAGGTCAGCAACAAAGCAAATTCTCGACACGTTGTCGCAATTATAAATTCTTTTAAGAATTTGATATTTTAAATAAACAACGGTCAACGTTGACTTGCTTAGGTCGAAAACAGTAGTTCAATGTACATACTTACGTTGTTACAATTTTATGCTGATCTAACAAACTTCAAACCAATAAGAATAAATATTTACATTTATAATGTAAACTCTAAATACAAAAGAAGTGATTGAGTGAACTTTTGTCAAGTCACTCAATATTAGGTAAATCTTTATTTTCATGAGTAGTATTTAAGCCAAACAAATTCAATAAATAAAAATAAATTAATATCATAACTTAAATAAACATCACAAATCAGAGCTTGCGCTTACTTAAAGAAATCCAACTTTTGATTTTAACGGTCACCCTAATGTACAGTTACGGACAATAAAATGGGGTGTAAGTAAGCTGACATAATAATAACAGAATAAGATTCTAAGTAACTGACAGAACTGGCATTGCAACAAAAAAAGAGTAAGAGTGCAGGTGATTATAATAACTAGAAGTCGAAAAATTAATTAAATAAACAATAATATTTTTTATAATTTATTTATTTATTTAAATCAAATTAAATTTCAGGATATCATAGGTGTGCAAAATTAAAAAATCAGAAAATATAAAAAAAAAGTTCAATATACACGCAGAAAAAACCATAGAATACATATTAGGGTGTGCGTGAAACGGTAGCCTAGTATTATGGTGAGTTAAAATTGTCAAGAATTTCTACGGCTAAAGAATTTTTTTTTTTTTATTAAATACGAAACTTTTATAAATAACAAAAAAAAAACAAACAACGTAGCTACGAAAGTTTTTTCTTGAAACGTCAAGAGAAGAGCTTTGCAAAACAAAAGTGTATCTATTATTATGAGCATATCTGTAAATTTTAACTTCGATATACATATTCACGATTATATAAATGTAATGCACACAGAGCCGTACTTAAAAACATTTTGAAATAATAAAATATTTAGATAAATGCAATAGCATTATAATGTTTTTACGAGGGTGGATTTATAAAATTTCAATTTGAAAATATAATCAGCAAAATTATGAATTTTCCCCGGGAGTTTTCTCCCTTCTCACATTTTTCCTATGTAAATTCTATTGCAAAAATTGGAGAAGGGAGAAAACTTCCGCGGAGTTTGTATTCATAATTGGACTGATTACGAAGCCCATTATTAAAAATGAAAACTTTTATAAGCAAATCAAATCAAAGGTTATAAATTCGAAGTTAAACAAAATCAAGTAACCATAGAATTGTTCCTTATACTACATTTACATTAGGCCGAAATCTTGTAGATTTGATTTGAAATCTTCTTCGAAATCTAGTGCGTTAACATTATACTTTTTGACATTAGCGAGATTTTGTTTTTATAACAAAACAACTGACTAAAAAATTTTTCGTTACACATACAAACACAAATAAATATACATTAAAAATTTGCATTACCTTTTATTAATAATCAACGATATTTATTTTATCAATATTATTCGTCTTTTTTATTTTTTTACACTTTTTAATTTTTTTTTTAACAAATTTTGTTTTGTTTTTTTTTTGTAATGTCGTTTTTTCTTTTGCAGGGAAGTATTTTTTAGTGCTATATTTAAAAAACCATAGTTGCATCATTAAGTACTACTAGATTTTGAGTAGATTTCGTTGAAATCTAGTCACGAAGTTGATTTTGTTTTGTATGGGAAATCTAGTCAAAAACAACTAGATTTGGCTCGAAAGTACTAGATATTGCGTAGGTGTAAATGTAGAATTAAGGTAGAAGTAGTACATAACACGCGTTAGTGCGCGCGCCGTCTGTAGACTTCAGTAAAAAAAAAAAGTTAAACTTGTGTATTTTAATAGAACAAGCTACATGCAATATATTTTGCCGCGTTAGCGCCAGATAGTTGGTTAACTTTGAACTTTTTAACGCTGACAATCAAAATAAAAATTTAACAAATTTGCAAATCGTGAAAGAAAAACTTGATATACATTCGAATCCGTTTTCAATGCACAAATAAGTAAACAAATAAAAACAGTTGACAGGAACGGCTTTTGTAACGCACGTGATGTAACTTGCAATTTTTCATCCGCTTAAGTTTTTAAACGCACGACAAACGTCGACGAATTAACGCGTGTTATGTATGTACCTTTAGCTTATATTGTACATATGGACGCTATCTCGACGAATTCCATATTCCGGACATTTTTCATATTAAATACTCTTCATATTAAGGAAATATCTAAGTCTTTCTAGCTCATGTATAGGCGTAAAAAAACTTTATTTCGGGAAGAGAAACGAACTTTGGTCAATTTTTACTGGTTTTATGGTTGGTGCTTCTTGATGAAGGCTTAATTTCACCATAATATGGTTATCGCTGACAATCAGGCCCGTTCTGAAAATCACATTTTATGAAAGTGATTTCAAATCATAAGAAAAGTGTTCTGGGCATATTATTTTGTGATTTCAAAAGGTTCAGCTACGTAAACAACTTTTTGAAATCACTTTGTTCTTTTAGCGGCTATTGTAAGATGACCGTTATAGCGGTAGCTTATTAGGCTTCCGCATCCGATCCTGGTGCTGGGGCTGCCAGCAACCTCCAGGCAGGCAATTTGTAAAGTTTTTCAAAGGCAGAGATTATCCGCGTTCCTTCTACTTCCTGAGACACCCTTAACGAACCATCAGGATACTTTACAGAAACTCAGTTTCAGAAGTTCTTCCTACTGACCTGAGACGTCTTTCAGCCATTCAGGTTACTTAGCCGCCTTCTCACTCTAGCTAGCCTCTGAACGGGTGTTCTAAAGCCATTGCCCGGGGAATACCTGGTAAAAACCGGAGGTAGTGAGCTTCCTTGACTGTGACGGAAAGGAATCATCTTTGGCCACTCCCAAGTGAGTGGCAATCAAGAACTTTCAACCTGTACTTGTCACAGTCCATTCCCTTTATGGGTAAAAATAAAAGGCAGCGTTGATTTTTTGTTCATATCTCAGCCATTTGTAGACCAATCTGGCTGAATTTCAATACCAACCTATTCCGGACTATATGTACGTGATATTAATATTTAATAATCTTTATTTATTTTCAAAATGGTAAAGACAATTTTAAATATTTATCCCGCTATATTATAAATGCGATAGGTTACAGAAAGATATGAATAGCTGAATTTAATATTTGTAATATATATAACCTTTTCCGACAGACAACGTCATGTCATAGTCGTATGTTCAATTTTGATTACTTAAAATTAATTCAAAATAAAGAACAATTAACTAACTAACTATCTAACAATCTAGTCCCCATAAAATCGGGAGTCTTCAGATCTTTCTAAAATTATCCCAACTGACCCTCGTATCTTTCAAAGCAAACACGTTCGTAACATACTACTTTTCCACATTTCAAGCTAATTAAACATTTGTAATTGTTTATCAGATTTTGTGGGCAAAAATATGTATTTATTTGTATGTATGTAATATGTATGTACCTATGTACATACATTAATTTATGTTATTTTCAATTTCCTTTTTTTCAAAATAATCATTTACATTCACATTTTTTCTTTGCACAATTAGTTTTTTATTGTTTTCCATTTAAACTTTTTTTACTTTTTCACAATTTTTTTTTTTTCACTTTACAAATAATTATTATTTTCAATTTTCTTTTAATAATTTTCTTTATATTATATTTTAATATCATTTGCTGTTTTTATGCATTCACATTTAAGGGGAAAAGCTATACGCTTATGAATATAAAATGGTCATATATGTGTGCTAAAAAAACATATAACGTACAGCGTTACCCCTCAAAAGTGAAGCTGGAGGAGAGTAATGAAAATTAAAAACACACTTGCACAAAGAAATGTAGCACTTCTGTAGATTTTTCTTACATTTAACTTTTAAAAAACTTAAATTGAATTGTGCCACACCTTTTTCATTAACATAAAACAATGATACACTTTTCAGATATTAGTAGAGTATTTGAACTGAAATCGGTAATTAAAATTTTAAAACTTAAATTATTTTCCAATTTGTTTGCAAAAGACTGACTGACATCTAACTGACACCTATTAAAAAATTTCTCAGAATTGACAATTAAAGACAAAGAACCTTCGGAAGGAATATAAAGAATTAAAAAAAAATTCTACTTAATGAAAATACATAACTAACATAAGAAGATCTTGCATTTGGTTTCATTTAAGAAGACTGTGCTAGTTTAAAAAGCTGACAAGCGGGCCACCTGGTGGGCAGACCTAATTCGAATACGCTAATTTCAGTGGTACTAACCGTATTCAGCCTACTCGAATTAGGTTCACCTACCGGGTGCTCCGCTTGTCAGAACAAAGAGAATGATACGAACAATATGGTTTTTTTTTCATCAGTTTGTCTTTCAAATAAAAAATGTATGCATTATAAATATTCCAGTCTAAATCTCAATATTGTCAAGCCGATCAAATGAACTTGGTTTTCGAAACTGCAAGATGTTATGTGCTTGCATGAAAAATAGATTGGTGTTTGGATTGGAAACCGAAACAAGCCAATAGCTGGTCCGTATAAAAAGAACATTTTACTAATAAAGTTGAGAATATACAAACAGAAACGAAAATATTATTTTTCTATCGTGAAATGTGCAATCCTGTATAGTTAATTTCAAGGGTTTTGGGTCTAATGATATGAATAAGGAGTATGCAATTTCAGCTAACGTGTCGGAAATTAAAAAAAAATTTTAAATGCAGATAAAATTGCTGGCTTTTCTCAATTTTAAAGTATAAGCACGCGCGAGGTGCCAATTTGTACATTGAAAAAGGGAAAAATAATTTGTAATAGCTTCGAACCCGATATAGATAAGACTGTCTGGCCTAAGCTTGTTTGCCACTGTAAGTCCTCTTCCATATTATGACACATTTGATGCAGAAACGTTCTTCAATTCTTTTTTTTGAAACTGCATTTGTGTCTACACATAGAAAAAAATATCAACGTGCAATTAACATGGCGCAATGTTGATTGAAATTCATAGTAAATTTCTGCAAAAGTATGGACTTTATTTAAAATTGTCATTGTTTCTTTTTTTGTTCCCTATTGAATCCATAAAATCATGTTTTATTCGTTTTGTGTAGAAACACCAACAACATTACAAGAAGAACAATAAAACTTTTTTTATTTTCATGTTTAAATTTATTTTTATTTTTACTTTATGAAAAGAAGGAAAATTCCCGTATTCTTTTTGTTAAAATTATTTAGGTAAAGATTCTTCATTTCATTCATTCTGCTGGTGTGTTTTATTTGTGAGTGCTTCTGGAAACAAAGGGGAAAACAACAAATGTTAAACATGTTGCAACAGGAGACTAAATTCTATCCCTTTCTCATTATTTCTGGTTCCGGGGTAAGTTTCTAGAATTATTTTTAAATAAATACGGATGTCGCGTTTAAAGCTTCTTCGCACTGTTACTTCACTCTCAAATCAAATTGATTCTACATGAAATGTACGTTGTTCGTAGTGTTATTTTGCTCTTACTTTACTAGAATGTTAAATTAACATGAAGTTATTGTTAAATCATGTCAAATTAACATACAGTTACTATGATTTATATGTACATTAATTTATTTTTCTGCGTGTATACAATTAAACATTTGGTTTGCAGCATTAATGTTATATTTTTAATTAAAAAGCAATCGAAAAAAAACTGAGTTCTTTTCATATAAATTTTACTACACAATTAATCGCCTGTTATTTGGAAAATATTTAACGTTAACGTTCGAAATCGAACAGGTGGAAGGTTTTTTTATTTTTTTTTTGCTTTCTACTTTTTCCACTCAATAGCAAATACATTTCATAATATGGAGGGGGACTAATATATGCAAAGGAACATATGAAAATTACTGTCCTAGACGTTTCCATCTGGCGATTGTGCCTATGTGGAGCACATCCCCCTGGGGGATATAGGGTAAAGCCAATACATTTTTAAACTTTTAAAACAGAAACGTTATAAAAATTTTTCGATTTATATTTCACTTAAATTAACTTTTTAGAACATCGAAGATAAAGTCGGATTTTTTTCCGTAACCTAGGCCAGATTGTAGCCAGCTGACGTATCTCTATGTGCACACTTAATCTCCCCTATCGTGAATAACAAGTGGAATTTTTGTTGCCATGAAAAAAAATTTCACGTCATAAGTTTCCAGTGAATGTAAAAAAAGATGAAAAAAAAAATAAAAATTATAGAAATTATCAAAGTAATTTTTGGGAATACAAAATTTTTAATTAACAAGATTTTGTTTGCCGTGCTTAAATCTTTGGAGTAAGTTTTCTGATGATCTGGCCTAAGCAACCAGTGAAATGTGCATAGGAATAGCTTATACCATCAACAATAAATTTCAGTGTTTTTAACAAGAAAAATCTTGTTAATCAAAGGATTTTTTTTTTCAAAAATAAACAAGAAAAGTTAAAAATGCAAAAAGTATTAGGGTGCGTACAGAGTGGCCGTTTGTTGCCGAGTCGAACCGGCTGACGCTTTTTGCGAGAACCAATGCGAGAAAACTGGTACTATACAAATTAGTATAAATAAGCGCGAGCTGGTCAGAGCGCAAAGCTGATTAAATGCGAGAAAACAGTTCCAAAGCATTTTTCAGCGCCGAAAACGTTGTTTATGTTATGTTGTTATGATTTCAACTTTAAAAAAAAATTAAAAACCTAAATTTAAGAAAAAGTAAATAAAACATGCAATCAAAAATTTTTAAAAAATAATAAAAATTATAAAGAAAATACAAATTAAAAAATAAAAAATAAAATAAAAATTAAACAAAAAAATTAAAATTCAAATAAAAAATGAAATTTTAACAATTATAAAAACTTATAAACAAAATTTAAAAAAAAATGTTTTAAAAATTTCAAGAATAATTGAAGAAATGCAAGGCCCATCTATCAGGTCTGCTTACTTGTACAAAAACAAAAAACGATTCTTTTTAGTTGTCAAAAATTTACTACCACATATACAAAGCAAATGGAAAAAACGTGTATGTGTGGCATACCATAAACGTAAACAAACCATTCCATGTACAACTTTTTACAACTAAAAAGAACATAAACAATGATCATCAGGCTTCTTGCGCAGACCTTTTCAATGGGCCTTGAAGAAATGCGTTAATAACTAAATTTTAAAACTCAATGTCAGTTTTTTTTTGTCTCAACAAAACAAAATTCAAATTATAATTACAGTAGACGCTCGTAAATTAGAACCACTTTGTTCCTGGGGTAGTTTTAATTTTCGAAAAATTCTAATTTCCAAAGATAGTGTGTAACGGCCTTTAGCAACATTTGTAGTGGTTGATTTAGATTCAACTTAAATCAAGTGTATAGGGGCGAAGCAAAATGCGAGGCTGCCAGATTTGTCCCCGAAATAGCAAAGTGACGATTTCGCAATTACAGTTTACTAAAGATACATGTACCTATGAAGTGGAAGATTTTTCGGCAAATTTATCTGGCAGCGCTGATTATAAAGTTGTGTGTTTGATCTGTTGTGTTAAAACGGTAAATGAATTAGCTGAATGAGTTGAATCATTCACCCTTATCATGAATTCCACATGTGAAAATTTCCGAATGAAATTCTTAATTCACATGGATTTTAATTTCGTATCATGAATTCCCTGTGAATAAAATAACATACCTGATTTTAAAAACCTTTGTCATTATATTCGGAGTTGTAAACAAAAAACAATTAATGTATTTAAGAAAACTGTGTTTTTGGAAATTTTAGGGAATTATTTCCATATTTGAATTAAATATCTCTAATTTGCTAAGAGCGGCATGAAAGCACAGTCTAATTTTTATTAAAAATTGTGAACATGGCTAAAATTCGCGAAAAATAGCAAAAAAAAAAATTTGTTAACAAACCCTAAAATTTATTTGAAATCGCTAAACGGGCTAAAAGAACAGAGTGTCGGAAAATAACAAAAAAAAATTGCAAAAATAGCGAAAATTCGCGAAAAGTTTTAATATTTCAAACAAGCCATAAAATTTATTAAAAGTTTTTGAAACTATGTATAAGAAATGGCAATAATTCGGTTAAAATTTTTATATTAGCGGAAATTCGCAAAAATTTGCAAACAGCGACATGGTCTACTATATATTAAAAATCGTTAATGCTGTAAAGAATCACAGGAAAAAATCGCTTTAATCGGGAACATTGGCAAAAAATTTAAAACTTGTAAAAAATTCGCGAAAAGTTTTAATATTTCAAACAAGCCATAAAACGAACTAAAAGATCAAAACACTATAAGGAATGGCAAAAATTCGGTAAAAATTGTAAAATTAGCGAAAATTCGCAAAAATTTTCAAACAGCGGCATTACGGCAAAGTCTACTATTTATTGTAAATCGTTAAAGCTGTAAATAATCAGAAAAATTACAGTAACAAATCGCTTCTATCGCGAACAGTTCTAAAATTCGCGAAAAATTGCAAAATTTTAAACAAACCCTAAAACTTATTTGGGATCGCTAAATGAAATAAATTAAATTTGTGCATTTGAAACGTTTTTTTTTTTTAATTTTAAATAAAAAATTACATTTTCTTCCTTTTCCGACAGACAACTCTTTGTGAATTATTTTCTTTATAAGTTGTAAAAATATTTCACATGTAAGCTGTTAACAATCGTGTGTAAAACAATTAATTCACAAATTATTTTTTTTCGGAGTTTAAAAATATAAACATTCGGAAATTTCCACAACAAATTTTATTCATGATACCAACTGTTCACACGTTCGGAAATTTACATGTGAAATTTTATTCATGATAAGGGTGATAGTGAGTATTGTAAGTATTTTCCTGAAATTATATATCAAACAAAGGTCATTTATGAGTATGAGTATAATGTCGACGTCGCCCCCATATTAATTTCTCTTGTGAGTATGAGTGAATCAGAATAGTAAATGATGTCTACGCACTTATACTTACAATTTCATGAGTCATGAGTAGCGAAAAAACGATTCATTGCTGAGCTCTGGTATGATTATTCAATCGAAAATTTTTTTGTAGCGAAGTTTTGATAGATCCTGCACCTTAGCAAGTTTCCTTAGTTGTATGTTGGCGTATGGATACGACGCGGCGATACCGCGCGTGCTACTTGGTCTCGGTAGGGCCTCATTACGGGTCAATGGGTGATAGGGCCTTATGCAGGGAGAATGGGTCTTGATTATAATGACTACTGTAGAAGTGGCATGATGAGGAGGAGACGGTGTTTCACTTTCTCTACCAATGCCCCGGGGTAGGGGATATTAGGTTTAGACATTTTGGGAGACCGGAATTGCCATGTCGGGACGATATGTCTAATGTGGGACTAAAATCGAGCTCTCTCTTCTGCAAGGAGTCGGCGGTGGTTCGAAGCTGCAGTAACCTCTGGGGAATAGTCTGGTGAATACTGGTGGACTCTTGTCATGGCTAAAGGGACCACAAAGGGACCGCTATAAGTGAGCCGTCGTCGTGTCGGTTGCTCATGAACCTTACCTAACCTATATTGGCGTGTACAAAAGGTCTGTGCCTGACTATTTTGATGTGCTTATAACGATGAACTTGCCTATCAGGGGCTCAGCAATGATATTTAAAGTTAGAGAGAAATAATGACCGCAGTATCGTAATAAAGTTTAGGTCAAATGTGCAAGAACTACAAAAGTATGACAGCCGTGATTAAATTAATATTCGGTTAAATCTAGGATAATTATAAATTGGATAAAAAAAAAGTGCAAGTACGTGCAAAGCAGCTAAGAAATGTTGAGTTTATAATCTATGTTGTCTAAAGATATAAAAACTAAATCCCAGAAAATTATAATTTTTTTTTTTTTTTTAACTTTAATTAAAGTAAAATATTGTATAATACATATGCTGAAACTTTTTTGCAAGCAAACCAGCATATTAAAAAATAAAGAACACCCACAACCAAAAAAAAAAGGTTGCTGAAAAAAGCCACAATAAGAATGACAAAAAATTTTTTTAATAACAATTATTGATTTTAATGTCTCGAAATAGACGGACTTTCCATGCAAAAAAAAATTACACACAATGCCATAGAAAAAAGAGCATAAAAAAGAAGGTGGCAAAATGGGATCCGAACAAATCCACCAAAAACAACTAAAGTAATCACAGAAAATTTGAATAAATTTTATATTACATTTTCCACATTTTTTTTCTTTTTCTTCCAATTCCATTACGGAAAAAGAACTCTGTAATAAAGGACTAAAAAGCAACCAAATGGAAAAAAGAAAAAAAATTTAAAGTAGGCAACATTTTAATTTGATACTTGTTTTTTAAGTAATGATAACAAAAAAAGCACCCTTAAACCTCAAAAATATTATTATAATATATTAATATTTTAGAAAACTGTATTTGAAATAAGGGATAGATGGATTTTCTTTAATGTCATAATAAATTCTTGAGAAAATGAACCCAAAACTTACCCTTCTAAGGGCTCAGCAGCCAGGATAAGTAACAAAAAGGTGGATTTTAATTAATAAAACAAAACAACATACACACAAAATTCTTTTTAAATTATAAAAAAATAGAACCAGACATTCATGATTTAAGCACACAAAGGATTTTTTTTTAGAATTTTGTTTTTACAGTCCTGTTTTCATTTATCTATAATTTTTATATTAAATTCTTAACAAAAATTTAATTTTTCAATTTGTATTTGTTTTGTAAATAAAATTATTAATACTTTTTTTAATGATTTTTTTTTTTTATAATTTTTGCACAATTATTTTTATAAATTTTTCTTAAGTAAACGATTTTAGCTGTTGCTGCTGCTTGTGCAAAAGAAAAATTTCATATGTCAAGTCAAACATGAGAAAAAAGGATTTTCTATAGAATAGAGAGTTTAAATTGTCATGCTCAATTATTATCTCTTCTATCTCTTCTTCTTTTTTTTATAAAAAGTTTTTGTTTGTTTTTTTTTCTTCTGCTTATTTTCAAAGGATGTACAAAAGTAATTGGAAAATGGAAAAAGGAAAAAGGATGCTGTCAAATTTTCTAGTTTTAGCAAAACAAAAAACCGTGATAATAATATGAAAGAAGCAAGCAATAAAACAAGTGTCAAAAAGATTTTAAGATAAACAAAATAAAAACAACTGCTTTATACAGTACGTCAAGAAAATGTTTTTACATAGTAAAATTAATCATTGGTCTTTCGTCATTAAAAAAACAATCTATTGAATTTTTTTTATTAATTAATTATTAGCCAAATATTTACTAACAAATAACGGTAAGGAGGAAAGACCAAAATCCTCATTTTAAGAAATATGTATGTAAGATAAAAAAGAAAATAAACTCCAGAATTGTATTGTCAAGAAATTGTTTTTTATACACAGAAAAAAATAAAAAATTAATTTTAATTTAAAAATTTGTGATATTAATTAACAAATTAATTAATTTTAAACCAGAATACAAATTAATAGTATCAATTTAACGTTTAGTTCACTTGATTAAATGATTAAATCACTTTGGTAAAAAGTTTTGGAGAATTTTTTTTTTGTACAAAAAAAATATGAAAAAATGAAGTTGGTCTTTAATTATTTCTTCTCGTGCTGTTGTTTGTTAATTAATATATGTATAGATAAAACGATTTAATAAGAAAAATTAACTTAATAACTAACATAGTAATTTTTATGATTAAAGTCTCAAAAAAGATCTTTTTTCTCAACGTCAAAAAAATTTCTTGACATACTGTATATGCAAGATAAAAACACTCTAAAATGACAGTAAGATTAAGGAATTGCCAATACAAAGAAATTTTTAAAATGTTGCCACTTTTCTTAAATTTTCTAAGAAAAAGTAAACTTGGGATTTCCGATTAGAGTAACGTAGTTTTTTTAAGTGTAATATTACATAATTGGGGTATTCATAAGGTAGTCATAACGTTGTAAAGTCATATGTCTTAAAATAATTACATGACATATATATGACTGCTGTGGGCTACCGCTTATAATTTAGATTTCTACTGTACAGTTATGACGTTTTAATCGACACAGCATTAAAATTTTTATTTTGCTTGAAGCACAGCAAAATTAATTTTAAACATATGTAAAATATTATTTAGGACATTATGACGATATGACTTGATAGCACACCTTGTGAATCCCCCAATTGATTAATGGTAATTTTACGAATTAAGATACATATTAAGAACATTTAACAAAAAAAAAAAAAAAAAATAATGTTTTGGTCTGGGACAATGAAGTTCTTTTTGCCTTAAAAATTTTTGGCATGCGCTATCTCGTTTTACCCAATATTTAGGGAAAATCCGTTAAGAAAATTGTTCAGAGAAAATTTCGAGTTAATATTTGAAGTTAACCAATTTAAAGTTAACCAAAAAGTTTGGAACATCATATTTAAAGGCAGGGTTTCCAGGTCAAAAAATAAGTTAGAGTGCTATATTCGTCTTTGCCGAATCTTTGATACCCTCCACTAGGATATTTCAGGAGTGGCCTTTATAATGAACCGATCTTCATTAAAGTTGACAGTGTGGTTTGTAGTCATATAAAACTGTGGCATGCCAAAATTTCTTACAAAAGCATTATTCGTTACGGTTTTACGTGTACTGAATAAACAGCTTTGCGAAAGTCTGCTTTATATGGGGCCTATAGTAAATTATGAACCGATCTTTACGAAATTTTAACAGTGTGATTTCTATTCTTTTAAAACTGTTACAGGACAAAATTTTTGTTACAATAGCATTATTTTTTTACGGTTCTAGGCACACTAAAATGTTTTTCGAGAGTGGGCTTTATATGGGGTCTATGGTAGATAAATTATGGACCAATCTTCACGAAATATTTCTAGTCATATATTACGAATTTGTGCAAAATCTCATATTAATATGTGTATTCCGCCTCTATTTATTAATTATAAATTTTAAGGGTGGTTGTTCGACATTTCCATTCATAACTCTTATCCTACTAAACCGATGTTGCTAGATTTCAATCTCAAACGGCTAAGGAGAACTATATACTATATACTAGTTCTCCTTAGCCTTAAACTAAACAAGACTTGCAAAAAAGTAAAAAATTGCTAAATGGTAGCGATGCTTTCAAAAAAATTTCCAAATTTCCACAATTTCTAAGGGAACAAAATGAGATTGGATCATCTTGTAAAGATGTTGCTTTTTAGTCGAATTTATTTCTTATGGGAATATTTAAACATCTTCGCAAATCGATGGTAGGTAGATGTTAAATTTTGACAAGTGTGAAAAATGCCAAGAATGAAGAAAATAAAAGCTTATGCCATCCCGAAAACAAAGTTAAAAATTTCTGCGCATGTTGGACAAATGACGTTATGCAAACTGCATTTTTATTGGATCATAATCTGGCAAACTCAAAATAGTTTTTTGTTTAATTGCAGGGTTGTCTGTCAGCAAGCATTTCTTATAAAAAAAATTCGCAAACCTCAGGGACTTTTATACTTGGCAAGTAGCTAAATTAGGACAATAATGGCCGGTTTATTAAGAAACCTTAAATTGTTAACAGACAGTTTGTCGGTCTAATAAAATGGCATTAAGTAACAGACAGTTTATCGGTACATTGAGAAAATGACCATAAGTGTCCTTTAAATATTTTACGTTATTATCTACCTGTTCATTTATTTGCGAACGAAGACTTCGATCGCTTAACTTACATTTAAAACTAAAACCAATAAAAAAAAATATTGTTTTTGTTTTTCATGTGAGTTAAGCGAACGAAGTTTTCGTTCGAAATCGATTAACTTCCCTGTAAGATAAATATAAAATTGTTAAAAATATAGAAATACATACATTCATACACCGAATACTTTAGACTTTTGTTTACATTCAACACATTTTAGTGTTAATTTGGCAACTCTAAATGCATAAACCTTACTTTTAAAGTAGAGCTTTAAAATTTTTTACCACGCTCAAAATCTCACTCATGTTCAAAGACTTTTATTATTTTGAGATTAAGATGCTTCAAATACTCATATTATTCCCATTTTTTACAATTGAATTTAAATAGAAAAAAGTTGGGAAGGAAAAAAATTTTAATACATAACTGGACTGTAACTGTGATACAAAAAAATATGTATGTATATAACAATTAGAGTATCCAATTATTCGCCTTTTCGTTTTGTTCGATCAAGGAATTAAACGATTTCTGAATTTTAAAATTGCTCGATTAATCGAATAAAGGTTTTAAATTGTTCGAATTACTCGAATAACTCGAAGAATTCAAATAATTTTATCTTTTGGGAAAAACAAACATCTCTATTTGAACCCATACTTTTATTTTACAGAAAAAGAGAGGTGCCAGCCAGTTATGAAAAATATTTTATTATTTCTTAAAATCGATTGAAATTGAAATCGATGGTTAAAATTCTGTTAAAGATAAGAATTCCACGTTTAATAAATAAAAGGAATTTTTTTTATATTCTTTTAAAACAGGATCTTTGTTTTTAAATCCCTTTTAATTTCTTTAATAATAATCAAACCAACTTTGTATGCCTTAACCCACGTGTACGCAAGTACATATGCACGTACAGCTACCCCCACTATCCCTACACGCAGAGAAAAAATATGGTTGGGCATGGTTACGGCAACCACACTGTGTTTATTGTAACAATATATTGTTGTTGTACACAAATAATTGTTATTTTTATTAAATATCAGCAATATTATAGTTACTGTAATCGTATATATGTTTATCGCAATTATAAATTTGAGTATTGTTGACCGAAAAATAATTATTTTTCTAACAACTAAATTATGATAACTTTCAAAACATATTATATTACTCACAGCCATAACATGATATTTAATAGCCATAACATGATGACTTTATATACATTAATCATAATAAGTTTAAGATGCAATCAAAATATCGTTACTCTAATAATATTTTGGTATCGCCATTTGTAAAATAATTTTGTATCAGTTGTGTCGTGTTTTACATAAACATATCGAATTATTTGTTAGTGAGTGGCTAAATAATAAAAAAATAACCATTAAAATAAACAAGAAATTAAAAAAAAATGAAGAAAAGTATTAAAAAAGAAATAACAAAATAACCATTAAAATAAACAAGAAATTAAAAAAAAATAAAGAAAAAACATTAAAAAAGTGTTGTAGTGTCACAAAATAAAATATCTTTGCTAAAAAATTTAAATAATCTTAAAGTGGTGGAAAAATTTGTGAAATATTGGTGCAAAATATTAACCATTACTGGTAAGTTTTGTGTTATTTTAAGAGAAAAATTATGAAAACTCCATAAAATAATTTATAAATAATTGCGACCTACGACAAAAAGATTACAGTAACTATATTATGTTTTTTATTTTATCATAAGTATTTTTTTCCAATAAAAATATTATGTTTAAAGTTGTATCATATTATGATGTAAAAAATTTATGTATAACAGTTCATATCACTTTGCATCATAATATGATTACTTCTAAACTTATTATGATTGGCATGACAATAATATGATTACTTCTATTCTTATTATGATTGTCATGACAATAATATGATTACTTCTAAACTTATTATGATTGCCATGACAATAATATGATTACTTGTAAACTAATTATGATTGCTATGACAGTAATATGGTTACTTCTTAACTTATTATGATTACCATGACGGTAATATTATAACTTCTTAACGTTTTATGATTAACAGGATAACAATATGATTAAGGGAAAATTATTATGATGTAATATTACGAACATATTTGGTCATAATATGATTTAATAACAATCGTAATATGGTGACTACAATCATGAATCTTATCATAATATGTTGCTCTTAGAATATGTTTACCACAACCATGTTTTTTCTTTGCGTGTACTAACTCTTCAAGTTTTAGCCGTCGAGTCTTGAGCTTTTAGGAGAGAAGGGAAAAGCGAATGCCATTTCTTTTCCTCTTCCTCCTAAAAACTCAAGACTTGACGGCTAAAACTTGAAGAGTGTGAACCAGCACTTACTTAGTTTGGAACTAAAATTGGACGTAATAAAACGTTTAAAGTCGGGTAAAAAGACTGTTAATATGGACAGAACCCTTGGTTTAGCACCTTCAACAGTAAAAACAATTTGCAACAGTGAATCATTGAAAGATAGCTCGAGTTAATTGCAAATGGAGATTTTTTTATTTTTTTTTTTTTTATTTCCTAAAGGTGCTATCAGACGGGATGTATTTTACATATGTACTGTCAAATTTTCCATCTGTAAAAGTTGTACACATCGTGTGATACATATGAAACTTTGCATGTGTAAAATACATGTGGAAATACGTATGTAATTTTTTCGATAAGAACACGCTCTATTTTCCTGTGGCAAACATAAACCAAACAGATGGTTTTCTTTTTTTTATTTTTATTTCAGATAATACTGCAATAATGCTGGACGCTACAATTATTTAATTAGCAGTTGTTACATCCATTTTACTTTAAAGAACTTTATAATTTCAGCAGCTTTATAATTAAAACAATTTATACACGTTAAAAAGTCAGCTTTTGTTTACATTTATAGGTTATGTCATAAGGAAAAACATAAGCAGGTGTGATAGCAAAAATTATAAATCGTATGTAAAATGGAAATTTTGACATACATACAGAATTACATATGGGTAAGAAAAGTGACAGTACATATGTAAAATACATCCCGTCTGATAGCACCTTAAGCTTCTAAGCCCTTATCTGTTTGTGAATATGGATAAATGAAATAAATAAATTTTTGTTATGCATTTATGAAAATATATTTGTTCTTATGTATCTCTTTTTAAATGATAAATATATTTCAGACCACTTGCTGCAATAAATAGAATAAAACTTTTTTTATCATAAATAGAATTTCTTGCTAAAAATTTATATTTTTGAACCAATCAATGCAATAAATTGTCTCTGATTTGTAAAATTTAAATATTTGACGATTTGTTGACGATTTTGTTAAATGTTCGTGACGATTGTCACGAATTTTGTTAAAACTTTTGACGAATTTTGAAGAAAAAAGTCTAACAACCCTGCTTGTGGACCCCTTTTAATTCCTCTCTCCCCTCTCGGCCATTAGGCACAGAATACACAGAACTGTAAAAAGTGACGTGTGAAAAAGGCCCAAATCAGTTGCGAGGGCAGCTTTCGAAGAAAGAGAAAGAAAATGTTTTTTGGTAGTAAAGTGGCAATGTGTAAAAACAGGCCGCTACTATCAACACGAATTGCGTAATCAAAACAAAAAATGCAAAAAGGGCAGCTTTCTTAGAAAGAGACAAAAAAAAGGCAAAATCGTCCGTCTCGTGTCAGTTCTGTATATTCTGTGCATTAGGTACGAATCGCCACGACAAAAATCGTATAATGTGAATGGGCACTAAGTATGTATATTAGCCCGACTCAAAAAAAAAGTTGTTGGTGTACCTCACTCAAAACTAACTTTGACATGTTTAATGAAGATTCCCAAAATATTTTTGTTCTAGCGATAATCTCCCGTGAGCTAAGCCGCGTCAAAAAAATGTTTGGTCCAATGAAAGACCAAATAGGTATAATAGATACTTAGGAATTCTTTGATTCTGCATTAAAACATTTTAAAAATCTAACCACAGACTCGAGATAGCGAGATGTTCATGACAGTTTTTTGATGCTTTTCAATTCGATTTATATGAAAATTTAAATAATTTGCCCATGTTTTGTCCGATTTTCATTTCCAATACGTCGTTAAAAAGGTGTTGACCACCTCTTGAGATTTTAGTCAAAATTAACCATTAGCTGCACTGTCCTACTTTTTATAACATTCGCTTAGACATTATTAAAAAAAAAACCATTTTATAACCACAAAAAGCATATTTTTGTGTAGGAAACACGTATTATTAATATGTACATACATATGTAGATATATTTAGCTACTATTAAATTAACCCGTTCATGGCCAACATTTTTTTAGAGACATTAAAAAAAAATGTGGAACAAATGTACGCCCAGTTGTATACTTAAAAACAATATAATTGTTCAATGCACATTTAACAATGTATTTATTTTATTAGCACTGGCAAATTAAAATAAATTCGCTGTTTTTCAGAGTATCCTTCCAATTCGAAAAATACCGAGCGATATGTGTGTGAGCCAATCGTGTTTAGCAGTCGTTGAGAAAAATCGACCTGCACGGGATATTACGCTAGGGCCAAAATATTTTGGGAATCTTCATAAAACATGTCAAAGTTAGTTTTTAGAGGGTACATCCACAGCTTTTTTTTAGTTGGTCTAATTTACACACATATGTATATGTATTTTAATTTTTACTTACAATTACGGACAACATACATACATAAGTATGTACTACATATGTATATACAGGTAACCCTCGATTTACGCGGTTTGTTACGACTGAAGAAAGCCGTGTAAATCATATTCGCGTAAAACAAGGTTCAGGGCTGGTACAAATTTCGCTTATGGGACCAGAAATTTAACATATCGCGTAAACCAAAACATAAGATACATATAAAATTTAATTTTTGGGCCTAAAAACCGTGTTAAATCAAAAACTCATGAATTATATATTTTTTTAATAATTTTATTTTTACTTTTTTAAAATAAATGGATATTGCTATACAATGAAATGTTTAAAGCTTTGTTATTATATTTTTATAAAAAAATTGAATCAAAGAGAACAAAAACAATACTTGAAATATATTCGAATATTTAAAATCAAAAATGTAAGAATATTATGGCAATTGTACGTAAAATAGTCAAAAACAAATTTAACTAGTCAATAGTTATTAGAATCCTTAAAATAAAATACAAAAAAATATTCGCAGAATTTAAGAAAATTATAAATAAAAACGATAAAGTAGTGCAAAAAACATTTTATTTTTTATTACTTTTTTAATAAATATGTATGCATTTGTGCAGTTCTATTTTAGCACACAGATGATAAAATTTCTTGAATCGCAGTGCTGCATTTTGCACAAAATAAGGATTGCCATAACTTTTTGAGAGTATTTTATCAAAATCGCGTAAAAGAAAACGCGTAATTCAAAAAATGGTTACTATTATTGATCCGTGTTGTATCTAAATCGCGTAAATGGAGTACCGTGCAAATCAAGGGATACTTGTACTCAGATATACAGGTATGTATACGTAAAAACTAAATTAAACAACGAATAAACACAAACCAAGAAACACACAAACCAACAAACAATTACACATTTTAAATTATCATCAACTATAATCGATTTTTGCTCTCATTTGCAATAACTAAAAACGGCAAGAGCAACAAGCATCTACATACTTACAGATACTTAAATACATAAACAATCACATATACTTCTAAAGTACAGTCTCGCTACTAAATGTGACGCGTTTTATATACATACATATGTACAACAACACGTATTAAATAAAATTTATAAAAACAACAACAATACTACTAACTCTTTACATACCAATGCATCAAGATGGATGGATAGATAGTTGTTGTTGATGCACACAAATTAATGCATATAAAATTTTTATTTTTTTATATCATTTTTTAGTTTTTTAAGTTTCTTTTTGTTTAATAAAAAATTTGCATTTTATTTTTATATATGTATGTATGTATGTGTGTAGTAATACATATGTATTCATATATTTGTTTCTTCTAAAAGCAGCAAGAACAACAACTGTAATAAGACATTTTTATTAAAAATTTAACAAATATTTTAATTTAACTGTGCAACATTAATATTCCTATTCCAAACAAAAGTAGACCATCGGGTATGCTTTTGCGTTGCTTTGAACAAATGAATTTAACCTTTTACTGTGGAGGTGAACTTTTGGGACATAACTTATGACGTGGTGTTAAATTTACCCCTCTAAATTTTACTAAAAAAAATTTGTAAAAAATATTTTTTGATAATTATTTGTTTTTGAAAAATAAACGACTACATTTTTCATTACAAAAAATAAACGAACCAAAACTGTTTTTATTTGTTTAAACAAAACAGGTACTTTACTTCACACACCTTTTTTTTAATATAAAAAAAAAACGATACATCTAAAACTTATCAAAAAAATACAGGGCATTTTTGCATAGCCAAATATACATTTAAATATATAAAAGAGATCAAGAAAAAAATAATTAGGTGTAGAAACTACAGGTCAACCTTTTTGGAGGTTTCTTACTCATCAAAATCTGCATCCCATACACATTGGCTTACTACTTTGCAGACAAATCGGCAAGGAATGGAGGGCCAGCCAACTTTGGTCGATATATCTTAGTTATCAATACACAACATCTGGGTGGGACTGGAGAAACGGGCGTGGCTCCTCCCAAACAGAGACCATATAGATTTTTGTGTATTTGAAGTATGCCAAGAGTCAAAGTTTCGAAACAAGGTACAAGCATCTTGGTTAGCAATACACAACATCCCAAAAAATGTGGGTGGGATTAGAGAATTGGGCGTGGCACAAAATACATATTTATTATCTAATGAACGGTAAGACAAAATTTGTTCAAATTTGGTACACATAGCTGGGTTATTAATACACAACCTCTCTACAAAAAAGGGATTGGTAAAGTAGGCGTAGCATAAAACATATTAATTTATATCTTAGAACGGTAAGAGAAAGTTATAAAATTGCGCAAGCGATAACATCTTAAGTTTGGGAACAAATAGCTTTGCTACCAATATGCAACATCAGTCAAAAAGTGGGCGGGATTAGATAAGTGGGCAAGGCACAAAATACAATTCTGTTTATCTAAATAAGTGTAAAATTTTCCAAATTTGGTACAAATAGAATGGTTAACAATACCCATCATCTGTCAAAAACTTAATCAAAAAAGTAGACCTACAACATAAAGACCGCACTGAATCTGTATAGCTGCAGGCAGGTAATAGTCAGAGTTTTCAAACTTGATACGAACAATCTACGAGATTTAATAAAATGTACTTATTTTAGTGAGGGTAGCAAAGCACCTTTAGCTAAGCTTGTATCATATAAAATAACGGAATAAATAATTTATAACCAACAAGAAAACGGACAAGTCGTAAAAATAATTCCATGAAAATATTACGTTAATTTTGATGTGGGGTTAATTGTTTTTTATTTTATTTTTATTTTACCTCTGTAGACTTCTCTCAAAAAAAGTTTAACTAGTGTATTTTACAAGCTTAATGCAAAATATTTTGCCGCGTTAGCGCTAGAAAGTTGGTCCGCATTTTTGAAAAGTAATCAGCTGACAATAAAAAGAAAAATTTAACAAATTTGCGAATCGTGAAAGAAAATCTTATAGAAGAGCTTTAAAAACATACAATATTTATATAAAAAGAATAAATTCAATAAAATAAAAAGAAATCTTGATATACATTCGAATCCGTTTTCAATGCACAAATAAGAAAACCAGGGTTGATAAAGTTGGTACAATTGTACTTTTTTTGGTACAATTCAAAACTAAAAAGTACGCTGGTACCCCCGTGACTGATTTGGTACTATTTCCAAATTTTTCAAACCTACATATTTATAACTGATATAAAATGGCAACTCGTATTTACTGTCCAATGACTATAAGCGGAGTTTAGTGTTTGGTGCAAATAATCTTGCGAAAATGCAAAATGTCGTGGCTTTTTTATGAAATCTTAGGGAAGCTCTACTTTTTGTTATTGGATTTACCAAAACAGCTATGATATTTTGCATTTGTACTTTTGCAAGACCATTTGCACGAAACACTGAACTCCGCTATTGTAAATAGATTTGTTCACTTGTTCATTGAACGATTGCTTTTGCTACATTAGTATCAGCGGCAGCATATAAGCGTGCATTTTCTGATGGTATTGACAAATTTTTAAAAGATATAGGAAACCACTTCTGCAAAAGTTCTACATTGTAGAAGAGACGAATTCCTATCAATTCAAGATTATTTTGGAACGAACTCAAAATATTTCCAAGTACATATTTGTCAACAAGATGGTTGTAACGTCAAGAAGTAATCAACAGAATTTTGGAACAGTGGGAGACCACTCCATTATTATTTTACTCCGAATAATGTTGAAAGAGATATTACAAGCGCTAAATTAAATTTTCTTTTTGTTGTATTAAATTTATGTTTTTAAAAATATAATAAAAAATCATTTATAAAATGCTGATTTAGTACAATTGGGGCCGAAAAAGTACGATTTTAAAAGTTCGTTAGTACGATTTTGGTTTTTTCAATTATCATCCCTGAAGTAAACCAATAAAAAAACAGCTGACAGGAACGGCTTTTGTAACGCGCGTTGATTAACTGAAATTGTTTATGCGCTTAAGTATTTAAACGCACGACAAGCGTCGACGAATTAACGCGTGTTATGTACTTCTACCTTTACTCTAACGCCGACGTGGTGGTAATATAGTTTAAAGAAAAATTACGTAAATGACGACGAGTGGTAATTTTTCTACCAGCATGTGCGTAGCTCCGCTCACGCTAAGTCGATCTCAGCCAAAACACAAGTGAATAATAACGATCACGATATGAGAAGATACTAAGATAAGACCCCTTTCAGACTCGGCAAGTTACTTGCACAACTAACTTGCCGAGTACAACAAAGTCTGTACAAAATTTTTTTTTCTTACCCCGACCTTACCGCTGACGTCTATAAAATAAGAGTTGCGCTAGAGACTTGCGCAAGTAACTTGCCGAATGTGAAAGGGTTAGACCCCTAAAATAGATTGAGTGCAATGGAAGAGTGTATTTTAAAAATATATAAAGAGAGGGTTAAATTTACCACTACCTTCCCAGTTAAAGGCTAAGGTTAGAATTAGGAATGCCAATCTCGAAATCCCGAATACCGAAATCTCGGGATTATTCTAAAAATTGAAGTCTCGAACCCCGGGATTTTTACGTAAAAAGAACAGAATTTTGCATTTAAAACTATTTTAAATATAAATGTGATATATGTAATATCAAACCAAAAAATTAGTCGTTAACATCAAATACTAAAAGCTCAAATATATACCGGAAACGATCTGGAGCTTTCTGGATAAATGTAATTGAGTATAAATACTTGCGAAATGACGCTGTCAAAGAGAGTTTTGATCTCGTAAAAGGGATAAAGGACGAATGGGCGAAAATTAACACCCTCTGTATGGAGAACTCTTGTAGAATAAGTGCCGTTAAGGCCAGGAGTTGTTATCGAGCGCATTAACTAATTTGTAGGAAGTCCTTTACAAATTAATAAATGTTTACATCCAAAGTTTTAGCCAGTAGTATTCCAGCTGTTCGACTACTTTTTTTCTTTCATGTTTCTTCGACGACTTTTTTGATAAACTGTTTAATAATGAAATTAAAAGAAAAGACTACAGCAGACATATTGCAGACTTGCCACTTCAACAAATAAAACAAGAAAAAACAAGATTGCCAACATTAACAAAATTTTAAGTAATCTAGCCGTAGATAAAAAAAAATAACATATACAAGCAGTGATGACAACTCTAACTAAACGCGTAAAATTATATAAAAATCGATAAGAGCTGTAAAACTATCACTGATAAAGTCGGCCAATTCGATAGTTAGCTTAAAAACTATCGATATTATCAATAGTTTTGAAAATGTTTTTATGTCACTTCTGTGGATGTAGGTGGCAAAAAAGGATAAAGTTTTATTGGGGCCCCTACACGTTGCGACTTGTTGTACAAGTTGATCAAGCTGTACAACCAATTGTTAAGTTTAAGGTGTGGTTATTCAACGGTTGAATAAAAAATTCAAAATTGATTTTCATTCAACTGGTTTATTCAACTCAATTGTACGAGTGGTTTAGGGCCGCATAACACTACGTCAACAGGAAATGTTTTTAATGTATGTATAAAAGACCAACAAGCAAGCATATTCACTACAAATTGCAGTGTCCTAGTACATATTAAAATGTAGTATTGAGTATGGGATCATTTTACATTAAATTCAAATAAGGTAATCGTACAACTAAAGCTTTAAGTAGCATTTACTCTTTTTTAACATTGGTCATTGTTCAAAAAAATTTGTAGTTCTTGTTCATTCTCGTCCTAATACCATGTTCGCACGACAGCGTTTTTTCGTAATTCAATCTCTCACTCGTAATCCACAGCCTAATTATGATCCAAATTACATAATTCGTCATACAAGATTTTGAGAGCGGATTATCTCATTTGTACGTAATTCAATTTTTATTACCCTGTGGATTACTTTAAAATCAATGTGATCTCTAACTTTTATCGGTTTTTTCCCATCAATAGCTGTCAAAGCACTAAAACACAAACAAAATATAACATAAAGAAAGTAAACAAATGTAAAGGAAGTAATTTTATAATATAAAATTTAATGGAATCCAAAAAAGAAAATAAATATTTTATTTGTATGTATTTCTTTTAAATAATATGTTTTACTTACTTTTTCTTTCCATTCGTAATACAAGTAACCGCAAACAAACAATTAAATTTAGCAATAAACACAATTAACAAAAAAAAGAAGAAGCATATAAACTGTCAAAACCGATTAGGAAAATGCCGTGCGAACATGGTAATTCAAATAAGTAATTAAAACAGAGAGCGAAGTAATCCAAAGCACCGTGCGAACATGGCATTATTCTATAAATCACTATCTATACATATTTTTCGTCCATTTGTTTGTTTTGTTAGAAATAATTTTTAAGCAAAACTCGGCAGGTACTTTGTAGTTTAAGCAACAACGATTATCTGGTTTTAGACCACATACATACATATGTACAGGCATACGTGCATATATTTAATATGAATATTGCTATCGCATGTATCCAACGACATTCACGACACTAAAAATCCTCTCAACTTTAGCGTTTTAAACGGGATATATTTATAGTAAAACATATTTTTCTATTTCTAAAATAGTTTTCACAACTCAATATAGCCATAAAAACAAAACCATTTAACCAAACCGCAGCAAAAACGGCCAAATTGTTCTAATAAAAAGTGACGAAAATCAGCGTTTTAAGGTTAAGCCCTAGAAATTTTTCTCGCTTAGTTGGCATCACTCTATACAAGTATCAAGACAAGATTCAACATTATACAAACACACATTCCATATAACAGCACAAGGTAAGCTTAATATTGTATTTTGTTGTTGTTGTTTGAGTACAATAATTTTAGCTGAATACAATACTAAAAGGAAAAGCAGAGATGGAAAAATCGGCTCTTTGCTATTTTCCTTAGGATTTCATAAAATATAAAATGATTTAATTTTTGCAAATATTTCTTTAGAGATATTTCAAAATGCATAAATATATTTTTTAGCACATTGTCTCTATATCTATCCAAAAACTAAAAATATTTACTGTTAAACCTGCGAAAAATTTGGCGGAATGTCCCGGAAAAAATAATTTTGTGATTTCTGATCATTTTTATTCGGAAAATTTTAGAAATTTCATTACAAAGTTTTTGTGTTAAATTAAGATTTAACTCTTAAAATTTGAAAAAAAAAATTGAGTTAATAATCACCCCTATCGCGAATGTTATGGGAATCTGTTATATGGGAGCAAACCTTTATTCCTATCCCCAACAAATCGGTATCGCAAATATTTTGGGAGTAAAAATTTCTATTGTGCATTATTTGTCAGTACTTTGTCAGCCAAAAAATGTTCTAAGGGAATCATTCACAATACGAAATAAAAAAAAACAAAGGAATATTTTCATGGGAGTATTTGCTTGCGATAGGGATGAATATGTCTTGATTTAATGGTTTAAAACTAAAAATCTAAAGTTCGTTTTTAAAAGTTAGTTTTATTTTTCGAGCATCATTTAAAATTTGTTTATATAAAATCATATCATAGCATATAATCATATCGATTATACTAAGACAAAACGTAAACTACACTACCCAGCGGGAAAATTTAGAAACATTCTTCGTTCAGGCCTTATTAAAGGCCTGCTTAAAACTTTTTTAATTTAATTACTATTCTTATCTAACTGCTAAAGATTACCTCATAAAAGGCGGGTTCAATACTACAATTACTGTCAGAACTGTAGAGATGAAAATGGCAAGGAAGTCATAGAAAATTCCTGTGTCACTGCCTGGCGAAAAACTATCTCCTTTCTTTCTGCTTTTTTAAATTTTGAACAAAGTTCTAAAAGAAATTTATTAAAGATCTAAAAGGATTTATTAAAGATCTTAAAAAAATAGAATAACCAAACTAAATTGGCATGTAGAAACAACGTTCAGTTTAAAAGGTTCTTAACCGTATACAATTGCGTATATGTATGTAATCTAATAAATTTATTTCGAACCGCAATCTAATCTTATTTTTAATATTATCCTTTGAATAAAATTCTTGAGATTTCCTGGTAATGAAAAAGTTGTTGTTGAACTTTATAGCCCAGAAAATGTTCAACCCGAATTCCATAAGCATTGTTCACTTTGATAAAGGTCGGTTAGTCTATTGGACCAAAACCTTTATATATTTAACCAAGAATAATATGTATAAACAAGACTACGCATTGCGCATGTAAACAAAATTCAACTGTTTAATATGAAGTCACATTAGCATATTATACTCATGTTTGTTTGTTTGTGTTTTTATATTGTAGCTGCACTTATCCGCTGATGTAACGTAGATGCGCAAAAACATTTCGTTTTTAATTCCATTCAATTTGCAATACACTCTTACTTCTTTACTAACACGCTTACACTTTTTAAATTGACCACGAGATTGCTTTAAATTTCACCTTTCCATTTGTTTGGCAATTTTACTTTCAATTTAACAGCTGATTACAAGTTTGTCTTTATAAATTGTTTTCTTGAAGACATTTTGAAAGTAAATTGCCAGAAATATGCAGTAAAAACTTGAAAATTGTTAAAAATATTCCCCAAAAAAAATCAAAAATTGCTTATTTGAAAACAAAATATTCAACAATATAATTACATTCCATTTGATAAAAATAATTCTAAATTATCGGCAAAGCCTATTGGTAACGATGGGAAGTAATCGGCTCACATAAACAAAGTTATGTAAATAGGTTAAAATTCATATCAGAGTTATTTGTGCCGAATATTATCTAGATATAAGATTTTTTTGTCTTAAAGGGACACAAAGAGTCTAATTTGATTTCTAATTTTATATGCTGCGAAAGCTCTTGAGGCATCTAAAAATTCAACATGTATCAAAATATGACTCAAAAACTCTAAAAATGCTGCAAAAAGGCTCTTTAAAAAAAATTTTGCAAAAAACTGATGTAAAGGGTAAAATTGCAAAAATATGCACTAACAAATCGATGCCAAAATTCTAAATCGGATAAATATATTGTTTCTGCCTTTATTGGTCGCACAAGAAAACACATGCAATTGCATTTTCATGGTTTCCCTGCTTATGTATAACTGTATATCAATAACTTTTAATTTTAACATAAAGTTTACTGTTTTCCATCCCTGCCGTGGTAAACGTACAAACATTTAAAAGTTATCAAACAATATAATTAAGAAATTTTATTTTTATTATTTTAAATAGTGATTGTTAATGGTATTGTTTTTGTTGGTCTCTTTGTTGTCTTTGTTGTGCTTAGATTTTTAATGGGTTCATCAACCTCCTTTTTAGAGTTATGGAAAATTTTATTTTATTAAAATTAATAAAATCGATGGAAAAGAAAAAAAAAATCAAAAATAAAATTTTTTTAAGTGGACTTTTTACTGTACAAATTTAAACAAAAAAAATATATATGTATATGAAGGCATAAAAACCATACGGTTCCGGGTAATCACTAAAGGCCATTACTACAACCTTATGACAAAGCTCCTGATAATAAACGTGCACAATAGTTATCTTGAACGATAAAGTAACCATTGAGTTGTTTTCATTATTACAATTGTATGATAAAATAAAAAATGTAGTTTAATACTGTGGCAACATTGCAGTAGATCCCGACTACTTTTGGTCGTTAAATATACATAGTGGCAACAACTTTTACCTTTGTTTATTTCTTTAATTTAAAGCAAAAGTCAATTGCTTGTGCTTAATTTTTGTTGTAAATTTTGTTTGTGTTAAATTGTATTTTTTTTTTTTTTGAAATTTGCATAATTTATTTTGACATAAAACTTTCACTGAAGTTACCATACTTCATCAGAAAATATGGCAGATTTAAATTCTTAAAGTTCACTTGTAAAGTTACCTTTAAAAAAAACCATTTTAGCTTAAAAGTCACTTTTTAGGTAAATGTTAACTTGTAATAACTAAAAACCATTAGATAAACAGATAGTCAGATATCACCATAAAAATAAATATTTGTAATAATCCTGCAAATATTATTGAACTTCCTGATCCAATTTGATTAAATGGAGTACTCCATGGACTGGTCCGATGTAATGCAAGCATGGACCATGTCATTGTTAAAAAATGTTTGTAGTGAGACGACATGTCTTCGTTTTTTAAAGACATGTTTTCGTATTTAAACGAAGTTAAAACTAATCCTCTTGTGTATACAATGGAGTAGTTTTAAAACTACTCCTTTGTATTCCAATGCTGGGTTATATGGTCCTGCCCTAGGACATCGTAATGTTAAATATACCATGTTTTTCCGTACGTTTGGGTTACTTTTGGAGTAGTCCTAGTCCCTTGTGAGCTACATTTTACGCGCGTGTCCTATTATTTGCAGGGAATGGCCCTTATAAGTTCTAAAAACAACAAAATTATTCTTGTTAACTTTTTAAACTTTGTGTATATTCCTTCTTAATTTTACAATTTACAATATACGTGACAATTTACCCCAACAGTGGCAGTACTATACACTGTAGACTGGTTATAAAACTATCCACATTGATCCTATACTCTGAAGACTGGTTATAAAATTATCACCAACTTTATAACAAAAAAGATTTCGACTTATTGCTCGTGCCTCTTCTGTTATGTCATTTCAGTGATGCCAACTCTTTGAACGCAAAACGCGTGAATACATACATTAAAAAAACGGGCGCTACGAACTAAGTTTTTTTATAATTTTTAATTTTGTGATGGGGAATTGTTTCATATGAATTCCCAAAATTTTGGGAATGAAATACATAAATCCCCAATTAATATTGTTAAGGACTTATTCCATTTACATTTTAAAAATTGACATGTATATGTAAATTTTAAAGGGTGGGGGTAATATGCCCGAAAATGAAAATTCCTATTTTCAAAATCTATAAAACGAAAGCTTCTCTGCATAGACGGCATTCCGCTGGGCGCAAAGATTTTCTCCTCTATGGTGGAACAAACACCGCCTTCGTTAACTAAATCTTCCAAAATCGGGATTTGATATCAAGATAAGGGACTACAATTATTGTGAATTAAGATTATATTTGGGTTTTAGTTCATTTTTATTTTGCGGTTTTTTTTTATATTTTTGGGAATTTCTTCACTTTCAAATTTGGGGTTTTAATTTATAAAGGACTACGTTCGAAATCGTTGAATAGGCAGTAAATTTCTTTAAAGTATTAAAAATTTATACAAATCTTTATATATACAAACGTGTCGTGTATGTGCTCTTAAAACTCAAGAACCGCTGGACCGAATGACAACAAACATGGGCACTAAATTATTTAAGTCGGGAGCCAGATTTCTCTTAAGTTTAATCCCGATAGGTGGCGCTATATTTAAGTTTTTTTTTATTTATACCTAGTACGATTTGGTTGAAATGCACAAAATATATTTATTAAACAAAAATATGTTTCCTGATAAAATTTTGACCCGGTAGGTAGCGCTGGGTTCAAATTATTAACATGATTCTTATGTAGGTATTTAATTTTTTTTTTTTATTAGAAAATCCCTAGCAGTACTTTGTTTCATATACAAAAATAAGGTGAAACAATGTTGCACCAATGTTTAAAAAAATTACTAAACTGTATTCGTATTTAAATAAATTACATGTAGGAAGAACGCTTTTTTATGTTAAATGCGTTTCGCCGCTGCTAGAGGTCGCTAAACTTGTCCTAATTTTTAATAAAATTTTTCAAGAAAAATAAAACTTATTTCATGTACTAGAAAAACAATTATTAAAAATTTATTTTCAAGAAGTCCCACAATTTTTAAGTTAGTATTTGGTAAAAAAGACATTCTTCTTTAATATGAGCCCACACTTTATTTAAAGTATGTAGGTACGTACATATTAGTTGTTCTCTGGATGAATCTTAAACAAGTGGTGCCGTGCCGTAACTAAAAAAAACTGTTTGATGAGCAAATAAAAAAACTGAGTGGATACTTTTTTCAATTTTCTCTGCCGTTTAATAAACCAAGTGTCCGCCAATAAGAATCAAAAGAAAAACTAACCACATTTCGGTTCTAACTAAGATTTACATTATCTTTTTTAGAGGCCCAAAACACATTTATTATTTTTTATAATTTGGTACTTTAGATTTAAAAAAGCTAGAAATATTTTTCTTTTTACTGTACTTTAGATTAAAAAAAGCTAGAAATATTTTTCTTTTTACTTTATGTATTTAGAAAATTACGTTCTGAAGAAATTAGCTTCAAGAAAATCTCTACCGTTAATAGACATTATTATATAGCCAAACAAAAATGCAGGTTGTTTTTGCAAAAAATATGAAAATTTTCAATATTTACTTGAAATTTAACAAAAACCCGTTTTTTTTGGTTTTTTTAAAGATTATATTCTCCGTTGCCCTAACTATTGACGGAAAGAAAAATGTTACCACATTTTGAGTTTGTGTCATTTTTGTGCTTTTTCCGGAACACCAAATTGTACTTGTTTATTATTTTTTGATGAAATATTTAAATTGTTTGTATCATTGAAAATGTATGTATGTACTTCAAATACATCAATTTTAACATAATATTTAGATAGATTTGGTAATTTTCAAAATTAAACATAAAAAGTGTTGCCGAATTAATTTTTTTTTTAAAAGGATACATGGGAGGTACATGAATCCTTTGATAAAATTTTTTCAAAACTTGAAATGCAAAATATTATTAGTCTGGGTCAACTCCTTCTATTTTTGCACAATTTTGTTCTACATCAAAGTATTGTGCGCCGTGCCCAAACAGCAAGTACTTTAATAAGTTCCCATATCAGATTATTTAAAAACAGACAAAATAAAAACATTAAGAATAAATCGTGGTCGTTTGTACACGTAAGGGGAACGTCCATTGTGGCCGATGCTGCATCATACTCAGTTTAAGGTATGCTCAGGTTATTTTATGTGCTTAATGACACGATTTAGTTGTAATCATGTCAATTTTAAGTGATTAACAATTCAATTTAATGTATGGTTAATCATATCGATGTTGACGTGATTAGAGCTTAATCACGTTCGAGGCGCTTAAACGCATTTTAAATCCCATGTGGGAGACCAAAAATCGTTAAGTTAGCATTAGCGGTTGTTATTGTTCCCATCGCCGCTATTGTACTTAGCAATAAAAAAAAATTCAATGATACGACAAATGTTTTACAAATTTTTTTACTTTTTATTCGATTTACATAAACCGAGAGATAACAATACTCTCATATCATACGTGTATGAACACATCATCAATTTTTATATACCTACTATGTATAATGAACAATTTGGACTAGAAGAATTTAATTATTTTTCAGCTATTTCATTTGGCGCTTAATGTGATGCCATTACCAATGTCATTTTGAATTTTTCTTTCATCTACGAAGACAAAAAATTTAGATACGAAACGTTGAAGAAAGAGAACATTTTAAAAGTCAATAACATGTACATACACTTACTCAGCAAATATAAGTTTTTTAAACAAAATGTCCCATTCAATCTTTAACATAGTGATATGGGATATATACATACATACATACATACATATGTTATGTTATGTCAAAATAATAAAAACAATGGATTAGAAAGATGCCACTTAGACAGTTAAAATTCTAACATTGACAACATTTTTTATCGAAACCCAGTAAATCAAGTCATTTTCTCTTTTCGGATTGACTCCCTAATTATTTTTTAGTCGCTGGAAAAACTAATTACCAGGGAAACCACAAATATGCAATTGCATGTTTTTCCTTGTGCGACCAATGAAGGCAGAAATAATATATGTATGTATCTATCCGTTTTAGAGCTTTTTTTTTATCAATTTTTGCATCGATTTGTTAGTGCATATTTTACCATTTGGAGCATATTTTTCCATAATTTAGTTAAAAGACCGTTTTTGCAGCATTTTTTAAGTTTTTAGCGCATATTTTGCCTGTAGTTAGCTTTCGCAGCAAATTAAAAGAAAATTGTTCGAAATTCTGGTTAACAGATGGCTCTTCTGTTTTAAATACATATCTATCTGTATACCCAACGTGTTGCTTTAATTTTGCCATCCACATTTAATATTTACTCGAGAATGAAGACAACGCAGGTTGTCATTAAAGATAATGTTATTTTAAGCTTTCAAATTTTACATAAAAGCAAAAATTAAGAAAAAATAAATTATAGACAAACGTTTTTGGCGATGTGTGCAATACATAGAAATGTGAACCAATCTTTTAGTATACCGATCGACTGAGAATCACTTTTTAACATTTTTTAACGATGCCCATCCGTCCGTCTGGCTAGTTGTCTGTCCATGTTAATCTTGTGCGCAATGCTCAAGTTGTTATCTTTTAGACAATATAATTGTACCAAGGACGAAGTCTATGTAAATGTTGAGAATCGGTATTTAATTTAATATACATATGTATGTATGTACATATATCCCATAAAAACTCTTTTCCAAATTAGACGGTTTGTGTACGTTAGCCATCTAATTATGTATGTTGACATTAAGATTCAATTCGCCCAAAATTTATTTTACAGCAGATTTATTTTACAGAATTGGTCTGTAAATACTATGGTGTTTAGACTTTACCGATTATAATTTTTGGTTTTTTTTTAATGCAAATTTTAAATATTTTGTTTTTAAATGAGCACTTTTTTGAGGACATATCTTCGAATTTTTGCTGCATATTAAATGCGCATAAAACGCATTTTTTAGAGTATACATATTTCTGGTTTCCCTGCTAATTACCTATAAAGCAAAACAATTTATGTAGAAGAGACTTTGATTGTTGTCTAGCGTGAAATATTTTTTTAAATATTTGCGGAATGATGTGTAAAACATAAAACTATGTAAGAAATACTAGTAGGTATGTACATACTTACGTACATACATATGTACATATGTACTACACATTTTATGTATGTACCTAATTTTTGTTTTATTTCATCTTTTTATTTTGCAGTGGATGTATCAAAAAGATAAAACATAAAAAATAGAAAGAAAAAAACTAAAAAGAATGAGAAAAATTAAATTTATTCAATTCCATACTATGCCAAATCGTTCAGTCAGTAGTCGTCATTTATCCCGTTTTTATTTGTTCATCTATCTTAGAAAAAATACAACTGCAACAACTTTTATAGCAGGCGCAAGTAAAGAAACCCCAAGAAGTGGTGAGTCCACACTATGTACGAGTGTTTGTTGTAGTTGTACATTTGTTTGGTAATATGAAAAAGAAAAAATCTAAAGTAAAATTTTACTCTGCTCTAAAAAATAATTCAAAATCCAATAATTTGTTGTATTTATTATTGTTTTGATTGCTGCTGTAGCCGTGTCAGCAAGTGATGTTGTTATTGTTGCTTTTGTCGTTATTTTTTTATGTAGGTATGTCGGTTTGCATGTATGTATGTAGTTGCCACCGTTCTTTATGGATTTTGTTACTTAAGCTACTTTTTTCTAAACGATTGTTGTTGCTGTTTTTTGATTATATTAAATGTTAATTTTTTATTCAACCCAACTGTACTTTTTTCTCTTTTTTTTATTATTGTATGCTCATTTTTTTTTTTACCTATTTGGTACGTTTTTCGTTTGTGTGTGTGTGTGTAATTGTAAAAATTCTCTATTCACTGAAAATATTATTATTTAATTTTTTTCATTATAATTGTAACTTGGTACATATAGCACTTTTCTTTGCAACTAAGTAGTAGGTACATATGTACCTACTTATGTACATACATATGTACATAAATAATTTTCATAAATTTAACTTTATTAAGTGTCGGTTCACACACGTCAAGTTTGACTCGACAAGTCTTGAGTTCATAGGAGAGAGGGGAAAAGAAATGGCATTCTCTCTTCCCTTCTCTCCTAAAAGTTCAAGACTTGACGAGTCAAACTTGACGTGTGTGAACCGGCACTTATGAAGCTGTTTCAGAAACGTTTAAAAATAAAAGGTGTCTTATATTTAATGCAAGCTTTCAGGTTGTCGCTGATACAGCTTTTCCAAGCGTACACGAAAAACCTCATTAACAGGAACAATGGAAGATAAAGGTCAATGAGCAAATAAATAACATTCGCTTTGAGTCGGGAATCATGCCTCCCTTTTAAAATCAATAAAAAAATAACAATAGCTCAACACTCGCATATACATAAATACATACAGTCAGAGACTAAAGTTTAAATACACACTTGAAATTTTTAATTTTTGGGAAATTGAAGTTTTTCCGAAAATTTGTGATATGCAGGTTTGTTTCCCTTCGTTGATAATATAAAATTAAAAAAAATTGTATCTTATTGAATAGGTACATAACGGTAACTTAAAAAATAAACTAAAGAATAACGAGGAAAAAGTTTAAATTCACATTGAGTTGATCGAATTAATTACCATTCCTTCCTTTTATGTTCCCGTTATTATTACTTTTTTTGATGTCAAATTTACTGTTCATCGTCCAATTGTTGATGCCTAATTGTAAAATTTAACGCAGACTATGGGTAAAGAAAAAGAGATCGATTTCGGCGTAAGATCTTTCATAATTAAACATTTTAAGGAGAGAAAATCCTATCGATATAACAGCATGGTTCCACGGAAAAAACAACGCATAAGTGAGAAAGAAAAGAAGAAGGCTTAGGATGGAGTTTGCTATTTCTTTTTTTTTTTTTTTGTGGCCAGAATTAGGTTTTCACCAGACTTTTGATCGCCTATCTCTCCCAAACAAATTAAATTTACATTCATTTGTAAAACTTATAGTTTGCCTAAATTCCACGTCTTTGTTTTTATACTTATTGGCAAACTCTATCCTAAACTTTCTTCTTTTCTCACTTATGAGTTGTTTTTTCCATGGAAGCCTGTTGTTATATCCGATTTCCCGTTATGGTTTTTGAACTGTTTCTGGATGAGCTTGTTTATTCAAAGAATTAGCAATGTCACCCACTATTTTGGTTGCGCTTACTCTGGGATTTTTCTTAACTTCTCGTGGGTCATGTAACATGTTTACCTGTATACCGACTTTTTTCGTATTTATAAACAAACTGTTGGTTTAGTAAAAAAAAGCTTTAATTTAAATTAAAATCACACAAGAAATTTTTTTTATTTTTTTTTTTTTGTAAAATACAATTTTTTTGAAATTAATTAGGAACATTTTTATAGAATACTAAATGTAAAGCGCTGTTAGTTGAATCGACTTAAACGAAATAATCTAACACTGTAATATATGTAGTTGCATTTGTTGATTGTTTGTGATGAGTCAATTTAGAAATACAAAAAAAAATCTTGTATATATGGTAAAACAAATTTGAAGATTGCTGAATTCCAATTATTAGGTACATACATATGTATGTATATTAGGGCAGGTCGATTTTTTTTTTTAAAAATCGTATAGCAAAAACGTAATCTACATAAAATTCTAAGAAAATGCTCCAAAGAAACCATGGGTCTAAAATAAATTCCTAATCCGCGCCTCTCGACTTGAAAATATGTATTCAGTAATAAAATATAAAATTATATACAAACCAAAATAATTTTCGTGGGAATACAAAATTTAATTTTAAATGATTTTGTTTTTCGTGCTTAACTTCCCAATTTTTATTTTTGATAAAAACACTGAAATTTATTGTTGATGGGATAAGCCATTCCTATGCGCATTTCACTGGTTGCTTAGGCCAGACCATCGGGAAACTTCATCCATACAGATTTTACATTCCCCACTACAATTGATTGGAATTCTTCCAACATTAATTAAAGTTGTAAGTACATAGGTTAAGAAAAAATAAAATAAAAACAAAAACAACTCGCTTTACTGTTTTCGCAAACAAAATATAAAGCGAGCTACCAGTCAGTTTTTTTTGGCCGAGCACTTGCCAGTTTATTATCAAAATAATTTTCGTGGGAATACAAAACTTAATTTTAAATGATTTTGTCATTCGTGCTTAATTTCCCAATTTTTATTTTTGATAAAAACACTGAAATTTATTGTTTATTTGGTTTAATATCTTTAGTTTTTCTAAAATCTTTATGGATGAAGTTTCCTGATGATCTGGCCTAAGCAACCAGTGAAATTCGCATAAGAATAGCTTATCCCATCAACAAAACATTTCAGTGCTTTTATCAAAAATAAAAATTGGGAAATTAAGCACGAATAACAAAATTATTTAAAATTATATACAAACTTTTTTACTTGGTTGAATATTTTCAAGTCAAGAGGCGCGGATTAGGATTTGATTTTAGAACCATGATTTCTTCGGAGAATTTTCTTAGAATTTTATGTAGATTACGTTTTTGCTATACGATTTTTCATTTTTTTTCAACCATACAAATCGACCCGGCCTAATGTATATGCAGAAATACAACAATTAAAAAAAACATGCACTTTGTTTGTGTATAACATGATATCAAAAACAATTGTTAAAAAAATCAAAAAGGAATTGAATTTTAAATACAATTATGAATAATTTGGCAAAAAAAAAAAAAATTTTTTTGAAAAAGTTATAATTTAATGTCTGTATTCATAAAAATATTTTCAATATAAAAAAGGTTTACAAATCAAAATTTCTGTTCAAATTTTCCTAAATAAACGTTTGTTAAATTTAAAAATCGTTTTTTAATTAAAAAATTATTTTTAGAGAAGATACCTATTAAATTTCAATTTGTTTAAAAAAAAATTAAACGATACGCCAAGAAAAAGGTGGCAAATGATGTGGCGATAGACAGTTAAAATGCTTGAATATGTTGTGTAAATCAAACATAAAAAATTAAGCAAAGAGTTGATTAAACGATAATACGCAAGCGTCAAAATTGTTTATACGTTTTACATGTCGTTTACATTTGCCAGTACTGGCAAGACAGTAGCAATACATGCAAACTTTTTCGCTAATAATTTTGCAGACGGTAAAATTGGACAGTGATTTGGCATTTGCTAACAGTAATCTGAAGTTTTGTTAGCAAAAGGGAAACAAAGCAAAATGTAAAAAAATTTAACATATTTTGCTCTGATTTCTTATATTTTAGTTAAGTGTTATGTTTGTTAGCACAATATAGTTATTTTAAGCTGTTTTTAGTTCATATAAAAGACGTTTAGCTGGACTTGCACTGCAACCAGTGTTGCCAAAACTTGGAGACCAAAAATGGCTAAATTTACGGGAAAAAATGGTTAAAAAATGGCTAAAAATGGGCTAAAAAATGGCTAAAAGTATTTTTTAAATAAAAACACATTCACATTCAATAACAAAACAGAAAAATTCATTTAAAGTTGTTAACGATGAAATTGTAAGTTAAGATCAATTTCTTAAATAAGAATAATTAATATTTTGAAAGATGTTTAAAAAATTAAATCATCGATACATTTTATGTCGTTATTGTTCATCTCATAAAAATCACTCGTGCGTATTAGTTTTAATTAATTTAAAGATAAATCACGACAACCTTTTGATTCCAGATCTACAATAAAAAACATGTAAGAAAATATAGTCGGTCAAGCTATATATATGATACCCTACACCTCATTAGTACCTGTGTACCAAATTTTATTAAAATATCTGCAAATTTGCGATCTGTACTTTACGCACAAGGTTTACATGGACAGCCAGCCAGCCGGACAAACATCGTTTATTCGACTCAGAAAGTGGTTCTGAGTCAATCGGTATACGAAAAGGTGGGCTTAGTGCTAATATTTTAAGGTGTTACAAACATTAGCACAAACGCATAGTACCCTCTCCACTATTGTGGTGTTGGTATAAATATTTCATTGATAAAATCGAATTAACGGTTGCTAAATGTAACATATTTTTCAAAATACTTTTAACGTGGCAGTGATGGGCTGCTTGTATGTTAAATTGAATGCGGGCATTTTTGCTCTATTTTTAGTACTTTTTTAGTATAGCTATGGAATTGCGATAAAACAACTTAAAATACAACATATTTCCATATAAACAAATACATATATATGTTTGGATGCACAAAATAAACAAATGCATATACTTACACATAAAATGGAAATGTGAAACAAGCAAAAGGCTTTAAATGTTGTCAAAACCTTGTTTGGTGCATACACCACAATACAATATATGTATGCTAAAAAAATATATGCTAAAATACAAATTTGTTTATTGTAAATTTATAATATAAATATTAAATTATAAACGTTTTTTACATACACAAAATACTGTGTTTCACTCAATTTACATGATGAATTTTATGACGTCCAATTTTAGACGTCATTTTTTGTTTGATAGCAAGCGGTGTAGAGAAGAAAGAGGAAGAGAAAACAAAAATCATGTCTATTTTTCTACCCCTCTTTCTTCTCTACACCGCTTGCTCCCAAACAAAAAAATGACGTCCAAAATTGGACGTCATAAAATTTATCATATAAATTGAGTGTTAATACTATTTAAATCACTTGGTACTTTTTCTGCATAGCGGTCACCATTTAAACATTTTTGATTCCCATCACTGTGTGTATTGTTTTATGTATACTATTGCTTTTTGTTTATGTATGGGAAAAACATATGACACCCCTGCAGTTTTAAAAGTAGAAATTGACTCAAAATCGTTAGGTATTTCCCTAAGGAAAAATCGACTAGCTACTACATTTGCCACAAGTAATGCAAGAGTTCGTCTTTTAACTCTCTCACTATATTTATTTTTTGTGTGTCGAAAAAAACTGTGCCGTTATTCCAAAGAGAATTCAACCAGAAAAACATTATTTGAAGTATGTATGTAGTTATTTTTATTTTGTGTTGGCGTCAGTTACAATTGGAAGTTCGTGGTCAGTGAACGTTGAATTTTAAGTGAAAAAGTGCGTTTTTTATAAAGGTAAAATGAGCAGCAGAAGTTAATTAAAACGCTGCATAAAAAAGGAAAAAGAACAATTAAAAATATATACTAAGTAATAATGTTGTCATGGCATACAAAATTGATGGGGTCCATGACAAAAAAAATCTCAAAGGTCTGGAAAATGTATACTCCGCACTCATAGGTAGAATCATATATATTTAAAATATTATTATATATTTCAAATACAGATTCTTTATTTATCCCTTTTTCAGAATCCATACCAATAAATTCCAAATTCCCTGGCCCGGCTGAAGAACAATTAAGAAAAGCTATTCAACTGCAAAAAAAAAAAGGAGATAAAGGCAAACTCTGTCTCAAAAAAACAACACAACCCAAATAAACAACTAATAAATTTCCTTACATATTTTTTTAACTTTTTAATTTATTTGAATGGCTTGAATTTACTTTGTTTTAATTAAATTTTGAAATGAATTATTTAAATTTTAAGTTTTTTTTGTTAAATAAACAAAAATCAAAAAATTTCAAGTTTCTACAGTGTTTTCATTATGAAATATTATTAGTGATATAACTGGTACATTTTGACTACAGCAATAGTTGGGTTTTGCTTACTATTGATCTCATCGGTCTGATCGTACTATACAAATAGTTAGTGAAAAAATATTAACTATTTTGCTATAGAAGCAGTGTCAGTGAAATCGCACATTACATGTGATTAGTGAAATCATTAGTAAAAGGTTATGCAGATGGAGGCAATTGACTACCGTCAATGTCATCCCCATGTTAAAATCGTTAGTCGTGTGCATTGCTAGTAGTTAGGCTGGTAGTTAATGGTAATGATTGGTAGCTAAGGAAATAGCTAGGCATTCGCTAGCTACGCCGACTGCAGGGAGGTTTTTAAATGTTCTATAAGTGCACCAACGTGTGGTGCGGTACATTACGGGTAAAGCAACGTTCCCTTAACTGGGCCTTTAGTCGTGTTTTTGGAAACTAATATGTATTTTCCAAAGATGGGCACTTTGCAGTGCCAGTACTTCTTCAGTATTTTTTTTTTTTACTGGTACTGCACTTGAATTTTCATTACCAGTATATTTTTACTGATTACTGAAAAAAAATCAGTGCTCAGTAAATTTTACTGATTACTGAAAAAAAAAATTTCAGTAATCAGTAAAGTTTACTGATTACTGGAAGAAAAAATCAGTATGCAGTAAATTTTACTGATTACTGGAAAAAAATTTCAGTATTCAGTAAAGTTTACTGAATACTGAAAAAAATTTCAGTAATCAGTAAAGTTTACGTATTTTTTTTTTTTTGACAAGCTCAAAGCTTTGCGGGTTTAGCACAATAAATATTTGTAAATTTGAAAATTTGTTGAATAAAGATAAAAGATTTTATATATTATTGGCTTTTCTTAATACAAGCATTTCAAAATTTTTATCACTAAGTTTTTGTCTTCTGGAACGATTCACAATCCCAGCGAAAGAAAACAATCTTTCTACAGGAGCAGACGAAAATTATATTTCATTACCAGTAAGCATTTACTGATTACTGAAACGCTTGCTGCAGTAAAAAAGTAATGCAGTATGCCCATGTATGGTATTTTCTTACTGTCTTGCCAGTACTGTCATATGTAAACGCTGTGTTAATTACGGGAACGAATTAGCAATTAATAAACCCAGATAGTGATGACAACATAGAGGTTTTAGATGAGTGAACTAATAATGATACTGTTGTCACTATGAATTTTACTTTTTCTTTTAATATGTTGAATTTTTTAAATGGAATAAAATTATACTTTCTAAGCAAAACTGCATTAAATTGTTCCTAATTTTTCACACAATTTTAAGAATACGTTCCTATATGCAATATATGTATGTATGTGATGTACGAATAATTAAGTCCGAAACTGTTGTTGTTTAAGCTACGAAATACCTGGCGAGCACAGCCTGGTACTCTGTCAGTGTTGCTTCTTCGTGGGTAATTACCCAAAATAAGTGTAATTTTGCTGTCGTAGGTAGAGCGTAGTGTATTGTTTTAGGTGTAGATCAGGTGTGTTTCCAAATTATTTCTTTATATGTTTCGGTATATATGTCTTATCATTTTGTTTCGATACCGAAAGGAAAACTGCACCTAAAAACTAAAGAGAATTGTAACAGAAATAGTTGGCCAAATAAATTTAGTGCCACTATTGCTGTTTACAACTCAACTCTAAACTGAGTTGAAATTTTGCAATTTTGTATAACAGTTTACATCCCTGCGTTGTTTATGCGGTTAAGAAAAACATTTAACATTTACATTACTAGCAGTCACCGTAGGAATACAATTGCAGCGTATGAACGTAGTAGCGTACGATGTATAACATTTTATACAAAGTCACACAATAGCTGGCGTAGACTAGGAATGGGCAAAAACATCGATATATCAAAATATCGATATTTAAAAAAATAATCGATATATCGCCGATATTTAAAATATCGATGTATCTATATATCGATATTGAATTAAAAACTCAAAATTTTAGTTGTTTTTCAAACAAATATGTTTTTTAAGAATTGATCATATGTTTCTTTAAACTAATATGTAGATTGTAGATAATTGGCATTTATAAGAAGCAGTGCCGAATACAAGAAGCAGATAGACAGGAAAGCACATAAAACAAAGAGTGCTCCTGATGTTCATATCTGATGATTACTGGTTTGACTAAAACAATCAAAAATCATTTCTAGTTAAATTTGCTACTTTTGGGGTGCAATTAAAATTTTAAGGTTAGTTGTGCCCATCCCTACCGTAGACACAAAAGCGTATCTATGTCGTGCGTCGACATAGATCTAATTATATTTTATACGCCGGTTACGACCGTATTGTCATAAAAAAAATTATAAATATGTAGATATAAAATGAAATTATTTTTATGTTTTCAAATTAAATATTTGATAACAAAATAAAAAAAACAATAATCCCAGGTAATCTCGATACTACAACAAGTACAACTCGTACAAAAACCACAAACAATTTGTTTTTGTAAAATCATTGTACAATGTCAAAAAAAGCAATAAAACAAAACAGAAACAATGATAATAAAAGAGAAGAAACAAAATTTTGACATCCAACAGTGATTTAAGCTAATATCAGCAGGGGTCTAATCACCGCATACGATATCGAGCAAAATTGATCGAAATTATTTATTTTGGTATCATGAATCTCGATATAGAATGAAATTTATTGAATTTGAAATGATAGCATTCGATATCGAGTAACTCGACATTACATTTCTCGAGTTTTCATTCGATACGTCAGTGTCTATCGTATGCTAAAACATTCGATAGTTTATTCGATACGATAGTATCGAATGCGGTGATTAGACCCCAGGGCTTTTAAGACCATCTGAAATAAATTCGTCTTGATAGGTATATTTGGAATTTTAGAATATTATTACCAAAAGGAAGCAAAATATGTACGTTTGCGGCGGCATTGTACGAAAGTAAAGCGTGTTTTAAAAAATGTAGCGTTACGTCCTACGTTTATACGACTTATGACTCAATTGTGTTTTTTGCTTTTATAGAGTTTAGCGAAATACTGATAAAAAAAACTAATGCAGGTTCTGTGAGTTAAATTTTGAAAATTATTTCCATACAAACTTTTGAAAATTCAAAAAATTATGAAAAAATTCTTATTTAGTATACCAACCCAGGAAAAACTTTTTGATTTTTAGTAAAAGGTGGTAGTTATTTCATACGTTACCTGGTTGTCATTACAATTGTCATTATTCTGAAAACTTCAATAAGTACTTATTAGGAATGACCTCAGCAACTACTTATTACTTCTATTATTTTCTCTACTGAATATTTGCTTACTAATAATCAGCTCAATAACTACTTGTTAGTTGTGTTGTTTTCAGTACTGAATATTTACTTACTGTTAACGTGCTCAATAATTACTTATTAGGTCTATTAACTAGTGAATTTTTGTCTTTTAGTAAGTATACTGTAAGTATTTACAATGCAACTTACTCGTAGTTAAACAATAAGTAGAATATTTTTGACTTCTAGTAATTGTAAGTACTGAATTCTGTGGACACCTCGATCAAAAATTAGTAGTTATTCAGTCGAAAAATATGTATGTAGTGTTTATTTTTCTCCAATATTACTTGCTTACTTACCAGGTAAGAAAAGTTTATTTTTTTTTTAAATTTTTATTTATTACCATTGGAAAAAAATACCATGATAATGTACTAAAACCTTAATTTTCATTTTAGCATATTTTTTCTTAAAGCGCTTAGTGTTTCTTGAGTTGGCATCACTGGACCGCACTAAAATAAAAATCAGAGAGAGAAAGAGAAAAATAACAAAATTTCAAAACAAAGGAGAGAATAAGAGACAGAGCAAATCCAACAACGAGTAAGAAAAATGTGGTGCTGAAGTGAAAACACCGATAAAATTAACAGCAAAGCAGAAAACAAGAAAAACATGCCAGAATTGTACAATAAAAGTAAATAAAAAAATATCAACAATAATATAAATGAAAAAAAACAATATCACGTGCAGATACTCGTCAGACTTTCCTACAGCAACAACAAAATTTACAACAACCTTATAAATACAACATCTACACTAGACATAAATACGTCTGGTCTTTTTTTTATATGTAGGTAGGTATTGTTGTTGCTGGTATCAATGAATATACCGTTATACTGGCTGACAATGTATTTTTGTAGACAGACAATAGGTCGTTCGTTCGACCAAGAAGAGAATGAACAAATAAACGTAGCAATCAGTTAAAAATAACACAACAAGACTTCTAAGTAGTAGTTTGTATTTTTTGTTTGTGTTTGTTTACAGTGTTGTATAATATTTACACAAGTTGTTTTTATCACGATTAATCTAACACCTTTTCAATTCAAGGTGGTGGTATACTATGACAGGTCGAACCAATTTGTTTAGGTTTTACAATGTTTTGTTAGTGTTTCGCTAGAAATGGTTGTCATTCCGAACCGTAAAAATGCTAAGAAAAAACCTCAATTGTTTTTAGATAGTTGTAGCATTGCCACCAGTAGTGAATTCGTATTGCACCTATTTAATAAAGCACCAACAGCAACAAATGTCAATTTTTAAAACCATCAATCTATAATTGAAGTGGTTATACCTATCTCATTCATTTATGTACCCTCCAAGCAAATGGCAGAGTAATTTTCGATTGTCTACGAAAATTAAACTACTTCGTCACATTTGGTAGATTTTGCGGAATTTTGATGTTGAGAGAATTTCAACTAATTGTAGCGGGGAATGTAAGACGAGATGAACGCACTGTTTATTGTTGATGTTGTTTTGTTTAAGCTTTGATATTATTACAAGTAGAACTGTTGCTATAAGTCTTATACGTTTAACATTTTTATTTGGTTTAATATCTTTAGTTTTTCTAAAATCTTTATGGATGAAGTTTCCTGATGATCTGGCCTAAGCAACCAGTGAAATGCGCATAGGAATAGCTTATCCCATCAACAATAAATTTCAAGTGTTTTTATCAATAATAAAAACTGGGAATTTAGCACGAATAACAAAATCTTTTGAAATTTAGAAACAATAAAATTGGGCTGGGAATTACGAATGAGAGAGCGAATTACGAAAAAATGTTGTCGTGCGAGCATAGCATAAATCAACCACTACAAATGTTGCTAAGTATGAGTACGATGAATAACATCAAACTTCTGAGTGAATATGAGCTTGAATAACGTTGCAATAGGTATGTGTGCGTATAAGTACAAGAAATTATGTGTCATGGTTCAACTCTACTCATTGCTGATCTCTGTTCAGCAGCATATGTGCATTTTTAATGTTAGATTTTTTTAATATAATGGTCGCAATACGAAGGGTTAAGCAATTCGGGATGCAAACGATACATCGATTTTTAGAAAATATCGATTTATCGATCATAAACATCGATGTTTTGTTGGATGATAGATCGGCGTCAAAACTAAAAAACAACGATATCGACCATTTAATATTTTCATTTATTCAAATTTATTTAATAATATACTTATTTACTATTTTTAATTTTTACTTTTTCAATTAAACCCTTTATTTAAAAATTATAAAATGTTTATTTCAAAGCAAAGCCGTACAAAGTACATACATACTTACATACTTACATGCATTATATGTAAAAAAAAAGGGTAAAAGCTTTTATAAACTAAAGAAATGTTAAAACAATTTTGGAGACTGTGCAAGTATGAAGGCCCAACTCTAATATGCTTATGTTGGCTTTATGTGTCAAACGATATTGTACTTCAGAAAACTTTTTGTTAATTTTTATGAATCTGTCATTTTCTTAAGCAAAGTGTGAAACTGATTGCACTTTTCGTACGGAATCCCGCTTCCCAGCGGGAAAATTTAGGAGATCTTCTTACTTTTTAAAGGCCTGCTTAAAATATTTTTTAATTCAATTATTAACTGTTCAAGAAGGCCTCATAGAAGGTATCGGCTCTGTCGTATAAAAGATAAGATACACATTTCACACTCGCTTCTAAACATTTTTTTTATTGATATTTTTGCACAAGCAAAAGCAAAATAATTATTAAAGGTATTCACCTCAGAATTTTTACTCTTGCGGAATTGCGGAATCGCAATACTTTTTATTTTCCACTTCAACAAACACATGAAAATAACTTCCCAATACTTTTTATGTTTTGCAAGACCATTTTATTCGAGCGTAATCGCAAGGGTAAAAGTTCCACAATTCAGCTTATAAACTTCAATATTGGTAACGTTGCCACATTTTTAACAAGTTTATAGTAATATGTAAACAGTACCTAAAATTACAACCTTTAATGACAAAATTCCGTTGTCCAACATTTTTTTTTTTTTTAAACACAATCAAAGTTCTACGAAATAAACAAAAATTTAAAAAATTTATTCAATTCCTCGACGTGCTGACAAAACTAAAGATAAATCATCATAAAGTGTGGTTAACTTCTCTTCTACGAATTCGTCATCCAAAATATCTTCAGTTGTGAAATTATTTTGATAATTTTCTCAAAAGTTTAATTACAAATTTTAATTTGGTATTTTTAATAAAATATATCTATACTTACGGATTTCATGATAGATGTTTTCAATTTGAACAAAAGATTCATTTATTAAATAATTTACCAAAAATGTCTTAAAACTTTGCTTCGGCATCTTGAATTAATAAACAGTTTTTGCAATCAGTTGACAATTGTGTGCTTTTTTTAGTTTTTGACAGTTCGTAATATTTCGAAATTGAAATTTCAAAATGTTTAAAGCTGGGTGTTCACGACACCGATAGTGCAAAACTGCAATTCCGCCCTTCCGCAAGAGTAAAAATTCTGAGGTGAATACCTCTATTATTTTTGATCCCGTTACCATTCTTATGGATCTGCTAGAAAAGCGAGAGCGGAAGGCCTACACCTTAATGACAACGAGTGTTAAAAAGATATGAGTATGGAATGGAGCGAGCAGGCCTTGTATATCCATTTTCTTGCTGGGTTATACAAGCATATGCATGTTATAGTATTGCCTTAAATATTTCAGTAGCAAAGAAGAGTTTGAGTTGTCCGTAATTATTAAGCTAACGACCATTTTCACCAAGTTCGGTTATAATTAACTGTCGGTTATAGCTGTCAAAATATATTGGTAACCGAAACTTTAATTGAAAGTTAGTTTTAACCGAATATCGGTATACCGTGTTTTTACCAATATTTTTTAGCATCGATGCTTATCCTGGAAACATCGATGTTTAAAATCGATGTTGCATCCCTACAAGCAATTAATACAGTTTTGTTTGGAATACAAAAAATTTCAGCACTCTAACTACGGACGAGGTAAAGCGCACTTTATTTTATTTTAATTTGAAAAAAAATTTTTTATTCATGGCAACGCTGAATACAACTACGCCACAAATACAAACTCAAACTTATTTAATATGTGTACTCGCCCGTTGGCATTACAGCCCACAAAGACGAGAAACTAAAGAATATCAAAAGGAAATTCAGTTTACATAAAATCAGCGTTGCCAGAAGATTTGGACGGAAAATCTTAATTTGGCGAAAAAAAATCTTATTTTTAAGAGAAAAATCTTGAAATTTTTTATAACAAGGGCAAAAAAGTAAAAAAATTTAATTTTTTAAAACAACATACTTCTTATTATGGCAACTATTTAAATCGAAATACATAATTGCGGTATTTATACAAAATTAGATTGTAGGTTTAAATTGTGTTTAAGCTATATTTTTTCATAAAATTCTTTCTAAAATAAATTTTTATTCCATTTAATTTTTAATAAATAAGAAATTAAAAAAGTCCATCTAAATAAAGAAGTTTTATTCAATGTAATTAAACTCTAAAAATAGAGATATGTACATACATAAATTTTGAGCAAGAAAATTTTAGTTTGGGAGCTCATACTTCATATGAAATTTTAAGGGTTCTTAATTTAATATTATATTCGTTGACACCGTTCTTATATGGAACGCATTTCAAGGAAATTGCATTTAAAAAGAGCTCATTGAAAATATATGGATTTTCTTAAATATATTCCTTATCGAATTGTTATTAAAATAAAAGATATTCTTAAGCACTTACATATGTTTATATACTTTGTTTAAAAATTATCATAAACATGGAATGTGGAATTTTTAAACTAAAAGCTTCTTAAGTTCCATTAGTTTTACCTTTTGGTACTAAATACCTGAACTTTTTTGTTCTTTAATTTATGAAACTTTATAAAAATGCGTTTTTTCTTTTCACAAATAATTTTTTTCATCAGTATTCCCAAAATGAACAACTGCTAATTTAAGATGCTTATTTAATATTTTTTATGCCCAGAAATAATGATGTATTTTTGTGTATGCCAGACAATGGGTTCAAAAGTGTGCAAAACCAATAGTTAGACAACAAATATGATACAAAACCTCATTGTTTTAAACATTTTCTGTTTAAAAAACGGTAAAAAAAATCATGTATCTTGTACAAACTTAAAGTTAATAATTTTTATTTCTAAAAATAAAAAAATCTTAATTTGAGAAAAAAATCTTAAAATCTTATTTTGGTCAAAAAATCTTTAAAAATAAGATAAAATCTTAATTCTGGCAACGCTGCATCAAATGTCAAATATAAAAGAACTAAAACAACAGAGAGCAAAAGCAATTAAAATAAGGTACGTAGGCAGTGATGCCAGAAGTGCAGATTTATCTGCATTTTGCAGATTGTATACTCCAAAATTGCCAAAATGTAATTTGAAGATTTTTGGTTTAAAGTTGCAGATTTTTTAGCTTGGAGGAAACTTCTTTACATTGTCACTTATGTTTATATCAACCATTCATGGAACAACTGTTTGGAAATAGATTCATTGGTAGGAGTTTTATTCGCAAAAGATTACTTAAAAATTTAAAATTCGCATTGTCTTGACACATGCAACGATCTTTATTCTACAAAGTACTCAATATATTCAATGCTCTACCATATAATATAAAACATGAATAAAATATTAATATACATATTTAAAAGAAAATGTGTAAATTTTATAAGATACAATGAAATTTTATAGAATTAATTACAATTTTTGTAAAAATATATTAAAAATATGTAGTTGAAATATTAAAAGTATTTTGAATACTAATAAAAATTATAAAAACAATAAAAAATATTGCCGGACTTAAATCATCTGATTTTACACGATATTAAAATGCATATGTACGTATATACTCATATGTACTTATGTATAAATATCTTTAATAGTTCCAATATTTGATCTCTTTTGAATTTTCAATAAGACCCTTTCTAGTTTAAATAACATGTTAAGCAATAATCTTTTATTTTGCTGTTTAAAAGAACAAAGATGTGATTAATCCTTACTAGCCTGAGTTATTAAATTTTAATAGATATTTTTAATGTAAAAATATCCAAAATCGAATTCGAGTAAAATTAAAATCGAACATATTTTTAAATCTTTTCTGTTTTAAAAGTTAAAAAAAAAATATTTCCTTTTTACCTCATACTTCGAGGACCACTTATAGATATTTAACAGAACTACTTTCCAGACTACCATCAATTTGAAATTCCAGAACATGGCCGTAAATTTTGAAATAATTTCTTATATCTTTTTCTAAATAAACTACATAAAAAAAATGCGTGTTTTGAAGATTTATTGAAGATTTTTAAAATCTTGAAGCAGATTTTTTGATGAAAAATTATGGTAAAAAAATTGTCGCATTGCTGTCTATTTACCGGTTGTCTTTTAAGACTATTTGATAAGACAGACAAATACGGTTTGTCTTTCGTTCGTGAGGGCAAGAAATGGGCAAAAAATATCGATATTTAAAAAAAAAATAGATATATATCGGCGATATTTAAAACACCGATATATCAATATATCGATATTGAAATACGACTATCGAATTCGATATTTTTTGAAGTCAGTCTTCCTTAAAAACTCAAAATTTTAGCAGTTTTTCAGACAATATGTTGTTTTTAACTAATATGAAGATTTTAAATGATTGGCATTTAAAAGGAGCAGTGCCGGACACAAGAAGCAGATTGACAAGAGAGCACAAAAAAAAGAGAGTAATCCTGATGTCCAAATCTGATGATTACTGGTTTGACTAAAACAATCAAAAACATTTCTAGTTAAAGTTGTTACTTTTGGGGTGCAATTAAAATTTTAAGGTTAGTTTGGTACTTCCATGACTTATTTACTTCCATTAAAATTTTTCGTAATATACTTTTTTTTGGATTTCATATGGTTTTTTGTATTCTTCCCTTTTGTTTTTGTTATACATAATTGAATTTTTTGTTTTTATTGAATTTTTTGTTTTTATTAATTTTTTGAAATAAAATTAAACAATAAAAATAAAAAAATTTTGAAATAATCAGCCCAATTATGAATAAAAATTCCCCGGGAGTTTTTTCCTTTTTCTCATTATTACAATTGAATTTACATAGGAAAAATGGGAGATGATTATATATCGAAACTCTTAAAAATATCGGAATTATCCAGTAATCCGAATCGAATTTATGACGTATTACATACTCTACAGTTTGCATTGATTGCAAGTTCGCTTAACTGAATTTTTATTTATTTTATTTTATTTTTTATTCAAGTAACATATATGTAGTTTAGAAATCAATTCATAACATTAGACCAAAAGCGAGATGAACTGGAAAAGCTAGTATGAATTTCATTTGAAGAATTTTTTTAAGGCAAGATTTTCTTATTTTATTTTCTTCCAAAAAGTACGCCGTAAGCCTGATTAGGTCGATAAGTTTTTTAAATTAAAAATTTGGTATCAAAAAGTAATTTCAATTTTTGGGAATACAAAATTTTTTTTTGGTTTAAAAAATTGTTTAATCTGGCGATTTTATTAGAACTTGGCCATATTTTGTAATTTGTTTACTATTGGCAGCACTGTAGGCAATATGGACAAGAAAATAAAGCAAAACCAAAAGATATCGTTTTTTTTTTTGGATGTACATACGTTTGCGTTTAGTCGTCGTGTCTAAAGTCGTCGTACTTCTTTCTCATCGTTATTTTGGTTGGTGTTTATAGCTGTTGTTGTTTTATTTATTATAAACTGTATACCTATTTTGTTGTTTTAATCAATGTAGTTTCTGCACACAAGCAAACAAAAAATCATGAATGTAGACAGTTTTTTAAAAAAGATACATAATTACGTATAATTTCTAAAAGGCACTTTTTGCCTGAAAATTATTGTAAATTTCTCGAAGTTTTACTGAACAACAAATTGTGAAATAGGTAGTTGACATTTTTATTGGTTGTTGGACAATTTTGTGTAATGGAAAATAAAGTTTTATCTAATAAATTAACTAGCAAAATTTGGAATAAACTACATTTATACCTACCAAGGCGAATTGACTAGAAGGTGGGGTCAAGTCACCATATCGATGGCTTAATATAAAAAAGGCGTAAGTCAATTTCTTTCAAAAAAAGAGTTTTCGTTTATTCTGGTAGATAAATACCAAACGCGGCTTGCTTTAAGGTTTAGGGAGCTATGTATAGTATAAAAAATTTGTTGCATCTTTTTATTATTTATTGCTTTAAAACTTTTTATTAATCAAACATTTTATGGATTTTAATTAGTTTTTTCCTTCCCTTGTAAACATAAAAAAATCGAGTTACGCCTTTTTTATATTTAGCCATCGATATGGTGTTTTTTTTTTCTGTGGTCGACTTGTCAAAGTTTGTATACAAAATAGTTTTTTATGTAAACAACCCTATTTTTTTTACTAGCAATATTTTTGACAACCCGACCACAGAAGCAGTGTTGTTGTAGAGTTGACCTCACCTTCTACTCAATTCGCCTTGATACCTACAGTAGCCAAATAAAGTCTATATGGGTATTTCTCTGAAATGGTCCACCGTGACTTAAAAAATCAAAGCGCTCGCATAATTTGTTTCAAGGAAAAAATTAAGTTGGATTAATTTTGTAGTATATTTTTATTTTTCATTTTTGAATAAAAGTTTAATTTTTTTTTTCAAAAGATTTTGTTATTCGTGCTAAATTCCCAGTTTTTATTATTGATAAAAACACTTGAAATTTATTGTTGATGGGATAAGGTATTCCTATGCGCATTTCACTGGTTGCTTAGGCCAGATCATCAGGAAACTTCATCCATAAAGATTTTAGAAAAACTAAAGATATTAAACCAAATAAAAATGTTAAACGTATAAGACTTATAGCAACAGTTCTACTTGTAATAATATCAAAGTTTAAACAAAACAACATCAACAATAAACAGTGCGTTCATCTCATCTTACATTCCCCGCTACAATTAGTTGAAATTCTCTCAACATTAATTGTAGTTGTAAGTAGTGGGAATTTAGCACGAATAACAAAATCTTTTGAAATTTAAATTTTGTATTCCCAAAAATTGAAATTACTTTTTTAATTTTTTTGTTAAAAACTTCTGAAAATATATGTAAAAATTACTAAAATATGTATGAAGGTAAAAAGTGTCACGTGCGTAATTTACAATTTATTTTTTTCTTCGCCAACCCATGCATAGTTGCTTTTGAACAAAACATGATTATAAAGGCCCATTACTAACCTTTATAAAAACATTTTTTCCGAAATAAAAACCTCCTACAATTCACTTACTTTCGCACTTTTTCTTACGGTCCTAAAAGGCACTTCTATTTTTGTCACGTGAGTAAGTCAACTTTGATTGCATGGCATTATGGTACCCAGTGCTTAATTTACCATTATATCTACTTTTTAGAAAGAACTCATCACAAACTATGTAACGATTCTAGAATTCATTCTAAAATTCCAATCCACTTCTATTTTTTTAATATTCAAACACAATAAAACGCGTACAAATGTCGCGTGCATAACCAGAGAAAAACCCATATATGTATGTACCTACACGAGAATCTTGTACGAGATGGGTCTGCTTGATCAGGGTATTTCTCTCGGGAGAATTTCGGATCATATGACTATGACCCTGGACTTCGGTGCAACACCACCAGTGGAGTTCCCGGATAGGGAAGTTTGGAGTGGATCCAATGGACTGTTTGAGGGGTGGGCAGTATTTACGGATGGATCCAAGATGGAAACCGGCACTGGTGCCGGTGTATATATAGCGGACACCGATGTGAAGAGGTCATTCATACTCCCCGATGAGTGCAGTGTCTTCCAGGCTGAGATCCTAGCGATCTGGAGGGCGACGGAGGTGATACTGGAACACATCGTGGGTGGATCTGAGGACAATTTACGTCGATAGTCAGGCGGCGCTTAGGGCATTGACGAATTATACGGTGCGATCGTGCCTGGTCGCTCGGTGTAGGAATGCTCTTGGTGGACTCATGGAGGCATTCAATGTGAGGCTGTGTTGGGTACCTGGACACTGCATGGTTGAGGGAAATGAGGTGGCGGACGAACTCGCGAGAGGGGGTTCGAGTATGGACTTAGTGGTTAGGGACAGGGGGTAAAGCCTCCCCTATGTTACTACTATGGTGTGATACGGGAGAAATTCCGTGATGACGTTAACCGATCCTGGGGGGACAGAGTGGATTGCAGGGTGTCTAGGGCATTATGGCCCGGATTGGACGCGGGGGCAACCAGGGTTCTATTGGGATTGGATAGGAGTAGTCTTAGAACGCTTATACGGTTCTTGACGGGTCATTGTCCGGTCAGGGCTTTTGTAGGCAGATGGGACAACGCCATACCGGACTTCTGCAGATTGTGCGAGGATTCGGAGGAGCTGGAGACGATCGAGCATGTACTTTGCCATTGTCCCAGGGTGCAGGGTCTCAGACAGAAGTGGCTAGGAAATAGGTTTCACGACGAACTGGGGTGCATCGCTGGATGTAGTCCAGCTGATCTACTGGGGTTTGTCAGGGAAATAGTGCGGTTGTTTCTGTTGAGGGGACAGTAGAGAGGGAATTTGTTCTTCACATCACCTACTAACTTTCCTATATTCTATACTCTATCAACCTCATACTTCTTTTCTTAACCTTTCTCTTTTTCTATCTTCTTTATCTATTCTTCATCATGTTGAAGGGATTCACAATGGACCGTACTGGTCTCCGAGTGGAAGTGTGCCCTTGGGCACATAACCCTTCTGAACCTAACCTAACCATGTACCTACAGCTATGTAGGTACGTATGATGTATGTATGTGGTACATTAAAATAATTTTAATGAAATTTTGCTATGTTACCCCGGGTCTCTACGTAGCAATATTTATTGCGGCAAACGTCAAATTTGATTGCTTCATAAAATTTGCGACGTATAGACCGCATATTGCCATGAGTTGCAATCCATTGCGCAGTGATTGCTCTTCTTATTGGTTGAGCAATTATTGCTTAGCAATCTGCTGTAAAATGAGTTGTCATTTATCTGAAATTTCATTTCTCTGTATGTTTGTTTATGGCAAAGCAATTTCACGTGTTCTCCAGCAATATAGTCAGCAATTATTGCTCCATTGATCTGTCATTGTTCTGCCGACGTTATTGCTTGTACTTATCAATAAAAATTGCTACGTGGAGACCCAGCGTTAAAAATTATGTTTCTAGGGAGATTTTACAGAAAATAGTTAAAATCATGAATAGTAATAAGGACAGAGGTTGTAAATATTACTTTTAAAAGTGGCAATTTTCTCAACTTTTCACACAAAAAATGTGCAAACAGCATACGCCTATCTAAAAACACGCATCTTTTGTTAACGGCATTTTAGTTCTTTAATTATTTTTGCAACATAAAATATATTGTTACTAATAAAATCAATTTTTTTTTAAATTTTCTAAAATCGCGCAAAATATACAAACAAGAACAGAAGTAGTTCCTGCAAAGATTAAAACGGTAATCTTAAAGTTAAGAAATTAAAATAAAACAAGTTACTCACAGAAAAAAATGCCAATGTAAAATTAACATGGAAAAAAGTTGATTGAGAATCATTGTAAATTTCTGCAAGAGTATGCCCTTTATTTAAATGTATCATTATTTAATATTAATTTTAAACGAAAAATATTAAAATAATCTTAAATCACGCTTATTTAATATTATTCACTGTTAAAATAAATTGAAAAAACAATTTAAAACCTAAATAAATATGGATTCAATATTGAATCCATTAAAAACCCTGTTTTATAATAAAATCAAAAGTCAATCTTGTTAAATTAACATGCATAGATAGTTAAGTATGTTAATTTTATTATTTTCATTCTTAAAATATGTTATAAAAAGAAGACAATTCCCGTATTCTTTTAATTAAAATTATTTTGTTAAATAGTACATCAAGTTTTCAAAATAGAATGACGACAAAAACCATATCGGGCGATTCTGCTGATGCTTCTGTTAACAAAGGAGAATACAAAATAAGTGAAGCATGTGTTACAGGGGTAAGTGTATTGAATTATTCTTAAATAAATGCATATGTTGTCTCTCTGAAGCTTCTTTAAACTGTTATAACACACTCAAACCAATTTGATTCTACATGAAATTCACGTTGTTTCAACTTGAAATAACTTTCATTCAACGTGATTCGGATTGTTATTTCAATATAAATGAAATGTTGCTCTTACTTAACTGCAATGTTAAATTAACATAAATTATAGTTATTTTAAAAGAAAAAAATGTTCGCAAGTAATTGTAAAATCAGGTTGAATTAATATGAAACACGTATGAAGCAAAATCAACACCGACAAAGTTTAAATCAACCTTGTTTTCTACGTTTTTAACTTGATTTTTTTCTGTGTGTAGATTGCTATATTTGGCTGTGCCGATTCTTTGATACACTCCACCGACAGTTTTAATGTTTTAGGAGTGATATCTATATGATATCTATTTAGTATTAATTTATTTTTATAAAAACAGACACCAGCATCAAAATTGGTTGCGGTTTAGACCTATGTATATTAAATAATAGATCGACAATCAGAAAGTTTTATGCTTTTTTTTAATAATAGAAACTGGGAATTATTTCCTTCCGAAGGTTACTTTTTTATTAAATATATTTAACATTTTTTATTTTTCGAATTTATTCTATGAGCTAAATTTTAGTTATGTATTTTATAGAGCTTTTTTGTAATAGTCATATTCCTTCAATTTTTCAGAAATGACTTTATAACTATGTGTGCAGCTTAAGTAAAATGTCATGATGCGTAACAGTTTAAGCCGAACTTAAATGATTTTCAAGGGGGGAATTTATATTGGAGCCATGGTAAGATATGAACCAATCAACCCAAAATTCTGTAGAGAGATTTCTGGTATTAAAAACATAAATTTCAATACAGCGGTGAAACTAGTTTTAGCGTTTAAAGTGAATTTCAGAAGGCTGCTAAAAATGGGATCTAAGGTAAATTATGGACCGTATATCTATATCTGCTACGGTTTTAGGCGTATTTAATTAATTTACCAGAGTGGGATTTATATGGGAGCTATGGCGCCCTATGCTCCAATGGGAGTTAGAGGAACACATATATATAGTAAATTATGGACCGATCATCACGAAATTTATAAGTATGAGTTCTAGTCATATAAAACTGTGAAGTATTAAATTTTATTCTGATAGCATTATTCATTACGGTTTAAGGCGTAAAAAACTGTTTTCCGTTAGAAGGGTTTATATGGGGCCTAGGGTAAATTATGAACCGATCCCGACATTTCACAATGTTATTTCTAGTCCTATTAAAATGTGACGTACCAAATTTTGTTATGATAACATTATTTATTACGGTTTTAGGCGTACTATACTGTTTTCCCGGAGTAGGGCTTATATGGGGCCTAGGGTAAATTATGGACAGATATTCACGAAATCTTACAGCGTGATTTCCAGTCGAATAAAACGAATTTTTGCAAAATCTAATATCATTCCATGCATTGTTCCACCATTTATGTTAGTATTTTAACAAAATTATCAATTTTAGGTGGTGGTTCCACATTTTGATTCATAACTCTGAACCAACTAAGCCGATTTTGCTGGATTTCAATCCCAAACTGCTTAGGATAACTACTATCAATTTGACACCATATTGTTCATTTCTTTTGAATTTTTCGAAAGTGAGTGTTTTCAACAGACATGGACCAGAATATATATACTTTATGGGGTCTGAAATGAATAATAAGGGTATTCACGTCACAAGTTGCACTATGCGAAAAAGCAAAAGTGCAAAAATATAACAACAATCACACAGACAATTAGTTGTGCGTAAATAATTTTCTTAGTGGTTGTGTTTGCACTTTTGCTTTTTTGCAAGGGAGTAACTTGTGACGTGAATACCCTTATTAAAAAAGTTTCACAATGAATGACAAACTTAGTATGTATACCCTCTTCACAAATAATTGTGGTGGAGGGTATAATAAGGCGTATGTTAAATTCTTAAAAACTCTTGAAATTTGTCTTTCAAGAGTTCAAACTATTAAAAGAAATTTTTATAATATCAATACTACTGAACACAAACGCCGATCAGGTAGGTCAAAAAAACATTCAGTACCTTTTTCCGGCCTGAATTTGAACAAATAAACGTAAAATAAAAATAGTGCGAAATATAATAAAAAATTTAAAATTATTCGTGTGCAAAATATTTTAAGATCACAGCAGAAAAAAATAAAAAAAGGACTCAAGCTTTCGACACTTCAAATTAGGGAATGGTGGTAAAAAAACATCAACATCAACATATTATAGAAACACAACAGGTGAATTAAACAATGGCATGGAACTAATATTCAAACAGGCCAGTATGTGAGCGATATTTAAATATAGTTATAACCAGAGTGAAAAACAAAAAGTATGTAATTTATCCTAACAAATACGAAATTACAAGGAAATAAATTCGCATCTTTCCGTTTTCTTTTCTAAAAAAAAAGTGAACCATGGGTGTTACATAAGATCTCGCAACATTTTTAAGCGTTAACCTGATTTTTCAGAAGTGTTGTATATTTTGTTTACAAAAGGGCACAAGTTTCGGCATAAAACAATAAAGTACAATTATCGCTAAAAATTTGGAGCCTTTATACCGCTAATTTTTAAGTAAAAAAAATACGAGACGAACTTAAAAAATAATTTATTTTTGCTGATATAGCAAATCCAGCTGTTAATCTAGTTCTACACTCTAGTCCCTTTAATTAAATTGAGTGTTGAACATGTAGCATTTTTATCTTTTTACGGGGAACATCTTCAAAAAATAACACGTTGCACTTTTAAAACAGAACAAATTTTTCAGAAAAGAACATAAAGAAATGTAAAAGGGAGAATAAATGCAGAATATTACTCAAAAAAGAAAACGCAATATGTATCTTAAAAGTAACATAGCAAAGAAACAGTTTTCACTTTTTGCAGGAACATGATAAACAGAAGTCATATTTACTAACTGTAAAAATCTTAGTTCAATTTCTCTAGTAGTTTGCCAGAAAATCAATTTTGGAATCCATTTACCATTCCCTACTGCAAATAAATCACGAAATCTTTGAATTTGAAATTTTTGAAAAATATTACTTTTAGCGATGAGTCTACATTAACATATTTGACTAAAGTGGTAATAAAAAAAATGTATATACCTATGTTTATTAAAAAATATATAAGTATGTATGTATTTATGCAGACTTTTTTGGGCTACTGTGTGTACATTAAATTATTTTATTTTTATTTAAAAAAAAATGATTTGTAAAATTTTGGGAAATATTGCTTTAAGTTTCCTTAAATGTACTTCTTATAACTTTATCAAATGTCGGAACATGATTTTGTTTTAAAAAAACTATTTTTTGTTCGAAACTTTTTACTATTGACTTATTAAATATTCTTGATTAGCTACTGATGGATATTTATATTTTTAATGTGGGTGGGGAGCCTTAATCTAAAGTAATGGTTTATCATTATCTTACGCATATTACATAAATAGATGGATAAATAAATAAAAATAAAAATATTCGTCACTTACCGTAATTTTAAAAACTTCGTTTAATTTTCAGCTGTTGCAAGGCATTTATTTTTTAAATATTCTTAGTTTTATTGTTCATTAAAAATGTTGTAATCAAAAAAAAAGCCGCTGTGATTTTTTAAATTTTCAATTATTTTTAACCGTTATAAGCAAATTTCGCGCATTTTAAAAAAATAGTGTAAATAAGTTATTTTTTCTATTTTTTTTTTTTAAGTTAAAAAATTTAACCATTTGATGAAATCTTTATTGAATTCCGAAATGAATTTTTAAATTAAAAATATTCCTCAAGGCAAAAATATCTGAAAAAAATCATTAATCATAAGTAAAAATTAAATATTTTTTTTATAAAATAAACAGTGCTGCAAAATTAGGGTTTGAAATTTGTTTTCACAATGGATCTCTTGGGGTAAATTCAGAATTCCTGAGAACCTATTTATAAAAATTGTTTGTTAAAACTTTTAACTTATTATTAATTTAATTTTTTTGTTTTAGTGGGCAGGAAAAGTGGATCCTCTTTTACAAATAATAATTTAATTTGATTGCCTGCTGTGCGGCGAAAATTCGGTTTCGAATTTGCGAACTGGAGAGCTGAAACGAAATATGGAACTCAATCTCGGTGAAAAGATGTCAAAACTTGTAAATTCGATAGATACGCGTCCTGCGACTGTAATTGCAAACAAAGGTCATGCAATTTTTATATTTCTTACAAATTAACAAAGTAAAATGCTTTAGTTTTGAAAAAAAAATTTTTATAACAAACAAACTTTTAGTGTAAAAATGGCACGAGCTGCTATTATTTTAACTGATTAGTTTGTTAAGGTAGGTTCAGACTAATGAAATATTTGACGAAAATATTTTTTCTGATATTTGCTTCAAACTGTGTGAAACAAAAAAATATTTTGGCAGTCAAGAAGGAAAAATTATCAATAAATTTAATTAATTTCATGTTGTAAAATTCCTTTCTTCATAAAAATTATTTAATAAAATTAAATTTGAATCAAAATTTGGTTTAAAAACCATAAAACAGTTCAACAAAAATAGCCACAATACTTTTCACCTCACTTCTTAAAACTCAAGACTTGACGAATCAAACTTGACGTGAGTGAACCGGCACTAAGTGCTACTATGCTATTTTGGACATTTGCAACGGTAAAAAAATTGACGTTAATACCTTTACTATGTTAAATAACATAAAATAAATGGAAAACAAGGGTTGCTCAATAATTTCATATTGCAGAATTGTACAATTTAAGAAGAGTTTTTGAAGACGAAGCGCATTTACACAGAAGGGTTGGACATCAGAGGTGTCATAAATGTAGGTATTAGAGTATTTTTTAGTTGAACATACTTACATATCTACAGCGTTATGTATAATGAAAAATTGGCAAGAAGTTAGCACAGAGTTGAATTATAATACACTTACAGACTGTGGATAGCAAACTGCTAAACTCTGACTAGTGAGTTGCCAAATATCTGCTAATTTGGAAAAAACAGCTGTATGAAAACAGTATGAAATGTCAAAATCAGGGATGATTTCAGCAAAAATAATGTTTTTTTTTTTTAATACAGTATGGCATCGTTATATATCAGAGTTGATTTATTAAAAATTTGCACCAGTGAAAAAGTGTATTATACATGAACATTTTGCTAACAAGCTGCTAAGATTAATCGGTATTCTAGTTGGCAGCTCGTTGTACGTAGTGTATAAACTGTGGCTAACTTTTCATTATACATACCGCTGCTAGTGTTTGTTGACACATTCTTCGTTAAAATATTTCTATTTCTTTGGCAACTGTTTTTTTTTTTTTTTTGAGGTGGTAGGTATTTTTTATTTAATAAGTATAAAAAAAGAATTTGTGTTGAATTCTAACATCCTGTTAAAAGTTGTGCCTAGATAATTCCCTGCAGGAGATTAAGGTCCTAATTATGTAAAACGCAACCGCAACGCCAAAAATTACATTGAAAGCAAAAACAAAATAAATTTCAAACGCTGCATATCTTGTGGCGTTAAAAATTTTAAAACGCAGTATGAATTTCTATAGAAAGCAATAATAAAATTATGACAAATTTTCGACATTGTTTTTGCTTTTAATGTTATTTTTGGTGTTGCGGTTGCGTTTTACAGAATTAGGGCGTAAGAGGTTATTGTCAAAATGCCACCAGTAGAATTACTAGATTGAGAAGTACTAGAGCTAAAGGTTACCCCTTTTATAAAAAATACTAGTGTTTATGAGAACCAATACATGATGTAGTACAAGGGCACCACTTGTTGTAGACTGGTAGAATTTTTGTGTAACAAAACTAAAATTCAAATATGCATACATATTAGTATGTATTTTGATACTGCTTCTTAAATTTGATTTCAAATTATTTATTAATGTCATTCATAAAAAAATGTTAAAATGCAATGAGAGCCACATGATTTAGATTGATATTTTGAATAATGTTTTTAATGTTGACAGTGCCATTGAAATGATAGGTATCACAATCAAAAGTAAAAATCGTCAAGAATCCGATTAATTGTTTAAAGAACTCAATTCCTAACTATAATATGACTCTAAAATCGAAAGTTTTGTTATCTGATTTTTCAGTAATATTTATTTTAACTTTTAAATGAATATAGGTAAATAAGTATGTATATATGTATGTATGTACGTTGTAGGTAAAAATATTAAATTAAAAAAAAATTACAAAAAAATAAGAGATTTTTAAAACCATGGTAAAATAGTACAAGGTATAATCATTCGAGTTTGTGTTCTCAATTTGTAAACCCATACATATGTATAACGTCAAACAAAAAAAAAATAAGGAAATAAATTAAAACAAGCTTCAAAAATCAAATAAATTGATATGACATTACATGGGTAAATAATGACCACTCTTCCTAATGAGCATACATGGTACTTATTATACTATGTTTAAAACCAAATTTAATTTCAATAGAAATTTTATATACATATGTACGTATGTATGTAGGTACATATTTAAATTTTAATATGATATATGTATGTACAAATGTATTTATATAAGAAACTCAAATTATTTTTGCAGAAGTCTAACTGAAGAATCAAACCCAACCCCCATTTTCTCCACCATCATACCAACGGCATATTTCAGTGAGTGATATTTGCAACACACGCATAAATTGTGGTTTTTGTGAATTTTTTCTTCTTACAATAATAAAAACAACAAAAATTTAACGAAAAGAGGCAAAAACATTAGTATACATACACGATGTCTATAGAAGAAAAAAATTGGAAAAATAATAAAATTTTTATATTTTTTAGTAGACAGAAGGCATCATCGGTCGGTGGGGTCGACATAGAGAGAAAAATAAAACAAAATCAAGCAACACCTAAAAAATGGATGGTACAACAACGAAAACAGCAGTAATACAATAGCAAAATGGATACAACAACAAATAACTAACAACGAAATAACAACTGTAAAATGAGAAAAAGTAATAATGAAAAAACAACAAAAATTTACTTGCAAATTATATTTATCTGTATATAATCAGGGTTTCCATAAACAGAACCTAAAAGGAATAATATTATACTGTTAATGAAGATATCTATAAAGAATGTTTCCCTGAGAAGTAACTAGTTGATGTTTTTATTTTTAATTTAAAAGTCAAAAGATCAAAGAGGATGAACTACCAAAAATGCATATGATGATCATCAAATTAAATACTTTCTTATTCTACATTTAAAAAAATATTTGACTGCACTTTTTGCTAGGAGTTTTTTCTTTTACATACATATTGGATATTAGTCCTTTGAACAATTTTAAGATCTTACGTCCACATACATAATTATTACAATTTCGGCTGTTTTTTTCTGTGTTAGCTGGGCAAAACATTAAAAACAAGCACTAAAATTAAAAAAAATTGTGTTGTTTCCCAAAGCGAATAAGAATCATTTTAGGAAACTTCAGAATTACGTACTTAACAGGTCTGGATCAATATGCAGTTGAGGCAAATCTTTTTTTTTTTTTTTATTTATTTATTTATTTTTTTAAAGAGATAAGAAACCGGATATATACATACATATATACATATATAGTATATATTGTCACCTAAAACGCAAAAGGCCCTATCTAAAATTTTGAAAATTTTACAGAAAAAGTAAAAACAATTTAAAATGATAAATTGATAAATCGCTTTAAACTGTTTATACATAATTTATTTTTCTTGTAAAATCTACCAGTTGTTTTGATCATTGACAATGTTGCATATTACGCAAATTGTAAATTAGGACTTTTGGCGTTTCCCATATTATCTTTTACAGATAGGGCCTTCTCGCTAATGTTAGTCGAAAGATTCCAACATTTTTTGTGGAAATATGTTTTGATGCAATAGGTAAAGATTTATTGAAAATTCGATTTTAAATTTTTTGTTAGTTAGGACCTTTATAAATATGCAGTTATTCCTATTGTTATGCTTCGTACAGACTGTGGTCAGATCTTACAAGATGGTTTAAACAAAGTTATTTTGTATGGTAAAACCTGGTTTAATGATTGGTTTAATCGTTAAAACCAAATTTTGTGGTAAAACCTTAAGTGTGAAATCACTATTATGTCTTAAAAAAAATTATTTTGTGAAATTAAGAATACGACCCGACTAGTGTAAAATCACCAAAAATCGATTTGTTAATTTTTTTAATAATCAGGGGTGTGCTGGAAATCGAAAACGCAAGAATTTTAAAAGTCGTTGTTTAATAAGATTTCTGTAATAAAAGAAGTTTATTATAAATATTATACAAATATTTCTTTATTAAACAGAATTTTATAACATAAAATTTATTTAGAACAACTTCCAAATTCTTACGTTTTACATACGTTTTCGATTTCCAGCACACCCCTGAATAAGTTAAGTCATAAAGATGACCTTAGCTAGTAAACAAAATTCAATTGGTTTGTATGGTCAAATGTAGTATTACCCATAAGGTAATAATATTTTCATTTCATTTATTAGTATTTATAATACTTGAAGTTCTCTCTAACATTCAACATATTTAATACTTAAAATCATATTAGTTATACCTATATTACTATTTTTTATAAAATTTACACATTTTTTTTTAAATACATTATAATTTTGTTCTGTCTTAATGTCATTTGTAAGTGTGTTAAATAATTAAAGTCCTTTATAAAATAATGATCTTTGCATTCTTGTCGTATTTGCCCTTTTTAACCTGAAGTCTTCAGCATTTCGCAATTGATATGGTTGTACTTCACCGACATATTTGATTTGCTCGCATAGATATTCTGGAGCGTTACCATGTTTAATTTTATGTATAAAATTCAGAGTATTGAATTCAAGTTGGTTGGTTCAAACAGCTGTTTTGAATGGCTATGCTTAGTCACTTCTTATTTGAGCTTAAATTTAAATTTACAAAATTGTTCTTTCAATTTATCAATAAAAAAGTAATGAACGCTTGCCAGCAAAAACTACAAAATTAGGCACAAGCTTCTTTCTTCGGAAAATTCTTGGTGTTGTTATTGACTCGAAACTAAATTTTGAAAGCCACATAAACTCTCTCGAGCCAAATTTCATTTATTTTAAGAAGATTGTACGCCTTAAAGGCATATACGCCAAAGTGCATAAATTTACTGCCTTGAAATATTTACTGGAACAATTTCTAGAAATTTAGATTATCTAGAACGGATTTTCAGACGAATTGTGCGATATATATATAATTTTTCTGTTGGAGACCACAATAGAACCACTGAACTAGTCCCGCAATTACTAGGTTGTTCTTTTCATAACTTTTTACATTTACGCCTTTTGCTTCAGTTCTACAAGATTATGAAATTTGGACTGCCTATTCAGGTAGTGGATGAATTCACTTTTATGCACTCAACTCGTAATATGCAACTTGAAATACCACAAATACATCTTTCAGTTTTTGAACGCTCTTTTCAAATCAGGATATGCCGAATCTGGAATAATTTGCCTATAACTTTTAGACGGTTTACGTACTCATATAACACTTTTAAAAGGGAGCTTTTAAGATTTTATAGTGGAAATACCTATGAATGATATATTTCTGGCTTAAGGGGAAAAAAAATAAAACGATATTATTTAAATTTTTATTTTGTAATACTTATGTGGTTGGGGAGCCATAAAATTAATTAAATTAGAAATAACATATTGTACCTATATTGATAAATATTTATATAAAATTGTATTTGTAAATCATGGATAGATGTTAACAGCAATACATGTATAATTGGCCTTATAGGCTTTCTTTGTATTGAAAGAATGGAATAAATAAAATAAATAAATAAATAAATAAATAAATAAATTCAAATTTTATATTGTTCACAAGTTAAAAAAAAAGTACGTAGGTATATGCTATTTTATGCAATCGAAAAACTTTTATTTTAAGTTATTTTTTACAAATTTGGAAAAGTTTTGTTTTGTAAACAAAAGCATGAAGCAAGTGTTTGAATAATTATTTCTAGTAACACTTACCAGCAGAAATTTAAACAAAAATGTTGGCTCGAATTTGTATGCTCTTTTTACTAACTCGTTGCATATTTTTCAATTACGTAAACACTTAGTTGGTTGTTGGTTTAATAATCTAGCTACTTGTCCATGAAATGGTCGTTCCCAAAAACAGACGCCAAACATTGGGTGTTGAGTAAATGTTACGTACAAAACAAAAATAAGCAAACATTTTGAAACTTAATAAAGAGTTGAAATCAAATAAATACTGCCAAAATGCCGGCATAATGTCTCCAAAATCAGAGAGAAGCGGTCGTAATTTATTTTATTAATTTCAAAATAGGTAATTAAGAACAAATTTATACAAAATTGAACAACGTAAAGAAGTTAAATTTAAGACTAAGATTTTATTCTTTTCATATTCTTATTAAAATATTTCTTTTTATTTTTGTTATTGCTTTTATTGGCTTTGTTGCTGCTATAAATTTATAATTAGGTACCTCCCAAATATGTATGTAGTATAAGTAAATACAAATAAAACTTTATAGGTATGTATGTACCTATATGCCTACCTACATAAATTTCATATTGAAATTTTATCTTTTCAACGCGAAGAATTTTCGTAATTTTACTAAACACAAATGTATTTTAAAGTACATAACGGGTCCGCCATCAAACGTTTTTTTTTTCAACAAGTGCTTATTTCGTGAATGGTAACACTTAGCTCATGTCTGATACGACAGATAATTAGTTTTATCCTTCCGCTGAACGAATGTGGTTATGTATACGCTTGAACAACGCTGTGAAATATGCATTTTCGGTTCGCTAAGTGGGCCTGCGATCGACTTACAGAAGATGCCGATTTTGCCAAAAAAAATTCATCTTTTCAGATAAAGCTCATTTTGATCTTGGCGGGTATGTAAACAAGCAAAATTGTCTCATTTGGGGCACAGAAAACACGCACGCATACATTGAAATGACGTTGCACGCAAAACGAGTCACTGTTTGGTGCGGATTTTGGTCCAGAGGCATAATTGGGCCATTTTTCTTCGAAAATGGACAAGGAGTGTCCGTTATGGCGATCGTTATCGAGCCATGTTGAACGAATTTTTGTTCACAAAAATTGAAGAGGATATCGGCAACATTTGGTTTCAACAGGACGGCGCTACGTGCCACACAGCCGAAGCTACACTCGTTGCTTTGCGCCCTGTTTTTAAAGATCGCATTATTAGCCGCAGAGCTGATGTCATTTGGCCACCTCGGAGCTGCGATTTGACACCGTTGGACTATTATTTGTGGGGTGCCGTCAAAGATAAGTGTTACGCCGACAAGCCAGAGACAATTGACGCTTTAAAGGACAATATTATTATTATTATTATTATTATTAGTAGTATTTATAATACTTTTTAATGACATTTTAATTAGATTATAAGAAAAATATTAAGTATCTGATTAACAATTACAAATTTTTTTTATAAAATTCACAGTTTTTTTTCTAAAAAGATTTATATTGGATTCATTCTTCACATCATTCGGCATCATGTTGTATACGTGCAATCCTTTGCTAAATAGTGATTTTTTTATTCGTGAAGCCATTGGTGAAATACAGCTGCACACAATCGATAAGTGCTTAAAAATTGAACCGATCGTGTAGGCAACTGCATGGCGAGCCGAAGCAGCCATTTGAATGTAATTATTTTCTATTATTAACCGGAAGGATTGTGCTTTCAAATAAAAAAAGAAATTTGAGAAAATATTGAGTAGTTTTTTTTATAGGTAGAATTTTCAAAAAAAAAAAGTTATTTTTCGGACCCTGTATAATTTTTGAATTTTTAAAATACTAAAAAAAACAAATTTAAATCTGTTAACAATAACACAATCAAACAAATTGCTGAAATAATTTAATTGTTTGCAAAAATATGAGTAATTAATTAATTTTAATTAACTAAAACTGAGAGAGAAAATGTTGGATATCTAAACTAAAACTTTCCAAAATTTAAGGTTTTATAACTTTTAAAATATTTAGACGTCTATGATTATAACAGTATTTTGATAAGTTCCAACTGGCTTAAATAAAGGTTTTTTTTTTAAGTACCTATCACAATAAAACTAATAAAATCAAAGAGACCTAACACAATTAAAATATTTTTCTTGTGGTTAACTCTTCTTTAAGATAAACTTTTACCAGTCAATTTCATCAAGATCAGTTAAAACTATTACTTTTACTTTCAGTTAACAATATGTTTTTCACAGTTATAACTGATTAATTATAACATAACTTGGTAAAATTGGCCGTATGTTGTATAATTTTTATACGTATATTTTTTTACATACATACATACTTAGGTAGGTATCTATTTCGTTTTTTTTCTTTACATAAAAAATTAATTACAGAACTCCTGTTATTTATTACTTACATAAGTTACCATATTAGCTTATTTTCTTAGATAGATTGCAAATAAATAATTTAAAATGTAATATTTTTATCTCTATATTTTAAAATGTTTGATAGGTACTTGATTTAGTCATGTTTCAAAGTTTATGACAAGCATTTTTTTGGCACATAGGTATGTAGGTATTACTAAAAATTAAATTTTTTATTTTAAATTCGTAAAAATAAAAACATGAACATAAAGAAAATTAAAAACCTACCTACTATAAAATAAGTACATAATTTTCTCTTGCAAAAATTCAATGGCTGACGACGATTGACACCAAAATGTAATAAACGATGATAAAGAAACCATATCGACATATAAAAAACCAGATTAAAATTATGTCTATTGAAAAAATAAATTATTTACAAATACATACTTACAAAATCTTAATGGAAGTTTGTGTGTTTTAAGAGAAAAAGAAAGAAGCAGAAAATATTTAAATAATTTAAAAATACATATGTATGTATGTATGTACATTGTTTAATAAAAATATTCATAAATGATTTATTTAAAATATGTAGGTAATCTGTATTTAACTCTCAAGTTAATAGGTACAACCAAACTTATTTTAATTAAAATAAAAAAAATATATTAATTTAACATTTAGTACTAAGTTTTATTTGTACTAAAATGAGCAAACGAAAAATACATACATATGTCGTTTAGAATAAAATATATCTTAGTACGTGTAATAAAAAAAACAGTACTCAATACACAAAACTGCACCAAATTACAGGTGCAACGAAAAAATTAATAGCTATAACCAAGTAGAATATACCAGAAGATAAATCAAATAAAATACTACAAATGTACCTACTCCTGATTAATTTTAAAAACACCACAGGAAAAAAGTACCAAAATTTGCAGCACTGCTTATTTAAAATTTGTAAAATGGAATGAAAGGCAAACATAAAAACAAATAAAGAAGATTTAATGTTATTAAACTATTTAGGTGTAGGTATTAAAAATATTAAAACTTTTTATTTTTAATACTTACCATACTAAAGACAAATTAAAGTGTTGAAAAAAACCTAAACCTATAATTTGTTGTTGTGGATTAGAAGAAAGATAGAGTCCAAGAGGAGAAAAAAAACATCGGCGTCAAGTATAAAGCAAATCAACAACAAATTTTTAATTTTCTCTACACTTGCTAAAGACAAAGCACAAAAAAAACAACAACTATGCAAAGAGAAACACCACACCAAACTAATTTCTAAGAATTATGCAAAAAATTAAAACATTTTAAAATTTTACTTTAAATTCAAAAAAGTTAAACTTTATGTTTATGAATGCTAAAGAATGTCAATAAATTGTTAAAATTAACCTTTTATTTAAAAATCACAGGCGGCATTTATTTTTTATATTTTCACAGAAGTTTTAACACGTTTTTTTTACTATATTAAAAAAATTGTATTTATTCATCACTTTACATTTTCATAGATTTTTTTTCAATTTCTCTTTTTACTGCCAGACGCTTTGGTAATTAATTTTTTTAAGCTTAATTATACGAAAAACTTATAATTTTTTTATATTCGTGGGTAAATAATTGTCGTTAGCGGCGTTCGTTAATACTGTCGACGACGTTGTCGTTATTGTCCGTTTTTTTCCTTGATATTGTTGTTGTTGCTGTTAATCTTTTTCTTTAGTTTTTTTTTAGCAATGAGGAAGGGTCTTATGAAGTACAGACAATTTTTTACATATACTTTTCATCATTTCGACAATTTTTATAAAAATCTTCCACTTTTATTTTGGTTTTAAAAACATTAGTTTTTTTTAATTCTGTTAACTATTAGTCTGCAATTTTTCATGCAAAAAAAATTATGTTGCTTTTTTCTCATTTCTTTCACCATGCACACACACATTTTTTCCTTTCATCTTTTTTTCTCAACCAAAAAATTTTCAAAAGCCTTTTAACCATTTAAATTTTATGCAAATTAATAAATTAAAATTTTATTTGTTTAGATTTGTATTATATTTTACAAAATGAACAACTTTTTTAATTACTTTTTCTTTAAATTTACTGTTTTTGCAATTTTTCTACTCATTACTCAAGACAGATAATGTACGCACCACATCAAAGACCACCATTTTGTTTTAAGAATTTTTTATTCTTTTTGCCGACTAGCCAAATTTTTAATAAAGAAAAAACGGAGGGAGAGCGCAAAAGCTAAGAAAACAGAGTTGTATTCGAGGATAAAATAAAATTAAGAACAATATTTAGAGCAGCAAACCTACATATCCTGTTTGTTAAATGTGTAGGTATAAGACCTTAGTCAAAAAGAAATAGCCATATAATTTATTATTTAAAATGTTAAAGTTAGAGTGTTGCCACATATTGTAAGAAAATAAATACAAATTTAATATTGCCAGCCATGTACTATTCATTTATTTACAATTTTAAGTTAGACCCCTTTCACACTCGGCAAGTTACTTGCGCAAGTCTCTTGCGCAACTCTTGGTAAGGAAAAAAATATTTAGTACAGACTTTGTTGTACTCGGCAAGTTACTTGCGCAACTAACTTGCCGAGTCTGAAAGGGGTCTTAGATGATATAGGACGTATGACATTATGATTAAAATTAAATGTGGAAATAAGTAATCTGTGGTGCTAATGATCGACGATTCAACGAGCATCGCTCCCATTTATTTAATTTGCTTTTAATTACTATTGCTACACACAAAAAAAATCATAGGTAAAATTACCTAAATATATGGTATAAAATTAACTAAGCGCAAGGGTAGCATGGCAGTATCTAAGTTTCTTAGCTAATAAAACTATTAACTTAGGTAATTTCTATGTTCGAAAAAGTATCTAATTATTTTGTTAAAATTACTTAAAAACTTTGAAAATTTACCAATTATAGCAAAGTTATTTTATATTTTTATTTTTGGAAAATTATCTAAGTTTAATTTTGTACCATAGATTTTAGGTAAATTTACTATATACATACTTTTTTTGGTTACATACTTTAAATAAAATTAATTTCATTTCGTTGTAATATTTTATTTATTTTCATCAAACGGGGAAAGTAAAAAAGATATAAAGATACAATTTACACACAAATAAACTCATAGCGAACAATTCTGCATCATTAACTCCAAAATATCATATTTTGGATGAGCGATATATATTTTTTAAACCTATTGGAATTTAACGATAAATTTGATTTATTAAATTGTCAAAATAGTGCATATTTAGTTTCCTTTCACTTACACTTGAATTTTGTGATTTTTTGTTTGTTTTTGTTGTAACAAGCGCATCCAGTGGTGTTTCTGTGGAACTCATCATTTGGCCTTCCTTCTGTTAATGCTTCCAAACCTTTTTTTTACCTGGTTCTTTTCAATGGAATTCGTGTGATAAATAATGAAATGCTTCTTATAAGTTTAAGATGCGACAATTGTTATATCAATATAATCCAATTTCACGTTAGGATTATAAATAATTTTACCTTTAAAATCCATAATGATCCAGCCTGGAAATGTTCGCGTCGTCCAAATTAATCGTCTTCAATAAAAGTAATAAATAATTATTGTTTTTATTTTTTATATACATATTATATGTAAAAAGTTCAGTGGAGATCCTTATTTTATGTTTATAATTTACTCACATAAATACGATGTATTTTTATTCTTTATCGAATAGTTTTTAATTTATTTTAAATTCAAAAATTTTAAATTGAAATTTAAATTTGAACTTTTTTAACAAAAAAATTTCCAATTGAAAGAAAAAATCAAATAAACCTACATACGTACATACTATATTAAAAAATTCGAAGAAGATACCTAACCCAATTAGTAATAATAAAATAAATTTTAGGCAAAACTTTTTTTTATAAATTACCGATTATCTTAGGCAACTAAATTTAGTTTTTTGTTTTTATATAAAATTAAATTACCTATGTATGCATTTGTAAAATACCCTAGATTATTTTTTTGTGTGTATAAGTAATTGTAATTTTTTTAGACAGTAACATGCTTTTTATCAAAGTTATTTTCGGGAATACAAAATTTATTATTAATACGATTTCCGTATGACGTGCTAAATTCCCAGTTTTTCGTATTTGATAAATACACTGAAATTTATTGTGGAGGGAAAGCTAGCTTCTATGCGCATTTCACTGGTTGCTTAGGCCAGCTCATCAGGAAACCTTTTCCAGAGATTTTAGAAAAGCCAAAAATATTATACAAATAAAACCCTAAAGCGAATAAGAATTATAAACACTCAAAGTCTTACTTGTATCAATATCAAAGCCAAAACAAAACACCAACAATAAACAGTGAGTTTATCTTTTCTTACATTCCCCTACAATTGGTTGGGTTCTTTCCGACTCGAATTGTAGTTGTAAGTGGGTAAAAAGAAAAAACAAAATTAAAAAACAAACTGCTTCATTCTACTGTCTTCGTAAGAAAACAACAAAAAAAAACCAATTTGCCAATTCAGTTTTTTGCACCGGCACATGCAAATATGTATATTATCAAAGTTATTTTCGGGAATACAAAATTTATTATTAATACGATTTCCGTATGACGTGCTAAATTCCCAGTTTTTCATATTTGATAAATACACTGAAATTTATTGTTGAAGGAAAGCTAGCTTCTATGCGCATTCCACTGGTTGCTTAGGCCAGCTCATCAGGAAACCTTTTCCAGAGATTTTAGAAAAGCCAAAAATATTATACAAATAAAACCCTAAAGCGAATAAGAATTATAAGCACTCAAATTCTTGCTTGTATCAATATCAAAGCAAAAACAAAACACCAACAATAAACAGTGAGTTTATCTTTTCTTACATTCCCCTACAATTGGTTGGGTTCTTTCCGACTCGAATTGTGGTTGTAAGTGGGTAAAAAGAAAAAACAAAATTAAAAAACAAACTGCTTCATTCTACTGTCTTCGTAAGAAAACAACAAAAAAAAACCAATTTGCCAATTCAGTTTTTTGCACGGGCACATGCAAGTATGTATATTATCAAAGTTATTTTCGGGAATACAAAATTTATTATTAATACGATTTCCGTATGACGAGCTAAATTCCCAGTTTTTCATATTTGATAAATACACTGAAATTTATTGTTGAGGGAAAGCTATGCGCATTTCACTGGTTGCTTAGGCCAGCTCATCAGCTTTTATTGTTTTGTATATGCGGAGAGCACAAAGTTGAGCTTTGTGATTCTTGCTCAAGGTCGTATTTAAAAAAAATATATAAATTTGTTCAAGTTAAATTTTGACTTTTTCTTATTTTTCAGTTTTACTAACAATAATTTTTAGGCCCTTTTTATGATCCCAAAATTATGTGCAACATAAAATGGATTAGTAAAAAAATCGTTTATCTATATGAATATACATACATATATTAAACTAGTTTTTTATAAGGTGTCACAATGATTAATAACATTTATTAAAAAAATATATTTTGTTTCAAGCCATAGTTATAGACAGTTAAAAAATATATCGTCGAATCGACGATCATTAGTTGCAACCAGGGCTGTGGAGTCGTCCGAAAAAAGTACTAACTCCGACTCCAATTGCTGAAATTTTTTAAGTGCGACTCCTACTCCGACTGCTACTCCTTCTAAAAATTAGAGTTTTTGAAAAGCAATTACCGTACGCAAACAATAATGTGCTGTTTCCAAATGACAGGCGATTGATTATGTAGAAAAATATATCAGGGGTGTGCTGGAAATCGCAAAGGCAAAACGCAAGAATTTGGAAGTTGTTTTTAATAAACTTTCAACCTAATTCTTATAATTTTTGGTTTAAAATCCTGTATAATATGAAAATATTTGTTAAATATTTGTCATAAAATTATTTTATTACTAAAATCTTATTTAAAAACGACTTTTAAAATTCTTGCGTTTTTCGTTTGCGATTTCCAGTACACCCCTGTATATGAAAAGCACTCAGTCCATCGCCTGTCATTTGGAAACAGCACATAAGAGCAGTATTCATAAACCATAATTAATTTATTTAAATTTTAAATGTGTTAGAAGATAATTTTTATTTTGGAAATTTTTTTTAAATTGTTTATGCCGAAAAACTTTGGAGTCGGAGTCGCGAGTTTTTGTGGGTACTCCGACTCTGGCACAAACACATCAACTCCGACTCTGACTCCACAGCCCTGGTTGCAACGTATGTAAAATATGGTTAGTACTCTAGGTTTAAAAAATAATGACCCAATAAGAAAAAAATAACATTAAAAAAAATAATTTTTGCAATTTTATTGTAGTGTTTATTTAATTCTATAATTTAATTATTTTACTACAATTATAGGGTTTAATTTGTATAATATTTTTGGCCTTTCTAAAATCTTTGGAAAATGTTTCCTGATGAGCTGGCCTAAGCAACCAGTGAAATGCGCATAGAAGCTAGCTTTCCCTCAACAATAAATTTCAGTGTATTTATCAAATATGAAAAACTGGGAATTTAGCACGTCATACGGAAATCGTATTAATAATAATTTGGAACTATTTCACAAACTTAATTTCTTTCCCACAGAATTGGCTTATATTTTTTTTTTCTTGATTTTTTTCAATTGACAAACAAATTTGACGTTATATGTTAGCATTAATTGCCAACAAAAATGGACTAACAATTATTGCAACATAAATTGCCGGCAATAAATAAGTACAAAAAATTGCTGTCTACATTGGAGATAACATAATGTAGAACTCTCACTGCGTCGTGGCTATGTTAAAAAAAACGCTAAAACAAACGTTAAAAACAATAATAATTTTATTACATACACACAAATTAAATTAAAAAAAATAAATTATACAATAAATTTATAAAAAACAATATAAAAATGTATCACTGTCTGATGAGTCTGTAGTGGCTGTTGACGTAAGCCGGCTTTCTTCCACAAATATTTGGTTTGATATTTGCTGAACAGCTTTTTTTCAACGTAAAATAAATTTCCTGTATAAAATTACAAAAATTATTTTTATTAACATAATTTTTTTCTTATTCGATCTTTATTAATTATATTTATTTGTTAAAGTTTGAGTTCTCTTTTATATACAAATATTAATTTTACTTAACAAAAAAAAATTTAATAAAATTAATATTTAATATAAAAAAAGACCTTAAGCTTAAACAAATTAATAAACATTTAAATAATAAAGTCGAATAAGAAAGAATTTATATTAATAAAAATAATTTTTCCAAGATGGCGTCGTTTTTACACTGCACCTTCTTCCTTGAATTTTTCAAATTATGAGTTAACATAAATACGTTTTCCCATGCCTTTAACCCTGCGGCCACACGATCAAGTTGTTCTTGATAGTCTTTTACATATACTGCTTGTCAAAATTTAAAAAAATTTAAAGCTGTGACGAAGGCTGCACTTTGCTTTCATGATGTCATAAAAAAAAACAATTTATAAAGACAAACATGCAATCAGCTGTTAAATTGAAAGCAAAATTTCCAAACAAATGGAAAGGTGAAATTGAAAGCAATCTCGTGGTCAATTTAAAAAGTGTGAGTGTTTAGTAAAAAAGTGAGAGTGTATTGCAAATTGAAAGGAATCGAAAGGCAAAACTTGATCGTGTGGCCACCAAGTAACATAAGCTGAGCTACAATATATATTGCTTTGTTATGCTGCCGACGTTATTGCCGACTTGCTGAGATATTTATCTTTAGTGTAGACCTAGGGTATGTTATTCCTATATGTTATGTTCACTTTTTTATTGAATGAAGGTTGGGAAATATTTAAATTGAAACCATTGTGTGACTTATTGCATAATATTTGACAAAATGAAAAATAATATGGTGAATATCATATACAATGATATTGCAAGTGTATGGGCCACTTTAGAAAGGAAATCCCCCCTACAAGAAATGCATAACCAAAACTAAAAAAATTACTATTACTATAACACTATATTAGTCAACACTACCGGTCACATAACTAGTAAAATGACCGGTAGTCTTCTTGTTGGGCCAATTTTGATGGCAAACCCAAGGCGAATTCAAACAGGTAAACTCATCTCGTCAGCTGTTCATCAGCTTTCTCTACGGCGAATTAAAAAAAAAATTGAGAAACTTCCAAGGTATATTTACACAAGATAAACTCGTTGGCCCATATGTTTGTCAGCTGTTTACCCAAGTTGGAACACCAATGTCAAATTTCGTGTATATGAGCCAAAATTTGTACATGTGTGCGTTAAATTTATATGAAGACAATTTTGACAATTCGGTTCCACTCGGTTATTTTTATAGAGCAGCATGTCTACACTCCCAAATGAGTCTACCTTGTGTAAATATACCTTGGAAACGTCTAAATATAATTTTGTTTTGAGAAGAAGTTGATTGAAAAGTGCTAAAAATGTTATTTTTATAATAAAAAAATTTCAAAACTGCGAATGATTAAAGTGAATTTAATAATTTCTTTTATAACAAGTAAGAGTGCTATATTCGGCTGTGCCGAATCTTATATACCCTTCACCATTGTGCAAGCAGAATACATAGCAATTAGACAAAAACTAAATAAAACTGGAAAATGTTTTTTTTTTAAATAAGAGACAACCGGTTTTGAACTTCGCTTTTCATAAGGGCCCAGAATATATATACTTTATAGGGTGTAGGATCAATATTGTAGAAATTACAGTAATATATATCTTTTTTACCTTCCGTGAAGGGTATAACAAGAGTAATTTTCGGGAATTCAGGGGTCTTATCACCGCATTCGATACTATCGTATCGAATAAACTACTGAATTTTTTTGCATACGATAGACACTGGCGTATCGAATGAAAACTCGATAAATGTAATGTCGAGTTACTCGATGTCGAATGCTTTTATTTCAAATTCAATACATTTCATTCGATATCGAGTTTCAAGATACCAAAATAAATAATTTCGATGAATTACGTACGTACTCTTACTTGTTATAAAATATGTTCTACTAAAAATTTCCGATATTTTGATATATAAGTCATATCCATAGGACATATGGCAACCGTAAAATTTTGGTTTTTATACAATTTTTAATTTTTTTTGTATGGGAGGTACCACGCCCACTTCTCCAATCCCGCCCACATTTTGTACAATGGTGTGTATTGGCAACGTTAATGTGTGTACCTAATTTGGAAACTTTGGCCTTTGCCGTTCCCCAGATATACAGCAAAAAGTAATAAAAATACAACAAACACAAGGGATTTTTGGAAAAAATTAGATGTAGTCGTGGTTTTTTGGTCATATCTCAGCCATTTGTGGACCGATCTGGCTGAATTTCAATAGCAAAATTATAATAAGAATACCTGACATAAAGATACCCCAACCAAGTCCCCATCATATCTGGGGGCTTAGGAAACCCCATTTCAACAGACAGACGGACAACCGGATTTGAACTTCGCTTTTCATAAGGACCCAGAATATATATACTTTATAGGGTGTAGGATCCATATTGTAGAAATTACAAACGGAATGACAAAGTTATATATACCCTTTCTACCTTCGGTAAAGGGTATAAAAAGAGTAATTTTTGGGGATTCAGTATTTCGGTTATAACTCAGCCATTTTTTAACCGATTTGGCAGATTTATATACCGACGTGTTGAAGAAGAAATTTACCATTTACTTTAGTCATTGACAACAACGTGGACGTGGTCTTAATCCAAGAGCCCTGGATTAATAAAAACCGGGTAGTTGGATTAAAGGTCACGGGGTATACCTTGTTCGTACCCCACACGATTGATAAGGTACGAACTTGTATACTGGCGAGAACTGAGTTTAAATTTATGATTTCTTATTCTTTCAGTAATGGAGACCTCACGGTCGTGACAGGAGAGGCCAGGGACAGAACGGTTCTGGCACTGACATCGGTATACTTGCCGTACGAGGCTACCGATCCACCTGGTGATAAAGTACGGGAGTTGGTGGAGCACTCGGGCAGAAGCGGCTCGAGACTGGTACTGGGTTGTGACGCCAATGCACACCACACCCAATGGAGAAGTGCCGACATCAACAAAAGAGGTGAGTCTATGTTTGATTTTATTATTGCCAGCAATCTCTTTATCTGTAATAGGGGGAATACGCCAACGTTCAGAACTAGGGATAGAGAGGCAGTGATAGATATAACATTGACGAACTGTAGGGAATTAGCAGAGGACTGGAGGGTGGCTTTGGATTTTTCCTTCTCTGACCATAGTCGTCTGTCCTTTAGTCTAATGTTTGAGAGGTCGAAAGGGTGTCCGTATAGGAATCCGAGGACGGATTGGGATTCGTTTTCGGGACTGGTGCAAAGGAACCTTAGGGTTACACGGAACTGGGGGTCGAATCCGGCCGGTGTGGAGCAACTGGTAAACACCTTCACGGGTGTATTGACCAGTAGCTATGAGCGATCCTGTCCGTTAAATTTTCCGGGCAGACGCACACAGCCAAGATGGTGGACAGACGAGTTGAGGACTCAAAGGTCCACTGTCAGAAAGCTGTTCAATAGGGCGAAGTATACGCGTAGGGAGGAAGATTGGAGTAACTTCAGGGTAAGTTACGGGAAGTATAAGGGAGATATTAGAAGGGCGAAAAGGGACTCGTGGATTAAGTTTAGCGAGTCAGTCGAATCCGTGAATGAGATGTCTAGGTTCAGGAGAATTTTATCCAAGGACCCGGTAGTCCCTGGATTTATTCAGAGACCGGACGGAAAACCCATTTCAACAGACAGACGGTCAGACGGACAACCGGATTTGAACTTCGCTTTTCATAAGGACCCAGAATATATATACCTTATAGGGTGTAGGATCCATATTGTAGAAATTACAAACGGAATGACAAAGTTATATATACCCTTTCTACCTTCGGTGAAGGGTATAAAAAGGTGATAGTTTTAATTTGCAATAAAAAAATTTTGACAGCTATTATTTAAATTGCAAAAACAAAATACATGGGGATTTTTGTAGTTGTAGAGTTGCACTTACCTGTTATGAATTCGCTTTGCTCAAACCCAAAACAACGCACAAGGCGAATCCAACCAGGTAAACTCATCTCGTCAGCCGTTCATCACCCTACAAGAAATGAATGAGCAAGTAGTCACATTTTTCATTTTGGTGTTAAGAAAATTATAAAAATAAATGACCGAAAACTTGATTTCGGTAATATCTTTCTTACCACCAAAATGAAAAATGTGACTAGTCGCTCATTCATTTCTTGTAGGGCAGCTGTCTCCACGGCGAATTGAGAAAAATTCGTGAATGTCTAAATATAAAATTGTTTTGAGAAGAAGTTGAATGAAAAGTGCTAAAAATATTATTTTTATAATAAAAAAAATTTGAAAACTGCGAATGATTAAAGTGAATTTAATAATATCTCGTATAAAAAAGTGATAATTTTAATTTGCAATAAAAAAATTTTGACATCTATCAATTATATTGTAAAAACAAAATACATGGGGCTTTTTGTAGTTGTAGAGTTGCACTTACCTTTTTAAATTCTCCTTACAACGCAACTTCGAAAATCTAACTGCCAAGGCGAATTCAAACAGGTAAACTCATCTCTACAACTACAAAAAACCCCATGTATTTTGTTTATACAATTTTCTGGTTGGTTGTCAAAATTTTTTTATTGCAAATTAAAATTATAACTTTTTTATAAAAGAAATTAATAAATTCACTTCAATCATTCGCAGTTTTGAAATTTTTTTATTATAAAAATAATATTTTTAACACTTTTCATTCAACTTCTTCTCAAAACAAAATCATATTTTGACGTTTGACCATATTTTTTAATTCGCCGTGGAAACAACTGATGAACGGCTGACGAGATGAGTTTACCTGTTTGAATTCGCCTTGCTAACTGCCGTCTACAACTGACATGGCTTGATCAAGGCGAATTCAAACAGGTAAACTCATCTCGTCAGCCGTTCATCAGCTGTTTCCACGGCGAATTAAAAAATATGGTCAAACGTCAAAATATGATTTTGTTTTGAGAAGAAGTTGAATGAAAAGTGTTAAAAATATTATTTTTATAATAAAAAAATTTCAAAACTGCGAATGATTGAAGTTAATTTATTAATTTCTTTTGTTAAAAAGTGATAATTTTAATTTGCAATAACAAAATTTTGACAACCAACCAGAAAATTGTATAAACAAAATACATGGGGCTTTTTGTAGTTGTAGAGATGAGTTTGCTTGCTGTTATAACTTGAAGTTATAAAAGCGTTGTTAAGACATTTGCATTAACAACCGTGTTATAACATGAGAAAACTTCTAACATGACGAGTCTATCAGGGGTGTGCTGGAAATCGCAAACGTAAAACGCAAGAATTTTAAAGGTCGTTTTTAAATAAGATTTTTGTAATAAAAGAATTTTATGACAAATATTTAACAAATATTTTCCTATTAAACAGGATTTTAAACCAAAAATTATAAGAATTAGGTTTAAAGCTTATTAAAAACAACTTCCAAATTCTTGCGTTTGCGATTTCCAGCACACCCCTGTATACTTAACACTAACATCATATTAGTGTTAAAGTTATGCATTTTATGTCAGTTGTAGACTGCACGTAACGCACAGTGAAAATTAGTACTAATTCACCAGCGACGTAAAACGAAACGACTCAAAGCGTGGTATTGGTGTATTCTACTTTACCCCAGGTCTACATTAAAGATAACATAATTTTGACACATCCTACAATATATGTCGCAATAATTACCTCTGGTATATACGGGCAGTTAAAAAATTTAACAGAGACCGAAAATAACAGTCAGGTGAATTTTTAAAAAAAAAGCATATAAAAGTAAATGTCGGAAAACTGATTCAAGTATATTATATTGAACCTTTTGAACACCTTATGAACTTGTAAAGTAAAGTAAATCTTTCAGTCTTTTCAGAACATATGAAAATGAATATAATGTCATTATCACAGATTTTTAAATCATTTATGACTGTATTTATAAAAATCATTTAAATTTAATAACGGTTTAAAGAACAAATTTGCTATGAAAATTATTCTTAATAAACGTAGAGGGTTAGCCTCTATGTGAGCCCGAAGTAGACTTTGTGTAATATTCAGGAATGTCCTGGGAAACGCTGTTGGATTCCAGGTATAGCCCTGCTTGGTCGACCTTATTTTCGAAGAAGTAACTTAGCATGCTACTCAATTGTGTACTTAAATATTCGGGCAAAAGTGCAGTATACGGGGCGTGGCGTACAAAAAAATTGAACCTCCTCTATAATTAAAAACAAAATAAAAAAAAAATTAATTTAAGGGAGCTGAGGCCCGTGGGCCCCCTGTATCCAAAAAACCGCCTTGCCCACTTAGTGGAATGTGTGGGTACTCAAATATTTTTTTACATAAATCGATCAAGAACTTCAAGCACAATATCTGAAAAAAATATTAGATTGTGTATTAAATTTTGACCCTTTAGATTCGATTACCCAACAAAAAAAAATAAACAATTTTTGTCATATACGACACGATAACTCCGGTACGAAGATTTTACAACACTAATCTTTTTAGTGATCATCTGTTTGGATTAAACTGCAGGTTTTTGCAATTTTTTCGTACGCATACTTTTTTGTGCAAAAGCCATTCTTGAAATTTTACTGGAAAAGTAAACAACAAGACCAATTATTTCTTACTCATTAGCTGCGTTCGTTTGCCCCAAAATTTTTACAAATTTCTACTGGATTTTACTGAAATGCGTTCGCTCGCGTACACATAAATTTGTAAAATTTTCATATAACTCACCTACTGGATTTTACTGGAAAAGTAAACGAACGCACATATTACCATGATAAAATAAACAGGTTCATTGTGCATTGTGTCCAATCTTATGCCACACATATAGATATGTGGGGTTGGGGCACTTTTTTGACCCAGAAGTGCCGCCCGTCCTAAATTTTATTATTTTCGTATTTCTTGCACAATTACCTTTAATTCGAGTGCCCACACATACCACTTACACGGCGAGGCGGGTTTTTTGGATCCAGGTTTCCTCAGTCCCCTTAAATTTTAATTCCAGAGTTGTTCCAATTTTTTTCGTGTGCCCTGTAAACTGCAGTTTTGCCAAAATAAGTTCCAGATGTACATATGTAAATAATTTGCAGATAATTGATAAAATTCAGATCTTTTAAAATATTTTTTTCTTTTTATTTGGTTGTTCATCATATTTATCACAATTCTCATCATTTGTGTCCGAATCAGAGTCTTTGGAACATTTTATAACATCTTCAGTTAGCATTTGATTAGTATGATCTTCCACCACATATTCGTTCTCATCACTATCAGAGGAATCTGAAAATACTACCGGTCCAGAAGCCTTAACAAACATAATAGTCTTTCCCAAACGACGGGATTCTAAAAAAAATTTAAAATTCAGATTTTTTAGATTTTTAATTGCAAAATCATCATTCTACCGGCTTTTAAAAACATCTGGCGGCAAAATCTGTCAATAGCACATTTGCCTTGATCTTCGGATAAACCAAAAATGAAAGATCTGAAATATTTAAAATATGTATAGCATATCAAAGCCTGTTTCTAAAATATCTTTTAAAAAATGCTCACAAATTGGCTACATCATAGGGCCCTCTTAATTCAAAAACATTATTTGCCCCACTAGAGATAATAATACTTTTTGATTTGCCTTTTACAAAATAGTTATGAGCCACCTTAATTATATCTTTACGGCAGGAGGAATCAGCTATTAGAGGAGAATATTTGATTTCAAAAAACATGCCACGCTTAACAGCCACCTGGTAAGCTTTACGATTAACATTTAAACGGCAACCGGCATTAGCATCAAATGTAACAATATCACCATTGAAAGTGGTGCAGCAGTGCTTAAAAATCATAAAATAATTTTACTTCATTTATCTAAACATGAAATTAAAATCATACCGTTAAAGCAGCATCTGTTTTAGGCTGACCAGCTACTAAATTGAATTTCTTTAAATTCAATGAATTTCCCTAAAATAGATGCAAAGCGTATAAAAAATTTTATCATTAATCTGTTAGGAATTATACACACTTACCATGGCATGCGCCACAGCAACATCCACATAAATTATAGTTATGCGTTGCAAGATTTTTAATTTATTTTTGAATTCATCTTGCAGCCATTTGATGTTAATAGGTTCGGGGAAAATATCAGAGGATCTTTTAATATTTTCTTTTTTACTGTGATCAAATTGTTGTTCTATGGCAATTGTTTTATAGTCCACTACAAAGATATTATACCAATTAGTACAACAAATTTTAATATTTATTTTTAATATTTTCAACGATTTCTCCTACATTCCAACAATTCTTTACAAACATGTCGTAACACAGTTTGATCTTTATTAAAAGGTATACACATGTCATAAAATCCCTTAGTTTCCTCCATATTTTTATTATATTTAGATAAAAAAATTTAATTTCAAATTAATTTTTCCTGGGCACGTGTTGTTTTATTTGTTTACATTAAGTCAGATGTGCAAGTATAAAAAATAAACCTGTGAGAAGAAACGCATAAGAAGAAAACAAACTTTATGGGCATGGTGAAATTACTAGAAGGTGGCAGCACTAGGAGTTGTTGTACAACAATACAACAAAAACAGGCAAATTTGTTTGTGTAAAATAGTCCATTATGTCAAAAATATGGATTTTCACCACACCAAAATATTATTGTTTTTATTAAATGAAACGTCATAAACCTGAATTTTAACTTCGAGAAATTTTACAAAGCAGTTTTAATGAACTATAACCGAAGTTTTCCAAGGAGAAAAATCTTAAAATCTATGAGGACGTTGTAAAAAATATAGACAAACTAGACAATAATGCAAAGTGTTTGTTGAATTAAACTAAAAATTTCAAAAAGTAATATAATTTTCATAAAAACAATTTTAGTGCTCAACGAGAAATTTCCCTCGCGGATAATATGGCTCAAAAGAGACATTATGATTAACGTAAGAAACATAGGTTTCGCAAAAGTAAGCCCACACACATAGAGGAAGTCATATGTTTAGTTGATATACAAATGAAGGCTTTTCAGCAGTTTTTAGGCAATAAAGACCAAAAGCAACAGCCAGGTAGTAGCCAAAAAGGCAATGTTAAAAAAGACAATTTTACAGGGGACAAATATCAAGAGCAAACAATACTTATTACAGAAAGTAATGGCTTTATCTTGGAAAGCAAAGCTGACTAGCATATTAGACAAGGGATCTCCAATTAAACGGAGGATTTAAATAAATTTGCCTTAACACTATTTCAAATTTGACTCACGATGAGTAGCATCCCATTAAGGGATTCTCTCAACAATCAAGTTGCCATGTGTTCACATTGTTGGTACATACTACTTTGCATGGCATTTTTAGGTGACATATAGATGCGTCCACGTCTACCCTTTACATGCTCCTCTGGCACACCGGTAATAATAGGTTTAAAACTTTTAAAGAAACCATTTCTTAAAAACAAAATTTTAGCATGGGCGGGTGATTTAAAGTTGTTGTTTTGGGTGGAAAAGTTATGAAGCGGTACAACGAAGTTATTCATATTCCACTTTAGCTGTTATTTGGTGGTTCACAAATCAACAAACCCTACCAAACCAGTTCACATACACAAAATTCTCGAATTCACTTACACTACATTTTCAATTTTGTGTTTTTATCTTGAAGAATAATTAATTTAAGTGACATTACATGAAAAAACAAACAAATGATTTGACATAATGAAAGTTCACCATGAATTGAGCAAAAAATAATAGGTTCTGTAGTGCTGCCACCTTCTAATTATTTCACCATGTTTATGGGCGTATAAAAAGAAAAAAAATTTTTTTTTTTTTTGGTAAACTTTTTCACAGTTGATAAAAAAGTAGTATTTATTTAAAGGTGCGCTTTGTTTTGCATGTAAAATAATACACATGCATATAGTTTTGCGCTTATAAAATAAAAACAAATAAGCGCACGCCTATGTAGGTAGTACCAATCGATAGACCATAAAAATCTGAATCGATATCAATATACATAGGTTATTAGATGACACTCTTGCGATAAAGAGCAAACTTTAAATTGATAAAATATGTATATGTACAAATTTAGTTTTACGCTAATAACTCGAAAACGATTCCGCGTGCTTATATCTAACTAGTGTCAATCGATAGAGCGTAAACATCTGAATCGATATACATAATTTATTTTGTAAGAGACTTGGGGAAGGAAGTTATATTTTTTTTAATTTCCTATATACGTACATATATTAATTTAGTTTTTCACTAATAACTCGAAACCATTCCGCGTGCACATATTTACCTAGTATCAATCGATAGAGCGTAAAAATCTGAATCGATATTGATATAGTTTATGTTGTAAGAGACTTGGGGGAGGGAGTTATGGGGCAGACAACTTTTTAACTTTTCTCTATATGCACATGTATGAGTTTAGTTTTTCACTTATTACTCGAAAACGATTCCGCGTGCATATATCTCGCTAGTACCGCTCGATAGAGCGTAAAAATCTGAATCGATATTGATATAGTTTATTTTCTAAGAGACTTGGGGGGTAGGTTATTGCGCAGCAAACTTTTTAAATGTTCTCTATATGCACATGTATGAATTTAGTTTTTCGCAATTTACACTATGGATATTTATTGCTGGACGGACAGTTTGTTGGCGAGAGAGGCAAGAAGTTAAGTGTGTCACGCATACAGCGTCGCCCCTTTACCCACAAACTTTTTGTTGGTAAAGTTAATAATCAAAATATGCATTTTGATTATTAAAGGCTTCTGCTAAAAAAAATTTGGAGAAAAGAGTGAAGTTAACTTTTAATTGATAACTTGGAGAGTAAATTAATAATTAAAACCAATTTTAAATACCATTTGAGTTTTTCAATTTTTAAAAAACAGATAACGGTAAAAATGTAACTGTTAACGAACTACATTAATGATTTATTAGTTCATATATTTATGAAAAAGTAAATAAATTAAAAATTTTATTTTTGTCAACATAAATTTATACAGGTACTAGCTGTCCCGGCAAACGTTATTTTGCCATATAACTTATTTCTAGTTAAAGAAAGAGGAATAAAGCGCTTATACCATGATCGGCGATGGAAAAAAACAATAGCTATTTATTTTTTTATTTCTGTTCGTTACATATTCAAAAGTTAAACATAAAAAAGTGATTTATTTTTTATACTGAAGTATGAACATAAAACAGAGATAATCAATTTTTATTACGAAGAGCAATTGCTTGTACGATATTTTTTGTCAGTCCGTCTTTAGCCAACACAGATAAACTCGATGGCTTGCCGACGAAAGAACATGCTATGTATAATTGTCCGTGTGGAAAACATGATGTGCCTATATCAAATCCGCGAACATACATACAGAAATGGCCTTCTCTTTTCCCTTCTCTCCTAAATGCTCAAGACTTGACGAGTCAAACTTGACGTGTGTGAACCAGCACTAAGAAGATATCGGAAGGGGGAACTTTTACCCGTTTTGCCCTATTTTACCCCCTTTTTGTTGATATTTATATGGGAAAAATATATAGGAAAATCTAAATGCCATATCTCCGGAAACACTGGGCCAATTTTGTGCAAACTTCACGAAACCCCGTCTACAGACTATCCCCAAAGTACCCTTAAATTTTGGTCTAAATCGGTCGATCTGTTTTCGTAATTAGTGGTGACATCAAAGTGTGCACTACATATGTATATAGATTTATATTTTAACTTTTGCAAAGTTACATTATTCAGAGTTTTACATATATTACATACTTGGAACTTAGTTCTAATGTTTAAAAATAAAGGCCCATAACTATAGTCATAAACAAAGCATACTTTTAGGCCTGTTTTCACAACTTTCCGATAGCTAAAGGTAGGATGTTATCGGCCGTATAAAAATGGTTCCATTATAACTTTACTTTAACCTATCAGTTTGGATGAACCTTAATTTACTTTATCGCGCACTTTAGATTAAAGTAAAGTTATAATAATGGAAAACTTTTTATAAGGCCATTTAAAGTCTACTTTAAGCTATCGGTAAGTTGTGAAAACGGGCATTAGAGTTCTAAAGTAAACTTTTATTAAAAACTAGCTGACCCGGTCCGCGTTGCTGGCCCTAAGCAAACATTAGAGTTGTATTACCAGACGATTTAAATTGATCTTTAAACGAAATTTACGGCCTTTAAATAAAAATCCATGAAATACCTATCGTTAAGTTTTTTTACAGAATAACTTACATATGGTGTAGATATGGGTTCAATGAAAAAAGAAACACATGTATTAAAGGCAAATTGGAAATTTTATTTATTGTTTACTTCATCTTAAGGACAGCTCATAGACAATGTTTTTTTTTATTTGGTGTAAAGAGCCGTTTTCTGATTTTAGGTAAATCGAAATAAGCGGGCGGGTCAAAATTTTCTTTCCAAGTTGGACCATGGCGATAATTTAAAAGAAAAAATCGACCAAATCGGTCAAGCCGTTCTCAAATTATGCGCTTAATAGAACAAGTGGGCGTAAAAGTAGGCGTGATAATTTTTTCTTTTGATGAAAACGTAAAATGGATTAATACGAACAGTTAAAAGAAAAATTAGTCAAATCGGTGGAGCAGTTTTTTGATTTTAGGTAAATCGAAAAAAGTACGCGTAAAAGTGGGAGGGGAAAATTTTTCTTTCCGTAAAAACCTAAGTTAGACCATGGCGATCATTTTAAAGAAAAAATTGTTCAAGCCGTTCTCAATTTATGCGCTTAATAGAAAAAGTGGGCGAAAAAGTAGGCGTGGTAAATTTTTCTTTCGATAAAAACGTAAAATTGATTAATACGAACAGTTAAAAGAAAAATTAGTCAACTCGATGGAGCCGTTTTCTGATTTTAGGTAAATCGAAAAAAGTGGGCGTAAAAGTGGGCGGGGAAAATTTTATTTTCGTATAAATCTAAGTTGGACCATGGCGATCATTTTAAAGAAAAAATCGTTCAAATCGGTTAAGCCATTCTCAAGTTATGGATTTTGCCACGCCCCAGACCGAAAATCAAAAATCAGACTTCACAGTGTCACCCGCCTAAATATTCTGAAGATTCCCTGAAAATTTCATCAAAATCGGCCCAGCCGTTTTGGAGTCCATACGTTACATACACACATACACTCATCCTATTTTATATATATAGACTAGCTGACCCGGTCCGCGTTGCTGGCCCTAAGCAAACATTGAAAAACAGAAAAAACAAACTTTTTAAAAAATATAAGATATCCGGCTCATCTGTTGATTTTACGAATTATTGTATTATACGATCTAATTACAATATGGCTAGTAAACTAGCATATAAAAGTTATTTAAGTCATATGAGAATTAAAATGAAAACCAACCCCAGATCTTTCTACAATTTTATCAACAGTAAGCGTCGTGCAAGTGCTTATCCTAAATATTTGAATTTCGGATCTCGGAGTGTTGCTGATGATGTTTCTATTAGCAACTTATTTGCGGATTTTTTTGCAACCACGTATTCACAGAAGTCATTTGATAATCAAACTTCTTATCCCTATAATATATCTCATTCTACATGTATTTACTTTTCATTTATTGACACTGAAACGGTACTATCCAATTTAAAGTCTCTGCAGTGATCTCTTAATCCCGGACCAGATGGTATACCTAACTGTATTTTAAAAAATTGTGCAGATTACTTATGTACTTCAATAAATCTATTGAACTCGGCCACTTACCGCCTGAATGGAAAAATCTTATATTACTCCGTTGTTTAAAAGTGGAAGTAACCTAGAAATATCGAATTATAGAGGTATTGCAAAGCTGAATGCGACTCCCAAACTTTTAGAAAAGATATTGACTGATAGTTTATATCATCAAATCTCTTCCCTTTTATCACCTTGTCAACATGGTTTCAGGAAATCACGGTCCACTGTAACAAACATTTTACAATTAACAACTATTGTAAATGAAGGTTTTATTAATAATAAACAAACTGACGTTATTTACACGGATTTAAGTAAAGCTTTTGATAAAGTCAACCACGATATTTTACTTTACAAGTTATCACGTATAGGATTTAGCAACAACGCAATACGCTGGCTTAAATCTTATCTTTTAGATAGAACCCAACAAGCAAAATTTAAGAATGCTACCTCAAAACTTATTAATGTTCTCTCTGGTGTGCCTCAAGGAAGTCATCTTGGTCCAGTTTTGTTCACATTATTTATTAATGATCTGCCATCCGTTGTTCAGCACTCCAACATACTCATGTATGCCGATGATGTAAAAATTTTTAATTCGTTTAACAATATTATTGATCAATCCTCTTTGAGGGCTGACATTGAACTTTTCTCTCAATGGTGCAATTACAACTTATTGGATTTAAATTTAAAAAAATGTAAACACATGTCATTTTTCCGCTTATTAAAACTTCATACTAGTTATTACCTAAATGGAACATTAGTGGATAAAGTTCGCATTATTATTGATCTCGGTATTCTATTAGATCATAAACTAAAATTCTGTGTTCACATTTCATTGATTGTTAATAAAGCTAATGGAATACTTGGCTTTCTGAAACGTTGGTCAAAAGAATTTTCTGATCCATATATCACTAAACATCTATATACGTCTCTGGTTCGCCCTATTCTGGAATATGGATCAATTGTATGGGATCCATACTTTAATACTTATATTAACAGCATTGAATCTGTACAGAAACAGTTCCTTTTATTTTGTTTAAGATGTCTTGGATGGAATTCACTTGTATTACCTTCCTATGAAAGCAGACTTGGCCTTATTAAGTTACCGACGTTAAAAAGTCGAAGAACAATGCTAAGTATTTCGTTTTTAATGGGTCTAATACGCGGTGATGTTGATTCTGATTACTTGTTGAGTAAAATTAACTTAAATGTTCCAGCTAGACCTACACGAAACTTTCAGCTGTTAAGTTTAAGGTATTATCGTTCTGTTTACGCTAACAATGACTCATTTCGTCAAATTTGCTTAAAATTTAATAGTCTATATCATCTCATTGACTTTTCTGATAGTAACGATGTTTAAAAAAAAAAATTATTGTTTATTTAAACTAATTACTAAAATAATTTCTTTATTTATTGTACTCTAATTTAAGCACTTATGTCTGTAAGGATTTTTTAATCTATAGACTGAAATAAAATAAATAAATAAAATAAATTACCAGACGATTAATATTGAGCCCTAATAGCAAAAATGATGTAACCAACAAAAAATTAGTCAAATCGATCGAGCCGTTTTCTGATTTTAAGTTAATCGAAAAAAGCGGGCGGGGCAATATTTTCTTTCCGTAAAAACCTAAGTTGGAACATGGCGATCATTTTAAAGAAAAAATCGTCCAAATCGGTCAAGCCGTTCTCAAATTATGCGCTTAATAGAAAAAGTGGGCGTAAAAGCAGGCGTGGTAAATTTTTCTTTCGATGAAAAATTAAAATGGATTAATACGAACATTGGAAAGAAAAATTTGTCAAATCGATGGAGCCGTTTTCTGATTTTAGGTAAATCGAAAAAAGTGGGCGGGGCAAAATGTTCTTTCCGTAAAAACCTAAGTTGGACCATGGCGATAATTTTAAAGAAAAAATCGTTCAAATCGGTCAAGCCGTTCTCAAGTTATGGATTTTGCCACGCCCCTCCGCCCCCAGACCGAAAATCAAAAATCAGACTTCACAGTGTCACCCGCCTGAATATTCTGAAGATTCCCTGAAAATTTCATCAAAATCAGCCCAGCCGTTTTGGAGTCCATACGTTACATACACACATCCTATTTTATATACATATATCCTTCGGGAAGAAACGTGTCTCGATATACTCCTAAGCAATACGAAAGCGTTTCTTCTAGACGATGAACTAGCAATATTGCCAGATAACCATTTCAAAAATATAAATTTACATACAACCACACATTTTTATTTTAAATTAAATTGTTTATTTTATAATATCAAACTAATTTTGGCACGTCACTGTTTAATATTACTAGAAATGACAATGTGAAATTTCGTGAAGATCGGTCCATAATTTACCCTAGGCCCCATACAAACCCTACTTCCGGAAAACAGTTTAGTACGCCTGAAACCATAATTAATAATGCTATCATAGCAAATTTTGGCACGTCACTGTTTAATATTACTAGAAATGATACTGTGAAATTTCGTGTAAATCGGTCTATAATTTACCCTTGACCCCATATAAACCCTACTACCGGAAAACTGTTTAGTACGTCTAAAACCATAATTAATAATGCTATCATAGCAAATTTAGGCACGGCACTGTCCAATATTACTAAAAATGACACTGCGAAATTTCGTGGAGATCGGTCTATAATTTACCCTTGACCCCATATAAACCCTACTCCCAGAAAACAGTTTAGTACGCCTAAAACCGTAATTAATAATGCTATCAGAATAATATTGAATTCTTCACAGTTTTATAGGACTTGTAAAATTTCGTGAAGATCGGTTCATAATTTACCCTAGGCCCCATATGGGTATTTCTCTGAAATGGTCCACCGTGACTTAAAAAATCAAAGCACTCGCATAATTTTTTTAAGCACAAAAAATAAGTTGGATTAATTTTGTAGTATATTTTTATTTTTTATTTTTCATTTTTGAATAAAAGTTTAATTTTTTTGTTAAAAACTTCTGAAAATATATGTAAAATTACTAAAATATGTATGAAGGTAAAAAATGTCACGTGCGTAATTTACAATTTATTTTTTTCTTCGCCAACCCATGCATAGTTGCTTTTGAACAAAACATGATTATAAAGGCCCATTACTAACCTTTATAAAAACATTTTTTCCGAATAAAAACCTCCTACAATTCACTTACTTTCGCACTTTTTCTTACGGTCCTAAAAGGAACTTCTATTTTTGTCACGTGAGTAAGTCAACTTTGATTGCATGGCATTTGGGTACCCAGTGCTCAATTTACCATTATATCTACTTTTTAGAAAGAACTCATCACAAACTATGTAACGATTCTAGAATTCATTCTAAAATTCCAATCCACTTCTATTTTTTTAATATTCAAACACAATAAAACGCGTACAAATGTCGCGTGCATAACCAGAGAAACACCTATATAAAGGCTACTCTGGTAAACCGTAGCATATATAGATATTACGGTAAAATTTCTTCCAACTAAGCTTTATATGCCAGTAAAAATGTCACGTAATTTTGTGATATACTGTCCAGAATTTACCTTAGATCCCATATTTTGCAGTCTTCTGAAATTCAGTGTAAACGCGTAAACTAATTTCACCACTCTGCAGAATTTTGGGATGATTGGTTCATAACTTACCATGGCTCCAATATAAATACCCCTCCTGAAAATCATTTAAGTTCGGATTAAACTGTTACGAATGATAATATTTTACTCAAGGCTGTCGGTCATTAATTTAATACAGGTTTAAATATCATACAGATATCACTCCTAAAATATCAAAGATTCGGCACAGCTAAATATAGCACTATAACTTGTTTAATAGTTTTTTTATTGAATTTTAAACCAAACACTTTTAAATCATAAGCGCGAGTCATTTTTGTTTTAGTTATCATTACTTTTTAATCACCAAAAGTACTCGAAAAATACTCATACCCATGATTTTTGAAAAAAAAACGATATTCCTAATGCTAGCAGGGATAAAAGAAACAGCGGGTTATTGGAGTAACCCAACAGGAACAGTAATCTACTAAGAATCTTCCTTCAAATTACAATACTTTTACTAAAGGCTCAAATAAAGAAAATCTTTCCTCGTAACAAGTAAGAGTGCTATATTCGGCTATGCCGAATCTTAAATACCCTTCACCATGGTGAGATAAGAACAAGAAGTTTTTAAAAAGAATACCTATGACAAAATCAAAAAATGTATGTACATATATAACTAAGTCCGTTTCCTCTTTTGACAAAGTTGATGTTTAAAATTCGTTATATAAGTTTTAATTATATTTAATCTTAAAATCGTGTATTATAAAATTTAATAAAAATAAAAAAAAAATTTATTTTAGAGACTTGAACTCGCAATCTTACGAGCCTTAAGCGAGAACTTAGACAACTCAACTACGAACGGTTTTATTGAAGAAGCGTTAAATTAAAATATATTGAGAGAATTTTATGAACATACATCCATGTGTATGCGTAAAAAACACATTAAAATCCACCACTTGTGGTAAAGATTATAAAAAAAAACAACAAAAAAAACCGCAACCAAGAGAAATGCAAGAAGAGATCAACGTAGCAACAGCTTATTAGACGAAACACAATTACAACAATTACTACAGCAATAAGAGATAAAAATAAAATGCAACAACAACAATTACGAAAGCAATGCCTTTATATATAAATAACTTTTGCTCATTCATACATACTCATGTGCATACATAAGTATGGCTTTGCAATAGCTAGGGTAACCTACTAGTTAGTATGGATTTATTTAAATTACATACAACTTTTTACATATGTACATATGTAGGTACGTATGTATATGCTTGCCGAAATAAAATAAAACACTGTGTCATTGCCAACAAAATTAAAATATCGAAAAGCTTTATACCTAAGTAATTTTAAAATCGTTTTTAGGACATAAACAAATTAAATAAAAAATAAAAAACAAATAGGTATAGAATATGATTTTTGTTTTACATGTAAGTTAAGCGAACGATTAATATTTACATTGTCAAAAAAATCAAAAATTGCTGAATTATTTTAAAATCGTTTATAGAATATAAAAAAAGTTAAAAAAAATTTTTTTTGAAAAGTTGGATGACGAGATTTGAACCCCGGCAACTACTAACGACGCTGCGTGTCCAACCGCCCAGACAACTCAGCCATTAACGCTTATGCAAATAAAGAATTAAAGTAGAATATATTCCGTCACTTTGCTTATTTAATATGTAGGTACGTATTTTTCAATTTAAGCGACCAATCATGTACAAACATGTGTGTGTTTGATATGCCTAACATTCAACACGTTCAAATAAAAACACAAACAAAAAAAAAACAACAACCACAAGGGATTTTTGGAAAATATTAGAGGTAGTCGTGGTTTTTTGCTCATAACTCAGCCATTTGTTAACCGATTTGACAGATTTATATACCGACGTGTTTAAGAAGGAATTTACCATTTACTTGTGTTATAAAGCTTGGACTCGGGGAGATCTGTGGTTCCCGAAAGTGGGTATTTAAAAAAAAAAAATTAGTTTTGGTCATAACTTTTTTGTATCTGAACCGATTTTTCTGAATTTTTTATAAAATATGTTCTACTAAAAATTTTCGATATTTTGGTATATAAGTCATATCCATAGGACATATGGCAGCCCTAAATTTTAGGTTTTTATACAATTTTTAATTTTTTTTGTACGGGAGGTACCACGCCCACTTCTCCAATCCCGCCCACATTTTGTAGGATCGTGTGTATGGGCTACCTAAGTGTGTGTACCTAATTTGGAAGCTTTGGCTTTTGCCGTTCCCCAGATATACAGCAAAAAGTAATAAAATTACAACAACCACAAGGGATTTTTGGAAAATATTAGAGGTAGTCGTGGTTTTTTGCTCATAACTCAGCCATTTGTGGATCGATCTTGCTGAATTTCAATAGCAACCGATGGTAGACTATATGTGACACAAATGTAAAACAACCTAGCCGCTATCATGTCTGGAGTCTCCGGAAAACACATATCAAACGTAAGACGGACAGACGGACAGACGGACGGATATCGTTAAATCAACTTCTCTCCCCATAAGGACCCAGAATATATATACTTTATAGGGTCTAAGATCAATATTGTAGAAATTACAAACGGAATGACAAACTTATTAATACCCTTTTCCACCTGAGGTGAAGGGTATAAAAACCATTTTAATTCGGTTTGTCTTAAAGTTATTGGTCCAAAAAAAAGAAAATTTCTTTCGCATTGTGCTTCAGATACAATAAAAAAGTATGTGAACTTTAAGCTTGGTTATACAATTGATATGTGTTTTAAAATTCAAGTATTCTGAAAGAAGAAGCAAATCATCTTTAAAAATCGTTGTTCCAGAAGAAAATTCCCGCGATGCAATATATTATTTAATTTAATTTATTTGAACAAATAACATATCCTGAGATCTATTAAATAATTAATTTAATTAAATAATTAAATGCATTCAACTTTTTTATTTCTATGGCAAAGAGGAAAAAGTGATTAATGGTACCTTAAGATCTTCATGTTTAAAAGTACACAAGGGCAAAATTTCAATTATTTTGTAGGGTTGTAGGACAGATCAAGGTGCCTCATCTGTATATGTATGTATATGGGTGGTATAATTATTGAGGAATCAGAATCTCTTGATGTTCTGGGCATGAAGATGCAATGTGATGTCCGATGTACAGAAGATATGTATATTCAAAGTGTCGAAAGAAACATTCAAGTGCCTCGAATATTTCTCGCGTGCAGGAGAGGGCGAAGGTTCTCATTGGTGACAGTAGGGTATCTAATTCTATTAACTCCCTTGAACACCGTCGCAATGTGGGTTGTATTTGCCTGTTTAATCGTTACTACAATGGGTTGTGTTCTGACGCAATTAGGTATCAGGTTCCCAAAACCCGTACGTTTGTTCTTTATACACGTTTTTCCTCAATAACCCATCCTTTTTTGGTTGACTGACAGGTTAATCGTACAACGCATTACATGGAGAATTTGTTTTTTGGCCGGACTATTCATATACATACATAATAATTTTTTTGTTAAAACCACCTATGGGTCTTCTTAGATCACACTTAAATTAAACACTGATTTATCACTTGAGCGTTCATATATTATTTATTGCTAAACAAATAAATAGATTGGCTAAGAAAGAAGCCCAAAAATTATTGTCATTTAATGAAAAAAAAATGAAAGTGCGAATGGTTCTAGCTGGGTTATACATGCACATTATTAAACTATTAAATCCGTTCTTTTTATAAACCAAAACCTAAATAAACAAAAACAAAACATAAAAAACAAATGATATACATAAATTCACTTTAAGTCACATCGCTCTGGCAAATAAAGATCAAAAGATCTAATTCTTTGCAAAGGAAATTAACGTTAAAATCAAAGCTGAAATGACGACTAGCGTAGACTCAGAAATAGAGAAATTTTTGCTTATCCTTTATTTTGTATTCCTTGGATCCATACGTAAATACTGCCCACCCCTCAAACAGTCCATTGGATCCACGCCAAATTTCCATATCCATATCCTGCTTCTCCTTGCGCCTATGATGCCAAGAGATGCACTCCTTTGAACCTTGCTGAGCATCTTCCTATAGCTATCCACTCTCAACTCACTGCACCAAACAATGCATCCATAGGTAAGTGTAGGCCTAACCACCGATGTGTAAATCCAGTTTACCATATCCGGCCTCAGACCCCAGTTCTTACCGATGGAGTGCCTGCATGTATAGTAGGCATTGAGTCCCATTCTCATCCTCTGCTGAGTATTTCTCTTCCAAGACAGTTTGCAGTCCAGAAAGTTACCCAAATACTTTTTAATGCCATAACTTCTTTAAAAATTTTGATATCAACATAAAAATAGGCGATAATAAGTTCTACGATAGTTTCTATGTCATGACAAAATGTTTTCCTCGAAGGTCAAAAATTAACCGTAGGTCCCATATAAGATTTTGCATTTTTTCTGTAAAAATGTTTTTTAAACTTTTAATCTTTAGCTTTAAATGTCAAGAACAAGAAATTTTGTTACCACAAATCCACAGGACACAGCGAGGGGATGTCATGGGGACCTTGCCCATATGCTGGACATAAAATAGGGGCGACACAGTCTTTGTAAGACCGATACAACATGTAACTGTCAAGTGTCGTATGGAATTTTGTGTTAGTGATAAACAGTGGTATGCATATAAGTAACTACATTACAATCCAAAGAGAAGATTAAAAAGATGATTGAAAAGAGAGCGATGCCTGAAGGCAATCAGAAAAGATGGTCACTCATACTTTAAGCAGCTCCCTTAAAAAACCTCATAGGAATGTTTTAAGGAGCAAGCTGTGGTAAAATACATTATAAATAATTTGAGTTGGTAGACGTTGTAAGAAATGGAATTATTTTAAAATATATTTCAAGTTTCAATACGGAATTCAATATTTATTTATAATCTGGAATGTTTTTGTTCATTTTGTTATGATTATTAAATACTACTTTTAATAAAAAACTTCAGACAATAAATTAGTTAGACAAACACATAAGACATTTAAATTAAAATCTTTGTTTTAAAATACACAATTATTTAAATAGTTACATATGTATGTATGTATATTATGTATAAAAATATAAATTTTATAATTATATTTTATCATTTCTTTACAATTGCACTATAGATTAAAATAGAAAATTAAATTCTTATAAATTATAAAAAAAAACTAAGGGTTTTTGTGTATGTATTTTAATTCCAAAATCAAAGGAGTTGTAAGGACATTTTCATGATATTCAAAAAGTCTCTATCATATACACAAAAATATATATTTTATTCATTTAAGTTCTCGGACCGACAGGGAGATAAAAAAAACACTTGTTTATCTTTTTACTCACTGCACCAAACAATGCATCCATAGGTAAGTGTAGGCCTAACCACCGATGTGTAAATCCAGTTTACCATATCCGGCCTCAGACCCCAGTTCTTACCGATGGAGTGCCTGCATGTATAGTAGGCATTGAGTCCCATTCTCATCCTCTGCTGAGTATTTCTCTTCCAAGACAGTTTGCAGTCCAGAAAGTTACCCAAATACTTTTTAATGCCATAACTTCTTTAAAAATTTTGATATCAACATAAAAATAGGCGATAATAAGTTCTACGATAGTTTCTATGTCATGACAAAATGTTTTCCTCGAAGGTCAAAAATTAACCGTAGGTCCCATATAAGATTTTGCATTTTTTCTGTAAAAATGTTTTTTAAACTTTTAATCTTTAGCTTTAAATGTCAAGAACAAGAAATTTTGTTACCACAAATCCACAGGACACAGCGAGGGGATGTCATGGGGACCTTGCCCATATGCTGGACATAAAATAGGGGCGACACAGTCTTTGTAAGACCGATACAACATGTAACTGTCAAGTGTCGTATGGAATTTTGTGTTAGTGATAAACAGTGGTATGCATATAAGTAACTACATTACAATCCAAAGAGAAGATTAAAAAGATGATTGAAAAGAGAGCGATGCCTGAAGGCAATCAGAAAAGATGGTCACTCATACTTTAAGCAGCTCCCTTAAAAAACCTCATAGGAATGTTTTAAGGAGCAAGCTGTGGTAAAATACATTATAAATAATTTGAGTTGGTAGACGTTGTAAGAAATGGAATTATTTTAAAATATATTTCAAGTTTCAATACGGAATTCAATATTTATTTATAATCTGGAATGTTTTTGTTCATTTTGTTATGATTATTAAATACTACTTTTAATAAAAAACTTCAGACAATAAATTAGTTAGACAAACACATAAGACATTTAAATTAAAATCTTTGTTTTAAAATACACAATTATTTAAATAGTTACATATGTATGTATGTATATTATGTATAAAAATATAAATTTTATAATTATATTTTATCATTTCTTTACAATTGCACTATAGATTAAAATAGAAAATTAAATTCTTATAAATTATAAAAAAAAACTAAGGGTTTTTGTGTATGTATTTTAATTCCAAAATCAAAGGAGTTGTAAGGACATTTTCATGATATTCAAAAAGTCTCTATCATATACACAAAAATATATATTTTATTTATGTATGCACATACATATGTATGTATGTACTTATGTGTCAGAATATATTTTTGGGAACCGGCCAAAAAGGACAGATTTTTATATAAATTAATAAATAACTAATATTCTAAAACTTAATCTCTAAAAAAATAATCTCACATAAATATAATCAATGTAGAAAAAAATTAAGATTTTTTTTATCACTGCTGCATTTGACAAATGCAACTGGGGAATGTGTTGAGGGTAAAGTTAACAACCAAATCCCAATTTATATAAAAAAAACAAATAATTTTGTTAAATTATAACTTAATTTAAATACTCATGCGTCTTTGTCTCCGTTATCCTCCTCATCTGTTATATCCAGTTTATGTTGTTGTGTTATATGTAGATCTAATTCCGTACGAGACTTAAACTGCTGTTTGCATATATAACACTGAAAAATTGTATTATCTGTATCGTGTTCCTTTAGGTGATTATTATATTTATCAATTTCAGTAAACCGTTGACCACATTCACAGCACTCTAGCCAATCTTCAGCACCCGAATCTTCATCATTTGAATCCATATAACCGTCCACTTGCATTGAAGTATATTTTTGGCTTGACGCTGTTGATCCGGAAGCCAAGGTTTTTTCCTCACTATCACTTTCACTTAAATGAGATTTTTTATGTTCGGTATATTTGAGAAAATCACGATATTTCATAGGACAATGCATACATTTGTACCAACGTTCACGCATATGTGTTACCATATGTTTTTTGAGAGTGGAATATTCCCTAAACGGTTTGCGGCACTTGGTACAACTAAATGGTTTCTCGCCCGTATGTATCATATAGTGGCGCTTCAGATTGTGTCTTGTGCCAAAGGCGCGATTGCACAGAGGACATGGAAACTCTTTACGTGTTATCATGCCCAATTGATTGTAGCCTGGACGGTGTACTGCTGGTATATTGTCCAGCAAACGTTGGGTCTCTTCGGAAGATTTTGCATTTGTATTGCTACAGCTGCTATTTGCTACTGGACTTTTAGTTGCTGCAGGTGGAGTTTTTGTTCGATTTGCTGCAATATTAAAACTCGTTACTGAGGTGATCGTTGGAAGTTGTTGTTTCTGTTGTTGAGTTGTGGAAGGTTGTGTTATTTCTGTTACATTTGTTGTTTGAACTCGAGCATTTTGTTCGGCGGCATTGTCAGCATCTGTGGCCGGTTTCATGGCTGCCATTATTACAGCATTTTTTGATTGTGAGCAACAGTTGATACATCTTGTTGGATCATTATCTAGTGGTGGTCGCTCATGACAAACCATACACAAATAGTTTGGCTCGCTAGAATGACGGCGTCTATGTTTTTTCATATCGCTAAACTCGCGGAATCGACGATCACATAAATCGCAGCCAAAGGGACGTTCTCCTGAAATAACGAAAAGGTTAAAGTCAGATTCTTCTTAAAATACTTTTATTTTAAATAATTTATCTTAGAGACGGGAAAATATAAAAAATTTATATCGATTTGTCTTGTCTGATAACAAAAATCCTACAGTCTTGACTATTTTCGAAAGAAAATTTGACAGTGGTTAATTAAACTAACCTAAACTAAACATTTGCAAACAAATTAATTTTATGTGGCTTCTTAAAAGCTGTTTAAACCCGTTACTAAATCCATTTACTTTATAAATCATGTATTATTTGTATAAGCACTCGGTATACAAAATAAATTTCTCAAGATGCATCTACATATCTCTTAAGATACCCTCTTGCAGGACCAGTCTTGGTTTTAACAGGCCCTTTAAGAAGTGGAAACTAATAGATTTCTTAAGAATCTAGAACATACTTCTTATTCGAATTTCGACAATTATTTCGGGGCGTGACAAACCAAATGACAATATCAATATATGTATCCCTATATTTTCGGAGTTGGTTACAAAAATCTAAACATAAAACTGGAAGTCTAAAATTGTTTTTGCTTTAAATTGGAACTTCGAAATTTTCGAACAATACTTAATGTATGGTCTCACCTGTATGTATCATCATGTGACGCCTTAAATTATAGCTAGATTGTACTTTTTTTCCACACAGAAAACACTCGAAAAAAACACGCTCTCTTTGACCTTCGTATTCCTCCCAGCGCACTAACATATCATCAGAATTTTTATTTTCATGTGAACCCACAATTATCACATCATCTACCAAAGGTTTGGAATATCTCATGGTACCACTTCGTTGCTGGTTATTAAAATAGTTTGTATTGTATGGGCGATTTCTACTAAAATTTGTGGAGCTATTGTTAACGAGTTCTTCATCTTCATCATCACACTGCAGTTCGCAACTAACAGTCGCCAGAGGTAATGTTTCTTCATCGTCCTCATCATCATTATCGTCATCATTCATATATGGATCATCCTCATCACTATCGAGTAAATCTATTTCCGCTATAACTTTGTGATTTAAATTATTTTTAATAACTGATCGTGAATTTGTTTGTTGAGTATTTAAGGCCAATTGTCGGTTGAAGTTTGAGGTTGTGTTACCAGCCGTTTTAGGTATAAGACTGATATCCAATGATTTTGTATTGCGATTGGCAAAATTTATACTGAGATTGGGTGGTAGTTTTTTACTAGCTAAACTTTGTTCGGCTTGTTGTTTAATTTGCTTTAATTTTTCTCTTTCATCCTCATCATCTAATTCGATAATTTCGTAAACTACTGGTTTGACGGTGCTTTCGGTGGTTGGAGCAGAGAATACATGCGTAATTTTTGGTTCTTTTTGCAAACGTAAATTCTGTGGAGTATGTTGTTGTTGTTTTTGTAATTGCTGCTGACCCACACGTAATAAATATTGTTTAACTTTTTCATCATCTATGGAAACAAATTCAGGTTCGTCCAGTGGCTGACTTGGGGAATTATTCGTAAAAGGTTCGCTTTGTGGATACGGAGAAATAGCGGATGATGTTGATGAAAAGGTAGACTGTGGTGGCGCGTGTGTATATTGTGGCGTAGGTGTTGTAACACAACACGTTGAAATATTGCAACAATAGCCCATAGAGCAATCGTTACATGATGAAGTATTGTTGCTGGCAATTGGATATTTACTGCTGCTAGGGTGGTGAGTATTGGGAGTATAAGTTCTTGCTGGTATCACATTGTGAGGCGGCGGACTTGTTTTATAGCTGGCGTTTGTGTAGGTGTGTTGTTGCAATTGATGGTGATGATCAACTATTTTTAACGTGGAATGCGGAGAAGAGCCACCTCCGGGACTCGGTGAACATTTTACTTTCATAATAATTTCCATTTACTGAAATAAATAAAAAGAAATGGATATACATACATACCAATTTTTAATTTACTTTGTTTATCAAGGATTATTTATTTACACATATTCTTTTAAAAAACAAAATTTTAATAAACTGAAATACAATTAAAAAGTGAATAGAAATATAAATCAGTATAGAGACATACATATGTGACGCGCAAAATAGAAGGGGACCTCAGGGTTATGTTCAGGAGAGCCATTTTAAAGATTTAAATTCGTGTATATTTGGTGTACCATCACTGAGCGTGTTGGTATTGGTCTCATTTGAAAGCGACACATCTCATGACGTCAGGAACGTGTTGGTCAACCTTGAAAACTCGCGTAGGTCGTCCCTGTGTCTTGTTTTGTGTAGTTGGTTTTTACTGTTCCCTTTACCTTACTGGGACCTTTCTCTATGCGCTGTCACATATGTATACATATGTAATTTGCTGTTATCAACGATTTTAGTTTATGTCAGATAAAACCAAAGAGTATTAAGACGCCGTTGACTATTTATCGATAGTGTTGAAAAATATTCTGTGCTGTTTCTGCAAAATTTTAAGTTAAATACAAATTTGTAAAACAAATAATAAATTAACAAAAATTTTTTATTTCTGATTCGGACTCGTCAAGCGACGAAGGAAATAAAAAAATTTTATAGTAGAAAGAAGACTGCTTAGACCAGAAATCTTACATTTTTAATTTGCCCAATGAAAAGTAAGTGACATACATATTAAATTTTCCCAAGTGCCTAATGGATTTTCTTAAATCGGCTAAGGCAAAACAGTTAAGAACAGTTTTCTCATCTGTTTGCCAAGCGACTAGAATAAAAAATACACAATTTGAAAGGTATTTACTGCCAGAAGTGCGCAATATATATTTTATTATCTTAATCTGTTCAAAATTTTCTGAGTTTTCAGCGTTCAAATTTGATACCAACACATAAAAAATTCATTTTTTTTCCAATTATCAAATAATAAAAAAAAAATAGGAAAGAAACCGGGTTCGTTTGTCAATCGCTCACGTTGAACATAACATATGAACCGGAGGTTGGTCCGTCTCCGAATCGATCCACTATATTTTTTTCATTAAAAAAAATTTATGGACGAATTTCGACCATTTGGCAAACACTTGTTTTAATTATTTCTGCAACAAATATATCAAAACACAACACAAATGTAGAAAAATATCAAAACCGCAGTAGAAATAAAAATTGCAGCCAACCATAACGTAACATTTTTTTAAAATTTTTAAAACACAACTCAAAGCAGCACAAGACAACACTAAAAACGCCGACGACAAAATTAAAGGCAACAGCAACGCCAATTTTTCTTAGAAAATACCATGTTAACAGTCATCGAAATATGGCAATACTGCCAATGGGAATACGAAATTGAAACAAAACATAAGTGCCGGTTCACACACGTCAAGTTTGTCTCGTCAAGTCTTGAGTTTTTAGGAGAGAGGGGAAAAGAAATGGCCTTCTCGTGCCATATTAAACTTGCCCTGCTGACGAGCATTGAAACCACAATTTGAAATATTTTTCTTAGATATCTTCATCACAGTTTATTAAAGCATCTACAACGTTATCTGATGGATTTTCAGATATTTTCCATGTTTGTTGCCAATGCAACAGTTCAGACTCAAGTTTAGATGTTAGTAGGTGTTTATCTATCTCTTTTATCAAACATAATCAGCTCATCAGCTAGTTGTGATTTTAAAAGTTTTGTATCTGTATTTGACTTGATAACACTTTGAGGTAGAAGTTTAGGTATATTCAATACATTTAGGATATCTATTGGGAAACGTGTTTTGAGATTTTCTAAAATAAATTTAATAAGAGGAATGTAACCTACAACTTGGTAGTAATCTTCAACATTTTGAATGTGATTGGAACCTCGATTTGAACGCAGATAACTTTTACTTTTTCAAAAATCGCTTTAAATAGTCCTTTGGCTTTATTTCTTTTCTCTTCAAGGCACATGATTTAACTTTTGATAAGGCTTGATCCTTTTGGAAGATCTATATCGTGCTTTTGTATAATGATACTAAGCGGCTGTTATACAATAAGTATCACACTTAATATGTTAATTCCGTAAATGAATTCAAAAGTACTAAGCGAGTTCCTTAATATAAGGCTTTTGATGAAGTATCTCTACCTTTCAACTGAGATATTTTTTCCAAAGCTTCTACTATATGATGTACACGTGTTGCAAAGTGTAAAATTGAGTCGTGACGGTCCAACCATCTTATATCGCATTATGTAGAGAGTTTGGCTCCCAAATACTTTGCTAAAACTGCGTTTCGCTTGGGATGATTATATTTAAAAAACATTTTCGTTTCTTTAACAAATGATACAACTTATTGTATTAATGGCACTTTGTTGCTTTTTAAAATTGAGTTGTTTAATTTAGGCGAGTAGCAATGCGTTTGTTTTGCATTTGCCCAGAATTTTATAACAGCACAATTTTCTGCTGACATCAGAGGACACCCATCTGTTCCATTTTCTACACAATTGTTTAGGTCAAGACTAAAATTTGTCAAAGCTTTTAGAACTATTGATGGTAGTGCCTTCGCATCAACGTCATTATCAATATCCTTTGAAGCCTCTTCAAATTCGTTTACAACAAAGCCAATAAATGCTTTCCTAACAACTTTTTGTTGTATGTTGAAATATCTTTAAGATAAGGAAATCTGGGGTTTCCCCGACAAATCTGTGTTTTTGTCAAAAATTATCGAATAGAATTTTGATTCATATAACACATATACATATTATTTCCTTATTTCCCTCTGAATCCGCGCCTGCTGTATACTAATTTTTATGAACTTAAATTTCATACATAATTTTGTTTTGTATTACATATTTAATAATAATTAATTTAGTAATCAACAAAAAAAAACAGAAGTAATGTCCTTAATCTTTAAATTTAAAGCATTAATAAAATTAATAAAAAAATTATTTCATATTTTTAACTTTTTCACTTCTGTTTAAAAAAAATATTTATTTGTTTTAGAAAACACAAATACAAAAGAACGTACATAACAAATATAACTTAAAAAATGCTTCGAAAAATATAGTTTTTTCTCTTGAATTAATTTAGTTCTTCTGTCTTAATTCTATAATCCATCAATTGTTTCTATATCTGAACTATTTTGTTATTTTATAACGTTTTTTACATCTGTTGTAAAATTAGAAAAAGTGATGTTACGTACTTTTCGATTTTCGACGACGATGTATTAGTTTCAAGGCCCCTATTACGGTTTACAACTTAACTCAGTTGGCCCAAAGTTAAGCATGAGAAACAAAATTATAAAAATAAAGCTTCCCAAAACCTGTGTCATCTTTTTAATTTGCCTATACATAATTATTTATTCCGATGGTTATTTATTTCTCGCAAATGCCTTGTCTAATTTCTCAATGGAAAACAAAAATATTATTGAGCAAAAATATCCGAAAAAGGGACAGTGCACATGCAAATATTGGGAAAAAAAGTTGAAGAACCAATCCATATATCGTCGGTCTCATGTTAGAAATTGAGTTTTTTAGTGATTTCAATACATTTGCCACAAATACACCTCGTCACAAAAATTTAATGCAATAGTATCAAAAATATAAGTTTTACAAGCAATTGAAGAAGCCATTTTTCATTATGATAAATCCAGTTTCTATTATGTTTTTGCCTTCTCCTGTAAAGTTGCAATTATGTGAGTTAGGGCCTTTTTACATTAGACCAACGATATATACCTCATGATTATATCAATACAACGAAAGAGGCGCGGAAAAGCGTAATAGTTGGTAGCAAAAAAAAAAAGCAAACCGATTGATACCGAATACTTAGAATAAAATTTTTAAGAACAATTTTGATTTTAGTTGAACTGTTAATTTTTCATTTCTTGATATTCTTTAATTAGGCTTGAGTTCATCAAATTTAATTTTCATTAAATTATTTTCACTGAGGAAGGAATTTTTTACAACTGATAACTTTTCTTGGATGAGCTGGGATTTGAACCCGGGTTGATTTTTACATGTTTCTATCTTCAGAACATCTTTTGAGTTCTAACCAGGGCTGTGGAGTCGTCCGAAAAAAGTACTAACTCCGACTCCAAATGCTGAAATTTTTTAGGTGCGACTCCGATTCCTACTATAATCTTGATGCTAAATGTGTATGAGACTCAGTGATGTTAACTTTTTTTCATTACCGTACGGCCTTCTAAAAATTTGAGTTTTTGAGAAGAAATTACCGTACGCAAACATTAATGTGCTGTTTCCAAATGACAGGCGATTGATTATGTAGCAAAATTTATTATATTAAAAGCACTCAGTCCATCGCCTGTAATTTGGAAACAGCACATAAGAGCAGTATTCATAAACCATTTATTTAAATTTTAAATGTATTTTAAGAAGATAATTTTTATTTTGGAAATTTTTTTAAAATTTTTTATGCCGAAAAACTTTGGAGTCGGAGTCGCGAGTTTTTGTGGGTACTACGACTCCGACTCCGGCACAAAAACATCAACTCCGACTCTTCAACTCCGACTCCGACTCCTACTCCACAGCCCTGGTTCTAACCACTGCACCACTGCGGTGCCCGCCAGCCAACAGTCAAATATCAATCTTTTAACCAGTAGTAGTAACATTTTTTTAAAAACTTCAACTATGAAAATATTACACGCTTTTGCAGTATTCGTCCTGGACGAAATAAGATTGAGCCAACTGTTGCAAAACTTAAATCACTTTTATATTTACCGAATGGTACTGTAAAATACAAAGTCAGTTTTAATGATGAGTACAAAGATCTTCCAATACGAATGAAAAATACCCAGGATATATAGAACGACAATTTAATGGAAACATCTACAGGAATTGAATTCTTTCCCATTCTTCATTCAAAATAAATGTAATTTATTTAATAAATAATAATCACACTAATCGTGGTTGGAGAAATTAAAATACGCCTGCGATTGTTTGGTAATAGATAAAAGGAAATAAGTTCACGCTCTCTTTAATCTATTACCAAACAGTCGTAGGCGTATTTTAAATTCGCCAACCACGATAAGGGTGATTAAAAGTCCTAACATTAGCCATACTGATAATTATTTGGACCTGAAGTAAGTATGTATGTTGTTCTATTTTTCTTAATCCTTAAATTATTTAAAAGTGAAAAACAACAGTATTTAAACTTAAAATTTTACTTCATACAATATAAATTTGTTTTCTAACGAAATGGTTTATCTACTCATTTTAATAGGTATTTACATCTAAAATTTTCTAAGACAAAATGGTTTATCTACCGCAAAAATGCGATTTACAGGTTTTGTTTTATAATTTATATTTTAGGGAATTAGTAGAAGCCTATTAATCGTATTGTAGAAGTTCGATTTGTTAAATAGTCACTAGTAAGGGAATTAAACAGTTCTTTTGCTTCTCCTAAACAATTAGGGTTTTGCAGATAAACCATTTTGAATATACGCCGTCGATATAATAAAATGTTTCTTTTTCTTTACATAATACAACTTCTCTACAGCAACAAGACCATTTTGCTTAGTGAATATGATTTGGTGCGTATTAAACAGCAGTACTTGTTGTTCTTATTGTGGTCTATAAAATTGTTTGTAAACACTTCGCACTGTTGACTGGAATGGTTGGTATTGAAACAGGTGAATTTTATCGTACAGATTTTTTTTCTCACACTGAAACAAAAAGTTATGTCGAATTTGCTTTGGTGCCGCCAAAAATTAAAAAACGTACCGATATTAAAAAAAGCTCACAGCAAGCGAACAATAGAAATGGCACTCAAATTTTAAATTCAAATATTAAATCCGGAGAATTTAACATCATAGTGCATACGAAGGCAAGGCTTATTAATTGCTCAAAATCTTTGGGATGTTCTAGAAACAATCCTGAGCGAAACAGCAAGTCAACAAGAAAAAGCTGAATAGAAAACCAGTAAGAAAGTATTGTCGGTCAAGGACCACATGATACCTACACCACACTATCAGCCCAATTATGAAAAAAATTCCCCGGGAGTTTTCTCCCTTATCCCATTTTTTCTATGTAAATTCAATTGTAAAAATGGAAAAAGGGAAAAAAAATAATTTTTTCTGGTGTACACTATTTTCTAAACTCTCCTCGTGGTGCTATTTTGGAAAAACTACATAGCTTATGTGTCCATATTAATGTGTCTATCTTTCTACCTGAGAGGCAAAAATTGCCCCCTATCTGCCATCGTGGTCCTATTTTTTTAAAAGTGCATAGCTTATGTGTCCGAATAAATACGTATCTATGTAGTTTTTAAATTTTAATAAAATTGGTTTGATAGCTTGTATGGGACCTATATGGAATTATGGACCGATTCGCCACTTTTCAATAGGATTGGTGTGAGTCACACCTTAATGTCGTTTTTTTCCAACTTAATTTGACATTTCTTTGTTTATGTGTATGTCAAATTCAACCATGGAGACAGGGATGTTAGATGTGACGATTTTACGTCATTTTGACGATTTTTTTCGATGAATTTACCAAAATGACGATTGACGATTTTTGATGTAGAGTCACTAATGTTTTGACGATTTAATCCCGTCAATAAATTTACTCTAAACTTTAAGCTGGCATCAATTTTATAACACTTTAATCTGGCAAGCAGGTTTGGTAGATGTGACGATTTTTTTGAGAAAATACAATAATATGACGATTTGTTGACTAAAAGTAATAGTGTTATGACGATTTTCTGGCATCGATAAAACACACAAGAAATATTTACAATTATATTGAAAACAGTCCAAAACTTGAAAATTTTTCGAAATACATACAAAAATTTTTGGAAACTTAACAAAAAAATTCCTTCCCCATCACAAACCAGGTGGATTTCATTAGAAGCATTAGTAATTCAAATTCTACAATTAAAAATGCCATCGATACTGCAAAAATATACACTAGAGCCCTAATTTGCGACTGTTCTTTTTGGTCCGCTTTTTAAAAATTGGTTTAACCCGCTTTGCGTTTTTATGATTTCGATTTGCTTCGCTACATACGAATGCATTTTTCGATGAAGTCATAATCACATGTGAAGAATTTTTCTATTTGTGTGTAAAAAGGCAAATCCCATTTAATTTTTAATAAGAAGTTGTGTAGAAAAATGAGTGCAATGAGAAAAAAATGAATTAGTTTGGAACTAATATTAGACGTAATAAAACGTTTCAAGTCGGTTCATATAGACAGAATCCTTGGTTTTTAGCACCTTTAACAATAAAAACAATTTGCAATAGGGATAGCGCTAAAAGTTAATCATTTAAAAATAGCTCGAGATAAAAGCAAATGAGATTTTATTTATTATTTAATATTTTTCTGAATATGGATAAATCAAATAAAAAATATTTTTGCTATGCATTTATGCAAATATATTTTTTCTTATGTTTTATTTTTAAATGCTAAATATGTATATTCAGCTCACTTGCTGAAATAAATAGAATAAAACTTAACCATATCACTCTCTTCTTCATAAATAGAATTTCTTGCTAAAAATTTTTATTTTCGAACCAATCCATGCAATAAATTGTCTTTAATTTGTAAAATTTATATATTTGACGTTTTGTTGACAATTTTGTTAAATTTTCGTGACGAATTTTGTTAAAACTTTTGACGATTTTTGAGGAAAAAAGTCTAACAACCCTGCATGGAGAGGTACACAATTGAGCAGCGCGTTGAGATTGTTGCAGCCATTTACGAAAATGGGCGTTCAAATCACAATGCATTTTGTGCACTTCGTAATTTTTTATGGCCAGCATATTTTATTTATTTATGATTTCCTGCACAACAGAACTAAGTCTTATAATTACAGTGCAGGATTTTGTATGTGTACAAATTAGATTCCAAATTACATAAAACATAACATTTTAATATAAAAAAAATTTTAACATAGAAAACTTAAATATAAAGAATTTTAACATTAAAAATTTTGACAAAATAAATTAGGCAAAATATTTAAAAAGGAATACCCTAAAAGAAATTGCGTTGCTGTTTATTTGTTGGTGATAAGGAAGAGAATTCCAAAGACGAATTGCGTTAATGAAAAATTGCCATTCGGAAACTAGGCATCGAAATTTCGGAAATATTATGCTTTTACCCCTTGGTGATCTAGCAAATCTTATTTTTTCAAAAAGGTATTTCGGTTTTTCGGTGTAAATCACTTTATGCAAAAACAAAAGAACCCTTATCTTAAGAAGGCTTTCGAAAGAAACTCCATAGAGAGTTTTCGAGTATGCCGAAACTTGGTCACGCCTTTTAAGTCCATATATATATCTAATGATGTTGTTATATAATACTTCAAGGTTTTTTGTACTAGTAGAATCACAATGAGAAAACAACTCGCATCCGTATGTAAGGCTTGGAACCAAATAAGCTTTTGCAAGTAGGATTCTGACATTCAGCGGTGTAAAGTATTGTACGGACCACAGGGCTCTTAGTTTAACATAAATTTGTCCCACCAGTGTATTTATATGGCTTGACCACGTTAATTTGCTGTTAAACACTAATCCCAGATCGACCAAATGTGTCCACAATCGGGAGAATGGTGCGGAAATTTCAGCAAACCGGGTCTTTAGGGAATGTGAAAACACACTAAACACTTAGTCGTTGTTAATATACCTTCTGTATGTAACACGAGCTTCACACTTTGTGTAAGCAAAAATGTCTACACACATCAAACCCATCAGTGAGAATTTGCAACGATGCATACTAGATTGCTACTCTCAATAGATGACAGTATGCTTATTTACCTAGGAGCTAATTTTAAAACCTTCAAAAGTAAAGGTAATTAAACCTTTCAAGATTCAAATTTAACAATTCTGCTCGTACCGAAACCTCTAAAGTTTCTTCTGATTCTGAAAAACTGAGAATTATGCAAAAATACTATGATCCCATTACGGATGGACATCCAGGCATAACTCGTATGATCAAAAAAAATAATACTTCAATATCATTGGAAAGGCATGACTAGAGATATAGCAAAATATGTCAAACAATGCCTTCAATGTCAAACCAACAAAACCTCGGTTAAAGGCAAGGTGTCCCTCGTTTTAACACCTACTCCTCTAAAAGCTTTTCAAAAAATTATAATCGACACTATACCACCACTTCCACGGTCTGATTCACAAAATGAATGTGCTGTGACTATAATTTGCGATTTAACTACATAAATATCTAGTGGCCATCCCAATAATGAATAAATCAGCCAGAAATATTGCGAAAGCCATTATGGAAGATTTTATTTTAATATATGGTCCAATGAATACCATAGTAACGGACCAAGGTACTGAATAAATAAATCAAGTACTCACGGAACTATGCAAACTGATGAAAATAGATAAATTAAACTCTACTGCTTACCATCATGAGACACTCGGTACTGTTCAGAGATCTCACAGAACATTTAACGAGTATTTAAGATCTTATGTTTCATCAGATAAATCCGATAGGGATAATTGGTTAAAATTTTTTGCATATTGTTACAACACAAATCCATCTACGGCTCATGGATATTGTCCATTTGAATTGATCTACGGAAAATTTAAATTAAATTTTACCAATAGCATAGAACCATTATATAACGTTGATGCTTGCGAAAAGGAAGTTAAATTTAGACTTCAAGTAGCACAACGTCGAGCCGTTAGCCTTACATTTTTTGTAACCAGAAACAGCCCGTAAAAATTTTTATTTATCTTTACAAAAAAGCACAACGTCACAAAAAGCACAACACACTAATTGAAACTGAACTCTAAAATTATGAAAACAAAGTGAATATAAAACTGTTTTAAAATTGCGTTGATTTTCAGTTAGAAAGGGAATCCTCAAGTTTTAGTTATGTAGAAACAAAAGTCGATGCCATCTTTTAAAAAATAAAAAATAGACTCAACCCAAAATCTCACGACGCACAGTGAAAAATAGTACCTACTAATTCAGCAGCGATACAACTTTGGAAAAACGCAAAACGAAACGACGCAAAGCGAGGTTTTGGTGTATTACCCTTTTATATTGAGTTGTGTTGTTGATTCCGTCCCGCGTTTGCAGAAAGGAAGTGCGGAAGCGAAATTTGCAACTATTCATTCCGCTTTTGCGGTACTCTTCCGTTGTTGCAGTAATATCTCATCACCATTGCGTAATTTTCATATTATTGATACCGCAATTTAAACATTTATATTTCGCTATTTTGCTTACGTCGAATTACAACAAAAAGCTAACGGAAGGATGAAAATTGTAAGAATAAATATAAGATTGAAAAAAAATTTTCGTTAAGTTATTTAAAAAAAAATTATTATAGGAATAAGAGAGATAAATATATAAGCAAATTGCAATTAGAAGCAATGGTTGATTTAATGATTAAATCATTGACTCTAAATGGTTTCGGGCCACCCTAAGTAAAGTAACGCTGTTTTTAGCACAATTTTGCTAATGCATTAATTTTTCTTGTATTATATTTTGGTAACTCGGTTTTGCAAAAACAACTCAAAAAAGCAGAAAGTTAATATTTGGCAGAAAGAGCTTCTTGTCGACTGCTTCCTGAACTTGCATTCGGTCAGACAAAAAATATTAAAATGCTGCCTTATTTAAAAAAAAATCATTTGAAGGCTGTGAAATTAAGCAAAGTATTTAGTTCCTTAAACATGTATTAATTTTCTTACTCCATCTAATTCCCCATAAGGGTTGCCGGAAACCAATATTCAAATAACTGGACAATGCAAAAAATTCACCTGGATTTTGTGACCGGACTATCTAAAAAGTAAAAAAAAAAAATAATAAAATTCGACATAATTTTTTTTACCATAACATTAAAAAAAAACGAGAAAACGTAACAATAACAATTCAGTTTTACATCATATTAAATATCGTCACCTTAAATCAAAAAGTGCATAAGTAACAAAAAAAAAGTTCGAAATCTACTTTTTTTGCGAAATAATCGTAAGCGCGAAAACAAAATTTTACTGGAGAAGAATTTTTCTAATTATCTCGATCTAATTATCACGATTTTAGATTTCTGTCCAATATGTGTAGAAATGGACTAGTGCAGTCCACTGAAAAGATTTCTTAAATCGGGCTAAAATTAAGAATTCTGGATAGTTTTTAATTTTTGTAATACTTAAGGTTCCCTAATTGGGGAACCTCTGGCGACCCTCCTGATATGTCTAGTAGATTCCTAATCCTTTACTTAAACTGGAATACAAGTCCTTAGTTACCGTTTACAAAGTCCAGAAAAAATTCTCTTTTTTGTTCTTAAATCTCTTAACTCTTGTTTTATATTGCACAACTCTTTTTTTTTGCAAATTGTATCCATATTACAATTACATATTTATTTCATGCGTTTGTATATTTTACATTAATTATCTTGTTAAAAAAATTATTACTATCAAAAATTTTAACAATTTGTTTTAAATTTTTTATTTTTACCAACAGTTGACACAATATCAGCCAATGTACATTTACACAGGGTAGCAGCAATAGAGATCTAGCTGTCCCTTTTGTACGTAATATATGGATTTGACATATAAAAATACATACAAAAGAAATGGACAGCCAGTATATACATACTTCTCTAGTGCAAATACCTTGTTAAATGTGCCTTGATATCATCAGACATTTTTCAAACAGAGATGTTAAACAATTTTTGCGGTAAGGTTATTCCGCAGGAATGAATAGTTGCAATGAGCATATCAATCGATATTTATTTCTGCTGAATTTTCTTATCCGTGCGGAATCAATAATACCTCCCATTATTTACCCATTTTAAAATTCTCTTATTCATTGTGAAATATTAGGTACGTCGCCAATATCGAAGAATTTTTATTTTGGAAAATATTTGAAAAATATTTTAAATTTTTCATGCAAGTGTAATACCGAGAAATTTTGAAGTCGAAGTCGCTAGTTTTGGTAGGTATTCCGTCTCCAGAAAAAACACCCCAACTCCGACTCCACAGCCCTGATTTTAAAAGTACATATGTAGGTACTAAAGTGGTAAGGTAATTGACACAACTAGATATGACACTAGATTTTGTGCGAGTAATGGCTGATTCTATCTGGTGCTATTACGAAGGGGATCTATCATAGTAACATGGTTCACTCGGGATAATATCCGCAATATCACCAAAATTAAATTTGTTTATTTGGGTTATTTCAGTGACCTGTTACCAAGTGTCAAATGGATTCAAATTACCCCCTCTTAGGAAATCACCATGGTAAAGTGACAAGTCCCCTTCCCATAAAGTGTTAGAACTAGAACCGGTCTATACCACTTTAGAACTTTAACGTTACGAATTTGCTGTTAGTTGTCATTTCCCTAGGGTATTTTTTGATAAGTTGACTAAAGCCTATAGTACACGGAATGTAAAAAGCTACATGCGCAAGACGTTCTGATATAATTTTGTCGTCATCACACAACACGAACTTGCTATTGTGGCTTTGTAGTGTCGTCAAAATTACGCCAGAACCACATGCGCTTGTAGCTTTTTACATTCCGTGTACTATAGGCTTAAGAACCACACTTTATCGGCTATCGAACTGGAATATTTAAAGGAATTCATATTAGTATTATAACTAATTCCTACATCTTTAGATTTACATTCAGGTCATCAATTACACTGAGCTCGAAATTTACACTTTTTTTAGAGAAGCTGGGCACTTGGCGTTTCAACAAAATTCGGGTACGCTGAATCCAATGGTGCTAACCTTTTTTTTTAGGTTAGCTCTTGTTTTTGAGATATACCGTTATTTCGATAACGGCTTGTCTAATTTTGCAACTAGCACAGTGTTATTATCTTTAATTTAATTTGTTCTATAAAAAGCCCAATATACATATGTATGTAGGTATCTTAATATTGTAAAAGAATTTGGGCATATTGGCACCGCGGCTGTTCTTTTCGAAGCGCATTATGAATGCATAATTTTCTTAATTTTTTAAGTAATAAGTTCCAATAAACCTACCAGCAAGCGCGTATGAATTAGAGTCAGAGGGTCTGTTATGAATTGGTCTCACTCCATATGTGGCCATTTTATTTATTAACAAAACCGTTAAGCCAAACATGAGCCGTAAGCCATCCAAGTTATGGATCTATGACTGGTTTTCAAATAAAAATTGTATAATTTGGTAGCGTTATTCAATCTTGAATCTACATATTCTTGATAATTTCCCAGAGTAGGTAACTGATAAAAGCTGATCGCGGTATGACAGTTTGTTTTACACCTTACCCCTATGTATGTATGTATATAGTTTCATGCTTACATACGTACATATATTGTACCTACCAGATTTGACGATATATCGTCATTTTGACGATTTTTTGTTCCGAAATTAGCAAAGTGCCGATTTGCTGATTTTTTTCTAAAAAGTGACGATTTTTTTCATTCTGCAAAGTCGGAATAAAACGTTACATTTTCTGACAATTTCGTTTTTATCTTGTATAACAGCCGTACCTTAGCAAGAGCGGAAGGCGGAACGTTTAATTTCGCTTAGTTTTTATACACGAACTCTCTGTATAAATCGTATTTTTAACAATTATACGGCGAACATTTCACGAGTTGTAAGAAAATATCTACATGAGTCTCATACGATTCTTGACATGAAAGTCTCGTTTGATTACACGGTGCTACAGTGTAAAAAAACTTGGAAAACGACCTAGCGTGGGTTATTGGTCTTGTTGAGTACATTAAAAATTGTGTCAAAAAATTTCAGAAACACCCTCAAATTCAGAAGTTATTTTAAAAAACCCGTTTTCAGTGATGTTCGTCAACTTATCGACCTGTAACTCAGTCAGTTCTTGTCCGATTTTAATTTTTTTTAACGGGTTTAGAAAGAAAACTGATTACGCTTTAAAATTACGTGCATTTTTTTATACATTTGTAAATTATAAGTATTGTTTTTGTTAAGAATATCTACAAAAAAAACGAAAATTATAAACTTTTTTGATTTTAGTAGCTTTTCATTGCTTATTTTAATATGAAAGCTTATAAAAATTTATATTAGCGTATGAAGAAAATTTAGTTCTTAACAAAACATGGTTTTAATTTTTCAAATCGGATAAAAATTGTATAAGTTATTCAACTTTTCATTAACACCTATTTTTAGTATTTTCTCCCTCCGCGCAAAAAATATGAATAAAAACAAGTTAGAGTGCTATATTCAGCTGTGCCGAATTTTTAATACCCTCCACCGACTGTTCGAATATTTCAGGAGGGATATCTATATGATGTCTATTTATTATTAATTTATCTTTATAAAAACAGACATCAGCATTAAAATTGGTTGGTTTGAGGTTTAGATCTATATTAAATTATTTAGCAATTTAAACTAGCTTGAGTAACAGTTTCAATTCAAATTTTGTTATGATAGCATTATTTTTATCGGTTTTAGGCGTACTAAACTATTTTCCGGGAGTAGTGTTTATATGGGGCCTAGGGTAAATTATGGACGGATCTTCACGAAATGTTGCAGCGTGATTTCCAGTCGAATAAAAAATCTTATCTCATTCCGTGCCTTGTTCAACCATTTATGTTATTTTTTATCATTATTATTTTTTTTAGGTGATGGTTCCACATTTTGATTCATAGCTCTGGTCCTACTGCACCGATTTTGCTGAATTTCAATCGCAAACTGCTTGTGATAACTGCAAGCAATTTGGCACCAAGTTTGTTCATTTCTTTTGAGTTGTTCGAAAGTGAGCGTGTTTTCAACAGACGGACAGACAGACATATGTTTGCGGTTTATTCGCTGACAAAAAACATCGCTTTGATCTGAAGAAAAATAAAGCCTTGGTAAACGCCTTCAATACAGTTTTTAACTGCTCATACAGTTCTAGCAAATGTTATGAACCCGAAAGTATTTGTACCAGCTGTTCCAGTATGCTTAAGAAAACTAAGTCCGAAAAGTTTATAAGCCAGCCATTACCATTATCTTTCCCAATGATTTGGCATCATCAAATATTCCATAAACCACAAGACTGTTATTTTTGCCAAACAAACATCACTGGTTATCAATATAAAAATCGTGATAGCAATACTTAATGCTAATGTGTTAACTGTTACTAAGCCAGTATTAAGTGCAATTAAATGTAATGAAACTTAACATAAACAAAGTGATGATGAAACTGGAATATTTACCAAAATCGGCTGAGCCACATTTTGTGACAAATGCATATTTTTGCGATCTTCTGCGTGATTTAAAACTTTAGTAACTTTTGTAAATATAAGCCGATTTTAACAAATGATATCTCGTTTTTTTCTATACAAAATTATCTTTAAAATACAGTGCAAACAAAGATAGGTTTTCATAGAAAAAAAATTAAAATAACTCTTGTTGAATTTGAAAAATTATGAAAAAAAATAAAAAAAATTAGAAACTTTTGATAAACACTCACCTAATTTCTTGGAATATATTTTTTATGAATACATTTCATAAAAGCTTACTTCTTTCCCTTTTCAAAACTGTTTAAAATTTTAAAATCGATCAAAAAATGTATGAGTTAGAGGTACTAAAGTAATACGACCTACCCTAAAACAGTTTTTTGAAAATAACTCAAAATTTTGAGGGTGTTTCAAAATTTTTGAAAACGGTTTTTGTATGTCCTCACCTAGGCCTACAACCCCCACTAGGTCGGTTTTCAAGTTCTGACAAAAAGTGTTTTTTTGTAGCAGTGTGTTATCTTTACCCACGTCTTAAACCATTCCCACCAGGGTTGTGAACTATTTCTAATCGAAAAGCGCCGTGACCCCAATCAAAAAGCGCTAAATAAAATTTAAATAAAATACTTTATGAAATGTTTAAGAACCATATTTTATTAATTACACTGGTTGTCAAAAAGAGATCGTTTTAAATAAAAATATATGAAATACAAAGATTTTACAGCGTTAAATTCAAATCCGTTTTCAGGTTTTTCTATAATGTCTAGTTTTTTTATGAACTAGACTCATTTTCGACCGAAATAAGGCGGTTATGGTTCATACATTTTATCATAATTTGAGATCTATTTGTGCATTTTTGATCTTTTACAAATGATTATTTTCTACACTTACTTTTTTGTCTTTAGCCCAACTGTGTTAATAAATCATTAAAAGTTTTAAAAAGGCTTTACTGATATTTCAGGAAAACTAAAGTAATATAATTTCAAATATGCACGGAAAGAATTGTTTACTAAATCACCAGAAAATATGTCTTAAACCAAGAAAATGTTGCACTATTCTCGTCAAAGCCAAAAATTTCTGACTGTAAACATACGTATGTGTGGCTTAGTTTAAGAAAAAAGTAGTGACTCAAAGCGAAATAAACTTTTGACAGATTTGCCTAACATATCTTTCCAAATAAAAATTAATTAAATCAAACCAAGTTTTTAATAAAAATAAGCTACTTTTGAATTCGTGTTTTAAGAAATTTTTGATCATACATTTACCAAAAACATGAATTTTTTGATCATGAGAAAATATTTTTTATTTAAGAAAGTTTCACTTAATACAAACAAAGCACTTTAAAATCAGGAAATATTTTTTTGGATTTTCTTGTTTTAAGAAAAGAAATGGATATCTTTAGAAAATATACTTCTTTCCGTGCAATAGTTTGCATTTCAGAGTACTATATATCAAAAGTATTTGAAAAACGGAAACAAATTTTGGATTAATGTGTCTTGATTTTAATGAATTCAAATAAAAGTACAAAAATGTCGGGAATCTATAAAAGCGCTAATTTAGCGCTCTTTTTAAAAAAAGCGCTAAGGGAAAAATATGCGCCTTTTAAACAGTTAAAAAGCGCTACATTTTTGCGCCAAAGGCGCTTAATTGGCATCCCTGATTCCCACAACTATTAACCTGGCCTTTACACGTGAAAGTACTTTCTTGCAAGTAGAGTATACGTATTATCAACGAAAAATCGAAGAAACAGCCGATTGGCTGAAAGTACCAAAATTTTGTGTGTGTTAGTGAAAAAGTGTGAGAGTATTGCGACTTTCAAGAAATTTACTTTCACGTGTAAATGCTAGGTAAAGAAGCTGTGATTTGGAAGAATCTCACTGTGTTAGTTTTTCCCAAATTAGGAATCTTCTACGATTAAAAAATGTGGTCATCGAAGATTAACAACGCTCTTCATGAGACTCCCATTAGCTCTTACACGATTGAAAATACTAGCTGGGTATGAAGTAAATGTTGGGTGCGTTCGTAAATGCATCACTGCTCTGCATCAGTGATTTCAAATGGTTATAACGGGTCCGTCATCTAACGTTTTTTTTTCAACTAGTGCTTATTTCGTGAATGGTAACACTTAGCTCATGTCTAATTGACAAATAATTAGTTTTATCCTTTCGCTGAACGAATATGGTTGTGTATACGCTTGAACAACGCTGGGAAATATTGCGACATTACTTTGAAAATCATGGTAATGTTGCTGAATGTGTGCGAAAATTGCGTACGGATTTTGGAAGAAGAGAAGAAAAAAGTGAAAGAAACTGGTATCCGCATCGATAAAGTCAAAAACAGTGCGTACGCCCGAGAATATTGCTGCTGTGGCAGAAAGTGTGCGTGAAGCGCCATCAACATCAATTCACCGTCGTTCTCAACAATTGAGACGAATTTTGCATAAAGACCTTGGTATGACGCCATACAAAGTCCAATTGGTTCAGGAGTTAAAGCCAACTGACCATCCAATGCCTTTTCGCTTCGCTAAGTGGGCCTGCGATCGACTTACAGAAGATGCCGATATTGCAAAAAAAATCATCTTTTCAGATGAAGCTAATTTTGATCTTGGCGGGTATGTAAACAAGCATTTGGGGAACAGAAACCCCACACGCATACATTGAAAAGCCGATGCACCCAAAACGAGTCACTGTTTGGAGCGGATTTTGGTCCAGAGGCATAATTGGGCCATTTTTGACGGCGCTACGTGCCACACAGCCGAAGCTACACTCGATGTTTTGCTCCCTGTTTTTGAAGATCGCATTATCAGCCGCAGAGCTGATGTCGTTTGGCCACCTCGGAGCTGCGATTTGACACCGTTGGACTATTATTTGTGGGGTGCCGTCAAAGATAAGTGTTACGCCGACAAGCCAGAGACAATTGACGCTTTTAAGGACAATATTCGTGAAGCCATTGGTGAAATACAGCTGCATACAATTAAAAGTTGGACCGATCGTGTAGGCTACGGCATGGCCAGCCGACGCAGCCATTTGAATGAAATTATTTTCCATTATTAATCGGAAGGATTGTACTTTCAAATAAAAAAAGAAATTTGAGAAATATTCAGTATTTTTTTTATAGCATTTTCAAAAAAAAAAAAGTTATTTGGCGGACCCTTTATATTTATCAGTGAAGTAAATGTGGACCAAAACATTGTGAAATACTCCACAAAAACAATAGTCACACAATAAAAAAAATATAATCATTATTTTATAGCCCTTACATGTAGTCTACAACTGACATAAAATGCTTAACTTTAACACTAATATGATGTTAGTGTTAGGTATAGACATATCATGTTAGAAGTTTAGTTTTCTCATGGTATAACACGGTTGTTAATGCAAATGTTTTAACAACGCTTTTATAACTCCAAGTTATAACAGCGTCATGTCAGTTAAAAAAAGTTGCTTTTCTGATGCAACGCAGTGATGCATTTACGAACGTACCCATTATTTTGTTTGAATGTTTTTTTTTATAAAAAACGAACAAAAATTGTTTACAAAAAACTAGATTTTGAGTTGCCCGATTTTTCGAAACGATAAAGATGATTTTTCTATTTTTTCTCAGGCAGCCCTGTACCTAGGATTGATTTAAAATAAAAATAAATATTTTGTATTGAGTAAAGCTACGGTCACACTTGTCAAATATTTGACGAAAAAACGTGACCAACAGGCAAACTAAAATATAATTTTCTTTAATTCCAATATTTATTTTGATTATAATACCACATTTAACAAAAAACTGATTTTTGCTATGCCTAGCCGTATAATTGGTTTTATTTGGTAAAAGGTATTAAGACTGCGTTAAGTCTCACTAACTATTAACAAATGTAGTGGTTATGCTTATTTGTTCAAATGTTCAATAAGTGTGACCGTAGCTTAAGGATTTTGTATTTTAAATACCTACACAACCGTAATGTATTTTGTATTTGAAATACACGACTTAAACCTAGTTAGTATTTTAAATACACGACTTAAATGTATTTTGTATTTCAAATACCTACACTAATGCATGTATTTGGCCCAACTCTGCATATACCTACATACCTAACTATGTATTTGACAATATGGAGAAAGCGTTTAAAAAACGATTCCACGCGTACTTAAAGAATAACGAACTTCTTACGAAAACTACGAAGTAATTAGGATACAGATTATAGGTGCGAAGTAACACGAAACATAGTTGAACATTCAAATGAGTAATACCTACCTACATACAATACGAAATCGGAAAAAATCTCTTGCGAAATTATTATCTACATTCATATTTGTGATAAGCGGGCAAATAATTAAACATTTGAACTTTATTTAATCAACAAAACAGAGCCATGCAAATTGTACAATAATAAACGAAAACATACATACATACATGTATGTAGGTATAACTTACACACAAACACTTACACACACACACTAGTAATTATCGAATTTCGGAAAGAAAAAACAAAATATTTGAATATATTTTCCACTTTAACAATGTTATTAAAAAAAAATGTAATTTATGGATAAATTGCAAAAATTTACACTAGAAAACATTAATTTCGGAAAAATATGCTTGCGATTTTCTTGGATGTTGTTTTCCAGCAAACTCTCTAAATCCAACTGGATTTCACTGCGTCACCACAACAACGATTGCTAACTAAACATGGGAGATGATGTACACAAAACGTATAAAATACAAAAACAAAACAGAAAAAATAAAAGAAACGCTTTAAACAGAAAATAATTGGAAAAATATACTAATAAGAAAAAATACATACACACACTCATATGGCAACAACAAAAACAAAAAATTACAAAAACACAGTTGTTTTACTCGGCTAAACACTCGACACTGCAAAAGCAACAACAACAACAATATAACATTTTAATCGTACACATTAAAAGCATTTGCTCGGCAACGGCAACGGACTTTAGCTGTGTATTTTTTGTTTTGTTTCTTATACCGTTTGCTGTGTTTAAAATGTTCGTGATCACTCTAAACTGGAATCACACAACAACAATATGGCAGGCAGTCAATTGTACTTGCACGAGTAGAGTTGATAATAAAAACGCAAAAACAAATTGAAAAGCAAAAAATTGTGCAGGAAGACTGCAAATAAAACAAGTTAGAGCAATGATGTTGTTTATGGCAGAGTGGGCAGGAGAGGTACCCCTAAACTTCCACGACTACAACAACAACAGTAACAAATGATGACAAAGACCGCGGACGGCCGTGACAAGAAGAGGCTCACGATTTTTATACATAATCTACAATTTTACAAAAATAGCAAAAAAAAAAAAATAAATAAAAAATAATTATAAAAAACAGAGCTGCTCCAGCAAAAGTTTTAGACGAGAGTCTGAAAAATATTGAAATCACCCAAGCAAGACTCAAACCAACCAAAATAAAATTTAAAGAACAATCGAAAAAAATTCAACGACACAGAGACGAGCCAAAGGCAATAGCAACGGCAACATCATTATCAAGCACCGTCGTCATCAGCAATGGCTATAAAACGGCAAAACATCATCAACATTATTCGAACGATTCACTCTTTACGAGGGCAGGCTAAAAATTATTTTTAAAATGTTAGATATAAAATATGCTTTACAATTTTCCTGATGATCTGGGCTAAGCAACCAGTGAAATACGCATAGGAGCTCGCTTATCCTACAACAATAAATTTCGCCGTATTTATCAAAAAAAATTGGGAATTTAGATAAACTCACTGTTTATTGTTGGTGTTTTGTTTAAGCTCAGATATCGTAGCAAATAAGATTTGAGTGTTTGTAACACTCATTTGCTTTACAGTCTTATTCCTATAATATCTTTAGCTTTTCCAAAGTCTTAGGAAAAAGATTTCCTGATGATCTGGCCTAAGGTACAAAGAAGGGAGCCAAAATTTCCAAATTAAAAACAAGCATCTTGGGTCAATAAACAACATCCGATGAAATGTGGTCGGAGATTTCTGTATTTGATGCACATAGCTGGGTTACTGGGGTATAAATATCTTGGTTATCAATACATAACATCTCACAAAATTTTGACGATATTGGAGAAAAATAAATTAATGTATATTCTAAGAACGACAATAGCTTAAGTTTTAAAATTTGGTACAAATAGCTTGGTTATCAACACGTAAAAGTGAGAAAAAGTGTATCTGTTACTTATGTCGAAGACTATTAAAAGAGATTTCGTCGTTACGTTATAAATGTTATAATATTCCACTAGAAGCCGATGTGAAATCGCAGAAGTTGAGAACGCCAGTCATTCATATCGTTGACAGCGACAAAATATACTAAAATTTAAAAATTTATAACGACGGGCATTGAAAACATTCATACATATTTTTAATTTACAAGATTTTGTTTTTCGTGCTTAATTCCCAATTTTTACTCTTGATAACAACACGGAAATTTATTGTTGAAGGGATAAGCTATTCATATGCGCATTTCACTGGTTGTTTAGGCCATATCGTCAGGAAACTTCATCCAAAGATTTTAGAAAAAGCACGACAAACAAAATCTTGTAAATTAAAAATTTTGTGTTCCCTCGATAATTACATACTTTGATTCATACATATGTTTTTCAAAATAGTTAATTGTTCGTGTTATCATACAGAGGTGCAGTGTTGCCAATTTAGCCATTTAGTGGCTAGATTTAGCCATTTTTCACCCTGTTTAGCCATTAAAAAATGCATTTAGCCATTAGCCATTTTTTTTAGCCATTTTTCAACTTGTTTAGCCATAAAATTTTTCTTGCCGTTTTTCTTTTAAAAGAATAATTTTTATTTTATTATAAAAATTTATAAAAGCAAAATAAAAATTTTTAACAATTAACAAAATAAAAGAACAGTATATCAACATTAAATTTAAAAAATGGATCAACACAAGCATCGGTGCTTCTTTCTGGTTGCAAGTATTTCAATAAAGAGATGCAGGCGGCAACAAATTTTTTTAGAAATCTCAGAATTTACTATGAAGTTGCTCTCACTTCCATGGTCTAATGCTGAAGTAGAGAGGGTATTTTGCCAAGTAAACATCGGTAAAAGTAATTTGAGAAATATGTTACATTTAGCAACCGTTAATTCGATCTTATCAATGAAATATTTATACCAACACCACAATAGTGGAGAGGGTACTATGCGTTTGTGCTGATGTTTGACCGACAATATTTTCTTTCTTGTTTTTTATTGTAGATCTGGAATCAAAAGGTTGGGTAAATGTTGTCCTGATTATGATTTACCTTAAAATTATTTTAAACTAATACGCACGAGTGATTCCTATGAGATGAACAATAACGACATAAAATTTATCGATGATATAATTTTTTAAATATCTTTAAAAATATTAAATAACGTTTATTCTTATTTAAGAAATTTATCTTAACTTACATTTTCATCGTAAACAATTTTAAATGAATGTTTTGCTATTGAATTTTAATGTGCTTTTATTTAAAAAAGCTTTTAGCCATTTTTTAGCCCAATTTTAGCCATTTTTACCCGTAAATTTAGCCATTTTTGGTCACCAAGTTTTGGCAACACTGCAGGGGTGTGCTGGAAATCGAAAACGTAAAACGCAAGAACTTAAAGTTGTTTTTTTAATAAGATTTTTGTAATAAAAGTATTTTATGACAAATATTATACAAATATTTCTCTATTAAACAGAATTTTATAACAAAAATTACAAAAATTTGATTAAAAGTGTATTAAAAACCACTTCCAAATGCTTGCGTTTTACGTTTTCGATTTCCAGCACACCTCTGATACATTGCACTTTGCATTTTTAAATTATTTTTTAGTTTAAAAATTTTTTCTCATCCCGTTTTTATTCGTAAGTTTATTTAACAGTTCAGAGTGGGAACTTTCTCACATAAATTTTACAGATACACTTTTTCTGTGAATTTCCTTATGTGACTGCTATTATGCTCTAAACACATAGACCACAGCAAGCTACAGGCTACAATATGTCAAAAATAAAATACACACGTTTATACGAAGACGATTATTTTGAAGCCAACACAGCTACAGGCTATAAGACGACGATTGTGGCTGTCGCCAACTTTAGAATAATTTCTAATTTTAAAGGCGGCAATGAGCAGATTAGTGCTGCCAACATAATAAACAATGTGAAATAAATAAGTGCTTTAATATATTTTATAAAAGGTTAGGAAAATATCAACATTCTTGAAAATTAAAAAGAAACATGAGGTAGTAGCCATTTTTACAAAGATGTATCAGTGAAAAAGTGTTGCTAATATAATTAAAAATGCAAAATGCAAAATTTTTTTTATGTTAAACATAAAAGAACCAGCTTAAAACAAAATATAAATTCGATTCTGTACCAAATTTGTATTTATGTATACATATAACTTTTTAGTATCCTAAAATGAAGTTCTAAAGAAAGAGGTAATTACAGTACAAGTTACTTTATCCATATCTCTTTAGTATAAACTGTATTTTAGCAATATGAGTATCATTGAAAAATGTTTCAAAAATGCCTTTGACATGGTGTTCAAAACGTACCGATACTATAAAAGAGACAATTACAAGAATTAATACTTCTTGCATTGACTGGGCTTTTATACAAAATTGGCTTTATTATTAAATTATGTCCATATAACAATAATTATACAAACATCATATAACTTAGAGAACACTTCAAACTTTCGGATTATTATTAGGGCTTTACTTAAAATTATGTCCATATTACAATAACTAAATATGTAACAAATACATAAATTATTACCAAACATATATTTTTAGTTAAACTTTTATATAAATTGAGTAATTATCTAAAATAAAAGTTTTTAACCCCCGTATTCATAAACGATTATTAAATTTAGCAAACGTTTATTAAGGAACATTGTCATAGAAAATTAGTTTTAATAGGTATAAAATATTTGTATGAATACAAGCATAAATGTTTGTCATTTTATATGATGGAGTTTCTAAAACATAGCATATAAAGGCTTGAACTGTTTTCAATAACATGCATAAATAAAGTTATATCGACAAATTTGTAACATAAACTCCACTTTGTAAAAAAATGGCTCCTCACGGATTTTAAAAATTAATTTCGAAATATGTACTTTCCAATGATACCAATACTCTTACGATGAAATTTTTACCTAAAAAATATTAATAAAATATTGTGAAACTTCTAATTCCTAAACCACGTGCATTTGCGCAAAAAATATGTGTATACATTAGTGATATTAGCATTTTTTATTTTAAAAACAGTTTGTATACATTTTGTATTAAACCTTTGTTAAAATAATTGAAAGAGTTTTTTAGTAAATTTATTATTTTAACGTTATAAAATATATTATAAATAAGTATAAAATATAAATACTTAATAATAATACAGGCTTTAATTAAATTTATGTAAAAGTCGTAATTGTGCATGTTGTTCGATTTTATAAAAGTAAACAAATAAAAATTTATAGTGGCACCACTGAAATATAAATACATACTGCACAAAAACAGCTGTTTATATTTTTTGAATTGTAGCTGCCGTCTTCAAAATAATTCAGTAGCTGACTACACGGCTCCATATGCAACCAGCAGCATTTTTAGTCGTGTGTTCGTGTAGCCTGCTGTGGTCTATGTGTTTAGAGCATTACTCGCCAAAAATGTTACAGACCAAGGCGAATTGAACTACAGCTGGTGTCGGAACTACAACAATCTAATTACAACAGAAACAACATAGAGGTTTTTGCGTTACATTGTTAGCTCTAAATGTCACCCATTCCTTACAAATCAAAACAAATAAGCTCAAACTGTCAAAACCAGATGGCGTTTCGACAACACCTGTAGTTGTTGTTTGTTTCAATTTATGGCATTTTTGTTTCATTTCTTACAGCTCAGTCGAAAAGTTTCTCGACGCCGTAGTAACAGAACATGGGCACTGGAGAACGGTAGCAGTACATACAAGTATCGTATATACATATTTATATTTAATATAAATATCTTCGTTATCAATACATAAGATCTGTTAAAAAAATATTAATTATTATTTCAATTATTTAAGCGCACCAGGTTAAGATAGTATGAAATAACTGCCTGTTTAACGATTTCGAACGTCAACGTTCACATAGAAAATTATATTTAAAACAAAAACAAATTTTAGAATTTTATTTTTGTTTTAAATGTTATTTTCTATGCGAACGTTAAAGTTCGAAATCGATGAACAGGCTGTAAGTCTTTTAAAATATTAATTGGTTCTTATTTCATTTACAAAATATGGGAATTTGTTTAATTATGTAAAAATTTCACACAAAAAAATTAAAAATTATTTTATAAAATATGGCAATACATACTCCCTAAAACCCCTTGTTGTTATTCTCTGTATAAAAAATTAGGGAATTAGTTAATTTTTAGTTTTGGAACTTAGTTGTGGCACCAATGAAGTCAATAACAATTTCTTGATCCGTTTTTTATCCGCTCTTTATGAAGGTTAGGATCGATTTGCTAGTGCATATTTTTACTTTTCGCAGCATTTTTGCATACATTATTATTCAAACGAGAATTTTTTAGTTAATAGTGTATATTCAACCTTTTGGAAGCATATTTTAATACTTGTCAATTTTTTTAAATGCACAAATAAGTTTTATATGAATCTTAACCTCATAACATAATGTTATTTTGGTTGGTCCATTACTGCCCACCTGCCCCAAAGAAGAACACGCGAAAATTTTTCTGTAAATACTGTGGTGTAGGCTCGACTGACCATCCTTTTTTACTTGTTCATTTATTATATGCGAATATTATAAAATTGTTTAAGTGCTTATTTCCGGGTTCCCTGGTCATAATAATTTAGTAGTGTGATAGTTTTATTTTTCAATTTATTACTATCAACGCAAAGGGTATTTTTTTACAATTAAATTTAATAGTTGCAAGTGCTTTCTTTAGCTTTAAGATTAATTGTAATTTTAATTAGTATAATAAACAGGGAAACCATAAATATGCAATTGCATGTTTTTCCTTGTGCGACCAATGAAGGCAGAAACAATATTTTATCCGTTTTAGAGCTTCTTATGAATTTTGGCATCGATTTGTAAGTGCATATTTTTGCATATTTTACCGTTTGCAGCATTTTTTTGCATTCTTTAGTTAAAAGATCCTTTTTGCAGCATTTCTTAAGTTTATAGCGCATATTTTGCCTTTTTTAAGCATATTTTAATACATGTTCAATTTTTTAAGATGTCTACAAGAGCTTTCTGTTTTAAATATCTATCTGTATACCCAACGTGCATTACTGCTCATCGTTTCCAAATAGGTTAAAATCGCGAAAATTCTTCTGTAAATACTACGATGTTTGGGCTTTATCGATTATTATTTAAGGCTTGTTTTTATTGACGGAACAGTTATTAAATTGTTCAATATTTTGTTTTCAAATTAACAATTTTTGAATTCTTCGGGGCATATTTTTAACAATTTTTAGGGCATATTTGCAAGTTTTTACTATATATTTAATGCGCATAAAACGCGTTTTTAGAGCATATTTCTGGTTTCCCTGATAATAAATATCTTAATAAATATTGAGTGGCGCTTCAGATGTTTTTTTGCACAAGCAAAATAATTGGTTTTTTCTTTATTCCGCTACCATTTTTATGTTTTCCTAATGTATGTATAGTCTATGGTGAACATACATACGTACTCGTTTTCTATTTCAACTGGCTGTGATCTATAAAGTATCCTCTTTCCGTCATCTTTTTTCATAATCTGTTATCTTAATTTTTAAAAGCATGAACAATATTTGTTTTTATTTCTAAAAGTTTAAATAAATTTTATTTCACGGCAGTCACCGGTTTTTTCGTATGGAAAATATCGTGCCGTGCTTGTTCTGTTTATACTTTTACTGAACTTTCGCTTTTGGAAATAAATGGTAACACTTTTTTTCATTTTGTAAAAGTGGCCATACGCGCGTAGTATCGTTGAACAACTTATTGGGTAAACGTGTATATGGAGGGCTCAGAGCTGAAGCGAACCAAGTCAAAAAAGAAAATTCGAAAATATATTGAGTTTGACTAAGTAAATTTTCATTAATTACTGGAGCCACTGACTTGGGTTTATTACCGTTACCTTAGGAACGAAACTGTTTTTCATTCAACAAATTGTACAACGGTACTGCAAGTATATGGGCACCTTAAGCTTTATGAGTACAAGTACAGGGAGATAATTCTGGCAGTCGTGATCGAATACTTTTTCGATTCAAAAGAAATTTTATCGAAATCGAAATTATGTGTTCAGTGTTGTGAGGACTCAAATAAATGCTTTACAACACTGAAAAATTTATTCTTTATGTCCTTTATTTTTGTTTTAAAATGTGGTGCCTAAGGTTCAAGAAGCAAAAACGAAAATTTTTTTATAGTTCGCAACCATACGTACTTTGTTGGATGAATTTGAATTACATACTTTAAACTTTCAACTTACTTTTCAGATTGCTTTGATATATAAAACCCACAACAAATTTTAGACGTGCTCTGGTGCTGTTACATTGCCGTGTTTTAAGCCATAACCATTCACTTCAGGCTAAATAATGAAAAAAAACTGTCAGTTAGTCATACCACATATGCACATACAACCAAACTCGAATAACCAAAAACACGCACACGCTTCCACACTCTCATACACACTGACACACAAAAATATACACACTCGTTATAGCCCCAAACAATCAATTCACTACTTGGATTTAAGCCATGAAAGAAGAAATTTTTTTGTTGTAGTTGTTGTTTTTATTTTTGATTGTAAATGTACGTTTTTATGTGAACGAGCATGCACGACGACGACACATTGCGTGTTTTGAGTTTTCTTTAGGCAACAACAAGAAACGCGAAAATTTTCAACAAAACTGAAAAATAATTGTATAAAATTTTATGGATTTAACAGTTGTGAATTTTTAAGCTGGCACATAAATTGATTAAAGAATTTACAACACAGAACATACAATTGCCTTTAGAGTTATCTCAATGCAAACCTGTAGCCCTTTTAATTTCTGTATGTATTTCGAAATTTCAACGGTTATACTTGATATCGCTTAGTTTAAAGCAGAAGACATTATTTCTTTCTTATAATACCATAGCGGAATTCAGTGTTTGGTGAAAAATGGTCTTGCGAAAGAGCAAATGTAAAGTATCGTAGCTTTTTATGAAATCTAACTTTGTGTATTTTGTTGTTGGATTTAACAGTATTTTGCATTTGCTTTTCGCAAGGCCAATTTGAACCAAAATGAACTTAGCTCATGTATTTTTCATATATAAAAATTAATACAATTTGAAATGGTAATGTTGCCATATACATAAATCAATATGTTAGAAGTTGTCTTGTATGTATACCCTGTTCAAATTTGTGAAAAATGTTAATCAGCATTAATTATTTCTAGCAATATGCCAAAATCGACTTTTTTCGAAAAATAACTTTTTTATTGTTGAATATGGTTCTTTAGGGTATCAGAATCAACTTTTGTTCCGTTTTATAATTCCGTTATTTACAAAATTACCGTAATTTTTAGGTTCTTGAAGAAAATCAAAATTTTGACCGTTAAATTTCCAGAATACGCCCAAATGTCGTTTGGCAACTTTGTACAAAATCATATGGCGAGCACTTTTGCAGAACATATGCACTCAAAATATTGGCAAATACAGGGTGTTTTGATCCATTTTTTTTTACGTCATCTAGCGGCAATAGTTTGTACTAACAACATTCAACAATTAGAAAGGTAATTTTAATACCTTTCCAATAAAAAAAACACTTGAAAATCGGATGAAAAATAACCGAATGAGAAAGAAAAGATCTATAAGATACAGTGCACTCGGGAAAACGTCAACACTCGTTTACGTCAACATCCCAAAACGTCAACCCTTTTTTTTTTACATTGCCTACTCTAAAACGTCAACCCAACCATAAAGCTTTAAAACGTCAACTCTGAATAAAATAAAATTTCGAATTTAGCAGCAGTTAAAATACACACATTTGTACAGACACACATTTATTTTATGAAATCAATTTAGAAATTGGGGATCCACCTTGTAAGTAGAGCAAAAAAAATTACAACTGTATGTCTGTATTGTCTTTTTATTTATGTTCAGTTGCTTTTTTGTGCAGACAATAAAACCAAGCGAAGCCGTCGAAATATTTAACAGGGCTTTGGATTGGGCTCAATGCGAGAATGTTGAGCAAAATGACTTAAATGTATTAAGACGTTTAAGAGAGAAGGCTCTCTTCCAAGTGTTGGATAGAAAAAAACAGCAGAAAAAAATAACAGATTTTTTTTAAATGCATATGTGTGCATGTAAAATTAAAAATATGATCTCATTTAATATCTATTCTTTTAGTTCCAGTTGTCTTCTATGGTTTTAGTCAGGTTGAATGCCTTTTTATTTCCTTTTTGAATTTGTTTATGTTTGGATTTAGTTTATAATTAATAAAAACGTTTAAAAGCACATTATCGATATGTTTTTTATATAAAAATTTTACATTCGTAAACGTCAACAATTTGTTAAACGTCAACACCCGCGGTTTTAATTAGTTGACGTTTTCCAGAGTGCACTGTAATGAAATACATAGTACCAAATTTATATTAAAATATGTATGTAACTTTTATTAAATTGATCATAAAAGCTTACATTTTTAGTTTTGCGAAAAAACTTTTATTTATTTTACTAGAATTGTATTTAACAGAAATCTTTATTATTTCTACTTTTAAAAACATCAAGTTATTTTATTATTTAAATTTTTAGAGATCTACATAAGAGTGCAAATTCTTTAGGTTTTCTTTGAGTTGGGACTCTAAGTCCAAATTTTTTGTTTGCCAAACTTTATCACAAAAAATAAAAAAATTATGACCAAAGTGAAAACAGTATCTATGTTCTTAATAACTAATGTATAACTAATTTCAGTAGCATAAATTTACGGTTTTTTAAAAATTCACCCTGCTTTTTTAATCAATTAATAAAATTTGTCGAAAATAGGCTGTACTGTTTGTAATAAGGCACAAATTTAGCTGAATATTATGCCTTGGGAGACATTATAGTTGTTGATGACTAAAATATCTAAAATTCTGCGGTGGTGCTTGAAGATAACACTCCTACTTCAAAAGTTATAAGTGAATGAAGGTCAAAAAACCCCATTTTTTAATTTTTTTCGCCTTTTTTACATATTCCTAATTTTCTTGTAAACGAAAAATGCGATCGCCACGCACCACAGCAGAATTTTAGATTTTGATGTCATTAACAACTGTGTTGCATGGCAAGCCATAATATTCAGCCCAATTTGTGCCGCGCTAAATGTTAGAAGAAGTATTTTCTTACTTCCAAATTTTGATGTTGCCAATTTGTTTTTTTCAGTGTATTATTCCAACAAAAACCAAAAATCGTAGATTACTACCCAAAATAACTATTTAACACATAAAAACATTGATTTTGTAGCTATTAACATAAATAATGCGTTTAATTCATAAAAAGTCAAAAAATCAAAGTTTTAAGGGCCACCCTAAATATCCGTTTTGGGACAAGTAAGGGGCACTCTAATATGCAAGTAGGGTACTTGACTCTTCCCTCGAAGTTTTAAAAATCATTCGGCATTCAAAGCTTGAAAACGAAAAAGTTAATTTTTTTGGCATATTGCTAATTATTTCACACGAAAATTTAGACATGTATCAATGTTACCTATCATGCAAGTTGCTACAATTTGACGGTTTTATTCCTGCAAAGTATGCGACATTGTTTTGCTTATGTAAACAAACCCCACATGTATTTAACAAAAAAAAATTTTTTAATAAACAATTTAATAAAAAAGAAAGTAAATATGGATAAAAAATCTGTTACCGGTTGTGTAATTTTAATTTTTTATTTCTTATTTAATAATCAGTTCATATTTACTTGCTTTTGCTAAAATTCCACGTGAAATAAACCGCAAGAAACCGATAAATATTTAATTTTGCGGAAATTTTTTTAAAAATACCGCTAAAACATTTTTCAAAAGTATAGAATTCTCAAATTACGTTACATTTTAGGGTTTCTAACTTCCTAACTATTTTATTCCCAAATACAAAAAATCATTTATAAAAACGTAAAAAGGTATATAACATCTACGCTATTTTTGGCAATTGTATAGCCGTTTTAAGAAATTAGTTAAATGAAATTAGGGGAATTATATTGCTTGGGATCTATCAAGACAATTTAGTTTAATACCTACCTAACCTTTTGTCTCAAAATTTTTAGCAAACTAAATGTTGTGAATTGAATGAAAAAACACTAACTGAAAATCGAAAAAAATTTCAGATACAATCTTCAGTTAATTAAAATTACAAAAGTAAGTAAAACCGTGAACATAAGCAAGTAGTTTTAACCAGAAAAACAAAAAAACTTAATAGAAAAAAGTATAAAATCTGTAAATCTAAAATTTGAGAAATGTTTTTGTAGCGGTATTGAGCCGCTGGGAGATGTTTGAAAATCGCTTACCGCTAAAACGTAATTTTTTCCATAATTGACATATCAAAAACGCAAGATTTGGCGGGAAAATCTCTAAATTAGCAACAGTTATAGTTAACTTATTAGTAAAATTGTATTGGTAAGAAAAGATAAACTCATTGTTTATTGTTGTTGTTTTTGTTTAAGCTTTGATATTGTTACAAGTAAAACTGTTGCTTATAATTCTTATTCACTTTACAGTTTTATTTGTTAAATATCTTTAGTTTGTGAAAAATCTTGTTAGTTACTAAAATCTTTAAAATTCGATTGAAAGATTTCAAAAAAAAAGAAATTTCCCACAATGTACAAATATGAAATTATTTAAACAAAAAATTATTGTTAAAAACACTTTTGAATATATTTTAACACTTTTTGATAATATCAAAATTTAAGTTTCCTTCAGCAAATAAACAAAATTGTTTCATTTTGATAGGATTTTCACCTAAACATAATCATTTAATTCCTATTCTGCCGCTACCTGTCAATTCCACTCCAATACTAAATCAATTCTATTCAATTCAAAAATGAATTGCAATTCACTTTTACACATTCATTTGAATTAGAAACGAATTGCAATTCATTCTACAAATTCATTTGAATTGGAAAAGAATTGCAATTCATTTGACAAACTCATTTGAATTGGAAAAGAATTGCAATTCATTTTTACCAAATTCATTTGAATTGACTCAAATTTCAGTCAATTCATTTGTTTGTGTGAAAAGAATTAATTAAAAATTTGCTAATTCAGCGCATGAATGATTCGCGAATTAATTCAAAAATGAATGATTCATTTACAGCTCTCCAAGGGTTTACGAATATACGCGTTCGCATTTGCGAACTATTCTCCTATTTTTGCTATTTGCATTCGCTCTCACATTCCCTAAAATGTATGCGAATATTAAAAGCTAATATCTAATGAATGAAATTAATTTGTAAAAAAAAATCTCGCCTTCTAAATTAAGAGAAATAACACGATACAATTTCGAATTTTTAAAAAATGTTTAATGAAAGCTTTTAAAGAAAAGGAAGGATTTATTTATAAATGGAGATTGTTTGTATATTTTAGTTCAGGGCATCTAAAGAAAATATTTTTTTTAAATTTTATTTGGTACCAAGTTTGCTAAAAATAATTAGATACTTATATAAAATTTTTTTTAAAAAAAGTATTCTTGAAAATTATCAATCTCTTAAAAAAGGACAAAAGATAAGAAAATAAAAACTCAAATACGAAGTTTGACTATGTTTTGTCTCTAGATTTAAGGATTTTGTCAATTTGTTACACAGTGTCAATTTTGAAATTGAATTTTTATTTGTGCGTTTTTTTTCTTATTAATGCTTTTATTAAGGGAAATCACGATGGGTAATGCAAAGTGTACAAACGATGTAAATGCGTGCAAAAATACACAAAATTGCACCACAACAACAAAATGTACTTATGTATTTGCAATTTGCTAGCAATTTGGAAACAAATGTTAACAATAACAATTGACATTTTTAGCGCCATGTTGTTTTTTAGGGAAACTTATAAAATGAAAATTTGTGTGGGGTTTAATCAGTGTTGCCAAGTTAGGGATTTTCACCCCCCAAATTTGGGGGTTTCCTTTGCGTTTAGGGTCAGTTTTAGGGACTAAAAATTAGTTAGGGGGAAATTTAGTGTGTATAAATAGCATTTGGGGATATTTTAGGGTTGATATTAGGGTTTCTCATTTCCCGCTCTTTTTCTATTCCCGGGAAACGAAACAAAAAAAATCCCTTTCCCGGGAATCCCGGGATTTTTTGAATAAGACAATGATTTCAATAAAGGAGTTAAAGACAAAGGTTTTTACTTTTAAAAAAAAATATACGCATATACAACAGTCTAAAAAAATTAGCTTAAATAGTTCCACAGAAAACCAAAATAAAACCAAATAAATTGTTACATCAATATGCACATGCATATTATATGGCTCCACGAAAAGCCCCCCAATGAAATAACACCCAAACGAGAAATGAAATATTCCCCAAATTTTTAGGTGTTATTTCATATGAAATAACACCCAATTTTTTGGGCCCTTTTACATTTTTTTTTGGGAATTATTTCATTCCTCATTTGGGGTTTTCAAATTATGAAATAATCTCCAATGAAATAACACCCAACAAATTTTTAAAATTCGGGGCTTGTTTCATAGCGTGTATAATTTGGGTGTTATTTCAATTTTTATTCGGGGGTTATTTCATTTTTAAAGCTGTTGTTTTTGGGGTGGGTGAAACTGACTCTTTTATGAATTTTGGGCATAATTTCATTTTTGTTGCTGATGGGGTTTATTTCATTGGGGTTATTTTATTTTCATCATTGGGTGTTATTTCATATAAAATAACTCCCAAATACTGGGGGTTGTTTCGTTTTCGCTTTGGGGTTAACTTCATTTATTTTTCGATGTTATTTCATTCACTGTTTTTGGGTGTTATTTCCTATTTTTTGGGATTTATTTCATTGGGGGTTATTTCCTGGGCGTTATTTCATTGGGGGGCTTTTCGTGGAGCCTATTATATATGTATGTTTATGTATATGATTATATTTTTTTTTGAGATCACGAATGTTTAAAACTTATTAATATTTAGTAGTTGTTATTAATAGCAACTTGGTAAAATTAATTTCCTTTTATGAATTTTTTTAGTATTATTAAAGCATTTAAAAGCTCATCAGAGATTCTATTTCTAATCCTTGTTGATATGTATATAACCTGCTACCGAAAACGTGATCTTATTCTCTACAGAGGTTGGTTTTATAGTAAGAAGCACATGATACAAAGATTATAAATTTGTTGGCCTGTTACCCGTGACTTAATAGACGTCAAATTCTTTTTTTATTTATTTATTTTTTAGAATTTTTAGATGGTTCTGGTATTGGTGATGGTGTATCGTATAAATTTTAATTTTCTACTTCAAGAAGCTTTTTAGACATTTCATCAGCAATTAAAAATGTTTATTGGAGTAGGAAAAATAGTTCGATTTGAAGGTAGTTTTTAGTAAAGATTAAATTTTTATTGCTCGTTTTTGATTTTAACGATGCAAACAAATTAAGATTTCCAAAAAATTTAATTTGAAATTCCCGAAAATTCCCGGAAACAATTTCCCGGGAATAATTTAAAAATAATGTCCCGGGATTCCCGAGAATTCTTTCCCGCATAGAAACTCTAGTTGATATTATTAAATATTTTCAAAATTACAAAAAAAAAATTATTAAAAATTATTTAATATAAGTTTCATTACAAGTACATGTTCAAATATTACATAGTAGGATAGCATCTGCGTTACTGGCACTACCTTTTTCGAACGCAACGGTCGAGCGAGCATTCTCAATGTTTAGTATTATAAAAAATAAAATAAGCAACCAACTGGCAACTTCAACAGTGGGATGTAATATTTTATGAGTTAAGGCCTAACCATAATATGCATAGCCTTGCTTAACCTACTCTCAAAAATTAACAAAAAGTCTCTCAAATGTATTTAGAAAAATAAAAAAACATTTGATTCCGTATGGCGTGTGCGATTAGATTAGCACCTTGCTTAAGCAAATGACAGTTTCATTGAACTTAGCATAAAGTTTCCTTAAGTTCAAAATAGTTTTCCTCCTATAATTAACATGTATTCGCATATTTAATTAAGCCAACTTAAGCACATTATGGTTGGGCCTTTAGATATTCTTTGAGCATGCAATGAATGCCAAATTTGTATTCCGTCTTTTAAAGGTTTAATTATTAAATTATGAAAACATGCACGTGGACGAGAGGGATGAAAGTGTACTAGATGTTTTTAATGAGTTATAATATATTCTTTTTTTCTAAAAGATTTTTTATGTAAAAAGCCTATAAAATATAGTTACATACATAAATATGTAAAAAATTAAATGAAATAAAATGGTAGGTACGCTTAACAAAATATTTAAAAAATTATTCTTTTTTTTGAGTTTTTTTATTTCTTCTCAGTACAAATTTAGGGGGTATATTTTTGATTTGGGGTAATTTCTTCAAATTAACTTGGCAACACTAGTTTTAATATAAAAAAGAGAATTAAATTTAAATACAGTGGTATCCCGCTATAACGAACAGCAAATTTTTGCACTCTATATAACGAATTTTTACAAAAAAAATTTAAAAAAACAAAATAGAATGAATGCAAACATATTTGCACGGGATTTAACGAATTTTTCGATATAACTAAAGGGCCTGACAAAATATAATTCGTTAAACCGGGATGCCACTGTAATTTAAAAAGAAAAAATTAATTTTAATTTGCTTGTGTATAATTGTAAACAAATTTTGATTTTTTACAGTGGTGCCAGAAGTTTTTTGTGTTGCCACAAAAAGTTTTTAGAAAAATAGCATAATATGCACTGCAAATTTACACATTGCAAATGCGCACAATGACCATCGTGATTACATTATTAAAATATTTACAAATTTAGAATTGTGGTTATTTTGTTGAACTATTTATGGTTTTTAATCCAAATGTTTAATATTTTAATGAGGCTTAAGTTCATCAAATTTAATTTTCATTAAATTTAAAAATATTAAACATATTTACAAATTGTTAACAAAATATGATTTTGTTTGCCTGTTGCTTAAAAAATTAATATTGAACTAAGGGAACATTATTTGTTTAAGACACGTAGGTAAATATTGAAATTTCTCGTGGAATTACTGGTTATCATCTCTGTTCAGATTACACTATGCCACAAAAAACGAACCTAAAAAATTAGATGTTTTCATAATTTAATTAGGGCTGCTGAATACGAATGTGGCATTAATAAATTTTTCTTAAGAAGTTTTTTCGAAATATTCACAAAAACCCTGTTTTTTGCAGTTCATAAGGGCTATTTCCGAAAATCATGAAATATCCCCCCAAAATTAAACACCCAAAAAAATAATTAAATAACCCCCAAAGTGTGGGACCTTATTTCAAATCAAATAAAATACCAATTTTGAAAATTAAATAAATCCATAATAAAATTAATTAACGCCCTAAACATAAATGAAATAATACCCTAATTTTTCATATGAAATTAGACCCCAGTTTCTGAAATGAAATAAGATCCCAATATATTTAAAATACAATTAATTGTACATTTGTTGGCACTGCGAAATATGACCCCAAAAAATAAATGAAAATTTACCTCAAATTTGGGGTTATTTGTCATAATGCTACTAGCTTAACCCGGTGTGATTCGCTACCCCCATCGTTATAAAATAAAACTGAAAATATATATGAACAAAATTTATTTATTTAATTATAAGCTGCTTCGTAGTTAGACTATTCCGTGGCATTCAGTAGTTTCGTGTTATGGGGGTATTGCTCTCCCTCCGTCAACCCCGCCCATTTTTTTTTTAAATCATAGTTCTTCAGTTACGCGATAATTATTATTTGCATCTTATGGGAGGTATTGCTCCCCCTGCGCCTACCCGCTTTATTTTTATTTTCAAAAGTGTAGTATACCATTAGAATGACTTCTACAAAGTTTGAATATTCTCACTATAACAGTTCTTATGATATGCGATATTAAACATTGACGTCCTATGGGGGTACCACTTCCCCCGCTGCTATTTTATTTAAATTTTGGGGCTCAGAAGATCCAACTATGTACCAAAAGTTCAACAAAATGCTTGCAGCGGCTCTTAAAGTATGCGATATTTACTATTGGCATCCACGAAAAAATATGGCTCCGCCCCTTTGTCCAATCACACCTTTTTGAACACAACGACTCATTAATTCAGAACAATAGCCTTCTGTGAAAATTTGATGACGATCGCTTCAGTTGTTTATTAGATATAACGTTTTTTACTTTTTCTACACACAGAAAACAAATGGTTGGAAAACGGTTGCAGTAATAAAATATTGATCAAGAAATATAATTTATTATTGCACCTATTAAAAATGTATAGTTCTAACTGATTTTAAATTCTCTTGATTATTAAAACGTTATTCTAACTGAAATATGATTCCTTCAATTCTTTTATTAGTTATGATAACTTATTTAATTTAGTTCTAAAAATTAGTACAAATGGTTAGAATCACAACCGAATTTAATAGAGGGCAATACTGAATATTGGTCTTTGCAATTAATAATTTGATTTCGTTAACAAATTTTGTAATATAAATGTTAATTCATTTATTGCAGCCAATTATCGATTGCTAGTATAGTTTCAATTCGGGTACAACAAATGAAAATATAATTATTTGGTATTCACAACCAAAAAAAAAAGTTATATGTCCCAATTGTTTACTAAATTTTCTGTCAAAACATTAAATATAATAAAATAATTTAAAATTTATATTAAAATAAATAAGTTTGCGTTTAAAAACGCAAAAAAGTGCAAAAACTTAATAAATAGGGGTAAGTAATTTACGAATTTTTATAATTATGGTATGCACGTACATATCGCACTTGTTCAACAATACTGTATTAACTCAAAATTTTAAAATTTTCAATAGAAGCAAAACAATTTTTAATTTAATATGAAAGGCATATGAAAAAGTATTTTTAAACCAACCGTTTCTTTACCAAAAGGTAGACAAAATAGCTCGATATTTTCACAGTGGATAGATATGAATAATACCTGTCGATTATTTCCAAAAAGTGAAAAACTAAAATTTTTGAGTTAATACAGTATTGTTGAATAGGTGCGATATGTATGTATGTATCATATTTCTTATAAATACATTCAATCGAAAGAATCTACTGGGAATCTCGTAAAAGATTCCTCGCACGGGAGAAACTGTTACACAAGCTGATAGGGAAAGACGCTTATGCAGAAAATAGTCGTGGAACTTTTTAACCCTTTAAAGTACCGTTTTACTATACTTTTGTTGGGAAGTTAAAAAAAGGACAAAAATTACAGCTTAAAATTTGTGTTAGAGGGTTAGTATATCCTAAGAAAAGAATCGCCATACAATTTAACTTAAGACATCTGCAATTGCTTTTAAGCTGAGAAATACATTTAGTATATATTTTTTTTGGCTTATACCAAACGCCTTTTAAAAAAATTCAAAAACTTTAGGGGCCCATATTTCGGGAACCAAAGCTAACTTTTCAAACCCCTTTGGTATATTTGCTCTACCAATATTTTAGTTTCATTTCGAGAATTGAGGGTGTTTTTTTTGTTGCACAGTGTATTGATCGTAGACGAATTCGTTTGAGATTTCTGCATAGATTTTCTAATGAGGCTTTCAGAAAGAACATCAAGAATCTAATAAGACTCTTGTAGGAATTCACTTACAACTTGTGGAATGCTTACACATATAACTGAGCCACCTAAACAAGAGCATCAAGCTTTTTTTATACAATTTATACGAAACAAACCTCTAGATCAGGAATTCAACAACAATCCTGTTGTAAAATCTTATTTGACAGATATATATCAGATATATAATTATAATTACGTCGGCTTGTTTAAATAAAATTGCATAAACTATTGAATTTTCATGTTTTAAAAACGCTCTTATTTAGGTAGCTCAGTAATTGTTATATGACTCATAAGGAGCGCCGCAAAAGGTTCATTCCAAGATTAAAAGGCAAGCGTGTCAGAAAATGTATTAAAATCTAATAAATAAAAAAATTTGATGTTTTTATTATTGCTACTCATCAGATAATCATCAGAAGATTTTTTGAGGAGTTAGACAATCGTCTAACAAGCATCCGATGCTATCTCGGCAATATCTCAGACATACATACATTCATATGTACAATATATATACATGTACACATTGTTTATATTTTCCTCCGCGTGTACATTGGTCAAACAAATATGAAATAAATACATTATATGAAAATCGCTCAGTATTTTAGTGATTATTGTAAAAACCACATGTTAATTATTCTGTTTTACTTCAGACACTAGAACAAGACGACATTGATGAAAGAAATTGCATTGAATTGGAGCCAAATGATGATGTGGAAAGCTGCATGTATGTGAAATTAAATAAGTTGTAAACTGTACATAAAAATATTAATAAATAAATATACTAACAAAAAATGGAGTTTATTGGAATTATTTTGATTTCCTATCTAATAAATCGGGAAAATGGTTTATGTAACCGGTAAAAAAAAATATTGATAAAGACAATCAAATCTTTTGTAATGAACACCAATTATGTGTAAATTCAGTTGCATCTACCATATATTCGGGTGTAAGCATATTTTTGATTTCTAATAATCATACTTACAACACACAATATCTGTTGTTATAACTGATAGTGTACTAAAATTCAAATGTTGCTATCAAAAATATTATGCTAAGCAACGAAATTTTCAGTAATTGTAACCGAATTGTGTGATAGTACATGCCACCGACTAAATTCGACTGGCGCCAAATTCGGTTGTGATCACGAATCTGTTTTCTCTGTGTATTAAATTCTATTCTATTTAATTAAACGTATTTCTGTTCATGCCAACAACATACATATATACCAAATATTATCGCCGTAGGTCAAAAAATGTGATAAATACCACGATTTTAAATTTTGGGTTGTATGGGCGTGGCATCGCCTCTTTGCCCAGTCACGATTTTATATAGCCTAATGTCTCTTCCAGGGGCACAGTTACATGCTGTGCAAATTTCAAGGCCATCGGCCAAGTGGTTTGGTCTCCTATAAGGCACAAATATATATATTAGGGCGACAATGAAACATATGGGAAAAATTTTTTTACAGAATTTTAAACAAAAATGTGAAGATTCTTTTGCCACTTGGTCTAAAACTTACTTGCTGAAAATTTGAGCCAAATCGGATAACTCTATCCCGTGCACCTTTGAGGTCAAAGTTCAAATGATAAAAAAAAAATTTCCATACAAGCAAAAAATTTTTTTTTTTTTATTTTTTAATATTAGTTAGCTTTATTAGCTTATTTACAACAAAAAATTTAATTTCGATCGGACAAGATTTTCAGTTTCAAAAGTGACTTACTCTAAAAAATTTTCAAAAAAATTTTTTTTTTAGTTTTGATAAGCACACATTAAAGATTTTTTGTTGCTCTTAATACCAGGTTTTTTAAATTTTTTTTCGACATCGCTTTGTTCTAAATTGGGGCCAAAAGCTGCAAAAATTTAGTTTTTTGCCCAATTAAAAAACAAAATTCCGACGTCACAAAAAATGTTTAAAAATACCTATTATTAAGAGCGACAAAATATCTTTAATGTATGCTTGTCAAAACTAAAAAAAAAAAAAAAATTTGAAAATTTTTTAGAGTAAGCCCCTAACAAGCCTGAAAATTTTTTTTCAGTCACTTTTGAAACTGAAAATCTTGTCCGATCGAAATGAAATTTTTTGTCGTTAATAAGCTAATAAAGCTTACTAATATTAAAAAATAAAAAATCGAAAAAAAAATTTTTTGCTTGTATGGAAATTTTTTTTTATCATTTGAACTTTGACCTCAAAGGTGCACGGGATAGAGTTATCCGAATTGGCTCAAATTTTCAGCAAGTAAGTTTTAGACCAAGTGGCAAAAGAATCTTCACATTTATCATCAAAAATCCAAAGTTGATTTTTCATTGTCACCCTAACATATATATATGTATATGGGTAATTCCATGTCAAAACGACCAAGAGTGGGACACGACCTCTTCCGATTGTAATGAAATTTGGTGAGAAGGTTCCTTTTATCTTATAAGGAACATATACATATGAACGAAAAAAAATTTTAAAATTTTTTTTTCAAAAGTTACGTCATATTCAAAATGTCATAATTTCGCAGATTTAGCCGAATGTGTAGAGCTTATTTCTTCAATATCTCGAAAACTATTTGACATACGAAGATGATTTAAATGTCATTTTAAAGAGAATACTTGGAGAGAATACTACAAACCATATACTGAAAAGATATAATTTTTTTGAAAAATGTAATATCTGCAAAATATTAAATTTTAAAAAACGGCCTAAGTCAAAAACCTATTTTTTTATTTGGCTGATTTTTTTTTATATAATACCCCAAACTGTTCTTAAAAAATCCTGAAACTTTGAAGGAGGTGTTTTTTTTCTTTTTTAAGATATAATTTTTTTTCTTTCGCAACCTTTGAAAAAATAATCTTAAACTAGAATTTTAATATTGTAATTTTGAGCAATAAGTACACTGTGCTAGTTGCAAAAAACAGACAAGCCGCGCACCTTGCATTTTGCCCTAATTGGGGCACGCTGAATTTAGTTGGACTTACCGTTTTTTTAGATTGGCTCTTATTTTCAAGAATTACCGTTATTTCGAAAATGTAAGAGGTTGCACAGCATATATTTGCGTAACTCAAAAACGGGTTAGTTTATTGAAATAACCGAAATTCGGCAATAAATAATAAAGTGGGGTTGGTCATACAGTTGACCCATCTAGAAGCATCCTACGCGCCACCATGCAAATATTGCGGTTTAATAAAATTCTTTAATTTGGCCCCAGCAGCGCGCGTAGGATGCTCCTAGATGGGTCAACTGTATGACCAACCCCACTTTATTATTTATTGCCGAATTTCGGTTTTTTTAGTTATTTCAATAAACGGTAATTCTTGAAAATAAGAGTCCCACTCTTGGTCGTTTTGACATGGAATTACCCATATATATATACAAATATACATACATTCACTTTTATATATATAGATATGACCCCATTTTTCAATGAATAATTGTCCCAGAAAAATAGCCCTAAAAATTAAATGAAATATGACCTTAAATTTGGGGTATTTCTTCATTATGAAAAATCAACTCAACATTTATAATGAATTTTAACCCAAAAATAAAATAATTACACAAAGAAAATTATATTAAAAATTTTGGATGGAGTTCATATGCAAGAAAATAAAAATCCAAAATTTAGAATACCTATTTCAAAATCCGAATAATTATTCAGTTTTGGTTTCAAAAATCATAAGATTTGGGCCATGAGCAAGAATTTTGTCCTCTATTGTATAACGAACAGTGGCTTTGCTTACGAAAGGTGCACGTAATAGTCAGCCTTCGTCCGGGCGCAAGGATTTTCTCCTCTATAGTATAACGAACACTGGCTTCGCTCACTAAAGCTTCTGTAAATAGCCGACCTTTGGCCGGGCGCAAGAGTAGTAAACGAAAAATAGCCCCAGTGTTAAAATTGTGATTTTATTTGGGGCCATTTTTTATTCCTTGATATCGGGGTAATTTTTCATTCCACTTAAAATGCAAAAACACCTTAACGAAAAAATTTTAATAAAAAAACAAGAAAAATTGCTCCAAAATTCCGTGTTGTTTCCTGGGGTCATTTTGCGAACCGCCACAGTTTTCGTTTAAAGTATCGAACGATAGATAGCATGGTTAGAACTTCGGCCGGGCGCTGTATGATATACCAAACACCGTGTTTGGAAAGAAGTTTTTTTCGAAAGTAATACATTTCGTTTCTTAAAACAAGAAAATTTTAAATTAAAAATTATTTCTTGATTTAACCTTATTTCGTTCGTATTTAGTAAAATTTTCTTAAATAAAGAAACATTTTCCCAAGATCAAAAATTCATTAATTTTTATTTTAATCGACATGTTAAGCAAATCAATAAGAAGTTTTTTATTTTTATATTAAGTTTTCTTAAACTTTGTATGTAAAAATTCTGGCTTTTCTTCGTAGTTTTTAAAATATTAATGACCGATTTTACTAATTTATTTAAATATCAATTTATGTTTAAAATTAATTTTTCATGACAAATAAAAATAAAATTATGTGAAAAACTATATTTAAATGTGAATTGATATTTTAATTGAATTGGTAGAATTGGCCATAAGCAACGAAAACTTGATTTAAGTAACTATAGTTCTATTAGAATTAAAATGAATTTTTTTTAGCTGTATTTAAGAAAATTTTAGTTCGCTTTGAGTCATAACCTTTTGCTTAAATCAAGCCACACAAATGTTTACAATAAGAAATTTTGGACGAGAATGGTACAAAATTTTCTTGCTTAAAGCCATATTTTCTGGTGATTTAGTAAATAACATTTCCGACCAACTTTAACAATTTTGTGTGAAATATGCTTGGAACAAAATTATCTTCCAGATATCGCTCTTTTATTGCAACATAGTCATATCTCAAAAAATCAAATATATCCAGCTACTTAAGCAAAAATGTTCCTTCATACCTTCTTTATATCTAAAAACAAATCAGTATTATATCTCAAACTGAACCGAAGTTGTAGCAAAATATATTAAAGGTTCATTTTGAAAACTTGAATCGCATTTTGCCAAGTTTGATTTTTTTGGTTAAGCTAAATCTCTAACGCAAAATTCTATAATTTGATGTAGCGATTTTTGGCTACGAAAGCAGTAACGCGATTGCTTGATTTGGCAATGCCAAAAAATTTAATTTGACGCAAATTTAGCTTTAAATGTCATCGCCAAATTAAGCAATGCGCGTTACTGCTTTCGTAGCCAAAAATCGCTATATCAACTTTATCAGAAAAAGTAGTATTGAACAAAAACTATATTCTTCACGCTGTTACGATAAATTGCCTGTGAATTTAGTGCAAATTAAAAAAATAAAACCTTCTGGTTATTGAACTGAGTCCGGATTTTTTTGGTAAGTAGTTGAAATATTTACTTTCATATTACGTAGGTATAATTTCAGAACAAATAAGAATATTGTTAGTCACTTAAGCTATGTTCACACCTATTTAATATATGACGTCCAACACGTAACCCCTAGTTTTAATAAAAAATTACTTGCTTCTGCAAAACGTTTTGCTAGCTAGATCAATCATAATATAACAGTTTCTTAATTATATTATACTATTATCTTCTTACAAATAAAGTTAATTTAATCAATAGAAATTTTTAAAAATAAAGCTAACGTTTGATAAATTTACTGGTCACGCTTTTCTGGATTTTTTCGTCAAATATTTGTTAGGTCAGAACATACCTTTAGGTGGAAAAAATACACCAAATATTGGCTCAAAAGGAAATGTTGGTATAAGGTAAGTCTTTGTTAAGAAAAATTGTGTTTTGTAAAAATCCTTTCTTGTTCATATTTTTAATAGATTGTCGCAGACAGTGCCAAATTTTAAGAACCACATAATGTATTTTGACAATTTTTATACGTCTCTACCCATTAAGAGCACGTAGTATTTACAGCTTTGGCATTGTAAGAGCGAACCGAATTCAAAATTGCAAACTTCCAATTGAACTCAAAAAAGAGCCACGAGGTTATTTTACTGAACTTATTGAAAGAGCTTATAGGGTGGATAAGTCTATTGTGAAAGGACATAAAAAATGTTAGACTATGTTCAACATATGTGGGTAAACGAAGCAGTTTAGTCAACCATCTAAAATTGGACGTTACAACCGTAAGAGAAAAATCTACGATAAAATCGACTGTCCACAGATCATCCATGAGTATAATGCGCACATGGGAGGTTTAGACTTAATGGATGCATATATGTGTCGCAATGGTCTCAAAATAAAAACCCAGGACATGCCAACCAGATTATTTTACCATTTGCTTAGCATGAGTATAACAAATGCTTTTGTGTTATACCGTAAAAATAACTCAGAACACAACCAAAGTTCGGACGATAATAAAAAAGAAAAAACCATGACAATGTTTGAATTTCGTTCGAGCATTGCAAAAGCTTGGTTGGTCGTCCATCATTTGTTGAAGAACCAACTATGTATTAGCTCTATTGTTGGGAAAAAGTAGTTTATCCTGTAGCTGGTGTAAGATTTGACAAGATTAATCATTTTGCTCAATGGGGTTTAAAAAAGTCTTGCAAACTTTGTTAAAAATCTGACATACACACATCTTATACTAAATGAAACGTCCACCTAACAGGGCTGGAAAAACTCCGGGTTTTTTAACAAAAACCCAACCCAGCGGGTTTTTTATGGGTTTTATTGGGTTTTTTTGCCACTTATGTACGTGTTTGCCCGGCTATTTTTATGAATTTTTTAATTATTTTCATGTAATTTTTTATGTATAGGACTTTAACTTCAATTTCGACCTTTTCAAAATCAAATTCCGAATTTTAAAAAACACATTCAGAATTTTCGAAATCAAATTGAGTATTTTACAAATCATATGCATTTTATAATCATTTTCTTTTATGTTTCTGTAAATAAAATGTAAAAACTATAAGGTTATATGATTGTGTAGTTATATTAACAGCAACAAAATATATTTTAAAGGAAAATTTTATAAATGTTTTTTTTTGTCGTTAATATATCTTAATAATCCTATATCCTGATTATCAGCCTGCCGTGAACAACAAGTTTAATAACATTTGTTATGTGTGTGGGAACTATACAATTTTGCCAAGTTGTCGTAAAATTACTATTAAAATATTAACTTATAAAGCATATTTTTCTTTTAAGGTCCGTTTTCACAACAAAACAAAGAAGATTTTATTTGAAAAAAAAATTACGAATTAGCGAGGGGACTAAAATGTATGGAAATTTTACGAATTAACGAGATTTTTTCAAGGGACCGACAGTTTACTACGAATTATCGGGGTACGAATTATCGGGATTTGACTGTAGTTAAACACTATCAATAGTGTCTCGTGCATTTACCGTTTAATAAGTGGAAATGAGGGAGACGCTGTTATTTGAACAGCCAATATGAACAGAAGAAAAAGTGGTTGCATACCTTACACTGCAGCAACATATGAACAGTTTCCGCTGTTACATTCTAATGAAATGCCTGTTCCGGATAGAGAAATATCAACAGAAAAGGTTTTGTCTCATTTTTAATCTGTTCAATATCAATAGATTTTTTTTGTGGAAGAAATATTCTTAGCAAAATATACTTTAATATACATATCATCATATTGAAGCGGCTGTATCAATATATCAACCGTCAAACGGTTATATGCACTCACAATGAAATAAACGCAAAATTTTCTCGATATAATCGTACGCAAACACAGAGCATTCTCTTGGCTTGGTTTTAACAAAGCAAATATATAAAATAACATATATTTTGTTAATTTAAATTTTTTTTGAATAGAGAGATAGATGCACATTCTCCGATGTGCAAAGCAGAATATTTTCTGTGCAAAGCAGGCCCTTTGTTCCTTATAGGAACCACAGGACATAATAATAATAATAATAATAATAATAATAATAATAATAATAATAATAATAATAATAATAATAATAATAATAATAATAATAATAATAATAATAATAATAATAATAATAATAATAATAATAATAATAATAATAATAATAATAATAATAATAATAATAATAATAATAATAATAATATTTGTTGCCAAACCGTAATAGCGTGCAGAAACCGCTTAAATAGCCTTAAAATCGATAATGAAGAACATTAATGATAAAAGTGTAATAGTTGTAAATAAAATCAGCTAATTTTGTTCTATTGAAGTTGCGAAACATGTAACACTTCGTGTTAATAGGTCACATCAGCAAGTGTTACATGTTTATACTGTAACATATTTTTCTCAGAAAAGTTGTTACAACTGTTTTAAATTTCAATTATGTCATTTTCATCTTCTTCACATACCAACTCATTTTGGTACTTTTCAGATGAACCGATTTTTTTTTACAATATCGTCCGATATGTATAAAGTGTGGGAACAAACGTTGTCTAATTTTGCACCTTCTCTTATGCGTATATCTGAACTTTCTGAATAGCTGATGGTTTTTTGCCTAATGTCAGAGAAAATATTCATTTGCTTCTCTAAAGCCCGACAATGATTTTTGTAGTGTGGCGAAATTATTTTTGTTGATGGTATGATCAGAAAACCAAACTTCGCTCTAAGCATTACATACAAATTTACAAAAAGAAAATAATTGCAATTAATGATTCGGAATAAATATAAAAGACAAATGCGCTAAAATTCAAATGAGCATTACTGATTGCGTTTGATGCGAAAACTTTTATGTGATTTTAAAAAAATATATGCTATGTCATTTTTCCTAATATGTATGTATTTTTCTTGATACACTTAAAGAATTGATACTTAACTTGAATTGATTGTGTGAGTTTTTAAGTGGTTTTGGTACGCAGCTCGACAGACAACAAAATTCTGAATCGTAAAGTGAATTCAAGTTTTTTACTTGAGATTGGTAGTTTTGGGACACTGTTAAAGTCAGAAAAGTTGAGTAAATTACATGCGTGTTCATTGACTTTATACGGTTTTGAGAGGTTTACAATATATTTTTTGTGGGTAAACGAATAAAGATTTTACATTGATTTTTTTCTGTGAAAGACTATATTAACAGAGCTACTTATAAAAAATTTTTGAAATTTCTAAGATAAAAAAATTCGTTCGAAATTAAAAAACATGATTTTTTTGTTTAATATTTTGTAAAAAAAATTAAAAGGTTTTTGAAAATGAATTTAGTTGAATTTTTAAAAATCACGATAAAATTTTAAATCTCTACTTTTAAATTAAAAAAAAAAAACGTTGCACGTTTTTGCTCCATTTTTTCTCAGTGATTTTCTGAACTGTTTACATTTAATGAATCAGAAGTAAAAGCAACAGTTTTTTTGCCAATGATAACTGAAGAAGTGGGAGAAATGGCAGTTGTTCTACTTTAGCGGCAGTAGATCAATAGATAAATGAATTCTAATAAAATATTTTTTGTTCCCTTTGTTTCTATAAATGATTGCTTTATTTTTTAACCAAAAGTTTCATTCGATGGAAAAAGTAATATTTTAGTTTCAGTTAGGTACCATTTCAAAATTTAAATTTTGCAGCACTCCTGTATACAGATTTTTAACTTCGAATTCGGACATTTCCAAAACAAATTCAGGTTGTTTAAACACAAATTTAAAATTTTTCAAATCAAATTCGACATTTTAAAAATTAAAGCAGGCTTTTTAAAATGAATTTGATTAAAAAAGGCTGATTTTTAAGTTAAAAGTGCCAAATTTGATTTGAAAAATGTTTAATATGATTTGTAAAATAATTTTTTTGATTTCGAAAATTCTGAATATGTTTTTTAAAAACCAGTATTTGATTTTGAAAAGGCAAAATATGAAGTTAAAATCCTATATAAAGAAAATTACAAGAAAATAATTAAAAAATTCATAAAAAATAAATACTTAGTAGCACAAGCACGTTGTAGTGTATGCACACTTATGCACATCCCTGTGCTATATGTAACATAAGACCCTAAAAGCAAAATTTTTAAATTTAATTTAAATAAAAGAAATTTATATTGAGTCAGCGGAAATTGTCGCAACAGAAATATTTGTTGATGTTTAAAGAAAATTCAATTCAATAAATTGTATTTTTTATTGTGTGCATTTGGATTGATTGCATTGTCGCCAAATGCTGACTAATAGAATATTTTAGTAAGCCCTTATAATTATTCAATAAAATCAGAATTAATTCAACTCACTAATTGATTTGTTTTACTTCTCAAAAATTCGTGCATTTTAATGCTCGGCAAAAAGCGGCAGGAGTGCTAAGCAAATTCTTTACAAATTTTTTTTAATTTTTTATTTTTTTTTTTGTCTTAACAACCCCCTTCTAATTATTCCACTCGGCGACACACTTATTACATGGCGATCCTGCCGAACATAAATTAATTTCTGTCAATTCTTTTTAATCCCGCACAGCATAAATTATTTAAGAAAAAACATACAAATTTTCTTTTAATGTCCCAAATAGAAATAGATAAAATGTTTAAGAAGTGGGAAGAATTACTGGAATACGTCCCCACTGCAGTATGCAGCAACAATACTAATCCACCAAAGTATACCCCTCCACCGAAATCTGCGGGTCCTAAACCTATCTCTATAGAAAAGTATAGAGAAAGACAAGTAAAACACAGGAGAGAGTTGTTTGTGTCCAAAGAACCACAAACAGCGTTACTGTTATGCGACCAAAGTCGCAATTTTGCCCCTTTTGGACTACTTTGCCACTTTTTTGCCCCTTTATTTTAAATCCCCTTATGTATCATTTTGTATAATTTTGTGCCCCTTTCGCCCCTTTTTAAAAGAAATGTTTTATATTGGCAATCAATGAACACAGATGAACCTTCCAGCTCTTATATGTTCGTATGTTTTACTTTATCGCATAGAAGAGCATCCGCCGAACGGATTTTTTTTTAAATTAGCTTTATAAAACAACTAGCTGATCCGGTCCGCGTTGCTGGCCCTAAGCAAACATTAGTGTTGTATTACCAGACGATTAATATTGAGCCCTAATAGCAAAAATGATGTAACCAACAAAAAATTAGTCAAATCGATAGAGCCGTTTTCTGATTTTAGGTAAATCGAAATAAGCGGGCGGGTAAAAATTTTCTTTCCGTAAAAACCTAAGTTGGACCATGGTGATAATTTTAAAGAAAAAATCGTCCAAATCTGTCAAGCCGTTCTCAAATTATGCGCTTAATAGAAAAAGTGGGCGTAAAAGTAGGCGTTGTAATTTTTTCTTTCGATGAAAACGTAAAATGGATTAATACAAACAGTTAAAAGAAAAATTAGTCAAATCGATGGAACTGTTTTTTGATTTTAGGTAAATCGAAAAAAGTGGGCGTAAAAGTGGGCGGGCCAAAATGTTCTTTCCGCAAAACCTAAGTTAGACCATGGCGATCATTTTAAAGAAAAAATCGTCCAAATCGGTCAAGCCGTTCTCCAGTTATGCGCTTAATAGAAAAAGTGGGCGTTAAAGTAGGCGTGGTAAATTTTTCTTTCGATGAAAACTTAAAGTTGATTAATACGAACATTTGAAAGAAAAATTAGTCAACTCGATGGAGCCGTTTTCTGATTTGAGGTAAATCGAAAAAAGTGGGCGGGGCAAAATTTTGCTTTCCGTAAAAACCTAAGTTGGACCATGGCGATCATTTTAAAGAAAAAATCGTTCAAAGCCGTTCTCAAGTTATGGATTTTGCCACGCCCCCCCGCCCCCAGACCGAAAATCAAAAATCAGACTTCACAGTGTCCCCGCCTGAATATTCTGAAGATTCCCTGAAAATTTCATCTTAATCGGCCCAGCCGTTTTGGTGTCCATACGTTACATGCACACATCCTATTTTATATATATAGATAAAATAGGTTGAAAGTAGATACCTGGCAGTCCATGTTGAACTTATTAATAAATATAGATGTATATTTTCAAGAAAATATAAACATATAACAACTAAAGAAATAAAACGTCAAACCTTATTAATTAATTATTTTTTCTTTTTATTAGTAATGTTAAACTATTACTTTTAAGCTTGTCCTTTTAACAAGAATTCAGTAAGTGTTTTTGAATTATAGATAAAATCAAAACAAGAAATAACGCTCTATTCGGCAGTATCGAATCTCATATACTCTTCACGGTGGTATGAATAAAAATCGAACCACTACTAACTTCTCCTCATAAGAAATATCTGATCTAAGTTTGGTGCCAAAGCCCGTATTTTGGGAAGAATTAGGTTTTTATAAGTCTATTACTAATGGCGATTTCTTTTACAAAATTATAAGCGGTTTGAACTATGACAAACAAAATAAAACATTTGTTGTAATATTCCTTAAAACATAAACAGTGACTTTACAATAAACACAGACGGAGTTTTAGGAATGGATTTCTTCCATAAATACAACTGTATAATAAACTACGATACACAAACTATAAGTGCTTATATACAGTATTTTTCGTTTAGCTGCATTTCACTTAACTGCATTTTTTGCCTCTCTGCACAAAATACAAATCTTTGTGTGCGATGACTAAATTTTGTTGGAAAAAATCCTGTACTTGCATTTTGCTTAAGTCCATATTTTGGATAACAGCATTTGATTTTTGGTCAATAATGTTTATTTTTAATACAAAATATTAGTGTTAAGTGCCTCATAAAATCAAAAAATATTATTGTATCAATCGCTATTTTATGAAAAAGATAGGCAAAAAATTTAATTTTGAAATAAAAATTTAAATTGAAAATAATTTGATCTGGCAGCTATATAAACATTTAAGACATACATACATGTTCTTCTAAAAGCTTGTTATACCCTCCACCACAATTAGTTGTGAAGAGGGTATACTAAGTTTGTGTTTCTGTGTGAAACTTTTTTACTATTCATCTCAGACCCCATAAAGTATATATGTATATTCTGGCTCCTTGAGTAATTCTAAGTCGATTTAGCCATGATCGTCTGTCTGTCCGTCTGTTGAAAACACGCTCACTTTCGAACAACTCAAAAGAAAAGAACAAACTTGGTGTCAAATTGCTTGTAGTCATCCTATACAGAAAAAAATCAAGCAAAAAATTTGTTGATTTTGCACCTATTACCATAATGATTTTATAGATTATTAAAAATTTAAAATGATTATATTTTTAATTTTAATTAAAAAAATTATCAAAAAACTGCCGTTTCAAACATTGTGTTAATTTATTAAATTAAGTGTAGCTCAGGTTTTGACAATTCCCAACAACAATTCTACAATTTTAATTTATTTTATTTTATGCGAAAAAATCAATTAATATTATTTGTTATTTAAATGATATTTTAATTAAAAATTTAATTCAAAACAACTAACATGTTAATTAAATCAAAATTATATTTTTAATTTTCTTTCAACAAAAAAAAAATAATTGATTCATTCATCACTAGAGTTTTTTTTCCCGGAGTTTTTCGATTCCCGGGAAAACGGGAATTTTTTTTAAATTTCCCGGGATCCCGGGATCCCGCTCCATATAAATAATACAAAGTAAATTTGTTTTAAATTAATGAAAAAAACTTTTTTTTTTAAAGCGTAAGGGAACTTGTTTACAAAGTAAGTAAAAGAAATGCCTAAATACTACAATAATAAATTAAATAAAATAAATTAAATTGAATTATTATTACCTTACGCTTTTATCTGTAAATTTCGTATCATTATGCTCTAGATACAAGATAAAAAAGTAACATAAACATTACAATTTAATTCATTTTTTTTTTATTTGGTCTATAGATTATAAATCCTTACAGACTAAAGAATATAATACAGGTGTAAATATACATATTAACTATTTAAATACAAAATTAGTTTTCTTTTTAAAATATCATTGCTTTCAGAAATATCTATAATATGATACAGTTTATTAAAATTTTCACAAATGCGACGAAAGGAGTCATTATTAGCATAAACGGATCTGTAGTAGATAAGACTGATGAGCTGAAAGTTACGAGTTGGCCTATTTGGAACCCAAAAGTTAATTTTACTAAGCAGGAACGAAGAATCAACTTCACCACGAATTAATCTAAGTAGAAAAGATATACTCAGCACAGTACGGCGGCTTTTTAAAGTTGGCAGCTTAATAAGAGCAAGTCTATTAACATACGATGGCAGAACATATGAGTTCCAACCAAGACCACGTAAACAAAAAATCAAAAATTGCTTTTGTACTGATTCAATACTATTTATATAAATGGAATAGGAAGGATCCCATACAATGGATCCATATTCAAGAATTGGCCGAACCAATGATGTATAAAGTTGTTTCGTGACAAAGGGGTCAGAAAATTCTCTAGACCACCGTTTCATAAAACCAAGAACCCCGTTAGCTTTGTTAACAGTTAACGCAATATGATTACGGAAATTTAGCCTATGATCCAACATAAAGCCCAGATCAGTTATGCTGTCCACTTTTTCAAGTATTATTTCATTAAAATAGTATCGAGAATCAAATTTATAAGTTCTGTAGAATGTCATATGTTTACATTTTTTAATATTAAGGTCCATTAAATTAATTGTTCACCATTCGGAAAATTTATCAATATCAGGCTGTAGTAAAAGTTGTTGATTAGAGTCAATAAAGCTCTTGAAAATTTTGACATCATCTGCATACATGAGTACATTGGAATGCAAGATAACAGATGGGAGGTCATTTATAAATAACGTGAACAGTGTAGGGCCAAGATGACTTCCCTGGGGAACACCAGAAGTGACGTATATGTCTGTTGAGGTAACATTTCTAAGCTTTACTTGTTGAGCAAAGTGTTCCTTCATACTTACAAATGGGAATTTTATCTTAAACTGTACCGAAGTTATAGCAAAATATATCTTTAAAACAATACATTTTGAAAACTTTAATCGCATTTTGCCAAGCTCGATTTTTTTCAGTAGATATGACTTTGCTGCAATAATGGAGCGATATTTTTGGATATCTCATATTTTTAAGACTTGTCCAATTAAAATTTACTGACTGTATCTTATTTTGAATTTATGTTCTTTATTAACTCCTCACTTAACTAAATTTATTAATTATCAACTGTTTGGTAGATTTATTGAGTCATTGAGTCATTGATTTACGAACGTACTCACTTCTTGTTATTGATCTAATCGACAACCAATCAACAGATGCTAATTTTTAGAGAATATAAAACTAAATTTCAAAGTATAAATAGCTTTTTTCTGATACTATGAGGAACTTTTATTTCCCGGGATCCCGCAACAAAAATCCCGGGAAAACGGGAGATAAAATAATGAAATTCCCGGGACGGGAAATTTCGGGAAAAACCCCTATTCATCACAATAATTAAAATAAAATACTTTTTGAACAATTGTTTAATTGATAAAAAAAACTACTAATGCTTTTTTTTCTGTGCAAGCAGTTTTGGATTGAAATCCAGCAAAACCGGTTCCGTAGGATCAGAGCTGTGAATCAAAATGTGGAAAAACCACCCTAAAAAGATGATAATTTTACAAATCTAACAAAAAGGGTGAAATAATGAACGTAATAGTAAAAGATTTTGCACAAATTCGTATTTTACGATTGGAAATTATACTGTTAAATTTCGTGAAGATCGGACAATAATTTACCATAGGCTCCATATAAAGCCCATTCTGGGAAATTAATTAAATGCGCCTAAAACTGTAGCAGATATAGATATTACAATAAAATTTGTTTCAACTTAGCTTCATAGGGCCAGAAAAAATGTCATGCAATTTTGTGATATACGGTCCAAAATTTACCTTAGATCCAATACTAAGTAGCCCTCTAAAATTCACTGTAAACTCGAAAACTAATTTCACTCCTGTATTGAAATTTATTCTAATTTATGTTTTTTATCACCAGCAATCACCCTACTGAATTTTGGAAGATTGGTTCGTAATTTACCATGGGTCCAATACGAATTCCCCTCCTAAAAATCATTTAAGTTCGGTTAAAGCTGTTACGAATCATGATATTATACTCAAGCTTTCTTAATTTCTAAAAAAAAATATTAAACTTTCTGATTGCCGGTCAATAATTTAATATACATATGTAGGTCTAAACCGCGATGTTAGTGCTGACGCCGTTTTTTTTTTAATTAAATTATATTTGCTGCTAAGTGAATACTGCGTAACAGAATATTTTGCGTACCTGCGAGAATTTTCGTGCAAACTCGAATGTGCAGCTAAACGAAAAATACTATAGATGAAAATTATATCGCGTCATCATACCCCCAAGAAGTGAAAAAATAGTAAAAATCAATATTGAAATAGGTGAATAGAAAACGGAGTTTTTGTTGCGAACACGATAATACCCAAAATGGTTATCGCCATATTAAAATTCTAAATACATTAGAAACACCCATACGATTGTCACAACTTAAACTAGCTGCGATACCTTTACACCATTTTTCATTGAAAATGAGAAAATTCCAAATGAAAATGAGAATTTCAATTTAAAATTGAAAAAAATTTCAAATGAAATTAAGAATTTCAATTTGAAATTGGGAAAATTCCAAATGAAATTGAGAATTTGAATTTGAAATTGAGAAAATTCCAAATGATATTGAGAATTGCAATTTGAAATTGAGAAAATTCCAAATGAAATTGGGAAGTTTTAATTTGAAATGTAGAAAATTCCAAATAAAATTGAGAAATTTTTATTTTTCATTGATAAAATTGAATTATGTATATTATATTCATTCAACAAACATACATAACTAACATAAAGATAGCAAAAAATTAAACTAAATACATATCACAGTATTATTGACCAATAGGCATATCTTCCAGATCCAGAGCAGATTGGTAAAACGTTGTAGTATGTTGTATAGCTCTCCACTACATAGTTATACATGTCTTAAAAGTATTAATCACCTGTTCTAAAAAGGCAAGCCTCTGTTCTCCTACATGGGAGGGGGGGATTACGTTCCGTACATTTATCTTTGTTTTCATCGTACTTTTTATTTTTGACCAAATAATTTCAATGGGGTTAAGCATCGGTGAATATGGAATATATTTTTCCGTGCAGAGTATTTCCCACAGTTGTGATCGAAACTTGTTTATTACACTGCGAATGTATTTTTCGGCAATTTCACGAAGAGTAAGTGCTGGTCTTTCACCTACCCAAGTTAGAATAGTATTCACTTCTTCATAATCTAAGGACCGTGGCTTTTTACCACCTCTTTGGTTAGGTATTACATTTGATTGGTTTATCCAAAAGATGGTCAGTTGTCTAACAAATATTCAAAGATTAAGCCAGTTCGACCCAGTCCATTCCTTTATTAGCTGTATCGATAATACGGTAACGATCCGTATTGGAATAAATTTTGTATTTTTTTCGTGTAATGCGTTCCGACTTTACGAAGGTTAGTATATAGAAGTTAAACACTTTTTAAACGGCCGATACAATTTTACCTTTAGCTATTGGTAAGTTGTGATAACGGTCTAAAGACATGTATAACTGCTGGAGATTGCAGTAGAGTCATACAACATACTACAACGTTTTACCAATCTGCTCTGGAAGATATGCCTGTTGGTCAATAATACTACGATATGTATTTAGTTTATTTTTTTCTATCTTTATGTTAGTTATGTATGTTTGTTGAATGAATATAATGAAAATTATATAAATAATTCAATTTTATCAATGAAAAATTAAAATTTCTCAATTTCATTTGAAATTTCCTCAATTTCATTTGGAATTTTCTCAATTTCAAATTAAAATTTCCCAATTTCATTTGGAATTTTCTCAATTTCAAATAGAAATTCTCAATTTCATTTGGAATTTTTTAAATATCAAATTGAATTTCACATTTTCAATTGGAATTTTCTCAATTTCAAATTGAAATTCTCAATTTCATTTGGAATTTTCTCAATTTCATCTAGAATTTTCTCATTTTAAATGAAAAATGGTGTAGATGACAAACATTATTCAGAAAACAGGTTTCAGAAATTACTGAAAACAATTAAATTCGAATATTTTGATAACGAAAAACAGAAAACGACATGTTAAAACAATATCATAAAATATTTCATCTAGAGGGAGAATCCTTAACGACCAATAATTTTTGCAAACAAAACATTGAACTAAACAATACCCCTGTATTTATAAAAAAAATTGTCGTTTACCACAATCACAATTTAATCAAATAGACAGACAAGTACAGAAACTATTACAAGAAAATAAATTAGAGCCATCAGTTAGTCCATACAACTCCCCTTTATTATTGGTCCTTAAAAAAGGACAAAATGATATAAAGAAATAGCGTTAAGTTGTAGATTATAGACGTTTGAATGATAAAGTAGTAAACGCCAAATTCCCACTAACAAGACTAGAGGATGTTTTAGACAAACTAGGACGAGCAAAATATTTCACAACACTTGATATGACAAGCACTTTCCATCAGATAGAGCTAGATACATCATCAAGACCAACAGCGGTCACTATTAATACAATAGACTACCTTTCGGACTAATAATATCATCAAACAGTTTTCAGAGAATTCTTACCATAGCATTGTCTGGTTTGGAATCTGAAGCATTCCTATATGTAGATGATATAAATATTTTCGGATGCAGCCTTAAGCACCACAATAAAAATCTCATAAAAGTATTTCAAAGACTAAAACAGTACAATTTAAAATTAAATGCAGAAAAATTTTTCTTTTTAAAGCCAGAAGTCTTATATTTAGGTCATCTTATTACAAAAGACGGTATTAAAACAGATCCAACAAAATATGAAATCATTGAACAGTATCCTATTCCGAAAAATTCGGATGAAGTTAGAAGATTCATATCCTTCTGTAATTACTATGGAAGATTTATTGCGGATGTTGCCAAAACAGCAAACTGCCTAAACAACTTATTGAATAAGAAAGTCAAATTTGAATGGACTGAAGACTGCCAAAAAGCATTTGACACATTAAGAGACAGACCAAAGAACCCACCTATATTACAATACCCTGATTTTGATACACCATTTGTACTGACCACAGACGCCTCAAACATAGCTCTAGGAGCAATACTCTCACAAGGAAAAATTGGCAACGACTTGCCTATATCATATGCAAGCAAATCTTTGAATAAACATGAAAGAAATAAGTCAGTTATTGAGAAAGAATTATTAGGAATTCATTGGGGCATACAGTTTTTTAGACCATACCTATATGGCAGAAAATTCACTGTAGTAACATATCATAGACCCCTCATTGCACTTTTTTCGCATAAAAATCCATCCTCAAAACTGACCAGACTTTAATATTATATGTATGTATATAAAAAGGGAGCAAATAACACTAACAATCAATTAACATGATGAATTTTATGACGTCCAATTTTGGACGTCATTTTTTGTTTGGTAGCAAGCGGTGTAAAGAAGAAAGAGGGGTAGAAAAAAAACATGATTTCTGTTTTCTCTTCCTCTTTCTTCTCTACAACGCTTGCTATCAAACAAAAAATTACGTCTAAAATTGGACGTCATAAAATTCATCATGTAAATTGAGTGTAACGCAGACGCCTTATCTCGTATTGAAATGGGCTCAAACATATTAAAAGAAATGTTTCCACTCTGCATTGATGAAAAAGAAAGAAAAACTCTGGCAATAACACGTAGCATGCTTTGTAAGAATAGAAAGATAAAGAAGATGAAATTGAAATAAAGAACAAAAAAAAAAGAATTACATATCTCAACAGGAGATTGATCACCTCCATATGTGGGAATGTATATTAATAAATTATATAAAGAAGCTTCAAAGAATACAATTTATATATAATGATAATAATAATCTGCAGAATGAATATAATGATAAAATTACACGCGTGATATGCAATAGAAGCGAAAATCCAATGTTTTCAGAAACATTTATTGAGAAACTTTTATTGAAAATAAAGAAATTGAAAAACAAAAAGTACATACTATATGATAATGATGAAATTTGTAAATATATACCGGAAGAGAAATTGAAAGAATATAGAAAATGCCAAAAAGAGTAAACAACAATATAGAACAATACAGATTGATTGAAGAATTCCATGATTCACCAACTAGTGGGCATTTTGGAATTAGAAAAACTTTGTCAAAATTGAAACAAAGATTTATTTGGAAGAATATGAACAGAATGGTCAAAGACTATGTTATCACATGTAATTTGTGACAAAAGAACAAACAGACTAAACATACGAAAGAACCTTTTACTATAACAGGCACTCCTTCAAATAGTTTCGATATTGTAGTGGTAGACACTGTTGGTCCCTAAAGACCGTCAAATAATTTCAGATATATACTCACTGCACAATGCGAGTTAACAAAATATGTAATTGCAATTCCAATAGAATCAAAAGATGTCAAAACAGTAGCAAAAGCCTTGGTAGAAGAAGTTATTCTCAAATATTAATGTCATCAAAACAGACAAAGGCACAGAATTCATTAACAGCCCGATGAAAAAGGTTTGTGAATTATTAAAAATAAAACAAAACAAAATTTTTTTGTCTTAACAACCCTCTTCCAATTATTCCACTCGGCGACACACTTATTACAACGTACAAAAGAAGTTAATTTGAATCAGCTACCACTCTGGTGGCTTAGATTTGTAATGCTAATAAATTTTTATAAGAGCTAATGCTTTTCCAAGCTAAGAAAAAAAGTTTTATTTACGCTGAACTAGCAGGTCCAAGGCCTTTCCAAAAAAATGGAAATATGCAGATGATAAATATGAAAATAATGGCAAATAAAAAAGCTTTAAAAGTTGCATTGCTGCATCTTTTAACCCTGATTTTTTTAAGCTTGGTTAAAGGTTTTTTAAATTGCAACTTTAAGTGAAAATATTTTTCCTTGTGTTTGTTGTAAGAAAGTTGCACTTTTTCATTTTTGAAATTAAAAAAATATGAACTGAATACCGTTATTGTGAAAAATATTCTATTCATATCTTTAATTTTGAATGTCAAACAGTGTGCAAAAAATGAAGGAAACTCTCGACTTAACCATTCTTCTGCTATCTTTTCGTTATCTTGACTAATTAGTTTCCATATATGCATATTTGGAATGCATCATATTCGCTAAATAATAAGCTGAAGTAAGTACGCTTTTCATTTGCTTTGAAACAAAATCCCGTTTTGTCAATAGAATTTCACTTTATAAGCATTAAGAACTTTTTGAACTTAGAGTAACATTTGTTGGACGTTTAAAGCAGTGTTTAAAATTCAGTCGTCAGTTTGTATTTTTTAACAGGCAACTATACTGAAAATAGTTCGCCCCATGAATTTTCATCCACATTCATACTTAAATCAGTTGAAGTGTATGCGCACAGTTACTGTAAACAGTAACAGAATTTACTTTAATGTTCGTAATGTTAAATAGACCATGTTTTTTCCATACGTTTGGGTTACTTTTGGACTAGTCCTAGTCCCTTGTGGGCTACTCTTTACACGCGTGTTTGGACTGGTCCTATTATTTGCAGGGATGAAACAACTAATTTGTCATGTTTGGAATGTCAATTGTCAATTGTTTCTGTTAGTTTAAAATATTATAATTTTCTACTAAAATTATTTATACCCTGCAAATATTATTGGACCACCTGATCCATTTTGTTTAAATGGACTTCTCCATGGACTGGTCCGATGTAATGCAAGCATGGACCATGTCATTGTTAAAAAGTGTTTGTAGTGAGACGACATGTCTTTGTTTTTTAACGACATGTTTTCGTTTTTAAACGAAGTTAAAACTAATCCTCTTGTGTATACAATGGAGTAGTTTTAAGACTACTCCTTTGTAACCTAACGATGGGTTATATGGTCCTGCCCTAGGACATCGTAATGTTAAATACACCATGTTTTTCCCATACGTTTGGGTTACTTTTGGAGTAGTCCTAGTCCCTTGTGGGATACACTTTACACGCGTGTTTGGACTAGTCCTATAATTTGCAAAATAGTATTATAAAAATAAAATTTAAATACCTATGATAATTTCTCATATTATAAAAAAGAAAAGACTGAAAGTTATGTTTTGATGTACATACTAAATATAAATATTTGGGCTAAATATTTTAAAAAAATATGTATAATATGTAGTTGAGTGTTTTGTTATTCTCCCAAAATGTGTTTTGTTATGCATTAAAACCTTCATGCCATACTTCATCAAAAGCTTGAGAAACATCGACATTTTCTTCAAATGCTTTTCTTATGACATTTACTATTCGATGTGTTTGTTCAATTGTGCTGTGTTTTCTTCTAAATCCAAACAGATGGTTTGGAATACATCTATTGTCTTTTAAAATTGGTGTTAATTTTGAAACTAATAATTTCTCAAACAGCTTTGACATATTTGATAAGAAGCTAATAGGTCTATATGACTCAACTTTTGTCTGATCTTTACCTGGCTTTGGTATGTATTCTGTGCTTTGGTATCACGGTAACTAAGCAAACCTTAAATTATTGAGGACAGTATTCAAGGCGTAAAATAGAATAATTTTCTTTGCTATGCGAGGTAATTCTAAAAGCATTTTATTACTGATCTTATCAATGCCAGGTGTCTTCTTAGTGTTTAATGGTTTGTTAATAGATTGATATAAAATAAATAAATAAATGAACAACATGAATGACGAAATTCCAATTTCTTTAGTTTGTTTCTCATAAATTAGTAACCAATAAAATACCTTTGCCAGATTGCCGATTGATTAACACCAAGTTTTTACGATTTCTTGATTTGACGTTTTTTTTTCAAAAATAATTTTTTAACACCGAATTCATTTAAATTTTATACCACTGACAACCTACCATTAACAATGTAATGGTTTTTTTTGTTTTTACTATAAAATAATAGAAAAAATAACTATACAAATTTAAAATTTTTACTGTCCTGATAAGAGGCGATTTTTTCCAACTTCGTCTGGTAATTCCATATATAAACAGAAGCCATCTCTTTACAGGGCATTATCAACACTCTCTTTTTATACGGGCCGTAAAGTGCAATTCCTTATGACATTTAAGGGTGATTTTTTTTAGAATAAAACACGCTGCCCTTATAGAGAGCAAAGCATTTTTAAGAAAAGAACACCAAATTGCATTTTTTTAAATAAAATGTGATATTTTTTTGTAGAAAAGAAAACACCATAAGTCACATATAGCCTTTTCGATATCTCATATTTCAAATCTTATGGGAATAGCTGCTCTAGCAGCAACAGGTGGTAACTCGACCGCAATATCGTGAGATATATTTGGTGTTAATACGTTTTTCAAGTGACTAAAAAACAGATTTCCTTTTTCAATATCGTTTTTTTTATTTATTTATTTATTTAATTAGAAAAATTACAGAACAACAAGACTTTCAATCTTATATAATAGTACTGCTGATACAGTGGCACATTTATTTGAAGTTACTTAGAGATTAGAGAAATTATTTATATTAATAATAAGTAAAAGTAGACAATAATTTTAATATAGGTTACAAAATTTTAAGCAAAATGAGAAAATACAGTAGTTTTGACTTAGCTGCACAATCTCCTTTGCACGATTTTTTGTGCAGGTAAATCAAAAATGCAGTTATCTTAAATGCATTTACCTGCCTAAATGTGCAGGTACACAATTGTGGTTACCTGCATAAAAGTGCAGCTAAAGTAAAGTGTTTGATTTAAAAGTAGAATAAAAAAATTATTTTTTTAATACATAAATTTATATTTTATTGAAATGTTTTTTCAACCCAGGAGCTTACTGGGAATTTGATCGTCAACGAGCTCATGTTTTAATTGTGGACGATTCCTACACGTGCTGATTCGTATGAGAGATTCTTCCATAACGCAGCGAAAAACGCTTATATTAATCGTAAAGGGAATCGTTTATGATGTATGTTGAGATTATCTAACGAGTCTTTCAAAAAGCATGCTAAGAGTCGCATGAGACTCATGTATATATTATTTTACAACTTGTGAAAAACGCAGCCGTATGACTAAGCTACCTAAATAAGGGCATCAGGTGTATTTTTCATGAAAAAACTTCTAATTTTCATACAATTTCTATAAAAAAAACCTTAAGGCCGTGAAATCAACACCATCCTGTCGTAAAATCCTTTTTTGCAGATCCTTAGGCCGGTGTGTTTTATTAAAATTGAATTGGCAATAGCATTTTCATACTTCAAAAACTGTCTTATTTAGGTAGCTCAGTAATTGTTATACGACTCTTACAGAGAGTCCCAAAAGGTTCATTTCAAGATTTAAGGACGAGCGTGTCAAAAAATAAATAAAAAAAATAAAAAAATAAAAAATATTTAGATGTTTTTGTTACTCGTCAGATAATCGTCAGAAGATTCTGATTAGGAGTTGTATATTAAACATAATCGTCTAACAAACAGCCTATGCTAGCTGGGAAATAACAGATCATTTTATACATGTATGTATGAAAAAAAGAAAAGAAACATTAACAAAAACAATGAGAATTCACAAAGAACATAAAACATAAAAAACAAAATAACTGCGATTTATATTTTTATAAACAGCTTAAATTGGATATTTATGTGAAAAAATGGCCACCATATATTTGTATGTGTGCAGCGAACTTTGATGTTTTGTATGAAAATATTTTAAAGCAGCCCAAAAATATGAAAAATGTGCGGGTATACAAAATGCACGTAAACAAGGATTTTGAAGAATAATTCCAGAAAATATTTATTTTGGGCAGTTAAGTCAAAGTGCAGCTAACTTTGATTTTTTGTATGAAAATAATTTTAAAATGCCAAAAATTTTGTGCATTTATCTTAAATGTGCAGGTATAGAAAGTGCACTTAAAAAAGGAATTTGTATGGAATTAGAAAGAATAATTCCAAAAATGAATCATTTTGTGCAGTTAAGTCAAAAGTGCACGTAAACAAAAGGCAGTTAAGTCAAAACTACTGTATTGTAATGTTAAAGTGCTTAGCATTGCCTAGGACTTGTATATTAGATGGGAGTTCATTCCAGAGACGGATGGCATTAACGAAGAAGTGTCTTTCTGATATTAGTTTACGGTATAGAATGGAGTTTATTTTGTATCCTATATTGGATCTTGAAAACGTTATGCTTTTGTAAAGATACTCAGGTTATTTACTATAACTAATTTTGTGCAAAAATAGTATAGTGCGGCATTTTAGTAGGTTTTCAAAAGGTACATTAAAGATTTGATATTCTACTGTATCTAGTTTTACCATAAATATGTATATCTTGCAACATTATTAAATGTAACTTTGATCTTAGTCTGGCATAGTGAATTGCAGCTAGAAAAAATTTCGCAACCATATAGAAGTGTCGGCAGTAAAAATGTCCTGGCAAGAAGCATGCGTATATTAAATGGAGTGAAATATTGCGTTGTCCAAAGATTTCTTAGCATAGAGTAAGTTTTTCCACAAACGAAGTTTACGTGACTTGACCAGGTTAGTTTATTATTAATTACAATTCCAAGGTTTTTTGCAGTATCAACTATGTCAATTACGGATTGCCCAACGAGTATTGGTGGTAGATTTGAGTGTACATAGCTGCTTTTGCTTATCAGTATTGCCTTGGATTTTTTTGCGTTTAAGCAAAGACCATTTATTAAGGCCCATCTATAAACTTTATCAAGATCATGGTTTAACTTTTCGATGCATTCATTGATACTAGATGGCGAACAGCTAATGTAAAGTTGTGCATCATCAGCGTACATGTGAATTCCACAATAGCTGACTCTAGACGGTAAGTCGTTGAAATAAATTGAATATAGAAGAGGACCCAGAATTGAGCCTTGCGGTACACCTCTTGATGTCAAACAAATGTCAGATTTTTGAGAACCTGAGCATACAAATTGAGTTCTGTTATAAAGATATGACGACATTAATTTAACAGCAGTGTTTGAGAAATGGCACATGTGTTCTAATTTTTGGCAGAGTAAAGTGTGTTCGACAGTATCAAATGCCTTTGAGTGATCAAGTAAGATTAGAAATGATATCATGTTCTCATCCATCTTTGATCGTAGTTCCTCACAAACGTCGATTAATGTAGATATACAGCTTTGTTTGGGTCTGAAACCAGATTGCCTATCAGATAGTATTGATTTATTATATAAGTGTTTTGTCATTTTCCCATTGACTAACCATTCAAGTTTCTTAATGGTGCTTAGATATAACTGGCCTTTTTAGATTTCTAGCTGGACGCCATAATGAGTAGTCTGATTGTGGAGTTCCATCAAGTTCCTTAAGATATTTTTCTAGAGAAGCCGTTTTCTGAGTGTGCAGTAACTTTCTAAGCCTTTTTATGCACTCTTTTAATAAATTCTTCAGTTGCGGGGATCTGTAAAGTTGTCACTCTATTCGAACTCTCCTTTCCTTAGACGCTCGACATCTGAGGAATATATTTTAATATTTTTTGTTTTTTTGGGGGCAGTACTGGAATGTTGAACAGCTAGTTTTAGATAACTGTCAAAATTAACAATAGAGCGATCCACATTCTCCGGTGTTCTAAGCGGAATATTTTCTATGGGTGCTGAGAAATTTTTTATATTTTAACCAATTTATTTGTGTGGCTGACGTCGCTAAGTAACCAGATACAATTCTATTGGGGTTCATTATAGTAACATCTGTAGGTTTGTGGTCGGAGGATAATTCTAAGGAAGCTTAAACATGAATCGTTTCTGTGGGGATGTTTTTAACCACGCCAAAATCTATAACATCTGGAAATTTTTGCTGATCAGTAGGCCAATATGTTGGTTGTCCGCTCGCGACCACATTTAAATCCATTTTAGAGATTTTATTAAACAAAACACGACCCTTTGGTGTTATAAGTCGTGACCCCCAGAAGGTATGTTTAGCGTTATAGTCGCCAGTGGCCACAAAACAGGGTCCTAGTGATTTATAATATTCACAATACTGACTTTCTGATATTGGAAATCTAGGTGGAGAGTATAAAGATGAAATTACTATGTCTCGATTTAGCTCTTTAACACAAATGTTTGTTGCTTGCAGATAATCCTCACGATGATCACACATTAAGTAGTGTTTGACTCGAGTTTTTATCAAAATGGCAGAACCTCCACAAGCTCTATCTCGAGGGTCCTTGGTACCATACAGTATATAACCATTAATTTTAAACATTTTTCTTGAGGTCGAATGAGAAACCATCATGACATCATCAATTTGTTTACTTTTAAGAAAATATCCTATCCTAATTCATTTTATGTTGGCGGATTCTAAGAATTTCCTGCATCATTTTACCCATTGTGTTCGTAAAATTATTTACTGTTTGCACTAATGTTTCCATAATTTTTTCTAAACGTCTTAAATTTGAAACTGGAGTTTCATCATTACTTAACGAAGCACCTTGCATTGGCATGTGGTTTGATTTTAATACGTTAGCATAAGAGGTTCTGTAAATACTAGCCTGCATAGCCTGAATGTCATTAGTGTTTGCTTGATTTGTTACCTGCGTTTGAGGGGGACTAGTTTTATAATTGGCAGTGTGATTACCGCCACAGTTGCTGCATTTTTTTACGTTGGGGTCGATTTTAGACTTATCGCAAAGAACTGTACCATGTACTTCACCACATACTACGCAAACAGGGGGTAAGTATCAGTATGCCTTAGTATGACCAAATTCTTGGCAGTTTAAACACTGAACGGGTCCATTTCTTTTGTGCGGCTCCTCTATCTTGATTTTCCTGTACAGGATATATTTTAAGCTGCATATAGGATAAGTTTCGTTTTTTTTAGCTTAACATCGCCGGGCTCTAACTCCACTCGAAATAGTGGTTGGGGAATTTTTTCCCTATTTTTAATATTAATTACATGTTTTATTTTTAGGCCTTGCTCTTCCAGGAATGATTTTTTTCTCTGGGCCCACACATGAGTCAATTCCCTTAATCACTACCTGAAGACCCTTACTGCTCTTCAGTTGGTATGTATAAAAGCTTTTTTTAAGTGCTTCAAATTTGTTAATAATTTTACGAAAATCATTCTCATGATTTACTTGTATTTTCGTTTCGTTTATACTGCCACGCTTGATTGCAGCTACGTAAAACGAATTTTCACCTATCACCGAGATCAAACTCTTTATTAGTTCATTTGAGTTTTGCTCCCTAAGATATATCGGGGGAGGCTTGAACGATTTTATCACGTTTGGTGCTTCAGAGGAATCATCCTCCAGAATTGCAAAACGATTTTGTGAGTGCATTCTATCAAAATATGGTACTTTTGAGGCCGAAGCAACAGCTGAAGAGGTAGGGCTGCGACTCCGTTTGAGCACTGTACCTGTCCACACCAACTTGTACTTGAGGCTTTTGACAACTTTTTACTTGTGGGTTTTCCATTGCGTCTAAGTTTGAGTTCATTGTAACATTCCTTACTAAGATTGTTTTTGCCGTCGCGGCTACACTTGCAGTCGCTGCATTACTTGCAGGCTCGGCACTTGTTACAAAAGATAGTTTAATATTTTTTAATGTATTACAATCGACCGTTTTTGCAAACACGAGGGTGAAAGGGAACGTGTTCGAATAATTGGCTTAGCCGTTTGGTAGTTATTATTGTTTTCTTTTGTCTAATTTATGTCAGCATTGCATTCTTTAGCATTTACTGTTACGTATGCATTTCTTTCATTTAGTTTTATTGTTGTTTCACTGATTTTACTCATAAAACAAGTTGTTTTTGTTTTCCACTTTTTTTTGCTGTGCTTTTAATATTTTTACCCCCGTATTTATAAACGATTATTACATTTATATATATATATATATATTTGTTCCTTTTACTCCTGCAAGGAGCATAGGGCCGCCGATTATTACATTTAACAAACGTTAATTAAGGCAAATTTTCATACAAAATTTGTTTTGTAACCCTTAATTAAATTTAAAAATTTTTTATAAATACGGGCGTTATTATTTAATTTATATATGTATGTATATATATTTTATTAAAATCGGTGGACGATAAGATACGTAAAAATCAACCACAAAAAAATTGTTCCCGTATTTATATACATTTAAAAATCTTAATCTATTCCCGCGAAGCCATTCGGCTTGTCTGCAGGAAATGTAATAAGGTATTTAAATAAAACAAAAATAGATAATAGATATAAATATAAATATAAAGTATATTTGGTGTATAGTTTAATTATTAGATTTTTCCTTGTGTGCTAATAAGATATTCCTTTAAGTAAGTTTTTCTTCTGTATGGATTGTAATATTTAATAGTTGTGTTGGTATGCTGTTGAAAATATTAGGAAGCGTTGTTTCGAACGAATTTTTGCCATAGTTGTTTTGATGACTTTCCACATGATACCGTCCTTCTGCTCGTTGCCTAGTGTTGTATGCGTGGTATGTTGGCTTTGAGTATCTACGATCGTTATAAAACTCGTTGATAAGTGTATAGTGGTAAATACTTTTGACATTTAATATCCCTGTTGGCCCCGTCTTTAAGACATCCTCGAAAACGGATGCACGACAATGTTAATTCCTGCCCGACATGTGAGGGACAGCAGGAACAAATCGTCGACATTTTCGAACAAGAGTCGCGAAAATTGTGCACGACACAAAGAAAGACAATGTCGCCTACTTTGTCGTCAACGACTAGATGCATGACAATGTTGACTATTTTGACATCCAGGACAAAAATTATTATATGGTTATCTATTTCAGACAGTTTTTTAGTATGTATGGTTGGAATTTTAATTTCTGTTATATGTGTTATATTCGACTCTTATAAGCAATCCTAAAGTTGACAGTGAAGTATTCACCCTTATTGTGCTTGACGTAGTCGAAAAACGACAGGAGTCGTAGTTGCCGTCGTTTTTACAATTTTATGTTACCGTCTAAAATTTTCGACTAGCAAAAATTTTGTAAAAGATTTACAATGTAAAAGAATACACGTAATTAAATTATTTTGAAACACCCTGTCAAAGATCTGTCAAACAAGTGTTTAAAGAGTACACTCGCTTGTGTGCCCCTTTTAATCGCAACGACAAAAATCGTATAATGTGAATGGGCACTAACATATAAGTAGCCCTATTTACATGTACATAATTAGATTAATTAAAACACAAAAAAAATTTTATAATTTTACTTTTTATAAACTCTTCAAGTTCAAGTTTTTTTTAATTTCTAGTTCGGCTTTGCGTATTTCTAAATGAACTTTTCTGTTTTTCTCTTTGCTTTTGAATTCCGCCTTATATAAAGCAATTTCTCCTCTTAAGCATTCTCCGTGTGTAACGTTATAATTCCAACAATTTGTTTTTCAAACCCAAGCATAACTCTTTTTGCAGTTTTACTTGTTGTTTTAAAAGTCCTTGTTTCGCTTGGTTTTTATTTTTTCTAAGCGGAGGTGTCTAGGTGAAGTACACGGGCTTTCAATTTAGGTAATATCAATTATTGTGTCTAAATTGGGCTCGGGGTCTGGTGAAATCCTTTGGTTTCTCTAAATTCCAAATGGATATTTATGTTCGGCAATAGCACGCATGTCTAAAAGATCAATTGCTGCTTCTACGACAGCTGAAAAAGTATTTTGTTTGAACCGCCCACCACCTGTTGCATAGCTTTCAGCTTTGTTATGAGCGAGTTTTTTCTTTAATTTAAATTTAAAATCAGCCCATACCTTCATCTAACCCTCTCCGGAACGAGTGTTCCACTCCTCTTTAATATTACTTTGCTTATACTTTTATGGAAGGCCTTTTGACAAATAAGATATTTGCTCCTTTATTGTTAATACTTCGCAAATTGTGCGGCAGTTGTGACCTTTATCCTAAACTATACACCAGAGTTAGGTACACAGTAGGGTGATCGATCGAATAGTATTCGACCGGTTTTAACCGGTTATTTTAGTTTTGCCCAAGTCGAATATTTTAAAATGTCCATTTTTCGAATATCGAATAAACCGGTTATTTTCGTAAAATAAACCGGTTACTTTATTAATGTGTAATTTATATATGTTTTCCTTACTTTTGTTATAAATGTACCCGTAATTTAAGTATTTTTCTAATTGAATATTTGGCAAACTTAACTTTTTATAAAAAATGTCAAAACAAAATGAAACAAAAGTCAAAAAACATTATGAGCAATGTAAATACAAATCGCTTATATAAGCGTGTGTTCTTGTAACAAAAACCAAAAACAATTCAAAATACTACAAAAAAGTTCAGCTTAAAAAGTAATCAGCAATTTGACAGTATTATAATTACTATATATATATCTTTATAATCTCTGGTGATAATAATAAAGTGACTTAAAAGAAAATGGTACTTAAACGGCCCTAAAATGATAAGTTGCAAAGGTTATTTAACGTCACGACTTGTTAATCACTTTTAATTAGTCTACAAGCTTGACATAAATATACGCCAAGAAAAACTTGGCCCTGTTCCATGTAGTTTTTGAGAGACTTCAAAAATTACTTTGCTAAAATATGCTGCCAATAATGAATGAAAAACTCTTAAGTAGTTCAGCATATCTTCATGCTTAAAACTAAAACATACCGGCGGAATCAACGTTATGGGAAAATTCATCAGTTTTATTTAAATCAAAAATGTCCTGGAATGGTTTAAATTGTGATCGACGAATTCACAGATATTTTATACAAAAAGCAAGTTCATATTACTATTGTTTCTATAATGCTGAAGCGAAAAAAAATTTAAATATATAATCCTGGATAAGAGGTTTTGTTTGTCACTTCTTAAAAATATGACTGAAGTTTACTGATTCATATAGACATGCTTAACCAGCAATAAATTAAAACTCATTTACAATAAATTTGGGAGAATATCTCAAATAATAAATTTATTAAATTCCTATAATTTTTTAAAACCTAAGTTTTTCAAAAATTATACAGCTTTGTTCACACCTATTAAATATTTGACTCCTAACGTAACCACTAGTTTTCTCAAAGAATTTTTTGCTTTTGCAAAACGTTTGGCTAGAGCAAACATTATGTAACGGTTTCTTAACTACATTACACATAAATACAATTATCATCTTATACATGAAGTTTAGCAAATAAATAAATATTGTTTAAAATAAAGCTTAAGTTTAATCAATTTACTGGTCACGCTTTTTATTTTGATTTTATCGTCAAATATTTGTGGTCCGAACATACCTTAAGTCATATCTATGTATTTTTTTGGTTCCTTACCTTCGTAAATCGTTTTGTTTTTATTATAATTAACTTTTTATTACAAAAACTAATTTGATTTTTGTATTTTTATGTATTCGAATTAAAACCGGTTAACCGGTTATTTTAAAAATGCTTAACCGAAAACCGGTTTTTTTAAAATAGCAACTATTCGGAATATTCGAAAACCGGTTATTGAAAAAAGTCGAATAATCGAAAACCCTAGTACACAGGCACATAAAAACCAAATTATATTTCAATGATAATACATTTTTTGCATTGAAATTATTTCTCAAATAATTTTATTAACGTCTTGATCAAAATGTTTAACGACAATTTTTGACACTTTTGACAGACAAATACGCCAAATACGGTACTGTTTTAACGTCGTTTTTGTAATAGATTTGAAAAGTGTCGTATTCATTGTCGTTTTTCGCCAATCACGGTACCGTTTTTAAAAAACGACTTCTTTACGCTGCAAAAACGCCAAAGACAATAAGGGTGATTAACTGCATGTAATCCATTTTCCAGCCCGCGAATAACTTCATCAGCATTTTTCGGTCTTACTGGTTAGAGCTAATTTGTAAATTTTTTGTAGGTATTTAAATCAACAATTAAAAAAAAAAGAATATGAGAATTTTAAGAAAACGAAGCAAGTGATTAAAGAGCATCCAAGAAAACTTTGTCGTCAATAGCATTAATACAAGAAAACTTGTAAGACAGCAATCTGGCCAACTGAGCCCAGTTGGCACGACAATGTACATTCCTGCACGACACGTAAGGGACAACTAATGCAAATCGTCGATGACATTTTCAAACAAGTGTCGCGTAATTCGCGCACGACACAAAGAGAGACAATGTCGCTCAGCCTCTCGTTGATGACCACATGCACGACATTGTCGTCCATATAGTCGTTGATGACCACATAAACGATATTGTCGTTTATATTCAACGTCAACGACTGCGTACAAGACAATGTCGATGAAGTTACAAGAGTTACAGCTTACACAACAATGTCGCCTATAAACCTAAACGAATAAATAAAAATATACAATAGCACATACATATTTTTAAAATCATATCTTAGTCTTTGAGTCAGACTTGACTGACTGATTCTCTTCGCTTTGGTTGTTTTTTATTGTTATCGTTATTTTACATTTATTTTTAATTTTTTATTGGGAACAAATTATTTTTGTTTGTTTAGAAGACAGCTTACAAGACAATGTCGCTCATTTTGTCGTGCTTAGAAGTTGATAATTCCGACCAAAAATCACCAAAGATATTGGGAGTCACATTTGACAGCCTCTTCATGTCATCGGCGCATGCCACTGCAATCTGCTATAGAATGCGGAGTAGAAATAAGGTCCTCAAGTCTCTAGCCGGCAGCACTTGGGGCATGGAAAAGGAAACCTTGTTAGCTACATATAAAATGATTGGCCGGTTAGTGCGTGGACCCCAAGAGTCATTGATACTCAGTGGAAGAAGCTTCAGAGCTGCCAAAATGCCGCCTTAAGGACCGTAACAGGCTGTGTTCAGGGGACATCAATAGAACACCTGCATGATGAAGCGAAGATTATGACGGTCAAGGAACACAACATAATGCTGGCGAAGCAGTTCCTTCTGGGATGTCATCGGAGGGGACATCCGAACCACTATCTGACGGAGTTAGACCCCCCCAGAGACATGTCAGGAAAGATCTTCGCTGGTATGAGAGTGAACTCCAACAACACATGGATTCTATGACAGACCACAACTCATACAATGCAGCTCTGAATGCAGTTCATAGGGAGCCGGTGGAGAATGCGATGAACAGCCACCGAGACAATATCGTGTTAGCAGGTCGATCACCACTAGTTGCAACGAAGAGCGGGACTTACCACGACGGACGAGGTTGACATTGGCGCAATTGAGATCGGGATCGTGCGCACGTTTAAGCTCGTACTGTTCAAGAATAAATATTACCATCCCTAACATTTGCCCTGCATGTGGAATAGGACCACACGACGTACGACACCTATTCAACTGCAGTGCAAACCCAACCCAGCTAGAAGAAGTGTATTTATGGGCCCGCCCTCGTGAGGTAGCACAGCTACTAGGCCTTGATTTAGCTGAGTTGGATGGACAGAGCGAAGAATAGAAAATAAATTTTATACATACTTGTTTTTCAAGTCGAGCTGTTAAAACAACAACAACCACATCAACGCCCACAGTCCCAAACACCAAGGTGATCATAGAGGCCATTGAATCGTTAGCGGAGGTTCTGTGCGTAGATGAATAACCTATCTATGTTCCAGCGCAAGGCCGGAGCATGTACAATTTACATTGTACACAATTGTATTGGTATTTTAATTAATTTGAATTTAATTTATTAACGTTGAACTTTGTTTATACATACATATATTTTTTGAATTTTGTTAACAAATATTATAACCACTGAATTGTATATTGAACATTGAAATTATTATTATAACTTATTAAATTTGTATTGTCAATCTAATAAGTTTGAATTTCCATCCCTCATAATATTTAGTACTCGCTACAAATAGCAAATGTCAATTTTATCCAAACTTCGTTTAGACTCATAACCGAAGTTTCACATAAATTGAATTAAAAAATTGATCACTTGCAGTTCGTACCTCAGTGCATATGCTTGCTTTTTAACCTTTACTTTAGTATTTTTTGCTTTATACAATTAAACATACATACAATACAACATGTATTGTGCAAATCTAGGATATAAAAGAAACCTTAACGTAAACCTAAACACCTCCTAACTGGTTTTTAATATCAAGTGCAATAAGCAAAAAGGTAAGAATCAGCATCTCAGCTCTCAAATAAAAGAAAGTTTAATAACTCTTCTTCTCTTTCTTTTATCTCAACATACTTCTTGATTGTAATTGCCTGAGGGTAATTATAATCAACATCTTCTCTCGAGCTTGGCCGATTAATTAAACTCAACCATCACCATTTATAAAAGATTCAAATAAGTCCTAGTATAAATCTTTTCACATATTTAATCGTTAATGAATTTTTGTCATATAATGCTTAAAAATTCATACAAATTCGCTTATTTTTTTTGATAAAAAATGCAATTTTTTTACATTTTATGGTTTATTTCAAATTATTTTGTTTTTATCACAAAAAGAAATCAGATTGTAGCACTCAAACCAGAATTAAATAATTTTAAGAAATTGGGGACAATAAATGATTTTGAAACACCGTAATTTCAAGTTTTCGCAGCATTTCTGATGTACAAACCCTGCATTCTATGTTTATCTTTTGTGTTACTGTTAATGATTTTGCAGCAAACCTTAAAATTTTTGAAGTGTCGACTAATAATCTCTTACCCCCCGTTTCCATATGCAAGTGCAAGTTCAAAAAACTTAATACACTTTATCACACTTTCCCCGTAACATTCACACAATTTTTTTATTTTCAGCCAATTGGCTGTTTCCTCGATTTTTCGTTGATATGTAATACGCATACACTACTTGCATGTGGAAACGTAGGGTTACGCCGTAATTTTGTAATATAAAAAACTTACTCTAGTTGAGTTTTGTTAATTTGAAATTGAATTCAAATTCAATATGCGTATCGGTATAGGTATCGATATCACTGATATTTTATTTGAAGTATCGGTATCCTATTATTAACACAGCTATGTGTACAAAATTTGGAAAATATTTCTCTTGCCGTTCTTAAGATATAAAAAAAAACAATTGTTTGCCACGCCCATATTTTGTGGGATGTTGTGTGTTGATACCCTGTGTTTCCACCTAATTTAGAAATGTTGGCTATTGACGGAAGAACGAAGAGCCAAAGTTTTCAAATTAATTAAAAACATTTCGGGATTGGAGTAAAGAACATGCGATTTGTTGGTTGTGCTTAATTTCCAATTTTCATTCTTGATAAATACACTAAAGGCTCAGTTAGTCTTTACTTTCTGTTCTGTTACGAATCAGCTGATTTGTATTTGTTATTAAAAAACTTGTGAAATTGATTAGTTTTTCTGTTCTGTTGCGGTTCAGTTTGTTAAAATCAAAAATTTGTTAAGTAATTGTAAGTGACAGCAAATTATATAATAAAAAATACATATTTATATTGAAATAAACTATTTTTTTGATTTTAAGAATTAATAAAATTTAATTTCTTCAAATTGATGTGCTTTAAACTTATTGAAATAAAACAATGGACGGTGCAAAACTAATAAATTTGTCATAAATGGCTGATAAGTTGCTACAGAAAAAGTAACTATTACAATTCCGAAACAGAACGGCACCTAACAGAACAGAAACAGAAAGTAAAGACTAATTCTGCCTTAAGGCCCCTATAACGGTTTACAACTCAACTCAGTTACGTTGTAATTTCCTAATTTTTGTATTATTTGCGGTGAACAAAAACATAACAAAAATTACAACTGATCCAAACCAGTTGTCTTAATTACAACTCAACTGAGTTGAGTTGTAAGCCGTAATAGGGGTCTAAGTTTTATTGGGTGAAGATAAGCTAGTTCCTAAGCGAATTTCACTGGTTGCTTAGGCCAGATCATCAGGAAACCTTTTCCCAAAAACTTTAGAATATAAAAGTGTAGAGTAAATCAAAATTACAAACACTCAAATTTTATTTCCAACGATATCAAAGCTTAAACAAATACAAACAATAAACAGTAAGTTTTCTTGCAATGGAATTCCCCCAACATTAAATGCAGTAGTAAGCAGGTTAAGAAAAAACAAAATTAAATAAAACAAATTAATTTGTTGTTTTCGCAAGAATGTCAATCTTTACTTTTTTTTTAATTTTGTTTTATCTTTTTACCCACTTTTAACTACAATTCGAGTCGGAAAAACCTCAAACAATTGTTGGGGAATGTAGGAAAAGATAAACTCATTGTTTATTGTTGGTGTTTTGTTTAAGCTTTGATATTGTAACAAGTAGGACTTTGAGTGTTTAAAATTCTTATTCGCGTTAGATTTTTATTTGTATAACATTTTTAGCTTTTCTAAAATCTTTGGAAAAGGTTTGCTGATAATCTGGCCTAAGCAACCAGTCGAATGCGCACGGAATCTAGCTTTCCCTCAACAATAAATTTCAGTGTATTTATCATATCGCTGGCTTAACATGTAAAGGCTCTAAGTCCATATTTGAAAATTTTACAGGAGACAACAAACAATCAAAATACATGTGATAAAATAATTTAAGAGATACGGTTAAACTGTAGTTTTAATTGGGACTTAGAGCGTTTTCTTGCGATAAATTGGACTTAGCGATTTTGCTCATCACTACAAAACAAAAATAAAAAATGAGATAACTGTAATTTTTTCTTTGTAAACAATGTATTTTTACTTATTGCACATTACTGCATTAAAATCTGAATTTCTTAAAAAAGTGGACTTAGAGCTTTTACATGTTAAGCCAGCGATATATGAAAAATTGGGAATTTAGCACGTCATACGGAAATCGTATTAATGATAAATTTCCCGAAAATAACTTTAATTTTACAAGTTTAGTTTATAATGCACGGTCACTTGCATATAATATAATAATTTTTTATTAATATGATTTAGGTATAGGAACTGGCTTATCCTCCAACAATAAATCTCAGTAGGTATTTATCAAGAATGAAAATTGGGAATTAAGCACAACAAACAAAATCTTATTTAATTAAAAATTATGTATTCAAAAAATTTCTTTGATACTATCTAAAGAACTGTAAGAAAAATATTGTCCACACACAATCTCTCTGAGGAATGCAGTTCTCGTAAAAAGATATTATAGATTTCTGTATATCTGAAGAACGGCAAGAGCCAAAGTTCCCAATTAAGGTACAAGCATCTGCTTATCAATAAACATCATCCGACAAATGTGGACGGTATAGGAGAAGTGGGCGGGACACAAAATAGATTAATTTCTATCTAATGAACGGTATTTATATTACTTTCTGTTCTTATCGCAACATGGTGAAGAGTAGGACATATGTATAAGATTCGGCGGCTGAAGTGCACTTTACGGGGCGTACGAAAATAAAATAAAAAAAATATGGCACCCGAGTCAGAATAAAAAAGAAAAAAACCATAATTAAAATTTAAGGGGGCTGACACCCGTGGGCCCCCTGGACCCAAAAAACTGCCCCGCCCAATTAGTGATATGTGTGGTTACTCAAATTAAAGGCAATTTGCTCACGATTGCAAATATGTATTTTGTTTTTGTATTCGCATATTACATATTCCTCTCTAGGGTGTTTTTTCTGGATCCACGGGGGCCCACGGGCCTCAGCCCCCTAAAATTTTAATTTTGTTTTTTTTGATTTTAATTTTTAGAGGGCGTTCAATTTTTTTTATTTTATTTTTTGCCGATTCGGCTTAGCCGAATATACTTTACATGTTTTTTAAAACATATGTAGGTATTTAAAATTGTTTTAAGCATGTTTTATGCACATAGGTACATATTTACCAATAATAAATTCATGAAATTTCCTCTCTATTGATGGGTTGCACTGCACCTATTGTAAATTTTAGAAAACATATTTCAACATTATTTCTGAAACAAGCAAGAAACAAACGAATTTTATTTAACACGTATGGGAAGATGAAAATTAATTACCACAACCGAATACGGTTGATTTGCAAAATTCAATAGTTATAATAATATAATATGTACATATATAATAAATAAGACTTGGTATGAAAATATTTTTATATTTTTCAATAGTATAATATGCTTTGAATTATTTTCACATTTTTTCTTGCATACCTACCTCTTGTTTTTTGAAACTTTTTTCTTTTGGTTTTTCCTCCCTTCTTTTTTATGCGTCCATCAATTTATTAATAATAATTGTTTTTTAACATTTCCATATTTTTAATTCCTATAAAAATGCGGAGCATTATAAAGTTTTATGGCTCTTTTTAAGAAAACTGCACAGTTTTGTTATTGTTTATTTAATTAAAATTCGCACAAATTAATTTGTTTACAAGTACGGAACTGTAAATGAAAAAAAGATTTGTCAATTAAATTCAGTGTTGCCAGTCCGTGTGTAATTACAAATAGTGTGTGAAATTTCTACTAACATGTGTAGCTCAAGGCCCATCTATCAGGTCTGCTTACTTGTACAAAAACAAAATACGTTTCTTTTTAATTGTCAAAAATTTACTACCACATATACAAAGCAAAAGGAAAAAACGTGTATGTGTGGCATACCATAAACGTATACATGCACATGTAAACAACTTTTGACAACTAAAAAGAACATAAACAATGATCATCGGGCTTCTTGCACAGACCTTTTCAATGGGCCTTGGTGTAGCTCATGTCGTCGTATGGTACAAACACTACATAGACATGTCTGTGGTATGGTATGCCGCATGGCACTTTTTACATAAATTGAATTATAAGTCATTTCTGTATAATAAATGTGCCCTCTTTTCAGTTTTTTGATATCTCGAATATATTAAGATATATCGAATGGTTTCTATTTAATGTTCGCTTTAACAAATACTCTGATCGGCTTAAAAGACAATTAAAAATATTAGTATAATAAATGGTATATGGGGCACAAAACAGGTTTGCATTGATAACTTTGTATACTTTTTGCAAAAAGTTATAACGACTTTAAGTTTCAATAGAAACATATTTTTAGCAAAAAAATCTATCATGCAGTTTACATTTAAAATTTATACAAACAGTATAAAAAAATATTTCTTGTTCCGCGCGGCAAACCATTAACCACCTGAAGTGTATTCTGTGACCTGAAGATGTGTAATTAGTTTGATGTGTAATTTGTGTTTACTTTGTGTTCTATTATATTATTCATTTTTTACCCTAGGTCTACACTAAAGATAAATATATCAACAAGTTGGCAATAACGTCGGCAGAATAACAGAGCAATATTTCTTATTGCTCAGCTTATGTTAATGGCATGGGAAAACGTATTTATGTTAACTCATAGTTTGAAAAAATCAAGAAAGAAGGTGCAGGTATCTTACAAGAATTATTATTATTAATATAAATTCTTTCTTATTGGACTTTATTATTTAAATTTATATTAATTCGTTTAAGCATGAGGTCATTTTTAATACAAAAATATTAATTTTTTATTTTTGTTAATGTAAAATTATTATTTTTTTATAAAAAAGAACTCGAACTTAAACAAATTAATATTAATTTTAACAATAAAGATTGAATAAGGAAAAAATTATAATGTTTGCAATATTATTTTAGTGTTTATTTAATTTTTTAATTTAATTATTTTACTACAATTATAATTTGCTGCAATTTCAAAAACTTAATTTCTTTCTCACACAATTTGCTTCTATTTTTTTTCTTTTTTGCTTTTTTCTTTCAACTGACAACCAAATTGGCGTTTTTTGTAAGCAATAATTGTCAACGAAAATGGACTAACAATTATTGCAACATAAATTGTTAGCAATAAATATGTACAAAAAATTGCTGTCTACATTAAAGATAACATAATTTTGACAATTACTGCAATATATGTCGCAATAATTATCTCTGGTATAGACGGGCAGTTACAGCCAAGTTTTTCTTTTCAAACATTTTTTATCACAAACTGTCATATGTGATTTTTATTTCCTTGACATTTGTTATTTGATCACTTTATGCGATTCACTTTCGTGCACTTAGATTTTAAAATAATATAACTTTGGATTTTTGAAACTTTTCACTGACACTCCATCCTCTGCTACAGTACGCCTGGCAAGCCTAGGTTATACCCAGTGTTGCCAGAACTTTAGGGGGTAAAATCAGCAAAAAAACCAGAGAACCAGAAAACCAGAAAGGCAAAACGTGCCGACCAAGCATTCAAAAAGAGCTAATAATTGCTAAATTTAAATAACAAAGAGTGTTCTTTTTTAAACCGTTTTTCTTATTCATTTTTGTACTTATATTAAAAAAATGTAATATATGTACATATTAATGTTTAATAAAATTTCTACTTAAAAATTGTATACAAATATATATCATAATATATGTAACATTTCAAAAAATTGAATTAAAAATATGAACAGTCATTTTTAAAAAGTGTGGAATGCTTCATTTGGCCATATGTTTGGTTTTATATAAAATTTGGACTTTTTATATGTTTCAATTGAATTTATTTTTACAAACATGCTTGCTTCGCAAAGGTAATTTATTGCTAAGAATGGTGTATATATAGAAAGATTTGCGGTGCAATTTACGTTTCTGTCGGAACATCTGGGGAAAATTACATATCTGGTTAAGATAGTACAACATCGTTTAATGGCGCCATACTTTTTTATGTTTGTGAGTGTCCGAATGGTGTAATAAATGAAAATGTTAAGCTTTTATTATTGAATTGTAATATTTACAAGCTTTTGACGGATTTATTTGTTGGTTTAATTCATTTTTTAAACACAGGATTTGATTCCCAAGCCTTTCTATTGTATTGACCGAAGAAAAAAATGTGTACATATATAAAATTGAACCTAAGGCGAAACAAAAGGGTAAAGAATTATTTACTGACAGATGTTAAAAGTGTCAAACGTTTCAATATCACATTTGAAAAGTGCCTGTGTTAGCTCCTTTTTAAAAAGAGCTAATTTTAGCCCCATAATAACTAAGTGCCGGTTCACACACGTCAAGTCTTGAGCTTTTAGGAGAGAAGGGAAAAGATAATGCCATATCTTTTCCCCTCTCTCCTAAAAACTCAAGACTTGATGTGTGTGAACCGGCACTAAGTTCGCAATACTGCAAAACCCAATGATTTTACATCAGAAAAAGTGTTTCCCGGAATTCAATTATTATATTTCCCGCTTTCCCAGAATTTGTTTTTGTGATTCCGGGAAATAAAACATTGCTCATAGTTTTAGAAAACAGCTATTTTTGCTCTGAACTTTAATTTTCTTTTCTCTAAAAATTAGCATCTGTGGATGGGTAGGTTGTCAATTACAAGTAATGAGTACATACGTAAATCAATGTCTCCTGCTGCAATAACTCTATTAAAAGCAGGATAGGCAGTGCAATAGTTGATAATTACTAAATTTTGTGAAGTAAAGAGTTGATAAAGATCATAAATTTAAAATAAGATGCAGGTAGTAAATTCTCATTTTCCATGTACAAGTCTTAAAAATAGGAGATACCTAATCATATCGCTCCTTTCAAGGCGAATTTATTACAGGTGGTCTTAAAAGCCCTGCTGAAATTAGCGAAAATCCCAGTGGGATGTCAAAATTTTGTTTATTCTTTTTTATTATCTTTGTTTCTGTTTTGTTTTATTTCTGTTTTTGACATTGTACAATGATTTTACAAAAACAAATTGCTTGTGGTTTTTTTACCAGTTGTACTGGTTGTAATACCGAGATTACATGGGATGAATTCGCCTTGGCTCCTTTATTGCAACATTGTCTTATCTACAAAAAAAAACCTAGCTTGGTAATATACCCGGGAAGTGCAGGGAAACCGAAATAAAAAAAATACAGAAACTCGTGTAAAGCGGCCCATACACTTGTAATAGTATTGTACATTATATTCGCCATGTAATTTCCATTTTTTCCTTCATTATGCAATTAGTCGTACAATGGTTTCAATTTAAATATTGCTCAACTTTCATTAACATGAGGGTTACACGATCAAGTTTTGCCTATCAAGTTAGTATATGTAAAAGACTATCAAGAACAACTTGATCGTGTGGCCGCAGAGTTAAGTAGACTTCTTAACTATTAACTTTAATTTTTACTTTGTTGTAAATAAAATTTAAACAATATATATCTCATGGCGAATTTTTTTTAATTTTTGGCGTATTATAGCGATACGGAACAAATTAATTTTTTAGTATTTATAAAAAATATTTTTAAACATTTAAATAAAATTATTTAAGTGTCAAAAACTAAAAAATTAAAGGCCCAACCACAATGTGTTTAAGTTGGCTTAAGCAAATGTTCGAATACGTGTTAATTATATGAGGCAAACTATTTTGAACTTAAGGAAACTTTTTGCTAAGTTTAATTAAACTGTCATTTGCTTAAGCAAGGTGCAAATCTAATCGCACATTCCGTACGGAATCAAATGTTTTTTATTTTGTTTTTTTTAACTACATTTGAGAGACTTTTTCTTAATTTTTGACAGTAGGTTAAGTAAGGCTATGCATATTATGGTTAGGCCTTAATTCTTTGGCGATATTTGTCATAAATGCAAAAAACTCTAATACATACAAAGCAGAGTCAATGTATACAATTTTATGCTAGATGAAATAATCTCGTTTCTGACGGAAAGAACAAAAATTGTGCGGCTTAAAAAATGTTCTCGTCTGTTACTACGTTAACAACTGACATGATTTGCTGTTATGCTGGATACAGACAGTGCAATGTACATGCAATCTGTTTCAATCCAACCTCAAAATATCAAATCGTTTTGATGTTGATGCAATCTGGAATGAATGAAAATTAATATAATTTGCTAGATTCCGTAAATGCATTGCATTGTGTGTACCCAGCACTATAACATGATCGTATAAAAGCGTTGTTAAAACACATGCAAATAGTGGGCTCAACTGATGTTTTTGATCTTCCACCGGTCATGGTGACACACGTGGGCAGGGCTGCCAGAAATTTTTAGCAAAAAATATTAATTTCACCAAAAAAAAATCTTATTTTTGAAGAAAAAATCTTATTTTTGGAGTTTTTTTATTATAAATAATAAAAACAATTCATATTTTATTTAATACATAAAATAAACAAAAAAAAACATTACAAAAAATTTAAATTCTTATACTAATTAGTTTAAATAATTTAAATTTTTTTTTAATGGGAACAAAGAAGGTTTTTTAATTGAATCTAACCTTCGTCTAGACAAAACAAAAAGTCTTGTTTTTGGGGAAAAAATCTTAAAATCTTTTTTCGGTTAAAAAATCTTAAAAAATAAGGTAAAATCTTACTTCTGGCAGCGCTGCACATGGGCAGCACAAAAGATCATCTATGTCGTGGTTAGGAATGGGCAAAAATATCGATATATCAAAATATCGATATTAAAAAAATAATCGATATATATCGCCGATATTTAAAATACAGATATATCAATCATTGCATATATCATACGTATTTTTAAACTAATATTTATTAATTTCAAATATCGATGTATCGAACGTATTTCTTATTTGCCATGTTATTGAAATTATTGTTAAGAAAAATAAAAAAAAAACAAAATATGTGTACATAGATACTTATGTACAAACATATTATATGCTATTCCATTGTAAGTTTTAATTTTTTTAATTTAAATTAAAATCAACAATAAAAACAAAAAAAAAGAGAGAATAAAAAACTGTCCGCTTGCAATATTATTGTATATGATATTCGCCCTATTATTTCCATTTTGTCCTATATTATGCAATAAGTCGCACTATGTTTCCATTCATTCAATAAAAAGGTGATCATAACCTATAGAAGTAACATAAACCGCATTCCCTTCCCTTTTACAATGTGGCAAGTGGAAGGCAGACTGACGAAGTTTGTTGGTGAGGGGTTGTAGAGGTAGAGTGTGTAGTACATGACTATCTGTACTAGACATTTTTTGTTTCTCTTTTCCACTTTTTGCAGTTTTCTTCTTGTTGCTTCTTATCATTTTTCTCACATCAATGGCGAAAGAGAACGAAGTAAGAAAATGAATACTCTCTGTCTGTCTTTTAATTTCGAGTTTGTAAAAGGTTTAGGCAAGTTAAAAAGGGAATAAGAAAAATGTCTGCCTTTCAATTTCAACATTGTAAATTACAATGTGGCAAGTGGAAGGCAGACTGACGAAGTTTGTTGGTGAGGGGTTGTAGAGGTAGAGTGTGTAGTACATGACTATCTGTACTGGACATTTTTAAACATTTTTTTGCTTATCTTTTACCCTTTTCGGCATTTTTATGTTGTTGCTTCATATCATTTTTCTCACATCAATGCCATTTTGGCTGTTTAGATTCTATGGTGTTAGTTAAGTAGTTGTGTTGAAAAAAGCAAAGTGTGAAAAGTCAATAAAATTAATTAACAGAAATTTAATAATAAAAAAAATTTTAATATTTGTAAAATTTAATTAAACTGCGTTTTGCGTATACATACATTTATTTTTTTGAAATTAGTATGTATATTTAAGTGCATTTTTTTAAGTAGCAAATTACTAGGCTGAAGTGAAAAAAAAAAAAAAAAAAAGAGTTTTGTACATATTTTTTAAAAGCAGAATGGTGGAGTTCTCATGGACTAGAGCTAGTGTCCAATCATTAATTGATTTATACGAACAGCTCGAATGCCTCTACAATGTGCGCTCAAAGAATTACACGAATAGAGACATTAAGGCCGCTGCCCTGAATTCCATTTTAGAAGGAATGAAAGAAAACTGTCCAATGATAACATTGGATGCCATAAAAAAAAATCAAGGGACTTCGTTCACAATTCTCAGCTGAATTAAGAACGGTACAAAATAAAAGAAAATCCGGTATGGGAACAGATGACGAGTATGTGCCAAAGTTGTGGTGTTACCAACAGCTTTCGTTTTTAAAAAACCATTTAAGTATGAGGACGAGCGTTTCCAGTGCGGTGAGTAAATCAAAGTAAATAAATAAATATTCCGCAATTATTAAATAATTTTATTTCTTTCAGGACGATATGTCAGCCAGCTTTATTGAAGACTGCTCGGAAACAGAGACTCCACCAACAAAAAAACCCAAAAAACGTTCGATACAACATGTCTGCCTTTCAATTTCAACGTTGTAAATTGGGACTATGAAGATCTAGGTGGAATAAGTAGGTGGCATCGTTACGGCAACAAATACAACATTACAACAAAATTGGAAATTACATCACCGTTTACGTCAAAAAATACTTTTAACAAAATTCAAAGCGTGCCGCTGAACGTGATGAAATAAATAAATTTTTAGCCAATTTTTATATTATTATAGCTAATATCTTATTTATTTTAACTAACAATTTTCAAAAACTTTATTACAATACAATAATCTCCGCACAAAACGTGGACTTTTTGTAAACATAAACAAAACTTTGACATAAACCCAGACAAGCAATGCAGGAGCAAAAAATCGCCATCTGGCGTAGTGCTGCCACCTGTTTATTTCAGCATGTGAAGACCTAAAATAATAGTCATATATTACACAGGGTCTCCACGTGAGATAAGATATAAGATTTTTATATCAGCAAACGTCAAATTCAATCGCAGAGAGCATTATCTTACTTGTAGACTCTCAAATAGTGTTAATATTAATATTATAATAAATATTATGAGACAGTTGTTATGAGAAATCTTATAACAACCATCTTATAAGATGAGCTGTCAAAAATACACATACATACATACATATAAAACAAAAAAAGACGCATTCATTAAATTGTTTAATTTTTAAGTGCAAATAGTGAAAATCTTGTAATAAATGTTTAAAAAAACAATATTTTTAACTAAAAAAATAGAAAAAACTAAATAAAATACTAAAAAACGACACAAGTTTACTGTACGAGAATCATTCGATTATGAAATCTTATAACATACGTGTTCCCCTTGTTTAAGATTAAGATTAACATGAAGAAATTTGTTCTCTCATTCTGCCGACGTTCTCTCACATATTATATCAGATATTATCTCAGGTGAAGACCCCATGTTAGAAGCAGTGCCGGATTCAGGGTTACCGTTGAAAATTTTTGAAAAGGGTCACAAAAAGTGGATTTTTCAGAAAAAGGGGTCAACAAAAGGGTATTTCAATAAAAAAAAGGGTCAAGTTTTTTAAAAGCAGTATTTCCTATTTTAATAAATATAATAAGACAAAGTTTTTTATAAACAAACAATAAATATTCATTTCCGGTAGGCTGTGTTTAAAAAACTTAATTTTTTATGCCCTTTCCTATTTTTAACACCTGACAAAAAGTTTGTTCTTCATCATTATAAATCATTTTTTTAATACTTTTCATGTTTTGTTCCGACATTTTGTTTATTTTTACCGATTTAGCTATTTCAAATAAATTTTAGGGTTTGTTTCAAATTTTGCAATCGTTCGCGAATTTTAGCCCTGTTCGAGATTGAAGCGATTTTTCCCTGTAAATTTTCTAATTCTTTAAAGCTTTTACGATTTTTAATAAATATTAGACTTTTCTGTCATCCCGTTGTAACCAAATATTTGGGAATTTCAGCCATTTTTACCGAATTTTTTCATTGCTGTTAGTTTTAGGGACTTTTAGTCAATTTTATGGCGCTACTTTTGCAAACTTTTTCGGATTTTTAAATTCTGCGAAGCTTTGTTGCTCTTTGCGGCAATCGTCGCTTTTTTAATAAATGCCTCATACCTAATCTGAAGTCACCTATTTTACAGGGCACTCTTAACATTGTCGATTTCAAAGAGAGCGAAAAGTTCAATGCCTTATGCCATTATTAAGGGTTAATTTTTTAGGATAAAATTTGCTGCTCTTTAAGAGAGCAAACCATTTTTAAGAAAAATGTCACATTTTTTTTTGAGAAGAAACCTGTGGCATGTTATAACGTCCTGTGTCATAGTGTCCATGGACACTTTTAAAAATATGACATAAAGTCCATGGACACTGTGACACTCTTGAAAGTGTCATAGTGTCCATGGACACTATTACACTGGACGTTATGACATGCCACCGAAGAAACCACCATTAGTTATTCAATAAATAAAAAATAACAAATATGTAGTATATGAATATTGTTTGCTATTAGGGAAATTGTACTTAAATTTGTACTTTACTATCGAAAATCTAATTTAAAAGTCGTAAAAAATCATTTAACACAAACTTTTTACTTTTTTGGAATGTACCATTCTATATTTTGGTATTAAATCTTCACTTGAAGTCCATTCCTACATCTCCGCTTATTTCAAGAACATTTGTTTGGAACTCACGTTCAGTGGTGTTATAAAAAAACAAAATGTGTGTGCTATTTCCAAAAAGGGTCAAAAAGTGGCATAAAATAGGTGAACATGATACAAAAGGATAATTTAAAAAAAGGGTCATAAAAGGTATCAAGACCTTCGAAAAAGGGTCAAATTGATACTTTAGTATCACAACGGTAACGCTGGCCGGATACAAGAAGCAGGGGCCTGATTCTGACAGTCGTGATCGAGTAATTTCTCGATTCGAAAGCAATTTATTATCTAATTATTTCAGTCAATACTGAATGAATCGGAATTATTTTTTCAGTGTTATAAAGCATTAATTTGAGTTTCACAATACTGAAAAAATAATTTCGATTCGTTAAGTATCGACTGAAAAAAATGGCTTTCGAATCGAGAACGTACTCGATCACGACTGCCAGAATTAGGCCCCAGATTGCTCCTGATGACCATATCTGATGATTACAGGTTGACTAAAACAATCAAAAGCATTTCTAGTTAAAGTTGGTACTTTTGGGGTGCAATTCAAATTTTAAGGTAAGTTTTGTACTTCCATGACTTATTTACATACTTCCATTTATATTTTTCTTTATTTACTTTTTTTGGATTTTATATGGTTTTTTTGTATTACTCCCTTTTGTTTTTGTTACAATTGAATTTGTTGTTCTTATTGAATTTTTTGTTTTGATTTAATTTTTTATTTTTATTAATTTTTTAAATAAAATGAAACAATAAAAAGTAACAATGTAATTACATATAATGTTTGTTCATAAATATGTATGTATGTACAAAGGTATATTAAATTTTTTTCGATATATATCAATATATTTTTTCAATTTGACCATTTTGTTTGTAACTTTTGTTTGTTTACCTTTTGAAACATATGTTTTTTTGATTTACTAAATTTTACTGCAAAAATTTCTGCAGTAAAAATTTGTAAATACTCAGACAAGAACTGTAATTTTTCGCTCTCAATTTGTGTTCTCATTTACTGTATTTTGTGTACGCGAACGCAATTTAGTAAAATGCAGTAAAGCTCAGTAAAAAATAGTAAAAACTTTTGTGTTCTCGAACGCAGCTAATAATGTAAATACATACATACATAGGTAAATCATTTTGCCCTGCTAGCATTTTATATCACAATCTAATCATTTAGGAATCAGCTTAAAGAGCAAAATACCTGTATATGAGCTCATTTTTCAATCATAAATGATACACTCGTGGTGAGAAAATGGTGCCCTACCGATGAATCACCTGAATGAATCATTTGTGATACAATTTTCTGATTCCCTTTTGAGCATTTTAATGATAGTTTTTATACATACAATACGCATATAAGAAACTCGCTTATAAGAAAAACTCGGTTATAAGAAAGACATCTTCAGACACCATGCACATTTGTATATATCTGCGTGCTAAATAATCCTCATATAAGAAACTCGCTTATAAGAAAAACTCTTCTATAAGAAACAAATTCTGAAGAATAATTATGCTCATTCCATAGAAAATGGTACGTGTATAAGAAAGTAGTATATATTCTCACAATTGAATTTTTTTTACCTCGGTTAAAATATTCAACATTTTTCATTTTTCGAATTTATTCTATGAGCTAAATTTCAGTTATGTATTTTATAAAGCTTTTTGTAATAGTCATATTCCTTCAATTTTTCAGAAATGACTTTATACACTATCAGACTATTATATTGTATTTTCTTGAAAAATGTTGAATATAATATAAAATAACCTTCAGAAGGAAATAATTCCCAGTTTCTCGGTTAAAATAGATTTTTTTTGTGTATAATTTACATCTGTTCAGTGTTACCTCATATTTAGTATTTTTTAAGTAAACACATGTTTTTAAACTTTGTATTCATTCTTCTTACTGATTTTTTATCAAATCTAATTTTAAAACTAGGAATTAATATTTTGTTTACCAAATTACTTTTTTTTATCAAATGTGATTTTAAGTGAAGTGCAATCTCCTGTTTTGTTATGTTTCTATATTAAGGCCCAGGCCCACGATGTTGACAAGAACATTTCTTTCGTATATTTGTATTGAAAGCAAAAACAAATTTTAGTTTTTTATTATTGTTTTCAATATAAATATGCGCAAAAAATGTTCTTGTCTTTCTTATATGAGTGTTTTATTTATAAGAAAGCTCGCATTTAAGAAAGAAAATCGGTGCATTTTTAGACTTTCTTATATGCGTATTGTACTGTAATCATTATTGAATCGCTTTTGTCTAATTTTTCAATCCGTAAATATTATAGTTTTTGATTATATTTCATATCATTTTTTAATTGTCATGTTTTTTAATTTGTCTCCAAAAAAAATGAGCACAATTATGGCTTTTGATTATTAGAACCATCTTTATTTTGAACCAAACAATAGTTATCAGTTTTTCACAAAGAAGAGAAGAAACAATTTGCACTAACATTTATGTTCATAAATTGTCAAAAATTTTTGGGCTTCTTTTTAGCCTGATACGAACATTTCTATCAGAATGTACTAATAAAGTGACCTTACAAGCGCAGCTGTTTGCAGTGATTGACGTTTGGCGTAATTTTTTTGCTTATTTACATTTTTTATAAAGGCATTTTGACATTTGCCGTCTCAATTCTAGCAACAAAATGCCTGTTGTTTTTTTATTGTTTCATTCAGAATGTACTTATAAAGTGGCCTCACAAGCGCAGTTGTTTGAAATGATTTTCTTCGTATGTGACGTTTGGCGTCATTTTTTTTATTTATTTACATTTTTTATAAAGGCATTTTGACATTTGCCGTCTCAATTCTAGCAACAAAATGCCTGTTGTTTTTTCTATTTTTTCATTGTTGTAGTACTGAGGCAACTTTGTTAATACATTTTGGTTTCTATTTTTATTTTTTTTGATTTAAAAAAAAACAAAAATTCAAAATATTTAAAAATCAATATCAAATATAAATGAATCATACATGAATCCTTTTTCTATCGCTCAAGTGATAAATCAGTTTTTAATCATCAAAACTGATCTGAAATGATTCATTTAGGTGATTTTTATAAAAAATAATCACAAAATGCTAGCTGGGTATCAAGGTCTATCCAATAGGTCTGCTTAAAGCGGCTCATACACTGGCAATAAAATTGTTCAATGTTACGTATTGTACAATGATATCGCCAATGTGTTTGTGATATTCGAAGATGGCACAATATATTGGCAACAATCAAACGACTTTTGATTTTTATTGCACAACGAAAAGAAAGTGAAATGTGTTGGCAACATTGTACAATGCTGTTTATGTTATTTATAGGTTGTGTTTTCCTTTTTATTGAACGAATGAAACAATTGTGCTACTTATTGCATAATATAGGACAAAATAGAAATAATATGGCGAATATCATATACAATAATATTACAAGTGTATGGGCCGCTTAAGAAGCCAGATGTTTATTTGGTTTTTTCCTCAACGATATCAAAAGTTGTTTACATTTTCCTTATACGTGTATATTTTTGTTTACTTTTTTGGTTTTTTGCCACACATGCATGCACACAAACCACATTTTTCCCAAGGCCCATCTATCAGGTCTGCTTACTTGTTCAAAAACAAAATACGATTCTTTTTAGTTGTCAAAAATTTACTACCACATATACAAAGCAAAAGGAAAAAACGTGTATGTGTGAAGTTAACAAACGTATACATGCACATGTAAGCAAAATGTAAACAACTTTTGAAAACTAAAAAGAACATAAACAATGATCATCAGGCTTCTTGCGCAGGCCTTTTCAATGGGCCTTGATTTTTCCTTTTATTTTGCCTATGTAGTAGTAAGATTTTGACAACGGCGAGGAATTTTACACAAACAAAATGCCTGTTTTTTTTATTGTTGTAGAAGTAAGCAGACCTATTGGATAGGCCTTGCTGGGTATCTATTCATTTCAATATACATACATATGTATGTATGGATTTTAGAGTTTTTTCCCGGAGTTTTTTGATTTCCGGGAAAAATTTGTTCAAATTTCCCGGGATCCCGCTCCATATAAATAATACAAAGTAAATTTGTTTTAAATTAATAAAAAAAAACCTTTTTTTTAAAAAAGCGGAAGGGAACTTGTTTACAAAGTAAGTAAAAGAAATGCCTAAATACTACAAAAATAAATTAAAGGTTGAAAGGGGAACTTGAATTATTATTACCTTACGCTTTTATATGTAAATTTCGTATCATTATGCTCTAGATACAAGATAAAAAGATAACATAAACATAACAATTTAATTCCTAAAACAATAATAAAAACAAACAAAAATTATGGTACTCAAGTTATGAGATCAATAAGTAAATTCATAAAATAGATAAAATATTTTAAATAAATATATTAACATTTTTTAACAGCCTAGGAAATAACATTAAGACACACTCAATGCGTTTAGAAAGTCGGCAAAGGGTATAATTCTTATTTTATTTACTTATTACCATGTTTCCGAAAAATTTTGTTCACTTTTTTACCGAGATTGGACTAATAGTTTAAAGTGCAAAAGATTAAAGTTTTTGCATATTTCTTATTCACAATCCGAAGTAATTTTTCTTTTTTATAAACAACGTATATATCAGTCAAATGTATGTCAAGGTTATATAAGCCGTCACAAAATTAAACAAATTTATGTTTATCACCTTATAAATATATCGTCATATCTCAAAAAAATTTTTTAATTTTAAGTTAATTAAGCAAATTGTTCCTTCATACTTTCTAGTTAAAAAAAATCGGTATTTTATCTCAAACTGAAACGAAGTTATAGCGAAATATATCTTTAAATTGGTACATTTTGAAAAGTTTTATCGCATTTTGCCAAGCTCGATTTTTTTTGTAGATATGACTTTGCTGCAATAAGGGAGCGATATTTTTGGATATCTCCTATTTTTAATACTTGTCCATGGACAATTAAAATTTACTGTCTGCTTCTTATTTTGAATTTATGTTCTTTATTAACTCTTCACTTCACTAAATTTATTTATTATCAACTGTTGCACAGCACATTCTGCTTTTGGTAGATTTATTGCGTCAGGTAGACATTGATTTGCGTACTCACTTCTTGTTATTAATCTAATCGACAACCCATCAACAGAGGCTATTTTTTAGCGAAAAGAAAACTAAATTTCAAAGTATAAATAGTTTTTTTCTGAAACTATGAGGAACTTATATTTCCCGGGATCCCGCGACAAAAATCCCGGGAAAACGGGAAATAAAATAATTGTCGGGAAATCCCGGGAAAACCCCTAATGGATTTGTATTTTGTAAACAAAATTAAACATTTTTACCAATCCACTTCATTAACTTTATTAAAAATTTTGTCAATTTTCCATCGACAGAGGTTAAAATCAATCAACTAAAGGTATGTGATAGAAATCGATTGATTTCTATACTATCGTTTTTAAAATATGTATGTGGTGAATTTAGTATGGCTTTAAAATTTCTAAACTATTTTCTTAATTATTTTTACAAAATACTATTACCATATACATATCGGCTGACTTCATAAACGCAGAATTGCAATGCAACACTAAATGGAATAGGTTCAAAAACTCCACTTTTTTGTAGACAATGCTCTGAGTTCATAATAGCATGGTAACTGTATTCACTGCATAACGGTTGCGAAATTTGTGCATTGTTTTTATTTGTAATGCCTTTTTGTTTTTTGTGCGGCTTTGCAATACTGCGTTTATGAAATCAGCCATCATCTTAAAATTTTTGAAAGTAATCTATGACAACGTTAACGTGTAAAAATTATACTTTGGTTCGATATTGTAAAACATATAGAAAAATTATTTGCTTAAAAAAAACATTTATTTCTTTGTAAATTAAACATAATTTTTTTTTTAATATTTATTTTGAGAATCATATTTTATATAAGTTAACATAAGAACTTGTTAATGAATAATTATATTATTTTTTTAATAACTATTATATTATTTGTAACTTATTAAATGTATATGACTGATGTAGGTATATAATCAGCATAGTTAAACAAAATAAGTAAAAACCTGTATCCCCTAACAAGTTTAAAAAAGGAAAATTTTTGTTTTTCTTAAACAACATCTTAAAATTCTAAGTTTAACTAAAAAATCTATTAGCAAATCACAAAATAAAAGTTATTTTGATATGGGAGGTTATTTGTAAATCCCTTCACCATGCCTTGAGATATTTTTCATAATAATTTTTTTGAATTTCTATGAAACTAGTTTGTAAGGTGAAGTGTCTTACAAAATAAAAGGGTAACGGGCATTAATCATTTCTGCTTATCAATTTTAAGCAAATGCAATACATATTATTATGTTTTATAATATATTCGGTCAGCGCAAAAGTGGTGTAAGCTTTAATTTTTCATATCCTAACTTTTCTACGCAAAATTAATTAAAACTCCCTAAAATTTAATCCGGAACTAGTTTATACTATCTTGTTTCACTAATCATTAACAGAGAGCGTTGCAAAAGCTTGTCTTGCACTTTTTTATTTTTGATCTGTTTATAATACAAAAGTAGCCTAAGTTGTACAAATATTAAATAAATGTATTGTGTAATCACAATTATAAGTCAGGAATACATAAAGAACATTGTTAATATAAACGAAATGCTTAAAAGGGGCTTCATATATAAAGATATACAAAACGTTTAATTATGAGAAGAACTCTGCAGAATAATTTTTTTCTTATATTAAAAACATATCAAATAAATTTAGTAAATAATCAGGCTCGAGGTCTGTGTTATATTTTATGTATTTATTTTTCAATATTTTGCTTACCATCGGTAAGCATCGTCAGGAAAATAAAACAATTAATAATAATAAACAAAAATTAGAAAAAATTCAGCCCAATTATGATTAAAATTTACCCGTAGTAAAATTGGAGAAGGGAGAAAACTCGCGGGGAATTTTAATTCATAATTGGGTTGATTATAATATTACAGACCTCGACCCTGATTATTTACGTAATTTATATAAAATTTAAAAGGTCGAAAGAAAAACATATTTAGTTAAAAACATATCTTTTTATAAATGGTCCGAGAACAAATGTATGCAGATCTTATATACATACATATTCAAATTTTATTTTTAACGTTAATAATTTTTAAATCTTATAGATTTCTTTAAAAAAAATAAAATTACATGTTTAAAAAAATTATAGCCTTTCTTTAATTTAAAACCATAATATATTTCTTTTAAAGCTCTGCTAAATTTTGATGATTTATTAGTGGCGACAACAACAAATATTCAAATATGGATTCGGTGTTGTATGAAAAACGTGTGGGTGTTGGTTTGAGGTCATTTTTAATTTCTGCAGTTGAGCTAATTTTACAGCTTCTTAAACTTTATGTTCATATTCTCCCATTCATTTCAAAGTATAATTAACTTAAATATAATAAAGTCGTACCACAGATTTGGTAATGAGTGTATCGTTGTCATAGAAACTGGTTTGAATGGTAACATTGCCATTTAAAACTTTAGCAGGCATCATTTGTGATTCAGGTGCGGCTTCAATGGTCGACTGCCAGGTATTTGTTGTATTCGATCCAACCCAACCCATTTCAAAGAACCACTCTTCCATTATGCGTCCTTTAAACAAAACTTTTTGATCGAGTCTAAAATTTTCCATTGCCTCAATTGTACTAAAGTTAATTTCGCGGGAAACCGCTCTAAGGTCTAGGATTTTAACTGGTACTCGTGCTTCATGTTCGGCATCTGGTGAGGAAAAATCTTTATTTTCTTGCCAGATGACCTTACCTGTGTCAGCATCACGTAAAATCATATAGTTTATTTGGAAACCCCTTTGAATACGTTCTCCCCGTTCGCCACTGTCGCTAGAAACAGTGCTAGCATCATCAGAACCCATTTTTTCCAGTTTTTCCGTAATTTTGAAAAAGTTTTCTGGTTCAATTTGTTGTTAAAATGTTAAATTTTTCTGTTTTGGTGGTTGCTACTCAAAGGTATGGGCGCTGGATAAAAATATAATAAAAAACACAGCTGAGCTGTACAGATAAAAACGTCAATAAGTACAGATGACAGACCAAGGTACAGGGATGATAAAGTTAGTACAATTGTACTTTTTTCAGTACAATTTGCATTGCAAAAGTACTGAAGTACTCCAATGACATATTTAGTACAATTTAAAAATTTCCAAATATCAGAAGAATTGCCAAAGTCATATTGTCTACACAACATTCGTCGAAGAATATGGAAAGGAATTTTTCGTAGCAAAATATGATAAAACAAAGCGAAGAAACCGCATTTTCGTGAATATTGCATCGAATTTAATTAAGACAAAATATATACTACAGTCTGATCAATCTTGGTGCTATAAATACACGAAAACTTTTAAGCTTGATTTCTTTTTTTTCCGTCAACAAAAAAGGAAAACTTTAAACATAAATATAAACCCAACAATCACGAGGTCAAACCTTTGATATGAAATGACTTTATCTTTTGACATCAAACACAATTCTCAAACGTCTTTAAATTGTTTGATTTTAACATTTTAATTCAAATTGATAATGATTTGAAAATAAACATTTGCCGTTAAATGGTTTATCTACTTGATGTCAAATTGATATCAAATGTTAAATTCAAATCAAAACTAAAGCGAAAAATAAATGTAAACATTAAAAATGATTAAAGTTACATTTATTACTTCGTGGTTAAATGTGTTTTACAAGTGATCGAATTATTTCTTGTGAAAAATAAAAATTATTTTTATGTAATTACAATGATTAAGAATACGAATTAAAAAAATTAAACGGCGAATTGAAGACATTACAAGTTTGTTGTGTGATCGTGGTGCTACAATCCTCAAAATAAAAAGGAGCCAATTATTTCATCTTTGAAAGAATTAGAGGACGGAAAGAACATTATTACATTATTATTATTATTTAGCTGTGCTGTCGAATGTTTATCTCACAGTTTATTTAAACAAATAATGAATTTAAATTAAAAAAATAAAATATTTTTGTTTATGTTCCACATTGTCTTATAATCCACATTTGAAAAACATTTGAGAATTACGTATAAAGGAAAGTTGAAAATAAAGGCATTTTTCAATTTGATAATAATTTCCCCTTTTTGTTGAGAATGTTATGATTTTCAAATCATTATCAAACGTTTGACGTTTGAGAAAACGTTCGATTTCAAATCATTTTCAATTTGAAATCAAACCTCCGTGTTTGTTGGGAAGGGGCTCATACACTTGCAATAAAATTGTTCAATTTTGCGTATTGTACAATTATATCGCCAAGCTGAAGCTGGCACAATATTTACAACAATCAAAAACTTGATTTTTATGGCACAACGAAAAAAAATTGAAATGTGTTGGCAACATTAAACAATGCTATTTATGTTATTCCCAAGGCCCAACCAAGGCGAATTCAACTACAGGTGGTGTCGGAACTACAACAATCCAAAAACAACAGAAACAACATAGGGGATTTTGCATTACATTGTTAGTGTTTACGGCTTGAAATGTCAACCATTCTTAGCAAAACACTAACAAATCAAAACAAATGGGCTCGAACTGTCAAAACCAGAAGGCGTTTCGACACCACCTGTAGTTTTTTCGCCTTGGGCCCATCAATCAGGTCTGCTTACTTGTACAAAAACAAAAAACGACATATACATATATATATATATATATTTTGTTTGTGTGAAATTTCTTTTAAGCTGTCAAAAATTTACTACCTCATATACAAAGCAAAAGGAAGAACTTGTATCACAGAACTTGTATCACAGAAAAGCTGGAAACACATGAGCCAAAACATAAAACAGCTGATTCGATTATTGATTTTATTATAAAATAATTATTTGCATACATTTTGGACAACGCAAATGAAAAAAATCAGCGCATAGTTCCGAATATGCGCCTTAACCTTATTATATTAAATAAATACATTATTTAGTTTTATTTGACCTTTCTTTTTTTAAAATTATTTTGAATTATTTAAGCTTGAGGTCTTTTTTAAAAAAAATATATTATATGTATATATACATATGTATTTATTTTTCTCATTATTGCGCTAACCTTTGGTTAGCATCGTTAGGAAATTAAATTAAGTTTACAATAACAAATTTTTTTTTTTTTTTAATTTTGCTTAACACATATTGGTTATATCAAAGCCCATTGAAAAGGTCTGCGCAAGAAGCCTGATGATCATTGTTTATGTTCTTTTTAGTTGTCAAAAGTTGTTTACAATTTGCATGTATACGTTTGTTTACGTTTATGTTATGCCACACATACCCGTTTTTTCCTTTTGCTTTGTATATGTGGTAGTAAATTTTTGACAACTAAAAAGAATCGTTTTTTTTTTTTTTGTACAAGTAAGCAGACCTGATAGATGGGCCTTGGGTTATATCAAGTTTCATTTAAAGAGATATTAATAACGGCTAAAAATATTTTAAATTCAAATTCAAAAAGTTGAAAAAAATGTTGTTAATCATACGAATTTTTATTCAAAAAACATTTTTAAAATTTTGTATTATAAACGAAATTGTTCTTTAAGTTTGGTTTATTTATTATTTGATTTTTTCAGCGAGTTTTTTAAAAGCTTTTTGCTATCTTATTATGACTTAAGATGTTTTGTCAAAATGCCACAGATATGTATAAAGTATTTTATTTTTTTGTACACAAGCGCCGATATCGGTATGTATTGGCGATTTTAAACAAGAATGTTAGCAACATGTGTTGGAACAAGTCTGTGAGCAAAATCAAAACAAATAATAATTTACGTACATACATATGTACTAGAACACGCATACCCTCAACAACATATGACACGTTTACGTTTTTGTAGTAACTACCAGCATTTCAAGTCGACCGCAACGTTTACGTATCCGCAACATTTACGTAAGAGTAACGAGGCCTTTACTTATGTCGCAAAATGATTCGGCAAAAAATTGTCTCCAAATACAGTATAATCAATGCTGATAAACCTAAAGCCAAACTTACATTTCATGATGGGTCTGTTGTAATATATAATGTTGAGGAGTGTGCAGCTTATATTAATAATAATGTTGGCCATACTTGTGACTAGTTATACTGGTTACTTTAGGTACCGTTTGATTCTCATGTTCGTTAAACAATACTTTATTTTCCCTGAAATTTGGTCATAAATTTACATATGTATGTTGTTTGAGGATGCATTTTTAATACTTTGCTCATAATAAACCTTAAAATTAAACCTTAAAGTTTACACTGCCATTTAATATTTTTTTTTTTTATAATCTATTTCTATATACTTTTGATAGTTGAATTTTAGATTTTATGAGTTATATATATATATATATTTTTTTTTTTAAATTTTATATTTTTGAGTTAAAAAAGAGAATAATAAGATACTTACGTATTTTTATCATATGCTGTAATTATATTTGTTTTTGAAATGTACTTCCTTTTTTCGGTTTATTACTTTTGGTTCCCTACAAAACTTTAATTTTTTGATGTCTTTTAATAACACAAATGCTGATCCCATTGTTAGCAGTGGTTCTTTTTTAAATAATAATTTATCTATGTATTCTAAACAACTTAAGGTGGCACATGTTAATTGCCAGAGTATTCGTCCTTCGCGTGGTTCTGTGAAATTTCATGAGATTGCCAATATTATATATAACAACTTTGAGTTGATTGGTATTTCTGAAACGTGGCTTAAGCCTACTATTTCTGATGCAGCTATAAATATATCTGGCTATAATCTAATTCGAAATGACCGTATACGTAATAGAGGTGGTGGCGTGTGTATTTATATATCAAGAGAACTTAAGTATAGAGTTGTACATAAAGTATCTCTATATAGTTGTGAATCTTTGCTTATTGAAATTTCTTTTAACAATGTTAAAACCCTTTTTGGTGTGGTGTATTTACCTTATGGAGATATTGTTGAATTTGAAAATTCTCATAATGAAATTTTTCTACGTTATTCCAAGGTCATCATCGTTGGGGATTTTAATTGCAATATGTTTAATGTTTCTAAAGCCTTTTTGTTGCGCTTAATGTGTATGAGATGTAATCTTTCAGTTTTTCACAATTCAAGGCCAACACACTTTGACAGAGCTCACGGCACTACATCTTTGCTAGATTATTGGCTAGTTAGTGATGACTCTATGATTTGTTATTCTGACCAAGTTTCATGTCCTGCTATGTTATGGTCACCCTAATAATGGTAAGGCAGTGGATGGTTGGCAATATTATAGGCAAAAGGGAAAATTTTTTGTTTATATAAATTGAGACAGCTGTATGATGAGAAAAAGACATAACAAAAGAGAAGGAAAAATATAGTTACAGAAAGAAGAATTTATTATTTATGTTTAAGAATTTTTTTTTTTTGCTGGAAAGAAAAGATTTTCGAAAATGGTGAAAGGGAGCGTTCCCGAGGTTTCGTGGGGGCAAAATGAAAAATGTCGCTCCTTTTTGTTTTCTGGAGTAAAAGTGTGACGAGTGGCCACCGGCAGTTAAAAAAAAAAAAAAGGAAAAATTTGTTTTTTTATGTCAAGAGAAATACGTTTGATTTGTAAGAAATAAAGTTTTATTTAGAACATACACATATAAACGCACGGTATAAAAGACATTTTAAGTAAAAAAAAAAAGGTAAAATAAAAAGATACTGGCAATTAATAAACTTAAAAACTAAAAAAAAAAATTTTGAATTTGAAGTTAAAAGTTAAATAAAGCACAAATAAAAAGGACAGTGCATTGCAAATAGAAATTAAAATAACAAGGACAAATAAACTTATTAAAAACTTGAAACTTTTGCACAACAAAATTTATAAAAAAAAAAAGGTTAATTAAAAATACAATATAAAAAAAAACCACAGCCGAGTGCGCCAGCTTATCATCCTTGTCACACCAGCGTGGGATCTGCCAGCAGAAAGCTCACCAAACCTTGGGGAAATCAGGTATCTGCCTTGACATCGGACAAACACGCGAACAGACGACCTACGGACAAATAAAATTAATATATTATTCTTGTGTCTTTTTAAAATTTAAGCTAATTTTTTTTGTGGGGGAAAACTTACCGGGTTTCAGACCTTTGGGCGATTTAGAGCCTAAAAGTGCGCGGTTAGGGTTGAGCTCAAACCTAGGTTTTCGTTCGGGCCAGGGTAAATTTGACCTTAGTATTGAGTTTCCCTAGAAGAAAATAAAGCGGTAATTTTAAGGCAGGAAAAATATATATATGATCACGGTTATTGTAGACTTACCATAAGATAGGACAGGGGACATTTCACGGACGGACGGCAGGCTGCTGGATCATTCTCCAGGCGGCAGGAGCCCAAGTTTTTATGATAAATTGCGGCTGAAGGAGAGGAAAAAGAGAAGCATAAATTTTGAACTTTAAGAAAAATTAAAAAGTTGCCAACATAAATGTATTTTTGATAAAGATTTGATTTTATTTGTTTTCCGCTATTTTGTTATTGTTTTTTTTAATAAAGTACATCATGAATTATAACGTTTTAAAGTGAACATTACCTGTTTAATTATGTTTTGGTAAATTTTATTTATGGCGGGTAAGTAGAGGAAGGTAATTCTTTTGCAGGTGAAGGCTTGGGACATCCGGAGATTAAAGGATGTCATGGAGAGACTTCGTCTCTAGTGGGAGGGCCAATCCCGGCACAACATCGGCCGGAGGTGAGTGAGATGGTGAAGAAAGGTATGATTTTGGTTTTTGCTTTTTTAGTTTTTGCTACTTCGGGCCCCAGCATTTTTTTTTTTTAATTTTCTTCAAACCTTTTAGCTGGTATGAGTTTTTTTTGTACTCGGGATTACTGCCAGTCGGTTGGCAAGAACCACCCCATCCGGCGAGCTTAAGCCGCGCAAACCGCCAGCATACCAGCGCCGCCGACAGTCTGGCCACACTCACTGGTTGCTGTTGAACAGCAACCAGATGGTAATTTTTTCCCGTCCCGTACAGTACAGAATGGCGCCCAACGTGGGGCCCGAAGTAGTTCCATAGCCTGGAAATAAAATACATATTAATTAGAATAGTTACAAACTATTTAGGTTCGTAAGTCCGGATAGGTAGGAGTAAGAGTCCCTAAACCGTAGCGACTAATCTAAATAGGATTTTTTTTTCAAGTTTTAGTTTTTCAGCACAATAGGCGTTATGAATCGTGTAAGTTGGCATGAGCATAACGTTCACACTTAGGTAAGTCCCGTATAAAGAGACGGTGCAGACTATTTCGCGCTGCGACATTAAGTGTGAGCGATATGGGCATTATGACTTAACGATTCATCACTCCCGATCCTTCCTGACAGCTTGAGGCCGGTACATGATTACCAAAAATCATTATCTGAGTGGCTCAAGAGGTGAGGCAAGGGTTGGGAAAACCATCACTTACGTTGTTAGTATCAATAGTCAAAAAATTGATTTTTTTTATGGTGATACTCACATTTGATTCCGTGTATTTTCATCCGCGGGAATCGCTATGACTAGGGTTAGTCCAGGGAACAATTTTTGTATAGTTCTTAGTGTAGCAGCCCAGTCGCAAGGAAAGTCAATTTCCATTTTTCCAACTATTTGTTTGTTTTAGCATCTGAAAATTATACTTTTTCACCATTACTTTCACACATATAAACATTTTTATTTTTTTACTTTACCTGCGAAAGTTTACATTTCCTCGAAATAAACCGCCAAAATCTTTATTGTTTTATTATTTTCGAATTGTTTTGAAATTTCTTTTTTTTTTTAGCCAGATTTATATATAATTTTTTTCTAAGTTTTAAATATCCTCGTATTGGAGTTTACATTACCATTTTGCCTAAGGTACGTTTTTTTTTGAGTTTGTTTATTTGATTTTTTTTATACTAAAGTCGTTTTTTTTAATGGTTTTAACTCGTCGTGCGAGTCGTCTAGTTCAACAAAATAACGCCATGGCGACCACAAGAGACAGTGTCACCGGTAGCACCGATACCCCTACCATCGTGTCGATCACTACCTTGAATAATCCCACAGCCATTACCACCACCACGACAACAGCTGCTAGGATAGGTCATCCTGTCTTCAGTACACAAACCTCACACGATATATCTACAAATTCCGAAATTGCAGATCAGCCTATATTATCCCCACCATTTCTTAGCGAGGCAGCGCAAAACATACGCAAAGAGGTGCGGGAAAGCGTTTTTGGCCTCCAAAGGGGAGAACTACCGAGGCCTGCTGGCGAACTGCAAAACCTGGTGGAAGCGTCGGTTGGCTTGCACCAAGCCCAGCTGATGAAAGAGGTTGATGAGAGGATCCAAAGAGCCCTAGACGAGGTGAAACAGCTCATTCTGTCGCAGGGCGCGCGCGGCCAAACAGCTAGGCCCGCAGACATATCACCTGGCACTCATGAGTTACCGCCATTGCAGCCATCCAGAACATCTTTGGAGGCACAAGCTACGGTATATGGGCAACCAGCAGCACCACAAGTACCGCCAGCTTATATGCCACCACCCCCATTGGTTGCTGCTCCGAATTTTATGCCCGTCTGCCAAAATGCGGCCAGAGGTGAGGGGCGATATACACAGCAAACTCCCGGGGTAACGCCTTACCAGCCACAACAGTTGCCGCGACAGCAGCAAAGTCATCTGCCATTTTCTCAACCGCTGGAACAGCAGTATGGTCAGCCACAGCAATTATTACAGCCACAAAGCCCTTTGCAGTATGCCCAACCGCCAGTTCACCCATATGGTCAGCAGCCACAGATGTGGGCGCAACCTGCGCCAGGCCATCAGCCCATTTACCAGCAGTATAATGGTTCTCAGCCTGGATATCCACAGGAGGTTTGGTCAAGGCCAGCCACGCAGCCGCAACCACAGCAAGGGTACAACTTGGCCATGTCTATGCCAGGGAGGCCCGAATCGTTGGACAAATTTAAAGTAGCTAAGTGGGGTGTCAAATTTGACGGCACGAATAAAACCATGAATGTGCAAGAGTTTATTTTTAGAGTGGGAGCTCTGAGGAGGGACTACAATTGCTCTGACAACGAAATTTTGCGTAGTTTTCATCTCTTACTGGATGGTCCAGCCCTTGACTGGTATTGGGACTATCGCAAGATTGTTCATATAAATACATGGGAGGAACTAGAAAAAGCTCTCTTGTCCCAGTATAGACGTTTCGAGCAAGAACATCAAATACAGATGAAAATTCTAAATCGAAGGCAGTTTCCAAATGAGCTATTTGATGATTTCTACAATGCTGTAATTAAATTACGAAATCAGCAACAGCAACCCTACGATGAGGAACAGCTAGTGGAAATTATGAGGGGCAATTTGAAGCCATCGCTGGCCCAGATGATGTTTTCTGTACGCCTAAAAACCTTATCTGAATTTTGTCGTGAGGTGAGGCGGGCTGAAGGCCTGATTGCGAATCAACGTCAAATGTATCAGCAGCGTCCTACGCAAAGGGTGAGTGAATTGGCAGGTGAGGAGGAAGATTTGTCGTTGATCGATTTCGAGGTAGATGGTATTCGGTCTACAAGCAGTTACACGTGCTGGAACTGCAAAGTGGTCGGTCACAGTTTTGTTGATTGTCCCGAGCCCATAACTAGGCAGTTTTGTTTTAGGTGTGGTAGGGAAAGTGTAGTGGCGCCTAAGTGTCCAAAGTGCCAGGGAAACCGGTCCCGGAACCCGTCTCGAACTGGGGAGGCGCGGTCAACCGAAGTTTAGACCCAGTTCAACAACAACAACAACAACAACAACAACAACAATCGAATTTACAGGTGAGAAGCATGCGGATTTTGGTCAATAAAGACAGGGCAGCTCGAGAGACAAACCCTGAACCTCGGCTGCGAGAGCTTAGGCCACTACATATTAGGCTTAAAGAATATAAAGAGGCAAAAGATAGAATTTTTGGGGAAGTTTCGAACAAAATTAAAAAGGCGCGAGAGCGGTATAAGATTCGTAAAAGAATAAGAAACGAAATCGCGGCAGCGGCGTTATACGAGGGCGAAGATGCCAGATTATATACTAGAATAGAAATAGGCGGTAAGCAAATCGAAGGTCTTTTAGACAGTGGAGCCACGGTAACGTGTTTGGGGCGAAATTGTTTGGAATTTCTTAAAAATACTGGTTTGAAAATTTTCGATTTTGCAAATATTATTAGAACCGCGGACGGTACGGCGCATAAAATTGTCGGTCGTGTTCGGGCGGAGGTAAGGCTCGGTAGTAAAAGAGAAGTTGTCACCTTTTATTTAGTGCCTACTCTGAGTCGAGAGCTTTTCTTGGGTGTCGACTTTATGAAGGCTTTTAAATTATTTGCCAACATTGATAGTCTTACGACAAATGAAGTAAGTCTCTGTGAAGAGGCAGATAGTCCTTCAGATGTCGTAACTCATAATTTGACAGCCGAACAGCAGCAGAAGTTAGATTCGGTCATATTGAAGTTTCCCTGTTATATGAAAAATGGCTTAGGTAAAACGAATTTAGAAACGCACTCAATAGACACACGGGATGCTATTCCAGTAAAGGATCGTCATTATCCTGTCTCCCCGGCTGTGCAAAAATTAATGTTTGCGGAGCTGGATAGGATGCTTGGCCTTGGTGTCATTGAGCTTAGTGAGAGTCCATGGAGTCATCCGGTTACTCTGGTCCGCAAGGGCGAGAAAAATCGGTTATGCCTGGACGCGCGCAAGCTTAATGCACTAACAGTCAAGGATGCCTACCCACTGCCGCACATAGAAGGTTTGCTCAGTCGTTTGGGAGACACGATTTTTATATCCAGGGTCGACCTAAAGGACGCTTTCTGGCAGATACCACTAGACCCGTCTAGTAGGGAGAAAACTGCATTCACTGTGCCAGGGCGACCACTTTACCATTTTACGGTCATGCCATTTGGGCTGTGTAACGCAGCTCAAAGGTTATGTCGTCTGATGGATAAAGTGATTCCCGCAGCACTACGTGATAGAGTTTTCGTCTACTTAGACGATCTTTTGATAGTATCTCCAGATTTCGAGACACACCTGGAATTGTTATCTCAGGTATCTATTCAGTTGCGTGCAGCAGGGCTAACTATTAATGTGGCTAAATCTAAATTCTGTTTCAAAGAGTTACGGTATCTGGGGTACATAGTTGGAGGTGGCAAATTAAAGCCTGATCCGGCTAAAGTGGACACGATTTCTCGTTTTGCCTACCCTAAAACAGCAAAGCAAGTGCGGAGCTTCATGGGAGCAGCAGGATGGTATAGAAAATTTATACCTGACTATGCTACCATTGCAGCTCCAATCTTTGAAACGCTAAAGAAGGGGAAGCAATTCAAGTTTTCGGAGGAAGCTAAGGTCGCGTTTGATCGCCTCAAGGAAGCTCTGATTACGAGCCCACTTCTTAATCATCCGGATTTCTCCAGACATTTCTACGTTCAGTGTGACGCATCGGATGTAGGTATTGGCGCTGTTCTTTTCCAGAAAGACGATTCTGATGGTGAACACCCAATAGCCTATTTTTCGCATAAATTAACTTCAGCACAAAAGAATTATTCGGTCACTGAGCGAGAATGTCTGGCAGTTGTCTTGGCGATTAAGAAGTTTAGGCCCTATATAGAATTGATGCCTTTTTCTATTATTACCGACCACAGCAGTCTTAAGTGGCTTATGTCACATAAGGACTTGACCGGTCGATTGGCGAGGTGGAGTTTGCATTTGCAGGCGTACGATTTTACTATCGAGCATAGGCAGGGGAAACAAAACGTAGTACCTGATACCCTATCGCGCTACGAAATGTCAGAGATATCGGCGGAGGTTGGTAGTATGATCGACTTAAATTCTGATGCATTTAAGTCAAGTAATTATTTAGAACTTGTTTCTAATGTAGAAACAAATTCTGAGCAATTACCTGACTTAAAAGTAGTTGATGGTTTTGTTTATAAGAGGGTACGTCCATATGATGGTGAAGTTTTAGGCGAAGATTTTGCTTGGAAGCTATGGGTACCTCTCGAATTAACCAAAACTATCATTGGAAACGCCCACAATTCGCCGCAAGCTGCTCACGGGGGCATAGGAAAGACTCTCCGCAGAGTCCGGGAGTATTTTTATTGGCCGCACCAGACGATTGAAATTCGCGACTTTGTAAAAAATTGTGAAGTATGTAAAGAGGCGAAGCCGGCTAACGTAACACTACGCCCACCTATGGGAGCTGAAGTAATAAGCGAACGTCCATTTCAGCGAATTTATATAGATTTTCTTGGCCCATACCCGCGCTCAAAGAACGGAAATTGCTATATTTTCATAGTGTTAGACCACCTTACAAAGTTTGTCTTACTTAAGGCAATGGCAAAAGCCAGTACCAAAAATGTTATCAAATTTCTGATAGCTGAAGTTTTCCATAAGTTTGGAACGCCAGAAACAATTGTTTCTGACAATGGCAAGCAATTTACCAGTAAAGAATTTGGTACCCTGGTACAGAATTTTGGTATAAAGCATCTCCGCACGGCAACACATTCGCCACAGGCAAATGCGTCCGAGCGGGTGAATCAGACAATTTTGGCCGCTATTCGTACGTATTTGAAAGAAGATCACTCTGAGTGGGACAAACATTTGTCAGAAATAGAGTTTTCATTGCGATCTTCAGTACAAACTTCGATTGGTGTAACACCTTATTTTGCTCTGTTCGGTATGAACATGATAGGCCATGGTAGCGTGTACAAATTGGCTAGAAAGCTTAAGATTTTAAGTGACGCGGAGGCGAATATTTTACCGAAATCGGCGAAAATGGACCTTTTGAGGCAGAATATGCGAGAAAGCCTGCATAAGGCTTATTTACGTGGTGAAAAATCGTATAACACGCGATGTCGAGTCGTAAAATTTATACCGGGACAAGAAGTCTACCGTAGGAACTTTCAACAGAGCGATTTTAAAACCGGTTTTAACGCGAAATTTGCCCGAAAGTTCTTGAAATGCCGTATAGTAAAGCCGGTCGGAAACAGTCTGTACGAAGTGGAAGATCTTATGGGAAAATCGTTGGGAGTATTCCACGGGAAAGACTTAAAACAATAACGTACCGAGGAAACCTATTTAATATACGCTTAGGTTATACTTAAATTTTAAACCTAACTCTACTGCTATACTTTTTTTAAGTTTTATTTTCGTTAGGCGTCATAATGCGACTACGCAAACACATATTGGCTTTGATTTGCTTTGTTTTTTTTGTTTTTATTGTTTTATGGTTATATTGTGGGATGACAGTATCACTTTTTTTTTTATTTTGAAGTCCTGATTTGGTTCCAACCAATAGCTAACGTTTCTTAACTGGCTACATATGTAACCGTCATCGTTTCTAATAGTGCAACCCCATGGTCACTCTGAAGAACTATGCTATTAAGAGCTAAGGGTTGTTAGTCACCTAGAATTAATGACATTTTCTGAGTCCGATCTTACAGCAAGTTGGAACAAATATAGGGACTAGTTTCATCAATGCTTGGTAAAAAACTAAACCACTGATTTTTTTTATTTTATTAAAGTTGATACTGCTATCCGAAAATGGTATTTCTGTATGTCAATGCAAATCAATTTCAATATGGGTACGCAATATGTCGTATTAGACGGGATTCACGTACCCTACGTAATGTCCTCAAAAGCTACGATCACATTAAACAAATATTTGACGCCTACACGTAAACACGTTGTTCTTTAAATAATTATTTGATTTTGCCTAACGTTGGCCAGATCAAACTGCATTTGGCGTTTAGTTAATTACATTATTATTTTAATTTTGTTTGGTTTTAATAAAATTTTGAATTTCAGCCAAAATTATTGGCCATTATGGTAAATTAATTCCATTTAATGACCATGCCTTTATTTTATTTTTTTTTTGCGTCAAATATTTGTTAAATGGAAACTACATTTGTCTTACTAAATACATATATGCCTAGTATATTTATTCATAACTTATAACATAAGACTCACCGTAATATATGCATTGTTGTTGTGGTAGTCGGGTGATTCATGTTGTCATCAGAATTGGTGTGAGGTAACGGAGGTAACCTGTTGTAAAAATTTGAAGACTTTAGTATATGTTCTTCTTAGGTATTATAGTTTTAAGCAAATATGGGGCTCACCCATTCCCCTGAATTGTTTTGTTGAGTCCGATATTTGGTCTTCTTTTGGGCCCAGGTCCCTTGAATTGTTTAGCCTGGGGAGAAAGAAAGCATTAGTTTACGCAATACATATTTGAGTTTTTCTGATTAAATATTCTAAAAGTTTAGGAGTGAATTTTTGTAAAAACATTAGTAAAAGCGCCTTTTAGAAAATTTAATCGGGATATCAGGTAAATTTATTTTTTTTTATCTATAAGTAGAAGTTTGTTTTTATTTTTCTGATCTTTGTTTTTCGGAGATAGCAGGGGGTAATTCCCGCCAAAGATGTAACACTTTGGTGGTTTTAGTCCTTGCGTTTCTATTTCGGGTAATATTCCCCATTGAATTTTTTAGGCCCTAAATAATTATACATATATGTTTTTTTATAATAATTTGTTTTGCTTACGTCATTGGTTAACAGTGGCTACAAGTCCCCATCTGGTCACCCTGGATTGCATGCAAAGACCTGTGGGAGAAAGGCTTTAATTAGTATTTTGAATTTTAAGTTTATATTACTGTTTTTTTATTTTTAATGGCCAAAGTTACCTTTGTTCCCAGTTGATTTTTTTTTTTGTTTTTTTACCACCTTTTGGGGGGATTTTCTGCCAATTTTTTAAGGAAATTGCAGGGGGTTGTTCTCGCCAAAGTTCAAAGAGCTTTGGTGGTTTAAGTCCCTGCATTCCCAGGCCTTAGGCCGTATGAATCTGCACGGTTTGTTTTTTTAATTTTCCGAGTGATGTGTGCTTATCTTTTGCACCGGAAGTTTAGCCATAGGATAAAGTGGAATTCCTGTGGAAAAATGAACAAAATAATGAAAATCATTTTGGAATGAATGGCTGTAAAAATCTCGAAATGATATACATATATATGTATAGTACATATTAGAAATTAAAATTTTTTTTTCTTCACCACTCTGTTTTTTTATATAAAAAAAAAGTTTTTTACTTTTCACAGCACACGTTTTTATTGCGACACTCGTATTGAAAGGAAAAAAAATTTTCTTTTAGTTTTTTCAATTTGTGTTGGTACACCCTTTTGAAATCCACAATAATAAAAGCATAGGGGAATTTGTCAGTAGGTGTTAATTAGTAAAAGTTTATTTTTTTTCTTTTGCTAAAAAGTATTTAAATTTAATTAGTGTGCTAATTGCGTCAATTATTTTTCGGGTTTTTTTCTTTTGAAGGAAAGTTCAGAATATGATAGTGCTTTAATAATTAATATTAGTTTTAAAAATATCCGCAATTTAATTTTTTCCATCATTTTGAAAAGGAGTACTAAATCAACAAATTGGTTTTTTTATATAATAATTTTCAAGGTGTTCCATTTACTTTTTCGCGCACTGTCGCTTTCAAAATTTATTATTTTTTTTTTGTTTTAATTTTTAATTCACTCGCGTCTTTTTCATTTAAAACTATTTCAAAAAAAAAAAAGCGTTACTTTATTTTTTTTTTTGAAGCGTAAGATTTTTTTTTTCCGCACTGTTATTTTAAAATTAAAAATTTTTTTTTTGTTTTATTCAACTCGCATGTTTTTTTTACATTTGCAACCACTTTGGAAAAATTTATTTTAATTTTTTTTGAACCGTGAGAAGATTTTTGTTACGAACTGTAGGGAACATTCCACACTTAAGTTTAATAACGGTAGTCGCGGAGCACATTTGTATTAAAGGATTTTATCACTTAATTTCATAACACTTACCTTAATTACACCAGTGATTTTAGCTTCTTCCATATGTCCGTCCACATACCCTTATGGTTGGCGAAAAAGAATTTTCTGAAAATAAAAAGAAGTTAGACACTTATTAATTTCAATTTTCGCAAAATTAAGTTAATTTTTTTTGGTTACATACCTTTTTCTATTAAAATCCCACCGGAAAATCGCCATCTCAGGAAAGTTGTCGCCTGTCGTCGCTATTGTAACCTGAAATAAAATTTTTCCATTAGTAATATTTTTGTACTCACCTTTATTTCCCGATATTGTTGAGCATCTGTCGTCACTTCCTGAAAAGAAATATAGTTTGTTAATAAATAATATTAATTTAATGTACAAATATTTAATTTGTACCTGAATGATTTAATTTTAATAATTTTCCATAAAAATGTCGACTTACCATTCATCTCTGCTTCGTTGTTTTTTTGGTGTAATAGTATGTGTGTAAAATCACGCTACTATTTTCGTTTTCTTTCATTCTCCTTTTCCATTCATTCATAAGGCTATTAATTAATAAATGAATTGAGAGTTGCCAGATCGTTCCTAGGGGTACAGTACTTTCGGTGCTGCATTTATTTCACATCGGTTATTAAAGTTGCCAGATCGTTTAATTTTTGGGAATTTAATGGAAAATACCCAAAATCTCCAAAAATTGAAATCTTGTTTTTTTGCTAAATTGGTTCCTTTTTTCCCTCCCATCCTGAATTCACTAGTGAATTTAAGGAATGGTTGGGTTTGTTATGGTCACCCTAATAATGGTAAGGCAGTGGATGGTTGGCAATATTATAGGCAAAAGGGAAAATTTTTTGTTTATATAAATTGAGACAGCTGTATGATGAGAAAAAGACATAACAAAAGAGAAGGAAAAATATAGTTACAGAAAGAAGAATTTATTATTTATGTTTAAGAATTTTTTTTTTTTGCTGGAAAGAAAAGATTTTCGAAAATGGTGAAAGGGAGCGTTCCCGAGGTTTCGTGGGGGCAAAATGAAAAATGTCGCTCCTTTTTGTTTTCTGGAGTAAAAGTGTGACGAGTGGCCACCGGCAGTTAAAAAAAAAAAAAAGGAAAAATTTGTTTTTTTATGTCAAGAGAAATACGTTTGATTTGTAAGAAATAAAGTTTTATTTAGAACATACACATATAAACGCACGGTATAAAAGACATTTTAAGTAAAAAAAAAAGGTAAAATAAAAAGATACTGGCAATTAATAAACTTAAAAACTAAAAAAAAAAATTTTGAATTTGAAGTTAAAAGTTAAATAAAGCACAAATAAAAAGGACAGTGCATTGCAAATAGAAATTAAAATAACAAGGACAAATAAACTTATTAAAAACTTGAAACTTTTGCACAACAAAATTTATAAAAAAAAAAAGGTTAATTAAAAATACAATATAAAAAAAAACCACAGCCGAGTGCGCCAGCTTATCATCCTTGTCACACCAGCGTGGGATCTGCCAGCAGAAAGCTCACCAAACCTTGGGGAAATCAGGTATCTGCCTTGACATCGGACAAACACGCGAACAGACGACCTACGGACAAATAAAATTAATATATTATTCTTGTGTTTTTTTAAAATTTAAGCTAATTTTTTTTGTGGGGGAAAACTTACCGGGTTTCAGACCTTTGGGCGATTTAGAGCCTAAAAGTGCGCGGTTAGGGTTGAGCTCAAACCTAGGTTTTCGTTCGGGCCAGGGTAAATTTGACCTTAGTATTGAGTTTCCCTAGAAGAAAATAAAGCGGTAATTTTAAGGCAGGAAAAATATATATATGATCACGGTTATTGTAGACTTACCATAAGATAGGACAGGGGACATTTCACGGACGGACGGCAGGCTGCTGGATCATTCTCCAGGCGGCAGGAGCCCAAGTTTTTATGATAAATTGCGGCTGAAGGAGAGGAAAAAGAGAAGCATAAATTTTGAACTTTAAGAAAAATTAAAAAGTTGCCAACATAAATGTATTTTTGATAAAGATTTGATTTTATTTGTTTTCCGCTATTTTGTTATTGTTTTTTTTAATAAAGTACATCATGAATTATAACGTTTTAAAGTGAACATTACCTGTTTAATTATGTTTTGGTAAATTTTATTTATGGCGGGTAAGTAGAGGAAGGTAATTCTTTTGCAGGTGAAGGCTTGGGACATCCGGAGATTAAAGGATGTCATGGAGAGACTTCGTCTCTAGTGGGAGGGCCAATCCCGGCACAACATCGGCCGGAGGTGAGTGAGATGGTGAAGAAAGGTATGATTTTGGTTTTTGCTTTTTTAGTTTTTGCTACTTCGGGCCCCAGCATTTTTTTTTTTTAATTTTCTTCAAACCTTTTAGCTGGTATGAGTTTTTTTTGTACTCGGGATTACTGCCAGTCGGTTGGCAAGAACCACCCCATCCGGCGAGCTTAAGCCGCGCAAACCGCCAGCATACCAGCGCCGCCGACAGTCTGGCCACACTCACTGGTTGCTGTTGAACAGCAACCAGATGGTAATTTTTTCCCGTCCCGTACAGTACAGCTATTTCTCACCATTCTTTGATTTTTGCGGTTTTTGTTTGGATGTCATGAATGCTGATAAGTTAATTGAATATAAAGACTTTAATCATATTGACTGGGAGGGTATATTTTCCGTTATATCAGAATTTGACACTAATACGTTTTTTAATTCGAATGATGTTGATTATCAAGCTTCTATTATTAGTTTATTTTTTAACTTCCTTTATACTTACGTGCCTACAGTGAGAAAGAAAGTAAAAATGGATGATAACAGTTGGTTCAGATCTAACAATATTTTATTGGCAACATCGCTTAGAGACTTGTCTTATTTGGCTTATCGTTCAAATAGAAATACTTTGAATTGGAATGTATACTGCAAATACCGAAATAAGGCTAAAAATATTATACGTAAAGAGAGAAGAGCATATTATTCTAAATTATTTTGTGGCCTTAACACGTCTGGTATGTGGAGAATTTTAAGGAAGTCTGGTCTAACTGGGGATAATGGTTGGTGTAATGAATTTAATGTTGATAGTACAGTAGTTTTGACTTAGCTGCACAATCTCCTTTGCACGATTTTTTGTGCAGGTAAATCAAAAATGCAGTTATCTTAAATGCATTTACCTGCCTTAATGTGCAGGTACACAATTGTGGTTACCTGCACAAAAGTGCAGCTAAAGTAAAGTGTTTGATTTAAGAGTAGAATAAAAGATTAAAAGATTATTTTTTTAATACATAAATTTATATTTTATTAAAATTTTATTTCAACCCAGGAGCTTACTGGGAATCTCACAAAGAGTCTTTTTGATCGTCGACGAGCTCATTTTTTAATTGTAGACGATTCCTAGCACGGGAGAAACTGTTACACGTGCTGATTCGTAAGAGAGATTCTTCCATAACGCAGCGAAAAACGCTTATATTAATCGTAAAGGGAATCGTTTATGATGTTTGTTGAGATTATCTAACGAGTCTTTCAAAAAGCATGCTAAGAGTCGTATGAGACTCATGTAGGTATTATTTTACAACTCGTGAAATACTCAGCCGTATGAATAAGCTACCTAAATAAGGGCATCAGGCGTATTTTTCATGCCAAAACTTCTAATTTTCATAAAATTTCTATAAAACAAACCTTAAGGTCGCGAAATCAACACCATCCTGTCGGAAAATCCTTTTTTGCAGATCCTTAGGCCGGTTTGTTTTATTAAAATTGTATTGGCAATCGCATTTTCATACTTCCAAAACTGTCTTATTTAGGTAGCTCAGTAATTATTATACGACTCTTACAGAGAGTCCCAAAAGGTTCATTTCAAGATTTAAAGACGAGCGTGTCAAAAAATAAATAAATTAAAAAAAGATTTAGATGTTTTTGTTACTCGTCAGATAATCACCAGAAGATTCTTTTAGGAGTTGTATATTAAACATAATCGTCTTACAAACAGCCTATGCTAGCTGGGAAATAACAGATCATTTTATACATGAATGTATGTTTATTTAATATAAAAGAAACATTAACAAAAACAATGAGAATTCACAAAGAACATAAAACATAAAAAACAAAATAATTGCGATTTATATTTTTATAAACAGCTTAAATTGGATATTTATGTGAAAAAGTGGCCACCATATATTTGTATGTGTGCAGCTAACTTTGATGTTTTGTATGAAAATATTTTAAAGCTGCCCAAAAATATGAAAAATGTGCAGGTATACAAAATGCACGTAAACAAGGATTTTGAAGAATAATTCCAGAAAATATATATTTTGGGCAGTTAAGTCAAAGTGCAGCTAACTTTGATATTTTGTATGAAAATAATTTTAAAATGCCAAAAATTTTGTGCATTTATCTTAAATGTGCAGGTATAGAAAGTGCACTTAAAAAAGGAATTTGTATGGAATTAGAAAGAATAATTCCAAAAATTATCAATTTTGTGCAGTTAAGTCAAAAGTGCACGTAAACAAAAGGCAGTTAAGTCAAAACTACTGTATTAATGATTTTTTTGTTAACTCGTCTGGTTCACTAAGTGATGATGTGGATTTTAGCACCTTTATTGATGTAAATGGTTCTTTTTCCTTTAGTTGTGTTAGTGAGGAAGAGTTATTTCCCAACAAACACGGAGGTTTGATTTCAAATTGAAAGTGATTTGAAATCAAACGTTTTCTCAAACGACAAACGTTTGATAATGATTTGAAAATCATTTGTAAATCATAGCGTTCTCAACAAAAAGGGGAAATTATTTTCAAATTGAAAAATGCCTTTATTTTCAACTTGCTTTCAAACGTAATTCTCAAATGTTTTTCAAATGTGGATTATAATAGAATGTGGAATATAAATAAAACTATTTAATTTTTTTAATTTAAATTTATTATTTATTTAAATAAACTTTGAGATAAACATTCGGTTCCATAGCAAAAAGATGAAATAGTGTTCTTTCCGTTTTCTAATTCTTGGAAAGACAAAATACTTGGCTCCCTTTTATTTTGAGGATTGTAGCACCGCAATCGTTCAACAATCTTTCTTCACTTTCCTGTTTTATTATTTTTCTTTTTTTTCGTATTTTTAAACATTGTAATTTCTCACAAATAATTTTTATTTTTCACTAGAAATAAACTGTTCACTTTATATTAAAATTTATTTTTAATAGTAAAACACATGTAACCACAAGGAAAAATAATTTAACTTTAATCGCCATTTTTAATGCTTACATTTATTTTTCGCTTTAGTACTGCCAAGTTTATTTTTGATTTGATTTTAACTTTGACAAACATTTGACATCAAATTGAAAAAACATTTGATATCAAATGTTTATTTTCAAATCATTATTAATTTGAATTTAAATGTTAAATCAAACAATTGAAAAACGTTTGAGAATTGCGTTTGATATCAAATGATAAAGTCATTTCATATCAAAGGTTTGACTTCGTGTTTGTTGGGTTATTGCGATCTGTAAGGTGAAGTCTAAGTCTATAGGTATTGATACCATACCCATTCGTTTTGTTAAGATGATTTATCCTTATGTATCTAACATTCTAATTCATCACGTCAATTTGATTTTAACAACATCAATATTTCCTAAATCTTGGAAAATAGCTCGGGTTGTTCCAATCCCAAAGTGTAGAAATGTTCGGACACTTGATGATCTTAGACCTATATCAATTCTCCCTTCCTTGTCCAAAGCTGTTGAACACATATTAAAGGACCAAATATTAAATTCTGTTCGATGGCTTATTGTTCCATCTTAATATGCTTTTCGTTGTAATCACAATACTACTTCTCTCTTGCTTGACATGACTGATGATATAAGGAGGAATCTAAATGATGGTGAGTTATCTTTACTAGTATCTCTTGATTTAACTAAGGCCTTTAATTCATTAAATTATTCTATTATGATTAAGAAATTGAAAGAACTATTTAAATTTTCTACTACGGCTTGCAAGCTTATATTGTCTTATCTTACTGACAGATCTCAATTTGTAAATATCAATGATCAGAGTTCTAATTTACTTGCAATTACTTCCGGTGTGCCTCAGGGTTCAGTCTTGGGACCACTTCTTTTTATCTTATATATTAATGACTTGCCAGCCCAATTGGATTCTGAATGCTGCAGATCATTGTTATTCGCTGATGATGTTATGCTCCTGTTTAATAGCAACAGAAATGATGTTGACACTTTTAGCTGTAAAATTAATTATTACCTTGGTCGCTTTTCATCATGGTCATCTGCGAATTCTTTGGTTGTTAATACTACTAAAACGAAAGCCCTAGTATTTGGTTATGGTGATTTATATTTGCACAACCTACGCATTACCATATCTGGTTCTTCAGTTGTATTTGTTGATAATCTTAAATGTTTAGGTATCTATATTGACAAACGCCTAACTTTTGAGAACCATATTGACCACCTCTGTTGTAAAATTTCTGGAATATTACGTAAACTGTACTCAACAAACACCTACTTGCCCTTTCGTATAAGATGTTGTCTCGCTCATTCTCTTTTAATTTCGAATATACTATATGGTCTTGAGGTTTTTACGGGTACATTTTCCTATGTGATTTCTAAATTAAATAGGGTGGTTAATATGATCGTTCGATTTGTTTATAATATTCGAGTACGTGAACATATTTCTGAATATGTTAAACTTTTCCTTGGCTGTTCATTCCACAATTTGATACAACGTCGAAATTTGATATTTTTTTACAGGATAATTAAAACTGGGTTGCCTACACCACTTTGCTCTAAATTTAGCTTTTCTCGTTCTACTAGAAACCCGCAAGTTTTGATTCCGAGAATTAATAATGGATTCTATGAACATTCGTTTATTGTAAGAACTGCGCGTAGTTGGAACTGGTTGCCTCTGGAACTTAAAATTTTTTCTCATTCTAACAATGCATTCCGCCTAAAACTTTATAGAATACTTTGTAATTAACTTTAAGGTTAATTACAGATCATTTTATTAGATTGATATCTCACTTAATTATTTAAATAAAAATCATTTGTTTTTATATGCATTTGTTTGTGTTTTAAATATATATTTACAAATGTATAATAAAACTTTTTGCACTGCTGGGATCTTTTGTTTCTGTGTTTTTTCTTTTATTTTTTTTATTGGTTGGGGAACCGAAAAAAAACTAAACCGTTTTTAGGAATAATTTAATTAAAATAATAAAATCATTTTTTTTCTATTTTATTATGTATATTTTTAATAATTTTTGTGTTATTAGTTAGTTTATAACTGTATTCAGGCAAACTGCTTTGTAATATATATTTTAATTGGCCAAGAGTGGCTTTTTATATTACATTTGATGAAATAAATAAATAAAATAAAAAATAAATAACGAGACTAGTCTATACATGCATGTAAAGAGTAGTCTATAAAGGAGTAGGAGTACTCCAAAACTTCTCCAAATATATGGGTAAGAGGTGGTCCATTTAACGATGTCCTAGGAGCGGACCATATAACCCACCGAAGTTGTCCCTAAACTACTCCATGGACTACTAAAGTGGGTTAGTTTTAATGGTACTCCATGTCACTACAGTATGGAGTGTTGGAGTAAAGGAAACATTCACTTTACATTTATTAATATGCGTCAATTTTAGTGTATATGATGTAAATATAACTTTATTGTTAACATTAATTTTATTGTTAACACCCTGTTGTAAACTTCTATAACTACTAATGAATTTTCTAGTACTTTTATAAATTAATAAAAATGTTCATTCCAATTAGTAATTTGAAATCAATAGTTCCTCGGCTTTTCATTTAAAGTTCAACATGGAGTACACTACAGGGGTAGTTTAAAAAGTACTCCATGTCACTACTCCATGGATTAACTAAAAGGGTTACTTTCAAAAGTACTCCATGTCACTACTGAATGGAGTGCACTAAAGGGGTAGTTTGAAAACTATTTAATGCCGCTACCGAATTAAAGACTAAAAATAACTTTATGATTAAGCTTTTTTACATATTTTTGTTTATAAAAAATAAAATAATAATAAAAGCAATCCTTTTCTCACCCATATTATATATTTATATACATATGTATACGGTGAAGGACTTAAGTTTGCATGTAGTGTTATTTTGAAGAAAATGTTTATTTAATAAAAAAATTAGTGTTCCATTTTTTTTTTTAAATTATCTTTATGAAAAACCTAAGTTAAATTAATTTGCCGTCTTGGAAAAAGAAACCTAATAACTCAAATATATGTCATGCCTTTTTCACAAATTTCACAAACTATCCTCTTTCACTTTTAAATAAACAATTAATAATGGACACCATCAGGGCTACCAATGAACAGTAAACTATAGAAAAGTATACATTATGCAGTTGTTGGTAGCACTGCATGTTAATTTCTTATACCATGGTCCATACTACAGGATATTGGATCATGTTGTAAGTAGTCCATTTAAGCAACAATGGACCAAGTAGTCCAATATTATCTGTAGGAATACCAATGGCGCTTAAATTTGTGTGGGAAAAACCGATAAACGTACGTGCATATGTAAACATAATCCCTACAAGAAATTGCTGATGTAAACTACCACATACAAAACTTATAAACTAAATCATTCGCAATTTTGTATTAAATTCTCGTATACATATTCAAGTTCACAAGTAAGAGTGTTAAAAAATGTCACACGTACACGAATGTTTACATCAGTTTTTTCATATTGCCCTTAATAAAATGATAGAAACTTCTGATGTATAAACCACAAAGCATACAGAGATGAAAAAAGTGACGTATGAAAAATGCCCAAATCATTTGCAAGGGCAGCTTTCGAAGAAAGAGAAAGAACATTTTTCTTGGTAGTAAAGTGGCAATCTGTAAAAACCGGCCGCTACTATCAACACGAATTGCGTAATCAAAACAAAATATTCAAAGGGCAGCATCATGGCCCAACTAGTAGGTCTGCGCGCAACTACAACAATCCAACAATAGAAAAAACAACACGCATTTTGTTTGTGTGAAAAATGATAAAGATGTCAAGAACAAAAGCAATTGTTAGTGTAAAAAATGGTATAAATGTCAAAAGCAATTGCTTCAAAAACAATTGCACGTAAAAAACACAACTCTGCAAAAAATCAGCAGGCATTTCAAGCAGACCTACTAATTGGACCATGGGCAGCATTCGAAGAAAAAGACAGAAAAAATTACAATATTTTCTGTCTCGTGACGCCTCTGTGTGCTCTGTGGTATAAACACATCATCTGATGGGCATTGCTGATAGAAACTTCTGATGTATACACACATCATCAATGCCCATCAGATGATGTGTTAATACATCAGAAGTTTCTATCATTTTATTAAGGGTAATTTGAAAACACTGATGTAAACATTCGTGTACGTGTGACATTTCTTCGCACTCACTTGTGAACACAGAATATATATACGAGCAAGGGTCGCAAAGGGAAAGATGTCACAGAAGGGTTAAATTGTAAATAAATAAAAATTACTTGGCAGCTCTATACGGGAAAAAGCGAACGTAATAAAAAACAATAATAAACAAGTGTCAGCTGTTAAAATATCTAATATTGGTTAGTGTTTATAAAATATTTTTTGTTGTACCACAAATCCAAAAAATAAAACTAATAAAAGGCTATGATTATATACGGTGTATATATTGTAAGTAAATCTGGCGGTCTTATATTCAACTTGGACAATAATGTCCCACGTATAGAACATGAAAAAACGTTTACCTACCCACTAGATCTCATGCTTGATTACAATCCAAAAAAGGTTACGGTGGCATTTAATCGCAAAGATGGTATTAATGGTAGGTTACTGATATGTACAACAAATTATATCTATTTATAATTATTTATTGTATATTTCCACCCCACCCAGTCGGTCACGTTTTGGTTGCAGTTAATGGTGGTCAATTAAACGGTTCCACTATGGAAGATGGTCGAGATGTTAAAACCGTTTTGGAATCTCCAGAAAATTATCCCATAAACCTTAAATTTAGCCGCCCTAAAATGACCACAAATGAAAAAATCTTTTTAGCTAGTATGTTTTATCCCCTTTTTGCCATTGCCAGTCAACTGAGTCCTGAACCCAAATCGTCAGGCATTGAAGTACTGGAAGCGGATACATTTACGCTACATTGTTTTCAAACATTGACTGGTGTAAAGTTCATAGTTATAAGTGAAACGGGCTTAAATGGCATAGACATTTTGCTACGCAAAATTTATGAATTGTATTCAGACTACGCTTTGAAAAATCCATTTTACTCATTGGAAATGCCTATACGTTGTGAATTATTTGACACAAAGTTACAGGCTCTTTTGGATTTGGTAGAAAAGACAGGTATTAATAATTTAGAGAAATGAGTAAAGACACATTAAACTAAATTTGTTTCAATTAAAAGTATGAAAGTATTTAATAATTCTTTATAAATTTGTTTTAAGTTTAGTTGATCGTACGTGTATATTTCCAAAATAATTAAATTTTTTTATTTAATTTAATGAAACAAAGTATTTGGGCTTTTTGTATTTTTTTTATTTGTGCTAAAAACTAATAAAATCAATAAACCGACGAAATAAAGACATGGCTTTAATAATAATAGTTTAAAAAATTTTGTTAGTCGTGCTTAATTCCCAATTTTTTTTTCTTGATGAAAACACTGAAATGCGCATAGGAATCATAGATGTGGGTAGTGCACTCATTTTGCAGTTTCAACTCACACTTAGTGATAGTGCAAAAATATTGCAATCATTTTCTTGATGTTGAGCGATGAATTAAAAATTTGAAGCCTCACTAAACATGAGTAATAGTGATGTTTAAAAACTTTGCACTAAAAAAAAAAAATAGTTTGATTTAAAAAAAGCAGTCAGCAGTGTTGCCAAAACTTGGAGACCAAAAATGGCTAAATTTACGGGGAAAAATGGCTAAGAATGGGCTAAAAAATGGCTAAAAGTTTTTTTTAAATAAAAACACATTTAAATTCAATAAAACAACAGAAATAATTCATTTAAAGTTGTTCACGATGAAATTGTTAGTTAAGATCAATTTCTTAAATAAGAATAAACGTTATTTAATATTCTGAAAGATATTTAAAAAATAAAATCATCGATAAATGTTATGTCGTTATTGTTCATCTCATAGGAATCACTCGTGCCTATTAGTTTTAAAACATTTGAAGAAAATATAGTCGGTCAACCCCGACTATATGATACCCTACACCTCATTAGAACTGTGTACCAAATTTTATTAAATGATCTGCAAATTTGCGATATGTACTTTACGCACAAGGTTTACATGGACGTCCAGCCAGCTGGACAAACATCGTTAATTCGACTCAGAAAGTGGTTCTGAGTCAATCGGTTTACGAAAAGGTGGGCTTAGGACCAATATTTTAAGGTGTTACAAACATCAGCACAAACGCATAGTACCCTCTCCACCATTGTGGTGTTGGTATAAATATTTCATTGATAAAATCTAATTAACGGTTGCCAAATGTAACCTATTTCTGAAATTACTTTTAACGATGTTTACTTCAGCATTAGACCATGGAAGTGAGAGCAACTTTATGGTAAATTCTGAAATTTCTAAAAAAAATTTGTTGCCGCCAGCATCTCTTTATTGAAATATGTACTTGCAACCAGAAAGAAACACCGATGTTTGTGTTGATCCGTTTTATAAATTTAATATTGGATTACTGTTCCTTTATTTTTAAAGATGTTTTTATCATCATCGTTTATAGCGATTTTCAACATTTGTAAAAGTTGTGATTTAAATTAAAGCCGTTTTAATAATTTAAAATGTTTATTTTGCTTTTATATATTTTTATAATAAAATAAAAATTATTCTTTTAAAAGAATAACGGCAAGAAAAATTTTATGGCTAAACCAGTTGAAAAATGGCTAATGGCTAAATGCATTTTTTAATGGCTAAACAGGGTGAAAAATGGCTAAATCTAGCCACTAAATGACTAAATTGGCAACACTGATCATCAGTTTATTGCAACTTTTTTTTCTTCACTCATTTGAGTGCAACTAAAATTGTTCCACTAAATTTAAAATCAAAAACTTGTTTTTTCATGATTAAAGCCAATCATTATACCGTTATTGACAAACTTTAACTTTGTTGAATGTTCTTTGTTTATGCATATCCTCCAAAAAAATCAAAAACCATACAAATTTAATTAATTTAAATTTTAGTGATACAATATTTGTATGCAGCTTTTTTGATTGCAAGTCCAAATTTTGCACTATTTGAATTGAGTGCAGATTTTTGCATTCATCTGCGTTTAGTGATAGTGACAAAATTTTCAATATCACTAAAAAAATTTTAGTGGTAGTTAAAAAATTGCAATCATCACTAAAGCTTGTAAAAAAAGAGTACAAACTAATTTCTTTGCAGTTTTATTTAGTGATAGTGCACTGCTGATTTAAATCAATATTTAGTGCACTACCCCCTACTATGATAGGAATAGCTTATCCCATTAACAATAAATTTCAGTTTATCAATAGTATGAAATGGGAATTTAGCGCATTTAAAAGAAACCTAGTTAACTGAAATTTATTATTGATGGGATAAGCTATTCCTATGCGCATTTCACTGGTTGCTTAGGCCAGGAAACTTCATCCAAAGATTTTAGAAAAACCAAAGATATTAATCCAAATAAAACTGTTAAGCGTATAAGAATTATAAGCAACAGTTCAACTTGCAACAATATCAAAGTTTACATAAAATATCAACAATAAACAGTGAGTTTATCCCTTCTTACATTTTCCACTACAATTGATTGGAGTATTTCCAACATTAATTGTAGTTGTAAGTAGGTTAAGAAAAAACAAAAACAACTTGCAAAAGCATGTTGCCAGTTAAGTTTTAAATTATATATGTATTTAAAACAAATTCAAAAAGGCATTGCACAATTTTAAAAAAAAAATTGGAATGAAAGGATTTGGACTAAGTATTTTTATGAAGTTTTAGTATAATACCACATTTGTTTTTGTAATTATAATGTTTTTTCTTTTAAGTAATAGATGCTCGATTGTGCCATGATTCTAACTAAGATGACTAACGCAAGATTTATATAGTCAATTTGGAAAAAATTAGACCATTTTACCGTTATTGCAAACATTCCATTTTTAAAATCACCATTTTTGCCAACATTAAAACAAAAAATGTTTTAAACTTCTATTTAAAAAAAAAAAGCAAATTTTTTCATGTTTTTTCTAAATTAAATATTGAGGTGCAAAAAACGTCATAAATTAAGTAAAAAGCAAAAAATATAAACGTTAAAAAATTATTATAAACATAAAAGAAAAATAACAAAAAACATATTGCACTAATTGCCATAAGAGAAATAGAAAAAGCAAGTAACTAAGAGAGAAAGTAAACATAAATGTAATAGTACATTGAATACGAAATATTTGAGACATTGAACATAACTTAGATTCATTTAGTGACTAGACCTCTAGCTTTAGGATAAGCCGATCCAGGTTTTTTTGGTTGGGTACGTCCAGTAGGTGGACGTCTATTTGAATCCATTGCTGAAGCAGGAGGTATGCCCGTAGAGCGACTAGACTTAATATTACGCACACCACCATTCGATGTGGGTATGCCACCGTTAGTACCCGCATTTACACCGTGGCCATTTACATTTGCTGGCGCGGCAGCGGCAGCTGCAGCTGCATTAGCACTGGCATTGATAATGCTTTCCAAGCGACTTCGAATGGAATTAGTATGATTGTCAACTATATCGATGTCATCCCCAGTTTGCATAGCCTGCGCCAATACGGCTTGCAGAGAAGCCGACACTTTGGGCGTTTTGTACTCCTGTGTAGTGCGACAGGGCATTTCCAATTCATAGTTGACAATATTCTCACTTTTAAAACGTAATGCAGCTTCTGAGGTATTATTTTTAGCTTCCAACAAGGCGTATTCGGAAATAGGTCTACGACGTTGTGGATGTGAAACAGGTCGTTTATTATAATAGCTGCCATCATTGTAAATGGGTAACGAGGAGAATTTCCATTCCTCCTGCTCCTCGTCGTATTTGGCTTGGGTGTACAAGCGTTGTTTCACCTCTACGGGCACAAAATTATCTATAATTAAGAGCTGTCTTTTTAGTTCTTTGACTAGTTCATTTTGTGCCATTTCCAACTCTCTCAGGTCCTGATTGTGTTCGAATTTGCAATCGTTCAGTTCTTGCTGTAAAGCCAAGTACTTGGCATAACACTTAGAAAGTTTGCGTTTTTTCAATTCCACTTCCTGTTCCAGGGACGTTACAGTTCCTTTAATTTCCAATGTTGTTTCCTCTTGTAGTTCCAATTTTTGTTGCATTTCAATTTCGCGTTTCTTGCGTTCTGCTATTTCTACCAGTTTCTTCTCCAATTCAATTTGTCTTTCACTATAGGTATCGAGTAAATTTTTACCTCCTCTTACCAGCTGAGATTCAAGTTCGGACAATTTTGCTGCCAGCTTTGCTGTTTCTAAACGTTCACATTCCAACTGATCATTTGTTTTGGCTACCTCCTCTTCTACTTCATTTTCTTTATCTGATTCAGGTTCACCTTTATCCTCCTCTGCGTTATTAATGCCTGCATTAGTTTGCATTAAAGATTCGTCCATTTCTTTGTGGTGCAGTTTTTCTTTTCTTTCAGCCTTGGGTTTCTTGACAATCTTCTTGGGTGGTTTTTCGACTTTAATGTTCTGCTGTTGTTTGGAACCTATTAAACGTTTAAGACGTTCAATTTCTTCCTGATATTCCTTAAGTTTTGCATCCTGAGGATCTTCGTTCTTTATCGGTTGATTTTGGATAGCTTTAGCTCGGGATGCATAACGCAAGGTAGTTAAAGTTTCATTGTAATTATAGGCCGATGGCCCTATATTAGCAATCATTATTGTTTTCGAATTACCACCCAAAGAATCTTGTAAGAGACGTGTAAGTTTTGAGTCACGATAGGGGACATGAGGTGAACTTTCAGCTAACGCTGAAATAACATTTCCTAAAGATGAGAGAGCCAAATTGATTTTACTTGCCTCCTTAAGACGTTCGGCAGAGGCACCGGTTTTACTTTGTCGTTCACTACCCGCCAAATCAATTAAATTTAATTTGCCTACTTTAATAATGTTGGTTTCAATGTCGCACATTTCAATTTTTATCACGAAAATGGCATGAGATCTAAAAAGATATTAGAGTGTTTAAAATTTAGTCACTTTTTAAAATTTTTTAATTGTTCAGACTGGGTTCACACTATTAATCTTTTTTTTTAGAAAGTCAGCATTTAATGGTGAGAGGGGAGGAGAATATGCTATTCTTTTTCCCTTCCCTTCATAGCTTTAAAATTAGATTTTCTGCAAGTTAACTTTCATAGTGCGAACCCAGACTAATTACAAAAATTAGTTAATAAAAAAAATTTTCCGTTAAGGATAAGAGAATATAATTTTTAATAACTATAAAGGAGTCCTACCTTGAACTGTGTTCGTTCATGTTGGTAAAACCAATGGTACGATTTTTATTTCCTACTTTCATAACATTTATCATATCATCGACGCTTTTACATGTTATGGAATGTAGATTTGGTACATAGACACCAGAAGCACTTTCGCGCACCTCCAAATGTTTTGAATTTGGTTTCAGCAGATCTCTCAATTCCTCCATATAAATTTCCAAATATGAAACATCGACCAAAAATTGAAAATTTTCTGTACGATTAATATGCAGCCATATTTGTTCAAAAGTACGAGGAATTATGCCCACCAGTTCGTTATTGCCTCTAATACCCTCCATGGTGAAGGTTTTTCCAGTGCCTGTTTGTCCATATGCAAATATGCATCCATTGTAACCTTCCAAGACCGAACTTACCAAGGGGAATACAATCTCGTTGTAAACCATTGTCTGTGATGAGCCCGCATCGTATACTGCATCATAAGTAAAAACTTTACGTTGTTCCTTTTGCGAATCCGAATAGTTGGATATTTCAATAACACCGCGATTAGGATAAACCCCAATGACTTCATCGTACCCCTCAGAACGTTCTTTATTACTCATGGGTCGACATCTTACCACAACCTGGACACACTCGTTAAGAGTTTGGCTATTAGCCGTACCAGGTCTGCGTGATCTAGCACTCATTTTTCACGCCCAACAACTGAATGTAACCAAGGCAAATTGCTAGTGTAACAATAAAAATAAACGTAGGCTAGAAGTGGTAAAAATCGATAAAATTTAGTTTGTTTGTACTTCTTATGTGTTAAATTATGAATTTTGAAAGAGTGGAATAATTTAAGACTGGCATTGAAGTTACCATATCTTCAGCAGAAAATATGGCATCTTCAAGTTCTTAAAGTTCACTTGTAAAGTTACCATGAGGACAAACCTGATGTTAGCTTATCAGTCACTTTTAAGGTTAATGTTAACTTGTAATAACCAAAAACTATTTATCTGTCAGATAGCATCCTAAAAATAACTATTTGTAACTTGCCAATAGTTAAAAGTCGGATTTTGTCGGACCGATAAATAGCTTTGCATTATTACAACTTCGATTTTTTATTGCTGTTATTTTCAATAATAATAATATTTATTAGATGAAAATATAATAAATGAAGGTTTTGTAATGCAAAGCTATTTATCGGTCCGACAAAATCCGACTTTTAACTATTGGCAAGTTGTAATAATGGCCCTTAAATATTCAAAAAATTAAAAAAGTGTAGTGTACCTCTTTATTGTTCTGCTCGCAAAAATTTAAACCTGTTACTATGTTTCCAAAAAAATTATTTTATTACTCAACTTTTCTTAGTTTCCACACCTCACACCAATTTTTGTATTTTTTACCAAGTTTCTTCGTTTTTTTTTATCTAAAATATATATTTACATTTTTAAAGTTTTTTTTAAATTGTGGACATTTGACATGTTGTAAAGTTTTGTAAAAATTTCTTGGTATTTTAAATAATTTATCAAATTTTTTTTAGGAAAATTAACAACCAATTGGTAAACTAATGTTGTTTTTTTTGATTTTTTAGTGTGTTTTTTCAACCATTCACAATAGAGTATGACTAATTAGGGAGCGTAAAGTTTTCAACCAAACGCTTAATACTAGTAAGAAAGAGCGTTACCGTAGTGCTACTCAGTACTGCCTTGCCACTTGGTTTGCCCATTTTTGTAATATTTGTATTTTTTGTGCCTCTTTTGACACTGAACCTTTTTTTTTTAATTTGCAATTAATGAACGCAGATATGCCCCCTAGCATTTATATTTATATACATATAAATCGATCTAAGTTAAAACGGCTATTTTCACAGTGACAGTGACATTTGTTAAAAGCACAGACATAACTCTTAAATGCATGTTATTGTAATTCTAACCACTAAACTCACTTCAAAATGGTATTGTTTGCTCAATACACATTGTTGTATAGGAAACATGGTACAACTACACAAAGTAGAATCGTTGGCCCATATGTTTGTCAGCTGTTTACCCCCGTTAAAATTTTTACATGGGTGCGTAAAATTATTTTTTTTTTATATGAAGACAATTTTGACAAGTCGGTTATTTTTATAGAGCAGCATGTCTACACTCCCAAATGAGTCTACGTTGTGTTAATGTACCTTGATAGTAAACGTATTGTACTTTGGCAGCTCTTTTTCATGTTTTTCAATCTTTTTAATTGTGAATTTTACGTGGACAAAGTAACGGTTATAAAATTACTATGAAGAACAACTTGGCCGTATGGCCGCAGGGCTAGGAAGTGCAATTTGTGTTTTAGTGAGAAGTATAATTTTGTGATTTTCAAAAGTAAGTGTTCCCAAAAATAGATTTTATATAGAATAACATACATATATTTCCAAAGAAACTTACTTGGTTATAAGCGAAAATATTTCTTTTTCATTTAATTTAATCTATTTTAAAAAACTGCTAGTGTAGAATGTTGTAAAACTGCAACACTATGCATTTAGTATGCCGAAATTTCATCACATATTATTAAATTTTTTAGTTGCGGTTTTTAAACTACAAAGGAATTGAATATTTATATAAAATATGTGATGGAAAAATAAGAGAATAAGAGTTTTTTTCTGTTAACCAAGAGGCACAGACACTCAGACCCAGAACAGACGGTTAAACGCAACTGTAACGAAACCCTTTAGAAATTATTGTTTTGAAACTAGTTTCAATCGTTTTCCACACACCCTGTAACCTAAATTGTACCAAAATGTAATGAAATTATCACAATTATTTCGTTTTTCTTTGAGAACAGATGAAACGCAAACACGAGTTTCCTGCACGCACGCCGGTTTCAATGCAACTGATTTCAAATGCATTTCAAATCTGTCTCAAAATGGTCGCGTCATGTGTGGTCCCTCAAAGGAGTCTATGGCATAAACTCAAATGAAACTCGAAAATAACTTTTTTATGCATTATCAAAGTTATTTTCGGGACTTCAAAATTTATTATTAATACGATTTTCGTATGACGTGCTAAATTCCCAGTTTTTCATATTTGATAAATACACTGAAATTTATTGTTGAGGGAAAGCTAGCTTCTATGCGCATTTCATTGGTTACTTAGGCCAGCTCATCAGGAAACCTTTTCCAAAGATTTTAGAAAGGCCAAAAATATTATACAAATAAAACCCTAAAGCGAATAAGAATCATAAACATTCAAAGTCTTACTTGTAACAATATCAAAGCCAAAACAAAACACCAACAATAAACAGTGAGTTTATCTTTTCTTACATTCCCCTACAATTGGTCGGGTTCTTTCCGACTCGAATTGTAGTTGTAAGTGGGTAAAAAGAAAAAACAAAATTAAAAAACAAACTGCTTCATTCCACTGTCTTCGTAAGAAAACAACAAAAAAAAACCAATTTGCCAATTCAGTTTTCTGCACGGGCACATGCAAGTATGTACATATATTACACACTGCTACAAAAAAACACTTTTTGTCAGAACTTGAAAACAGACCTATTGGGGGTTGTAGGCCTACTTGAGGACATACAAAAACCGTTTTCAAAAATTTTGAAACACCCTCAAAATTTTGAGTTATTTTCAAAAAACTGTTTTAGGGTAGGTCGTAGCACTTTAGTACCTCTAACTCACACATTTTTTGATCGATTTCAAAATTTTAAACAGTTTTGGAAAGGCAAAGAATTAAGCTTTTATGAAATGTATTCATAAAAAATGTATTCCAAAAAATTAGGTGAGTTTTTCTCAAAATTTTCTAATTTTTTTCATTTTTTTTCCTAATTTTTCAAATTCAACAAGAGTTATTTTATTTTTTTCTATGGAAACCTATCTTTATTTGCACTGTATTTTAAAGATAATTTTATGTAGAAAAAAACGAGATATCATTTGTTAAAATCGGCTTATATTTGCAAAAGTAACTAAAGTTTTAAATCTCGCACAAGATCGCAAAAATATGCCGTTGTCACAAAATGTGGCTCAGCCGATTTTGGTAAATATTCCATATCACATTCCTCGTTTTCAGATTCATCATCACTTTGTTTATGTAAAGTTTCATTACATTTAATTGCACTTAATACTGGCTTAGTAACAGTTAACACATTAGCATACTCAATGCTATCACGATTTTTATATTGATAACCAGTGATGTTTGTTTGGCAAAAATAACAGTCTTGTGGTTTATGGAATATTTTATGATGCCAAATCATTGGGAAAGATAATGGCAATGGCTGGCTTATAAACTTTTCGGACTTAGTTTTTTTAACCATACTGGATCAGCTTGTACAAATACTTTCGGGTTCATAACATTTGCTAGAACTGTATGAGCAGTTAAAAACTGTATTGAAGGCATTTACCAAGGCTTTATTTTTGATCAGATCAAAGCGATGTTTTTTGTCAGCGAATGAACCGCAAACATAACAAAAGTTATTACGCTTATCACACACTGCAGAAAAAATTAAACACAATTTAAAATTTGTTAAAGGATTACAAAAATTACAAACTGACTTATTTTAATAAAATTAAATATTAATATCACTTCACTTGTCACAAATTTTAAACTAGTTACACTTTTTTTTACTCTTAGCTAAAAACAATATCCTTCACCAAAAGGTAGTATTTAAATTTTACCATTGTGTTGGTAATAAATTCGATTAGTTTATGTATTTATCCAAATATATATAATTAAAAATTGCATATAAAAACATTCTAAACTTTTTTAATGATTCAAAAAAATAGGGCATAATAAACCCTATTCATCTGTATTATCTTCCAGTTCTTTTTTTTTGAAATAAAGACAGATTAACAATAACTTATTAATATGTGGTTTACAGAACACGAGTGCCTTATTCGTCCGTTCAACTTATATTTAAAACAAAAACAAAATTTTGAATTCGTGTTCTGTAAACCACACATTAGTTAATACCAAAAACGTAACTGTAAAATTACAACAAACAAAGTATTAAGTTGACAAATTTGCTTGTATAGTTAATTGTTTTTTTTATTCATATGTTTTGCGCGGGGGGAGAAAATACTAAAAACAGGTGTTAATGAAAAGTTGAATAACTTATACAATTTTTATCCGATTTAAAAAATTAAAACCATGTTTTGTTAAGAACTAAATTTTCTTCATACGTTTATATAAATTTTTATAAGCTTTCATATTAAAATAAGCAATGAAAAGCTACTAAAATCAAAAAAGTTTATAATTTTCGTTTTTTTTTGAAGATATTCTTAACAAAAACAATTGTTATAACTTTCAAATGTATAAAAAAATGCACGTTATTTTAAAACGTAATTAGTTTTCTTTCCAACCCCGTTAAAAAAATTAAAATCGGACAAGAACTGACTGAGTTACAGGTCGATAAGTTGACGAACATCACTGAAAACGGTTTTTTTTAAATAACTTCTGAATTTGAGGGTGTTTCTGAAATTTTTTGGCACAATTTTTTATGTACTAAACAAGAACAATAACCCACGCTAGGCCGTTTTCCAAGTTTTTTTACACTGTAGCACCGTGTTATCAAAGTTATTTTCGGAAATACAAAATTTATTATTAATACGATTTTCGTATGACGTGCTAAATTCCCAGTTTTTCATATTTGATAAATACACTGAAATTTATTGTTGAGGGAAAGCTAGCTTCTATGCGCATTTCACTGGTTGCTTAGGCCAGCTCATCAGGAAACCTTTTCCAAAGATTTTAGAAAGGCCAAAAATATTATACAAATAAAACCCTAAAGCGAATAAGAATCATAAACACTCAAAGTCTTACTTGTAACAATATCAAAGACAAAACTAAACACCAACAATAAACAGTGAGTTTATCTTTTCTTACATTCCCCTACAATTGGTCGGGTTCTTTCCGACTCGAACTGTAGTTGTAAGTGGGTAAAAAGAAAAAACAAAATTAAAAAACAAACTGCTTCATTCCACTGTCTTCGTAAGAAAACAACAAAAAAAGCCAATTTGCCAATTCAGTTTTCTGCACGGGCACATGCAAGTATGTATATTATCAAAGTTATTTTCGGGAAGTAAAATGCTATACTATATATTTTTTCAGCATATTAAAAAAAATTCATGCATTTAAGGGATAAGATCTTAAACCTCGTCAATATTTTGAAACATTTATTCCGGAAACTTTTGCTTTGCAGCTGTTAAGCATTTTGTATGCCCTCTGCTTTTTTTTTAATAACAAACACACAAAAACTGCTTGTACACGAAAAAAGTACACTTTTCCATTCGTCTTTCCACTTTCTTCACCAAACGTAAATGTTACATAATATAGACGAGGACATTAGGTGTAATATTGTAGAAATTAAAAAAATTCCTTTTTTTTTATCAAAAGTTGTGTAAGCAATTTTAACAAAAATGATATTGGCGATAAGAGACTGAGTTCATTAAAGATTTTAGATCCAGTATTTATGAAATTAGCTGAAGGAAAAATTATGTACTCTGACATTTTTTCCATTTTTATTGATATAATTACTGACCCATTTATAAACGATAAAATCTATGAAGCAATTTTTAATAACTGTTTGGGTGACAATTTATACTCAAACTTGTACAAATTTGCTTTATATGTTTTTACTTTTACACGTATTTTGAGGAAAGTACAACCCAGTAATAGTAAGTTGTTATGTCGCTACAACAACAAAAATTTTTAGCAAATAACAACAACAACCCAGTGTATTTGGGAATACATTAATAACAAGCCCAAAAAATTTGCAACAACAATGATCACAGTCGGCAATGTATGCAGGGGTGTAAGATGTAACGATTTTTTGACAAAATACAGTAAAATGGCAATTGAATATTTTTTAAATAAAAGTTATAGTTTTATGACAATTTTCTGGCAAAAATATGCGTGCTTAAAACTATCTCAATTTTTAGAAACTATAAGAAATATCGTGGCCCTTAGTTCCTTATAGGAACCACAGAACACAAAAATAATAAATAATAAGAAATATTAACAATTATATTGGGAACAGTCCAAAATGTGACAATCAATTTTTCGAAGTACACAAATTTATCAAAATTAAGCAAAAAAAAAAAAAAAAATGTTCTCCCATCACAAGCAAGGTGGCTTTCATTACAAGCATTAGTAACTCGAATTCTAGAATTATATGAACCGCCAGATGCCATCTATACTGCAAAAGAAATATTAGAAAATTTAAATGATATAACGTTATAAATAATATAAATAAGATTTCAACGTGAAGGTGTTCAAATGCACAGTGAGTTAAACCTCCTTAAAACTGTCTAAACAATTTTTTTTAAAAGATTATTTATTTGATGAAATTAATTGATACCTAAAATTTTGTATCTAGGAAAGAATTTTACCTTGGAGTTTACGTTAAAGAAAAAATATCTCATTTTGCAATTAATATTGAAGCTAGCAATTAAGTTGTTGATAATTCTGTGGCATTCGAAGTTGAATTATGCATTCAAATAAAAAAAAAGATTTTATTTCGGAAATTCTGTTACGAATAATTTAAAATTAATAAGCCCCTCTGAAGAGATTGAGTAGTTGCAATCGAAACATGTTAGGGTAACCTGTCCGTGAAAGCGTGTGTTCGATTCTCAGCTCAGTCAAGAATTAAAAATTATGAATAAATTTTAATTAATTTCATATTGTAATAAAAATAATAATTGGATAAAAAACCATAAAGGGTATTTTATACGATCACTGTTTGGGGGTTGATTTTTTGTGGTTCTTTTTTTCTTATGTTTTCCTTCAATAAAAAACACCTTTTTTATTTTGATTTTTGTATTTTAGGTTTATTTAATTTTTTGTTGTTTTTGTTTTATTAAATATTTTGGTTCACAATTTTCTGTTTTTAAACTTGGTTTTTCTTATTTATTTTTACAATTAAATTTGTCACTTGTTTTAATGTTTTTGTTGGTTTTTTTTTTACTTTGTTAATTTACTTGTTCTTTGTTTAAAGGTTGAAACTAGAGTGAGTTTTAATGATTGTGAAAAAGATCTTGCAAGTTAACTTAAGTACAAGAAAATCAGTATAATGACAAAATGTGAAATAAATAAATAACAATTAAAGGACCGTTAGTATTTTACAGGGTGCTGTGTTTGGGACGAGTCATCATTAAACATTGTAACCGCAAAACAGGTTACAATGTAACAAGGTGTTGTGATGATTTTTGGCAGATATGGCATCTAGGATCTCACTTCGATTCAAGTTTGTGGGTCGTGTGGGGTTGTATATGTTGACGGCAATCAAATCTGTTGATGAGAAACTTAGAATTGTTTTGTGGGATGCCATACCTGTAAGTAGGAATTCAGTGAAACATTAGTTGGGAAAATTTTCTTTTAAAGAATGTTAAGTATATTTTAAAACCACAATTTTTGTAATGGGTCTGGTAACGATCCCATTTTTTGTCTGGATGTCGACAACTCTACAGTGTTGATCAGTACCAATATGGGTCTTCGTGATTCGGCCCATTTGTCATTCATTGGGCGGCAAATTGTTGTTTTTGATGACCACCAAGTCGTTGACTTTAACATTGTCCCTTTGAGTCTTCCACTTATATCTGCGATGAAGTTCGGCCAGATACTCGGATTTCCATCTTTGGCAAAATGAGTGGTAGATGACCTTTAGGCGTTTCCAGCGGTTGATGAGGGTCAGGTTTTCGCTGCTTACATCAGGTTCAGCTGGGGTCAATAATGGAGTTCCAATAAGGAAGTGTCCAGGGGTCAATGGGTTAAGGTCATTTGGGTCATCGCTAGCAGGACTTAAGGGTCTAGAGTTTAAACACGATTCTATGCGGGTGAGAATTGTTGACAACTCTTCAAAGGTGAATTTCATATCTGGTATCATTTTCTTTAGGTGGGTTTCTAATTCTTGGGGCGTACATCCCCGGCGGGCTATATCTGCAGGGTTTTCTTTTGAGTCGACATGTTGCCAATGACTATTGCCGACTTTATCTACAATTTCTGAGACACGATTTCCAACAAAGGTGTTCCACGTGCAGGGGGGTTTCTTTAACCAGGCCAGTACTATTGTTGAGTCGGTCCAAAAAATATGTGTCGATTTGCGTAGCTTGAAGATTCGGCAGAATTCCTGAGGCTAAATTTGCCAGTAAAGCTGATCCACAAAGCTCCAGACGTGGTAGCGATATTTGTTTAATGGGAGCAACACGAGTCTTAGAGGCCAGTAAATATGTAAATATGGAATTATCAGACTGTATTCGGACGTAAAGAGTCGCAGAATAAGCCTTTTCTGAGGCGTCGCTAAAGCCATGTATTTCAACATTTAAATTAGGGCTGTACTGGATCCAACGAGGAATTTTTAGGGCATTTATTGCAGAGCAGTTTTTAACGAATTTTTGCCATTTGAGGCAAGTCAAGGGTTTTAGGTTTTCATCCCAGTCGACTTTATCTAACCAAATCTGTTGCATGATTAACTTGGCATCAATAATTACTGGAGCTATCCATCCGCAAGGGTCAAAGAATTTGGCAATTGTAGATAAAACTTTCCTTTTTGTGTAATTTTCTTTCAATTCAACACCTGGGGCAGTGAATGTAAAAGAGTCTGAGGAAATGTTCCATTTTATCCCGAGTGTCTTGGTTCCGGCGTTCTCGGATAAGTTTAACCAGTCGAGCGGTAGTAGGGTCTCATTTGGAAAATCTTGAATTACTCGTGGATCATTTGAGGTCCATTTCATCAGTTCGAAACCGGCAGATTTTAGAACAGTTGTAAGTTCTTTTCGTGATTTGATGGCTTCGTTTAATGTGTGGCCACCAGCTAAAACGTCATCTACGTACATGTTGTGTTGTAAGATGTTTGACGCCAGGGGGTGAGTTGTCCCGATATCTTCGGCTAGTTGAAGAAGGGTTCTAATGGCAAGAAAGGGCGCGCAATTAACTCCAAACGTCACTGTGAGGAGTTCGTAATCCTCAATAGGATCAGTCTCGGATTTTCTAAACAATATCCTTTGATATTTTGTTTGCGTAGGGTCAATGAGTATCTGGCGATACATTTTTGTGACATCTGCGTTGTACACAAAACGGAAGAATCTCCACTTCAATATTATGAGCACTAAGTCTTGTTGAAGTATGGGTCCTGGATACAAAATGTCATTCAAACTTCTCTTATTTGAAGACGGGCTCGATGCGTTGAAAACTACTCTAATCTTCGAAGTCAACTTTTCGGGTTTTATTACTGCGTGATGCGGCAGGTAATAATTTGGGTATTTATTAATTTCCAGGGGAGAAATTTTCCTCATATGTCCTAGCTCGAGGTATTCTACAATAACTTGGTCGTATTGTGTTTTAAGATCTGGCTTTTGGCTAAGCATGCTCTCCATTCTCAAAAATTGGGCCATGGCAATATTTCTAGATACGCCTATTTCTTCGCCATTTTTAAAGGGTAGGGTAACAATATATCTACCCGAATCACTTCTACGGGTTGTAGACTTGTAGTGATTTTCACATTGCGTGTCCTCTTCTGACCTCAAAACCTTTTTTGGGCTCTCCTTCACCTCCCAAAAGCGTGTGAGGATTCGGTCCAGGGACGATGTGTTTAGTAACGATATCGTTTTTCTAGGTGAAGTTGTTGTACAAATTGGTCCCCCCACAATCCAGCCAAATACTGTTTTTTGTGCCAAAAGGGATCCAATGGACCGCATCGGTGTTTCCATACTATATATTGAGGGGCCTAAGTCGAGGCCTATTAGTAGGTCGATGGGTCGACTTTGATGAAAGTGTGGGTCTGCAAGTTCTAGTTTTGCAGCCTCTGCGAATTGTTCTGCGTTTAACGTTTGGGGCGGTAAATTGGATGGAAGGGTCTTTAAAACTGGTGCCCATACCTCTAACTTAAACGATGTGTCCACCCTGGAGCAAAGGTTAAACAAACAGGTTTTGGTCGAAGTTTCAGAAACTGTCTGACTCAAGCCGGAAACGTGTACTATATTACGTTTTGTAGGTAAGTTTAATCGGTTTTTCAACTTGTCCGATATAAACGTGGATTGGGATCCAGGGTCGATGATTGCTCTTGCCTGGTATCTTGCGCCTCTAGTTTCGATTTGTACTATTGCAGTAAATAACAAAGTTTCTTTGTCTATTAGCTGTGTCGAGGACTGATTATTTCCCCGCAGGGTCAAGGAAGTCAGATTAGGAATACCTGATCTAGAAGTGGACTGTATGTATTGGGCTTGCGCTGCAGCACTTGTACTAGCTTGCTCGTCAGCGTTATTTGGTGGTAAACTTATAGGCTGGGTCGCCGTTGCCTTGTGCAACAAAGTGTTATGTTTTTGTTTGCACAGCCTACAACTATATTTGCTTGAGCAGTCCTTGACACCATGATTTATTGACAAACAATTAAAACATGAATTTGTGACTTTTACTATGTGAATTCGGTCATTTACATTTTTTTCTAAAAATTTAGGGCAGGATCGTAATAAGTGAGGCTCTTTACAATGTTGACAATTGTGCGTAGAGTCTTTTTGTCCCCCCTTTGCTGGAAAACGTTTCTGAGTTTTCGACTCGTTATTGGTTTGAGTCGCGTTTGTATGAAAACTGTGGACCTGTTTTTGTTTAGTGAACGGTTTGGAACTTTCCTTTTTTTTGTTTATAGGGTTTAGGTTGTGTGATGGCCGCAATTGACTCTAAAGTCTTAGAATGGTGAGTCAAAAAAGTGTTAAATTGTTCCCACGATGGAACCTTTGTTATTTCTTGAAGAGAGTTTTCAAATTCCTTCAAAAGTGTTCGGGGGAGCTTGTCGAGCAAAGATATACCAGGAAGGGGTCCCAAGTGCCAGTTTCTACCCTTAAAGCATTTAAAGCTTGAATGCAGCCATTAACAGTTCGTTGTAGAGTCTGAATAGATTGACCGCAATCTTCGGTAACTTTCGGAAGGTAAAATAAAATTTTCAATTGTTCGTTGACCTGAATCCGATTGTTCTCGTATTGAAGAACAAGATTTTTCCAGGCTATATCGAAGCCTTCGTTGGTTAATGGGGCATTTGAAACTATGTTCCTAGCGTCTCCTCCAGTTTTTTGAAGCAAATGAAATAATTTTTCAATTTTACTGAGTCGTGAATTATTTAAATATAGGGCAGTAAAAAGGTCGCGGAAAGTTGGCCATGTCACAAAATCACCTAAAAATGTATCTATATCGCAAGGTGGCAGCCGAATAGACGAAACGTCGCTGTTTTCTAAAATTGGGTTTTCCGCAGACGAAACCCGCTCGTGCTTACTCGTGTCATCAGTCGGGGCAGAAAGCGCCAGAATTTCCGCGTTAAGTGAGGCCAAACAAGTTTTGTATGCAGCCAGGGCCTTTTTATACCGATCGCGAAGCTTCTGCCTGTCTACTGGTTGTTCGCCAGGTTCCGATTTCTTGTCCCTACACTCTTCATAAGCCCTTTTGATTTGCTGCCAAAGTGAGTCTAGTTCTACTCGAAGTACTTCTAAACTATGAATGTCCTCACCTGCCTTTGATTCTGAATACTCGCTTTCAAAATCCAAAAGGTCATTTGTACAATTAACAAATTTATCGAGTGCCATTATTTATTAGATAAACAAGAATCGTGAAAAAAACTATTAAATTGGGTCAAAAAAGTACCTGCTAGCGATATAACAACAACAAGTATTGAAAAAATTATAATGATTTAAAAAATTTTAAGAGACCCACAAAGCGATTTGTTTCCCCGGTATTTTTCAAAAATGGACGCAATGGTAACTCGGTTTTAATTTATTTGGGTAGTGACGTCACGGGTTTTTCTCTTAAAAATTGCAGCGGCAAAAAAATTAAAGAGTAACACAACAAGCCAGAATATTTATTTCTTGTTGTGTTGTATACTTTGACTTACTTGTTGTTGTTGGGTCTTTTGATTTTTGTGTCACTGCTTGCTTGTAGATTTGGTCTTCTTTGTTGTTGTTGTTGTGTGTCTGCTGATGCTGCTGCTACTGCGCCAAAGAATTTGGGTCCCGTTGTTTCCACCACCTGGATAACTATCTTGCCGCGATGTGGTGGCTTAAATGCCGACTGTAGTGTATGCCTTGTAACTTGAATCGGTAAATTCTAGCCGGAACAAGTTGGAAGGTATATGCTTTAAGGCCAGCATGACCAAGGGTTATCCATCCATCCATCCCCCTATCCCTTTACCTAAAATCCTTTATATTTCCCCTTTATTTCCCATATCCCCCACTTTTAAGGTCAAGGTGGTTGACAGCAGTGCCGAGGGCCTGAATGGCTAGTTAGTGGTTAAAGAAACTGGTCGCGAACAGCTTCCCTCTGACGCCGATGGCAAGGGTCAGTTGTAACTCTAGCCTAGTCCGTGCAAGCCGTCACTGCGCGAGACGGTCCTTTTTTATACGGCTTTACTCGTGGGACCAAAAACTGGAAAAACTAAGAAAAAACGAAAAGGACGTGACTCTAGGAGTCGATGCAGGGGATGTCTCTGGCAACTCGGCAGTTTCGGTGTCAGATCCAGACGCCGATTGGCTGAGTATTCACAGGGATATTCTGCTGCAGGAAGGTCAGTTACTGACAGAACTGACGGAGACGGAAGGGATGGACCCCCCGGTCGGTTCCCCGCCTCGAACAGGGGTCTCTGAAAGACTCGATGAACTTGCTCTGGGATCTGATGATGAGCACGAAATAACAATGATTTCGGCTCATGATCGGGACCATAGGGCTGGGTCATCGGCTCTGGAGGCCTCACTCGAGATAGGGAACGGTACAGCGGGTGTCTCCAAACCTATTGTTCGGCAGGATGCGACAGTACAGGTCACATCAGAAAGCCGAACGAGTTATGAAAAAGCCAAGAGTGGTGTAAGAGCCTCCTTAGCCTTTCTAGATAAGATAGCTAAGAAGAGCTCCTCACTACACGATGGGCGGGATAGGCACTTGTTGAGGAAGCACCGGAAGAACGTAGCTAGATTCGAACGAATCCACGGGTCTGTCGGTGATATCCTGGGCATTCCCTATCCTGCGGGATACACAACAAGGGCTGCTGAGGGCTCAAATGTTGTCAGCAAAGACAACGAACCTTCAGCGACCCCTGCTGATGTGTCCTCGGAAAATGTAACAAAAAAACAAAAGGAGGGTAATGATTCAACACCTGGTCCTCTTAACCCTGACAGTAAGGTCACAGTTAAGGGAACTAAGCCTGTTGACGATTTACCCACGACTAGTCGCGCGATGAGGACTGGTAAAGTCTTGATAATCTCCGACAGACCCCCCCAAAAGGGAGTCACAAAAGGGGTTACTAAGACAAACCAGTCAACATCTGCAGGGAAATCCGGTGATCACCGACAAAGCTCTGCTAAGGCCCCCAATAAGGGAGTATTTAAGAGAGTTAGGTCTGGTGATGACCAGAAATCCCCAGCGGCTAAGAGGAAGGATCCCCGAAAGGAGATCATTAGGAGGACTGGCTCCAGAGAGGACCAACCCTCCACATCAAAGAAGCTAATGGATTCGTCGGGTAAGGACGGTATTCTAGCGGCTGTCATTGATCGTATGGATCCCGATGGTAGGATCAGTGTCGAGAAATGGCAGATGCTAGAAGACAAACTACTAGACGAAATCTTTAGCGTTAAGGGAAGGCCGGACGAAGTATCGTTCAAAGGGGCTGACTGGGTAAGAGGTGTCAAAACTGTTAGTTGCGGCAACCAAAAAACCTTTGAGTTTTTAAAGGCTGCAATCGGCAGGTGTGGCATCGCTTGGCCTGAAGCCAGATTGGACGTCATACTCGCGTCTGAGTTGCCATTAAGGCCAGTGGTCACGGTATGGATACCTCCACCTATAAAACCTGTGGAGGTCATACTGGGGTTACTGGCCAACCAGAACAACGGACTCCTTACAGGTCAGTGGAAGATGATAGCTTCACTGGGTTGTAAGGAGAACCAAGGTAGAGACTTCCGGTTCGCAGTAGACCGAGAGTCTCTAGGCAAGCTGAAGTCAATGGGAGGGGTTGCTGTATTCGGGTTAGGGTCTGTTAGATTTAGGTTTCCTAAAGATGATAGACCCTAAGAGGCTGAAAGTGGTGCAGATAAACTTGCACCACTGTGAAGCGGCCTCAACCGAATTGGCAACCCACCTCATTGACAACAACGTGGACGTGGCCTTGATCCAAGAGCCCTGGATTAATAAAAACCGGGTAGTTGGATTAAAGGTCACGGGGTATACCTTGTTCGTATCCCGCTCGGAGGAGAAGGTACGAACATGTATATTGGCAAGAATTGAGCACAAATTTATGTTTTCTTATTCTTTCAGTAACGGAGACCTCACGGTTGTGACAGGGGAGGCCAGGGACAGATCAGTCCTGGCATTGGCATCGGCATACTTGCCATATGAAGCTGTCGATCCACCTGGTGAGAAAGTACGAGAGTTGGTGGAGTACTCAGGCAGAAATGGCTTGAGACTGGTACTGGGATGTGACGCCAATGCACACCACACCCTATGGGGTAGTGCCGACATCAACAAAAGAGGTGAGTCTATGTTTGATTTTATTATTGCCAGCAATCTTTTGATCTGTAACAGGGGGAATACGCCGACGTTCAGAACTAGGGATAGGGAGGCAGTGATAGATATAACATTGACGAACTGTAGGGAATTAGTAGAGGACTGGAAGGTGGCTTTGGATTTCTCCTTTTCTGACCATAGTCGTCTGTCCTTTAGGCTAGTGTTTGAGAGGTCGAAAAGGTGTCCGTATAGGAATCCGAGGAGAACGGATTGGGATTCTTTTTCGGGTCTGGTGCAGAGTAACCTCAGAGTTACTCCGAATTGGGGGTCGACTCCGGCCGGTGTGGAGCGGCTGGTGGGCATGTTCACGGGGGTGCTAACCAGTAGCTATGAGCGATCCTGTCCGCTGAATTTTCCGGGCAGACGTACACAGCCAAGATGGTGGACAGTTGAGTTGAGGACTCTAAGGTCCACTGTCAGAGGGCTGTTCAATAGAGCGAAGTATACGCGTAGGGAGGAGGATTGGAGTAACTTTAGGTTGAGTTACAGGAAGTATAAGAGGGATATAAGAAGGGCGAAAAGGGACTCGTGGATCAAGTTTAGCGAGTCAGTTGAGTCTGTCAATGAGATGTGTAGGTTCAGGAGAATTTTATCCAAGGACCCAGTAGTCCATGGATATATTCAGAGACCGGACGACTCATGGGCAGAATCGGGCTCTGAATCTCTCTGTCTGCTCATGGAGACTCACTTTCCGGGGTGTGTGGACCCTGGGTTGGGGGAACGTGATGCTGGTGGAGACCCCTTCCCTGGGTTGGGCTCAGGCAGTGAGGAAATTGGAACGGTGGGAGATATGATAACCTTGGATAGGGTAACATGGGCGGTAAATACCTTTGGGTCCTACAAATCGGCGGGACCAGATGGTATCTTTCCGGCGATGCTACAGAATATCGGGAAATCATCGCTCATATTGTTGGTGGAACTGTTTAGGTTATGTGTGCTGAATGAGTACATTCCTAGAGGGTGGAGAGAGGTCAGGGTAGTTTTTATACCCAAGGCGGGTAAATCCGGTCACTCTAAACCCAAGGACTTTAGACCAATCAGCTTATCGTCTTTTCTTCTGAAGACGCTGGAAAGACTGATTGATCTATATCTGAGGACGAAGATTGACGCCGGCATCATCAGCGGCGCTCAACACGCCTATCTCAAGGGTAGATCAGTTGAGAGTGCGCTTCATGATGTGGTGGGTTATGTGGAGCGAGGATTGCGAAACAAGGAATACACCTTGGCGGCATTCCTGGATATAGAGGGCGCCTTTAACAATTTGAGGATAGAGGCTATTAGGCAGGCACTGGTTGATCTGGGGGTTCCGCTGTTCCTGGTCGAATGGATAACTAGGATGCTTGGTAGTAGGGTTATTCACTCGGACTGGGGAAGGGAACGCGTGAAGAGACTGGTGACTAGGGGGACCCCACAGGGGGGAGTTCTCTCTCCCTTATTGTGGCTCTTGGCCGTCAATGTCGTTCTGAGACTTTTTGACAGAATGGGTCAGAAAGTCGTGGCCTACGCGGATGATGTAGTTTTATTGGTGTCGGGCAAGTTTCTGCCGACAATAAGCGAAGTCATGCAAGGGGCGCTGGGCGAACTGTCGGCATGGGCGAGCGATAAGGGACTGGGAGTTAATCCGGAGAAGACGGAGCTTGTTCTTTTTACTAGGAGGTACAAGGTGGAGAATTTTAGGCTACCGGTACTGGGAGGTGTGGAGCTTGGACTATCGGATAGTGCTAAGTATCTGGGAGTTTTTCTGGACAGCAAGCTGTCTTGGGGAAGGAATGCTCAGGAGAGACTAAAGAGGGGTCTCAATGCCTACTATGCTTGCAGATCATCAATAGGTAAGAGTTGGGGACTCCGGCCGTCAGTAGTGGGATGGCTGTACACTTCGGTGGTTAGACCCATTCTTACGTATGGATGCTGTGTTTGGTGGGAGTCATTGAGATTGGCTAGTCGAAGGAACCTTTTGTCTAAGGCTCAGAGGTGTGCTTCAATTGGCATGACAGGTGCCATGAGAAGTACTCCTCAGGCGGCCCTGGATGTCATTCTACATCTCCTGCCTATTGAGCAGTATGTGATGGGAATGGCAGCCAGGAGCCTTCTTAGGCTGAGGGAGTTAGGATTGATGGGAAATGTCACTCAGGGTCACGCACGGATCCTTGGTGAGATTGAGGCTGGGGGCTACTGCCTGGGATTGCCCGGCTCTACTGATTACGTGAGCACCAGGGTGGATTTTGGGCGGGTGCCGGAGGTAATAATGCCTACTAGGGAGAGCTGGTCGGGTAGGAGCAGGTTATTTGATGGATTTGCTATATTCACTGATGGCTCGAAGATGAGGGGCACGGGTGCGGGGGTCTACATCGAGGATCTGAACATCAGAATGTCATATAGGCTTCCCGACGACTGCAGTGTTTTTCAGGCGGAGGTTCTTGGGGTCTTGAGGGCCGTGGGACTGATGAGGGACAACATTGATAGGGGCTCGGAGGTCACTATATATGTGGACAGCCAGGCAGCTCTTATGGCTGTGAGGGGCTGTTATGTGAAATCCAGGCTGGTTGATGATTGTAGGAGGGCTCTAGGGGGAGCCTTAGGGGAATATGCGTTGAGGCTATGCTGGGTGCCTGGTCACTCCAACATAATCGGCAATGAGGTGGCTGATGAGTTGGCGAGACAGGGCTCGGAGATGGATGATCCTGACCGGGTGGAGGCAGTTAGGCCTCCAATTGGCTTCCTTTTTGGAAGGATCACGGAATGGATTCTGGAGGCGACCAACCGGGCCTGGGGGAGCCGAATGGACTGCCGTGTATCAAGGACACTGTGGCCGGTACTTAGGAGGTCCGATTCGAAATCGCTGCTGGGCAAGAGTAGGGTCTGTGTCAGGACCTTGATAGGGATTATCACGGGCCACTGTATGATAGGCAGGATGGCGGTGAGAATGGGATCCGACTTATCGGATGTGTGCGGGTTGTGTGAGGACCCGGAGGAGCTGGAGACGGTTGAGCATATTCTGTGCCACTGTCCCAGGCTCCAGAATAGCAGGCTGAGGTGGCTGGGCAGTAGATTCCTGGGCGAATTAGGGGACGTCTCGGGGTGTGGACTCGAGGGTCTTATAGGATTCGTAATGGGGATGACCTGGCTGCGCGAGAGGAGACGGGGCGCTGTCCGCGTGTAGTGGGAATTTTGGTTTGGTCTTTGCTACATTTCTATATCTATTTTCTTATTCTCGGGCTGTCATTCTCTTTTTCATCTACATTTTCCTTTTCACCTTATCTATCCCAATTAAGGCATCGCAATGGACCATATTGGTCTCTGGGTGAAGGTGTGGAGGAAACTTCACACCGGCCTTTCTACCTACCTACCTACCTACCTAGCTTGTTCACTATTAACTTTTCAAATTTTATTTTTTGCAAACAATTTTAATTAAATTAATTTTTATTTTATTAATTTTTTAATAAAAACTTTGCTTTTGTTTTATATACACTACACTTTATGCTGCGGTTCGAAGTGACCAAATGTTTGGGAGTTGATTTTTTGTGGTTCTTTTTTTCTTATGTTTTCCTTCAATAAAAAACACCTTTTTTATTTTGATTTTTGTATTTTAGGTTTATTTAATTTTTTGTTGTTTTTGTTTTATTAAATATTTTGGTTCACAATTTTCTGTTTTTCTTATTTATTTTTACAATTAAATTTGTCACTTGTTTTAATGTTTTTGTTGGGTTTTTTTTTACTTTGTTAATTTACTTGTTCTTTGTTTAAAGGTTGAAACTAGAGTGAGTTTTAATGATTGTAAAAAAGATCTTGCAAGTTAACTTAAGTACAAGAAAATCAATATAATGACAAAATGTGAAATAAATAAATAACAATTAAAGGACCGTTAGTATTTTACAGGGTGCTGTGTTTGGGACGAGTCATCATTAAACAATCACACAAGTCGTTATTGCAAAGTTAATGAAAATGCATCTCTAATCTAATTTTTGTTTGAAAATGTTCGAAAAACCATAACAACTTATCGTGACAGGCTTGTATTTTCCTCAAAAAAAGTACGACAAAATAACCACAAAACTAGTTATTGTTAAAAAAAATTAAATTAATTACTCCATTTATTATTTTAAAAAAAGTTTTCCTAATTTTTTTATCTAAAGAGATATTCCAGCTAAAAGAAAAGGATTTAAGAGAGTAAAAGTTTAAAAATTTTGACAAAATATATATCAATATCTTTTGGAAAAAAATCAACTCAATGACGTTGTTAAATAATAATAATAATAATAATAATAATAATAATAATAATAATAATAATAATAATAATAATAATAATAATAATAATAATAATAATAATAATAATGCATTCCCTAACTTAGTCTGGGTTCACACTATGAAAGTTATCTTTTAGAAAGCCTGAGTTAATGGGTGAGAGAGGAGAAAAGAAAAGCATGTTCTCTTCCCCTCTCACCAATAAACTCAGACTTTCAGAAAGAAAACTTTCATAGTGTGATCCCAGACTTATGAAAATTATTAATGACTAATGCCCGTAATTTCTACAAAAAGAATGCTGGTCGTTTTCGTACTTAATAGCTAGTTTCACCTATTTTAACGTTTATTTGGCCTGCGTCTTTTTACCTTCAGTTTTCTTTTACACCATAGATTTCTATACACAGCTAGATTACTTTTTGTAGAAATTACGGACATTAATAGTTTTACCAAATTAGTCACATAACGTTGAACAAATTTTTATTCAAATAAATTTAACTAAAATCAGAAATCGTTTGAAAACAAAAACGTATCAACGCATCCAGTTTGTAATGGATTCTTCAGATTGTTTCAGTGCAAATATTACAAAAAGTTTATTCATCGACGTCAAATTATGCGTAATTAAGTCTCTTAACTCCAAAATATAATAGGGAGAGCAGACTGTGTAGATTATCGGGACTTGAATGTAAATGGTAGAGGAATCTATGTTTCATTTTCTATGTTAATGTTCTGGAGTTCAACACATTTGGGAAAAATACCTGGGAGAACCGTTGTTTGCCTGCTTGAAGGATCCATCTAGAATAAAACTAAGGTTGTTTCTTATCTTCATTAGAAAGACGAATTGGTTGAATTGTGTAGTGATGCCTATTAAGTAACTGCTCTGTACATTATTTATAAAGGCGAATTTTGACATTTACCGTTACAGTTCTAGCGAAAAATGCCTTCTCTTATTGCATTGTTGTTAAACTGAGGTTTCTTTGCTTTCTATTATATTACGTCTTTTAGTCCCCATTTACAATGTGGCAAGTGGAAGGCAAACAGGCGAAGTTTGTCGGTGAGGGGTTGTAGAGGTAGAGTGTGTAGTATATGACCACAGAGCACACAGAGGCGTCACGAGACAGAAAATATTGTAATTTTTTCTGTAATTTTCTTCGAAAGCTGCCCTTTTTGAATATTTTGTTTTGATTACGCAATTCGTGTTGATAGTAGTGGCCTGTTTTTACACATTGCCACTTTACTACCAAAAAACATTTTCTTTCTCTTTCTTCGAAAGCTGCCCTCGCAAATGATTTGGGCAAGGTATATTTATAGCAGGTAGCCGCGAGATTACAACAATTGTACAATAAAACAAACAACAGGGCTTTTTATTGTTGTTATGCGATACAAACTGTCAAAAAGCAAAGGGACTGATAAGAGACAAAAAAGACAAAAGATAAAGACAAAAAACTTGTTTACTTGTTTACTATACAACATTTGACAGTTCGTATCGCAAAACAAGCAAATAAAAAATAAACAGCTGGCTTTCCGAGACTACCTGCTATAAATATACCTTGGATTTGGGCATTTTTCATACGTCACTTTTTTATTCTCTGTATGCTTTGTGATATGACTATCTGTACTAGACATTTTTTGTTTCTCTTTTCCACTGTTTGCAGCAAGGCGAATTCATAACAGGTAAGTGCAACTCTACAACTACCAAAAGCCCCATGTATTTTGTTTTTGCAATTTAATTGATAGCTGTCAAAATTTTTTTATTGCAAATTAAAATGATCACTTTTTTATAAAAGAAATTATTAAATACACTTTAATCATTCGCAGTTTTGAAATTTTTGTATTATAAAAATAATATTTTTAGCACTTTTCAATCAACTTCTTCATAAAACAAAATCATATTTTGACGTTTCACCATTTTTTTTTAATTCGCCGTGGAGACAGCTTACCTTTCAATTTGCAATACACTCATGCCCAATTTTCAGGATTGATATTAAAACACATTTATTTTTAAAATAGTTTTAAATACAAAATTCTCTTCTTCACTAAAAACTTAAGTGAAACTTAAGTCACCGATGTGGTACACTTAATTTCAACTTAAGTTTCCATTTTAATATTTAGCAAGGTGGCCTGAATATCACAAAAATACAACAACAACAGGCAAAGCATTAACAGTCAGCTGTTTTTTCAGACCACCTTGTAGATAATTACACTTTTTTATATTTTTTTTTGTATTTAGTCGTGCTACCATACTTTTATCTTAATTAAATAAGACTTTTCAAATAAAACTCAAAAAACCAGTCTGTTTTAAATACGATTTAAGTTTGTTATGAAAATTAACTTAACATTGATTTAAATACTATCCTGAAAATTGGGCATCACTTTTTTACTAACACACTCACACTTTTTAAGTTGACCACGAGATTGCTTTCAATTTCACCTTTCCATATGTTTGGACATTTTGCTTTCAATTTAACAGCTGATTACATGTTTGTCCTTTTAAATTGTTTTTTTGATGACATCAAGGCGAATTCAAACAGGTAAACTCATCTCTATGGTCAAACGTCAAAATATGATTTTGTTTTGAGAAGAAGTTGAATGAAAAGTGTTAAAAATATTATTTTTATAATAAAAAAATTTCAAAACTGCGATTGATTGAAGTGAATTTATTAATTTCTTTTATAAAAAAGTGATAATTTTAATTTGCAATAAACAAATTTTGACAACCAACCAGAAAATTGTATAAACAAAATACATGGGGCTTTTTGTAGTTGTAGAGATGAGTTTACCTGTTTGAATTCACCTTGATTGCAACATTGTAAATGGGACTTAGTGTTAGATTTCACCACCCTTTATAGCACAATTTTTATTTTGCGTGGCAATATCACGATTTGTTTGGTTTAACAATAATATGGTGGCTCTATATACAAATTTTTGTAAAAACATTAAAGGAATTGTTGATTTTGGGAACCAGTTTAGGTTTTTCTAACTAAAGCGTTTTGATTTAATTAAAAACAGTATTTAAATAATAAAAAAAGCCTACTGACTAAGAAATAAAAAATTTTTCCAACTATAAAGTGTGAAAAACTAGTGTACATTTCTGTGGTGGCAATACCTTTTGCTGTTAAACATAGGCAAGCTGCCGCCAAACGATATAACCAGACAGAATTATTGAAAAGGATATCTGTATAAGTATTTAAAACCGCATATTGAAATAGCAAAGAAAGGCGATAATGGATCAAATGTTAAGTCCGGGATTTTCCATACCAAGTATTGGTACTCCTCTCCATCAAATGGAGGCCGATCAACAGATAGTTGCTGCGAATCCAGTTTATCATCCCTCAGCTATGAATCAACATAATAATCATGATATGAATGCTAATGTAGCACATAACAATGTTTCGGCTAATAACATGTATAGCCACGATTTAAGTCACATTATGGGTGGAAATTCTCCAGCACCCGCTACAAATGGAGCCAATATGGGACAACATCCTACACTGCCAGCACCACATAAACAAATGCAATCATATCAGCCCTCATATCAAAGTTCTATGTCATCTACTGCCAATGCAGTGGGGACACAAAACAATAGCACCAGTAATACCGGAGGTACGGCACCACAATCTTTAATGCAACCACAAACTCCCCAAAGTCTTATGTCGCCTATGGTGCCAATGAGTGATAGAAGTGATAATTTAAGCAATATACATCAAACTATGGGTCCGGCCACGCCAATGACGCCCATGACACCGGGCTCAGCCGATCCCGGTATAGTACCTCAACTACAGTAAGTTCCAAAATTATGTAAAATATTATAAATTTAAAATTGTTTTTCTCCAGAAATATTGTTTCTACGGTAAATTTATGCTGTAAACTCGATTTGAAAAAGATTGCATTACATGCCCGTAATGCCGAATACAATCCTAAACGTTTTGCTGCGGTTATTATGCGTATTCGAGAGCCACGTACCACAGCTTTGATATTCTCCTCAGGTAAAATGGTTTGTACTGGTGCGAAAAGTGAAGACGATTCACGTTTAGCTGCACGTAAATACGCTAGAATTATACAAAAATTAGGTTTTCCGGTTAGTTTTTTAATTTAAAAAAAATCTGTTTTTTATTCAATTGTTTTTAATTTTTACTCAACAGGCAAAATTTCTTGATTTTAAAATACAAAATATGGTCGGCTCCTGCGATGTTAAATTTCCCATACGTTTGGAAGGTCTGGTACTCACCCATTGTAATTTCTCTTCGTATGAACCTGAATTATTTCCTGGTCTAATCTATCGTATGGTACGTCCACGTATTGTCCTGTTGATATTCGTTTCTGGCAAAGTTGTGTTAACAGGTGCGAAAGTGCGCACTGAAATTTATGAAGCTTTTGATAAAATATTTCCTATTTTAAAGAAATTTAAAAAACAATCTTAACCTTCTTCATTTTGTTACATTTTGCTGCAGCTATTAGTAGTGTCATGTGTGTAGTAAAAAATTAAAGCTTTATTTCTTATGAAAATGCATTAAATTTGCAAAAAGAAACAAATATTAAGTTACACCTTAAATTGTGCTATTGTTTTCTGTTTTAATGATTTCACAGCCAAATGAAAATGGACCCTTGGACAATTTAAACTTAAGTTGCAAAGCTGTTTTTGACTCTTAAGGAACAAAATGGGCCGAACATATTTGAACTCAATGTTAAAAGCAAAGTATAACTATAAAATGTATTGCAAGGCAACTTTCTAAAACTTCAGAAATTAGATTTATAATCGTCTTTATTTTATTTGTCTTTGAAATCATTAAATTTTTTATTTAAAAATTTCCATAACACAGTTGACTACTTTGCAGCTCATAGTTGAACGTGAACTTCTTTATACCATTTATTTAAAATCCTATTTTTTTTTTTTTTTATCAAAGTTTAGTATATTTCTTCCTAATAATTTTCCAATAATTTAAGTAGTTTACTTTAAGATTTCTTTTGGTATAACATTAAGTTGTAGTCGGTCCCATATGATGTCAAAATTCCTGCTGCCCAATAAATCTTAAGAAGTTTTGAATTGAAAAAAGTTTAAAATTAAATAATAAATGTAATGAGATTAAGTTATTGTTCTTTTCTATAAAAAGATTAAATTTTATTTAATATATGCTTGTGTTTTTTTTAATTACTGCATATTAATTGAATGCATTGTGGGTTAAAAAATACAGGTTTTGGAACAGAGATGGTTATCTTAATAACTAGTGTGATTTGCAGTAACAGTCTCTCTTACAAACATTGAGCCATTAGGCCACCCAAATTATCGAATTCAATTTTTTCTGTAATATTTTTGGTTTTGATTTTGTCATCTTGTGATGCAATGATTATTAAATTGCCATCACGTTTCCAGCCATATTGTTTCATCCATTTGTCCAAAGACGAATCTAAAAGAAAATTTTTTTAATGAGAAATTATTGAAAACTTTGAAGATGTTTTGTTAGTGCCGGTTCACACACGTCAAGTTTGTCCCGTCAAGTCTTGATTTTTAGGAGAGGGTAAAAGAAATGGCCTTCTCTTTTCCCTTCTCTCCTAAATGCTCAAGACTTGACGAGTCAAACTTGACGTGTGTGAACCAGCACTTACAAGATTTATCTACCTATATATGTATTTATAAACAAAATACATATATGAAACTTATTATATGTATCCTACAAATTTAAATTCGAAAGAAAACTGTTGCATTTTATTAAAAATGTAATACACTTAGGGCCATTATCACAACTTGCCAAGAGTTAAAAGTCGGATTTTGTTGGACCGATAAATAGCTTTGCATTATTACAACTTCCATTTTTAGTTGCTGTTATTTTCAATAATAATAATATTTAATAGATGAAAACATAATAAATGAAGGTTTTATAATGTAAAGCTATTTATCGGTCCGACAAAATCCGACTTTTAACTATTGGCAAGTTGTAATAATGGCCCTTATAAAGAAATAAGCAAAATATTTTTAAATTAAATAAACAAATTATTTTTAAATCAAAAATTAATATGCGGCCATTTGAAAACCAGTCTTAATTTAAATATGCAGAAAATAATTATTAAAGAATAATATTCAGACAAATCTTAGTTATAGGTATATTCAAAACTTTCAATAATAGTTTTCCATTTCAATAATATATTTATTAAAATCTTTAAAAATCAACATTTTTATTATCTGAAAAGTTTATACCTAATCAAATGTAATGCTTTCAGATACTCTTGTTGGTGCATTATTTTAGCATTAACAGAGTCTGCCAAAAGTCGCGTTTTACTTCGAAATTACACTCACCTTCAATACCCCCTAATATTTCCTTTAACAAATCTTTTCGAATTGTCTGGAAAGTAATGTTTACAACATGGCACACAAATTTCCGTATTGAATCATGGAATCCATTAATATGGCGAAAAATGCTTTTGTTAACGTCGGCTCTCTGCCAGAACAAAGTAAAGTCGGCACGCTCCAAAATATCGGCCAAATCAATAATTGTTTGTACTGTCTCATTTTTCATTTGTTGGGGCAATAACAAGCACTTGGCCATTACAAAGTCGGTATGTGGCAAATTAGTTAAAGATTTCAACAAAATGGTATAGGTGATGTCGAAATTCAACATATGAGGATTAAACTGATACAATTTTAGTACAGCCAAATTAGCTTCCAAATCATAAGTGTTATTTTTAGCTTGATCTTCAACATAGGCTTCCAAAGTTTTCAAATGGTCTGGATTGTATCTATTACAAATTGCAATTAGATTTTAGGTTATGTTTTCTTTTAAAACAGCTAGCGTGTTGTTTTTCTCAATTTCTGGCACTTACCTTTCGATGCAGCCCAACATTTCCTGTATAGTTTGGCTTTGGCCATTTTCCATTGTAACCATATGAGGCATTTTTGATATGAATAGTTAATTTACTAGAGCTTTGCACAAAAAACAATAATTTTTGGAAAAATATTGTCGCAAAACAAAACCTATGCAGTGACGCGTGTGAATAAATCAATATTTGAAATCAACCGCAAAAACAATATTTTTTTTGTTGAACACGCGCTACTATTATTGTTTTGAAAACAACAACACGTGCGTGACAAACAATTACAATGCAAGCAAAAATATATTAGATAACATAACGAGTGATATATTAATCATAAAAAGTCAACAAATTAATAAAAAATATAAAAAATCTTTAAATTAAGCATATAAAATATAATTATCATTTTTTTGATTTTGTAAATCAACCGCAAGCAATGATATAGCTGAGTACGTGTATAGATAAACAAAACGTTATTAACAGTGCTGCCATAGCTGTTGTATGAGTTTATGCAAAAACTTGAAAAAAATGGCCAAATGTTAAAATTAAGAAAATATGCTAAAAATCATAACAGTAACATGCTAAAAAAATTTTTAATATTTAAAAGTTGCTAAAACTGTGCTAAATTTTAATAAATATATTATTCTTAAAATCTGCTTAAAATAAAGTAATTTCAAAAAAACTCTGCGAAAACATAATTTTTATTAAATGTTAACATAAACCAAAACTAAAGAAAAATTCCCCTTCAATACAAAATTTTAAAAACATAAGCAACAATTTTCAATATTTTCAATCAGGCTTAAGTTCATCAAATTTAATTTTCATTAAATTATTTCTACGAAGAAAGGAATTTTACAACATGAAAATTAATTTAAATTGTTATTGATAATCATCCATTCTTGACCGACATGGTTACCCTGACATGTTTCGATTGCAACCACTCGCTATCCTCAGAGGGATTTGCCGTCTTACACCCGTAGCCATCGACGACTGCTGGCCGATAGAGGCGCCATCTTAACCACCATTGCCATTGTCCAAAAAAAATGTATTAAAAAAAAAGAATTAATACAAAAAAATAGTAAATTTAAAAAAAGGGAAAATAAGTAAATAAAGAAATTGAAAGACTAATAACACAAATTGATATAAAAACTAGTATAATTTCCATAATTAAAAAAAACCTCTAAATATCGTCGAATTCCCTGCAATAATTTGATTCCTGACTATCCCGACTCCTCACTTCCTCGGCTGGTAGCTGATGTTTGATACCTGGCCTGCCCTCCCACTACCTTAGAAAATCCTTGGCCCATATGTGGATTTGCCCCTTACAGATATTCTAGCCCTACAAGTTAAAACTTAGCTCACTCACCTGTTAATATTTTCTACTCCATATTTAATGTTTTTTTCCTTCTCAGGACATTTCCATAGCGTCCGAAAAAAAACCTGTCGCTCAAACAAACCTCAGTAAGGAAAAATCCTAGGCCGTCGCCAACCCCCAGGCACAACTCCGTGGCCAAAAGCTCTGATCCGAGCTCGGTCTTGTGTACAAAATTATAGGTAGGATTACCAATAATTCATATTTCCTTCGTCGGCCTGGACCACGTCCCGTCTGTCTATAGGTCAGCGGGTGTGTATGTGTAGTGAGTGTGCGTGTACGGATGGATAGTGTTTGCAGTATGTGGTGTGTAGTAGAGGTCTGCAAGAATAAATAAAAAGCAATTTCAACACACTCATTTGTTTTTTAATTACAATGTGTCGATCACCCAATGATAACGAAACAAATGAAAAAATAACCAGAGACAAAACAACAAAAACTCATTCTATTCAGTCAACTCAAGTCAAATGAGTAAATTATTCAAATATAATTTGAATGTAAAATATGTGTACCTACACATTATGTATGTATGTGTAAGCTCAACTTTTATAAATAAAAGAAGCCACAAGCTTACACACATATTATGGCAAGGTATTCAAATAAATGTATGCACATTCAATAATTCAAAAATTATTTGAATATTTTTTGTAAACTTGCTCTCTCTAACGGGTCATTCCAATGTTTTGTTATTTATGAATTACTGTCATATTCATTTACAGTAAACAAGTTTTTTATTCAGTTCATTCATTCTTATTTTTGTATATGGTTTACTCTCTTCTTATCTTTTTGAATGTTTTATAAATGCATAAATGTTGTGCACTTTGAGTAAAGGCAAACAAGTGAGTTATTCAAAGCAGACCTCTAGTGTGTAGTGATGACATATGATGATGGTGTCTGGATGCGGAATATATGGATGAATGATGGTGTTGTGTGTACGAATCGATGATGTTTGTATAGGCGTATTTCTGGTGTTTAAGTAGGTGTGAATGTTTATGAGTGTATGTTTAAGATCACTTAGGGTGGGTTTTTAACATGGAGATTAGAGATTAAGTCATCTTTAATCTGTGTTTTTTGTTTTTAAGATGAGGATTAATTACTTTTATTTGCCAGTTTAAGCGGCCAATCTTGGTGGTTTAAACTTAATCATCAAATGTCAACACATACACATGTATAACAAAAGCAGCTGTTTAAACATTTTTTTAGAAAACAGAAAAATGAATTTTTCTAGTAAAGGTGAAGACTTTAGTGATTCTGAAACATATGCAAACCTAAATTAAATAATTATAAGTATTAATTTTCTTTCTATAAGAATTAAAAAAGCGAAAAGTCTTCTTTTTCTGTATAAAATGCTATGTGGATTGATAAAAAGGTGGCATTTTTAAATATGTTTTTGACATTTGTTGTTATTCAGTATGGATATGGTGCGAGGTTTAAGCTACCTCTTAAAAACGGAAAACAAAATTAGTACTCAATTAAATTCATTCTCAGATGATTTAATTATAGTTTGCCGCTAATACCATGTTCACACGGACAGCAATATTCGTGTTTCGCTCTCTTATTCCCGTTTCGCGCCCCAAACATGATTGAAACGACTTGTTTCCCATAAAAAAATTTTGAGAACCAAACAGGTCGTTTCATTTTGATACAGGCTGCGAAACAGAAAAAATGTACTATCATTTATCTGAACTAGCTCTCAACAAATATCAAAACAAAGAAAAAACAAAATAAAAATTGATTTTTAATAAAATAAAGTGATAATTATAATATAATAATATTAATAAAAGTATTAAAAAATATATTCTTAAGTTTTATTTACTTTTTTATCTATTTAAAAAAAAAATCACACTAACAACAAAAAACAGCATGTTTGGCAATCTAGTTTCAGAGAGCGAAACCAGTGGTTTCTATCGTCGTATGAACATTGCATAATGCTGGGTACACACAATGCAATGCATTTACGCAATCTAGCAAATTAAATTCATTTTGGATTCATTCCAGATTGCACCAACATCAAAACGCTTTGATATTTTGAGGTTGCATTGAAACAGATTGCATGTAGATTGCACTGTCTGTACCCAGCATAACAGGCACTGCGACCAGCGTTACTGTTGTGATACTAAAGTATCAATTTTACCCTTTTTCGACGGTCTTGATGCCTTTTATGACCCTTTTTTTAATATACTTTTGTAGCATTTTCACCTATTTTGTGACACTTTTTTGAAATAGCACTCACATTTTGTTTTTTTGTCAACAAATTTGAACGTTAGTGCTAAACACATGTTTTTAAAATAAGCGGAGATGGAGGAATGGATTTCAAGTGAAGATTTAATACCAAAATATGACTTCTAGATTAGATTTTCGATAGTAAAGTATTAATAAAAGTACAATTTCCCTAATAGCAAACATAACTCATATGGGTAATTCCAAAGTGTTAAACGTGACAGACGTACGGATCGAAAATGCAATAACATTTTAAGCAACAGCGAAACCTGGAACAATTTTTTAGTCAAACTACTTTCAGAATTTTACGTAGCAATGTAACATTAAAATGTCTTTGGTTTGATTCCAAAATCTTCTGTATTTTTTTTTAACCAAAATCTGGGTCGATACGTGATATTTCGAACGTGAAATTTTTTCCATAATAATTAAACTAAATAATGATTAAAACAAAATAAAAATTTACCGGTTATCCGAATAACATTTTTCTCTTCGAACTCTTCCTTAGATACAGACCATGTAAGACATTTTTTTTGGAATAATTTTTATCAAATATCACCTCTTTTAAGAAAGATAATATTAAAGAAAACATACAATAAAACATTCTCACAAATAAGAAATTACGCTTGCACAACTTTGCAGTCTGATTGTTCATCTAAGTGAACAAATTTATGGGTAAATTATTAAAATTAGTAAAATCTAAATATTTCTCTATAACAATATCGTAAAATAATCAGCTTTTAATAACTTTTAAATTTTCGGTCACGGTGGACCTTTTGACGGAAATGCCCATATACATATTTGCTATTTTTTATATTTATTGAATAACATGGTGGTTTCTTTTCAAAAAAATGTGACATTTTATTTAAAAACTGCAAACGAACACCTACGTTTCTTAAAAATGTGTTGCTCTCTTAAAGAGTAGCGAGTATTATGATAAAAAATTCACCCTTAATAATGGCATAAGGCATTAAACTTTTCGCCCCCTTTTTAATCGACAATGTTAAAAGTTCGCAGTAAAATAGGTGACTTCGGTTTATGTATGGGGCTATTTTTAAAACGGCGACGATTGCCTCAGAGAATACTTGCTTAAAAAAAATGAAATTCCCAAATATTTGGTAACAGCAGTATGATAGCTAAGTCTAGTATTTATTACAGATCGTAAAAACTTTATTAAATGATCAGAAAACTTACAGGAAAAAATCGCTTCAATCCCGAACAGGGCTAAAAAAATGAGTTATAATGATGAAGAACAAACTTTTTGTCAGGTGTTCAAAACAGGAAAGGGCTTTCCACAAAAAAATTAAATTTTTTAAACACTGCCTATCTGAAATATGTAAATATCTTTTGTTTGTTTATAAAAAAATTTGTCCTCTTATATTTATTAAAATGGAAAATACTGCTTTTAAAAAACTTGACCCCTTTTTTTTATTGAAATACCCTTTTTATGACCCCTTTTTCTGGAAAATCCACTTTTTGTGACCCTTTTCGAAAATTTCCAACGGTAACCCTGACTGCGACTTGCGTATCGATTATATGCATTTCCAGATCAGTTTTCCCAAGCCCTATTTCCACAAAAGATGGAAACTGAGAAATAGTTGCCTCTAATACCTTCCTGTCTTGATCACAAAGGTTATGCATTACAGGATTTGATGGATTTTCGCCCACTTCCTCACTAAAAAGCAATTCATTTGTGGCCAGACAATCTAAATTAACAATCAAGCCAAAAAATCAGAGTCGGTACCAAACAGAAAGTTATCACGGTTTCTATTTTATTGAATTCAATTTTTGCTCTAAACCGACCCTGAGATCTACCATCTGCCGTTTTCACCGTTGCCGGAAATTTACGAACCTCGACTCCGGCCCTTGTCGCGATAAACATCCTTCGCCGAGAACCGTTACCGTTGCACCACTATCTAAAAGATCCTCAATCTCTACACCATTGATAGAGATACGGGTGTACAACCGCGTATCATCGCCCTTACGCGACGTTTGATCTCACGCCTAAGCTCTTTTCTTTTTCTATACCGTTCCCTAGCTTTTTCTATTCGCGTTTTACCGAAAATTCCTTTTCTAGCCCCCTCATAATCCCTAATTCTAACATGCAATGGTTTAATTTGCCTAACTCTTGACTCCTCTGCCTTTTCACTAATCCTAACTTTATTATTAACTAAAATTTTAACGAATCCGCTATTTTCCATTTCCTCTTGGTTGTTAAAATTCTCCAGTTTCATTACTGGGCGCTGGGACTCGGTCGCTGTTTCCCAGTTAACGGGTCCGACCTCCTGTTTTCCGAGCATTGAGGGCACTTTGGTGTTACAGTGCTGTCCATACCACACTTAAAACAAAATAAGCGCCGGAAATCTGATGGACAATCCATATACCCGTGGCCAGGCTGTTTGCAGTTCCAACAAATATATTTGGATGTATTTATGGCCTCTACCTCAATGGCCGCTGGATCTGTGGGCTCATAGTCGATCTCGTTTACTCTTTGTGGGTGTTGACGATGGGTAAGCGCTTGCCTCTGGCTATGTAGTAGGGATTAGGCTTTCTTACACTCTGTTCGAAAATGACTTAGTCCAAATATCTGAACAGGAAACACAAGCTGAGCCATTGGGTTACGTAAATTCATTTTCATTATGTCTATTAAATCATTTTTACTTATTGGTTAGGTTGTTGGCTTCTTAACCTGAGGACACCATTATAAAAATCCTCAAACAATTCGTGAGGCTGTTGGCGGCGGTCCATGATTTGCCGATGGATTTCAACGTCGCTATTAAAGCTCCTAAAACGATTGACGACAGCCTGCTTCAATTCGTCCCACGTGTATATTGGTTGCAGTCGTCTCTGCATCCAATACCACTCTAGGGCATCACCGGACAACAGCTGATGAAAATGCCGTAATACTTCGGACCAGCTGTTTCCGTAGTCTTTTCTCATTTCTTCCACTCGAAAAACAAATTCTTGTGCTCCCATGGTCTTACTACTTCCATCAAAATTAACGCCCAACTTATCTAACCCGGGCCTACGGGTCACGTCCATACTTGTGGGTGGAGGGTAAAATGGTGGACGAGTGTTAGCGAAAAGTGCTATTACCGTCTGGTCTGGTCCATTGGAACCGCCTTGAGAATTTTGTTGTGGTGGCTGTGATTGATGATTCGGCTCTATGAATGTTTGTGGTGGCAGTTGGCTTCTTTGCATGTGCGGCGGAGGTCTCATCACATCAGTTCGGGGGAGGGGAACTAAAGGCTGTGGGACTCCCAAGGTCGCAGAAAGTGACCGTATGCTCTCCGCTTTTATTTGTGAAACCAATTCCCGAAGTATGTCCTCAATCGAAAGAATCATTTGGACTTGCTGCAGCCCTAAGGCTGACTGTATTAAATTATGCACGTCAACGCCCGATTGATTCACTAGGTGTGCTTCCGTATTTTGATTGGTGGCGTTGGATCCATATTCCCGGCGCACGATATAGGCTGTAAGGCTGCTATAATTCGGAGAGGTAATACTAAATTCCTCATCGAAAAACGGTGGATCACCCTCATGATATTGTGGATTTATTTGGGCCGAATTAGCGTAAGTATAGACAGCCGTTGCGGTTGTCGTCGTTGTAGCCGGTGTTTGATTGCTAGCTCCACCGAGAATCGGCCTAGAGGAAGTAAAAGCGGAATCGCGCTGTATCTTACTTGTCCTAGTCTCTACCATACCAAAAGAACAATTAAACTTAATCGATTAAGATTGCCTTGCGAATTACGACGTTATATGTTTATTATTTCTATATAATAATTTTTTTTTCTATATAGTTGTAATTTACCAAAAATTTAGGACGTATACAAATAAAAACTAATATACATATGTAGATTCCGTAGACAATAACAAATCGTCAGGGGATTATTGTTTTAGCCTACACGCCATTGTTGAAAAAATGACTTAGGAATGGATTATAATAGATACCACTGTTGGAATCTGACAATTATTAAATTGTACCGTCTTAATGGCAAAATTGTACCAAATTGACATAAATTGTACCAAAATTTCGCTATAAAAAAGCATACATAGTAAGAATTCATAGCACTTTTTTATTTAATAAAAACAAAACAAGTAAGAAATTATAGTCCGTCAAGCCCAAGCATTTGATTCTCTACACAACAGTGTACGCAGACCAAGAGTGAGACCCATGGGCAATCATGGACCCGCCAGAACAAAATGTTATGAGGTTAAGATTTATGTTAAAGTTTTTGTGTCGACTTTTATTAAGATATCTTCATCTATATGAGATTTATTTGCTTTAAAGTGATTTTAGGAAAAGGTTTTATATCGGACCTATGGACAATTTTGAACCCGCCAGCGCTATATTTTGTCTTTACAAAGTGTCTATCGTAAAAGTTATTGCCGCTAATTGTTATATCAATACCAACATTTGTAAGGTAGTCGCATATATGGACCAATTCCATAAAAATTGCGACCTCTACTTTACGCAGAAGGTAACATGAACGATAGCCAGCCAGCCGTAAGCAGGGACATCGTTAAACAGACTCAGAAAGTATTATTTTGTAGTGTGACACACATCAGCACAATCGCATAATATCCTCTCCTCTTTTGTGGTGTGGGTATAAAAATTATGAAAAAGCATACATTTTTCTATTTCTCTTGGTTGACAGTGTCACCAAAACAATGGACTAAAGTAGTGATTTGGAGGCACTTACTCCTAGGCTTCTGCAGGCATACGAGTACATATACCTATGTATGTATGTACTTTATATGTTGGTATTATATCCGAACATTAATTAACAATTATACAATTTTTGGTAGTTCTGGTCACGGCTGGAAATATGTTATTTAAAATTTTATTATAGAAAAGTGAGTTAATCCACCTCAAATAAATAATTAAACTTCGTCGATATTTTTTTTTAAATTGTACCAAAAAGGGATACATTGTACCAGTGTACTAATGAAGTTTCGATTGTACCAAATTTGGTACAATTGTACCACAAATCCCATCAGTGATAGATATATACATATATAGTTCTCTTTCATATTTCAAAATCCATTTTTTGATATATCGTATAGAATCTGAGATATTTAGCATCGACTTTGGTCTACATCCAGTTTTTTTATGTTCATTGAACATTACAAATTTTGCATATAAACATAACAAAATAATATTTTACTATTGCTTTGCGACATTCGAATAATGAACAACGTATGTATGAAGGTCAAAATAAACCATCACAATAGTTAAAATTTATTATACACAATGTGCAACTTGAAATGAATATGGAGCGCTAGCTAATATACATACATATATTTTCTATTCATATTATGTTTCATCTGCAGTTCGCTACTTGTAAGAGAGAGTTTAGCCATGATCACCATTCCAACACATACCAATTTGTCCTTATAAATCTCTATTAACTATCAACTTCATTGTTTTTGCCATAGACTTACTTTGCTCCACGTCAAAGAAACGAAATAAAATTTGATATGGAGCACAACTTTGGATTTATTGCATGTAAATTCATGAAAATGTATAGTCTCATTAAAAACATATGTACGTATCAATCAATTAGCAGCGTTTAAAAAATCTATCGAATAGTTTTTGAGAAAATTGATTGTAAACCTATTTATTGTTTTTCTCTAAGCCGACTTCATGGCTTATGTGCCAAAACAATAGGTGCGTTTGAGTACTTTTACAGTAAAATGTAGTAAATGAGTAAACTGAAAAATTTGCTCTCACAAAAAGCTATTGTCCAAAAAAGTACGCGAACGCATAATTTGTAAAAATTCGTAAAATAAAGGCAACAGCTGATGGAAAATAATTGAAGTGTTGAAACATGTTTACACTTTTGACTACTTAGCTCGTTTTCTTATCGGTACTCGATTAAATACTTTTTATAACAGGAAAATTTTTGGAAAATACAAACAAACTATTTATTTTATGTAATCTTTCATATTTGTTTGATTTTTGTTTTATTTGATTTTACTAATTTGTAGCGGGTTAATTTATTAAAAAGAACATGCATAATTTTTTTGCTATTGATTACTTAAGTACCCAAATACTTCACCCTTTTACAACTCTTAAAAATTGACTTAACAAAAAAAATTTCAAAAGTTTGTATTTAGCCAAATAAGTCTGGGATCACATTATAAAAGTTTTATTTCAGAAAGTCTGAGTTTATTGGTGAGAGGGGAAAAAGGAACAGCATGTTCTCTTCCCTTGCTTCCTGGGGGATGGTGTATTTTGCAGAGGTGCACTTGTGCGGAAAGCTATCTGCATGCCATCCACTTGGGGATGACAAGAAGCGATTCCTCTGTTCGAAATTCCCAAGCAGCTCACTACTTCCGGTCTTATACCAAGTATCCCCTGGTAATGTCTCTCAGACACCCGTCTGTCGACAGCTAGAGTGAGAAGGCACACAGTTGAGTAACCTGAATGGCATGCTAAAACCGGCCGTGAATGCGTCTCAGGTAACTAGGTGGCCACCGAAATGAACAGGCACTGAAACTTAACTGTTCGACCTGCCTAGAGGTTGTTGGCAGCCCCAACACTAGGATCGGATGGGAGGCCTAATCAGTCCCTCAATCTTAAATTGAAACGATTACTGAAACCGCAACAAATAATAATCAACGGATCCCCAAGATGCCGACCTTTAGCATGAAAAAATGACACGAGTTGGAACATGGAACGTGCGCACACTCCTAGAAACATCTAAACTGGCCCAAGTATGCAGAGAATTCGCCAACTACAACCTGCTACTTTTAGGATTGTGCGAAACCAGATGGCCAGAAGCAGGAGAATTCAAGACCTCCGAAAACTTTACTTTTTTATATTCCGGCAAACCGCCAGATCAACCAAGGTCGAGTGGAGTCGGATTACTATTATCCAGAGAAGCCCGTAGTGCACTGATCAACTGGAAACCTCATGGTGACAGAATAATCACAGCAAGATTCCGCACTAAGGCCAGGAACCTCACCTGTGTGCAATGTTTTGCACCAAAAGAAACCTCTGATACTCTGGATAAAGAAAACTTTTATAGTAACTTGAACAGAGTGTTGACATCAATACCACGGGGAGATATCGTGTTACTAATGGGTGATTTCAACGCACAATAGGTGCAGACAACACTGGGAGAGAAACCTTAATGGGTCAGCACGGAATCGGTAGAATGACGGAGAATGGAGAGCTTTTCACTGAAATATGCAGCAACAACAATCTTGTGATCGGAGGCACCATATTTCCTCACAAAACTTGCCACAAAGTAACGTGGGTTTCGCCAGACAAAGTGACCGAAAATCAAATCGACCATATTGCCATAAGCAAATCATGGCGCAGGTCTCTCCTGGACGTGCGTTCCAAACGTGGGGCAGACTGCTCTTCAGACCACCATCTCGTAGTTGGTAGTCTCCGTCTAAGGGTAGCCGCTATTCGTAAGCCACCATCCACTGAACGCAAATATGACGTACAGAAACTTAAAAACGTTCAAAATCTTCACAACTACGTGGAAGAGCTAAAAGGAGGATTGGTTATACAACGGGCACACCCAGTGATCGAATGGCAAAATATAAATAATAGCTTCAACGATGCTGCCAGAGAACATATTGGCTACAGGGCACCCAAAAGAGCGCAGTGGATGTCTGATGATACCTGGAAGTTAGTAGTGGAAAGGAAGGAAATAAAGGCAAAACAAAATACAGCAAGAACACGAGGTGAAAAGACATCGCTAGGGGAAGCGTACAGGCGACACGATTTGCTAGTCAAGCGAAGTGCTAGAAATGACAAAAGACGATGGCACGAGTCACTAGCTTGTGATGCCCAAAAAGCATCTGTAGAACATAGATCCAAGGATCTATATTGGATCACTAAAAAAAACACTGGTAAAAATTTCGTGAATACAAAACCACTTAAGAACAGCGAAGGAGTATTATCTACATCTAGAAATGAACAATTGGAAATATGGAGACAACATTACTCTTGTATGCTTTCAAACCCACCACATAATCTTTCGAATATTTGCTCATGTCCATCCCACACAGTCAGGCAGGATATATCAACTGAATGTCCTGATATTCTCGAAGTGTTAAACGCTATTAACGCTTTAAAGGCAAACAAGGCACCCGGTGTTGATAATATAGCCCCCGAAATGCTTAAAGCTGATCCCCAATTATCAGCTAACATTCTGCTACCCCTCATCGAGAACTTTTGGTTATCATTTGAACTCGACGCAAATCTTAAGGAAGGTATAATTGTGAACATCCCTAAAAAAGGAGACCTTACCGACCGCAGGAACTGGAGAGGTATCACAATCCTTAGTGCAGTTAATAAAATTATAGCGCATATCATCGATAAAAGAATCTCGGATGCTATTATGGAGGATCTCAGACCAGAGCAGGCTGGATTTCGTCCACAAAAATCTTGCGTAGACCACATCAATAGCTTGCGAATCATAATTGAGCAGTCCGCTGAGTGGCAGTCCCCCCTCTACATGGTCTTTATCGATTTTGAAAGAGCTTTCGACACCTTAAGCCATAATGCAATATGGAGCGCCCTTGCGTGCAAAGGTGTTCCACCTAAGATCATTCAACTCACCCAGGCACTGTATGCAGACGTTAAATGTAGAGTTGTTCTTGACAACGCTCTAAGTAACAGCTTTAATGTGGTAACCGGAGTGCGCCAGGGATGTATACTATCACCCCTTCTCTTCAACATTGTCCTTGACGTAATAGTGCGCAATGCCACTCAAACAAATAGAGGTATAAGATGGGGCCTTACTCAACAACTTGAGTCTGGAGTACGCCGATGATATCTGCCTCCTATCTCACAGCTATCGTCATATGTCAGATAAACTAAAATGCCTCGAAACCGAAGCTGCAAAAGCTGGATTAAAAATTAATATTAGAAAGAGTAAGGTAATGCGTTGCAATACCCTCAACAACAGCAAATTTAAAATTCAGGATGTTGAGCTAGAAGAAGTCAAGTCGTTTTGCTATCTTGGTAGCATTTTAACACATGCTGGCGGCTGCAGCAATGTTGTGGCCTATCGAATGTCAAAGGCCAAGCAATCATTTGGCTTGTTGCGTCCTGTATGGAAGTCTACCTCTATTTCGGAACACACAAAGATTAGCATATTTAATTCTTGCGTCAAATCGGTGCTCCTTTATGCCTGCGAATCATGGAACACGACATCACGTGAAATAAACGCCATTCAGGTGTTTGTTAATCGCTGCCTGCGTAGGATCCTCAAAATATTCTGGCCAAACACCATATCCAACACTAACCTTTGGCAACGGACAAACCAACGGCCAATTAACATCGAGATCCTTAATCGTAAATGGCGCTGGATAGGTCACTCGCTCCGTAGACCACATGGCGACCCTACTAAATCAGCGATTGACTGGAACCCCCATGGTAATACAAGAAGAGTTGGCCGCCCGTCGCACACCTGGAGACGTCAACTTGAATCTGAAGTAAACCAAAGTGGGCTAAGCTGGAGGGAAATTAAACATCTAGCATCAAACCGGATCGAATGGAAAGAGTTCGTTGCGGCCCTTTGTTCCTACTAGGAACCACAGGACATCATATATATAACATGCTTCCTAATGTATACGGGTCAATTTAAAAAAAACGCAATTTTTGTGCCCCCGTACTTTAAACTACTATTTTAGGTAAAAAAAAAAAAAAATGTCAGAGTGATCAGCGAGGAATATGTAACAAAACTCTGACTCCTTCCATACAAAAGCATGTGTCCCCCGTTAGAATTTTTAGTAAACAAAATAAAATAAAACCAATAAAAAAGTAAATATGCAACATTTAATAACAGTTTTCGAATTATTGCGTTTCTTTCTTGTGTTTTGATTTGTTATAGTCGTCAAAACTGAATTAGTGCGAATTTGGCGTTGCAAACAAAGGTTGTCCCCACAATTTGCATTGAGTGTCACTTTTTTATAATTCAAGTAATATTACTAGTTTTCATTTAAATAAAGTAAATAAAGTAAGGAAAGTACAAACTTAAATTATTACAAAAGTGAAAAAGCGAAAAAAAATCAATTAAAAAAAGTGTGCATTTGCGTAGTTTTTGTGAACACCATGGTAAGGGCGCGATAAAATTTCATGAGCGTCACGCTAATTTTTTAAAAGTTAATATATTAAATGTAAAAAATTGAAGTTGACAATCATTGTTTACATGGTTTCAACTCATTTTTTTATAATTTGTGAATTTGAGAAAAAAATTGCCTACGATAAAAAACCAAGATAGGCAAACATTTCATGAGCATCACTTTTGATATACATATATTGCTTCATAGCTTAAAATGCTTAATTTTGATTTTATTTTTCATTTACAAGAGTAAAACAACAAAATTAGCGGCGGTTGAAAGAGCACGAAAATATCAAGAGAAAATAAAGCTCGATAAAGCGCGTAATGGCGAATGTAAAAAAGAAGAAAGAAAGAAAGGTATAATCGTTATTCACCATTTAATTACAAAATCCAGAGGTGAATTAAATTACAGATCTCGCTCGTGCTTTTGCAATTTAAACCTCTGGGGGACCGGAAACTTATGCAACTGCCACAAACTAAATTCGAAAGTGCTAAAACTGAATGAGAATGAGAAAAACAAAGCCGCTTGTCATTTCATAAAGAATTCGAATGAAAATTTATAAATTAAATTAAGTTATTAATGCGATTTCCGTATGACGTGCTAAATTCCCAGTTTTCATATATGATAAATACACTGAAATTTTTTGTTGAGGGAAAGCTAGCTTCTATGCGCATTTCACTGGTTGCTTAGGCCAGCTCATCAGGAAACCTTTTCCAGAGATTGTAGAAAAGCCAAAAATATTATACAAATAAAACCCTAAAGCAAATAAGAATTATAAACACTCAAGGTCTTACTTGTAACAATATCAAAGCCAAAACAAAACACCAACAACAAACAGTGAGTTTATCTTTTCTTACATTCCCCTACAATTGGTTGGGTTCTTTCCGACTCGAATTGTAGTTGTAAGTGGGTAAAAAGAAAAAACAAAATTAAGTTAAGTTATTGTTTTGCGTCAAATATTTACATATGTGTATAAGTTTCTTCAAGAATTACTTCCTTTTTTCCATTTTTGTTAAAGACATCAAAAAATATGTACATGTTTAGTTTTTTATGAAAATTTTTGTTTTTTTTTATTGAATTTTTGTAAAAGAATAAACTTTTTTTCGTTAAACTTTAAATTAGGCATTATTTCTTGTTTATGTGCAACAAAATCTCTTGATCGTCACACTTAGAATTTTTCCCTTAAAACGCTTATAATTGCAGTTTTTTTTAAATACATTGTTACAAGCCTATTACTTTGCAAGTAACCTCTAAGTTCAAGTCTTTTTTTTAACAAAAATTTACATATTTTCATCTTAAAATTTTAAAATAACTAGTCACTTTAAAAAAAAAAATTAAAAATCAAAGTGAATCGTGATTTTGTGTTTATAATCGAAAAGGTGATTTTCACAAAAGTCAATCTTGAGAAACAAAAGAACATCGTAGTAAGCTTGAATTTCAAATATTTTTGCATTTTTAGCGATTTCTTATACATATTTGGTGTGTGATGCTCAAGATCGAAATCATAGAAAACCTAAAAAAAATCAAAAAATATTGATTTTTTTGAGAGCCTTAAAGTACCACCGGATTCTTCATCAATTTCTAAATAAATTTGCCACTCTTACAGGCGAATTGAAAAAACTTAAAAAATAAACAAAAAAAAACTCGGTGTACGTTTTTTTTTGAAATTGATCCATATTCAAATATCTACTTATATAAAACTAAAAAGGAAATTTAACTCAACAACAAAATTAACTAAATTCTATATAAACTGCTATGCTCTCCGATATATGTAAAAACAGGTATAGGTATTGTGTACGTATGTATTTAAACCAAGTAAAACTATTTCCCTACATACATACCCTAATATAACCTATAGATTCACGATTGCTTTTTTCCCTTCGAGGGGAATGAAAATTCCATGGGAACAAAAATTCCACTTGTTATTCACGATAGGGTTATTTATTTCAGTCAATACGAATCGGAATTCTTTTTTCAGTGTTATTAAGTATTAATTTGAGTTTCGCAATACTGAAGAAATAATTTCGATTAAGTTAAGTACATATCGACTAAAATAAAATTGCTTTCGAATGGAGAAAGTACTCGATCACAATTGCCAGAATTAGGCCCCAGGTATGTGATGGATTTTAAAACTATAATTTTTAAACAGATAAATTTCGAGCGATTTTAAAGTCCATTTATGATTATTTTACAGTATGGACATGCTGTTTCATCATTATAAGTTAAAAATACGTGTTTTACAGAAAACGACTTTAAAGTCTTAAATTTACACACAACACAATGGGAAATTAATTCTTCTTTCAAGAGTTAAGTTTACAATATATTCATATGAAATACATAGTTACTTCATAAAATATCTGATTTACTATGCATTAGTGACATTCACCCCTACCGTGAATAACAAGTGGAATTTTTGTACCCATGAAATTTTCATTCCCCTCGAAGGGAAAAAGCAATCGTGAATCGCATGTGAAAAATTTTTCACGCTATCAGTTCCAGTGAATGTAAAAATAAGAAGATTAAAAAAAATTAAAAAGCAATGAAATTTGAATGCGGATGCAAATATGTAGTAAAAATAAGCAAATAGTTCCAAAATTCATGCCCGAACATTCGCCGCCACCTACAACATATGTATATAAAATCAATTTTATACCACTTTGCATTTACTTTCGAGAGAACCTGTGCGTTATACAACAAAAACGTTGACATATTAAGAGAAAAATTTAGAAAAAAATATATTGTGCATATCTACACGCGAATACCTTTAAAACGATATATGTATGTACATATGTACATGTTTCATTAAAATAGGTGGGCGATAAGATACTCAAAAATCAACCACAAAAAAAATTGTTCCCGTATTTATACTTATATACATACATATATATACATACATATGTATATAAATATAAGATAAAGAAAAGTTTTGAATAAAAATTCTTGGGTTCTTTAATTTTAATGTCCGAATATACTTTTATTTTTCTTGCATTTAGACAATTAAGGTTTTTATAAACAGAAAGTAAATCTTATAAAAGGATTTGTAATACTTTGACAATCTTTTAACACAATATAGTAGTAGAGAGTAAGCCACCTTTCAGACTCGGCAAGTTAGTTGCGCAAGTAACTTGCGGAGTACAACAACCGACCTTATCGCTGACATCTACAAGCCAAGAGTTGTACAAGAGACTTGCGCAAGTAATTTCCGAGTCTGAAAAAGGTCTATGACATTCCGCGCGGTTTAAAGATTATACAAATGAATGAACATACATATGTACGTATGTTTATATGTACATACTTACAAAATGATCAGGGATGTGCTGGAAATAAAAAAACGTAAAACGCAAGAATTTGAAAGTTGTTTTTATTTTAATTTAAATTTTTAATTTTTGTTATACAATTCTGTTTAATAAATATATCGTTAGCTTAAATGCAAAAAGGCGTAACTAGCAAAAAAAAAATAATTTTACAGGAGAAGCAAAAACTTTATTAAATTAAAACTATAAACATGTCAGAAAACATGTATTAATGAGTCGTCCATTTAATGGGTAATTACGTAGTTTTTCATTTATAAAATACACACTTGTAGTTATGTCCCTTTGTTTTTTGTTAATAAAAACACAATTTTTGATCGCAGAAGTGTAAAATTTTGTGAAGTCATGTACATACATAGTTCAATGGCATTTATAATAATCAATCAAAACCACGATTTAAAATTTTTTGTTAGTTAAGCATTTTAACTAACGATATACACATTTGTATAATATTTGTTAAAAAATTATTTTATTACAGATATCTTATTACAAAACGACTTTTAAAATTCTTGCGTTTTAATTTTTCGATTTCCAGCAGACCCCTTTGCATACAAAATACATGTAACAAAAAATATTTTTGATTTCTATTTAAAATAAAGATTATTGTTATACCAATTACCATAAGTACATACTTTTATATGCCAGTTCTACTCATTCCAATGCCTTTGGTTAGATGATTAATCATATCTATATCTACTAAAAAGTGGCTTAGATTGATCATCATAATGCGTGTTATCTGGAACTACTTCAAATTCAACCTTTCCGTTATCAGCCTCATAATTTTCGTAAATAAGATAATCTATATCCTCGAACTCGCTGTCGGAATTTAAATAGCCCTGCTCGTTTGGGTTAGGTGAATTGGCTTCAGCCTTTAAATTATTGCGTGTAATTTCTACAGGGGTTTTTACCGTTGTCACAGGAGCGGTGAACATCGAAGCCTGATCGCTACGATATATTTTAAGATGAACTTGACTAAAAGCATAAGTTAAAAGATTGCCTGACTTGGCTAAGAGAGGAATAGACTCTGCATTTAATACAATAACCACCTCACGACGATTTCCTTTAGCTTCACCAAATTTCACAATTTTCCAGTTGTATGTTGGAAAGTCTGGATAACAGTCTTTTATCATTTGCAGTGTTGCGTCAGCGGTTGACGGCTTTGCCGGAATCCATGCGATAGCTCTTGGTCTAGCCTGTTGATAGCCTCTTTGTATAAGGTTAAAGAGTTCTGATCTCCAAAGGACACGAGTTTAACTCTGCCCTGGTACCAGCCGGCGTCACGTACAATAGGCACTACAGATAATTTATCGCCAAGAACTTGGTAGTAAGTTTCGACGAGCTTCAGCTCAACCATATCCCATTTGCTCTTTGGTATGCAACCATCAGAATTACCTCTATCTACAACAGCCATTACAATATTGTGTTTGGCATTCTCGTTAGGAAATTTTGGCTGTTTAGGTAATGGCTCATCAGATGATGTATTGGATCTTTTACGCAGATGTTGAGATGATGGAATACTTTGAGCACTATTGCTCGAGCTAGGAGTAGCGTCATAGTCTTCCATAGCACTCCGAGCCCATTGTAATTTAGATATTTCATCCTCCGTTAAAGTACTTTGATCCAAATTGCCATATCTTTCGATAATGTAAATACAGGATCTATATCTATTGCGCTTAACTTTTGAGGGATTCTTAGGCTTGTTATTGCTTTTTTTAAAAGGTCCCGCATGATCTATTCCATTTTTACTTTTGTTTATGGGACTTGTCTTCAAGTCTCTGGATGCGAAATTATTCGCTTGAGAACTACTGCCAGTCAGTTGACCTTTTTTGCTTTGTTTATGTCCGTTGGCAGTCGATGAGGCTGCTGCTTGATTTTTCTGTTGTATTTGTATAGTGTGTTTTGAAGTGTTTAAAGAAGATTCCATTTTGTTCCCACGAGTGTGGGGGAAGTGAGGTCAACCACGCCATAGCCCCCTTTAACATGGTAAGGGCGCGCCTACTTGCTGAAGTGCCCAGGTATCAGCAAGGCTCCGTTAGAATACAGTCGGTTACTACCCTGACTGCAAACCAGACCGATAGGCACGGATCGCATAACACCTCGGTTTAGGGGACCCTCCTCCTTTATCCGGGCTTGGGACCGGCGTACCACATGTTACGGTAGGCGGAGTTAAAAAGTTTTTAAAAAAGAACTTAATAGAAACTTCTTTTTTAAAATTCGCTTGGCGGAGAGAGAACATTTTGGTTCTTATATTCTCTGTACACGATCAATAAAGTTAATCGTGGTTTCCTTTATCAATCGTATATATGTATGTACATACATATGTATGTATTGTGTTAAACCATTTTTGTATTTTGCAGTGGATTCGTCAGATATAAAATCCAAATTTATTTTAATTGCGCATGTTTGCAAACATTAACAAATACATAAAGGTTTATAATTTTTGCTTTCACACGTTCGTTTTTGGTTTCCTCTGACAAAACCTAAAATCGTTTACAACAGCAAATTAAAGACTGATTTACATATGTATGTATGTATGTATGTATATTTATATTCACTTTTAATTGTAGTTCAGTAAATTAAAAATGTGTTTTTTTAAGAATTTGTGCATAAATAGATTTCAATATATATGTATGTACATATGTACATACATCCTACTTATTTGCAGCAACAAACAAGAAAAAATAAACTCACTGCTTATTGTTGGTATTTCGTTTAAGCTTTGATATCTTTGCAAATAAGCCTTTTGGAGTGCCTTCAATTCTCATTCACTCTGCAGTTTTGTTTGCTAATATCTTCGGCTTTTCTAAAATGTTTTTGTTTCCTGATGATCTGGCCTAAACAACCAGTGAAATGCGCCTAGAAACCAGCTTATTCTCCAACAATAAATTTCAGTGTATTTATCAAAAATAAATAATGGAAATAAACCACGACATGCAAAATCTAATTAATTAAAAATTTTGTATTCCCAAAACTTACATTGATTTTAATTTGTTTTAAATTAATAAATTAAAAAAAGTAATGAACAAATATCGTGTTTGACCGAAGATCGACTTCAAGAGATTTTTAAAAAGATATTTGATCTGCAACATCTAACTGAAAAATGTATTTAAAAATAAAATAAAATAATATACATAAGTAAGTAGTAATAGCCAAGCGGTCGACTTTAAGCAAATTTTATTACTGAGCTGTTATAACAGGAATGCGAATTTGCAGCATCTGTAATAAATAAAGATGAAGTATTCATTAATGAACGAAATAAAACACTTAAAACAAACCTTATTAGATTTATTAAAAATTGCACGAGCTCTCTCTTGATTCAAACGATAATTTACAAATTTATCAAACAAATAGCCATGTTTTATGGACTCCAAAAGTATACGATCTTCACCAATATCTAAATTCAACTCGTAAGAAGCAATCTAGGAATTTAAAATTTTTAGTTAGTTCAACACCATAAAACTTTACGAGTATGTATATGAAATTTATTGTACAACTTACACATTTTGGCAAATAAAATTCAGCTTGGACTTCTTCTACAGTTTCGTTGTTAACGCGTGCTCTTAACTTATATTCTGGCAATGTGGATGCAGCTTGTGCAATTTCCTTTTTAATGCGTATGGAGTTTGTAGACTGCTGCTGCTTAACTTGTTCCGTTTTATGCTTCAAAACCTTCAATTCTTTAGCATCAATTTCTTGTACTAAAGGTTTTGAAACTTTTGCGGCCGCTTCTTCTATAGATTTCAAGTTTTCTACATCTACTTTGCTAGGATTTTTATATGAACTTAATACAGTTTTAACATCATTATTACGTACTCGATGCGATACTAAAGTACCAATACATTTTCGATTATTTAAAATTATTGCTTTGTCAATTTTAATCTGAACATTATATTTATCATTGAGGGCCTCAGCAATGAGAGCCAAAAAGAAATCGCAAAACAGTAAAGATTTCTCTATTTTTAGGAAAAATTTCGGGTTAATAGCAATATCGACAGCATCGACGGGATTATTGGATTTATCCTTGGTAGTACGAGGTTCCGAGATGCTCATAGGTATACGAAATGAACTAGGCTCTTCTGAATTTAGAATCTCTGTTAACTGAGCTTCACTTTTGTCCTCGGGCGGTGGAATTTCATCGGCTTGACAGATATTGATAAAATATTTCTCATTGGTATTGGCTTTAAAGCTTTTAATACATAATCCTAAAAAAGAGAATTAAAAGTCATAGTTAAAGTTTTGCTATTTTTTTTACTATTTAGGTACACTAAGAGAAAAAACGTGCTAAAATCGAGATTTTACGTTCAAAATCAAATCATTTTAATCTTAATAGCCTTTTAAATGCGAAAATTCTTAATCAAAAACAAAATCTTAATTTTTTAAGATCGCATTTAAGATTGTTATCTTGAACAAATTCTCATTTTTAGATCGAATTCAAAATTTTGTTCTTATTAGAAATCTTAAATCAAGAATTAATTCTTAATGAAATTCTTCTTTTAAGATCGATTCGAAGAATGTTTTCTTGAAAATAGTCTTATTGGTTTTTATCTGAATTCAAGGGCCTTTTAGTTTGGTAGAATATTACGGGTGGGGAAGGAAGTAGGGTTTTTGTATTCGGTACTCGGTAACATGCTTTGTTTATATATTATCTGTTTTCTATTTGACAATTGTAACAGAATGTTTACACCAACATGTTCGTCTGTGTGACCGCGAATGAAAAAACAAAAGAGAATTCCAGATGTTTTCCTTCCAAATGTTCGCTGGTCTTAACTCGGACTTAGAAATCAATTTTTAAACATACTGAATACGACATTTTCGATTTTAAATCGTTTTGTTTTCAAAATCGTTTTCTTTCACATGTAAATGTTAATAATAGGCAGCTGCATAAAAAAGTATCACGTGGTTAAAAAAATTAAGTTGTAAAATGTTTTGATTCTAAAAAATTTGGATCTTTAAAAAAGGCACTAAAAAGTACTGAGAGAAATTGCAAAAAGCACTGCAAGAACCAGGGCTGTGGAGTCGTCAAAAAATATGTAGTTTTAACTCCGACTCCAACCGCTATAATCCTCCAGCTCTAACACCTCCTCTTACATTGATGCTAAATGTAAATGAGACTGAGCCTTATTTGACTTTAAACTCTTTATTTTAATGCAGTACCTTTTAAATTGTTAAATATAGCAAGAAATTTATTCTGTAAAAATTTCAAATCGATATTTTAAATATTGCATCGCCAATTTTGAAGAATTTTTATTTTGGAAAATTTTTTTAAATTTTTTTTTGCTGAAAAATGTTGGAGTAAGAGTTGCTTTTTTGTGGGTACTACGACTCCGGCACAAACACCTCAAATCCGACTCCATAGCCCTGGCAAAATCGAATTCAACTACAGGGGTGTCGAAACTACAACAATCCAACAGCACAGTTTTTTGCATTGCATTGTTAGTATTTACGGCTTGAAATGTCAACCATTCTTAGCAAAACACTAACAAATCAAAACAAATGGACTCGAACTGTCAAAAGCAGAAGGCGTTTCAACACCACCTGTAGTTTATTCCAGGGTTTAAAAATTAGTAAATAGTTTTTTTTCTACATATCAAAAACCGCAGTAAATATTCAAAACTAAAATATTTAAAGGTATTCATATTGCAAAAATATTCTCAATTTACTAAAACCCTCGTAGTAATATTAAAAAATATTTAACCAGTGGTAATTTAATAAAATAACAATGCGCAAAATATTAAATATTTCGCCATACAAATATATTTTCTATGGAAATATTCAAATATTTTTAGTCACCGTAAATATTAAATATTGTGTGTCTTCAATATTAATATATTACTGCCACACATCACAAACTGCCCAAGTGTATGCAAAATGTACGAATATAAATAACATAACAAAACAAAATATGCCGTCTTGTTGATCATCGACTGCCAAAATATGCGACACAAAATATGCGACTATTACACACGACATATTTAAATATTTCACAATATGAAGAACAAAATATTTTTGTGTGTGTACATACAAAAAAGGTTTAAAAAAGGAATGATTTAAAATAAGAAATTCTTTGTATGATGTGTTGGTAGATTAAAATATAATTGTTTAATGGTTTTTTTATTTATTGAAAAAAGGTAAATTATGATTGAAAGGTGAGTTTTATAATTTAAATGCACAAATAAAAAAAGGATTGAAAAATCAACTAATGTTTTAAGAAAACATATGCATACATATGTAGTTAGTATTTATAAAAATATTTATAAAGAGCAATTAAAAGAATATAGGGAGTGATATGTCAAAGACAAAATCAAATTAATTGTTTGGACTAGTTGTTCAAAAATAAAGTAAAGGTACAAAAGTGCGTTTTTGTTTTGAGAAATTTGTTAACAACAGTCAAATTTACTTTTATAAGGGGAAACATTTTTATGCATGGGTGTGTAGATAATAGTTTTATGACCTATGCATTTTGTTTTTAGCTTGGCTCATTTAATTGTTGATGATAATGGATGAATTCAAAATAGAACAACCAATCGCGATATTGTAATAGAAGCTCAAAAAATAGGATGTAGTGGGAATGTAGGTAGGAAGCTGCTTATATGATCTGTTAGAGAAAATAACATTGGAAGTAGTGATCACTGATCCGTTGCAAAGGCTATGCATATACATATGTATGTATGTATGTACATATGTATGTCTATATGTACATATAAGTAATTGTTAGCGACAAAGAAAACTTCGAAAATTGATATTGTGTATTGCGTTATACAAGTTGATTTAAAAAAAAAACAATTTTATGACTTTTCTTGTTTTTTATAAGTATGTAATTTGGAAAAGAAATGTTTTTCAGAGTATTGCTGTTTTTTTTTTATTTGTACCTATCATAAATATTTTTTTAGGTAAAACATTTTTGTTTGCTATATGCGCTTGCGTAGACATTAAAGAAACCCAAATTTTCATGCAAGTAGCAATCCTTTTTTAAGTAATTTTTTTGCTTATTTCATGCACTTATGACCTTTTCATTTGTTGTTGCTTATACATATAAAAAACATATGCAACAACACCGTGTGATTTCATAGACACAAACGTATGCAAATTTATGATCTTTGCTTCTTTTATTTTAACTGAAAATAAAGGGTTATTTATTTTTTCACTTGTTTGTTTACAATATGAATAGGTATATAGAAGTATGAATAATTATGACGCCAACATTTACGCAGAAAGAGAATTGTACACACCATCTGTATGCATGAAGATCCTTTTTAATAGGAATTGTTTAATTGTGCTTTATAAAATTAATAATATAATAGGAGAATATAGAACTGCGCACATAAATGTAATCAAATTATTAAATAAAACTGAGCCTGAGCATATCCTGTCTGTAGTTATTAAGCGAAACGTTTGTTTTATAAGAAACCTATTTTTACCTACATACAATTCACAAAGTGTTGTTGATATTAATTCTTTTTTAGAAAAGACTGTGCAACAGTATGACAGTATATAACAGTACTGTAGATATAAAGCTATACATTTGTGTTACAATAAAATAAATAAAACATATAAATAGGTATTAATAAATATTTCAATCATTCATTCATTTTATTTGTATGATATTATTTACATTATTTGTTTCATGTTATCTATATACAAAGAGTTCAATATACCAATTCTATATGTGCGAGTTCATGGAGTCTATTTGTAGAGAAATGCCAAGGAAGATTATAAATCATCTTCAGTAATTTATTTTGAGAGACTTGAAGCTTTTTAATATGACATTTGGCACTAATTGCCCAAACAGGAGCTGCGTAAAACATAATTCCATGAAAAATTGTTTTAAGCATAATATGTTTGTTTACTATATTCAACCTTGAATTTCGGTTTATAAAAGGATACAGCATGCGGATGAGAACATTTATCTTATTTAAAATATAAGGTATGTGATCCCTAAATTTCATCTTAGGATCTAGTATGACACCTAAATACCTAACCTTTTGTTCCCATTGAATTGAATGGTTGTTTATAATAATTGTTACTTGTGCGATGTAACAAGGTTTCCTTTTCCTTGTGAAAAATATTGCCTGTGTTTGTGCGCTATTTAACAGTATTTTCCATTTATTAAAATAAGTTAAACCCTCATGTAAGGCGTTTTGCAAATTTGTTATAATATCTGCCGCAAACATATCGGAGCAAAGGATTGCAGTATCATCTGCAAAAATTGACATTGTGCAATAATCAAGTTGGGGAAAATCATATGTATACAAATTATAAAGTATCGGGGAAAGACAAGAGCCCTGTGGACAGCCGGCTGGGACACTATAACTTTATACTCTAAGACTACGGAGAGAGAGAAAATCCTGAATAATTTTGACAATATTTACGGGGAAGTTGAAACAAAGCAACATAAAGACTAAACCGATGTGCCACACTGAATCGAATGCAGCTTTGACATCCAGCAATATCATTCCGGTTGATCTTTGGTTCGCAAAATTAGAGTTGACTAAATTCCTTATTCCTACTAACGGTCGTGTTGTATTATGTTGACTACGAAAGCCAAATTGGTGAGCAGGTATTATATTGTTTGTTTCAATAAAATTGGTTAATTTTTCTTTAAAAACTTTTTCAAGAATTTTGCTGATGGATGACAAAAGGCTTATAGGTCGGTATGAGGAGGGCCAGTCAGGTAGTTTGTTTGGCTTCTTAATTGCGATAACCTTAGATTCTTTAAACTCACGAGGAAAGTACCAAAGTTTTAAACATGAATTTATTATAATTGTTAGGTATTTAATACCCTTTATGGGGAGGGCTTTTAAACACTCATTATTGATACCGTCAATACCTGGTAATTTTTTGGTTTTAACTTCCTTATAATACAAGAAATGTATGAAGTTTTTGTGAAGGTATGATTTGACAAGCTTATAGTTGATGACTGAAAGGATTGTAGAGTATTATTAACCAGGGATATCGTTTCAGAATCGCCAATATTAACTGAGACTTCATGGTTTGAAGCAAACGTTTGGGCAAGTACAACACATTTTTCCTGATTTGTTGTGTAGTAAGAATTATCCTGTTTCAGAATCAGAATGTTTCTACTTTTTCTCCTTAAAATTTTTGTGAGGTTCCAAAATGGCTGAGAGCCAATATCAAGGGTAGAAAGAAGGCGTTCCCACTCTTTGTTTCTAAATATATCTAGCTCTTCTCTAATAATTTCGCTAAGCAGTTTCAAATTATAAAAATCTTCCAGTTCTCTAAAACGCTGCCAGTTCCGGCGGGTACTACTTAGTTGAATTACTTTTTTCACATAAAGATGTATTGATTTTCTTTGTATAGAGGCTAATTTTCTCGGAACACTAGCATCAATTCCTTCATTTTAATTAAGTAAACTATCATATAATCTATATGATCCTTAGTTACAACACAGAAAAAAATTACGACAAATCAATTGTCATATTGAATACCATTTCCGTCAATACAATTAACTTTTTCATTGAAAAGGCACCAACAACTGAATTTGTAAATACAAAAAACTATTTTGTTAATGAAAATTGTTAAAATTCAACAAATATTTTTAACAATGAGTTTGTAATATTGAATAAAATATTTATTAACAATTAAATATAAATTTTTATTACTAAATTGTCATATTAACAAAATACTTTGTTACTAACTAAATTAAAATTAAAGGTTCATTTAAAAGTTGTTTTTATTAACGTTTTAATAAAATTCATAAAAAATTACATCACAAAAACCATTATAACTCATTAAGGAACAAACATAGTCCTGCATGCGAGTTTCTGACATCAACACAAAACGGAATCTTGCAATCATTAATTTAAAATTTATTTATGAATAATTAAATAATATAGATTGGTAAAATTTCAGAACAACCGCCACATCGTTCATTCTTTTAAAGATTTAAAATGAAAAAAAAAGAATTTTTTTTTTATGGTTTTTCTTTTTGACACAAAATATTTTTTCTATGATATACACATTTATTTTCTAAAAAAAAAACAAATTGTAAATATGACAATTTACAAACATGTTAATTAAAGAAATTGTTAAAATTATTAAAAAGATTTAACAAATTTTCTTTAATTACTTAATAACTTTTGTTATTTTTTTCTGTGAATATCACTCGCATTTTATTTATTTATTTCAGTCTATGGAAAACAAAATTTCTTACAGACCATGCAACTAGCTTACATAGAAAAATATATTACATAGTAAAAAATAGTTAATAATTGGTATACATATGTATATACATATGTATGTATATATTAAATTTATAAAATACTAAAAAGAATTAACTTAAAGCCATCTTTTGATGTGCAAAATTCTATATGCGAATAAGATTTTTTTTGAAGGCATAAATTATTAATATTAAAAAAATGCTCTCGTTAAAGTGCCATTAAGAGCATAATTAGTACGACGAACTGGAACTTTAAATGTATCAATTTTCCTCAAGTTTCTAGCTGGTATATTGAATGGCATTTAAGATAACAATTCAGGACAATCAACCCTTGAATTAATTATATCATAAATGAATAGGATAGACTGTAATTTTACGGTATTATAAAGTTCTCAAACTAATAAGGAGGCATTTAGACTCATAAGGAGCAAATTGGAACTGAGTATATGAGCGTTAGCATATTTAATAAACACACGTTGTACTCTCTCAACACGGGAAATGTGAATAGAAATATATGGACTCCAGATAACTGAAGCATATTCTAACTTTGATCTAACAAACGATGTATAAATATGTTTAAATGTGTATGGGTCATGAAACTCAGAACAATTCCTTTTTAAAAAAGCTAAAGTTTTATAAACTTTAGGATTAATATACTCAATATGAGGAACGAAAGACATGGATGAATCAAAGACAACACCCAAATTATGTTTGGAGACGACATTTTTTAGATTAACACCATTAAGTTTAAAATCGCTCTTAATAGTACTAAATTTTCTATAAAACGAAATATGAAAGCATTTTTCAAAGTTTAATTTAAGCTTATTAAGTTTACACCATCCAACTAGCTTATTTAAATCACTCTGTAAATTACATACATCAGCCGCCGAATCAACCCTCAGGAAAATTTTCAGATCATCAGCATACAAAAGAAATTTAGATTTTTTGAAGAAGAAATTATATCATTTGCATTTGGTAGGGTAATATGTCTATTAATATATCTCGAAAAAGTTTTCTAATTTGCTTTACTAAAATCTAACTTAGATATAGATAAAGCATTTACATTTGCATTTATAATTATCCTAACAGGAAAATGATCGGAACTTAAGTCATTAACAACAATTGCCGGTAATATCGTTTCCAATGTGTTCGTTAAAAAAAAATCAAGGGTAGAACCCTGTAATATGCTGTCTTACTGTTGCACAGTCTTTTCTAAAAAAGAATTAATATCAACAACACTTTGTGAATTGTATGTAGGTAAAAATAGGTTTCTTATAAAACAAACGTTTCGCTTAATAACTACAGACAGGATATGCTCAGGCTCAGTTTTATTTAATAATTTGATTACATTTATGTGCGCAGTTCTATATTCTCCTATTATATTATTAATTTTATAAAGCACAATTAAACAATTCCTATTAAAAAGGATCTTCATGCATACAGATGGTGTGTACAATTCTCTTTCTGCGTAAATGTTGGCGTCATAATTATTCATACTTCTATATACCTATTCATATTGTAAACAAACAAGTGAAAAAATAAATAACCCTTTATTTTCAGTTAAAATAAAAGAAGCAAAGATCATAAATTTGCATACGTTTGTGTCTATGAAATCACACGGCGTTGTTGCATATGTTTTTTATATGTATAAGCAACAACAAATGAAAAGGTCATAAGTGCATGAAATAAGCAAAAAAATTACTTAAAAAAGGATTGCTACTTGCATGAAAATTTGGGTTTCTTTAATGTCTACGCAAGCGCATATAGCAAACAAAAATGTTTTACCTAAAAAAATATTTATGATAGGTACAAATAAAAAAAAAAACAGCAATACTCTGAAAAACATTTCTTTTCCAAATTACATACTTATAAAAAACAAGAAAAGTCATAAAAATGTTTTTTTTTTAAATCAACTTGTATAACGCAATACACAATATCAATTTTCGAAGTTTTCTTTGTCGCTAACAATTACTTATATGTACATATAGACATACATATGTACATACATACATACATATGTATATGCATAGCCTTTGCAACGGATCAGTGATCACTACTTCCAATGTTATTTTCTCTAACAGATCATATAAGCAGCTTCCTACCTACATTCCCACTACATCCTATTTTTTGAGCTTCTATTACAATATCGCGATTGGTTGTTCTATTTTGAATTCATCCATTATCATCAACAATTAAATGAGCCAAGCTAAAAACAAAATGCATAGGTCATAAAACTATTATCTACACACCCATGCATAAAAATGTTTCCCCTTATAAAAGTAAATTTGACTGTTGTTAACAAATTTCTCAAAACAAAAACGCACTTTTGTACCTTTACTTTATTTTTGAACAACTAGTCCAAACAATTAATTTAATTTTGTCTTTGACATATCACTCCCTATATTCTTTTAATTGCTCTTTATAAATATTTTTATAAATACTAACTACATATGTATGCATATGTTTTCTTAAAACATTAGTTGATTTTTCAATCCTTTTTTTATTTGTGCATTTAAATTATAAAACTCACCTTTCAATCATAATTTACCTTTTTTCAATAAATAAAAAAACCATTAAACAATTATATTTTAATCTACCAACACATCATACAAAGAATTTCTTATTTTAAATCATTCCTTTTTTGTATGTACACACACAAAAATATTTTGTTCTTCATATTGTGAAATATTTAAATATGTCGTGTGTAATAGTCGCATATTTTGTGTCGCATATTTTGGCAGTCGATGATCAACAAGACGGCATATTTTGTTTTGTTATGTTATTTATATTCGTACATTTTGCATACACTTGGGCAGTTTGTGATGTGTGGCAGTAATATATTAATATTGAAGACACACAATATTTAATATTTACGGTGACTAAAAATATTTGAATATTTCCATAGAAAATATATTTGTATGGCGAAATATTTAATATTTGCGCATTGCAATATTAAAAAGTTGCTACGGGTTAAATATTTTTGAGTAATACTATAAATTATATTAATACAGCGATGCATTTAAATATATGACGGTAGTTAAATCTATATATATAAAAATGAAAAATGTTTGTGTGTTTGTGTGTTTGTTGGCTTATAGACTCCGAAACTACTGAACCGATTTTCTTGAAATTTTTACAGTAACATCACGTGAGCCCTAAAAATAAAATAGGCTACTTATTTTTTCGATAGGGGCAGGGGAATTGGTACCCCCCATAGGATGCCAATATTTATTATCGCATATCTTAAGAGCCGCTGGCGGCATTTTGCTGAACTTTTTGTAGTAGGATCTTCTGAGCCCCGAAATTGAAATAAAATAGCAGCGGGGGTATTTGAATCCCCCATAGGACGCCAATGTTTAACATCGCATATCTTAAGAACTGTTATAGTGAGAATGTTCAAACTTTCTAGAAGTCACTCTTATGGTATACTACACTTATGAAAATAAAAATAAAGCGGGTAGGCGCAGGGGGGGAAATACCTCCCATAGGATGCATATATTAAATATCGCTTAACTGAAGAACTATTAAAGGGGGAGTCTTCAAACGTGGTTAAAGCTACTACTATGGCAATCTATAAATTTCAGTATAAAAATGGGCGGGGTAAACAGGGGAGGAGCAGTACCCCTCATAGATAGAAATATAAATAAGAGCCACTGCACGCATTTTGTTGAACTTTTGGTAGTAGGATCTTCTGAGCCCCGAAATTGAAATAAAGTAGCAGCGGGGGAAGTGGTTTTCCCCATAGGACGCCAATGTTTACCATCGCATATCTTAAGAACTGTAATAGTGAGAATGTTCAAACTTTCTAGAAGTCACTCTTATGGTATACTACACTTTTGAAAATAAAAATAAAGCGGATAGGCGCAGGGGGGAAATACCTCCCATAGGATGCATACATTAAATATCGCTCAACTGAAGAACTATTAAAGGGAGAGTCTTCAAACGTAGTTAAAGCTACTATTATGGTAAACTATAAATTTCAATATAGAAATGGGCGGGGTAGCCAGAGGAGGAGCAGTACCCCTCATAGATAGAAATATTAATAAGAGCCGCTGCAAGCAATTTGTTGAACTTTTGGTAGTAGGATTATCTGAGCCCCAAAGTTGAAATAAAATAGCAGCGGGGGAAGTGTTACCCACCATAGGACGCCAATGTTTAATATCGGATATCTTAAAAACTGTTATAGTGAGAAAGTTCAAACTTTGTAGAAGTCAATCTTATGGAATACTTCACTTTGAAAATAAAAATAAAGCGGGTAGGCGCAGGGGGGAACTACCTTCCATAGGATGCATATATTAAATATCTCTCAACCGATAAAGTGGTTAAAGCAGTGTAGCGAAGCGCACCGGGTTAAGCTAGTATTTTATATTTTTAGGTTGTCTGTTAGCTTGTGGTTAAAGATATGCATATTTATGACTAATATATTAGTATTTTTAAACCCTGGTTTATTCGCCTTGAACGGGTATTAAACACAGCTTCGGAAAGAAAAAAAAAACACTTAAAAATATCCGAAACTTACGAAAATGGAAACGCTGGTCTTTATATACTTAACTGTTTTGGATATCATTTGATAAAAATTATTTGCTTAAATAACATACTTTTATATAACAATGAAATTTAAAAATCTGTTTACTTTATTTTGGCGCAAAATACAAGAACTTTTAATTTAATTCCTACAAAAAATTAATTTTTGTCTTAAATTTAAATTCAATGATTCATAAAATTTTTTGTTAAATAGAAAGAAGTCTGTTATTTAAATAAATAAAATTTGATTAAATAATATGACAAATAAATTGACGCTCATGGTATATAAAGGCCCAACCAAGGCCCATTGAAAAGGTCTGCGCAAGAAGCCTGATGATCATTGCTTATGTTCTTTTTAGTTGCCAAAGTTGTTTACATTTTGCTTACATGTGCATGCATACGTTTATGGTATGCCACACACTCACGTTTTTTCCTTTTGCTTTTTATATGTGGTAGTAAATTTTTGACAACTAAAAAGAATCGTTTTTTGTTTTTGTACAAGTAAGCAGACCTGATAGATGGGCCTTGGGCCCAACCATAGCGTACTTTACTTGGCTTAAGCAAATGTGAAAATACATCTATCATATGTTGAATTATGTTATGTTTTAGTAGTTTTGATTTTGTAGTATACTTTGTATTATTTGTATTTGTATTAAATTAAATTATTTTATTATTCTTAATAAAACTTAGACAGTAAAATTTCCATTTAAAAACTATGAGAGGCTTGAAGATAATTCAGATTGTTCAACACGAAACCAGCCAAGTACATCTAAAAAAAATCAAGGTTCCAATAATGAAGATTGTCAGCAAAATTTCCAAAAAGATAATTCAGATAACGAAAGTGATGAATGTATACAAATTGAAAGCTCAGAAATAAGTTCAGATCTAAGCGATTTCCAAGGTTTTGAAACAAAAACACGTAAGCGAACATTAAGTGATGAAAATGAAGGGCCAATAAGTAAACGTTTAAGAGATCGTACATTAATTCATAATTCTAAATTAGAAGATTATATAATGGAAGCACAAGATTTTGTAAGCCAAATTGAAACACCAATGACTTTTTTTGATGTAATTAAAAGTCCTGAGAAAGAGAAATGGTTAAAGGCAATGAATTCTGAGATTTGTTCTTTAAAAGAAAACAGAACTTGGGACTTGGTAGATCTCCCAAAAGGTTCAAAGGCACTTCCATCCAAATGGGTATTTAAAGTTAAAACAAATTCAGATGGCAGTATAGATAAATTTAAAGCAAGATTAGTAATCAAAGGATTTAAACAACGTAAAGGTATAGACTATAAAGAAATCTTCAGTCCAGTTGCAAAGTTGGGAACAATAAGAGCTATATTAAGCATAGCAGCAAGTAAAAATATGTGTCTTTCCCAATTTGATGTATCAACAGCTTTTCTTTATGGCCAACTTGAAGAAAGCATTTTTATGAACCAGCCAAAAGGTTTTAATGATGGTACTAAAAAAGTCTGTAAGTTATATAAAAGTTTATATGGACTTAAGCAAGCATCTCGTTGCTGGAATCGTAGGTTTGGAAACTATTTATTGAAGCTTGGTTTCAAATCTTGTGAAGCGGATCCATGTTTATATATGAGAAATAGTAGAGGTAATAATGTAATGCTTGCTCTTTATGTAGATGGTGGTTTAGTAGCTGCAACAGATCCTAAGGAATTAGAAATATTTTTATGTGAATTAAGAAATGAATTTAAAATAACAACAAAAGACGCAACCTTTTTTTTGGGACTAGAAATTAAAAGGAGTAATGAAGGTATAATTATATGCCAAGAAGCTTATGCAAGAAAAGTTTTGGAAAGATTCAATTTTGCAGAATGTAGATCAGTTTCATCGCCAATGCTAAAAGGAGAAACTTTCGAATCAGGGAAAGAAAGTAAGGATTCTCAATTTCCCTATAGAAAAGCTGTAGGAGCTATTATGAATTTAATGTTGGCAACAAGGCCAGACTTAGCTTACACCATTGGATTTTTGTCAAAAACGTTAGAAAATCCATAAAAATATGACGTATGTCGTTTGAAAAGAGTTTTTCGTTACATTTCTGGAACAATAAATTATGGAATATTTGACAACAATAAAGCAGATCAAAAATTAGAATGTTATAGTGACGCTGATTTTGGAGGATGTACAAAAACTGGAAGATCTACTACTGGAGTACTTGTAAAATATGCTGGGGGTATTATTTCATGGCTAAGTCAAAGGCAGTCAATGGTAACATCATCTACAACAGAAGCAGAAATTGTTGCAGCTTCAGAAGCAACAAAAGAAGTGATGTGGCTTAAATGCTTGTTTGCTGAATTAATTGATTTGAATGATATTCCAATATTACAAGTTGATAACTCTGCTGCTGTTCGTTTATCTCAAAATCCGGAATATCACAGACGAACAAAGCATATTAGCTTAAAACATTTCTTTGTGCGTGAAAAAGTTACTGAAAGAAAGCTTATAGTTCAGCAAATATCTACACAAAATCAGTTAGCAGATTTGATGACAAAATCCTTGCAGCCAGCAAGATTGAAAATGTTATGTGAACAAATTGGACTTAAAAAATAAAAACTTTAACAACACATAACAAGGGAAAGTGTTGAATTATGTTATGTTTTAGTAGTTTTGATTTTGTAGTATACTTTGTATTATTTGTATTTGTATTAAATTAAATTATTTTATTATTCTTAATAAAACTTTTACTACAAAATCATAAAGGGTGGTTAAATTGGTTAAAGGTCCGATGTTGATTTTAAATAAAACACAAATTATTTAGGAAATTATTGTCATTTCTATTTATCAAATCCTATGGTCCAAATTTTCGATGACGCTGAGGCATAATTGAGGTTCGATGCCGTTAATGTGCCGAATAGTGTTTTTCATACGGGATTTCCCGGGACAAAAATCCCGGGATCCCGCTCAATTTTCAGGAAAAAAATCCCGGGAAATTTGTGCGGGAATTTATATTAACCACTTTCGAAAAAAAAACCAAGACATAATTTGAATAGTCATCAAAAGAATTAGATGGCATTTCTTTTTATCTTTTTACCCTCCCAACCATGCTATCTTAAATCAAAACTAAAAATGTAGTGGAGGGGTGTCACAAAGCCATAGGAAATAAAGCCATATGGCGTTAAGTCCCATTCCATTGAGACATTAGGGCATATGCCATTAAGACTCAATATAATGAGACTTAACGCCATACATTTTTTTCCGAAAATGAGACATAAAGCCATATTTTTTACAGGATTTTCTCCTCTTTGATAAAACAAGTACCAGCTTCGCTAACTAAAGTTTCTTTGCAGAGCCGGCCTTCGGCCGGGCGCAAGGATTTAATCCTCTATGGTATAACAAACACCGGCTTCGCTAACTAAAGCTTCTCTGTATCCTTTATGGTATAACAAAGAGTAGAAAGAATCCATGGAAATAAAGCAATTTGTAACGCAAAACATTAAACGGGACATAAAACCATAATGGCTTTATGTCCCATTCCACTAAAATTGATATGAGACTTAAGGCCATATCAAAATTATGGCTTTATGTCCGTTTGGATTGAGACATAAAGCCATTATGGCTTACGTGTGAATGTATGAGTGTTTGACTGTAATATAAAATTAAATTTTTTTTTAAATTTATAAAAATAATAGTAAAATATTCAAACAATCTAAGGATTTGAATTTAATATAGAAAAAAAGAAGAGCAAATAACAAAAAAAAAAAAAAAAATAAAAATTGATTAATGAATGTGTTGTGTGTTTTTAAAATTGAAAATTAAATTAAACGCTAGATTTAATATAACGATAATTTTTGTTCCCCCTTTTAAGAACGTTAACCCATACGTTTGTTTTCAATCCTCAAATATGCCAATTTGGTTAATGCAAATCTTGTTGATTAAAATAGTAATTGATCTGGGAAATGTTTATTTCGGGATTATAGCCTGAAATCTCACAAATTGTTTCAATTTTGTTCTAAATGAATTAGAAATATGTACTTCATTTTTAATATTTTGAAATTTAATACCACATAAACTCACCTCAATTTTATTTTTTTTTTTCAATATCGTTAAGATGAATTAGCGATTATTTAAATATTTCCTTATTTAAATTGATATAACATCACTTTTTCCATTAAAAAAAATATTTAATTTAAAAAAAAATATTTTATGTTTTGAACATGGCCCAATTAGTAGGTCTGCTTGAAACGCCTGCTGATTTTTGGCAGAGTTGTGTTTTTAATAATAATACATAGGCATAAATGGGCAAAATGTCAAAAGATGTTTACATTTTTGAACGCCATTCTGTTTATTTGAAAATTGTTTACTTTTTTGATATGATTTTTGGTTTCAAAATATTATTTTTCGTATTGTAAAAATAGAAATAAAATTGAATTATTGTGACAAAAATTGTGTACAAAAACTTTAAATAATTATAATAATAAAAAACAATAGAAGTAATAAATAAAAAACTAAAATGCGGACACAATGGAGAACATTTATCGTCTCCTTCACAGTGATGATACAGCAGCGCCAATATATTGATCATTTGATGCCGAAAGTGTCATATTACATGTTACAAGCATGTTACAAACTCTGTTTCGTATAAACGATTCGATAAACAAAAATGAATCTGGAGATAATCATTTGAACAGCACATTAAAGAAAACAAAATCAGTGTCAACATTTTTATTTCAAGAACAGAAGAGTAATTTCTATAGACGAACATGTTGACCAAGGGAACACTGCTTCTATATCTGGTAAATCATTTCCGTTGTTTTCTTCAAACCAATTTGCAGACGGAGGAGGAAAGTAAGCAGTATTTGATGTGCTGTTCAAATGATTATCTCCAGATTGATTTTTGTTTGTAACATGCTATGGACATGGCACTTTCGGCATCATGGCGCTGCTGTATCATCACTGGGGAGGAGATGCAATATGTTCTCCATTCTGTGCGCCTTTTAGTTTTTTATTTATTATATATGTATATTTTTTATAAAAATTTAAAACACAAACAGCAAATACTAGTAGTATTTTGAAAAATTTAAACATGTAATTTATTTGTATTCTTTCTATACATAAAATATAGAAAAAATCTTCCCATTGTCCTTTCGTTTGCATTTTCTTAATCGCCCAATTAGTTCTAAGCACTTTTTTAGAACAAACTTATTATACAAAAGTTTCGATTGAAAATCTCTCATTCAACAAAATAATTACAAAACACATACATATTTCTTGACAACTGACAACTTTTTGACAATTTTACCATTTGTATACACAAACAAAATGCGTGTTGTTTTTTCTATTGTTTCATTGTTGTAGTTGTGCGCAGACCTACTAATTGGGCCATGGTTTTGAATTATTCAAGCAAAATTTTCTTTCTGAATGAAAATTTTTAATCAAATTTCGAAACAAAATTTCCAAAGAAAACAATATACATATTAATGTTAATAATAAATTTCTACAGTATTATAATTGAAAAGTAAACATATCAACACCTTTTTGCAAATGTATCGTAAACGCCAATTTTTGCAAAATTGACTTTTTGATGCAAAATTGTTGTAACACCTATAACTCATCACCTGGTAAAATATTATAACTGTATTCGCTATAGGTATGTCGGAAACTTAGTTTAAATTTTATCGTATGTGACAGCACATATTTTGGTGACAGCAAATATATCGTATGTGACATACGTACATATAACATTGTAATTTATGTGTGGAAGGATAAATGCATCACATGCGAAAATGTGAAAAATCTTAATTCGGAAGATAAAGTAAAGGTTTTAAATTCAGATGCACTTAAAATTCACTTAAAAATTAAAGACGAAATTAAAGGAATTTTTCTAAAAGAAAAATTACTCCCGGAAATATGCCTATTACAACTTAAGCGTGTATGAAAGTGGGACACGAAATGGCTTTTGCTTCTTGAGGGGTGAGCGGGATGGTAAACGAGGATGCAACGAAATGTGCACAGCACTTTTGAAGTACCTCTTAATTTTGGACAGCAGAAAAACCACCATGGAACTGAGTCTCTGAGTCAAAATAAGAACAAGGCTGTACTGTCGATGTTGGCTTATTTTTTAAATTCCTCCAAATGTTTGAACCAAATTACAATAACTTACTTGCTTCCTGGTCACACTATGATGCCAGTAGATTCAGTCCATAGCACAATCGAATCCTTTGTAAGAAATCGAACCATATAGGCAACTAGTGAATGGCCCACCGTTATCAGAAATGCTAGAACAAATCCATGGGGTTATGAATGTATTAAACTGAGCCATAACGATTTTTATAATTGGAAATTGTTTGCCGATTCATTACTTCCCATTAACATTAAGTTAAATATAAGCAAACTGCGTATCGCTACCTTAAAGAAAAACCCTGTTTCAATAGAGTTAAAGTATAACTATGTTGAAGATTTTAATAAAAAGAATATAAATAATCTTAATTTTAACCATAACCTTAAATTACTATACCCTAACCAATTAAGCATATCAACAAAAAAATATATTGACCTCAAAAATTTATGTGCTAAGAACAGTATTCCCCCTATATATCATAGTGAGTACCTAAATCTTCCCCATTCCAATAAAATTAAAGAAACTTTGCAAGAAACGGACAACGAAGATTGAATTCAGTTTACTATAATAATAATTCACTTCATTTAAATAATTTACTTCATAATATATGTAAGTAAATTTCGTTTTATACTTTTCTTTGCTCTAAAAAATATTTTATTACTGAATAAATGTAACTAAATTAATTTAAACAGCTGCTATATTGAAATAAAGGTTTTATTTTGCTATTTTCATCGTTATACAATTTTGTTTTGATTTACTTTGATCGGTAATATTTTTGTCAATTTGTTGTATGTTACACATTTTGCGCCCAAGCTGCCGAAACTTGAAGTGCCAAAAATTTTAATATATCGAAAAATACTGCACATTTTACAAAATTTTTAAGCCCTTATGACCATGGTCCTGCAGGAGGAATGGGCACCACTACATTGAAAGCTTTGCATGTGTGACATTGTATTGGTTTTTACGTTTGCATTTGTTGGTGTTATTCTCTTTCGCTTTTTTTTTGGGTATGTATCATTGCACGTTCATAAGACGTAGCTGTTGAGCTCAACTGCTAGAAAACTGTTGACAACTGTTGAGCCGAACACTTTAGTCTTAGAAACGGCATTATATGTATAATAAAAAATTAACAGCTGATAAATATAAACAGTTGAAAAAAAAATAAAAGTGATAATAAAATTAATAAGTTTAGCTAAAAAGTATGGATAATACAGAATTTATATCTGAGCTTCAGCTGTTTAGGTTGAGCACAACATGTTGACTTTAGGTAGCTAAAAAATTTCATGATGGATTAAATGGCTTCAAATACCCAACTGTTGTGTTGAGCGGAAGTGCTCAACTATGCGTTTCTAAGCAAACACTAAACGGTTACACAACTGTTACGTCTTATGAACGTGCCCATTGTGACCATATTAGCTTTTTTCGAGCTAAATTTAGCTTTATTTTATCCTGTTTAGCTAAAGATATTTCATTTAGCTTTAAGCTTTTGTTCAGCTTTTTTCAACGATGCATTTAGCTTTTCCTAGCCTTTTTTACTTTCAATTTCGTGTTTATTTGTATTTTAAAATAAATAAAACAGTTAATCCCAATAAAGTTATGTGCATTAAGTTAAAAGGGCAATAGGGTGGCAGCGCAGAAGAAATCGCTGTTGCAGATTTGATCTACATATCAGTGTTGCCATTAGTATACGAAAGATACATTTTTCGTATCTTTTGGTGACTTCAGGTACCATGTATAATCCTGACATTTTTCGTATCTTTTGAATCTGTAAGCAAAATGTACAGAAATAAAATATTAAGCTTTGGTTAAACAGTAACATGACCGCTGACTATTGGGAAACGTTTGTTATTGACAATAAGAGAAAAGGTATACAAAGTGATATAATGCTGCAAAACAAAAGTTTTATTGCATGGACACGAATGCATTTTCAAAGAGAATTAAAGAAAGTTTCTGCAGCAAATGTTTCATAATATGGATTAGGACTAATAAGGCGATGTTTAAAAATTTGAAAAAAGTAGTTTGTTTAACATTTGTACTTCTATTTTCGAATACATTTGCGAAGAGAATGTTTAGCCAACTAAAACTTATTAAGACTGATCATCGTAACCGACTCAATACTTATACAATAGTAGCTTTATTTATGGTATATGAACATCTTCTTTTTCAGGAAATTTATATGAACTTTTTTATATAAACGCCTTAGTTCGTACACAAATTTTTACAAACATGAATTTGTTTTGATAACATCCAAAGATTGTTACATATAATTAATTTTAAAGTTTGCTTACTGTATTTTTAAAAATTACATACCCTAATAGTTATTAATGACTTAAATATCCATAAAAATTTATTTATATGATATAATTTTCTTTACAATATGAAAAAAAATGTTATGTAAATAAATGTTAAACGTTAAAAATGGATTTTCAAATTTTTTTCAAAATGTATCTTTTTGGGAAAAAGTGTATCTTTTTGAAAACTTAAATGTATGTATCTTTCTCGAAATTTCACTGGCAACACTGCTACATATATACATTACAGTGCAGTCAGGGGAAGAATACAAAAATTACGCTATTTTTCAAAAAAATTAACAATTTTTGTCAAAAGTTACACTTCGAAAAATTTCTTGAATAAATAGTACATTTTTTGTGATTTATAAGAACAAAAAACATACATATTTCAGTCATAATAATAGCAAGACCACCAAACCAATTATGGAACAAAAGCACAGCTAAGAGCAAGTTCTAGGCATATTCCTATTGCATGAGAATTAAAAAAAGGTTTAAGCATACAGTACTTTTCGTTTATGATCACAGTTTTCAGTCACTTTAGCGATATATCCCAATTTATCTTTTTTCCGTTATAAGTAAATTTAATATAAAGGATTTACGTGGTATTACAATTAGCAATGTAAGCATATTTGCAATTTATTCCATCTATAAGCAGGCATCAATAGCAAAAGTAAATTGAATTATGGGCGGCATAGTTACATTAGCAAAACGTTCTATGTTCTTTATAATTTTCGAAGCCTTAAACCATTAAAATAACTAAGAATTAAATAGTTTTATTTGACATCAATACTCAACATGAATAAAATTAGTTTTTGGCTTAGGTATCAGGGAAAAAATATCTTGTTTGGCCTTCTTATGAGTGTTGTTGTCGTGGTCTTAATAATGTCGTTTTTAAAAATTGGTATTATGATTGACGCAAACGACATATGTACGGCGAACTTTTTACTTATGTGTTTTACATTGTCGGTGTCATGACTTTGAATTTCAAACGGCAACGACTGCGATCACGAGAACGACTTCCGTCAACAATTTTTTGAAAATTTCTGATAGTAAAAATTTTAAAATTTTTCATACCTATTAAATATTTGACGTCCCTTGTTTTAATTAAAAAAAATTATTTGCTTTTGCAAAACGTTCGGCTACATTAAACATCATTATATAATTTTCATTATAGAAATCTCTTTTTACAAATAAAGTTAATCAAATCCATAGAAATTGTTAAAAATAAAGCTAAAGTTTTTTTTTATTCATTTAGTTCATTATTCTCAGCTGCAATTACATAAACACTATTTAATCTATGAAAAATCTCGAAATAATGGAAAGTTACTACAAGAAGCTATACAAGTTAAGTTAAGTTAAGTTAAGTTTATTTGAGACTTCCTCTTTTTTTAAATAAAGGATATACAAATTTTTATAAAAAAAATAAACATTACAATCAATATCTTAAAACTATAATGTTTTGTTTTAATGACATTTTTAGAAGAATTATACAGCATCTGACCGAACTATTGCAAATATAAAAATATAAATAACTTTGTGTGAAATCGTGCTTGCTCCCGGCACAACAATTAAAAAAAATAAAAAATATATAAAAATTTGCTTAAACTAAGACATAAAACTTAAATTAAAATAATAATTTGAATTAAACTAAAAATTTATAAGTTATCCCCTATGAGATCCTCTATAAGCGGTAACGAAGAAGTTAGGCATAAGATTGATACCGAAAGAAATCTGATTATCTAAATAACCCAAAGGAGATAAATAATAAGTATTCGACCAATTTAAGTTAGATTGCTCGTTAATAATGTTTTTAATCAAAAGATTATCATGATAATGTAACTTCTCAATAAATTTTTTCATTAAACCGAATGCATAAGACGCCAAAGGTTGAATTTTTGCCATATCATATATAAATTCATTCGAAAAACGTTTGTTTTCTTCTTCATAATGTTTATTTATACAAAGCCTAATAATTTTCCTTTCTAATATTTCAAAAGATTTCATTACTGTCGGAGATATAGTAAACCAAATAGGGAAAGCATAAAGTAAAGCAGGTCTAATGCTAGTTTTATAGATTAATAATTTGGTTTTATCAGCTAAATACTTATTTTTTAATAACATTCCAAAAGATCCTTTTATTCGATTTGCCTTAATAAGAACAATTCTTGCAGTTTCATTAAATTTGAATAGCTTGTTAAAATGCACTCCTAAATATCGAAGGCTGTTTACAAATGGAATTTCATTACCATCAAGGGATAATCTAAGTCTTTTGCTTTCTGGAACAACAAAGCTTTTACATTTTCCAGAAGCATTTCTAAGGCAAATAGCTTTACTTTTAGAAACATTAATAGAGATTCCCCACTCTTTATAATAAGCATTAACTGCATTTAAATGAATTGAGACTGATCTTAAAGTATCAATTGGAGAAATACCATGAGCATATAATAAAGAGTCGTCAGCATATAGAATGCTTGAGGAGCCTGCAAGTATATGTGGAAAATCATAAATAAAAACATTATATAGATGGGGTGCTAATATTGATCCCTGGGGAACACCACAATTAACATTTCCAAAATCTGAGTAATTGTTCTGAAGCTGAATACAAAATTTTCTATCCGTAAAGAAACTTTTGAATAATTTTATAGTAAAAGGGTCAAATCCAATAGATATCATTTTAAAAAGAATACCATTATGGTATGCGCTATCAAAAGCTTTCTCTATATCTAGAGATACAGCAACAGTGCATTGTTGTTCTCTTAAATTATTAACCACATCATTATGAAATTTAAGTAGCGCATGCACAGTGGAATGACCCTTTTTGAAACCGAATTGGTGATCAGAAATATACTGGGTCTCTATAACAGTATCCATTTTTTCTTTTATTACTTTTTCAAAAAGTTTTCCCAAATTGGATAACAGAGAAATAGGCCGAATATTGGATACATCAATACAATTTGGTTTCTTCCTAATCGGACATATTTTTGCAATTTTCCAACTATTTGGAAAATAGGAATTATTATTACAATTATTAAAGATTATAGTTAAAAATTCAAAAGCTTCCCTCGGTAATTTTTTAATTATAAAATTGGAAACGTTGTCTAAACTAGACGATTTCTTATTATTTAAAGATTTGGCATAAATTAATAGACTTTCCACAGTTGTTAACTTTATATTATTTTGCGAATTAAAAGAAGAAAAATTTTCATTAAAATAAAACATGCTATTGGGAATGTTAACTATATGTTGAAAGATACTGTTATTAACTTCTGAAGAATTACTAATTTGAGGATTTCCCGCATAAATTGAAGCAAAATTATTTTTCATATGCTCTAATATTTGATCACTATCAACAATTCTCATACCATTTACAGATAATTCCGATATAAATGAGGTTTTCCTCTTACCTATAATATTCGGGTGTGTTCTAGAATCCGAATCCACTCGAAAGTGGATTACTTTAGCATTATTGGTGTTCTGCATTTCACATCCACATGTTTTTATTCGTTTTCAATTAGAGTAGATATGGGTTGGTGAAAGTAAACCGAATCGACTTTTTTTGTAATATGTGAAAACATTTTTAACAAAAAAAATAATATTGCTTTTAGCTTAAAATCTTCTTAATCCAATTTAATCAAAAATATATCGTTATCTAAAACGGAAAAGGCCCTTACTAACCCTAAATTTAAAGTTGACTTTTTCATTGATTTTGATGTAATTATACCAAATTTTTTTTTAACGATTTTTATGTTATTTTCAGACAATTTGTTTCTTTAATCGATTTAGCGATCTCTTAGTTTTTGGGTTTGTTTAAAATTTTGCAATTTTTCGCGAATTTTAGCCATGTTCGCGATATAAGCGATTTGGTCGTGTAAGTTTTCTGATTCTTTACAGCTTTAACGATTTATAATAAATAGTTGACTTTGCTATCATGCCGCTGTTAGCAAATTTTTGCGAATTTCCTTGAATTTAGCAATTTTTACAGATTTTTTGCCATTCCTTATAGTTTTAGGGACTTTAAATCAATTTTATGGCTGGTTTGAAATATTAAAAATTTTCGCGAATTTTCGCTATTTTTGCAATTTTTTTGTTATTTTCCGACCTTTTGTTTTTTTAACCCATTTAGAGATTTCAAATAAATTTTAGTGTTTGTTTAAAAGATTGCAATTTTTCGAGATTTTTAGCCATGTTAGCGATTTTTTTTGTGATTCTTTACAGCTTTCATGATTTTTAGAAAATATTAGACATTGCTATCATGCTTCGGTTAGCAAATTAGCGATCTTTAGTTCAACAAAAGTTCTTTCGAACAAAAACTTCGAATACACAAAAACATGCGGATTTCAGAACACCAATTTATGACTTATGCGGATTCAAAAAATTTTTCGTTTTCAATTCGAGTCTAAACCTAGAACATACCTGATTATAAATTTCCCTATAAGCATTTGGACCAGGTTTAATTTTTCTAAGTCGTTCATTAAAAAGATTTGCCTGTTCAATACGAACTTGTTCTTGAATTATTATTTTAAGGAGTTGAATTTGTTTTGAAATCAGTAAATAACTAGGATTGTTTCTATTTAGAGTCCTTGTAAAAATTCTTTTTAATTCTTTTTGCCAAGAATATTTTAAAATATATAATTGTTTGATATTATCTGAGACATAAATTTGACTATTTTTAATATTAATTCTTTTAGAATGTCTATCTGAAATTTGATTAATACAACTCGAAAACTCATTAATATGAGTGTCGATTTCGAAGTTTGTTAAATTTATATTTGGGGGTGGAAATTTTTCCCTTAAGTTAAGTTTGATATCATTTCTAAAATTAGTCCAGTTTGTATGCTTGAAAGATGTTAAAACTCGAGGTTGCTTCAAAATAATCTCTAAGTTAGGAAATTCTAATTTTAATTTCAATGGAAAATGATCCGAAAATGAAGGTAAAGATGTAATATGAAAATTAGAATTGATTATATTTAATAAGTTAGAGCTGATTATAAAATGATCCAAGAAAGATAAACCATTTGGGAATGAAGGAATGTTGTCAGAAATTCTTATAAATTCAGAAGAAAAATCCTGAAGCCAATTAAACAGTGAAATGCCATTCATGTTACTGAAACTATCACCCCATGTAACATTTCTCGAATTTAAATCACCACCCAAAATTATTCCATCATAATTACTACAGAAATTTCTAATACTAGTAAAACTATTACAAATCAATGAAGCACTTGAATTGCAAGGAATATAAAGTGAACCAAAAATAAATCTTTTTGTGCTTCCGTTTACTATTATTGTAAGTTCAACAAATAAATTTGGAAATAAAACACCATCAATTTTAATTCGCCGAAATGGATATATCTCCTTCAAAATAATACAAACACCAACAGCGCTATCATCCCTTATAGTATTGTATCCTTGCAAGAAAATTTTATGTTTATTTTTAAGATGAGTTTCCTGTACAAAACTAATATCAATCATATCATTTGTTAAAGTATTCAATAAGTCAATTCTCCTGCTACAGTTAACCAGAGATCTAACATTATATCTTAAAATATTGAAATATTTATTTACCATAAACTTCATGAACCTCTTTAAGAAGAATTAAACAATCCATCTTAGCCTCAGACTTAGTCTTCTTTCTATAATCATTTAAAAAAACACCAATTTTTTCCTCCAAAGAAAGAGTTTCCTCTTTACATAAGATTCTAGCAATTTTTAAAAATTCATCTATGACCAAAGGAATCTTTTTAATCCTTTCCTCAATTGTAGGAGGATTCCTGAGGCAATCAGCAAAAGTTAAGTTATTTGCAATAAACTTAGAGTTACTTAAAGCCCTATTAACATGTTGAGAAGGTAAATTATTTCTTTTTATAACAATTTCTTCCGATTTTTGTTTAGCAATAAAATATTTCTTGAAAGAAGAACATCCACGCCAATTTGCAGGATGTCCAATTTCTCCACAATTTACACAAAAGGGATTGGTTTGTCCCTTTATAACTTTGCACTCACCAGGGTTATGAATTTCCGAACATTTAACGCAAGCCTGGGTTCTATTACAATTTCTAGAGAAGTGTCCCCAATGTTGGCAACGCCAACATTGAATTTCCTTAGAATTTGCCTTTGGTAACTCCCAAGACACTAGCTGACGTAATAAGAATCTTATATGGGATAACTCATTTACAGATTTTCCAGGAGCAAGTGTAACTAAAAATAAGCCTGTGTCCAAATTATTTTTTCTGGAAAAGATAGTTTTAAATTTTGTAACACTATCAATGGTATGGGGTATTAAAGAATCTAATTCTTTCTTGATATCAATTAAGTCAGTATCGTGGTACAATCCTCTTAAAACAACATTTTTTTTTCGTAGTTCAATTGGCGTAAAAGAAAAAGAATCGATATTTTTTTCTTTGAGTTGAGACATCATTTCTTGATGAACAGAAGCATCTTTTAAATACAATTTGCTTTTAAAACGCGACTTGTTTATAATTTTAAAATCGATATTTTTAGAAGTAAGTTGATTTACCAGAGTTTTTATATCCAAATTGTAAAGAAAAATAGGTGGACAGAATTTCTCTTTTTTTTGGTCACTTTTATTTTTTGCAGAGTTCTTATCTCCCTTTTGTTTAATATCATTAATATTACCTGTCTGCATATTAAGATCACCCAAGATTGCGAATCTATTACTATTATTATTAGTATCAAAACTTGACAGATTCAATTGTATATTTTGATTTCCGTTTCCATTAATCCGTTTTCTTTTGTTAGAATTTTGAATTTGAGGGCCATGTGCACCAATAACTGAACTAGTGTCATTAAATTCCATCGAAAATAAGGAGTCGGAGTCCGTAGGACCAGGATAAACATTAGGATTTTGCAATATTTCATTATTGTCTTTATTAGTTTTAAGTCCTACGACTTTAGGTATTGAAGGAGCACTACATTGATCCAAATATAGATGTTGACATTTATCTGGAGGAACCTTTAAAGGGTCTAAATGAATGGATTTTGAATCCATGGATACAATATAAAAAAAAACAAAAATATATATTTTTATATTTTTTATTATTTCAATTAAAATTATTTTTTAAAAATTTTTATGAATAGAAATGAACTGTTTACTACAAAAGTTCAAATAGAACTCCGAAGCTATACAAAAAATGTAGCTTTATTTTTTGGCTTTAAATTTTCTTCTTTAGCTTTTTTTTAGCTCTATTTCAAACATGATTTAGCTTTATATTTTTAAAAAATCTGGCCACACTGGTATGTATACACATCGTTCGCTCCAAGGTCTATCCAATAGGTCTGCTTACTTCCACAACAATACAACAACACAAAAAACAACAGACATTTTGCTTGTGTAAAATTCCCCGCCGTTGTCAAAATCTTACTACGACATAGGCGAAACAAAAGGAAAAAATGTGTTTTCTGTGCATGTACATATGTGTTGCAAAAAACAAAAAACGTAAACAAAAATATACATTTATAAGGAAAATGTAAACAACTTTTGAAATCGTTGAGGAATAAACCAAATTAACATCTGGCTTCTTAAGCAGACCTATTGGATAGGCCTTGGTCCGCTCTTTTTGCATTTGCCCATACGTGCTTATGACATTATAGAGCCGCAAAACAATCGATAGTATCGATAGCTTAATTTTTGGCGGACTATCGATAGTTTTTATCACTATCGATACTATCGGAAAATTTTAAAAGTAACTGTAAAGTTGATTAGATGTTGTCAACGAAACATTTTTAACAACTCATTCGATGCAAGTTTTAAGCAGTGCATAAACTTTTCTTGTTCTTTGGGAAAAAGGAAAATGTAACCTAAATTTGAGTTCTTTTTTTAACTTCATATTCAAAAGCAACAACAACTAGAAATAATTGCACCCTTGAGATCTTCACAATCAAAATTACACACAGGTTAAGTTTCAATTATGTTGTACGACTTTTCAGAAAGTTATAGAAAAATTAATCCTTGTGTACATATCTTTTTTCAATGTGTAATAATATTTGGATTAAAAACTTAGGTTTACTTCTGATCTGTGACATAAGGAATGTTTAGAAACAAAAACCATAAAAAAAACATTTAACCGCAGATAAGTGAAGATTATATTGGAATAGGAGTAAATTTTCAAAAATCACCTTTAAAACTTAAAAAATAGACTTAAGCACTTTTTCCTTACTGCCACAGAATTGTGTACAAATTTGCATATAAAAATAATGTTAAACGTGCAACCAAAGTTCTTAGAAGTTTTGTTTTCTTGATAAATGTGAAAATTATTTTACCTGTTTGTCTTTTTTTCTTTACGAAAAGTCTTAAAAAAATAATGGGGTTATTTTGTAAAAGACATTAATCTACTTCCTTGAAAATTTTTTAAAATTCAAAAATTTTTACATAAATAAATTATCAACGCAAGGGTAACGAAATAACCTTTTTAATTTGTAGACTTAAGTTGAATATTTTGACGTCGAAGGTGAAAAAAACCAACAACCCTGATGACAATTAACCGTCTCAACATCTATATAAAGATTATATAAATTATAACCTATAGATGACACTGGAATTTAAAGTGAATATGCTGGTCTTTATACCTGAAAAACGTTTTCTGTAAATGAAGTCTTAAACCTTTTTCATTTTTTACCACCTTCATTGAGTACCGTGTCCACAGAAGTGGCACATAGAAACTTTTCGATACTATCGATAGTATCGATAGTTTTAAAACTTACTATCGAAACTATCGATTTGGCCGACTATCAATAGTTTTGCAGCTCTATGACACTTCATTTTTTATTCATTAACTGATGTAGAATTGATAGAAAGAAACAGTCAATGCTAGAAAGAGCAAACTATAAAAAATGTAAACAAAGTTTTTTTTCTCTTGTTATGGTTTTGTTTCAGGGATGGCGTTGAGAATTTTTAAAATTGTACCACCAAACTTTAAAAATTGTACTTTTTTACCATAATTGTACTAAAAGATTTTTTTTATTTGAAATTAATTTTATTTATGTATGTTCTTAAAAAAACACCACAAAAAGGTATTATAAATTCATTTAAAAAGTATCAACAAAAAAGAACAATTGAAACAAAACCATCCCTTTTCTGATAATTTTATTAAATTTTGCAAACTTTTTGTTTATGAGAAACCTAAAAACAAAAAGCGGTAAATCGCTGAATTTGCCCATTAACCGCTGATTCAGCAACACTTTTAATCGGCCTTATTGTGGTTGTCGTCGTATACGACTGTGTAATAGATTAAAGTAATACACAACGTGTGTTCTTAAATCTACTACAAAAAACGACACGTTTGTTTACGAAAACGACAACCACAATAAGGCTGAATATTTTAAGCTTGAAATGTCAAATTAATACTAATAATAGGTGCGTTTGAGTACTTTTACAGTAAAATGCAGTAAATGAGAAAATTGTAAAATTTTCTCTCACAAAAAGCTGTTGTCCAAAAAAGTACGCGAACGCAAAATTTGTAAAAATTCGTAAAATAAAGGCAACAGCTGATGGCAAATAATTGAAGTGTTGAACAATTTTTACACTTTTGACTACTTAACTCGTTTTCTTATCGGTAATCGATTAAATACTTTTTATAACACGAACATTTTTGGAAAATACAAACAAATTAATTCATGTAATCTTTCATATTTGTTTGTTTTTTATTTTATTTGATGTTACTAATATGTGGCGGGTTAATTTGTTCATAAGAACATTAATAAATTTTTGCTATTGATAACTTAAGTACCCAAGTACTTCATACTTCTACAACTCTAAAAAAGTAACATAACAAAAAAAAGTTTCAAATGTTGGTATTTAGATAAATAAATTCTTTACAAACAAGTACAATTAATTAATATTTATTCACTTATGGTTTTTGTTTAATTTTGCTTCAACTTTTCTTTTATTTTACAATTTTTTTACAATTTGTAAGTATTTTGTTTGTAACTTTTGTTTGTTTTCCATTTGAAACATATGTTTTTTTGATTTACTAAATTTTACTGCAAAAATTTCTGCAGTAAAAATTTGTAAATACTCAGACAAGAACTGTCATTTTTCGCACTCAATTTTTGTTCTCATTTATTGTATTTTGTGTACTCGAACGCAATTTAGTAAAATGCAGTAAAGTTCAGTAAAAAATAGTAAACACTTTTGTGTTCTCGAACGCAGCTAATATTAAAATATATTGACATAACTTAATTTTTTATCGATAACTTTAGTAAAATGTTTGACAGTTTGCCATTTATCTTAATACAGCTGAACCCTTCGCACTTGGTAAATTTTTTTATTTCTTTATATTTGCACTGTTCACCAAAACTTGAACAATGCATTAAAAATGTAGTGTCATAAGGGCTTTATGTACACTTAATTTATCAGGTTCATCCGCAACGCAACGTTACGTTTACGTAAGAGTAACTATTTGCATATTAGCTTGGTAAGGAAAACGGAACAGCTGATCCGCAACGTATACGTTTACGTAAGGCCTTTACTCTGAGCACTCTCCGTACTAAGGTAACAGCTCGTATTCACGAGCCATTGTTTTATGTACTCAAAAACAAAGTATTGGCAGAATGTTTCATATTCTTTGGTATGAAGCTACAATAACAATCAAGATTGGGAATTGCTATTACGGCAATACTGCCCTTGACGTTAAGACATTGTTTTGCGAACAAATATTTGAACCACGCTGTTTAAACAAGAACAAAACAACATCGACAATCAAAAAATCGAAACGAGCCAAATTTATGTGCTAAGTTAGATGGAATTTTTTGTTTTTGCTTAGAGAAAACTCGAGAAAACGGGGAGTAAGGGTGAGATAATGACAAGGTTATCTTGGTTAGTTGAACTTTTTCTTTTCTAGTTTTTGTATTCTTATAAAATTTGTCATCGATCAGTGAGAAACAGGGGTGAAACGGGAAACACTAACTTATATGTACATATGTATATATATATCAATCTAATTAATACAAAATAATTCATGTGTTGACTGTTTCTAACCAAAAATAAATATTTACTTTTTCTATTCTATTATATTTCTCCGTTTATGGCGTTAAAACGCCTTAATTTGGCAATTTGGTTAAAAAAATTGGGGTAATATCTTGTATAAACATTATTTAAAGAGGATTTAACTGAAAACCGAAAATTTTAATTAAATACAGTATTTTTTTTAAATCCTTAGCAGAAAGAAAATATTTATCTAGTTCAAATGAAAACGTAACTCCCATAGATTTTGAGATTAAAGAAATAAAAAAAAAAGGGTGCACCGAATATATTCTGTTTCGTATTTGCAAACTATTTGCTTTTCTTTGCTATTTGCATTCGTAATCGTATTCGCTAAAATATATTCGAATACTTAAAGCTAATGGCAATATCAATAATATCTGAAAACTTTTTAAAAAAATAAATTGTAACAAACGTCATATAAGAAAAATTCGAAAAGCTTATTAAAGCTGATTTTACAAACGATTCACAACGCACTACTCTTAAGAGTGATAAAGCATCTTATGTTTATAAAATATAACTTGCCTCAATTGAACTTTAAGTACTAAAGACCTTATGCTCAATAAAAATTTTTTATAAAAAATATACATATCGTCACCAAAAACTAAAAAGGCCATAACTAACAAAAAATTCAAAATGGTTTTTTTTTTATTCAATATGTATGTTTAAAAATTACGGTTTTATTAACAGAATTCAAAAGGCCGTAACTACATTGTCAACAAACGATGACACCAAAAAGCCGTAACTAAATATATTTTCAAATTTATGTTGTTGTCTAAGTTTGAAATTTTTTATTTTCCAAAAAGTAATATATAATACATATGTAAAAAATGTACAGGGATGTGCTGGAAATCGAAAACGTAAAACGCAAGAATTTAAAAAGTCGTTTTTAATAAGACTTTTGTAATAAAAGAATTTCATGACAAATATTATACAAATATTTCTCTATTCAACAGAATTGTATAACAAAAATTGTAACAATTGGATTAAAAGTGTATTAAAAACAATTTCCAAATTTGTGTTTATCACCCAATAAACATATCGCTCCTCCATTGCATCATAGTCATATCTCAAAAAACCAAAATTTTAAGTAACTTTAGCAAAGTTTTGCTTCACACCTTCTCGTATTATATCTCAAACTGAACCGAAGATAGCAAAATATATCTTTAAATCGGTACATTTTGAAAACTTTAGTCGCATTTTGCCAAGATTGTTTTTTTTTTGTAGATATGACTATGACGCAACAAAGGAGCGATATGTTTAGGTATCTTCTATTTTTAAGACTTGTTCATGGACAATGGAACTTAACTGCCTGCATCTTATTTTGAATTAATGTACTGTATTAACTCTTCACTTCACTAAATGTAATAATTATCAACTGTTGCACTGCCCATTTTGATTTTAGTAGATTTATTGCATCAGGAGACATTGATATAAATATGTACTCACTTCAGATGCTAATTTTTAGAGAATAAAAAACTAAATTTTAAAGTATAAATAGATGTTTTCTGAAATTATGACGAATTTTTTATTTCCCGGGATCCCGCAAGAAAAATCCCGGGAAAACGGGAAATAAAATAATTGAAATTCATTGACACCAAACAAATGAGGGAACAAAATTTAATTAAGCACAATCAGAAAGTTAAAATGGATTTTTCTAACTTTAAACCTATTTGCCGAACTTCAAAGATATTTCTTTGTCTCATTATAAAAAATAACTTTAAAAGTATACATGTAAAATTGTTGCGAAAATAGCGAGATATATGCACATATTTTCATAATGTAATGTAGCCTTATTGAATTTTTTATTCTAACCAATAAAATGTTTGGCTAAGCTGGTTTAAGGCTCAGTTAGTCTTTACGTTCTGTTTCTGTTGCTGTCACTTACAATTACTTAACAAGTTTTTAATATTACAAATTGGACCGTAACAGAAAAACTAATCAATTTCACAGGTTTTTTAACAAAAAAAAAAAAAAAAACAACTGATTCATTACAGAACAGAAAGTAAAGACTAATTCTGCCTTAAGTCGGCTCTAAATCTAAGCCGAAACTAGCCGGACTTTTCGGCGGCGGCGCTAAGCTGGCTTGGAGCTGATCGACTTGGACCTCGGTTCGCGCCTTGGGTTAAAATCCTTCCGGAATAATTTATTATAAAACAAATTAAAAAGATTAATACTTATGTCCAGGGAAAACAGAAATAAGCTCTAAAAAAAGCATTTTATGCGAATTAAAAATGCAGTAAAAACTTGAAAACATGCCCTGAAAACTGTTAAAAATATGCCCCAAAAATTTAAAATTGCTTATTTTAAAACAAAATATTTAACAATTTATTAACAGTTACATTTAATAAAAACAATCCTTAAATTATAATCGGTAAAGCCCAAACACCATAGTATTTACACGCGAATTTTTGAGATTTTTGGGGCGAATTCAATATAAATACCAACCTAATAAGATGGTTAACGGACACAAAGAGTCTTATTTAAAAAGAAGTTTTTATGGGGAATATGTGAAAATATAGACCGATTCTCAGCATTTACATAGACTTCGTCCTTGGTACAAATAAAATGTATTTACCAAATTTGCTAAAATTATCTACAAGATTGCAATTTGTACTTTGCGCACAAGGTTAACATAGACAGATAACCAGCCAGACGGACGGATGGACTTCGTTAGATCACTTTAAAGCAGTGTTCGAAAATAAACAGTACATTATTAAGCGTTCGGCTCACACACCAAAGAACGATATCTATTTTTTTAGTGATTGTGTAGACAAACACAACCCTTAATACCGTTCGTAACTATTTTCAAGAAAGAGCCGAACATTATAAAATGTTCTGTTCTTCGTTAAAAAACAGAACAATTGTAGTGATACTTTTTTACATTGCTAAAGAAATGAACAAACAAAAAATTTTAGCAACGACCGCACCACGAACAGCTTGTTTGTGTTTGTGTATTCCACAAATCTACCGAAACGAACACTAAGGCGCGATATTTAGAGTTTATTTTCGAACACTGCTTTAAAGTGTTGTAGAAATTGAAGCAAAACGTTGAGTTACAGATAGATAATTAAAACAGAAATTCGCAAAAAAAATTTCTTTTTATTTATTGCGAAAGCTGTTGCAGGCGCAAAAAAAATCTAAAATGTATCAAAATATGCCTTAAAAAGACAAAATAATCGTTATGAACAAAAAAAAATGCTGCAAACGGTAAAATATGCAAATATATGAACTAACAAATCGATTCAAAAATTCATAAAAAGCTCTAAGACGGATAAATATATTGTTTCTGCCTTCATTGGTCGCTCAAGAAAAAACATGCAATTGCATATTTGAGGCTATCAGCGCAGAAGTGGTGTAAACCCACACTACTTATTATGAGGTAATGAGGAGTTTACACTACTCTTGCACTATAGTACTTGGTTGTAACGGGCCATGCAAAAACTATGTTTTTAGCGCCATCTGTTTTGAATACAAGGAACAGTGCAAAGAACATATCTTACACCAGAACCAAATAAAATTGCGCAGACACCCTCATTTATGGTTTCCCTGCTTATGTCGTTTTGTCACAACTTACACCATATATATTTGAAGAAGTCAAACCAGCACAGTTATTAATGGAAAATGCATGGTAATAATCAGGGAAACCAGAAATATGTTCTAAAACACTTTTTATGTGACTTAAATATGCAGTAAAAACATCAAAAAATTACCTAAAAATTGTTAAAAATATGCCCCAAAAAAATTTAAAAATTTTGAAACAAAATATCCAAAAATTTAATAATAGTTCCAATTAATAATAAAAACAATACTAAAATTATAATTGGTAAATCCCAAACACCATGGTATTTAAAGACGAATTTTCGAAATTTTACCCTATTTGGAAAGGAATATTATCTAGATATTAACATCCATATAAGATCTTTTGTCTTAAATGTTAACATTTAAAAGGAAACTTTCATATTAGTATTCGAATGTGTATTCTAAGTCAAATTACAATCCTCAAAAGCTTTTATACTTTAATAGTTGTATTCCTGCAGTATTTTCCAGGAATATTTTGTATGCACTATCAGAGAAATAAATTCCTAGATTCTATTCATTTAAAATTTTTCATTTATTTTATTTCCCGTTTTTCCGGGATTTTTCTTGCGGGATCCCGGGAAATAAAAAATTCCTCATAATTTCAGAAAACAGCTATTTATACTTTAAAATTAAGTTTTCTATTCTCTAAAAATTAGCATCTGTGGATGGGTTGCGAATTTATTTATTTATTTAGTCTATGGATTACCTCCTTTCAGACAAAAATTACAAAATTAAACAAACAAATTTAACATCATATATTTAAATATAAAATTAAATTCCGTTTGATAGTATTAATATTCAAAGTCATATCAATAATACTGTACAGATCATTAAAGTTTACACATATTCGACGAAAAGGGTCAGCATTTCCATAATTTTGTTGGAAGTATTCAATTGATAACGGCTGGTAATAACGTATAGGGCGTTGGGGAACATTAAAAAATTAACTGTTTAACAGAAACTCCGAGCAAATATTGCCTTTAATAAGATTGATGACAAATATGACATTCAGCATTGTTCGGCGGCTTTTTAAAGTTGGTAAATGAATCTCCAATAACCTGGTTCTATATGGAGGAAGATATATAGATGGATTTGGGTAAGTGCTCCGTAATATGAATAGCAGAAATTGTTTTTGGACAGACTCAATACGATCACTATGAACGTTGTAATATGGATCCCAAATTATTGAGCCATATTCGATTATAGGTCTGACAAGTGCTATATACAACTGTTTTGTTATAGACCTGTCAGAGAATTCCTTTGACCAACGTTTAATAAATCCAAATACACCACGAGCTTTATTAGTACACATATTAATATGTTCTAAAAAAGATAACTTAGTGTCAAATAATAAACCGAGATCCAAGAAAGCATTAACAACTTCCAATTTGTGGTCTTATTGGTGACTATTGGATAGCAGCCAATAGGTATAGTTTTTCTGGAAAAACTGTTTGCATTTTTTTAAATTTATATCCAATAAGTTTATTTGGCACCAATTGAAGAATAAATTTAAATCCTGTTGTAAGTGGGGTTGAACAATGGAGTCAGCACAACTTGAAAAAATTTTTACATCGTCAGCATACATAAGTATATTGGAAAATTTTATTGTGGTAGGTAGATCGTTGATATATAATAAGAAAAGTATTGGTCCGAGATGACTACCTTGTGGAACACCAGAGTTGACTATAATATGTTTAGATAATGTATTATTAAAACACACACGCTGTTCACGACGTAAAAGATAAGATTTTATCCAATTCAAACAGCAATTCGTAAATCCCATTAAATACAGCTTATGCAATAGAAGTTTATGGTTAACTCCGTCAAAAGGCTTACTAAAATCAGTGTATATAACATCGGTATAACATCCGTTTTTAAATCCATTATTAATTATTGTTGTCAATTCTAGTAAATTAGTCGTAGTTGTAGTTTACGAAAACCATGTTAGAAAGGTGTGAGTATGGAAGATACTTGTTTACTTAAATATTCAGTAAGATATTGTTCAAAAAGTTTGGGAATGACAATACCTCTGTAGTTCACTATATTCGATTTATTCCCTGATTTAAATAGTGGAATAATAAAAGATTTTTTCCATAATTTCAGGGATATAAAATGGATAGCTTTTCAATGTATCATATTCCTCAATAGAGTAGGTTGAAGCAAAAAAATCCGCAAACATATTACTTGTTTCTATATGATTAGAAGACTCGGTGGTGAGGTATTTCATCGAAGATGGAAATCCGACGGATTTTCTTTTCGAGTTAACAAATTTATAAAATGCTTTCGGATCATCGTATTTAAATAATTTGTATAAAGGTTATGGTTGATTAAATTGTATTTAGCACGGTATAAAGAATATTTGGAGTAATCAATCAGTCGTCCAGTTTGTTTATACTTCTTATACAATTTATTTTTTATAATCTCGATAGAGAACTTGAATTCCATGGAGGGCCAGATTTATTGACAACTGCGTATTTAGGTACGATGATTGTGTAATGTAATGAAACAAAGTATTATAAAACGAATTAAGAGTTGCATCGATTGCTGCCGGAGTACCACTCGATAATGACAAAATTTCAAGCCAGTTTGTATTATATAAAAAGAAATTTAAATCGCTGTAGTTAGTTTTCTTAAAACAGTAATTTTTTATATTATTGAATTTTTTATTTGTTTTCACAGAAAATGGATAATAACAGTTGACCTCAATAATTGGATGATGACGATCTTCAGGCCTAGTAATAGGCTGGTGACGAGTCAAAGTACAGTCTTTAGGTTCATTTACAAATACCAAATCAAGCAGATTCTTAGAATCATTTAATACACCATTTATTTGAAAAAGACATAAGTCCGATATGTTGTTTAAGAATTCTTCGATAAAATTGTTTATATTAGTTGGAGAATAACATAACGAATCAGGTAAAAATTTCCAAGATAAGAACGGTAAATTAAAATCACCAAAGACGAGGACCAAATCTTCAGGGTTAATCGAAAAAGAACGGATTTTAATGCAGTTAAATGTTGAAGATATGTTATCTGTTCCGAATTTGGAGGGATATAAGAACACGTTACGAAAATATTTTTGCAGTTTAATTTTATTTTGACTGCAATAAATTCAATATTGTCAACGGGAATGTTATCCACTTTGACGGTTTCCAAACATTCAGATACAGCAATCAAAACTCCACCACCAGTAGTATTTGTGACTCTGTCACGTCTAAAAATTAAATATTTATTGCAGAGTATTTCAGAATTCAAAATATTGCTATTGAGCCAAATTTCAGAATCAATTACAAGAAATGAGTACATATTTACATCAATGTCTCCTGATGCAATAAATCTACTAAAAGCAGAATGGGCATTGCAACAGTTGATAATTATTACATTTTGTGAAGTGAAGAATTAATAAAGTACATTAATTCAAAATAAGATGCAGGCAGTAAAGTTTCATTGTCCATGTTTAAGTCGTAAAAAAAGAAGATACCTAAACATATCGCTCCTTTATTCCGTCATAGTTATATCTACAAAACAAACGATCTTGGCAAAATGCGATTAAAGTTTTCAAAATGTACCGATTTAAAGATATATTTTGCTATTACTTCGGTTCAGTTTAAGATATAATACGAGAAGGTGTGAAGGAAAACTTTGCTAAAGTTACTTAACATATTTGATTATTTGAGTTATGACTATGATGCAATGAAGGAGCGATATGTTTATTAGGTGATAAACACAAATTTTTTCAATTTGTGTTGGTTTATATAACAGTGAAGTGCGGGGAAACCGAAATAAAATAACATTTTGGAGACTCGTGTAAGATACTACACTTTTGCATGCATGCATTTGACTGATATAGACGTTGTTTATGATAAAGAAAAAATTGCTTCTGATTGTGAATCCGAAGCATGCTACAACGATGGACTTTTAACTATTTGGACAAAACCTTCAAAAATTCAAAAAATTTTATATGCAAATTTTCTCAACGCAAGGTGAAGTGAATAACAAAATTACCCCCTAAATTATTTTCATCGAAAACTAAACATAACAAATAATAAACTTCATATTTATAAAAAAATACATTATAGGTATAGAATACAAATTATTTGGGGAAAACACACATATATATATATACATATATCGTGAAAATACATGTCTTGTTTGCAAGTAATCGATAATGAACTGTTGCATAAAATATTTATTTCAATTATTTATACAAAAACAGTTACTAATTACTTGTAAAAAAAACGAGCTTAAAATAGTGTAATAACAATACTAACAAAAACAAAAAATAGTTCATAATATGATTTGATACAAAAAAACTTTACATTTAAATAGATAGAGATATGTACATATATATGTACATAAATATTTGGCACTTGGATTATTTTACTTTTTTTACCAAAAAAATTAAGTTACGAAAAAACCTCGAGGAAAAAGCATATAAAAGTATTGATAGGAAGATAGTTAATATCAGGTACAGATCCATTTTTTTTATAAATTGCAGTGTTATGTTGTTTCTTCAACTATTAAATATCTATTTTTTTGAAAACGTAAATCTATATTTATTAATCAATTCATCAATTGGAAACCAATCTTCCAAGTCATTTTGATACAAATTTAAAGCGGATAACATAGGCTGACAGGTATCTACTTTCAGTCTATTTGTCACTTTATTTTTTAAATATGCTAACTTAAAAAAAATCGCGGATGCACTACTATGTGGTAAAGTAAAAAATTCGAAGCAAATTTATACAAGTTTGGATATAAATTGTCACCCAAACAGTTTTTTAAATTGCCAATTTCGTACCAAAATGTTTCAGGCTTAGATATTTTAAAAATTGCTTCATAGATTTTATCGTTTGATCTGGTTTCTAAAAGTTTGAACTCTTTTACAAAATCATCTGGGTTAGTAATTATATCAACAAAAAACGGTAACAATTTCAAAGTAATTTATGTCTTCAGCTGACTTAATAAATACTGGATCTAAAACCTTTAATGAACTCAGCCTCTTATCGCTAATATTAATTCTTGATAAAATTTCTTTGCACAGCTTTTGGTAAAAAAGTAAAATGTTGTTTTTAATTTCTACAATATCACTACTTAAGATGTTGTTAGTACATATTTCTAGCTCGGCTTCGTGGCCGATATATGTATATATTAAGAGTTTCTTTTATATGCAGAACATCAACAAAATCAATTTGCTCTACATATATTTGTTTGCATAACGTACTCTTTTTTTAAAAATTTTTTAAAAATTTCTAATACAATATCTTTCGTGGTTGAAACTAAATATATAATTTGTGATGATTCGCTTTGAAAATTAAGGTTTAATTTATTCATAATATTTAATACATATACTAGAAATTTGAGGTAAATTGTATTGTTAATAGATAGCCCTTCCTGAATTATTTAAATTTTTTCCAAATTAGATGCTATTTTCTCTTCAAATTGAGCTCGGATTCATTGATTGACAGTAAGTATAAAAAAAATTTGGTTCAAAAAGGGGCAAAAGGGGCACAAAAAACTACAAAATGATACAAAAGGGGATTTAAAACAAAGGGGTCAAAAAAGTGGCACGGCAGTAAAAAAGGGGCAAAAATGCGACTTTAGTCGCATAACGGTAACACTGATCTTAAGTACCTCTTGTTTTATGAATAAAATTGTAATGTTTATGTTATCTTTTTATCTTGTATCTAGAGCATAATAATACGGAATTAATGCATAATAATAGGTAAAAAAAGCGTGAGGTAATAATAATTCAAGTTCCTATTTCAGTCTTCAATTAATTTTTTTAGTATTGAACCATTTCTTTTACTTTCTTTGTAAACAAGTTTTCTTACGTATTTTTTTTTCTTTCTTTAGGTCTATTTTCATCCATACATGATCTAGAAACTAAATCCGCTATCATATTACAGTTACTGCAAAAATCCATTTATATATATTCCAGAGCACCGTGTAAAAAGCATCTAATTTGCAAAAATCTAAATTATTTACATACATACAAAGATGATGTACTTGGCAAAAGAAAAAATTTGATACCCATATTGCCCTATTTAAAACGAAGGGTTACCACCCCATTGCATTTTTGTCAAAACGCGAACTAGCGCGAATTTTCAAAAAAGCGGAAACACGTATTTAATTAAATCGACTAAATATAAATTAAAATATGTTAATTTGGCATTTTTATTACAAACAACCCCGAACAAAAAATTCAAAAACCTTTTTTTTTACAGTGATCAAGGGTATTGACTCATGTGTGGACCCAGAAGAGGTTAAAACATTCCTAGAAGAAAAAGGCTTCAAGGTAAAACATGTCGTAAATATTAAAAATAGAGAAAAAATTCCCCAACCACTTTTTCGAGTGGAGTTTGAGCCCGGTGACGTAAAACTTAAAAAAAACGAAACGCATCCTATTTACAATTTAAAATATATTCTCTACAGAAGAATAACAATAGAAGAGCCGCACAAAAGAAACGGTCCCGTTCAATGTTTAAACTGTCAAGAGTATGGTCATACTAAGGCATACTGCTATTTACCCCCTGTTTGCGTAGTATGTGGTGAATTACATGGCACAATTCTTTGCGATAAGTCTAAAACCGACCCCAACGTAAAAAAATGTAGCAACTGTGGCGGTAATCACACTGCCAACTATATAGAATGCCCTGTATATACTATCGTCAAGCAGTCGGTTGGACCGAAAACTAATCCCACTCAAATGCAGGTAACAAATCAAGTAACTGCGAATGACACTCAGGCTCCGCAGCCTAGTAATAACAGAACCTCTTACGCTATCGTCCTAAAATCAAACCATGTGCCAATGCAAGGTGCTGCGCCAAGTAATGATGAAACTCCAGTTTCTAATTTAAGTCGTCTAGAAAAAACCATGGAAACATTAGTGCAAACAGTAAATAATTTTACAAATACAATGGGTAATATGATGCAGGAAATTCTTAGAATGCAATCGATGTTATTGCAAGCTGTACTTAACAAGCCATGAACTGTTTAAAAATTTGTTTTTGGAACGCAAACGGCATCCGCCAACATAAAAATGAATTAGAATATTTTCTTAAAAGTAAACAAATTGATGCCATGATGGTTTCTGAAACTCATTTGACCTCAAGAAATAGTTTTAAAATTAATGGTTATATACTGTATGATACCAAGGACCCTCGAGATAGAGCTTGTGGAGGTTCTGCCATTTTGATAAAAACTCGAGTCAAACACTACTTAATGTGTGATCATCGTGATGATTATCTGCAAGCAACAAACGTTTGTGTTGAAGAGCTAAATCGAAACATAGTAATTTCATCTTTATACTCTCCACCTAGATTTTCAATATCAGAAAGCCAATATTGTGAATATTATAAATCACTAGGACCCTGTTTTCTGGCCGCTGGCGATTATAATGCTAAACATACCTTCTGGGGGTCACGACTTATAACACCAAAGGGTCGTGTTTTGTTTAATGCAATCTCTAAAATGGATTTAAATGTGGTCGCGAGCGGACAGCCAACATATTGGCCTACTGATCAGCAAAAAATTCCAGATGTTATAGATTTTGGCGTGGTTAAAAACATTCCCACAGAAACTATTCATGTTGAAGCTTCCTTAGAATTATCCTCCGACCACACACCTACAGTTGTTACTATAATGAACCCCAATAGAATTGTATCTCCGACTGGTTATTTTGCGCCGTCAGCCACACAAATTAATTGGTTAAAATTTAAAAAATATCTCAGTACCCATTGTACAGAAAATATTCCGCTTAGAACACCGGAAAATGTAGATCGCTCTATTGTTAATTTTGACAGTTATCTGAAACTAGCTGTTCAACATTCTAGTACTGCCCCCAAAAAAACAAAAAATATTAAAATATATTCCACAGATGTCGAGCGGCTCTTGACTGAAAAAAGGAGAGTTCGAAGAGAGTGGCAACTTTACAGATCCCCGCAACTTAAGAATTTATTAAAAGAGTGCACAAAAAGGCTTAGAAACTTACTGCAGACCCAGAAAACGGCTTCTCTAGAAAAATATCTTAAGGAACTTGATGCAACTCCACAATCTGACTACTCATTATGGCGTGCGGCTAGAAATCTAAAAAGACCAGTTATATCAAAGCCACCACTAAGAAACTTGAATGGTAGTTGGGCAAGAAACGATATTGAAAAAGGAAATCTGTTTGTGAGTCACTTGAAAAACGTATTTTCACCAAATTTATCTAACGATACTGTGGTCGAGTTATTACCTGTTGCTGCTAGAGCTGATATTCCCATAAGATTTGAAATAAGAGATATCGAAAAGGCTATTTGTGACTTAAACACTAAGAAGGCACCTGGTATTGATAAGATCAGTAATAAAATGCTTTTAGAGCTACCTCGCATAACAAAGAAAATTATTGTTTTTATTTTTAATGCTATTTTAGGACTTGAATACTACCCGCAAGAATGGAAGGTTTCCTTAGTTACCATGATACCAAAGCCAGGGAAAGATCATACAAAAGTTGAGTCATATAGGCCTATTAGCTTATTATCAAATATGTCAAAGCTGTTTGAGAAATTATTAGTTTCAAAATTAACACCAATTTTAAATGACAATAGATGTATTCCAAACCATCAGTTTGGATTTAGAAGAAAACACAGCACAATTGAACAAACTCATCGAATAGTAAATGTCATAAGAAAAGCATTTGAAGAAAAAAAATATTGCTCAGCACTCTTCATCGATGTTTCGCAAGCGTTTGATAAAGTCTGGCATGAAGGCTTACTACATAAGTTGAAGCAAAATTTACCAGCAAACACTCACAAACTGTTAGAAAGCTACTTAGTCGGCCGTCAATTTATTATTAAAGAAGGAGATTTCTTAAGTTCACCTCAGCCAATTGGCGCTGGAGTTCCACAAGGCAGCATCCTTGGCCCTCTTTTATACTTAATTTATACTTCGGACATGCCAACAAACAACTACACACAAACTTCAACATTTGCAGACGATACAGCTTTTCTAAGCGTATACGAAAACAGTTATGAAGCATCTCGTTATTTACAGGATCATATATTTCAACTAGAAATATGGCTAAGACAATGGAGGATAATGGTAAATGAGCAAAAATGCGTTCATATAACATTCACCTTGCGCCGGGAATCTTGCCCCCCTATTACAATCAATAATCAAATAATTCCTCAACATTCGCATGTAAAATATCTCGGTTTACATCTGGATCGGCGATTAACGTGGAAATGCCATATAGAGGCAAAATTAACTCAAATGAAACTTAAAGCCATTCAAATTCATTGGCTTATTGGAAGAAACTCTGTCCTTAGTCTCGATTGCAAGCTCCTCTTTTACAACTCTATCTTAAAGCCTATCTGGTGCTACGGTATTCAACTATGGGGCACTGCCTCATAAAATTCAAAGGCGTCAAAATAAACTTCTTCGAATAATCACAGCCGCTCCCTGGTACGTTAAAAATTCAAACATTCATAAGGATCTCAATGTGCCATTAGTAAAAACTATGATTACAAAAGATGCAGTAAAATATTTAAAAAGGCTTGAACAGCACCCAAATCCACTAGCTCGAAATATTCTAAATCATGGCGGCCACACTCGCTTAAGAAGAAGAGACACTGCAGCACTTACCCAACTAGAAGAACGATAAGCACCTATATATGTGAACAGAACCCGTGAATAAAAAAATTTTTGTCTGGCACTGGCAGGACATAAATAAAGAATTAGAATAAGATTTGATTTATTATTATTAGTTCATATTTAATATATGAAGATTCAATAAATAAACAATGAAAAAAAAAAAAAAAATCCTTAAAAAAAGGACATGGATGATCGTCCTTGCACAAATTGTATATACAGTTGGACGCGCCTTTCTTATTATACCCCATTTCTATATGTTGGTAAGGAAACAGATTCTCAAATTAACAAAACATGCAAAAATATACCCTTTTTCAAAATGGTCCAGCTCACGAGAGGTCAAAGCTGGAGCCGAAATATTTAAAATGGCATCTTAAAAAAGTCCAAGGTTCATTTTTAGGAGGGTACATCGAGCACTTTTTTTGGTGAGTCGCTCTAATGTACATATATTACATACATGCACACATATTTAACGTACGTACTAACTGTTAAATAACTACAATGACCGGGTATATTCGCTTTCAGCAATACGAGCTTTTCAAAAGAAAAGTCCATCAAGCGACCCCGCCTTGGACTTTTAATAATGCCCGCAAAGGAAAATAGTCGCTCCACAGGGCCTGAAGACGTAAGCGGTGTGTTGCAAAACAGTGCCATTTCCTTTAATGTAGGATATTTACATTTCAAACAATTACCAGTTGATAACAATTACGGTTATTGAATTACCACATGTTTGCACATACAGTGACTTACATCATTATTCGTTCACTTCCATAATTGTTTGGAAAAAAATTTATTTTTATCAAAATAATTGATTCTAATTCGAGCTAATTGAATATCTAATTGCATTAGCAGAAGTCAATTAGATTTCTAATTGTAAAGGTAAACCAATTTTTTTTGCTAATGGCAACTAATTGCAATTAGTTTTGCCATTGGAATAAAAATGTCAATTATCTAATGGGAATTAGCTGAACAAATTCTAATTGTTTTATGAATTAGAGAATTTCACAAAAGAAGTTAGTTAGCAATCATTAGCATTATCTAATCATTACTTAACATCTTTGGTACAAATTAAATGAAGATGGCGAAATTGAAGCAACACGTTGTGTATACAGATAGATACATGGTGAAATTACTATAAGGTGGCATCACTAGGGCATCTGGTAATTTTTTGTTTAACTGTGGTGAGAACCCAAAGATGTCATTTTTTTTTGTTTATGTTTACATTCTTGAAAAAAAATTGTTGTGCGTTAAAAAAAAAATGATTTTTTTTGCGGTTTTTGAATGAAAATTGTGCATAAAATATTAAAATGTTTGCAAAAAATTAATCGTTTTTGGTTTTTATATGTGCATCTTTAGTTGTGCTAATAGATTTATTTTTAAATAATAAATAAAAACAAAAATAATTGTGTATGTGACCACTTCGTGCGTATGTTTGAAAAATGCGTTTATTTTTGATAACCACTTGTGCGCCACTTTCTTTAAACCTCCGAAGGACTTGTAACGAAGAAAAAGTGGAAAAACAATTGTTTTTAATTCAAAAAACATTAAAATATTAAGTATGAATCTTTTAGTAATTTTTTCATAATATTTTTTGTTTTATTTGTTGTAGATCAGCGTTGCCACTGAACATTTTCTATTCGACCAAACTTGATAACCAAAATCCTTTGGACCCGACCAGTTTTTTATTTTTGATGTATTTAACTGCTAATTTAGCAAGTTCAGTTATAATTAAATACCAGGGACCTAATTCTGGCATTCCTGATCGAGTACTATCTCGATTCGAAAGCAGTTTTATTTTAGTCGATATTTAACGAATCGAAATTATTTTTTCAGTATTGTGAACCTGAAATTAATGCTTTATAATAATTTCGATTCGTTCAGTATTGACTGAAATAATTAGATAATAAATTGCTTTCGAATCGAGAAACCACTCGATCACGTCTGCCAGAATCAGGCCCCAGTTATAGCTCTTAGTTTAAAATTTCTTTTTCATATACATACCTTTAAAATAAGATTAAAAATTGTTTTGCTTCTACTGAAAATTTGTAAATTTTTAGTTAACATGGGGCCATATTTGCAGACATAAAAAAGAGTTTGTTGAAATTTACAAGAAATTTACGCTACAAATTTATGTTAGTTTTTAGGGAGGTAGCTTCACATTTAGGAGCATAACTCTTTTCCTAATAAAAACATATTTGAAGAACTAGAAACAATTTGAATTTGCATATGGGGGATTTCGTGTCAAGTGACCCAACTTTTAAATCGATGTGTCAAAAATTTTATTTGTTATGATAAATTTAATTTCTCCTTAATGCACAATTTGTTAAATAACGAAATTGTTTCAGAAATATTACTTTATATTGTTAAGTTTTCTGTTCCTATTTGCCCTAAGGTTTAGCCTACCATCCGACTAAGCGAAAATTATCCGACCAAATTTTGTCGCAAAAGACAAACAATGGCAACGTTGTTGCACATAATTTTTGACAGCACGGAGTTTATTACACAAACAAATTTGCCTGTTTTTGTTGTATTGTTGTACAACAACACCTAGCGCTGCCACCTTGTAGTAATTTCACCATGGATAGATATTTATGACAAAAAATTCAAAATTTTGAAAAAAAAAAATTTTTTTTACGAAAGGTCTTGTAGGCATCTAAAAAATTTAATATGTATGTATCAAAATATGCCTCAAAAAGGCAAAATATGCGCTATAAACGTACAAAATGCGTACAAAAAATCTCTTAACTAAATTATGCAAAAAAAAAATGCTGTAACCGGTAAAATATGCTAAAATATGCAATAACAAAACGATGCCAAAATTCATAAAAAGTTTTAAAACGAATAAATATATTGCTTCTGCCTTCATTGGTCGCTCAAGAAAAACATGCAATTGCATATTTATGGTTTCCCTGGTGATAATAATAAAAAACATGGAAAAATCGTACGTTCGCGACCGGTACAATTAACAAAACCCAATAGATATATTAAATTTCGTAAATACTGGATGGAGACCTACATTAATACACTTTTAAAATAAATTAATCACGTTTGAATATTCCGTTCCATTATGCATAATTTTACATTTCACTACTGTCAGCTAAAGTTGACTTCTATTTTGCGTACATTCGTGACCACATATTATAAACATGTGGTCATTATGAAAACTTAAACTAGATAAAATCCTCCTTTTGCACTTAACATAGAGCTACCAAAATGCTTTCGAATCGCAAAAAATGCTAGTAGGGGTTTTTTCTATATTATTTGTGCGTCAAAAGAGTACGTACGTACGTTCGTGACTCCAGGAAATGCCCATGTTCAATTTAGAGTGTGCAATTTAATTTCATTTGATACCCATATTGCAGAAGTGTATTTAAAATACTAGTCCGCCATGTTGTGTAAGCCCGCTATATTGGGTTTAGAGTGATCACTTTATTTTTCGAGTTGGTTTTAGCAAGAATTTTCATTTGATACCCATATTGAAGAAGTGCTTTAAAAATAACTAGGCCGCCATGTTGTGTGTGCCTGCCATATTAAATTTAGAGTGACCACTTTATTTTCGAGTTATTCTTAGCAAGCCCTTTCATTTGATACCCATATTGTAGAAGGGCATTAAAAATAACTAGTCCGCCATGTTGTGTATGCCCGCCATGTTGTGTATGCCCGCCATATTGGGTTTAGAGGGATTGCTTTATTTTTCGAGTTGTTTTTAGCAATCCCTTTCATTTTATACCCATATTGTAGAAGTGCATTAAAAATAACTAGTCCGCCATCTTGTGTGTGCCGTCATATATGTACAATTTAGAGCCATGCTGTGTATTCCCGCCATATTGAATTTAGAGTGACCACCATATTTTTCGAGTTATTCCTAGCAAGCCCTTTCATTTGATTCCCATATTGTAGAAGTGCATTATACAAATCGCTTATACATATAAGCGTGTGTTCTTGTAACAAAAACCAAAAACAATTTAAAGTACTACATAAAAAGTTCAGCTTTAATAGTAATAAGCAATTTGACAGTATTATAAATACTGTATATATCTTTACAAAGATGCCATCTCTGGTGATATTTCGAACTGACTTAAATGAAAATTGTCCTTAAATGGCCGTAAAATGATAAGTTGCAAAGGTGCTTTAACGTCACGACTTATTAATCACGTTTAATTAGACTACAAGCTTGACATAAATATACGCCAAGTAAAGAAAATATGCTGCCAATAATGAATGAAAAACTCTTAAATAGTTCTAGCATATCTTTATGCTTAAATATGATGTCCTGTGGTTCCTAGTAGGAACAAAGGGCCGCAAACAAGAACATATTTGCGGAATCAACGATATGGGAAAATTCATCAGTTTTATTTATTAAAACATCAAGAACTTAAAATAAAATTGAAGGAATCAAAAATGTCCTGGAAGGGTTTAAATGGTGTGATCGACGAATTGACAGATATTTCACATACAAAGCATGTTCGTATCACTATTGTTTCTATAATGATGAAACAAAAAAAAAATTTAAATATATAATCCTGGATAAGAGGTTTCAAAAATATGGCTGAAGTTTACTGCTTCATATAGACATGCTTAACCAGCAACAAATTAAAACTCACTTACAATAAATTTAAAACTCACTTACAATAAATTTGCTTAACCAGCAACAAATTAAAACTCACTTACAATAAATTTGGGGGAATTTCTCAAATAATAAATTTATTAAATTCCTATATTTTTAAAACCAAAGTTTTTCAAAAATTCTAAAGCTATGTTCACACCTATTAAATATTTGACTCCTAACGTAACCACCAGTTTTCTTAAAGAATTGTTTGCTTTTGCAAAACGTTTGGCTAGAGCAAACATTATTTAAGGGTATCGTAGCTACATTATACATAAATGCAATTATCATCTTAGATATACATAAAGTTTAGCAAATAACTAGAAATTGTTTAAAATAATGCCTAAGTCACCCTCTTTTTTGATTTTATCGTCAAATATTTGTTAGGTCTGAACATACCTTGTAATATCTATGTATTTTGTTGGTTCCTTACCTTCGTGAATTGTTTTGTTTTAATTCTAATTAACTTTTTATTACAAAAACTAATTTGATTTTTGTATTTTTATGTATTCGAATTAAAACCGGTTAACCGGTTATGTTTAAAATGCTTAACCGAAACCCGGTTTTTTTAAAATAGCAACTATTCGGAATATTCGAAAACCGGTTATTGAAAAATGTCGAATAATCGATCACCCTATTTGATACCCATATTGTAGAAGTGCATTAAAAATAACTAGTCCGCCATCTTGGGTGTGACCGCCATATTGAATTTAGAGTGACCACTTTATTTTTCTAGTTATTCCTAGCAATCCCTTTCATTTGATACCCATATTGTAGAAGTGCATTAAAAATAACTAGTCCGCCATCTTGTGTGTGACCGCCATATTGAATTTAGAGTGACCACTTTATTTTTCGAGTTATTCCTACCAAGCCCTTTCTTTTGATTCCCATAATGTAGAAGTGCATTTAAAATAACTATTCACCATCTTGTGTGCCGCCATATTGAATTAAGAGTGACCAATTTATTTTTCGAGTTATTTCTAGCAAGTCCTTTCATTTGTTACCCATATTGTAGAAGTGCATTAAAAATAACTAGTCCGCCCTGTTGAGTATGCCCGCCATATCGAATTTAGGGTGACCACTTAATTTTTCGAGTTATTCCTACCAAGACCTTTCATTTGATACCCATATTGTAGAAGTACATTAAAAAAAACTAGTCCGTCATGTTTTGAGTGCCCGCCATATTGAATTTAGAGTGACCACTTTATTTTTCGAGTTATTCCTAGCAAGTCCTTTCATTTGATACCCATATTGTAGAAGTGCATTAAAAATAACTAGTCCGCCCTGTTGAGTATGCCCGCCATATTGAATTTAGGGTGACCACTTAATTTTTCGAGTTATTCCTACCAAGCCCTTTCATTTGATACCCATATTGTCATATACAAAAGCTCAATCGGTTAGAGATAAATAACAAAGATGCAATATTCCACATTGTAAGTTAAATAAAAGCTTTAAAAAAATTAGTGCAACAAATGTAATTAATATTTAATTTTAATAAATATACATACATACATACATACATATGTAATTGTATATAACTCTTTTTATATTTTTTTTCGTTAATAAATTCAGGTTTAAATAATGTTATACGATATTGAAAGTCGGCCTTATAAACTCCCTGCAAGAGTAAAAGGAACCAATGCATATGTATTTTAAAATTAAAATTCAACTTTAATCCCAAAAAGTTACTTCTGTAGTACATTTAAGTAGTATTTGAAATATTTTTTTCAATTTCTTAATAAAATTCATCATTATTATCGTCCTCGTTTTCGTGTTTATAAACAAAGTTCGCATTACTTGATTTTATTTTCAAATTGGGACCAACACCCATAGAATAAATGTTTACTTTGTTAGCTTTAATATTTTTATAAAATTCAGCAAATTGAGGCCAATCTTGCTGACACATTTTCTATAAGTGAAAAAAAAAATATTAGTGGAACTATTTAATAAGAACAGGAAAAAGTACCTTCAATTCCTGAATCGATTCTACAACCAGGTAATGAAACGATTTTTCATTAAGTAAAACTCGGGCGTAGTTCGATAAAATCGGTTCTCCAGCTTGTACTTTTTTTAAAATATCTAATGAAATATGCCACCTTACAATAAATGCTTGATGCAAAAATACCATTATGGTCTTTTTCTGGAATTGTCGCAATGCTGGTGCAATAATATTCAATTCATCTGGAGTTAAGCTGTTTTGAAAATTAGGATCTTCTAAGTGTTTTTTATATTGAAACAATTTGTAGATGTCGCGTACATAATAATTTTTTTCATCAATACCAATAGTTTTCATTACTGTACGTACTCCTTTTCTTAGAAGTATATATTTACGTTTACGATATACATCACTTCCAGGTTTAAATAAGAAATTGAGGCAAGTTTTAACTTCGTAGTCGTCGGGGTCAACTTTTGGTGCGGAAATTTCAATGTATTTATATTGCGGCCACCATTGTGACCAATAATCCGGAGGATTGGCTTTTAAATGGCCGGGCGCAGGTTTTTTCAAGCCACTTTGTATAATAGGAATATTGGCAAAGTTTTGTCTTAAGAGTGGCTGCTGATTAGTAGCATTGGGTGGCGCTTGTTTTTGTTGTGGTGTTCCTTTGTTTAAAAATTTTGATTGATTTTTGTTATAATGCTGAGGTCGTTTCTCATATGTTTTCGGATTATGGTGCTTTATTTGTGTGAAAGTTGAGTGGTTTGAAAAATTATTTTGTTTGGAAAATGCTTCTAAGGAAAGTAAAGAAGGAATATTGCGATTTTGCAAGTTCCTCTCGCATTTCTGTTCCGGGTTAAAAGAAACATCCATCGTAAGTAACGAAGGAATATTTTTGTTCTGATAAATTCTATTTGAAACATTCCTAAAACTTTTTGAATCTTTTAAATCTGATGATCTTGATCTTTTTAAATATCCAACATTCGAAGCAGAAGTTTCTTCTGAGCTGTTATAATAGTTTTTATTTTTTCTTTCATCAATGAAATGAATATTTTGTAAAGAGAAATTGCTACTTCTTTCATCTACTGAGTTAAATCTCCTACTGGGTGAACGTGATCTTGATGATTGATATGGTTCCGTCCTGCGGACATTTCTTATTGGAGAATAATGTTGAGAAGCTCGTCGTTCTTTAATTTTATGTTCGTATTTATCGTTTTGCACATAATAATCCTCACGTTTTCCCTCCATGAAACCTCTAGTTGGGGAGCATGATCCTGATAAACGGTAATGTTCTTGTCGATGATCCCTTGTAGATGAGGAATTAGAACGAGAAAACTCACGATTTGAACATCTTCTCATTTCACCTTTGTGAGTACCATGTTGCATACAATATTCTTCTTCTTGTCTATCTTGTGGAGAACGCGTTCTTATTGTTTGATAGTGTGTTTCACTACAATTATTTCTTAATGGAGAATAAGAACGAGGATGAGATCGACGAGTGTTAACTCTCCTCTCCTGATCAATGCTAGTATAATAGACGTGTCGACCATTGCCCTCATTGAACTCCCTTTTTGGTGAACGAGATCTTGATGATCGATAATATTCTTCTCTTCGTCCTCGTTCTGAAGAATAAGATCTTGAACGTTTACGTATTATATCTCTTCTTGTTTCATTTCGGAATTTTTCCTTTTGTATTGTATAAAAATCTCTATGAGGTGAACGAGATGGATAGAAATGCATTTCCCTCAAATTATTTCTATTTACTTCTTCTCTGAAATCTCCATTTGGTGAAACAGATCTTGATGGTGAGTAGTGATCACCCCTATGTTCATTTCTAGGCGGTGCAAATTTAGGAGAACGAGATCGTGATCTCTCTGGTTCCCTAAAATCATTTCTTATAGAAGCATAAGGGCGAGCACAATTTTCATGGTTCTGGTCATATCGATAATGATCATAATGTTTATTATCTTTTTCCACATAAACATTTGACACAATTGTTTTTGGTATAAAATTTTTTTCTCCCTCAAATTCAAGCTTCTTTTCACTCCAATTGTTCAGGTTACGTATATTAAACAAAGTTCTATTATTAGTTTCATCCAGCCGAAAACCTCTGGATAGATATTCATGGTGCTGTTTTTCGTAGTGATTAACGTCAAAATTGGTAGTTTTTGCCAATTCGTATGCCTCATGTCGAGCTAGACCTAATTGTAATAGAAATTCTCTACGTATTTCCAGTCCTCTCGAGGATATTGGGGCATGAGAGCCACCTTTTTTACATACATAGTTTGTACATAAATGATCAAATTTCGAAGATTGATTGCATTTAAACATGAAAATAGAGAATAAAAAATATATGAATTGTAAAAGGAGTTTCGTTTTTAATTTTGTACATTTTTATACTTTAGACATTCAAAGGGAAATGTGCATTTGCAATAAGTATAACTATATTTTTGATTTGTATATGTGTGTACGTATCTTGCTTATTTCAAAATCATTTATATTAAGAACTGTGTTTTTCCGAGTGTCAGAATACTTCTTATTTGATATGACTTTTGGATGTAAGATTCATACATTGTCAATATAGTGCGTTGACAATTGTATCTTACCTGTAATATTATAATTGATATAAGCATTTAACTTTTTAATAATGACAGTCTTGCAAATACTTAAACAGGTAAATGGGTAGGTAATAAGTTATCAGGTTTATTCATTAAGTACAGGGTGGTGCAGAATAAGCATTGCGTTTTGAATTTTTTAAAACTTTTTCAATTGTTATTTTTTCAGAATTTTGTGAAGAATTTAACATGGACAACACAATAAAACAACGTTCCAAAACAATTGTTTATATTTTTTTAACTAACAAATGGGAAATCCAGACTTTATTCACAGTTTGATAATGTGCGAAGAAACTCATTTCCGTGTAAACGTCAACTAACAAAACTGCAAGATTTGGGATACGGAGAATCCAAGAGCAATGTACTGTTTGGGGCAGTGGCTTTTTTTTATTATAATGATGTTTCAATCAGAGAACTGCAAAAATCACTATTTTTCTTGATTTACTCATACGCCTAACTTTACATTCACTCTATGCCTGCAAAACAAAGTTTAACGTTAGTAATTTTGCCATCGTTTTGTACACATTTGATTTGTGCATGTGTGAGTTATTTATTGAAAGTACTTTGTTTGCATTTTTTTGCGCACGCAATAACACAAATGGGTAAAGTTAAAAGGCACACATTCTTATACTTTTGCATTCAAGTAGTCATTGCCCTGCAAATATTATTGGACCACCTGATCCAATTTCATAAAATGGACTACTCCATGGACTGGTCCGATGTAATGCAAGCATGTCATTGTTAAAAAGTGTTTGTAGTGAGACGACAAGACTTCGTTTTTTAACGACATGTTTTCGTTTTTAAACAAAGTTAAAACTAATCCTCTTGTGTACACAATGAAGTAGTTTTAAAACTACTCCTTTGTAGTCCAAAGATGGGTTATATGGTCCTGTCCTAGGACATCGTAATGTTAAATAGACCATGTTTTTTCCATACGTTTGGGTTACTTTTGGACTTGTCCTAGTCCCTTGTGGACTACTCATTACACGCGTGTTTGGACTGGTCCTATTATTTGCAGGGAATAATATTGGACCACCTGATCCATTTTGATAAAATGGACTACTCCATGTACTGGTCCGATGTAATGCAAGCATGGACCATGTCATTGTTAAAAAGTGTTTGTAGTGAGACGACATGTCTTCGTTTTTTAACGACATGTTTTCGTTTTTTAAACGAAGTTAAAACTAGCCCTCTTGTGTATACAATGGAGTAGTTTTAAAACTACGCCGTTGTAGTCCAAAGATGGTTATATGGTCCTGCCCTAGGACATCATAATTTTATAATAGACCATGTTTTTTCCATACGTTTGGGTTACTTTTGGACTAGTCCTAGTCCCTTGTGGACTACTCCTTACACGCGTGTTTGGACTGGTCCTATTATTTGCAGGGAATACTTAGTTGAGATATTAGCTAGTGTTTTTTTTTTGTTTTTTAACTGTTAAAGAGAGTTTCGTTAACCTTCGTGTTGTGTGCTGAATGGCTACATGAGTAATGATTGGTTGATTTCGGGCTTTTTTGTTTGTATTTTTTTTAACCAAAACAATCATTGTCGGACCAAACACAAAATCATCTTAATTGACAATCACACAAAGCCGTTCTCTGGTTTCAATCTCGATCAATTTCGTCCAGAGTTAAAAAATTTTGTTACGCCAGCTGTTAGAACTTGGATGGAGCCACAGCACATTGTGCAGGTGCCTCAAAAGCTTTGATATAGGTCAGTGTGTATGCAAAGGAGATATTATTGTATTATATCACATATTTTTTAGAAGTTTTTTTCTGGAAAACCCTTTTTATATAGAAGCAAGAAACGTATTTTAGTGAAGAGAACTGGATCTTAAAATCGATTTTTATATTTTATCATCTTGAGGTCTTACTTGCATTTGCTTGTTAGTTATGATAGTTATGGAACAACAAAAAGAGACGCAATTGCTTTTGCATCTCTCATTATATTCTATTAAAACATAACTTATTATTCCAGAGAGGTTAGGATCAGTAAGGGATCTCCAGTATAGTTTTAAGAATGGAACTGTGTATGCGTTTATTTTGGTAAAATATAGGTAAGGTATGAATTATAAGGGGTTATCCATTTTTGGGTTTCAAAAGTAAAGATTAATAAAACACACATAAATCACATGATTTCAATGAAACTTTTATTTCATTATAATGCTTGGACCTTGACATTATAAGTACAAAATACAATGTCATTCAAATGGTCACCTCTAGATTGGTTGCAGCAGTCGATACTTTTGAGGTAGTTTTCGACCACTTTTTGGGCGGTACTTCGGCGATAACTTAATGAATGTTAGTTTTCAAATGCTCCACGGTCTTTGACGCTGCTTAAAAAGTCTAACAGCGTCAAATCGCATACTCTGCAAATAATATTGGACTACTTGATCCATTTTTATCAAATGGACTACTTCATGCACTGGTCCAATGCAATGCAAGCATGGACCATGTCATTGTTAAAAAAGAGTTTGTAGTGAAACGACATCTCCTCGTTTTTTAACGACATGTTAAATCTTATGGAGTATACCATGGAGTAGTTTTAAGACTACACCTTTGTAATGCAAAGCTGGCTTATATGGTCCTGTCCTAGGACATCGTAATGTTTAATAGACCATGTTTTTCCATACATTAGGGCTACCTTTGGACTAGTCCTAGTCCCTTATGGGCTACATTTTACATGCGTGTATGGACTAGCCGCATTACTTGCAGGGATGTACACGTTTTCCAGTTGCTAAATGATCCATATTCGTAAATGGCAAACCTTTCACTAAATAAATGACACTTCAGATGAAAGATATTTAACAGTTTTTCCAGACCGGTGGTTTTAAAATCACTAAATGGATAACCCTGTATTAGGTTAGGTTGAAGGCTGGTGTGAATCTTACTCAGCACACTTTCACACAGAGACCAGTATGGTCCATTGTGACGCTTTTTGATAATATAAATCAGATACGGGAAGTTATAATTTGTAGAAAAGATTTTGTTATTTTTTCAATAACTTTCATGATTTATTAAGAGTTCATTCATAAAAAGGTATAAAATGTCGCCAAAGATCAATTAACTACGATCAGCAATCTCTTCATTCAATACTCTTGTTCTTTTTTCCCTTTTTAATTTTTTATAAAATTTTAGTTTCATGCGGTTTTATTTTGATTGGATTAAATATTGGAAATTTAGCATTACGTATTGCAAATGCTTATTTCTTATTCTTTTTCTCGCTTTGTTCATGCAAATATGTTAGATTAAGGCCCAGACGCTGGGCTGCCTTAAGTAGGCCGGCCCATAAGGGAGAAGGTTTTAGCTAAGTTGGGTTTGCACCGCAGTTGCATAGGTGTCGTACGTCGTGTGAGACTATTCCACATGCACGTCAAAGGTCTGTTAGAACCACGAAAATTGGTTCTACGTACCGGAAAGACTCGGAGACATCAACGCACCGACCAAAGGTTATCAAATCAGCAACACCAACACATGTATTTATGGTTAGAAAGCTCTGCTAACCACCACGTGTAAAGGTCGCTTTATGTATACTAATAAAACAACGCAGACAGTGATGAGAATTTATAATTTTCAAATGGTGACCGCTTTGCAGAAACAGTACCAAGTGATTTAAATAGTATTAAATTTATCTATAAGCACATTAATAATTTAATATTTGATATTAATATTTTAGATTTGTAATAAACAAATATGTATTATATCATATTCATAAATATATACTTATATTATTTTAAAATAAAGGTTTCGATACCATTAAAAATCAGACTTTTTATGTATGCATTTGTTTATTTCATACATCTAAACATAAATTTTTATAAATGAAAATGTGTAGGTTTTGTAAGTTATATTGTCAAAAGTCCATAAATATTATTCCTGAAAAAAGTACAAAAGAAAAGGAGTGGTTTTACCAGCATTCCATTTAAAATGCAAGCTACCCATCACTATCAACGACTGTCACGTAACATCGTAATAAAATTCTTTTTTCTACAGGTTGGCACGTTACGGTTAAGTGACATTTCAGTTAGTTAAGCATTTACATTGCTTTGCATATAACAGAAACGATCAGCTGTTTACATTACATTTACATTTCTACATTTACGGTCGGCTAACAGGGCCTTAAGGATTTACATTATCTTGGAAAAAACAACATCTAGAATTGCTTTTATGTACTGTTTTTGGTGGTGGGCAAGTTTATAGACAGAAAAAACTTGACAGGCAAATTAGATTAACCTTCAAGTTTGCGTACTCGAACTCTTAGAAGTCAAATTTTCCATTGTAGTATCAGGTAATAAATGGATTTCCTAAGAATAGTGTATGCGTATCTACTGCGACTTACTGTGACGGTGCGAATCCCACAGGTCTTTCTCTTAGAAAAAATCGCATTGGCTAAGCCACAAATGGATTGTCAATGGTCGGTAGTGTCTTTACTGGAAAATTGGAAAATGCAGCTTGTTTCTAGACACATAAAAAATACAGTTGCAAACAAAACAAGCCATAAATGATTAAAATCTGTTAACAACCTTTAATTTAAATAACAAAAGACGAACAATTTTAATTAAAGTATTTCATAAATTTCATCAGTGGAGATAAAGGGCAAGTATGTCTCGAGAATATGTTAGGGACAAAAACTAATTGAGATCGGTCATACATTATACCCCACTAGAGGTGACTCCTGGGCAGTTATGGGACTTTTTCTTTAATATAATTCTAGTCCGTATTGAACATTTTATATGGGAGCCGTCTTAAGGAATGGAGATGTATGTTAGAAATAAATAATTCAGAAAAATAGAGTGGGGTTGGCCATATATTTGACCCATCTAGGGGCATCCTAAAACCGCAATATTTGTATGGTTTAAATTCTTAAATTTGGCCCCTGCAGAAGCATAGCTGCACTTTCCAATTTTTTAATAAAAAAAAAAAATGTCGATATTAGAAATTATTTTTTTTTAGAAACAAAGGGGGTAATTTTGTTGTTCACTTCACCTTGCGTTGAGAAAAGGTGAATTTTTGAAAATTAATACGCAAGGTGAAGTGAACAACAAAATTACCCCCAAAGTTTAACTTAACACTTAAAGGTAATTTTTTTTGCGGAATTTCGGTTTTTTTTTAGTAATTTCAATAAACTAAGCCGTTTTTGATTTACCCACCGTTTCCACATGCAAGAGCAATTTCGAAAACCTCAATAACACTCACACTTTTTCACTAACATTCACACAATTTTTGTACTTTCAGCCAATCGGCTGTTTCCTCGATTTTTCGTCGATAATACGTATACACTACTTGAAAGTAATTACTTACATGTGAAACCGTAGGGTTACGCCAGTATATATTTTGTACAACCTCCTCAAATTTCGATTTAACGGAATATCTCGAAAACAAGAGCTAACCTAAAAAAAACGGTAAGCACCACTGGATTCAGCGTGCTCGAATTATGTTAGGTGCCCGGCTTGACTGCTTTTTCAATTAGCACAGTTAACTGCTTTTTTGTATTATTCGAATAAAATTGCAGAGATTAAACAATTTTTTTAGTAAAAATCTCCAAAACTAGTTTTCACTCCAAAAACCGATAAATCTGCATATTTAGCAACACTTTCGTTTAAAAAATTAGAGAAAGGAAAACACGTTATTCGCTAAGTCCGAGTTTAGACGAGTGAACATTTGGAAGAAAGCATCTGGAATTCTCTTTTGTTTTTTCATTCGCGGTCACACAGACGAACATGTTGCCGGAAACATTCTGTTACCATTATTGTTTTTTTCTCAAAGTAAATGTCAACAAAGAAAATGAGAACAAAGCGTGTCGCCGAGTACCGAACACAAAAGCCATTCTCTCTTCCCCACCCGTAATTTGCTACCAACCAAAATGTTTCCCTTCCATATGTTTCCCTGTCTAAATGGGCACTAACCTGGGTAAACAAAAAACGAACAGTTGTTTTACATTTAAAGGGTCTTCCAATGGGAACCTCCTCAGTTTCACAGTTGATAGAGGTTAAGTTGTTAAAACCAAATCTACCAAATTGGCTGGCATTTATTCAGATCATGTCGCATGGTATGGTGATCTTATTTGTAGTACACATCATTGGTCGCCGATATCGAGTGATTCGATACCTTTAGACTTTTCTTTGTGGTGGTTTATTTAAGTCGCAGGTGTATGCAAATTAAACACAACGGCCTTCAAAGCCAACATAACCAGGGCTGTCAGATGTGGCGATTTATAAACCTAATTGGCGACGCAATTTTGTGTTTGACGACATGGCGATTTTTGGCGAAATTAAAAAAAATTGGCGATTATTTTGGCGATTTCTGTATTAAAAAAATTTATGAGTACTGGATAAGACTTTTTTTTTGGAATTTTTAACAAATTTTAAATTGCAATACGAATGCGATTGTTTTAGGTTATACATTGATATTATTGCCAGAGACATTAGATTGAAAACATTAAAAAAAATTTCCAAAGAAATTTGGAATAAAGCTTATGCTTTCTTAGATTTTCTCTCATTTTCCTTATCATACGTTATCAATCATCGGATCTTTACCGAAACACTTATTTTGCAAAATAAAATATAAAACTTGTATTCCATATATTTTCATTCACATTTCTCGTGTTGAGAGAGTACAACGTGTGTTTATTAAATATGCTTTACGCTCACATACTCAATTCCAGTTTGCTCCTTATGAGTCTAAATGCCTCCTTATTGGTTTGAGAACTTTAGAATACCGTAGAAAATTAAAGTCAATCCTATTCATTTATGATATAATTAATTCAAGGGTTGACTATCCTGGATTGTTATCTTTAATACCATTCAATATACCAGCTAGAAACTTGAGGAAAATTGATACATTTAAAGTTCCAGTTCATCGTAATAATTATGCTCTTAATGGCACTTTAACGAGAGCATTTCATAATATTAATAAATTAAAATTATGCCTTCAAAAAAAATCTTATTCGCATATTGAATTTTGCACATCAAAAGATGATTTTAAGTTAATTTTTTTTAGTATTTTATAAATATAATATGTAATATATTTTTATTTAAATTTAATATGTAATATATTTTTCTATGTAAGCTATTTGCATAGTTTGTAAGGAATTTTGTTTTCCAAAGACTGAAATAAATAAATAAATAAATCGTTTTCGTTTTCATATGAAATGGGATTTTTAAAATAAATAAATAATAATGTATGCTGGGTAGTATGCAAAAACAGTTGAATTAATAGCGAAAGAAAATCAGAAAATTTTTAAAAAAAGTTCCATTGGTATAAGGTTCTTTATAATAGTATCAATGTGGAGTGCAGATCGAAATTTTTTTTTATTCATTTTGACTTTTTTTACGAAATAAAATCAAAAATTTTTTTTAAGCCTTACATGGGGTCTTCACCTGAGATAATATCTGATATAATATGTGAGAGAACGTCGGCAGAATGAGAAAACAAATTTCTTCATGTTAATCTTAATCTTAAACAAGGGGAACACGTATGTTATAAGATTTCATAATCGAATGATTCTCGTAGAGTAAACTTGTGTCGTTTTTATTATTTTTTTTAGTTTTTTCTATTTTTTTAGTTAAAAATATTGTTTTTTTAAACATTTATTACAAGATTTTCACTATTTGCAATAAAAAATTAATCAATTTAATGAATGCGTCTTTTTTTGTTTTATATGTATGTATGTATGTGTATTTTTGACAGCTCATCTTATAAGATGGTTGTTATAAGATTTCTTTTTCTATTTCTTTCTCTATTTGAGAGTCTACACGTAAGATAATGCTCTCTGCGATTGAATTTGACGTTTGCTGATATAAAAATCTTATATCTTATCTCACGTGGAGACCCTGTGTTAGGGTGTGTGTGAAACGGTTGCAAAGTACTCATGGAAGTAAATTTTTGACACTATTGAGGTGAATAAAATTTCACTAGCCCTGGGGGCTAGTATACATTTTGACATTAGCGTAGAAATTTTTGATAATTTGAATTCACCATAGAACTTTGCTACCGTTTCACACACACCCTTTCTTAGAATATTAAAAAAAAATTAAATATTCACTTGAAATTTTTGAAACCCCTGATTTTATATAGAATCGAAAATGAATCTGGGTTAGAAGGTAATTTTTAAAAATTATTCATTTAGAAGACTGAGTTGACTTTAAGTATTCCAGTTCCATATCCAATTTGAATTAACCTTTTAAGACGTTTATCCTTTGCTTCATATAAATACAAAATTTTATCATATTCTGATGACTAAAACTCACATAGAAAATCAATCCTATAAAAAATGATTTTTTGCATCAAATTCTACTGATTTTGCATACTTTATTTTTAAGATAGTCAACCTTCTTATGACAATTGCACTATTTAAAATCGCAGAAGCCAGATTTCTTAAGGTGTTCCGAAACTCTTGCGTTTTGTTTGCGATCGGCCATAGTTTCTTACAAAAATTCAAGTTCTCTTCAGAATACTATTACAATTTTACGTCGCAAAACTTCTTGCGATTGTGATTTACAGAACAGGTATTGGGCGATTTCAAGACAGGAACACAAATGTTAAGCGTTTTGCGATTGTCTGCTATAATATAAACACACTACTAGAATAGGGCTAAATATGCAAAATTAAAAAAAAGGTAAAATACACCTGTATACTCTTTTTTATATAAAACTTTTATTTAGCAAATTTTTTTTACCAAAAATTTAGGAAAATATTTTTGGCGATTTTCAATATGTTATTTGGCGATGAAGGTGAAAAAAAATCTGACAACCCTGTACATAACCCATGTCATCGTTAAAATTTAACCTGATTTATGAGCCACAATCATGGAAAATTGGACAATTTGCACGTTATATTCAATACATACGAAAAATATTGTTAATGATATCTCACACATACAAACTTTGTTTTATTTAAATTTAAAGATAGGAAGCCCTTAAGAAATCCGCCTTTATATTGTGGAATGTAAATAAGAGTTTGCTCTCAAAAATTACGTTTTAAATTAGAAATTTTAAAACTGTTGAAAGATTATTTATTTGTTCATAAAAAATATTACTTTAGCATTAATGAATTATTTTTAAGATAAAAAAAGTTGTTTGTTTTCCTATTCTTTTGTGGATTTTTAATATAACAGTGTTCGTTTTTGTTACAATATCAAATAATAAAAAAAAATACACAACTTTTGTAGGATAAATTTAAACAAGAATGTTTGTATGAGTCTTGCTTTTTATAGTTTCTTTACAGTAACTTTAAAATGTTGTCTCAGTGAAAAATTAAAATTAGATTAAGACAAAAATGTGTGAAATGATTTTTACGACTTTCCACAGGAGTACAACGATCAAATTACTTCAACTTTTATTAATGAAACCCCATCCCTGGCCGCTGTAAAACGCGACTGTAATGAATTTAATTTTGGGCACAGGTCGCTTAAGGCTTGTTTACACTATCACTCAAGTTATACGTATTCTATAATACTTTGTGAAATAGAAACCTAATGAGTTTTGTTGCGACTGCCATTCCTTTGTTAAAATTCCAACCTGATCAAATGAAAAGTATTATTGTTAAACAAAATTTTAAAAACGATGAAGTCATATGGGATGTCAATTTTTTTTTTCGTAATACTTGTCATTTTTAGAACACAGTGCATTCATACTATCACACTTTAACATATAACTTAAGTTTTTGATATGTATTTATACAAAGTAAAATAGTGCAAACTATCATTTAGGGACAAAAGTCGTTAATGTCGTCCAGAATCAGTTGTTGAAAATGAGAAATGCTTAGTATGACTATAGTCTTCTTCCGACAGCATCATTTTTAATTTATATGGAGTTTTAAGATCCCTCAAATACCGATTTATCTCGCCTGTAAAAAAAGAAATTTAAAAAAAAACGTTTTTATCAAATTTTTGGCTGAATGAATTAAAAACTTCCAAAAGCGGCTCTATAATTATAGTGAACAGATTTTCACAAATTTTTTCCGCACCAGATCTTGCAAAATTGCATTTAGCAAATAGCGCAGTTTCAAATATTAATATGTTTTTATGTATTTTTTTTTAAGTTCTTCATCACTTCCACAAACAAAATTTTCAATATTTCCTTCAACGTTTGCGTTGTGTTCCTTGTTTAACAAATTTTTATTTTTTATTTTTTCATTACTTGTATTTTCAATTAATACTTGATCAATTATTTCCTCACGGTCAACACTTAACGTGTTTGTTGCCGGGTGCTTCTTACGCACGTGTGCCTTAAATTTTGTTGAGTTTTTGTAAACCGTATTACAACATTTATAATTGTCCAAAGTCTTAAGAAAACGATAAGCTTTTCAATGTCCAAAATAAAACTCATTGTTTATAAAAAACTTATTACATATAAAGCACTTCATTTTCTTACTTTTTTCTTATTTTTACTGCTTATTTTTTAAAAAAACAATTTCACACGGCCGTAAAATATATTCAGAACTATTCAAAGCGATTTAAAAAATAAACTGACCTATAACAAACAAGACACATTTCTTTTTTTTATTTCTTTGTTGCCAGGAGTATTTTACTTTGTTTGTTGGTGTTTATTTTACTCTTAACTCTCTTCTCTCTCATTTATTTTGATGCTAAATCAGCATATGATGTCAGTGTCATCAATTATTAGACGTTTACATGTATTTATGATTAAATGTCATCATATTGACGACATTTAATCATCACATTTTTGCATGATGATTAAATTACATCAATATGAGGACATTTAATCATCACATTTTTGTTTTGTAACTGTTAAATAAAAATCGAGTTTTTTTCGTTTGCTTTATTTAACAACCACTTCTGCTCTCATTCTTTTCTTTTTTTTGTTGATGTCGAATATAATGATTACATGTTATCAATATGAATGTTATATATTGTATAAAGTGCTTCTTGTTTTGACAACGAATGTACATCAATATGATGTAACTTATTTAAGTTTTAAAAATGCTTCTAAAAACAAAAAATCTATATATATAAAAAGAAGTGTACATTTTGATTGTCACTCCATAACTCGAGAACGGCTCGACCGATTGCCATAAAATTTTTAGGGAAGGTACAGGGAGGAGTGATGATGGTTAGTTGATTTTGAAATCCAAAATCGGTCTAGCCATTCTCCAGTTATCTATCTATATAAAATGGATGTGTGTATGTATGTATGTAACGTATGGACTCCAAAACCGCTGGGCCGATTTTGATGAAATTTTCAGGGAATCTTCAGAATATTCAGGCGGGTGACACTGTGAAGTCTGATTTTTGATTTTCGGTCTGCGGGCGGAGGGGCGTGGCAAAATCCAATTTTCATATTGCACCACCAATGAAATCTATATAATTTGGACGATTTTTTCTTTAAAATTATCGCCATGGTCCAACTAAGGTTTTTACGGAAAGAAAATTTTGCCCCGCCCACTTTTACGCCCACTTTTTTCGATTTACCTAAAATCAAAAAACTGCTCCATCGATATGACTAATTTTTCTTTTAACTGTTCGTATTAATCCATTTAACGTTTTCATCGAAAGATAAAATTACCACGCCTACTTTTACGCCCACTTTTTCTATTAAGCGCATAATTTGAGAACGGTTTGACCGATTTGGACGATTTTTTCATTAAAATGATCGCCATGGTCCAACATAGGTTTTTACGGAAAGAAAATTTTGCCCGCCCGCTTTTTTCGATTTACCTAAAATCAGAAAACGGCTCTTTACACCAAATAAAAAAAAACAAAAAACATTGTCTATGCGCTGGTCTTAAGATGAAGTAATAAATAACTATAATTTTAAATTTGCCTTAAATACATGCGTTTCTTTTTTGATTGAGCCCATATCTACACCATATGTAAGTTATTTTGTAAAAAAAACTTTATGATAGGTATTCCATGGATTTTTATTTAAAGGCCGTAAATGTCGTTAAATGCTCAATTTAAACCGTGTGGTAATACAATACTAATGTTTGCTTAGGGCCAGCAACGTGGACCAGGTCAGCTAGTAATGAATAAAACATTCACCTTTTTTAATAAAACACACTTTTTTAACATTTTAACATTATTTAGTTTTTATTTTTATTCATAATTTACCTGTTAATAATGCACAAAATGTGGCATCGAATTGATGTCACTGTAGTCATAGCATGGATGACGCGTAAAATATGACAAAATTATATTATAACGTTCGTCATTATATTGATGTCACTTTTTGCATCATTGATGCCATTTGTCATGACATTGATGTCACAATTCTGATGTTGGGGCTTCATCAATATGAAGATGCATTTTTCTATCAGTGTAGCACACAAAAATTATTGTTATAACATTCAGGTGTCAAAAAGATTTGTTCGATTTGGATCCCTTATAATTTTAAAAGTGTTACTAAAATTGGTTCCACAGCGCTTGCAAAAGTGTTTGATCGTCATAAAAAAAACATGTACTTCGAAATACAATAAATCGGTTTTCGATAATAAATTTCTATCTTTTCATAATTAAGCTCAAAACAAAAAAGCCACTCTCGTATATGGGTATTTCCCGCGAAAAGGTTACTTTTTGTTACGTGACGCCAGCAAGCAAAAAAGCTTTAATTTTGGGCATATGTTGTCCAAATGTTATCCCTTTTGTAACTAAATGTAGAGCTAGTTGCAATTTACACCAGAATATAAAAAAGTCAATTTTAAATTTAAATTTTTTTTTAGAAACAACCATCAACCACAAAAACGCATCGATCAATTATCAATGAACGATTTGTTTAGTTTTAAACGGATTCCAATTTTTTTTGTTAAATTATTAACCTTTATAGGTATTTAAATAATATCTTTATAAATTTAATCTTATCTCAACTTCCGAGAAGTAAAAATAAGTCAGGGAAAAGCTCTAAGCGAAATGAAAAAAAAGAGTTTAAAAACATATTTAATATCAATTAATATATTTAAAATATGGAGTTTTTAGGTACCACTGTCGTTCTTGAATACCGAGTTAGGAAAACATTTTTCAAAAGTCTCCCGAAAGTTTTCCTTAAAATAAAAACTTTAAAAATTTGTTTATATAGAACATTTTTTTGGATTATACTTTTTTCCTAAGTCTGTTTCATACGGCTCATGTTTTAATGACATGCTTGCTTCTTTATAAGCGAGAGGGACGAGGGAAAAAGAAACGAGTACACAGATGCGTGTACTGTCAGTACGCTTTGCTTTTTCATTCGTTGTTTAATTTTGTTTTCAATATCTAAAAAGCACACATGCATACGCACGACTATACAAAATAAAAAACATGTAGTCAACATGTCATGAATCATTTGAACGCCAATTCATGTTCAAGGCGAATTAACTACAGGTGGTGTCGAAACGGCATCTGATTTTGACAATTCAAGCTTATTTGTTTTGATTTGTTAGTATTTTGCTAAGAATGGTTGACATTTCGAGCCATAAACACTAACAATGCATTGCAAAAAACACTATGTTGTTTCTGTTGCTGTTAGATTGTTGTAGTTCCGACACCACCTGTAGTTGAATTCGCCTTGTTCGTGTTCAAAGAAGAAAAAGGAAGAATCATGTCAATAAAACATGAGCCGTATAAACGCAGACTAAGTATTTATTTTTAAAAATTATTTTAAAAAAAGACATTTTTCTGAAATCCCGGTATTTGTCGTTATTAATAATAGATATAAATAACTTTAAACCGATATAACTGAGACATGTAAAAGTAGTTAATCAGGTATGCAATTGAAATCGATTTCGTCGTCCAAACTTTTTGAAAACGTCAAAACTTGTGATATGGTAACAGGGCGTCGAATTATTGTATCGATTTAATATTCCATTTTGTTTCTTTAAAAATAAAGTGTTTTTACCATGTGAGGGATTTCTATAATGCCAGTTTAAATTCGATTTTAAACGTCTTATTTTATATTACCGAAAAGCGAAGATGTGTACCAAAAATTTAAGTAATACGTTGTTAAAAATAGTAATAAGCAATTTTAAGCATATGTATGGAGGGGAACGCATAAGAGTCATCTCCAAGAAGATACTTTAGTTTAGTTCATGGAAACTGATCTGATGTTTTAATAATAGATACATATACAAGTACGTGCATATGTATGTATGTATAAAAAGTATCGTAAAATAATCAGGTTTTTTCTATTAGATGTAATCAAGCATTACATTTACGAGCAGGTCCTTATGTTTGAATCTTAAACTAACTTTATATAAAGACCTGTTCATTAATGTAATACTGAATTGCATCGGATGGATATGCTTTGCGGAGCTTTTTGACAGCATAATTGCCGTAAATGCTCCACATCATGCTCCTTCATGCGTCATAAATTAATATACTGCGTATTTGCCATTTGCTTGCACATCATCATCTTAACGTGTGACTGGAAAACCTGTACTAAGAAGAAAATTGCAGCTAACAATATTAACTGGAAGAGGTCCTTATGATCAAATATATATTTAAATCCGACGGAATAAAATTCAAACGGCAATAAAAGCTTGGTTTAACTGATGATCCATTAATACCGAAAACTAACTTGGAACAAGAAATTCAAATATGTCTATAACATCCCAAGTACATATAAGAGATCTGCCAGAAATTTTCAAGGAAAGGATGAAGTTATAAAATAATATTTACATCAATTTAATGCAATTTTTTTCTTAATTAAATTTATAAAATAATGTTGATAAAAATAAAATGTTCCTTAAATATTTTACAAATGTCATTCACATGTTGCAATACAAAATTGTGATATGTGGAAACGAACCAATCGTTGAACATGAAATTGATCGAAATCTATCACAGGTAAAGCGATTTGAAAAAACGATTTACAATATATAATATTTCCCAGTTTTTATTTTATTTTTTTTTAACTTTACTTTGCAATTCATATTTTATATAATTATTAAAAGCATTTAAAAATTAAAGTATTTGCAATTTTTGGAAAAAGGTTTCAACATTTAAAAATGTATAAAACGAAAAAAAATTTCAAGATCTAAATATTAAAAGTTGTTCGTACAATATTCATATCAATTCAAAATTTAGAAATAGCTTTTTTATATCAAATATTGTAAAAACTAAAGAAAGAAATAGCTATTTCTGTCTTTAGTTTTAGCTTTGTAATTGTTATACGACTCTTACAAAGAGTCGCAAAAGGTTCATTCCAAGATTAAAAGACGAGCGTGTCGAAAAAAAATAAAAAAGTAATATATAAAAAATTTGATGTTATTGTTTTTGTTGCTCGTCAGATAATCATCAGAAGATTCTTTTGGGAGTTGTATATTAAATAAAATCGTCAAACAAACAGCCTATGCTAGCTTTTAATTTACTCCTGTATGTGATATTTTTAACAAAAACAAAATTGTAGTTTTTAGTATGAAATGTTCTTTATTCAATTTAATTTAAAAATATATACATATGTATGCATGTATGTACATATGTATATACCAAGCTAGCACCCAGCTAGCAAAGGGTGTTTGTTTAATGATTATGTTTAATATACAACTCCAAAAGAATATTCTAATGATTATCTGGCGAGTAACAAAAATATCTAAATTTTTTTTATTTATTTTTTGACACGCTCGTCTTTTAATCTTGGAATAAATCTTTTGCAAATCTCTGTAAGAGTCGTATAACAATAACTGAGCTACCTAAATAAGAGCGTTTTTGAAATATGAAAATTCTATTGTCAATACAATTTCAATAAAACATACATCGTAAACGATTCCCTTAATGAATAACATAAGCGTCTTTCGCTGCGTTATGGAAGAATCTCTCATACGAATCATCACGTGTAACAGTTTCTCCCGTGCGCGGAATCGTCTAAAATTAAAAAATGAGCTTGTCGACGATAAAAAACACTCTTTGTGAGATTCCCAGTAGACTCCTAGACGATTGAAAATGTTATCTGGGTATTTTCACACAAATATTAATGCAAAACATGTTTTAACTTATCCAAAAATTTTAAGTTGTTTCTGTAAAAAAACATAGCAAACAAAACACAAATTATCGGAACAGGATTTTATGTTTTTGAAATTTTCTTTTTCGAACAAAATTTTCGAATATACAAAAATATGCGGATTTAATGCGGATTCAAAAAATTTTGAGTTTTCAAAACAAGTCGAAAACTAGAACAAACCTGTTTATATGATTAATTTAGCTGCGAAAATGCCAAAAATCCAACATCTGATAAATAATTTTATGTTAAAGAGATTGTTTGTCTAAACTTTAGACTCTAAAGAGAATATAAATTAGAAAAAAATGCAGTGTCGCCAACTATGGGAACAAAAAAAGCACTGTGATTATAAAAGGGGTTTGTTTGAGGTTTATACATGCATATATTGTTTTTATTTTTTTCTTAATTAATTGAAAACTTACTTTCAAAGTTCAATTTAATAAAAAAAAATAAAAAGATTTTTCTACGCTGGTTTGTTTATATGTAGTCCGAAAGCGTTTTCGGTGCTTAAAAAAGTATCATACGAATTGTAAAAATTCAATAAAAAGCACCGTAAGTAATTGCGGTTCAAATTCAAAACAGGTATTAATTGAATCGTTTATTTCAGAAATCCGTCAAGTGTGCCTGTTTTTAATGAGAGTTGACGGATTTCTGAAATAAACGATTCAATTATAACTTCGGGTATTTGAAAAGGAAAAAAGCTCTAAAAAATACCCTAAAAGCACCAAAATGGCAACGCTGACAGATAAGTGGAAACTATATAGACTTTTTCAAAGTTATTTATTTATTTATTGGTTGGTGTTAGTGAATTATTTATTTTATTATTCATTTCTTTTTTAGTTAATACAAATTAACACAAAATGTTAAAACATTGGCGAAACAAAATCCAGTTAGTGCGCTGAGCTTAAGTGTGTTAGCTAACCGTAAAATATCTTGTGTTTTAAAACAAAAGTAATAAAAAAATAGTAAAAAAAATAAATTTGAAATTCTTAGAGGTAAATTTAAAAGAGAATAAATGAAATAAGAATGTGCTTAAAAAATAACAATAAAGAAATAGTAAAAACTTAAAAGAAAAAGTTTTAAATTAATAAAAAATAAATAAAATATTTGAATCAAACCGCTATAATAAAAAATACATACATATATTAAATAAAATCAATATATGTATGATGAAAGTTGGGTTTTAAAAATATGTTTTTATAAAATACAGCATACTAAAGCGGTCTACAATACTTTCGCTTCGTAAAAGTTGTTAGATATACTTTAAAATTGTGTTTTCCCGCTAAATTATATACAATACTAAGAAAAATAATAATTAAGCAACGAGATATACGATCACATGTGTAGGAAGACAGCCTGGACAAATAACTACGTTTTTCACATTATCTATGTTACTATGTTAAAAAATATATGTCTAGTTTATTGACTACATATTATTCTTTTTAAATAACTTTTAATAAAAAATTCATTTAAACAAAAAAATGTTTATAGGTAGTTTATTTTCAGATTTCTGCAATTTCATTTTAAAAATAATTTAATTTTGGTATTATTAAAAATTGGAAAATTGATCAATAATAAGAACTGTTCACAGAATAAATTAAATAGGTTTAATAGTCAAGGCCTTAAGAATTTTAGAAGTTTAAAGTATATGTTCAGAATTTATTTCATATCTTAGCGTTACAAGTTAGAAACTGAAAAATTTTCGTGTTTTTTAACCTGTAGGAAATTAAACAAGAGGAATATATAAAAATTGAAGGTGGATAAGCACTAATAAATGGATAAATCAAGGATTTAAAAACTTTAAATTATATGTTCAGAATGTAATTCAGTTCTGAACTATGTAGGTATAATAATGTACAACAATATAAATAAACATACACATTTTTTGAGAAACAATTGTTAAAATTAATTTTAAAGTGCTGTTTTCAAAACACAAGTGATTGAACGTGTGGTAAAAGTTATATGAAACACTCAAAAAAAAACTGAGTGCTATGCATATAATTGATTGAACAAGTATTAACATTTGTATGAAAAACACTCAAACAACTAAGAGCCGAAGGGACTGGCTGCTTGTTACGAGTTTGAGGAGTTTTCGAAATAAAGAGATGTATGTTATTATAATAAGAAATAAGCTGATTTTTTTCGATTTTGTTCGATTTTTTTGTTTGGGTTATAACATTCTGAATGTGCTTCAGGCAGCTTGATACTATTTCTTCCGCACCTCTAGATGCTACAATTTCATCCCATGCCTACATATAAATTCTGCTGTCATGAAAAGTTGTCTTCTAAAGCGCAGTGTGCAATATGCAAATTGTTTTAATTATAATTATTAGGAATGGACTTATTCCACTTTCAAAAAAATATTTTACCATTTTAGTAATACATAAATAAATTTGTTTATTTTATGGCCAAATCTCACTTCATTGAAAAGATAGATGATAATAAATATGGATAGAAGGTAAATATACCTAATTAAAGTTAACTCATTTTGTTAAGAAGTGTACTTATATCACTTTTAAAAATTTCAGCTCATATTTTAAATATGGAACCATTGGTTTTCCCGTTAATGTGAAGGGAATTAATGATTTGGCAAAGTCGGGTATAACATTAAAAATCCTGGGTTTTTTAAATACCGACTAACGAAGTTTGCGAAAACCAGTACCGATTGGTAACCTTATCACCACTAATAAATGTAAAGAAATATGTATGCACGGTAACCAGGTGTTGGCGCGGGAAAATTTCCTTTTATAGAATTTCTTTTAAGGATAAAAAAATGTGGCAAACAGCGGCTTAAATCTAGTTTAGGGACGCACACCCAAATAAAAAAATACCTTGGCTGATAGAAAATTGAAAAATAAGAAGAAACAATTAAATAAAAATATTTACGCTAACGCTTAGTTTTCGAGTTACATATGGACGTTTTTAGTTTTCATAGAAATGTGTAATTTTTCCACTACATTTCTAAAGGTATATGGCCAATATTGGTATCATTTTGAAGGTTTTGACTAGATCTTTCCGGATATATAGAATTTATTTAAAAATTTTTAACTCTTAAGCTCACATTACAGTTTTTGTGTACTTAGTGTATAATACATATATTTAAATACAAATTATTACCTATGTATTTATATACAAAACTGATACAAAAAATTAATAAATGTTTTAATTTTTTTGTTACTAATAGACTATTTCCGATGCGCTAAAGAATCCTTTTCTGCGTAGACGGCCTTCGGCCGGGCGCAAGGATTTTCTCCTCTATGGTATAACAAACACCGGCTTCGCTAACTAAAACTTTTCTGCACCTAAAAAATGCTTAAATTAGCCTAAAGAGGAAAATAATATGCGAATACAAAAACAAAATACATATTTGCAATCGTGAGCAAATTACCTTTAATTTGAGAACCCACACATATCACTAAGTAGGCGGGGCAGTTTTTTGATTCCAGGGGGACCCACGGGCCTCAGCGCCCTTAAATGTTAATTTCGGTTTTTTTCTTTTTTTATTCTGAATTGGGTGGCAAATTTTTTTATTTTTTTCGTAGCCCTTTAAGCTGCACTTCAGCCAAATCACATATTTCTATGAAAACTAAAAACGTCCATAACTCGAAAACTAAGCGTTTGCGTCCATATTTTTATTTAATTTTTTCTTCTTATTTTTCAATTTTCTATCCCCCTAGGTACTTTTTTTTTATTTGGAGCTGCGTCGGTAAACTAGATTTAAGCCTTTTTTAAATAAATTCTACATATCCAAAAAGATGTAGTAAAAAGCTTTAAAATAAGACCAATATTACCCACATAGCTTTAGAAATGTAATGGAAAATCGCACATACATATGTATGTATATATGAAAACTTAAAACGTTCGAGTTTGCGCCAATTTTTTTATTTAATTTTTTCTTGTTATTTTATTTGGGTATGCGTCCCTAAACTAGATTTGTTCCCAAATAGCTTGTGGTCTACTTGAGTTGATATTCTTGATTTAAGGTAAATTTTTTCACATACCTGGTTTAGGTTGTACAACTTTATAATCGCGGGGTGGAGCTGAAACATTAGGGGCTTTATTACCACGATTAACTGAGCCACTAAAATATTGATTAAGATTTTCTTCAAAATCATTCTAAAAAACAGAACAAATGAAATTAGCGGCTTTTAAGAATGTGGAAGCAAATATGTAGTTCAAATATAAATTACCTTAACAAATCTTAAATTTTTCTCCATAATGCTATTATCACTATCAAGAAAATTCCGACGCGAATTCATATTTTTAAATACTTTTTAACTAAAACTTTTCAATTGAAATTCACTACTATGTATGTACATATATATTTTTCCTAAGCAGAACACACAATGAAAAGGCGAATGTCATAGAGATACAAACGAAAATACAAGAGTTGCAAACAGTGTTGCCAAGGGTTGTTAGACTTTTTTCCTCAAAAATCGTCAAGAGATTTAACAAAATTCGTCAAAATCGTCACGAAATTTGAACAAAATCGTCAACAAAACGTCAAATATATAAATTATACAAATTAAAGGCAATTTATTGCATGGATTGGTTCGAAATTATAAATTTTTAGCAAGAAATTATATTTATCATGAAGAAAGTGATATGGTTAAGTTTTATTCTATTTAAAAAGAAAACATAAGAAAAAATATATTTGCATAAATGCATAACAAAAAATTTTTATTTCATTAATCCATATTCAGAAAAATATTAAATAATAATTAAATCTCATTTGCTTTTATCTCGAACTATTTTTAAATAATTAACTTTTAGCGCTATCTATATTGCAAATTGTTTTTATTGTTAAAGGTGCTAAACACCAAGGATTCTGTCTATATAAACAGTCTTTTTACCCGACTTGAAACGTTTTATTGCGTCCAATATTAGTTCCAAACTAATACATTTTCTTCTCATTGCACTCATTTTTCTACACAACTTTTTATTAAGAAGCAACTTCCTAACACGCAATTTTACTAAGAATAACTTACCTAACAGAATTAAATAAGATTTGCCTTTTTACACACAAATAGAAAAATTCTTCACATGTGATTATGACTTCATCGAAAAATGCATTCGTATGTAGCGTCGCAAATCGGAATCATGAAAGCTCAAAGCGGATTTAACCGATTTTTAAAAAGCGGACCAAATAGAACAGACGCAAATTAGGTATAGTAGTACAATTTTTGCAGTATCGATGGCATTTATATAATTGTAGAATTTTAATTACTAATGCTTCTAATGAAATCCACCTGGTTTGTGATGGGGGAGGAATTTTTTTGTTTAATATCCAAAAATTTTTGTATTTCGAAAAATTGATTTTTAAGTTTTGGACTGTTTTCAATATAATTGTAAATATTTCTTGTGTGTTTTATCGATGCCAGAAAATCGTCATAACACTATTACTTTTAGTCAAAAAATCGTCAATCGTCATTTTACTGTATTTTCTCCAAAAAATCGTCAAAATTACGAAAAATCGTCACATCTACCAAACCTGCTTGCCAGATTAAAGTGTTATAAAATTGATGCCAGATTAAAGTTTAAAGTAAATTTATTGACGGGATTAAATCGTCAAAACATAAGTAACTCTACATCAAAAATCGTCAATCGTCATTTTGGTAAATTCTTCGAAAAAAATCGTCAAAATGACGTAAAATCGTCACATCTAACATCCCTGGTTGCCATGACAAAAAAAAACCATAAGTAGCCATAAACAAAAAAAAGTAGCCAAAATATTTATGCATTAAAGATACTATTTTATTTTTTTTTTACTCTTGATAGAAAATGTATTTGTAAATCTTATTAATCTTATTATGCCCAATTTTCAGGATTGATATTAAAACACATTTATGTATTTTTAAAATCGTTTTAAATACAAAATCCTCTTCTTCACTAAAAACTTAAGTGGAACTTAAGTCACCGATGTGGTACACTTACACTCAATTCACATGAGGGCTTTTACGACGTCGTTTTATCTTGATTCCCTTTTTTTTTTTTCTTTTATTTATTTATTTATTTATTTCCAATTCTATACACAAGACTTAAAGCCTCTTATTGCAGTATAGAACATTGTTTTAGCAGAAACATTTATAATTATAATTTGTAAATGATAAAATTTAAAACAAAAGATAAAATTTAAAAGAGAGAAAACAAATTATTAAATTAATAAATTAAATTGAAAATTAACAAAATAATAATATTTAAAATTCATAAAAAAAATGAAAAAAAATTAACGTGCAAAAAAATTTAAAATGCTTTTTTTAAAGCTCAGTGCGTTACTGGTTATTTGTATATTATGCGGGAGTAGATTCCAAAGACGGATTGCATTAAGGAAAAATTGTCAATCGGAAGTTAAACTTTGGTGTCTAAACAATAAAATTATTTTACCTCTATTAGACCTAGATATGGTTAAGCGGTTATACAGATGTTGTGGTTGTTGAGTAAACACGATTTTGTGCATAAGGGCCTGTTCGGAAATGCATCACTGCGCTGCATCAGGGATTTTAAATGCTTAAATATATGTCAGTGAAGTAGATGTGAACCAAAAAATTGTCAAAAACTCCATATAAATAATAGTTACACAATAAAAAAAATTGAAATTATTTTGTATCGTCATTAAAAAAAGTTTACTTTTCTGATGCAGCGCAGTGATGCATTTCCGAACAGGCCCTAAATATTAGTACTCTTGTTTTGAGAAGGTCATCAAACTGAATACCATATAATTTTACCGTAAAAGGAGAAACAGAATTAAACCTTTTCACGCCATATACGTATCGTACAATGCTTTTAAAGACTGAGTTTAATTTTCTTGTACTTGCCGCATCACATTTGGCAAATAATTCGCATCCATACATCAGAATTGGCAATAAATAGGTTTTAACAAGAAGTATTCTTATTTTGACAGGTGTACAATACTGCGCTTGCCAGAGAGTTCTAAGCATGGAATATGTACGGCCACATGCATAATTAATATGCATTTTCAAGCAACTTCCAAAATCTCTTTGCGTTTAAACGATGATTTTTGGTTGCATGTCTTTTTTTATTTACAGTATGGCCTTGATTATCTGTCATTCGATTAACCGGCAGCATCAATTAACTGGAAAATATAATTTTTTTGCATTGATTTAAATCACCTCAGTTATCCGAAATTATAAACAAATTATATTTTTCCTTTAATTTAGAACAATCAAAACAAATTTAAATAAACGAAGAAAGAGAATTTCCCAACGTACTGGAAGCATATTCTGCCAATTACTTTTTTCCCTATGTTTACATAATAATACATTACATATTTATATAAAATATGAAACACAAAAAAAAAAAAATTTATAATCAAGAATGCTGCCGGTCCCGTCTGTTATCGATAATCCCTCGACTCACTGTATTTTCAACCACACACTTCAAAGTAAGAAAGAGAATAAAGCGTAAAAAGAAAAAGTTAAAAGTTAAAAGAGAAATATAAAAAACGACAAGAAAAACACAAAACGAGTCGTTTTGTCTACCCCTCTTTCTTCTCTACACCGCTTGCCAACAACCCAAAAGAGACGTCGACAAAGCGACGTCGTAAATGCCTCCATGTGAATTGCCTGTTAATTTCAACTTAATTCAACTTAAGTTTTCATTGTAATGTTTTAACAAGGTGGCCTCAATATCACAACAATACAACAACAATAGGCAAAACATTTACAGTCATCTGTTTTTTCAGACCACCTTGTAAATAAAGACACTTGTTTATATTTTTTTTTGTATTTAGTAGTGCTACCATACTTTTATCTTAATTAAATAAGACTTTTCTAATAAAACTCAAAAACCCAATCTGTATTTAAATACGATTTAAGTTTATATGGGCATTTCTGCAGAAATGTCAACCACAGCCAAAAAATTCAAAGTCTATAAAAGTATGTTGTTTTAACATATTTTTATAGGGAATCCATCAACTTTTAAAAATGTAAACAAATTTTACATTAAATCACAACATACTTTGAAATATTCAAATGCAAAGTCGAACAAGTGCAAAAGTTCTGTTTTGAACATTTCTATTGACCGTGTTGTTTTGCTAAATGATCCTAATGGGAAACATTATGCATTAACAATTGCTTTTTAAATCTCGGTTTATATCCAAACAATATAAGAAAAATGCAAACGGAACGATGCGATAGCCAGTTACGGCAATTATTTTCTTTGCTTTACCCTATATTTCGATGTAGCGTGCGACATTGAAAAAGAACATTTGTTATCAGTGCGTCGAGGGTATTTATACAATGCGCATCAAATTTTAGTAACAAACAGATATTTTTGTTGCAAATTTAATAAAAAAAAATTTGCTGGAAAATAATCAGTGCTTTTCTCTTGGTACTTATTTTAAATTAGTAGCGTGCGACATCGTAAGTGTAAAATGCATTAATTCAAAAAAAAATTTTTTCTAAAATATCTTTATTTGCGATGGCCAATAACTACAAGCAGCAAGATAGCTTATTTCATTATAAAAAACTTTATTTGAGAATAGCAATACTATTTTCAGTTAAGTTAGTTTTTGTTCTATATTTGTATTTTTCTTTATTGAAGATATTTTTTTTAAGTTTATAATTTTTGGTCGGAAAATAAATATATAAAATGTATTTAAAATAAAGTAGAATCATCTAACGGATGTCTTATTACATAAAAAGTAAAATCGTAAACATAAAAGTAAGATGGAACAAAATGTCGCATGCAACATGTAGCGTGCGACAGTGATTAAAATTAAATTAAAAATAAGCTACACAATATTTTTGAATCAAATAAAAAGCATTATTAAGATACATCAATGCATAATATTTTAAAATTAGTCGCATTAAAATATTTCATCAGGTTTCGCTGAAATCAGTGTTTGAACTGTTTGCCGTAAAAGCGACTTCTGTTTTTGTCGCATGCAAATGCCTTGGTTTTTTTTTAATTTTCTTGAAAACGAACAATTGCTCAAAACCAACATTTAGCACAAATTATAGAGCTAATCAAGAGCTATAAGTTTCGCCTTTTGTCAAAATAAAATTAATGTTTTGGTATATGTTTTTTTCACTTTTAAGGCGTACGAATGTCGCATTCGACATTAGAGAAATGCCCATATAAAAATTAACTTAATATAGATTTAAATACAATCCTGAAAATTGGGCATTAATGTATTTACAACAACGCAACAACAAAATGTATTACATACACTTTTATTGGCTGAAGTGCACTTTACGGGGCGTACGAAAAAAAAATAAAAAAAAAAATCTACTCGATTCAGAATAAAAAAAGTACCCACACATATCACTAAGTTGGCGGGGCAACTTTTTGGATCCAGGGGAGCCCACGGGCCTCAGCCCCCATAAATTTTCATTTTTGTTTTTTTCTTTTTTTGTTCTGAATCGGGTAGCATATTTTTTTTATTTAATTTTCGTACGCCCCGTAAAGTGCACTTCAGCCAATAAAAGTGTAATACACTTTGTTGTTGCGTTGTTGTAAATACATTAATAAGATTAATAAGCTTTACAAATACATTTTACTATTTACTACGCAACGATTCAATTCAATTGTCAACTGAGTCGGTTGTTGTCCAAATCAAAGCGTGTATGGCTTTGTCAATTGATTAATTTGACGGTTGTTGAGTTGGTTAAAAAAATCAAAAGATTTTGATTTTTTCAAGTTGACTACTAAGTCCAAGGTCTATCCAATAGGTCTGCGCAAGAAGCCAGATGTTAATTTGGTTTATTCCTCAACGATGTCAAAAGTTGTTTCCATTTTCCTAATACATGTTTATTTTTGTTTACGTTTTTTGCAACACATACATGCACACAAAACACATTTTTCCTTTTGTTTCGCCTATGTAGTAGTAAGATTTAGACAACGGCGGGGAATTTTACACAAGCAAAATGCCTGTTGCTTTTTGTGTTGTTGTATTGTTGTAGGAGTAAGCAAACCTATTGGATAGGCCTTGACTAAGTCTTTCAATTCGATTGTTCTGTGTGTGCTCGAGTCTCTTGATCAGCTGTCAAAATTAATGCTCGTAGTTTTCTTTTGCAAAAAAGTGAAGTATTTTAAAAATTGTCTTTTATTTCATTAAATTTTAAAATAAATTAAAAATCTTTCAATTCAGTTGATGAAGTTTGTGGCCAAGCTTCAATTCAGTTAAAAGACTCAGTTGACAATTGACTTGAAACGTGTGAGGGGCGCATAAAATGCTGTGTTTTTTCTGTCTTTTTCTTCGAAACCCGCCCTTTTTTCATTTTAGTTTTGATCACGCAATTTGTGTTGATGGAGACGGCCTGTTTTTACACATTGGCACTTCACCACCAAAAAATGTTTTCTTTCTCTTTCTTCGAAAGCTACCCTTACAAGTGATTTGGGCCAAGGCGGATTGAGTAGGTAAGGTCAACTCTACAACAACACTACTTCTGTGGTCGGGTTGTCAAAAATATTGCTAGTAAAAAAATAGGTTTGTTGACATAAAAAACTAGTTTGTATTCAAACTTTGACAAGTCGACCCAATATGTTGACTTGATCCCACCTTCTACTCAATTCGCCTTGATTTGGGCATTTTTCATACTCCACTTTTTTCATCTCTGTATGCTGTGTGGCGGTAGTAAACACGGGTGTTAAACAAAATAGTTGTTGAAACTCTATCTCTCACTCAGCAGATTCATTAATTGACAATGCATACAAAAAAGACACTGAAGTATAATATCAAGGTACATTACCACAAGGTAGACTCATTTGGGAGTGAAGACAAGCTGCTCTATAAAAATAACCGAGTTGAACCGAGTTGTCAAAATTGTCTTCATATAAATTTAACGCACACATGTACAAATTTTGGCTCATATACACGAAATTTGACGTTTGGGTTCCAACTTAGGTAAACAGCTGACAAACATATGGGCCAACGAGTTTATCTTGTGTAAATATACCTTGTATAATATTGTATTAAATAAAACAGAGTTGTACATTTAACACAAAGGGTAATGTGCTGTTTTCACAACACAAGTGACCCAAGTGGTGCTTTCACGTTTTTTTTTTACAAAAACTGTTTGTCAAAAACGAAAATTATAAGCTGTGAAGTAGGCTGCACGCAATTTTAAAGCAATTTATTTTCAAATGCCATCAAGAAAACAACCCGCCGTTACTCACACATTTGGTTTTGCACGTCGTTTTATATAAAAATTTGTAGCGAAAAAAGGTCAGAAAATAAGCATATAATACGTGATTTTTAGAATCAATTTATTTAACATAAAAAATTAATTTTTTTATTGGTAAAAATATTGATTAATTTTAATAAGCTAAAAAACATTCTATACAAAAGAAAAAATTAAGGCTTATTGCCAATAATAGCAATCTGGGCAAATATTACACATATAACTTTGAAACATAATTTTCTGGCAAAAAGCAAATTGATTCTAAACTTTCAAGCCTCTTTATCTATTCTTTTTTGGGTTTGTTTGAAATTTGTGGCGTTACCACTTGATGATTAGGCAATATAAAGGCAATCCAATTGAAAATGGCTTATTTCAAGTAACGCGGATAATCGCGGAGTGCAAAAACCACCCTAGCAAAATTTGAAGATGGCCGTTCTTCTCAAAAACATGACTAAAAAGGACGTGGCATTCATCATATGATAAGATAGTTCATTATATTCAGCTGTTAGAAGAACTGCGAACAAGACCTATTGAAAAAATAATGAGTCGTGGGGTGTAATTTACACCCTGCGCGAGTAACGGCAGGTTAAAATTGTATTTAGGTGTTTTCTTGAACGTAAATTTAAGCTTAAAAGAGAAACTGAAAGCAAATTTGTTTCAATTTTAAAAAGTTCAAGTGAGCGGGTATTGAAAAAATGGTTTTTTCAAATTAAATGCTATGTTCATACGACGATAGAAACCACTGGTTTCGCTCTCTGAAACTAGATAGCCAAACATGCTGTTCATACGATTTATTCCTGTTTCATTTTGACATTTTTTTTGTGTTAGTGTGATTTTTTTTTAAAAAGATAAAAAAGTAAATAAAACTTAGGAATATATTATTTAATACTGTTATTAATATTATTATATTATAATTATCACTTTATTTTATTAAAGATCAATTTTTATTTTATTTTTTCTTTGTTTTGATATTTTTTGAGAGCTAGTTCAGATAAACTAACGATAACTTTTATCAAAATTGGAGATGATAGTACATTTGTCCTGTTTCGCAGCCTGTTACAAAATGAAACGACCTGTTTCGCTCTCAAAATTTTGTATGGTAAAAAAGTCGTTTCAGTCATGTTTAGGGCGCGAAACAGGAATAAGAGAGCGAAACACGAATATAAGTCTCACACTTTTTGTTAACATTTTAATTACTTTAATTTACTTACCACTCGGGTGACTTTAATAACTCTCTTAAATTTGCTTCAGGTAAAAGAAATTTTTACTTACAGAAAAAACGGAAACGAAAACTTCTTTATAAAAAAAGTTGTATGACGAGAACTTGTTCTCATCGCATCATTGGATTTACTTTCTAACAACTTAAATTCGTTAATATGTAAAAGCCTGGGACATTTTTAAATAAAGATATGAAATCAATAAATAATAATGCCGATCATCCTAGATTGGCATGGAAATTCAATGAACACGATACAAAACAAGGCATATACAATAAAGTTCAGTAGTTGAAACTGTCTGGATACAAAAAAAAAATCGAATGGGGTTACATATCCCGGGGAATGTTTTAAACAAAATTGATACTTTTAAGGGAAGTATGCAATATTATGCAGTTTAAAAACAAGTATTTCACTTACAAAAATTAGACGATTTTGAAAAAATCGCACAAAGGTTGCAAATTGCAAGTTGTATTCTATTGGCTTATTGACATTTACGGTCGCAATTCTAACAACTAAATGCTGGTTCATTTTTCCATTGCTGCATTGTTGTAGAACTGAGGTCACTTTATTAATACCAAGGCCCATTGAAAAGGTCTGTGCAAGAATCCTGATGATCATTGTTTATGTTCTTTTTAGTTGTCAAAAGTTGTTTACATTTTGCTTACATGTGCATGTATACGTTTATGGTAGCCACACATACACGTTTTTTCCTTTTGCTTTGTATATGTGGTGGTAAATTTTTGACAACTAAAAAGAATCGTATTTTGTTTTTGTACAAGTAAGTAGACCTGATAGATGGGCCTTGATTAATACATTTTTGTCAGCGCTACCGTTCAAAATTTTCGAAAAGGGGCACAAAAAGGGGATTTTCAAAAAAAAAGTGTCACAAAAAGGGGAATTCTGAGAAAAAAAGGAGCAACTTTAAAAACAGAAATCTGGACCAATATTTTAGTATATCGACAAAGAATCACTTTTTAAAGTGATATAACGATGTCCATTCGTCCACTGGCTAGTTGTCTGTCCATGTTAACCTTGTGCGCAAAGCACAATTTGCAATCTTTCAGACAATTTTATCAAGGATGAAGTCTATGTAAATAAAAACTTCTTTCCAAATTATACTCTTTGTGTCCATAAACTATTTAATTTATTTGGTATTTAGATTAAATTCGCCCCAAAAATATTTTACTGTAAATAAAATTCTGTTTGAATCGGTTCACATTTGCCAAAAGCTCTCATCTATAAATAGCTTTAATTTCCATTAAAATGTTAACGTTAATAAATAATTGATAATTTAGTTACCGTCCCTAAAATCTCTTTAAGACAACAGATCTTATATGGATGTTAATATCTAGATAATATTCGGTTCAAAATAGGGTAAAATCTCGAAAATTCTTCTTTTAATTTTAGGTTTTTTTTTTTATTAATTGGAACTGTTATTAAGTTGTGGAATATTTTGTTTTCAAATTAGCAATTTTGATTTTTTTGGGGTATATTTTTAACAGTTTTTAGGGCATATTTTCAAGTTTATACTGCATATTTAATGCGCATAAAACGCGTTTTTTAGTGCATATTTCTGGGGTCTACTCTCTAATGCGATGCGAAAACAATTTCGATGCGAAAGCTAAATGCCAATTTGGTACTCTCTATCACTTTCGCAAAATGTTCTAAAAATTAAGCAATAGTGGCAGTAAAAATTAAAGATGGCGAGGGTTTACAGTAATGAAATGCCAAAGTGTGTAAAAATATTTGAAATTGAAAAATGTAAATAAAATAAAGTGATGATTAAGAAAAGAAAAAAAATTAAAAGTTGCGAAATACACATGCGCAAACGTATTAAAGAATACCAGTCGCTAGATTTGCTACAATTTTCTTTCGCATCGCAATGGAGAGTAGCCCCCCCTGGTTTCCATTATAAGTAATATAATATTGCCAGTATAAAAAATATTTGGTTCAAAAAAGGGCACAAAAAACTACAAAATGATACAAAAGGGGATTTAAAACTAAGAGTCGCATAACGGTAACGCTGATTTTGGTTCCAAGACAAACAGCATAAGAGAAGCAAAGTTGCCAACTCATTTGCTAATTTATACTAATAAAATGACAGCTTGGTACACCCTGTGATTATAATTTCTACTCAGTTGTTTTTTTGTTATTATTTAATGTATGTATGTATTTAATTTAATTTAAAATTCACACGTTATTACTTTAGCTAAAGAAATAAAAAAACCTTTAATCAATATTTTTTGGCTTTAGCAGGTCGAGTTTGGCCGATAAAACAGACAATGCCAACCAATTCTCACCCTATGGATGAGTTTTGTGGCTCCAAATTCTGGGTAAGTTTCAGAATTTTAAATTATGTCCGTTACATTTAATATGTTTAACTTAAATGAAGTGCTGCTTTATAATCAATTTTTTTCGCTTTAGAATTCAAATGAAACCTGGTACACAGAAGATCCAGATTTTACATCTTGTTTCGAGCAGACAGTATTTGTTTGGACACCATGTGCATTTCTATGGATATTTAGTTTCTTCGATTTTTACTATCTGAAGGCCAGTTTAGATAAGAATATACCATGGAATCGTATTAATATAAGAAAATTAGTGCTGACCTTATGCTTGCTGGTGCTGACAGCGGCCGATTTTATAATGGCTTTAGTTAAAAAATGCAACAATAATGCGGCAGATCTTATCTATCCCGTAGATATATGGACGCCAGTGATTAAATTTGCAACGTTTGTAAGTATATATTACTTTTGAATTTGTCGCCTATAAAACATTGATGGCGACAACTTAAGTAAGAAAACGTGTATATTGTCGTGTTAAAATCCGTATTAACGACTTTTTAGGAGACATTTTTTAAATTTGTCTTGAATAATAACACGGTGCTACAGTGTAAAAAAACTTAGAAAACGACCTAGCGTGGGTTATTGGTCTTGTTGAGTACATAAAAAATTGTGTCAAAAAAATTCAGAAACACCCTCAAATTCAGAAGTTATTTTAAAAAAACCGTTTTCAGTGATGTTCGTCAACTTTTCGACCTGTAACTCAGTCAATTCTTGTCCGATTTTAATTTGTTTAATTGGTTTGGAAAGAAAACTAATTACGCTTTAAAATGACGTTTTTATACATTTGTAAGTTATAACAATTGTTTTTGTTAAGAATATCTACAAAAACAAACGAAAATTATAAACTTTTTTGACTTTGGGTGCTTTTCATTGCTTATTTTAATATGAAAGCTTATGAAAATTTATATTAACGTATGAAGAAAATTTAGTTCTTAACAAAACATGGTTTTAATTTTTCAAATCGGATAAAAATTGTTTAAGTTATTCAACTTTTCATTAACACCTGTTTTTACTATTTTCTCCCCCCGCGCAAAACAAATGAATAAAAAAAACAGTTAACTGTACAGGCAAATTTGTCAACTTAATAATTTGTTTGTTGTAATTTTACAGTTACGTTTTTGGTATTAACTTATGTGTGGATTACAGAACACGAATTCAAAATTTTGTTTTTGTTTTAAATGTAAGTTGAACGGACAAGTAAGGCGCTCGTGTTCTGTAAACCACGGCGGCACGAACGAAGGCCCCAATGAACTAAGACCCCAAAACGAAAATGAACTAAGGCCCCAAATATTTGTACAGGGAACAACAACAACGGTTTTTGGGGAAATAGTTCATTATTTTGTGGTTTTATTTCATTTTTTGAATTGGGGGCTTAATTCATAATGAAATAAAACCCCAGTTTGTAAAAAAGAACTAAGGTCCCACAAATAAAGTTGGGACATTAGTTCATTTTCTGAAAAATGTAATAAATTGCAATATTTCCAAATTGCTAACCGTTATACCGTTAAAAAAAAGAATTTCGTTTTGTTTATTTATCCATTCTGTAACAAGATTAATTAGTTTCTGATCTAACGTGGACGTCTAAAGACAAAAAAAATGAATTTTGAATTAATTTGTGGGAGTAGAAGAAATAGTGAATTGTTATATATAACCGAACAAAAAATGCTTTATCGGAAAAAATCGGAATATAAAGGTGTGACAAAATATCAAAAATTTTTGTTTTTTGTTATTTTTTTTTTTTATGTATAAAATTTGAATACTTTGATATTTTTTTTCGTATTATATAACTATAATGTTTGTTTTGAATATTTAAAACAAAACAAGAGTCACTTTATTTTTGAATTTTTTTATTGGGGACTTTGGTCATTCTTACTTTGGGGACTTCATAATAACATTAGGGTTTTGATTCATAATGAATTAAGTCCTCATTAATGGGGGCTTAGTTCATTCCCATTTTGGGGGCTTAATTCATACCATCGTTGGGGTTTTACTTCATTATGAACTAATTCGCCCTTTTTCGGGCCTTAGTTCATTTTCGTTTTAGGGTCTTAGTTCATTGGGGCCTTCGTTCGTGCCGGCGTAAGCCACATATTAATAAGTTATTGTTAATCTGTCTTTATTAAAAAAAAGAACTGGAAGATAATACAGATGAATAGGGTTTATTATGCCCTATTTTTTTAAATCATTAAAAAAGTTTAGAATGTTTTTATATGCAATTTTTAGTTATATATATTTGGATAAATACATAAACTAATCGAATTTATTACCAACACAATGGCAAAGTTTAAATACTACCTTTTAGTGAAGGATATTGTTTTTAGATAAGAGTAAAAAAAGTGTAAATAGTTTAAAATGTGTGACAAGTGAAGTGATATTAATATTTAATTTTATTAAAATAAGTAAGTTTGTAATTTTTGTAATCCTTTAACAAATTTTAAATTGTGTTTAATTTTTCCTGCAGTGTGTGATAAGCGTAATAATTTTTGTTATGTTTGCGGTTTATTCGCTGACAAAAAACATCGCTTTGATCTGAAGAAAAATAAAGCCTTGGTAAATGCCTTCAATACAGTTTTTAACTGCTCATACAGTTCTAGCAAATGTTATGAACCCGAAAGTATTTGTACAAGCTGTTCCAGTATGCTTAAGAAAACTAAGTCCAAAAAGTTTATAAGCCAGCCATTACTATTATCTTTCCCAATGATTTAGCATCATAAAATATTCCATAAACCACAAGACTGTTATTTTTGCCAAACAAACATCACTGGTTATCAATATAAAAATCGTGATAGCATTAAGTATGCTAATGTGTTAACTGTTACTAAGCCAGTATTAAGTGCAATTAAATGTAATGAAACTTTACATAAACAAAGTGATGATGAATCTGAAAACGAGGAATGTGATATGGAATATTTACCAAAATCGGCTGAGCCACATTTTGTGACAACTGCATATTTTTACGATCTTGTGCGAGATTTAAAACTTTAGTAACTTTTGCAAATATAAGCCGATTTTAACAAATGATATCTCGTTTTTTTCTACATAAAATTATCCTTAAAATACAGTGCAAATAAAGATAGAGTTTCATAGAAAAAAATTAAAATAACTCTTGTTGAATTTGAAAAATTAGGAAAAAAAATAAAAAAAATTAGAAAATTTTGAGAAAAACTCACCTAATTTTTTGGAATATATTATTTATGAATACATTTTATAAAAGCTTAATTCTTTGCCTTTCCAAAACAGTTTAAAATTTTAAAATCGATAAAAAAATTTGTGAGTTAGAGGTACTAAAGTGCTACGACCTACCCTAAAACAGTTTTTTGAAAATAACTCAAAATTTTTGTATGTCCTCACCTATGCCAACAACCCCCACTAGGTCGGTTTTCAAGTTCTGACAAAAAGTGTTTTTTTATAGCAGTGTGTAATTGATTTAGGACAACGTAAGTAACCATTGCATGCATTTTGTCGTGTTTCAAACCACACTGACGACAAAATGTATGCAATTGTCGCTCATCTTGTCTTCAATTATACTTTGTTGAACACAACTTAGGCGTCCATTGCATTCATTTTGTCGTGTTGCGAACCACTTTGACGACAAAATGCATGCAAAGGTCGCTTAAATTGTCCTCTACTTAAAAAATTCAAACAAAATTAGCCCCTAAATTTTTATGTAATTTAAAATTAATATTTCTTGATGTTTTGCTTTTATTATCAATATTTTTGATGATAAAACAAATTAAAAAACAAATAATCCTGCCTGTTTAATATAATTATTTTGTGAAATTGGAATACGTGAATTGATAGGACAAGAAACACAAAAAATAAATGTTCCTGCTGACTACATTGTCATATCGTGGGCTTAATATGCAAACCTGCTAAATCCACTTTTTAAGTAAATTGAGATTTTAATGCCGTGTGGAAGAGAAAGATACACCTCGTCGACCAGGATCTAGTTTTTCTTCAAATTGAGTCTTAAAGTATGTTAAACTAACTATATTTTTAGGTTTTCTCTCAAGCTGCGCATATGAAATAAAAAAAGTTTGTTGTTTCCATTAAAATTTATTGGAATTTAGCAGGTTTGCATATTATGTCGACGATATGTTAAGTTCAGAACCCATTCCCTTATTAATTAAAAGCCTATTGGAGGTCTGACTGTCACACACACACACATCCAGTATCCACTATTTTCGAGCCCAGTCTCTCAAACTCATCGGCCATTTCATTAGTTTGGAATTCACTAGTTGGAATTCACAGCCCATCAAGACCCTAAGAGCTTTTAGCAAATATATCCTCGAGGTATAGCCATTTACCCGTTCCCCTTATTCTGGATATATCGGCAAATCTGAAGAATCGCCAATATATCAGTATCGGTGTACGTTAAATCCCTAATTGTCACTTACCTATCGGCGACTAAATCGTAGATAGTGTCAACAATATTGTCATCAACGAATGTCGCTAATCGGGCATTAACGACTTTATGGGAAAAAAGTCGTTTATATAGTCGCCAGTGACAACTTTAACCACATTGTTACCCATATGATCATTAACGAAAATATGCATAATAATGTCGCTCATATTGTCGTTTACGACTTAAGTGCCCTTTGCCCGACGATTTGCATGGACTGTCGCCAACATGTCGTCAGGGATTTACTATGGGTCTTGTACGCGTCCTCGACGTTGTCTTGAAGACATGGCCAACTTTATAAAGTTAAAAGGGTGTTGTCTACAGCAAATCAATGTTTATATTAAAGCACTTAAGCAACCAAAAATTAAAAGTATTTTTCCACACGGTTGTCAAACCTAATGCCAAACAACGTACTGTAATTCGAGAATTCAAGAAGTACTGTTTGTGATGCTTTAAAAAACAAGAAAGCGCCATTTTTAGCCTTTGCCTGGGTTCATATAAGTATGTTGTTTGGTATAAGCAAGCTTGGAACTAGATATGCGAAAATTCTTTTTTATTTTTATTTAGTTAACGGATACAAACCTTATTTCTAGTTTTCCTAAAAAGTGAAAAATAGTTTGTATAAATCTAAGCGAAGTCTCCGGAGCGAAACAAAAATTGTCTATTCGTTTGTTAGGATTGTAAACAGTTTTCAAGCATGAATGTTTGAAATAATGGCCAGCAAAAACTTTTAAAAATTATAAGCGTTATTCAGCAGTAGTGGCCATGTTATCAATATATACATATGTTTATTCAACCTTTTTGAATTAATGTCCCTTAAAAAGTAAATATAAGTACATATCAAATATAAAATAGTGTAAAATTTCAAATCGGTTGTCTTGCATTTACTTCCTTTTTTTCTTTTACGATTTTTATTAATCATGGTCTAGGGTCTGAAATTTTTAGCATCATTACCAAAACTAGTTTAAGTGCACTTAACTCTAATGTCTGGATAGATTTCAAGCAATACAAATCCCTGAACTTTCGCGGAATTAAAAGAGTCAGTGAAATTAAAAACCTTACAATATAATTTTAATTGAAAGACTTACACCTTTAAAAAAGCACCCTATATTTAGATTTGTATAAACATTTCACATAGTATTTAGATTTTAGCGATATCTTAAAAACATTTTAAGCTAAATAAAAAATTTAGCGGTTGCTAGCGGGTTTTGATGTGCGATTTGACGGGAAGTCTTCAAAAAAGTGGGCAACAATGGAAGCATCCCTAAATAGCGCGGCGTCAACGGTTTACAATTGGAAAATCCGATTTTGACAGCGCGTTTATTAGTGAAGTTGGCCGCTATTAATAATAAATAATGACAATTTAGCTATTTTTTGTCAATCTAGCGGGGTTTTCTCTTCTTTTTATTTCTATTGTATGGGTTTTATTAAACAAGAAAGTTAACACTACTGTTTGTGGCACAACGTTGGCGCTCTTGTTTAGGTATGGCATATCAGCGTAAAAGCTTAGCGGAAGAAAACGTTCCGCCTTCCGCTCTTGTTTAGGTACGGCTGTTAGTATTTAAAAAAGTGAAAAAATGGTTTTTTGCTTCCAGCAATTTTAGGTAGTTTCGGCAAATTTAGAGAGTAATTTTCATTTTACTCTCATTAGTCTGAACTTGCCCGAGATCTTTTGGAACACACCTACTATAAAAGTATTAAACCCGCTACTTCGTTAGCATCTTCCATTCTTTCGTGGACATACATATTACCATGCCAAAGTTTTTGTTTCAAGGTTTTAACCAAAAAGTAGCTCTGTTCCACATGCATAACGAAACAGTCCGGCGATACGAAAATTCCTTATGGGGTCGTAAATGTTTGTTTTTTTTTCTGCGACTTTTATTTGCCAGTATCCAGAACGCAAGTCTAGAGTAGACATGAATGGGGTTGCTTTAGCTGAGTGTAGAAGGTCATCAATTCGAGGTATTGGACATATACCGGTGGTAGTTATGGCATGTAAGCGACGATAATCAACACATAACCTTATTGAACCGTCTTTTTTGGGTACTAAGACGACCGGAAATGCCCACGGGGATTGCATCTCCTCTATCACGACCTTTTTCAACATACTCTCAAGTTTTTTTTTTTTTTATAAAATTTTCATTTTTGGTGAAATTCTGTATGGTGGATTTGAAATCGGGTCATGTGAACCGGTTTTTATGTAGTGTTTTACATGCGAAATTGGTATTTCAATATCGCCAAATATTTCTTTTTCAGAAATTATAAGATTTTCTAAAATTTTCCTCTCATTGCTTAATAAATGTGGAGCCTCATGCGGCAGTAGTTTGACCTCAACTGAATTTAATTCTATTGGTTTAACATTTTTTTCGCAATATTCATTATATCTTGATCTTTTTAAAGGCGGCAACAAATCTGAATTTTTTGGCGAAGCTATGTTTTCGGGAATGGAGCTACCAAAAATATTTTTTATACCATTAAACGAGTACTAATTATTTCCTTTTTCGAACCAAGATAACAAATCCTTTACCTCATTTTGCATGACATTCTCTGAGACCGTTATATTATTCAGAATTTGTGGCTGGCTTACTTCAAATTCAAAGTTTTTAAATGGTTCATCTTTAAAATGCCATGTGCGTTGTGCTAAGTCCAGAACAATGCCATATTCTTCAAGGAAGTCTATACCAATCAAAGTTCTGCTTGATGTAGCTTTTGGTAGGCATTAAAACGATTGCCAATAATAATGTCGACTGTAGTAGAGTGAACAATTTCATTATGAAGGACTCTGGCAGATAAAATAATTTCGGAATATAATTTTTAAAAATAACACCTTTTTGGATTAACTGCTGATAAAGATAAAAATCTGCTACACTAGTTGTAGCTGCAGTGTCAAAATATGCTTTTCCATTCAAGCCTGAAACGTTTATTTTTACAATTGGTACATTTCTTCCTATTAACGATGCATGAAGTGAGTTAAAATCTAGTTTTTCTTCTTCGCCATTTATAATAACTTTGTTACAAGATGGGCAGTTTGAGCGGTAATATCCAGCTGCTCCACATCCGTAACAATTAAGTTTCGTTTCCGGTTCTTTTACGTGTTTATGTTTTTCAGCCTCAATTTTCTTAAAACAATTCTCGGCTAAATGGTTTTTCTTTCTGCAGTAGGTGCATTTTAAACTAGGTGTTGTGGGATTTTCAACAGGTTTTTCCCTTTGTATTCTTTCCTGTTTGTTCTCTGAAATAATCTGTTCAACATCTCTTGCTTTCCTTAATAGGTCTTGAAATTTAGAAATGCTATCTCGAGATAATTTCTCTCTTAATTGAATATTTAGTTGGCCAAATATCATATTGAGCATTGTTGCCTCTGAGAGTTTTTCAGATAATTGTGCGAACAAACATCGTTACATATGAAACTATCAATAGACACAAAAATGTTTTGTTTTACCTGAAAAATTTCGTTATATAAACGCCAATCAGGTTTTGGTGGGGCAAAAGCTTTTCGCAATAGCTAAACTGCATCATCAAAAGTTCTGGCCGCATGTTTTACACCTTTCCACCATAAAAAGGCGCAGCCCTCTAATATTAGTGGGAGACTAGTTAGGGCATAAGAATCGGAAATATTTTCTGCTAGAACCAGTATTGTAGCTAGAAAATCTTAAGGAGTTACGACCACCATTAAATCTTGCAGTACAATTACTAAATGTGGAGTCTACATCCTGTCTAACAGTTAGGCCACCCAAAAGTTCCCTGAACTTACTATCATTTAGAACCATGTTAACTGGAGCTTGTGACTGATTAGAGCTTAAGGCTGAAAGATTACTATGCGCTGCTTGAATTTCATCGCCATTCTGATTTTGAGTTTGAGCACTATTTAGTGCAGGACGGGAGTTATTTGGACTATCTGTACCAGTAGGTATGTTTCTGGAACTCCGTCTCATTTTGTACGAATTTTTTCAATTAATCGAAACAATATAGAAAACCCTGATTTCAAACAAAATTGAAAGTACTTTTCTCTTCCAAAGGTAAGCGCAAAAGAGAAATTATATTTATTAAATTAGTCAAACGACAGAGGGGTGACAATGTCCAATACAACAATAACAACACTGATGATGCTGATAAAATGCAATAAACAAACGCTTATGAAATTACAACAACAATTTGTTGATATAATAATCACATGGGATTTTCGTCAATTTCAAAACATATTTTCCTCGTTGTCCCTTAAGTGAAATTAAGAAATGCTTAGAAAACACTGTTAATATAAGCTTATTCTCAAATTATATTTTAGTTTGATTACTATATGGTATGTTGGGTATACAACGAGAGTTTTGCAGGCGTTTTGAATAATTAATCAGAAATTGCGCGTAACTTACGGAGTTTTGTACAAGATTGATAATGGCTAAGACAGGCAAGTGCACTACTCACATATCGTCTGCTAAATCCACTTCTTAAGTAAATTAAGATTTTGATGCCGCGTGGTAGAGAAAGATACGCCTCGTCGACCAGCATGTAGTTCTTCTTCAATTTGAGTCTTGAAGTGTGTAAAACCAATTATGTTTTTGGTTTTTCTCTCAAGCTGCACCAGGCTTGCCAATTTAGCACTTTTAGTGCTAGATTTAGCACATATTTTTCTGAATTAGCACTAAGAATTTCGAAAAAAGTGCTAAGCGCTAGTTAAGCACATTTTTATAATTATTTAGTATTTTTAGCACTTTTTTAGACCCCAAAACCACTTAAAAACTCACATAATCAATTCAAGTAAAGTATCAATTCTTTAAGTGTATCAAGAAAAATACATAAATTTTTGGCATATAACTTTTTACAATTTTTGCAAATAGGAAAAATGACATGGCATAGTCGAATAGAGCATAAATTTTTTTTAAATCACATAAAAGTTTTCGCATCTCAGCACTCAGTAATGCTCGTTGGAATTCTGGCACTTTTGTCTTTTATCAATTGCAATTATTTTCAATTTGTAAATTTGTATGTAATGCTTAGAGCTAAGCTTGGTTTTCAATCAACAAAAATAATTTCGCCAAACTAAAAAAATCATTATCGGGCTTTAGAGAAGCAAACGAATGTTTCCTTAGACATTGGGACAAAAACCCATCAGCTATTCAAAAAGTTCAGCGAGGCCTCCTATTGAACGAAATACCTATTGGATAGACCAAGAATAAAAACAGAACTTCTATGTTCAGTTACATTCATAAGAGAAGGAGCAAAATTAGACAACGTTAATTGCCACACTTTAAACATATCGGATGATAAATATTGTAAAAAAATCGGTTCATCCGAAAAGTACCAAAATGAGTCAGTATATGAGGAAGATGAAAATGACAATTGAATTTTTAAATAGTTGTTACAACTTTATTTAATGGCGATACATTTTCTGAGAAAAATATGTTACAGTATATACATGTAGCACTTTCTAATGTTACCTATATTCACTCGAAGTGTTACATGTTGTGCAACTTCAATGGAACAAAATTATCTGATTTTATTTACAGTTATTACACTTTATCATTAATGTACTTCATGAGCGATTTTTAGGGCTATTTGAGCGGTTTCTGCACGCTATTACGGTTTGACAACAAATATTGAAACCACTAATATATTTTGTTTTAAAACAATCTTTTTACAAAATTTTGAGCTTTATTAATTATAACATAATACAATTATGAAAGAAAATAAAACATTGATCCTACAAACAAAGTAAGTATCAAAGTTGTAACAACAGGGCAGCATGAACACCTTAAATAAAATTAAAGGTAAAAAATGCATCATGTTATGCATGTTTTTCATCAAATTATTCACAAAAGAACTTGAACATTTTTCCCACAGTTGTATTTTTTGTACAAACGAACACAAAAATGTAGAACATGTTACATTAATGCAACATATTTCTCAGAAAAGAAATCGTCATTAAATATATTATAATGTAACATTATAATAAGTGTTTATATTAAACAAAATAAATATGAAAAAAATTTCAAAAGTAATTACTTATGTATATTCATAAAAATCAATGTTACAAAACTAGCACTTGTTTTTTTTCACTGTAGAACTTTTAATTTGAATTCTTCTGGCAAGCCTGAGCTGCACTGAGCTAACTGAAAGGGAGTTAGCAGGTTTGCGTATTAAGCCGACGATATACAATTACTTATTTTAATTAATCTTGTAATCCGGTATTACGATCTAGAGCTTTTTTTTAACTTTTCAACAAAATCTTTTTTACTGACATCATATTTTTCTTAGCACTGAAAATTAAGTCTAAGCTTTTACTTATAGAAAGTGCTTTTGTTTAGAGTTTTAAGAGACTTGCATTGAAGTTAAATTTTTTTTGGTAATTTTTTCGTCGGATTTTTGCACATCCATTTAGCATTTCAAATAGATTCGCTAAGCTTATTTGAAAATTTCTTCGAGAATGCAAAAAAAGGAATTTTTTGGCAAGCTGGACCAAATATGGCTTTTTAACGAAATAATTAAAGAAATGGCATATGATATAAAAAAAACTTGTCTGGTTATTACATATGTACATTGTACATATTTTATGATTTTATTTTGTATTCTTCAAAATATTTTTTAAACGAATTCTTAAATTCATTTAAAGGGCCACAGCATTCTCTTTCTATGAAGCAAGTTTGTAAGGGAAAATATTAAAGAATAACTGTAACAATAAAATTTATCTCTTCCTTGAGCGAGATGGTAAGCGAAACTTTTACATTTCTTTCTTACTAACCTGCTACGTTTGAAGCTCCATTTTTATTGGGATGGTTCGTTTGGCTATTTAAATCGTGGTAAAACGATTTACAATATAAAAGTAAAGTCCCTAAAACTATAAGGAATAGCCAAAATTCGGTAAAAATTGCTAAATTTACGAAAATTCGGAAAAATCTGCTAACAGCGGCATGAAAGCAAAGTCCACTCTGTATGATAAATCGTTTAAGCTGTAAGGAAACAGAAAATGTACAGGAACCAATCGCTTTTATCGCGAACATGGCTCAAATTAGCGAAAAATTGCAAAATTTTAAACAAACCCAAAAACTAATTTGATATGCAAAACACCAAAAATGCTGAAGTAATCCACTTTCGAGTAGATTCAGATTCTAGAACACACCCGATTATTATTTTTTTGTTGTTGCTATGATTTGATAAATGTTTACAAAGAAATTTGAATACTGCATACAATTGAAGATGAAATTGGATGCAGTAAAATACTTAAAGAAGTTAAGAATAATAAATGCTTATATAATCTAGCGTTCAAGGTATTTATTTTTATAAATTAAAAAAGTGTTAAGTCACATTAAAACCTGGAATTCACGCCCTTATTGTGTCTCATTTGACGTATTTACGCAATGAGTTCTAGCCGACGAATTCGACGTACTATGCGAAGTTCGTCGTTCGTCCCAGATGTGCTTCTACCATTAGCCGTTAAGAATAGGAACAATAGTAAATTAAATAGTTTATTTTTTTTTAATGTAGAACAAATTTAAAATCGTTTGTTGCGGGAACTTTTTTTAAAGCAGCGAAAAAGAAAGATGGCGTTTGTTAATATCTTTTTATGGACATTTTAGCTATGGCATGTATAATTTGATATTTGCAAAAAAAATTTAAAAAGTCATAACCTAATGAACATGGAGTGCATTAAATCAAATTGAAGCATTAGAAATGTTTGCGCTTTAAAGGGTTTAATTTGATTTAAAAAAGTTCAGTTTGGACTGCAAATTCGAATAACGAAACGATAAACGTAAAAAAAATTTAATTTTTGCATAAAAAATATTTTACTTTGTTATTATCTTCTAATAAGCAAAATTTGAGACACCTCGAATTTTTCTCACGATTAGTATTTTTATTTTAAGAGAGGCCTTTTTGACTTTTGACTAATGCTAAATTCGTTAAAAGCTAATTAGTTTTCTACTTTCAGATACTCATCTTAATCTTTATTCCCTTAAATCGTCAATTTGGTGTTCAAACATCTGGTTGTCAATTTCTGTTTTGGTTGTTTTTGACCATCCTGTCAACAGCACGTTGTCGTAGCGAAGTAAGAAGAGAAAGACTTCGTGCCGATGCTGCCAAAGCCGTTCCAAATGCTGATTTTTCTTGGGATGAATACAAATATAACAGTTTTATAGCTTATTTTGCCTTCTGCTGTGGTATGCTGGTGCTTAATTGTTTCGCTGATGCCGAACCTCGTATAACTAAATATGAACGTAAAGGTAATGAAATACCAGAAGTTTCGGCCAGTTTTCTTTCACGTATAACGTTTCAATGGTTTGACATCATGGCTTGGCGCGGCTATCGTAATCCCTTGGAAGAGAAAGATCTATGGAAACTTAATTCGCAGGATAGCTGTAAAGAAGTTGTGCCTATGTTTGCATACTATTGGAATAAAAATATGCGTAAATATTTTAAAGCAGAACCCAATCAACCCAAGATGCAAGTTATTAAAGATAAATTGACATTTCAAAATCCTCATGGCCCCAAGACGGGTAAAAAGAAGGGCACTGTTTCTGTTACCCCTCCTATTGTGAAAACATTTGGCGGTGTGTTCTTTTTCGGTTCTGTGATGAAATTAATGTCCGATATTTTGACTTTTGCACAGCCACAAGTGTTGCGTTTGATTATTGGTTTTGTGGAGGACTATAATAAAGATGATGGCGAACCACAGCCCAAATGGAAGGGCATATTTTATGCTATATTACTTTTCGTATTGGCTGCTGCACAAACTGTTATTTTGGGTCAATATTTTCATCGCGTGTTAATTGTGGGTCTACGTATTCGTACCGCTTTGATTAATGCCATCTATCGTAAGGCTTTGGTCATTTCAAATGCTACCAGCAAGGAGTCAACTGTTGGTGAAATTGTCAATTTAATGGCTGTGGATGCACAACGTTTTATGGATTTAACAATTTATTTAAATATGTTGTGGTCGGCTCCATTTCAAATTAGTTTGGCGTTATACTTTTTGTGGCAACTTTTGGGTCCTTCTGTCTTAGCTGGGGTGGCTGTGATGATTATTTTAATTCCAGTCAATGGCATTATTGCCAATCGCATTAAAACCTATCAGACTAGCCAAATGAAATACAAAGATGAACGCGTTAAGTTATTAAGTGAAGTTTTGAGTGGTATTAAGGTAGGTTTTTTTTGTTTTCTTTATTTATTAAAAATATTTTGAACTTTTTAATTAACTAACACAAGGTTATAAAATTATACGCCTGGGAGCTAAGTTTTGAAAAACAAGCCTTAGAAATTCGTGAAAATGAAATCGCTTCCTTAAAATCAACAGCCTTCTTGGATGCCAGTACCTCATTTTTATGGTCTTGTGCACCATTTTTGGTAAGTTTATAAATCTCCAAACTTTTGTACAAATTCTTCCTTGAACATTTTAAATTATTATTACACTACGGTGCAAAATTATAAGTACGTGTTGTTTAAAGAGATTTTTTATATTTAAAATAAACTAGCTGACCCAGCAAACGTTGTTTTGCCACACAATTTATTTCTAGTTAAATAAAGAGAAATAAAGCTCTTTATACCATGATCACCAATGAAAATGTTTGTTACATATTGAAAAGTTAAACATTAAAAAGTGATGTATTTTTTTTTTATTCTGAAGTATGAAAATCAAACAGAAATAATCAATTTACATTACGAAGAGCAATTGTGTGTACGATATTTTTTATCAGTCCATCTTTAGCCATCACAAATAAGCTCGATGGCGAAAACATGCCACGTATAATTGTCCGTGGAAAAAACATGGGGTGCCCAAATCTAAGTAGCAGACAGACATTGTTTGGCCTTGCGACTTATTAATCATTACAAATGCTTATCTAATAGGAAATTAAATGCGTTTGAATTCAATTAGGATGTCTGCGGCAATCATTTGGTCTCGGAATTTACCATTCAAAATTGCAGCTTCGATAACGTTTTTCATAAATTTTTTAACGACCAATAGTGCCGGTTCACACAAGTCAAGTTTGACTCGTCAAGTCTTGAGCTTTTAGGAAAGAAGGGTAAAGAGAATGCCATTTCATTTCCCTTCTCTCCTAAAAACTCAAGACTTGACGAGTCAAACTTGACGTGTGTGAATCGGCACATAGTAGTGTACCATTGCATAGCCGTGGTGGATTCAAATTCCAAAGTAGAAAAAAATTTGTCAAAAAATACATAAACTGCTCAAAAGAGTCGATTAATTAATTAAGAAGGTATAGAAGGGGATGCTTTATTTTACGCCGAAAATGTTTAAATTTATAGCCGTTAGTTCCTTCAAGACTTGAAACTATCATTGAATAATCAATTAAGACGACATGGGTAGAGGAAGGTTTTACCCCTTTTTCCCTATTTTACACCCTTATTGTTGGAAATGTATATCTTAAAGTTCCTTTAGATATTACAGTGTCTGCGTGCCAAATTTTAGGAAAACCGGTTGATTAGTTAATAAGATATATTGAGGGGGAGTGTTTGCCCCTATCTCATGCCCTACATTATAAAAAAAGGATAGACTATAGTTCCTTCTAGATGTTACACTATTTGCCTACCAAATTTTAAGAAAATCGGTTGATTAGTTAGGAAGATAATGGGAGGAGGAGCTTTTACCCGTTTTGCCCTATTTTATGCCCTCTAGCAATATGAAATATACATTAAGATCTATTCCGAATGTCACTGTACACTAGACCGGGTCGACCTCCATACAAAAAAAAAAGTTGTGCCAGTTACCCCCTAGAATGAAAGATATGTCAATGAAGTTTATAAAACAGGAAAACATTTTTTTTTGTCACTCCCCAAAATACAGCACTTTTGGTTTTTTATATGTAGCGCTGCCATTTAAAGTCCGATCTAATCATATCACATATCGTTGTTTATGGCTTGACAGTGGCTTCATTTTTGCCTTTGCTGACTTTTCAATCCGACTTCAAACTCTGGGCGCCACTTATGCCATCTCGGATCCTTCCCCCAAATGTAAATTTTTTTAAACGTGCCAAGAAAGTCCTTGTAAAACTAAGTATGTCTAGCTTTTATTATACTAACTTCTATGCCACGCCTCAAAATTGAGCCCCTTTTTCTTTTTCACATACATATTACATTAAACCAGGTAGAACCCAATACAAAAACCAAAAAAAAATTCCAGCAGCGACTTCATGGAATAAAAGTCTTATTTATTAAGTTTCAAGATTTTACAAAATTTTTTACCACGCCCTAAAATGCAGCTATTTCTGTTAAAAACACATACATATGTATATAGAATCGCCAATTGAAGTCTAATCTCATCGTTTCGTATATCATTGTTAATGGCTAGAATATGGCCTAATTTTTGTATTTAGTGCTTTCAATTACATTTAAAAATAACGACCAATTTCACCAAATTCAGTTTAAACTTATTATTCCTTTAACCTCCAGTTAAAATGTTTCTGACAGTTATAACTCATAGTTAATTATTATATCTAACTGAACTTGGTGAAATTGTCCGTAAAAAATTTAAATTTTATTTGAGTTCAAATGAATGCTTCGGCAAAAATTCTGGATTTTAAATGACAACAATACATAAATTTCCACATTCATTATTTTGATAAACATTTTTATTACAGGTATCATTGGTCACATTTGCCACTTATGTATTAATTGATGAAAATCATGTACTCGATGCAACTAAAACATTCGTATCATTATCATTATTTAATATCATACGTTTTCCATTATCTATGTTACCCACGCTGATTTCAAATATAGTTCAAGTAAGTATTTTTCCTTCCCTCAAAGAAAATTTATTTGTATTTATGTCAATGCCTAAAAACATATCGACTCCGATTTGCAAAATTATCGTCAAGGCTAGTTTAAAACTGAAGTAATATCCCTGCAAATAAAAGGACTAGTCCAAACACGCTTGTAAAATGTAGCCCACAAGGGACTAGGACTACTCTAAAAGTAACACAATCGTATGGAAAAACATGGTATATTTAACATTACGATATCCTAGGGCAGGACCATATAACCCAGCTTTGGGTTACAAAGGAGTATTCTTTAACTACTCCATTATACATATACACAAGAGGATAAGTTCTAACTTCGTTTAAAAATGAAAACATGTCGTTAAAAAATGAAGACATTTCGTCTCACTACAAACACTTTTTAACAATGACATGGTCCATGCTTGCATTACATCGTACCATTCCATGGAGTAGTTTATTTAATCAAATTGGATCAGGTGGTCCAATATTATTTGCAGGGATGTAAAAGTGTGAATTCAATTTGTTACGAAAGAAAATTTGACATCCCATACGGCTTCTCTAAACAATAATGATTTTTCATTGGATCAGGGTTGTATTTTAACAAAAGCCTGTTAAAGTGTAAAAGTGTGAATACAAACTAAAATGTTAAATAAGATTTTTTGACAATCGAAACAAAAATCATTTGATTTCTATCTGACAAAGTACATATTATGGAATACGTACGACTTGTGTGATAACCAGGGAAACCATAAATATGCAATTGCATGTTTTTTCTTGTGCGACCAATGAAGGCACAAACAATATATTTATCCGTTTTAGAGCCTTTTATGAATTTTGGCATCGATTTGTTATTTTTGCATATTTTACCGTTTGCAGCATTTTGTGGATAATTTAGTTTAACGAGTATTTTTGCAGCATTTTTAATAATATTTTGCCTTTTTAAGGCATATTTTGAGACTTGTTAATTTTTTTTTAGATGCCTACAAGAGATTTTACAGTAAATAAAAAAAATTTTTTTTTCGAAGTTCTGTTCCTTAAATTTCGCAATCTACATTTAATTTTTAATCTCAAATTGTAAGACAAAGCAGTTTGCCATTAAGGATAAATGTTATGCGATGTGTGTAATGCATAGAAATGTAGACCAATCTTTTCGTATACCGATCGACTTAAAATCACTTTTTAAAGTAATCTACGATGTCCATCCGTCCGTCTGGCTGGTTGTCTGCCTATGTTAACCTCGTGCGAAAAGTACAAGTTCCAATTCTGATAAATGGTGGGAATCGGCCTATAGTTTTACATATTTTAGCATAACAACTTCTTTACAAATTAGACTCTTTGTGTCCGTAAACCATCTTATTACGTTGGTATTTAGATTCAATTCGCACCAAAAATATTTTACTGCAAATTAATTTCATTTCAAATCATTTAAATGTTTAGCTTCCTTTTAAATGTTAACATTTAACAGCGATAATATTTTTAAGTTTTTTTTTAAATATTGTTGTTAAATTTGGTCTTCAAATGAGCAATTTTTGATTTTTTAGGGCATATTTTTAACATTTTTCAGAGCAACTTTTCCAGTTTTCACTGCATATTAAATGCGCATAAAACGCGTTTTTAGAGCATATTTCTGGTTTCCCTGGTGATAACCGTAAGCCACATTTTCAAAAAAAATTTTCAAGTGTAAAATAAAAAATTTTATGGTCGTTGTTATAGTTGTTAATAAATATCTTAATTATTAACAACGTCAAATAAATAAGGTGTTCGATTTGATCGTGACTAATTCAAATTTTTTGTGTTATACAAATTGATCGTAAGCGAAACGCAGGGGAAGATTTAAAAAAATGTAAATAATTCGGGACTTTGTAAACGGTTAGCCCGATTTAACTTAAATTACGGGTGCTAATTAAAGACTTGTATTTGATTTAAAGTTTATGATTTGGAATCTATAGAGATATCAGGAGGTATTCGATAGGTTTTTTTATACCTCGATCAACTTTTAAAGCTACCATCGATTTCAAATTACAGAACATATCCGTATGTTTTTAAGTGAATTGTTATATCTTTTCTAAATAAACTACATAAAAAAATGTAATAAATGTGTTTTAGAGATCTATTGAAGTTTTTAAAATCTTTACGCAGATTTGTTGATGAAAAATTGTGGTTTTTTTTTTGCTGATTTTACCTCTAAAAGTTCTGGCAGCACTGGTGCATATACGCATCGAATGCACGAAGTACGATTAATCGGGGTTTCCGCATACACCAATTAGCGCCAAAAACTGAAAAACGTTGCTGTTCGTCGCCGTCTCGTTTTTGAATATTTTTGTTCCTAATTTTCTTAATTAATTTTTTTAACTAGTTCCCTATTCCTTCCAAATCAAATTTAATAATTTCCAGCACAGATTCAAAAAAATGACGTTTCAAACGAAAATATTCTTTAAATTTCGTCTCAAATATCGACCAATTAAGATATTTGGCCCAATAATGAGTAAAAATTCTCCGGGAGTTTTCTCCATCCTCCCATTTTTCCCATGTTAATTCTATTGTAAAAATGGGAAAAGAAAAAAAACTCCAGGGGAATTTTTCAGTTTTTGTTTTCGGCGCCAATTACGGTGTATGCGGAAAGCCAGCTTTGTATGTTTTAACTTCTTCATTACAACTATTAACAATCTGTTTATTTAAAAAAAACACACTTTTGTATAGACCCAAGTTTCGGTGAAACGTATTAACAAGTTCATGAACAGCGAAGAATTAGATCCCAATAACGTACAGCACAATCCAAAAAAAAGTGAGTTTTAGTAAAAATTATTTTAAAGATAATTTTCGTAAAATATATGTATAATAAAAAATTGTTTTCCTTTAGCCAATCCTTTGTCCATTGTCGATGGTAGTTTCTCCTGGGCAGGCAATGCCGTAACGTTGAAAAACATCAACATTGAAGTTGAAAAAAATACCCTCTGTGCCATTGTCGGTACCGTAGGTTCGGGCAAATCATCTGTAATCCAAGCCTTTCTGGGAGAAATGTTAAAAATATCGGGTAGTGTTAATACTGTAGGCTCTATTGCGTATGTGCCGCAACAAGCCTGGATTCAAAACGCCACCTTTAGAGAAAATATACTCTTTGGCAAGCCATACAATCGCAAGCGTTACAACCGTGTTATTAATGCCTGTGCCTTAAGAGCTGATATTGCTATGCTATCGGCTGGTGATAAAACCGAAATTGGTGAAAATGGTATTAATTTATCGGGTGGCCAAAGACAACGTATTTCCTTAGCCAGGGCTGTGTATAGTAATGCTGATCTTTACTTTTTGGATGATCCTCTTAGTGCTGTCGATTCGCATGTGGGTAAACACATTTTTGAAGAAGTTGTTGGTCCTAGCGGTCTCCTGGCTAAGAAAACTAGAGTTTTGGTTACTCATGGTATAACGTTCTTGCCACAAACCGATAATATTTATGTCATGAAATCGGGTGAAATTAGTGAGGACGGTACATATCAAGAATTGCTAAATAAAAAGGCTGATTTCTCCGATTTTCTTCTGCAACATATACAAGCGGGTAACGAAGATGTTGAAGACTTAGATGTTATTGAACAACAATTGCAGGGTACTTTAGAATCGGAAGAACTTAAAGGCAAATTTGATAAAGTTATCAAATTGGCTAGAACTGAAAGTTTTTTAGATTCTGTGTAAGTTTTTTTAATTTTAAGACATTTTAAATGTAAAACACAAAGATTTTTATTTATTAATAGCTCTGTGCGTTCCCTCGAAAGTGGCAGGACTAGCTTGAGACGCCGTCGCTGTGCAAGAAAAGATTCAGAAATATCTTGTATTTCAAATGCATCAACCATCAAATTACAAATTGAAGAAGAAGGCAAACTTATTGAAAAAGAAAAATCACGTACTGGTGGGGTAAGTGAAAAATTGTGTCTATTGCTTGACAAAGAGAATTTCCATAAAACAATCAGAGTCTAGATAAAACGGGTAGTTATTTTTAAATTTGCGGTTATGTACATACAGTGATGCCAATTTAGCCCTTTTTGGTCTAGATTTAGCCCGTTTTTAAATACCTAAAACGAGAAAAAAAGTTTGCTCCACAAAGTTTGCCTTCAAACCCATTTATTCAAATGTAATTAGTTTGCATATGACTATCTCTTTACAAGAATATGATATATCGCTCATTTGCTGCAAGACCGGCATAAATCAAAAAATACAATTTTGGAGTTAGCAAAATTGTTCGCTATGTTTTTCTTTATATTGTGTATAAAATTCATCTTTATATCTCTTATACTTTCCCGATTTGAAGAGAATGCATCGTTATTTTTTCTAAGTGATTAGAGCAAATCAAAAACTTTAAACGCGTTTATCTCGAAATGGATTTTTTTGACTTATGACGGTCTTGCAGCAAATAATCGATTTTAACTCTTCTAGTCAACAACATTAGCCTCAAAGAAAGTTTTTTGCTAAAATTTATATTTTAGAAAATAATAAACAATATACCATAAATTAAATTAGGGTCCGCCAAATAACTTTTTTTTTTGAAAATGCTATAAAAAAAAAAATACTGAATATTTTCTCAAATTTCTTTTTTGTTGTGGTTCTTTTTTATTATTTATTTGAAAGTACAATCCTATTGTGTGCAGCTGTATTTCACCAATGGCTTCACGAATATTGTCCTTTAAAGCGTCAATTATCTCTGGCTTGTCGGCGTAACACTTATCTTTGACGGCACCCCACAAATAATAGTCCAACGGTGTCAAATCGCAGCTCCGAGGTGGCCAAACGACATCAGCTCTGCGACTGATAATGCGATCTTCAAAAACAGGGCGCAAAACATCGAGTGTAGCTTCGGATGTGTGGCACGTAGCGCCGTCCTGTTGAAACCAAATGTTGCCAATATCCTCCTCTTCAATTTTTGTGAACAAAAAATCGTTCAACATGGCCCGATAACGATCGCCATTGACTGTAACGGCCACTCCTTGTCCATTTTCGAAGAAAATAAAGTTATATATTCTGGGTCCTTATGAAAAGCGAAGTTCACATCCGGTTGTCCGTCCGTCCGTCTGTCTGTTGAAATAGGCAGGGGGCCTGGTTGGTGTATATTTCTGTCAGGTACTCTTATTCGTGGTTATTCCAAAATACGCGTCGAAAAAGTGAACATTTACATGATAACAAAAACAAAATAACACCAAATTGACAAAAATTGTTTTTGTTTATCAAAATTTACAGTTTTTAAAAGAGAAAGAAACGCGTTATAACTCTCGCGTTAATTTTATTTTAGAATTGTATAGATAACAAAAACAATTTTCGTCACTTTGGTTTGGTTTTGTTTTTGTTTTCATGCAAATGTTCACTTCTTCGACGCGTATTTTGGAATAACCACGATTATAATTTTGCCAATGAAATTCAACCAGATCGGTCCAAAAATGGCTAAGATATGAACAAAAAACCGCGACTACCTTCAATTTTTCAATTTTTTCCCAAAAATCCCTTGTTTTTATTGTATTTTTATTACTTTTTTCTGCATTTCTGGAGAACGGCAGGAGCCAAAGTTTCCAAACTAGGTAGAAACATTCAGGTTATCAATACATACCATCCTACAAAATATGGGCGGGACTGGATAAGTGGGCGTGAAACCTCCCGTACAAAAAATATCAAAAATTTTATAAAATCCTGGATTTTTGGACTGTTATATGAGCTATGGTAAGGCTTTATATATTAATCTCGGAAATCTTTGGTAGAAAGTGTTTCCTGAGTATTTTGGAAAAATCGGTTCAGATACGGAAAAGTTATGGTCAAAATAATTTTACTTTTTTTAAAAAAAGCTTTATCAGAATCCAAAGATCTTACCGAGTCCAACGTTTATAGTTAAAATTAATGGAAAATTTGTTCTTTAGCACGTCGGTACATTAATCTGTCAAATCGGTTAAAAAATGGGCAAGTTATGAAAATGGGCTAAAAAACATCAACACTTTTATATAAACCTACAATTTAAGGCTGGCATATCACCTCTGGACACGATTAATTTTTTATTATTAATTAATTAATTAATTTTTCTTTAAAAATCTTGACTAACAGCCAGGGGTGGCAGAAGATTTTGATAAATCGGCATATTTAAAAAAAAAAAAAAATCGGCATTACCGGCACTTTAATTTAAAAAAAATCGGTAAATTTAAAATACCTCTTTTAAATACAATAAATTATATTAAAACATCGGCAATTTTAAGTATAACATATTTTCTAGAAAACTCGGAAAAAATACCCACATATACACATATACTACGTATAGTTTAGAAAAACTAAATATAAGAAACACAAATTAATTTTGCTTCAAAAATCTTGTCTAACAGCCAGGGGTGCCAGAAGATTTTTAGTATAACATAACTAAATACAGTATTCCACGGATAATTACCTCGACAAAAATGCCAAACTTTTTGGGTAATTATGCGGGGTGAGCATTTAAACGAATACGCTTAACTACCTCGTTGAGGTAATTATAAGAATACGTTTAACTACCTCATTGAGGTAATTAAGCGAATACGTTTAAAAATCTCAGTGAGGTAATTATTTACTAGGTATTTTTTTACTAGATATCTTAACTTTGATGTATGAAAAAAGTGTAGACAAAGGAATTTTTACATGTATCAGCTAAATCTAAAGATAAAGCAATTTAATGCAATGGAATTTGCTGTTTTAAATTTTATCTGTAATGCTTTTTGGGATGTCTTGTCATATCCTACTTACAAAAGCGTACTCATACATTTAAACTTATGATCATGGAAACCGTAAATATGCAGTTTCATGGTTTTTCGTGTGCGACAAATAAAGGCGGAAACAATATGTTTGTCCGTTTTAGAGCTTTTTATGAATATTGGTATCGGTTTGTGGATAAATAGCATATTTTAGCTATTGATGCATTTTTGCACACATATTTCACGTTTTTTAAGCATATTTTAATACATGCTCAGCAAATAAAATAAATTGCTTTAAATTCTGGTTAACAGATGAATTTTCTGTTGCTTTAATTTCGCCATCTACATTTAATTTCTATCCACAATTTTAAGCCAAGGCAAGTTTTCGCTAAGAAGATAAATGTTATTCCAAACTGTAAATTTTTTTATATATGTATGCAAAAATTAGGAAAAAACCAATTATATAAATTTGTTCTGATACATAGAAATATAGACGCATCGTTAAGTAAACCGATCGAATCAGAATCATTTTTTAAAGCGATCTTTTCGTGTCCATCCGTCCTTCTGGCTGGTTGTATGTCCATGTAAACCTTGTGGGGAAAGAAAAGTTTTTAGATAATTTGATAAAATTTGGTAAATACATTTAATTGTCATAATAACGAAACCTATGTTAATTGTAAGAATCGCTCTATAATATCACATAGTCCCCATGCAAACTTCTTTCTTTATTTCCATAAACCATTTTGTTATGTTCGTATTAAAATTAAATTTGGCCCAAAATATCTTACTGCAAATTAAATATGGTTGAGTCGGTAAATATTCAAGCTATCGGAGTCGAAATAAAATATTCAAGCTATTTCATCTTTTCAAATGTTAATATAATTTAAAATTTAGCGACCTTTCCTTTAATCCCTTTAAGACAAAATATCTCATATATTTGGTGTATCTAGATAATATTCAACACAAAATAACTCTTATATGAAAATTACCTTATAACCAGAGTTCAGAGAAAGTCATATGTGATCGCTCATATTCAACCATTCTTGAATTTTTTACATAAATGAAAAATGTAAAATATGTAACTTTTGTCACAGTCATAAATGAATTGTTAATATTTCGGCAAATTCATTCATGTTTTTGAGGAAAAATCCAATTTTGCCTTTCTTCAGTCATGTAAAATGAGGAAAAAAAAAGTTTTAAAAACGATCCTCACTAGTAATGTTGTTGTTGCTCGACAGTTTGCATGACTACAGCTCGAAATGCCTGTGTGTGTATTTGTTTGTGTAAAATATTTTTGGCAAAGGCAACCAGCCAAAGTGTCTGTTGCATTTTTTGTAGGAAAAAATTATTGGAAAAAAATTAAAAGAACTGCACATATCGTCATCTTAAATGCAGAATAACATAACATTTCATAAGTTTACATGCAGAGCAAAAAAACTTTGTAAAATATTAATTATTTGAGATTTAAAATCAATTTTAAATATTTCAGATAAAAATGCGATAACCCATATATTTTTGAAGAAAAATATCATTTTTATTATTTTTTAAAATGTGTTAATATTAATTTGTATTTTTTGGAAACAAAAAGACATATCGTAAAAGAAAGTATATTAGTATTAAGTGAAACAAACATATAATATATTAAATTATTAAATATTTGTGTTTAATTACCGGAAAATGGAATATATATATAAATATATGATAATCACACGATTAATATGTAGCATCATAAGGATTGCGTTGACATGTTAAATAAGTTTGCTTTTCTGATGCAGCGCAGGCAGTAATGCATTTAACAATGTGAAGAACTTATATTGTTATAGATATTATGACATACCTATTATTTATAATTTTTTTTATTGATTTTAATTACTTATAAGTAGTGGTTTAAACTAAAATATGTACTTCATTAAATTTAGCTATGAATTGATTTTAAAAATACATCTTTTTCATTCTTATCTAAACGTATTTTGATCTCCATAAAATTATTAATTATCTTAATGAATTTTTTTTACAATGAACAAATTTTGCAAATAAATATTTGACTCATATTCATTCATACCTATTTGTCTCCAGTTCACGAATTATTTCAAAATAACTCTGCATCATATACTTTCAAAGCTAATGCAACAAGTTAATTTTAATTAGGTAATTTATGAAAAATATAAATAAGATGGAAAGAGTAGTCCAACCTAAGAGGTAGTTGTTGAATAGCAGCTCCGGTATTTAGTAAACGTAAAATTGGACAAAGTAGTACTTCTCCAAAGAAAGATATTATTAGAATTTAATAAAGCTGACGAATTAACAAAATATAGCTAAACAGTCTATATTCCACTACTTATTTAAAAAAAACATTGCGTTTGATCTAAAAATTTATAAAAATTGTCTTTTTTTTAAGGATATTGATGAAGGGCCACTTGGAAGAATGCAATTCTAACACAAAAAAAACCCCGAAAATTTTAAATAAACTAATAAAAATATTTCTTTTGTATTATACAACTTTATATTTTATGGTCCCATACAGATTTATTATAGGGAAGGTTCGACTAAATTTAATTTATTAAAAAGGAAATACATATGTACATACATATATAAACTCAAAAATCTAAGGACCTGCAGATGTTGTCATTTAATTCTTGGAAATTCTTAGCGTTTGGGAGTGCAATGGGGTAGGCTACACAATTTCAAGATTACTAACGGTTCGGTTCTCCTACTGTCACATTTGCTTTTATGTGTAGAGGTTATTTACACATAAATTGTAGCAGAACAAGACCTTTTCATTTTTTTTTTAATATTTTTACTGACTTAAGAAAAGTGTTTTCAAAAAAAAAAAAAAACCCACCGACGCGATTGGTACAGAAACCAAAATATTTTTACAAGCACAAAATACCAACAAGTTCTTGTGGCTATTTTTTCTCTTAATATTTCTGCCTTTAGGTACGTCTTTTTAACGAAACGAAAAAGTGACCTTTTTAAAGGCATCAAAGAATTTTTATTTTTCACAAACAAGACACATATCGTTAGCTTAAATGCAAAACAATGAAGATATTATTGGAATATTTGAAATTGACTTGTTTTGTTGATTACAATTCACGTTACAACATATTTTTATAAAATTTTAAACTTCTATCTAAAAAAATAACCAAGTTATTTACAAAATGAAAAATTAAGTGTTATCAAATACATATGTATATCATTGTTCTTAACAACATAATGTATAATCACACTCAAGAAAAAAATTAGCAGAGTTTTTAATTATTTTTATAAGAACACATTTTTTTTACAACATCAAAATTGGGTGATCTGTTTGATTACTGTTACTACGGTGCTAGTGAAATTTGTGATCAAATAATAATTAATAATAATAATTTTCAGTATAGCATAAGAAAAAATAAAAAAGTGCTGTAAAATTAAAAGAACCGAACCGTTAGTAATCTTGAAATTGTGTAGCCTACCCCATTGCACTCCCAAACGCTAAGAATTTCCAAGAATAAATGACAACATCTGCAGGTCCTTAGATTTTTGAGTTTATATATGTATGTACATATGTATTTCCTTTTTAATAAATTAAATTTAGTCGAACTTCCCTATAATAAATCTGTATGGGACCATAAAATATAAAGTTTATAATACAAAAGAAATATTTTTTATTAGTTTATTTAAAATTTTCGGGGTTTTTTGTGTTAGAATTGCATTCTTCCGAGTGGCCCTTCATCAATATCCTTAAAAAAGACAATTTTTATAAATTTTTAGAATAAACGCAATTTTTTTTTAAATAAGTAGTGGAATATAGACTGTTTAGCTATATTTTGTTAATTCTTCAGCTTTATTAAATTCTAATAATATCTTTCTTTGGAGAAGTACTACTTTGTCCAATATTTACGTTTACTAAATACCGGAGCTGCTATCCTAATTAAAATTAACTTGTTGCATTAGCTTTGAAAGTATATGATGCAGAGTTATTTTGAAATAATTCGTGAACTGGAGACAAATAGGTATGAATGAATATGAGTCAAATATTTATTTGCAAAATTTGTTCATTGTAAAAAAAAAATTCATTAAGATAATTCATTTTATGGAGATCAAAATACGTTTAGATAAGAATGAAAAAGATGTATTTTTAAAATCAATTCGTAGCTAAATTTAATGAAGTACATATTTTAGTTTAAACCACTACTTATAAGTAATTAAAATCAATAAAAAAAATTATAAATAATAGGTATGTCATAATATCTATAACAATATAAGTTCTCCACATTGTTAAATGCATTACTGCCTGCGCTGCATCAGAAAAGCAAACTTATTTAACATGTCAACGCAATCCTTATGATGCTACATATTAATCGTGCGATTATCATATATTTATATATGTATAGGTATATATTCCATTTTCCGGTAATTAAACACAAATATTTAATAATTTAATATATTATATGTTTGTTTCACTTAATACTAATATACTTTCTTTTACGATATGTCTTTTTGTTTCCAAAAAATACAAATTAATATATAATAACACATTTTAAAAAATAATAAAAATGATATTTTTCTTCAAAAATATATGGGTTATCGCATTTTTATCTGAAATATTAAAAATTGATTTTAAATCTCTAATAATTAACATTTTACAAAGTTTTTTGCTCTGCATGTAAACTTATGAAATGTTATGTTATTCTGCATTTAAGATGACGATATGTGCAGTTCTTTTAATTTTTTGCCAATAATTTATGCCTGCTAAAAACAGCACATACATTTTGGTTCACCATGGTGCTGCAACCAACAAATAATTTTACAAAACAAAACACACACACATGCTTTCACGTTGCCCAGCGGGAAAAATTGCCAGCGCTTTCACTTTGCAGGCCTTAAAGAAGGTTTACAACTGTATTTTTAATAAACTTTTACTTATTCCACTCTGCATTATTTTAAAAGTTCTTTTAGAATAGTTTTTATTAAATATTTTAGAAATTGAGATTTTCTATTCTAAGATAAGGCCTGTCGAAATCGTTTTATTAGTAGCTATTTTGGAATTTGTAGCAAGTTTAATTATTAAATTACTCACTTCACATTATTAGCAACAACAATAACACTGGGATAAAGCTTTATTCTTAATTATTTTTAGAAGACCTTTAAAGTAGGTCCAATGACATACTGTGTAAATTAGAAATACAGTTGGAATGCGACTGAAAAACTTTATATCGCCAATAAGGCATTCTATAAGGCCTCTTTACTTCTTCATTTTCCCGCTGTTAATGGACGGGCAAATCGCGTTTTTTTCTATATGAGGAATTTGAATGTGAATTTTTTAAATTTTTCATATCTGACAAATTCACATATGAATTTTTTTGTTTGCTCATTTTTCATGAATGAGGAAATTCAAAATATTTTTTTTCCTCACCCTCATGAATGAGAAAAAGCAGTACAATTTAAAATTTTTCACGCTCGCTCATGACTGAAAAATGAGCGAACGTTTCGGTACTCTGGTTTTAACCATGAATGTTTGGAATGTCATCGGCTGACAAAAACAAAGTTTTGTTTTAAGGCAGGGGTTTCCATTTCTTTGCACAATTGTGCAAACCACTACAAACACATATTTTTATGCTCTTCAATTCAGTCGTCGGTGTGACTTCGACAAGTGTACATGTTTAGCGGATGCTATATTATTTTGTTTCAGCTTACACTCAAAAATATTGTGCGGTCAAAAATGCTTTAGGTAACATCCAATGCCTTGCGTGCAATATTTAGAGTCTAAATTTTAAGACTTAAATGCATTTCTATTTAATTTTAACATAATTTAAATTGTTGAAAATATTTAGCAGCAAAGCTAACGTAAATTTTATTAAGTAACTTTTTTTAACAATAACATTTACTGCAACGTTTAAGCTAACGATATGTGTTTTGTTTGTGAAAAAAAATTCTTTGATACCTGTAAAAGGGTCCCTTTTGCTTTCTTTAAAAAGACGTACCTAAATGCAGAAATTATTAAGAAACAAAATTGCCAAAGGAATTTGTTGGTATTTTGCTTGTAAAAATATTTTGGTTTCTGTACCAATCGCGTTGGTGGGTTTTTTCTTTCTTTAAAAACACTTTTCTTAAGTAAGTAGAAATATCAAAAAGTAATTTCAATTTTTGGGAATACAAAATTTTTAATTTCAAAAGTTTTTGTTATTCGTGCTCAATTCCCAGTTTTTATTCTTGATAAAAACACTTGAAATTTATTGTTGATGGGATAAGCTATTCCTATGCGCATTTCACTGGTTGCTTAGGCCAGATCATCAGGAAACTTCATCCATAAAGATTTTAGAAAAACTAAAGACATTAAACCAAATAAAAATGTTAAACGTATAAGACTTATAGCAACAGTTCTACTTGTAATAATATCAAAGCTTAAACAAAACAACATCAACAATAAACAGTGACTTTATCTCATCTTACATTCCCCGCTACAATTAGTTGAAATTCTCTCAACATTAATTATCAAGAATAAAAACTGGGAATTGAGCACGAATAACAAAAACTTTTGAAAGTAAGTAGAAATATTTAAAAAACAAGTAAAAAAGTCTTGTTTTGCTACAATTTATGTGTAAATAACCTGTACACATAAAAGCAAATGTGACAATAGGTAAAATGTTTGGGTAAGAAGATATGTTTTATTGATGTATTAATGAAACTTTATTGTTTCGCACTATTTTTATTGCTTACTTTTTTAAGGAGCATATAGACGACATGTTTTTGTCATCTGACATGTCAAATTTTCAAGTCACATGTAATTGTGCATGTCTGTCAAAATCGCTCTTTTACGTAAGGTTTATAATATTCGGTCACAAACGTACATGTAATTTGCTTCTGACATTGTCTCTGTTTTTTTCGCATTGTTATTGCAGAAACCAAAGTAGTGCTCGGTTTTAAAACAGCTTGCTGCCGCCATGAAATTTTTTATTTGCGCCGTAAAATAGTTTAGCCATCTTAATATTTTTTTCTTTTAATTCAAAGATACCAATTTAGGATTTTATAATAAAACGGTTTTTATATATATATTCACATAAATTCTATTTAATGGAAAGATGATCAAACATATCTCGGTATTTTAAAAAATTAACTTCAGCCGGCTAATGATTCCGTCAATAGTGGACGCCGCTGCCGGTTTCTTCGCGCCATAGATTTCTGATGTCAGATGGTTTGTTAGAAGAAAATAGAGCACGCTCTAATTGAAATTTTGTCAGATGACTTTGCGTCTGACTTTTGCAGAAGCAAAGTTAAAAAGGTAACACACGACATGTATGTATTTTGCAGTGGGAAATTTGACATGTCAGATGACAAATACATGTCGTGTACGGTCGCCTTTATGCTACAATTATTTGACCGAGCCCAAAGAGTTAAGGCTCAGTAAGTCTTTACTTTCTGTTCTGTTACGAACCAGCTGATTTGTTTTTGTTATTAAAAAACCTGTGAAATTGATTAGTTGTTCTGTTCTGTTGCGGTTCAGTTTGATAAAATCAAGAACTTGTAAAGTAATTGTAAGTTACCGCAAAATAAATAATAAAAAATTCGTTAATTAAATTTTATTTCTTCAAATTTATGTGCATAAAAGTTATTGATATAAAAAAATGGATGGTGCAAAACTAATAAATTTGTCATAAATGGCTACAGTTGCTACAGAAAAAGAATCTTTTACAATTTTGAAACAGAACGGCACGGAACAGAACAGAAACAGAAAGTAAAGACTAATTCTGCCTTTAACCTTACTAATTTATGGTAATTATTAAACGTAACTTTGACCTGTTATAATGACTTTATACATTTTTGCAGGCAAACTCATGTGCACATTTGGTATTTTCTAAAAAGTTATGATATACCATTAGCTAGAATAAAAATGTATGCACAGATGTTTGAAGTATTAGCAACCCAACACCGTGAAAACCATTTCTATCATGAACTAAAAAAAAATTCATTGACGTGTCTCTCTTTATTCGGCACTACTTACCTATGCGAACAAATTTTTTCGGATTTAAAATTTATTTGTTCCAAGCAACGTAATAAATTAAGTTCATCCCATTTGAAAAGCATTCTACTATTACAAAACTGCCATAAAAGTATAAATTTAGAAGATTTTATTTTATAACTTGTAGAACACAAGGGGAAAAAATTAAAAATTGTTTGTGTTGATAGAAAATTTGTAGCAGTTCTTTACCAATTCAATGTCGCTGATTTTAAAACTGCACTTTTTTTCTATCAGCTGTGATTTGCGTGCAATATTTATTTTTTATGAATTTTTAAAACATAAAAATCTTAAATTTTTTACAATTGTTTGATAAGATATTTGAAACTGATTTAGAGTCAAAAAGCTTCTGAATAAAAAAAGTGTAGTTTTAAAATCAGCGGCATTGAATTGGTAAAGAATTGCTACAAATTTTTTATCAATACAAAAAATTTTTAATTTTGTACCTTTGTGTTATACAACTTATAAAATATATTACTAATATTTTATTTCGACTGTAAATATATGCATTCTCTCAATTTGCTTACTCTCTGGTACTCACTAACACACAACCAAAAAAATTTTGGAAATCCCTGTTTTAAGGTTAAAATTCATAAAGGAGATGTTTGTGCCGAATATTATCTAGATATTAACATCCATGTGAAACTTTTTGTCTTAAAGGGATTTCAGGTACGGTCGCTAAATTATTTATTAATGTTAACATTTAAAAAGAAGTTTAAGCTATTTAAGGATGGAAGCAAGTGTAAACCGGTTCGAAAATAGTTTAATTTGCAGTAAAATATTTTTGGGGATAATAATAATTAGATGGTTTACAGGCACAAAGAGTCTCATTTGGAAAGAAGTTTTAATGGGAAATATGTAAAACTTTAGACTGAATCTCACCATTTACGTAGACTTTGTCCTTATTCGTTCAAATAATCTACAAAATTGCAACTAATACTTTGCGCACAAGGCTAACATGGACAGACAACCAGTAAGACGGACGGATGGACATCGTAAGATCACTTTAAAAACAGATTCTGAATCGATCGGTATACTAAAAGATTGGTCCAGGGGGGTACTGTGTATTTCGATTCGTAAGAAATTATTTACGGATTCGAACAATTTGTACTGTGTATTACGATTTTCGTAATATTTGTTTCGAATAAACGGACGTTTTTATACTTTATTGAAAACAAAAAGATACCTTCTTAACAACCACTCTCTATTACGAACAAAAAGTTATCATCAAATTTCCCATTTTTTTCAAAAATACAACCTCTGTCATCGTTTCGAACAATTGCGAAAATCGTAATACACAGTTCAAATTGTTCGAACTCGTAAATTATTTTTTTCGAATCGAAATACGCAGTAACCCCCCAGATTTCTTCATTTTTGCTTTTATATAAATTCTGAAAGCTAAAATAACATTTATCTTAAAACTGCCTCACTATTTGCCCGTGGGTAGTTTTCCTCCAAATTTATGTTTTAATGTTTGTTTTTAAAATGGAGCTGCACTTTTTTATCTCAGTATTTTATTACATTGTTTTCCTAATTTTTATTTGCCTTTAAAATTAATTGTTTTTATCATGAATCGTATTCGTACCAAAAGTGTAGACTAGATTTACAAAAATGTATAAGTTATTCTCTGGTTTCAATGTCTACATATGTTCCCAAAAGAACTACCTATTCAATAGTACCAACGCTCTTGTTAAATTTCTATAGTAAATTACATTGTCAGGGGTATAATAAGTCACTAGTACTGGTGACTGTGTCCATAGTGAATCAGTACAGATTCACTAGTTACATTTCCTGCAGGATATTTAAAAAGAATCATAGAAAATTTTTGAATATATTCATATATGTGACCATCTCCGAGAATAGGGACCTAGTGTGTCAAAAAACGGGTTTGGACCTAAGAGTGGATTCTGATACCTAAAAGGGGGAAGAATAAGATAAAATGCGTTTTTCTTAAAACTTCATTTTCGCACACTAGGTCCCTTTTCTCGGAGAAGGTCACATACATATATCCAACCTATTTAATATTAAAAAATTTAAATTATTTTTTTGTAGTAAATTTAATTAAAAAATATCAAAAATACTGAACGAATCGGAATTTTTTTTTAGTATTGTAAAGCATTAATTTGAGTTTCACAATACTGAAAAAATAGTTTCGATTTGTTCAGTATTGACTGAAATAATAAGAAATAAAATTGCTTTCGAATCGAGAAAGTACTCTGTCTAGTGCTGGGATACTATCGATATTTTATACTATCGATATTTATCGATAGTTCAGATTTTACTTTCGATACTATCGGCCGAATGTTTGTACTTGTGCAGCAAAAATTTAACTAGTTTTTTTTTAAGCTACAGTTCCTTGTTTTTATCATTTTATTGAACGTATGTATATACGCACGTTATTTAAGATGACAGTTTTTGAAAAATTAATAAGTACTTTTCTGAAGGAAGCCAAGTAGCAGGGACTATAAGAAATTTACTTGCAACTTTAGATAATTTTATAAATTGGCTTTGATTCCCAACCCAAAAGGTAATCAATCTAGCGGACTTATCCTCTAATGGTCGTTCATTGTTTTGTCCTATGCTCGCAATTGCAATTGCATTTGGATTAGCATTTTTTTTCTACAACATTACAAAAATATTTGACATTTTAGTCCCTATGTAAACATGTACAAATTTCGACTTAAAAGCCTTTAATTAGCAGTAAAAAAGCACAGCTAAGCAATCCATGCCACCTACCATTCTTGTTGTTTGTAGTTATTGCTGTAATTCAGCGCAAATTAAAAATATCAAGTAAAAAATTGTGTTTGTATAGCTGCTGTTATATGTCGTCATAGCTGAATTTTAAATAATAATAATATCGATATTGATATTTTTTCTATCGATATTTTAAGACTATCGATAATATCGATAGTACTATCGATAGTTTCCCAGCACTAACTCGATCACGACAGCCGGAGTTAGGCCTCTGAACTAATTTTATTTTATAAAACTTAATAACACAAACATTTTAACAAAAAATCTTACTGCCTGTTTGTATTGAATTGTACTTGAATTTACGCGTTTAGTGCCCTAGGAGTTGGCATCACTGTGAACATATTAAAATTAAGAGATTTGTTAATCAAAATTCCACATGTTTATTTTTTTCAGGTTCAATTTGCTGTCTACAAACATTACATTAAGAGTGCTGGCATATTCCTCTCAATGGCTACGTTAATTTTTAACTTTGGATTCCAAGCATTCCAAATTGGTTCAAATCTGTGGTTGACTAAATGGTCAAGTGACAAAAATGTGGCCAACGATACGGGCCTTAGAGATATGTACTTGGGTGTTTATGGTGCATTCGGTTTTGGACAACGTAAGTTCGTTTTGTTGCATACTTTTTCTTATAGTTTTTGGTTTGATTTTTTTTTCTACTGTACTGCAAGTTCAACAATTTCGAAAGTTAACGTTTGCACTGAAATTTTTAATAAAAACCACTCAGTTTTAAACATTTAAAATTCTATACGAACGTTTACGTTCAAAACTATTGAATATGCAGTAAATTAAATGTTTGTATTATTTCAAACAGGGTTTAAAAAACTGCAGTCGAAACCAAAAACTGTCAAACAAGAAACGAAAATTTATGTATAAATTTTCGATTTTTGACTTGGTTTGACAGCCACTGTTAAGTTAACATTGTTAACATTTAATGAATCAGAAGTAAAAGCAACCGCTTTTTTTGCCAATGCCAATGAAGAAGTGGAAGAAATGGAAGTTTTTCTACTTTGACTACAGTTTTTTAAACGCTGATTTTAAACCGCTTTCAATGTCATTTGTTGTCTTTTTTTGTCTTATTGCTTTATATTGAGTCTATTCTGAATTGCTTTACTGCACTGCATCTGCTGTGCATCTTTGACTGACATTTGCATTAATGCAAGATGGTACTTTTACGAACGCGCAGCGCTTCAGATACAGCGCAGTTATGCATTTTCGAACAGGCCCTTTATTAATTTTATGTTTGCAATCTAAATTATTTCCTTGTTTTTTTTTATATGTTTTTGTTTTTTAATTATAATTTTACTTTTAATATTCTTAAAGTTTTCTTAACGACTTTTGGTTTTTCTTTAATCCAAATGGTTTATGGTGTTGGTGGACTTTAAAAAGTTTAAACCTTAAGGTAACATAAACAAAATAATTGGAGTAAACTCTACCTTAACAACTGACTTTATTTAAATAAGCCTTTGTAAACAAAATCAATTTTTAAGTTCAACTTAAAACGTTTGTAACTTCTCAAAACGTTTATAACTTTGTTTATATTAAAACCGGTCTTCCTAGTGTTTTCCCTACTCTCTTATTGCTCGAAAAATCTCGCCTTAAAACATTTTTTATAAAAACAGTATAGTATCTATAGTCCCTAAGACTTTCGGATGAATGCAGTATATGACAGGGGCAAATTATGGCCGACAAGACCCAGCACTAGATTTGGCAGTCAGGGAGGTATCTTTGAACCACTATCATAGGGTCATCGGAAAGTTAATATTGGGAAGGATAAATGGGATATCGTGTAACAGAATTGACTGTCAGATACTTTGCGCACTTGGATCTGAAGTACTGAAGTATATGCGGCCTACTTCAGCTAACTTCTGGCAATAATTAAGAGAACTGTAATTATTGTCATAACAGGACATTGGTTTCTTTATCAGTGCACATGTTCTGTAACTCCCGCGTCGAGAAACTTTTCGTTTGAAACGTGAGAAATGAAACAAAAATGCCATAATTTTACATTTTTGGCCTCACTTAGAAACACTTTTTTCTCACTTAACGAGAAACGATGGAATATTTTGTTTCACATGTTTTCAATGCGAGAAGTTCTCGCCAATGTTACATAACATGGGCACCGGTGTATGTTAAAATGGATAGAGGAATTTCAGACATCAACAGATTGTTCGGAGAAGTGCATGAACTCGAGACCATTGGGTATATTGTCCGCCATTGCCCTAGGTAAAGAGTGCACAGGGGTAGATGTCTAGGGAGCAATAATCTAAGGGATGTGCTATGTTGCGAACTTCAAGTTAGCATCTGTTGTATCATGAGAATAATCTGGCTATTCTACAGGTAATTTTTTAAGGGGCGAGTCTTGTCAAAAAAATTTTAAGATTTCTAAAATATTTCGCAAAAAGGAAAATCATAATAATTTAGAGCTTAGCGACATGAACAAGTAAATGTTCATAATGCTTAATTATTAAACATTTCCCAGACATGCCTTCTTTTCGAAATTAAAATCTATCCCCCTTATGCAAAAACACGTATAGTTCACATTAGTTAACCAACACATAAAAATCCATTCACTTTTGCTAGGCTTATGGCCATTTTCTCAATGTACCGTCAAACTGCCTGTTACTTAATGTCAACATAAATTTATTAGACCGATAAACTGTCTGTTAACAATTTTGGGTTTCTCAATATGCCGCCAAAAACCATCGTTTTAAGCTGGCAACACCGCTCAAAATACATGTAAAAGTTGGGAGTCAGCTGATTGAATTTATCTGTACGGCAAATTAAAAGAAAATAAATAATCGGCAGATGAGTGCTGGTTAGCTTTGCGACAGAATAGAAGCAAATGAGACATTGAGAAAACCAAATTTCTTTAATGTGCAGTTTTTCGTTGGGGAAAAAGTTAATCGTGTAATGAGAAAACGGCCATTAGTGTGTTAGTTAACTAATGTGAACTTGAAATTTTTTTGCATAAGGGGGTATAACTTTGAAGAACTTTAGTAGTCAATTTAAACAAAAAAAATTCAAAGACAAAATCGAAAATCCTCGCAAACTACCTTTTTTTTTATCCATTTTCACATTAAAAGTAGTAAAACAACAACAGGGGTAAAAATAACAATCTGTTCAAGGCACATTTAACAGGTTATATGCACTGAAGAAGTCTATGCTGGCTATCCCTTTCTTTTGTATGTGTTTTAAAATGTTCAATCTTTGACTACATAAAAAAAGGAACTCTAGGTTCATAGCGGTGCTACTTTGTATAAATGGTCCTTGAATCTGTGCAGTATTGAATTGTGATGCCAGATGTCTACTAAGCAAAACATAATCAGGAGTGTCATAGAAACCAATCTTATCGGTATTGGATTTTAAACCGACCGACAAAAAATACGTTGGTGTCATTGAATCCAATGTTATCCTTTTTTTGTTCGAACTAAAATAAGTGTCGGTTTGAGGTGTCACAGATATCATTGGTTATTGGGTTTTTTATTGGAAATAAAATAGTTGTTTTTATTTTATTTTTTCAACAGTAAATAAAATTGGTAAAATAGTATTTTTTGCATGCTTCCGGTAGTCTCCGGCAGTGGGCTGCTGCAAATTAACAAAAGTTTTCTTCTCACTTTTTCTGGAAACAGCAAATATGCACCAACAGCACTGGCCATTTTATTTATTTATAACGTTTAACAACAAATTTGTTGATAGTTTTAATAAATTCGCTTTATACCTACATATTTTTACAAAACAATAAAATTACACAAATGCAATGCTAGCAATACAACGATGTCATTTATTCATGCATATGTTAACTGTATTACCACTTCTATAATTCTATAATATTTCCTTTAATTACAAACACAGGTTTAACAATATTTTAGCGCAAAAATAATAGTTAGTAAAAATGTCAAACAAAACTTGCATTTAAAGCTGTAAACAGATGAGCCAAAACATTAAACAGCTGATTCGAATATCGATTTTATTTGTATTCGAAAATAACAAATCCGACTTATCTTAATGACACCAATTGAAAAAAATATTGGTTTGCAAATGAATGTTTAAAATTGGAAACATTGCGATAACTTTTTTATAATATTAATATCTGCTTTGTTTTACTAGATGTTGGCTTTATTCCTTTTTTTTTGGCAAATAATACATAATAAACTATAACTATCTTTTTACTTTTTTCAATTACTAATTTGGAATAATTTTCATAAATTTGTTATTTTTTAGAATTAATAAAAAAAGCGTCTACTACAGAAATGGTCACCTTCAACAATACTATTTTTAAAGAAAATTTTAAACATATTATGATTAATTTAACAATATTATTGCCACCGACAAACATATTATGGTTAAATCAGTCGTCCATCAAGAAGCCACCACCATATTATGGTTGCCTCCGAACATATGGTCAAAAATAACTAAAACATGTTTAACACTTATAATAGCATGGTTGATGTTTGTAACAGAGAACTGCAACAATACATAATACTCGCGAGCGCACTCGCTGTTTACTAAATCATTTTTAGTCTCGAATACTTTTAAACACTTGCTTTTACTGATATGGTTGACTCGTTGGCTCGTTCTTCATACAAAGCGAGCTTAATGCATAAAAATATTTACAATAACTTTTACTTGTACATGTGTGAACTACATAAAGTAGTAAGAGCCCAGAAAAATGTATGAACAATATCACAACAACGCAAAGCTAAGTTTCGTGTTTTTTCTATTTTCATATTCGGTAACTTTTTTGTATTTAACTTACACGACTTAGGTGTTACGACCAGCTCGTAACAACAACATTCACGGCATATTCATTTAGTATATGTTCGTGTATTTAAAATTAAACACTAAATGAAAACGTGGCTGCCAGATTTTATGATTTGTCCTAGGTAAGACGATTTTAGGCGTTTAAATGATTTAGTGCATGTTTTGTTATATATGTTATGGATAAAAACTAGTAAAAGATAAAACTCAATTAGCAGCCGTTAATAAAGAGCGCACTCAGCCATTTAAAAAATTGTTCTTATGTGCATCTTTAGCATCATAGAATATAACTATGTGTTTGTTGTAAAATTTGTTGTCAAAAATGTATATATATATATATAAAAAGTAAATTCTGTGTTTACGTCGCACAATGAAATAACGGAATGCGCAGCGTTGCCATTGGTCAATATTTTTGTAAAAATATTTACATATAAATGAAATTGACGTATAAAAAAATTGTGGATCATAAGCCTGTCGCATTCGTTATATATTTTAATTAAAATTTTCCACGAAAATTTTTCTTATAATAACTTTTAAATTCATTTTATTTCATAATGAATTTAGCCCTACATGTTTACTTAAATATACGATCATTGTTTTTTTCCTAAACCATCTGGCAACGCTGCTTTAAGTATTACTACGAATGACGAATGCTGCGAGTAAACACTTGTGCACTCAGACAATTATAACTCTAGGTCAGCGAAGGGCAGATAGAGAACATTGAATAAAAGAGAGTAAATTAGTTGATTTATCAGAATTACGAGTGCTATTGCCGAATGTTGAAATAATATATTTAAGAAACAATACAAAACAAAACTCATATAAATTTCATTGCGTTTGCTAAAGGCTCGTATGTTGAAAACACAATTTCTTACGAGCCTGGCGAGCACATACAAAAACAATAGGCTGTATTAACTACACCGCAACTCGTTTTAAGGCGAGTATCATCAATCATAAAAACGGGTGCTCGTTGCAGTTCTCTGGTTTGTAACACCATAAAATATTGGTCTCACCTTTAAGTATAGCAGGCCTATTTAAATTGTTGGGCATCGGTCTATAATTTCACATGGTTCCCATACAAACTTTTTTCCGGAATAGTCTTTGTGTCCACAAACCATCTTACTATGTTGGTATTAGGATTAGATTTGATCCAAAGTTATTTTATTGCAATCTGCATATAAATTTTCTTGGAATCGGTCGATATTTGACCAAAGCTCCCAGTAATAGCTTTAAATGTCATAATTTCCTTATAAATGTTTGTATTGACATACAAATTTGAGACAATAACTTTAACGATAGCTTCTATGTCATGACAAAATGTTTTGCTCGTAGGTCCAAAATCACCCATAGTCTTCAAAAAACCCCCATCCATCAAATATTTAAAGCTAAACAAATCTCATGTATGCAGACACTTATCTTAAAAACTGCATTGTTAGTTTTTCAATTTCATAAAAGTTATAAAGCGTTATTTACAAAATTTATGAAAAAATTACGAAAAATTTTAAATTAGGCTGCCTAAATGAGCAAATGCATTGCAAAACTTATAGTTTTTGCCTACAAAAATAAATGTTAGATATTTTTATTTTAAATTATTTCCTTAAGAGAAAATCGTGGTTTTTGACAATTTTATGTAGAAAACTGGAAAAACACCGTCAAACTCTATTTTTGGCGAAAAATCGATTTGAGTGACCTCTAAACCTCGTCCGGAAAATCTTAAAAATACTTTACCCTATAAGCTTTTACATTATGCTTGAGCCCTAAATTTTTTTGATACACTTATGTAGATGAAGATGTCTCAATAACATTTGCCACAAAGAACTTTTACGTGAAACTAAACCTCATAACCTAATTTTGTTCTGGCGAATTCTGTGACAAAAAAACGTGAAAATAAGCTCGATAGAACAATAAATTATCACATTTATCAATAATAAATTTAGAAAAAAAACAAAAAACGCATTATAATTAGAATAATTAGCATAAATATGTTAAAAAATTAATTCGTCATTGTAAAACAATATATAATTAATTGCGATTAATAAACGTATGAGTGATATACATATGTAAAATAAATATTACTCATACTCACAGTTATGTAAATATAGAGGAGAAAATTTAAATGTAAAAAATAGATCAATAGTTTTTTTTTATCAATAAAAAATAATGCAAGTGGGAAACAGGTATTAGGTTATAGTCTTTTAAACCGACCGTGCGGTAGCCCTACAGTACGCTTATTTAAAATATCTACATTAAAGCGTACCTTTTTGCATGAAAAAAAAAGAGCGCCCTCTAAAATAAATTATTTTTACGAGAAAAGTTTTGAAATTTTTTTTTTGCCGAACGAAAGGTTATCCTTTTTAAATTTTTTCTTTATATTTTGAGGCATTTACAGTCTGATCTTAAAGTATGATATATAAATGTTTTTGTATCGAGAAGACTAATGTTTTGACCTTAGGGGCCATTGACCTCAAGTATCTCGTTCTAGAAAATTAAAGCTCGCAAAAAATCATTATAGTTTTGCGAGAGAAGTATTTCTATGATTCCTGCAGAACAGTCGGAAACGATTATTTTCAAAGATTTAATATTTTACAATGTTAAAAATTATTATTAGAATTTTATTTTTATTTCCTTTGTGTTTAATAAAAAATACTTATGTCTGGGATTCTATTAGCGGCGGTGCAACTCATAAATGATCAAAATCTGTCTACAACTTTTGATTTTATTCACAAAAGATGAAAAATTTTAAATACCCTTAAGAATTTCATAAAACGTCATGTATGTATGGGAGCCCCCCTAATGGGTGGAGCAAAGGCCAAATGTTAAGGACAAAAATGAGACTTATTCTTAAAAATATTTCTAGCCTACATTGAACATTTTGTTAAGGAGCCTTTTAAGAAAAGGAGATAGCGGGTAGGTATGTTAGAAATAAGCGATAGAAATGAAAAATAAAGTGGGGTTGGTCATACATTTGACCCGTCTAGCAGCATTCTACGCGCTGCAGGTGGCAACATTGAAGTATTTCTACCATACAAATATGGCAGCTTAAACAAAATCTTAAATTTGGCGGCTGGACAAAAACATGAACCCATTAAACAAAACATTAATATATCATGCTTTAAGATCGGACTGTAAATGCCTAAGATATAACGAAAAATGTAAAAAGGGACCCCTACGTTAGGCAGAAAGAACTCCTTACAAAAATACTTTATATTAGAACGTGTACAGGGAAACTTTTTTTGAAGAACGGTTTATTGTACATATCTTCACCTGAAATTCAAAAGGCCTTAAGCAACCAAAACTTCAAAATTGACACTTTGACTGCTTTTAATGCAAAATCGATGAAAGGTGATGATATAATCAATAACTGCCTTAATAATTGGCGCTAGATGCTTATATAAATTTATTATAAGCCTTTTGAATTTCAAATAAATTGAAACAAATTATTAGAGTCATTAACTAAATACGGTATTTATCGCTTACTTGCTTTTCTTTTTCAAACGTCTTTTGTTTGATGGTTAATTTCATCACCATCATAAATTAAAACTACGTTTTTATTTTACTTATATAAATTCGAAGTTATTTAAAATTTGCCAAATATAGTTTTGCTAGAATAATTTTTGCAAAGTGTTTATTGTAATTCGGTGTGTGCCAAATACTGTATAATTTAAAATGACCCAAACATTTAATCTTCACCTATTTAATTCTTAAACTTTACACAAGAAATTCAATAAAATGAGCAAAATTTTGCTTTTATTAGTTTACAAAATTCATGGCATTAAATGTTTTTAATTTCTAGCATATGGCCTCCGCGACTGTGCCTCATCATATTGGACATCATTTTGTAAGTTCATTTGTACCACTTTTTCGAGCATACGCCGTTTTATTCGGTCAAAAGTTCGTCGAATGTTGGCTTGTAAATGATTAACCGTTGCTGGGTTATCAGCATATACCAGAGAATTTACGTACCCCTACAAAAGTAGTCCAAAGTTGTTAAATCACACGATAGAGGTACCACATATCGGTCACCAAACGTTTGAATCAAGAGAGTGATTTCGAATTTTTTTTTTCATTATTTATTTATTGAATCTTCATATATTAAATATGAACTAACAATAATTAATCAAATCTTATTCCAATGCTTTATTTTATGTCCTGCCAGTGCCAGACAAAAATTTTCTTCATCATTTAAAATATTTCGAGCTAGTGGATTTGGGTGCAACTCTCGCCTTTTTAAATATTTTACCGCATACTTCGTAATAATAGTCCTAACCAGTGGCACATTGAAAACCTTGTGGATATTTGAGTTTTTAACATACCAAGGGGCAGCTGTAATTATTCGAAGAAGTTTATTTTGGCGCCTTTGAATTTTTTCGATATTTAAGGCCGAGGCAGTGCCCCATAGTTGAATACCGTAGCACCATACTGGCTTTAAAATAGCGTTGTTAAGTAGTTGTTTGCAATCGAGACTAAGAACAGAATTTCTTCCAATAATCCAGTTAATTTGAATTGCTTTTAGTTTCATTTGGTTTAATTTTGCTTCTATGTATATGGCATTTCCATGTTTAACGCCGATCTAGATGAATACTGAGATATTTGACATGCGATTGTTGAGGCACTAGTTGATTATTGATAATAGGGGGGCATGTTTCCCGACGCAAGGTGAATGTTATATGTACGCATTTTGCTCATTGACCTTAATTCTCCATTGTTTTTATCACAGTTCTAGTTGAAATATATGATCCTGCAGGTATCGAGATGCTTCACGACTGTTCTCGTGTACGCTTAGAAAAGCTGTATCATCAGCAAAAGTTGAGGCTAGGGTGTAATTATTTGTTGGCATGTCCGAGGTATATATAAGGTAAAAAAGTGGGCCAAGGATGCTTCCCTGAGGGACTCCAGCTTCAATTGGCTGAGGAGAACTTAAAAAATCACCTTCTTTAATAATGAATTTTCGACCGACCAGGTAGCTTTCTAATAGCTTGTGTGTATTAACCGGTAGGTTTAGCCTCAATTTATGTAACAAGCCTACATGCCAGACTTTGTCAAAAGCTTGAGAAACACCTTTGAAGAGAGCGGAGCAATATTTTCTTTCTTCAAAGGCTTTTCTTATGGCGTTAACTATCCGATGGGTTTGTTCAAATGTGCTATGCTCTCTTCCGAAACCGAATTGATGATAAGGTATACACCCATTGTCATTTAAAATTGGGGTTAATTTTGACGCTAAGAGCTTCTCAAACAGCTTTGATATATAAGATAAGCTAATAGGCCTATGTGACTCAACTTTTGTGTGATCTTTTCCTGGCTTTGGTATCATCGTTGTTAAGGAGACCTACCATTCTTGAGGGTAGTATTCAAGGCGTAAAATAGCATTAAAAATATAAGGAACAATTTTCTTTGCTATGCGAGGTTGCTCCAAAAGCATTTTGTTACTGATTTTATCAATACCAGGTGCCTTCTTGGTGTTTAATTCACAAATAGCCTTTTCTATTTCCTTTATCTCCAATCTTTGGGGGATAGCTGCTCTAACATAAACAGGCGGCAACTCGTCCGCTATTTCGTCAGGTATATTTGGGGTAAATACGTTTTTCAAATGATTTGCAAACAGGTTTCCTTTTCAGTATCATTTTTTTATTTTTTTTTTAATATAAAAGATTTTGTTTGTCGTGCTTAATTTCCAATTTTTATTCTTGATAAAAACACTGTAATTTATAGTTGAAGGGATAATCTATTTCCTTGCGCATTTCACTGGCTGCTTAGGCCAGATCGCCAGGAAACTTCATTCAAAGATTTTAGAAAAACTGAAGATATTAAACAAACAAAACTATTAAGCGAATAAGAATTATAAGCAACAGCGTTACTTGTAACAATATCAAAGCTTAAACAAAAACACCAACAATAAACAGTGAGTTTATCTTTTCTTACATTCCCCACTACAATTGGTTTGAATTAGTTGTAGTTGTAAGTAGGTTAAGAAAAAACTAAATAAAAACAAAAACAACTTGCGTAATTGCTATCGCAAAAAATAAACCTTGTTGCCAGCTTAGTTTTTTTAAGCCGTGCACTTGATAGTTTATTATCAAAGTCATTTTTGGGAATAAAAAATTTTCAATTAATAAGATTTTGTGTGTCGAGCTTAATTCCCAATTTTTATTCTTGATGACAAAATTTATTCTTAATAGAAATTTAATAATAATTTTAAAACTTTCCTATATTTGAACACAAAACCGAACAAAATAATGTTGATCTTTTCTTTATAGTTTAATTGCAATTAATAATTTCGTTGCTTTTGGCCGTCGTACATACATTGCGTCCAAATCTTACAGGATAAGTTATGAACCAGTGGAAATATGGACGATGAAAATATTTGATACCACACCATTTTGGGGAGAATTGTAAACAGTTATTGATCAGTTTAAATAGATAAAGTCAATACAATTCTACCAAGTCGAACTTTTTCGGTAATTAAAAAAACACATACATACATATCGCTCATTTGCTGCAAGACCGGCATAAATCAAAAAATACAATTTTGGAGTTAGTGATGCAGAATTGTTCGCTATGTTTTTCTTTATATTGTGTAACAAATTCATTTTTTTATCTTTTATACTTTTCCCATTTGAAGAGAATGTATCGTTATTTTTTTCCAAGTGATCAGAGCAAATCAAAAACTTTAAACGCGTTTATCTCTAAATGGATTTTTTTGACTTATGCCGGTCTTGCAGCAAATGAACGATTTTCATTTTTAATGACCGTAATTTCTACAAACAGATATCTAGTCTTGTTCGTACCTAACAGTTGTCTTTACCTATCCGGTACCACTATTTTGATAATTTCAACGTTAAGTTTACCTACGTGAATTACCTAACGAAAATCGGTATGTAAAATACATTACACTTTAACCCATAGGTAAGAAATACGTTATAACCAGGGAAACCATAAATATGAAATTGCATGTTTTTCCTTGTGCGACCAATGAAGGCACAAACAATATATTTATCCTTTTCAGAGCCTTTTGTGAATTTTGGCATTGATTTGTTAGTGCATATTTTTGCATATTTTACTGTTTGCAGCATTTTTGTGCATAATTTAGTTAAACGAGCATTTTTGCAGCGTATTTCAAACTTTTTAAGCATATTTTGCCTTTTAAAGGCATATTTAGATACATGTTCAATTTTTTAGATACGTATAGGAGCTTTTGCAGAAATAAATTTTTTTTTTCGAAATTCTGTTACTTAAATTTCGTAATGTACATTTAATTTTTACTCTCAAATTATTAGACAAAGCATTTTGTCATTAAGGATAAATCTTACGCGATACATAGAAATGTATCGACACAAAATCACTTTTTAAAGTGATCTAACGATGTCCACCCGTCCGTCTGACTGGTTGGCTGCCCACGTAAACCTTGTGCGCAAAGTTCCAATTGTTCCAATTGTGTAGATAATTTGATTAAATATGGACAAGGTCTGTGTAAATGGTGAGAATCGGTCTATAATTTAACATATTCCCCTTAAAAACTTCTTTCCAAATAAGACTCTTTGTGTCTGTAAGCCATCTAAATATGATGATATTTAAATTAAATTCGCCCCAAAAATATTTTACTGCAAATTAAATTACTTTCGAATCGTTGCAAATTTGCCCAAAGCTCCCATCCTTAAAAAGCATTTACTTCCTTAAACTGTAAACATTAGTTGACAATTTAGCGGCCGTACCTAAAATCCCTTTAAATCAAAAAACCCATATGGATGTTTAATCTAGATAATATTCGGCGCAAACATATCTGATATGGGTAATTCCATGTCAAAACGACCAAGAGTGGGACACGACCTTTTCCGATTGTAATGAAATTTGGTGAGAAGGTTCCTTTTATCTTACAAGGAACATAGTATATGAACGAAAAAAAATTAAAAATTTTTTTTTTCAAAAGTTATGTCATATTCAAAATGTCATAATTTCGCAGATTTAGCCGAATGTGTAGAGCTTATTTCTTCAATATCTCGAAAACTACTCGACATACGAAGATGATTTAAATGTCATTTTAAAGAGAATACTTGGGACTACAAACCATGTACTGAAAAGATATAATTTTTTTGAAAAATGTAATATCTGCAAAATATTAAATTTTAAAAACGGACTAAGTCAAAAACCTATTTTTTTATTTGGCTGATTTTTTTTATATAATACCCCAAACTGTTCTTAAAAAATCCTGAAACTTTGAAGGAGGTGTTTTTTTTCTTTTTTAAGATATGATTTTTTTTTCTTTCGCAACCTTTGAAAAAATAATCTTAAAATAGAATTTTAATATTGTAATTTTGAGCAATAAGTACACTGTGCTAGTTGCAAAAAACAGACCAGCCGCGCACCTTGCATTTTGCCCTAATTGGGGCACGCTGAATCCAGTGGGACTTACCGTTTTTTAGATTGGCTCTTATTTTTTAAGATTATTTTTTCAAAGGTTGCGAAAGAAAAAAAATCATATCTTAAAAAAGAAAAAAAAAAACACCTCCTTCAAAGTTTCAGGATTTTTTAAGAACAGTTTGGGGTATTATATAAAAAAAATCAGCCAAATAAAAAAATAGGTTTTTGACTTAGTCCGTTTTTAATATTTAATATTTTGCAGATATTACATTTTTCAAAAAAATTATATCTTTTCAGTATATGGTTTGTAGTCCCAAGTATTCTCTTTAAAATGACATTTAAATCATCTTCGTATGTCAAGTAGTTTTCGAGATATTGAAGAAATAAGCCTACACATTCGGCTAAATCTGACAAATTATGACATTTTGAATATGACATAACTTTTGAAAAAAAATTTTAAAATTTTTTTTCGTTCATATATGTTCCTTGTAAGATAAAAGGAACCTTCTCACCAAATTTCATTACAATCGGAAGAGGTTGTGTCCCACTCTTGGTCGTTTTGACATGGAATTACCCATATGTATTTTAACCTTATATAGGCTTAAGAGACAGTATTTTTAAGTTTTTTTTTTTTTTCAAATTTTGTTATTAAATTCTTAAATATTTTGTTTTCAAATTAGGAATTTTTGAATTTTTAGGGCATATTTTTAAAATTTTTCGGGTTATATTTTCCAGTTTTTATTGCATATTTAATGCGCATAAAACGTGTTTTTTAGGGCATATATCTGGTTTTCCTGGTTATAACATTATGAAAATCATAGATACCTATACACAGCGAGATATCTATTTGTTAAATTGACGGGCATAACTATAAGTTTATATAATAATTAATTATTAATTAGCATTAAGTGTAATGACTAATTTGCTTCACAATTTCATGCTGTTATTAACAATTTGTATTTTTTTTTTGTTTACTAATATTTTTTATTTAATTAATTCGATATCGATCATAATTTCCATTTAAATTGTATTGCTATTTCGATCGATATCGAATGACATAATTGTCCCTTTGGTTTTCTTTCTAGACCGAAATTTGACATCTTTATAGTCAAAGTCTTCATATCACTGTTCATTGAATGTATTTGTTTTTCAATTATTTACATTTGTTACCACGGTAATTCTCTAAGGTCATAATTTTACTAAAAGTAAAGTGTTGTGTAAATATTAATAAAAATTAATATTTTGGGCTTGCGAAAGATTTTGATAACTCTTTCAGTCCTTTTTTAACTAACATTGATTTAAGTGTACAAAATTATTTGTTATTTCAAAATTTCTGTTTGCTTTTTTTTATCTAAGCTACGGCCAATTTCACCAAGTACAGTTAAAACTAACTATAACTTTAACTTCCAGTTAACAATATGCATTTGACAGTTGTTACTAATAACACTGTGCTAGTTGAAAAAATAGACAAGTTTTTTTAGGTTAGCTCTGGTTTTCGAGACATACCGTTATCTCGAAAATGGAGGAGGTTGCACATCATATGTTCGCGTAACATAAAAACGGGTTAGTTTATTGAAATTACATACTAATAAAAAATTTTTTTCTAATATACGCAGTCGTTTTAGAAACATATTTTTTTTTTGGAAAAAAAATAATTTTTTTTATCAAAATTTAAAATTTTTTTTTTTAATTCATATCAAATTGGAAAGTGCAGCTAGGCTTCTAATTTTTGCCAACATTTAAAAAACGAAGCTGTAAACAAAACAATCTATAAATGATTAAAAGTTTGCCGTGTAGTGAAATTCTTAAATTTGGCCCCTGCAGAGCCTGGGATTCTCTTAGATGGGTCAAATGTATTACCAACCCAATTTTTCATCTCAATCATTTATTTCTAACATACCTACCCGCTATCTCAATTCCTTAAGAGGGCTCCCATCCAAAATTGTCAATACAGATTATAAATATATTAAAAAAGCCCGATAACTGCCAAGGAATCGCCCTTAGGGAGATTAAATGTATGACCGGCCTCCATTAGTTTTTGTTCTTAAAATTTTCTTAAAAACACTTGCCATGTATCTCCACTTAGGGTGGCTCCCATACAAATATTGCGTTTTATGAAAATTTTGTTGCGGAATTTGTTTTTTGAGTTTTTTCAATAAATTAAAGCGTTTTTGAGTTACGCGAACATATGTTTTGCAACCTACTCCATTTTCGAAATAACGGTATATCTAGAAAACCAGAGCTAACCTAAAAAACGGTAAGTACCACTGGATTCAGCGTACCCGAATTAGGTTAAAACGCCAAGTGCCCAGCTTGTTTAAAAAAACTCTAAACTTCGAGCAGAGTGTAATTAACTATAACTGAACTTGGTGAAATTTGGCGTTGGTAGATTAATTTATTATGATTTTAAAAATTCTAATAAAAAAAAAAAAATAAAATAAAACAATGTATTTAAAAACGAATTCCTCTTCCATCCGTAGTTATAGCTCGTTATTTATCTGACCTATTTTTGGCCTTGGGTTGTTTACATAGTTCGAAAGAAGTGTTTGCCAAATTCTTGGCAACGGTATTAAAATGGCCAATGGAACTATTCGATATTACACCGTTGGGTCGCATTTTAAGTCGATTCTCAAAAGATATCGATACCTGTGATACAATATTACCATCTGTTTTTCAACAATTTTTAACAACACTGTTTTCGGTAAAAAAAAAAAATGTTAATAAATATATATTCAAGTGAAAGAATTAAAGCCATCTGTAAAATTGTTGCGTACAATACCCTGCAACAATTTCCCGAAGGCAATTTTCACACATGAACAAATTTATATACGCTTAACACTATACCCTACACATAATCAAAAAGCGAGCGTTCTCGGCCTTTTACATATAAGTATACTTTTAAACGGACTTTAAAATTAAAAAAAAAAATATTACATTTTTTTTATACAGGATGGCGCAAAATAAGCTATGGCTTAAATTGTTTACAACTTTTTTATTTTATTTATTAAGGTTGGGTTTTTGTGATCACAGTTAAACTAGGTTTAGTTATTCTGAATACTGATTTGTGCCGCCATTTCTAAGTTTGTATACAAAATTTTGACGGAACACTTAGCTTTGCTTAAAAAAAAAATACATTTCGCCGGAAAACTTAGAGTTTCAGACTACGTTAAACTAAATTTAAACTTAATCCACATCTCAAAAACCTGGCCGAAGAGTTACAAATACAATTACAAATTATTCCAACTTCCCTGCAAATAATATTGGACCACCTGATCCAATTTGATTAAATAAACTACTCCATTGTTAAAAAGTGTTTTCGGTATTAAACGAAGTTAAAACTAATCCTCTTGTGTATACAATGGAGTAGTTTTTAGACTACTCCTTTGTAATCCAAAGCTGGGGTTTTCCATAAGTTTGATTTAATTTTGGAGTAGTTCTAGTCCCTTGTGGGCTACGTTTTACACGCGTGTTTAGACTAGTCCTATTATTTGCTGGGTTATTTAAAGGCCCAAATATACCTACCAAAATACTCATCAAGCATTGTGGAAGTATTAGTAAAAATGTGTTTGTATGTGGGAATCAAAAAATTTTGATGATGGTGAATAATAATACGTTCAGACCTTTAGCCCGTTGTAGTGAAACATACCAGAGTCTCTGGAAATGATATATTAACTCAGTGCCAACTAGCCTACCAGGGCACCCAATTTTTAATTTATGCGATTCATTGAAATTTTTTTTATTAGTAGCCATTCCCTGCTTCGTATATACGTGTTTTTTTTAACATATTTTCCATAATATTTCGCAAAATTCCAGGTTAAATAGCCAAGATTGCATTTGGTATGTTGGTTTTACGTTGGGAGATTATTCTTAGCTTTTAACATTCACTCTTTCTTAAAATATCCTCAAAGAAAACTGTCAGAGTTGTAAAATCTGTTGAACGGGAAGGCCGGTTAAAATCGCTTGTGCAAGAAATAATACGAAAGCCGAATATGTTTCTTATCAAAGCCATTAAGGGACGGGCAGTATTTAAAACAAAGACAATTTTGAAAATTTTTGTGTTTGTTTTAAATGTTAGTTAAGCAAAGGACATACAGCTAAGTTAAGTTAATCCGTAAGTAAATCCTGCACACGACTGAAATACCTCTGCAGACAATAAAACCAAGTTACAAATAACTGAGGTAGTTCAGTCGTGTCCAGAGTTTACTTACTTGCACAAAAAGTGCAAATGGGTCTGCTCGCGCTTTTTTTGAACACATACATCGACGGCTATAAGCAGGTACTTCTATTAGTACTTCGTCTCCTATTACCACTTATCTAAATACTGGGTATAATAAGCAGGCTATTTCGAATTAAGTTTTTTTTTTGTAAATTATATTTTTTTTAATTAAAAATCCGAGTTCATCCGATGTGATCCTGAAAACCAGAGCATGCAATAAATGTTGCCTAGTTTCATGTGTATATTGAGTTTTTATGTGTGAAAATTATGTTGCAGGGTGTTTTAATGAGTCACAAATAATAATAATGGACTGCAGTTATTGCAACTTTTACTTTCTGCAATATTATTTTTCATTTTTAATGCACCTTTTCTTTTTATAACTAACTCACTAGAAATTTTTTAGTTAAAACCTTTTAATTTTTACCATTACTTGATTTTTTATAATAATTTTCTTTTAGCAATTTGCTTTTTAATACTTTTTTCAGCGTTTAAAAAACTGCAGTCAAAGTAGAAAAATAGTCACTATCAAACCAACTCAAAAAGTTGTACACAAATTTTCGTTTTTGGTTTGACAGTTTGGGTCCGACTACAGTTTCTTAACCCAGTCTTTTTTTAGGTTCCTAATAAATTTGAAAACTAGAGTAACATTTCAACAAATCGTTGGTCTCATGTTGAAAGGCCCGAACAAAACTTTGTTTCGAAATTTAAATTTGTAGTGAATCCAATACATTTCACAGAAATACACCCCGCCAGAAAAATTGAATACTAAAGTATTAAACATCTGTTTATATTTATATGTAAAAAAAAGTTGCATTGTGTTAGTAATTGATGTTCTTTGCAATGCGTAAACCGATTGTGTTTCTGCAAAGTTCACGTGAAAAGTGTCGTCAATATTTAGGTTTTTATGTAACAACGGTCTTCAAATTTGTATTGGTTCAAGAGTTATAGCCTTTTAGTGAACACTGCATTATTTTGGAGCTTGTAAGATGGCTTCGTTTTATGTAACATTTTGTTTGGTGATTAAAACATGAAGAAAATTTTTTTTGTTGATAGCAGCGGCCAATATGGTACAATGAATTCATTTCCGATATCAAACTCTTGATTTTGAACTTTAACTTTGATAGTTCGACCATTATCTTCTTTTGAACGCCGACGATAGACTGGATATCCATCGTTCCCTGTGACTGTTTCAGCAACTAACGGTCGCGGATATCGTTTTGTGCACTTTCCATCAGCCATGCGAGGCGATAATGGATTTAATTCACTGCACGGTCCATGCATCGTCTGTGTCGTCACAATGTCGTGTAGATGAGGATCAGTCACTGGATCAGGAATTTCAGCTGATATGATGTCATCCACTTCATTTGAATGTAATTTGTTCAGCAACCAAATAAGGATATGAGCATGCGGAAGTCCACGCTTCTGCCATTCCACCGAGTACATATAACAACGTGTGTCACCAAAAACTCGATACTTAGTAAGCACATCCATCATAACCTTGAGTTTTTGCTGAAATACTCTGGCGATTATGTCATGGCGATCTTGCGGTTTTTGGCCCGGTTCCAACTCACGTTCAATTTCCGTCCATCGGTTCGTGCGTTCTGGAGTTATAGCGTCAGGAAGGAAAACCCGACTTATTTTTATATAATAGAAAATACGAACATTTGAAAGAAAAATTAGTCAAATCTATGGAGCCGTTTTCGGATTTTAGGTAAATCGTACAAAGTGGGCGGGGCAAAATTTTCTTGCCGTATAAACCTAAGTTGGACCATGGCGATCACTTTAAAGAAGAAATCGTCCAAATCGGTCAAGCCATCCTCAAGTTATGTGCTTAATAGAAAAAGTGGGCGTAAAAGTAGGCGTGGTAAATTTTTCTTTCGATGGAAACTTAAAATGCATTGATACGAACATTTGAAGAAAAATTAGTCAAATCGATGGAGCCGTTCTCTGATTTTAGGTAAATCGAAAAAAGTGGGCGTAAAAGTGGGCGGGGAACAATTTTCTTTCCGTATAAACCTAAGTTGGACCATGGCGATCACTTTAAAGAAAAAATCGTCCAAATCGGTCAAGCCGTCCTCAAGTTATGTGCTTAATAGAAAAAGTGGGCGTACAAGTGGGCGGGGAAACATTTTATATGCTTTAAGCCTCACGGAGCCCGAGACCTTTCCAACGAATGCAAAACCGTGGAAATCGGTTCGTGCTTATTTTTATATAATAGCACGACTCAACAAAAAAATTTATGTTCTTTGTCCTAAAGTTTATTTTGTGATTTTTCAGTTAATTATACACAAAAACGAAAAGAAAATACATTTTTTGTGTATAAAGTTTGCTTTTGTGATAGTATAGTAAAAATTAAAAACACATATTTTGAAAAATATCGCATAATTATGCAAAATTCCGAGCAGCGCCGGGACGAAACAGCTAGTTTTTTATATTTTCCTTTCATTTTATAAACAAAAATGTAACTGAAGTTTTTTTTTAAAAGTTGAGTCAACTAGAACTTCAGCAACAATTTGTATGAAATTACTTCTGACGTTTAAAATAATTTTATGTCGTTTTGAGGGTGCGGTAGCAAAGTTCTATGGGCGAGTGGAATTTTATTCACCTCAACAGTGTCAAAATTTTACTTTCTGAGTACTTTGCTTCCGTTTCACACACACCCTGAATAAAAATTTTAACAAAATGTTCTAACAGATGATATTGTTTTGGGCAAAATTTGCAAACAGTGAAAATGTTGCTGCCTATTGTGAACAAAGCTTTATATTTTTTTTTTATTTTCAAACATATTTGAAATTTAAAGGAGGTAAACATTTTATGGTTAAATACAAACTAAATTTTACCAAACGTTACAATAGTAATGTTAAAAACAACAATAGTTTGTTAGTGGCCATTGAAGGGATCACAATATCGTTTTTATCCGTATCAATTCGGCAGCTAACAGTTTAGGGTTAGATTAAAAGAAGCGTTACACGATAGAACAACGTGTATTCACGATTGAACAATATTTGAAAAATAATGAAAGCAGCCACTGCAGTTCGAAAATTTCAAAACATGTTGGAATAGTGTTTAATTCGTCAACTGTGAAGATATTAATTGAAAAATTCAGGGAGACTTAATCCGTTGGAGACGCCAAACACACTGGTCGTCCAAAAACAGACCGGTGGAGTCATTGGTGTATATAAAGGGTGGTTAAATTTTAAGAGCCGCTGTTGAATGTGAACCACACCTAAACGTCAAGTTTTTTTCTTGAGCAACGCGTTAAAGTTATTCAGACGTCTAATCACCGCATTCGATACTATCGTATCGAATAAACTATCGAATGTTTTTGCATACGATAGACACTGAAGTATCGAATGAAAACTCGAGAAATGTAATGTCGATATCGAATGCTATTATTTCAAATTCAATAAATTTCATTCTATATCAAGATTTATGATACCAAAATAAATAATTTCGATCAATTTTGCTCTATATCGTATGCGGTGATAAGACCCCAGGCTTATTATGAAAATGGGCGTTTTGCTCATTATGTTTTTTTGACTTTAGATACATTTTGTTTTGACATTTTTTATTAAAATTTTAGGTTTGCCACATATTCAATTAGAAAAAGACTTAAATTACGGGTACATTAATAACAAAAGTTAGGAAAACGTATATAAATTACACATTACTAAAATAGCCGGTTTATTTTACTAAAATAACCGGTTTAATCGATATAAAAAAAAAATTTTAAATTTTAAAATACTCGACTTGGGAAAAACTAAAATAACCGGTTAAAACCGGTCGAATACTATTCGATCGATCCCCCTAATACGAACATACATACTTTATTATTTTTTTTTGTTCTATATTTTCTACTCTAAGATCTTAAAAAATATTTAAATAAAATCAAGTAATGGTAAAAGTTCACATTAAATTCTTATCACTTTTATAGTTTTAGCAAAAAAAGTAATAAAAATTTTTTAATCCCAAATAAAATTAATTTTTTTTCTTTTATAAAAAAAATATTTATCTGAATTGAATATATAGGTTTTAGCCACGATCGTTGTTATTAGCATGTCAACACCAATTTTCTTAGCCGTGATAATTCCAATTGCATTTTTGTACTACTTTGCCCAACGTTTCTATCTGGCAACATCACGTCAGTTGATGCGTTTGGAATCGGTTTCCAGATCACCAATTTTTTCGCATTTCGGTGAAACAGTTACAGGTGTTTCGACTATAAGAGCTTATTCGGTGCAAGATAAGTAAGTATTTTTGGTCTTCATTGCAATATTATTTATTGTTTGCTTATGTTTCTTTCTATTCCTTTTAGATTCATTGACGAATCGGAAACAAAAATTGATAAAAATCAAGGGTGCAAATACCTTTCCCTCATTGCCAATCGTTGGTTGGCCATACGCCTTGAAATGGTTGGTAATTTGATTATTCTTTTTGCCTCATTGTTTGCTGTTTTAGGTGGTCAAACCAATCCCGGGTTGGTAGGTCTCTCCGTTAGTTATGCCCTCCAAGTCACACAAACTTTAAATTGGTTGGTGCGCATGTCATCGGATATTGAAACGAATATCGTGTCGGTAGAACGTATAAAGGAATATGGTGAAACCAAGCAGGAGGCCTCTTGGGATTTAGAAAATTCAAAAGTACCCGCCAATTGGCCCGTCGAGGGTAATGTGTTATTTGACAATTTCAAAGTACGTTATCGTGAAGGTCTCGATTTGGTATTGCGTGGTATTAGTTTTAAGATTGGCGCAAGTGAAAAAGTTGGTATTGTAGGACGTACCGGTGCTGGTAAATCTAGTTTGACGTTATCTTTGTTTCGGTAAGTAGAAAATTAGCTTTTAAGCTTAAAGCAGTGATGAGGTTCTTCTTAAAATTACAAAGAATATTAACTTTTTTTCATGTTGCCCACCACTGATATAAATAAACCGATCGAAACATATTGAATTTCGAAGATGAAATCTTTCAAAACTATATGTGTACTATATATTTTGTTTGTTTTTTTATTTTAGTATTATTGAAGCTGCTGGTGGTCGTATTCTTATCGATGACATCGATATTTCTACATTAGGCTTACATATGCTACGGTCCCGTTTAACAATCATTCCCCAAGATCCTGTTCTGTTCTCTGGTTCTTTGCGTTTTAATTTGGATCCTTTCAAAGTCAAGAGTGATGATGAAATTTGGAATGCTTTAGAGTTGTCTCATTTAAAGGAATTTGTTAAAAAATTACCAACTGGCTTAAATCATGACGTTTCCGAAGGTGGTAGAAATTTTTCTGTTGGCCAACGTCAGTTGGTGTGCTTGGCCCGTTCCTTATTACGTAAAACAAAAGTGTTAATATTAGACGAAGCTACAGCTGCAGTAGATTTAGAAACAGACGATTTAATACAGGTAAGAAGAAATAATAATTTTTTAAGTATTTCACACTTATTGACACTTTTTTTGGGACAAGCCCAGCACCTGCAGTTTTGACGATGAATCCAGTGGTTCTAACCGTGCAAAACAAAGTAGCAAGCAAAACAAGGCATAAATGATAAATATCTGCTTATTTACAAAAGACGATTTTTAATATTAATTAAATTTAAGAATTTCATAAAACGCCATATTTGTATGGGAGCCCCCCTAAGGGGTGGTGATAAAGGTTTTGAGAAAATGTTTAGGACGAATAACTAATAGAGGTCACACATGTTATCACCCTAGTGAAAAAAAATAATTTTTTTTTATCAAAATTTTGAAATTTTTGTTTTTTAAAAATTCATAAGAAATTGGAAAATACAGCTATAGGCTTCTAATTTTTTTGTAGACATATAAAAAACGAAGCTGCAAACAAAAACAAGCCATAAATGGTAAAAATCTATTAGCAACTTTTGATTTTATTCATCCTAGGCGCTGCAGAGGCAAAATTTAAGAATTTAATTTTTTTATGGGGGCTCCTATACAAAAAATTCAATGCAGACTAGAAATATATTGAAGAAAAAGTAGCATTGATGCCTAGGAATCGCCCCTAGGAGGATAAAATGTGTGACCGACCTCCATTAGTTTTTTGTTCTTAAAATATAAATATTGCGTTTTAATAAATTCTTAAATTAATTAAAATTATCAAAATTATTTTCGTGGCATAACTCGAAAAACGGTTAGCACCATTGATTTCAGCGTACCCGAAAAAAATCGTATCTTAAAAAATAAAATAACACCTCCTTCAAAGTTTCAGGAATTTTAAAGAACAGTTTGAGGTATTTTATAAAAAAATCAGTCAAATAAAAAAATAGGTTTTTGACTTAGTCCGTTTTTTAAATTTAATATTTTGCAGATATTACATTTTTCAACATATGGTTTGTAGCCCCAAGTATTCTCTTTAATATTACATTAAAATCATCTTCGTATGTAAAGTAGTTTTCGAGATATTGAAGAAATAATCTCAACACATTCGGATAATTCGGCGGAATTATGATATTTTGGGTATGACATAACTTTCATATATGTTCCTTATAAGATTATAGGAATCTTCTCACCAAATTTCAATAAAATCGATAGGGGTCGGGTCCCACTCTTGTCGATTTGACATGGAATTACCCTTATAAGTTTTTGTTACAATTTTTCCTAATGTTTTTTTATTATTATCACCATGCGTTTTCCCATAAATATCTTCAAACTTCCTTAACAAAAAACTTAATACTAGAGAGATTATGAAGAGTGCAAACATAACATATTTTTTGCATGTAAAATAATTATATAAACATGTATTTAGAAGTAGCTTAAAAACAAACTATAAAATTTTACAGTTTCCAGACCAATTTCCTTAAGTAAAACAGATGATATATGCTATGAAACTAGGAACTGCTGTTCGGTTTTAACCGAATTTGAAACCGCGGTTTTAATGCCTAAAAACTGAAACCGAAAGCCGACAAAAAACCTCGCTTTTAAGCTTTTACTTTAAAAATATATTTATGCTTAAAGAAATTGGAAATTATTTTTACATAATACTAATACTTTACATAAAAAAGTTTTTACATAACAGCTTGCAACAATGGTTTCAAAAATTCTTAAAAATTAGTACTAAGAAAAACAAATGTCCCTTTTTTTTAATAAAAGTACTTTGATTCCCTGGAAGTATTTGGAAGATCGTTTTTTTTCAAAAATCATCTTTATGATTCTTTTTGGTGAAGTTTTGTTGATCCAAAAACTTTGTAATCAGTTACAGTTACATTAACAAAAAAAAGAATCATAAATGTCTCATCAAGAAGAGTCGCGGGTATGGAACCATTTTCTCCCGACAAAAGAATCTTTTATACTCAGCAAATGAGCGCATATTCTTGTTTTTTTTTAATCGCGCTGAAGAGTTAAACATAATTGAATCTTTGAGGTTTCAGCTTTACAACAAAATAAATGCACTCGTTGTGAAAAAAATTTTACAATACCGATGAATCACCTCAAAGATTCATTTGTGATACAATTATCTGATTCCTTTTTGGGAATATGAATGAATCATATGTCAATCAATTCATATATGATTGATAAATCAAGTGATAAATCAGTTTGTAATCATCAAAAGTGATCTGAAAAAACTCTTTAAGGTGATTTAAACAAAAAATTATTACCCAAATGCTAGCTGGGTTGATATTGTATACATATATCGTGACGTGAGAACCAGAGGGTTCTATCTGGCATTTTTTCACTTTTGCGTTTTTTGATTGGAATTTATTCTATGTAATGGTTTTTATCTTTTAATGAAACCCTTTTTGTATTTTCACTTATAATTTTAGTAATAATAACAGAGCCATTTAGTTCTATATGCAAAAAAGTGGACGCACTTAGTTCCAAAAGGTTCTATTAGGTTCTATAGGGATTGTGTGGTCGAACAGGAAACGATATAGCCAGTGCTTTAGTAAAGATTCTCTCTAAAATATGTTTGGACTACTCAAATGCGACTGATTTAATTTTGACAGCTGTGACAGCTGCGTGCCGCAAAATAGAAATTTTGTAATTTCCATTGCCATTTCATCGTTTTTTTTGTAAACAACTCATTTGTTCAGACTATAACTTTAAAATATTCTACCCCAGGCCATTCATGCATTCAGTCGACAATATCCATTCAAACATTTAAAAAAACTTAAATTGACAGAAGTTTGGTCACCAGTGTCTTTGTTACGAGTTTTACTGGTAGCCAACAGAAAACAACCTTACCGTATCATAGAGATGAGGTCCAGTGACTTTTTTGATTTTCAATCGCCAGCAAAACATTAAGCTACAGTAATGTACCATTTACCAAAGTTACTCAGCTTACTTTAAAGAGATGTGACATATTCGATGTAGGTTATAAGCTCAGCCATGGTTCCAAAGAATGGGAAAATGTTTCGATACAAAACAAAAAAGCACACGCCACACTTCGAATCATACATTTCCAGCTGTAAACAAATCAAAATGTGTGCCAAAACACACTAAAGACAAAGAAAATGACTTAAAGAGTATGTTTACACACACTTTTTAATTAGATAAACTCATTTGAAAAAAAAAATTTGAATTTTTAAGAACCAGTAGGTTCTATGTGCAGGGTCACATTAAAGAATATTGATTTTTTGTTTTTTTTTTTTCTTTTTTTCACATGTTCTTTTATATTGCATTAAGAAAATGAATAATTCTTATGTAACTTATACATATTTATTTTAAAATTTTTTAATCGCATAAAAAAAAATTTATATATGAATAATTATTGCAAAAGTTTTTAGTTTGAGTTCCGAAAGGTTCTATCTGAAATCTGTAATTAGAAAAGTTAATTTTGCTTGTGTTTTATTTTAACTTTTGATGAAACAAATTTTATATTCCAATAAATAACTAAACTAGTTTCTGATTTCTTGTGTTCTCTTCTTCATATTTATTATTTAAATAGTATAGAAATAACTCCGAACTTTAAAAATTCTCGCCTAAACATTTTTGAAAAAGCCAGACAGAACCCTCTGGTTCTCCGACCGGTTTTAATCATTTTAAAACCGAAACCGCTGTTTCACATTTTTGCGGTTTTTAGCAAACTGTATATGAAACCATTCCACTATAAAAACATAGACTTTTTTTTATAATAATAAACAATAAAAGACAATGATTATCAACATTTTATTTTTCCATCCTGGTTGACCATTCTAAGGAAATGCCCATACACATACATATATTTGGTTTATATTCTAATATTCTACAGAGTCCCAAATTGAAGTAAATGTTTTTCTTAGTCGATGCGGCGTCCCTTTATCTTTCGAACATTATAAAAATATCATATAATGTAAAAAATGGATGTAGCAGGTTTGCACTCTAAACCGTTGATATATTCCATCTTTCAGCGGCAAGCAAAGGCAAAAGTAAAGCAAATTATTAGCGTTATAGTCACATAAGCAAAATTTCCCAAGTTCTTTTTTGTTTTCAATGCCACAAACCATATAAAAGTACTAAGAATTTAAGCGTTTTTTGTCATCAACTCTCCACTTGAAATAACATTTGTACTTAACTTTGGTACCAACGATCTTAATACTTATTATTTTATTTTTTTTTTATTTAGTATGCCACTCTGTTGCCAAACTATAATCCTGCTGTCGGTGTAATTAATAAGTTTTATTTTATATATTCACATAAATTACTATCACATTAGCGATATATTTAACGAATAGTATGCAACTACAGGATGTAACTATAAGAGCTTAGGCAATTCTTATTATATAAATTGCCAATTATCTTAGGACCACTTTCAGACAAGTTACTTGTGCAACTAACTTGCCGAGAACAACAAAGTCTGTACAAAATGTATTTTCCTTACCCCGACCTTACCGCTAACGTCTATAAACCAAGAGTTGCGCAAGTAAATTGCCGAGTGTGAAAGGGGTCTAGGTAATTTAATTAAGTTTTTGGTTTTTATATAAAAATAAATTACCTATGCACGTCTTGGTAAGACTACCTAGATTATTTTTTCGTGTGTATGGACCATTCCAGTTAGGCTTTATTTTATTATAATTTTTTTAACCATTCTTTTTTTTTATTTTATTTCTAGAAAACAATTCGCTCCGAATTTAAGGATTGCACCGTCCTCACAATCGCCCATCGTTTAAATACGATTATGGATTCCGATAAAGTTATAGTTTTGGATCAGGGAGAAATTTCCGAATTTGATTCACCTAAAAATCTATTAAATAACTCACAATCTGCCTTCTATAGTATAGCGAAAGATGCCAATTTAGTTTAATTTAAGTAATAATTTTCATTTATTTTTAATCAGCAAATGTTTAAATTTTTTTATTATTATTTTATGCTAAAGAAATTTTCTAGAATGAAACATTTTAATACAATTTACCATACAATGTTATATTAAGGCTAATAGAGTATGTGATTTTTGAGCTATTAAAGTAATGGTCACAATACATTGCAACTGCTTTAAATATTTTAAATAAATTTTTCTATTGTAGTTTTTAAAAAAATGTTTTTATGTGTACCAGTGTTACAAGGAGAGCCTATTCAAAAATACATCACAAAATTAGTTAATAATTAATATGTATAAGAATTTCATAAAACGCAATAATTGTCCATTTTCGAAATAACGACATATCTCGACAACAAGAGCTAACATAAAAACACGGTTAGCACCATTGGATTCAGCGTACCCGAATTATCTTAGAATGCCATGTGTCCGACTTGTCTATTTTTTCAACTAGCACAGTGTTATTTATTGTAATAGTAAACGGTGATGAAAGGTCCATCATTTCTACAAATTTCTTTCCGGATTAGAGTCTTTGTGAACATTAGCTATGACATAGCGATATATGAAAATTTTGGAAACAAGATTTTGAAGTGCTGCCGCCTTTTATTTTGTTAGGCTTGGAAAAAATACATGATGCAAAAAATTGTGCAGGTGGGTTAAGGGTAAATGGCTCCTCATCGAGGTCAAAGTTCAAGGTAAAAGTAAAAAAATTCATAAAATGTCCAATAACTGCCGCGGAGTCGCACCTAGAGTAGTTAAATGTAAGACTGACCCACATTAATTATTCCTCCCCAACATTTTTATAGAACATGCTTACACCCTATCTCCGCTCCTTATGGGGCTTGCCCTACAAAAGTTAGGTTTTCATAAATTTTATAACCACCGTCCTGACAAGTTTCAGGGCACCTCTGGAGGATTCAAATGTATGCCAAACCCCCACTGATTTTTCCTCCCCAACATTTTTGTAGAACATACTAACCTCTATCTCTGCTACTTAGGGTACTTTCCCTTCAAACAAAGATTTAAAAATTTGCCCCCCTCGTTCAAACTACTTTCAGCACGCCTCTGGATGATTCAAATGTATGACAAGCCCCTATTGATTTTTCCTGCCCAACATTTTTGTAGAACATACTAACCTTCTCTCTTTGCTACTTAGGCTACTTTCTTTTCAAACAAAGACTTACAAATTTGACCCCCTCGTTCTTACTACTTTCAGGGCGCCTCTGGGGTCAAACGTATGATCGACCATTGATTTTTCTCACACAAAATTTTTGTGGAAGACGCCAATCTTCCACATCTGCTCCTTAGACTACTTCCCTTCAAATAAATTTTTTGTAATTGCTTAAATAAACTTAAGAAAAAGAACACAGTAAAATCATAAAGGAAGATAGAATTAGACTTTACTTTCTGTTCTGTTACGAATCAGCTGATTTGTTTTTGTTATTAAAAAACCTGTGAAAGTGATTAGTTTTTCTGTTCTGTTACGGTCCAATCTGTTGTATTTAAAACTTGTTAAGACCCCTTTCACACTCGGCAAGTTACTTGCGCAAGTCTCTTGCGCAACTCTTGGTTTGTAGACGTCAGCGGTAAGGTCGGGGAAGCTAAATTTGGAAAAATGTCTGGACCCGGGGTGCCAATATTTCCGCGTTTTAAAGAGCAATGGGAAAATATTAAAGATAAGCCATATATTCCTGGAATAAAAGATGATGAAGTTGTAGAAAAAATACCGGTGCAAGTTCTAATTGATACCGAATCATTTTGTTTAGCTAAGTTAAACGAACAACAACCCAGAGGCGACTACAAGGAATTTTTACAAATCGTTTTGCTGTTCTTTGGTGTAAATATTCCCAACCATAAGTTTAGCGTACCAGGACCTACCAGTTTTGCTCGATGGATGGCCAAAGGCATATACTGTGTATTAAACGGACTTCGCGATGTTACTATTTTTAAAGTAACTCTTTATATAAAAGCTTTGTTTAGTGCTACCAAACCAGTAGAAGCCCCAAATAATGATTTTAATTTTTTGAAAGCGATTATCCATTATGCTTCAATTGATGAGACAGTTTCACGTCAGTTGGCGAATAGATTCTGTGGACATCTCTGGTATCTTAGTGGCGATGTTGTTGCTTTTGCATTATTTGATCAGAATGTTCCCTTTGATACCAAGCGAAGAATGGCAGATGCAATTCGTACATTTGAGAGAGATCAAGAGAAATACGCGGAAGAACTGTCGGGCAGTCACATGGAGGAATCTTATGATGAAGATAGTGGGGCATAAGAGGTAAGAGTAAATGTTTCTCCAGTACCTTTTTGCGACTTCGAAAGTGTTAAAAGAATTTCATTGACACCAAAAGATGTAAACGAAGATTTCATGGAGAAAAATTTGAGTCATTATGTTATACCAGACAGGAAAAATTTTTACTCGCCTCGGATTGTCCAAAGATTTTCTTGATAGTGATCCAGAAACTTGGGAAAAGCGTGATCACTACCAACAATCACTAGAAACACTGCGAAAATTGCATGTTGTCAACGATTCTGCCGAAAGAGGTGTAAAACTAATAGAGGACTACAACAATATTTTTTGCCGCAACGAGGAAGAAAACATATTTCTACTGCAAGTCGTTGCCGAAAATAGGAAAAAATATCCACTTTGTTACAAAAATTAATTAATAAATTAAAATAATATACATACATATCGCACTTAAACTTGTAATTGAAATCAATTTAATAAAAAAATTTCAAGATACATATAAAAAAAATGATTTTTTGTATGGGAACCACTAAGAACAATAGGGACAAAATTTATATAAAAAAATATTTGCATAGGAGGTACCCTAAAGAACAGAGAAATAGGTTTGAAATGTACATTTGACTCCTCCATAGGCGCGCTGAATGTAGTTAGAACGAGTGGGGCAAATTTGTAAATCTTTGTTTGAAGGGAAAGTACCCTAAGTAGCAGAGATAGAAGTTTAGTATGTTCTACACAAATGTTGGGCAGGAAAAATCAGTGGGGGTTTGTCATACATTTGAATCCTCCAGTGGCGTCCTGAAAGTAGTTAGATCGAGGGGGACGAATTTGTAAATCTTTGTTTGAAGGGAAAGTACCCTAAGTAGCAGAGATAGAAAGTTAGCATTTTCTACAAAAATATTGGGGAGAAAAAATCAGTGGGGGTTTGTCATACATAGGGATAGGGTGTATGTATGTTCTACAAAAATGTTAGGGAGGAATAATTAATGTGGGTCAGTCTTTCATTTAACTACTCTAGGTGCGACTCCGCGGCAGTTATTGGACATTTTATGCATTTTTTTACTTTTACCTTGAACTTTGACCTCGATGAGGAGCCATTTACCCTTAACCCACCTGCACCATTTTTTGCATGATGTATTTTTTTTCCAAGCCTAACAAAATAAAAGGTGGCAGCACTTCAAAATTAAAAAATCGTTCACTATGTCATACCTAGTGAACATAAATGTTTTTAGGTTGGTATTAAAAAATTAATTTTGGCCCAAAAACTTTGTATTATCTATAGTTCCCATACAAAAACCACTCCAAAAAATATTACCAATGCCAAATAAGGTAAAGACTCAAATATTTGTTTTTATATTCTGTGTATTAAATGGCCGGACTTAACCGACTTGTAAATCATATATAACTTAATTTGACCAAATTTTAATAAACTATTTTGGGTCGATCATCCCAAAATTCGGTTGAGTAATTTTTAGTAATAAAAAAACATTAATTGGACCGAATTTCAATACAGTTATACAATTTATTTTAACCGCTTTAAAACCCGCTTTATACGGGGCTTATAGTAAGTTGTATGCCGATTATCACAAAATCGCATCGTGTTATTTCTAGCTGTTTAACGCTAAGTTGGATTATATTTTACCACATTATCGATATTTTGTACGGTTTAAGTCGTATTTAAAAGATTTTACAGAGTGCGCATTATAGGGAGCCTATGGTAAATTGTGGGCCGGTCTTCTCTAAATTTAGTTGTGTGATTTCTTGTTTTATGAAACTATGACAGACCAAATTTTGCTATAATAGCGTTATTCGGTACCTAATAGGCATATTTAAGTATTTCCGAGAATGGATTTTATATGGGGCCTATGGTAATTTATGAAGCGATCATTGTAGTGTAATATCTAGTCATATGAAACGAATTCTTGCAAACTTAAATAACAATCGGTACATTCTGTCTCCAATTTTTGTTAGTGTTTTAAACAGAAATATCAATTTTTAAAGGTGTGAAGAAAATTAACTGAACTAAGCGAAGTCAGTGATGCCATCCATAAAATTAAGAACACTTATGTCCAGTCAAAGACAGGCAATAAAGCTGGTGGTTGCTAATCATAGAGTTAAATAATACTCATATTGAAGCAAATACATATAAAGTATATAAATTATTACCACATGTATACTCAAACCTATATATTAAACAATAAGACTTATTAGAATATACATTTTAAACTTTAAAATTTAAGAATTTTATACGCTGTCGTACCATGCATTATTTTATATGAAAGCTCGAAGCGTTCTCTAGAAAATATTAAATGTAAAAATACCTTTATTTCAACAAAGTTTTAAGATTAGAGCAATTTCGATAAAATACTTTAGTAAATAAAAATATTTTTTGAAATTGGTTCTTAATGGGTTAATAATTCGGAATGTTTTATAAACCACGTGAAACACCCTTCAGCGATACCCATATTGCTGAGATCAAAATTATACTTCAAGAGATATTGGTTAAGAATTTATCAACTTTTATGGTCTATAACTCTTAGGCAAAGTCCGTTGGCAAACCCTTTTATTTTCAAAGAACTGCTATGTAAATGCAACTTTTTGTTCCTTGTTTTCCGATGAGCTAGACATCTTGATAAGATTCGGGGTTATGTTCAAAATTAAACGGTAATTAAAAGAATACCAATTTTTATATATTTTATATGCTACAAAATTTGCCGTATGCTGAAAAGCTTGCATACGACTTTCGATAAATAACATATTTGTCAACATACGTAGAAAATTTGTTGAAAAGTAAAAATATTGTGTCTAGACGATATGCTATAATTTTGAACAAACGTTTGCTGACATCGTTAACAAATGCCTGTCATATGTTAGTAAGCATACGTTTGTTGCAAAAAATTTGGTGTCTACACGATATGTTGGCACTGAAAGCAAATTGTACAACATAAATTTGCTGATCCAACATATCGTGTAGACTTAGCTTAACATTATTAGGGGATTCACAAGGTGTCATAAAATCATATGTCTTAAATTAATAACATGAAAAAATACGACTGTTGTGAACAACCCCACATAATTCAGTGTGCTATTTTGAATTTAAGTCAGCTGATTTCAAACTGATATCAAAAATAAAAATATTTTTTAATTCTAATCCATGAATTAATAAATTAAATTAGATCTTACCTGAGTATTTTCTATTTTTCAGAAGCAAATCAGAAATAAATTTTATTTTGTTTGTTTATCAAACAGCAGATTCCTAAGCTGATCTAATTTGACGCAAGTGATTTGTTGCAAAAATTGCTCGCCGCAGGTTAAATTCGGATGTTAGCCGGAAAAATTTTACCATCAAAGGCAGCGGCTTACAAAAACTCAGCCGTACAGCGCAGGTGTCTTCGGATTAATTACAACAGCACAATAAACATAGCAAGCAAAGTTCTTTTTATTTAAGACACTTTTTGTTTACAAAGCAATAACAATATTTTAAAACCATTGTTAAATGTTAGAACATTATGACCATATAACATGATAGCACACCTTGTGAATACTCCATATATGTATTTCACTTTAAAAACAATAAATTAATTATAAAACTTTTGTTTGTTAACCTCTTTTAAAGACGTATTTTTTTAATAAATATCTATAAAAAGCATTAATCTTCTAATCTTCAAAACCCCGAATCCCGGGATCCCCTAAAATTCTGGGGTTTAAATTTTTAAGATCCCGAACTCCGAGATTTGCGAAAACCAATCCCGATTGGCATCCCTACTTTTTACCTCTTAGTGAGGCAAAATTTATTATATTCTCTTTTTACCGAACCTTACCAGAAAAGTGAAGAAACAAAACTTTTATAGGTATGCGGTTTTTAATAAAATTCTCTGTTTGATGACAAATATTATTTTGAGCAATTCCATATGAAAGCGATCACCTTTTGGACGACCCCTCTCCGATTTTAAAATAAATAGTCTCAATCGATTGCCCAGCAAAAAATAATGTACCCATATTTTTTTTTTTTTTTTATAGTGACTGGTTTAGTGGTGGTGTACACCACTGTCATGTGACAAAATTGAAGAATTCTTCATAAGGGACCTCATTGAAAGTTGTTTTAAAAAAAAACTACTAAAGCGATCGCAACGAGTGATAGCTCGTTGGAAAGGTATTGAATCAGGCTTTAATTGAAAAATAAAATTTTCCTAACTTTTCTTAGAAATTTACTTCCCATGAAAATTAAATTTTCCGATTTTCCACAGAAGCTCCTAAATTTTCCGGCTAATTTTTTTTTTTTTGGATTCCTCATAATTTTTGCTTTAAGAATCAGCAATAAAAAAATGGGCCCCGACTCCTTGTTTGGACAGGAGAAGAGCATTTAAGAGACCACCTTGTTAAAAATACATTTTAAAAATTACACTGCTCTGCAAAAAATAATTTTTTGTCTTTCCGTTAATTAAAACTTTGTGAACTATATGGATTTTGATGCGCTGAACCCAAATCCGTTCTCGGTTTTTTTCCATCAGATCGAGATTTTGTTTAATGGGCGTGGCAAATTTTTTGCCCTTAATTAGTCAGGTACGGAGACATATTTCATCCTAACTCGAGAACCAGTCATTCGATTTTCAAAAGTAAAACACCAGAAGATGTGTAACAAAATTATATTTATTTTAGTTGAACAGAATTTTTCTGTATCTCTTATCGTTTTGGAATTATTCAGAAATGAATAAAGATTTTTATGGTTTATGGCTGCTGACCTAGCGAAATGCTATCATCATATGTCAGGCTGGTTGCATTACAATATTGGGTACCTGCGGTAAATTGACAATAAAATCTAAATTTTTTAACCGATTTTTATGGTTTATGGCTTTTTTATTTTTAAGATAAGTAGCTCTCAGAAAAAAGTGCAAAATGTGTAATACTTGCTTTATATTTTTTTTAATTCCATTTTTAAGTTGAAAAATATTACGAATTTTGCACGAATTTTTTCTTTATTCATTTCTGAATAATTCCAAAACGATAAGAGATACAGAAAAATTCTGTTCAACTTAAATAAATATAATTTTGTTACACATCTTCTGGTGTTTTACTTTTGAAAATCGAATGACTGGTTCTCGAGTTAGGATGAAATATGTCTCCGTACTTGACTAATTAAGGGCAAACAATTTGCCACGCCCATTAAACAAAATCTCGATCTGATGGAAAAAAACCGAGAACGGATTTGGGTTCAGCGCATCAAAATCCATATAGTTCACAAAGTTCTAATTAACGGAAAGACAAAAAATTATTTTTTGCAGAGCAGTGTAATTTTTAAATGTATTTTTAACAAGGTGGTCTCTTAAATGCTCTTCTCCTGTCCAAACAAGGAGTCGGGGCCCATTTTTTTATTGCTGATTCTTAAAGCAAAAATTATGAGGAATCCAAAAAAAAAAAAATTAGCCGGAAAATGTAGGAGCTTCTGTGGAAAATCGGAAAATTTAATTTTCATGGGAAGTAAATTTCTAAGAAAAGTTAGGAAAATTTTATTTTTCAATTAAAGCCTGATTAAATACCTTTCCAACGAGCTATCACTCGTTGCGATCGCTTTAGTAGTTTTTTTTAAAACAACTTTCAATGAGGTCCCTTATGAAGAATTCTTCAATTTTGTCACATGACAGTGGTGTACACCACCACTAAACCAGTCACTATAAAAAAAAAAAAAAAATATGGGTACATTATTTTTTGCTGGGCAATCGATTGAGACTATTTATTTTAAAATCGGAGAGGGGTCGTCCAAAAATTTGCCAATTTTGATCGTTTTCATATGAGGGGCTTAGAGCACAAGGGGGCTAAGTGCCTTTTTCTAAAATTGAGTTTACATATGGAATTATAGGTATATTTCGGAGAAGTTGTTCAGAGCACAAGAAGTGAATGTAGGATTCTCATCCGGACGCTAGATATAGTGAACAATTCAAGCATTTGACATTAAAATACCTGCTTCCTTTGGAGCACAAGCGAAACAACCGCTTCAGTCTCATTATTTAAAGTAAATCACTTGAACCCCTTGTGCTTTAAGCCCCTCATATGGAATTGCTCTTTTATAAAATTAGAAATAACACGTGTATTAGGGGTGTTCAGGAAATTGAAAACGCAAGAATATTAAACCTTGTTTTTTAATAAGATTTCTGTAATAAAAGAATTTTATGATAAAAATTATACAAACATTTCTCCACTAAGCCGGCTTTTATAACAAAAATTAGATTAAAAGTGTATTAAAAACAACTTTCAAATTCTTGCGTTTTCGATTTCCAGAACACCCCTGTATGATGGTTATTTTATTACTTAACAGAAGTTATAAAAATAAAGTCTTTAGAAATAACTAAAAAAATTACTTATCAAAGATTGTAAAAAGGTTCTGTTTACTTTTCGACACATCAAGAATATGTTTCTCTATTTGTATAAATAGGGAGTGTGTGAAACAGTAGCAAAGTTCTATGGTGATTTTAAATTGTCAAGAATTTCTACGCTCATCTACACTAGCCCCTAGGGCTAGTAAAATTTTATTCACCTAAACAGTGTCAACATTTGACTGCCACGAGTACATACTTTGCTACCGTTTCACACACACCCATAATTACAAAAATGATTGGAAAAAATAAATCCAACTAAAATGGTGTATATGGGCATTTCCAGCGAAAAGTCTACTTTTTGTAACGTAACGCCAGAAATATTTTAAATTGTTTCTAAACAAATTTTATGTGCATACCCAGTAAAAACTTCGCTTACTTTTTCAAAATGAATAGCTTCTTTAACTCATTGTTTAGTAGCTTTCTTCTATAACTACATCTATAACAACTTCTATAACTACTTTCTTCTGGATGTATTAATGTAAAAAAATAATGACTTACTTTTTGAATGCGTTATTTTTGGGACATCCCATATAAAATTCATTGGTTCTTTCAGTAGAATTGTAAGTAGTGCTTTTAAGTTTTTCTGATTACTTAACACATTATTTTGTAGGCGAAGTTTTTACTGGGTAGTTTACTTTTCTACATTTTGGAGTAAAGCGCAACTAGCTCTACATTTAGTAACAAAAGGCATAACGGTTGAACAACAGGGTCCGAAAATACAACATTATTTGCAATCTGGCGTTACATTAAAAAAAGTAGACTTTTTGCTGAAAATGCCCATATTTACCTTAAAACGAGCAAAGATTTATAAATTTTATAGCTTGAAAAATAAATCTGAATTAGTCCAAAGTTTACTAAAAAAGGTTTTATACAAAACATCTTGCTCAATTCGCAGTCTTATTCAGTTTTGTAATGCAAGTCAAAATCCACTTCCGTTTCTTTAACGTCACGCCAGCGCAGATTTTTGCTTATATCTGCAAATCCTTAGCGTCGATTACAGTAATTTTTTTTCTGAATGTAGTGCTACTTTATTACTTTGTATATATATAAACTCTTTTTACTAATTTGACTTCTTCATTTAATTTTTTTTACAATTTGAAAAACGCAAAGAAAGCAGGAAACTCTTAAATGAGGCAAAACGTAATGGTGTTTGGAACAATTACAAGTCCTCAGTAAATGGATTCAAAAATCTTATCAGGAGGGCCAAGAGACAGTCATGGAGGAAATTCTGCAGCGACGTGGAAAACTTCTAGGAGACAAGTCGGCTACGTAAGATTGTATCCTCTAAACCAGCTATTCCATCGTATGTACGAAAGATGGATGGATCCTAGACCACAAAAAGTCGGGACACCCTTGAGGTCCTGATGAATACACACTTCCCAGGTTGCACTGATGATGTGCCTAGGGAGGGAACAAAGGCCCTAACTAACCAAAAATATTATCTATTTATATAAACGCTAAAATACCTAACTAACAGTTTACATAATATGCAACTTTGTCAATTGTGAAAACAACTGATAGGTTTTACAAGAAAATAAGAAGAAAAATAAATTATAAACAGTTCTCCTGTAAAATTGTTATATATGGCCTTTTGCGTTTTAGGTAACGATATTTGGATTTAATTTTTCAAAAACTTTTACGTTGTGCACACAAAACAAATGCTGATTTGCCATCCAGCATCGTCGGTGGCACATATACAGACACTTTTTTTACTAATACTATCATAGCGCTTGATGACAAATGCTTGACCGTGCACAGACCCCTTAACAATTACTGCCTTCCCTTCAGTGTCGATACAAAAATTTCTTTCGTATACATATTTATATTGAAAACAAAAACAAATTTTGGTTTGTTTTATTATTGTTTTCATTGCGGGGCAGGCAGTTAAAGTATTATTTCGAAAACAATTGATATACAAACGCTCTGCCTGCAAGAGTCGCTAAAATCACTTTTTACTGGAAAGTTATTTTAGTCCAATAGGTATTTTTTTTTTGGGTTGGAGTGCTAAATGTGCTAAATTCCCATTTCATAATATTAAGAAACTGAAATTTATTGTTGAAGAGATAAGTTATTCCTATGCGCATTTCACTGGTTGCTTAGGCCAGATCGTCAGGAAACTTCATCCAAAGATTTTAGAAAAGCTAAAAATATTATACAAATAAAACTGTTAACCGAATAAGAATTATAAACCTCAGTTTTGCCTGTAACAATATCAAAGCTTAAACAAAAACATCAACAATAAACAGTGAGTTTATCTTTTCTTACAGTCCCGACTACAGTTGGTTGATTTTTTGTCACCTCTAAATGTAGTTGTAAATGGGTTAAGAAAAAAAACAAAAATAAAACAATAAATAAATTAACAAATTACTTTATTTTATTTTGCCAGTTCAGTTTATTTACTCTGCCACATATTAGTTATCAAAGTTTTTCTTGGGATTCAAAAATTAATTAACAAGGTTTCTTTCAAATGTGCTAAATACCCATTTCATAATATTGAGAAACTGAAATTCTTAATATTCTGAAAGAAACTTTTAGAACTGCCCTCTAAAATCGAATATGTAGTATTATTAAATTTTTGTGACGAAACGAAGCTTCTAACAACAAGTGTTTACCTTGAATGTATCGTCTTTAATATTAAAGAAGTGTTTAAATATTTATTTAATTTCAGCTTAAACTTTAGTATTCCAAAAAAAATGTTTATTGAAATTTTAAAAATTTATGTGCATTACATGTGAGACCACGCATACAAATTTAACTCTCTACTTAATACTTTGCACTTTTTTTACTTGAGAGAGACCAATAATTCAGATTATTTTACAATGACTTAACAAATTTATAGCGTGGAAAAAGTTAACACATACACTGACACGATTTCAAATAAAATAATCTAAAGTGGAGAGAAGTAAACGCAGTAATTATTTGTTTATTTTTATTAATGCCAAAATGATAAAGAAATTTACACATTTAGCGTGACATGATACTCGAACTCAGCGTTGTCAGAATATTTGGAAGGAAAATCTTTATTTGGCGAAAAAAAATCTTATTTTGAAGCAAAAAAATCTTGACATTTTTTATAACAAGGGCAAAAAAGTAAAAATAATTTTTTTTTTCTAAGAACATGATTCTTATTATGGAACCTATTTAAACTGAAATACATACATACATATTTGCGGTATTTATACAAAATTAGATTGTAGGTTTAAATTGTGTTTTTAGTTATATTTTCCATTAAATTTTTTCTAAAAATACATTATCCATTTAATTTCCAATAAATAAAATCGTAAAAAACTCCATCTAAATTAAAAAGTTTCATTGAAAGTAATAAAATGCTACATCATATGAAATCTTATGAGTTCTTAATTTTATTTTATATATTTTGTTACTGTTGTTTTTTCGAAGGCCCACTAATTTGCTCCATCGAATCCAAACTTGCTTCATTCAATTCGGCACATATCATTTACAGAATTCACGCCCCTGTTTTTTTTTTTTTTGATTTTTTGTTATATTCGAAAAATATTGCAAGCATAACACAAAAAAATCTTCAAATCTTATTTTGTTAAAAAAATCTTCAAAAATAAGATAAAATATTCATTCTGGCAACGCTGCTCGAACTACTTTTATTTCAGTTAAAAAAATATCTTTTGTTCTCATGCAAATGTTAAGAGAAAATTTTCTTATCCTACATCACAAATGAATATAATTTTAATAAGTTTTTATAAGTTAAACGTATGTATGCAGACTAGAAGCTAACCAGTAAATACACATATATAATGGCGCCCTTTGGGATCCCAAAAAACACCGCACCGTCACTAAATCGATTCTGGACAAATATCTGCTCTCCTTGCCCTTTAATGATAAAAATCTGCTTCGGAAACTTTCTAAAAAATTTGCTAAAATTACCCGTCGTAAAGTTTATAAATATTTTCTATCTGTAGGGATCTATTCAGATACTACAGTAATCAATTCCAAAATATACTATTATTACATTTAAGTAATGACAGAAGTGCTGGCCCTGAAACGTCGACCTTTTTACAATTGATGATGAATTTCTAAGCGGCCGGTTTAATTAAAAAACAGTTAACATTCAAACCCCAGGTCAACACTAAATCGGTTGAGCATATTGACGCTGAACGTGACTGCATTCCCCCCGAGTACTTATGCAAAAACTTCGGTATATTTTAACTTCAGGTGTGTCATCATGGGGTATTTAGATGCTTCTTATATCGGTTACTCAGCAGAAATGGCGGGTTTATGAAAAATGGCGGCTGAAAGGTGATTCAATCTGTTACCACGGCCACCAGGTGTGCCTGGAACTTTGGTCCTGGTCCGATAGTTTAAAAGGCTTCTACAGAAAACACATTTCACGGAAAGAAGTTTATTTTCAAAAGTGATTTTATTCCTGGGATTAGCATATTGTGGGCATTACAGTATCGAAGTAATAAAATGTTAGTTGGGTATGTTGCATACCTTTGAAAAGGTTAATTTGTCTAGTTTCTCAGCATAAGTTTTATTTTAAAGGTTTCAGAAACACTTAAGCAAAAATAGGAAAAATATAAAAATTGTAAAAAAAATTGAAAAACCCTCGTCTTGAGTTAGAAATTATTTTTTTATACATATGCCACTAGCGGCCTTTCTTTTGAGCAAAAAAAAAACGTTCCCACTAAAAAAAATTAAAAAATAGTTTTAAATTTAAAAAAAAAAATTAAAACAAGTTAGAGGTCCTATTTTCGGCTGTGCCGAATCTTACGAAATTTCACAGTGTCATTTCTAGACCCATAAAACTGTTACGTGCCAAATTTTGTTGTGATATCATTATTAATTACGGTTTTAGGCGTACTAAACTGTTTTCCGGGAGTAGGGTTGATATGGGGTCTTTGGTAAATTATGGACCGAACTTCACGACATTTTACAGTGCGGTTTCCAGTCAAATTAAACGAGCTTTTGCAAAATATTATATCATTATGCAGAAATTGTTTGTTTCATATAGACTTCTGTCAGATTTTCGTGTGAATGAATCGTACGATTGTGTAGCGACATTTTGAAAAGAAAAATTTATGATTGAAATTGCCAAATATATAATATATCGTGAGACATGTGAACATTTTTTGTTATACCAGTTGATCGTTAGCGACATACAGTGGGAGATTTAAAAAGAAATTCGCTTAACAGTTTTATTTGTATAATATCTTTAGCTTTTCTAAAATCTTTAGATGAAGTTTCCTGACCATCTGGCCTAAGCAACCAGTGAAATGCGCATAGGAATAGCTTATCCCTTCAACAATAAATTTCAGTTTCTCAATAGTATGAAATGGGAATTTAGCACATTTGAAAGAAACCGTGTTAAAAAATTCTAGATTTTGTAACTGTTACTGAGCTACCTAAACAAGAGCGGCAGGCATTTTTAAACATGAAAATTCAGTTGCCAATACGTTTTCAATAAAACAAAGACCAAGCTATCTATCAAATAAGATTTTCCAGCCGGGTGATGTTGAATTCGCGTTCTAAAGGTTTGCTTCGTATAAACTGTTTGAAAAGCTCAGTTAGACCGATTAAAATAACATTTCAGGTGCCAATTAAGGACTTGAGTTTAAGTTTTAGTGGTGTAATAACAGATTTTACCAGAGTTTTGAATAATACGCTTATTATCTATGTTCTATGTAGGCCTTACAACTTTGTTTATGAGCTTCTGATTTTATGTGACATACAACTATGAAACACTGTTGTTTAAGGTGGCCATGGAAGTACTGGCGTTTCAGGATCAACACTTAAAGTTGAAAATTGTCCCATACTACCCAAAAACATTACTTACTGAAACTAAAAATAAAAATGTTGAATACCATGTTGAGCCAGCGATATCTTAAAACTATAACATTTATGTATGAGGGTACGTATAAGAGTATATTACAGTCCCCAAAAACACGAGGTCAAACCTTTGATATGAAATGACATTTTCATTTGACATCAAAAACAATTCTCAAACGTTTTTTAATTGTTTGATTTTAACATTAAAATTCAAATTGATAATGATTTGGAAATAAATATTTGATATTAAATGTTTTATCAATTTGATGTCAAATTGATATCAAATGTAAAATTCAAATCAAAACTACACTTGGCAATACTAAAGCGAAAAATAAATGTAAACATTAAAAATGGCGATTCAAGTAACATTTTTACTTCGTGGTTAAATGTGTTTTACAAGTGAACGAATAATTTCTTGTGAAAAATAAAAATTATTTTTGTGTAATTACAATGATTAAGAAGACGAATTAAAAAAATTAAACGGCAAAGTGACGAAATTATAAGTTTGTTGTATGATCGTGGTGCTACTATCCTCAAAATAAAATCGTGCCAATTATTTCATCTTTGATAGAATTAGAGGACGGAAAGAACAATATTGCATCTTTTAGCTGTACTATCGAATGTTTATCTCACAGTTTATTTAAATAAATAATGAATTTAAATTAAAAAAATAAATATTTTTTTTTATGTTCCACAATGTATATAATCCACATTTAAAAAACATTTGAGAATTACGTTTGAAAGAAAGTTGAAAATAAAGGCATTTTTCAATTTGATAATAATTTCCCCTTTTTGTTGAGAACGCTATGATTTTTAAATCATTATCAAAAGTTTGATGTTTGAGAAAACGTTTGATTTCAAATCATTTTCTATTTGAAATCATACCTCCGTGTTTGTTGGGTATGCACTAATTAAATATCTGGATTTTAAATGAATTAGTATAAAATCTGAAAATTTAAATATTGAGAAAGGTTTTTGTAGCGGAAATGAGGCGCTGAGAGATATTTGAAAATCGCGTGATTTCCCGCTTACCGCTAAAACGTATTTTTACCGCGATTGACATTTCAAAAACGATAGATTTAGCGAGAAAATCTCTAAATTGGCAACAGTGATATCGTGATACATTGTTATTTAAGAGAGTTATAAAAAGATACTCTTTATAGGTATACCTATGTACTCTTAATGGAGAGCATAAAAACAAAATTTAATAAATTAATGATATTTATTTAATTATTGTTTGGTGTTAGTGTATTTTTTTGTTTTGTTTTTGTTAAAAATTAATACAAATTAATACAAAATGTTTCAACATTGCCGACACAAAATTCAGTTGGTGTGCGGAGCTTAAGCGCGTCGGTTAACAGTAAAATACCGGTTGTTTAAAAACAAACCCCGTTTTCAAAGAAACAAAATTGTAGTGAAATAATTAATATCAGATACTTTTAGATAAAGAAATAGAGGAGGTAATTAAAAAAGTTGTTTCTTAAAAAAACATGTAATTTGAAAAAGAATGTGCTAAAAAGATAAAAATTTTAAAGTAAAAGTTAAAATTGTATAAAAATAGAAAGAACTGAAGGATTATAAAAAAATTTATAAACTGAAATTAACATCAATATTAAATACCTACCTAAACAAAAAATATTTTATTAAACTATAAAATTTAAAATCTCTAATTTTGTGGCCAATTATTGTAATTATTTATAAAAAACTAATTTTAAAATCACATACATAATAACGATAAAATTAAATATTTGTACAGGGGGGTTTTTTTTGTTTATTTCCGTTTAATTATACACAATTAAGACAAAAGATGTACATACGTACGATCACACAAAAAAATTGTAAAAAACTTCAAAAATAAACAATTAAATTAACAGAAGAGGAACTTCATGTTTTTAAATGACGTCATTTTTTGGTGAATGATTTGACAACTTTTTTTTAGGTTTTTTTTATTTATTGATAAAAAAACAGCATAAAATATTTATATAATTAGCAATAAACGAAAAATGGACTTTCTTTTGCTTAATTTTATTTAAATTTTTTAAAAGTGAAAATTTTTCGAAAAAACCAACATCTTAATGTGAATGGCCTGGGGAAAAAACTTTTTGTTGCAAATTGTTTTTTTTTTTTGTTTTCATATAAAACTGCAAAATGAAAATAAGCATGAATGAAATTAAGTAACTACCCGTTGAAATAATAGGAATGACCCTTGACATGAACGATTTTTATTTACAAACCCAGCAACACTTTAGGTTGAAGTTGTAAAACCTCAAGTTAAGAGACTCTTTAGTATGTTAATAAAGTTCCTATAATTATTATTTTGATATTCGAAAATGTTCGCATCCAAGTAACAGTTTTGTTATTAAAATTGGTCAACCATTTTAATTATAACTTTAATTGAAAACAAATCTATTACCAATATACATAACTAAATTTGTAAGCTTGCGGTCTTTTTTAATTTTATATAAGAAACTTTAAACGTTTATTTTAACCAATATTTCGGCACTTCTTTGAGTGCCTTCTTCAGGCGTTTTTTCTTTTCTTATTTAACAAACAAATTAAACAATATATTAAAATGACAAATTAAAAAATGGTTTCAATTGAATACAAAAATATTTTTCAAATCAAACTTGATCTATTAGAAAAAAAAATAAATTTTTAACTTCCGTTTCTATTTTGATAAATTAAATGTCTATAATTTTGTGCTACATTCTCAGTGTCAGAATTAAAATTAACTTCGACATTGTTGGTTCATTTATGATTTGTAACATTTCTAACATAAATCTACGTTTATAATTATTTTCTGTGTTTAAAACAGTTGTATTTTCAAAATCTGGATAGTGGTTTAGATTAGCACAATGGGATGATAAAGCTGTTTTTTGTGATGAAATATGTCTATATTTTTGATCTGACTTATGTATGTCCTGCTATACTAGTTTTTAGTTTATTTTTGTTGTACCTATATACATATACCATATTACACTGTCCACTATCATTACCCTTACAAGGTATTTTATAAACAATATTTGACATTTCCATTTTCTTTATTTTGGCTTTAATTTTAGTAGATAGTTTACCCACTGTGTTCTGTTATACTATTTCGGTTATATATTCTACAATTATTATACTGTATTAATAAATCTTTTTTTATTTTGGAAAGCTATTACAGTTCAAATTTTGAAATTTTCCTCCGAACTCCCGCAAGAAGCATACTAACGGAGGTCTCAACTATTAGTCACTCCGGTGTCTGCTCAAACATATTTTACTTGTAGATTTGTAACTTTAATTTTTGGAAAACAGGGGGGTTACCGCGTATTTCGATTCGAAATACGCAGTAACCCCCTGGACCCTTTTTACAATTTTTGTTTTAAATATATTTTACTTGTAGATTTCTAAGTTGTAGTTTTGAGAAAAATGGCCCAGATCGTAAAGATCTCCTGTAATCTATTAATTTTAGATTTTTGCCGAATTTTAGGTATTGGCTGCACCTGATTATGCCCTGGGGGATGTATCAACAAAAGGTGAAATAAATTTTAAATTATCACTACACCGCCGGGGAGGACTCTAGTCAGCTGGTCACTTTTGAAGGATGCATAATTTTAAGCACTCGAAAAGTTTAAGGTGTTGGCTGCACTTACATATATCCTCCAAAAGTGCAAATCCCAGAGGTAGATGCTTCTTAAACGCTTTCGCCCAACTTCCGTAGAGTTTATAGAACAACAATGTTACCTTTTCTTGTATGCATCAATTGGAAGGAATTTTTAATACCTTGTGATATTTAATCGATGAAAGAAACTTTTCCTAATTCTTTCTCCCTACGTAGCCAATCAATAACAAAAGCAAGTAAAAGTGGTTTATTCGGATGTGCCAAGTTTTATATAACCTTTACCATAATATTTTAACCTAGCTTGTTTTGTATGAACCCGGTCGTAAAACCATTAACTTGGTAGCATACTTGTATGGGGGCTCTCTTATCTTAATGGTGTAGGCGCTTTTGTGTCAAACCACTTGTTTTTTGTAAAGAATAGAGTTATTTGTCATTTATAAACCGATTTTCTTAACATTCACTGCCAGAATTTTACTAAATTAACTTAAGGTTAAAGTGAAAAAATAAAGTTCATGGATTATAAGTAGACTTTAAAAGGTTAAGGTTTGTGTACAAATGAGTGATTTATAGATTAAAGTCGTAGTTTGTTGCTGGCATCTCAGTCATTTGTGGACCGATCTGGCTGACTTTAAATAGCAAATTATTCCGGACTTAATGTGATATAAATATATACATAACAACAGGTTTAATCATATTTGGTCATCTCCAGCTAAAATACCATTTTTCCAGTTAAAAAATAATAATTTCTTTTATTTAAACAAATTGTTTTTTTTTAATTAATAAATTTTTTTTATTATATTCAACATTTTTTTATTTTTTCGAATTTATTCTATGAGCTAAATTTTTTTTGGTAGTGTATAAAGTCATTCCTAAAAATTAAAAAAAAGCTTTATAAAATACATAACTGAAATTTAGCTCATAGAATAAATTCGAAAAAATAAAAAAATGTTGAATATAATAAAGTAACCTATGAAAGGAAATAATTCCCAGTTTCTATTTTTTTATTATATAATTGGGCTTAAATATTCACAATATAAAGGGTGGTTAAGGGCCGATGTTGATTTTGAATAAAACACAAATTGTTAAGGAAATTATTGTCATTTTTTTTATTATGATAATATTGGAATGGTAACAAAATATCGGCCAAAATCCGATGGTCCAAATTTTCGATGACGCTGAGGCATAATTGAGGTTCTATGCCGTTAATGTGCCGAATTATCTCATCCTTTAGCTCTTAAATTGTTGCTGGCTTATCGACGTTCACCTTTTCTTTCAAATAACCCCAAAGAAAGAAGCCCACCAGTGTGAAGTCACATGATCTTGGTGGCCAATTGACATCGCCACCACGGCCATTGAATTTGAGGCGCAAAATAGCCATTATTTCGTTAGCTGTGTGGCAAGTGGCACCGTCCTGTTAAAACCACAAATCGTCCACATCCATATCTTTCAATTCGGTCCATAAAAACTTCGTTATCATCTTACGATAGCGAACAACATTCCCAGTAACTGCCTGACCGGCCTCATTTTGGAAAAAGTACGGCCCGACGATGCCGCCAACCCATAAACCGCACCAAATAATCACTGTTTGTGGGTGCATGGGTTTTTCGACAATCACTCTTGAATTATCATTCGCCCAAATGCGGCAATTCTGCTTATTGACGAATCCACTGAGGTGAAAATGTGCTTCATCACTGAAGATGATTTTCTTCGAAGATTGATCATCCACTGTTGCCATTTTTTGCCACCATTCTGACCATTGACGACGTTTGGAATGGTCAAGAGGCTTAAGACAGACAGACATCGTTAAATCAACTTCACTACTTTTAACGATCCAGAATAATAAGGTTAGGGTCAGTCAATATTGCCATTAAAATCTTTTAATTTAATTCGAGATGCTCGTATCGGTAAACTGTCAGCCTAAAGCTTGAGGAAAAGTCAAAAATTAGCGGTCAATCTGCCTTATTGTGGGTTTCGTAGTCGTGGTCGAAAACAAGGCGGTTTTAAAAATTAATATTATGACTGACGTAAACGGTATAAATGCGACAAATTTTCCACATTGTCTGTGTCGAAAATAAATCTCAAACGACATCCATCACGTCAACGACACTCGTAATGTGCTGGAGAACCCTAAATTACGTTAATAAGACGTATAGTTTAGAAAATTACTGTATACAAATAAGACCATTGCATGGTGATCCTTTAAAAGTGCTTCAAATTTGTCCATAATACATTACATGGTAAGCGATATATGCGAGAAAACCCCGGTTAGGATTAATATAAAAATATGTTTGAAATGCCTACGTCTTTTCCTTATAAAAAAAAGATAATTACATGTTAGGTTTATAAATATCACCCTTATAATTTGTATAAAATCACGTTCACGATTTCTTTTTGTCAATATTTGAAGGAAGTTCCGGGAAGAAGGTTTTTATTTAAAAAAAAAAAATCAATGACGTTGTATTGCAAATGAATAAATGCATGTATAAAGATACAAAACCAAGTAATCGAAGCAGCGATCCATGACGATTCGCTGCGTTTTTATGGATTTTTTAATATAAACTGCAGAACATTCATTGGCAGTGAGTTTTTATTTAAAATTTGATTTTAGTTTTAAGTTAAAAAATAAAGTTGTATTATACATATCGCACACTAAAGCACAAACAGGCACAACTCAAAATTCCAGAATGCTTAGGAGAGCCAGAAAACTGGCTTCAAAAACATGTTTGAAATTTTTTCAAATAATTGAGTTTCACAAATGTTAAAAAAGACAGTGGCGCAAACGAAATTTTTCGTGAACGCTATAACGCGTTTTTTAGAGCATATATCTGGTTTCCCTGCTTATCACTGTCGAAATGCAGTTAGAAAAGTCAGTCAGAAGAAGAACGTTGTAAGTTACTATCAAAATATTAACGACGGAACTGTCGAAAGTATTAAGAAGTGTAACAGAGGAAAAAAAGAAAAGTTCATGTGGAAAATTGGAAAGAAAATAAAAATAAAGGTTGAGAAATGGAAAATGCTTTTATTAGAACAAAAATCGCCACAGAACAGGACATGTAGAAACACGTTTTAATTATACAATTTTTGTTGTGAAACGAGCAATAACGTTTTAAACGCCACTACTTATGATGACTTTCGTAATGGAAAAACGTTTGAACTGACATTGAGCTATTTTTTTCTTAAAATTACTTTTTTTACCTTTCACTACCGCGAAATGTAAATAAGAGTATACGTATATGTATGTTTGTATTGTATTCAGTGTTGCCGTTAGGATACGAAAAAAACATTTTTCGTATCTTTTGATGACTTCATGTACCATGTATAAACCTGACATTTTTCGTATCTTTTGAATCTGTACGTAAAATGTGCAGAAATAAAATATTAAATTTTAATTATAAATATGTTGTTAATGAGCCGATGTTTAAAAATTTTAAAAAAGTAGTTGGTTTAACATTTGTACTTCCATTTTCGAATGCATGTGTGGAGAGAATTTTTAGCCAACTAAAACTTATTAGGACTGATCATCGTAACCGACCTAATACTAATACAATATCAGCTTTAATTATGGTGAAAGAGAACATTAAGGATGTTTCAACATACGATCCACCTAAATCGATGATTACTAGTAGTGCGAAGTTGTTCTGAGGAAATATGAACATTGTTTTTATTTTCAGGAAATTTATACATATGAATTTTTTGATATAATCGCCCAATATAAACGCCTTAACTCGTATATATTTTATATATAAATGAATTTGTTTTGATAACATCCAAAGATAGTTACATATAATTACTTTTAAAGTTTTCTTACTGTATTTTTAAAAATTACAAACCATTTATTTAATTTATTGATAAAAATGAATTTATTATATATAATTTTCTTTACAGTATTCATTAAATATGAAATAAAAATGGTATGTTAAAAAATTTTAACGTTAAAAATGGACTTTTTTCAAAATGTATCTTTTTGGGAAAAAATGTATCTTTTTGGAAACTAAAATGTATCTTTCTCGAAATTTCGCTGGCAACACTGATTGTATTAAGTGCGACATTATAAATATGTGTAACACAATGAAATGTTTATCTAAGTCTCTAAAAAGCAACGGTTTTCCAATGGGGGTTATCGTTTAAACAAGATAAGCAAGTAATTATCTTAAATTAAATTAATCAAATAAACATCAGTTGAAAGAAGTGATTACGTTTATTTTTGTAAGTTTTTCTACAATTTGTCGATACATTTTGTTAGCAAAGCGGTGGGAAGCCCTGCTTTTATATTAACATATATTCTAGATTCATCTATCTCCGTTTGCTTGTCTATAAGACACACGCTCAAATATGAAAGAATCAAAGGAAAATACTAGGGAGATCGATTATACGACTTTTTTCAAAAACCGGTTTTCGAACATTCCGAATAGCTGCTATTTAAAAAAAACGGTTTTCGGTTAAACGGTTTTAATTCGAATACATAAAAACACAAAAATCAAATTAGCTTTTGTAATAAAAAGTTAATTTGAATAAAAAACATCACAATTCACGAAGGCACGGAACCAACAAAATACATATGTGGATATGACTTAAGGTATGTTCAGACCCAACACATATTTGACGATAAAATAAAAAAAAGTGACCAGTTAATTGATCAAGCTTGAGCTTTATTTGTTATAATTTCTATTTATTTACTTAACTTTATATCTAAGATTATAATTGTATAATGTAATTTAGAAACTCTTAAATAATATTTGCTCTAGCCAAACGTTTTGCAAAAGCAAACAATTTTTTAAGAAAACTAGTGTACTAGTGTACGACGTAGAGTGTTCAATCGAATAATTCTTGTTCGATTGATCGAACAATTTGAGACGATTAATTGTTCGAATAATTTAAAATTGCTAATTTCGATTAAAGGATATACATACATATTTCTGTAATTTGTTTCATTTATTTAAAGTTTTTAGTCGAATTAACAAATGTATGTGTCCGTAGGAATTAAAAAGAAAAAACCGTCATGTTTAGTGAGTAATTTAGATTATATTTTTGTTAAACTTTTTCAACACAATTTATTTTTTTTTTTTTTTTATTATTAATATTATATAATACAATAAATGACACTATATAATATGAGTTTGGAGTGCTAGCTACTATGGCCTTCGACTCCATATTTTCAACACAATTTAATAATTCATTTCACAAAAGAAAAAACGACAATGGTATGTTATCTCAAAGATTTATATTAATTTATCGGGTATGTTCTAGAAATCGAAATGAAGTGAAATTAATATCGAACTAAAAGGTATGTGATGGAAATCGATTTTAAAAACGAAACGATTTGAAACCGAAAATATCGTTTTAAGTATCTTTTAAATTTATTTTGAATACATATTCCTTTTATTTTCAGTCTTAATTCTTTTAAAACTTACGTTTATTCAGAAATGGATTTTAAAATTCCTCGAAGTCCATCACACCTTTTAAAAACGTTCATTTTAAAATCGATCGATTTTCATCACATACCTGTTTTCCTTAAATTCAATTACTATTTACATTTCACGGTAATTTTTCGTAGTTTTAAGTGTTGTTCTTGTAAAAATAATAGATAAAGGGTCCGCCAAATATCTTTTTGTTTTTCGAAAATGCTATAAAAAAAACTACTGAATGTTTTCTCAAATTTCTTTTTTTATTTGAAAGTACAATCCTTCCGGTTAATAATGGAAAATAATTTTATTCAAATGGCTGCCTCGGCAGGACATGCAGTAGCCTACACGGTCGGTCCAATTTGAAGCACATTATCGATTGTGTGCAGCTGTTTTTCTCCAATGGCTTCACGAATATTGTCCTTTAAAGCGTCAATTGTCTTTGGCTTGTCGGCGTAACACTTATCTTTGACGGCACCCCACAAATAATAGTCCAACGGTGTCAAATCGCAGCTCCGAGGTGGCTAAACGACATCAGCTCTGCGGCTGATAATGCGATCTTCAAAAACAGGTCGCAAAACATCGAGTGTAGCTTCGGCTGTGTGGCACGTAGCACCGTTCTGTTAAACCAAATGTTGCCAATATCCTCCTCTTCAATTTTTGTGAACATTTTTTTATTCGTTCAACATGGCCCGATAACGATCGCCATTGGGTGCAACGGCTTTTCGATGTATGCGTGCGGATTTTCTGTGCCCCAAATGCGACAATTTTGCTTGTTTACATATCCGCCAAGACCAAAATGAGCTTCATCTGAAAAGATGATTTTTTTTTTTGGCAAAATCGGCATCTTCTGTAAGTCGATCGCAGGCCCACTTAGCGAAGCGAAAACGCAAATTTCCCAGCGTTGTTCAAGCGTATACACAACCATATTCGTCCAGCGGAAGGATAAAACTAATCATCTGTCGAGTCAGACATGAGTTAAGTATTACCATTCACGAAATAAGCACTAGTTGGATGGCGGACCCGTTACTTAAAGCATGAAGTAGATAAAATGTTATATTTTTATGAACTTTCATTACAAGGTCGTTTTTAAAATTTGCTCGATTTTAAATCCACTTGATTTCGATTTCTAGAACACGCCCGTATTTTTTAACAAAATAGTTCATGGGTTTCTCTCTTTACATTGAGTTTGGTTTAAAAGGATAAATCTAGTAATGCTAAATCTAACAGGTGTCCTAAAATGTATTCAACAACTTCACTAATTTACCACTTACTTGAAGAAGATGCACCACCAACAAAATCAAAGGGCGTTACAAGTGGTCCAATGAATAAATATTTTAAACAAGATACTTCGATCGATTCTCTAGAGGAAAATATTTGCAAGGCATAGCAGAGGCTGGAATGTCCGTGAAAAGTTTCAAACAAATTCAAAGTTATATATGGACTCTTGTAAAATCCAAGTGCCCGAAAGTGAAGCGACAATTTGGAGCTACATTGACAAGTTTTTTTAAAAAGAATGTTTATTTACTCAAGTACTAATTTTTTCGAAAAAAATCTCTTCATTTAAAAAAATTTCTGGACTTAGAGTTATTCGATTAATCGATTAATTTTAAAATTTTATTCGTTTAATCGAATAAGTTAAAAATGTCAAATATCGATTAATCGTTTAATAGAACAAAAATAAAACTCGATTAATTGAACACCCTAGTAGGACGTGTGGTTTTAAAAAATTATAGGAATTTAATAAATTTATTATTGCGATATTCTCTAAAATTTATTTTAAATAAGTTTTATTTTGCTGGTGGCTAATAATGTCTTTATGAATCTGTAGAATACCTTATCCAGCATTATTTATTTCAAATTATTTAGTTTTAGCATTATAGAAACGAATATTAATATGAACATTCTTTTTGTATGAAATATTTGTCAATTCGTCGATCACAATTAAAAACCTTCAATGAGATTGTTTGAAATATTCGACTTGATTAAAACTTAAATAACCGGTTAAAACCGGTCGAATACTATCCGTCCGATCTCCCAAGAAAATACATAGAAGTTATGTTGTCTAGTTCTAGTACTAAACATATTAGAGCAAAATAAATTCATTAGAAAACATTGTTTTAGTGATATCATGAAATTTAGCAAAAATTAGTGTTATATGACTAGACATAAGACTGGAAAATTTAATAAGGATTAGTTGAAATCAACCATAGGCCCCATATAAGGCCCCATTCCGAATACTATTTTATTAGGGCAAAAAACCGTAAAATTATGAAAGGTCCCATATTAGTCATTGTCATGAACTTAAACAGTATACCAAATTTATTGATAATCATTCCCTAATTGCCAATAGTTCTATATAAAGCCAACTTCCGAATATTAAAAATCGTAGCAAATGGAGTGGTTGTCATGTAATCTTCTAGTATAACTTTAATATAATTCTTAATAATGGCATTAATTTCATGAGGTTCGGGCTACAATTTGCCATAGCTTCCATATAAAGCTTGCTTCTGGAGAGCACTTAGAACATTTCTGAATTAAATTGTAACACAATTAGTTTCGTTTTATTACAGCGACATTATCCTATATTTTTAAAAGATATTATTTTTATTCATGGTGAAGGGTTTCAAATATTCGTCACTGCCGCACATATTTTGCTTTTTATTATTTTTGTCACCACGAAATCTAAAAAAGCATAAATCAATACTATTTAATAAAAAAAAAAAATTAAAAAAAAAATTGCTTATCATCTGTAGGTGAAATGTTTTACACGTTGAAAGGCGACAAAAATAAATTTCACAACTAAAATAAAAAAAAAAAATTATACAAAAATGAGATTAAAAATTTTTTTATTTATTTGCAAGTGTGCATGAAAAATTACCAACAATGTGAATATTATCATAGAATTTTGCTTTTGCAATACTCGTTAACTACAACTAAACCGCCCTTTGGATAGGTTTTTGCGATTTGAATTAAGTTCAAACTTTAGTTAAACGAAGTCTGAAACTCGGATTATTCCGGCGAAATGTAATTTTTTTTATTATTTCATTAAAGAACAACACTAAAGCCTATAGTACACGGAATGTAAAAAGCCACATGCGCGTGCGGTTCTGACGTAATTCTGACGACACTACAAAGCCACAATAGCAAGTTCGTGTTGTGTGATGACGACAAAATTACGTCAGAACCACATGCGCATGTAGCTTTTTACATTCCGTGTACTATAGGCTTAAGCTGTTCGCCTGTACGGCATTTGGCCGATATTTTGGTTAACACATTATAATATTGATCATTTTCTAATAATATAAAAAATATTGAGATCATTTTCTGAAATCTTTTTGTTTTATTTACAAAAAAGCTTTACAAGCTTGGTAATGGTGGCGCAAATCTGTTTTCAGATTAACTAAACCTAGTTTAACTGAGATCTCAGAAACCAAGGCTCGAAGTTTATATAAAACTATCTTAACCCGGTGCGCATCGCTACTCCCATTGTATTAAAATTAGTTAAAATATTTTAAAACAGATCTCGTGCATTGATAACGATGCAAATTTAAAACTTTTACTATTATCCTTCCCCAGATATTTAGGCAATTATATAGTTCTTGTATCGAAGGTGCAACGCTTACATTTCCAGTTCAAATGCCATCAAATTATTTCTTAAATTGCGACCTGGGGCCATTCGATATCGATCGAAATTACATTACAATTCTTCCCGACGAATTGGCCCCTTCTCTTTGCGGAAAAGGTTTACATGGACTGCCAGCTGGAAGATCATAGGTAGATCGAATTAGAGTCGATCTGTATACTAAAAGGTTGGTCTTGAACTAATATTTTAATGTGTTACACATATCAGCATAAACGCATTATACCTTCCCCTATCCTATGGTGGTTTGTGTATAGTTAGGGAAAACTGTTGCTGGGTTGCTAAATCGGCCGTTAAATGAATTGGTGCCAAATTTACTACTAATAGCCGGACTTGACATACATATTTTTAAAGATATTTCAACGGGATACCTTATTTGTCATAAGAGCAATTCCAAAATTAGTGCACTTCATTTATCAGCCCTAAAATTTTAACAAGCTTTAAATAGTTCTTAAAAATATTTGAAATATAAAATGTAATATTGTGCAATCGATTGCAAGGTACTTTTAGCTTGATTTTGGCCCTCACATTCTTACATTTTTACAAATTATATTATTAATAACTAATCTCAATACTATTTTAGTAAATTTAGAATAAAAAAAAATTATATAGAACTTTATGTAATTTATAATAAAATAATTAACAAAAGAAAAAGATAACAATTTTTAGTTTATTTGTTAAGTAGTCATTAAAAAAATTGTAACAATGAGTTTTTTGTTTTTGATTAGAGAACCGAACAGCTTACAGTGATAAGATTTTAAGTTGTGAAAAAATATTGCATAGAAATCTTAAAATTATTAAAAAAAAAACAAAAGCGGAAAACGTAGAACCAATTCATAAAACAAAACATTTAATGCAAATAAAACAAAACGTTGAAAAACTGAGTGAATTGCAATCAAAAATTAAATAGTTTCACGCCTTTTTTTTCGCAAATACGAGTACATATTTATTTATTATATTATTTCAATCGATTTTTTTTATAAATTTCATAAGGTTACTATTTTTGACAAATTTATTAAATTTTTCATGTGAAAAGGAGAACATGATTTAAAGAAAGGGTTTTATCCTTTAAAAATTTTTATTAAGATTCGACATCTATTCTGATTTTATGTTAAAATATTTCAATTTGAGGAATTGTTATTGTTTGCGCCACTGTATTTACATACAAAATAATGCAGATCTGTCCTGTTATCGATTTTAATAAAATTTATTTGTCTGATAATTCGTGATTAAATGTACCTACTTTAACATAAAGTGAGCTATAAAGTAAATTAATGATCATCCTAGCTGGTGGGTTAAAGTAACGTTGTAATAATGGAACACTTTTTATACCGCCGATAAAATCCTGCCTTAATCTATCAGTAAGTCGTGAAAACGGGCCTTAAGCACCCGACATTCAACTGCCTAAATGAAAAGCAAGGGGTGTCTAAATACGTATCGACCCATTGCTGCATTAGAGTCATAACTCAAAAACCAGTGCCCAGATCGTCGCAGTCGCGATCGAGTGACTTTGATCGAAATTTTACTTTTTGAAATCGTCCCATTTCATTCGATAACGAGTAGTCGATCGAATGCCTTTACTCGAAATGTCATTGGGTAGGTTAAGAACTTTCGTAAAACATTTAATTGTTTTTTTACAAACAATTTACTCACTTTTGTGGAATAATTATTAGATTTCTTCAACAAATTGCAAAAATGTAGATATTAAACTTTTTTCAGCAATAAGAAAAAAAAATGATCACTTTGCTATTATGCCGCTGTTAGTAATTTTTTGCGAATTTTCCCTAATTAACAATTTTTACAGAATTTTTTCCATTTCTTATACTTTTATGGACTTTAAATAAATGTTATGGCTTGTTTGAATTATTAAAAATTTTCGCTATTTTTGCAAATTTTTTTTGTTAATTTTTGACATTTTGTTTTGACCGATTTAGCGATTTCAAATAAATTTTAGAGTTTGTTTCCAAGTTTGCGATTATTGGCGAATTTTAGCCAATAATTTGCAATAGCAGCGATTTTTTCTGAAAGTTTTCTGATTCTTTACAGCTTTAACAATTTTTATTAATTACTAGACTTTGCTTTCATGCCGCTGTTTGCAAATTTTTGCGAATTTTCGGTTATAATACTTTGCAAATATTTTTGTGGAATATATTAACCCTCTAAGTCGCCTTTATCACGGTAATTTTTGGCTTTTTCCTAATAAATCGCAAAACACTCCCCTAAGAAAGGGTAGGGCAGGGATTAAATGTTTTACAGAAATGTTGGCCATTAAATTTTACTACATATAAAAGACCACCACAATTCCCAAAACTTAACAAAAACATAAAAAAGTCAAACTCAAGATTGGCCTTTGCACAGTGGGAGATTTTGGAAAAAAATGGAAATAGTTCTGGATTTTTTAAACGGATAGTCTGATTTAAATAGAATTTCAGGTGGCTATTTAAAACTTATATTCGAGCTTATGTTTTGGATTTGGGCTCTAAAGGCAAGCATGTATCAGGAGGGCCGTCATAGGTTCCCAAAGTATGTCACCTCAGTATTACAAATACTAAAAACGTTCCAGAATTCCTAATTTTTTTAACTTGTGCGATTTTTGAAGCATATGGAACGTATTCGTAAATTACGCCAGGATCTCATGTGTTTTAAAATTGATTTGTAGCGGGTTTTTAGGAACGTATTCAGCGTTAAAAAAATTTGGTAAATGGTCATCATATGATTGGAATTAATTAACAATAATTGGTATTGTGGCTGTTTTTGTTGAACTGTTTATGGTTCTTAATCTAAATTTTGATATCTTTAATTAGGCTAAAGTTCATCAAATTTAATTTTCATTAAATTATTTTAATGAAGAAAGGAATTTACAACATGAAATTAATTAAAATTTTATTGCCTATTTTTCATTCCTGAGTCAGGGTTGTTAGACTTTTTTCTTCAAAAATCGTCAAAAGTTTTAACAAAATTCGTCAAAATCGTCACGGTTAAGTTTTATTCTATTTATTTCAGCAAGTATGCTGAAATATATTTATCATTTGAAAATAAATACATAAGAAAAAATATATTTTCATAAATGCATAACAAACATTTATTTATTTCATATATCCATATTCACAAAAAGATTAGGGTTTAGTAGCTTAGGAAATAAAAAAAAAATAAAATCTCTTTTGCTATTAACTCGAGCTATCTTTAAATGATTAATTTTTAGCGCTATCACTTTTGCAAATTGTTTTTACTGTTGAAGGTGCTAAACCAAGGGTTCTTTCTATATCAACAGTCTTTTTACCCGACTTTGAACGTTTTATTACGACCAATTTTAGTTCCAAACTAAGTAAGTGCTTGTTCACACTCTTCAAGTTCGTGCCGTCAAGTCTCGAGATTTTAGGAGAGAGAAGAAAAGAAATGACATTCGATTTTCCCTTCTCTCCTAAAAGCTCAAGACTTGACGGCTAAAACTTGAAGAGTTAGAACCAGCACTAATGCATTGTCTTCTCTTTAAACCCATTTTTCTACACATCTTCGTACTTCCTAACACGCAACCTTACTAGTGTATTTGTTTGCAGTATCGATGGCATTTATATAATTGTAGAATTTGAATTACTAATGCTTCTAATGAAAGCCACCTGGTTTGTGATGGGGGATGAATTTTTTTGTTTAATTTCCAAATATTTTTCTATTTCAAAAAATTGATTTTTACGTTTTGGACTGTTCCCAATATAATTGTAAATATTTCTTGTAAGTGTTTTATTGATGCCAGAAAATCGTCACGACACTATTACTTTTTCTCAAAAAAATCGTCAAAATGACGAAAAATCGTCACATCTAACAAGCCTGTTCCTGACTGCCGCGGGGCAGTCAACAAGAAAAAAGGAAGACAAAAAAAAAATTAAAACAAATAATGCACATTGGACTTCGAGAAGAATTCTTGACAAAAAGTATGAAAAAGAACAGAAGGAAGAACATGTAAATCAATTAAAATAGATAATCATTCAAAGCTAATTTCGACCTACCAAGGGTTAAATACAATTTGGTTTAAAGATTGATGTTCGACTATTGACTGCAAGCAGTCGTCAATGGCTGTGAGTGTTAAGCGGCAAAACCCTCTGAAGAGATTGAGTGGTTACGTTTGAATCATGTAAGGGAAATCTGTCCGTGAAAGCCTTGGTTCGTGCCCCGCGGCAGACAGGAATGGAAAATTATCAATAAAATTTTAATTAATTTCATGGTGTAAATTCCTTTCTTCATAAAAACAATTTAATAAAAATTAAATTTGATGAACTTTAGCTTAGTTAAAAATATCGGAATTAATTTACTTTAATTTTTTTTTAATTATTTGTGTTAATTAATTTCCATAGACCTCTTACCAGTTACCAGTTAGAAATATTAAAGATACATTTTTATTAAATTGAAAAATATTTTGTGAATGCGGCAGTAAATAAATAAAAATATTGATTTTTTAGAAAAGAAAACAAAAAATGGCAAAATGCAATATATCTAATGTTAGGAATGAGAGTTTAGAGTTAAGTGTTAGTTGAATAATTTAAAAAGCCGATGGTTTTTGTATTTAGTTGTTATAGGACCATATTCGATCGAAGCACCAGTATATGATTCATACCTGAATATGATTTATCCTTTATGCAGGTTGAGTGCATCTCATTTACCTTTAATAACTTTGAAAACCTGCAGTTTATACAAATTTCATATTAATAAAAAAATATTGATTTACCTTATCGCTTTTAAACTTATATGCACTTTAATTATGGCATTGTTTTAATAAGAAGAATCTTCTTTTTTTATAACATATTTTATAAAAAAAAATATAACACAAAAGATATACCAAGATTAAAAGTTGTAAAAACATTTAAGAAGAATATTTAAAGGTTAATAAACTTTAAAGTATATGACTGTGCGTTCAAAAGATGAATGACGCTCACAAAACGTTGAAAGAGTTATAAATTATGGATTTTGTAAAAATTTAATTATATACATACATAGTCGTATGGCGACTAGGTGTATTAATTTGGGAACGGGGCTACCTATTAGATGCGGCCGTGCTCGTCGGATGGGGGTGTTCAGGTTCCCAATGAAAGGTAATCAAACCGATACAGGAGAACTTAACTTTAGGTAGCATATATAAAAAAAAAACAAATGCGATACACTATACCGGGAAAGTAGGAAAGCAGTGCAGCTTGAAGATGAATGGGGTGTAGCGTAAGATGTTAATTGCCACACCTGGTCTAAACTAATTAATATGTATTAGGGAGATCGATCGAATTGTATTCTACCGGTTTAATCCGGTAATTTTAGATTTGCCCAAGTCGAATATTTTAAAATTTCCATTTTTCGAATATCGAAACAACCGGTTATTTTAGCAAAATAAACCGGTTATTTTAGTAATGTGTAATTTATATACGTTTTCCTTACTTTTGTTATAAATGTACCTTTAATTTAAGTTTTTTCTAATTGAATATTTGGCAAACAAACTTTTTATGAAGAATGTCAAAACAAAATGTACCAAAATTCAAAAAACATTATGAGCAATGTAAATACAAAACGCTTATACGTATAATCGTGTGTTTAGCAATTTGGTTGTATTATTGTTATATAATTATTATATTTATTTTTAAAAGCAGGCATCTCTGGTGATAATATCGAACTGATTTAAAAGACAATGGTGCTGAAAGGGCCCGAAAATGATAAGTTGCAAAAGTACCCTGCAAATAATATTGGGCCACCTGATCCATTTTGATTAAATGGACTACTCCATGGACTGGTCCGATGTAATGCAAGCATGGACCATGTCACTGTTTAAAAGTGTTTGTAGTGACACGACTTGTCTTCGTTTTTAAAATGTTTGCGTTTTTAAACGTAGTTAAAACTAATCCTCTTGTGTATACAATGGAGTAGTTTAAGGACTACTCCTTTGTAATCCAAAGCTGGGTTATATGGTCCTGCCCTAGGACATCGTAATGTTAAACAAACCATGTTTTTTCCATACGTTTGGGTTACTTTTGGAGTAGTCCTAGTCCCTTGTGAGCTACATTTTACACGCGTGTTTAGAGTGGTCCTGTTATTTGCAGGGTTCTTCAACGTCACGACTTATTAATCACCTTTAATTAGTCCACAAACTTGACATAAATATACGCCAAGAAGTAAAACTTAACTCTGTTCCAAGTTGTTCTTAAGATACCGCAAATAATACTTTACTAAAATGTGCTGCCGAAAATTAATGAAAAAATCTTAAGTAGTTCTAGATATCTTCATGCTTAAAACTAGAACATACCGACAAAATCAACGATATGGGAAAATTCATCAGTTCTATTTATTAAAACACCAACAACTTCAAACAAAATTGAAGGAATCAAACAATCTCATTAAAGGTTTTTAATTGTGATCGACGCATTGACAGATATTTCATACAAAAAGAATGTTCATATTAATATTCGTTTCTGTAATGCTAAAAATAAATAATTTGAAATAAAGAGATGGATAAGAGATTGTGTTTGCAACTTTTAAAAAAATATGATAGAAGTCTACAGATTTAAAAAGACATGATTGGCCTCCAGCAAAATAAAACTCATTTAAAATAAATTTTTAAGAATATCTCAATAATTAATTTATTATATTTCTATAATTTTTTAAAACCAAAGTTCTTAAAAATTCTAAAGCTATGTTCACACCTATTAAATATTTGACGTCCTTCATATAACCACTAGTTTTCTTAAAGAATTGTTTGCTTTTGCAAAACGGTTGGCTAGAGCAAACATCGTTTAACGGTTTCTTAACTACATTATACATAAATACAATTATCATCTTAGACATAAAGTTTAGCAAATTAATAGAAATTGTTTAAAATAAAGCTTAAGTTTATTCAATTTACTGGTCACGATTTTTTTTTGTTTTGATTTTATCGTCAAATATTTGTTAGGTCTGGACATACCTTAAGTCATATCTATATATGTATTTTGTTGGTTCCTTACCTTCTTGAATTGTTTAGTATTTATTCTAATTAACTTTTTATTACAAAAACTAATTTGATTTTTGTATTTTTATGTATTCTAATTAAAACCGGTTATTTTTAATATGGTAAGCCGAAAACCGGTTTTTAAAAAATAGCAACTATTCGGAATATTCGAAAACCGTTTATTGAAAAAAGTTAAATAATCGAACTGCTTAATATGTACATACTAGGGATGACAATCGGGTCTAGTTTTCGCAAATCCCGGGATTCCGGATTTCATAAAATCAAATTTTACGTGATGTCGGGATTTTTCGGTATTCGGGGTTTTTCAAAATTTGAAGATAAATGCTTTTTATAGATATTTATTAAAAAAAAAACGTCTTTAAAAGGGGTTTACAAACAAAAGTTTTATAATTAATTTATTATTTTAAAGTTAAATATAATGTTATATTGATTATTGATTATTGAAATTTGAATTCGAAATTAACTATCAAAATCAATTTATTTAGTTAATCATTAAAATCTTATTTTAACAAAAACACATTTTTATACCCACCACCACTATTGTTAGGAATTATGTACCGTAGGCCCTATGTCCACTCTCGGAAAACGCTTTAATAATCCTAACTCTGTAAAGATCCCGGTATTTTTCGGAATTGACATCCCTAGTACATATAAAAGCCCGTTTGATCCATAGAAGACGACTAGAATAGAAAAATGCTTTACGTGGAAAGTAACAACCATCGTTGCCAGAAACTTTGGGAAGAAAATCATCATTTGCCAAAAAAAAATCATACATATTTTGAAAAGAAAAATCATCAAATTTTTTATAACAAGGGCAAAAAAGTAAAATATTATGAATTTAAAAGTAAAAATTATTTAAAAAGCATACGCCCTATTATGTAAGCTATTTCAATTAAAATTCATGCGTCGTACATGATAAGAGAACTTATGGGTTCTTAATTAAATAGTTTAGATATCGTTATATCGAAGGAGTTTTGAGAAAATTGCCATTTTAAAAAAACTCATTGAAAAAACTTGGATTTTCCTAAACAAGTTGCTAATAAGAAAGTTATTGAAATATTGTTGTTACACAATTTAAAAAATATTCTTAAGCACCTATAAAGGTTGTTTTTCATAGAGTGCCACAAGTTTAAATGCAATGGTGTTTCGACAAAAGCTTGTGCATTCTCCTCACTCCAAATTCGACAATTCTGCTTATTTACGTACCCATTCAACCATAAATGGGCTTCATCGGAATTATTTCGATTAAAAATTTCGTAATGAAATTTCAAAGCAAAGTGGGGAAAAGAAACTGCATTCTCTTTTGTCTTTCCTCCTAAAAGCTCAAGACTTGACGAGTTAACTTGACGTGTGTGAACCGGCACAAACTAAACAAATAGCAACTATCAGCTGTTAAATGGGTACTTAAATAAGGTGATGCCAACTCAAAGTTGAGACACTTTAAAAAACACCCTTTATAATCCTACTTTGCTTAAAAATGATCATAAACATGGAAGATTGAATTTTTCAACTTAAAGCTTTTTGAGTTCCATTAGTTTTCCTTTTGGTACTTATACATATACAGTCGAACTTCCTTAAAGTGAACTTCTATACAATAAAGTTCTCCTTATTATGAACTTAAATCAAGAACACAACTTTTTCGTTCCACTTTCAATGTATTTTGATCTCCGTATAATGAATTTCCATACAGTGAATTTTTCTTTACAATGAACAAAATTTTGGAACCAAAAATACATTTTACGTGCGTTTTTGTCTCCATATAGTGAACTATTTTTTGCAGCTTTATTTTACACTTGTTAGCAACACTTTTTATTAAGAAAATAAGAAATGAACCGTACATGAAAACAAAAAAGTTAATGATTTGACTTTTACACCAGTTGCCCGAGTACCGGAGTAGCATTTCTCTTGAAAAAAGTTATTAGTAAGTAATAAAGTTGAAGAAGGAACATCAAAGAAAAAAGATATAGCTAAAGGGTTTGGAATTCTTCCCAGTACATTATCAAACATTTTAAAAAACAAGTCAGTTATATGTATGTAGTTCAAACAAAAATACCTGATTATTTTAAATAAATAAAAAACAAAAAAAAAATTTCTTTATAATGAAGTTTCTATAAAGTGAAATAATTGTCTATCCCCGTGGAGATTCATTATAGGGAAGTTCGACTGTATATATATATATATATTTACATACATATATAAATATAAACTAATAAACACCAAGCTGAAATACAACACTTCATTGTTTTAAATATTGACTGTTTAAAAAATGTAAAAAAATTATGTATTTTGAATCAAACTTGAAGTGAATAATCTTAATTTCTAAAAATAAAAAATTTTAATTTTTTTTTATAGAAACTGGGAATTATTTCCTTTCATAGGTTACTTTTTATTATATTCAACATTTTTTTTTATTTTTTCGAATTTATTCTATGAGCTAAATTTCAGTTATGTATTTTTTATAAAGCTTTATTGTAATAGTCCAATTCCTTTAATTTTTAGGAATGACTTTATACACTACCAGACTATTATATTTATTTTTACATTACCTATAACCTAACCTTTAAAGGCCATGATCGATTACAAATTTCTACTAAGAATTATAAATAAATTAATATATGAATGAATATATTTGAGAAAAAAAATCATAAAATCACATTTTGGTCAAAAAATCATTAAAAAATATGATAAAATCGCCATTCTGGCAAATCTGGTTACATCAATAAAATAAACACATTTCGACTAACACAATAGTTAGATTTGTATGCCCACAGCAAACAAGTGGACATACCGATCGACTTCAAATCGCTCTCTAAATCAATTTAACGATGTCCGTCCGTCTGGCTCAATTTTAGAGACCAAAAATACTGCAAATGGTAAGAATCGGTTCTTAATTTTACAGACTTCTTTCCGGATTAGAGTCTTTGTGTATTTTGCCCAAATCAAAATCTTGGAAGCGTGACGTCAGTTTGACATCAATTGCAGTAGATAAGAAGAGGAATGCGCCATCTCTGTTTGTTGCTTCGTGAGAGTATTAAATGCCATACCTTTTTATTTACAAATGTTAATACAACATAACAACATAAAAATTGGTTACTTTGTTATGGCATTTGTTTGTACTAGTCGCTCCAGAACTGATCATATACGGAAAGAATTATTTACTAAATCATCAGAAAATATGGCTTGAACCAAAAAAACTTTGCATGCAAAATACTTATTCTAAATATGTATGTACATATATGTGTGGCTTGGTTTAAGCAAAATTTTACTAAATACGAATGAAATAAGTTAAAGTCAAGAAACTATTATGGATTTTATTGTTTAAAGAAACGAAATTGATTACTTTAGAAAATTAACTATTTTCCGTGTAGGACATACGACTCGATAAAGGCGAACAAGTCTCATATCCATAGAAGTTGATATCTAGATAATATTCGGCACAAAGTGAATCTTTGCCTAATAGTAACATCCCTGCGGGATATTTGTGTCAATTGGTTCAACAGACTAGTCCTGGGATTTGTGAAAATAGAACAAGTAAAAAAAGAAAGGACTCATGACCGGTGAAAGAAGAACCAATCCCTTAACTGGTTTATGAAGAACAAAAAGGTAGAAAAAGGTAACAAATTGCAATAGTCTTCACCGGTGCTCTGACACATTTTTTAGTACCTTCTAAAATTTGGTTCTTGAATTTAATTCAAGGATTTGTTTTATTGAAATAATACTAAATTTTAGTAACTGACACTAAGCACGTTCATTGAGAATTGATCTGTGACTTGTCAAATGGTGTCAATTGACCCCCTCCAATGACAACCCCCTGTAAAAGTGATAGGTCTAATTCATATAAAATGTTTGAACTAGAACCGGTCTCTTCCACCAAAGACCTATCACGGGACTACTTTGGTGGTAGTTCGCTTCCCTCTTGGGATAATTTTGTTTTACAGGGTCCGTGATCTCTAAAAATTGTTTTTGGTTAGCTGAATTAGCTTTTTATCTATAATAATTTCTCTATTTCTGTTTATGTCGTCATCTTTTTTGTAACCAGTGATGCCGGTTGGTGACATTAGCTACATTTTTCATAACTTTTCGTACATGGCACAGAACGAAGTAATATTTTTGAAAAAAAATATACTTAGTTGTTGCGGCTACCAGTTTCAAACTTTTAAAAAAGTAATACAGTTAATTTTTATGCTACTATTTTCTAGTGCGTGTGTGGAGAGAGAGCATTTAGCCAACTGAAACATAACGACTGACGACCGTAACCGATTATATACTGATACAATAACTGCATTAATGATGACTAAAGAAAATATTCAAGGCGATTAAAATATTCAAATATAATGTTCAAAATCCATTATTTTCAACAATTTTAAGTTATACTGAAGTAATAATATTTCTTTAATATACCTAGTGAATAAGATGAAATTAGTTTTTCTCTGAGCTTCATTTTTACACACTAGGTCCCTTTTTCCGGAGAAGGTCATATACATATGTATATGATAACTTAAATAAGTACGTAAAGCATGTCGTCGTGCGGGAGTTTATGTGCGCTATATGCCAAAAGTATATTTTGAGAAAATCGATCTTGAAGTTTTAACACAGTTTTTTAAAAAACTATACGATAGAATTTTGAAATTTTTACACCATATATTTGTTTTGAAAAGATGATTTTGACGAAATGTTTTTTATTTCTTGACGGCATTTATAACGGGATATTAATACAAATCCTGTTTGCTCCATACGCCATCTTAAACAAATTTCGTTGCAAATACATACACGTAGAGCAAAACGACATTAACAAAGAAATAAAACAATTGAAATTTTTGTAAAAAAAAAACGATTTATTCATTTGATAAAACCAAAAATGAAAACTACTCACAAAGTAAATACTAAATATATTCAAATTATTATAGCAAAGTTAACAAAAGCACTAAATTAAGATTAATTTATCTGGCTCAGATAATAATTTTTGTCTATTTCAGATATAAAATTGAATAACAACTTTAGATCGGAAATTTTTTCATTTTTAACTCTTTCTTTCTTTTTTATAATATCTAACTCTATTTTGAAAATATTTAACGTTGCTGATAATTGGTTTCGACAACCTTTTTTAATATTTTTGCTAATTGGAAATAGGGCTGCAAGATTGAGTTTTTATATGATTTTTGAAATAAGTTATTTTGGATATATTGAATAAGTTTTATTTTAGTAAATGGAACAATAGAAAAATTTAATTGGTTGGACATCCTGGAAAAAATCTTAAAATCTGAGAATTGCATTTCAATAATTTTAAGTGTTATTTTATTTGTTTCAACATTTTTCAAATAATTAACGAGGGACAAAATACTGTGAATTTCCAAAGGTTTCAGATATTTATCTAAGGCACTGGGAACGCAAACGACCTCTTGGATTTGTGAATGTCCAGGCTCAGAAAATTTTTGAACAATTCTTTTGATCTGTAAGTGGTCCGACATAAATTTTAAAATTGCCGTGGATATCATTTGATTTTTAAGAGATAATTTTTTTTAAATTCTCTGACGGTACTCTTTTCCTCTCTTAATGAGAAAGAGAGAGTATACTTTACAACAGTATTCTGTTTGGAAAGAAAAAACTCTTATAAATTCTTTATAAGAGAAAAATATTTTTAAAAATATTTATATTCAGCAATATTAATTACACGTAGAGCAAAATATAAATCAAAAATCAATTTCAACTGTATACATTGAAATTTTGCTCTATATGCCACTGAATGGCGTATAGAGCAAAAAAACACAAAAAAATTCTGGCTTGAAGGATATAGAACAAAATAGACACTATTTATCTCAGAAACTAGATGAGATAGCCGAAAACGGATTACATATTTGAAAATTTGGGGTCGAAAACCTAAAGTGGCATAATTAACTCGAAATGTGTAATATGGCGGATAGAGCACATAAACTCCCGCACGACGATGTATGTTTTTGTTTAACTTTCAAGCAATATCATGGGCTTATTTTTAAAATTACTTTTTCCCACGTTTATTTATTTTTTATTCTAAGTAATGTTTTTGTTTAATAAATTAATTTGTTGCCTGTTATTAGCACTGACATACGGAATAAAAATATTTATTTTATATATATTGTATATCGATGGCTTAATATAAAAAAGGCGTAACTAATTTTTTTCTTAAATAACTTTTTCTGTTTATTGTGGTAGACAAATGCCAAACGCATCGTGCTTTAAAATTTCAGAAGGCTTTATTATAAACATTGTTGCATCTTTTTATTAAAAATTGAACAAAAAAATTTTTTTTTATCTTAAATTTAACGATCCAATTAAGATTTGTTCTTTCCCTTTAAGGAAACACAAAATCGAGTTACGCCTTTTTTATATTAAGCCAACGATATGTATGTTGTATGTATTATACAATTATAGATGTAAGATAATATTTAAGATATTATATACTTAGTATTTTATTCATGATGTATGTATCTTTGTATTTTGAAAATTTTTTTTGGCCTGTTTATGCTTATTGTATTACTATGAAATGTTTAAATAAATAAATCACATAAATTTACTACATACATAATTATTTAACAAATATGTCAAAATGTAACTTTTGACGAAAAAACGCAACTTTTTTGGAAAGAAAAGCGTAGCTTTTATTATTATTTTCCTGGCATCACTGGTTTGGACAATTATATTTACATTGATTAAATTTGTTTAAACGTTATAACCTTGAAAAAACTTGATGTAACTTAATAATTATTTTAAAATCTGTGGATGTTTTTACTTATTAAACAAAATAAAATATTATCCCTATTATTCATAAAAAATATTTTTATTAATAAAACGTTCACTAAACAAATTTTCACAGAAAATTCGTTTTATAAACCTGTTAGAACCCTCAATTATTTTTTATGAATAAGACCTTAATTATTACAGATCGTTTTCAGTCCCAAAGTTAAATTCGAATAAAAAAATTGTATAAATAAATCTCATACATTGACTTTTATTAAGAAAATTTTAAAGATATTGCATAATTAAAGCATTTAAGTAAATAGCGCGCATACTGTTATATACTTTTATAAATGTTAAAACATGTTTTTACAAAAACTAATGTTATAAAACATCATAAAAAAAAAATTAAAATTGAATGTGATTATTAATAGAAACTGGTTCTTTACAGCAACAAAATAATTCAAGTTAGTGTGAAGGTCTTTAGAAGATGCTAAGGTTGACAAACAAAATGGTATATTTGTATTATTTCTTAATTAGCTTTCTTTGGTTTATTTTTGGAGCCCATTAGAAACATTTTTGCTTTAAATCAACCAAACAATAAATACATCATAAAATGTAACTCTTGAATACAAATTCTATAAGAATATTTTTCAAGACAGTTTAGTTCTATTTGAAATTGTAGTAAGAGGTCTGGGAATTTGAAATGAAGAAATCCAATTACATTTTTTTAAATAATTTTTGAAAAAACAAACTCATAAATATTGTAGTTGTACTCATAGTATAATAAGTACCAGGTATGTTCATTAGGGAGAGTTTTCAATATTTACCCATGTAATTTCAAACTAATTTATTTGATTTTTGACGCTTATTTTATTTTTTTTTTCATATTTTCTTATGTGTGACGTTATATGGGTTTTGAAATTGAGAACAAAATTTCTAATGACTGTACCTTGTACTTATTCTACCATGGTTATAGAAATTACAAACGGAATGGCAAACTTATATATGGGTAATTCCATGTCAAATCGACCGAGTGGGACACGACCTTTAATGAAATTTAGTGAGAAGCTTCCTTTTATCCTAATAGGAACATATATGAACAAAAAAATTTTAAATTTTTTTTCAAAAGTTATGTCATATTCAAAATGTCATAATTTCGCCGAATTAGCCAAATGTGTTATTTCTTCAATATCTCGAAAATTATTTTACATACGAAGATGATTTTAATGTCATTTCAAAGAGAATACTTGGGGCTACAAACCATATATTTAAAAAATGTAATATCTGCAAAATATTAAATTTTAAAAACGGACTAAGTCAAAAATATATTTTTTTTATTCGAAATCGATAAACAGGCTGTATTTTTAATTTGAAATAAAAAAAACTTACATCCAAGGCGAATTCATTTGTGCTACTTTTTTTCTAAATTAGAGTGGGACATGTCAAAAGTTACTTGCGTTTTTGACATATCGACCAACGAACGCAACAATTAAAATACAATGTTGTGTTTTTGGTGTTGTTACTTGTTGTAGAGTCGCCACCGACGTTTGCATGAATTCGCCTTGCTTACAGTCGCGTTCATAAAAGTTAGCCACAGTTTGTACACTACGTACAACGAGCTGCTAACTAGAATGCCGATTAAGCTTAGCAACTTGTTGGCACAGAGTAATTTCATGACGAACTTTTCTCTATCTGCCAACGTTTAATAAATCAACTCTAAATTTTTATGATGACACATTGTATTACTCAAAAATGCAACACTTTTTGCATTAATCATCGCTGAATTTGTCATTTTTTGTTTTTTTTCTTTGTTTTTCCCTTCACACATAAAATTGTTTAAAAGTTTTTAAAATTAAAATAAATTAAGTAAAATAAAGTAAATTTTAACAAATCAGTTAAATAAAAAACCAACAAAATTGTTTGACATTAAACGGCTGCCAAGTTTGGCAGCTCGTTAACAAGAGTTTTGCAAATCGTTAGCCAGAGTTGGGTTTGTGTATTATAATACACTAAAGGCTAGATTACACTATCTCACAAACCTTACGTATTCCATAATACTTTGTGAGATAGAAATCGAAAGAGTTTTGTTGCGACTGTCAAAAAATCTAATTTAACATGACAGTTTGTAATCACACAAAGTATAAACACTCACACATAAAATAAAATGCAACCCTGATCCAATGAAAAGTATTATTGTTTTAAAATTTTTCAAAAAACGATGAAGTCGTATGGGATGTCAAAATTTTTTCTTTAATACTTGTAATTTTCATCACACATGCATTCATACTATCAGACTTTTACATAATACTTGAGTTTTTGACATGTATTAATACAAAGTATAATAGTGTAAACTAGCCTTAACCATTTTTTCTTCATACATTTATTTATAACTGCGAAACTGTTGCTTATGTAGCGAAACGTTGTATGAACAGGTTAAAGGAATTGTTATTCTTAATTTTTTTCAATTTGTTTCAGCTAACAATGTGGTTCTCGAGTTATGACAAACAAAAGATCCTAAAACGTGACAAATTCCCCTATACAATACTCACTAACTTCAAATTAATTTTTAATGATTTTTTGATGTACCATGACCAAACTTATGATGCAGAATTTTTTCTTTTTCGGTCTACTTTCATAACCAATCATCAGAATTGAGTCCCGAATAAATCACCTTAAAAATGTTGTACTGTGTTATGAATAAACTTTTTTCTAACTTCATGCCAAATTTTCATTATGAATACCGCTGTTAGTGTTTATTTTAAAGAAAATAAATCAAAAACTTTAAAAAAGTAAAAAATTTAAAATTGCCGTATTCACAAAACCCCTTGTATCGTTGTATCGATTGTATGTTATGTAAAAAACAATAGTGAGCAACGACACAACGATACAAGGGGTTTTGTGAATATGACATATATTCATAAAATTCTTGTATTTTTAAAAGCAAAAACACCCCAATATATAAAGAATTTTTGCAAGGGGTTTTAAAAAATTTTATTTTGCCGTATGTTGGGGTCGCTATTTTAGGTGGACAGAAGTTAAAAAAAAAACAAGAATGTGTTAGACAGGAGGTGATAAAAAAAAGAAGATAAAAAAAATTATTTTCAAATTTGCAATTTTACTGATTTTAGTATTGTTTACCATATTATTATTATTTATTCCATTATTATACCCTCCACCACCACTAGTGGTTTGTCATTCCGTGTGGAACTTTTTTATTTATGATCTCAGACCCTATAAAGTGTATATATTCTGGCTCCTTAAGTAATTCTAAGTCGATTTAGCCATGTCCGTTTGTTGGAAACACTCTCACTTTCAAAAAACTCAACAGTAAAGAACAAACTTGGCCTCAAATTGCTTCTAGTTATCCTAAGCAGTTGGTTTTCCGCGTATATCTCGAAGACGCTTCTTGATGAGTGCCCCATTCGTGTTTAGCAGCACCGATTTATTTAAGAAAACGTCTCATTTTTGATATTTTGGGAAAAAGTTTAAAACTTGTGAACCATTGTTATTTATCATAGGCGAAAAATAAACCCCAATCCCGGAAAACATTTTAATACGCCTAAAACCTTAATGAATATTTTTTTTGTAGTATAATTTGGTCTCTCGTAGTTTCGGTCCATAATTTACCATAGGCCCACTCTAAAAAAATATTTGAATAAGCCTTAAACTGTAGCAGATTTAGATATTGTTATAAAATTTGGTCCAATTTGGCTTCATAAGATCAGAAATAGTAACGGGTCCGCCATCTAACGTTTTTTTCAACAAGTGCTTATTTCGTGAATGGTAACACTTAGCTCATGTCAGATTTGACAGATAATTAGTTTTATCCTTCCGCTGAACGAATATGGTTGTGTATACACTTGAACAACGCTGGGAAATATTGCGACATTACTTTGAAAATCATGGTTATGTTGCAGAATGTGTGCGAAAATTGCGTACGGCTTTTGGAAGAAGAGAAGCACCGTCAGCTCTGTATGTTCGTTATCTTGTGAAAAAAAATTAATGAAACTGGCATCCTCATTAATAAACCAAAGCGTGAAAAGCCAAAAACAGTGCGTCCACCCGAGAAAATTGCTGCTTTGGCAGAAAGTGTGCGTAAAGCGCCATCAACATCAATTCACCGTCGTTCCCCGTCAAAGATAAGTGTTACGCCGACAACCCAAAGACAATTGACGCTTTAAAGGACAATATTCGTGAAGCCATTGGAGAAAAACAGCTGCACACAATCGATAATGTGCTTAAAAATTGGACCGATCGTGTAGGCTACAGCATGGCCAGCCGAGGCAGCCATTGGAATGAAATTATTTTCCATTTTTAACCGGAAGGATTGTACTTTAAAATAAAAAAAAGAAATTTGAGAAAATATTCAGTAGTTTTTTTTATAGCATTTTCAAAAAAAAAAGTTATTTGGCGGACCCTTTAATATGCAAAATGACACTACAGAATTTTGTGGTGATTGCTCCACAATTTACCATGAGTCCAAAATGAACTCTCCTCCCGAAAATCATTTAAGCACGTCCAAAACTGCTACGTATCATAATATTTTTTTAAAATTATTTCAAATAAAGTTTTATATGACTAGAAATAAAGGCATACAACATTCTGATTGTCGGTCAATAATTCAACATAGGTTTAAGCCGCAACCAATTTTAATACAGACGGCCGTTTTTATAAAGATTATTACTAATTTATAGATCCCATAAAACTCTCACTTCTAAAATATTCTTACTGTCGATAGAGGGTATTAAAGATTCGGCTTCACAAAAGTGTTTTATTTTTTCGATTCAGGTTTTTTCTAAACGATATTAATTAAATAAATGAAACGTAATGTTTTTGTTCTGTTTTTTTTTTTTTAATAGATAGAACTGATATTAAAAAAAACTTATAATCTAGTTTCATCATTGAAATACTTCTTTCTTTCGAGAGATAGTTGGTCTGTTTTTTATTAGTTTATTTTCATTTTATTGCCAAAATCACAAAGATGTTAAACCTACAACTTTTAAAGATAATAGCAAAATATCTATTAAATATTTGATTAAAAAACGTGTCACAGAAGATTAATATAACTTGACATTTAAGGTATATTTTTATGTATACAATGTATGTATACTATACTATAGATACATATGTACATGTGAGAAACGATATTAATATTATATTTAAAAGATATTTATTCGTTCAAGTTTTTCCAAAGAATGCTCAAAAATTATATAAAAATTAAAATCGAAATTTCAAAGCTACTACATACGTTATTAAAATTGGTATTAATAATATAAAACAAAGTACATATCTACATACATACATCTGTTCACATGATTTTACATTTCAATGTTGAATAAAAAAAAATTGGAATTGTAAATGATCATTCAATGATGGATGGTTCGTTTTTTAACACGATTTTTTTTTTGTTTTAAAAAACATATAGACATAAAAAGGGTGTTCCAAAAAGGGACTTCCGAACTTTGAAAGTTGATAGTGGCTATATTGTTTTAGCTACATCTGTCGAATTGACTATTCAGTCTGTTTTGCAAACTCATTATAGACGGATATAGCGTCCAACATGTCTAAATGACAAAATGTTTTATCAAAACAAAAAATTTGGAAACTGACCATAACTTTTATCGAAAAAACATCTTCAGCGATAATTCGCATTTTCTAGATGAACGGGAAAGTCTACAAAGAAAATAATCAAAACTAGGAAGATACTAAACCACATGAAAACTAAAAGCGTCCAATTGTTTGACATTCTGTACGAGCGATTTGCGGGCATGGTTATTTAACGTTGAGGTGATGCGAACTGAACACCTAGATCGACGTGTCCTTAAGTTACAGGTATACATATGTTTATAAGCTACGAAGCACAGCGGCATTCTTAGCCATCATAACTCATGCCACCGGTTATATTTCGCCAAATTTTTGCGCCAGAGTCATGAAAAATATGACATTTCTGAAGCGTGCCACCCAGCAAAGTCGTGGCGGACACTTGCACGATTTAAAATTCAATACATAAACCAGAAAAAACTACTTTTTTACTTATTATTTAGTAGCTTTTGTTTTATAATAATGCTTGGACCTTGCCATTTTATACGAAAGACAATGCCATTTAAATGATTTTAGATTGGTTGTGGCAGTCGATCGTTTTGAGTTAGTTTTCGACCTACATACATATGTCGCACATTTCAGGCGGTATATCGGCGATAACTTGACGAATGACGGTTTTCAAATGCTCCAACGTCTTTTAGATAACAAAGTCTAAGGATTTTGGAATACCACATAGACCGCAAATCGCAAAAAATATGTATGTTGTTCGGAGAAGTTTTACGAGAGTAGTTAGTCAATAATTTCAAGATTATGAAATCGGATCGAGAAAGGCAAATTTTCACAAAAGTAATTTGGGGTAAAATAATTAAAAAATATAGAATGTAAAATCAATGCTATCTATTCCTAAAATACAAGAGAACATGTAAAGATTACATGAATAATTAATCTTATTCGAATTATCTTGGCGTCCAATTGACGTAGCCAAAACGTGAAATAACGCTTTTAAAAAAATTCCCATGCAATAAAGCCAAACTCGATCAAATTATGTGGTTCGTGGTACCGGCTTGTTGTAACCGCAGTTCATAATCTTTCATACGACCATAGCGCTTTTAGCCGTGGAATGGACAAATTCAAATTATCCGCCACACTTTCCCTAATAGAAGCGATTTGCAGGCCTGACCACATCTGTAACGTTTCTATAATCTTGCCGATAATTCCAAGCACATTAGTATGATTATGACGACCATAATCACCCCGTAATGCTCGCAAAGTGTGCCACGTTTGATTCACCACTTCTGTAGTAATGCTCAATGATCCATATTCGTGGTTCGCAAGCCTTTTACTAAATAAATGATACTTCAGATTACAGATATTTAACACCTGAACGCCCTGCTAGACTAGCGGCTTTGAAACCACTTAATAGATAACCCTGTATAAATAATTATCATAATGAATAAAATCACCAACTATTTTTAAATTTAACAAACGTTTTTTAAGGACAATTATCATAGTAAATTTGTTCTTTAACCTTTAAGCTACGTTCACAATCAATAAAACAATTTCGTTTTTTCTTCTATCTTTTTTCTTCCCAAAGTATTTCATATATTTTCCTTTCATTTTTAGAACAAAAATGTAACTAACATTTTTTTAAAAATGTAACTAAAGTTGAGTCAACTAGAATTTCAGCAACAATTTGTATGAAATTATTTCTGACGTTTAAAATAATTTTATTATTAATACGATTTCCGTATGACGTGCTAAATTCCCAGTTTTCCATATTTGATAAATACACTGAAATTTATTGTTGAGGGAAAGCTAGCTTCTATGCGCATTTCACTGGTTGCTTAGGCCACCTCATCAGGAAACCTTTTCCAAAGATTTTAGAAAGGCCAAAAATATTATACAATTAAAACCCTAAAGCGAATAAGAATTATAAACACTAAAAGTCTTACTTGTAACAATATCAAAGCCAAAACAAAACACCAACAATAAACAGTGAGTTTATCCTTTCCTACATTCCCCTACAATTGGTTGGGTTCTTTCCGACTCGAATTGTAGTTGTAAGTGGGTAAAAAGAAAAAACAAAATTAAAAAACAAACTGCTTCATTCTACTGTCTTCGTAAGAAAACAACAAAAAAAAAACCAATTTGCCAATTCAGTTCTTTTGCACGGGCACATGCAAGTATGTATATTATCAAAGTTATTTTCGGGAATACAAAATTTATTATTAATACGATTTCCGTATGACGTGCTAAATTCCCAGTTTTCCATATTTGATAAATACACTGAAATTTATTGTTGAGGGAAAGCTAGCTTCTATGCGCATTTCACTGGTTCCTTAGGCCAGCTCATCAGGAAACCTTTTCCAAAGATTTTAGAAAGGCCAAAAATATTATACAAATAAAACCCTAAAGCGAATAAGAATTATAAACACTAAAAGTCTTACTTGTAACAATATCAAAGCCAAAACAAAACACCAACAATAAACAGTGAGTTTATCCTTTCCTACATTCCCCTACAATTGGTTGGGTTCTTTCCGACTCGAATTGTAGTTGTAAGTGGGTAAAAAGAAAAAACAAAATTAAAAAACAAACTGCTTCATTCTACTGTCTTCGTAAGAAAACAACAAAAAAAAACCAATTCGAGTCGGAAAGAACCCAACCAATTGTAGGGGAATGTAGGAAAGGATAAACTCACTGTTTATTGTTGGTGTTTTGTTTTGGCTTTGATATTGTTACAAGTAAGACTTTTAGTGTTTATAATTCTTATTTGCTTTAGGGTTTTATTTGTATAATATTTTTGGCCTTTCTAAAATCTTTGGAAAAGGTTTCCTGATGAGCTGGCCTAAGCAACCAGTGAAATGCGCATAGAAGCTAGCTTTCCCTCAACAATAAATTTTAGTGTATTTATCAAATATGGAAAACTGGGAATTTAGCACGTCATACGGAAATCGTATTAATAATAAATTTTGTATTCCCGAAAATAACTTTGATAAATAATTTTATTTAGTTTTGAATGAAAATTTTAACATATGGGGGATTCACAAGGTGTGCTATCAAGTCATATCATCATAATGTCCTAAATAATATTTTACAATTTTTCAAAATAAAAGTTGTTGTGTTTTAAACAAAAATTTTAATGCTGTGTTCATTGATTCGTCATAACTGTACAGTAGAATTCTTAATCAGAAGCTTTAGCCCACAATAGTCATATATATTTGATGAATTATTTTAAGAAATATGACTTTACAACTTTATGACTACCTTGTGAATCCCCCAATAATGTTTTAAAAAATAATAATAAATACATAATATTGCTGTGGGTAAAATTTGCAAACGGGTTCTTAATGCAAAATGTGTGTGGTTGCGAAAAAAAAATTGTTGCTCTATTAGGAACACCAAGTGAAAATGTTTCTGAGATTGTGAACGAAGCTTTTTTTAAATTAAATTATATGAATACAGGCACTAATTAATGATTAACAAAAGTGATTCAAAAATGAAAATAGATATTTGACAAGTTTACAAAAGTTTTTATTAATTTTCCCTTTTTACATTCATACTTATTTGTTTTTTTGTTAAGTATATTGCTTCTTATTAGCGCTTTGGTAACTAGTTACTCTTCAAATGCTTTATAGTGACATTTTACCCTCTTGGAAGGTAATGTGTAACCACTTATTTTTTGGTCTTTTTATACATACTTAATGTAGGTATAAAAGAATGCATTACTTTTTAAGTAACATTTAGTTAATTGTGAATGCGTTCATGTTGGGATTTTCCTAGTAAAATTCACTGGCTCTTTCAGTAGAATTGTAAGAAGTATTTTGTATTTTTTCTTATTACTCAAGACATTATTTTGTTGGTGAAGTTTTTACTAGGAATGGCGTCGATATGCATTTTAGGAAGGAAGCGTTACCGTTGTGATACTCAATTATCAATTTGACCCTATTTCGACGGTCTTGATGCCTTTTATGACCCTTTTTTAAATTAGACTTTTGTATCATTTTCACCTATTTTGTGACACTTTTTGACCCTTTTTTGAAATAGCACTCACATTTTGTTTTTTTGTCAACACATTTGAACGTTAGTGCTAAACAAATGTTTTCGAAATAAGCGGAGATGGAGGAATGGACTTCAAGTGAAGATTTTATACCAAAATATATGACTTTTAGATTATATTTTCGAAAGTAAAGTATTAATAAAAGTACAATTTCCCTAATAGCAAACATAACAAATATACATATTTGCTATTTTTTTATTTATTGAATAACTTATGGTGGTTTCTTTTCAAAAAAAATGTGACATTTTATTTAAAAACAGCAATTAGGTGTTCGTTTCTTAAAAATGTTTTGCTCTCTTAAAGAGTAGCAAGTTTTATGATAAAAAATTCACCCTTAATAATGGCATAAGGCATTAAACTCTTCGCCTCCTTTTTAATCGACAATGTTAAGACTTCGCTGTAAAATAGGTGACTTCGGTTTATGTATGGGGCTATTTTTAAAACGGCGACGATTGCCTCAGAGAGCAACAAATATTCGCAAAATTTTACAAAATTGAAAAGTCCCTTAAAAAAATGAAATTCCCAAATATTTGGTATCTAGCTAAGCCTAGTATTTATTAAATGTCGTAAAAACTTTATTAAATAATCAGAAAACTTACAGGAAAAAATCGCTGCAATCCCGAACAGGGCTAAAATTCGCGAATGATTGCAAAAATGGAAATAATCCCAAACGTTTATTTGAAATCGCTAAATCGGTAAAAAAAAAAAAAGAAAATGTCGGAACATAAGATAAAAAGTATTAAAAAAATAAGTTATAATGATGAAGAACAAACTTTTTGTCAGGTGTTAAAAACAGGAAAGGGCTTTCCATAAACAAATTTAATTTTTTAAGCACTGCCTACCTGAAATAAATATTTTTTGTTTGTTTATAAAAAACTTGGTCCTCTTATATTTATTAAAATTAAAAATATTGCTTTTAAAAACTTGACCCCTTCTTTATTGAAATACCGTTTTTATGACCCTTTTCGAAAATTTCCAACGGTAACCCTGCTTTAAGGCTAACTAAAAATTACGATGTTTTCTCGTACATACAAACTAACTTTGTTTTATTTAAATATAAAGATATGAAGCCCTTAATGAAAGACCCGTTATAGTTGCTAACAAGCAAATATTTATGCATGGTTTACAGCTTTAAATTGATTTTATGTACAGGCTTTAAAAAAAAATAAATAAAAAATAAAGATAACAAAGCTCAGTTATTTAATTGATCATTGTACGAACGGACATTATTGAATTCCATCAAAGCGTTAAATTCAGTTTGTAAAATACTGTTTTAGATTGTTTTCTTAAATTTATATTTTTTTTTTGTCATGAATAATTAAACAAAAAATAAAAATATACTTTACAGTTCTGACATGTTCTCTCTCAATAAATTATGTTTATAAATTTGCGGTCTACGTAATTTGTTTAGACAAATAGCAAGACATTTGTTTCTATTTATGTACTACAAATATGCATGCATGTACGTTTGTAAATAGATACAATAAATTAAGTGAGAAGATATCAGCGTCTCTTTTTTAAATTATTATGTTTATTAGTTCAATTAACAAACAGTTTATTTATATTGAAATTTGAGTAACAATATTTTAACACTTTGAAATTTTGTTACATTCATGGGGATTAATGAACCCTAAGAAATATTTATTTTGATTGAAATGTTAAAGATTAACCCTCATATTTATGAAAAAATATTTTTGATTCATAAAAAGTTTATTTAACAAATTTCCATAGGAAATTATGTGTTAAAAAATTCAAAATAACCTACGAATGTTTTGAAATTAAGTAAAACAACTGCCTGTTTAACGATTTCGAACGTCAACGTTCGCATAGAAAACTACATTTAAAACAAAAGCAAATTTTCGAATATTGTTTTTGTTTTACATATAATTTTCTATGCGAACGTTAACGTTCGAAATCGATGAAAAGGCTGTAAAAATCAAGTTACAGTTTAACCCGGTTAATTACCCTACGCTTAAATGCCTTTCAAGGTAAATGAGTTTTAAATCCCCGTTTTTTTTTCTTCCATTTTTCAAACAAAAATCCACGTTGAATTGCCATACGCTTAATTACCCAATTCGGGTAATTGCCTTAAAAATTAAACTCTAAAAACAAAATTTCGCCTTAATTTCATTCGTTTCATTGCCTCAGTACTATTTTACAACAACACAGCAAGTGATGCAACAAAGGTTGCATGTTAATAACTTGAAAATATGCACTAAAAAAATTTTAAAAAATAGGTATACTTATTTGATAGCAAAATATTCACAATTTAATATTTGCATTGAAATAAACTTTATTCTACGCCAAATATATGAGATATTTTGTCTTAAAAGTATTAAAGGAAAACGGCATTTTAAATTATCATTTAAAAGTTTAAAATAGCTTGAATATTTTAGTGATAGATATTTGAATGGAAGCTGTTTAAGTCTGAACCGATTCAACCATATTAAGCTTTCAGGAAGATATTTTGTGCCAAATTTAATCTTTATACGAACATAATTAAATGGTTGTTGGACATAAAGAAAGAAGCTTGCAAAGGGTTTATGTGATATTACAAACCGATTTTTACAATTAACATAGGTTTTGTTCTTATGACAATTAAAAACGTCTTTATCAAATTATCGAATAAATGCAACTCGTACTTTGTGCACAGGGTTTACATTGACAAACAACTAGTAAGATGGACGGACGGACACGAAAATATGACTTAAAATGTGTTTCTGATTCGATCGGTTTACTTATCTATGTATATAGAAAACTTTACAGTTTGGAATAATATTTATATTCAACGAATACTTGCTCTGGCTTACAATTGTAATGCGAAAACTAAATGTGGATGGCAAAATTAAAGCAACAGAAAAGAAAATTCATCTGTTACCCAGAATTTTTGAAAACAAATTTTTATTTGCTGAACATGTTTTCAAATATGCTTCAAAAACCTGAAATATGTGTGTAATAAAAATGCAGCAATAGCTAAAATATGCAAATTATTCACAAACAAATCGATACTAAAATTCATAAAAACCTCTAAAACGGATATTTTGCTTCTGCCTTTGCACAGGAAAAACCATGCAGTTGCATATTTACGGTTTCCCTGATCATAAATGTGTATTTTATTCCTATCTCTTTAGATTAAGCTGATACATGTAAAAATTCCTATGTTTTAACTTTTTTTCATACATGGAATCTAATGATTTTAAACAAAAATTTACATTGTTAATAATTAAAATTCTTAGTCAGCTTTATTTCAAGAAAAACGAGTTTAATTTGAAGAGAACGAAGATTATTTTTACGATGACAATGCACTTGTTTCAGCTACCCCCGAACTTGAAAGGCAAGAATTAAATAATTAAATATTTAATTAAAACTACTCGTTTGCAAATTTATGCTTTACGAGCATTTAACCCGCTACTTCGTTAGCGTCTGTTTTTCTTTTGTAATCATATTTATATGAAAAAGTTTATATTTCTAGGTTTTAGCAAAAAAGTTCCAACATTTTCAACTTAATTTAATAAGATTAATATTATAGAAAATTCAAAAAGTACCACATGTAGAACGAAAATTGGAAGAAATAAAGTTAATTTACCGTATTTCTCCTTATTTCTCCCCGTTGAAGTACCAAAAATTTTAATATTGCAGTTGGAACCGAATGTCAATGAATTGAGAAAGATGTACCAAAATAGGTAAGGATAAGTACTGAAATTTGCTTAAGTTTCGAACAGTTATTCAAAGAGCTGATTTAATTTTTACTGGTTTATTTTATGTTAGAAAGTAGTTGCATAATATAATAAAAATTAACTGTGTCATTTTTATTAAATCGACTTAAAAATAAAAAAAATCGATTTTATGAATTTTGGTATCATTTATTGTGACTAATTTGCATTTTTTTTTTTTTTAGCTATTTCTGCATTTTTGTTTCACACATATTTCACGTTATTGAAACATATTTATACCCACAGGTGGAAAAGGGTATATATAAGTTTGTCTTTGCGTTTGTAATTTCTACAATATTGTTTTAAGACCCCTGCAGGAGATTGAACTAGTACTTAATTAGTACCAAACTAGTACAAAAATAACCAGTACTAGTTCACAACTGTTAACTTTTCTATACCATCTTAATGCTCAAATAAACATTGAGTGTGCTTCGAAAATCACTAGTACTATTGGTTCTAGACGTGTACTAGTATACTTGGACCACATTGGGTGCTTTTTGCATTAGCATTTTGCATTTTAACATTTATTTTATAATAAAAATGCCATAAATAAATGATTTTAAATCAAATTTACGAAGCAGTATAAAAATAGAAATATGTATTGGAATTTTAGTTTTGTTACAAAACATTCAATCAGTCTACAAGTAGTGCCCTTGTACTACATCAAGTACTGGTACTCATATGCACTAGTATTTTTATATAGAAACTCTAACCCCTTTAGCACTAGTACCTCTTGTTCTAGTAATTCTACTAGGGACATTTTGACAATTAACTCTTAATCTCCTGCAGGGGACCCTATAAAGTATATATATTCTGGGTCTTTATGAAAAGCGAAGTTGATTAATTGATATCCGTCTTTCCTTCTTACGTTTGATATGTGTTTTCCAAAGACTTCAAACATGATAGGGGCTAGGTTGTTTTACATTTATGTCACATATAGTCTACCATTTCTTGCTATTGAAATTCAGCAAGATCGGTTCATAAATGTCTGAAATATGAGCAAAAAACCACGACTATGGCAATGAAAAATTTCTTTCTTAAAACGTTGGTCAGTCGAATCAGTACGCGAGTTACGACCAATATACTGAAATCCTAAAAAGTACTCTTTGTATACCCTTCACCACAGGTGGAAAAGGGTATATATGTCGATGGCTAAATATAAAAAAGGCGTAACCCGATTTTTTTATGTTTACAAAGGAAGGAAAAAACTAATTAAAATCCATACAATTTTTGATTAATAAAAAGTTTTAAAGCAATAAATAATAAAAAGATGCAACAAATTTGTTATACTATAGCCCCCGAAACCTTATTTATCTACCAGAATAAACGAAAACTCTTTTTTTGAAAGAAATTGACTTACGCCTTTTTTATATTAAGCCATCAATATATAAATTTGTCACTCAGCTTGTATGTAATTTCTACAATATTGATCTTAGACCCTATAAAGTATATATATTCTAGGTCCTTATGATATTAAATATTAATATTAAATTGTAGAATATTTTGCTTTCAAATAAGCAATAATTTTTGTTAAATCTTATAAGTGCGGAACAAAAGAAAATGGAATAGTTTTGTTGCCAGATGGCTTTTCTATTTATACCCACAGATGTGTAACACATTGAAATATTGACTCTAGACCCACCTTTTAGTTTACCGGTCGACTCAGTCACTTTCTTAATTGATATAACGATGTCTGTTCTTCCAGCTTATAGTTGTCTGCCCATGTAAACTTTGTGCGGAAAGTACAGGTAAGAAATTTCGGAGCCAATTTTAAATAATATTTATTACATACGGTTTAATTTTCATAAAGACGAAGCCTATTGAAAATAGTGAATAATATCACATAAGTAGGTTAAAATCGGCCCATAAATATTTTATTTAAAAATTACCTTATCGAATTTTTTAGCTCCCACACAAATACCACTCCCAAAAATAGCTTCAAATGCTTCCTTAAAAATGGCAATATTCATATATTTGGCTGTATGTAATAACTATTATAATAGATCTTATGTTATGGCAAAATTTTGCAGTGGTAGGTCTAGAATTTACACTGTAAAACCCCTATCCAGCGTGGCCATTTTAGCATTTTTTGTCTGATTTAGCTGCAAATTTTCCATTTAGCAGTTAGCATTTTTTTTAGCATTTTTCAACTACATATTTAGCATTTCTTAGCATTATTTAATTTAAGAATGTTCAAGTAATCTTTTTTTGTTGAAGGCACATACTTACTCCTACTATTTAGCTATAAAAACTGTACAATCTTTTAAAAGAACTTTCATATCAAATTGTTTTAAAATTTGATCAGTTTGATCCATTAAATTCATGTTAAGCTGATTTTTATCCCTCAATTACGATTTTGAAAAATTTTTGGAATCGGAAAGAGATACCATAACTTTTGAAATAGAAAAACTAATACAAATTACATGCCGAGATTTCAAAGCTCAATTAATATGTCAACTTATATAACGATTGCCAAATAATTTTCATAATTTAATAAATACTAACTTTTTTTGTGTAGAGAACAGTTTAAAAACTAATAAACGCAAATTAAGTGAACATTTTAAAGAAGAAATGATTGATTTCACTGTAGAAGAAATTACAACTTTGGTACATCAGTGGCTGAAACTAAATTCATATGAATTGTTAAGTAAGAACTCAACAGTTGTTTCTGAATAAATGTATATATATAAATATAAAATGCATTAAATATAAATCCATTCTTTTGCCATGAAGTTGTTGGTTTTGTCATTTAGCAACGCGGAATTTAAAATAGTTTTTTAGTGGTATAAAGCTCCTAAAAACGAAAATTATAAACAGAATGACGTTAAAGACTGTGAATTCGCTACTTTATATAAGGTGTGGTTAAAAATGTTACGATAACACAGTACAACATTTTTCAGTTAATTGATTGCCAACTCAATTCTGTGAACTGTATGTGAAATTAGACCCAAAAAGAAGAATTTCTGCATCATTCGTTTTGTCTTCTTACCTGCGATTTGAAGTTAGTACTATCGTATAGGGGAATTTATCACGTTTTAGGCCCTGTTGTTTGACATAGCTCGACAACCACTAGCCCAATTTAGTTGAAATAAATTTTAAAAAATTAAGAATTACAATTCCCTTAATCTTTTCATATATTGTTTTCCTTTCGAAGTTAAAAATGAATGTATGAAGGGAAAAAATTATTTTTTGCCTAAAAATTAAAAATTTTTTTTTTTAAAATACATAAAAAATCCAAAATGGAAAAAAGTTTCAAGTCTAGTTATTTTTTCGCAAAGTCACATAACCTATGAGCAAAATGAGACAAAGATCATAAAAATCGATGCACGCATTTCGCTTTAATTCGCAATTGAGTAAAGGTATGAATTTCAAAAATCAGTTATAGCCACCACCCTTAAAATAAAAATAAAAATATAAATTAAAAAATTATCATGCAAAAAAAAACTTTATTTATAAAAACTTAATGAAAATAAAATAATATGCAATTAATACGCAATTATAATATGCATAAAAACAAAATTTAGAACATTTTTTCAATTATTGGCAATATCCATCCTTGTAGAAGTTGACGCTTGTGGTTCTGATGATCTTGTTTTCTTCGTAGGTTGTTCATATTCATGGTCTGAGTCTGTATCGTCATCCGAAAATTTCTGAAAATCAGCTTGGCGTTGTCGGTATGATGTTGCGCTGACATTTTGCTGTGTGAGTTTTCTTCTCTTCAAAAATGATGTCAGCCATTCGGAGTCGTGTTGTGATAGTCCCAGCTTGTAATCCATTTCGATTTGTGGTAGCGGTTGTGGTGCACTATTTTCAATATCGGGTATCCAATCAGCATCATCCAAATCGGTCGGATTGGTGAAAACGGTTTCGGCTAGCAGGAACACAGTATCCGCCCTCGGAGGTTTAGGTGCATCGGTATCAGCAGGGCGTTGCACTGGAAGTGTGGCAGTAAATGCAGCAGTGTATACTTTTGTTTTCAATTGTTGTCTGTTTAATCCAGGACGAAAATTTATGCATGCATAGCACCTGGATTTATCATGTCCAGTTGTGTCTTCCACCCAAATTACTGGCTTCATAAAAGATAACTTTCTACTTTTTCCATGAATCCATTTTAGAAGGGTAGTATAACAAATGTTGCACACTGTGTTCGGCGTAAAATTTGCACCACTTAAATCTGCTTCATCGAAATAATTACAATACGCGGTTTTGAATTGCTCAGTAAACAAATTTTTTCGATCTTTTTTCGGACGATATGACCACAAACGTAACAATATTCATCCAAATATGGGCACTTGTTGTTTTCCATATTGATATATTTTATGTTTTGTTGTTATTCACTTTTAAAAAACTGGAGAAAAATCACTTTTACTGTTCGCGTTCGTCGGCACTGGCTGAATGCCAAAAATCGATCAATGCACACCTATAAATACTACGTATTTTTGAATATAATATAATAATAATACTTATAAATGGGCGCATATTTTAAGGGCGGCTGGCTATATACTTTTCAAACTGTGCAAAACTTTCCAAATAATGACCACCCTTAAATGTGGGTGCAATTTCTGTAAAAAAATCATATAGGTAGCCACCGGAAAAACCCAAATAATAAAAAGGTCCACTTTCCGTTTAATTGTCCACGTACATTTATTACCGCAATCATAAAAATCAAATAACCTTTTGTTTATTCCTTTTTTTTTTAATTCTCAGAATCATGAAAAAGGTGTCAATGTTTTCTCCAAATAATGTTGTGCATATCTCGAGCAAATTTTTGAAATTCATACATTTACTCAATTGCGAATAAAAGCGAAACGCGTGCATCGATTTTTATGATCTTTGTCTCATTTTGCTTATAGGTTATGTGACTTTGCGAAAAAATAACTAGACTTGAAACTTTTTTCCATTTTGGATTTTTTATGTATTTAAAAAAAAAAAAATTTAAATTTTTAGGCAAAAAATAATTTTTTCCCTTCATACATTCATTTTTAACTTCGAAAGTGTTACTTGTATACTTGTACAATATATGAACAGATTAAGGGAATTGTAATTCTTAATTTTTTAAAATTTATTTCAACTAAATTGGGCTAGTGGTTGTCGAGCTATGTCAAACAACAGGGCCTAAAACGTGATAAATTCCCCTATACGATAGTACTAACTTCAAATCGATACTAACTTCAAATCGCAGGTAAGAAGACAACACGAATGATGCAGAAATTCTTCTTTTTGGGTCTAATTTCACATACCATTCACAGAATTGAGTTGGCAAATCATGTGTTGTACTGTGTAATTAAAAAAAACGAACATGTATAATACAATTATATCTCGATCGATTTTTCAGAAGCTGAAGAAGAATATTCATTTGATGACGTATTTAATTTATAAAATGAAATTTTTTATTAAACATGTTATATAAATTTTATTGAAATACTAAATAATAGCCATTTATGTATGGGTCAAGTTCCTTCGATTTTTTGTTATGTATGGATGGTACCTTTGGTTTGAAAACTTTTTATGACTTTTTACGTTTAATAAAATGTTATTGTTATTTTATTTAAATCAGGTTGTTCTATTGATATGATGTGAGTTTATAGGAAAGAATTATGTAAAATAAATCATGTATGTACTATAAAGATACATATGTATAACTAAAATTAAAAAAAAAATTAATACAATTTAAATTTTCGCACTATTTTTTGGCAGTTTAAGATTTTTTTTTAGCATTTTTAGCATTATTTTAAAGCCGATTTTGCTGTAAAATATTTTTGGATACGACCACACTGCTAATATCGCTTAAAGACAAAAATCTCGTATAGATGTTTATACCTACATAAATAATTCTCGGCACAAATACCTATGTGACATAAATATATGTGACCTTCTCCGAGAAAAGGGACCTAGTGTGTGAAAATGAAGTTTTAAGAAAAACGCATTTAAAGTTATTCTTCAACCTTTTAGGTATCAGAATCCACTCTTAAGTCTAAATTCACACACTATTTCCCTTTTCTCGGATAAGGTCACATATTACAAAATAGGCCTGTTATATCTGGAGTATTTCAACACACATACGGACAATACGGAGATCGTAAAACCAACTTCGCTACTAATAAGCATCCAGAAGATTTACAGAGCAATTATGAATAAAAATTCCACCGGAGTTTTCTCCCTTCTCCAATTTTTCCTATGTAAATTCAATTGCAAAAATGGGAAAAGGGAAAAAACTCCCGAGAATTCGCATTCATAATTGGGCTGATATACTTTATAGGGTATTGAAGGTTATTAAAATATCGTCTAAATCCTAAATGTTATTTTTTATAAATTTTAACAAGCAGATAGCACTATTTAAACAAAATTAAAAATGCGCTGCAAAATAATTGAGGCTTAAACTTAAGTAACACGAATTTTTATTAAAATAATTAGTTTTTTAACTGCCTGTTTAACGATTTCGAACGTCGACGTTCGCAAAGAATTTTATATGGAAAATATTTTTAAAACTGAGTGTTTTTCATATAAATTTTTTAGGCGAACGATAACGTTCGAAATCGTTGAACTGGCAGTAAGAAAACAATATTTTAAATATTATAAAAAGTAAAATATTAAGAATACGTATCGAAAAATTCCTAAATTTTGCAGACCGTTCACAAGGATTTTCTTGTTAGCAGAAAAACGGACTCGTTAGAAGAGACTACATTATGAAATGGATTCACATATCATTCATTCATATATTCAAATAATAATTTCTAAATGTTTGAACTAAAAACTGATTTTCACAAGAGCGATTGAAAAAGCAATCACATATGATTCATTCATAATCTCAAAAAGGAATCAGAAAATTGTATCACAAATTATATGTTAAGGTGATTCATCGGAAGGCTAGCATTTTCTGACAACGAGAGTATTATTTATGATCGAAAAATTAGCTCATATGCGGTTTTTTTGCTCTCAAAGCTTATTTCTAAAAGGTTCGATTATGAAACAAAATGCTAGCTGGGTATACACACATTTTTAATTACCAAACATTTTTAATTATATCACTTTTTTAATTACCAAACATCGTGTGTTTTCGACAGCATCACAAAAAATGCATTAAAAGTTTTGGAAATAATCACCTTTATGATGTAAGTCGATGTCGACATTAATTTTAAACTGCCGTTAATTTGGCATTTTATAAGAATGTTGTGTCGACGTCGACAAGATATAGCAACTGTGACAAAAAAATCACATCTCTAATTATTTTTGTTTTTCATTATTAGTGCTCTTTTAAAAACGCTTTTTATGCTATTTTCCGACATTTTCGTCCATGTTCCGACAGTCGCACGATTTCAAATCACAAATCACCAGATTTATTTGATGGTGTTTTGAAACTCGTGCGTTTTCCTTGCAACCTGCCATAGATTCTTAAAAATATTTTATTCCCCTTGAGCATACTTTTGCAATTTAAAGTCGCCAAACTATTTACAATTGCTATTTACAGAACACCTATTATGCGATTTCAAGTCAGAAAAGGAAATGTTAAGCTTTTATCGATTGACAGAACATACATACATGCCAGTTTTTTTTTTTTACTGATTAAACGTTTTCAAAAAAATTTTAGTTTGTTTTAAATTTTTCGAATTTTTGCCATGTTCATGATTATTGTCATTATAAAAAAATATTGGAATTTGCTTTCATGCCTCTGTTAGCAAGTTTTTGCGAATTTCCGCCTATTAGCAATTTTTGCCGAATTTTTGCTATTCGTTATGGTTTTAAAGACTTATAATCAATTTTATTTTAAAAATTTCAAGTAATTTTCGCTATTTAGCAAACTTGTCCGAATTTTTGCAATTTTCGCTTAGCATTGTTGCTCTTTGAAGCATCATCCCAAATTAAAACTTTTTGCGAATTTTCGCTACACACTTTTTCGAATTTTTTGTTGCTTTTTGAGGCAATCGTCGCAAATTGAAAATGTTCGCTATTTTAACATATTGTTTTGAATTTTCGCATTTAATTTTAGTAAATGTAAATACATATGCAAATTAATATAAAAAAAAAAAAAATTTGTGCCTCCTTTTAATCGTGGATTTTTTATTTTAATCGTATTTAATAAAGTAATTACTTTTAGTTATTTAAGCTTGAGGTCTTTTTATTTATAAAAAATTATATTTATTTGATCCAATATTTCGCTAACCTTTGGTTAGCGTCGTCAGGAAAAGACCTCAAGCTTAAATAACTAAAAGTAATTATAAAATAAAGGTCAAATAAGAATAAATATCAATTTTATTTTATAAAGGTTAACATTCTTAAAAGCGCCTTAGAAAATATCAAGCGACTTTCAATAGTAATCGATTATTGTCAATAACGAGTAAGAAAATGCAATTACTGTTTCGGTGCCGTTGACTTGTGTCGAACGAAGGGTGAATTTGTTTTCTTTATATTAAAATGACAGATGCCAATATAGTCAGTGCTATAAAAACTAATTTTTGAAAAAATTGCAGATAGCAATACTGAACATGTATAAGCCCTCGACATAGGTAAAGATCAAAGTTGTTTTATTTATTTTTATATTTCAATTCTAATTCTAGCTTTTTTAGTTCAAACTCTTTTTCAAGTCTATAACTTTCCATTTCTAACTTTTTCTTCTCTACCTCTTTAGCCCACTCGAATTTTTCAAATTCCAATTTAAGTTGCTTTTCCCGAAATTTATTTCGGTTAGTTTCCATTAACACCAACCACTCTAAACGGGTATTTTGTGTTCTACGTTCGTCTTTGTGAAGAAAGTTTGTAGCTGCTGAAGAAGTTGTTGGGTCATAACTCACTTCAAAGCTATCATCTTCGATATCAGAATTATGTGTGTAAATGGCTGTATAATGTGGGCTTTGAACGAATGAATCAGCCAATGTATCCATTACAGGCACCTCAATTTCTTCAGTGGATGAAAAAATATCGCTAAGCTGTTCATAGTGTGGACATATTTTAAGTATGTTATCTACACAAAATTAAAATTTGATATTAGTATTAGCGCTTACTTAAATACAATTGTTAGTTTTACCCTTGAAAAAAGTTGTACCGTCGCCGTCTACCACTCCATCGTCTGTAGAACTCCTCCAAGCTTCGGCTTTTTGCAACGTACCTTTAAGATGGCGAACTTTGCATTTTAAAGTATTCCATGTTGCGTTTACTTTCGTTGTATCTAATAGTTTCTTGTAGTAAAGCTTGGCCGTAGGCTTCTGTATTGTATCATTTATAAATATTAGTATTAAAGTGCATGTTTATGGAAATAAATAGTCCACACTATATTTAACTTTTGAACGTGGAATTCAATTCATATATTTGCTTGGCAAGTAAGTATTGTATGGAATACAAATATTTAAAAAAGATTTCCCAAATCTTACCTCGACTTTTCTGTGCACCTGCATATAGTTTAACACCTTTTTAATATCATCATCCGTCCATTTCTTTACTTCGTTTTCTCTTTTTCGTTTGCGAGTTTCATTAGACACTAAAAATAAAATGAAAATTAAACTGAAACATATTAAAATCAAGTAAAATTTCAAACGAACTTCTTTTTACTTTTTGTCATCTTTTGACTGGTTTTGAAAAGCTATCAATAATATAAAAAAATAAATTTGTGATGCCATTTGCTTATTTTATACTCTTTCAGTAATACACTTAATAAATTTTTTTGTATTTTCCAACACTGCAAATGCGGTTATAATCAGGGCTACCGTTGGAAATTTTCGAAAAGGGTCACAAAAAGTGGATTTTCCAGAAAAATAAGGCAAAAAGGGCATTTCAATAAAAAAGGGTCAAGTTTTTTAAAAGCATATTTCCCATTTAAATAAAAATAAAAAGACAAAGTTTTTTATAAACAAACTTTTGTTATTTATTTCCGGTAGGCTGTGCTTAAAAAACTTAATTTTTTTATGCCCTTCCATATTTTAAACACCTGACAAAAAGTTTGTTCTGTAGATGTCAGCGGTAAGGAAAATAAAATTTTGTACAGACTTTGTTGTTGTCGGCAAGTAACTTGCGCAAGTTTGTGAAAGGGGTCATACTCATTTTTTTAATACTACTGATTTGGTCCGACATTTTGTTTTCAAATAAATTTTATGGTTTGTTTAAAAATTTGCAATCGTTCGCGAATTTTAGCCCTGTTCAAGATTGAAGAAATTTTTTCCTGGAAATCTTCGGATTCTTTAAAGTATTTACAATTTTTAATAAATATTAGACTTTTCTGTCATCCCGCTGTTACCAAATATTTGGGAATTTCAACCATTTTTAGTTTTAGGGACTTTTAGTCAATTTATGGCGCTATTTTTGCAAACTTTTTCGAGTTTTTAAATTCTGCGAAGCTTTGTTGCTCTTTGAGGCAATCGTCGCATTTTTAAAAATATCCTCATACCTAAACCGAAGTCACCTATTTTACAGGGCACTCTTAACATTGTCGATTTCAAAGAGAGCGAAAAGTTCATTGCCTTATGCCATTATATAGGGTTAATTTTTTAGGATAAAACTTGCTACTCTTTAAAGCTGGAGGTCCACACCACGCGTTACTTGCTTTTTCGCAGCATACCCAGCTGCCAAAAAAGTAGAATCTGTGTAGTTATACGTAGTAAGTTACATGCACAAGAGCGTAGATGCCTTAAGGCGAAAATTAGGTTTACTTTCTACTTTTGTAAGCGCGCCAAGCAGCGTTCGAACAAATTAGCTGATTTTGACAAATTAAATTTTATTTTGACTTGTGCTGCTGCTGCATAACAAGCGTTGCATGTAACTTGAAACGTAAAACGCAGGTAAGTGCCGGTTCACACACGTCAAGTTTGACTCGTCAAGTCTTGAGTTTTTAGGAGAGAGGGGAAAAGAAATGGCATTCTCTCTTCCCTTCTCTCCTAAAAGCTCAAGACTTGACGAGTAAAACTTGACGTGTGTGAACCAGCACTAAGGTTAGAAAAGCACGCACTGCGTGTTGGCAAAAACGCGTGATATGGATCTCCAGCTTAAGAGAGCAAAAAATTTTTATGAAAAATGTCACATTTTTTGAGAAGAAACCACCATAAGTTATTCAATAAATAAAAAATATGTAGTATATGAGTATTGTTTGCTATTAGGGAAATTGTACTTAAATTTGTACTTTACTATCGAAAATCTAATTTAGAAGTCGTAAAAATTATTTTAACAAAAACTTTTTACGAATACTATATACATTTTTGGAATGTACCGTTCTATATTTTGGTATTAAACTCTCACTTGAAGTCCATTCCTCCATCTCCGCTTAATTCAAAAACATTTGCTTAACACTCACGTTCAGCGGTGTTGAAAAAAACAAAATCTGTGTGCTATTTCCAAAAAGGGTCAAAAAGTGGCACAAAATAGGTGAAAATTATACAAAAAGATAATTTAAAAAGGTATTTAGACCTTCGAAAAATGGTCAAATTGATACTTTAGTATCACAACGGTAGCGCTGGTTATAATCACATAATCTGTAAACAGGGCAATTGTTAATGCCGGTTCACACAGGTCAAGTTTGTCTCGTCAAGTCCTGTGTTTTTAGGAGAGAGGGGAAAAGAAATGGCATCCTCTTTTCCCTTCTCTTCTAAAACTTGACGTGTGTGAACCGGCACTTAGTGTGGTTCACACTCTTCAAGTTTTAGCCGTCAAGTCTTGACCTTTTAGGAGAGAAGGGAAAAGAGAATGCCACATCTTTTTCCCTCTCTCCCAAAAACTCAAGACTTGACGAGTCAAACTTGACGTGTGTGAACCGGCACTTAATTATATTCTTAAAGCTAATAAAATAACTACATAACCATATAACCGGATAGTCAGCCTTTCCTTAACCCTAGCTATTTATACACAATAGAAAGTATCAAAGTATTTTTTTTGGGAACACAAAAATGTTTAATTTACAAGATTTTACTTGTCGTGCTCAAGGCGAATTCAACTACAGGTGGTGTCGGAACTACAACAAAAACAACATAGGTGCTTTTGCATTGCATTTTTTGTGCCATTAGCTCGAAATGCCAACCATTATTAGCATTACACGTACAAATAAAAACAAATAAGCTCGAACTGTCAATATCAGATGCCGCTTCGACACCACCTGTAGTTAATTCGCCTTGGTCGTGCTTAATTCCCAATTTTTTTCTTGATAAAAACACTGAAATTTATTGTTGAAGGGATAATTTATTCCTATGCGCAATTTACTGGTTGCTCAGGCCAGATCGTCATGAAACTTCATCCAAAGATTTTAGCAAAACTAAAGATATTAAGCAAATAAAATTGTTAATCGAATAAGAATTATAAGCAACAGCTTTATTTGTAACAATATCAAAGCTTAAACAAGAACAACAACAACAAATAGTGAGTTTATCATTTTCTTACATTGCCCACTACAATTGAATGGAATTCTTCCAACATTAATTGTAGATGTAAGTAGGTTAAGAAAAAACAAAATTAAGACAAAAACAACAAATACAGTTTATTATCAAAGTCATTTTTTTGGGAATACAAAAAATTTTAATTTACAAGATTTTGTTTGTCGTTCTTACGTTTCAAAATTCAGCTTGGTTTTTAAACTTTTCGCCTGCCCCTTGTCCTTATATTACACAAAACTCGTAACAAATTAATTTTCGTTAACAAAGTCTCTAATCTGTATTTATTTAAGCCATCAATAACAAAAAAAAAAACAAATTGGGCCAAGAAATCCGTTTTTTCACTTACCGGGTTAACGTTTAGTGACTTGATTACCAAGATAACCGAAATATTCATTAAAAGTTCTCACATTTGCATTATTGTTATTTTTTAATTGATATTGTACAACAGTTATTATAAAGTTAGTACCATTGTACTTTTAGAAACACTAAAACGACTTTTGTTTAGTTTTCAAAAATTTTCTGATATCGATTCCTCATGATTTTATGCACATTCTACTTCAAGTACTTATTATCTCTACTACTCTTAAAATCAAGAAAATCTACGCTCATTTAAAAAAATAATTGAAAATCTCCTTTGATTAAAACTTCCTTTGTTTTCGACTTCAAAACATTAATATAAAAAACACAAATGGCAATATTTTCTTAGCGAAAAGCTTAAAAAATTATTTGATTGCTGATTTGAAAGGGATTTTTTTTTTGATAAAGTATAAAAAACTTTCGTTCATTGGTAACAAATAATAAAAAATCGTAGTTACAAATTATTAGAACTCGTTAATAATTCTATCAAGAAAAACATATTTGTACGTATTATTATTTTAGAAAAAAGTAATCAAAATGAAAAAAATATTCACATCTCCACATTGAAAAATATATAACCAATTTTGGTTAGAAATAACCAAAAACGGCAGCTCTGGTGGTAATATTTTGAAAACGTTTACAACACTGTAAGTGCTGGTTCACACACGCAGTGTTACCGTTCAAAATTTTCAAAAAGGGGCACAAAAAGGGGATTTTCAAAAAAAAAGTGTCACAAAAAGGGGAATTCTGAGAAAAAAAGGGGCAACTTTGAAAACAGGAAAATTTAAAAAAAAACGTTTGTATTTATTAAATTATTTTCATCGAAAACTAAACATAACAAAAAATAAACTTCATATTTATAAAAAAAATACATTATAGGTATATAATACAAATTGTTTGGGAAAAACACACATATATATACTAGGGCGGGTCGATTTATTTTTCGACAATTTCCCTATAATTTCCGTATTCTATGGGTTATTCCATGAAAATTTGCCAAAGGAACCACACCTCTATCGTTAAAACCGAGTCCCCTACTTTTTGTTGGTAAAAAGTTCAAAAGTTACGGGCATTTTTGTCCAAATTTTGGACCATTTTTCCATTTTTTTCATGATTTTGTCCAAGAATATTACCTGCATGGCCATTTTTTTGGCTCAATCCATTATTCCTTCGGCAAATTTTCATGGAATAACCCATAGAATACGGAAATCATAGGGAAATTGGTGAATTTTTTCACTCCCTACAAATCGACCCGCCCATATATATATATATATATACATATATCGTGAAAATACTTGTCTTGTTTGCAAGTAAACGATAATGAACTGTTGCATACAATTTTTATTTCAATTATTTATACAAAAACAGTAACTAATTACTTGTAAATAAAACGAGCTTAAAATAGTGTAATAACAATACTTACAAAAACAAAAAATAGTTCATAATATGATTTGATACAAAAAAACTTTACATTTAAATAGATAGAGATATGTATATATGTAAGTATATGTACATAAATATTTGGCACTTGGATTATTTTACTTTTTTACCAAAAAAATTAAGTTACGAAAAAACCTCGTGGAAAAAGCATAAAATTTTTTAAAAATTTCTAATACAATATCTTTCGTGGATGAAACTAAATATATAATTTGTGATGATTCGTTTTGAAAATTAAGGTTTAATTTATTCATAATATTTAATACATACTATACTAGAAATTTAAGGTAAATGTTATTGTTTATAGATAGCCCTTCCTGAATTATTTTAATTTTTTTCAAATTAGATGCTATTTTCTCTTTAAATTGAGCTCGGATTTATTGATTGACAGTATAAAAAAAATTTGGTTCAAAAAGGGGCAAAAGGGGCACAAAAAACTACAAAATGATACAAAAGGGGATTTTAAACAAAGGGGTCAAAAAAGTGGCACGGCTGTCAAAAAGGGGCAAAAATGCGACTTTAGTCGCATAACGGTAACACTGCACACACGTCAAGTTTGACTCGTCAAGTCTTGAGCATTTAGGAGAGATGGGAAAAGAGAAGGCCATTTCTTTTCCCCTCTCTCCTAAAAACTCAAGACTTGACGAGACAAACTTGACGTGTGTGAACCGGCACTAAAGTATTTTAGTTGTTTCAAATATAATACAACGCTGTAGTTAACAATTTAAACAAATATTTTATTTATTTTTTTAATTTTAAATTGTTTGGTTTTAAATGTATTCCTACGAAAATTATTTTGATAAAATAATTTTATTTTCATAATTTTAAGCAAAAATTATAAAGTCTAGTAAATCTTCCCCAGAACCACATGAACGGTATATCATTTTGACACAAGCAAGATCAAGGCGAATTCAAACAGGTTAACTCATCTCTACAACTACAAAAAGCCCCATGTATTTTGTTTATACAATTTTCTGGTTGGTTGTCAAAATTTTTTTATTGCAAATTAAAATTATCACTTTTTTATAAAAGAAATTAATAAATTCACTTCAATCATTCGCAGTTTTGAAATTTTTTTATTATAAAAATAATATTTTTAACACTTTTCATTCAACTTCTTCTCAAAACAAAATCATATTTTGACGTTTGACCATATTTTTTAATTCGCCGTGGAAACAGCTGATGAACGGCTGACGAGATGAGTTTACCTGTTTGAATTCGCCTTGAGCAAGATATATTTATGGCCAAGGCGTAGTCGTCAGATTTTTCTTACTTAGCAAGATAAGGTCACCTGGTGTAAATTCGCCTTGGTTGTAAAGCTGCCACACTATTTGCTAATTAATACTTATAAAATAATGACCTTGGTACACCCTGTGATTATTATTTAAAATCAGCTGTTTATTAATTTTTTTTGTTAATAATTTAATCTATTTTTTTAAATGTATTTTACATCATTATTCACTGTAGATTTTACACGTTGTTACAATAGCTAGGCGAAAATCGGTGAGGGTGCTTAATACTACAGAAATAAACAATAAAAAAATCACACAATCCGTTATTGGCTGCAGCATACAGATCGCTTTGTACACCAAAAGTTTGGTAGATAATTGAACAAAATGACCACTAATTCTCATCCTATGGATGAGTTTTGTGGCTCCAAATTCTGGGTAAGTATTAAAATTTGTAATTTCGTTCGTAACCTTTAATACGTTTAATATGAATAAAGTGCTGTTTTATAATCAATTTTTTTGTTTGCTTTAGGATTCAAATGAAACCTGGTACACAGAAGATCCAGATTTTACACCATGTTTCGAGCAGACAGTATTAGTTTGGGCACCATGTGCTTTTCTTTGGATATTTAGTATATTTGATTTCTACTATCTAAAGGCCAGTTTAGATAAGAATATACCATGGAATTGGCTAAATATAAGTAAATTGGCGTTGACCTTGTGTTTGCTGGTGCTAACTGCCGTCGATTTTATAATGGCTTTGGTTAAAAAAAGCAACGATGACACGGCAGATCTTATCTATCCCGTAGATATATGGACGCCAGTGATTAAATTTGCAACATTTGTAAGTATATATTACTTAGACATTTGTTTCTTTAATGTTATACATATTAATTTATTTGTTAAAGATGATTAAAATCTGTATAAACATGATTTGTCATACAATTGTAGAATATTCATACTTATGTATGTAGGTATGTACATACAAATGAAAATGTTACTAATTTTTTTTTGGCTTTTGCATTTGCATTATCAAAACGTTTCATTTGTTCCACAATATTGAGAATTAAATTAGAATATGAATTAAAATACAAAAACCATTCTTATACGTATACAAAATATTTCCCGTAATAATCCCTCACGTGCCAAATATTATTTCCAACATATTACATATTAATCCATAATACATACAATGATTAAACGTGTAGTAAAATGTTTTTGCCCCTAAACTACATGAAATCTATGTATTTATAAAAAAAAAATACAAGAATAATAAGACGATTCTTGCAAAATTTTGTTTTTAAAAAATCCATTTTTATTTCCAGATACTCATTTTAATTTTTATTCCCTTAAATCGCAAATATGGTGTTCAAACATCAGGTTGTCAATTCCTATTTTGGTTCCTTTTGACCATCCTATCAATAGCACGTTGTCGCAGTGAAGTTAGAGGAGAAAAACTTCGTGCCGATGCTATTAAAGCAGATCCAGATGCTGATTTTTCCTGGGACGAACACAAATACAACAGCTTTATGGCTTATTTTGCCTTCTGCTGTGGTATGTTGGTGCTCAATTGTTTCGCTGATGCCAAACCTCGTGTTACCAAATATGAACGTACAGATAATGAAATACCAGAAGTTTCGGCCAGTTTTCTATCACGCATTACGTATCAATGGTTCGATAGCATGGCTTGGCGTGGTTATCGTAATCCTTTGGAAGAGAAAGATCTATGGGATCTTAATCCTCAGGATAGTTGTAAAGAAGTTATGCCAATATTTGCTTACTATTGGAATAAAAATGTGCGTAAATATTTTAAAGCAGAACCCAACCAGCCAAAGGTGCAATTCAGCAAAGATAAAGTAACATTTGAAAATCCTCATGGCCCCAAAACGGGGAAAAAGAAGGGCACAGTGTCTATTATGCCTCCGATTGTAAAATCATTTGGCGGTGTCTTCTTGTTCGGTTCTATGATGAAATTCATGACCGATATCTTGACTTTTGCACAGCCGCAAGTGTTGCGTTTGATTATTGGTTTTGTGGAAGACTATGATAAAGATAATGTCGAACCACAGCCCGAATGGAAGGGTATCTTATATGCTGTGTTACTTTTCTTATTGGCTGCAGCACAAACTATTATTTTGGGTCAATATTTTCATCGTATGTTTACCGTTGGTCTACGTATTCGTACCGCTTTGATTAATGCCATCTATCGTAAGGCTTTAATCATTTCAAATGCTGCCCGTAAGGAATCGACTGTTGGCGAAATTGTTAATTTAATGGCTGTGGATGCGCAACGTTTTATGGATTTAACAACTTATTTGAATATGTTGTGGTCAGCTCCTTTACAAATTGGTTTGGCGTTGTACTTTTTGTGGCAACTTTTGGGTCCTTCTGTATTAGCTGGTCTGGCTGTGATGATTATTTTAATTCCTGTCAATGGCGTTATTGCCAATCGCATTAAAACGTATCAGATAAGACAAATGAAATACAAAGATGAACGTGTTAAGTTGATGAATGAAGTTTTAAGTGGTATTAAGGTAAGATTTTTATGCAATCAAAAATATTTTCAATAGAAAATTTCATGTTTGAATTGCTTTACGAATTCTATTTTCAACATCTATTTTTTTTGATTGATATACTTTAGGTACTCAAACTATACGCCTGGGAGCCAAGTTTTGAAAAGCAAGTTTTAGAAATTCGTGAAAAAGAAATTGCAACCTTAAAATCTACGGCCTACTTAAATGCCAGTACATCATTTCTATGGTCTTGTGCACCATTTTTGGTAAGTTTTTATACCTCCTATCTCTTGCATAAATTCATTTCTTCAACAGATCTACAAGGACGGCATTCCACTTAAAAAGAAAACAAATTTTTAATATCTATTATCAACATTAAAGGTTTCCTTAGTTACCTTTGCCACTTATGTGTTGTCCAGCGATGAAAATCATTTAGATGCCTCTAAAGTTTTTGTAGGTCTTACTCTATTTGATGCCATAAAATTGCCCATGATAACAATACCCATGTTAATGGTGGATATAGCAGAGGTACATACTAATTGCTAAGAACTTAAAATGGAAATAAGCACAACATAATCATTAAAGCAAGAAACCGAAGAAACTACACAATTGGTTTCTTTAATTCACTTCCATTAAAAGAATTTATAATGATTCTAATATCGAAGGCAGCAATAGTCAATCAATCAACATCGTTATGGAATCTATGGTCTATTATAATTTCTAAAGCATATAATTCAATTATAACACGATTCAAGTCTTTTAGCTTTATCTCTAATTGCAATTTAAATCCATTCATTTCATTTATATATAATTTTGTTACAGGTTTCATTGGTCACATTTGCCACTTATGTATTAATTGATGAAAATAATGTACTCGATGCAACTAAAACATTCGTAGCATTATCATTATTTAATATCTTACGTTTTCCATTAACCATGTTGCCCATGTTGATTTCAAATATGGTTCAAGTAAGTTTTTTTCTACCCCCCAAAGAAAAGTTATTTGTGTTGTTTGTGTTTTTGTTGATGTCGAAAACAAAAGATTTTTTTAACGAATATTACATCCCTTTTTCTTAAGTTGTAAATGATTTCTTGCTTTAATAAATGAATATGAAAAAGGGTTGCAAAAATTCTGTTGTAAAGGTGTTGACGTTCTCAAGTATTTGAATTGCAAATTATCAATCAGCCTTATTCCAGTTGTCGTTGTCGTAATCGATCAAGTGGTTTTTTGTCAGAGATTAAAGTAACACACAGCCAGTGTTCTTTAATCTCTTACAATAAACAACTTGATCGATTACGACAACGACAACCGGAATAAGGCTGAATAAAAAATTTAAAATACGACTCTAAATACTATTGACCGTTAAACCTCTTACTGTATTAAAATCTATGTTTCTATAGTGTTATGTATGTTTCCTTAATAGTTTGTTAATGATGTAAAATATTTTGTAACCATATCCTTTAAAGATCCTTGATCCTTTTTTAAGTCCCCCAAATAAATTTATCACAAATCAGCTGTATATTTCGAATAATGTAGAAAGTTATAAAATAGCCAATTTTAAGCTATAGACTTAAACAATTTCACTCTATAGACAGACGTCTCTTTTGAAAAGGTTACAGCTTAATCTCCACAACAAATGTATCGAAAAATCTCCTAAACATAGGAAATATGAAGAAGTGGCCTTTCTGTGCATAATTTAAACTCCCTACTGAGAGTTTTGGAGGGAAAAGGAGTTAAACTGTCATTGGTTTTATTAAGGCACATTTTATAAACCCAGTTTCAATCTCCATTATTTGTGAGCTGACAGATTTTTAAGTAACCTGAAGAGCTCTCGAAAATCCGCATACTTTTTTAGTATAGGGGTAAAGAGCACCTAATAGGTGTGGTGCACTAATAAAAATATATTTTCTTTATATACAAAACCTGACGTACGTTGTACGAAACGTTGTGCAAAAACCACAAATGTTAAAGTTAACTGTTTTAAAAACGGCAACAATTTTTATTTAAAATCAAAGTCAAAAAAAAAAAAAAATGTTCTGCTTAAATATAAAACATCCACCCCATTTCCCCAAAATTTTAAGATTAAAAACTACTTTACAAAAATATCCTAAAAAATTCCCATCTATTCCCATTTAATCCCATATACACATACTAAATACTAACTCCCGTATTCATAAACGATTATCAAATTTAACAAACGTTTATTAAGAATAATTTTTAAAATAAATTTGTTCTTTAAACCTTTATTGAATTAAAAAAATTTGTTTATGAATACGGCCATAAAATTTTTTGCTTATTAACAAAGAATTGCTTGCATGTTTATTTCTTAATTACAAACTATTAATAAAATCATACTTAAATATAGACTCAAGTTTCGGTGAATCGTATCAACAAGTTTATGAACAGCGAAGAATTAGATCCCAATAATGTACAACATGATACCAAAAAACGTAAGTTTATTAAAATCCACTTGTAAAGTTTCTTTTTATAAAAAAAAAAATCCTTATAGCCAATCCCTTGTCCATTGTCAATGGCAGCTTCTCCTGGGGGGACGATGACGTAACATTGAAAAACATAAACATTGAAGTCAAAAAGAATACTCTCTGCGCCATTGTCGGTACCGTAGGTTCGGGTAAAACATCCGTGATACAATCGTTTTTAGGAGAAATGGAAAAAATATCTGGTAGTGTTAATACTGTAGGCTCTATTGCATATGTGCCTCAACAGGCCTGGATTCAAAACGCCACCTTAAGAGATAATATACTGTTTGGCAAGCCCTATGATCGCAAGCGTTATAACCGTGTAATTGATGCCTGTGCTTTGAGAGCGGATATTGATATGCTGTCGGCTGGTGACAAAACCGAAATTGGTGAGAAGGGTATAAATTTATCGGGTGGCCAAAAACAACGTATTTCCTTAGCCAGAGCTGTGTACAGTGATGCTGATCTTTATTTTTTGGATGATCCTCTTAGTGCTGTCGATTCGCATGTGGGTAAACACATTTTTGAAGAAGTTGTTGGTCCCAAGGGTCTGCTTGCTAAGAAAACTAGAGTTTTGGTTACTCATGGTATAACGTTCTTGCCACAAACCGATAATATTTATGTCATGAAATTGGGTGAAATTAGTGAGGACGGTACCTATCAAGAATTGCTAAATAAAAAGGGCGATTTCTCCGATTTCCTTTTGCAACATATACAAGAAGGTAACGAAGATGTTGAAGACTTGGATGTAATTAAACAACAATTGGAAGGCACTTTACAATCGGATGAACTTAAAGGCAAATTTGAGAAAGTTATTAAATTGGCTAGAACAGAAAGTCTATCGGATTCCGTGTAGGTTTTCATTTCATTATTTCCAAATACTATTTAAAAGACAAACACTCAAAGATTTTGCTTTATGTATTTGTAGTTCTGTGCGATCCTTTGATAGTGGCAAGAGTAGCTTAAGACGGCGTCGTGTTGAAAGGCAAGAATCGGAAACATCTGCTATTTCGGCCACATCAAAGACGAAATTGCAAATTGAAGAACAAGGCAAACTTATTGAAACAGAAAAATCACGTACTGGTGGGGTAAGTGAAACATTATTCTGTTGTTTGAAAATTCTATGGTGAAATCAGATCCAGATAATTGGTAGTAGTCATTTTTTAATTTCCACCTTATTCGGTAATTTGACTTTATTTTCCACCATAACATTGTTAATTAATATTTCAAAAAAAGTTTTTGCAAAGAAAATTTTTACAAATTTAAGCGATTTGTGTGGTGAAATTTTAATGTTTACATTTCATTCAGGTTGAATTTGCTGTCTACAAACATTACATTAAAAGTGTTGGCATATTTCTCTCAATGGCTACGTTAATTTTGAATTTTGTATTCCAAGCATTCCAAATTGGTTCAAATCTGTGGTTGACTAAATGGTCAAGTGACAAAGATGTGGCCAACGATACGGGACTTAGAGATATGTACTTGGGTGTTTATGGCGCCTTTGGTTTTGGACAAGGTAAGTTTGTTTTGTTGCCCAGTTTTTATTTAAAAAAAAATCGTAAATCGTCTCATAAATGTTTTGGGTTTAAGGAGTTGTTTAATGTCATGTTTTGTTTTGTTATGGTTTTTGGTTTGATTTTTGTATGATTTAAAATCGCTTTCAATGTCATGGCTATTGGTTGTTTTATTTAATTATATTATTTAAATATGAATGTTTGTATATTGTTCAAATTTTCTGGTTAAGTTTTTTTTTTAATTTTATGTATCTTTAGTTGGCTATTTTAGATATACATTTAAGGCTTTAGCTTTTATTTTGTGTCTGCAATCTAAATTATTCCTTGCTTAATAATTTTTTTTAAATGTTTTGTCTTGTAATTGTAATTTTACTTTCTCTATCTCTAATATTACTAACATTGATTCGTAAAATTTAATACTTTTCAAAAATACTCAATGGCTTTTTCTTTTTTATATAAATTTAATTTAGATTTATGTTGCTTTTATTGTTTAATGCTTAATTTTTTTTTTAGTTATATGACGTTTTCTGTTGACCTAGTCAAAAGCTAAAACCTATAGAAAACATAACCTGAATGATTAGAATAAACTTTTTCTCAATTGTAAACAAAATTTTTCCGCAAAACTAACATTAGAGTTAAAAAAGATATGCAACTCAAAACGTTTATAACTTTTTGCTTTTAGTTCCCTTAAAACCAGTCCTCCTTGCTTTTATCTCCACTTCTTTCCTGCTCTTAAAATATCGCCTGTAAACAATTTTCCAAAAACTAAATAACATTGATCTTTAAACACGCTATTTAGTTACAACCAGCTTCTTTGCAACCCTAGCCAGTGGATTGGGTGGCGTATACTGTTCAAGGGATTTGCACTTTGTTATGCTAAACTATGTACTGCGTTGGCCCATGGATTTATTCGATATTACACCATTGGGTAGAATTGTCAATCGTTTTTCTAAAGACATCGATACGGTTGACAATATTTTGCCTTTAAATATACGTGTTGTTATAACACAAGCTTATGCGGTAATTGTATTTTTAATGTCATTAAAATTTTATCTCAGCATTTTTATGAAAATTTCATTAATTATAGAAATTGTGTATCAGAAGTGAGGAAAAACAATTTCATTGCAAAAATTATGGATAATAACAAATTGAATCAAATAATTAAGGAAATAGAATTGTATGCCAACTTGCCATTTAATTTTTTCAAAACATAAAATTTTTCTAAAGTTAATATGAACATCTAAACTTGACCAAACATAACATTCTAAAAGAACTCCTTTCTTCGTAGTTGTTAAACTAAGCAGCTTAAATTGGTTTTTAAATAATCTGGAAACAAAAAGCCTTATATCACATACGAAGTGATTTTAAAACAATCCCATTCTTAAATTTCAAACTTTAGAAAATGATTGGCTTGTCTTTAAGAATAACAGCACTCTGTGTAAAAAGGAGAATTTTTTCTAAATTTCTTAATAATGTTTGCACGAATAACAGTTTTAAATCAATTTATTATAAACAATTTTTGATTGATCCGACATTTTATCTTAAACTTTACTTTCCATGATTGTTTTTCCAGCAATATAAGTGGCTAACGGTTGAATAGCTTTCATTTCCAATCCTTTTCTGTAGTATTTTGACAAAATTTGCAAACTAACGTGCCATTTTCAAAGAACCCTGGACATTTACGAATTTAGAGTCAAACAGGAAAATTCCATATTCAATTATAGGGTTTTTAAACTGATCAACATCTTACATCTACCATCAAAGATAAAGAAAATGCGAAACACTCGCTTACATTGTTGCCATATAAAATCTACCATCATACAAAAATTTCACTAATTAAAAAAAAAAAATTTAAAATTTTACATTGTTGCCATATAAAATCTACCATCATACAAAAATTTCACTAATTAAAAAAAAAAATTTAAAATTTTTTTTTCTACAAATGTGCCAAAATTTAAAAAAAACACACAAATGTATTTGAAATTAAATTTGTTTAAAAATATGAAACAAAAAAATATTGCAAAACAAAGTAAAAACTTGACAAATGGTAACGATGTTTTAAAAAATTGTCGTTTTGACACGAAAATAACAGAATTTGCTGCCACTTTTCTAGTGTGCCACTTAAACAATCTAAAAAAGTAAAAGGGAACGAAATGAAATTGTATCATCTTGTAAAGAAGTTGAACAATTTTGATTTTTAGCCTTATGTATTTCTTATGGGAAAATGTCAACATTTTCGCAAATTGATGCTAGATTTTAAATGTTGATCAGTGTAAAAAGCCTATTAGGCGGGCTGTTTTTTTTTTTTTTATCTAAATACGATCAACCAAGTCTACGGATGTGAAAGTTTATCCTTCCGCCATTGAAATTACATAAACACTGTAATCAATTTAAAGTGTTCTGCGGTAAAATGACTAAACCCTTAAATATTGGCACAGAAAGGTTTAATTCAAGGTTTTAATAACTACACATGGCATTTCTTCTCCATTTTAAAAATCAGAAAGGGTTATGAGGTACATTGTAAAAAAAAAGGAGAAAGAAAAATATATACATATATGATCAATAAGGAGAAGGAAGAAATATTCAACCCAATTATTAATAAAAATTCCCGGGGAGCTTTTCTCTTCTCCCATTTTTCGTATTTAAATTTAATGGTTAAAATGGCAAGAGGGAAAATGATCCTGGGGAATTTTTATTCACAATTGGGTTGAATAATCAAAAGCAAAAGATAAAGGTGCTGAAATTAGCCAATGTCCCATGAAAATTGCCTGTTGGTATGCCATCTTATGTCCAAGATAAAACTGATGATGTCCATTAGTTCGCATCTTGAGACATCCCTTAGATCATCGTAGAAATAAGTATCTAGACATATAGCCTTATACATCATTTACCTATGGCAATGACAACATGCTCAATGGTATTGGAGTTTTTTTCGTTCTTCGCATAATTTGCATAATGCTCCTATCCATTTAGTATATATTAAACTGTAAAACCAAAGTTCTTTGAAGTCAGATATTGTGGATTCTCAGCCAGCACCTCGTTACCCAAGGTGTAAGCTGGATTTGCATGCATATACTTAAGAAAACACTGCCCTACACGCAGAGAAAAGAGATGTTTTAATATGGATACCTCCAACAAAACTATGTTCAAAGAAAATTTTAAACATATAATCAGGCATTTTCTGAAAATCACAAAATTTCAAATCACTTGTGATTTTAAAATCACAATTTAAGGGTGTTTTGAAAAACCCCAAAAGTTTTAACTTGGTTTAAAATGGTGGAAAAATATAAGCGTGGAATTTTAAATCGGCGGTCACTTAGCAGAACGGTTTATAATCACAATTATGGAAAAAGTTTTTTGTCAGAACACCTTTCTTGTGATTTCAAATCACTTTCACAAAAAATGTTTTTCAGAACATGCCTGTATGTTTAGTTGAACCAACGTATTGTCACCGACAACCATATTTTGGTTAAATTATTCCTCCATCACGAAGCCATAACCATATTATAATTTCCTTCTAAACATGTTATAGTTATACATATATTACAATAATTTGTTTTTTAATTAACAATAGAATTCTCCTCTTTTCCAAGAGCAACATGCTATGGTTGAAAAACAACCATGCTATTATAATTGTTAAACATATTTAAGTTAATATTTACCATAACATGTTCGGAGGCAACCATAATATGGTTGCGATTTCTTGATGGAGGACTAATTTTACCATAATATGGTTATCGGTGAATATAATATGGTTAAATTGAGCATAATATATTAAAAATGATCTTTAAACATAGTTTTGTTAGAGGTGACCATATTTAAACATGTTTTTCTCTAGGTGTAGCTATCTGGCAGTTGATTACACTACTCTATGCTTTTTTCGTCCGCTCCAATATAAACTTCCTTCAGCACTTTCATTAGCACAGCATGACCAAGTAGGCACCGTTTAGCTCGTTAAGAGCTCTTTTGAAGTCGCCAACTAGTTTCGATTTTACAATGTGTCCTTTAGTGCTTTGAGTACTGCCTGACTATCGACGTAATAAGTTACTGAGCTACCCTTTTAAATATATTCCTAACCACCAATTATGTCCCCCAGTTTTGGAAACACTGCACATCCCTTATTCAGTCTGACATATCTGTGGCATTTTGACAAAACATCTTAAGTCGAGATGAGATAGAAAAAAAGTTTTTAACAAAAGCTTGGTGAAGCAATAATTTTTATTAAATAATAAAATAAACCAAAATTAAAGAAAAATTTCGTTTATAATACTAAATTTTAAATACGTTTTGTCGATGTTTTGTCAAAATGCCACAGATATGGTTCCTTAAGTCTACTAAGTTTTATAATTTAGGTCCCTGGCAGTTATTTTGGAAAAAAGTGGTTTCGAAATCGAGCTTGTGTCTTAAGTCAATCCGAATTTTCCATATCGCCGATGTTGATTTTGAATAAAACACAAATTATTGTCATTTATGTTTTATTATGATAATATTGGTATGGTTCAATTATGTATGCGGCACACCTCCATCCGATGGTCCAAATTTTCGATGACTCTGATGCATAATGCCGTTAATGTGCCGAATTATTTCATACTTTAGCTCTTGAATTGTTGCTGGCCGTACACCTTTTCTTTCAAAAAACCATAAAGAAAAAAGTCCAACGGTATCAAATCACATGATCTTGACGGCCAATTGACATTGCCAACACGTGAGATAACACGGGCATTGAATTTGTCGCGCAAAAGAGCCATTGTGTCGTTGGCTGTGTGACAAGTGGCACCGTCTTGTTGAAACAACATATCGTCCATATCCATATCGTCTACTGAAAATTTATAAAGTTTAATTTACCCCCTTTTAAATTGTTTCAAATACAACTACAAATTGTATTCTAACTTATGCACCTATTACGGTTTACAAAAACACTCTTGTTCAGTTAAAATTTCGAAGTTTTGTATTACCATTTACAACCCTGTGTTAGTGCGGCTAACAAAAAAATCAAACATTTGCAACCCATAATTAGCAGTCGTAAAGTCAAGTTATTAAGTTTCAATCCAAATGAGTTGCGGGACTGTTAAAATAGAAGGAAAGGACTAATCTATAATAAAATTGTTTGCAAGAAAAAAATTCTAACAAATTTTTTTTCATAAACTTACTGAATGTAAAAAAAGGAACAATTAATTAGGGCGAAATACAAATAAAAATTGTACATATAAGAAATTTTATATATTAGAGTAAATGCACCCGCTTAATACAACCATTCCACACCAACATCTTCTTTTTATACCCTTCACCACAGGTGGGAAAAGTATGAGAATGTAAAGGGGTTTTCAACAAGAACTTTGTTTTGTAATTGTGGCAACACCAGTTTTGACATTTACTGCCTATTTCACGATGTCACTCGAACGTTTACGTTCGCACAAATAAAAAATTCAAAAATTTGTTTTTGTTTTATTTGTTATTTGCGCGAACGTAAACGTTCGAGTGACATCGTGAAATAGACAGTTAGTTTTTTTTTTGACGTATTCGTAGTAGATGCATTGGCAATTGTTACAATGAATTCAACTTCGCTCGAAAATCGTATTTAAATAAATTAACATCCACTATGAAAATGGCGGTTTTGTTAAAGTTACATTACAACCAGCGAATGAAACGATCAATTTATTGCAAACCAAATTTCCCGATCGCATAATTTCACGAAAATCCGCTGTTAAGTGGCCAGCCAGGTCGTGTGATTTAACACCACTGGATTATTTTTTGTAGGGCTATATCGATTGCAGCCTTAAAACTCAAAATCCTTCAGGTGATTAACGAAATAGACCCACCATTTTGCCAAAAAGTGATTAAAAACTTTGATGAAAGAATCGACATCTGTCAGCGTGCTCGTGGTGGACACTCGTCAGATATAATTTTTTATTCATAATTGCCAAACCTTTCCCTTCGTAATACAATAAAAATTGGTACCATCTTCATCTTAATTTTTTGTTTTAGAAAACAAAGTTCTTGTTGAAAACCCCGATATATATGTATATATATTATAAGTTTGTAATTTCAACAATATTGATCTTAGACCCATCCCAAGTTTTGAGTAGCGAAGTTGATTTAACAATGTTCGTGAGTCCGTTGAAATGGGGTTTTTGAACACCCCAGATATGATGGGGACTAGGTTGTTATATATTTATTGCACATATAGTCCGGAATTTTAAGTATTGACATGTTTATACATAACAAATACATATGTACATACATACATACATACATGATTTGACGCTCAAATACAGAAATGTGTTTTAATCAGGGGTCGAAAATAACAGTTATTAAAAAAAAGTCACACAGAAAGAATTTGTCCATACGTTATTTGTGTATAGCATTGTGATGGTTATTAGCCAAGAAATAAAAATAAAATACTTTTATTTTTTTTTACTTTTTGCAAAAAAGTAAGGTTCCACTTAAGTGCTTAGAATATTATCCAGGCGCGCTAAACCTCCGATACTCAGAAAATATTAATTACACCGTGCAAGTTGAAAAAACAGATAAGCCGGGCACCAGGCGTTTTAACCTAATTCGAGTACGCTGAACCCAGTTGTGCTAACATACAAGTGAAATTTTAAACTTTATTTTTCACTGAAAAAATATCAGTCAAAAAATAGCAAAAAATGCTGGTAAAAAAATAATAGTTTTTTTTGACTTTTTTTGAAAAAAGTCATAACAGTTACGGTCCCTGGTTTTAAGGGAAAAAATGTATTCATCAATTTTTGTATTGCAGTTTGAGAATGTGCGTTAGTGGGTGGGTGGTATTGTTAAGGGTATTAAAGATTCGGCACAGCTGAATGTAGCACTCTTTCTTGTTTTGTTAAATTCCGTTTAATAATCTGAATTAGAGGCTGAGTGGTCTAAGACGCTACATTACGTTAGGTGAAGGGCATTTAAAATTCGGCATAGTCGAATTTACAGCACTCTTACTTGTTTATCCTTAAACTGTTAAATATCTAATAATTGCAACAAAAATGAACCTGAAAACAGGACACAATTGAAATATTTTCGAAAATTTTTTTTTTAAATATTTGAAATTAATGCACTCTTTTCTATTAACACTTTAACCTAAAACTGTATTAGAAACAGCTTTAATCTTTATTTTAAAATTCCAAAACTTTCTCACCCTTAAAAACAAAAAATTGGTAATCTTTTCTTTATAGTTGTATTACATTTAATATTTTGCTTGTCTGTGGCCATCGGTTGTATACATTGCGCTCAAATCATGCATGATAAGTTATTAACCAGTATCATGCACTGGCCGATGGAAATATTTGATACCACACCATTGGGTAGAATTGTAAATCGTTTTTCAAAAGACGTTGATACTGTTGATACAATTCTACCGCTAAATTGTCGTGTTGTCATTAGCCAAGGTTTTGCGGTAATTAAATGAACACATACACATATACATACATACATACATACATACATACATACATATATACATACATACACTCAAACAAACATAATAAACATTTCCATTTCTAACCAAATTTATTAAAGAATTAATAGTGTAATGCAAAATTTGCTTAGCTATTTTATTAACAATTTGTATTTTATTTATCTACTAATATTTTCTTAAAATAACCATTCTAAATCATTTTTAACTTTTAAAAAATTCGTTTAAGTTTCTCACTACTTATGTATATTAACTAATATTTTCTGCGATTTCTACAGTTATTAGAATCAAAATTAAGGATAATATGTATTTAAAATTGAAACATTGTTTGGAAACAAATGTATAAAAACAGTGATAAGTCGGATGGATGGGTTTAACGTGAGTACCTGCCATGCTGGACTGGATCCACGGTGCTCTTCACACAGGTTAAGAATGTGCGACCACCGCCCCCATGTTTGAGCGCACCAAACACACAGGTATCCCCTTGTTCGGGAGCTGAGACCATCTTAACTCCACTGCCCGAAATCAAACATCATCTGCTAAAAAGCAATAGCACCCGTGGAAATCCGCCAGCGGCCGAACTTTTTAGCCTTTAAAGCCGACTTTTTAAGATTTCCCTTTCCGCGATTTTGGGTTTAAATCACATCCATTTCGTGATCGCCTACGGGGTCGCAACCAATTGTAAGATTGAAACCGAGGTTTTTGGGACTACTGACTCCCATAAGGGTCTCTTGTCAACCGCGATTTAAAGAGATTGTAAATTTTGAACTGTGCCGAATTCCAGGCATTGGATTCATCTAATTTCCCTGGAGGATATAATACCAAAAGGTGAAATATACATACTAGGGTGATCGATTATTCGACATTTTTCAATAACCGGTTTTCGAATATTCCGAATAGTTGCTATTTTAAAAAAACCGGTTTTCGGTTAAGCATTTTAAAAATAACCGGTTAACCGGTTTTAATTCGAAAACATAAAAATACAAAAATCAAATTAGTTTTTGTAATAAAAAGTTAATTAGAATAAAAACAAGAGAATTCACTAAGGTAAAGAACTAACAAAATACATAGATATGACTTAAGGTATGTTCAGGCTTAACAAATATTTGACGATAAAATCAAAAATAAGCGTGACCAGTAAACTGATAAAACTTAAGCATTATTTTAAATATTTTCTATTTATTTGCTAAACTTTATGTCTAAGATGATAATTGTATTTATGTATAATGTAGTTAAGAAACCCTTAAATGATGTTTGCTATAGTCAAATGTTTGGCAAAAGCAAACAATTCTTCGTAATACTCGCTCATCCAGTGGATCACATCCGTTTGTAGTCGATTGTCCTGTGTTTCGCACAACGCATTATAGAGAAAATTCGTTTTTCAGTCGAACTATCCGTATGTGGAATAAACTTCCCGCAGAGGTCTTCCCCGGTACTTTTAATTCAAGTCAAATGTCCACAAACACTATTCCCTCTTTCCTCCTTCCCAAACCTTATTTTCCTGATCAACACAATGCACTGCATATATAGGGGGCATCCCCTGAGTGTTGGTTTATCGCTAAAAAAAAAAAAGAAAACTAGTGGTTATGTGTAGGAGTCAAATATTTAATAGGTATGAACATAGCTTTAGAATTTTTGTAAAACTTTGGTTGAAAAAATATAGGAATTATTAGTATTGTGGTTATTTTATTGAACTATTTATGGTTTTTAATCCAAATTTTTAATATTTTTAATTAGGCTTAAGTTCATTAAATTTAATTTTCATTAAATTATTTTTATGAAGAAAGGAATTTTACAACATGAAAATTAATTAAAATTTTTATTTATAATTTTTCATTCTTGACTCAATCTGGGCTCGAACCCAGGTGTTTACGGACAGGTTACCCTGACATGTTTCGATTGCAACCACTCAATCTCTTCAGAGGGCTTGCCGTTTAACACTCGCAGCCATCGACGACTGCTGACGTCATTAGTCAAACATCAATCCTTAAACCAAATTGTATTCAACCTTTTGGTAGATCGAAATTTGCTTTTGAATGATTATCTATTTTAATTTATTTTAACATGTTATTCCTTTACTTCTCTTTTTTCGTACTTTTGTCAAGAATTCTTCTTGAAGTTCAAAGTACATATATTTTTTGTTTTTTCATTTTTTGTCTTTCTTTTTCTTGTTGACCTTTTCAGCACAACTTGAAGGACAAATGCAAACATAGAGCTCGTGCCTTAGCTTTAACAATTATTAGTATTGTGGTTATTTTATTGAACTATTTATGGTTTTTAATCCAAATTATAAATTATAATTATAAATAAAAATTTTAATTAATTTTCATGTTGTAAAATTCCTTTCTTCATAAAAATAATTTAATGAAAATTAAATTTAATGAACTTAAGCCTAATTAAAAATATTAAAAATTTGGATTAAAAACCATAAATAGTTCAATAAAATAACCACAATACTAATAATTGTTAAAGCTAAGGCACGAGCTCTATGTTTGCATTTGTCCTTCAAGTTGTGCTGAAAAGGTCAACAAGAAAAAGAAAGACAAAAAATGAAAAAACAAAAAATATATGTACTTTGAACTTCAAGAAGAATTCTTGACAAAAGTACGAAAAAAGAGAAGTAAAGGAATAACATGTTAAAATAAATTAAAATAGATAATCATTCAAAAGCAAATTTCGATCTACCAAAAGGTTGAATACAATTTGGTTTAAGGATTGATGTTTGACTAATGACGTCAGCAGTCGTCGATGGCTGCGAGTGTTAAACGGCAAGCCCTCTGAAGAGATTGAGTGGTTGCAATCGAAACATGTCAGGGTAACCTGTCCGTAAACACCTGGGTTCGAGCCCAGATTGAGTCAAGAATGAAAAATTATAAATAAAAATTTTAATTAATTTTCATGTTGTAAAATTCCTTTCTTCATAAAAATAATTTAATGAAAATTAAATTTAATGAACTTAAGCCTAATTAAAAATATTAAAAATTTGGATTAAAAACCATAAATAGTTCAATAAAATAACCACAATACTAATAATTGTTAAAGCTAAGGCACGAGCTCTATGTTTGCATTTGTCCTTCAAGTTGTGCTGAAAAGGTCAACAAGAAAAAGAAAGACAAAAAATGAAAAAACAAAAAATATATGTACTTTGAACTTCAAGAAGAATTCTTGACAAAAGTACGAAAAAAGAGAAGTAAAGGAATAACATGTTAAAATAAATTAAAATAGATAATCATTCAAAAGCAAATTTCGATCTACCAAAAGGTTGAATACAATTTGGTTTAAGGATTGATGTTTGACTAATGACGTCAGCAGTCGTCGATGGCTGCGAGTGTTAAACGGCAAGCCCTCTGAAGAGATTGAGTGGTTGCAATCGAAACATGTCAGGGTAACCTGTCCGTAAACACCTGGGTTCGAGCCCAGATTGAGTCAAGAATGAAAAATTATAAATAAAAATTTTAATTAATTTTCATGTTGTAAAATTCCTTTCTTCATAAAAATAATTTAATGAAAACTAAATTTAATGAACTTAAGCCTAATTAAAAATATTAAAAATTTGGATTAAAAATATAGGAATTTAATAAATTTATTATTTGACATACATTTTCCCAAATTTATTGTAAATGAGTTTTAATTTGTTGCTGGTTAAGTATGTCTATATGAATCAGTAAACTTCAGCCATATTTTTGATAAGTGACAAACAGAACCTCTTATCCAGGATTATATAATTCAATTTTTTTTTTGTTTCAGCATTAAAGAAACAATAGTAACATGAACATGCTTCTTATATGAAATATCTGTCAATTCGTCGATCACGCAATTTAAACCCTTCTAGGACATTTTTGAATCCTTCAATTTTATTTTAAGTTCTTGGTGTTTTAATAAATAAAACCGATGAATTTCCCTATATCGTTTATTCCGCCGGTACGTTCTTGTTTTAAGCATGAAGATATGCTAGAACTACTTAAGAGTTTTTAATTCATTATTGGCAGCATATTTTCGTAAAGTATTATTTGCAGTCTCTTAAAAACTACTTGGAACAGGGTAAAGTTTTACTTGGCGTATATTTATGTCAAGCTTGTAGACTTAGAATTTAAAGTGATTAATGAGTCGTGACGTTAACAAACTGTTGTAACTTATCATTTTAGGGCCGTTTAAGCACAATTTTCTTTTAAGTCAGTTCGAAATATCACCAGAGATGACATCTTTATAGAGATATACATATATAGTATTTATAACACTGTCAAATTGCTAATTACTTTTTAAGCTGAACTTTTTTTGTAGTACTTTAAATTGTTTTTGGTTTTTGTTACAAGAACACACGCTTATATAAGCGATTTGTATTTACATTGCTCATAATGTTTTTTGACTTTTGTTTCATTTCGTTTTGACATTTTTTTATAAAAAGTTTAAGTTTGCCAAATATTCAATTAGAAAAATACTTAAATTGCGGGTACAGTTATAACAAAAGTAAGGAAAACGTATATAAATTACACATTAATAAAGTAACCGGTTAATTTTACTAAAATAACCGGTTTATTCGATATTCGAAAAATTGACATTTTAAAATATTCGACTTGGGCAAAACTAAAATAACCGGTTATAACCGGTCGAATACTATTCGATCGATCACCCTAATACATACTTAGGGTGTTTTCCTGCATACTCCCGGGGGAAGACGACTCAAGACTGCTGGCAGTCAATAGTCAAACATAAATCTTTAAAAAAAATGGTATTTTTACTTGGTGAATCGAAATTTGTGACTGCGGTGTATTTTCGAATGCATTAGACGCCTTTGGATCTCATGAGAACTGATATCGTCCCAAATTCGACACCTTTGTTTTTTGACGTACCCATTTATCCAAAAACGGTCCTCATCACTGAATGCAATTTTTTAATTTAAGTTATGGCCAGTTTCCAACTACTCCAGGGCCATTTCAGCGAACACACTTTGTTAACTGTGGTTGTTTACCTTAAGTGGTTGTTTACCTTAAGCTCCTGGGTCAGTCGCACGGTTGATAATGTTGGTACAATTGTCCTTTTTTTTGGTACAATTCAAAGCTAAAAAGTACGCTGGCTTATTTGGTACTATTTCCTAATTTTTCCAACCAATTGTCATTTGCTTTAAAATGGCAACTCGTATTTACTGTACGATGAATATTAACGGAGTTCAGTGTTTTGTGCAAAAGGTGGTAGCCTTTTTATGAAATGTAACAGAAGCTCTGTGTACTTTGTTGTTGGATTCGACAAAATAGCTAAGATATCTTGCATTTTTTTTTTTGCATTTGTGAATAGATTTTTTGCACTTGTTCTTCGGACGATTGCTAGCCACATTCTAAATCAAGTATCAACGGCAGTATATACGCTTGCATTTTCTGATGATATTGACAAGTTTTTAAAGATATAGAAAATAACTCCTGCATTCTCATTTCAAGATTATTTTGGAACGGAAACTCATAACATTTTTTGAAATATTCGTCAACATGAAAGTTGTTACGTTTTTATTATTTTACTCTGAATGGGGTTTTACAAGCGCTAAATTTAATTTTATTATATCCAGCTTATTGCGTATTGAAAATTGTAAATACAATAAATTTTGAAATGCCATCCCAAGATGCTCGTATGCACATTGTTTTTATAGCGCTTAAAATTTTTGTTTTAACGAACGCTGTGTATAGTCCTCGTACGGGTATCAAAAATAAACCAAATGCACTATTGATTGCTTCCTTGCACACCGGTTAAAAGCATTTAATGCTTTAGTGCAACCCTGTGAAATTATAGTTTGCTATTTTGAATAGCCGAAAGAAATGACTTTTCGCGCAGTACAATTTTTAAAACTTGCTTTTAAAAAGATAATAAAACCAAAAGTTTTCAGACAATTAACTTGATATGATAGAGGGATGTATGGCAATTATGTGTGAAACAAAATATCGGCCAAATGATCGCTAAAGCTTCGTTGGCATACCTCTATCTGATGGTCCATTTTTTCAATGACGCTGAGACATAATTGAGGTTCAATGTCGTTAATGTGCGGAATTATCTCATTCCTTAGTTCTTGAAGTTTTCTTCGCTTTTTGACGTACACTTTTTCTTTTAAATATCCCCAAAGAAAGAAGTCCAACTGCGTCATATCACATGATCGTGGCGGCCAGTTAAAATCGCCACGGTTTGAGATAGCACGGCCATTAAGTTTCTCGCGCAAAATAACCATTGTTTCGTTGGCTGTGTGACAAGTGGCACAGGCCTGTTGGGACCACATATCGACTAGGTCCATACCCTCAATTTCTGGCCACAATAAGTCCGTTATCATCTCGATATAGCGAACACCATTCACGGTAACTGCTTGGCCGGCTCTTCTGCCATACTATCGCGAAAAACGGCAATGTTTTTCGACGAACGAACTGAGCCAGCAGGCACATGTGTTTTCACATTTCCTACATACCCGGTTTGCGGAAATTTGCGCACAATTCTTCCGATTGTGGACGCAATTGGTCGATTATGCTGAAAAAAAATTACGAAGTGAACGAAATGCATTTTGATTTGAACGCCTATTTTCATAAAAGACGTCAACAATCTTAATGCGCTGCTCAGTTGTGTACCTCTACATGGTTGATTTTGTCAAACAAAAAAAAAAAAAAATTCAAATTAAGTTGGGCAAAAAACTTGCGTTAAGGCGTGCATTATGGTTGGAGCAGTCTTTAGAAAAGCCGAAATGGCATTTCGCACTTATACAATTTTAAGAACTTCGTTTAAAACTTGAGTCTATTATAAAAAAGGGTTACAAAAAATCTTTCTATACGCAAGTTTTCAAATGCTTGTGTAGCAAATCTACTCTAAGAACATAAGGTACATTGTGAATCCCTTTACCAAATGACAAGTAGAAATCCTACCAGTATGAATCCTGATTATAAAGAATGCATCAAGGAGAAGTTTATGTACGCCCTTCAATGCCAGCTTATTCCCATAACAAACCCAATTAATATCTCCAGCTGATGGCCAACGTTGCTTGTGCTCACAAATTAAATTTAATCTTAGAATTATATTCGTCAAGATTAAACAAATAAATAATAATAATAGTATCTCCAGCTTAATGCTAGAGATTTCTGGAAGTCATTGATTAATTTTATGCTCAGCTATTCCTTAGCCTTTTTAACCTCTGACAGGGAGTTTTATAATATGCTCCATTGTTTTAAGTTCCTCGATATCCCCACACATCCTACAACCGACTTGCGACCCAATTGATTTACAAATGTATGATTTATACTCATTTTAAATTGGTTTTCTCGATTAGCGTAGCACCATGCAAAATCGCGGCGGAAATTTGAACGATTTTACCTTTTAAACAATATTGGCTATGCCTTTGTCGACCAGAATGCAAAAAACAGATTTAATATCACTGTTCATAAAATACATTTGTTTTCCAATTCCTTAAAAACATATACATATTTCCATGGTTCATTCTCTACAGTCTTAATGTAAATAAATGTAGAGTTTTGTGCAAAAAAGGAAACCTTAAAAAAAATTTTTTCGGCTTGTAAATTAATGAAGTTTTAACTCTTTTTTTGGTCCCTCTCCTTTACTAACTTGGTTTTTAATTATTTTATAAAATGTACAAAATTATTTGTTTTGCATGTAATTTCAAAATTTCTATTAAGTTTTTATGTTTCTGAGTTAATTTAGTTGCTTAGTTAATTAAATAATTTCTTGAAATTTATTAAGCGTTTTTTTTTTATTAATTTTTAATGAAAATAGAGTAAAACAAAATATTGAAAAATACGATTTCCTACTTCCTCCTCTTCCATTCTTTAGTTATAGCACGTTATTTATCTGGCCTATTTTTGGCCTTGGGTTGTTTACATAGTTCCATGGAAGTATTTGTCAAACTCTTGGCAATGGTATTAAAATGGCCAATGGAACTATTCGATACAACACCGTCGGGTCGCATTATAAGTCGATTCTCCAAAGATATCGATACATGTGATACAATATTACCATCTGTTTTGCAACAATTTTTATCAACATGCTTTGCGGTAAAAAATCTTTATAAATATAGTTTTTCAGTTACTTGTTCTTTTTCTGTTTTTTTTTTTACTTGCTAGTAGATTAATTAAACATATATTTTTAGTGAAGTTCAAAGTTTAAAGTTTCCGAAAAATTTGTTGCGTGTTTTCGAATGGCAAAAAAAAAACTGTAGTTGTTGCAATTTTTTATTTTCTTTAACATTAATTTCTCTATAAATGCATTTTTACTTTTTATTACTCACTAGCAATTTTCATTTAATAGTTTTTAAGTTTTACCATTACTTGATCTTCTACAACATTCGAATTTCCTTTTAGCAATTTGGTAACTTATGGTTTTTCATACTTATTTAAGTTTTTAAACAATTTTAAAACTAAAATAACATTTTATTTTAAATCTTATAATTATTATTCTTGTTCATAAACAGTTTTCTTATCTTTTATATTCATATTTCCTTAAAATTTGTTTATTAAACTAAACCTGTCGTTCTTATTTTATTTTGGTTCATCACAGTTTAAAGTATAGATAATGGCTTGTAGCAAATACCTTTTTATTTCGGGAACATACTGATGGATAATTGTCATGCTAGCTAGAAAGCAGTTGTTTCCTGTTATTATTGCTTGTACAAACCGTAGGTTTATCCTGTTTATGCTAATGAAAAGCGCAGGGCCTTTTTTCTGAGTTCCGGCCATACGGCCCTTAAACTGTGTAGTTCCTTTCTTCTCTTCCACGCATGATTGGTTCTGCACTAGATCTACTCTCTCTAATTTTACCCAAAAAGAGGCGTATCGTTGGTTTTACCCATGCGCTGACCCATTGACTGCAACTGTTTGATTGCCGATGATGTTGCAATATCACAGATCACAGGACAGTCTCACTCTAAACTTATTCATGAGTAACCTAATTGCTTTCCTACAATCGCTAACTAGCCTAGTATAGATATACATATAGAGACATTACTGTCCCTTTTTCAATGTTCTCTGCTATTAATTCTGTTGCTTTTAGGATACCAAGAATTTCTGTCCGGTGCAGAGTTTACCCAACAGACCGTTTATATGACCGTCTGATGTCTTTATCCGCTATGAAGACTCCTGCTCCAGTGCCAACCCAACTGCTTTTGAACCGTCAGTGAATACCGCACCTTCATGATGAAATGCCCCTACTAGAGATCTTTAGTTCGTGAGTTTTCCCAAAGTAAATTTCGGTACTTTTACAATCCGCAGATCCCGAAGTTTCTAGCAAGGCTGTGTAGTCGCCAAAAAATAGTTCTAACTCTGACTCCAGCCGCTGCAATTATTTAAGTACGACTCTGACTCCTACGCTAACCTTGATGCTAAATGTTTATGAGACTGGCCCTGTTTTAACTTTAAAGTATTATTTTTAATGCAGTACCTTTTAAAAGGCTAAATATAGCAAGAAAATAATTCTGTAAAAATTTCAAATCGATATTTTTTAATTCTAACACGTGCCGCATTGAGCTTTAATCTGATATCTGTGGCATTTTGACAAAACATCTTAAGTCGAGATAATAAAACAAAAAGTTAAAAAAAAACTCGGTGAAAAATCATTTTTATAAAAAAACTAGTGACCCGTCAAACGTTGTTTTGCCATATAACTTATTTCTTTCAGATGCTACAGTGTCTGCATGCCAAAATTTAAGAAAACCGGTTGATTAGTTAAGAAGATAATAAAAATGATAGGCTATAGTTCTTTCCAGATGTAACACTACTTGCTTGTCAAATTTCAAGAAAATCAGTTGATTAGTTAAGAAGATATAGGGAGGGGTAGCTTTTACCCCTCTTGCTTTATTTCACGCCCTAAATAATAAAAACTATAGGTTTGAAGTACTTTCCAGCTGTAACACTATTTGCCTGCGAAATTTTAAGAAAATCGGACGATAAGCTAAGAAGATAATGGGAAGGGGAGCTTTTACCGTTCTTGCCCTATTTCACATCCTATTCCTTATTTCCTTTCAGATGTTACAGTGTCTGCATGCCAAATTTTAAGAAACCCGGTTGATTAGCTTAAACAATTGGAGAGGGGGAGCTTTTACCCCTATTTCCCCATTTCACGACCTAAATAAGAAACATTTTAGGTTATAGTTCTTTCCAGGTGTTACAATATTTTCCTGCAAAATTTCAAAAAAATCGGTCGATTAGTTAAGCAGATATAGGGAGAGAGAGCTTTTACCCTCTTGCCCTATTTCACGCCCTACTCCCTATTTTCTTTCAGATGCCAAATTTTTAGAAAACCGGTTGATTAGCTAAGATGATATAGGGAGGTGGAGCTTATGCCCTATTTTGCGCCCTCTAGCTATATAAAATATACTTTACTACCTATTCTTATACCTAGCAAATACACATATAAAATTTCATAAAAATCAGTCAAGTCGTTTCGGAAGAGTTCAAAATGGAATGAATTTTGTTGATATTTTTTTATCTGCGTGCAATATCTGCGGAACCCCTAAGCCAATTTCGTGCAAACTAAACTTATGTGCTGTTTTCACAACACAAGTGACTGAACGTGTAGTTAAATTTATATGGAAAACACTTAAATAACTGAGTGCTTTTCATATAAATTTTACTACACGTTCAGTAACTTGTGTTGTGAAAACAGCACATTAAACCATCTACAGACAATCCCCAACGTACCCTGAAATTTTGGTAGAAAGTGTAAACTTCTTTTTATATATATAGATAAAATAAACCAAAATTGAAGAAACATTTCGTTTAAAATACAAAATTTTGAAAACGTAAACAAAAATGTTTTTTGATTGAGATTTCGAATGATAAAACTCATTGTTTTCAACTTTTTAAATTTGACTTAAGATGATTTGTCAAAATGCCACAGATCTAATAACATTTAAAGTAGACTGGTCCTTATTTTCTGACTTCAAAATTTTTAAAGCTCTCCGACTCCGGTATAAAAACCACAGCTCCGACTCCACAGCCCTGGTTTCTACGGTGTTGTTGCCAAAGTTGTCTTTATTAAAAAAAGAGGCGTGAATTTTTGTATACATATGTATAACTAAAATTATATGTATCTTTATATGGCTTGTGAAAACCTACTACATTATTTAATTGTTGTTGCGGCTGTAACATGTAACTGGGTAAAAAAAACATCTGCTTGATACAGCAGTTGCTTGGTTGAGAATCTTTGGCCGAGTGACATTCGGGTCGTTCCGGAGTGAAGATCCAATTGTAGTGGAAACGACGGTCTTTAGTTGTCTTCACATCCCACATATTGCACTCCAAATCGAGAAATATCGCAAACACAATTTAAATGTAAATTTAAGTAGATGCTAAATAACGCAAGCAGAATCCGGGGAAAAAGATTTTGATCTGACAATGAAAATATGAATCAATAAATACCGTTTTATAATATCATTCAAGTCTTACATGTTTTGACATAACTGCATCTCTTATCTTATTATTGTTGGAAAATTTTTTAAAAACATTAACAACTTATCATGACAGGGTTGTATTTTTTCAAAATACATAAGACTTGTGTGATAGTGCAGCCTTAAGAAACACTAGCTTACTACAACTCCAGACTTTTTTTTTAATTTCAATACTTTAGATTTTGTATGAGCCGAAATATATCTTATTACTTAGAAAATAATAATAGCTTATTATTGCACACAAAACCTAATTACTCCGAGACATTGTATATCTATCACATCTAAACTAATATTTAAAATTAAATTTGTTTAATTATTTAATTGTATTTAAAAATATTTTAACTCAAAACGCTTCTATTTAGTCATTTTATCATTATTTTTTTTAATCTTATTTATGCCATTATCAGATGTCATCGAAAACTACTGCCAGTTCTTTTCCGTCGATTTTTTATTAGATCAAAATTCTTACAAGATAGAATTTAAATTTAACATCAATTTTCCATAAAAGCAAAAATCAAGTTTTAGTATTGAGAAAAATACACTTTTTAATGTGTACATACATATTTAATTTTGCAATGAATTTTAAGTGATTCTGAAATATATTTCTGAATTATACGGGCATGTTCAAGAAATCGAAATCGAGTAGCACTAATATTAAAAGAGATTTTAAGGCCAGGGTTTTGAGATTAAGATATATGAATTAAGTTAAAACTAAGAAAATTTCCATATTATTCGAATGTGTATTCTAAGTCAAATTACAATCCTCAAAAGCTTTTATACTTTAAAAGTCTTGTTCCTTCAATATTTTCCAGAAATATTTTGTATGCACCATCAGACTTTTGTTTGTATATTTCTGTTACGAGGCTTACTTTAGCTATCCTTTGGCTAGCAATGAAGTAAATTGTAAAGAAAATTTTTACAACTATTAGATACCAGCAGAATGTAATGCATTTTCTGGCCCGCTACGGCCTTCGTCAGCATTCTTTGTATCTTTTAACTGGATAGTGCCTATTGTAAATTTTATGTATTTAACTTAATTATTTAAACAACTAGAATCTGGGAATTTATTTCCCAAGAATAGTTCTGGTTAAAAAAAATTGGTACACAAAGTAAATATTTTTGTTTTTTTTAATGTTTTTGGCTAACTATCTTGAGTTATATTGCCAGGGTATCACACGATTTTCTTGGAGCCTTCGTATAGCAAGGCGAAAAGCTTTCGGAATCCGTTCTAGAGTATATTGGTCCCCACCAGTAAAACGTCTTGAGTTTTTTATGGCACTTCACTAGTCACTCTTGAGTTTTTTATTTGGCTCTCCACCAGATAAAACAGAAAAACTAACAAACACGGCCTGTTTGTTTTTTAAAAAATAACCACAAAGTCGCGCGAGCTGCTTCCCCGACCAGAGCAGTTTTACGAATCAAAGTAAATAAAAGGAAATAGGTTTATTAGCTTTAAAAACAGGATTGTTATCAAAATTTGTTCGATTTTTATTATACTCGATTTCGATTTCCGGATACGGTCAGTAATCTAGATTTCATAGAAAAAAATTTCACCAATTAAAGCATTAATCAAAAATTAAATCAGTTTTAATTAAAAAATTGAATCAATTAAATTAAACGTTTAATTGATACTACACCAATTTTCATTTAAAATGAGAAAATTCTAGATGAAATTGAGAAAATTCCTAATGAAATTGAGAATTTCAATTTGAAATTGAAAAAATTCCAATTGAAAATGAGAAATTCAATTTGATATTGAGAAAATTCCAAATGAAATTGGGAAATTTTAATTTGAAATTGAGAAAATTCCAATGAAATTGAGAAAATTTCAAATTGAAATTCTCATTTTCATTTGGAATTTTCCCATTTTCAATGAAAAATGGTGTAATATTTATTTGCACCAGTAAACAATTCACTTGATTAATTAATCTGATTACATTTTTAATTAAAACTGATTTTATTTTTGATTAATGCTTTAATTGGTGATACATTTTTTTCTGTGTTTATATACAGCTTAACACAGTTACTTAATATAAATATAACATAAAATGAGGAAGATTGTAGATAAAAACCTAAGAGATGTATTAGAAATTAATTTTTTTTTCGTTTTTAAAATCTATTGCAATCACGTACCTGATTTTATAAATATTATATTTATAAAATGATGAAAACATCTTTGACAATACATTCTTAAAGCAGTTTCGACATAATTTTTCTGATAAAATGGTGACCCCTATAAATGTTTTCAAAAAAACACTTTTGAACTTAACAAAAAACACTACTTGTTGAAATCATCCTAAAATCCACTTTCCCATTTCTTAAAATATTTACAATAACTAAATTTTTAAAACTCCCATCAAGTTTGGTAACCAAAAACTCCCATTTTATCCATTGCAATATGTTTAATCTTATTATTTATCCTAAAATATCCTAAAAAATTTTAATTTTAAATATAAGTCATATTTAGGCGAACTCATTTTAAGTTTTAATATTTCTTTTAAAATAATTTTTGGTTAAAAGGTGCAGCCATCAAAGCCGTTGAAAAAAACGTGCTGCAAAAATGTTTATCTTATGCCCCCATTGCGGTTAACAACTCAACTCTGATGAGTTAGAACTCAAAAACTTAACTATACATCTCCTAGTGATGAGTTGTTAATGTTTGATGTTGTAAACACAAATACAAAACTGGGAAATTTCAACTGAAATACTAGAGTGGAGTTGTAAACCCTAATAGGGGCAATAATTCACATTATTTCAATTCGAATTCACTTCTTAAATTCTAATAATTTTAAACATAAATACCAGTCGGTGTTGCCATTTCCGGACATTTTTGGAAAAAGCATTGCCATAATTTATAATTCCTAAACAATCATCCTAAAAATCCCATTTTCCCATTTTTAAAAATTAAAAAAATACATATTTGTTTTAAAACCTCCCACCAGAATTGGTAACCAGACATAATCCTCATATTCCCATAATCCTTATTAAAGATTATAATTTAATATTTTTTTATTAAGCCTTATTTTTATTCCTTTTTTTTCTTTCCCAAAATATCCTTTTATTATTTTACTCGTTCATCCATCCATTCTTCCCCTCCAAAACAACTACAACAGGTGTATTCGCCTATTTGGCTGTAGTCGTAATTTACTACGGTACATTTGAGGCTGCTAAAAGGATCCACAATGATCTCTTGTACATTATAATGCGGGGCTCAGTATGTCGTTTCTTCGATATTACACCCATAGGTCGTTTATTGAATCACTTTAGTGGTGACATGGAAATTGTGGATGATGAGCTACCGGCCACTCTGGATAGTTTTTTGACATTTATTTTTATGGTATTTTTTATTTGTTTTTTTTTTGTTTATTTAATTTTCTTTAGTTTTTTTCAACTCTGGTTTGTATTTTAATTTATTTTTAAATTATGTATCTCTTAATACACAGCATAAATAATAATTGAATTTACATTTTCTCTCTCTCTTTCATACATTTTTCTTCTACTCTTTATCTCCTTTTTGCATTTTCCTTTTTAAAATAAATCATATTTTGTACAGGTCTTTGCAATTTTGGTGCCTCCTTATGTTTATGGATGGCCACACTTCATGCTTCATTACAAATTTTCTCTAAACTTTTTTCACATTTAATGCATTGTTCATCGGAATTTTTTGATACCACACCAAAAGGTCGCATTTTAGATCGTTGTTCCAATGACATAAACACCATTGATTTAGTAATACCCATGAATATGCGCATGTTAATGTCGACTGCCTTTCAGGTAATTGAAATATGCTTAACAAATTTCGAATTTTGTTGACTTTTTTTTTTTTTTGTTAATTTTTATCGTTATTTTAAACAAATTTTGTTTTTTATTAGAATCTTTTAAAATAGTAAAATAACAAATGTTTGCGAACATTTGCTGAACGAAAGGCAAATGTATTAACAAAATTCGATCATTAGTTTTCTTGCAACAATATCAAAGCTTAAACAAAAACAACAACCATAAACAGTGAGTTTATCTTTTCTTACATTCCCTTACTTACAACTACAATTAATGTTGGAAGAACTTCAACTAATTGTAGTTGTAAGTAGGTTTAGAAAAAACAAAAACAACTTGCTTTATCGTTTTCGCAAAAAATTAAGCATGTTGCAAGTTTGGTTTTTTTAAGCCGTGCAGTTTATTATCAAAGTAATTTTTGAGAATACAAAATGTTCAATTAACAAGATTTTGTTTGTTGTGCTTAATTCCAAATTTTTATTCTTGATAAAAACACTGAAATTTATTGTTGATTGGATAAGCTATTCCTATGCGAGTTTCACTTGTTGCTTAGGCCAGATATAACGCGCGTTGTGTAACTTGGCCAATTGTCATGCGCTTAAGTGTTAAACGCACGATACTCGTCGACAAACTAACGCGTGTTATGTGCTTTTATCTTTAGTGTAGTTTTTTTGTCGCTTTTCGGAGACGCACAAATAAACTCGGCAATCAACAGTTTAGCAGGCAAACACAAAGCAAATGCCATTTTTTTGTCAAGCACATAATTTATATACACGGTGGCAGCAATACTGAAAGAATGCAAAACGGTTCGAAAAGTCAACCATTGCTAAAGAAATCATTGTAAAATCAAAACAAATTGGTTCGAACGGTCAAAGTCAGCAAGGTGCCACCTGTAGTGAATTCGCCTTGGTCAAACTTAATGCAAAATCATTAAATAGCTTGGTATTATATATAAATATAACCAAATTTAAAATGACTTTCATTAATTGAGCATTCTTTTACATATTAAAAAAATAACGAGATACTTAATTAAAAGTATTTCTTTATTTGAGCCTTTTTTCGTAAAAAAAATTTTTTATTTTTTAAGGGTTAAGCCCGTTAAATATCCATACAAAATTCAGTATATTGAAAGTTCATAAATTGAATATTTTTGAAAATGCTAGTTATAAAGACAAAAATGGAAAATTGTTTTTCGCTTTTTAGCTGTTATTGGCAGGATTGTCAAATGTCTTAATCATTTTGTCGGTTGAAATTCACGTTTGGCGATATGCGAAATGCATTTTATGTAAATATTTACTAATTTACATATTTGTAAAATATTACTAAAACTTTTTTTCTCTTCCCAGCCAGCAAAATACTACGACATTGTCTGAATCAGAAATTGCGTGCAAATGTCTAACTTCATTCTTAGAGACTTCGTTCAGATTTCTGTCAGACATTGAATATACTTACAGTCTGGCTGATTTCTGTTCGATTTCGCATGGATATATCGGGGGGAATTTATGTACAGATATGTCCTACAGAATTCCGACGGAATTCATTCAGATTTGTCTAACGAGACTTATTATTTTTTTAAAATAATGACAATTGTCATTCTGTTGGAAATAATTTTAATTTTATTTTATTTGTTCAAGATAAAAAGCATAAAAAAAGGTACGTACGTGTAAAATTTATTATTATGTACATATTTTGCAATAAAATTATTTCTTTCAGCTATCAGTTCGAAAGCAAAACAAATCTCGGCTAACACATCAGAACTTCCCATGCCTTTTTCATTAGATTTCTGTTAGATATCTATCAGAAATGCTGACAAAAAACCAAAATTTCCCACGACATGTCTGTCAGAATTCGTGTCAACCACTTCATACGTTTTTGGGTCAGAAATCTGACAGAATTCGTATACGATTACGACTTTTTTGCCGACGTTTCTCTCAGATATCTGAACGACGTCGGATTATTTTGCTGGCTGGGTTGTTTGTACATTTTATTTCAAATTTATAATTCTATAATAAGAATAACTGATTCATAATGGTCATATTTGATATATTTTGTGAATCCTTGTAAAATATTATGGCGAAAATAAACAAATTCGCCTTTCGTAACGTACATTTGATGGGGAAAAAGTAAATGACTGACAGTCAAATTTTTTTTTCCCCAAATAATAATCTTAACCCTCAAATCAAGCTCAAACAACTTACGTTAGTTACCCTCGTGTGTGGTTTTTTACACATATGCAATGTCTGTATACTTTGCTGCGGCTTCATAGTTCGTTTGTTATCAAAGTCATGATTAACGTAACATTAATGATGTACTTATCCGATTTGTGATCAACATCAAACCCTATAAAGCTTGGTGTGTATTTTATATTAGCGCTCAATTAATAAAACATACATTGCATGCAGTTCGCAACAATATAAAAAATAATCACACTTTTCCGACAGAAAATTTAGCCTCTAGTGCAAAATACCGACTATACTTTTCTACTTGTTACATAATTGTAAATAAATTTCGTAACATGTCAACGCTTTAATATCAACATTTACTTGAATAAATTCTGCGATAACTTTAGAGTAAAGCAGAATTCGTTCAGCTTGCCAAAGTACTGGCATGTATTGCCAAAAAAAACTTGAAATTTTCCAGGAATTCTCGAACAAAAACTCTACTTGGGAAAGATCTTTTGGACGAGTGATCTTTTAGATCAAATGATCTTTTAGTTCAAGTGATCTTTTATATTTTTAAATTATGGTAACTTTTATTTTAAAGTAAATATGTATCCTAAAATTCTGCAAGAACTGTAGAACTGGTTAACGCAGATTCGAATCGATTGCATAAATTCCAGAATAATCTACTCTTTGAAGTATTTAAATCTATAATTCAATTTTATAAACTATTTGTGCTTGTCTTTTACTTAAAGTGTTCGTCTTTTAAATGTTTTTAACAATTTTCAACTAACTTGCCAAATGTACCTAAGTCAATTTCTTTATTCAAATAATTTCCTGGTAACCGTGTTAAATTTTTTAATAGTGTTGGGTTTCGTTGGGGCCACCTTGAGCTGTGAAGTTGGTGGTGTAGTGGGTTCACAGCTTATGTTTACTAAGCTTTTTGTATCCATAATGCGTGCCCCGCAATCGTTTTTCGATGTAACGCCTTTGGGCCGGATATTAGATCGTTTGACAAACGATATTTTTATATTGGATACAATCATACCACCAAATATTAGAGTTTTCTGTTGGTACATGTTTATGGTAATTAGAAAACACAAGAATTTTTGCAAATAAAGACAATTAATGATAAGAAAGAAGCTATTAATATCAAATAACAATCTCTAACAATACTAATAACATGTAAATAATATACTAATTTCAAAACTGCATAAAACCGAAACAAAAACTAACATAACTTAACCGTAAAAATTGTAGTAAATTGGCATTCGAGTTAAGTGTTGACTGATAATCTTGATTATTTGCAAAAATTAAATTTTATTTGTATACCCTTCACCACAGATGAATAGGTTTTATATATAAGTTTGTCGTTCCGTTTGTAATTTTGATCTAAGACGCCATTAAGTATTTATATAAATGTTGGATCCTTATGAGTAGAGAAGTTAATTAAACGATGTCCGTTGTGTATGTTGAAACCAACTTTCCGAAGGCTCTAGTTATAATGGGACTTATGGTGTAACATATTTATTTCACAAATTGTTTGGAAAATAATACTATTAAAATTTAGTGAGATCAGTTAATAAATGGCTAAGATGTGAGCAAAAATCAACGAATGCGTATAATTTTTATACACAAAACTTATTTTTAAAGTCCATATAAAGTTGATGGATGAACTATTTGCTGCACTTTAAAATTGCATAAGCTTAGTGGATTATTGGAGTATAAAGACAAATAAGTCTCTTTTACCTCTCAAAATAAAGGACTTAGGGTCATAGCGTCTATACCATAAAAGTTGGGAGGAAAAAATTACACGAACAAATCTAATAGATGTAAATATCTGTATATAAATCGACAAAAAGAACTTATATATGAGCGTAAACGTTTTAACATAATTTTGTTTTGGTCTGTTCATAACTGGACATTGGCCCCAAATAGGTTACATTTTCAAAAAAGTGTTTGCATATACTGTCGTGTAGGGTAGCATATGGCCGGGCTTGAATGACTATACTTACTTCTTTTAATGTATGTTGAAAATGTATCTAATCGATCAACAATTTCACCTGTACCCATGTTCTGTAACTTTGGTGAGAACTTCTCACTCGAAAGGATGTGAAACAAAATATTCCATCGTTTCTGGAAAGTTAGTCTTAATTTACACGTTTCATCTTTTGATGCTCAACTTTTTTTTCAATTCCCTTTTAAAGATGCCAACATAATCACACGCAGCATTCGGTGTCAACGTTTTTCGGTTCAAAACAACAACAATTTTATTAACAGCGAATCAAAGAGAAAAAGAAAAGAAAACAAATTACATGCAGCCATCGTTGGTCATATACCAACGAATAAAAACATAAAGCGTACTGACCGAGTACAGGCATCTCCGTACTAACCCCCTTTCATCTTTCTTCTCTCACCTAAAAACATAAGAGTTGAGCATCAAAAGATGAAACGTGTAAAAGCAGACTTAAGAAAAAAAGTGTGCCTGTAACTCATGTCGAAAACTATCAAAAGAGACTACGTCGTTACGTTTTAAATGTCATCATATTCCACTTGAAGCCGATGTGAAACTACACGCCAGCTAAAATTTACTCAAATTAAAACATTTTCAACGACGGCGGCGAAAAAACTACCGTCGCGACGGCTATACCAAATAATGCAAAGTGCGACTTTAATGTTTGTTGCTTTCAAACTAGCTTTGAAAACATTCGTATTATTTGCAAAAATTTTAAAAGAAATATGGTTAAACAATGACAAAATGCATTTTTTAGTGTTGAAATTTTTTCTAAGCCCGTTCTTATTCGTGGGTTTATTTGACAGTTCAAAGTTGAAACTTTTTCTGTAAATTGTCGAGTAATTTCCTTACGTAAGAAAACTAGTTGTTTATTGCATTGCATGGCATTTTTGTTAAATTTCTCACATTTCAATCGGAAAGTTTCTCGACGCGGTAGTTATAGAACATAAGCAATGCTCTACATACAAATGCCTCCTTCAAAATAGAGTTTTTGATAAATGCGATCAGTTTATAAGAGCTAGAAATTTAAATTTTGCTCGCATATTCTCACAAAATATTATTTGGTTATTACAAAAGGTCTATTATTTAACCAATAACTCATACAAATATCCTTTTGCAATACCGATTTTACGAATAAATCGGCATTTAGGAGTTCCTATATAACCCATTTTGTATTCGATTAAAGAAAAAGTTTTAAAAAATTGCTGAGATTAAAAAAAAACCATAAGTATCTCCAAATTTAAGGAATAAAACAGAAAAAGCTTTTTTTTTAAATCTAGTTTTTAAGTCTCAAATATGACTTACAAAACATTTTTGTCTTAACTTTTGCAATCTGATTTCAGAAAAGCTACAATGGTGAAGGGTAAAAAGGATTCGGCACAGCCGAATATAGCACTCTTACTGGTTGTTTCGTATTGTATTTAATAAACCACCTATTATTTAAATAATTTTTGAGTTTTAACTAAAAATATATAAAATATTTGAAATTGTGATAAGAAAAAAATATTTAAATCCCATAAATAAGCAACGTATTGGAAAATTTATGAATTAAAATAACACCTAAATATAATTTAAAGTTACGTTTATAAGTCGCAAATATTGTATTAGTAACAATATCCGGGGCATGTTGACGAGTAGTTTTTGAATTGAAGGAAAATATGGCATCTTTCTGAAAAAAATGTCATAAATTTAGCGATTTTCTTTCTTGCATATTTTGTGTTGTTCTTGGTTGGTTGAACCCTTTTATTTTTTTCAGTGTTCCATTAAACTTAAAGGTTTAGGTAAACATTTTAACCCAAAAATATTTTATTTTTATTAAAAAAAAAAAAACAAAAAAACATACAATTTTAAATTTACAGCCTTATTATCGTATGGCGTAAGCTTAGTGCCACATTTGGGTGCCTTAAAGGCTGCCTCAATTTTACATTTTGTTTTGCTTAAAAACGTTTTAAAATTGCCCATGCTATTTTTCGATACTACACCTCAGGGCCGTGTTTTATCACGTTTTTCAAAAGATATTGATGCTGTTGATTTGGTGATACCACGTCTATTAGGTGGCATTTGGTGTGCATTTGAGGTAAACTAAATAAACTTAAAATTTTAACTACACAAAACAATTACAGATGAAAAAGAAAATATGTATATGTTTATATTTTTTTATTTAAAGTACAGTCCCTGAGAAAATAGAAAAACAAAATTGTTTTTTTGTTACAAAAAGTTTGAATGTTTATCTAAATGTTTCATTCGACAGATCTTGATTTAAATTGGCTATAAAAGCACAAATGATTAATAATGGCGATTTATTTTCTGAGAAATATGTTGCATTTATTTTTCATGTTCTACACATTTGTTTAAAAAAATTTTTAATTTCTTTTGTGAATATGTTGCATGAAAAACATGAAAACACTTTGTATATTTTACTCTCACTAGTAATGGTTCCAAACCATAGTAGTGCGCAGACACCGCTTAAATAGTTTTTAAAATCGCTTATGAAGTACTTTAATGTTAAAAGTGCATTGGCCGATTTCTCATTAGGCGATTATCTGTTTATTGTTTGCTGAGATAAGCTATTCCTATGCGCATTTCACTGGTTGCTTAGGCCAGATCATCAGGAAACTTCATCCAAAAATTTTCAGAAAAACTAAAAAAAGATATTAAACAAATAAAACTGTAAAGCGAATAAGAATTATAAACACTAGTTTTACTTGTAACAATATCAACGTTTATCTGTTTTTATTTTCTCAATGTCTCATATTACTCTATTCTGTTGCAAATCTAACCCGCCCTTATCTGCCAATTATTAATTTACCGTTTATTTGGCGTCCAATAAATTTAATCAGCTGACTCCCAACTTTCACATCTATTTTGAGAGGTATTACCAACTGAAAATAAAGTTTTTATCGTTATATTGAGAAAACCAAAATTGTTAACGGACAGTTTATCAGTCTAATGACTTTTAAATCAGTGAATATTTCAAAGCTTTTTTAGTTTAACAAAACTTGAAATTATATGTCGTTAAAACTCAACAGCTGCAAATCAGTGGCCCATAAAAAAAAATAATGTGGCAGCATTACGACTAATGTTATCAAATTCATTTGGTTTGTATTGGTAGTTTAAACGGTTATTTGTAAACTGATTTATAGACATTTTAAAACAAAAGTAGAGTTTAACTTGCACTGATTTATAAGCTCTAATAAATTTATGTTGGGAAAACGTCAATAAGTGTGGTAAATAAAAGCAGCTATTTTTGTTCGATTGAAGTTGTGCAATATGTAACACCACGAGTGATTATATGTAACATTTTAATAATGTAGATGTAATAATGCAGAGAATGGGAAAACGACTACACGTTTTTATAATTGGTTACGAAAGGGGTGATTACATTTTTTCTCAGCCACTGTACTTGAAAGAATGCAAAACTCGTATTCTTAAAATATCAGCAATTAATATTTTCTTTTATTTTTGTAATATATTTTCCCTTACAAAATTTTCAAACCTCTCCTGATGGGATATACTTAATATTCAGGTTTTGGTTTGAATGCATTTTTTTTACCAACTAACAAACTTTTATTGCTCTATTTTCTTATTTTTCTTATAATATTTATTTACATAAAACATAAAATGTTTTTTTTTTTTGTAGCAATTTGGTAATTGAATAATTCTTATATTTCTTATTTTTAATAAAAATATGTATTTTAAGACTTGTAGAATTTGTTTTATGAAAATTTTCTGTTTCCAGGCTTATTTTCATATGGCCTTACTTTAGCACCCTGGCTTGGTACTTTACAAGCTGCTCGCGTTTTGCATCACGAACTATTGTTAAATATTTTTCGTCTTCCACAACAATTTTTCGATATAACACCATTGGGCCGTATTTTATCGAGATTTTCAAAAGATCTTGAGTCTATAGATTCAACTTTACCCGATATTTTTGATGGTGCTATTTGGTGTGTATTTGAGGTAATTTTAATAATTGATTTTCTGATTATTTTAAATCGAGGTGGGATCAAATCAAATTTATATACTTTTGGTCATAAATTGGGGGACTTGCTGATTTGATAGATCAATAATGAATAAAGTGATAATTATATTTATTTATGTATTACATGTAAAAATTACAATACATGTGTCCGACTATGCGACATGTCCCTGCGGCAATATTCGCATTTTTTTCTGGTGCCCCTTCAAAAACTCGTATACGTTTAGATGTTACGTTCAAATTTAACTTTTCAAATTCAAAAATTTTTAGGAATTATAATGCCCCATAGTCTAAATTAGGTATTGCAAATAATATTCTTACTTAATTTACCGAGAAATAGTAACGTAGACCTTCAGCTCATTGTAGGGAACAGAGCAAAGTCTCACTGCTAACAAGTCTAGCGGGGCACCCAAGTGAGAATGAATAATGTAGGCGCAATAATAAACCAACTTGATCGATACGAAGCATTACTAATATTTTCAGGCCCTACCACAATTTTTTTTTTTTGAAATTGAGTTTTTTAGTGATACACTGATAGAAAAGGCAAGGCGTCATAACGCTGATGAATTTTGAAATCAGTACCTACTATGACAAGTGTCTTCGTTTTTGACCTCATGACACTTTATATCATTGTGATATCAGCCTTAACATCACTTGGCCAAATTGTCATCAGGGTAAAACATTGAAATTATTTCATCAATAGGATGACACATCGGCATCACAGAAATGACGAGTCGGAGTCAGTTTAATAAAAAATGTCATCAGTGCGATGCCACAGTAACATCGGAGAAAGAACTTATTACGCTCAATTTAATGACAAACTGTTATTTAATTAAGACATTCAGTCAAAGTGAGAAACATTTGTTACATATGTTTGTTTCAATTTTGTTTTGCTTACAGAAGAACTCTTCTCAAATGTAAGACACCAGCAGCATGTCCGATATTTTTTTATTTTTTTTTTTAATTTCCTAAGCTAATCCCGCGAAGCTTTATGCTTGTCTGCAGGAAAGAAACCAGAGTCTCTGGCGGGAATCTAACCCGAACCCGGCGCTAATAGACTAGCTTGCTACCAGCTAGCCTACTTTGAAATTGTTCTACTTTGAAAATTTTTTGTATTTAACTAAATAAATTAAGCAAATAGATTATGGGAATTTATGCTTCTTATTGTACTAAAAGTTTAGGATGACGTTCGTCACTCAATTTATGTCACTTTTTTGCTTCATTGATGCCATTGTTGTCACAATTCTGATGTAAGGGCATCATCAATATGAATATGCATTTTTCTATGAGTGTTCCTGTACATTTCACAAAAATGCACCCTTTCAAAAAAAATTAAAAGCAATGGTTTTAAAATTAACGCTCTTACAAGTATGTAATTGATGCAAAGAGTCTCTATTATTGTTTGATTTTTTCCCTGTAAAGCTGCAATTATGTGAATAAGTGCCGTTAACATAAGACCAACGATGTGTACGATTATTTGTATACTTCGCTTTCATTGATCTTACTTCATGCAGGATCTCTATCCTTTTAATCCCATATTTTGTGGGTACATGAAGTCTTTTAACTTGATCTATAATTTTTGTATAAAAGTTGCCGTGGTTATGCTGAACGACGAAAATTGTGTTCTCTTGACAACTTGTAAAGTTTAAATTAACAATTTATAAGTTTTGGGATAATTACATATTGCGATGTATTAAACATTATCAGACGTATTCATAATGAAAATTTGGCATAAAGTTAGCACAAAGTTTGTTCATAATACACTTAATCTGGCTAACGATTTGCTAAACTCTTGTTAACGAGCTTCCAAACGCTTGCGAACTTTAAAAAAACAGCTGTGATTTTTTTGATTTTATTTAAATTTTAAAATCTTTTTAAATTTTTTATATGTGTAAGAAAAAAGAAGAAATGACAAAACTAGTGATGATTAATGCAAAACGAAATGCATTTTTGAGTAAGATAATGTGGCATCATAAAAATTCAGAGTTGTTTCATTTTAAGTTAGCAGATGGAGAAAAGTTCGTTATGAATTTACTCTGTGCTTACAAGCTGCTAAGCTTAATCGGCATTCTAGTTAGCAGCTCGTTGTGCGTAGTGTACAAACGGTGGCTAACTTTAAGTTTTTAATACGGCTGTATAACATTAATTCCATGAACGATATTTGAGTTAAGCACTTTTTAGTAAAAAAGAACCTTGGTGAGATATCTGGGGCCAAATTAAATAAAATACTGAGATTTCTCATGGCAACAGACTGGATACATTGCGATATAAATAACATACGCCTGACTAATGTGGTGTGGTCTTGTCAAAACAGAGTACTTTCGACTCTGCTTAACTGTTTGCACGAAGTTAACTACCACGATAACCAACCATTCCAACTATTTAATAAATTAATTAAAACTAAGCCTTACTTCACAATATTCGTTGTTAATTCAGTTTAAATAATAACCCTAGAGGAAAGAGAACTAACACCAAACGTGTCACGTCACAGTTCTAAAGTGTTACGGAGTTGTCACTTTAACATGGAAATGTTCTAGGTGGGGGGGGGGGGATTGTTTTATTTCCTATTAGTTCGATAATCTTTCCCCAGCGATATTCAATAGCTTTAACTCTCTGATAATAGTAAGAACTGTCTAGCTCCATCCACCGCAGACTTTTGCTCTTTGTTTTTGGTAAATCTTTTACCACGGATCCATTTTTTCGAAGGGGCTTTATCTGGCATATATGGTGCGTTATAAAGCAATATGATCTTTCATTAATTTTCACCATCGCAATAAATGTTGGTTGAACTGGTGCATTGTTTAATCAATTGCGCAAATGTGACATCCATATTGCACATATCTTTTTCATCTTTAAATTTTCAGCTAATATGCGATGTATAACACTTTATGAAATACCATTTCAGGTAGCTCACGAATCTTTAGCCGAAGATCATCCAATTTTTTACAATTTTTTCATTTTAGTGTACAACGAAACGTCAAATTGTATCTATTAAGGAGTTGTTTAGCATACAAACATTTTTTGTATTCTTCTTTAATTTTCTTCTTTTTTAATTTTTTTTTTTGTGTACCAAAATAAATTATAAATTTAAGGTTTTGCGATTTGTTCGTCGTGTGTGGAGAAATAGTAAGCTAATAATCAACACGCACATATCACAAGTTAGTGGGCAGCTTAAGATTATTAAGTGTACTTTACATGGGGTCTTCACCTGACAATTTTTTTTCGTAATACGGTCGAACTTCATAGAAAAAAAAACGCTAGCAAAAATGTTTTTTTTATAGACTTTGACGTTTTGTATTACAAAAAATTGTGAGGTGAAGACCCCATGTTACAACGTAGCATCTTAAAACTTGAAGCATATTTTTTTTAATGATTTCCACTTCAGGTTGGCTAATTTTGGGACCGCACTTGTGTGTATAAATTTGCATTTCGAAATAAAAATCTGGAGGCTTATTCTGAATTGCGATTCGAAAATCAATGCGATGCGAAAATACATAAATGCGAACAATTGCTATTCTGTTTTGCGATTTTCGCAAAGTTTTTTTTTAATCGCATTTCAAATGCGAAAAAGTGGCAAGTCGGTATTCTACATTGCGAAAACAAATGTCAAACACATGTCAAATTCGCAAAATTTATTCGACAACAAAATAGCATTCGCAAAGTACAAACATGTAAGTGAAAGATAATATTTTATTTATTTATTCATCATATATTTATTATTTAATTTAGGGAAGCTAGCAATAAGACCACCAAACCGCGTCAATTTGAAATAATGATAGAATTTATGAATAAGCACAGCCAATTGGCAGAGGCCATTTGAAAACACCAAAAGTACGTCAGTCGGCAAATTCTTTGTAACAAACCACCACCGTGAACCACAGTGCCACAGAATCCATTTTTATTATTTTTTTCTTACAGAATGTCCTAAATAAATTTTATAAACAATTTTCACAGACAAACACAAACAATCTACATATTTATTTTTAATTTGACGTTTGTTGTCACTGACGTTTATTTGAGCAGCGTTGCCACGATTTTAAATAAATTGCGAATGCGATTGCGAAAGTCTAACAGAATACCAATTTTCTTTCGCATCGCATTTCATTTGCGCATCGCATTGATTTTCGCATCGCAATTCAGAATAAGCCTCCTGATATGATTCTTAAGCGGCTCATACACTTGCAATAAAATTGTTTTATTTTACGTATTTAACAATTATATCGCCAATGTGTATGTGATATTCGAAGGTGGCACAACATATTGGCAACAATCAAAAGACTTTTGATTTATATTGTACAACGAAAAGAGAATTAAATGTGTTGGCAACATTGCACAATGCTGTTTATGTTATTCCTATAGGTTATGTTCACCTTTTTATTGAATGGATGAAACTATTGTGCGACTTATTGCATAATATAGGACAAAATGGAAATAATATGGCGAATATCTTATACAATAATATTGCAAGTGTATAAGCCGCTTTAAGATAATTTGTTTACTACTTCTATGTGAATAACTTAACAAGGGTTTTTATTAAAAATGTATATTTTAACAAATATGTATGTATGTAGTTACTATTTCGTAGTTAAACCAAAAACCAATTAAGATTTACTATATAAATAGCACGATCTTAAACAAGACTGTACCTAAATAATTATAACCTATCTGTAGATATGTATATAGATAGAAAGACACGAGTAGCATAACATAATTTTTTTGATTGCTGGTATTCTAGTTCATAGTTAAGTTGTTTTAATAATTACTAATGTAGTTAAATTTAATAAACCGTTTCTTTATTTGAAAATAAAAAAAAAACTTTAAAAAGGTTTTAACATGTGAAACTGTTTCCTAAGTTTTTTTTTTAATGTTCGTCCTTCTTTTCAAAGTGTGTTAATCGCTTCATTCCAGCGTTTAAAAAACTGTAGTCAAAGTAGAAAAACTGCCATTTCTTCATTTGTCATTGGCCAAAAAAATATTAACTATAAAATATATATTAAATATATACAGTCGCTGTCAAACCAACGCAAAAAGCGAAAAATTTTACACACATTTTCTTTTTTTATTCGACAGTTTTGGTTTCGACTGCAGTTTTTTAAATCCTGCTTCATTCAAGTTTAATGTTATATTTACATTCGATCCCTGTTTTTTTATACCCATTTCCTCCACAGAAAAAAAATTTAAATAACTAACACCTTATACTGTGTTTACAGCAATATTTTCATATGGTGTTGCCTTAGTACCTTGGCTTGGTGCCTTGCGAGCAGCTTTAATCCTACATTTATCACTACTAACAAATATTATGCGTCTACCGTTAAGCTTTTTCGATACTACACCAGTTGGTCGTATTTTATCACGATTCTCAAAAGATTTAGAGTCTCTAGACACCGTATTGCCACGTCTATTTGATGATGCGCTTTGGTGTGGTTTTGAGGTAACTTATTTTTTTGTTTTTGTTTTTAACGCTGCATTCACACGTTCAAGTTTTGCTTTAAAGTTTTTTACACATACTACTTGTCAAAATTCACAAAAACTGAAAACGAAAATTGAAATTTTAAAACAATTTATTTTTAAGATGTCATCAAGAATTATGGCGCCAAAATATTTATAAAGACAAACGAAAAGTTTGCTTATTGAAATTGCAATCAGCTGCAATCAGGAAAGAAAATTTGAAAGCAAATTCGGATCGAATTTTAAAAGTTTGAATGTATTAGTCTGGGTTCGCACTACGAAAGTTTTCTTTCAGTAAGTCTGAGTTTATGGGCGAAAAAGGAGAGAAGAAAAGCATGTTATCTTTCCCTCTCACCAATAAACTCAGACTTTCTGAAAGAAAACTTTTAAAGTGTGAACCCAGACTTAGTGAAAAAGTGTAAGTGTATTGACACTTGAAACCAAATTTAAAGCAGAACTTGATCGTGTAACCCTCAAGTTAATTAAATTTGTAAAAAATATATTTTAACATTTGTGTTGGTTCAGACACACCAGATTTAGCTGAATAGGTTTTCTTTAATTCTCTTTTAAACCTGTATGTACGTTCAAATGCAATCAGTTTGTATCGTCAATTTGTTTGTTCTTTACCTTTAACTTAAACTCATTAAGGCTATTACGAATACAAAAACAAAAGGAAAAGAGAAAATTGACGAGTGCGGTCAAGTCTGAACCCGTTTATATTCACTTTCCCTCTATCTGCTAGAAACTCAAGACTTAATGAGTCAATCTTGATGTGTGTGAACCAGCACTTTGTGTAGTTGTTAATTGGAATAGCCAAATATAAATTTTGTTAAGAAGATTTCAGTTTAATGTATTTTCAAATTTACATTTTAATTTTTTAATACAATCAAATACTTTGTTTTATTGGATCTGAATGTAAAAAATGAGAATTTTTTGATGAATTTTAAGCGCTTAGTGTTAAATATTGGGCATATTCATAAGACGTAGCTGCTGAGCTCAACAGCTACAAAACTGTTGAATCCAACATTTACGTCATAGAAACGGCATGATGAATATACAGTGCACCCGCAATAATAAAAACACCCTAATATATGGACACCCCAAAATATGAACACGTATTTCTTCCATTTACTACTCTAAAATATGAACATGTTCAAAACTTTAAAATATGAACAACTTATAATTGAATTTTTAACGGTTTTTATCTTCCTACACAGTGGTAAAATCAATTTTGACTCAACTGCATTATAACTTGGGGATTTCCCTAGCTACCTGCTTTAAAATTGTCGTCAGTTGTTAATCAAAATATATTACATGCACGTTTTAGTTAGTGCTCACATTAACATGGAATACTATAAACATCTTTAAATATAATTTTAACGCGAAAAGTTCTTAAAAATGAATTTAAAAAAATAAAAGTTTTAAACTTTCAAAAGAAAAATCAGAAATTTTAGAACATTAGATGCCATTCGCAAATATGAACAATCTTGCAAAAGTGAACTGGCTCTGTTTTAATTAGTTCATAAACAATTGAAAATAAATAAAAGCGTGACAAAAAAAAATGATTAAAATTATTCAGTTTAGCTAAACTAATAAATAACTCTCCTCGATCAGCTGTTGAGGTTGGGAACAGCATTGTTGCCAACTTTTTTTTGAAGACTTCCCGTCAAATCGCACTTCAAAAACCGTTAGAAACAGCTACATTTTTTATTTAGCTTAAAATGTTTTAAAAATATCGCTAAAATCTAAATGTTATGTATGCTTTTTTATCACGGTGTTTGTCATTCAATTAAAATTATATTTAAAGGTTTTTTATTTCACTAACTCTTCTAGTCCCGCGAACATACAAAATGTGGATATTCATATTAAATTCAGGGATTTGTATGGCTTGAAATCTATACAGACATTAGAGTTAAGTGCACTTTTTATATTTTTGGTAATACATAATGCTAAATATTTTAGACTCTAGACCAAGATAAAAAAAATCGTAAATGAAAAGAAGGAAGTAAAGTAAAGTCAATCGATTTGAAATGTTACACTATTTTATATTTGATAACCATATACTTACATTTACTTTCTGAGGGGCATTAATATAACATGGCCACTACATACTGCTTTATAACGTTTATAATTGTTTAAAGTTTTTGCTGGCCATTATTTCAAACATTCATGCTTGAAAACTGTTTACAATCCTAAGGGTGCGTACAGAGTGGCCGCTTGTTGTCGAGCCGAGCCGAGCCGACGGACCACTTTTTTTCTGGGGGAGTTTTAATTTTCGAAAAATTCTTATTTCCAAATGTTTTTTTTTAATAAAAAGTATCATAAAAGTGCATCTTCGTTTAGAAAATACACAAAAAAACACTCATACAAACGACTTTCCATTTTTGGTTATAATTTCCGATGGATTCGAATTATTAAGAGTTCTAATAATAGATAATAGACAAATAATAGATGAAATATCAGCGCTGATTCTCGCATCCACTATGCAAACTCAAACTTGTTTCTCGCACGAACAAGTTCTCGCAATAAGCGTCTGTCGGCTCGGCAACAATCAAACACTCTGTACGCACCCTAACAAACCAATAGATAATTTTTGTTTCGCTCCGAAGTCTTCGCTTAGATTTATACAAATTATTTTTCACTTTTTTAGGAAAACTGGAAATAAGGTTTGCATCCGTTAACTAAAATAAAAATATGTTTAGAAGAATTTTTGGCATATCTAGTTACAAGCTTGCTTATACTTATACAAACTTATATAAACCCAGGCAAAGGCTTAAAATGGCGCTTTCTTGTTGTTTTTTAAAGCATCACAAACAGTATTTCTTGAATTCTCGAATTACAGTACGTTGTTTGGCATAAGGTTTAACAACCGTGTGGAAGTTTTATCCGAGGGATAAAAAAAAATACTTTTAATTGTTGGTTGCTTAAGTGCTTTAATATAAACATTGATTTGCTGTAAACAACAAACACCCTTCTAACTTTAGCTCTGACTAAAGATTATATTTTGATCGATTAAAGTTAATTACACTGGTCTGCCGTAAAATTTGTTTAAAATGTATTCAAGTCCGTTCTCAGTTTTTTTTCTATCACGTCTAGTTTTTTTTGGGCTGGACAAATATTTCGCTCGAAATATTTCAATTTAACTTCCTAATAAGAAAATTTATAAAATCTGCTTAAAACGTTATAAAATTTTTTATTGAGCAAACAAATTTAATTTCCACAAAAAAACAATTTTTTCTTAACATTTAATTACTTTAATTGAAAACAAATATTTAAATCTCTTATTTGGGATAAAAATTGTAATTTTCAAATGCCTTGAACAAAAATTGTATTTTCTAATGATATAAAAAAACCGCTATATTTCCCGCTAACCGCCAAAACGGAAATTTTACCCCGATGGACACGTAAAAACCGCTAGAATCGCGGTAAAACCGTCAAATTGGCAACAGTGTTTCTAAGACGAACACTCAACGGGTGCGCAACAGTTACTTCTTATGAACGTGCCCATTAGCACAATATAAATTTAGTCAATGTACTGGACATTGTTAGCTTTGACGTATTCCCATTTTTCTGGCAACGAATGAATTTTGCGCCAAAAAGAACGGTTAAGGACGAATTAACCCGATTTAAGATACGCTGGTAATGCTGCAAAAAGCCTCTTCTTTTTTTTTTTTACCAAATTATGCAAAAAAATGCTCTGAACGCTAAAATATGCACTAACAAATCGATGCAAAAATTCATAAAAAGCTCTAAAACGGATAAATATAATGTTTCTACCTTCATTGGTCGCACAAGGAAAAACATGCAATTGTATATTTTTGGTTTCCCTGATTATTAGACACAAATCCCCTATTCCGGAAAGTAGTTTGTATGGGGGCTATGTGAAATTATGGACCGATTTTCAATAGGCTTGGTCCTTGTGAACATTTAACCCATGTACCAAATTTCATCAAGTTATCTTCAAAACTGCGATCTGTACTTTGCGCCCAAGGTTACATTGACAGCCAGCCAGCCCTACGGACATCGTTAGATCGACTCAGAAAGTGATCCTGAATCGATCGGTATACTTTAAGGTGGGACCAATATTTTACTAATATCTGCACAAATGCATAATACCCTCTCCACTATTGTGGTGCCTTTCTTTGTCATCATGGATATTTATCTGATAAAACGGGATTCACATACGAATTTTTCATTGCAAAAATTACATATTTTTTGAGGCGTTCAAGCAGCATTTCGGATATAAAAAATCGGCGTTCAATTTTCAGTTATTGAATGGACCAAATATTTGGTTGGCTTTGCAAAATCATTTACATATAAATTTCTTCGTTGGTTTTTCCTATGTTAATTAAGCTCACTGTTCAAGATTTGTGCTGAAGTCCTCTCATAAGAAAAAAATGTATTCAGGGTCCTGGAAAAATGTGAAGTCTTGAAAACGTATTAATTGAAAAAAGAGACAGAAAATGTTTTATGACGGAGATGTGCATTCCACACAAATTTCGTAATGAAAACATAATCAAAAATAGTTTTGTTTTGTGAAGAAATATTTATTATTGTTTTGCTTTGTAATATTACTGACTCACATTAACTTGTTTTGCGGAAAGTAAATAAATTCTTATAGCCTGGCCCGCAGTATCGAAACGGAAATTTCTTTCACATATTTTTGTTTTTTATTATTGTTTTCAAAATATGCAAATACAAGAAAGAAATGTTCTTGTCGACATCGTGGGCCAGGCAGTTATTGAATAAATTTGTGTTTCTTGTATTGCGGTATTGAAGATAGTGCAAAAGGAATGCAAATGGGCAGCATTAAAAAAAAAATGCAGAAAACTCTCAGTAAAAAAAATTTTAATAAAAAAGCTTGTTCGGACAACAAATATTTATCTACCAGAATAAAGTTTAAGAAGTACAAAATGCTGAATGGTTTAAAAGAATGGTAGGTGATGAAATAATGGAAATCACTTTATGATGTACTTATGTTTGTAGAAAACGTTTTTTTTTGTTTTTTTTTTAATTAAAATTATTTTGATTTCTTTTTCATATTTTTGCCAAATTGCTACTTTTTTTTCTTTTTTGAATTTAACACACATTTTACATTTTCATTAGACATAAATTAGACACAAAACACTCAAATCTAACCCTTCATTTTTATTATTTCTATAATTTTGTTTTACCTTTTCTACTCTTGAGAAAAAAACTCATAAAAAATTTAAATAAAATCAAGTAATGGTAAAAGTTCTCATTATTTTTTTTTTACAACTAAAAAAGTTTTTTTTTCCTAAGTAATCATTTTATTAACTTCAAATTAAAACTATTTCTTTTCTCTTTTAATAAATATTTATCTCGATTCCGTATAGGTTTTAGCCACGATTGTAGTTATTAGTTTGTCAACACCAATTTTCTTGGCTGTGATAATTCCAATTGCATTTTTGTACTACTTTGCCCAACGTTTCTATGTGGCAACATCACGTCAATTGATGCGTTTGGAATCGGTTTCTAGATCACCAATTTATTCGCATTTTGGTGAAACAGTTACAGGTGTTTCGACTATAAGAGCTTATTCGGTGCAAGATCGGTAAGTAATATTGATCCAAGGCTAATTTTAATGTTATATAAAAAAATAAGGAGACCTCGAAATAAATCTACGTTAAGTTTTGTTATTTAAAGTTTAAAAAATTGGTTTATGAATCCACGATTACTAGACTTGACTTGACTTAGATGATTTAAAAATCAAAATATCCGTTTTTCATTGCCCGATTATAGGACTTCATTTTGTTTTCAGAACAATTCAAAGATTTTTTGCATAAATTCACGACTGGAAAGATTGAGAGAACAAATTTAAAAAAATACCTAAAAAATATTTTACCCATTAATACCATTGAACAACATGTTCAGCATGAGATTAAAACTGCCCTAGATCAAATGGAAAACAAACTGAAATAGACAACATGCAAGCCGAATTTTAAAAATGTGATTCACTAACAACCGCAAAAATTCTTGAACCTATATTTAAAAAATATATCTGACTGAATAAATTCCTTTTCATTCAAAGTCAAAAAGAAAGGGGACCACAAGCTACGTAAAAATTGGAAAGGGATTGCACTTACAGGCGTAACTAATCAAGAGCGGAAAGCTTTTTCTAGCTGTCAAAAATTCTCATGCCCTCATGCTTTGCAATTGGAAAAATTAGATTTTGACAGCGCATTTAATAGTGAAGTTGGCTGCTAGCGGTTTTATCTCCATTTTTTATTTCTATAATGTGGGTTTTATTTTACTAGAAAGTAAGCACTACTGTTCGTGAGACAACGTAGACGCTTTTGTTTAGGAATGGCAAATCTGCGTAAAAGCTAAGCGGAAGAAAACGTTCCGCTTTCCGCTCTTGTTCAGGTACGGCGGTAACTGCAAAAGCGTGAAAAATATTTAATAAACTAATAAATAATAATAATCGCATTATCCCTTCCAACGGCAGCCAGCTCAGAAAATAACAAGCCTGGGTACGTCCAAACAAATCTCCGTCTCCGTTATAAGAGCAGTCAAATAAATTTAACTCAACTCTATAAACAACTTTCATTGACTTGAAGAAGGCATTTGACACAAGAGATTGCAACTGAGATATATGCCGCTTTGGCAAAAAGGTGTACCACAAAAAAATACCCAATATCATTAGAAACCAGTACCATAACTCATTGCGGTAAAAATATTAAACCGTTACACACAATAAGAAGCGTTTTTACCGTAACTCTTGATGCTTTGACTAAAGGGCATTATAAACCACACAAATGGCTTGGCAAACTTGCGCTTTATTGTTGCTTCTGTTTGCCAACAAACAACACAATCATAGACTTTTATAGAGGTCAATAAATTCATTTAATGCTTCTTCTTATACGTCTTCACTATGCAAAATTTTCACTGAAATGATTACATTTAACACTATACACTGCAAAAAGTTTGACAAATATCCAATATGTCTGCCAATTATTAAAAATTTTTAATATTTCTACAAACATTGCTTCAAATGTTTGTACAAACAGCAAACACCCCAATTAACAAAACAAAATGCTTGTACAAACGTAAAATTTTGGCATATTTGCCAAGCCATTTGTGTGGTTTAATTTGCCCTTAAGGGAAAAAGCAAAGGCTACCAATGTAGAATCCATAAACATTTGGAAGACCTGATCACGCCTTATACTATTCGCTTCAAGGACAATTAAATGCAAAGAATAAAAAATTATCTACCCCACGGCCTAAAAAAATATGGTTTACGAAAACGAATAAACCACTACCAACATAAACTAAAACACACCCATAGAAAACGTACTGACTTCGTATACAGAAAGCTAAATCAACATTCTACAATGTGCGTAACATTTGGAAATCGATCTTCCTTACCTCAAGACTAAAATACACATGTACGTAATGCGGGAAATCCATATTCCCAACAGCAAATATTGAAAGGACCGCAAGTAGCATACCTTTTTGGAGTCCTCTATACTCATTTCTAGAAGATTCACTTCTTATGATATCCTGCCTTCAGAAGTATGCCTTCTAGAAGGTATAATAAATTTCTTTTTGAAAGACCTTCCAAAATATTCAGTACACATTCGCTACTTGCTTCTTTAAGAAGGGAGAAAAAAAGTTTTTCAGTTTTTTTTATGACCTTCCTTGCTCCTTCTTCTCCTTTTTTGGGAAGGGAACGAAGTTATTTTTAAAGGGAATTTGTAAGGGCTTGCTTCCAATGACAACCTGTTTAAAAAATAAATAAGTATGAAATGCGGCGAGGAGGGCTTGTGTCTGCTAAATAAGGCTTTCTATTAGGCCTCTTGCTTTCTCATTATTGTTACCGCTGGGTAACTATATGGGTCTGCAACATGTTTCTAGCCATGAAACGATAAAACAAAAGCTACGAACTTTCTCCAGCGGTTGCCTTTGACAAATTCTTAAGATCTGATGGCATAGAATATTATTAAACGCGTAACTATAACAAATTGCTGACCAAAATTATGTAATACCGTTTTCAAATATACCGCTTTTATTGAGTCAATATTCGGTTTATTGACATAATTATCCTTCTGTTCACACATACATTATTTAGCTAACTCAATTAGCAATTTGTTTGTTGTTGTTAAAAATGTCAAATCACTTGGTTTAGTGAGTTGAGTGTTACTTAATACGCACCTGTGATAGTGTTGCATTTTAATTTTACTCAATATTTATAACAATTTCGTATTAATTGATCAAAAACTAATTTCCAATTTTGTATGATTAATTTAGCTCAATAATGGCAATTATTGCGTAAAACTCAATTAAGGTGTATGCATCTGAACACGGAAAAAGTAAGGATATACGGAGAAGAAAATATAAATAGATCGAGCACACACTCCAAAAGTCCTGCCTTAAAACTCTCGAATGGAATCCACAAGGGTCTAGAAAACTACGTTGAGACGAACAGTTCTAAAAGAAACAGGATATTTTTTTAGCGAACTGCGTTTTATAGCAATTACCATAGATAAATGGAGATTATGGCCCTAATTATGTAAAACGCAACGCCAAAGAATTACATTGAAAGCAAAAACAAAGTCTTAAATATTTTTTAAATTTGTTTGCTTTCTACAGAAATTTACATTGCCTTTTAAAATATCAAACGCCTCATAACTTGTGGCGTTAAAAATTTTAAAACGGTACATGAATGTCTATAGAAAGCAACCATAAAATAAATTACTTTGTTTTTATTTAGTACTTTCTATCAATTTTGCAAAATTTTTAGAAAATGAATCAATTCCGTCAATAAAAATTAAGAATGGAGCAGATTGAGGGTAATGAAATGACAAAATATGTAAAAAAAAAAAATTTTAAATTGAAAATTTAAATAAAATAAGTAGTGATGATTTGCGAAAAAAAGAAAGACAAATGTGCAAACGCATTAAATAGTACCAATCACAAGATTTGATATAATTTTCTTTCGCATCGCATTAGAGAGTAGTCCCTCTTGCCTTTATAAAAAAGAATCCAAAAATTGGTTTTTATGACCTCAGGATAGGATAGGACTTGGTTTTGCCGTCAGAAGAATCAAAACAATCTTTTACAACTTTTGAACTTGGCGTTGTAGTTATAAGAACCAAAATATTCTCTTAATAATCCACAATTGTCGGAATTGATTTTATCGATTTGAGATTTTTTCTAATTCTACTACAATGGGACTTGAAACTGCCATTATAAGGAATCAAATCTTCTTTTTTACATCCACACAGAGATTCTTTTAAGAATCCATACATTTTAAAAACAACATCCAAATTCTTTTTCCAGTACATAATTAAAGAATTTATTTCGACGTCTTGACTCTTATCCCCATATGCAGAAAAAGTTCACATTTGTTAACTAAGGCATAAAACCCCATTCAATTTTGCTGGGCCCGTTTTCACAACTTACCGATAGTTAAAAGTAGACTTTAACCGGCCTTATAAAAAGTGTTCTATCATTAAAACTTTACCTTAACCTTAAGTGAGCCAAAAAGTAAATTAAGGATAATACTACCTGGTAGGTTAAAATCAAGTTGTAATAATGGAACACTTTTTATACGGCCGATAAATCCAACCTTTAGCTATCGGTAAGTTGTGAAAACGGGTCTTAATGTGTTGTTTAGGTTAGGTTACGTTAGGTTGAAAGGCTGGTGTGAAGTCTCCTTCACACCCTCACCCAGAGACCAGTATGGTCCATTGTGACGCCTTAATTAGAGAAAGATATGTAAAGAAGGAAAATAGGTGAAATAAAACAGCGAAAGCACAAGTCAGAAAAGAAAGATGGATAGAAAAGAATGTTTCGGACCAGCCCCGAAAGAAATCCTGACCAACCAAATTCGACCTACGTGTGGCCAGCACCCAGCCTCCTCTCGCGCAGCCAGGCCATCCCCATTACGAATCCTATCAGACTCCCAAGTCCACAACCCGGGACATCCCCTAATTCGTTCAGGAATCTACTGCCCAGCCACCTCAGCCTGCTGCCCTGCAACCTGGGACAGTGGCACAGAAAGTGCTCAACTGTCTCTAACTCCTCAGGGTCCTCACACAACCTGCCCGATTGGTCGCGCCCAGAATCCACTCCCTGATCCTTCCAAAATAGAAGCCTATTGGAGGTCTAACCGCCTCCATACAGTTAGGGTCCTCCATCTCTGAGCCCTGTCTTGCTAACCCGTCAGCAACTTCATTGCCACCTATGTCGCAGTGACCCGGCACCCAGCACAACCTTAGCGTATACTCCCCTAAGACTTCTTCCAAAGCCCTCCTACAATCATCAACTAGCTTTGAGTTCACATAACAGCCCCTTACGGCCATAAGAGCCGCCTGGCTGTCCACATATATAGTGACCTCAGAGCCCCTGTCAATGTTGTCCCTCATAAGTTCCACGGCCCTCAATACCCCCAGAACCTCCGCCTGAAAGACACTACAGTCGTTAGGAAGCCTATATGACCTTCTGATGTCCAGATCCTCAATGTAGACTCCCGCACCCGTGCCCCTCATCTTCGAGCCATCAGTGAAAATAGCAAATCCACTAAATAATCTGCTCCTACCTGACCAGCTCTCCCTAGAAGGCACTATTACCTCCGGCGACCGCCCAAAGTCCACCCTGGCGCCCACATAATCAGTGGAGCCGGGTAGTCCCAGGCAATAGCCACAATCCTCAATCACACTCAGGATCCGTGAGTGACCCTGCGTAACATTCCCTATCAATCCTAACTCCCTCAGTCTAAGAATGCTCCTGGCCGCCATTCCCATCACATACTGCTCAATAGGCAGAAGATGTAGAATGACGTCCAGGGCAGCCTGAGGAGTACTTCTCATGGCACCTGTCATGCCAATTGAAGCGCACCTCTGAGCCCTAGAAAGAAGGTTCCTACGACTAGCAAATCCCAATGACTCCCACCAAACACAGCATCCATACGTAAGAATGGGTCTAACCACCGAAGTGTACAGCCATCCCACTACTGACGGCCGGAGTCCCCAGCTCCTACCTATCGATGATCTGCAAGCATAGTAGGCATTGAGACCCCTCTTAAGTCTCTCCTGAGTATTTCTTCCCCATGACAGCTTGCTGTCATTGCACAATCAGACAATCTAAGCTCCAGTCCTCCCAGTACCGGTAGCCTGAAATTCTCCACCTTGTACCTCCTAGTGAAAAGAACCAACTCCGTCTTCTCCGGATTAACTCCCAATCCCTTATCATTAGCCCATGCCGATAGTTCGCCCAGCGCCCCTTGCATGATGTCGCTTATTGTCGGCAGAAACTTGCCCGACACCAATATAACTACATCATCCGCGTAGGCCACGACCTTCTGACCCATTCTGTCAAAACGTCTCAGAACGACATTGACGGCCAAGAGCCACAATAAGGGAGAGAGAACTCCCCCCTGTGGGGTCCCCCTAGTCACCGATTTTCTTAAGCGTTCGCTTCCCCAGTCAGAGTGAATAACTCTGCTGTTAAGCATAATAGTTATCCATTCGACCAAGAACAGCGGAACTCCTAGGTCAACCAGTGCCTGCCTGATAGCCTCTATCCTCAAATTGTTAAAGGCGCCCTCTATATCCAGGAATGCCGCCAAGGTGTATTCCTTGTGATGTTTAACTAATGTGCATTTTAGGTCTTTGTTGTTATTTAAATTTGTTTGCAGCTCATTATTATTATTTTTTTCTTTTACAAAAAAAAATTCGCTATTCCTTTCAGGTTCATCGATGAATCCGATACAAAAGTTGACAAAAACCAAATCTGCAAATATCCATCACTCATTGCCAATCGTTGGTTGGCCATACGCCTTGAAATGGTTGGTAATTTGATTATTCTTTTTGCCTCATTGTTTGCCGTTTTGGGTGGTCAAACAAATCCCGGTTTGGTTGGTCTCTCCGTAAGTTATGCCCTTCAAGTTACACAAACTTTGAATTGGTTGGTGCGCATGTCATCGGATATTGAAACAAATATTGTGGCGGTAGAACGTATAAAGGAATATGGCGAGACTAAACAGGAGGCACCTTGGGAATTGGAAAATTCAAGAGTACCCAGAAATTGGCCCATCGAGGGTAATGTTGTATTTGAGAATTTCAAAGTACGTTATCGTGAAGGTCTGGATTTGGTATTGCGTGGTATAAGTTTCAAGATTGTCGGTGGTGAAAAAGTTGGTATTGTGGGACGTACTGGTGCTGGTAAATCCAGTTTAACGTTATCTTTGTTCCGGTAAGTACAAATTAAGGGTTAAAAACAGTGATGGGCATTTTCGTAATATTCAATAACCCAAGCGCTTGGGCAATAAAATTCTGTTTGCGTAATGTAAACTCACGTACAATTTAAAAAAAAAACGTAAACATTTTGTTTTCCTGGTTTTGCTTTTTTCTTATTTCGTTAAGCAAATCAGGCAAATGGATTGCTAATTTACCCATACAAATGTATATTATTTATGTTGCCCACCACTGGTATATACCGACTAAAATATTTTAAATTTCGGTTGGTAATTTAGGCTTTTTAAATGTAGAACTTTTTTAAAACTTTTTTTTATTATACATATGTATATTTCAGTATTATTGAAGCTGCTGGTGGTCGTATTCTTATCGATGATGTTGATATTGCAACTTTGGGTTTACATATGTTACGATCCCGTTTAACTATCATACCCCAAGATCCCGTCCTTTTCTCCGGTTCGTTGCGTATTAATTTGGATCCTTTTGAAGTTAAAAGTGACGGTGAAATTTGGAAAGCTTTAGAATTGTCTCACTTAAAGGCATTTGTTAAAACTTTACCAGCTGGCTTAAATCATGAAATTTCTGAAGGAGGTGAAAATTTGTCTGTTGGCCAACGTCAGTTAGTATGTTTGGCACGTGCCTTATTACGTAAAACGAAAGTATTAGTATTGGATGAAGCTACAGCTGCAGTGGATTTAGAAACCGATGATTTAATTCAGGTAAGATGAAATAATTGGCATTATTATGACTGTCGTTAGCGTAGTCGAAAACAAGTCGTATTTAGAATTTCTATTTTTGTTGTCGTAACCCTGCAAATAATACGATTAAGCCATACACGCATGTAAAATATAGCCCATAAGGGAGTAGGAGTATTCCAAAGGTAAACAAAATTTATTCAAAAACAATGTCTATTCAACATTAGGATGTCCTAGGGCTGGCCCATATAACCCAGCTCTGCATTACAACGAAGTCTTAAAACTACTCCATGGTATACTCCAGAGAATTTGTTTTGAAATCGGTTAAAAACGAAAATGTGTCGTTTGACTACAAACTCTTTTTTAACAATAACATGGTCCATAATTGCATTACATTGGACCATGTTGTTCAATATTATTTGCAGGGAAACGACATAAATATGAAATTTGAATGATATCGGAAAAAATTTCAAACGACTATAACTTCGATCGCGACAACGACTTTCGAAATAAGGCTGGATAGTTTTTAAAGCATTTCATTTGTTAATTGAAATGTGAGATCACCTGAATCAAAATTTGAATTTGGAAAATAAACGGTTTTTCCCACAATCACTTTTTCTGCAGTTTTTTTTTGGAAATCATAGCATTCATTAAACAACATCGTATTAAACAATTACTAATTTAAAAGATTTTGTTTTTCGTGCTTGATTCCCAAAATCTTTTAAATTAAATTAATTTTTGAATCCCAAGAAAAACATTGATAAAAATTTGTTTATTCCCACGAAATTACTTTGATATTAAACAATTTGTATTCATAATTGGGCTGATAATAATAAATTTCTGTTGTTGCATATTTGCTGAAAAAGTGAGGGGAAGACTTTTGCGAGTTTGCAGCAACCCGCTGCCGGAGACATGCAAAAATACTATTTTAACAATTTTATTTACTTCCATCTATGCAAAAAATCTAAAATCTATAAAAAAAACTAAGCTTTTAACAACTTTATGTATTTCCAATAAAAAAACAAGAGCTGTAAACTGCTTGGTTTGTTTTCAATACAAACCCGATAATATTGGTTTCTGTGACAGCTAACACCAACACTAATTTTAGTTCGAACAAAAAACCGACAAAATTGGATTTAATGACACCTACGTATTTTTTGTCGGTTTCAAATCCAATTCCAATAAAATTGATTTCTATGAAGCCTCTGAATGTTTTATAATTTTCAGATATAAAGGCAAATCCTGAACTATTCTATGTAACTTGAGTAAGAAGGTATCAAAGATTCGGCACAGCCCAATATAACACTTTTTCTTGTTTTATTTAATTTTTTTTTAACCTTTTTGTCTTTTTGTTTTGTATTTTATTTGCAGAAAACCATTCGCTCCGAATTTAAGGATTGTACCGTCCTCACAATCGCCCATCGTTTAAATACGATTTTGGATTCCGATAAAGTTATTGTTTTGGATAAGGGGGAAATTTCAGAATTTGATTCACCTGAAAATCTGTTAAATAATCCACAATCTGCCTTCTATAGTATGGCAAAGGATGCCAATTTAGTGTAATTTTTTTATAATAATTCTTTTTTATATATTCTTTTTTTTTTTGTTTTGTTTATTTCTATTTTTTTATTTACTTGGAAAATTCCTTTCTAACAAGCTACCGAAAAAAAAATCCCATTGAAAAATTACATAAAAAAGCATGCTAAAAACAAAAGAAAAGTTTAGTAAAGTTATGTTCACACTTAACAAATATTTGACGAAAAAAATACAAAAAATCATGACCACTTAATTGATCTAAGTTAAAATTTAATTTAACAAATTTTTGTTGATTTCTAAAAAAAATAATATATATGTACTTATAAATGATTAACTGTTAAATTCTTTTTGATCTAAGTCTGGGTGCACATGATGAAAGTTTTCTCTCAGAAAGTCTAAAGGTCCAACTATAATATACTTAAGTTGACTAAAGCAACTGTATGAATACATGTAAGGAAACTTTTTGTTAAGTTTAATGAATCTGTCATTTGCTTAAGCAAACTGCGAAACAGATCGCACTTTCCGTACGGAATCAAATGATTTTTGATTTTGATGTGGTTTTTTTAAATGTATTTAAGAAACATTTTGTTAATTTTTGACAGAAGCTTATGTACGTTATAGTTGGGCCTTTAGTTTACTGGTTAGAGATGAAGAGAAAATGCTATTGTTTTCGCCCCTCTCATTAATAAACTCAGATTTTCTGTATAAATACTTTCATAGTGTTAACCCAGTCTTACAGTCAATTACACCAAGTTCAGTTATAATTTACTATAAGTTATTACTGTTATAAACATATTGTTAACTGGAACGTTATTCAAAATTGAACAAGAGTTCAATACAAATATGTAGTGATAACGTGTTAGGCGCCAAATGTTTGTAAAGTGTGACGAAAACTTAAGTTACACGATAAATACAAAACAAATCACAAACATTTTAGCTCATTTTAATGTTTTTGCTTTATGTTGAAATAAAAAGAAATGCATTAGGAAAATTTTAACTGTAACTACATTTCACCATAAATTGTTTATTAGTATGAGTTCAAAACTTTTTGTTAAAGTTGTGCAAACAATTTGTTGGATTTGCAAATTGAGGTTATGTTGCATTTGAATTATAAATTAATGTTTTTTTTTATGTTTTCGTCGCATTTATTCGATTTTTACTAATGGTTGATAAAAAAAACATATCATTAGTTTAAAGCTGTTAAGTTTTTGTGAATTTTAAGCTTTTTCCAGTATCGTTTTAAAAATTTTTTTTTTATTTCTTATTATAATAAATAAAGGGCTTAGATAAAAACAAAGCTGTTTTGTGCAAAAGAATTGTAAGAAATTGTAACTGCCGTAAATATTCAGCCCAATTATGAATACGAATTCCCCGGGAGTTTGTTCCCTTTCCCCATTTTTACAATTGCATTTACATAGGAAAAATGGGAAAAGAGAGAAAACTCCCGGGGAATTTTTATTCATGATTGGGCTGATTAAGTACTTAACATTTCTATTTTTTAATATGGTTTTTTTTAGAGAACATTTTTATATACTTTCAATTATTGTTAAATAGAGCTAGACTTTGTTTTTCTCTAACTCCTTTAAAATTTGGTTTGTCTTGTTAAATACATACATTCTTTAATGGAATTTATTTTAGAACTTTAATATAATTTTTTCACTTTGTTTTTTTCGTTAAAAGTCGTAAACGTTTTACCAGCCCTTCTGAAAGTACTGTCTTATCTTAATTTTCAATTCAACTTTAAACAAATCAAGTTAAAAGAATTTTCTACAACATTATGAAATTTAACTTTTTTTAATAGGAACATTTTATAATTAAAAAAAAAAAATAGAAAAACAAATTTTAGCTTAATTGCCTGTTCATCTATTGCCGAACGAAGACTTCACTCGCTGAACTTACATTTTAAACAAAATCAAATTATAAAATATTGTTTTTGTCTTACATGTAAGTTAAGCTAACGAAATCTTCGTTCAAAATCAATGAACAGGCCATAAATGTTTGTAAATGCTACCTCAAACAGAAATATGTAAAAAAAGAAATGGTGAATACCTGGTGATATGTACATATCACTAGGAGTAAAATAAACTACAAACAGGGAATTGAGATTGAAACCAAATCGTGAAAAATGGATTAAAGTATGGGTCCTGGGTCATGTTAAAATGTAAAACAAAACTTGAAAGTTAATATTTTAAAAGTTATTGTATAAATATTTTAAGATATTGATCATTCCATCTTATATTTAGAAAAAAAGACGTTGTGAAAACCTAATAGCAGTCAAAAGTCAGGGGTCTAATCACCGCATTCGATATCGAATAAATTATTATATCGAATAAACTATCGTATCGAGTAAACTATCGTATTTCTCTTCATAAGACAGACGACACTAACGTATCGAATAAAAACTCGGAAGATGTTATATCTTTGGTTAGTCGATATCGATTGCCAGCATTTGAAATTACGATACATTTCATTCGATATCAAATGTCATGATACCACAATAAAATATTTCGATAAATTTTGCCCGATATCATATGCGGTGATTATATCCCAGTACTACTTCCAACAAAAAAAGTATATTCAGTTTGATCAACGAAATTTTATTTGCCAATCTCTTCAGATTTTAAGAGAGTGTATAAAAAAAGGCTGAAATATCTCTTATATTTTTTGTTTATTAACTGCCCATATTTAAATTAATTAAGTGAAATAAAAAGTTAAATTCTTAAGTTAAACCATTGTAAAAGGTGATTTAAGCATTAAAAAAGTTTATAATTTTAAAACAGTAGTATGTGCGCTTCACACAAACTATGACAGTAACGTTCGTATCTGTCAAGCAGAAGAAGCCTTGCAGATATAACAACATAAGAACGAAAGCAAGTTAAGGGCTGACTTCATAAACGCAGTATTGCATTTCATCACTAAAAACAAATGCGTTGACAAAGAGTCACAAACAAAAACAATGCACAAATTTCTCAATGGTTGTTCATCAGCAAATACGGTTACGATAAGTTTTTATAAAATTTCTAATTTCTTTATAAATACAACTCTGCTATCGTTTCGAACAAACCAATTCGAAAACCGTAATACACAATACAAATTTTTTGAACTCGTTAATTATTTCTGTCGAATCGAAGTACATATGTACGCATAAACAACCTCTTGTTTTCAAAACAATTTTAAATGCCAAAAAAAAAACTGCTGCTGTATTCAACTTAAAACTTCAAATGTTCGAAGTTGTTCGAAACTGAATTCAATTTTAGTAGAACTAAAACTCCTAAATACTTTCTTCAAAAAAAAAAAATCAAATTTTTGCTGGCTTAAGAAAAAACTTTTTTTTAAACTTGATTCAAGTGCAAAATTACTAAACTTAAGAATTTACATTTTTTAATTCAAAATATTATTTTAAACGATTTGGTTTTACAAGTAAATTTTCATAAAAAAAAATACAAGTGTGTATTAAATTTATGTTGTTTCAAAAAATTGAATTAATAAAACTCAATTAGAAACTAAATATGTAGCAGTAAAACGAAATTAAAAACATTTACTTAACAAAATTAAAAACAAATTTACTTAAAGCAACATATTTAAACGAAAAACAAATACTTAACTATGCTAATATAGTTTTATATAAAAAATTACTTAATTTTTTCTATCTATAAGTATATAATTTAATAATGTATTTAGATAACAAATTTATATAAATATTTTTATAAAAGAAAGTAATTTGAACAAAAAACAAAGGTAATCTTATGTGTAATAATAATCCCCCGTGATTAGTAATTTTTTTTAAATAATTTTAAAATGAAAAATGTTAAATATTAAAAAAAATGTTTTATAGTTAAAGTTAAAAAAAAGCAAAAAACCAATAACTATAAACTCTATCTACTTATTTACACTCGTGTGTTCAATCTGCTCTAAATTTAGTCAATTTTTTTTTTAAATTTATTTTTTTTTAGCAAAACTTAATAGAACACAAATTTATGATGATAAATGCAATCAATTATAAATATGTATCACATATTCGAAAAGTTAGTTTTATTGGTAATTTTGTTAAATGAAGTTAAGAATTTATTTAAGTCTGTACATCTGATCAACTCTATTTTTTGTAATATTAAAAATTTACAAATAAAAATTAAACAAACTTAAAGAGGAATCTTATGTCTAGTTTTTTTTTTTATTTTAATTTGAATTAGAGTTTCTATGCGGTAAAAATCTCACTGGAATTTTTTATTTATTGGTTCCTCTAAAGAGAGTCAACTCGAAATTTTTAAATTTTAAATTTCTGCAAGAAATCGATACACAGTAGTCATATCTAAGCACTGTAAAAATCTAAGTTAAATTTTTCCGGTATTTTGCCAAATAATTGAATTACCCTGCAGCCACACGATCAAGTTTTTCTTGTAGCTTTTACATAGTGCCGGTTCACACACGTCAAGTTTGTCTCGTCAAGTCTTGAGTTTTTAGGAGAGAGGGGAAAAGAAATGGCCTTCTCTTTTCCCTTCTCTAGTATCTAAACGTTTAATTGAAATATTTAATAAGTTTTCATTTAAAAAAAAATAATCGATGCTGAATATGGATGTTTTTGCTGAACCATATCGCAGATCCATCAATATTTTAAAATGGATCGCGATCCAAATATCACGATATTTATTGAACGTGTAGCAGTGCCCTAAGAGTGTTGCCCAAAATGAAAACTTTTTGGTAAAATAAGCTTTGATTTACACCTTGAATTATTTTTGTACCGTAGCAGTGTCGCTAACCATTCAAAAAGCTTTTGACACAGCTTGCCATAAGGGAATAATTTATAAATTGGTTGGCCTAGGAGTGGATCCATATTTACTAAAGATGTTCCTTAGCTACTTTTCTGGACTGGCATTCTGCATTCAGATTAATGATTCTGGTTCCAGTTTAGGAAACGTCAGCAGTGGCGTCCCCTAAGGTAGAGTGTTAGCTCCCCTCCTCTTCAATTTATACCTACATGATTTCCCGCACTAATTGACAGATTCGAAGGCATTACTGCTAAATCTGTAGCAATTTGCATTAGAAACGCTTCTGGTAAATTCCCGCGATATGTATGTAGTTCCTGAAAGCAAACGCCTTGGGCTATCCCTCAATGGAACAGAAATACCCTTCAGAAGTAGTATCAAGAACCTGGGAGTTTCATTTAACAAATTGCTGAAATTTAATGAACATGGCAGAGCTGTTTTAGCCAAATGTCAGAGAATTTGTGATATGTTCTCAAGATTACTGAGTAGCAGATATCTTCCACAAAATACAAAATTGCTTATACACAAAGTGACAATTAGATCAGTTTTGGCCTATGCCTTCCCAATGTGGTTCACTATTTCGCCAGTGGTTGTAAAAAAAAATAGAGACCTTTGAAAGAAGTGTACTTAGAAGGTGCATTGGCAAAAACTTCAGTTCCCATACCAAACGTTTCTCCAACAATGACATCTATAGCAATTCTGCAGTGGTACCATTTTGTCAATATGCATTCTCCCTACAAAGAAAGTTTGTAGATAAACTAGACGAACATGACAACATTCTTATGAATGAGATTTACTACTTAGAACATGAATTAATTGGTCAGACTCCAATTATATGTCCCCACTCGGGGTCTTAGCGGAGGGCACTACAATGCGTCATCAACTAGACTCCTCCAATTTACCAGATATTTAACCCGAAAATTGTATGAGGTGCCCATGTGTTATTGTAAAAAAACTTGATTTTTTTAAAACAAACCAGCAATTTACGAAAACGATCTTTAAATTTGGTTCTGCTTTTCGATCCAATATTTTCAATTATTTTACAAAGACGTACTGCGAATTTTAAATTCGATTTAATGCCTTTAAATTGCGTAAATACAACATTAAATTTTTTAAAATGTTTTTGTTATGGCAGAATGATAAATAAATAATTAAAATAAAAAAAAAATTATAATATACTTTTTATTTCTCTTTATCATTTAAATTTATTTATTTTTTAAAAATTTGATTTTCAATTAAATCAAACGACTTAATAGTGGTTCAAAACATTTATAAATTACAATACAAATAAAGGCGGCGGAATTGTTTTGGAAATGAAATTTAAAATAATGAGAAAAAATAAATCTAAGAGGCTAAACTAAAACAAAGGGAAGTTTAATTCATAAGTAATTGTGCCATTAAATTATTATCATCAGCTGTAGAAGAGGAGGCAGCATGCAGGCCCGGCCCACTTTCTAAAAATTCACGTAGTTCATTTTCCAAATCACCACCAGCGGTAGTTGAAACATCTTCATCTATATCCATCGCTATTGAAGAAGTTAAATTCTGGCTGGCATCTTGTGATGCTGCCGTAGAAGTACCAGATGAAGTGGATGGAAGGGTCGGAGGGAAGGGGATATTAGGCATTGAAACGGGTTGCTGTATGAGAGCGGGCACTTGTAATCGTTGTTGGGGTTCTGGTGGCGGAGGTAGACCAACTGTAAAATAAAAAGTCTCATAAGCAAAAATGCTTAAAATTTAGTTTTAGTCAGCGCTTACCAAATGATAATCCCATAGCTTTTCTTATGGCGTAAGGATCTGTTACCGCTGAAGGTGGTAGTTTTTTAACTACATCTGTAAGCTGCTGTGTTATTTGCTGGGCCAACTGTGTTTCCTCTTGTGAAGGCGGCTGCACTAAACCCAAATGATGTGGCAATGGCTGAGAGAGACGGTCATGTTGGGTATTTCTAAGCTTGTCAATTAAATTCAAATTATTGCTCAAATGTTCCTGCAGTCTTCGTGTCAATTCGAAATTCTTCATTTCCTTTTCAATGTCATCCAAAAATTCCACTTGAATGCCTAAATCATTTAATGTACGCAGACGATTAAAGTCAATACGAGTATTTTTATATTTTTCGTATTCTCTCTCAATTTCTGCTCTTGTTTCCTGGCTGGCCGAACTATCTACAATTGGGCCTGTGTTATTGAAACATTTGAGTGCTTCTTGCTGCTCGTAATTTTGTACTTGTAAATCGTATAGATCTTGTATGCCCTTGGAATGTTCACCATTAGTTAATATATCTAGAAGGCCATTAGCCAACATCGTCGCATAAGTGGAATCTTTGGTAAATTGTAAAATACTTTCAGCATATTCGGTACTAGTAGCATCACCATACGTTTCTAATACCAATTGGGTCTCGTCTTTGTTCAGAGTGGAGAATCGAGAATCGAATGTGGGAGCAAAAGAGGAAAAAGGGCCGTAGTTTAAGGGTTTCACTAGTTTGGCTTCATTACGTTTGTCTTCACGATAACCCTGTACTTGACCCGAACCTGTCTTAAGTTTTCCCACTAAATCCCCCAGAGATATAACTTTTTCGGGGCCTTCATTTTCATCTTTTGTTAGTAAATTCAAGGAGGTAGTACCATCTTTATTTTGTCTAAGAAACCCCATTTTATGGGCCCTTTCCTTGGCTGATAAACGTTTTTTAGCTGCCTGAGCTGCACCTTGTACTTGAGCTAAAATCTCTTCTGAAGTTAAATCATCCACATAAGCTTCAAAACGTGTTTTGGGTTGATTTTCCAAACGTATAGCTTTGCGCTTTCTGCCCTCCTCAAGTTGGGCCGGTTTCATTGGTTCTTCTGTGCCCGTTGATGCTCCCTCGTCGGCCGAGTCGGCCATGGCATGATGATCATAGGCTGGCAAATCACCATGATTTTGTACTAATTCAAAACCCAACTCCTTGGCCGTCAACTCACGCATGTAACCCGACAAGGGTTTAAGACTTCTCATCAAACTGTCTGGTGCTAAATGTTTCATTCCAACCTGAAGTAGACGTTTGGCTGCTTTATGATAAACAGTGTCCACATGATTGTAACGTATAGCATTTACGCACATTAAACGAAAATCATCGGTAAACTCCGTTAAGGTACTGTACTCATTATCATCTATTTTCTGGCGTATTGTCGAAAAATCCATTGGTTTTCCTATGATTTTAGAATAGCCGGGTGCAATATCATCGGTAACAGGCCAGGCAAAAAACTGATGAGGATCTCGTTTTTCCAAAATACGCAACAAATGTTCAAGTAATTTGTTTAAAGGTGATTTTTGTTGTTTTAGTTTAAGCACACATGTACGAGGCTCTCGTCCTGAATCACTTGATGATCCTGGCGTTTTTGGTGCTTCTAATTGTTTGGGCGTTAGGGCTGCTAAAGAACATGCACCACCTGGTGTTGATGCTGGCGTTGAAAGTGAAGGAGATGGTATCATCAACTAGAAAGTTAGGAGACGAATGAAAAAAGCAGGCATCGCAATGTAAATATTCAAGCTTTTTTTGAATAAAATTGTAAGAAATTATCCAATTATAAAGTAAAATATGTACATTAGAGCGCACCACTTTGCCGTACACCCTCCAATATAAAGTATTTTTGCAAGGTTTTGAAAAAAAAATTTTTTTTTTGTTGAACGTATAGGCCTTTTTACATTTTTCTTTATATCTTATGCATTTACAGTCCAATCTTAAAGTATGATATATCAATGTTTTAATAGAAAATATACTTTAATGTATAATTGCCACCACAAATGATTGCAAGTCAGGTGATGGCAGATAGTTTTTCAGTACAAAAAAGAACACGTTCTAAGCACAGGAGCCGAACTCTTGTCTCCGGCACCATTAATTTTACTTCTAAATTTTATACGAATCACTATGAATACGGTTAAAGTGAACGTATTCCCAAAAATAATATTTTATACAAACGTTTATAAAGAATTCTTCAAAACACATCTTGAATTCTGTATATTTCTTAATTAAGAATTACGTCTACATTGGTATTATGGTTGTAAAATTTACATTGTACGCACCTATATTTTCCAACAAATTTGTATATTGAGCTTTAATTTATTAGAACATTGAATTTTGAATATTGAATTTAGTTAATTAATTTTAGTTAATTTTATTGATTTTGAATTGGTGAATTATTAATGCCTAATTGAAGTAATACAACGGTGTTAGTTGCAAAATTGGACAAGCCGGGCAACATGGCGTACGCTGAATCCAATGGTGCTAACCGTTTTTTAGGTTAGCTCTTGTTTTCGAGATGTACCGTTATTTCGAAAATGGAAGAGGTTGCACAATATATATTCCCGAAACTCGAAAACGTTTTTTTCTAATGTAAGCAGTTGTTTTAGAAACAATATTTTTTATATAAAAATTTCGAAATTTTTGTTTTTTAAAAATTCATTAAAAATTGGCAAATGCAGCTAGGCTTTTAATTTTTTGCAGCCATATAAAAGCTGCAAACAAAACAAGCCATAAATGGTAAAAATCTGTTAGCAACTTTTGATTTTATTCACAAGTCTTAAAATTTCAATTAATTTAAGAATTTCATAAAACGCAATATTTGTATGGGAGCCCCCTAAAAAGTGGGAATAAAAGGCAAGTATGTCTTGAGAAAATGTGAGGGACACAAAATTAATTGTGGTAGGTAATACATTATATGACACTAAGGGCGACTCCTGGTCATTTATGGGACTTTTCTTCAATATAATTCTAGTCTGCCATGAACATTTTGTGATTAAAATGAAAAATAAATTGGGATTGGTCATACATTTGACCCATCTAGGACATCCTAGGCGCTGCAGAGGCCAACTTTCATTAAACGGCCATATTTGTATGTTTGAAATTCTTAAATTTGGCTGCTGCAGTGCCTATTATGCTCCTAGATTGCGGAATTTCGGGGGGTTTTTTTTAGTAATTTCAATAAACTAAACCGTTTTTGAGTTACGCGAATTTATGTTATGCAACCTCCTCCATTTTCGAAATGACGGTACATCTCGAAAACAAAAGCTAACATAAAAAACAAATGGATTCGGCGTACCCGAATTATGTTAAAACGCCAAGTGCCCCAGCTTGTATAAAAAAAGTTTTAATTTCGAGCACAGTGTAATTATTGGAATTAAATTTCTTTAAGTGTATTATTTAGTACTCGCTTAAATTGAGCTATAAAACTTATCCAAACTTCGGTTTGAATAAAAGACCGAGGTTGCATTAGTTTGAAAACTAATTTTGCACTTCACTTTTCATTTGGCTCTGCAATTTGGCCGTCGACTCGCTCTGCTATCAAACTTCTTTTTTCAATTATTTTATAAATCAAAAATATTCAGTGGTCTTAAGTTTTGAATAAAATTCCAAAATTTTTCAAAACTGCCACAAATTCCTCATAAAATGTGTATGTATTCGATATATCAATGTTTTGGCTCAAGATTTTTTCCCTTATAGCCTTTTTACACTGATCAACATCTAACATCTGCTATTAATTTGCAGAGATTTTAACATCTTTTCATAAGAAATACCTAGGGCTAAAAACCAACATCTTTAAAATATGTTCCTATCTTAATTTATTCCATTTTACATCTTTCGATTATTTGAGTGTCATCTCTAGAAAATTGGCAACAAGTTCTATTTTATTATGGCATCACTGCCAAAAAGATGTTTGTTTTGAAAGAAGTGTTACCATTTGTCAAGTTTTCTCTTTCTGTTTGGGATTTTATTAAATAAATAGTTTAATCACAAACCCTGTTTTAACGTAACGTAAAATTTCCTTCTTTATTATTTGCCTTTTTTATTAAAATTTTGAGCTTTGAGTTTGTGTAAAGTTACCGAAGCTACCCAGCCAGCAAAATACTCCGACGTTGTCTGAATTAGACTTTTCTTGCAAAAGTCTGACTTCATTCTTAGAGACTTCGTTCAGATTTCTGTCAGACATTGAAAATGCCAGAAAATGCATTACATACTGCTGTTATCTAATAGTTGTATAAATTTTCTTTACAATTTACTTTATTGCTAGCCAAAGGATAGCTAAAGTAGGCCTCGTAACAGAAATATACAAACAACAATTCTGATAGTGCATACAAAATATTCCTGGAAAATATTAAAAGAATAAGACTATTAAAGTATAAAAGCTTTTGAAGATTGTAATTTGACTTAGAGTACACATTCGAATAATATGAATATTAATATAATAAATGTTACTCAACATGAGAAATAAATTCCCAGATTCTATTTTTTATATTTTTAAACAAATTGAACTACAAATACATTTTTGTGTTTTATTTTTTAACTTTTGGCACTTTTGTAGAAAAAGCATTTTGTGTTTTTAAAATATTTTTTTTTTTTCAATGTGAACATTGTAAACGAGTGTTTCACATTTTCTACATCTTTGATGGTAGATGTTGATCAGTGTAAAAAGCCTATTAGGGACCATTGACCTCAAGTATCTTAGAAAATTAAAGCTCGCAAGAGACTATTAAACTTTTGCTTAGTATTTCTAAAATTCCTTCAAAACAGTCGGCAGTCTGGGATTTTTCAGAGGCGGTGCAGCCACAAATCATTAAAATCCTACAACTGTAGATTTTATTCACATAAGATAACATTTCTGTCTTACCTCTGATAATGGTTTTGTTGGACTAATACTGCCAATGCTAGCTGTTGGACTCGGTGGCACAGTAGCACTTCCTGACAGAACACATGCACCACCAACAGCAGTACTGGTTAAAGGACCCAAGGAAGTACTTTGCATAGATGACGATACCGGTGAGCCAATAATTGAATCCTCAGTTTTAATAGGTACAATTGGCTTTGAAACAGGCCTACACGATGGCGAATTATCGGTTGTCATATTTGCATAGAATAAAATATTCTCCGGCAAAGGTTGTGAATTATCATCATCCATAAAACTGAAACCGTCTTGACTACTATCACCGTCAGCGGTCAAAGCAATATTTGAAGGCGGCCCAGCCGCCATAATTTTAGGACTACGTTGTATTTGAAATGAAGAACAGCCAGGTAATGATTGTGAATCTTGACTTGCGTTTAACGTCAAATCTTCTATTTGTTCTACTGAAGAAGCTTCTCGCCTTGGGCTTTCACTAACATAACGTTCACTTTTGTCACGTTTCTTTTCCTTGTGATGTTTATGTTTCTTCTCGCGATCTTTTTTCTTCTTCTTTTTCTTAGATTTCTTATGCTTCTCGCGGTATTCCTCCAAATCTTCCAGCATCAAGGGACTACTACACATAGCCTCCGCTGCGGTGGGAGGACCTGCTACAGTGGATGTTAGAGAGCAACCATCGCCAGAATATTCTGGTGTATTATTGGGACCCACTTTTAAAATTAACTTTAAGCCTCTTTGGAGATTCGAAGGATCCGTATTGTGGCTGTATTCTATCAAATGGAAAGCAAACAAAAAATTTGGCAATTTCATATTCTGCAAAGTTGTCTTACATTTTCTACTTACCTTCATATTTTTCCCGCCTTTCCAATTTGTGTTTCTTATGTTTTTTTGAGGAACCCATTTTGTTGGTAAGATTTTTAAATGTTAATTATATTTATTTCTATTATTATTTAATATGTTATGAAAATTTGTAAATTTTACAAAGCAAGCAATGAAATGACGCTCATACCGCTTTCTCACACTGTTGCTTGTAAATGGTAAGAAAAGTAAAATTGTTTTAATACCAAAAATCATAACCATGACCAGGGCAGCCAGATAAATCTTTTATTCTCCCCAAAATATCCCCTCTAAAATTTAAAAACTACAAAAAATCCCTTTAAAGAGAATAATATTTTTCACCGGTTAATGTTTGGTGGATTATTTTTGTTAATTATATATTTTTATCTTAGAAAGATGCATTTTGATATTCATATTTACATACTTAAGTGGTACATCGTCAACTCGTTGTTGGTTTGGCGCATATGCCAAAAAGTCGTAGTGGAAAAAAACAACATTAGAGATTTTCATGAAGTTTTTTGAAGATATACCCAATATAAATTTTTGCATTTTCGCTACTGCTTCTGGCATATGTTTGAAGAAAAATTAGCATGTTTTTGAATGTCCATTAATGAACATAGAAGTTAGTGGTATTTAATTGAAAGTAAAAATTATTGTTTTGTGCCGCATACGTCTCTTTTCTAAATTTATTTAAAAAAGTGGATTTTTGTACTGCATAAGTTTACTTAATGCTGTGTATTGATTTGTTGACATTTTATTTCGCTTTTGCTTTAATTACTTTTTTTACGGCAATGAAGCAAAGCATGAGTTAAATTTGTTTTCTGGATGCCATTTTGCTTTGGTTTTGATTTAACTACATACTTTTTTCTTACGGAAATGAAGCAAAGCAAGAGTTAAATTTATTTTGTACGTTTTTGTATGAGCAATTTTCTACACTCACCAAGCAGTGGCATGTAAAACAAAACAATACTTTATTACCTTTAAAATAGTCGATATGGAGCAAAATTAATGCTTAATTAAGACGGAAAATAAAAGAAATATGTATTAAAAATCAATTATATTTTCGGTTCCAAATCGTTTCGTTTTTAAAATCAATTTCCATCACATACATACCTGATAAACACAACCAATAAAATGGTAAATATATGTGTCAACTCATCTATAGTATTTATGGACATTAGTTTAAAATTAGTTTTATTTTTTTATATGACCATATTTACATTATGCAATTAACGCCGCAACTTTCGCATGCAATTTTTTGTTTGTTAGCGAGAGGAGTTGGGAAGAAAACGGGGTTGAAAAAAAGGCTTGAAAAAAATTTTAATGTAAATGTGAAAAGAGTTTCGTAGCAACTACTTTAAAAGAAAATAGGAAAAAAATTCGACGTTAATTGCATAGTCTAAATGCGGTATATGTATGTAAAAAGAAAAACTACAAATTTAAAAGAATTTCTCAAATCTTATTTGTTTAATATTCCCAATGCCAACCCCAAATCAAAATTGTTAATCCTTTTTAACACAGGGTCTCCACGTGAGATAAGATATAAGATTTTTATATCAGCAAACGTTAAATTCAATCGCAGAGAGCATTATCTTACGTGTAGACTCTCAAATAGTGTTAATATTAATATTATAATAAATATTATGAGACAGTTGTTATGAGAAATCTTATAACAACCATCTTATAAGATGAGCTGTCAAAAATACACATACATACATACATATAAAACAAAAAAAAAGACGCATTCATTAAATTGTTTAATATTTTAGTGCAAATAGTGAAAATCTTGTAATAAATGTTTAAAAAACAATATTTTTAACTAAAAAAATAGAAAAAACTAAAAAAAATAATAAAAACGACACCAGTTTACTGTACGAGAATCATTCGATTATGAAATCTTCTAACATACGTGTTCCCCTTGTTTACACCGAGTCTACAACTGACATGAAATGCTGTTAAAACATGATGTTTAGACTCCATGTTGAATTTTTAATATGTTAATGGTGGAGTATAGTACTCATGTTAATGTTAAGAAATTTCATTATTTTTTGATTGTCGTCGAAGCATATTCCAAACAATAGTGTGTGTGAAATGAAAAAAAGCAACAAAATGACTTCTGTCAAGCTTAAACGTCATTTTATGTTATAAAAGAGTTGTTAAAACACATGGCTTAACAGCCGTGTTAAAACATGAGAAAACTGTAACATGATGAGTCTATACTTAACACTAACATCATGTTAGTGTTAATGTTAAGCATTTCATGTCTGTTGTAGACTACATGTTAAGATTAAGATTAACATGAAGAAATTTATTCTCTCATTCTGCCGACGTTCTCTCACATATTATATCAGATATTATCTCAGGTGAAGACCCCATGTTACAGAGTTTTCCTGAATTTAAGGGTTAAAACCCTAAATCTGGCAGCCCTGACGCTGTCCGCTTACTCGGTGCTGCCAATGTACAAAAAAATTAAATTAAAATTAAATTTGGATTCGTAAACAGTGTGACCATTTTGGTATTTTTGAAGCTATGTTTTGCATACACACAGAAAAATAATCTAGGATATTTTACCAAGGCGTGCATTGGTAATTTATTTTTATATGAAAACAAAAAACTTGGTATAATTATCTAAAATAGTTGGTATATAAGTATTGCCTACAATTTTGTTGACATTTCTAATAGAGTAGGATATCTTCTTCGATTTTTTTAATACATGAAGTTTTATTTTATTGTCATTTGGATTGTTTTGTTAAAAAACGTTCATATTTAAATTTAATTTGAAAACAAACAAAAAATATAAGATAAACTTCGAGTATAAAAAATATAAAAGATCCGAAATAATAAGTAAAACAGGTTGGATTGTTTTTATGAAAAAATATTTACATCTTATAATGCATAAATAATATTTAAAAATATAAAATAACGTTTTCAGAATTTGGTGGTTTGCCTATTGCTCCCATTAAAGCAAGGGGAAACCGATGACGTAATCAAAGATAACCAGGGGTGTGCTGGAAATCGCAAACGCAAGAATTTGGAAGTTGTTTTTAATAAACTTTAAACTTTTATTCTAATTTCTTCGACCTTTTTTAAATAATATTATTCCTTATTAATTTTTGAGCTTAAACTTTAAACCTAATTCTTATAATTTTTGGTTTAAAATCCTGTTTAAAAGGAAAATATTTGTTTAATATATGTCATAAAATTCTTTTATTACAGAAATCTTATTAAAAACCAACGTTTTAAATTCTTGCGTTTTACGTTTGCGATTTCCAGCACACCCCTGAGCATGAATTGGGCTTAGCGAAACAAAAAGTGGTTGGACAAAAAAAAGGCCGCCAAGAATCAGCTACAGTTATAAATTGTTTTTACCGGCAAATAAAAACATAAAACCTTGTTGGGGAAAAATTAATAGTTTTACAGGTTAAAACTTTAGAGGAAATGGACCAAGAACTTGGAGTAAATGACTTTGAAGATAAGGAAAAAGAAAAAGCGCTCCGAAAAACTGAAGTCGATCATGATATGGATGAATTTTCTGAGGGTAAAACTGTTATTTGAACACTCAAAGTTAAGATGAAAAGGAAGATGTCAATATGTTAGACGATGCTTGATTAATGTTCAATCGGTCTAGGATCAATATTTTAATATTAATTAATCAGCATAAATGCATAATATCCTCTCCACTATTGTGGTGTGGGTATAAATATGCACCAACAACTTAAAAGATTATTTTTTAATTTTACTAAAAACAAAAATAAAAAAAATTGTTGTTCAAATATCTTTAAAAAACTTATATAACTAACTAGCTGCAAACATTAGTGTTGTATTACCACACGATTTAAATTGAGCTTTTAACGAAATTTACGGCTTTTAAATAAAAATTCAAAAAATTTTATATGAAAATATTCTCAACTCAAGGTGAAGTGAACAACAAAATTACCCCCTTATTGATTTTAAAATTTTTGGAAGGTTTTTTTTTGTGTATTTAAAAATTTATAATACCCCCTATGTATGTTCTAGGTTTAAACTCAAATTGAAAACGAAAACTTTTTTCAATCCGCATAAGTAATAAATTGATGTTCTCAAATCCGCATGTTTTTGTGTATTCGAAGTTTTGTTTTGGCAACAATTCGGTAAAACTTGCTAAATTCACGGAAATTCGCAAAAAATTTTCTTACAGCGGCATGATAGCAAAGTCTGCTACTTATTATAAATCGTAAAAGTTGTAAAGAGTCAGAAAAATGACACGAACAAATCACTAACATCGCGAACATGGCTAAAATTCGCGAAAAATTGCAAAATTTTAAACAAACCCAAAAACTAATTTATGCAAATTGTCTGAAAATAACATAAAAATCTTTTTTAAAAAAAAAATTAGCTATAATTACATCAAAATCAACGAAAATTTCGATTTTCATTTTAGGGTTAGTTAGGGCCTTTTGCGTTTTAGATAACGATATATTTTTGATTAAATTGTATTAAGAAGATTTTAAGCTAAAAGCAAAATTAATTTTTTTGTTAAAAATATTATCAAATTTTAAAATAAAAGTCGATTCGTCGATTCAGAACACCAAAAATGCTAAAGTAATCCACTTTCGAGTGGATTCGGATTCTAGAACACACCCGAATATGAAAATTAAAAAAAATGCACTTAAAAATGTCAAAATATGCAAAACTGTGCATATACATAAAACCTAAATATGCAAAAACATACCTTTTTACCAAAATATGCAACAATATGCAAAAACAAATCAATGTAATTTTAACGCAAATTTTATGATTCGAAAAGATAATTGGTCGACATCGTTCTTTATATTAGCTGTGTTCATTTCCTAAAAATTGTTAAAAATTTGTAACAATTGTTGAAAAATTGTCCAAATTGAATACAAAAAGATGGATTATCAATACACAACCTCTTTAAAAAATTGACTGGATTTGAGAAGTGGGCGTGGCACCTGTCATACAAAGACAATATGGTTGCCAGTGTCCAGCAATGTTTCCTCTTATGATGCAGAACAGTGATGCATTTACGCACAGACCCCATGTAAATTAAAAAGTTGCAACTTGTGTGCAGTTCAGTCAACATTTGTACATGATTGACCTTTTGTAGACACTAAAATAAAAAAAATAGAGATGGAAATTTTTTATAGTATTAATTAGATATTTGATTTAATTTTCATTATACAAATTGTTTTCAATCCGTTTATGTAACAATTCTATAGAAAATTCTAATTAAAAAATTTCAGGAACAAGTTTTAATATTGTCTAAGCATTTTTTGCAGCTATTAGCCCTCTTTATACCGTGACATTCACAATAAGTCTTTTTACTATGCAAATGCTTAAGGGAATTATTAACACGATGCTTTAAATCGTCCAAACAGTGACCTATTGCAAAAATATCTGTTGCTATAGACTGATGATCTTCCTTAATTAGGTTTTGTTCTTTCAGTAAATTCTCTAGTTCGTTTTGACGTTTTAAAGCCTCAATCATTCTTTTATGGTTTTCATAGCTAATATAATTGGATGTTGTTTCGGTGGATTTATGGACACGCTTCTGTTGCTTATCACTGCACAAAACTTTCAATCGTGGTATACTTAAATTTTTGCATTCGAGTTTGTCCCGGGAATTAATATTTTCTTTAACTTTAGTTATTGGTTGAAGTTGTTTTTCACAGATACATTTTCCCTCTATTTTCTTTTTTAATGTATTTAGTTTTACATTAAATTTATTTGGGGAAAATTGGTGTTCTGGTAGAAGCATTAAGATGAGATTAAATTGTATGTTAAATTTTGGAAATCCAGGGTTTTACCTCTTAGTTGTTCATGCACATGGTATACAATATTATTTATCTTCCCATCTAGGTCAAGACGTTTCTGGGCTTGTTTTATTTTAGCTGTATACTTTTCTTGTTCATAGAAGCCTTCAGAAATTATTTGAGTAGTATTGAAAAATGTATGTTCCTGATGACCGAGTAATGTTTTATTTGCTATTTGTGTAACATTTAGGCTATTCATTTTTTTTTTAAATTTAGTAACGCAGATATTTGTGAGTACTACTTGGAATTTTGAGATTTTATTTCAAATGTTGGAAATTGAACGTAGGATTTTTTAATACAAATTTTGATATTTTTTTGTGTCTATTATATTTAAAAGAGAATTTTTAAAAGAATATGAATCTGAAACATTATTAAAAGAAAGTTTGATAATTATAAGCTTATATTTTTAAAGATGGGTAAATTTACAAACTGTAAATTGGTTCGAATTAGAAAACCTATACGCATATTTAAAATAACCAAAACTCAATTATATATTATTTTTTGCAAAACATCAGTGAAAGAGATTACATATTTATATAATTATATAATATTAATAAGGTTTTTGGTTAAAAAACAAAGTATGTATTCTCCACCTTTGCGGATACTTATATATACAATTTCATAAATGCGCTTAAACCAGTACTGCAGTGAAAAATGGCCTCTCAGATGGGACAGAACTTATAGTTATCTGTGTAATTTTCTTGAAGTTTGGGTATAACATGTTCCTGTTAACAAGTGGATCTGCGTATATCAAAATTTCAGGAGATCTAAGGTATCTCTCGACTTAATATTTAGCAGAACCACAGCTTAGGATGGACAGAGACTCATATTCTTCGAATTCTATTCTAATTTTTTGTACAACACTTCAAAGACATTAGAACTTTTACTAGATGACGGGGTGAACGTGTCTTCATCACTTTAGGAATGCAGAATCTTGTTTTTTGAAACCGAGAACTACTTTGGTTTCTGCAATAACTATGTGAAAAAAACAGAGACAATGTCAGAAGTAAATTACATGTACTTTGTGACCGAATATTATAAACCTTATGTAAAACAGAAATGCACAATTACATGTGACATGTGCAAAGTTGACAAGTCAGATGTAAAAAACATGTCGTCTATATGCTCTTTAAGTACTAAATGTGTAACTCGTTTTTTCGTTTTTATTAAAGTCGATTGTCTTTGAAATATTTGAGCTTTATATCGGGGATCAAGAATTGTACATAAACAGTAAGTTTCATTATCCTCCTAACCCTCACATATTATTCGGATATTTTTGGGGCTCTGAACTATTTTCCATATCCGTTGATTCATTTACTATTTTTTCGTATAAAGTTCGTGGTTTGTTAACTAGCGGAATAGCGTCAAACAATGTTTATCGGTAAAAACCTTAACTTCAAATTTACACAAAAACAAATTTCTAACACAGAAAAAATGACAAAATTGATAAAAACAAATTTCCACTCATCAATAGCTTAAAATTTTCATCAAGGATTACACGCTTCAACATATGTTGCTTGCAGAGTGCATGCAACTGAGTACCCCTCCCGAATCTTCTCACCAATAAATTCAAAAATTCCTGCAACTTTAATTGCAAGTCTGAACGATGACTTAACCCTTTCAACCCGGACGGTACATATGTGTACCACTGTAAGTTTAAAGTGCCGGTTCACACACGTCAAGTTTGACTCGTCAAGTCTTGAGTTTTTAGGAGAGAAAGGATATGAAATGGCATTCTCTTTACCCTTCTTTTCTAAAAGCTCAAGACTTGACGAGTCAAACTTGACTTGTGTGAATCGGCACTAAACTTGACTTGTGTGAACCGGCACAAACATCCCTAACAGTTCAAATTTAATGTTGCTGGGCTATGAAATTAACATTATAGTCTTTAAGGTCTCTTGAGAACATTCTACTACTTTCCGTTATTTTTTTTTGCTGTTTGAATTTACGGCACCGCATTTTGTAAGTTACAACGCTTTTTTTGGTAAATGGTACCTATATGTACCATTCGTATGGTATGGTGGTACACATACATATCGAGCCTTTGGTGCAATACCGTAGTAATTCAAAAAATCGTGAACTGAGAAAAATGCATTTGAAGTTTTCAGCCATATTTTTGATAGCATTTTTGTTTACTAAAGTTATGTTTTTACAAGTTTTTAAATAAAGAGAAATGTTTAGTAATTAAAAAAAGGTGAACAATTATTAATAATATTTAATATTTTTTTTATATTAATATCAATATGGTTGGAAATAGCTAGAGACAATAAAGAAATTTTTAGCTGTAAAATCTGAACAGTTAGAGATGGAATCATAATCTTTTTTCCTTTAGATAGATATTTCCCCAAAGATCATTTCTGTTACTACGATATTGCACCAAAGGTTCGATATGTACCAGTAGTCCGATAGTATGGTATCTCGTTTTGAAGAAAATTTGTTGTTTTCTTAAAAAATTTATTTAAAAAACATTCGATCCATTTTGGAAGATGGAGCTAAAAGTGCTAGCAACTATTTGTCCTGAGTGGATCTCTGGCTTCATAGATAATGAAGATTTAGCAGACGACCGAAGCTCTAAAAAACCTGAATCTGGTGTTGTCCATACCGATTACGAAGATATAGCAAGTGACATAGTACATTATGTATAGTTATAAGGCTGTCCAGGAAGTAATTGTCTGTAATGAGTTAGCTTACAGTGAGTGGCTGATCAAATTTCTAGCCTTTATAAATTATACATAAGTTTTACGTAAAAACACACTTTTTAAAAATGATTAACCAATATAATATGATTTACGTTTACCTATATATATATCTAAATAGATAGATTCGTATAGTTAATTTTACCGGACGGTTGGTACTTATTTGTACCACATAACATCCCGAATGGTACAAATAATCTCCAAAAATGCGGCCTGTACGTTGCGCACAAGGTTTACATGGACAGCCAGCCAGCCGGAAAAACATTGTTAATTCGACTCAAAAAGTGATTCTGAGTCAGTCGGTATACGTAAAGATGGGCGTATGACCAATATTATAAGGTGTTACAAACGTTATGGTAAAAATATTTACCTAATTGATAAAATCGAATTAACTGCTGCTAAATGTAACTTATTTCTCAAATTACTTTTAACGATGTTTACTTGGCTACTACTTCAGAATAAGACCATGGAAGTGGGAGCCATTTTATAGTCAATTCTGAAATTTCTAAAAAATTGTCATTGCCGCCTGCATATCTTTATTGAAATACTTGCAACCAGAAAGAAACATATAGAACGGGGCTTGTAAAACAAGGAATACACCTTGGCGGCATTCCCGGATAAAGAAGGAGCCTTTAACAGTTTAAGGATAGAGGCTATTAGGCAGGCACTGAGTAATTCAGGGGTTCCGTTATTCTTGGTCGAATGTAAAACACTGATGCTTAGCAACAGAGTTATTCAGTCAGACTCGGGGAAACGAGTTCTTTAGGAAACTGACTTGACTAGGCGCACCCCACAAGGGAGAGTTCTCTATCACTTATTGTGTCTATTGGATGTCAATGTCGTCACCTACGCGAACTATGTAGTTAATTCGTAACCGGCAAGTTTCTGCCGACAATTAGCGAAGTTATGCAAGGGACGCTGGGTAAACTGCCAGCGTGGGTGTCTGATATGGGACTGGGAGTCAATCCGGAGAAGACAGAGTTAGTTGTTTTTACTGAGAGTTACAAGGTGGAGAATTTTAGGCTGCCAGTACTAGGGGAGTAGAGGCTACTATCGACGATAGTAGGAACTGGGAACACCGTCCATTTTTACGTACAGATGCTGTGTTTGGTGGGAGGAATTGATACTGGCTAGTCGGAGGGACCTTCTGTCTAGCGGTGTGCTTCGATCGGCATGACTGGGGAAATGAAAAGTACACCTCAGGCGGTCCTGGATGTTATTCTACATCTTTTGCCTATAGAGCAATATGTGAGGGGTATGGCAGCCAGGAGCATTCTTAGACTGAGTCAGCTAGGAATGATAAGAAATTTCACGGAGGGTCACGCGAGGATCTTGGTTGAAATTAGCGCTGGCGGTCATTACCTGGGTTCGCCCGGCTCTACGGATTATGTGGTTTGCCAGAGGTAATTTTGCTGTCTAGGGAGAGCTGGTCAGGTCAGGGCAGTCTGTTTAGGGGATTTGCTATTTGTACTTTTCTGCTAACTCACTTACACAATTCCAACATTTAAGGGGTAAAAATTACACCTATTGATGGTACTTTCTTAGCAAAATATTTTTCACCAGTCTTTGACATATGTATACGTACTCAATCATGGGCTCCCACTTCAATAATGAAATTTTTGATACTTCGATGTGGAGAAAAAATATTAACAAGTTAGAGTGCTATGTTCGGCTGTGCCGAATCTTTGGCACCCTCCACCGACAGTTCAATTATTTCAGAAGTGATATCTACATGATATCTATTTATTATTAAATTATCTTTATAAAAACAGACATCAGCATTAAAATTGGCTGCAGCTTAGACCCATATTAAATTATTGACCGACAATCAGAAAGTTGTATGCATTATTTATTGTGGTTTAAGGCTTACTAAACAGTTTTCCGAGAGTAGGGTTTATATGGGGCCCAGGTACATTATGGACGGATCTTCACGTTATTTTACAGTGTGACTTTCAGTCGAATACAACGAGCTTTTGCAAAATCTAATATCATTCCGTGCATTGTCCCACCATTTATGTTAGTTTTTGTAACCAAATTATTAATTTTTTAGAGTGGTGGTTCCAAATTTTATTCATAGTTCTGATCCTACTGAACCGATCTTGCTAGATTTCAATCCAAAACGGCTTAGGATAACTACAAGCAATTTGACACCGAGTTTGTTCAATTCTTCTGAGTTTTTCGAAAGTGAGCGTGTTTTCAACAGACGAACATACAGATGGGCATGGCTAAATCGACTTAGAATTACCCAAGGAGCCAGAATATATACTTTATGGGATCTGAGATGAATAATAAAAAAGTTTCACACGGAATGACAAACTTAATATACCCTCTTCACAATTAATTGTGGTGTAGGGTATAAAAAGGGTAAAATACGGTAAATTATATAAATCTCTTTCTTTTACTTTTCCGTTCTACATGTGGTACTTTTTTAAGCTTCTATGAAAATGAAAAAAATTTAATACTTTTCGTTGTTCTTTAAAAACATAAGCGGACAGGTGTCTGATACAGTGATGTTAACTTTTATTTTTTCGTTACCTTACGGCCCTTGAAAAATTACCGTTTTTGAGAAGAAATTACCGTTCGCAAAGATTTTTAATCAAAACGTGAATGTGCTGTTTCCAAATGACAGACAATTGATTGTTTCGTTTGGTAACAGCACATAAGAGCATTATTTATAAACCATTAATTTAAATTTTAAATGTGTTTTAAGAAAAATCTAAATGTTAAATAAATTTTTAACCAAAATTAAATTATGGATAAGGTAACAAAATTATTTTGAATTTGATTCGTATTTAAAATAAATATTAAATTAAATAAATAACATTGCAGCCATTTCATATGATTATGATTATGAGTTCTTGATTTTTAAACAAACAAAAAGTTAAATATATGTATGTACAAGAGTAATTTCATTATTCTTATTTGAAAGTTAAAACTTCAAACCATACATATGTAAGTACGTATATTTATACCAATAATCCAAATTTCTTTAAATTTCCGTATTTTAAATAAAATTACCTTGCTACCTTTTGCGTCCCAAAATTACCCTAAAAAAGGGTAATTACCGAACATCACTGGTCTGATACTTTTTTAAAAGTCGGCCCTTTTAGGAAGTAAACGAATAAAACCTGAATTTTGGTACTTTTTTGTCACTCGTCTATCTTTTAAGCCAATAAACGTAAACATAAACATACCTATGGTGGCTATTCTGAAATACGCGTCGAAGAAGTGAACATTTACATGAAAATAAAAAAAAAACAAAACAAAACCAAATTGACAAAAATTGTTTTTGTTTATCATACAAAATTTACAGTTTTTAAACGAGAAAGAAACGCGTTAAAAAGTGTATGGATAACAAAAACAATTTTTGTAAATTTGGTTTTGTTTTGTTTTCATGTAAATGTTCACTTTTTCAACGCGTATTTCACGTTCGAAATTTATCTTAAAAATACAAATACAAATTCGGTACTTTTTAGAAATTCGAATGTGTAAGGGGTGAAATTCGTAACTATTGTTGGTACTTTTTTACAAAGTATTTTTCTCCATTCTTTGGCTTATTAAAAACTACAATATGGAAATTTTTAATACTTCAACTGGGAGAAAGAAGTACCAAAAAGGAAAAATGTGCAAAATTAAAATTTTAGATTTTTGGTTCTACAACCTGTTCTTTTTTTAATTACCCTTAATATTGGACTTAGAAATATAAAATTCAACATGCAATATCCTGAGTGAAAAGACTCATAAAATTAAACATGCACAATTCTAAGTGAATGTGAAACTATAAAGGGATCTATTTGGTACTTTTTCAATCTTTAACTGGTACATTTTTTATTTTCGTTAAAATTGGACCTATGAACATAAAATTAAACATGCACGATTCTAAGTGGATGAGAATCTGTAACAGGGCTTTTTGGTAATTATTTCTTCTTTGACTGGTACTTTTTTTAGTTTTCGTTAGTATTGAACTTAGAAACATAAAGTTAAACATGCAATGTCCTGAGGTAATACGAATCTGTAAGAGGTACTTTTTTGTTCTTTAACTAATACTTTTTGCAATGTCCTGAGGTAATACGAATCTGTAAGAGGTACTTTTTTGTTCTTTAACTAATACTTTTTGAATTTTCGTTAATATTGGACCTAGAAACATTAAATTAAACACGCAAGGTCCTGAGTGAATGAGAATCTGTAAGAGGGACTGGTACTTACTTAGGATAAGGTTCAGGGCAGCTAAACACCTTTTTTACGAAACTATTTATTATCGTTGTAGTAGAGATCTATTAAAACAATAATTTCCGTACTCAAAAGAAAGCCATTATAATATGAGTACGATGTTTATCCTTCATTCTGCCTCCAGTGTATCTCTCCGCTCGACCGTCCCCGACCAAGAGGGGACATACAGAGAATTACAGGCTTTATATGTATTTCTTTATAGTAAATCAAAAATTTATTCCGGGCGGTCAACCTCGGGGAATGGCTAGTTATTATATAAAAACAAATTGCTTGTGGTTTTTGTAGGAGTTGCACTAGCACTTACAAGTCCGAGTTTACCTTTAATGAACTCTTATTAGTGTATAAAGACTTTATTCCATTACTGTACATATTGAATAAGACCCGTTAATTATGTTTTTTTTTTTAACAACATTTTTAACTTTATCAATCGAAGTACAAAAGTAGAAGCAAAAAATATTAAAAAGTTAAAAATCCACATGACAAAAAATTAAGTTTAAAATTTGAATAAAATGGTTATTCTTAAACTATTTTTAGTTATACTGATTATAAAAATAGTAAGTTATTTGTAAGTTTATAGGCAAAAACTTCTAATTTAATTTTTCAAATGTTTTAGTGTCGTGCGGAATTTTTGCAAGTATTTCATCCGTTTAACCCGCCTTTAGCACCATTGGTACCACTTTGTCCTCCCCCACAGCATCAGACTGTGGCCCGACCACTGCAACAACTTCCAGAAAACAATACACCCCTGGAAAAAATTAAAGATAAATTAAAATTTCATTTACCCTTTCTGGAAATGGAAATTCAGAACGATCGTAATATGCATATCATGCAGGAGGAGCAAAAGCAACAAATTTATGTTTTACATGGACATGAACTGTATCAAATGTTTGTTAGCCGCCAAGAGAAACGTTTAAGTTTGGTAGGCCTTTTAGAGGGAAGTGTGCGTCATGTGGAACCATTAGATGCAAAGGTAAGTTTTTTTTAGATAATTCCTTTTTTTTGGAAATTTAGTTAAGTATATTTTAATTTTAGATTATCTATTGGCACGGGAACTTTTTATTGATTATAGCGTTGGATGAGCATTTAGAAGTCTATCAATTAGCGGAGGATGTTCTTAAGCAGCGTTCTAAAATTGCAATGGATCCGGATAGATCTCACGAACCTGCTCCTGTATTTGAAGCCATTCAACAGTTGACTTTAACGGGCAGATTTCAAAAATTATTTTTGTTTTCCCCTGCCGAGGAACGTATTATGATATTAGCTGCTGTAAATTTTACCAAACTCTATGGAAAATTTAGGTATGTAATTCGTAACTTTATACAACTATTCTCAAAAGCAATCTAGAAAGATCCGTTACTCTATATGTATGTGTAAATAGTTGGAAAGTCCTTGATTTAAAACTGCTAAAAGCTGTTTTTGAAGATTGCATAATAATAGATTGCAATTTATTAAAAACAAAATCGGTCTAATTTTTATCAGCATAAATCAGCATAAGTAGCTAGATAAATTACCGCAAAAATAACCCATTTAAAAATATAAAACACTATCTATTATAAAGGTTCTTGTTTAAGGGGCTAATTCTGGCAGTCGTGATAAAATACTTTTTCGAAGCAATTTTATTTCTAATTTCTTTAGTCGATACTGAACGAATTAAAATAAATTTTTCAGGGGGCTAATTCTGGTAGTCTTGATCGAATACTTTTTCGATTTCGAAAATAAATGCTTTGCAACACTGAACAAATAATTGCAATTCTTTCAGCATCGATTGAAGGAATTAGTAAAAAAAATGCTTTCGAATCAAAAAAGCATTCGATCACGACTGCCAGAATTAGCCCCAAGTGTTGTCAAACATATATTTGAGTCGTATCGACTGAAAGAACTATAATTAAATTGCTTTAAAATCGAAAAATTATTCGATCACGACTGCCAGAATTAGCCCTCAGATTTTTTTTAATTGCAAAAATTGAAAAACTTATAAATGCAAATTTATAACAACAAACACAAGGAAAAAGTTTTACACTAAAAGTTGTAATTTAAACAACATTTAAGTGCCGGTTCACACACGTCAAGTTTAACTCGTCAAGTCTTGACTTGTGTGAACCGGCACTAACCAAGTAGAAAAAATCAGGTTTGAAAGTTGCTACACTGAAATTTTTACACTGACCATTATTTTCATATAAAAAAATCATCTATTTTCATTGACGACGCATGAATAAATAAGACTGCCCAACAAATTTAAACTTATTTGTGCAAATTTTTACTAATTTGAGGTCGCTGATTTCAAATCTAAACTCCATTTTTCTCTATTAGCTCTAGCTCTTTCATTGTAATCGGTGCACAACTTATTATTTTATTCTCAATTTACTAAGAAAACTGAATATCGATTTTCATACAAAAATAACATTTTAAATAAGGGCAAATTGTACGTAACGAACGCTACATTGGCACGCGCTTTGTAATTGATATATGTATGTACATTTAAACATTTTTTTGTCTTCCAAAAGCGATAGCTTCAATTTATTTATGTAAAGTATTTAGTGACATTAATATGTAATTTCGAATGGCATATATGTATGAGGCTATCATGGTTGTAACTGTAAAGAACAGTGCAAAGAACATATCTTACACCACAACCGTAAACAAATTAAATTGTGGGTTACACCACTTCTGCGCTGATACTTAGCCTCATATCATAATTTCTTAGCAGCTATTTGTTGCGAAATAATTAATAACAAAGTTTTTTTTAAAGTTGAAGTGTGTTTTCCTAATTTTTAGCGAATTTTGTATACAAAATTTAATTCCTAAAAGAAAGATGAACCTTTTGTGACGTACGCCTCACAACGCACGCTACAGTTTTTCCAGTAGTATATAACAAACCCAATTTTATTTATTTTTACAAAACAAATTATATTTTTATGAATTACATTTCTTAAACTAATTTTGTGATTATGAATGAATATAAATTTTTTTTTATCGAAATTTATATTTTCATGAGTCTGCTGTAAGTGTTATTTTAAATAATGTTATATTCATGTTTAACATTATGAGATCAGGGGTGGGGTAGGATTTGTTAAAAATTATTGTATTAATGATCATCGAAATACATATTTTTTAATTTAAAAAAGAAATTATACATCTATTCTTATATTCCATTAAAAAAATTAAATTGGATTAATTTGAAAAATTTTTGGTTGGTGGACAGTTTCTGGGATTTGTCCCTATGTGTATATCAGAGTAAATTGTTTCGACCAAAACTGTGATTTTAGAGGCATTTGTATTTTTTATGAATTTTTAAAGAACAACAAATTTTTTTTTTCAAAATTTTAGTTTTTTGTAAAAATTAAACAATATCTCTAAAACTTCTGAGCAAATTCAAAAACAATGTAAACACGGCTAAAGATGATATTGTTGCCGAGTTTCGGATTTTTTTTAACTGAAAATGGTAAACCGTTTTCAAGTTATTCCAATATAAGCTGCGTTCGTTTACTCCAAATTTTGTACAAATTTGTACTGGATTTTACTGAAATGCGTTCGCGTACACATAAATTTGTAAAATTTTCATATAACTCACCTACTGGATTTTACTGGAAAAGTAAACGAACGCGCATATATATATGTATGTATGTAGTGAAAGTGTCTTATTAGGTGTGTTCCACAAGATCTCGGGCAAGTTCGGACTTATGAGAGTAAAATGAAAATTACTCTCTAAATTTGCCGAAACTACCCAAAATTGCTGGAACGCAAAAAACCATTTTTGAACATTTTCAAATACTTATGCTGCTTACTTTTCAAATTAAGATCTATTTAAGTGATTTAAGACGCTTAAAAGTCATAACATTATAAAACTAAAACATTTGCATCATTGTAATTTTTTATATTTTGTTTTTTTTATATTAAAGATTAAGGGAAATATGTATGCAATAACGTTTTAATAAGGTGACCATACGTACTCTTTTTTAGAGGACAATCATCTATTTTAACTGGCTGTCATCTATAAAATTTGTGTCCTCTTTTATCATCTTTTTTTCATAATCTGTCATCTTTGTCCTCTTTATTTTTAAATGCATAATCAATATTTGTTTTTATTTTTATAAACTAAAATAAATTTTATTTCACGGCGATCGCCGGTTTTTTCCTGTCAAATCGTATGGAAAATGTCGTGCCGTGCTTATTCTTTTCATACTTCTACTGAACTCTTATTCACTTGCAGTATACAATTTTGAATGCATTTTAATTTTCGTTATTTTTTTTTTAGTAATTTTACTTACTTATAAGTAAACGTAAATGTGTATATATCGCTGGCTGAATATGCAAGCAAACCTACTAAGTCCCTTTCAACAAATTTTACAGGAAAACTTTTTTTTCCCAATTTGCTGCTTGAAAGGAAACCCAAAAATATAGTTGATTTGACACACTTCAAGACTCAAATTAAAGGAAAACTACATGGTGGTCGACGAGGAATATCTTTCCATTTACTACATTTACTTAAAAATTGGATTTAACAGGTTTGCATTTTAAGGGATATGTTATTTTTTTTTTAATTAACTTAACATATGTGAATGTGGGAATGCAAATTTGTCAGTAAAATATGTAAAAAAAATCTTAAATTTTTTACTTTTTTTCTTTTTGTCCTCTATTTTTATTTTCAAAATCTGGTCGCCTTAGTTTTAACCACTTTCATTTTTCACAAAAACCTTACATTTTGCTTTTTAATATGTTTTTTAATTAAAACTTAACTTTTCCTTTTGCTTGTAAATTTCCTGAATTATTTATCAGTTTCATATGTAAACAAAAACAGCTTATTGTTTTTTCTTGTCCGAACTTACCCAAAGAAAAAGTTCGTGCAAATTTGTACAGGAAATGAAAAAAATTACTCTCTCAATTACTCTCTTTATTGCACAAAAATTGTTATGTGAAACGCTTTTGGGTAACTTTGTGCAAGTTCGGACTGTTTCGTTATGCATGTGGAACAGAGCTCATATTGAACATAATGGTATATCTCGAAAAGTAGAGCTGATATAGAAAAATGGATGTTAGATTTGAAATCAGTGACCTCAAATTAGTAAAAAATTGCAATCAAATTTCAGACCACAAAATGACTGTTTCGCAGTGTAATAAATTTTTAAACTTTTGTGAGTCATCTTAAAAAACATAAATATTTGAAATTTGATTAACAGACAACCTGTCAAATTTTAACATTATTTACTGCCTGTTTTTACAAAATAAAACAATTGAGTGAGTGAGAAATTATATTGAAAGCAAAAACAAATTTTCGTTTTTTATTGTTGTTTTCAATATAATTTCTCACTCAATCACTTGTTTTCATTTTATAAAAATAGGCTGTTAACATTTCTCAGTGCTATAAATTAATGTTTAACTATGGAACTAGGGGAAAAAATAACGGCACAATCTTGTTATTTTTTTATAATGTAGGACTTTTGAATGGTTTAATACTTACTTTGATCCCGTCGAAGAATTAACGGTTCCAGCTATACACGTGGTTAATGTGATTGGCTCCCAAATAAAGTATTTGGTAACTGGACGGACAATTAAACACCAAACCAGGGTAAGTATAAGGCTAATGTTTCTATAAAATATTAAATTTTTTTTTTTTACCTTAGACTATTTTAACCGTTTACGAAATAAGCCAGCCGTCTCTTAAACTTCTGTCCAAACAAACTTTAACGGTACAATCTCGGGTAGTTCATATATTTACTTATCGTCACCGTAACATGATCGTGGCCTGTTCAAGCAAACAGCTAAAATGCAGTTCCTTTCGTCAAACGTCAGATGGTCATTTTAGCGTTTATAGACATCGCACTCCAAAAGAATATGCTTTTGATCTGTTAGCATCATCACCTAGATTTGTAGGCGCGACAAGACAGAATCAAGTTATAATTTTTACCAATCATCGCTTAGATTGTTATGGCAGTTTCATGTCGGACCAAACCGATGTTACCAGCTTGATGGGGTATCAAAACACGGATAATGAGGATTATGTTTTGTTGGTTTATAAAAGACCTTTTAAGACGTTGTTGCGCATAGTTGAGATGGAGATAAATGTGAGGGATTTGGCTACTGAAAATCATTCGGAACCGGAGGGTAAGGCATTTATTTGAAAAGCTTAAATTATATTGTACGTAATTTTTTTTTCCTTAATCGTTAACCAAACTTTATGTTTCAAAATCTTTACTTACATATCGTCAACTTAAATGCAAACGGCCGTAATTACACAATAATTCAAAATGGAATTTAAAATTGATAGTGGTTCGTTTCATCAAACTACATGCTGACGCAAATTTTTAGACACCTACGATAAAAAATAGCGACTTTATTTAATAAATACTAAGATATTTATGCTTCTCCTGTAAAAAATGAAAGTGTAGTTACGTCTGCTTGCATATAAGGGGAAGATATGTTCTGAGAACCGAGTTAATTAGTTCTAAATAATTTCCCTTTGTATTTAGAAATTTTAAATTGTTTTTCCATATTTGTCAACTGCATTTTAGTAATTTTAAACGTTATACATAGTAGGGTATCAAATTATTTGACTTTTGGTTTTGTTCGCATACACGAGTGAATTTGCCTGCTGGACAAGAATTTGAAATGTGTATTTGTCCCTTAACAGACTATAAAATGACCTGAAAGTCAAAGTTTAGTACAGTTATGTTTATTAGCAGGCGGGAATAATTAATAATATAATTAATAATGCACGTCTACACAATCAATAAAAAAATAGATATCGTTCTTGGGTGTGTAAGCCGAACGCTAAATAATGTACTGTTTATTTTCGTACACTGTTTTTAACTATGAACATAATTTAACCAATTTACGACAATTAAAAACATCTCTTTCTTTCTTCTTTAATATTGTAGAACTTTTGGCTTCAACTCGTCACCAACATCTCTTCGAATCAACAGTTGGTCAATTACGCAGTTTACTTTTACAGCGTAAAATTGACATGGATATATTTCGTCAAGTTTCCCACGCTTTAAAGCCAACAATGAAAGATCTCGAAGTGAAGGAACAGATTGTTATTCATGCAGGCAATGTGGGTATAATCAAAGTAGTCGGAGAATATTTAAGAAGTCCATTACAAATATTGCAAAAAATTTCAACGCTTAGACAAACTTATCTACCACACAGGTCAAAGCGATCCGATAATCAGATGCCCTTCAATTTGAGCCTAGAAATAACAAATCGCGTTAAAGTAAATAAAATGAAGGTAAAAAATTTAATTTATCAAGGGGATGTTATAGAAGGTAAAATAATCAAATAACTACTTTTAAATAGAATCTTATTAAAGTTTAGCATAATTCTTTATAGGTTTCTCATTAAATCAGACTGATATCCAACAAAAAGTTTTAACCATTAAACCTAAAGTGTATACCCACACTTTAAACACCTCCGAAATGATTTTACCGCAGAGTATACGCGATACCCGCCAACAGACTATACCAGATTTATTTTTTGGTTTAACGCCTTCTGTTCGCGTTTATAACTTGACAGTAGATATAATTAATGAAGTGCCCTGGAAAGAATTTTACGATTCTTTATTTTTAAAAAATCGTGATAAATTGGTACAGGGCCGTCTGGTACTACAAGCGCCAGTTAAAGTAAAACATTTGCAGACAACAATTTTAAATGGCTTAGTTGTCTCCAACTTATTCAATTTAAAATATCCACAAGTTATATATTCGGACTTGGTAATATCACGATTTTTCTTTAACGATTTAAAAGCAAAAACGGTAAATGGCCTAGTTTTTGAAGATGATATCGTTTTTAGTGGCAATGATACGTTTATTGAGAGTAAGTAAATTTAAATATTTAATAAAATGTGACCTACAGCAGCAAAGGTGTGGGGTGCATTATGTGATTGTGCTGACGTGTGTAACATTCAAAAATATCAGTCCTAGATTTATCTTTTGTATGTCAATCGAGTCAGAGTAACTTTCTGGGTGGATTTTAAAATGTCAGTCCTTCTGCTATATGAGTATTAATTAAAGTTATTTTCTGCTTTTCCGGGAATTTATTGCAATTTTCCCAGGAGATTGTTTAAGTTATCGAATTCCCACATTTAAAACTTTTTTGATTTGATAACAAAATTGTGCTAAGCACACAAACAAAGTTCTTGAAGCTTTTTTTTTGGGTTACGTATGCAAAGTTTAAACCAATAAGATTATGATCAATATAAAGTACAGTTGTCTTATGCAAAAAAAAAGTTAAAGTCCATATAAGTTTTTATCTGAAAATGTGAACTTTAACTTTTTTTTTTGGCTTAAGGCAGCACATATTGTAAGCGCACAAAAGAAAGTTTATAACAAGAACGTAAGTACATACATACCCAACAAACACCGTGGTTTGATTTTAAATTCAAAATAATTTTAAATCTAACGAAAAACGTTTAAAAAGAATTTGAAAATAATAGCATGCTCAACAAAAAGGCGAATTTATTTTTAAAGAGAAATGCATTTATTTTCAATTTGCTTTTAAGCGTTATTCTCCAATGTGCTTTAAATGTGGATTGTAATCAGGGATGATAAAGTTAGTACAATTGTACTTTTTTCAGTACTATTTTCATTGCAAAAGTACTGAAGTACTCCAATGACATATTTAGTACAATTTTAAAATTTGCCAATATCTATTTTAAATTTAAAGAAGAATTGCCAAAAACATATTGTCTACACAACATTCGTCGGCGAATATGGAAAGGATTTTTTCGTAGCAAAATATGATAAAAACAAAGCGAAGAAACCGCCTTTTTGTGAATAATGCATCGAATTTAATTCAGACAAAAGATTAACTGCAGTCTAATTAATTTTGTTGCTATAAATAAACGAAAACTTTTAAGATTGATTTCTTAAAGTATGGTGAAACGGGGTATAGTGCGGCCCTACATGTTGGTACTTGTTGTACAACCATTTGTTACGTTACCTTGCGGCCACACGATAAAGTTGTTCTTATTAGAGTTTTACATATTCATACTGCTTGTCAAAATTTACATAAATTGAAAGCTGTGACGTAGGCTGCACTCAATTTGTAAGCAATTTACTTTCAACATATCATCAGCTGTTAAATTGAAAGTAAAATTGCCAAACAAATGAAAAGGTGAAATTGAAAGCAATCTCGTCGTCAATTTAAAAAGTGGGAGTGGGTTAGTAAAAAAGTGAGAGTGTATTGCAAATTGAAAGGAATTGAAAGGCAAAACTTGATCGTGTTGCAACTAAGTTAGAGGTGGTTGGTCATCGGTTGAATAAAAAATCAAATTGGTACTTGTGTGATGGCGACTTTTTCTTTCGTTTTTAATTTTCATTCTGAAATATGGTCCTTAGACAATATATTTTGGACTAATTACTGGGTTAAACGTATTTATACCCTGTTCCACTTTGGCGTCCTATGCTCCAGTGGGAGTAAGAGGAATATAAGAAAATACCATGTTCCACGATCAACTTTAAAAAAAGCCAAATAATAAAGCATTGTCTAAATTCCTTATTAAGTATTAACTTAATGTTTTTTTTTTGTTAATTGCCAAATGTGTATTTCAAATACGCAGGTATAAAAGTATAGTACAAGTGAATTTTAATGCACACATGTTCTTAAATTTTCCGTTATTTTAATAATAAAACTAGTAAAAAAAATTTTTAGTACAATTAAGGTTAAAAAAGGACAATTTTTTACTTTATTAAGTACAATTTAGAAAATGTCATTTATCATCCCTGATTGTAATACAATGGGGAACATAAATGAGAAAAAATTTTCTCTTATTTTTTAATTTAAATAAACTGTCAGCTAAACATTTGGCACCAAAGCTGCTGCTGAAAGATAAAATAGCTTTCTTTACGACATTGGTCTAAGTTTTTACAACATAAACTGCAATATTTATTAGGTGGGGTACACACCATCAAATCGAATGTCGGATAATTTATTGTTGACTGTTAACTAGGGTGTTCAATTAATCGGTTATTATTTTTGTTCGATTAAACGATTAATCGATGTTTGGCATTGTTAACTTATTCGATTTAACGAATAAAATTTTAAAATTAATCGATTAATCGAATTTTTCTAAATCCAGATATTTTATAAATTGCGAGATTTTTTTTTTCGATAATTTTAGAGGTAAATTTCTAAGAAAAATTAGGAAAATTTTATTTTTCAGTTAAAGCCTGATTCAATACCTTTCCAACGAGCTATCACTCGTTGCGATCGCTTTAGAAGTTTTTTTTTTAAACAACTTTCAATGAGGTCCCTTATGAAGAATTCTTCAATTTTGTCACATGACAGTGGTGTACACCACCACTAAACCAGTCACTATAAAAAAAAAATGTAGGTACATTATTTTTTGCTGGGCAATCGATTGAGACTATTTATTTTAAAATCGGAGAGGGGTCGTCCAAAAGGTGATCGCTTTCATATGGAATTGCTCTATTGTCTTCTCCGCTTTAATGTGCATATTATCAAGTATGAATAAACTTTTAATAAATTTGTTAATGTAATTTATATTAGCCATTTATGAAAAAGAAATAATTCCCACATTTTGTTTTTTTAATAATTTGCTTTTTTATAAATATGCATATTAAATGTTTAATATTTATACTTTTTTCAGCACCTGTTATAATGCATCATTTAAGCATTTCCGGTGACCTTTTTATGGCAAATGATACAAAAGTTGAACGACTTGATGTCAGCCCTGATGAAATAGAATTTAAACAATTTTACACAAATAAAGTCACTATCAACGGCAGTTTAATTGTAAACAATCTGAAGAGATTGAATAATAAAACTCAGATTATATTGGGAGACAAGGAATTTGATGAAAATGCAATAAAAGAGAAATATTTATTAAGAGAACACGATCAGGTAAGTTGTTTGTAATTTAAACCAAAGTATATAATTTGAAAATTATACTTTGATTTGAACTATGTATGTATGAACATAAATTGAAATAAATTAATTTCAACATTTTTCAAAGAATTTCACATTTCCCATAACATTTGATGAGTCCAAAATTACATCCCCTCATTTGGAGAGTAATTATTTAAATGATTACAAAACCGAACAACACATGCTCTTAAATAATATAAATACGAATAAACCTTTATTGCTGGTATTTATGAGTGCCCATGTACAGGGAGATGTCATTTGCCAAGATTATAAATCTAAAATAGCAGAAATCAAAGAAAATATTGTACATCCTGGTGATAAGGTCAATATAACAGGCGTAAAGTTATTTGAGGCTCCTTTGGAGGTTAAGGATGTCGAGGTCCTAACATTAAATCAAATACCACTTAAGGAATTAGTTTTTAAATCCATGTTAAAGGAAAATAACACTATACAATTTAAAAATACCAAAGTTTTCTCCAAAATTCAAATAAAAAATCCCTCGGTTATTGGCAAGGAACTTCAAGCTTCGTATTTAAATAATTTACGCTTGGAAGATTTGCTTAATAATGATTATTATATGGATAGTTTGTATGTGCCTTACAAGGTGGAAACCACTAATATAGTGTTTCATAAAATTAATGGTATACCCTTTGAAGAGATTTTTACTAAACTTGATGTTAAAGATGAGCGTTTAGTTTTGCACAAAGATCTCATAGTTGAGGGAAATATACAATTTGAGGAACATTTGGATGTGGTAAACATTAACGATATACCTTGGGATGCGTATGTTAATAACTTGGTGCTCAATAACGAGGATGCAGTTATCGAAGGAGAGGTGCGTTTTTCTAGTAATTTAACCATAACTAAAGAATTTGAAACACCCGATATTAATAGCTCCGATTTGAAAGTCGTTCTAAAAAATATTTTAATGAAATCTAAACCTCAATTAGTAACCGGTTCATATCAGTTTGATTATATAAATGCCTCAAATATGAATGTTTTAAAGATAAATGATATGAATGTTTCGAACTTTGTGGATTTATCTAGAAATCTTACTGAAATCGAGGGAGATTTGATACTGGAAAATCTAAATATTGAAGGAAACTTACAGGGCTACTTAAATGAGTATGAATATTTGCTGTATGCGACTGAGAAAGTAAAAGGTTTAAATTCAAAATCTTGGAGAAATTTATATGTTTTAAATAATGCCCACTGGCCGGCGAGTGTTAAAGAAAGCGGCCAACATGGACTATTGAAATATTTCTATAAATCTGCTGTAAAATCTAATCAAGACCAAATAATAACAGGCAACGTCAAAATTTCTAAACCCCTTATAACAAAAATGAAAACTCGCTTTAAGTTTCCAGCAAATCTAGATTTAGATTTTATATACCAAGATGGCCTGCTTAGATATTCTTCAGAAACACAGAATATAAAAGGGGACAAGGTTTTTCTGAAAACTTTATACTTGGAAAATATGCAAGCTAAACATTATTTAAATAGCAGATTTTTAAACAAAATTGATATTTTACGATTTAATCAATCACTTTATCGTTTAACAAACCAACAGCCCCTGCAGGGTCCCCTAAAGTTTCTAAAGACGATAACAATAGGCCATTTACATGCGAGCGGTTTGATTAATGGTCTTAATACCTCTCGTATATTTCAGTTAACTAACAATGCTTCTGTGCCTTCTTTAAAACTACACGAATTATATGTCGAAAATGATTTAGATATTAAAAATATTAACGATATGAGCTTGGAATATTTTCTTGATAATCGCTTAACCCTTAATGGACCAGCTTTAGAACACTTTGGAGTTCTAAAATTCGAACATTTAATTATTGAAAAAGATTCCTTAATACAAAGTATTAATACAATACCAATAGATAATTTGGTATTTAAACACAGTCCTTATCTACAAACTATAACAGGCCATAAAACTCTTGAAAAATCCTTGGAATTGGCAGGTCCAGCTCATATAATGCGTATAAACGAAAATGATTTAATGGAATTATATCGTAGTACATTAATGAAAGATCAAAGTTATCAATTCGATAGCTTGTTAATTGATCGAGCTACTTTTGAAAAAGGTATGCAAGTGGTAAGCAATTTAAATTCAAATATCCAACAAAGATCTTTCACAGAATTTGAAGATATAACGGACAATAGTCAAGAGAGGTTTCTTCGATTCTTAAAAGAATTGAAAGCAAATCTAACAAACTCGTCAAAAGATATTTTATATTTAGATTATGATTTAAATACCTCCATAAAATGGTTAGATTCTCAAAAAATCAAAACGGATCAAACTATATTCCATGAATTAAGCAGAATCTCTTGTTGTGAAAAACAATTTATACAAATATCGTTTCAATATCCAAACAATATTTACTTGCAAAACGTTACGAAAAATCATTTGACAGCCACGTCCCAAAAATATTCCATTAAAGCTGAAAACAATTGTAGATTGCAAAACCGCAAAGTAAAATCCAAAATAACCATAAGTGGCCAAAAGTTATTGAAAGTCTTTGGCATGAAACGTTATATTGAAAACATTTATACACTAGACTTTGATAACTCCACCGATCATTTTGTTATATTACAAGCCTTAGACCTACCCTCGTTAAAACGCAATGAAGTTAGAATATTTAAAATCAATACTCGAGATAATACCATCAAGGATTGGCAGGGCTTAACCCAAAATATAGGCGAACAATTGAAATTGTATAAATATCCCGATTTTTGCCTACTCCTGACAAATGGTTTAATTGATCACCATCCTGCTCTAACAATTTATCATTTTAACTCAAGCACACAGCTATTTAAGTTGCAACAAATTATCGATGGCGATTATGATATTATTGAAATGATTGAATTACCTAAAAATACCGAGTCCAAACAATTGATTATTTCGTGCTCGAAATGTCAACGTATATTTATTTATGAATTGAATTCCACACAGGCCAAAACAAACTATGAAATTTTCCAGATTATTTCCCTAAAATCAACAATCGATAAATTGGTGATTTTCAGTTTACAAAACGAGTACTATATGTTGGTTATATCTCAAAGCGATTCGAATTATTACAGCATTTATAAATATTCTTATATCCAGGGATGGTTACAAGTAACCTTTGGCTATTTCCCAAACTTAGAAATGTCCATACCACTAACGGAATTGTGGAGAAAAGACGACAGTTTAATAATATCTCAAATTTCAGGTGGCATACCATTAATTTTACTTTGTAATTTAGAAGATTGTTATCTAGTTAAAGCTATTGTTTAAGTATGCACTGTGTAAATATTATTCTGTAAATAAATTTTTGTTAAAAGTTAATAAAATTATAAATTGTTAAAAGTTAATAAAAGTTAATAAATATGGCTTGAAGCAAGAAAATGTTGAACCATTCTCGTCTAAGCCAAATATGTCTTATTGTAAACATATGTGTGGCTTGATTTAAGCAAAAGCGAACTAAAATGTTTTTAAATACAATTAAAAAAATAATTTCCTTTTATTCTATTGTTACTTAAATCAAGTTTTCGTTTCTTATGGTGAATTTCACCAATTCTATTTAAATATTTTTTGTTTTTCTCAATATTTATTAGGGTGATCGATTATTCGACATTTTTCAATAACCGGTTTTCGAATATTCCGAATAGTTGCTATTTTAAAAAACCCGGTTTTCGGTTAAGCATTTTAAAAATAACCGGTTAACCGGTTTTAATTCGAATACATAAAAATAAAAAATTCAAATTAGTTTTTGTAATAAAGAGTTAATTTGAATAAAAAACAACACAATTCACGAAGGCACGGAACCAACAAAATACATATGTGGATATGACTTAAGGTATGTTCAGACCTAACAAATATTTGACGATAACATCAAAAAAAGCGTGACCAATAAATTGATTAAACTTAAGGTTTATTTTTAACAATTTCTATTTATTTTATTATTATTTATTTATTTCTAAGATGGTAATTGAATTTATGTATTATGTAGTTAAGAAACCTTTAAATAATGTTTGCTATAGCCAAACGTTTTGAAAAGCAAACAATTCTTTAATAAATCTAGTTGTTACGTGTAGGACGTCAAATATTTAAAAGGTGTGAACATAACTTTAGAATTTTTGAGAAACGTTGGTTTTTTAAAATTATAGGAATTTAATAAATTTATTATTTGAGATATTCTCTCAAATTTATTTTAAATGAGTTTTAATTTGTTGCTGGTTAAGCATGTCTATATGAAGCAGTAAACTTCAGCCATATTTTTGAAAAGTGGCAAACAAATCCTCTTATCGAGGATTATATATTTAATTTTTTTTTTGTTTCAGCATTATATAAACAATAGTAATATGAACATGCTTTTTATATGAAATATCTGTAAATTCGTCGATCACACAATTTAAACCCTTCCAGGACATTTTTGATTCCTTTAATTTTATTTTAAGTTCTTGGTGTTTTAATAAATTAAACTGATGAATTTTCCCATATCGATGATTCCACCGGTATGTTCCTGTTTTAAGCATGAAGATATGCTGGAACTACTTAAGAGTTTTTCATTCATTATTGGCAGCATATTTTAGTAAAGTATTATTTGCAGTCTCTTAAAAACTACTTGGATCAGGGTCAAGTTTTACTTGGCGTATATTTATGTCAAGCTTGTAGACTAAATAAAAGTGATTAATAAGTCGTGACGTTAAAGAACCTTTGCCACTTATCATTTTAGGCACACATTTTTTTAAGTCAGTTCGAAATATCACCAGAGATGACATCTTTATAAAGATATACATATATATACATATATAATTTATAAAACTGTCAAATTGCTAATTACTTTTTAAGCTGAACTTTTTTTTTGTACTTTAAATTGTTTTGTGTTTTGTTACAAGAACACACGCTTGTATAAGCGATTTGTATTTACATTGCTCATAATGTTTTTTTGACTTTTGTTTCATTTTGTTTTGACATTTTTTATAGAAAGTTTAAGTTTATATTTGATTAGAAAAATACTTCAATTACGGGTACATTTATAACAGAAATAAGGAAAACGTATATAAATTTCACATTACTAAAGTAACCGGTTTATTTTACCAAAATAACCGGTTTATTCGATATTCGAAAAATGGACATTTTAAAATATTCGACTTGGGCAAAACTAAAATAACCGGTTAAAACCGGTCGAATACTATTCGATCGATCACCCTAATATTTATTTATTAAATCTTCATATATTAAATGTTAACTAACAATAGTTCATCCATTCTTATCCTAATACTTTGTTTTATGTCCTGCCAGTTCCAGACAAAAATTTCGTCACCACGTTAATTCCAGGGAGATTAAAAATTCGATTGGATAGTTGACGATATCGTTTTGAGAAGTTACGGAATCTACCAATTTGTACTACTTCAATTCGCCAGCGATTTCACTTTGAATCTTAAAATTCAGTTCGTCGACATCAACGTTTTTCGCAGCAAATACAGGACGCTCGCTCAACCAATCATGATTTCTGTAATTTTGTGTAATGTTTGGAAACACCTTTCGGATGAGTTCGGACTTTGATTCGGTGAAATGGCAGAAATTGAAATATCCACCGGGATTTTTCCTTTTCCTATGCCCAGCAATTGTTTGGAAAATACGTCTCGAGATTGATTGTTCTGCAACTCGACCCGCATGTTCAGAGTCAATTTGAGACGACTTCAAACATGCATTAAATTCATCGGCGGGCGTTGATCGTGGCATCACTGGCAGTGTTTGCCGAAAATCGCCTGCCTACAAATCATCGTACCTCCAAATCGGCTTTGATTGTTTTGTAAATTTTGCAACATTTTGTCTAATGCCTCCAAAGATTTTTTATGCACCATTGTACTTTGGCCATCGCACTGTTTTTAGATATGTTGCATGTTGGTTTGCATATTTAATGGCAACTTAAGAGCTGAATAAGCAGTTCGACCGCCTTCCAACAATGTAGATGAATCCCTGACGATGCGTGTCGGTGCCAAAATTAACGCGATAAAAAAAGTTTTCCCAGTTCCACCGGAAGCGTCTAGAAAAAAATCCCTCCAGCTTCAACTTTTACAGCTTTCATGAGGGTGTCGTATGCATATTTTTGATGTCGATTTAGCAGTGGAACATTGAAAAACGGGGCAACTGTTTTCCGATTTTAGAAAAATAGAAAAAGTGAGCGTGGTAAATTTTTCTTTCGATGAAAACTTAAAATGGATTAATACGAACATTTGAAAGAAAAGTTAGTCAAATCGATGAGCCGTTTTCTGATATTAGGTGAATCGAAAAAAGTGGGCGGGGCAAAATTGTCTTTCCGTACAAACCTAAGTTGGACCATGGCGATCATTTCAAAGAAAAAATCGTCCAAATCGGTCAAGCCTTTCTCAAGTTATGCGATTAGCAATACACAACATTTAATTTAAATTATATTTTTATTATATAGATATACGGGCCAGTTCTGAAAATCACGTGATTTCAAATCATGGGCCTGTTCGGAAATGCATGCGGAAATGCAGAAAAGCAAACTTTTTTTAATGCCGATAAAAAATAATTTAAATTTTTTTTATTGTGTGACTATTATTTTTGTGGAGCATTTGACAATTTTTTGGTCCACATCTACTTCACAGATATAAATTTAAGCATTTGAAATCACTGATGCAGCGCAGTGATGCATTTCCGAACAGGCCCCATGTGTTTTTGAAAATAACACGTGTGATTTTGTGGTCATACACACAAAAACGGGACACTAAATCTCACACGTGCGATTTTAGTAGGCACATGTGATTTGAAATCATGAATTTTGAGTAAAAGTGATTTGCAGAACAGGGCCCAAATCGTCGCACACGTGTTCGAATGAACTTTCGTATCGAATAAAACGTCGTGACGTATCAAAAACGGGATTGCGGCATTCGAAAGCTTTCGAATCGAATTTGTTTAAAATATGTAATAGATTTTTATGCTTGTATACTAATCACATAAGGACATATAAATCAACAGTGTTAATAGTTTCCTATAAAATAGGTGACTTCGGTTTAGTGGTTTTAAGCGCATGCCAAAAAGAGCAACAAAGGAACGCAAAAATTTAAAAAAATCGAAAACTATAGAAATTCGGAAAAATTTTACGAATTCAGAAAATTGGCAAAAAAAAATAGCGAAAGTTTTGACGATATCAAACAAGCTACTTAATTGATTAAAATACCCTTAAACTGCAAGGAATGGCAAAAATTCGATAACAAATTTTAAATTAGGGGAAATTCGCAAAACATTGCTAACAGCGACATAATTGCAAAGTCTGCTATATTCTGCTAAGAATTAAAAAACTTACAATACAAAAATCGGTTCTATCGAAAACATGACTAAAATTTGCGAAAAATTGCAAAACTGAATGTTATTATTTTTTTTCTTATTGATGAAAAAAGATTAAATCTACATTTTTGCTATTTGTTGAAGAAATCTAATAATCATTCCCAAAAAGTGTGTAAATTGTTTGTTAAAAAAACAATTTAATGTTTTTACGAAAGTTCTTAACTAATCGAATGACATTTCGATAGAAGTTTTTAGAGAACGAATGGGACGATTTCAAAAAGTAAAATTTTGATCAAAGTCACTCCATCACGACGATTTTGGGCCAGGCCTGTATGATTTACATACTAATTTTTTTTTAACATACAATTAATACAGAAACAAATACAATATTATATTATTAACGAATATCGTTACTTTGTATGCTACACAGAAAAAAATAATTTTCATAATTGAATACGAAAATCGCATATCTAATTGAAAAAATTTTTGAATTCTCTACGAAGACGATTTTTGGGTTATTGATTTTAAAGTTGGTTGGTATAAATTAAATTTTATTCCTTCGATCTTTTTTAAATATGTAGTTCAAGTTTTGTAGTAATATTGATTAAAAAAGTATTATTTCGAGCACATCAGGTATGGAAATTGTTACCCGGAAATACCTTTATTAAATTATGAAAGACGAAAAGTTGCCGAATTTCAATGCAAAAGTGATTTTCTTTATTTAAAGTGGTGTTAAAGGACAAATGGGCAAAAAACCACAGAAAGGAAGAGGCTTTTTTTTTTAAAAATAATGAGTCTTGGTTGAACGCAGCTTTTCAATTTTCTATTAAATCGTTAAATCGACCAGGACGGCTTTCGAAATTTTTTCACGAATCAAGTGAACGAAGTAAGCGAGGAAATCCGGTCAACTGTTGGAAATAACGTTATCGTTCACGCTGCACAAACAACATTAAGAGTACAAGCAAAAAGAAAAGCGTCGAAAATCCTGAAAGAAAAACAAATTGTCCTAGACGAGCGCACGAATATAGAAAAGCAGTCGACGAAAAAGGAACTAAAGGTAGTGCTACTCCCTTGACACCACTACAAGCTTTAACTATGTTTGTTGAGGCTGATTTTACAAGACGTCAGAACGAGGTCATCCGAAACACAAATAAGCCATTTTATCCTCCATATTACTTATTGTTACAAGCAAAACAAAAAGGTTATCTACCAAAGGAATGCTTACGGGTTAGAGGTAACTGTGTGGAAAGCAGCTTACAGAGCCTTATTGACAACACCGTTACACGGCCATCAATTTTCTTGGAAGAACTCCTTTTGACACTTAACGAAGAATATAATTTGTAAATGGGGGTGTGATGGCTCCCACCAAGCGCAATACAAGCAAAAATTTGATAGTGATGGTGAATCAGATGCAAATTTATTTTTAACTCGTTTGCGCCCCTTCATATAGTAGGTATGTGGAAGGTTATTCGAACAAGCTTAATTTTGAACCAAATAAAAGTTATCGGTTTTTCGCAAAGAAGAGAAGAAACAATTTCCACTAACATTTATGTTCAAGCTTTTTATTTGTTTGGCTGACACGAAAGTTCCTAATTTTATTTTATTGATTTGGCAAAAACAAATATTCAAAATATTCAATAACTTATCAATGAATCATATATGAATCCTTTTTCTATTGCTCAAGTGATAAATCAGTTTTTGATCATCAAAACTGATCTGAAAATACTCATTTAGGTGATTTTTACAAAAAAAGCTAGCAGGGAAGCATAAGTTTTCGTTCCGAAATTAATTATAATTTAAATTTTAATATTGGTGAAACACATGAATGCAGTTTTTTAATATCGTATTTTAACGTTTATCACACAAACTAAAAAATATTTCGCAAAAAGTGGCGTAAACGACAAAATTGAGAGATTTTGTCGGACGTGACAATGGCTATTGCTTAACAATTTTTTCCATGACATTGGATAATTTTACATAAATCGATAAATATCTTCAAGCACAATATCTGACAAAAATATTGGTACTCTTTTTCACGTATATTTTTGTGTATGAAATTTTGAACCTTTAGATTCGATTTCCCAAAAAAATTTTCGTGATATACGACAAGATAACTTTGGCACGACGATATGTTTATAACATTGCCATAGTTGCACGCGATTCAAGGAATCTAACGGACACTTTTTTGCGTTTAAACGAGTTCACTAATAGTAGGGGCTTCAAGTTAATGTTAACAAAACTAAATATTTCTTCAAATCAAGAAGAAGCACAAAAATCCAAAATCTCAGGATTGGTGAATGTACAACAGTTTAAATACCCACATAGGAATTACTTTTTCCAGTGCGGAGAATTCGTCATAAGATATAAAGGAACGAATTACTTTTTTAATTCATTGGGAGTTATTGCACTGGGACTTATTGCACCTGGGAGTTATTGCACGGAGCCCAGTTTTAATACCTACATAGGAATTACTTTTTCCAGTGCGGAGAATTCGTCCTACGATATAAAGGAACGAATCACTTCAAATCTTAACTGCTTACAAGAACTAGAATTAAGAATATCCTAGACTAGCGAGGCCAGTGTTGACATACAGCTGTGGGGTATGGAGCCTCAAAATAAATGACTGCAGGCAATTGCAATGCTTTGCAAGGGAAATCTTTAGAAAAATATTTGGACCTACAAAAAATGATGATGGAACAAGCAGAAAAAGATAAACCGATAACATTGAAGAACTTGCTGACGATATTAAGATATATAAATGCGCAACGGTTGAGATGGTTTGGACATGTTGTCCGCATGCTAAAAAAAGCTCCAAATAGAAAACTACTCATGGCTGATGGGTATGGTACAAGAACACGAGGAAGACCAAGAGCAAGTTGGATAGATGGTATTCTAAAAGATCTAAATGTTTTGAGAATCCAGAACTATGAAGCATTAGCAAAAGATCGTGTTGCTTGGAGGCGAATCGTAGAAGAAGCTTTGGCTCGCCCCGGGCTGTGATGATCAGAATGAATCAATAATGAAATTTCATTCAAGGAAACAAACAATAAGACCTTTTAAGATTTTTATACCCTACACCCCAATTAGTTGTGAAGAGGGTATATTAAGTTTGTCATTCCGTGTGAAACTTTTTTATTATTCATCTCAGACCCCATAAAGTATATATATTCTGGTTCCTTGAGTGATTCTAAGTCGATTTAGCCATGTCCGTCTGTTGAAAACACGCTCACTTTCGAACAACTCAAAAGAAATGAACAAACTTGGTGCCAAATTGCTTGTAGTTTGGGATTGAAATTCAGCAAAATCGGTGCAGTAGGACCAGAGCTATGAATCAAAATGTGGAACCACCACCTAAAAAAAATGATAAGTTTGTTACAAAAAATAACATAAATGGTGGAACAAGGCACGGAATGAGATAAGATTTTGCAAAAATTTGTTTTATTCGACTGGAAATCACGCTGCAAAATTTCGTGAAGATCCGTCCATAATCTACCCTAGGCCCCATATAAACACTACTCCCGGAAAACAGTTTAGTATGCCTAAAACCGTAAAAAATAATGCTATCATAACAAAATTTGGTACGTCAAAGTTTTTTAGGACTAGAAATAACACTGTGAAATTTCGTGAAGATCGGTCTATAATTTACCTTAGGCCCCATAAAAACCCTACTAATGAAAAACAGTTTAGTACGCCTAAGACCGTAATTAATAATGCTATCATAACAAAATTTGGTACGTTACAGTTTTATAGTACTAGAAATTACACTGTGCATTTTCGTGAAGATCGGTCTATAATTTACCCTAGGCCCCATCTAAACCCTACTCCTACCCTACTTTATTACAGCCTAAAGCCGTAATAAATAATGCTATCAAAATAAAATTAAATACTTCACTACTCACACTAATAAATTTCGTGATGCTCGGTGCATAATTTACTATAGGCCCCATATAAAGCCCACTGAGCTGTCGGTGGAGGGTATCAAAGAATCGGCACAGCCGAATATAGCACTCTAACTTGTTTTTTTTTTGCAAATTATGCAACTTTTTTAAAAGGTTAAGTAGCACCCAAATTACATGAGGGCTTTGGCTGTGTGGAATTCTATTTATATCTATAAAATCGTTCATCCTAAAACAAAAATTTTAGACATAAATCAGCAGATAATTCTTGTTACTTAGTATCCGTTTTTTTTTTAAATATTAAGATAGAATTTGTTTGATTAACCTTTTAAATACTGAAATATTTTTTATGAATAAGGCCGTTACAAAGATGTAAAGATAAAATGCTAAATAAATTTTCGAAAACTAAATAAAAAGTACAGGAAGCAGTGTATGTGTGTTAAGTTATTCGTACGATTATAAAAATATATATGAATGTATGAATGCTATTATTTAATCAGAAGCAATTTCATAATTGTTTTCATCTCATTATTTTAGTATATAAAAAACTATAAAGATAAAGCGATTAACTCAGTTATGTAGATAGAAAAAAACACTGATAACCGAGATTACCGTGACATTTAAAGTGAATTTTGGAGAAACTTCTAAAATAATTAAGAAATGTTCATATAAAGTCTATTACATTTGATTTCATCAAATCAGTCACACTTAGGTGACGATTCTATAACAATCTGTGTGTTTTAGAGACAACGATATTTTCACCGTTTCCTAAAGATACGGTTTCAGGTGAATTCATTAAGAGACTTGATAGAAGTTTTTTAGAAAATTGTTGTAAAAGAAAAAGTGTTGAAGCATTAACAATATGTTTGCCAGAACATTGCAACGGTCAAACGGCAAAGAAGACTCCAACCAGGACAACCAAACGTCAAACCATAAATATACGATATCCGATTTCGGTTATGGCAAAGATTCTGTCAAAGTGTTGCATGTTAAGAGGGACGGGCCAGTGCATTCGATAAAGGAACTTGAAGTTGGCACACATTTAAAATTGTATAGCAAAAAGGATTATTTTCAAGGTTAGTTGTCTTTAGTTTTTATAGGATTTACAGCCAATTTCACCAAGTTTAGTTATAATTAACTAACAGTTATAACTGTCAAAACAAACTGCTAACTAGAAGTTAAAGTAATAGTTAGTTTTAACTGAACTTGGCAGAATTGACAGGTAAAAAGTTTTTATTTTCTGCCAGGCCCACGATGTCGACAAGAACATTTCTTTCGCATATTTATATTGAAAACAATAATGAAAAACTAAAATATGTTTTTGTTTTCAATACAAATATACGAACGAAATGTTCTTGTCAATATTGTGGGCCTGGGCCTTAATTTTAATTTTTGCCTTTTAAAATTATATTATGGGGCCTTTTGGGAAATATTTTTAGCTCTCGAGGCCCCTTTTTGATTTTATTAAAAAAAAACATAATCCCAAGAAAAACTTTGAAAACCAATATACACGTGGCAGTGTAAATAAAACTGAACTGGCAAAATAAAATAAAGTAATTTGTTTTTTCTTAACCCACTTACAACTACGTTTAGAGTTGACAAAAAATCAACCAATTTCAGTCGGGACTGTAAGAAAAGATAAACTCACTGTTTATTGGTGTTATTTTTGTTTAAGCTTTGACATTGTTACAGATAAAACTGGGGTTTATAATTCTTATTCGCTTAACAGTTTTATTTGTATAATATCTTTAGTTTTTCTAAAATCTTTGGATGAAGTTTCCTGACGATCTGGCCTAAGCAACCAGTGAAATGTGCATAGGAAGTAATAACTTATCCCTTCAACAATAAATTTCAGTTTATCAATATGTAGTATGAAATGGGAATTTAGCACATTTAAACGAAACCTTGTTAATTGCTGCCGTTAAAAAATATTTGGTACACTATCTACCACTTTAAAATAACTATTAATTTTTCTTAAAGGTGATAATTCGGATATTGTTGCTACCGATTCGCAAAAAAACACCGTTTATCTCTTGGCCAAGAAGTTCGGCATTGAAAATCCTGAAAAGTTTGGCCTCCTATTGGCCTCTCATTTCCTTAACAAATACGCTCATGTAGAAGAGACCCATATTCATGTTGAGGAATATCCTTGGCAAAGAATTTGTCAAGATGAAATTGGTAATTCAAGCGGAGCCTGTGGTGATGCTTGCAACTTCTCAACTTTCAACAACAGGCAAAAGCACAACCATGCCTTCATCTTTACACCCACAGAGGTGCGCTATTGTGATGTGATATTGAAAAGAACCGGTAAGTAAAATTTAAAATAAAAACTAGATATGAAATTTAAAATAAATTAACCTTTTTCTTTACAGAACCCAAACAAACCGTTATTAGTGGCATTAGGGGTTTGCGTGTTTTGAAAACTACTCAATCATCTTTCGTTAACTTTGTCAATGACGAATTCCGTTCATTGCCCGATCAACACGAGCGTATCTTTAGTACCGTTGTTGATTGTTCGTGGGAATATTCTTACACTAACAATGTGAAATTCTGCCAAGATTGGAATACTATTAAAAATATTATCATTAAGAAATTCGCCGGAGATCCAAATCTTGGCACCTCTTCGCCATCTGTCCAACATACTTTGTATTTGACCGAAAAAGATGTACTTGATGCTCTGCCAGAAGTTTCAGTGATTTCGATGATTATGCCTAATAAACATTATTTCAACTTCGATACAAAACCTTTCCAAGGTGTTGTGCCCGGTGAGAATAATGAAGTCTTTATACCGATCGATAAGCCACATGGCACTATTTATGCTCAATTGGCACGCAAAGATTTAACCAGCCATTTGTAAAGAACAATGAATTTGTTGTTCTTTTAAAATTTTTGTATTTTGTACAAATTCCATTTAGTTCTAAAATAAACAAGCACATTTGAAATAAATATGTATCTTAGAAATAGGTCAAATACAAGTTTTGTTAATTTAAGCGTTTTTTAATTTACCTTTTCTAAGGCGACCAGATTTTGAAAATAAAAATAGAGGACAAAAAGAAAAAAAGTTAAAAATTTAAGATTTTTTTTACATATTTTACTGACAAATTTGCATTCGCACTTTCACATATGTTAAGTAAATTAAAAAAAAAATAACATATCCCTTAAAATGCAAACCTGTTAAATCCAATTTTTAAGTAAATGGAGATTTTGATGCCGTGTGGTAGAGAAAGATATTCCTCGTCGAACACCATGTAGTTTTCCTTTAATTTGAGTCTTGAAGTGTGTCAAATCAACTATATTTTTGGTTTTCCTTTCAAGCAGCAAATTGGGAAAAAAAGTTTTCCTGTAAAATTTGTTGAAAGGGACTTAGTAGGTTTGCTTGCATATTCAGCCAGCGATATACATATACACATTTACGTTTACTTATAAATAAGTAAAATTACTAAAAAAAAATAACGAAAATTAAAATGCATTGCACTAACTTATTCAAAATTGTATACTGCAAGTGAATAAGAGTTCAGTAGAAGTATGAAAAGAATAAGCACGGCCCGACATTTTCCATACGATTTGACAGGAAAAAACCGGCGATCGCCGTGAAATAAAATTTATTTTAGTTTATAAAAATAAAAACAAATATTGATTATGCATTTAAAAATAAAGAGGACAAAGATGACAGATTATGAAAAAAAGATGATAAAAGAGGACACAACTTTTATAGATGACAGCCAGTTAAAATATATGATTGTCCTCTAAAAAAGAGTACGTATGGTCACCTTACCTTTTCCGGATTTATTTTGAGGCAATTAACACTTTTTTTGGCATTTATTTAGTTGAATGAACTGTTTGTGGAGGTGGCCATTTCAATAAATACAGTTTGCAATTTCAAACTATGCTGCAATTATCATTTAAAAATATACGATTTCCGATTAGCGCTTTTTTTTGGCTTTCACTTGCATTGTATTAGGGTTTCTAATTTCCACGACAATTTTATTAACTGGAGCGTAGGCAAAAATGTGTTCATTTCCGGAAATTTTATTTGTACAACGGTTTTCCGCGGTAGAATCCACCTAAACAATCAACATTGGCGGGAATTAAAAAAATATTTTCTTCGGTAATTTTTGGAGAGTTAAATCCTCGTGGATCTTCTTTATTGCAATGCGCAAATGACATGCGATGCGAAAGAAAGTTAGAATTCTATAAGACTTTCGTATAAGCATTCAAATTTTATTTCAAATCAGGGCAACACTAGTCAACAAAAAAAATAACTAAACGTTAAATTTAACATAAAAAAACATGTTTGTTTTACTACTTAAATGTTTAAAAAAGTGGCATAATTTGCCAAAAATTATGTCTTAAAAGGGTTATTGTTTATTTCCCTTAATAAAATTTCATTCTTAAAAGGAATTAAAGTAGTTAGATATCGCACTTGTTCAACAATACTATATTAACTCAAAATTTTTATTTTTTCACTTTTTTAAAAAAATCGACACGTTATATGAACATCTAACCGCTATCTTGCTATTTTGTCTACATTTTGGTAATGAAACGTTTGCTTTAAAAAATTATTTTTCACATGCCTTTAAAGTAAAATTAAAAATTGTTTTCCTTCTATAACAAATTTTGAAAGTTAATACAGTATTTACTACAGTATTGTTCATCGATTTCGAACGTTAACGTTCGCATAGAAAAAGTATATTTAAAACAAAAACAAATTTTCGAATTTGAAGTTCGAAATCGTTAAACAGGCTGTTAGTCTTACCAAAATGTTAAAGACTTTTTGTTTGTTTATTAGGTAATTTAAAAAAAAAAAACTGTTGGCCTTATCTGTTGTTTATTTTAATGGACACTAAATAATCTTAATTAAACAGTTTAGTTTAGTAGAAACTAAAAATAAATAAGATAAGATTTAATTTTTAAGTAAACATAAGCAAAAGGTGTCACACTCGTTGCAATTTTAAAAATATGTACACGTGGCGAATTTGCAATTTCTTTAAGCATAAATATATTGTTAAAGTAAAAGCTAAAACCGATGTTTTTTTTTGTCGGTTTTCGGTTTTAAGGCATTTACAACCGCGGTTTCGATTTCGTTTAAAACCGAACAGCAATCCCTAGTTGAAACCATAGTATAATAAGTACCACCCTACAAGAAATTAATGAGCGAGTAGTCACATTTTTCATTTTGGTGTTAAGAAAATGATAGAAAGAAATGACCGAATGTGACCGTAAACTTGATTTCAGTAATTTCTTGTTATCATTTTCTTAACACCAAAATGAAAAATGTGACTACTCGCTCATTCATTTCTTGTAGGGCAGTTATGTTCTTAACATGCTCTACAACTGACATAAAATGCTTAACTTTAACACTAATATGATGTTAGTGTAAAGTATAGACTCATCATGCTAGAAGTTTTCTCATGTTATAACACGGTTGTTAATGCAAATGTTTTAACAACGCTTTTATAACTTCAAGTTATAACAGCAAGTCATGTCAGTTGTAGACGGGCAGTTAGGGAGAGTTGTCATTATTTAGCCATTTAATGTCAAATTAATTTATTTGATTTTTGACGCTTGTTTTAATTTCTTTTTTCATATTTTCGTTTGTTTTACGTAAAATGGGTTTTGAAATTGAGAACAAAATTTCTAATGACCAGGGAAAACAGAAATATGCTCTAAGAAATGCGTTTTATGCGCATTAAATATGCAGTATAAACTTGAAAATATGCCCTCAAAATTGTTAAAAATATGCACCAAAAAATTCAAAAATTGCTAATTTGAAAACGAAATGCTATTCAAAAATTTAATAACAGTTCCATTTGATAAAAATAATCCTTAAACTATTATCAATAAAGCCCAAACACCATAGTATTTACAGTGAAATTTTCGAGATTTTACCCTATTTGGAAACGGTGGGCAGTCATTGGCTCACAAAAAAAAGTCACGTTAAGAGGTTACAATTCATGTGTGCGGAATATTTTCTAGATGTGTATCAACATCCATAGGAGATTTTTGGTCTTAAAGGGATTTTAGGGACGGACGCTAAATTGTTTATTAATGAAAATATTTCAAAGGAAATGTATATTAATAAAAATAATTTTTGCAAGATGGCGGGAGTTTTTACACTGCACCTTCTTTCTTGATTTTTTCAAATTATGAGTTAACATAAATACGTTTTCCAATGCCGTTAACATAAGCTGAGCAATAAGAAATATTGCTCTGCTATTCTGCCGACGTTATTGCCAACTTGCTGAGATAATTATCTTAAGTGTAGACATATGATAATGTCTTGCCAGTACTGTCAAATGTAAACGCTATGTACATTTTGGTTTGTTCTTTTCAGTTTTCTTTTGCTTGTTGTCGGTAGTTAATTTTGGCAAAATATGACCAAAAAGAAATATGGCAATGCTTCTAAATCCATTACGAAAATTTTATTTATTTTTTTATTTATTCACTTATTTTCGTAATATTAAGAGCCCTTTAGACCAAAAAATCAATATTACAAGTGATAAATGCTTAAGCTATATACGTATATATAATATTCATTAATCTATAATAATAATTTAAAACTAACGAAATGAAAATTATAAATAATATATTTACATACTATCACTTTAGATTAAGGCTCCCCAGCCACATTACAAAGATAGAGTTATCATAATTATCATCCATCAGTAGCTAATCAAGATTATTTAGGAAGTCTAAAATATTAACCCGGAACACATTATTTGAATAGGAAAAGGTACGAAACGAAAATGATAAAAAGTTCCAAAGTCTAGCAATCCGAACAATAAAAGTTTTATCGAAACAGGATGTTGACATTCTCGGTATAAGAATTAAGGGGTTCCTGGAATTTTGTTTTCTTGTAAAATTATTTGTAAATACTTTTTAAATATTTGTAAAATAAAGAACTAAAAAATTTTTAAAATATACTTCTTTTGATAAATAAATAAAGAAAGCATATTTGTTTATTGATAGAAAGTCAATTTTGATAGTTATTTGCCCTTTAAGATACAGAAAACTACCATTCCGTTCATGAAAACAAAAATGTGGTCATTCCGAAAAATTTCTGAAGCACCAAAATACGAAATGAATTTCGTTTCCGAACGGAATTGTACTCTGTGACATGGCTGTATGTGTGTAAATGTTTTATTTAAACCTTAATCATGTTTCTTAATTTTATTGGAATCTGCCCATATTCGACCATTCTACTCTTGAAAATAGATTTTCCTGTCATAACGTCTTTATAAATGTTGATTTGTATTGAAATAGCTCGGACGGTTACTTTTTATAATAGGTTCCCATGTAAACCACTTCCCTAAAATCACTTTTAGACGAAAAGGTCCCATGCCGATGTTGTGATCGATGTAGTATTCGCTACAAATAACTTTTATATGAATATTAACCTAATAACCGTACATTGTTCTGATGAGTCCATTACTGCCCAAATATCTAAAAATGTAAATATTTGTCTGTAAATACTTGAGCTGTGATTAGGGATGCCAATCGGGACTTTTTTTCGCAAATTCCCGGATTCGGGATTACAAAAAATCAAATCCCGGGATTTTTCGGGATTCGGGATTTTTGAAAATTAAAAGATAAATGCTTTTTATAGATATTTATTTAAAAAAAGAAGTTTACAAACGAAGGTTTTATAATTAATTTATTATTTTAAAGATAAATATTACCTAAATTTGTAAAAATTTTAAATTGTGACTTTTCTTATTTAATGACTAATTTAATAAAAAATATGATAAAAAAAATAACGTACGATTTTAAACAATGTGTTACTTGATTCAATAAAAAAATAATTACCATAAAAACTATATTTGATTCAATTACCTCAGTTCATTCAAGCTAAATAAAAAAAATAATTAATATTCTAATTGAACAACGCAACATAGAAGTCGATTTATTTGTAAGATTCTATTAAAATTTTATTAAATGAATTTAAATAAATAATTGAATTTTTAATTCGAAATTAACTAAATAAATCAATTTATGTAGCAAACCATTAAAATCTTATTTTAATAAAAACGCATTTTTATAACCACCACTACTTTCATTACATTACTAAATATTGTGAAATCGCTCCATTAATTACCGTAGGTTCAATGTCAACTCTCGGAAAACACTTTAATAATATTAACCCTTTCATTTCAAAAACATTTTTTTCTTTAATAAATTTTCTTGTTTAATTATTTTCAGCACTTCTCACATTAAAATTTCTTTATAATTATTGGGCACGCTGGAAAATAATAACAAAGTTAACTATTTTCTTACGTTTTCAATGACAGTATTAACAGAATTAATCAAACAAATGTTAAAGATAAATATTGTGTTCCCTATCCTCTCATGGGAAATGTCATAATGAATTTCTTTTTATAAAAAAAGGTAAAACAAAGAAATTTAGTTAACAATGTCGGGATTGACAAAATCCCGGGATTAAAAAATTAAAATCCCGGGATTTTCGGGATCGGGATTGGCATCCCTGGCTGTGATGTTGGGTATCAAATGGTCGGTGTTAACAGAATTTACTCTCTCACTTGTTTTATTTGTGCAAGTAAATATCTACATCGGCTATTTAAAAAATTACGTGCCATAAAAAGCAAACTTGTTGCTCAGGCCTTTTGCCGCTGGTACTTCTTTATACGGTTCATCATCATTGTTTACTTGACGCTATAGTTAAAGTATGAATATGCACATATGAATGTAAAAAAAGAAACGAAAGGTAGATCTGAATTAAGTCATAAAATACAAATACAAAATGTAAATATTTTCATTCATTCTTTTTTGTTTTTCAAATTATATAATGTTTATTTAACAAACAAAGGCAAATCGTGCAAGTGCATCCCACAAAATAAATAAGATTTTTTGAACAAAAAATAAAATAAATATAAACCAATTTGCTTGTATTGTGGCTTAAAAGAATAAATTTCAACAACTCAACTATGAAGTGTGTGAGAACAAAACATGAATGTATGTCAAATCTTTTTAAACAAATTGTATTTTTTAAGAATTTTTAAAATAACTTCAAGATAGTTTATTCAAGTATTTTTTTGCGTAAATTTCCGGAAGTTGGTTGGTTGAACACGGTGGGTATACCTGCCAGACTTGGGGTTTTATACCCAAAGTTGGGGATTTCATGCGAACAAAAAGGGCAGGGAAAGTCATTTGGGGATTTAAAAAAAAATTCGTGGATTGTACACATTTTTAATATATTTTCCCTTCCTTTCTTATTTAAGCCCATTTTTCTTTGTTTCGTATATAAAAAAGTTTTATCTTACCCAAGGCGAATTGACTAGAAGGTGGGGTCAAGTCAACATATGGTGTTTTTTTTTCTGTGGTCGACTTGTCAAATTTTGTATACAAAATATTTTTTTATGTAAACAACCTATTTTTTTTACTAGCAATATTTTTGACAACCCGAGCACAGAAGCAGTGTTGTTCTAGAGTTGACCTCACCATCTGCTCAATTCGCCTTGATCTTACCCTTATCAACAACTTATACGGTGTAAGACTACATTTTTGTTAAGTGTGTAAAAGGTACTTATAAAAGTTTTGTTATTATTCTTGAGTGAGTGTTTTAAAAAAGAAGAATTTAAAAAGGATTTAAAACCGTTGAAAACAAATACATTTTTGGATTTTTTAAAGACAATTTTCAAGCAAATTTGTCTTTCCCAAAAATAAGTTAATATGAAAGACAATATAATAAAGTTTGGGAAAAGTAATGCTGGGCTATTGGTAAGTACGATAAGTATGGTGCGTCGAAGTATTTAATAAATGACGGATATATGTATTTTTTTTGTATATTAAAAAATTAACAGCTGATAAATATAAACAAATGAAAAAAAAATAAAAGTGATAATAAAGTTTATTAGTTTAGCTAAAAAGTATGGATAATACAAAATTTATATCTGTGTTTCAGCTGTTGAGGTTGAGCACAACATGTTGACTTTAGGTAGCTAAAAAATTTTATGATGGATTAAATGACTTCAAATACCCAACTGTTGTGTTGAGCGGAAGTGCTCAACTATGCGTTTCTAAGACAAACACACAACTGTTACGTCTTATGAACGTGCCCATTGTTGATTTTAAGGATGGCTAAAACCGATGGAACAAGGTCCAAATCGTCTTCAAAAACAACATATTGTTCTGCTTGTAATTCCTCACGGGAGTCGCATAAAAAGCATTTAAAAAACATGCCGTAACAAAATAAAATATTTTTTTAACTTAAAATTTTTATTAGGGGATTCATGGCGATTTTTTGAAATTTTTTGGGGACAAGGAAAAAAGTAGCTGGCAGTCCAGGTTATACCCAGCAAATTACTTCGTCAGTCGATATGTTCGAAAGTTTGACTGTCTAAAACTTTTAAAAAATTTCGATGTTAAAGTAGTAGAGATGCTGTGTTTTTTTTATTTTTGATTTTGTAGTTTGAACTGTAAAAGGTTTGTCCGATTGGACTTAAATTTCAGGTGGCACTTAAGAACTTGTTTTCCAATATAAGTTTTGAAATAGGGGTCTATATTTACTATATTTACTTTGGACTTTAAGAAGAATTCTTGACAAAAAGTATTAAAACAGAAGTAAAGGAAAAAACATGTAAATCGATTGAAAAAAGATAATCATTCAAAACAACAACTTTCGATCTACCATGTAAAAATCTCATTTGTTTTAAAGATTTATGTTTGACTATTGTTTGCAGCCGTCGTCAATGGCAGTGAGTGTTAAACAGCGAAGATTTCTGAAGAGAAAATTAAATCTGACAAACCTAAGCCTGATCAAAACTTAAAAATTTGGATTAAAAACCATAAACAGTTCAATAAAATAACCACAATACTATATTACAAATTTTATAAATGATGGCGTTAAAAAAAAAAAATTAGGGCCTGTTTCACCAATTATGTACATATATTCAAATATCAATTTACATTCAAAATTCGTTTTTCATGTTAAATACAAATAAAACAAGTAAGAAAGTATAGTCGGTCAAGCCCGACCATATGATACCCAACACCACAGTATTTAAAAACAAATTTTCGAGAGTGTATGGCTATAAATAACGCCTATTAAAAATTGAACTGACAGTGAGTTCTTAAATATAAAAAACACACAAAATACCCGTTGTTGCACAATGCCTTATGGTATTATTCGAAAAACTTTGTGTTAAAATAAAATCATTTTTCGCGGCGAAAGTTTTAAAACGCACTTAAATTTCATTTAAATTGGTTTGATAGTTTCTGAGAGGCAAATATTGCACCCTATCTCCCTTCTCTCTACTACATGAAAAAGTATTTAGTATATTTCAAGTTGTACTTATTGTACAATTTGCATTTTAGATACTTCGGAACCGTTCGATCTGCAATGATCGTATTTTCTCCCTCATGTGATCGACAGGAATGCCGAATAAAGGCTCAGGGCCAATATGTGGCCGACACACGCCCCTCTTTGCCAGGCAGTCTGTTCTTTCTTTTGCCCCCATTTCCCAGGAGGCCGGGTGTGCCCAACCCAAATTTAAATTGTCGTGTTTTTCAAGATTATTTAGAGCTGAGAGAAGATAGCGCCCTAAATTCGGCCTGGCTATCTGACATTATAAAAAATCTTAAACCTTTAGCTCTCCTCTTCAGGCATTCCCTAGCACATATAAGGATAGCACATATAAGATTTTAAAAGATTTGTGACCCTGTACTGTGGTGATTTATCTGCTTGAAAAGCAAAACTTGGCACAGCGGTCTAAAATACCACCAGTTTACAATGGCTAATGTAAATATCGGGCTATGCAGATTTTGTGAGGTAGGCGACGAATAGTCTGAACCAATATATGTAGTGAAAGTGCCTTTATTTTGGACATAACGGTATATCTCGAAAACTAGAGCTGATATAGTAAAATGGAGGTCAGATTTGAAATCAGCGACCTCAAATTATTAAAAATATGCAATGAAATTCCAGAGCGCACAAAAAAAGTTTAAATTTGTTCCCTTCTGTTATAACGGGTCCGCCATCTAACGTTTTTTTCAACTAGTGCTTATTTCGTGAATGGTAACACTTTGCTCATGTCTGATTTGACAGATAATTAGTTTTATCCTTCCGCTGAACGAATATGGTTGTGTATACGTTTGAACAACGCTTTGTAAGTGGGCCTGCGATCGACTTACAGAAGATGCCGATTTTGCCAAAAAAATCATCTTTTCAGATGAAGCACATTTTGATCTGGGCGGGGATGTAAACAAGCAAAATTGTCGCATTTGGGGCATAGAAAACCCGCACGCATACATTAAAAAGCCGATGAACCCAAAACGAGTCACCTTTTGGTGCGGATTTTGGTCCAGAGGCATAATTGGGCCATTTTTCTTCGAAAAAGAGCAAGGAGTGCCCGTTACAGTCAATGGCGATCGTTATCGGGCCATTTTGAACGAATTTTTGTTCACAAAAATTTAAGAGGAGGATATTGGCAACATTTGGTTTCAACAGGACGGCGCCACGTGCCACACAGCCGAAGCTTCACTCGATGTTTTGCGCCCTGTTTTTGAAGATCGCACTATCAGCCGCAGAGTTGATGTCGTTTGGCCACCTCGGAGCTGCGATTTGACACCGTTGGACAATTAATTGTGGGGTGCCGTCAAAGATAAGTGTAACGCCGACAAGCCAGAGACAATTGACGCTTTAAAGGACAATATTCGTGAACCATTGGTGAAATACAGCTGCACACAATCGATAATGTGCTTAAAAATTGGACCGATCGTGTAGGCTATTTGAATGAAATTATTTTCCATTATTAACCGGAAGGATTGTACTTTCAAATAAAAAAGAAATTTGAGAAAATATTCAGTAGTTTTTTTTATAGCATTTTCAAAAAAAAAAGTTATTTGGCGGACCCTTAAGTTATAACGAGGGGTCGAACCCAAACGCACGATGTTAATTGTAAATCAACTAAAAAGTTTCTAGAGAATTATCTAATTTTTTTTTATTATGATAGAAGAATCTATGGCAATTATGTGTGAAACAAAATATCAGCCTAATGCTCGCTTCGTTGGCTTACCTCTATCCGATGGTCCATATTTTCAATGACTTTGATACATTATTTAAGTTGAATGTCGTTAATGTGCTGAATTATCTCATATTTTATCTTTTGAATTGATTGTTCATTTCCCCAATGAAAGAACTCCAACGGTGTCAAATCACATGATCGTTGCGGCCAAATTACATCTCAACTACGTGAGCTAAAACGGCCATTGAGTTTCTCGCGCAAAAGAGCCATTGTTTCGTTGGCTGTGTGGCAAGTGGCACCATCCTATCGGAACCAGACATCGTCCAGGTCCATATTTTCAATTCCTTGCCACAGCATAGAAATATAACTTGGAGTTTTCAAAAATTTATTTTTACAGGTACAATGAGAAATTTCATTTTAGTTTCTTTATAATGAGTTAGACACATGATAAGACTTTAAAGATAAACAGAGAAGCTTAATATTTTTTATAACAAAAGAACAAACTTTATAACAAGTAAAAGCTATTGTTTGCCACACATAAGCCATTGATTAACAAATATGTACATTTTATCCAACCCACTGTGCTAACATTTTTAAAATATTTCCGCTTCTCGCTTTTATCGCCGTGTTCAGGCAAAACAAAACATTAAATTGTTTAAAATGTAAATAAAGATAAAGAAAAAAAACTAAAATGAAGTATTATTCACATTTAAAGTTAAATAAACATTGAAACAATTTCACACCTTAGTGGACAATAATATGCCAACTAAATGACCTGAAATTGTTAAGAAATTTTTAAACAGTCAATATTGAAAATCTTAACGAGACGCAACGTTAAGGCGGACAAAATTAGTCGAATTTTAAACTTAAATAAAAAAACAAAAAATAAAAAATCGAAATGAATTTATATATAAAATTGTACCTTTTATTGTCCGCGATATCCTTAATACAATCACATACACACGATGAAATACCCAAATGTACTTTAACGGGCGTGCATAAGGCTCGTCAAACTGTAATTGAGTCACCTAATTATCCGAATAATTATAAGCCCGATTCATGTTGGGATTATGTTGTACGTTCACCTTACAAGTGTCCCACGACATTTCATATACAATTTTTGGATTTCTATCTGGAATCTTCAAAGGATTGCAATAATGATTATTTGGCTATTGGTTTGGAAAATGTAGACGAAGATATGGAGGTTTTGTGTGGTCAAGTGGTGGGTATTAAAAAATATCATACCCCGGATGGAGTATTGCGTCTACGATTCTTTGCGGATGATTCACCCTGGACTACGGGAAAAGGATTTAAATTGCTAATAACACGTTTAGCCTGTGAAAATGAAGAGCTTTCAAGAAAGTTAATGAATCATAATGAAGAAGACGATGATGATACTGGGGTGGTATCAGCTCCTTCGGGTTTCTTCCAACCACCTGCATCCGAACTAATGCAAATATTTCGTAATTTAACAGGAAAAGAACAATATCAAATTGTACCTGTGCCCCCATTAATTGGTTTGAATTATCCTACACAACTGCCTTCACCTCCTTATCCATCAACTGGTACACTTTATCTGCCATCCAGTGAATCCCGAGTTCCCGTACCCAACTATCCAGGAAGTAATATACAACAACCTTGCAGTAACGATAATGGACAAAACAGACAATTTCCGAATGTTCCCAATTATTATGGAGCTCTTAATGGAAATCAATTGGCTTCTTATCCCAATACTTTTGGTGGAAATATTCAACCCAACTATTTGCCCTTTTACATCGGTACAAAGACAGATAATCAGCTACAACGCCAGCAAGCTGTCCTGGCAGGTGCAGCCAACAATGGAATTTTAAGCCATCCAAGAGATCAATATATAGGTTCCTGGTCTGCAACACCAAGTCTGCTTAGGGCATATGATAATACAATTGATACTCTGGAAGTATGTTGTGTATCAGCATTCCAGCAAAAACGTTTTTATCTTTCCAGTCCTGGGTTTCCTCGCACAATTTTTAGCAACATTTTACCGAATCTCCAAAAACGGGACTGTGTTTTCCGTTTACAAAAGTCTTCCTCTAGTGTGTGTCGTTTGCGTTTGGATTTCAAATTCTTTGATTTTGGTCAAAGCTATCAGGGCACTGGCTCCTATGTGGGCAACATCGGCACGCCTGCCATACAAAATACACAAAATGTTTGCCAGGAGGACTTTATAGAAATAGACAATCAACGTTTTTGTGGTTGTCGATCGGGTAATATGTTCACATCCTTTTGGACAACTGCAGCAGATATAAAGTTAAGAATGCGTATGGGATATTCAGGGGTACCCTCAGGAGGTTTTTTATTGGAATTAGTGCAGGAAGAATGTTCAGAAACACAGCTTGTCCTCATGACGACCAAAAGACCGGCGAGTGCTACTTTCACCACGATTAATTCAAATCAATTGGTTGAACCCCAGCAAGTTCAACAGACATTGATTGGGCAAGCACAGCAAAATCTATACGGCGGTATATATCCTAACCAACAACAGCAGCAACAAAACCTTTATGGAGGGTCTTATACAGACAGTTATCAAGGACCCTTCCCTCAAAATCCCATTCAACAAACAAATTACTTAGAACAACAGCAACAATTATTTAATACGCCCGCAGGAGTCTCCGGCAATTTGCCGCAACAGAATCCCTTTTTACCACAACAGCTACAATCTTTACAAAACAATAATCCTTACCAACCGTCATATTCTTCCCGATTTGGCTCAAATTACTTCTCTGGTCCCCCCCAAAAAGGCCTTACATCAAATCCATTTGGTTTGCCTCAAATAAGATATGCCCGCTCGTATGGCGATCAGCAACCTGTTAGTGTAGTCGAAACAAATTCAACACGCAAGGAGTTCTACTATGCCGAAAATGAGTCCCTGAACAACAATGATGGTTCACCCTTAATGTCAAGGTCAAGCTTATCGGAAACATCATCCAATTGGGATCGTAAGGATACTAATGTGAAAGAAAAAAATCATTTAACTAGTAATGTTGCCCGAGAAACAAGAAAATGTTCGTTTGATATGGGTGATATATTGCGCTTATCCGTCGATATTCTCTGGATTACCAAGCCCATCTGTTATGCTCCTCAAAGAAATTGGTTTACCAATTGGATTGGGTAGGCAAATGAAGGTCGAAGAGAGAATAGAAAAGGCAAGGAATATAATAGAAAGTGGTAAAATTTTAAATCTGTAAATTGTGTGTTAAAAAATAAAACTACATATCGCACTCTAAATCATAAAGAATCACAACTCAAAATTCAAAAATGTTCAAGAGAGGCAAAAAATTGGCTTAAAAAAACAGGGTTGTAAGTTGTTAATCAAATTGAGTTCCACAAATGTAAAAGAAGAAATGCCAAAGAAGACAGTGCAGTAAAGAAAACGAAATTTTCGTGGTCGTTATTTATTTGATTTATGAACGGTATATGAAAAATAAGAGATTTTGATAAATTTTGAGTTGTGACTCTTTAGAATTTAGTGTGCGATATGGATGTACACATTTCAACAAAAATATATAGAATTTACTATGTTCGCCCGCTGTTTGAATTTCGACCACTTGACATTAATATAAAAAATAAAGCTTTATATGTACGAATGCTAATGCGATTCTTTCTTCAAAATAGGGCTACTAAAATTTAGGAAAAATGAAAAATGGCTTTTATTTTATTTCTCTGTAAAATCGATATTCACTAAAAAATATTTAAAATAAATGATTAGAGCTAAGCACAATAACACAACAGATTTTAATGAAGAAAATGTGAAACATGCATTCACATTTGAAACGTTTAACATCTACTATCAATCAAAAATGTCCCCATTTCTAAAAAAAACTTTTTAAAAAAACTTTTTTTTTACAAAAGTCTTAAAATTTTAAAAGAAAATACTAAAATGTTGTTGGAATTCATTCAAAACAAGTGCCACAATAATAAAAAAAATTTAACTTTTTTTTTTGTTGATTGGAAGTTTCATGCAATTTTTTTTTACTAATTTGAGGTCGCTGATTTCAAATCTAATTTTCGTTTTCTACATCAGCTCGAATTTTCAAGTTACAGGTACTAATCGTACTTCTGACATTTTTCCAAGATTTAACAGTTCAACAAATCATGTATGCTAGGAAACCAGTGTTGCAAAATTGAAATATTGAAATGGTACTAAACTTCAACTAAAGAATTGATTTTTTGACAAAAGCCGTGAAACCTTTGTGACGCACGCCTCAGTTTTTGCAGTAGTTTTCCTGCATATAATGAGACTAGTCCATACATGCATGTAAAGAGTAGTCCATAAGGGAGTAGGAGTACTTCAAAAATACTCCAAATATTTGGTTAAAAGGTGGTCTATTTAACATTACGATGTCCTAGGAGTGGACCGTATAACCTAGATTTGCATTATAACGCAGTAGTCTTAAAACTACTCCATGTTCATACATACTCTAGTGGACTAGTTTTGAAATTACTCCATGGTATACTCCAGAGGATTAGTTTAACTTCGTTTAAAAACGAAAACATTTCGTTTTAAAACGAAGACATGTCGTATCACTACAAACTGTTTTTAACAATGACATGTTTCATGCTTGCGTAACATTGGACCAGTCTAGGGAGAAGTCCATTTTATCAAAATGGATCACGTAGTCCAATATTATCTGCAGGGTTATAATAAACTCAATTTGATTTATTTTAACAAAACAAGTTATATTTTTATGAATTGCATTTCTTAAACTAATTTTGTGATTATAAATGAATGTGTGAAAGAATATCAATTTTTATTAACGAAATTCATATTTTGATGAGTCCGTTGTAAGTGCTATGTAAAGCCCATAAAGCACCTAAAATAATGTATGACATTCAGTGGTCAGGGGTGGTGTGGGTTTTGGTAAAAATTATTGTATTAATATTCATCGAAATACATACTTTTTAATATAAAAATTAAATTATGCTTTAACCGGTTATTTTAGTTTTGCCCAAGTCAAATAATTTAAAATGTCCACTTTTCGAATATCGAATAAACCGGTTATTTTGGTAAAATAAACCGGTTATTTTTGTAATGTGTAATTTATATACGTTTCCTTACTTTTGTTATAAATGTACCCGTAATTTTGGTATTTTTCTAATTGAATATTGGTCAAAGTTATGTGTTGTTTCCAGGTGACAAGCAATTTATTGTATAGAAAAATTTATATGAAAATCATTAAAAAAACTGAAATATTTTTGTATAAATTTGTCTACACAATCAAGTGTTTGTCACCTGGAAACAGCACATTAAACTTTTTATTAAGAATGTCAAAACAAAATGAAACAAATGTCAACACAAACAGCAAAAGGTCAAAAAACAATATGTGCAATGTAAATACAAATCGCTTGTAATAAAAACTAAAACCAATTCACAATACTACAAAAAAATGTTCAGCTTGAAAAGTAATTAGCAATTGGACAATTACGAATACAAATTCCCCGGGAGTTTTTTCCCTTTTCCCATTTTTATACCCACCACCACAATTAGTTGTGAAGAGGGCATACTAAGTTTGTCATTTCGTGTGAAACTTTTTTTATTATTCATCTCAGACCACATAAAGTATAAATACTCTGGCTCCCTGAGTAATTCTAAGTCGATTTATCCATGTCCGTCTGTTGAAAACACGCTCACTTTCGAAAAACTCAAAAGAAATGAACAAACTTGGTGTCAAATTGCTTGTAGTTATCCTAAGCAGTTTGGGATTAAAATCCAGCAAAATCGGTTAAGTAGGCTTAGAGCTGTGAATTAAAATGTGGAATCACCACCTTAAAAAATTGATAATGTTGTTACAAAAACTAACATAAATGGTGGAATAATCACACTGTGAAATTCGGTGAAGATCGGTCCATAGTTTACCCTAGGCCCTATGTAAACCCAACTTCCGGAAAACAGTTTACTACGCCTTAAACCGTAATAAATAATGCTATCAGAATAAAATAAAGTACTTCACAGTTTTTTAAGGATGTGATGATCGTTCCATAATTTACTATAGGCCTCATATAAAGCCCAATCTGGTAAATTTATTAAATACGCCTAAAACTGTAGCAGATATATTAATTGTGGTAAAATTTCTTCCAACTTAGTTTCATATGGCCAGAAAAAATTTTATGCAATTTTTTGATATACGGTCCATAATCTAAGGTAAGATCCCATATTTAGCAGCGTTCTGAAATTCACTGTATACTCTACAACTAATTTCACCTCTGTATTGAAATTCATGCTTTTTTATACCAGAAATCACTCTGCAGAATTATGGGATGATTGGTTCATAACCTACCATGGCTTCAATATTAATCCCCCTCCTGAAAATTATTTAAGTTCTTCTTTAACTGTTACGAATCATGATATTTTACTCAAGCTAGTTAAAATTGCTAAAAAAAAGCATACAACTTACTGATTGTCGGTCAATAGTTAATTATATGTCTAAACCGCAACCAATTTGAATGCTGATGTCAGTTTTTATAAAGATATAAATAACACTGTGCTCAAAATTGACACTTTTTTTGGACAAGCTGGGCTGAATCCATTGGTGCTAGCTGTTTTTTTTAGGTTAGCTCTGGTTTTCGAGATATACCGTTATTTCGAAAATGGAGGACGTTGCACAACATATGTTCGCGCTTTTGCTTATTGAAAAAACTAAAAAACCGAAATTCTTTTAAGAAAAGTAAAACTTTTTTCTAATATGCGCAGTCATTTAAGAAACATAATTTTTTTTTGGAAAAGAAAAATAAATTTTTTATCAAAATTTTGAAATTTTCGTTTTTTAAAAATTCATAAAAATTTGGAAAATGCAGGTAGGCTACTAATTTTTTGCAGACATATAAAAACCGTAACAAACAAAACAAGCCATAAATGATTTAAATCTATTAGCAACTTTTGATTTTATTTTCAAAAGTCGAAAGAATTTCATAAAACACAATATTTGTATGGGAGCCCCCTAAGAAGTGGCGATAAGGGGCAAGTTTGTCTCGAGAAAATGTTTAGGACAAACAATTCATTTAGGTCGGTCATTCATTATATCCCACAAGAGGCGACTCCTAGGCATTTATGGGAATTTTCTTCAATATATTTCTAGTCTGCATTGAACATTTTGTATGAGAGCCCCCTTAAGGAATGGAGATAGCGGGTAGGTATGTTAGAAATAAATGATTGATTTGTGTGGGAGCCCCCTTAAGGGCTGGCGATTTATGGCAAGTATGTTTTAAGAAAATGTTAAGAACAAAAAACTAATGGAGGTCGGTCGTACATTTAATCAACATAGGGGCGATTCCTTGGCAGTTATGGGGCTTTTTCTTCAATATTTTTCTAATCTGTATTGAACATTTTATATGGGAGCCCCTTTAAGGAATGGAGAAAGAGGGTGGATATGTTAGAAATAAATGATTGAGATGAAAAATAAAGTGGGGTTGGTCGTACCACCGATATAGTGGCATCCTAGGCGGTGCAGGGTTCGAATTCCTTAATTTGGCAAAACTTTAATTGCGGAATTTCGTTTTTTTTTTAGTTTTTTTATGAAATAATTGAACTGTCGGTGGAGGGTATCAAAGATTCGGCACAGCCAAATATAGCACACTAACTTGTTTTATATAATAAAAATGGCTGATGTTAAATGGTTTGTCAGAAGAAAAAAGTGCACGATCTAATTGAAATTTTGTCAGACGATTCTCTGTTTGACTTTTACAGACGCAATTTTGTGAAGGTAACACACGTCATACATTCCTGTGGGAAATTTTACAAGTTAGATGTAAAAACATGTCGTGCAGGGGAGACTTTAATGGCCTAAGTTCTTTTGTTAGGAGAAAATGAAGCCATCATCACTTGATATTTTATTTAAATTAAATATTTATTTTTTATTATTTGTATATTTATGTATATTTCTTTATAATTTAAACAATTTTACAACATTTAAAAACTAATTGATATGATTTGTATTTTAAATTTTCATACTTTTGTTGTTTTTATAAATAATAATTTTAGCTTGTTAAAAGTTTAATTTACTGACTGCCTGCTCATCGATTTCGAACAAAATTTTAAAATTAGTTTTTGTTTTAAACGTAAGTTAAGCGAGCGAAGTTTTTGTTCGAAATCGATGAACAGGAGGCCGTTAAGATTTTTTCATCAGTTTTAATTTTAATTGCAGTTGCTTGATTTGTTATACATACATATTTTTATTTAAGTATTATTTACATGTAAAATTTTTTAATTAATTAAAGTTAACTTATTATTTTTTCAAAATAAAATATTTTTATTTGTTGAATAAAAAGTGCATTTTTGTTATTGTTAATAATACAATTGTGTGAATTTATTTTTTGTATATATATTTTTTGTGATCTTGTATTTTTATTAAATAATTCGAATTAATTCTAATTGAAGCTGCTCTAAGGGCATTTTATAGTTTGAGTTTAAATAGTGCTATGATTTCTCCATTTTTACTCCCCGTTGTTGGTTTCCATCAAATATACAGAATTTAAAATAATTTTTATAATTTTTTTGTTTTAGCTATTTAGATTTACATATTTCAAATTTAAAATTTTGCGTATACATTTTTTAATTGCCACTCTTTGACGCAATTTGTAAAGGGCTCTTAACTCTTTTAACCCAAAAAACGTATGTTCGTGAAAATGGCTTTAGCGGGACGCTTGCGATTACAAAAACTAACAGTTTTGCCATTTTTACCGTTACGATTTTCATGCAAATTGACCAACAATTTAAAGACGTCTTCTTTCGTGGGAGTGCAAGCGTAACGCAGTTCTGGATCGTAAGTGCTTGAAATAGAAAATAACAAAATTAGCTTAATATACAAACATTTATTCATATAGTTTTTTTTCCTCTACCTTCGGTTCCTGTTATGACGCTTCCAGGGATAACGCCTATAGTAACGGGATCTTTTTGCCATGCCAATCGAATTGTCGGCAAAATCCATATTATTATTATTATTGTTATTCGATTCTTCAATTGGTAAATCCTCTTCAACATAAACTATGGGTAGTTGGTCAATTGTAGGGTCCTAAAAAAGGAGAAACATTTTTAAATAAAAACAAATTTTCTGTAAAGGAATTCGAAGTCTTTTTTACGACACTAACAATAGTCCGACATTGCATTAAAAAAATCTAATTGAAAATTCGATTAAAACATATAGGGGGTAATTCGATAACGATCATAGAAACTAAGTAGAAAATGTGATCTGTGTATATCGAAAGTACATAATTCAATATTCGTTTCAAAGTATGGTCCAACCATAATGCACGATGTTAATTGTGAGTCACACCAAACATTGCAGCCACACGTCCAAGTTGTTCTTGATAGTCTTTTACATATACTGCTTATCAAAATTTACATAAATCGAAAGCTGTGACGTAGGCTGCACTCAATTTGTAAGCAATTGACTTTCAAGATGTCATCAAGAAAACAATTAAGATAGACAAACATGTAATCAGGGACCTAATTCTGGCAGTCGTCATCGAGTACTTTTTCGATTCGAAAGCATTTTTTTTTCAGTCGATACTAAACGAATCGAAATTATTTTTTCAGGTATTGTGAAACTCAAGTTATTGCTTTATAACACTGAAAAAGTAATTCCGATTCGTTCAATATTGATGGAAATAATTAGATATTAAATTGCTTTTGAATCGAGAAAGTACTCGATCACGACTGCCAGAATCAGGCTCCAGCTGTTAAATTGAAAGTAAAACTGCCAAACAAATGGAAAGGTGAAATTGAAAGCCATCTCGTGGTCAATTTAAAAAGTGTGAGTGTGTTAGTAAAAAAGTGTGAGTGTATTGCAAATTGAAAGGCAAAACTTGATCGGCCACACGGCCAAGTAAACGTCATGTTTTTTGCCCAACTTAATTTGACATTTCTTGTTTTCAGTGTTTGACAAACTCAACCATGAAGAGGCACACAATTGAGCAGCGCATAAGGATTGTTAAAGCCTTTTACGAAAATGGTTATAACAACCCTACAAGAAATTAATGAGCGCATATTTATATTTTTCATGTTGGTGTTAAGAAAATGATGGGAGAAACGACAGAAAAATCAAGTTTTCTATAATTTATTTCTATCATTTTCTTAACGCTAACGTGAAAAATATGACTATTCGTTCATTCATTTCTTTTAGGGAAGTAGTTAAAGCGAAAGCAAAATAAAATACAAACTAGAATATGAATTTTACTCTTGCTTCGCTTTATATAAAGAACATAAATTGAATTCTCAGCAATAATTTCAGGCCGATCCATTAGGGGTTTGCTGGAAATCGCAAACGCAAAACGCAAGAATTTGGAAATTGTTTTTAATAAACTTTAAACCTAATTCTTATAATTTTTGGTTTAAAATCCTGTTTAATAGGGAAATATTTGTTAAAATTCTTGCGTTTTACGTTTGCGATTTCCAGCACACCCCTGCCTATTTAGCTATAACTCTTATAATGTATCAGTAAAACTTATTATATTTTTTTTACAAACAACTTCCAATTACTTACCTCTATCATTTTCATAAGAACCGCTGATTTACTGACAATTTCTTGTTCCTCCTGTAAGTCTCGTTGCAACTTACGTAGCATGTCATATTTACTTGCCAATTCTAATTCATTGTACACAGTATCGGCGTAATCGGGCTCCATGGGAAGAGTACCTAACTCTTGACCACTGGCAGCAATGTCTGCATTTAAAGCTCGCAGAAGTTCTGAAAAATATATGCAAATGCAATTCATTGAATATTTGGAGAATTTTGCTTAAAAATATTATATAGAAGCATATACATATCGACAGCACAATTCAATAACATGCTAAGTCGAAAAAGTTTGTTGAGCAGGAGAAGCTCTTAAAACCTAAAATGATAATACAAGACAGAAAAAAATATTAGTGGAATGAAATTTATTTCTTACAATCTGGCAGATAATTTCATAACATTCAGGGGTGTCATAGAAACCAATCTTTTCGGTATTGGATTTGAAACCGAAAAAATACGTTGGTGTCATGAAATCCAATGTTGTCGGTTTTTAGTTCGAACTAAAATTAGTGTTGGTTTTAGGTATCACAGAAACCAATGTTATCGGTTTTTAATTGAAAATAAAACAAACAGCTTAACCCTACGTTTTCACATGCAAGTAATAACTTGCAAGTAGTGTATACGTATTATCAACGAAAAATCGAGGAAACAGCCGATTGGCTGAAAGTACAAACATTTGTGAATGTTAGTGAAAAAGGGTCAATGTATTGAGTTTTTCGAACTTGCACTTACCCGTCCGGTGTCAAATTGATATTTTCATCTATTATTCCTCCTGACAAACTGGGCCTCAAGGTGCGATTTCTATGAAAATATCGAAATGTCGATGAAAGTTTTAATGAAAGATTCGCTGTATAAAAGAAAGTTGAAAGTAATCGACATTGTCTGTTATCACTCGATATAAAACTGAACTCTGCTGAAATTTGTCTGCTATTCTTCATTGGTTGAATAACGGATTATTAAGTATATGTAGGTATGTTATTTTCTTGTTTATCACCGCATTGAAGTATATTGAAACTTGACAACATTGTCTGAATATCGATGATATTGTCTGTTCCCTGCAAATAATAGGACCAGTCCAAACACGCGTGTAAAGAGTAGCCCACAAGAGACTAGGACTAGTCCAAAAGTAACCCAAACGTATGGAAAAACATGGTCCATTTAACATTACGATGTCCTAGGGCAGGACCATATAACCCAGCTTTGGGTTACAAAGGAGTAGTCTTAAAACTACTCCATTGTATACACAAGAGGATTAGTTTTAACTTCGTTTAAAAACGAAAACATGTCGTTAAAAAACGAAGACATGTCGTTAAAAAACGAAGACATGTCGTCTCACTACAAACACTTTTTAACGATGACATGGTCCATGCTTGCATTACATTGGACCAGTCCATGGAGTAGTCCATTTCATGAAATTGGATCAGGTGGTCTAATAATATTTACAGGGTTAGGACTCACTAATACGCGGATGCCTAACGAACAAAATCAGTTCTGGTCATCTACGATATTTTGGACAATTGCTTTAAACATTCATGTATGACATCATTGATGATTTAACGTTGTCAGTATGTTTCATGATGAATAATCATGACGTTCGCCACCGGGTACATGTTGAAAAGAGGGGTGAAGCTCTTGCTGTTTATTGGAAATAAATACAGTTGTTAAACGCTTAAAATTTTATTTTATTTTTTTCAACAGTTTGATTTTTTCCACAGATGAAAGTAAATGAAATTGTTAAATTAGTAAAATAGCATTTTTTGCATGTTTCCGGTAGTCTCACGTTTTTTGCAAACAGCAAATATGCAACAGCAGCAGTGGTCATTCTAAAGGGTGGTTAAGTTTAAAGGGTTTTGATTTTGAACAAAACACAAATTATTTAGGAAATTATTGCCATTTATTTTAATTATGATAATATTGGTATGGTTCAATTCAGGGTTGTCAGATGTGGCGATTTTTCGCCAAACGTGGCGACCTTTAACACTAATTGGCGACGCAATTTTGTGTTTGGCGGCATGGCAATTTTTTTGGCGAAATTAAGAAAATTAGCGATGATTTTGGCGATTTTTAAAACGCGTTTTATCTTTTTTTTCATATTCATTTAAAAAAAAATTTATGAGTACTGGCTAAAATTTTTCTTGAAATTTTTAAAAAATTTTAAAATCGCAATACGAATGCGGTTTATTTAGGTGATAAATTGATAATATTGCCAGATACATTCGATTGAAAACTTTAAAAAATTGTTTTCAAAGAAATCTTGGATTTTCGCACATCTCCTTATCAAAAGTTATCAATAATCGGATCTTTACCGAATAACTTATTTTGCAAAATAAATTTTTAAAACTGAATCTTTTTCGATTTCTTATGAAATGGGATTTTTAAAATAAATAAATAAATGAACGCTGGGTAGCATGCAAAAAAAGTTGAAGTAATAGCGAATCAGAAAACTTTAAAAAAACGTTGCATTGGTATACGGTTCTTTATAAAAGTATCAAGCGTATTTTTCAATGTGGAGTGCAGAGCGCAGTTTTTGACTTTTTTTCGAAATAAAATCAACATTTTCTTTTAAGCCTTACTTAGAATATTAATAAAAATTAAATATTACAATTTTTGAAAACCCTGATTTTATATAGAAACGAAAACAAATCTTGGTTAGAAGATAATTTTTAAAAACTATTCGTTTAGCATACTGAGTTGACTTTAATTATTCCAGTTCATTTCCAAATATCCAATTGAAATGCATCTTTTAAGACAATTATCCTTTGCTTCAAATAAATAATAAAATTTTCTATATGCTGACTTATATTCACATAGAAAATCACTCCTAAAAAAAAGAATTTTTTGCATTAAAGTCAACTCATTTTGCATACTTGATTTTTAAGATAATCAGCCTTCTTATTACAATTGCACTATTTAATATTTGACAGCATTTAAGTTGAACAATACTTAATTTAAAAATGTTAAAAAATTAGAAATATTCTAAGTTGACTTGGCATGTTTTGGTATTGAGCTGTCGATATATAAAACAAAAAGATTAGTTCTATTTCTCTTGCAACGCGATTCTATGTTTGGCGGTTTTTAAAAAGGGAACCAATATTTTAACTGAATGAAGTTTAACCTTTCGTCTACTTTTTACCCTGCAAAAAAATGTGTAGGAAGAAAACAATGTACTTTTGCTGGCGTGTGTAATGCTTGAACCTGTGGTCGTGTTGGCAAGCCAAAGAGAATTGCACAAAAATAAAATTTGCATGCATTCAACGAAACGGTACTTGCTAGTTCTGTTCCATATTAATAAATTTTTACAGCAATAACTTTCATTAATTTTCTTAATGCACACTGTGCATACATTCGTCTCTGTGTGTCAACGATGAGTCTGTGTTTATACGGCTCAAGTTTTAATGACATGATTGCTACTTTATCGGCGAGAGGGACGAGGGGAAAAGAAACAAGTACACAGATGCATGTACTGTCAGTTCGCTTTGCTTTTTCAGTCGTTGTTTAATTTTGTTTTTGTTTTCAATATCAAAAAGCACACATGCATACGCAAGACTATACAAAATAAAAAACATGTCGTCAACATGACATGAATCATTTGAACGCCAATTCATGTTCAAAGAAGAAAAATGAAGAATCATGTCAATAAACCATGAGCCATATAAACGCAGACTGACTGAATGAATTTTAAAGTTGATAATTTAAAATCATCAATCTCAGTTAATCTATCGATGTGTGTTTACCAGTCCGCTTGTGGTTTATTGTAAAGCTTCTGTCGAAGTTTCAGATCGCACATCAAAAGCCAGTTTAATTAAATTCATCTCATTTTATACAAAACTCTTGTTTGAACCAATGATGAGGCCTATAAATGACACTAAGTTATCATAACAAAACCTTTAATTCTCCTGCCGGCCTCTTTAAAGCGGTGTATTAAATCACATGCTCTGTCTTGACCAACAATACTTTCTAGCTTTGTTAACTAAAGCGGAATTTCTAAGAAAGTAAATAAATTAGTTCGCTGTCTAACAATATCCCCCCATTCATTTGAACAAATATACCAGTTAGTTTTTCTAAAATTAGACAATATCCAATCTTGTGGTCAATTGTTGTTAAATGTATGAAAAAAATGGATAAAAAACCCATAGATAGACAGACAGATAAACAGGGAAACCTATAAGTACAAACAGAATGCAAATGTATGTAAAAACGTTTTATTTATAATACCACATTACACATTTGAGGGTTGTCGTTCTATGTTGATGAACGAAACGGAAATTAAAGATATTTTGTGTATGTGTGTGAATACAGTCGTAATGTAATGTAAAATACACTTATAAACATTCACTATTAAGGTGACGTCATGTTCGTGATGCACGTACGTACGTACGTACCACTTATGACTATTTAAAAATTCAAAAATTAAATAAATTAATTTCTTTTTTCTAAAAATTTAAATTCATTAAATTTAACAATTTATAAAACTGTTTTTTATTTTGCTTTTATTTTTTCGCTGTGTGGAAAAACTGGACAACTCTGACACATAGTTTTATGGTTTTCAATAATTGGAAGTAGCATTAAAAGCAATGCACAGGCATAGTTTGTAACTGGGGAATAAACAGTCAAATATTTGTTGTAATTTTAAAATTGGATTTTCCTTAAAATTGTATTACATTTTTAAAATTTGCTCTTAACTATTGCTGCTAAATAAATTTAAATCGAACATACAAATTTCTTATTTATTTTAATTTCCTGTTTATAATATTGATTAAATTGTAGAAATAAACAAATTAAGTAGTTTTATGTTAAAACGTAATCACTTCAGGTCTGCAATTATTTGGATAAAATAATAGCGGGATCAGTGTCTGGATGCAAAATATCGTATTTGCCCTTTCGCAAGACCATTTGCACCAAACACTTCGCAAATATATGCAATTATTCGAAGTCAAATTCCTTTAATTGTTTTCACTGACTTTTCACAAATATTAACCTTAAAGCTGTTAACTTCAAAGATAGAGATATGTGCTTGTAGGTCCAGAATTGACAATACCTATATAAATGTTACATTTATATATCTGTGGTTACAAGCAATAACTGCCTAAGTCGAAATAGTTTTTGAGAAAAGGCACTTTATATATACACAGAAAAAATTATTAGTAGGTTTTTATCAATTAAAAAATAAATAAAATTAGAATTAAAATATTAATTAAATAACAAAAAATTATTTCATTTAAAAACAAATAATTCAAACTTGCGAAATTGTCAAAATCAATCAACACTTTTTTTTAATTAAAATTAATAATATCATTTATTGAAGAAAAAAAAAATATTCAAAATACAAAATTTTTACAATTTTTAGCAGTAGACGCTCGCAAATTAGAACCGCTTTGTTTTTAAGGCTATTCTAATTTCTGAATTATTCTAATTTCTGGACATTTTTCTAGAATAAAAAATTGAGGATATTTACTTCCCAAAACTTTTTTTTTTTATTTTTAAATATGTGTTGGAAACAGCATTTAATATTGCTGTTCTGTGTGATTTGATGTAGCTGATTGAAGATGTTGTCACATTAAAATCTAGGTCTAACCGGTTCCCTTGAACGCCTTTGTCAAGCTTTTCTTATATTTTGACTTTCCAATGATAAAGTGTTTTTTTACGTTTATTTGACATTTCTAATGATACACCTTCATTTTTTAATAGAGACTGCTGAAATATGTACACGCGCATCAAATTTCACAAGTAAACTAGTTAGAAACATACATAAATGCGACAAAAACAACAAATAGGGAACACATATGTAAATTTTGTGATTATGTTTAATCCTTATGTGAATGGCAAAAAAAAAAACACCTTTAACAGCATTGCAAGTTACCCGGGTACCTATGTGGAATTTACTGTATGAAGGAGCCCTGGTACTTTGCAATACCCTTAAGGGTGTAAGATGAAAACTGGTTCACAACGCCTTTTCAAAATAATTTTTAAGCTTAAAAATAAATATAATTTAAAATTGTTTAAAAGTAAGGAGTTCTCAAGAAGTCTTAAATATGTGGACCATCTGTTAATTTAAAAAAAAATTAAGCTGAAAATTCCAAAGGTACCCGGGTACCTTGCCATTCCCATAAGGGTTAAACAGAATAAAAATAAATTGGGGATTTCTTGTGTTCAAATAACAAAAAAAAACCCTCTGAAATTAGAATTTTAAATTCGAATTTTAGAGTGGTTAATTTATTGCAAACACTGATTCTAATTTCTGGACGTTCGAATTACTGAAAGCTCTAATTTGTGAGCGTCAACTGTAATCAATATAATCATTTTGGGAAAAGGTGCAAAATCAACAAATGGGTTTCTTGATTCTATGAATTTGGTGATTAGAGACAAATTTTAATTTATTCTGTGTTTGCTTGCGTTTCTGAAAAAAATAATTGCATTAGAAAAATGAGTACAAAGCTTAGAATCAAAGATTCTTACCCCCACAATGCTAAGATAAACAAATTATAACGAAAGTTATATTTATTTCGAAATTATTAAATAAAAACAAAAATTAACTCAACTCAAACCGCTATTTTCGTCTGTCTTACTAAATATTTTTTCTCAACTATGACCAAAGTGAATTATTACCCAAAAATTACAAAAAGTCGGGCGAAAAAAGACATTTAAGATTTCAATATATCTGGAGAACGGCAAGAGCCAAATTTTCCAAGTTAGGTACAAGCATCGCAGTTGCCAATTCACAACACCCGACAAATTGTGGATATTCAGCACTTACCAAATGCCCCTGTGTGTGTTGTGAATCATTTGTACACTCAGTTGCAATTCGAGCGTATAGTCCGACAAAAATTTTAAGCCCACCCCTTGTTTAGGAGCCGGAGCTATTTAACTTCCACTACCATTAATTAATCCAAGCAGTTTACATCGAATAGCAACAGCACTTTTTACACTTTCCATCTCTCAAGGGTGAACAATCAGACCTTCATGTGGAAAAACCGCTTCCCGCAATTTTGAGATTAAATGTGCTACGTGCTCCTCGAAAGTATCCCTTTAAAGAAGGGCAAGGTTCCCACTTGACAATCTTCCTGAAACAGGAAGTATTTCTCGCGAAAGCATACCAACGGAGACCTCACTTATAGTCAGACCAACACCGAAGTACCGTAGAACCAGATGACAATAAAGTGCTCTGGTGAGCACCCCTGACTCAATAAATCCGAAACCGGCCATTTCGGATGTATGTCGCATCCTAGGTTTATAGATTTTTAATGCCCGTGGAAAAAATATCGAAAGAAAAGAAAACTGGCATGCACCTCTAGCGCGCTACCACATCTTTATTCTAAAAGAACTTAATGGAATCTTCCGATATCTCTTGATGGGTTATCTATGATACGCACACTGTTGCCAGCTACAGTCAAATTTGTTTACTTTCGGATTCCAGAAATGACTTAGTTCTAAATTGTTCAGGAGAATGTAACTCCAAAAGGTGAAATATTCTTAAAATGATCCCTGTTGTTTTTGGATAGTAGCTTAAGCTAGCTAGTGCATGGAAAGCACAAGATGGAAATTGGCCTAATCTCCGAGTAATTTTTTGTATTGACGTTATTTTTGCGTATTTCCATTTCCACGGAAAAGTGCTACTGATTTTAAAAATGTTATTGTATATGATATTTTCGTAATATGTCATTCATACCTGCTTGAATAAATTTTTTTTGCTAAAAATTTTTTTAACTTAAAGAAAATTTTGCATAGTAAAAACTGTTACGCCCGTATTTATGAAAAATTTTAAATTTAATAAAGGTTTACAAAACAAATTTTGTATGAAAATTTGCCTTAAAAACGTGTGTTAAATTTAATAATCGTTTATAAATACGGGGGTTAATGTTTAACTAATCAGCCAAATAAACAAAATATTTTTGTAAATATTAAAAATTTTTAATATTCACTCAAACAGGCTTCCTTCTTCTTCCAAATGTTTGTTTAACCTTTTGCCACTAAAAGACCATATTTACACTTTGCAATTAACACCGCAACTTTCGCAAGAGGTGTAGGGAAGAAAAAGAGATTGAAAACGTTGAAAAAAATGCTTAAAAAAAATTTAAATATAAATGTGAAAAGAGTTTCGTAGCAACTGTTTAAAAGAAAATAGAAAAAAAAACTCAGCGTTAATTGCATAGTCTAAATGCGGTAAAAGTCTAGATTGGCAACACTGAATGTAAGTCTTAAAAAGTATTTTCAACAATTTTTTATTTACATGTCTTGATGTGCGTGTTGGAATTGCTCGGGCTAAGTGACCGAGAAAATTGGCAACTGAATTGTGAAAATTGTAGAATTTTTAAGGTTAAATTAATAAAATGTTCCAACAAAAATCTGGTACTATAAAATGAATCACACATAGAACGTGTGTTTCGTTTGTGATGAGATATAGAGTCAAAACTAAATTGTGGTTTTATGTGTTAAAAAATTTACAGTGAAATTCAACATTAGAGGAATAATGCGGATTGAAAAAAATTTTAAAATTTATGAAAAGAAATTTAAAGCTAAATCAATACCTTTTGAATTAGAGGAAGTCCTGAAAGAAACCTCAGGTTAATAATAATCGTGGCAGTTTGTATCAAAATCAACGAATAATTTTTTAGATTCTTTTGATCTCGTATTGATGAAAACAATTAATTTATTATATACATTATACATATATGTAATTTACTAGATCCAACCTTATCCCTAATAAAGGGCGGTCAAGTTTTTTGTCTAAGTTGAAGATTCTTACGAAAATGTGCGTTCAAAATAAAATGCATTTCGTGCACTTCGTGATGTTTTTCTTCAGCATAATCGACCAAATGTGTCCACAATCGGGAGAATTGTAAGCAAGTTTCAATAAGCCGGGTCTGTAGGAAATGTGAAAAATCTGGTTGGTAGGGTTTATGAACTGCCGGCGTCATCGGGCCGTACTTCTTCGTAAATGCGACAGGCTAAGCAGTTACTGTGAATGCCCTGCAGCTAATACGACTAGTGCATACACGCATGAAAAATGTAGCCCTTAAGGGACTAGGACTAGTCCAAAGGTAACCCAAATATATTGAGTAGTCTTAAAACTACTCCATGTTCAAACATACTCCTAGCGGATTAGTTTTGAAACTACTCCATGGTATACTCCAGAGGATTAGTTTTAACTTCGCCTTAAAACGAAAATATTTCGTTTAAAAACAAAGACATGTCGTTTCACTACAAACTCCTTTTAACAATGACATGATCCATGCTTGCATACCATTGGACTAGTCCAGGGAGGAGTCCATTTGATCAAAATGGATCACGTAGTTCAATACCATCTGCAGGGTGGTGTTCGCCATCGCGAGATGATAACTGACTTCTTTTGGCCAGAAATTGAGAATATGGACCTGGACGATATGTGGTTCCAACCGGATGGTGCCACTTGCCACACAGCTAACGAAACAATGGCCCTTTTGCCTTGTTGTCTCACTTCGTGGCGATATTAATTGGTCGCCACGATCATGTGATTTGGTACCGTTGAACTTCTTTCTTTGGGGATATTTAAATGAAAAAGTTAACGTCAATAAGCCATGAACAATTGAAGAGCTAAAGGATTATATGCCGAATTCATTTACGTTTTTGAACCAAAATTATGTCTAAGATACATTAAAAATATGGACTATCGGATAAAGGTATGCCACCAAAGACGTGGCGAGCATTTCGCCTCGTTTGGACCATTTTTTATTTCGGATAACTTGTATGGAATGTTGTTGCCAAGTAACAGTTATGCAAGAATTAAAATTGTGCAGAGTTGGCAACACTTTGTCAATATTATATTTTTTACTTAGTGCCGGTTCACACACGTCAAGTTTGACTCGTCATGTCTTGAGTTTTTAGGAAAGAGGGGAAAAGAAATTATATTCTCTTTTCCCTTCTCTCCTAAAAGCTCAAGACTTGACAAGACAAACTTGACATGTGTGAACCGGCACTTAAGGCTAGTTTACACAGGTCTTACGAATTCAATAATACTTTGTGAGATAGAAATCTAATGAGTTTTGTTGCGATTGTCAAAAAATCTAATGTAACATTACAGTTTGTTGTCACACTATCACACATGCAAATTCTTTTATTAAAATGCAACCCTGATCAAATGAAAAGTATTATTGTTTTGAAAAATTTCAAACAACGATGAATTCTTATGGGATGTGAAATTGTTTTCTCATATAAATTGAGTTTTTGACATGTATTAATACAAAGTATAATAGTGTAAACTAGCCTTTAGCAATAGACGTGAATAGAGCAGTTGGAAGATTGCTGGCCAGCTGGTTGTCTGTCCGTGCGCTCCTTTTGTGCAAAGTACAGTTCGCAATTTCGAAGATGACTGAATAACATTTGGAACAGACATACGTTTTAATTGCAGTCCTGGGACAAATGCATTCAATTATTGAATGCGTTGACAACTTTTTCACATTACACAATGTCAATGCAAATGCAAGTTTATTTCATTATCACTTACTTTATCACTTTGTGTATCAACTAGATATTACTACTTAATTAATTTCATGTATTTAACTCAACAATTTTAGCAAAAAGAATCTAGGAATTTTTCGTTTTTATAAATTATTTTATTATTGAAAAATTTTTGGAATGTGCTTCAGTGAAGTAAATTTCAGTCCTATTTCCTCAATATTTTACATGCTGAATATGACTATTACAACAATGATTTTTAAATAAAATTTGACTCACGGAAGCACATTCGAAAAAATGTTCAATAATAGTCTTTAACAAATTTTTTTTTGCTATTTGTCCTAGTGACAAATTGAATTAGGCAACAATAGACGAATATCGCTTTATGTTTAACACATTCATTGAATTACTAAATAGTCGATTCATCAGATTTTAATTAACCAAAGTGAATTTTGTATTGTCGTTTATTTTCTTCAAATTGATGTTCTTAGGAAAGTTAATTAATGTGCGGTTTCCACAACGCAGGCGATTGATTGTTGAATACTCACATAAGTTAACTAAATTGAATTCATGTTTAAATTAAAATAAATACCCCCTTATAAAACTACTGTAAATGGTTTATTAAACACATAATTATAGAAAATACTTTTCATAAAACTTTAATACACCTGTTTTATTTTTTAAAAATTTATGTAAAACTTTAATAAAAATGTTTCTATTAATTTTCTTTAGTGACCACCATTTAATTTTAAAAATTTTATTTAACTTTCTCTATAACCATTTTGCAAATAGCATTTTGTTTTTTGTTAGGACCAACACTCAGGGGATGACCCCTACTAATGCATTGCATAGTGTTGGAACAAGAAAAATAGGTTATGGGAAGCAGGATAGAGGGAGTGTTTGTGAACAGTCGACTTGAAATTATTCATGTTGAAAGTGATAGGGAAGACTTCGGCAGGAAGGTTATTCCACATACGAACAGTCCGGCCAAAAAACGAAATTTTCCTGTAATGCGTTTTTCGATTCACTTGCCAATCGACCACAAAAGGATGGACTCTCGAGGAAAAACGTGTATTAGGCACAAACGTATGGGTTTCTGAAACCAGATCCCTAATTTAGCCAGAAGACATCCCATTGAAGCAACGATAAAACAGGCAAATACAACCCACATTGCGACGGTACTCAAGGGAGTCAATAATATTGCATACCCTACTGTCACCAATGATAACCTTCGCCCTCTCCTGCACGAGGTCGAGAAGCTCCAAATAGACTTTGATGCACCGGCCCACACATGAGAGTTGTATTCCATATGCGTTCGCATATAGGTGGTATAAATAGTTAGGAGATCAGATGCTGTGAAGTATATCTTACACCGTCTTAAAAAACTGTCCATCGGACATCACAATGTATCTTCATGACCAGAACATCAAGAGATTATGATTCCTCAATAATTATACCACCCATATACACAGATCAGGCATCCTGATCTGTCGCACGTTTATGCGGCAGCACGCAACAATGGGGTTTTCGGGCATTAAAATCGACTTTATTTGAATGACCCAATTCCGAGACTATATGAAGGTCTCGACCAAGCGTATCACCTTACAGGGAACCGTGATTTGTAAGTCATCGTCCAGACTTGCAATTTTTGTTGCAGAAATTCTGGAGTTTAATGTTTAGAGGGATGAGAGGATTGAGAAGGGGTTCTCTGTTTAATGTACACTGCAATTCTGTTTTGTTTTTTTTAGAATTTCACACTTTTCAACCTCAAGTTGACAAGAGAAAAATACAAAAATTGCATCCCAAGAATTTCGAATTTCAAAAAAATGCAAGTCAGGACTATGACTAATAGAATAGCTAACAGTGATGCATTTTTTTTTGGCGTTTTTGTCGATGGGGATATGATTTTAAAAACCGCCTCATTTACTACTCGAATATGCCAAACGTTATCAGGCTGATTATTTCATTTCTTAAACTAAACATTTTTTATTTGCTCTTCACTGTTCAATGTCAAATATTGTTTTGATTTTTTATTAGAAATTTATCCTGTAAATAAGTATGTATTCAAAAATATACTCCTCTTCGCATGTATCACATGTCATTATATGACTTTGTAGACATGAGAAATTACCGAAAAAACCACAAACAAACATAAACAATAAATTCCTTTGCGTATTACTTGCACATATTTTTGTATATGGGTTTGCCTAAAAGATTGTAACATTTACGTTTAAAATTGTTGCCTCGATTAAAGTATGTATGGGTGATTTTGTTTCTATGCAGGCATGTCTCCCTATCAAATATTTAAGCATGTTTGTTTGTTTTTTTTATAAATATCCTGACATGTGTAAGGGTGATATATACATACAATAGCTGGGAAGGGTATGGTGCATTTGTGATGGTGTTTGTAACGTAAAAAATTTTATGTCGTAGACTACTCTACTTTGCGCATATGCTTATTTTGGTTTAAGGACGTGCCTTTTAAAAATGTTGATGATTTTATCTAGCCGCTTACATATCTTCCCAAGGAATGGGCACAGACCAGAACAAAACGCTTTAAATTTTGAATATTGTTTTTGCTGGCTGTTTTTGGTGTTGCCATCATCTGGTGGGGTTTTGCACCATTTGCTGGTGTGTTTTGTTTTTTGCCGTCTTTGTATGAGAGGTACCACACCCATTTTAAAATTAACATAGTATATTATTAGCATACGTTAAGGACCGTTAAGGACGATCAGGAAAATCTCTTCATTAGCTTAGGAGTCTAAAGGGAACATAAAAGCAGCCAAACGCATTCTAATTTTTATGTATGAGACCTTTTCTGAGAAAAGGGACCTAGTTTTTCAAAAAACGGGTTTGGACTTGAGAGTGGATTCTGGTACATAAAAGGGTGTAGAATAAGATAAACTTAATTTTCTTTCCTTTTCTCAAAGAAGGTTACATATATTGTTACGCAAGTAACTTTGGCTAAGAATTAGTTTAATTTTTTAATTATCTTGTATTTATTAGTTATTTTGTATTTGTTAGTTATTTTATTATTTTATTTATTGTATTAGTTATGCATACCTCTAGTGCAAAAATCAGGGCTGTGGAGTCGGAGTTGAAGTCGGGGTTGAAGAGTCGGAGTTGATGTTTTTGTTCCGGAGTCGGAGACGTAGTACCCACAAAAACTCGCGACTCCGACTCCAAAGTTTTTCGGCATAAAAAATTTAAAAAAAATTTCAAAAATAAAAATTATCTTCTTAAAACACATTTAAAATTTAAATAAATGGTTTATGAATACTGCTCTTATGTGCTGTTTCCAAATAACAGGATATAGACTGAGTGCTTTTCATATACAGGGGTGTGCTGGAAATCGCAAACGTAAAACGCAAGAATTTTAAAAGTCGTTTTTAAATAAGATTTGTGTAATAAAAGGATTTAATGACAAATATTTAACAAATATTTTCCTACTAAACAGAATTTTAAACCAAAAATTATAAGAATTAGGTTTAAAGTTTATTAAAAACAACTTCCAAATTCTTGCGTTTTGCGTTTGCGATTTCCAGCACACCCCTGATAAATTTAGCTACATAATCAATCGCCTGTCATTTGGAAACAGCACATTAATGTTTGCGTACGGTAATTGCTTCACAAAAACTCTAATTTTTAGAAGGCCGTACGGTAATGAAAAAATAAATGTTAACATCACTGAGTCTCATATACATTTAGCATCAAGATTATAGTAGGAGTCGGAGTAGGAGTCGGAGTCGCACTTAAAAAATGTCAGCATTTGGAGTCGGAGTTAGTACTTTTTTCGGACGACTCCACAGCCCTGGTAAAAATCACTGTACAGGGGCCTAATTCTGGCAGTCGTGATCGAGTACTTTCTCGATGCGAAAGCAATTTAATTTCAGGCGATACTGAACGAAGCTTAATTTTTTGTTCAGTATTGTGAAACTTAAATTAATGCTTTATAACAGTTAACGCCAGCTCATATGCCCAATGGGCAAGCTTTTACAAAAGAGCTTTTGTGCTTTCACACCGACGAGAGTAAACCAGCCAATCAGATCGCGGTGCAAACAATGCTTGCTGCTTGCTTTGCAAAGAAAGAACACCAAATTGTAAGTACTTTGCAAAGAAACAATAACAAATTGTAAGAGCTTTGCAAGCTGTTTATCGAAAATGCAAATATCGAAGTATGTGTGTTTGGCCGTAACTGCTTTATAACAATGAAAAAATAATTCCGACTCGTTCAGTATTGACTGAAATAATTAGATATTAAATTGCTTTCGAATCGAGAAAGTACTCGATCACGACTGCCAGAATCAGGCCTCAGAATTTTCTAGTACAAATGTAATGTTAAATTGTTATGTTTAATTGTACTTCAGCCCCACTGTAATTAATTGTTGAGCCTAAAAGTGTACCTTAGTTTATTGATGTATAAAAGCTCAATATAAATTCAGCGATAGAGTTAATGCACAATGTTAATAACTAGAAATAAAAAGAGGCATAAGTTTAATTAACAAAACAGACGTTATGTGTTGAACGTTCTAAACTAATTAGAATCTAAAGCCATCTAGACGTCAGTGCTCGATCGTTCTAGAGTAATCTGCACGTTTTGGGCTAGAGTATAAATGATACGCAATATATGGCATTAAGCCAGTATCAGTTCAGACGTTGCCAAGTTGAAATCGCATCACGTGGAGAAAATGATACAGTCAGCATTAGTACAAACATTAAAGTGTGTAGATCACAAATAGATGTCGTAATTGAGAATTATTTTCAAAGGGCTAAAAAATCAATGCAAGTTAAACTCTCTTTTTGTTTTAAAATTTGTATAAACCAGCAAATCAGTAAACATAAAACCATCCCTTAACGCTTAAAATTAGCCGTTTAAGCCAGTGTTCGAAAATAAACACTCAATATCGCTTCTTAGTGTTCGGTTCGGTAGATTTGTGGAAAAAATAACGTTTCCCTCTTTGTCATCTTTCGAGCACAAAAATAATACTGTTCTTATCCGTTCGGGTTTTTTAAATCCACAAAATTCATTGTGTTCGGTTCGGCTAATTAATGATCGTGCCTTTTAGCTGGTTGGTCGTTGCCAACATTTTTTATTTGTTCAATTCTTTATCAATGTAAAAAAAGAAACATTAAACATCACACTAAAAAAATAGATATCGTTCTTGGGTGTGTGATCCGAACGCTAAATATGTAATGTACTGCTTATTTTCGAATACTGGTTTAAACTATCAATACAAACCATACGAATTTTTAAACAGCATGTAGTATATGGGTCACTAGTGTACACCTGTTGAGTATAAACTACATACGTATAAATTCAAGTTTAGTCTAACTGAACCAGCGTTTAAACGTTCAGTCATTTATTAGCCATAAGAGTTAGTTAGTTTCTTATTACGATTGTTAAGGTGAATAAGTTCTAAATAAAGCTTGTGAAAGTTATAAAGGTGTTTAAAGTGTTGTATTTATTTTATCAAGAGGTTTTTATAAATGAAATAAACCAAAAACGTTATTGAAAAGGCAGTAACGTTGCAGTATTTATATAGAGAAATTGCGCTAGTTTTAGACAAATAAGTCATAAACAACTACAATGCTCTTTATACACTAAAAATTGTTGTAGGTCATCATGCAGTCGGGCTTGACACTCAAACTTGTTTTTGTCTGGTATTTTCTCTTCAACATAATCTTTTGACTTTATTTTTGGTTTTATTAACTTGTATTACAAGAATTCTTGTCTTTCAAAGGACCCCTATTTAAGAAGAGGGGTGAGAAATTTTACTTTCATTTCACTGATTTAGTGGCACATGTAAAGAGATTAGTATCTTCTTTTAACGGCTTACCAATCTTTGTACGAGTACAAAATAATAAATTTATTGTATACGATTCATTTTGGCAGGACATTGTTTATATCCATGACACTTACTTGTAGGCTAGTTTTTTTTATCTGCATTTTAATTTTGTGGTTTTTGTGTTATTTAAATGTTTTAATGTGTATTGCTGTAGAGTTTATCCATGTATTCTATTTGTTAAGAGCACTCTTTGTAAATGTGTTAGGCAGTGATGTAAAATTTAGACCATTAATAGTACCGAATTCCTACCAATTCCTTTTTTCAGAGTAAAAGTACTAAATATAAAGTTATAGGTACCGCAAATGTTTTTGATTTTTTTTTGAAAGTGAAATTTTTTATGACCAATAAAATTTGGGTGCACAAGTGCGATATCATCTCAAACTCTGATATAACAGGGGGTGTCGCAACATACCCTCGAAATGCCGGCTCAACGAAGGTTGCTGTTAAGAGAAATTGCAGTGTGTATATTAATTTTTTTTTATTATGCTAAAGGTCTTTTCTTTTTATTAAAATATTAAATAGATTTAGACAAGAATTTCGTCACGCCTTTGTGTGACTTCTTCAGGGTAAAATATGGTAAATAACAATTAATTCGTACTGGAAATACTGGTTTAAATTAATGTAATATTTTAATAAAAAAAAAAAACTCAAGCAAAATAAACAAATTAATACATACAAATTGGACTGCAGACCTGAATTCCTTGACAGCAGTGTTTGTGAATACACCGAACATTAGTTAGCTTACGGAACAAACACTCAGAAACGATATCTATTTGTTTAAGTGATTGTGTACAAAACCCTTAACACTGTTCATAACTATTTTCCCGAAAGTGATACATATTATAATGTGTTTTTTAATTAGCGTTCGAAAATTAACACTAAATATTGCTTCTTAGTGTTCGATTCGGTAGATTTGTGGAAAACACAAATGCTAATTGTGTTTGTAAATCAATAAAATATCAATTAAAAACCATAAACAGCTCAACAAAATAACCACAATACTAATAAAAAATAACGTTTCTCTGTTTGTCATGTTTCGAACACAAAAATACTGTTCTTATCCAACTTAACAAATGATGAGAACATATAGGTAATTCCGTTCGGTTTTTTTTAAGCCACAAACTTCATTGTGATCGGTTCAGCTCATTATGTTCGTTCTTTTCGACAGGTAAAAAACAAACATTTTTTACAAAAAAATCAAAATACGCATACGAAAAAAACAAAAAGGCAGTAAAATAATTTTACGCAAATAAAACAAATACACAATACACACACAAGATGTTCGTGGTGCGGTCGATGCTTAAATTTTTTGTTTGTGCATTTCTTTATCAATGTTAAAAGAAGAAGCATTATAGAACATTAAAATATAATGTTTGTCTACAGTATCAATACACTTGTTCTGTTTTTTAACGAAGAACAGAACACTATATAATGTTCGGCTCTTTCTTGAAAATAGTTATGAGCTGTATTAAGGGTTGTGTTCGTCTACTAAAAAAATCGATATCGTTCCTGGGTGTGACAGCCGAACACTTAATAATGTTCTATTTATGTTCGAACACTTCTTTCAAATTTCTCTAGTTTTTTTTTTACATTGATAAAGGAATCAGCAAACAACAAATTTTAGCAACACTTTTCACTAGTATGTATTGTTATTGTTGCTAAGAGCACGCTGAGCACAACTAAAATTAACGAAAATTAACCGAAAATAACGATGTTTGTGTTTTTTTTTAACAAAAAACGGAACGCAGTGAAATATTCTCATCTTTATAATGTGTTGGTTAGGTGAAGTATTTTAATTGTGTGCAATGATCAAAAACAGAGAAACGCTTTTTAAGGTATTTCCTACACAAATAATATTAGCGTTTGTGTTTTTTATATTTCTACCGTACCGAACACTAAAGGACAGTATGTATATGTGACCTTCTCCGAGAAAAGGGACCTAGTGTGTGAAAATTAAGTTTTGAGAATAACTAATTTCATCATAATCTACACCCTTTAGGTGTCCAAACCCGTGTTAAGTCCAATCCCGTGTTTTGACACACTAGGTGCATTTTCTCGGAGAAGGTCCCATATAATGTTTATTTTCGAACTCTGCTTAAAAGCGTTCTTATGGGTGTGCTGGCTTGCAAATGCAACCATCCTATTTGACAGTGACCAACTGCTTACGAGTTCCTACCTTCCGCTCTTTCGCCATATTGTTGGAACAATATGTGCGTTCGCTTACTTTTCCAGTAAAATCCAGTAGGTGAGTTGTATGAAAATTTTACAAAATTATGTGTACGCGAACGCATTTCAGTAAAATCCAGTACAAATTTGTAAAAATTTTGGGGTAAACGAATGCAGATTTTGTTAATACTTTAATCACAAAAAATTTAATACAACTATTTAAAAGGCATGAATTGCACCCATATCCACTAGCTTAAAATATTTTTAATGATGGCGGAAACGTTTGCTTAAGGAGAAGCGGCTCTGCAGCACTTATCGAATCAGAAGAGTGCTTAACAACTTTTTTGAACGGGAATCGTAACTGAGAGAATTTTCGTCCGGCATTGGCAGGACGTTAACTAAGAAAAATATACGATTTGATTTATAGCTGTTGTTTTAAATTTTTGAAGATTTGATAAATAAAAATTAAGTGATGAAACTTTTAAAATTTACCGCATTCTTCTTCTAATAAGTGGAAAACACTAGAAATCTGCAGAATTATGAGAGACTTAAAATAATTCGAAATATTTTATTAATATTTATTACATTAGGAAACATGTGTGGAAAGAGTGCAATTACAAAGAGGTACTTTTTACATGCTGAAGGTACTATGCTATAATATTTAATCTTTAGAAATAATAAAAAAAAAGTATAAAAGTGAGTACAGAACTTCCCATGCCTGGTGTTTGGTTTATTTTAAAAACGGTTAAAACTTTAATTTAATTTAATTATTTGCAAAAAAGTATTAAGAAAGAATTTGATACATATACATACATATGTATGTGTAATTATTTTGTTTTAAAAGAATTTTTTAACAAATATTTAAGTTTGTATTCAAATTAATATGGATCCTTTTCCAAAAAGAAAATTAATAAATAAATGTGGTAACATTTAAATGACTTAAGTGTTACTACAAATCATACATGTTGGGTTGAGTACACACCAACTTGAATCTTGTTTAATTCTTACTGCCTATTTCCGATGTGCGAAAGAATTCTTTCTTTCGTACAGCTACATTTAAAACAAATTCTTAAAACTTTGTTTGTGTTTTAAGTGTTTGAAATAAAGAACTCTTTCACATATGGAAAATAGGCTAGGTTTAAGCTCTTATTTGTTTCAGGCTATTGGACCGACAGACGGACGGACATGGTTAAACCGACTTAGAATTACTGAAGGAGCCAGATGGGAAAAGGGTAAATACCCGGTAAATAGAGAAAATTTGGTAAGAATACCCTGGTATTTACCCAAAGGTTGGATTTGTAAAATTTTTTTTAAAAATGTTTTGTTTAATTTAATCAATATTATCTTCACTAAGGGCTAATAAATCAGTGCAAGGTTAACTCTCTTTTTGGTTTAAAATGTGTTTAAATCAGCAAATCTATAATTCAATAAGCACTTAAACCATCTCTAAACGAATAAAATTGGGCGTTTAAACCACCCTGCAGATAATATTGGACTACGTGATCCATTTTGATTAAATGGACTACTCCCTGGACTGGTCAAATGTTATGCAAGCATGGATCATGTCATTGTTAAAAACAGTTTGTAGTGAAACGACATGTCTTCGTTTTTAAACAAAATGTTTTAGTTTTAAGTTAACACTAATCCTCTGGAGTATACCATGGAGTAGTTTAAAAACTTGTCCACTAGAGTATGTATGAACATGGAGTAGTTTTAAGACTACTCCGTTGTAATACAAAACTGGGTTATATGGTCCACTCCTAGGACATCCATTTAACCATATATTTAGAGTATTTTTGGGGTACTCCTACTCCTTTATGGACTACTCTTTACATGCATGTATGCATGTAGTCTCGTCATCTGCAGGTTATCTGCCACATTATTATTTTTTACACTTTATATAATATATGGGGCACTGATTTACAGCTGTAAAGTTTAAACTACAACACATACCTTCTTAACAATTTTAAATCAATATTCTCTGGTTTATTGTAGTTTTAGTACAATTTAATAAGCTTTTTGATATTTAATGACGTTTTTAGAAAACGAAAAGTAATTTAAAATTTAATTAATTTTATTGACAGTTAATGATTGCCATATGAATTTGTGTTTAATAAATACCCAAACATCAGGTAAATACCATCTATATTTATGGGGTTTGAGATGAATCATAAAAAAGTTTCACATGGAATAACAAACTTAGTATACCCCCTTCTCAACTAATTGTGGCGGAGGGCATAAAAACAATAGGCATTTTATATGGATACGGGAATGATACAAACAAAATGCCTTTAAACAGAAGAAGCAAAAAGTGAACAGCTGATCTATTGCATGTACTTGTATAAATATTCTTTAGGTGGAACATTTTGCATTTCAGTTTACGATATAACAACAAAATTAAGAAAAAAAAAATTAATAATGTTATAAAAAGAGTAACGTGAACAAACTTTTTTCTTAAGAGCGCTGCTACATTGCGAAAAGTTATATCTGTGTACACATTGCAATAAATTTTAAATTTTCATAAGCATAAAATAAAATTATATTTAGAACTCACCATCACCTGGATCATAAACTGGTCTAACATTTACATCCTCTAAATCATGCGGTTTAAACGAGACTTTACCACTGGGCACCTGATCCATCATAATTTGTGCACTGGCTAGCGAATAAATGTCTGTGGCATCCTTTAAAGCATTACCACCACCTGACGTCGTACGGAGTGCTGAACTTGGGTAAAGCCAAATGGCGGAGATGTAGAAAGAAAACCAAAGCGGCATTTTATCGTATTGCATGTTTTTTTTGTTTTTTTATTAGACTATTATTGTTATTTGTTTGAATGAGAGACTGTAAAAATAGTGAAAAAGAAAATGTGAAAAACTTTATATGAAGGGAAGAAAATATTATGTAAATATTAAATGGAATTTTCTTTTAAATTTTATACAATATTCAGTGCCGTTAATAAAATGTGGGTGTTACACCTTCCGGTTATTAATTAATTTACTGTGTTTCAATGTTGATATTACTAAATCTCTATTTATGTTAATGAAAAAATATTTTCTTTTAAAAATTTTTTAAGGGACAGTTCTAAAGTAGGTGGTAGAAGGGGGTTGATTGACACCTTGTAAAAGGTCATTGGAATAACCTAAATGGACACATTTAATTCGGTTAATATATTGTCTGTCGCAAATATTGTCCCGAGTGAACCAGGTGGATCCCTTTTAAATGAAGTAATAGAATCAGATAGAATCTCCAACTTCACGCAGAAAGTCCAGTCACATTACTAGTTTTGTGATAATTAACTACACTTTAAACACATTGTCACCAGTTTTCACCTTTTTAATAAAATAATATGTTCACTGGTCACTGGATAAGTGCTTTAAGTACAATTGGCACAAATTTCCCGCAGGTACAGTTGTCATTCCATTGAATTTGTTGTGTCTAATTAAAAAAAAACACCCTTTTAAAATTAACTTGCCTTTATAATGATATTATTTTATACTTAAATATTAAAAAAAAACATTCGATTTCGGCATAAAACGACCTCTGAACTTAACATTTTAAACATTTAAAACGTAAAGGCGGCTTGGAAATAATAGCTTTCATACGTTTGGCATAACTCTTAAAAGGGTATATAGATGATTGTTGTTTCGTTTGTAATGTTTCCAATATTGATCAATGATCATATACTCAACAAAGCTTAGGATCATTATAAGTTGAATTAACGTTGTCCGTCTGTTCGTGTGTATGCTTAAATAAACGGTTCAAAAATATCCGAGTTAAAAAACATATTACTCCCTTTATCCCCAAGAAATAAGAGATTATCTTAATAGTGTCAAACGTCATGTAAGTTAGAAAAATAAACTTTGGCCAGAAAATGTACTGTGCACATTTACGGTACTGATTCAGAGATGCCAGCTATTCAATGGCAAATCGTGGCGACGGAATAGTCAAAAATAGCTAAAAAGTGCTAAATTTTAAAATCAAAGATTGTTCTGTTTTAAATGGATTTATTATTAATTTTTGTACTTCAAACTCATCAACATGTATTAAAAAATTTAATATGGGCATTTCCAGCGAAAAGTCTACTTTTTGTAACGTAACGCCAGAAATATTTTAAATTGTTTCTCAAAAATTTTTATATGTTCAGTTTACTTTTTTATATTTTGGTGTAAAGCGCAACGAGCTCTAGATTTAGTAACAAAAGGGATAACGATTGAGCAACATGGTCCGAAAATAAAATCTTATTTGTAATCTGGCGTTACATTAAAAAAAGTAGACATTTCTCTGAAAATGCCCATATTTACCTTAAAAGGAGCAAAGATTTATAAATTTTATAGCTTAAAAAATAAATCTGTATTAGTCCAAAGTTTACTAAAAATGGTTTTATACAAAACATCTTGCTTAATTCGGAGTTTTATTCAGTTTGTTATGCAAGTCAAAATCCTCTTCCGTTTTTTTAACGTCACGCCAGCGCATATTTTTGCTTATATCTGCAAATCCTTAGCTTCGATTACTGTGATTTTTTTTCTGAATATAGAGCTACTTCATTACTTTGTATATATAAAAACCATTTTTACAAATTTGGCTTCTTCATTTAATTTTTTTACATTTTGTGCTACAAATATCACGACATGTCAAAATGGAAATGCCCATATACATATCGTCGGTCACAGGTTGACAACTCTTAACATGTTTTTTGTACTTTTCAGGAGACAAAAAAAAACGTTATTACTCCGTTACTGAACCGTGTTGGAAGTAAATAAAAAAAACCAAAATTAGAAGGAGATATTTATTTAGAAAGCAAAGGTACTAAAATGCAGAAGGACAAACACAGTCTTTTGGCATCAAAAACCCGATTCGATTTTTTTGCGAGTTAAGAGTTGTCAACCTGTGACCAACGATATTAATGTTTAATTAAATTACTAATATTTCAATAAATACAATTAAAACTATGAAGAAGGCACATTAACACAAGGTAGACTCATTTGGGAGTGGACTTTGGCTCATATACACAAAATTTGACAATTTGGTTTTAACTGGGGTAAACAGCGGACAAACATATGGGCCAATGAGTCTACCTTGTGTAGTTGTACCATGAATATGAACAGTCATTTTCAAAAAGTGTTAAATTTTTTTTCTTCTTCAGGCCATATGTTTGTTTTTATACATATAAAATTTTGACTTTTTATATGTATGTATGTTTCAATTAAATTTATTTTTACAAAAATGATTGCTTCGCAAAGGGGATTCATTGTTAAAAATGGTGTATGCACTGCGGTATATAAAGCAAAATTTGCGTGTGCAATTTGCGTGTTTGTCGGAACATCTGGCGAAAATGATTTATCGGTTTTTTTAGTCTCCGAATAGCGTACTAATGAAAATGCTTAGCTTTTATTATTGAATTGTAATATTTGCATAAAGCTTTCCACGGATCTTTTGTTGGTTTAATCCATTTTTTAAATACAGGATTTGATTTCCAAGCCTTTCTATACTTTTGACCGTAGCAAAAAATGTGTAAACGGGATTTACTGATGGATGTAAAACATGTCAAACGTTCTAATATCACGTTTGAAAAGAGCCCCTGTTAGCTCTTTTTTAGCCCACACTATTGTTGGATCCCTAATAATTAAATATGTGGCAACAGAATGAAACAAATTTAAAAATTTAGCGCTTTTGTTGTAGAAGGTGGACGGGTTTAAATGAATTATAAGCGGGATATTGTAAGAAAATAATATATTTACAAAGTTAACTTTTTATAATGAGTAAAACTTCTTTAAAGTTTTAAAACACACACATTTAAAGACTTTCTTAGTAACAAGATTATATGGGATTTTTTTTTATTTTGCACGTTTAAGAAATAAGGGCGGTGAACAACCTCTTTACCGCAGATGCCTTCATTTTAATCCTTTAACATTTGATTTTTTAGGGTTTTTAAGGAATAAAATATTATTCTCTATTCATTACATTACATAAAGTTACATTACAACAATGCATTTTTAATAATGAATTCATTTAAGTTAACCTTTAACACTATTCTTTCATTATATACAAATCTATCGACACACATAAATTTAATTTTCTTATTCAAATTATCCCATTACTATTCCTTTACATCCAAAATATAATGATAAAGAAGACCGAGGAAAGCTTTAATACAGTCATTTATTATTTTGTCTCTACATAATTAAGATAATGTTAGTTAGTGTACGGTTTCATACTTTTTAATTTTAACCCAATTAATTTGTTCGAGAAGGAGCAAAACGAAAAAACCTCATTAAACTACAATTGCGGACATTAATTTACGCAACTACCCTGCATATTTAAAGCGTGTAAAATGTAGCCCACAAGGGACTAGGACTACTCCAAAAGTAACCCAAACGTATGGAAAAACATGGTCTATTTAACATTACGATGTCCTAGGGCAGGACCATATAACCGAGACTTGGGTAACAAAGGAGTAGTCTTAAAACTACTCCATGGTATACTTGAAAGGACTAGTTTTGAAGTCGGTTAAAAACGAAAACATGTCGTTAAAAAACGAAGACATGTCGTCTCACTACAAACACTTTTTAACAATGACATGGTCCATGCTTGCATTACATTGGACCAGTCCATGAAGTAGACCATTTATTCAAATTGGATCTGATGGTCCAATATAATTTGCAGGGTACTTACAAATATACAGAAGTCTAAAGGGTTTAATTCATGATTAAAATAACTCATAAATATATATTTTTTTTATCGATTGAATCTTTTTTAAAAAAGTTATCCAAAATATAAAATTTTTAAATTTATCATTTCGTCTTAACACTTTTGCTCCAACAAACGCCATTGACTTTTTGACTCAATGTTGAAAAGAAAAAATCAACTAGAAAATTTTTTCATTACATTTTGCATCTACACTATCACACTATAAGTAGAAGGAAAACTCTGTGTGGAATATAAACAGCTGTTCGATATAAAAATTATTTATATTTTTGTTTCTTAAATATTTAATAATTTTTACTCTGATATCGGCGGCAAATTAATTCAACAAGAGTGGGAAAGTTGATACGGATGTAATTTTTTTATCAATGTACGGTATTTAATTATTTTTTACAACAAATGTGAGTAATAGTGCATTTACACCAACGCCATAAACAGGTTGTAAGTTGTTTATCAAGGCGAATTTACACCAGGTGACCTTATATTGATACGTAAGCAACAGCTGATTACTAACCTTGTGTCAAAATGATATACCATTCACGTGGTTCTGGGGAATATTTACTAAATTTTATAAGTTTCGCTTAAAATTATGAAATTAAAAATTTTTAAAATTATTAAATTTCAAAACAAACAATTTAAAATTAAGAAGCAAATGAAATATTTGTTTAAATTGTTTACTACATTGTTGTATTATATTTGACACAACGTTAAAATACTTAACAGTGTTGTAAACGTTTTTAAAATAAAACCACCTTGTATGAATTCGCCTTGTTGTTTATGATGATAAACTACTATGAGAAACTTGTATATCCATACACATTATAAACAGGTTTGTAACTACCCTACAAGAAATGATTTAGCGAGTAGTCACATTTTTCATTTAGGTGTTAAGAAAATGATAGAAAGAAATGACCGAACACTTGATTTTACCAAATATCAACACAATAATACAACTTTTAGAACTTTATGCCTTTTAAAGTGCTTTTCAGCAAGCCGCTTTTTATGAGATTTATATTAAAAAATGGATCGATTATAATACAATTCCTTTTTTTCTAACAAGGTTACTTTCAAATGTGCTAAATTCTTATTTCATACTATTGATAAACTGAAATTTATTGTTGAAGGGATAAGCTATTCCTATGCGCATTTCACTGGTTGCTTAGGCCAGATCTTCAGGAAACTTCATCCAAAGATTTTAGAAAAGCTAAAGATATTAAACAAATAAAACTGTTAAGCGAATAAGAATTACAAACCTCAGTTTTACTTGTAACAATACCAAAGCTTAAACAAAAACAACAACAATAAACAGTGGGTTTATCTTTTCTTACAGTCCCTATCTTTTATTTCTATTCATATAAAGCAAAATTGGACCACATATAACCACAATATCATGGCGTAATTAAGTATTTTCAAAAAGTGGGCTTTATGTTGGGCCTATGGTTAATTAAGGTCATGCATTACATGTACAATTATTTTGTCCAAAATTGAATGCCAATCGGTACAGCCCCCCGCCACCAATTGTTTATTGCAAGATTTATATTTTTTGATGAGCCGTTCCTTCAAACAAATGGGCAGACGGACGGACATGACCAAATCGACCTAGTATTTCTAATATATGTATACAACTCATGTGGTCTTAGATGAATATTAAAAAGAAAGTTTTACATGGAATGACACACTTGGCATACCCTCATTCACCACTAGTGGTGGAGGGTATGAAACAATTGTTGGGGGTGCATCATTTTCCAGTGATTCCACATACGGGTTGGTTATTGAAAAAGTAGTACATCGCACTTGAACATAAAGATGATATCAATTTAAAAAATTTTCAGTAGAAGCAAAACTATTTTTAATTTACCATTAAAGCCATAAGCAAGAGAATATTTAAACCAGCCGCTGCATTACAAAAACGTACACAAAATTTAAAGTTATTTTTATTAATATATTAATTAATTATGATCAAGCGAAATATGTAAATAATTATGTCGCAATAAACTTCGAAGCAAATAACTTTTATTTACAGAAATCTCTCTTGAAAAGCAAGAAGGCTGCATGAACTGATTACATTATTTACGCACGAAACAGGTTAGATCCATTTTAATTTTTTTATTTTTGTATTTGTTACTAATTTTTTATTTTTTACTAAAATAGTTGTCAAAATAAATTTTCATCAGTCATTTCTCTTTTCCCTCAAATCTTCAGTAAAATCGACTACACGCAATTAAAAAGGAGCGAAATTTGAATAACCGCAAAAAAAAGTTATATGAAAGAGAGTAAATAAGCTTCGTCGATTCGACGAACTGTAACCATCCAGGATTAACACCGGTAACAAGTTTGATCATGTTTATAGACATATCACCATAGGTGAGGAGACCATAACTTCCTTATAAATAATGTAATTGTCATCTAACACATGAACATTTATAAAAGCTACTACGTCATGGCGAAGTTTTGTGCTGGTAGGTCCAAAATAGTCCTTGGTTCCCATATAAACTCTCTCCCTAAAATCTTTGTAAGACGATAATATCTCATAAGATCATAAAGATGTATGTGTAATGTTTGGCACTAACCACTATTCTATGAACCTCATTCTTAACCTCATATAAAATCTTATTTTGCCAATAGATCCCAAATAGGGTACAATCTCATTCTTATGCTGTGGTATAGGGTAGCTAATGGTCGGGCTTGACCTTCTAAACTATCTTACTTGTTGTTGATTAACAGTCTTAACAAGCCAAAAAATTGGAAGAGTAGGACTTTGGTAGTAGTTAACATACGTTTAATGCTCTGAAATTTAATTTCACCACAATAAGGCACTATCTACTGTACAAGTGTATATAAAAAAAATACGTGTGTCATCAAAACCCTTGTTAACTCTCTCTCTCTGTCTTATTGCATGCCAAACTTTAAACATGGTTAAAGGAAATATGGCCAGCCAGAAAACAAAATAGATGTCAGCCATAAATACTAATGCACAAGAAAAGAAAAATTATTATAACGAGATGTAGTTGGCTTTTTGTTATTACAACTCAAATAAACGCAAATGATCAAATAACTCCGAGTAATTGCGGCATCTATAAAAACTGAAGCTCATTCCTGAGATTTTAACATATGAACGTGTGCGTGGAAAAGCGAAGAAAACAAGAAAGAAACATCAGTTAAATACAATGATACGACTTTCTTAAGAAGGACTCATGTTCCTTGTATCTGCTTGTTTATGTGTATGCGCTGCTTTGAGAGGGAGGTAGGGAGGAAGAGAAAGTTAAGTAAAGGATATGGTCTCAACTGACCCTGAGGGTTGTGCTAATGCTGATTATGGCGGTGTTAATGTCATGATTAGTTAGAATTTCCATTATCTTTGGTTACTTTAAAATTTATACAATTTTCCCTACTTCTCATGATTTTTCTTGTTTTATGGTTGTGCTTTTTTCACGCTCATACATTTAACAAGTAAACAAGTGTAGTTGGCAAAGCCAAGTTACATGATAACCTACATCACTTGGAAGCATAAATATGACTTGCAGTAGTATTAAGATTTATTTGTCTCAAGCTTAATTCCATATAGGGAATCATATTTTATTAGTATTTAAAAAAGGAATATATAGCATTTTTTGGATTATTCAAGAGCTGGGTCCAATAAAATGTAACCTTGGCAGCAATATTGCATAACCAAAGAAACCATAAATATTCAATTGCAAGTTTTTCCTTGTGCGAAGGCAGAAACAATATATTTATCCGTTTTAGAGCTTTTTATAAATTTTGGCATCGATTTGTTAGTGCATATTTTTGCATGCAATTTCTTGCTACATTTAGTTAAAAGAAATGCGCATAGGAATAGCTTATCCCATCCACAACAAATTTCAGTGTTTTTATCATGGATAGAAATTGGGAATTAAGCACGACGAACAAAATCTTGTTAATTGAAAATTTTTTATTTCCAAAAATTACTTTGACAATTTTTGAATTTTTATTTATTTATATGTATCAAGGCCCATTGAAAAGGTCTGCGCAAGAAGCCTGATGATCATTGTTTATGTTCTTTTTAGTTGTCAAAAGTTGTTTACATTTTGCTTACATGTGCATGTATACGTTTGTTTACGTTTATGGTATGCCACACATACACGTTTTTTCCTTTTGCTTTGTATATGGGGTAGTAAATTTTTGACAACTAAAAAGAATCGTTTTTTGTTTTTGTACAAGTAAGCAGACCTGATGGATGGGCCTTGATATGTATTATAATTGAAATTTTTTATTGATTATTTTTAACAATTTTAAGGGCATATTTTGAAGTTTTTACTGCATATTTAATGCGCATAAAACGTGTTTTTAGGAGCATATTTCTGGTTTCCCTGTTCATAACTAATTTACAAAAGTGAGAGCATTTTGCGATACAATTAAAGCGATTATGACACTACATTTTTTATTCATTGAATTGAAAGAAAGAAACGGTAAATGTTGGAGAGAAACAAACAATAAAAAATGTAAACAAACATTTTTTTCAGTGGTAAATCGCTGAATTTGCCCATAAACCGCTGGTTCAGCAACACTGTTATGGCCGTTTTCTCATTACACGATTATCTTTTTTTCCCAACGAAAAACTGCACATTAATGAAATATGGTTTTCTCAATGTCTCATTTGCTTCTATTCTGTCGCAAAACTAACCAGCACTCATCTGCCAATTATTTATTTTCCTTTTATTTGCCGAACAGATACATTCAATCAACTGACTCCCAATTTTTACGTGTATTTTGAGAGGTGTTGCCAACTGAACACAATGTTTTTTGTCGGTATATTGAGAAAACCAAAATCGTTAACGGACCGTTTATTGGTGTAGTAAATTTATGTTGACATTTAGTAGTAGACAGTTTGTCAATATATTGAGAAAATTGCCATTAATATTTCTAAATTGAACTGTAAATTTAAAGTTGAATAATTTTACATTTTTTTGGACATATCTTAATACAGCTGAACTCTTTGCACTTGGTAAATTTTCCAATTACATTATATTTGCACTGTTCGTCAAAACTTGAACAATGCATTTAAAATATAGTGTCATAAAGCCTTAAGCAGCTGGGTTCAATCAATTATTTTTTTGCACTGACTCTTTTTACATCTTGACATGACTCAATTCTATTGAAATTTTGAACAATCCAACATTTTCAAAATACTTTTAGGGAATTTGATTTTGATTGAAAATATGCTCAACTGAACACCAAACTTAACGACCTATTTTATATCATTTATATTCTTACAAATTTATTATTCACCAAATTTTATTCCCATACTAACATCTTTGAGAGTTTTAGATGTCCCGTTCTCCTCCTAATTTTGTAGCTGCAGCATTAATCAGAGTGTCTGGCTCTCGGAAGCTGTGCATGTCTACCTAAAAGACAATGTCCTGTGACAACATACACCAAAAGTTATAAGTCGCTTTTAGTCATTAATATTAGACAGATACACCCTATATTCATTTAGGCAACTATTGCATGGCATTCCTACAATCAGAGTTCACGGCCTATCTGTCGTTAGAAACAGTGATAATGAATCACTAAAGTTCTTGTTTAAAGGAGAGCAGTGGTGCCCAAACGCCTTCAAAATCCAGAACCCCTAGAGTAGCCCTAGGGGAAAAGGAACTAACACCAAACTTGTCACGTGACAGTTCTTAAGTAGCAGGGGCCGGTTCTAGTTCTAACAATTTATATGAAGGGGGCTTGTTACTTCAACATGGTGATGTCGTAGAAGGTGGTTAATTGACACCTTTTTTAAACTTTCACACAAAGGATGTTATCATTATTAGGGAGGACAATCCAAGGGCGACACAGCTATCAGTGTGAATATGCAAAGTAGTCGTTCACCCAGAGGATAATATATGTCAGTTCCCAGCATCCTTGATGGCAAGTATCTCCTTCTGGAAAACTCTACAGTAATCCGGAAGTCTCCGCGAATAATTGAGCCTTAGCTCCCTTGAGTAGACTCCGAAGCCCGAAGGGCCGGTTCTTGTTCTAACACTTTATAAGAAAAAGACTTGCTACTTTAACATGGCGGAGTTCTAGGAGGGGGTTAATTTGCACATTTTTCTCACTTTGTAAGAGGTCATCGAAATAACCTAAATGGACATATTCAATTTCAATTTAAATAATGTCTGACGCAGTTTTGTCCCGAGTTAGCCATGTAAACATAATATATTCCCTCTATATAAAGTAATAGAGCCAGATAGAATTAGCCTCTACCCGCAAAATTCCAGACACATGACTACTTTTGTGTCAATTAGTTTTCCTCTGGAGTAGCTACACTTTAAAAACATTATCACCAGTTAAGGGGTATGTCTTAATTTCACCGATTACAATTCGTTTATTTTTGTTATAATATTGTGTTCACAGGTCACGCAAAATTTTTCGCAGTTAGTGCTAAGTCCATCAAGATCATCAGCCGTAATATTTTCCAGTATATCCCTGTAAACTTCAAGCCATATGATCCTTATGTTAAACTTCTAAGCCATCTTGTTTAGAGATGAGCTGCAGCTAAGGGCTGTTATTATTATCAGGGATGTGGAATCCAAGGCTATAACGGCGACACAGCTATCAGAACGAAAATCGAAAGCAGATAATCTACGTCAGTTCTCAGCTTCTTTGATGACAGGTATCTCTTTCTGGAAAACTCTACAGTAATCCAGTATTCTTCGCGAATAATTTACCCTTAGCTCGCTTGAGTAGTCTCTGAAGCCTATAAACTTTATCGAGCCCTAACCACGAAATAACGTAATATCATATAAAATTTGTATGATATTTGTCGCTTACGATAAAATTGTTTTCGCTATAAAATCGCAACGGTACCTTTGTGACCATGTCATTTTAGCAGACGATGCAAGTGTTGCCAATAAAGTTATTTATTAAAAAAAAACGAAAATTGAAAATGATGTCGTTTACGTTATCTTCGCGGCTAGGGCTCGATATATCAGTATAGCTATCGGTAAATTCTGGGCCAATTTTCATAAATTAAACAGATGGACGACCCAGAAAATTATCCTGAGGAAATTCGTATACCTACTATGAGATATTTTTTTTGATAATATCTTTGGACATCGTTAACACCATCATACACGCATAAAACGCCACCCAGCCCCATTTAGAAATGTAGGGTATTTATATTTACCAGTGTATAGAGACAAGGCTGTCTTAACAGCCTGTTGATTGTTTATTACCCTGACTGCTTTTATTTTAGACTTTTAGTTTTTATTCGCGTACTTTGTTTAGTTTTCTGTTGTTTTATAAATTAAATTTGGATTCTACCTTGGGGACTGTTGTAGACCAAAAGGCGCCTGTGGCAAAGCTTTTAGTTTTTTTTTATTTTGTCTTTTCATAGCTCTTTTATAACAGTTTATTTCTGCTTGACACACGACATAAAAGAGAATTAAGCTTAAACAAAAAATTAAGTTTAGGTGACCTTATTCCCTTTTATGTTTATGAGTTTCGTAGTATTTTTACTTTTCTTGTTTGTTTAGAAGCCTGTGTAAAAATAGTAAATTTGTCATTTAAAGTCAACACGTTAATTAACTCAATTAGTCTATTGTATTTTGTTTCATAAATCCCTACTTCAAAGTACTTGGCAACGGAAATTTTTGTAAGCGGTAGGTGAGAGTTACATGAATGGTTTATTTTATTAAATTGTTATTTAAACTGTATCAGAGTGCGAGTAGATCATGTATAGAATCGCCAAAGAGACTGATTAATATGTTCTTAATTATCTTAGGTAACACTCTTTTGTCCTTATCCTATGCGCAACACTGACAATTCTAATACTGGCCTTAAAGAATGATAGTATACAATGATTTCCCGTTAGATGAGGTTGTTTGTCCGTGGCAAGGGTTGCCAGGTCTAAAATTCCCTAAGCTTCAAAAATATTTGTATTAGAAATGTATGCAATTGTTGTTTATTTGAAGGCTTGCCAGCTATTGTTACATCCTGCCCCCGATGTCGATCGACAACTTAAGTGAGCGACGAAAACTCACTCATTATCGTTCTCTTAAGCTTCCCACTAATTATAGACTTGTCGGTCGATCTAACAATATTGTCAGTAAAGTGTGCTAAAAATGTCTTTCAACCGTGTGAACTGGCAAATTTTTGTTTGAAGACGTTGTAAGAAAAAGGATTGTACTTCCATTGTAAGACAACAAAATTGTTAGATATCTGAAAATCGTGTGAACATTCTTTATTGCAATTGGCAGATCATTATCAGACGTTGAAAACATTTTTCTTATTTTCAGAGTTGCGAAGTTTATGCATCTTTTTCTGATTGGCAACGCTGCAAATACTTGCGTATCAGGGATGGAAATGGGCCTTAGGATTTTTTACCAACTTCAATAACAAAACGTTGTTTTGGGAGTATGACAGATATCCGCCAATGTTATAAAAAAAGGTACAACTGCACCATAATTTCCGTACCTGATATGCATGAGTGAAAATAAAAAAACAAAAAAGTTTTATTTTGCAAAATTAAAATTAATTTTAATATTTAAATATTTAAAGCAACACAAAAAAAGTAAAAATCTTTGCTATTGCTATTTCCCTTCAACACAATATTTCCACTTTTCCAATATATAAAAATACATGCAATTTTCATTTCAAATCATACAATTATCTAACAACCGTGTGAACTGACAATTTTTGTTGGCAGTTGAATTAATTGTCAGACAGTTGTATGCCAATGAAATTGTATGGTTTTCTTACAATTGTCTGAATGGATAATTTACTGTTGGTGGCAATTTTTCTTTGGCAGTATATTTTTAGCACATTTTCAGGCCTTACATTATTGTAAGATCTGACTACTATCTGTACGAAGCTTAACGTAATCTATTTATTTAATTTTAATTTCCTAAGCTAATCCCGCGAAGCTCTATGCTTGTCTGCTGGAAATAAACGGGAATCCAACCCGCAACCTCGGCGCTGACAGACTAGCTAACTATCAGCTAGCCTTCCGGGGCACTTACAGTGAACAAGTGTGATTGTATTGAGTTTTTCGAACTTGCACTTGCATGTGGAAGGAACAAAATCTCTGAAATTAGAAATCATACAGTTTAAACTGCCTAAGTCTAGATTTAATTTCTTATTTAACTTCTGTTTATTTATTCTGTAGGATGATAAAGCGGAAAATAAATTTATTTATTTTTTTTTTGTTTTTTACTCTACAAGTCTTCGGTTTTAATTTTCTTAGTTATGGATTTTCTTAAAGGAAATTAAAAGAAAACAGAAAAACGTAAATATATAAAGGATATCCATGTTTTTGCAAAATGTTCTTAATATGTATGAACATGTCGTATTATATCCTTTGTTAAGTCAATAATGCCAATTTAATTGTTTCCTTTAAGGCATCAGCTCACAAATTTTGTTGTCAAAATATTTGACAATTTTTTGTTTAATTTTTCTTTCTTCAAATACATGAAAATATGTTATTAGTTACTGTTAATTTGAATGCAAAACAGTTTGTGTAGGGGAGTTGTAAGACGACATTTTTTAATAATGATCTGTTAAAATGAATCGAATATAAATAAAGAAGATACAAATTTTGCCTAATTGTATGATTTATTTGAACTTTTTAATGCCAATTTAGTCACAAAAAGGCTAATATTATTTAAAATTTATATATTATCCCTTAAGGTATACTTTAAATATCACGCCTAAATGTAGACAACTCCTTAGTTTTAAATTTTGTTACATGTTAACCGCCCTTAAGATGAATGAGTTTCAAATGAATTATTTTGCATGACAAAAAGTTGAACATTAAATAACTTTGCAGTTGTTTGTTGCTTTTCAAATTACAGAACACTGATAAAACAACAGCAGATGCCAATTATTTGTTCTTTTGTATTTTTCAAGCCACTTAATCTTATTTAATTTTATTGTAAAGCAAGAGAAAGCAGAGAACTTTTAAATTTGTTTTAAACTTTTCTAGTCTACACTTTCTGACTGGAATAACTAAAACATAAATAATTGCTGAAAATGTATGATTAATTTCAGTAATTTATTTGAAAATTTGCGAAAAGTTTTTTATTGTTTTCCTTAAGTTTGCCGCAAGCGCAAGAAATTATAAAAAAGATATATGTTGCCCTTTTTTTGGCAGAATTAAAGAAACAATAAAAAAGGAACAAGAAAAAAATCCTTATTCAATATTGAAACCTTATAAATATTTCATATTAAATATTTTTTGTTTTGTTTTTATTACAATAAAAATAAATAAACAAAAACAAAACTCAAGTGTCTTTATTAATTGAATCACTAGCAACAAAACCACACTTGACAATCAAAAGCAAACAAACAAACAAACAAACTCTACATCCAAGTAGAGCGTGACGTAGTGGATTTGAGTAGTAAAACAAAGCATAACTTAAGGCACTTTAAAAAGCATTTTCAAAATACCGCACAATAAAGCAAAAACTACGAACACACTCTGTTGGCATATTTGAAAAGTAGTTGGATTTATTATGATTTTTAAATAAATTGAACAAAATTTAAGGGAATATATACCTACTCTCAATGACGACAATGTGCTCTTCGTAGACTCGGCTGAAAATCTAAAACATCGGCCATGTGCTGACAATTCATTTGCAAGCAAAACGCCAGATTAATTTTATGGATTTCAGAATCTCGAGCGTTTTGCTTGCGATCTGCGCTAGTTTCTTAAAAATATTCTAGTTTCCTGCAGCATTATACTTTAGCAATTTTAAGAGTTAAAACGATCTGGAAGTAGGGTTCATATGGGGCCTAGGGTAAATTATAGACCGATCTTCACAAAATTTCATAGTGTCATTACTAGTCTTTTAAAACTTTGACGTGCCAAATTTAGTTATAATAGCATTGCTAATTATGGTATTAGGCGTACTAAACTGTTTTTCGAAAGTAGGGTTTATATGGGGCCTAGGGTAAATTATGGACCGACCGATCTTCACAAAATTTTACAGTGTGATTCCAGTCGAATAAAACGAATCTTATTTTATTCCTTACATTGTTCCTAAATTAATGTTAGTTTTTGCTACAAATTTTGATTCATAGCCCTGATCCTACTGCACCGATTTTGCTGGATTTCGAGCCCAAACTGCTTAGGATAACTACAAGAAACACCAAGTTTGTTCATTTTTTTTGAGTTTTTCGAAAGTGAGCGTGTTAACAACAGACGGACACGGCTTAATTGACTTAGGGCCATTATTACAACTTGCCAATAGTTAAAAGTCGGATTTTGTTGGACCAATAAATAACTTTGTATCTTTACAACTTCCATTTTTTATTGCTGTTATTTTTAATAATAATAATATTCAATAGATGAAAACATAATAAATGAAGGTTTTATAATGCAAAGCTATTTATCGGTCCGACAAAATCCGACTTTTAACTATTAGCATGTTGTAATAATGGCCCTTAGAAGTACTCAAGGAGCCAGAATATATACACTTTGTGGGGTCTGGGATGAATAATAAAAAAGTTTGACACGGAATGACAAACCCTCTTCACAACTTATTTTGGTGGAGGTCATAAAAAAATTCTATTTCCCGGGAATTGAAAAAGTCGTTATATATTTTAGATTTCAAGGCGTGCACTCTTAAAATAAGTAACCTATATTACGCTTTTTATAAAAATTTTTCACAATTTAAAAAAATCCGCTTAATAAACTCGGCTTATGAAGTATAATTTGACTGGAAGTGTTAAAGTTGGCAGCAGTGTTTGTGGTTTACACTGACTTATGCCCGTATCTTCTACAAATAGACATATGCTTTTGGGTCGATATCTATGGTGTAACGAATTTCTCATAATATTAACACGTATGTCTTACATACTGGTTAAACTGTACCATCGATTTTTGACATTTAATTAAAAAAAAAATACAAATGTTGCCATATTTTAAAAGAAAACTTAAAAAAAATCATTAAGTCAAAATTAACGTTTAAATTACCAGAATAATTTTACCGAAAAGGTTAAGATAACTGTTAGGTATGAGCACGACCAGATTAGCTGCTTATAGAAATTACAGGCATTATTGTTTATTATTGCAGGGATTTCTTTTTCTCCCTTCTTTAAGTTGTTATTTGTTAATTTGTAGTGTTGAAAAAAAATTTATTGTATTTTTGTTATCAAGAAAATGTTCATGAGACAAATTTTTTAAGATTAAATTATTTTTTTCCTTTCCTTTAAAAAAATTATTTTCAAAGTGCGCTTAGTCTCCTTAAACACATTATTTTAAGGTTTAAGTTTGTTTTAAAAACAATTCAAATCGCATGATTCAATTGTTGTTGTAATTGCTGTTGACATTATTGTCTTTATAAAATTGCAACTCAAAGTGCTGATAGAACAAGTCATTAAAAGTCTTTATTTTCTTAAGGAACAGTGCACATTAAACAAATATTTGACGGGGAAAAATATCAAAAAAATGCATGACCACTGAATTGATCTAATTTTAACTTTTGTCTTAATAACGTTATCAGATAATTGTTAAATAAAAATAGTAGTTACGTGTGAGCCGTAAAATGTTTGTTAAATGTGACCTAAACTTAAGAATTTTAACTTTTTATGGTAATAAAGTAAGAAAAATGTGTTTCTTTATCTGGCTGTAAAATTTATTGTTTGTTATACCCTTTACTACAGATGGAAAAGAAATAATTAATGACTCCAGCCAAATTGTATACAGAAATCACTGAAATTTGATCTTGGAACTTTGAATATGTTTTGTCTCTAGATTAAACGATATATTGAGGCGTTTCTGCCATAAAGAAAAAAATAAAATTTGTCACAGTGTAATTTTTGAAATTGAGTTTTGTGTGTGTGTATGGCATTTACATATTTATTTGGGTTTTTTCTTGTTGTTAATAATGCTTTTCATAATATTTTCAAAATGTTAACAAAACAAGTATTTGTTTGCCTGTTGCTAAAAACAATACATTTTTAAAGTAGGGAAAAGTGTAGGAACAATTATTTTTTGGTTGTAGGGAAAAAAAAATATTTTTTAAGACACGTAGGGAATTGTGGAAATTTCTGCTGTCATAACTGAGTGAATATGACAGGAGATGATGGAAGTGTTGCCAATAAAGTCATTTATTAAAAAAAAAAACGATATTTGAAAATGATGTCGCTTACGTTATTTTCGCGATTAGGGTTCGATATAATGATCCAACATTTGACATTTCTTATAGTTGTTGTTACTTATAAATTGACTTTTATTCGACCTTTACAAAATTTATTATTATTATTATTTTATTAAATTTATTTTATTTGTTAAAAATTGTTATTTTTTGTCAAAAATTCAAAAAAAAAACCCTGAAGAAGGCACACATCGGAGTGCCGAAATATTGGTTCAATAAATTTAATATTTTTTAAAAAAAGAGACCTCAAGCTTAATAAAATAATAATAAGTTGTTGTATCTAATTACTCTCAAAATATCCAATCTTTTTTACAAATCAGATCTGATTAGAGATAAAAACAGTTTCTAAGCTAATATTAGGTTACTGCACACGAATGTGAAATACATTTGCTTTTCTTAATGCAAATTTTGGCGATATTCGCAAAAATTAGCTTTTTGGGGTTTTAGTGTTTTATTAATTGGCAAACATTTCGAGAACGGTTCATCTGAATAAAATAAGTTTTACACTGTAAAATAGAGGTCTTTCTATTCTTCCAAGCAAAACAACGATTGTGTTGATCGAATTAAAATGTGTTGAGTTACAGCAATAATTGTGTTGATAACATAAAAATATATTGCGTTACAGGGTGTTGATCGGATAAAAATTATATTGAGTTACAGGAATTACAGTTTAGAAAAATTTTCTTTTAAAATGTCTTGAAAAAATTTTCATTTTAATTTGCTCCATTAGTAGGAAAAAATATGCTAGATATATTTTTTTCGGGCTGTATTTTCAAGATATTTTTGTGACGATCATATGATGTGTAAAATTTTTAAACTTGAATAACAATTAAGAAAGGTAAGTAAAAATAGGCAAAATTCAGTTTAAAGTAAAAAAACATCTTGACTAAAAACAATTTTGTATAAAAAATATATCGGATTTTTTCACTTAATGGCGTAGAACTTCTTATTCACGATAGGGGTGATTATTTTTAGTCAGATGACCTCGATTTTGAGCTTCTTTTATTCAGCACAAAATTGTTTCTTACGTGTAGGCTTAAAATAAATAATTAATTAAATGTTCCATATTAATTAAGCAAATTAAAATAAAATTCCTCCTTTTTCAGACCTGTACCTCAATTCTGTAAATTTTTGAATTTAATACCGATATCATTAAGTAACGAGAAATCCCGGTTACTTTAACGAATTTGTTATTCTCTATTTTAAATAAACAATTTTATTTTGTTTTAGAAATATTGACGACAAATATCGGTAAAATATAAGAACGTCAAAGTTGAAATTTTTTAAAATTAATAAAAAAAATAATTAGAATTGTGGTTATTTTGTTGAACTATTTATGGTTTTTAATCCAAATTTTTAATATTTTAATCAGGCTTAAGTTCATCAAATTTAATTTTCATTAAATTATTTTTTATGAAGAAAGAAATATTACAACATGAAAATTAATTAAAATTGTTATTGATAATCATTCATTCTTAACTGACTTGAGATTCGAACCCAGGCGGCTGGTTACCATGACATGTTTCGATCGCAACTACTCGATCTCCTCAGATGGATTTGCCGTCTTACACTCGCAGCCATCGACGACTGCTGACGTCAATAGTCAAACCTCAATCCTTAAACCAAATTGTATTTTAACCTTTGGTAGATCGAAATTTGCCTTTTAATGAAAATTAAATTTGATGAACTTAAGCCTGATTAAAATATTAAAAATTTGGATTAATAAAAAAATATAAAATAAATTTGCTTGTAAGAAATTTATTTTAACAAAACATGAATGAAAACGTTTAATTATTGCTTATATTTCTAAACAAATATGTTAGTTTCTAATCTTTTCATACATAGGGAAAAATTTCGAGGTGCCTAAGCCACTCTAGCACAACATTCTGCTCTTACTTTTTATACCCACACAACTGTATGTGAAGAGGGTATTATGTGTTTGTGCAAATGTGTGTAACACATTTAAAAATAGGTTCGGGACCCACCTTTTAGTATACCGATTGATACAGAATAAATTTGAGAATCCATCTTACGAGGTTCGTCCTTTTATCAGGCTGGCTGGTTGTCTGTATAAGATAACCTTGTGCGCAAATTACAGGTCGCAATTTTGGAAATCATTTTATCAAATTTGGCACATATGCGTTTATTGTCACAAGCTCGAAGCCTTTTCAAAAGCGGAGAAGCAAACTTCTCTCCGGAATAGGGTTTTGTGTCCATTACCTATCTTGTTTTATAGACATTTGGGTTTAATTAGGTTAAAAAATATTGTGTTGTAACCTACAAAAATCAGCAGAACAAATTTAATTAGTATCGGTCCATATTTGACCACAGCTCTCACACGAATACACTTCTAATAAGTTACCTTAGAAGCTATTACTATGGTATCTCATAGTTATAGTAGTAGATATTTAGTTAATATTTGGCACAAAAATCTCTTATGTGAATCTTAACCTCACAACATTCTCTTTGTGGCGGAAATATAATCGCCATAATACTGTAATGTAGGGTCCGGCTTGATCGACAATACTTTCTTTCTTTTTTTTGTGTTAAAAATTGGCTCTTTGCTCTATATTTTTAATCTGTTAACCGTACATTTATTATCGTTATTATTTAACAAGAACTTTTTTGTGTCGTTAGCTACCGACATTGTTTACCGATAATTGTTAAAATTTCATTACAGAATAGCTGTTAACGACAATTATCGTTAGCTAACGAATTTTGACTACTGTCCCTGTTTCTCAAAACTACAAGTTACAAATCTACAAGTTAAATACATTAAAAAAAGAAACAACCCAGCTAGCATTTTCAATCGTCTAGGAGTCTACTGGGAATCTCATGACGAGTGTTTTTGATCGTCGACGAGCTCATTTTTTAATTGTAGACGATTCCTCGCACGGGAGTAACTGTTACACAAGCTGATTCCTCTGTGAGATACTTCTACAACACAGCGGAGGACGCTTATATTAATCGTAGAGGGAATCGTTTACGATGTATGTAGAGATTATCTAACGAGTCTTTCAAAAATCATGGCAAGAGTCGTCTGAGACTCACTTAGGGATTATTTTACGACTCGTGAAATGCTCAGCCATATAACTGAGCTACCTAAATAAGGGCATCAAGCGTATTTTTCATGTCAAAACTTCTAGTTTTCATACAATTTATATAAAACAAACCTTAAGGTCGCGAAATCAACACCATCCAGTCGGAAAAATCCTTTTTTTCAGGTCCTTAGGCCGGTTTGTTTTATTGAAATTGTATTGACAATAAAATTTTCATTTTTCAAAAACGCTGTTATTTAGGTAGCTCAGTAAATGCTATACGACTCTTACAGAGAGTCGCAAAAGGTTCATTCCAAGATTAAAAGACGAGCGTGTCAAAAAATAAATAAAAAAATAATAAATAAAAAAAATTTATATGTTTTTGTTTTTGTTACTCGTCAGATAATCATCAGAAGATTCTTTTGGGAGTTGTGTATTAAACATAATCGTCAAACAAACAGCCTATGCTAGCTGGGAATTTTACAATTTTTGTTTCAAATACATTTTACTTGTAGACTTGTAGTTTTGAGAAACAAGGCAAGGCCATGGTCTGAAAAAGACGGAATTTAAAAACATTTTTTTTGTGAATAATCCGAAATTTATTGGATGAATTTTTTCATAAACCGACGCCAAAAAGGTGGCGCATAAATCATGCTACCTACAAAAACTTATTATTTGTTTCTACTTGGTAGGCAGTTTACTATTTAGCTTTATTAAAATTAATACTTGGGATACCAAAAAACAGGATTTGGATAGTGCAGTGTAAACATGCTAAACAGTTTTCTTTTCCGTCCAACAGCTTTGTAAATGGCTTCTGTATGTCATATATGGCCCATTTTGATATAAACGGCAAGGTAAACTAGCTAAATTGCTGTAAATTTAGTGAAATCTGTGAACACGGAACGATCCCGACTTCAACCCTTAAGGCCGCAATGAATATTATTCTGATCAGATGTCGCATATGCTTGGACGAGCATGGAGGTAATTCAAGGTAAAGGTACGTAACATAACGCATTAATTGGTGTACGTGTATCGCGCTTTTATAGACTATAGCGCATAAAAAATAGCAAGTTACACAACGTGCGTTAAAAAGCGTTTTATGTCAGCTGGTTTTTTTTGTTTACTTATTTTTTCGTTAAAAAAATAAACGATTTGTTTATAGAATTTCAAGCTTCTGCTCTTTTTTTTCTCTTTTCAACCTATTCCATAAGCCTTTCCTCCATGATTTACTTATGTGTTTAGTTTTTCTTTATTATTGAATCTGATAACTTGTTAAAAATTAAGCAACTTTCTGCTTTTCCATGCAAGAACATTTTTTTTGACAGAAGTCTACAGAGCACTCGCGCACTAGCGCGCGTTATCTACTTCTAGCTTTACGTTCTATCATCTTGAAAAATATTAAGTTGTATAAAATTAAATTAAATTTTCTATACAATAAAAAAATAAATTAAAAACGCAAAGAAAACATATTTATTTCAATTAAAAAATTTGTGAAATTAATTAAATTTGCATCAGTAAACCAATTAATAGTATCAATTAACAACATTTTATGCAATAATGTTGTTGATATAAGTAAACGTGTAATTCACTTGATTAAATTTTTAATTAAAACTGATTTTGTTTTTGATTAATGATTGAACTGAAAAACAAAACGTGATTTCTTTTGTATACATTAATTAAAAAAAATGTTATTTATATTTAGTTTTGTAGCACAATTGGTGCGTCACCCTGTACATAAGATGACTTTCACAAAACTTATTAGCAGGAGATGCTGAATTTACTAATTTGCTAGTTACTTACTTTTTAAGCCAACTTCTGTTAACCTTTCTCACATCTTTTAATATTTAGTAAAACTTTGTTCACGTATTTTCCATTAATCTAACTATCCATCTTTCACTCTCTAATTTTGCAAACAAACAGTAAAATTTTCAAGACATTAACCAACAATAATTTCAAACCACTTGTTGTTATTACCTCAATTAATTACTTCATTAACATGACTCCCTATTCTCCCTTTTCTGTTATTTGTTTTCATTACTAGGTGCGAAATTCTTTATTTCCGGTTCATTTTTTGTCGCATATTATACAAAATTGAACCACATCTTCTTAGTGTATTCTTCCTACGAATAGTACTTCTAATTTATTTGGCAACACATTGATTGATTTTATAATATTTCATTAAGCTGATGTCAACATCCTTCTTGTTATTTTGAGAAAGATATTTCACGTTTCCAGAAGTTGTACAAATATTTCTAAGCATGAATGTGCTAAGAATTTTTAATTAACTTTTGCTACAGCTTTTGCCAATATTGGTATTCTTTCTAGTTTGACATATTTTTTTTTTACTCTGAGAGTTAAACAAACTGCTTCGTGTTCACATTAATTTATAGTCGTTCATTTCAATAACTCGAAGCCTGGAAAATTTATTTTCGTATTTTGTATTCAAACCGAGCACTGGCAAGGTATTTGTTGTGAAAAAGAAACAATTTCTTGGAAGTAATAAGCAGGAATGAGCTTCCTCAAATTTTTTTCTCAGCCCACAAACGATGACTATTTTACTCATAAATCGTATAAATGTGCAGATATTCGTATTGCAATCGCCTTAAATTAGTGAAATTAAAAAAAAAAAAAATGTTTTTGATTAGTATTGTGGTTATTTTGTTGAGCTGTTTATGGTTTGTAATCCAAATTTTGATATTTTTAGTTAGGCTAAAGTTCATCAAATTTAATTTTCATTAAATTATTTTTATGAAGAAAGGAATTCTTGAAAGTTTTGTGGCGGTAAGATCGTAATGGTCCATTTAGGGAGATCGAACTAGCCGGTTTTATAAGTTTTGCTCTGGTTTTTCATCATTCCGTTCATTATTCCACCATTAATATTAGTTTGTGCAACAAAAATGTCATTTTTTTTGGTGGTGGTTCCAAAAATTTTAATCTTAGCTTTGATCCTATTGAACCGATTTTGCTGGGCTTCAATCCCAAACTGCATAGGATATCTACAAGCAACACCAAGTTTGTTCATTTCTTTTGAGTTTTTCGAAAGTGAGCGTGTTAACAACAAACGGACAGACAGACGGACATCGCTTAATCGACTTAGAATTACTCAAGGAGCCAGAATATATATACTTTATGGGGTCAGAGATGAATTATAAAAAAGTTTCACACGCAATGACAAACTTAGTACACTCAAAAAATTATGTAGTTAAATTCAAACGAAAATTCATTTGAAACAACTTAAAATTCATTTAAAAAACGGATCATTTACATTTCATTTAAAACAAATGATTTTTACATTCATTTTTAATTTTTTTTTTATTAAACAGCATATTCCGTTAAAATTGAATAGTTTTTACTTTTAAAAAATATATTTTAACCGAAAAAAATCAAACTACATAACAAAAAAAATACGGAAAAACATTATTTTTTGGAAGTTTGTTTTTTGAATAACAAACACAAATGTTGAAAAATAAAATTATTCGTAAAATAACTATATTATTATTCAATTTAAACAGTACGGAAAACGAATTTAATAACCCTCAGTCAGTTACTGTAATAATTTTATAAGTGTATACCCTCTTCACAACTTATTGTGGTGGAGGATGTAAAAAGTTGTCTATGAATTCTATGTCTTTCAGTGTTGCATGGCAGCACCGCGCTTATGATGTCAGCCACTGTCCCTCTTTTGTTGTTTTAATAACTTTTTCAATTTCTAAATTACATTGTATTTTAAAATATGTTAATATTTACTTGACAACTCTTACTATGCCTTTTAATAAGCCTAAGTTGGCTTAAGCAACTGCGCGAACAAATGTAAATCAAGTGTGTGAAACCATATTTTACTTAGGGAAACTTTTTGTTAAGTAATGAGAATCGGTCATTTGCTTAGATGGTTACTGTTCGTCGGAACGACGAAGCTGATTTACATTTCATCGTATTACTTTTTTATGTGTTTACAAATTAAGCTTTTTTTTCAACACCGTTAGCTGATGACGAAGGCTTTAAAAAAAATAATCCATTAAAAACACAAAAAAGGGCTAAAATTCGTGTCAAACTTTGATACGCCTAAAACCGTAGCAGATACAGACATTTCTGTAAAATTTCTTCCAACTTAGCTTCATATGGGTAGAAAATACAATGCAATTTAGTGACATACGGTCCATAATTTACCTTAGATCCCATAATAAGCAGCCTTCTGAAATTCACTGTAAGCGCTAAAACTTATTTTACCGCTGTATTGAAATTTATTCCAATTTATGTTTTTTAATACCAAAAATCATTCTGCAGAATTTTGGGATGATTGATTCATAACTTATCGTGGCTCCAATATAAATTCCCCTGCTGAAAATCATTTAAGTTCGGCTTAAGCTGTTAAGAGTTGTAAGATTTTACTCCAGTATTTAAAATTGCTACAAAAAAGCATAAAACTTTCTGATTGTCGGTCAATAATTTAATATGGGCCTAAGCCGCAACCAATTTTAATGCTGGTGTCTGTTTTTATAAAGATAAATTAATAATAAACAGATATCATGTAGATATCATTCCTGAACTGACGACGGAGGATATCAAAGATTCGGCACAGCCGAATATAGCACTCTTATTTGTTTTATTTTTACTTCTAGAATAATATTTTTTAATATCAGTCAAAAATTCTAATGTCCATACAAAATGTATGAAGTTAACCCAAATAGCGCGGCGTCAACGTTACAGAATTGAAAAATCCGATTTCAACAGCGCGTTTAATAGTGAAATTGAGTGCTGTGTATTGTTAAAAAGTAATAATAATAAAAAAAAACAATGCTAGTTGTGTTCCTCAACAAAAAAAAAAAAATAAAATACTCTGCTAATTTTCTCTTTGGCAAGTGTGATGATACGTTATTTTGTTGTAGCAAATTATGCACTTAATGTTACGTGATTTGGAATTTTGTTAATAACTCTGTTATTTTTTAAGGTAGCAAACATATGTAATTTGATAAAGTGAATCATAATCCATAAAAAAATTGACGATTTGAAATCTCTCGTTGTTTGTAAAACAGTTATGTTTGGTTAGCAGCAAGTTCGCTTCCTCCTACTTTCATTAAAAGTGTGATTGATACGATTTTTTGAGCTGTGAGCAAAGAAATTATAATATTTAGATATCATGGTTTCATCATCTTTTATATACCAATTCATTATTCCCTTCATTGAGCACCGAATTATTTCGCAAAAAAGCAAGTAACAAACAGTTCGCTTTCAACGTTCTTAAGTTACAAGTTTAAATCAATGTTAATACCAGGGTTGGAAAACTAAACTTTAATAACTTTAATAACAAACAATATTTTACAGTACCAATTTTATAAACTCCACCACCACTAGTGGTGATTGAGGGTATTCCTACTAAGCCTGTTATTCCGTGTGAAAGGTTTTTATTATTAATCTCATTTTGGCTCCTTGAGTAACTCTAAGTCGATTTAGCCATGTCCGTCTCTTGAAAACACGCTCACTTTCGAAAAACTTAAATTTAACATAGGTACCATATAAAGCCCACTCCTAAAATATTCTGTCGGTGAAGGATATCCAAGATTCGGTACAACCGAAATAGTAGTCTAACTTGTTAATAATGCGATTAATTTTTTTGGGTCAGCAAAAAAAAAAAAAAATATAACATGCATGCAGGTATTCATAAACATTTTTAAATAAAATAAAGGTTTAAGGAACAAATTTACTATGCAAATTATCCTTAATAAACGTTTGTTAAATTTAATAATTGTTTATGAATAAAGGGGTTAGATATCATGGTTTCAAATGACAGCTTCATCAGATTTCACATACCCAAATTATTATTCCCTTCCTTGAGTACTGAATGATTTCGCAAAAAGGCAAATAACAACAGTTTTTGTCGCCACTCAACGTTCTTCAGTTACATGTTAAAATCAATTTTGTTATTGTATACCAGGGATGGAAAACTACTTTAACAACAAACAAAATGTTCGTTTTTAATTCTTTTAGATTTTGTAGTGCTAAATTAATTTAAGCGAATAACAAAATATCGTTAGTGTTTCACATAACCTATAAGATCGCTAATTTTTTGGCTAAGCTTTTTAAACAGTTTTCACTAGTTTGCAGTTTAAGACTTACAGATTGTAATTCAGTATTCGTTTCTTGCGATTTTCGAGAAAATTCATGTTTGTAGGAAAAGTTAAAAAATCGAAATAAGAAGTTTTCAAGTAATAAAGAAAACGATTTAGAGATTATTTTGGAGGAATTTTGCTTATATATAAATAAATTACTACTTTCCGCACCAATGTGAAAAATATTTGGTCTCATGCACAACTGACACAAAAAACTCCAAAAGAATATTTAATTCAGGGTTCGAAAATAAACAGGTCATTATTTAGCGTTTGGTTCACACACCCAGGAACGATTTTTTTTAGTGTTTGTGTAGACAAACACAACCCTTAATATCGTTTATAACTATTTTCAAGAAAGATCCGATCATTAAATAGTGTTCTGTTCTTCGTTAAAAAACAGAACAGTTAATGTTCTATAATGTTTCTTTTTCTACATTGATAAAGAAATGAACAAGCAAACAATTTGAGCAACGAGCGCTGCACGAACAGTTTGTGTGTGTATTGTTTATATGTTTTGTTTGTGTGAATTTTCTTTACTGGTTTTTTTCGTATGTGTATTTTATCTTTGTAAAAATTTTTGGTTTTTTTTACCAGCCAAAATGGCGCTAAGCACAACTGAAACAAAGGAACACTAATAAGCTGAACCAAACTCAATTGAGTTGGATAAGAACAGTATTATTTTCTTGTTCTCGAAGACGACAAACAGGGAAACGTAATTTTTTTTAATTATTTAGGTACTAGACAAAAACCAAAATTAGCGCTTGTGTTTTCCACAAATCTACCGAACCGAACACTAAGGAGCGACATTTAATGTTTATTTTTAAACACTGCCTACTTTTTGCGTTATTATACACAGCTGCCAGAGGTGGCAAATACTTTTACAATGTTTTATAAGTATCGGTAAAGAATTTCATCCTTAAATTGTTCGCTAAAGAAAGTGGACGTCTGGGCCATAGTGCATTGGATAGTGTTGTATATTATCATTATTTATTGGCCCTTTATTTTTATCACAAAATGTTGATTTTTTTTTTGTTATTTAAAATTTTTGGAAATTTCATTTTACACAAGTTTCTCGGTGAATTTCGAAATATGATATCAATATTATTTTATCAATATTTTAATGAAAAACAATTTCTGATAAGAGAAATGTAAACACATAATTGTTGGATTCAGTCTAAAACTAATTGAATTTTTAAAAAAATTAATAATTAAATACAAAAAAAAAAAAAATAATTAAAATTTTAACTGTACCAATTTTTGTTATTTTTTCCTGTGCAGCAATCTTAATTGCTTTAAATTAAAATTTATATGACACAATATACCGAATAGCGTTGAATTAGTTTTTTTATGCAAATATAATTTTTTTTTTAACTCGGAAGTAAAAAATACTAAAACTTATCTCCACAAAAAATAAATTTCCCAATTACAATGTCATCTCTGCACGTGTTTTAAACAAATCACAAATATCTTGTATTCAAATTGATGCATGATGTGGAATATTAAATTCTTAATTATTACTTAGAGACAGAAAATGAAATTACATGTTTGTTTTTCCTTAAAACAATCGAATGTAAAAAAGGGTTTATGTTTTAAGGTCTTAAAAAAATCTTAATACTCGTATTACGCATACTGGGACATAAGCCCACGTCCACACTCACACAACTCACACATCCCAAGTCAACATTTTATGAAATTAATAACATTGTGAAAGAAATTTACACTTTTTTCCGGGTACTCAAAAACGCTTTAGGTTATTGAAAAAACCGAAATTCCGATTAAATAAAAATAAGAAAATTGACAACACTGATGAAATAGAAAACAAAAAATTCTACAGTGTACCGTACATCCCTGGCCTTAGTCTGTGTTTATACGGTTCATTCTTTACTGAAAAGATTGCTACTTTATTGGCGAGAGGGGAGAGGGGAAAAGAAACGAGTACACACATGTCTGTACTGTCAGTACGCTTTGCTTTTTCATCCGTTGCTTAATTTTGTTTTTGTTTTCAATATCAAAAAGCACACATTCATACGCACGACCATGATACAAATACAGAAGGTAGTTCCACTCTCTCTTTTTGTCGCCATATTAACGTTCTGACGTTTATTGGAATTATAAAAATGTGTGCTACCATATTTTTTGTTTTAAATAAACCCATTTTCCTGTTTCTGTTTTGTTTTTTATTTGAAGTTTGGAAAAATTAAATATTAATTTATATTTAACAATTTTCATATATCAAAAATTTTTAAAATTTGTTAATTTTGAAATTAAAAAGTTTCATAAATAAAATTTACAAAAGTTAAAAACATTTTTCAAACGTTTTGCAACTTCCGATTTTATGCCGAAGAGCTTGTGCTGATGTTTCCAACACATAAAAAATATTGGTTCTAGACCCAGTTTGAGTATACCGATTAACTCATAATCACTTTCTGAATCGATCTAGCGATGTACGGCCGTCCGACCGGCTGGCTTGCCATTCGCACTGTGTGCGCAAAATTAAAACGTAAAAGGAATGCAATTTTGAAGATAATTTAATGAAATTTGTTATATGAAGTTCTAATTGTCACAAGGAAGAACCTTTTTACACTCACAACACAATATTGATGCATTTGTGCTCATATTTGTAACTCCTTAAAATATTGATCCCACCTTTACGTATCACTTTCTGAGTCGATGTAACGATGTCTGGCTGGCCGACTTCCAGGCTGCCCATGTAAAACTTGTGCGCAAAGTACAGGTCCCAATTTTAGCGATAATTTTATGAATTTTTGCACATAGGTTCTTATTGGCTCAAGGACTAAGCCTGTTGATCGGTACATAATTTCATATATCACCATACAAGCTTCTTTCTGAAATAGGGTCTTTGAGCCCAAAAAGTATCTTATTATGTTGCTATTAAGATTAAATTTGGCTCAAACAAATTTTATTGCAATTTAAATCATCTAACCTAATTGCATTGGAATCGGTCCATATTTGATCATATACCATTCAAATACTTCTTCCGAAAATAGTTTTTAATGCCACTACTTTCTTTTAAATGTTAGTATTTACATTAAAATTGGCGATAATGACTTTCACAATAGCTACTTTGTCAAAATGTTGTGCAGTTGGGTTAAAAATACACCATAGGTCCCATATAAACCCCCTTCCTAAAATTATTTAAAGGAAAACCAATTCTATACAGATAACGAAATCTAAATAATAATCGGCACTGAATTACAGAATTTTGTTCTGGCGGGTCCAAGATTGCCCATGGGACCCATAAAGGCTACACTTGCAAACAATTTTTCTTTTATTGTGGTGGTGGGCTTGACCGGCTATACTTTCTTGATAGGATAAGTTGAAATTTTAATTTCTTTGTAGCTCGCAGAACAACATGCAATTGCAAATCTTTGGGAAGAAATAAAGCTATTAAATGATATGGAATTTATAAACTTTTTATCTGAAGGCGGGCTTAACAAACCAAACAACGATTTTTTGACTAAACTTGAACATTCAACATTTGTCCAAATTCAGAGTTATTATTTGTATACAGGGCCTAGTTTTATAAAAAATTATGTGTAATTAAAATTTAGTATTAGATGAAAATATAAAAAATATATGTTCAAAGATGAAATAATTGTAGCTTAAATTTTGTTTGATGAATTTGAATTTCCTTTTAATAAAGAAAGACCATACAAATAATGTTTTTTTAATTTTCGCAAAAAAACATGTATATATATAATTAGTGAATTAAATTGTTCTTAATTATCAGCTCTAAAGAAAATTAAATTGCTTAAAAATTCACATTAAAGTTGTTAATACAAATTACACATTTTGTCTTATAATTTCCAAAAGGATTTTGTTACCTTTTTTAATATGTGGCAACGATTTTTTTAATATTTACAAAAAAAAAACTTCAAATAATTCCGATAAACTTCAAAAAAATTATTGTGAGAGAGAAGTGGAACTACCTTGTGTATTTGTATCATGCGCACGACTATACAAAATAAAAAACATGTCTTCAACATGACATGAATCATTTAAACGCCAATTCTTGTTCAAAGAAGAAAAAGGAAGAATCTTTTCAGTAAAGAATGAACCGTCTAAACTCAGACTTACTGACAACAGAAACATGATAATAACACGTGCGCCAAGATAGCGTCGATAATTATCCACGAAAACGCAAAATTGAATTGGTGCTTTTGGGGATTGAATTGAAAATGGGAATTTAATGCTTTTAGGAATTAAAATGATAATGGGAGTTTTGCTTTTGGGAATTCAAAATTTAGGAATTTAAGAATTAGGGTGTTCGAATAAAAATGAGAAATTGAAATTTAAAGCAAATAATTACACAAAAATGGAGTAAAAAATTAATAAACAATAATAAAAATATAATATATATATATATATAAAAGCATTAAAATAATTAAATGAAGTGTATTTATAATTAAAAACAAACATTTTTACTTATAAAAAAAGAATTCTTTATCATAAAAAGAAAATAATAAATATTAAATAAAAATATAAAGTTTGTATTAATAAAACCGAATTTAGTGTTTCGTTTTTTTTTGGGGTAAGAGGTAACTCCTAGATGGGTCAAATGTATGACCAACCCCACTTTGTTATTTATTGCCGAATTTCGGTTTTTTTAGTTATTTCAATAAACTAAACCGTTTTTGATTTACGCAAATATATGCTGTGCAACCTCTTACATTTTCGAAATAACGGTAATTCTTGAAAACAAGAGCCAATCTAAAAAAACGGTAAGTCCCACTGGATTCAGCGTGCCCAAATTAGGGCAAAATGCAAAGTGCACGGCTGGTCTGTTTTTTGCAACTAGCACAGTGTACTTATTGCTCAAAATTACAATATTAAAATTCTATTTTAAGATTATTTTTTCAAAGGTTGCGAAAGAAAAAAAATCATATCTTAAAAAAGAAAAAAACACCTCCTTCAAAGTTTCAGGATTTTTTAAGAACAGTTTGGGGTCATCAGCCAAATAAAAAAATAGGTTTTTGACTTAGTCCGTTCTTAAAATTTAATATTTTGCAGATATTACATTTTTCAAACAAATTATTTCTTTTCAATATAGGGTTTGTAGTCCCAAGTATTCTCTTTAAAATGACATTTAAATCATCTTCGTATGTCAAGTAGTTTTCGAGATATTGAAGAAATAAGCTCAACACATTCGGCTAAATCTGCGAAATTATGACATTTTGAATATGACATAACTTTTGAAAAAAATTTTAAAATTTTTTTTCGTTCATATATGTTCCTTATAAGATAAAAGGAACCTTCTCACCAAATTTCATTACAATCGGAAGAGGTCGTGTCCCACTCTTGGTCGTTTTGACATGGAATTACCCATATATTATTATTATTCGATTAATCGTTATAAATTCTTCAATTAATCCTTTAATAGAAATTAGCAATTTTGAACTATTCGAATAATTAATCGTCTTAAATTGTTCGTTTAATCGAACAAGAATTAATCAACTGAGCACCCTAGTGGCGGAGTTGATTTATCGATGGCCGTCTGTCAGTTTGTCTATCCGTGTTAATGTTGAAATGGGTTTTCCAAAGGCCCCCATATATAATGGGAACTAAATTGTTATAAATTTATATTGCACAAAGTCAAGAATTGAAATTCAGCCAGATCGGTCCACAAATGACTAACATATGAGCAGAAAACTTTTTTAAGTCTTCCTATAATTCATTAAATTTATTTCAGCGGGCTCCTGTACAAGTGTACCCTCGAATTTAAGGTTAAGTACGATTTTTAGTAGTATGGTGAAAAGTATATAAGATTCGGCAAAGCCGAATGTAGCACTTTTACTTATATTTTAAATGCGTTATTTTTTGTTTCATTCATTGCAAACTAAGGTTTTGTAATATAATTATTGTTAAGTTTTGTTTTAATAAACCATTATTATAGTACATTTAAACAAAACCTTGTATTTTTTGATTTGACTTTTTTATGCTGTTATATTTTATTTTTTAATTCAGTTTGATAATGTGTGTTAGTGGGTAAGTGGTCTAGGGCGATGCATATCGTTAGGTGAAGAGTACTAAAATTCAGCCCATCTGAATAAAGTTCTATTGTCTTGTTTTAGTAAATTTTGATATGAGCAATTTTTGGCTCGCAGTTAGAAATATTTGTCCGTCTTTAATAAAGACTTTTTTAAGCCTTGTGATTCCTTTTAGAGAAATTCTTTACACTCAACAAAAAATTTGCCTAAATAAGGTTGAATGTAGTGTATTGTTGAAGAAAAGTTGGTTATTATACAGCCAATGAAAAAATAAATCAAGACTACTGTTGCTTTTCGTCCATTTTGTAAATTTTGTTTCGTTATTTAACGGGATGTAAATATGAAGAAATTTTAGTAAATTTGAATAAAAAAAGGGAAAATCTATTCCTTATTTAAGAAATTTCTGATTCATATTGAAGGAAATTATTCAACTAATTAATTTAGTCAATTAAAATTTAATTTGTATTTATATTGAAAAAAATATTATTCAATTTTAGTTATGTTAATTTATGTTAATTAGTTTAGTTAATTTGACTATTATTATTATTTATATTAAAGAATTATTCTATAAAGAATATTAAGAAGTTAAATCTTCCTTTTACTCAAATAGCAAACTCTAGTAAGAAATACTTTTATTATTCTTTGTATGCATTTAACACACACTTTTGTAATAAATACATACAATAAATAATTCTGTATGTGCTTTCAAAATATTACTTTTTTTTACATTGCCATAAAAATCTGTTAAATAAAACGATATAGTACATATAGAGTTTTTCTTTCCCGGTTTTTTTTTCTTTTCCCGGGAAATCGGGATTTATTTTTTAATTTTCCGGTATTCCGGGAATTCCCGCTCAATTAATTAAATTTATTTGAACAAATAACATTTCCTGAGAACAATTAAATAAGTTTATAAGTGCTTTAATTTTTTTTATTTCTGTGGCAAAAAGGAAAAAGTGCTAATGGCACCTTAAGATCTTCATGTTTAACAGTACTTTTGCCCATCAGTATTTCAATTATTTTATAGGATTTTTGAGAAAGTTATAGCAATATGACTTTTTGGTTATCTTTTTTAAATTTGCAATAACTTAGGAATAAAAACTTAAAAAACTATAACCGCAGAGAACTGGGGTCTAATCACCGCATACGATATCGAGCAAAATTGATCGAAATTATTTATTTTGGTATCATGAATCTCGATATAGAATGAAATTAATTGAATTTGAAATAATAGCATTGGATATCAAGTAACTCGACATTACATTTCTCCAGTTTTCATTCGATACGTCAGTGTCTATCGTTTGCAAAAACATTCGATAGTTTATTCGATACGATGGTATCGAATGCGGTGATTAGACCCCTGATGATTTTATTAAATTCGGAGTAAATTTCCAAAAGCCACCTTTGAGGTTTTAAATTGTTCTCCTATAAACCAAAAAAATAGCCAACACCATTAATATAAAACCAAAAGGATAGATAATTTACACAAATTATTACAAAATATTTCTTTTGAAATAGGATTTTGGTTCAGAATAGACCTTCTCCGAGAAAAGGGGCCTAGTGTGTGAAAATGAACTAATTCCTTTAAAACTTGTAATTCCTTTAAAAAAAAAATAATTTTCTTAGAATCGAAAAAGCGTTTTCTTTATTAATAAATTTTTTCATTACGGGGGCCTAATTCTGGCAGTCGTGATAGAGTACTTTCTCGATTCGAAAGCAATTTTATTTCAGTCGATACTGAACGAACCGAAATTATTTTTTTAGTTTTGTGAAACTCAAATTAATACTTTACAACACTGAAAAAATAATTCCGATTCGCTCAATATCGACTTAAATAATAAGATATTAAATTGCTTTCGAATCGAGAAAGTACTCGATCACGACTGCCAGAATCAGGCCCCTGGTCTTTGAACAAATTAATAATTCTGTACATTTTTACTCTGCTTCTTTCGAAATTTCAGAGCATTTAACATTGCCTTACTTATCGGAAATGAATTGACATCTCTTTGGGCTTTGGCAGAAACTGTAGTTTTTCGTTATGTTTAATTGAAAAATATTTATTTGGTGTATTTCATAGGCCTTTTTTGCCTAAGAGCAGATGATAACGATTAGAAGCAGTTGTGCTAGACTAAAGTGATTAAATCTATAAAAACACCAAATTGAATTGAAGCCAATCAAAAACTCAAAATGCGTTTTTTTTTACTTAAGACCTTTTTGCCTAACAAATAAGAACAAGATATTTTTCATGACACAAATTACTCGGGATTTTTGTCCCGGGAAATACCGTATTAAATCCACTAAGTACATTATAAATGTTTTCAATCGTATTTGCATGACGAAATTGCAATTTTTTTTAGATTTTGTTGTTGCTATTTAAATTAACAAAGTTTTATGCGTAAACGCGACTCATTTTCGTTATATTTTTTCAAACGCACCGTATGATTAATCAGCTTGTAGTCATGAGAAGTAGTAAAATAAGAAACATTTTAGGGAATTTGTAAAAAATGTGTGTACAAATGCCAATTGGGTTTCCATGTGTCGGAAATGTGTCTATGTGTGTGAACTTTTTGTTCCTGCCACATCCGCTTTTTGATGTTTTGTTAACGAAAATTGCCATTTACAGCAAAGACATGCAACAGAATTTAATTGTATATAAATGTTTTTGAGTCAAAGGCATCATGTTGTAGATGAAATGGATGTAAAATTACATACGAATATAATATAAATACCTATAAGACAATGATTATAACTACTTACTCATGATTTTTTTTTATATTTATTGTAATTTATGTACTTAATTGAGATTTATATATTTTCCACTGAAAATTCATTGTAGGCTTTCATCCTGCAACATTATGAATACTAATCAGTTTGATATTTTTTTGCTTATCTAATAGATTAGGTCGGGCGGGATGACTTGTGCAACTTAAAATTTTTGTATAAGAAATATTCTTTGCAAAAAAAAAAAAAAGATTACGTCAGCACATCTGGGACCTTAAAAGTGAAAAACTTAAATTATAAATATGAAAATTCCAAAATAAGAATAAATATTTCTACCAGTTGCATGGCAACCAGGAATAAAGGACAATTTTTGTAGAAGGCATATGGAACTTGATGTGGGTAAAAAAGTACATACAATGTATATAATACATATAAATATAATATACATACACTGATAGAAAGGCTTCATAACGCTGAAGTTGTTTGACATCAGTTCTGTGACAAGTGTCTTCGTTTTTGACCCCATGTCAGCCTTAACATTACTTTTCAAAATTGTTATCAGTTAATATTATGTCATCAATGGGATGACACATCGGCATCACAGAAATGGGAAAAATTACCAATTGGAGTCAGTTTAATAAAAAATGTCATCAGTGCGATGACTCAGTATTGTCGGAGGAAGGACTCATTAGATTCAATTTAATGACTTCAGTCAAAGTGGGAGAATATTATGTTTGTCTTACTTTTGTTGTATTCCGCCCTTTGCTTACAGAACAACTCTCAATTATAAGACACCAGCTGCATGCCCGATTTAGTTTTCGTAATCTTTCTACATTAAAAATATTATGTATGTAACTAAACAATTTAAACAAATAGAATATGGGAATTTTTGCTTCTTATTTAACTTTTTTCAACATGAAAGTAATGTTAATAATATACAAAATGTGGCATCAAATTGATGTCACTGTAGTCATGGCTTAAATTAGCTATAAAATATGACAAAATTCTATGATGACGTTCGTCATTGAATTGATGTCACTTTTTGCCTCATTGATGCCATTTATAATAATTGTGATGTTAGGGCATCATCAATATGAAAATGCAGTTGTCTTTGATATATTCTGCAACCTTGTAATACTCTAAGACAATAATAACAAAATATAATTAAAAGTGTTTTATTGGCATTGACCGTAGACAACTACGTTATCTAATTTTGTTTTTTTTTTTTTTTTTTTTTTTTTACAGGACCTTAGAAAGTGTTTTGTTGGCATTGACCGTAGACAACTACGTTATCTAAATTTTTTTTTTTTTTTTTTTTTTTACAGGACCACGAACGTACATAAAAAGATTAATTGTAACCATAAAAAACAGCTAGTTTTAGTTTTTTTAAGATAAACAACAACAAAAACAATCATGAAAACTATACCTTTTTACATAGGTAAATTTTCCACTTACATATTACCAGGGAAACCAAAAATATGCTCTAAAAAACGCGTCTTATGCGCTTTAAATATGAAGTAAAAACTGGAAAAAATGCCCTGAAAAATGTTTAAAATATGCCCTAAAAAATCGAAAAATTGCTCTCTTAGGTTAAAATTCACACAAATGGGCTTTTGTCTACAAGGGATTTTAGATACGGTCGATTATTTGTTAACAAATGTTAACATTTAAAGGGAAGTTAAAGCTATTTAAGGATGGGAGCTTTGGGCAAATGTAAACCGATTCGAAAATAATTTAATTTGTAGTAAAATATTTTTGGGGCGAATTTTATTTAAATACATATGTACCATCATAATTATATATCTTACAGACTCAAAATGTCTTATTTGGAAAGAAGTTTTTGTGGGAAATTTGTGAAATTATAGACCGATTTTTACCATTTTCATAGACTTTGCCCATTTTTAATGAAATTATCTACAACATTTTTCGTTGTACTTTGCGCACAAGGTTAACATGGACAAACAACCAGCTAGACGGACGGATGGACATCGTTAGATCACTTTAAAATGTGATTCTATCGGTATACTAAAAAATTGGTCTAGATTTCTATGTATTATACATCTCGTCTTATAATTTTAGAGTAAAAATTAAATGTAGATGTCTAACGAAATTAAAGTAACAGAGGGTGTGTGTGAATCGATAGCAAAGTTCTTTGGTGAATTAAAATTGTCAAGAATTTCTACGCAAATTAAAAATGTCTACTAGCCCCCAGGGCTATTGACATTTTATTCACCTCAACAGTGTACAAAATTTACTTCCATGAGTACTTTGCTACCTTTTCACACACACCCAAAAGCTTTTGTAGGCATCTAAAAAAATTTAACACGTATAAAAATATGACTTAAAAGGCAAGATATGCGCAATAAACTTAAAAAATGCTGCAAAATGCTTGTTTAACTAAATTATGCATAAAAATGCTGCAAACGGTAAAATATGCAAAAGTATGCACAAGGAAATCAATGCCAAAATGCATAAAAAGCTATCAAACAGATAAATATATTGTTTGTGCCTCCATTGGTCGCACAATGAAAAACATGCAACTGCATATTACCAATGGAAAAATCCCATGAAACTATATGCTTGTGCGAAATGTTATGAAGTCCTCTAAGTCATTGTTTTTGTCAATAAAATTAAAAAATATTTGATTGTCTTTTAAGAAATATAAAAATGTAAAAAGGCAAATGTAAAAAATCACACTTGAACCCGGGACCGGTAGAAAGTATTGGCAAAATGATCACTCACCCACTAACCCACACAATCAATGACCATTGAAATAAAACACGTTCAATACAATTTCTCGATTAAATTACATTTATCTATTTAAGCGGAAAATCATTTTATACATATAATTTGTTATGAGTAAACCAATCGTAACACTTTAAAATAAAAAAGCAAGTAAAAATACTCTCCCCCTAACTTAATGCAGCGTCTAAGATGAGTTACCTCCTTGAACAGTATTAAAAAAAAAAACGAGTGCGAGTTCTATATTCGGCTATGCCGAATCTCATATACCCTGTACCGCTGAGCGATAGTAACAGAAAGCTATATAAATACCGCTCTTTAGGTGTAAATAAATCAACTTCGTGTCACGCCTTCTTGTCCAATCCCGGCAACATATTGTCGGATGTTATGTTTTGATAACCCAAATGCTCGTATCAAATTTAGAGTCTTTGACCGTGCTGCAGATATACAGAAATGTTTAAAGTCTTTGTTCGAGAAGTGCCACGTATACTTCTCCAATCCTGCCCACATTTTGTCGGATGCTGTGTTTTGATAACAATGGTGATTTTATCAAATCTGCAATTTTGACTCCTGTGGTTCTCCAGATATACATAAAAAAGTAATCAGCAACAACATTGGATTTTAAGGTAAAATTAGAGGCAGTAGTAGGTTTTTGCTATTTGTGGACCGAGCAGACTGAATTTCAATAGCTTACAATTCCGGACTACATACGACATAAATGTATATTTACCAAGTCCCCATCATATCATATTTCAATGGACAGACAGATGGACCCAGAATATATACATATGTATGTGTACATATGTACCTTTAAGGCTCTAACATCAAGATAGATAGATAAGTATATTAATAGATAGATGGCTAGGGTCTTAGATCAATATTGTATGAATTAAAAATGGAATGACAAACAAATGTATCGTTACCTAAAACGCAAAAGGCCCTAACTCACCAACCATTTTAAAATAGACTTCTTCATTAATTCTAATGTATTGCATCAACACAAATGTCTACAAAACATTTTGGAATCTTTCGACCAAAATTTGCGATTTTATTAGCAAAAAAACAATCTACAAAAGATTATATGGTAAAGACTTTACTTAAGCCTACAGTACACGGAATGTAAAAAGCCTCATGAGCATGTGGTTCTGACGTAATTTTGACGTCACTACAAAGCCACAATAGCAAGTTCGTGATGTGTGATGACGACAAAATTACGTCAGAACCCCATACGAATGTGGCTTTTTACATTCCGTGTACTATAGGCTTTACAGTTTACATAATACGCAACATTGTCAATCATAAAAACAACCGGTGGGTTTTACAAGAAAAATTAATTATAAACAGTTTAAGGCAATTTACCATATTAAATAGTTTTTTGCTTCTCCTGTAAAATTTTGAAAAAGTTAGATAGGGCTTTTTGCGTTTTGGGTGATGATATATTATACCTATTCCAAAATTCTTGACATTAACTAAAAAAGTCAGCATTTCAGTGTTGTGATACTATCACTGTTGAATAAAGGAAACGAAGTTTTGACTAACACAAAACCTTAAAGAAAACTTTAAGTTAAAAAAATAACTAATATTAGCGTGTCATTTTATGATAAAAAAACAAACTTTTCCGGACTATATGTGACTTAAAAAACATATATGTGACAGCGCATAGAGATAGGGACTTAAGGGTAAAAAAAAATCAATTTTTTTTTATGTGGATAACATCTGAGCTTCGAATGAGACCGATCCAATGCCCCAAAAAAAACAGGCTTTTACCCTTAGGTCCCTTTCTATTTTGCGCGTCACATATGTAGTTAGCAATCTAGTCCATTTCATACCTAGGGACTTATGTCCAATTTTCATGATAATATTTAAATCTTTATTAAGTTAATTTTCATATTAACTTAAATCGTGTTTAAATACCGATTGATTTTTTTTAGTTTTATTTGAAAAGTCTTATTTAAATAAAATAAAAGTATGGTAGCACTACTAAATACAAAAAAAAAAATATGATAAAAAAGTTTATTTATTTGAATATTATTGCTTTGCCTGTTGTTGTTGTTGTATTGTTGTAATATTGAAGCCACCCCTCTTGGCCAAACATTGTCGTCAACGATTTATATCACTTAGGATATTTGGAAGACAATTTTAAGGAAAATGTCGTGGACGACAAAATACTCGACTTTGTCTAGTGTACTGTCTTTTAAAGAAGTAAATAAACGACGACATGACCGACACTGTCTTTCAAATTATCTTTTGTCAAAGCTTATCCACGACAACATGACAGACATTGTCTTGTAAGGTATCCTCTTTCACCAACTTTACACGACAGTATGAGCGACAGGGTCTTGTAAGCTGTCCTGTATTAAAGTGTATGCACGACAACATGACCGACAGTGTCTCGTAAGGTGACCTTTATCAACTTCTAACCACGACAATATGAGCGACATTGTCTTCTAAGCTGTCTTCTTAACAAAAAAAATAATTTGTTCTCAATAAAAAATTAAAATAACTGTAAAATATCGATAATAATAAAAAACAACCAAAGCGAAGCGAAGAGAATCAGTCAGTCAAGTCTGAGAACTCAAAGACTAAGGTATGATTTTAAAAATATGTGTGTGCTATATTTTTATTTATTCGTTTAGGCGACATTGTCGTGTAAGTTGTAACTCTTGTTACTTCATCGACATTGTCTTATACGCAGTCGTTGACGGTAAAATAGAATGGATTGTCGTTTATATAGTCATCAAAGACAATATGAACGACAATCTCGTCCATGTGGACGACAATGTCGTGCATTTGGTCATCAACGACAGACTGAGCGACATTGTCTCTCTTTGTGTCGTGCACGATTTACGCGACACTTGTTTAAAAATGTCATCGACGATTTGCATTATTTGTCCCTTACGTGTCGTGCAGGAATATACATTGTCTTGCAAGAATCATTGATGATTCGTGGAAGGGGGGGAATAAGAGACACATTTGAACTTCGCTTTTCAGAAGGACCCAGAATATATATACTTTATAGGGTGTAGGATCAATATTGTAGGAATTACAAACGGAATGACAAACTTATAAATACCCTTTTACCTTCGGTGAAGGATATGAAAAGATTAATTTTGGGATTTCAGTATTTTGGTTATAACTCAGCCATTTTTTAACCGATTTGAAAGATTTATATACCGACATGTTTAAGAAGAAATTTACCATTTAATTGGGGTATAAAACTTGAACTCGGAAAGATCTTTGGTTCCCGAAAATGGCTATTTAAAAAAAATTTTATTTTGGCCATAACTTTTTCGTATCTGAACCGATTTTTATAAAATATGTTCTAATAAAAATTTCCGATATTTTGGTTTATAAGTCATATCCATAGGACATATGGCAGCCCTAAAATGTTGGTTTTTATAAAATTTTTAATTTTTTTTGTACGAGAGGTACCACGCCCACTTCTCCAATCCCGCCCACATTTTGTAGGATGGTGTGTATTGACAACCTAAATGTATGTACCTTATTTGGAAACTTCGGCTCTTGCCATTCCTCAGATATACAGCAACAAGTAATAAAAATACCACAACCACAAGGGATTTTTGGGAAAAATTAGAGGAATTCGTGGTTTTTTGCTCATATCTTAGCCATTTGTGGACCGATCTTTTTGAATTTCAATAGCAAACAATTCCGGACCATATGTGACATAAATGTATTATAACCTGGACCCTGGTGTCTTAATTGAGGCAACAAAAGAATCATGTAAGAAAATCGACAGCAATGGAAAAGCTAAGCCCATATGGTGGAATGCGGAAATTGTTGAAAAACGAAAAGAAAGCAGGAAACTCTTTAATGAGGCAAAACGTAATGGTGTTTGGAACAATTACAAGTCATCAGTGAACGGATTCAAAAATCTTATCAGGAAAACTCCTCAGAGACAAGTCGGCTACGTAAGATTTTATTTAGAGCCTGCCTGAGTCTCTCACATGTCCCTTCAACTTGGACAACATCATCCCCAAGAGCGGGAAGACATCTCACACTATGGCAAAAGACTTTAGACCAATTAGTCTATCCTCCTTTCTACTGAAAACACTGGATAGGATTTTGGATATTCATATTAGATCATCGTTAGGACATAATTCCTTGTCACTGGCTCAGCACGCCTACACGAAGGGAAGGTCCACTGAAACTGCGCTTCACTCATTGGTGGGCCACATAGAAAGATCCCTACACTAGAAGGAATTTTCTTTAGTTGCATTCCTGGATATTGAGGGTGCTTCCAACAACGTTAGACCTGAATCGGTTATTACCGCTATGAGACATTTGGAAATCGACACAGCGATCATTCAATTTGTCAGCAGTATCTCGCACTTCAGGCGTATCGAATCCAACTTCGGCGCCTCGAACTTTTCCAAGGTTGCGACTAGGGGCACCCCGCAAGGTGGTGTACTGTCACCTTTACTTTGGAATCTGAATATAAATACCCTACTCAGGGCCATGGCGAGGACGTGCTGCAGAACATTTGCGTATGCAGATGACGTTGCAGTTGTGGCTATGGGTATAGATCCCAGACTATTGTCGGAGCTAATGGAGTCCACATTGGACGTCCTAACAAAATTGTGCCAGTGTTGTGGACTGGATGTAAATCCTGCCAAAACAGAACTGGTACTTTTCACAAGGAGATACAAAATTCCCAAATTTGATACCCCGAGGATAAAGGGGGTCTCACTGGAACTGTCTGATATCGCCAAGTACCTTGGGCTAATATTGGACAGCAAACTGAACTGGGGGATGAACACCATTTCCAGGACTAATAAGGCGGCAACTGCACTATATTGCTGCAAAAGGGACATTTGCTTTAACTGGGGAATTAACCCGAGGAACGTATACTGGCTATACGAATGTGTCATTAAACCCATTATATTCTACGGGGTGGCTGTTTGGTGGCCGGTGCTCAAGGTGAAGAGTCATCAAACTAGGTTTGAACGTACAATGAGAATGGTGGCGATAGCGGTAACAGGTGCCATTAGAACAACCCCCTTTAAGGCATTGTCTACGATTTTAAACTGGTTACCACCAGAGATTTTGGCGAAAAGGCTAGCTGCGAACGCGGCGGTAAGACTAAGGCACATGGACGTTGATTATGTCACACCCGAGCCATTCTTTAATCCTGGCTTCACGGTAAGCATTTTGGATAACGTGGTCCACTATGACGACCTACAAATTCCCGCAGATGCGATTCGAATATTCACGGACGGGTCTAAAACACTGTATGGTGTCGTTTCTGGCATATACTCCGAACAGCTAAACTGGAGTATTCCCATAAGGTTGCCGGACCACTGCAGTGTCATTCAGGCCGAGATAATGGCCATACACACAGCCGCGAGACGCATCCGGTACGGTGAAATATCTGGAAGGGATATTCACATTATAACCGATAGCAAGGTGGCCATAAGAACCCTGGAGAATGTGTTCATCACAGCGAGAATTATCCGAGAATGCCGGATGTCTCTGGAGGAGATAGCATGACATTCGCTGGTCACACTTAATTGCGTCCCCGGACACGGGGACACACAGGGGAACTGCATGTCTGATTCGTTGGCGTATGCAGGCATCACCTTGAATCGTTACGGTTTAACATATAATGTAGGTGCTTTACTCCCAAGGAGTAAGCAAGAGGTGGCACGATGAAACTACCTGTGGGGAAACCAGAAAAATCTAGCCCATCATAGATAAAAAAAGGACACGACGGGCATTACACCTGTCCAGACATCATCTAAGGAACCTAATTGCGGTTATAGCTGGCCACTGGCTCATTGGGAGGCACGCCGAGAGGCTGGGGCTCCCTTATAATGACTTGTGTGGAAGTTGCGGCGACGAGGAGGAGGAAGAGTCAACGGAACACCTTCTCTGTAATTGCCCGGCATTCGGAGAGTTAAGACTCGAAATGTTTGGTCGAAGAGCCCTTGGGGACAAAACTTGTCTCTCTTATGTTGTTGTAAACAGGATCCACTCCTTTATTGAATCGACCGGATGGCTGCATGGGAATACTAGCAGCCAGATAACATAGGACACATGGGGGACGGTGTGACATGGTAACACAACGGGAACTAATTAATGGACCCACGTGAGCTGTGCTTGATCACGGCTGCTAATGGAACCTAACCTAACCTAACCTATTAATAATGTAAATATGTAGTTATAACAAACGAAATGACAAACTTAATTTTTATAACGTTTTGTGCTTGTTTTGGAAGACATTTTTCATGTTGTCGCTTTCAACTTTGTTGACATAAGAGCTATTTCGAGGTACCGCCTTTGTCTGCCGATATAACACATGTTAAACAAAATGAAAATTAATTTATTTACAGTTTTTTTATTTGTATTTGTATTTCAACGAAACCTGTTGATTTCTTTTGTCCTTTGGCACAGATGGGGTTCCGATTTGTATGTTCTTTTACATGTACATGTACTTTTATCTACATTTACATTTAAATTTACACGAACCTAAAATTTCATTTAATATTTGTCTGCACATGATATTTTATTGCGGTGGAAAAAACATTTTATTAATTGTGGAAAAAATGTAATCATGATGGTGATTTTTATTTATGGAACGGGTCATATTGAATTGATACGGAAAATGGCATTTCTTGAAAGAAGGAAAATACGATTTTTTTTGCAATTATTTTTATTTAACCTTCTAACGGGAAAAAGTTATAATGGACTTTTAAGCTTTTCTATTATAAAACTAATACTTAGTAGCACTATTTGAGAAAAATATGGCGTTAATATTTAAGCAAATAGCAAATGGATGAAGATATCTAAATAATAATTGGCACAACGAACTTTTACATAAATCTTAACCTCATAATATCATACTGTTCTGGTGTGATTCATGATTGCTTAAATAGGTGTAGGGTATCAAATGTTCGGGCTTAACCGACTTTACTTTCTTACTTGTTTTTAAGTAATATTTTTGTCTCAACCAAAAAACATTGAATGAACATAAAATTTTCTTGTTTAAAATATTGAATTCGGTATTGCAACAGGACCAATATTTTTATACCCTTCACCGAAGGTAAAAGGGTGTATATAACTTTGTCATTCCGTTTGTAATTTCTACAATATTGATCTAAGACCCTATATAGTATATATATATTCTGGGTCCTTATGAAAAGCGAAGTTCAAGTCCGGTTGTCTGTTTGTCCGTCCGTCTGTCTGTTGAAATGGGTTTTCCGAAGCCCCCAGAAGTGATCAAAAGATCGGAAATCTTTAGCAGAAAATATCTCCTGAAAAACTCGCAAAGATCGGTTCAGATACGAAAATGTAATGACCAAAATATAATTTTTTTTAAATACCCATTTTCAGGAACTATAGATCTTCCCGAGGCCAAGTTTTAGAACCCAACTAACTAACACTTCGGTATACAAATCTGCCAAATCGGTTAAGAAATGGATAAGTTATGAGTAAAATACTCATAAAATTGAATAAAATTTCTTCATAGACCTAAATTACGAAGCTTAAATAAATCCTGATTTAATGACGTAATTATTAAAGAAACCTTGCATACCAAAATTTTTTTGTTATACAGTAGTTTTGACTTAGCTGCACAATCTCCTTTGCACGATTTTTTTTGCAGGTAAATCAAAAATGCAGTTATCTTAAATGCATTTACCTGCCTTAATGTGCAGGTACATGATTGTGGTTACCTGCACAAAAGTGCAGCTAAAGTAAAGTGTTTGATTTAAAAGAAGAATAAAAAAATTATTTTTTTAATACATAAATTTATATTTTATTAAAATTTTATTTCAACCCAGGAGCTTACTGGGAATCTCACAAAGAGTCTTTTTGATCGTCGACGAGCTCATTTTTTAATTGTAGACGATTCCTAGCACGGGAGAAGCTGTTACACGTGCTGATTCGTAAAAGAGATTCTTCCATAACGTAGCGAAAAACGCTTATATTAATCCTAAAGGGAATCGTTTATGATGTTTGTTGAGATTATCTAACGAGTCTTTCAAAAAGCATGCTAAGAGACGTATGAGACTCATGTAGGTATTATTTTACAACTTTAAAACTTCTAATTTTCATACAATTTCTATAAAACAAACCTTAAGGTCGCGAAATCAATACCATCCTGTCGGAAAATCCTTTTTTGCAGATCCTTAGACCGGTTTGTTTTATTAAAATTGTATTGGCAATAGCATTTTCATACTTCAAAAACTGTCTTATTTAGGTAGCTCAGTAAATGCTATACGACTCTTACAGAGAGTCCCAAAAGGTTCATTTCAAGATTTAAAGGCGAACGTGTCAAAAAATAAATAAATTAAAAAAAGATTTAGATGTTTTTGTTACTCGTCAGATAATCACCAGAGGATTCTTTAAGGAGTTGTATATTAAACATAATCGTCTAACAAACAGCCTATGCTATCTGGGAAATAACAGATCATTTTATACATGAATGTATGTTTATTTAATATAAAAGAAACATTAACAAAAACAATGAGAATTCACAAAGAACATAAAAAACAAAATAATTGCGATTTATATTTTTATAAACAGCTTAAATTGGATATTTATGTGAAAAAGTGGCCACCATATATTTTTATGTGTGCAGCTAACTTTGATGTTTTGTATGAAACTATTTTAAAGCTGCCCAAAAATATGAAAAATGTGCAGGTATACAAAATGCACGTAAACAAGGATTTTGAAGAATAATTCCAGAAAATATTTATTTTGGGCAGTTAAGTCAAAGTGCAGCTAAGTTTGATATTTTGTATGAAAATAATTTTAAAATGCCAAAAATTTTGTGCATTTATCTTAAATGTGCAGGTATAAAAAGGAATTTGTATGGAATTAGAAAGAATAATTCCAAAAATTATCAATTTTATGCAGTTAAGTCAAAAGTGCACGTAAACAAAAGGCAGTTAAGTCAAAACTACTGTACATACTTGATGGTAAATATGGTAGGGGTAGTATTGTAGTGGTTTTTTTTAATTCTAGCACTACTTATAAATTTCATACATTTATTGTACTTTATCAAAAGATATTAAAAAAAAGTAAAAGGAAATAATAATTAATTTTCATTTTTAGTTCTTAATGCAATTTAAAAAATAAAATAACTTTGTTTGTATAAAAAAAAATTTTATATTCATTGTTCTTGTCTAATTTTTAATATTAATTACGTTAAAGTTTCTTAATTGGATTTTGTATGTTAGTTGTACATATAACTTGGTAATACTCCTATTATTTGTTTTGTAGTTCCGCTCTTCTAGTGACTACTTAGTGCTGGTTCACACACGTCAAGTTTGACTCGTCAAGACTTAAGCATTTAGGAGAGAAGGGAAAAGAGAAGGCCATTTCTTTTCCCCTCTCTCCTAAAAACTTGATAATAAAACCGACTTTTTGTGGAAAGATTCCAACATTTTTTTGTGGACATTTATGTTGATGAAATACATCAGAAGCAATGAAAACGTTGGTTTTTAATTTTTCGTTAGTTAGAACCATTTGCGTTTCAGCTAACAATTTACTTATTTTTGGGAAAGAAATATTTGCTTGAAAATTATCTTTTCAAAATCAAAAATTGTATGTGTTTTCAAAGGTTTTAGATTCCTTTTTTGTAATTGTTCCTTTTTTAAACACATTCCAGAATAATAACATAAGTTTATTAAGTAACTTTTGCGACTCAAAGAAAAATAAGCTTAAATAATAAAAGAAGGGACAATTATATTAAAAATTTATAAAATCCCCAAAAATCCACGAATTTCTTTTTTAAATCCACAAGTCTGGCAGCCCTACACTGAGTGTTAATTATATTCTGATATTTCATCAATTTCACAAGGTGTCTTTTCAGACATGTCTAACAAACATGTTTGTTTCATTTGTTGTCGATCGGGGTAGAGAAAAAAGAGGGGTTGCCAAGCAGACACGAAAGTAGTTTTCATGTTTGTTAATCGTATTTTTGTTTTTGTATATAAAGAAGATTAAACAATTATAAATAAAAAAGACATGTTTGGAAAGACATCGTGAAAAGACAAGATTTTTCGTAGCAAGTTCAAAAGAGAATGTCAAAAACAGACTTCTCTGGAAAGTCACTGTGCAAATGGCCCCAAAGATCAGCACAGGCTTGAGCAACGATGGATGAAATTGAGTGAGTAAGAAAACTGAATGAATTATGGGAATTTGTATTTGTTATTTTTTTGTTTTATAATAAATAGAGTTTTCTTATTTTAAAGTATGAATTAATTTATTTTGTATTATTATTTCGTAACCAACTGATAATAAAATTTATAATGAATCTAAACTAATTTAAGTTTTACTGAAGTAAGGAGAGGCAAACAAGTAGTTTGTAGAATATGTAGAGGTTTTCAGAAATTAAATTGAATACAGGTGAGAACGATGGTTGGAGTTGGTTACGATCTGGATCACCAAAAGATCGATAATAAGAAGCAATTTAAAAACGTTTATTTAGAGTGAGTTGAAATTAAATTTCTGTAGTCCGTCCGAAAGTTAAAGTTTAATTTAATATCCACATATTTTTTTTTTATTGAATTCTAAAAGCACGTTTGATATTGTTGTGATATTATGTAGATTTTGATGTGATCAAGAAACCGACCCGATCCGGCGAGTATAGCCTACAATAAAACGTGCGCGCACATCTTTGCTATAACAACAGCACTATTTTCACTTTTGAACAGCAATGTGAATTATACCATCTAAAAATATAAAAAGTAGTGTTTAACTGCATGCTACACAAATCCCATTTTCTCACAGTTTGTTATATGTAATTGTTTATTTAGTTGTTGAAAGTAAATAAAATAATATTTTGCTAAATTTAATAGTAAATAAACAAAAATTTTGTGGAATGAAATTATTATATTTTTAAAGAAAATTGGCTTCCGATTTTTTTTGCTTTGTTAGCTGAAGTGAGAAGGACATTTCAGCGCTGCTGATATTGACAGATTTCCTGAGTAACTACACCGACAGACTAATAAAGAATTCATGCAGCAGTCAGGCGAAATAAAAAAGAAATTTCAATGAAATTTATTAAAAATAATAAAAAAATTTAACTGTAATGCAGGTTTTCAATAGTTTAAAAATAAATCACAACAAGTTAAACTACTATAATCAACTATTGGCAACCTACACAAAAAAATACAAATTTTTTGTTAAATTTTATTAGTTTTCGTCATTAGATTTACTAAAATCCCAATGAATTTTAGGAAAAAATGTGATGTCAATCATAATTAAGTTAAAAAAAAGTTAAATTTGTATTTGAATTCGTTTACGCAGATTTAAAGAAAAGGGGGTTTTTAATCCAAATTTTTATACTTTAATCGTAAAATTAAATTTTCATAAAATTATTTAAAAAAAGAATGGAATTTTTAACATGAAATTAATTATTTTAACTGTTTTTCCTTTTGAAATGTAAGTACCCTATATCTGGCCATATGCGGTTTCTCTACCAAATTAATCGAAAAGCGAAAAAATACAAAAGGTAAAAGGGTACCAAAACTACACTCACAATATTCTGTACGTAAAATTAACTGAAATTGTAATATAAAATAAATGAAAGTTCAATTAAAACCCGGTCTACCTATTTTTCATTTATTTTTAACAAAAAGTTCATTTAATTTTTACTGTCAAAAATTCAACACCATATTCCGTAAAATCAAATAAATATTCAGTTATTTTGTAAAATTTTAGTGTCAAAAATTCAACACCATATTCAGTGAAAACGATTAAATATTCAGTTATTTATTAAAATTTTACTGTAAATTTTTAACTGTCAAATTGACCCCATATTCAGTAAAAACAATTAAATATTCAGTTATTTTATTAAATTTTCGTTTACTCCACAAAAGAGCCGAATTTCTAAAAAATTCCAGACAGACACCTGTCCGCTTGTTTTTCTTATAAGCGAGAGAGGGAGAATATTTTTATTTACTTACCCAGTTACACACGTTTGTTTTACTTTTGTTGTACTGACCACGTTGTTTACAGAAGAACTCTCAGTTATATGACACCAGCAGCATGACCGATATGGCTTCGCAATTATTTTACTTTTAAAATTTGATGTAGGTATTTAACTAAATTATTTTAACAAATAGAAAATGGGTATTGCTTACACAAAACAAGCAATTCATTTTTAATAGATAAGTAAAAAATAATTTTTGGTAGTTAAATTATATAAAATAACTGAATATTTAATTGTTTTTACTGAATATGGTGTTGAATTTTTGACAGTAAAATTTTATAAAATAACTGCATATTTATTTGTTTTTACGGAATATGTAGTTAATTTTTTGACAATTATTTATAAAAGATAACTGAATATTGATTTGGTTTTACGGAATTCGCGGTTGAATTTTTGACAGTAAAAATTATATGAACTTTTCGTTGCTTTAAATTACATTTTTATTTACTTTAACATAAAGAAGAATTTAACTCAATCAACGGACAATATTAACTGCAACTGAAAATCCGTATTAATATGCACTTAGTTTTTTGAATAACTGTTAGAATCAGTTAAAAATAAATTTGCTTGGAATTTTAAATGTTTATTTATTTAAAAATGACTGAACGGAATATTTCTTAAATAAACTACAGTCCGTTACTGTAATAATATTGTGAGTGTACCAGCTTTTTCTCATTTTAGTCCCTCAGAGATGATTTTTTTTATCGTTGGAGTAAAATTTCTTTTTCCGCCATTTCTTCAGGTTTAGCAACATCAAATAGTCACTCGGGTCTAAATTTGCAGAATAGGGCGTATCGTAATTCATTGATTTTAGTCACGAAAGACTCAATAAGCACACGAAATTTAATATTTTCCATTTGCACTTCCCTAATTTTGTGATATTTTTTTATTACACTCTGGTATTATTTGACATTTTTTTTGATTGCAGTTTCAAAGGACACTTTTCAAGAACTCAAGCCATAAAGCTCGTTATGCGCCACCCTGTGTAATTTTCTTAATTTTATTTTTGTAAATTTACATTGTTTCGAAAGAATGATATCATCTTTCTTATCTTTACAAAATTTAATTAATAATTAGATATTTTAGAACAACTGATTCCGCAATTCAATTCCTGTAGAATAAATTATTTTCTTAATTCGCAAGTTTTACCTTCAGAAGAATAAATTCCCGTATGAATTAATTTCTATGGAATATTGAATTTCTCTACGTGATTCGAATTTGTGTAAATTTAAATACACACCCTTAATTTGTAAAATACTTCACCTGAATTGAAAAATAGATTTCCATAAAAATTTTAAAAACTTCCAAAAATTGTATATGAAAAAATTCTCAACACAAGGGGAAGGGGTTAACAAAATAACCTCCTTAATCTGTAGAAATTTAAATTTTAATAATATTTCCTTTATTTTCTTTGAAAAACTAAATTATTTTATAATTATTTAATTAAAGTTTTCTATGGAAATTAATTCATGGAATTATATTTTATTAGAAAACAAAACATTAAAAATGTAATAGAAAATGAGTTTTACAAAATATGAATCATTTAAAAAAATTTTACATTTCAAACGAATGAATTCACCTGGGAATAATTTGAACGACATCTTTTTCTAAAAGAAGGAAGCCAAGAAAATAGTTGATGATGAAGGGATAAAAAGAATGGTGAATAAAAATACTTTTAGCCAAATTGGGGTTTTCAACGAATTATGTCCAAATGTAATCTTTGTTTTATGTTTAAAGTTTAATTAGATATAAAAACTAAAAACATTTCTTTCCGAAAATAAAACTAATCAAATTACTGCATGTTTTTTATAACACGAAAGCACAAATCGCTCGTTTAGTGTTCTTACAACAGGCAGTTAGTGTTTTTTATAATTGAGATTTTTGAGAGTCAGTTTGACGTTTTTTCCGCCGAATTAGACGATTTCCTACCAATTTTTTATTTATTATTACAGTGCTGGCCTTTTAGTTAATGAGCGGAGAGTTCACAAAGTCACGGGCTACTTAGCCGGTCCTTGAATTTTGGAAGACCATTTGTAATTGGACCCTGTTAAGTAATAAGCTACCTTTGTTGATTTTCAGTACTGTCTTTTGTCTTTCTTATTGATATTGACAATATTTTTTTTGTGCCAAATTCATTATTCAGTAGGAAGAAGGAATTTATTTGTCTACAACTTGGCTGCTGTCACTAATTGTATTGTTACTTCAGTACTTTTCGCTTATAGTCCACTTCTATAGTCGCACAAATTTTGTGGACTAAAAGCGAATTTGGATTATAACCGATTTTTGTTATAAGCCATTTTATGGATAATAAGTAATATATTTATTAATTCAAATGCTTTAAAAGCTTACAATAAAAACAAAAAGGTAAATAAATTCAATGCTTCATAAGCCTTAAGAGTGAATCCATGTCAAACCATCATGTCGGTCGGCATCATCACCTCCGATTTCAATGAAATTCAACACAAATATTGTATGTTATTGGACTTTAACAAAACATAAATTTTCAGACCCCAGATTCTTTCGGCTTCCGAAATATAACGTCATAAAATGTGAAAAATGTTAAAAAATCACAAAATTCTCCTTACAAAAAAGGATAAAACTTTTGAACTATGCAAGATGATTTGGTTTTTTTTGGTATCGTTTTAAAGGTGAAAGTGGACCCTTTAAAATGATATGCATATTGCGTTTTTTTAAGAAAAGGTCAAAGGTCGTTTTTTGGGGTCTTGAGTTCAAAGGCCCATATCTAAAAAAGTATATTTTTTAAAATTCTTAAACAAATATACATATGTAAATTATTTTTATTAATATAAATCCTTTCTTGTTCGACTTTATTATTTAAATGTACACTTATAAAATTATTACAGTAACTGATGGTGATTCAATTCGTTTTCCGTACTGTTAAAATTTAATAAAAATAAAGTTATTTTACAAATGATTTTATTTTTTAACATTTATGTTTGTTATTCAAATAGTTTGATTTTTGACTGTTAAATTGTTTTTTTTTTATTGTGAAAACTATTCAATTTTAAGAAATATGCAGTTTAATAAATAAAAAATTTTAAAATAAATGTAAAAATCATTTGTTTTAAATGAAATGTAAATGATCCGTTTTTTAAATGAATTTTAAGTTGTTTAAAATGAATTTTCGTTTGAATTTAACTACATAATATTTTGAGTGCATGTTTATTTGTTAAAGTTTGAGGTGATTGTTATATAAAAATAATAATTTTATTAATAAGAAAATTATCAATAACTTTCAATAAAATTCCAAGTTGTAAAAATTCCTTCCTTCAGTAAAAATAATTTAATGAAATTTAAATTTGATGAACTCAAGCCTAACTAAAAAAAAAAAAATTATCAAAATTTTATTAATTTTTTTAATTTTTGTTAAAGTAAAATTATTATTTTTATATGAAAAAGAACTCAAACTTAAACAAATTAATATAAATTTAAATAATAAAGATCGAATAAGAAAAAAATTATATTAATTAAAATAATTTTTGCAATTTATTTTAGTGTTTATTTAATTCTTTTACTACAATTTATTTTCACAAACTTAATTTCTTTCCCCCTAATCTTTGCTTCTAACTTTTTAATTTTTGCTTCTTTTTTCAATTGGCAACCAAATTTTACGTTTTATGTAAGCAATAATTGCCAACAGAAATGGACTAACAATTATTGCAACATAAATTGCCAACAATAAATATGTACCAAAAATTGCTTTCTACATTTATGCAAAAATATTCGCTTATAGTCCACTATGTTTTTTATATTTTTTTAATCAACTGGCAATATGTTTTTATTTACCTTTCTGGCAACTATTATTAAAATTTCGCAATTTATATTTCATTACTGCCCGTCTATACCAGAGATAATTATTTCGACATATATTGCAGTAAATGTCAAAATTAGGTTATCTTTAATGTAGACAGCAATATTTTGTATATATTTATTGCCGGCAATTTATGTTGCAACAATTGTAAGTCTATTTTCGTTGACAATTATTGCTAACCTAAAACGTCAAATTTAGTTGTCAATCGAAAAAAAGAAGCAAAAAAAAAAAAATAGAAGCAAATTGTGTGGGAAAGAAATTAAGTTTGTGAAATGGTATCAAATTATAATTGTAGTAAAAGAATTAAATTAAAGAATTATATAAACACTAAAATTAAATTCTAAAATTTTTTTTATTAATATAATTTTTTTCTTATTCGATCTTTATTTTTAAATTTATTTTAATTTATTTAAGCTTGAGTTCTTTAGTATATAAAAATATAAATTTAATTTAAACAAAAAAAAAAAATAATAACAATTAATATTTTTATATAAAAAAGTCCTCAAGCTTAAACAAATTAATATACATTTAATTAATAAAGTCTCGAATAAGAAATAATTTATATTAATAAAATTATTGGCGTCAGTTTTTACAATGCACCTCCTTCGTTGATTTCTTTCAAATTATGAGTTAACATAAACACGTTTTCCCATGCCTTTTATATAAGCTGAGCAATAAGAAATATTGCTCAGTTATTCTGCCAACGTTATTGCCAACTGAGATATTTATCTTTAGTGTAGACCTCGAGTAACGTTACTGAAAATAAACGTCAACACAGTTTGACATTTTTATCTTTAAAACCATAATTATCGATATTGATAGTTCTCTTGCGGCAGATTCGAATTTGTCTAAATTTAAATACACACCCTTAATTTGTAAAATACTTCACCTGAATTGAAAAAAAGATTTCCATAAAAATTTTAAAAACTTCCAAAAATTGTATATGAAAAAATTCTCAACACAAGGGGAAGGGGTTAACAAAATAACCTCCTTAATCTATAGAAATTTAAATTTTAATAATATTTCCTTTATTTTCTTTGAAAAACTAAATTTTACAATTGATTAAAATATTAAAAAAATTTGGATTAAAAACCATAAATAGTTCAACAAAATAACCACAATTCTAATTATTAAAAATTAATATTTTTATATAAAAAACAAAACAATATACATTTAAATAATAAGGTCGAATAAGAAATAATTTATATTAATAAAAATATTTTTTGCAAGGTGGCTTCAGTTTTTACAATGCACCTTCTTCAAATTATGAGTTAACATAAACACGTTTTCCCATGCCTTTTATATAAGCTGAGCAATAAGAAATATTGCTCTGTTATTCTGCCAACGTTATTGCCAACTGAGATATTTATCTTTAGTGTAGACCTCGAGTAACGTTACTGAAAATAAACGTCAACACAGTTTGACATTTTTATCTTTAAAACCATAATTATCGATATCGATAGTTCTCTTGCGGCGAAAAAATACAGTATACCATTGCACACTGGTCAATTCCGGCCAAAAATGATTTTTTTTATCAAAGTTATCTCTGGGAATATAAAATTTATTATTAATAAGGTTTCGGTATGACGTGCTAAATTCCCAATTTTTCATATTTGATAAACACACTGAATTTATTTGTGCTTTGATATTGTGAAAAATAAGACCTTGGGTGTTTATTATTCCTATTCGCTTTAAAGTTTTGATTGTATAAAATTTTTAATCTTTGGAAAAGGTTTCCCTATGATCTGGCCTAAGCAACCATTGAAATGCGCATAGAAGCTGGCTTTCCCTCAACAATAAATTTCAGTGTATTTATCAAATATGAAAAATTGGGAATTTAACACTTCATACAGAAATCTTATTAGCTATTTTTTTCAATTTATATCGCGCCGATTTCTCTTAAGGGGGTTAATTTAAAACTTATAAACAAAAGTATTTTTTTCGGCAAAAGTTTTTCTTGATAGTCTTTTACATATACTGCTTGTCAAAATGTCCATAAATTGAAAGCTGTAACGTAGGCTGCACTCAATTTGTAAGAAATTTATTTTCAAGATGTCATCAAGAAAACAATTTGTAGCTGCCTTCGTTTACCCCAAAATTTCCAAAAAAATTTTTACTGAATTTTACTAAAATGCGTTCGGGTACACATATATTTGCAAAAGAGAGTATCTGCTGACAGAGTAAAGTGACAGTTGTCAGCAAAGAACAAATTTTTGCCAGTAAAGTACAGCAGAAAACAAAAAACATATGATTCAGTTAAGTAAACAAACTATTACCATACAATTTGTAAAAAAAAAACATTTAAAAAAACAAAAGCTGAATTAAAAGTGCAGCATAAGCTAAACACTATTTTTCTTTTTTTCCTTTAATTTGCCGTACAGATAAATTCAATCAGCTGAGTCCCAATTTTTACATGTATTCTAAGAGGTGTTGCCAACTGAAAACAATATTTTTTTGTTGGTATATTGAGAAACCCGAAATCATTAACGGACAGTTTATTGGTGTAATAAATTTATGTTGACATTTACTGCCCGTCTATACCAGAGATAATTATTGCGACATATATTACAGTAATTGTCAAAATTATGTTATCTTTAATGTAGACAGCAATTTTTTGTACATATTTATTGCTAAAAATGTATGTTACAATAATTGTTAGTCCATTTTCGTTGACAATTATTGCTTACAAAAAACGTCAATTTGGTTGTCAGTTGAAAAAAAGAAGCAAAAAAGAAAAAAAATAGAAGCAAATTGTGTAAGAAAGAAATTAAATTTTTGAAATTGCAGCAAATTATAATTGTAGTAAAATAATTAAATTAAAAAATTAAATAAACACTAAAATAAAATTGTAAAAATTATAATTTTTTCCTTATTCGATCTTTATTGTTAAAATTATTATTAATTTGTTTAAGTTCGAGTTCTTTTTTATATAAAAATAATAATTTTACATTAACAAAAATAAAAAAATTAATATTTTTGTATTAAAAATGACCTCAAGCTTAAACAAATTAATATAAATTTAAATAATAAAGTCGAATAAGAAAGAATTTATATTAATAATAATAATTCTTGTAAGATACCGCCATTTTTTACACTGCAACTTCTTTCTTGATTTTTTTCAAACTATGAGTTAACATAAATACGTTTTCCCATGCCTTTAACATAAGCTGAGCAATAAGAAATATTGCACTGTTATTCTGCCGACGTTATTGCCAACTTGCTGAGATAATTATCTTTAGTGTAGACCTAGGGTTAGTAATAGACAGTTTGTCGATACATTAAGAAAATTATACCATGTTCACACGGACAGCAATATTCGTGTTTCGCTCTCTTATTCCTGTTTCGTGCCCCAAACATGATTGAAACGACTTGTTTTCCCATACAAAATTTTGAGAGCGAAACAGGTCGTTTCATTTTGAAACAGACTGCGAAACAGGAAAAATGTACTATCATCTCCGATTTTGATAACAGTTATCGTTAGTTTATCTGAACTAGCTCTCAAAAAATATCAAAACAAAGAAAAAAAAACAAAATAAAAATTGATTTTTAATAAAATAAAGTGATAATTATAATACCTTAATATTAATTAAAGTATTAAATAATAATATTCTTAAGTTTTATTTACTTTTTTATCTATTTAAAAAAAATCACACTAACAACACAAAAAAAAATGTCAAAATGAAACAGGAATAAATCGTATGAACAGCATGTTTGACAATCTAGTTTCAGAGAACGAAACCAGTGGTTTCTATCGTCGTATGAACATAGCATTACCATAAGCTTTTTCAGCGACCACAGTTTTTGCAATTTTTCCACTCGTTTACTTTATTGTGCAACCATTATGAAGTTTGGTGACGTTGAATCGTCAGATGATAATTTAAGAAATAATTTGTTTGCTGATTTTTTTGCGTCAACTTACTCATCATCTACATTTAATTCGAATGATCAGAATTTATACTCTATCCCTGAATCCAATAACTTTAATATAGCCTTAATCTAACTGCCACAAAGTATATGAAAAACTTGAAGCTGTCGTATGTTCCAGGTCCTGATTTGGTTCCTAGTAGTATTTTGAAGCATTAACATCACTTATAAAGTACTTCGTTAACATACATTGTTAATAAATCACTTTAACCATCTTGCACTTATTAAGTTACCAACTTTAAGAAGTCGTCGGAAAAGGTTTAATGCTCTTTTTCTACTTAAGGTAATAAACGGAAGCGTCAATTCTCAATACCTTCTGGGAAAAGTTAACCTCCTGAATATTTAATATTATACTACAAACTTTGCTCAGTTTGATTCATTTCAAAGAGTCTGTGATGATTTCAATAAGTTATATTTTGACTTTAAAAAAAAACATTAAATTCATAAAGAGTGATATAATATCATATTTAAATTCGTTAAACTAATCGTTTTGAATATATGAAATTTGCTTAAGTTTGTAATTTTTTATTTACTAAAATTTACAATTTGTAATAGTCTGCAAGGATTTTTCCATAGACTTGAGAAAATAAATAAATAAGTAAAAAAAAGAGCCAGATAAGAGAGTGAAATTCTCAAATTTACTCACCTACTGGATTTAAATGGAAAAATAAACAAACGCACCTTTTGTAATCAGCTGTTAAATTGAAATTAAAGTTGCCAAACAAATGGAGAGGTGCAATTGAAAGCAACCTCGTGGTCAATTTAAAAAGTGTGAGTATATATATATATTGGTTCCTTTAGTTCCTATAAGGAGCATAGGGCCTCTACATTGTTTGAGGTTTCGGTAATCATTTGTTTTAAGAAAAGTAGCTGATTGGGCTTCTGCATCCGATCCTGGAACTGGGGCTGCCAGCATGGCCTCCAGGCGGGCTGTTGGTGGCAGTTGGTTATTTGAAGGTGCCAATCTCTCGCCTTGACGTTCCGAGTATCATTGGCACTCAAAACTTGTTAGGAGTCCGGCGCCACCCGGAAACCCTCTGAGACTCTCCTCCCGGAACCGCTGATTGTTCGCGACTGCATTTGCACCTGTTCCGTATATCTACGGAACTTTCCACTATCCGCAACCTGTGGACGCGCCCGATAGCACTCAGCTGTGCTTCCATCAGAGATGGCGGTGTGTGTGAGTGGTTTAGTTAAAAAGTGAGAGTGCAGTGCAAAGTGAAAGTAATTGAAAGGCAAAACTTGATTGTGTGGCCTTCAAGTTAAAGAAACCAGTGCGGTAAGAACTCTCAGCGAAAACGCATTTTTCTATATGGTCGCCTTTACAAAAATATTTTTTTTAACGAAAAGTGTTTTACTATGTTATGGTCACTTTACATTCATCGAAAATCGTTTTATGATTAAACTAATCCTTCATAAAAAAATCCACAACTAAATTATGGTTGCCTCTGAACATGTTAATAAAACAATAATTGATTTACCACTTTATAATTGTATGGTTTTAAATTAACAAAATTTTCTCTTTTTCAAGAGCAACATATTGTCGTTGAAAACCAACCATACTATTATAAGCTGTTAGAATTATGATTACTAGTGTTGGCCTTTTGGTCAAAATTGGACCATAAATTTGTATGTATGTATGAAGAAAACATGGTAGAGCTAACTATATATGAATTTACATGTTTCAAGCATTTATTTTTTCCAACTTAGTGCATCGATTTGGCGTGGGACCAACCTCCGGTTCATATGTTATCTTCCACGTGAATTAATTTAATTTTCTGCCAATTGAACAACACAAAAGTATCATAGTCCCCTAGCATAGGTACTTTTCCACTCAGAACATAGCATGTTTAATTTTATGTTTCTATGTCTAATATTGACGAAAATTTATGAAAGTACCAGATGTAGAACGATAAAGTACCAAAAAGCTCCGCCTTACATATTTGTATGCACTCAGGACCATATGTGTTTACTTTTATATTTTTAGGTCCAATGTTAACGAAAATTTAAAAAGTACCAGATAAAGAGCAAAAAAGTACCAACATTTTTCATCTTTTAGGTTCTCATTTTCTCAGGATCCTGCACCTACAATGTTTCTACGTTCAATATTATAAAAAATTCAAAAATTATCAGATTCACTTTTTCCAATTCCTCCTTTTTGATACTTTTTTCGTCTTATTGAGGTTCGGCTTACAAACAAAGGAGGAAGTATTCTTGACTGGTTTGTCTTTGCCGATTTATGTACACAAGGGTTTGCCTAATGGTCGAAATTCGGCCATAATTTTTTTTTTAATACGAAAAAATTATAATGGGTCGATTCGGAGACGGACCAACCTCCGGTTCATATGTTATGTTCCACGTGAGCGGTTACCAAACAATGAAAGATGTCGCTCTTAACTGGTATGCCTGTGCCGATTTGTATATAAGATTAATATAGTCGAAATATTCGAAAATGTCGAATTATTGACCACTCTATTTTTTTTATTATTTGATAATTGGAAAAAACAAAAATTTTTATTTTATTTATGTGTTTTGCATATGTGTTAGTATCAAGATTGATCGCTTATAACTCTGAAAATATTGAATAGATTTTAATAAAAAATATAAATTGTGCACTTCTGTCAGTAAATACCTTTCAAATGGTGTATATTTATTCTAGTCGCTGGACAAACAGAGGAGAAAAGTGTTCTTAATTATTATTACTATTATAATTAATTTTATTTTACGCCGCAATATTTTTCATTGCAATTATAAAATGGTCGTGGATTCTTTATGGAGGACTAATTGAACCCTAATATGGTTTCCGGTGAAAATAATGTGTTAAAAGTAACCATAATACGTTTAAAAATTTTTCGTTAGAAATATTTTTGTGGGCGGTAACCATATTGCAAAATGTTTTTATTTGCGTGTTTATGTAATGATATTTGTAAAATGAGTTTAAAGTTATTATTCATCATTTATCTCAATGTGAATCAAACAAACATTTTAAAGACCTTTTTCGGTTTTTATTAATTTGTAAAGCATGGAATATTGATTATCAGATCTGTCTCGGAAATCAATTCCGAAAGTCATTTCGTTTTATGTTAAGCAAAATACGAAATCACTTCCACTTGCGATAGGAATTGATTTCTGTGACGGCCTCCATATAGAGATTTGCGGAAAAAAAGATACGGAAGAAATCCTTGCAGAGATTAGAAAATATAAAATGCAAAAATTATTTTTATTATTATTATTCTAGGCATATGTAGGTGTTTTTGGTCAGTTGGCTTGATAGGTTGCTTCTATGTTTATTTATCTTTAGCGCCGCAAATGACATTACATTAAAGTCTAGTATGTAAATCGAACAGTATTTGGAAACTAAAAAGTTCAAATATTAAATCAGTTTATGAAACGAGCGTTCGGTACTCTAACTGCCGTGTTCTTACAAAATTAAAATAGATTTGAAATGTATTTTAAGAAAAATTTGTATGAACATTTTGCCTTATAACACATGTTTTATTCTTTATGAATACGGCAGTTAATAGCGATTTTAAACAAGCCGTGAACAAACATTCTTGAACAAAAATTTAGGCTCTTGTTGTGTAGAACGCAATCGAATGCCAACAAATTCATTAAAAGCCAAAACAAAGTCAAAAATATTTTGTAACTTTGTTGTTGTTTTCAACAAAAACTTGTATTCAATTTTTAAATTCTGAACGCTGCAATTTTAAAACGCAATACGACTTTCTGTAGGAAGCAACAACAAAATTATGAAATATTTTTGATTTTAATTGTGCTTTCAATGTAATTTTTGGGTTTGGCGTAGAGTTGAACACAGTTAGGTCCTAATTACACTAGACAACTCAAAATGTTCACAAAACATCTACATGAGTAAATCTCACATTTCTATACCCTGCGCCACCAATAGTGGTGAATGCAGCTATACAAACTTTGTCATTCCGTGTGAAAGTTTTTTAATATTCATCTCAGACCCCATAAAGTATTTATAAATATTCTGGCTCCTTGAATAATTCTAAGTCGATTTAGCCATGTCCGTCTGTCTGTCCGTCTGTTAAAAACGCGCCCACTTTAAAAAAAACCAAAAGAAAAGAACAATTTTACTATCAAATTGATTCTACATAGTTGTCCTAAGCAGTTTGGAAAAGAGATCCAGCCTATATAATGCTACCCCTTGGAAAATAATTTAGTAAAACTAAAATCGTTAAAAATAATGCTACTTTAATAGACATTTGTACGTCACAGTTTTACAGAACTAGAAATCACACTGCCAAATTTCGTGAAGAACACAGTTTGAATATTAAATTCCGTTTTTATAGCGCTTAATTAATAATTTCTAGATCCAATATAGCGCACATGCCTGAAATATTTCAAGTGTCAGTGGAGGGTTTTAAAAATTCGGCACATACGAATATATCACTCCTATTTGTTTAAACAATATTTTGTTGCAGTATAAATAAGTGACTCTGACAACATTTTAGCGAAATTTGACGATTTCTTCTTTTTCTATCAAAACTTTTTGTCTTTTATTTTGCACAAAATGAAGATTATTTTTGAAGTTTTCTTTCTTAGATTAATAGATTAAACGGACTAAAGAGTAGATAAGCAATTTCCTTTGTAAACTTTGTATTATTCATGCAACGTATGCGCAATATGAATTACTTAGCTACTACGTAATAGTACTTATACGTTATGTAAGTCATATCACTATAACGGCCCATACCAGTGATGGGATTTATGGCACAATTGGGCTCTATTGCATGTTATTTCTCCCTTTCGTCCTTTGTTTGCCCTGTTTAGAGTCACATATATTTTTGTCGATTAGTTTTGCGACAAAAACGACTTTTTACACTACTTTACTTGTATTCTCGCTGAAAAACCACATTGTTAAACAATACTTTAAAAAATGGCAATATTTTTCGTTTTGTTTTCTTAATGGATGTTAAGCCGTTTATAGCATATAAAAGTAAAATAAAATTTTGTCCTTATTGCAATTATAGCATTTGCTGTACAAAATATGCAAGAAGAAAGATGATTTAATAATGAAAACGTTAAACCAAAATTATATTATTGCTTACTTGATTAATTAAAAACATTTAATTTATCGTAAACTTCATCAATTCCGTATTTAAAGCAAATATGTACATCTACTAAATAACAAAAAAAATATCCAAATATTAATAAGTACATATGAAATACAAGTTTACAACTCGTTATATGCAAGTATGTGTATGTGATTTAATGAAATGTAAATGCATTTTATAAAATGGGTAGGGAGTGAAATGGCTAAAAACGCGAAAACTCGGTAACATTATATCTCCAAAACTAAAAGAGATACAAAAAAAATGTAATACTTATCGATGTTCTTTAGAAAAATATGCAGACAGGTGTCTGGTACTTTTTTGAAATTCGGCCCTATTAGGGAGTAAACGGGTAATACCTGAGATACCCCATCAAATAAACCAATAAACATAGGAACAAAGTTTAAATCACATTCGAAACTTTAAAAAAAAATATGAATTCTTATTTGGTACTTTTCCGAAATTCGAATATTTAAGGGCTGAAAATCGTAACTATTTTTGATACATTTTTTACAAAACATTTTTCTCCATTCATTGACATATTCGCTATACATAATGGGCTGCCACTACAATACTGAAATTTTTGATACTTTAACGGTGGAAAAAAATAGTACCAAAAGGGGGAAATACGTAAAATTTTATGTTTTCCTGGCAATTTTTTTAATTACCGTAAATGTTGGACCTTAAAACTTCAAATTGAACATGCGATACCCTGAGTGGATAAGAATCTTTGACGGAACTTTTTGGTACTTTTTTGTTCTTTAACTGTTAGTCCGTTAGTATTGGACCTAGAAACATTAAATTCAAGATGCAATGTCCTGGGTAGTTGAGACTATAAGAGGAAACTTTAAGGTAATGTTTCATTCGAGACTTATCAAGACATACGAATACGAATTTGGTACTTTTTGCGAAATTCGAACATTTAAAGGGGTAAAAATCTTACCTATTTTTGGTACTTTTTTTACAAAACATTATTTTCCATTCGTTGACATATTCGTACTACATTATGGGCTGCCACTACAATACTGAAATTTTTGATACTTTACTGGGGGAAAAATAGTACCCAAAAAAGTAAATACGGGTATTTTTTTTAATAAACTTTGGCATAAAAATATGTCCAAGCTAACGAAGTATCGGGTAAAATGATAACAAGTGAAAAATAAATGCACAGTTAAAACTTATTGCCTGTTTTTCAAAATAAAATAAAAATGATCGTTTGGGAATTTATATTGAAAACAAAATTAAATTTGAGCATTTTAATTGTTGTTTCAATATAAATTTTTGTTTTAGTTTGAAAACAGGCAGTTAAACCCGATATTTTTCTTACTTTGAGTGTCAAAACCATTTTTACCTTAAAAATTTAAACTTAATTTCAAACTTTAATTTTTATAATAAAGAAATTTGGCCCATTATCAGTCAATTTGTCCCGTTTTAATAACAATTTCGGCACAAAGTGAAAATTTTACAATCCCATTAATTGCAATATAATTGTTAAATTTTTCATTTTATACAATTATATCGCCAATGTGTATAAGATATTCGAAAGTGGCACAATATATTTACAACAATCAATCAATTACATGAATACCGGTCTTTAGGTATAAATAATTTTTTTTTGTGCCACGGCCACTTCTCTACTGCCGCCTGCATTTTGTCGGATGTTGTGTTATGATAACTAAGATGCTTTCATCTTATTTGGAAACGGTGGCCCTTGCCATTCTCCAGATATATAAGAATTCTATATAATCCTTGTACGGAAGGTCCTACGTAGTGATAACCCAGCTATGTTTACCAAAATTGGACAATTTGTCTCTTCCCGTTCATTAGATATAAATAGATCTATTTTTATGCCACGCCCACTTCTACACTGCCGCCCACATTTTATTATTACACATTTTATTATTACACATTTTATTATTACATTACAAGCGTACCTAATATGAAAACAGCTGTAGGTAGCCGTACTTCAGATAAACAGAAATCTTAAAAGTCTTTGTATGGGAAGTGCCAGGCCCATTTCTCTAATCTGGTCGTTCTCCAGATATAAAGAAATCTGAAATCTCTGTATGAGAACTGTTATGCCACTTCTCCAAAGCCGAACACATTGTGTCGAATGTTTGGATTGATAATGAAGATGCTTGTACACCTCTTGCAGTTCTCCGGCTAAACATAAGAAATGGAAAAAAACAACAACAATGGACTTATGGGTAAAATAAAAGGAAGTCGTGGTTTTTTGCTCATATCTCAGCCATTGGTAAACCGATTAGGCTGATCTTCAAAAGCAATCAATTCTGGACAATATGTGACATAAATATCCAAACACCTGCTTCTCATCATACCTGGGGTCTTCGAAAAACCTATTTCAACGGACAGACGGACATCGTAATTTGAACTTTTCTTCTCATAAGGATCTAAAAAAAATATTTAGCTTACAGGGTCTAGGACCAATATTGTAGAAATTACAAAAGGAATAACATTATTTTTTGATATATATTCTTTTTTTATTAGGGCTGTGGAGTCGTCAAAAAAAACTGATAACTCCGACTCCATCCGATGAAATTTTTAAAGGACGACTCCGACTCCAGCTCCGACTTCTTCGATTCCCAGTGTATATGAAACTGGTCCTTATTTGACTTTAAACTCTTTTCTTTTTAATGAAGTATCTTTTTATTTGACTTTAAACACTTTTTCTTTTTAATGAAGTACCTTTTAAATGGTAAAAATGAGCTTTAATATAGTTATTTACATATGAGAAGGTGAGATGCAAAACTCTTTCGTTACACTTTATTCGAATTTTGGGAAAATGCAAAAAATACAGCGCCCAATTAAATGGACCAAATTAGTTGAATATATTTGGATTCTGAATTGTTATGATTTTTTTTTTATTAATAACTCAACAGTTGAAAAATTTAAACGAACTGAAATATAGAAAAAAATAGATTTCATTTTAGAACTAAAGAGTTTTGCTACGAAGTTTCGAAAGAAAGAAACGATTTTGCTACAATCCATATGGGATCGAACTAGTTTTGCAATACACTATAGACCACCTGGAAAATGATTCATTGAGCTTAAGTATATTTTGAAAGTTATATTTATGTATTAAAGTTACGCAAACAGTGCTGAAAAATGTAACAATAGTTCTGTAGGGGAGGGATAAACTACACCAATTCACATCTTTTTTAAAATACGTTTTTTACACTGTTGGCATCAGAATTTTTCCTCTATGGATGTGTAAATTCCCATAAGTCTTATCTAATTTAGTTTTCGAGATAGAAAAGTTGAAAACAACACCAACTCCAACTTGCTTGGACGTAAATTGCATCAAATTTATTTAGTGTGTTTTACCACTGCATTTGTAGACAATTTTTATTTAACCATGCAGATGCGCTTTCAGTTTTTACTTGAATAATTTGTATAACACATTTCGAAGAGGAAATGAAGGTAAAAGAAATTGTTCTAAGCCTTGTATTATTTTTGGGAAATAGCAGACCTTTTGTTGTTGGACTTAGTACTGTTTGTCTCAAGGGATTGTACAGTATAAATACCATCATGTTACCTTCCATGAACGTCAAGTTCAATTTAATAAGTAAAGGTGTGTTATACCTTATACACATGACGTAATTTAAATATGGATATCATCGACATAAAAAAACGTATTAGAGTCAAATAAAATATTCGAACAAAGGCAAATTTTTAATACAGAAATAGAAGTATTTGTGATTTTCAAGATGTTTTTGCGGTCTGCTCTTAAGTTTTCAAAGTGTGGCTGGGTGTAGTTTATCTCCCACCTGGTGAGTTAAAAAAATACGAATTTTTAAACAAAAAAATTTAATCCTTTTTCTTTAGTGTACTTGCCATAGTTTTTTTCGACCCATAGTTACAAAAACATTTTTCAATATAAGATTTATAAAAACCAAATATATCCAAAAGCGAACTTGTTTACAAATATGCATTTTTAAATTCGCTAATTCGACTCTATTATTTCAACATTTCTAAAGCATAATATCTTAAATTTTTTTTATTTTGAGAAATATTAGAAAAATTTTTATGCCGAAAAATTTTGGAGTCGGAGTCGCGAGTTTTTGTGGGTACTAAGACTCCGCCTCTGGTATAAAATCCTCAACTCCGACTTCACAGCCCTGATTTTGTCTATCGGCCAGGGCTTGAAAAGCAGCGAAACTTCTAATAGCTTTTAAATAATAACGAAGTAGTAAGCGTTTGCTGGCTGCCTAAGCACAAATAATGTTAAGGGAATATTAGTGCTAAAAATTACCAATGACATTTCATAAAATTCCGAGACATAGACAAATAGCTCGCTATTTTTCTCCCGAAATAAAGAAGCAAAGAGCATTTAGACAATATATGAACATTTTCAGATTTTTGCAAAGAATTTTCAAAAATTTGCGAAATCTTTAGCAAATAACTGTTACCTACATATGAATAAAAAAAAGTATATCGTTACTTTAAGCGCAAAAGGCCCTAACTAGCAAAAAATAAAAAAATAAAAAAATAAAATTTTTCTTTGATTCTACAAAATATTTTGGAATATTTCGACCAAACTTACGATTTAATTAGCAAAAAACAAAAGACCCAAAGGATTATAAGGTAATCGCTACAAGGCCTAACTAACAGTTTGCATAATATGCAACATGGCCAATTTTCAAAAAAACTCGTAGGTTTTACAAGAAAAACAAATTATAAGCAAATTAGAAATTGATAAATTGCTTTAAATAGTTTTTGCTTCTCCTCTAAAATTTTTAAAATGTTAGATACGGCCTTTTGCGTTTTAGGTGATGATATTCTTTATTCAGGTTAATGGTTTTGTATTTTTTTTATGTCGTAAAAAAATTTATATTTAAACTAGCATTTAACCCGCTACTTCGTAAGCGTCTCCTATTCTTTCGTGGACATATTTTTATGCAAAAGTTTATTAAAAAAATACTAGTTATTGAAGCAAAAAGCTAAAGAAAAATATCAAATTTCCCGTATTTCCATTTTTGGGTACTATTTTTTCTCCCATTAAAGTATCAAAAATTTCAGTATTACAGTAGCAGCCCATAGTTTAGTACGAATATGTCAATGAATGGAGAAAAATGTTTTGTAAAAAAAAAATAACAAAAACAATTACGGGTTTTACCCCTTAAATGTTCGAATTTCGAAAAAAGTACCAAATATGTATTCGTTTTTTTTTTCGTTAAAGTTTCGAATGTGGTATAAACTTTATTTCTAGGTTTATTGGTTCAAAAGATAGATGGGGTGCAAAAAAGTACCAAAATTTAGGTTTTCACCGTTTTCAAAAAAGTACCAGCCACCTGTCCGCTTATTTTTCTAAAGAACAACGATGAGTACTACAGTTTTTTGGATCTCTTTTCGTTTTGGAGATATAAGGTTACCGAACTTTCGCGTTTTTACCCTGTTTTACCCACTAAACATTTGAATTTCCAAAAATCCCGTCTTTGTGGATCGACTTGTGGAGTGACCAATCTCTGGTCCACATTTCAAGTGTTTAGCTTGAGGCGTTAAGGCTGTGCGATAATGAATCAGTCAGTAACGTTACAATTTAATTTGTATTGATAAAAAGTCCAAGAATTTTTGAGATTTGGAGAAATTTTTAAAAATTCCTGGAAGATGATCTAACAAACAGAAAATTATCATTAAAATATAAAAATAATTAAAATGTTCATAAAAAAATAACTGCATGGTAGAATTCGTGGAATTGTTTGCTTTCAGCGAAAATATTCAAGTTCATAAACTGAAAAAGGATAATTTTTTTTTATATGAAAAGTATTTTTATATCTTGTCACTATGTTTGTTGAGTATTTAAAAAATTAATAGTTTAAATTCAATCGGAAGTTTTAAATATTTTTTTTTATATTTTAAACTGTAATTTTTATTTTTAATTTGAATTTAATTTAAAATAATTTTAGTTTTATATTTTTAAATTATTACAGAATTCTAAAATTATATTAATGCAATTAGGTTTTCACAAATTTTAATTTTTACAATAAATTAAATACTTATAATATTTAGTTAAACTCACTTTTCAATATTTATTTCAAATGTATAATTTCTTTATTTTTTAATTTCCTCACTTTAAACGATTGATTGAATATTTATAACAAACGATTTATATCTTTAAAATTATTTAGCAAGTTGTTTAAACCGTTAAATTGTTTTGCGGTAGTTCTAAATTTCTCGCACATCCGTATAATTTTTCGTTACCGTTATTAAAGCATTAGCTAGCTAGTAAGTTGGATGTTACCGTTAGCGACACTTGTTGAACAATGCGTTGTCGGTCGTTAAATGCGAAGACTTTTATAAACCAAAAAAAAAAAAAACAAAAAAATGCTTCTACGCTCAAGCAACATTGATGTTGTTGCAATTCACTAATACATGGGAAGAAAACAGCGCGCTGTTAAACGATTTTGTGTAACTGTACGAATTCACTGTTGTATGCGTGTAAACGTAATACGACCAACAACTCCAACAAGTGCCCAATAGAAAAAAACGAACGAGTTCAGTCAAATCGTAACTTTAAACAAATGCCACCCGAGTGTGTTATAACAGGAATACCAACAACAAATACCATAAAAAAAATTTCGTCAGCATCAACTACTTCTTCGTTCTACCATTGAAGGACAAAAGCTTTTTACAATAAAAGTTTTCATCCGTAGTAAAGCTCTTGCTGTTGTATATGTGTTAGTTATTAGATGAATGAATTTTTCACGCAAAATTTTTTATCAATGAATTTCGCATTTATAACATCCCTCACTTCCCGTACTTGGTACTAGTTTATATTTCTTCTTACACATTTCGATTGTTATTTTTCAAGTGTATTGTTGCTAAAATTACAGAAATATTTTTGATGATTTTATACAGAAAGCTGCAAAAATTAACGATTGTAATAATTGATTATATTCCTAGTAGTTAGAAGGAATAACACAACAACAACTTTTACGTTAGCCACCCTAGAGGGAAGCGAACTGATACCAAAGTAGTCCCGTGATAGGTCTTTGGTTGTAGAGACTTGTTCTTGTTCTAACACTTTATATGAATAAGACCTATCACTTTTACATGGGCTTGTCATTGGAGGGGGTCAATTGACACCATTTGACTAGTCACAGATCTATTTTCAATGAACGTCCTTAGTTTCAGTTACTAAAATGTAGTATTATTTCACTAAAACAAGTCCTAGAATTAAATTCAAGAACCAAATTTTAGAAAGTATCAAAATATGTGCCACAGCTCCGTTGAAGACAGTACTGTTATTAATTATTTTTTCTACCTTTTGGTTCTTCATAAACCAGTTAAGGGATTTGTTCATCTTTCACTGGTCATGAGTCCTTTCTTTTTGTACTTGTTCTATTTTCACAATTCCCAAGACCAGTCTGTTGGACCAATTGTTCCCATGTTCTGTAACTGTGTCTGTATCTCATGTCGAAATATATCAAAAGAGATTACGTTATAAACGTCATGACATTGCACCCGAAGCCGATGTGACATTGCAGACAGACATTGAGAACGAATTTAGTGAAATTTAAAATTTTTCAACGACGGCGGCGAAAATACAAGCGGCGGCTATATCAAATAATGTAAAGTGCGACTTAAATACTTGTTGTTTGCAAACGACTTTGAAAAATTCGTATATTTTATGAAAAAGTAAAAAGCAAAATAATTAAACAATGAAAAAATGTGCCAAGAACAAAATGTTTTTATTGTTATTCCTTCCCATTGATTTCGTTCCATCAACTTTGTCATATGTTTGTTAACTGTGTCGGTGTTTGTTTATTGCACATTTGTATTAAATATATTTTTTTTAAGATGTCTTTTCTGGTGATATTTCGAACTGCTTGAAAAGACAATGGTGTATAAAGATCCCTAAAATGATAAGTTGCAAAGGTTCTTCAACGTCACGACTTATTCATTTCCTTTAACAAGTGTTTTCCTAATGGTCGAAGTTCGGCCATTTATTTTTTTTTAATATGAAGAAAATATAGTAAATATAAGTATTTATATATGAATTTACATGTTTCGAGCATTCATTTTTTCCCCGTCTAAGTGGATAGATTTGGCGACGGACCAACCTCCGGTTCATATTTTATGTTCCACGTGAGTGGTTGACAAACAAAGAGATATCGTCTAACCTGGTTTGCCTGTGCCGATTTATATATAAGATTTTTATAATCGAAATATTCGAAACCCGGTTTTTGAAAATGTCGAATAATCGAGCACCCTATTTTTTATTATTTGATAATTGGAAAAAACAAAAATTTTTATTTTATTTATGTGTTTGGCATATGGGTTAGTATCAAGTTTGAACGCTTATAACTCTGAAAATATTGAAAAGATTTTAATAAAATATATATTGTGCACTTTTGCCAGTAAATACCTTTCAAATGGTGTATTTTTTATTCTAGTCGCTGGGCAAACAGAGGATAAAAGTATTCTTAACTGTTTTGCCTTAGCCGATTTATATACATATGTATAGAAGATTAGTCGACAAGCTTGATATAAACATGCGCCAAGTAAAACTTGAGTCTGTTCCAAGTAGTTCTCAAGAGACTGCAAATAATACTTCAGTAAAATATTCTGCCAAAAATGAATCATTTCGTGAAATATTAGCCAGTTGTGTGGCCGAGGACAGAATTCCCATTAAGGCATTTAAAACTCTTGAGTAGTTCAAGCATATCTTCATGCTTAAAAGTACAACATACCGGCGGAATGAACGATATGGGAAAAATTGAAGGAATCAAACAATGTTAACGATGGTTTTAAATTGTTGTCGACCAATGCACAGATATTTCGTACAGAAGACATGTTCATATTATTAAACGTTTCAATTTCCTGTGCCCATATTCTGTAACTCTCGCGTCGAGAAACTTTTCGATTGAAATGTGTGAAATGAAACAAAAATTTCATATATTCACTCACGTAAGGAATTTACTCGCCAATTTACAGAAAAAGTGTGTCTGTAACATTTTGGTGAGAAAAGTGCCCGCTTTGAACTGTCAAATGAACTCATGAATAAAAATGGGGCGAGAAAAAAATGTCAACACTAAAAAAACAATTAAAAATAGAAAATGCAAATTTTAATAATAATAACGATACATATTTTCTTTTTGGCACATTTTTTCATTGTTTACTTATTTTGCCTTTAACCTTTTTTTATAAAATATACGAATGTTTTCAAAGCTCGTTGGCAAACAACAAACATTTAAGTCGAACTCTACATTATATGGTAAAGCCGCCGCTTGTATGTTCGCCGCCGTCGTTGAAACATTTTCAATTTTACTAAATTTTGGTCGCCGTCAACAATATGTGTTACTGACGTTCTCAATGTCTGCAATGTCACAACGGCTTCGGGTGCAATGTTTTTATATTTATAACGTAACGACGTAATCTCTTTTGATAGTTTTCGACATGAGTTACAGACGCAGTTTTTTTTTCATTTTTCGAGAAATTATGGAATATTTTGTTTCACATCTTTTCGATGCAAGAAGTTTTTTACTGAAGTTACAGAACATGGGAACTGGCTAAGAGGTTTTGTTTGCAACTTTTCAAAAATATGGTTGAAGTATCCTGATTCATATCGACATGCTCAACCACCAACAAATTAAAACTCATTTAAAAAAATTTGGAAGAATATCTCAAATAATAAATTTATTAAATTCCTATAGTTTTTTAAAACCAAAGTTTTTTAATTATTCTAGAGCTGAACACAGCTAATTACACAAATTTGGGATAAGAAATGTTAAAACTAAGTACTTTCGCTTTATCGGAAATAAAGCAGGAATTTATGCTTGGATTTTCATGAAATCAAATTTTTTTTACCTCTAATACAAGCAGCTTTGAGCTTAAATACTAAACTGGTAAGTATTTGTTGATTTAATTTTTTGAATTTAAAAATTTTTAAAAAAAAACCAAAAAAAAATATTTTTCTTGCCACTTCGGCCTCAATTACTCCAAAAATAATGACTAAATTCAAAAATGATATTAGAGAAACTTAAATCTGGCGTAATTTAAAATGTTTTGACGGATTGCATAACAAATTCGGTTGCGTCGTTCCATAGTTACGATAAGATGTAAGGAGCAGCCTTTTCGAAAATCTAAATTTTTAGAAAAACATTTTTAAAAAACCTTACCATAGATTCTTAAATAATGATGATTTTTGCAGTTAGGTGACTATAGCGGATCAAAAAAATATATATAGTGGTAATTCAAGGAAAAAAAAAACTTCCCATTTAGTGTCATCACAGAATTGTGTAGAGTGTTTTCTGGCATCAAAACACATATTAGACCAATTTTAAATATGGTAGTGAAATTTGTTAAAGTGTTTGTTATAAATTTTAAAGCGCTTTTCAAAAGCCTGCTTTATATAGGATCCATGGTTAATTCTGGTCCAATAATGACAAAACTGCACGGTGTTATTTTAGGCCATACAAAGCTAGATTTTACCACAATATCTATCTTTGATACGGGTTGAGGCGTACTTTAAAGATTTCTGGGAGTGGACTTTATACGGAGCCTACGGTAAATGAGTAACTCATCTTCGCAAAATTTCTAACAGACCAAATTTTACTACTATATTTACCATTATTTTGTATAGTTTTTAACGTATTAAAGTGTTTTCCGAGTGTGGGCCTTATATGGGAAGAACGGTAAATTATGGACCGATCATGATGAAATTTGATAATGTGATTTCTAGTCCTAAAAAACTGTTACTTGCCAAAAAGCGTTTTCATCACGGATTTAGACGTAATAAACTGTTTTTCGTAAATTATGCACCGATCTTCACGAAATTTGATGGAATGATTTCTAGTCTTATAAAGATTTGACTCTAAATTTTTATACAAAAGCATTATTTGTTACGGATTTAGGCGTACTTAAATGTTTTCCGAAAGTAGGCTTCATATGGGGCATACAGTGGTGCCAAAATTTGGTGACGAAAAATGTCTAAATCTACTTTAAAAAAATGGCTAAAAAATTGGCAAAGATGGCTTAAAAAAATTTTTTAAATAACAATACATTAAAATTCATTAACAAAACAGAAATAATTCATAAAACTATTTTTACAATGAAATTGTAATTTGAGATCGATTTGATACATAAGAATAAACGTAAATTAAATATTTTAGCATTTAAAAAATTTAATCGTCGATAAATTCGATGTCGTTATTGTTCATCTCATAGGAGTAACTCGTGCCTATTAGTTGTAAATATTTTAAAGGTAAAACATAATCATAACAACATTAACCCAACCTTTTGAAACAAGTAAGGAAGCATAGTCGATCAAACCCTACACCACTTAAAACCTGTGTACGAAATTTGATCAAATTATCTCCAAAACTGCGATCTGTAATTTACTCAGAAAGTGATTCTGAGGTATACCCCAATATTGTAAATCAGCACAAATGCAAAGCACCCTCTCCACTGTTGTGGTATGGGTATGACTATTTTAATGTTATGGAAAAAATATTTTCCTAAGTGATAAAAATCGAATAAACGGTTGCTAAATGTAACCTTTTTCTCAAATTTATTTAATCGATGTTTACTTGGCTAAATACACTCATTAGAATACTGTTTCTTTATTTTAATAGATGCTTCATCATCATCGTTTATAGCGATTTTCAACATTTGTAAAAGATGAATTTAAATTAAATGCGTTATAATTGTTAGAAATGTTTTTTTTCACTTTTAAAAATTTTTATGAGAAAAAAAGAATTATTATTTTAAAAGAAAAAAGGCAAAAAAATCTTTTGGCTAAATAAGTTAAAAAATGGCTAATGGCTAAACCCATTTTTTAATGGCTAAACAAGGTCAAAAATTGCTAATAAAATTAATCTCGTCACTTAATGTCTAAATTGGCAGCACTGGGCCGATCGTCACGACATTAAGGTAAATGATTTCTAGTCATATAGAGTGTATTTGCAATATGTTACCATTTATATTAGTTTTTGTAACAAAATTATACATTTTTTAGAGTGGTGGTTCCCAGCGTTATAAAGACTGCAGTCAAAGTAGAAAAACTGCCATTTCTTCCACTTCTTCATTTGTCATTATTAAAAAAAAGAAAAAAAACTGTTGCTTTTACTTCTGAATCATTAAATGTAAACATTCGCTGGCAAACCAACTCAAAAGTTGTACACAAATTGTCGTTTTTTGTTCGACAGGTTTTGGTTTCGACTGCGGGTTTTTAAGCCCTAGTGGTTCCACATTTGATGAATCCAAATGTGAAACCACTCTTATCCTACTGAACCGATGTTAATGCGATGTTTCAATCCCATACTGTCCTTTTCTTTTGAGCTGTTCGAAGGTGAGCGTGTTTTCAACAACTGGACAGACAGGCGGGCAAGGCTTAATCGAATTAGATTTTCTCAGGGACCCAAAAGATATCTGTGGCAATATGGAAAAAGTGCTAAAGAGCTATTATAACAACTTGGTGTTGAATTCGAGATGGTTGCAGCAACTACTCTATATTTATTGTAACAATTTATTGTTGTCGTACAAAAAAAAATTGTAATTTTTATTTAATTTCAACAAAATTATAACTAATGTAAACATTAAAATGTTTATCGCAATTATAAATTTGAGTATTGTTGACTGACAAATAATTATTTTTCTAACAACTAAATAATGATAACTTAGAAAACATATCAAAATTCTTACAACCATAACATGATACGATTCTATACGTGTAGTCATAGAAGCAAACAAATATCTTTACTCTAACAATATTATGTTAGCGCCATTTGTAAAAATTATTTTAAATAAGTTGTGCCTTTTGTTTTAAATATGCCATCGAATTATTTGTTAGGGAGCGATTAAACAATTTAAAGAAAAACTCCCATAAAAAATAAGTTTAAAGATATTAATTAAAAAATAAGGATATTAGCGGAGTTCAGTATTAGTCTTGCAATAGTGCAAATGCAAAATATCATAGCTCCTTTGTAAAATCCAACAACAAAACACACAGAAATATCGTTAGATTTCATAAAAGTGTTACGATATTTTGTATTTGCTCTTTTGCAAGCCTAATTTTGAACTCCGCTATTGTATTTACATTAAGAAAAATTGTAAAATGCTACAAAATAAAAAAAAATTTTATTTGTTTTTTTTCGTTGTGAAAATTATCATAATATGATTACTTCTTAATTTATTATAACTAACATGAAAATAATATGATTGCTTCTTAATTCATTAGGATTAACATGATAAGAATATGACTAAAGAAAAAATATTATGATGTACTACTACGAATATATTTGGACATAATTTGATTCACTAATAATCGTAATATGGTGACTACAATCATGAATCTTATCATAACATGTTGCTCCTAGAATATGTTTACCACAATCATGTTTTTTCTTTGCGTGTAAGCAAATTTAGTTAGCATTAACGATATTATAAAAAAATAATATGGTTCCTTTTGACCAGATTATGCAAAATGTTGACTATAGTGTATTTAATTTTGACCATATTATGGTTAATATTTTGACAAACTATGGTTAATTTTAAGATGCAAACAAGCAAATATTTACATTATTAAAATCCAACCATATCAAAACGATTATCAAAAAAAAAAATTATTTTTGTTCATTGTTCAATTTAATTTTTTGGGCAGCTTTCATTTTGCAAAGCTCTAAAGGTACATTTAAAAAAAGCGCGCACGCTACGCAATAAGACATACAGAGAAGCATTAAAGTAGGTGAACGAACTCTTTACAAGTTTTTTTAAAAAATAACATTTCAAGTGCCACTACACGTAGAAAAAAAAAATGGTTGGAGGTAACCATATTCTAAGAGCAACATACTATGGTTGGTTTTTAACAATGTTTATGTTTGCCGGCTACAATATTATTTTTAAATATGACCATAGTATGCTTAAAATCAACAAAATTTTTCCCTAAATCAACCATAATATGGTAAAAATTAACCATATTTTAGTCAATTTTAACCATAATAATGGTCAAAACTAAACATATTATGTTCAAAATGAACCAAAATATGATCTTAATTTCCCAGAATATTGAGAAAAGTAACCATATTATGGTCAGGATTAACAATAATATGGTGAATGCTAATCATATTATGGTTAATCAATTTATTGAATTTGTTTGTTAAGTGTCAAATTATAATTTTATTTAATTTTATATTCTTCTTCTAGGTGTTACGTTCCACTTTTATAAAAAAATCCCCTTTGGTTCATATTCCAGCCTGTGACGATATTCATAGTACCATTTTTTCTGTTCTACTAGTTTTTTCTACGTAAATTTATGTGTTTTAATCAATAATTTAAATAAAATGAATGAGAATTTTAAGTAAACCAAGTAAAATGCAAACGACCAGAATATTGTTGCTTTTTAAACACATTATTTTAAATTTAAAATTAATCATACAATGTTTTAAAATATTATATTTTCGAACATATTATTGTTATTAAATATTAAACATAATATGTTTGGAGGCAACCATAATATGCTTATAGCTTTTGGATAGATGAATCTAACCATAATATGGTTAGCGCGATAAATATATGGTTAAGGTACCCATAATATGTTTAAGTGTGTGGTTGTAGTTTTATTTTATTTAAACATCATATTGTTAAAATCAACCATATTTGAAGTTTCAAGGGATGTAAACACTTTATTGTTAAATAGAAACAAAATATTATCAATCGTAAAAAAAGTTTTTTTAAAAACAACAAAAGTTTGTTTGTTGCCATTGCAGGGACCATAATTTGTTTTTTTTTAACCATTCTTTAACCATGTTTTTTCTCTACGTGTAGGGATGCAACATCTTTCGGAAAAACATCGATTTTTCAACGATAAGCATCGATGCATGCATTCGCTCTGTTGCTTAAGCCAACTTCCTTCACAGTTGTTCACACAGTCTCCAAAGTTGTTTTAACATTTCTTTAGTTTATAGAACCCATAAAAATCGAAAAAAACATTTTTTTTGGGACACACTATTAAACATTTTACAAAAAAATGTAATAAAAATTTTATCCATCTTTAAAAATTATTATTTTCCTGAATTCCTTTTCTAATAATAAAATTCGTTAGAATCAAATGGCTTAACAATCGAATAATGAAAAATGCATATTAGTGTGATATTAAATTATGCCCTTACAGGACTCAATTGTAAACTTTTCTTAACGCCTTTAAAAAGTTCATAGATTTTTGCGATATTAAGTGTGAAAGAAAGCATTAAGTCTTAGAATTTTAGTAAAAAAAAAATAAAATAAACCAATTAAGTATCTTGTTGCTATTTTTGTATTGTGGCAGCGACAAAGAAATAAAAAAGATACTTAACTTCTTTTCATCATACAAATTTCTAAACATGTCGTTGCTACAACAAAAAGTCAACTTTGCTCCTTTTGCGCTCTTAAATTTGTGCTGTTCTTTGTTAAAGGCATTGATGGATGCAACATAAAAATTATAAGACCTTTAATTTCTTTCCTCTTCATATTTTTATGATTGTGACTTTATACTTTTGTTTTATGCGTGTGTGTTTTAATGCTAAGAGATGGAAGTGATGATTTTGTTGTTGCCCAGCAAGCAATTATTGGAAGAATTTGACAAATACATAATTAGGAAAAAAATATATCCAGTATATCGTAAGCATATGATATCATACTAGAGTTTCTACGCGGGAAAGAATTCCCGGGAATCCCGGGACATATTTTTTTAAATTAATCCCGGGAAAATTTTTTTCGGGAATTTTCGGGAATTTCAAATTAAATTTATTGAAATTTTAATTTGTTAGCATTTTTAACGAGCAATAAAAATATATTCTTTACTAAAATTACTAAAAACTACCTAGAAATCGAACTATTTTTCCTACGCCAATAAATCTGCGGTCTTTTTAATTTCTGATGAAATTTCTAACTGCCTGTTTTTAGAAAACGTAAACAATAAAAAACGAAAATTTGTTTTTATTTTCAATATACATAATTTCTCACTCACTCCCTTGTCTACGTTTTATAAAAACAGGCAGTAAAAAGCTTCTTGGAAGTAGAAAATGAAATCTACACGATACACCATCACCAACATCAGAACCATCTAAAAAAAAAATGTAAAGAAAATACAAAAGCCTGAAAAAATCTTAAAGAAAGAATTTGACGTCTATAAAGTCAAGCGCAGGCCTGGGCAGTATTTGAAATACGAATTTAATATACAAATACGTTTTTTGTATTTTAAATACATGTCCAGCAAGTATTGAATTTTTAACGGTTTGCCTGTAGACCTGAACAGGAGAAAAAGGTAAAAAATCGAATTTTTAAAGTTTTTTGCGATTTTGATCTTGAAGATGAAGTTTTTTTGATTTTATATGTTCAGAAGTTTTGTACTTTGGCGAGGGCTACAACTTTGTTTCACAGGGTAAATCAAAATTCCGAACGGTTTGCAAAAGCCTGAGAAAATGACCACTTTTTTGCAAAAATGACTACTAGGCCCAAAATCTTTGGGGGCCCATAAAAAAGTGCATGACTTTTGGCAAAACTGGGAGAAACGGGTCTTTTGTTTTGGTCCTTAATCACGTAGTTTTGTCCGTTTTTATTATTTTTCCATGACTTAAAAAATTACACACAGTGTAATTAACTAAATTCTCTGTGGCATTTTGACAAAACATCTTAAGTCGAATTTGAAAAGTCAATAAAAAATTAATTAAAAATTTAAATTTTCATTTAAAATACATTTTTGTGAACGTTTTTAAGATTTTGTATTATAAACGAAATTTTCCTTTAAATTTGGTTTATTTTATTATTAAATAAAAATGATTGCTTCACCGAGCTTTTTTCAAAAAATTTTTTGGTATACTATCTCGACTTAAGATGTTTTGTTAAAAATGCCACAGATATGTTTTATTATTATTTCATTTTTTATTAAAACACACTTTTTTATTTCGAAAATTCACTAACTCAAAAAAAAACAAGTAAGAAAGTATAGTCGGTCAAGCCTGACCATATGATACCCTACACCACAGTATTTAAGAACGCATCATGCATATGTGTCCATATAAATATGGTTCTATCTATGTTTTAAATTTCATTAAAATCGGTTTGAGAGGCAGAAATTGCCCCTATCTCCCCTCGTGGTCCCATTTTATTAAAAATACATACCTTTTGTGTCCATATAGATATGGTTCTATCTATATTTTACATTTTATTAAAATCGGTTTGATTGTTTCTGAGAGGAAGACATTTCCCTCTATCTTCCCTCGTGGTCCTACGATTTGGCCCATTTTCAATAGGCTTGGTCCTTGTGCCAAGAAGAACCTATGTCCCAAATTTTATTAAATTATCTCTAAAATTGCAACCTGTACTTTGCGCACAAGGTTACATGGACAGGCAGCCAGCCTGCCAGCCAGCCGCACGGACATCGTTATTTCGACTCAGAAAATGATTCTGAGTCGATCGGTATACTTGAAGGTGGGACCAATATTTTAAGGCGTTACACACATCAGCACAAATGCATAATACCTTCTCCACTATTGTGGTGTGGGTATAAAAAGGAACCGAATAAAATAATAATAAAAAAAAATATAAATTTTCATATTATTCGAATGTGTATTCTAAGTCAAATTGCAAACCTCAAAAGCTTTTATACTTTAAGCGGCCCATACACTTCCAATATTATTATCTGTGGCATTTTGACAACACATCTTAAATCAAATTCAAAAAGTTGAAAATGTTGTTTATCATACGAATTTTCATTCAAAAAATATTTTTGTTAACATTTTTAAAATTTTGTATTATAAACGAAATTTTTCTTAATTTTTGGTTTTTTATTATTTGATAAAAATTATTTTTTCTGCGAGTTTTTTTTAAAAGCTTTTTTGTTATCTTATTTGACTTAAGATGTTTTGTCAAAATACCACAGATATGATATTCGCAATATTATTTCCATTTTGTCCCATATTAGGCAATAAGTCGCACAATGGTGTCATTCATTCAATAAAAAGGTGAACACAGCCTATAGGAATGACATAAACAATGTTGCCAACACATTTCACTTTATTTTCGTTGCGCAATAAAAATCAAAAGTCTTTTGATTGTTGCCAATATATTGTGATACCTTTGAATATCACATACATATTGGCGATATAATTGTACAATACGTTAAATTGAACAATTTTATTGCAAGTGTATGAGCAGCTTTAATAGTCTTATTCCATCAATATTTTTCAGGAATTAGACTATTAAAGTATAAACATTCGAATAATATAAAAATTTATATAACAAAATGTACTCACCTTTGTTTTATTTTTAATAAAAATATGCACTTTTTTGACGCGTTTTCACGAATAGCCAGCAACATTTAAAAATGTACAAAAACTCGTTTAAAGCTCATTTGCGACACAGGATTTCAGGGTTTAATTCCCGGCTTGGCCACGATTTTTCCTTTTTTTTTTAAATACATTTTTATTGAAACTGTTAATTTTATTTTATTTTTTTTATTCAGTTTCTTTTTTAAAAAGGTAGTGAATTTTTGATTTAGAATACACATTCGAATAATATGAAAATTTATTTTAATAATAATATAATTTTTTTAACCAGCTTGACCATCTGCCAGTTTTTCAAAATGAAATAAAAATTTTCGCTTAGGAATTTGTATAGTAGTAGTAGTAGTAGTAGTAAGATTTTCTTTATTTACAATAAATTTTTGTTTACAAATTTCATTTTTATTTATAAAATAAATTCTTATTGAAAATTAGAAAATTGAAAGTAATATTCGACAATGTTTTTTTAAAACGTCTGTCGATAACCTTAAAAAATAAACTTTAAAATTATTTAACAAATTAGCTAATTATATTCTTGAATTAAAAAGTTTCGATAACGTAATGCTGACTTTAAATAATAAACCAATCTTTCCCAATCCGTTTTCTTTTCGCCATTAAGTATAGAAATCATTTCAGTGTAAAGTAAATACGGTTTTTCAAAACTAACAATTCGGAACTCCTTGAGGACTGGACAAACACCTAGGAAATGTTCAAATGTTTCCATTATACCCATGTTACAAAGCTTGCATATCTTGTTCTCAGTTGTCGCCCCGAATGTGTTGTAATTTAGTTTAATGAGACCACATCTTGCTTTAAAGACCCAAGTAATTTTTGATTGATTCATGTTGTCGATAAAATAATTTGAACCTCTTTCGAAATCTAAATCTTTATATATTCTTGAGGTTGCTGCTTTATTCTGTAACCACAGATTAAGCTGATGTTGTCTTATTCCTTTCGTTAGTTCATTACTTTGTGTGATCCATTGTTGTTTATTGGGTTGTGTACTGGACCATGGAGTATTTAGATTGTCTGCAACCTTTTGCAATTCTTTAAAGCAAAACAAATTTTTTCTCGCAAGTTTATGTGCAATTTGAAACGGTAACCTATTAGCCGGGTATTGAAACATAACTCGAAATAAGTACAGCAGATTTAGTTCCAATGTATATAAATGGTTGTTTACCGCAGCAGTTTCAAGCATCAGAGCATAATTAGGTGTAAAATCTGGCAGCATCAAAACTTTTTTCAGGAAATATCTTTGAAGTAAGTCAATCTCCTCAAAATAACCATAACCCCAAATTTGAGCTGCATATGATTGAATCGACCTGCAAACAGCTAAAAAGAGATTCCACTTTTGTCTCAATTGAATTTGTGTATTTGATATAAAGTTTTTCCAAGTACAATTAATAGCTGTTTTGGCATGTGCATTTCTACTTTCCACATGTTTGGTAAATTTCATTTTCGGTGTAAGAATTACTCCTAGGTACTTATACTCATTTGTGATTTTAATATTGTTTCCGTTGAACTGCCATTTTTCTTGCAATTTAATTCTACCACCATTTCTGAATACAACTATTTCAGATTTATTTAAGTTTACCTCTAGATTCCATAGATCGCAATATTTTTCCAGTTTAAAGATCATTTCTTGAAGAGTACCTATATCATCAGCTAGTATGACTATATCATCCGCATACATAAGTAACCGGATATTTATATCTTCGACTAGTATCCCACCACCTAGGGATTCGTGTAAATCGTTAATATAGAGTGAAAAAAGAAGTGGGGATAGTAAACATCCTTGCTTAACACCTGAATTGGTTTGAAAATACTCAGATAACTCTTCACCATTCCATACAGTGGATTTCGTATCTTTATAAATATCCTCTAATATTTTAACAAATTTGTAAGATATACCATTTGAATATAATTTATATATCAGTGATTTTCTTGCCACTTTATCGAAGGCTGCTTTAAAGTCGACAAAAAAAGCATATACCTTTTTCTTTTCGGCGAACTTTATATTAACGATACCAGCCAGATTGAATATGTTGTCAATTGTTGAATACTTTTTTCGGAAACCAGCTTGATATTCTGTTAAAATTTTTTGTATAGAAACAACAATAAAAAACTCAAACTTGTTTTTGTTTTCAATTTAAATTTCTAAACGAAAATATTTATTTTTGTTTGAAAAAAAAGGCAGCAAGGCGAATTCATACAAGGTGATCTTATTTTGAAAACGCTTACAACACTCTAAAGCATTTTAACGTTGTGTCAAAAAAAACAACAACACTGTAGTAAACAATTTAAGCAAATATTTCATTTTCTTTTTAATTTTAAATAGTTTTGCTATCAATACACAATACCCGATCAAATGTGGGCGGGAGTGGAGAAGTGGGCGTTGCACAAAATAGATTTACTTATATCGAAAGAAGGGTATTTATATAACTTTCTGTTCTTAACGCACCATTTTTTTTTTATTTTAGTTAACGTGTCTTACAATATTTATAAGAACGCTACTCCAAGTGGAGCTTCTAGCAACATTAACGCACCATAGTGAAGGGCATATAAGTTATGTCATAGCCGAATGAAGCAGTCCTGCTATAATTTTCAATGGTACATAAAACTTAGAATTTTAAATGTTGAATTTTTTTATAGAAATCGCTCAATTGTTTTTTATGATTCGGATGTACGATTACCAGCGGACGTGGTTATATTTATTCGCCTTCCAAAGCTCAGTTGAATTAAACAGAAATGTTCTTATTCATTTGAAATAATTGCTTGCTGGGTTATAAAATGTTTTTTTTTTTTGTACCTGTTAGCCGTATTGGTTTTTAATATTCTTATTTGTACAAGCTCGCCTGTATGCGTAAGAATTTATTTCCTTTTATGTGCAACAATTTTATTCACACATCCTGCTGAGTGGGTATCTATTGTTGTACTTTGTCGGTTTTTTGTTATTGTTCTTATGAGGTTTTATTCTTTTTTTGTTTTGTTGCTCAAATGGTGGGTGTGTAATGAAGCATTTCTTGAATTTTTTTGCAAAATATGTTTTTATGTATTTGTTATTAATGTTTAAAAAAACAACAAAAAACTATAAAATATTAAGTGGAAAACTGTAAAAGAGTTGGCGTTTGTGTGGAATTTTTGTTAGCTAAAAAGCCTTTTACAATATTTCACGTCATAAATAATGAAGGTATTTATTAAAACGAATAAACGGATATGGATGTGAACTTAATTTTATTAGGACATTTGCGTAAAATAAACCTGCGGTTTCGCATATACAAACATTGTTTAATCAAGTTGTTCTGAAAAGTAAATTAATGGGAAAAATGTGTGTTAAAAAAACAATAAAATAATTGATTTTTTTAATACTTTGCTGACCTGACTATCCCAAAAACTCAAAAATGTAATAATCAAGTTAATGGGAATTTTTCGAAATAAAAATTTTAAATTTTCAAAATTTTAAGCTCTTGTTTTATACATTTTAACAATAAGGTCTCAAAAAGAAGTACTTAAAGCTTTGCTCACAATCAGAGCAATAATATCGTTTATTCTTCTATCTTCTTTCTTCCCACAGTATTTCATATATTTTCCTTTCATTTTTCAAACACAACTGTTACTACAGTTTTTTTTTAAAAGTTAAGTCAAATTTGACTTCAGAAACAATTTGAATCACATGATCTTGGCGGCCAACTGATATCGCCACCACGTGAGATAACGGCCATTGAATTTGTCGCGCAAAAGATCCATTGTTTCGTTAACTGAGTGGCAAGTGGCACCTTCCTGTTGAAACCACATAAAGTCCACATCGATATCTTCCAATTCGGGCCATGAAAAATTAGTTATCATCTCACGATAGCAAACACGATTCAATGTAACTGCCTAAACGGCGTCATTTTGGAAAACATTCGGCCCAATGATAAAAATGTGCCTCATCACTGAAGATGATATTTTCGAAAATTAATCATCCACTGTTGTCATTTCTTGCCACCATTCTGACCATTGGCGACGTTTGGAACGGTCAAGAGGCTGTAGTTCTTGAGTCAATTGCACCTTGTTAGCGCGTAAATGCAAGTCTTTATGCATAATGTTCATCAACGACGAGCGTGGGAGGTGCAATTGTTGGACATGACGACGTGTTGAGGTGGACGGCTCTTCAGCCCCACTTTCGCGAACACATCTCCTACAGATTTTTTCGATTGTGCGCAAATTTGGACGATTAAATTGACCAAAAAATATCACGAAGTTCACGATATGCATTTTTATTTGAACGCTCTTTGTCATAATAAGCCTGAATTACTTTAGGGCGTTGTTCGGAAGCATATCTTTCCATCGTTCAAATTGAGTTGGTCTGAAATTAAGAAATGTCAAATGAAATGCAGAAAAAACTTGACGTTTAGGTGTGGTTCAAATTCAACATCAGCCCTTAAAGCTTAACCACCCGTTACAATAGTCCCAAAGTTTAGCAGCTGCATTAGCATTAGATATAAATAAAACATTTAAGGCTTTAGAAAATAATGACACCTATTGTTAATCTATAATTCTTGACCATCGATAAAATGCTTTGATATTTCAAAGACAATTGACTTTAATCGCAACGAAAAAATGTCTAATTGAGCTTCTTAACATCTCTCTGCATTTCGAAAGTGTAGAAAACACGGCCATCCCTACAGGTGGTAAAAGGTTTGATAAATTTATAAGAGAATCCGAGATTTTGCTAAATAAGAAGTCGGAAGACACGTTAATTGTTATACCCAAACAAAATAAAAAATATTTCATTATTTTGTTGTTGTTTTCCACAGAAAACATATTAAACGCTGCATATCTTGTGGTTTTGAAAATTTTAAAACGCAGTATGAAATTGTGAAAAATGTTTGACAATGTTTTTTCTTTTAATGTTATTAGTGGCGTTGCGTTGCGTTTTACACAATTACGGCCTCAGATTTACCCTTGCGCTTGCCAGTATTTTTTTCTGTTTGAAATGTTCTAAGAACTTTAAATTTTCTTGTTGTTGACGGATTCGTAGAACTTCCAGTTCTTGGCCAAACATTGTTTTAAATTTGTTTTGCAAAGTGAAGGTAAATGTTAGCCAACCCGTATTGCCTGCATTAGGACCCTGCCAAAAGCATACAAAACTTTGAATTTCATCATGTGGTGGTGGTTTACTGTCATCTACTTCTGCACCATCTTCATCATCATCGGCGGATATGCAATTGCGACATAAAAATACATAACATTCGCCAGTAAAATTGTCCCATTTCCTCCTCTGGCCAACGCACAAATTTCTTGCCCTCTAATACAAAAGCTTCCATTGCCTCTAAATCATAATTCCAATCCTCTTCTAACTGGCTTCACTGAGAGGCATAGAATTTTGTTTTGGCATGTAGAGAGCCGCCAAATCAGCTCGAGTTTCCTGTTGTTTAGCCCATTTTGTAAAATCTGCGTCCGTCTTTGCTACAGAATTGGCTGTACGAGTAAAATCTACTGCCATCACTTCGTCCCATCCAATAAATTTCGATATGAAAATTTGAGCTTCAGTTTGCTCCTGCAAACGCGTAACTAAAGCGTATGTCGATTTTTTACCAAACCAAACAAATAGATCAGTAAAACAGTCAGGAATATAAACATTTTTACTGACTAGCAAAGTGTTGACCAGTTTTTGTTCAGGTATTTCAACCTGTGGTAATTCTAAATAGCCCATACCTAATTGTGCTTGGTATAATCTAGGAACAGGAGGGACGAAATTCTCTTGGACATGTTGGACAATCTTTTGTTTGGGAGTTTCTTCTGAATTGCACTTCAAACGTAAACAAAATTCTTCACTTTCATCACCTAGAAAAAAAAGTTATTATTTATTTTTTAATTATTTTTATATATATGTATGTTATTATGTGCGAAAGTTAATTTATTCGAAAATAATATATAATTTTTGTTTATTATTAAGGGCGTGTGTGAAACGGTGGCAAAGTATTATGGTAAAAAAATAATTTGATAATTTTATGTTTGTGCTGTGTGAAATAATAAGGGTCCTCATGATATCGTTTATAAGTCTCGTAATCTGTGCAAACTGTGCATTTTTACGCCCTCGTAAATGAACTGTCAAAAATTGTATGAGAATTCATTTACACAAACTTGGTAAATTTGCCCAACAATTTTGTTTCGTAAACTTGCGCTGTTCAATTGTGCATTTATACAAACAGATCTTTTAATGATTTAAACGTCGTTTTCAATGAAAAATCCAAGTGTCTATAAATCACAAACAATAAATTCTAGCAATAATTTCAGTAAATTGGTCTTTTGGCTTTCTTTGAGCATTTTTAAAAGCAAATTTCTCATACATATTAATCACAAATTTAAACACAAATTTTTATATTTTTGAATTTTAATTTTTAATTTATTTTTATATTGACGTTTCTTACAAACTGACATTAATTGTTTAAAATTACACAAAAGTAAAAAAGGGGCTTCATGAAACAAGACTCGTAAGTTTGCGCATTTGCACAAATGGCAATTTTAAGCGACATCATGAGGACCCTTAATATCTTTTTTGACGATATAAAATTTTGACTTTTGTAAAAAATTATTAAAAAATATTTATAAATGAATGAACAATTCAGGAAAATAAATACCAACACAACATTTTTTTGTAGATGTCTCTATTTGCATTTTATTTATTGTTTATTTTGAGTTCATACAATTTTGTAAACGTTTTTATTTTACTTTTTCAATTTAAACTTCTAATTTGCTGCTTGTCAGAAATTTTATTGGTTGTGTCAAAAATTCTGTGCTAGGGAATTTTATTCACCTCAGAAGTGTCAAAATTTTACTTTCAATAGTACTTTGCTACCGTTTCACACACGCCCTAAGTTGTTAAAAAAATTAACAATATTTTGACATTACCTCAAAAAAAAACAAACAAATAATTTTGACATTAAAAAAGTTCACCATGAATTGAGCAAAAAATAATAGATTCCGTTGTGCTGCCACCTTCTCATTATTTCACCATGGTGTGTGTGAAACTAGAATGTACTAATAAAGTGACCTCAGAAGCGCAGCTGTTTGCAGTGATTTTCTTCGTGTGTGACGTTTGGCGTAATTTTTTTTATTTATTTACATTTTTTATAAAGGCATTTTGACATTTGCCGTCTAAATTCTAGCAACAAAATGCCTGTTGTTTTTTCTATTGTTTCATTGTTGTAGTACTAAGGCCACTTTGTTAATACATTTTGTGTGAAACGATAGCGAAGTTCTATGGTGAATTAAAATTGTCAAATTTTTACTAGTCCCCAGGGCTGTTGACATTTTATTCACCTCAACAGTGTCAAAATTTTACTTCCATGAGTACTTTGCTACCGTTTCACACACACCCATAATATTAAAAATTTGTTTTTTGGAAATTTATTTGGGTATTTATAAAAATCGTTAAAAATATCACATTTTCGATGCAGCTTATGGATATCACTAATAGTGTTTTCTTTTCTTCACAAAAAATGAGTGGTAGACTTTCCTATCATTTCGCTGTTTAGTTTATTTTAGTAATTTTTACCGAATTTTTGCCATTCCTTATAGTTTTAGCGAATTCAAATCAATTTTATGGTTTGCTTGAAGTATTAAAAAATTTCGCGAATTTTCGCTATTTTTGCATATTTTTTTTTTTTTAGCTGATTTAGCGATTACAAATAAATTTTCTCTCCTAACTCTCTAAACTTTCGATACTAATTCGATTCTAAGATTGAAAGTTTTTGAATTACCAAAAACCAAAAAATTGTTTTGCTATTTTGCTTTAGAGGGGGAAACAATTTCAAGTTTCCAGGCTAAAGGTGTAAAAACATTTTTGAGTACAACCCAAGCAAAAGCTCTTGAAAACGAAATTTGGCACATATTTTCTTCATACATAAATATTAATTTAGAAAAATGGGACTGAAATGACAATTTTAACAAGGTTTCGTTTAAATGTGCTAAATTCACATTTCATACTAAAGATAAACTGAAATTTATTGTTGATTTATTGAAGCTATTATTTCGTTTGCGCATTTCACTGGTTGCTTAGGCCAGATCGTCAGGAAACTTCATCCAAAGATTTTAGAAAAACTAATGATATTAAACAAATAAATCTGTTAAGCGAATAAGAATTTACCTGTAACATTATCAAAAAACAACAAAAATAAACAGTGAGCCTATCTTTTCTTGCAGTCCCGACTACATTTGGTTGATTAATAATTATATTGTTCATTTATAAGTGTTAAATAGCTCTGTCGATTCTGTTGAAAATTATTATATTAATTTTTTTTGTGGGCTTCTTAATAAAATCTATTTCATGAAAAGATATACAAACAAATACATATTTAGCCAAACGTAATAATGTCTTTTGGCTTTTTAACCATAAATCTCTAAATGGGAATAATTATAAACGAAATATGCATAAATAACAAAATTGTAAACTAAAATTTTGAAAAACAAGAGCAAAAATAAAATCCATTTTCGTGCAATAAATGTTTTTTAATGGTCATAACATATCCTTTTATTTTCAGTCGGTTTTGCTGTTTTATGTCGATATTGTTTTACATTTTGTATGAGGTCAATTCGAATAATTGACTAGAACAAGGCAAAACATGTGATGACATTTCTTTGGCGTTAGGCGAAAATGTATTAAGTCAATAAAAAAAAAACAATTTTTAGCTTTTGATCGGATTTAACTAATATTTTTCTCTCGTTCGCTTGTTATTTAAAAATTAAGTCTGGTACAGCTGCTTCCAATCTTAATCGGTTGCTGTTAAGAAAATAAGTCTACAAAATACACCAATTAAATAATTTTCAATTTAACACAACGAACAACTTAGTTTCTGACTTAAGACCTTTTTGCATAACTTCAAAGATTTTTTTCATTTGGATTGAAAAAAAATACAATAAAATAAACAAAAATGGAATGCTGAAGCATGAGAAACGTTATTAACAGGAATATAAAAATATTGAAAACTCTTTTACACACACACATACACAGAAATATTTATGGTCACATGTACAAAGAAAACTTGCAGTTGGCTTTGTTGGGATTTTAAGGGGTTCATAAGATTTTGGGGGTTACAAATATTAAACACTAGAAACTCAATGTGTTTATTTTAAACAGATTGACTTAAAAAAGTAGCCTTTAAGGAATTGTTGAATTTTTGAGAGCTTTAGGTTACAATTTATTTCCTTTGCCAAACCACGTCTCTGTTTTTGATTGTCAAGACAATTGTTGAAAAATTAACCTTATCTTGACCTTGTTGAAATTTCGATTTCAATTTTCTTTTTAATATCTTTTTTGGAATATTTAGTGGTATTTTAAGATATCGACAACTTGTTGTTTATAAACAAACATTTATCTTTTCATTTGATTTAACTTCATTCCACTTTATTTCGGTAAATTTTTTATATACATTTTAATAGTATGAAAAGAAAAGTCATCAAACATTATTGAATTTTATGACTTGATGATCACGTGAGTGTTTTTATTTATATTAAAGGAACATTTAATATGCGTTTAAAATAAATTCCAAACAATGGCTTCTTAAAAAGAGTTCAAATTATGGAAAAGTAGATTTTTCCTAATTGAAATGGTTTCTTAAGAGTTAAAATGGGGGGAAAATAAAACTCGTAAAATCCATTAAGTATTTATTTGAAGAATTAATTAATTGAATACGTATTAAAGGGAATGGTAAATGGATTCCAAAATCGATTTTCGATTTTTCGATCGAATTTTTCTATTTTGGTTTTTGAATACGGTTAATCGAACCTCAAAATCGATTTTAAAATCGTTTAAGGTTACTTTGCAAACTTATTCCTTATATCACAAAGGAGGATACACCAGCATTTTTTTTGGAAAACTACTGGAGAAATTGAATTAAGATTTTTACAGTGGGTAGATATGACTACCGTTTATAATTTTCCTGCAACGTGAAAATGTGTATATTTTGAGATGGCCTTAGTGTGCCATATGTTTGTATATTTCACGAAAATTGTGTTCCTGTGTATCAGATCGCTCACTTACTGGTCTGTTTGAATATAAGCGTATTTCCGCAGGAATACCACGGTTTAATTCACCTGTTGTGTTTCTATAATTTGTTGATTTTCACAAAGCTGACTTTCAGTGTTTGGTTCGGTACGATATTTTTCGACTGTTTTGTTCACTGTCCATTGATGACTTTTATTTCTAAAGAACAAGAGCCCCTATATTAAAGTTGAAACAAATAAGTAAATACGAAAAACTACAACTTTAAACTTAGAAAACTTCATAAACATACCACCTACATATTGTGCATGCCCATAATTTATCGATTTAATTAAGATTAAAATAAAAAAATGCCATATTTTGATAAAAATAAAAAAATCGATATTAAAAGCTCAATAACCGATTTCAGTATTAAATCGCATACATAAATTCGATTGCAAAAAATCGATTTTTGATTTACCATTCCCTAGTTGGTTATTTGTTATAATTAAATATTACTTATCCGGCTGATGTTGTTAAATTAAAGTTTTTTAAAATATTAAGTAAATAATATTAATCATACGCATGAGTGCACTTAATTGGTACAGTCCTCGGATATAAATAAATGTAGAGAAATTAAAAAAAGATATTAAATCAAGATAAATTGAATTATATGCTGATTTAAAATTTATGAATATTTTTGTTTTAAATTATTTGTTATTTCAAAAGAAGTCATTCACAGCAATAAAATCAATGAACTCAAACAAGGCGAATTTATGTAAACGGTGGTGGCGATACTACAACAAGTGCAACACCAAAAACACAAAATTGTATCTTATTTGTTGCTTTCGTTGGTCGATTTGTCATATAAGAAACAAAGTAGGACAGCTGTGCTTTCAACGCCACCTGAAAAATGAATTCGCTTTGAACACAAATTAACAAAACTAAAAATTGTAAACGGCGGTCCAACCAAAACGCAGGATGTTAATTGTAATTAAAACAAAAAGCTTTCAGAGTATATAATAATTTTCATTATGATAGAAGAATCTTCGGCAGTCATGCGTGAAAGGAAAAATCGGCCAAATGCTCGTCATTGTTTCGGTGGCATTATTCTATCCGATGGTTCATATTTTCAATGACTTTGAGACAAAATTTAAGTTCAATGTCGTTAATGTGCCGAATTATCTCATTCTTTAGCTCTTGAATTGTTCTTTTAAATATCCCCAAAGAAAGAAGTCGTATAGGCGTTTTACACTGATCAACATCTAACATCTTCCATTAATGATGTAGAAAATGTGAAACACTCGTTTACACTGCTCACATCTTACATCTCCCATCCAACAAATATGTTATCATTTTTGAAAAAAAAAAATTTTTTTTAAGCCTAATTAAAATATAAATTTTAAAATATTATTTAGGACATTATGACGATATGACTTGATAGCACATCTTGTGAATCCCCCAATTATATATTCTATAATTATACAACTGGGGACTTTTACCAAAAACAAAAACTTAAAATTATAATAAAATACTTTGTTCCAACACATTGAAAGGTTGAAAAGGATTCGGCAGAGCCAAATATACCGCTCATGCTTGGTATACTCGTCACCACAGTTGGAAACGTTGTCATTCCGTTTGAAATTTCTTTTAAGCTTATGTGTATATTCTGGGCGAAGTTGTTAACACCATGCTTGTTTTACCGTTTGTCCGTTAAATTGGGTTTTTCGAAGACCCCAGATATGATGGGAACTAGTTTGTTACATGCCTAATGGCTGAGATATGAGCAAAAAACAACGACTACCAATAATATCGCATATAAATCCCTTGTTGGTTTTTTCTGTCATCTGTTTTAAAATTAGGTACAAGAATGTGGGTACAATTTGAGAAGAGGGAGTAGCACTTCCTATAAAAATACATTAGGGAGTTCTCTATATCTGGAGAAAAGTGAGAGCCACAGATTCAAAATTAGATAAAACATATTATTTATAAGAAGACAACATTCGACATTTTGCGGGGGGCAGCAGGGAAGTGGGCGTTGTACAAAACTCATGGCAGGATCCGAAGTTTCCAAACAAGGTACAAGCAACTTTGTTATCAAAGCAAAACATCTCACATAATGTGCGCGGGATTTGAGAAGTGGGCGTTGCACAAAAAAGCTTTAGTTGCATCTACTTAATATCCCGTATTTATATAACATTCAGTTCCTATTGATCCATTGTTTATCATTCTCTTTATTATTTTTTTTAAACGCTACTTAAATGTTAAAGTATGCATCTTAAATAGGGGGTTCAGTCGAATAATTCTTGTTTTAGAGGATTAATTGTTCGACTAATTTAAAATTGCTAATTTCGATTAAAGGATTATTCGTAGAATTTATATCGATTAATCGAATGCTAATAACATGGTATTTCTGCTAAATGTATAATTTTTTTAAAGTATTATTTTTATGAACTTTCACGACCCTGTACGTTTTTAAATTTGCTCGATTTTGATTTCTCGTATTTTTTAATCAAATCGATCATGCGTTTCTCCCTTTCGAATGAGTTTGGAGTAAAATTATTTAACGAAGGATAAATCTAATAAAGGCTAAATGTAACAGGTGTTCAAAACGGTATCTTCTTATATATAAATACGGGAACAATTTTTTTTTGTGGTTGATTTTTAAGTATCTTGTCATCCACCGATTTTAATGAAACATATATCGTTCTAAAGGTATTTTTGTGTAGATATTCACCAGATATTTTTTTTCAACATTTTCAAGATTACAGGGTTTAAAAAGCGTTTCAAATTTGCCTGCAAACACACGCACATACATGTTTAAATAGTGCTTGAGTTTTTTTGTAATTCTCCCAAAATGGGGTTTTTTCTTGCATTCCCTAGGACATCGTAATGTTAAATAGACCATGTTTTTCCCATACGTTTAGGTCACTTTTGAAGTAGTCCTAGTCCCTTGTGGGCTACATTTTACACGCGTGTTTGGACTAGTCCTATTATTTGCAGGGCAACTGTAGTTTTTTCTTTGTATTATCTCATATTTCGATTTCATGTGGGACATTGAAAAATAACATTTCATATCAGTGCGTCTAAAGTAAATGCAGAAAGCTCATTAAATTAGCAGAACAAACAGAAATTTTTTTATAAATTTTATAAAAAAAAACATTCTGAAAAATATGAAGATTTGTGATCTTGGTACTTATAAAAAGTTGGTCACATGCGACATCGTAAGTGTTTTAATAAAAACTTGGAATTTTTTTTATGCACTGGCTCACTCAAAATATATTGTGTTGCTGCACTGTAGTCCTTGACTGTAGTCATTTATTTTTTTAAATTTGTATTTATTTTTAATATTTTAATTTGGCTCAAGTTCATCAAATTTAATCTTCATTAAATTATTTTTATGAAGAAAGGTATCTTACAACATGAAAATTAATTAAAATTGTTATTGATAATCTCTCATTCTTGATCGTGGCCGGGGCTCGAACCCTGGCCGGCAGGTTACCATGACATGTTTCGATCGCAACCACTCGATCTCCTCAGATGGCAGCCAAACATCAATCCTTTAACCAAATTGTATGTTAACCTTTGGTAGATCGAAATTCGCTTTTTTGAATGATTATCCATTTTTATTAATCTGAGGAGATTGAGTGGTTGCGATCGAAACATGTCATGGAACCAGGGTTCGAGCCCCGGCCACGGCCAAGAATGAAAGATTATCAATAACAATTTTAATTAATTTTCATGTTGTAAAATTCCTTTTTTTATAAAAATAATTTAATGAAAATTAAATTTGATGAACTTGAGCCGAATTAAAATATTAAAAATTTGGATTAAAAACCATAAATAGTTCAACAAAATAGCCACAATTCTAATTATTTGTATTTATTTATTAAGCGTGAGGTCTATTATTTTTTTATTGTTGTTATCTTATTTTATCCGATATTCGATCACGACTTTGTATGCCTTCTAAATATTAACAATTTAAAATTTTTTAATAGTTTTTGATAACTTGATTTTTTTTTATGATTTTATAGCAAAATAAAAGCAACGAATATATCCAAATCAATTTGTTATTTTTTCGTAAATTTTAGTAGCCCTAATTTGAAGAAAGAATTGCATATATGTACATATGTACTTAAATACGTACATAGTATATTGGTATAACGATTTATTTTTGCAGTAACTGTCAAGTGTACATTGAGTACTTTTGTTCATTTAAAAAATTTTTAACTAAGCTCGTTTATATATAATTTCGTAAAAAGAGGAGCAGAAACAACCTTAATATAATGATGGCAAAAAATATCACGTGCGACATGTCTCATGCGACAGTGACTAAAAATAACTTAAAAAAGTATAAATCATTTATGGGTAAAATCAAAACCATTTTAGTACAAAACATTCTAAATCTTGTCGCATTAAAATATTGCTTCAGGTTTCGCTGAAATAGGCGCTTAAGTTAAAGGTCGCGAAAACTACTTCTGTTTTTTCACGTGCAAACGCCTCGTTTTTTTTGCAATTGTCTTGAAAACGAAAAAAATTGTTAAATTGAACAAAAGCACTAATTATAGGTATAATTAAGAGCTATAAGTTCAATCTGCTTTATTTTACCTTAAGGTCACGTTCGACATGATGGAATTGTCCATATGTTAAGTCGTTAAATGTGGTGAAGAAATTCTATGAAATATTTATCTTTTTCACCAATTTTCAAAATATGCATATAAAACTTAAAAGTGAGTTTTCATTCGTAAACATGTGCATATGAAGGGCGAAGGCTAACAAGTCAGTGGCTGAAGGAATATTTATATACATTTAAAATTTTTAATTGAAAAATTCAAGAAAAGAAAACTAATTAACGGGAATAACCTTCCCACATACATTTAATATTCTCTAGAATCGTTAATTTCTTTAACGATTTAACAACTATCATCGCAATGTGACGAGTAATCGCCAGAAATACATTTTAACGCACAGTTTAACAAAACTTCCACTCAATTGTATCACTGCACAATGGTCCAAGTACCGAATTTGCTGAACAAAATGTAATTTTTTTAATTTTTATTTTTCTTATGTTTTTTTTTTATAATGAGAAAAAAACTTTAAAGGCCCAACTTTAATATGCTTAAGTTGGCTTAAGCAATTGTGCGAATAGATGTGATTCATATCTGTTGAACTATTGAATCTAAGAAAACTATGGGTTAATTTTATGAAACTGGCATTTGCTTAAGTAAAGTGCCAAACAGATCGCACTTTCCGTACGGAATAAAATATTTTTTGTTTTTTTAATTTTTGACAGTATCCTAAGCCAGCTTATCCATATTACAGTTGGGCCTTAAGTCGACAAGAAAATTATGTCATATAACATGTTATGACCTTTTGTAAAAATCGCTGCAAACTGACTTCAAAGAGGTGAAAGCCGTTTTAGAATCGAAAAGACGTGAAACAAAATATTCCATCGTTTCTCGAAAAGTAAGAAAAAAGTGTGTCCTAAACTCATGTCGAAAACTCGCAAAAGAGATTACGTCGTAACGTTATAGATATCATAATATTAGTGCTGGTTCACACACGTCAAGTTTGAGTTTTTAGGAGAGAGGGGAATAGAAATGACCTTCTCTTTTCCCTTCTCTCATAAATGCACTCCTAAAGGCACTTACACTCGAAGCCGATTTAAAATTGCAGACGATGAGAGCGCTAGTCATTCATATCGATGACGGCCATCAAAATTTACTAAAATTGCAACATTATCAACGACGGCGGCGAAGATACAACCGTCGGCTATACCAAATAATGTAAAGCTTTGAAAAATTAGTATATTTTATAAAAATGTTAAAAGCAAGATAATTAAACAATAAACAAATGTGCCAGGAACAAAATATTTTTATTATTATAATTTGCATTTTGCATTTGTAATTGTTTTTTAGTGTTAAAACATTTCTGGCGGGGAATTTTCTCACCAAAATGTTACAGTTTATTGAGAAAAACAGTTTTTTGTTTCAATATATCGTCGGTTGATCATTTTAATGTCGAATGTGGATTTTTTGCGTTTTTGATCGATTCCTTGGGTTTTCCGGCCTGATCTTTCCTTTAGCATAATCAGTTTCTGATTTATTATTTAAATGCCGTATGTGGGTTTTTCATACGATTTTTAAATAATTTTATAATAATTTATAAGAGTTCAAACTTCAAGCTCAATTTACTTGAAACTATGGGAATCCACATACGACAATTAAATTATCAGCCGCCGTGGCATTTTTGTTTCATTTCACACATTTCAATTGAAAATATTCTCGACGCGAGAGTTACAGAACATGGGCACAGGATTATTTAAAATATTTGCAGGAAAAAATTTTGCATGAAGTTTAATTAATAAAAAATAAAAATAAATTTGTAAACACAATATTATCACCTATTAAATATACCTGAATAGTTTTGGCCAGAAAAATTGTGTCTTTGACCAATGTGCAAAGGTCAGTATTATTATGCACTATACACGTATACTGATGACTATTAAATATTCCTGGAAACATTAAAAATATAAAAAATCACCTTTGTGTATGATGACAGTAAATGTTTAAATGGAGAAACAAGAACTGCAAACAACACAATCCTATGAAACACACAAAAACTCATCAGTCATGCAACAATTGTGGGAAAAAAAATATTTATCTACCACTACAATTGGATGATTGTTTAAATAATAGTTTGTTTTGTTGTTTGCAACGTAAACAAATTTCGGTACACCAAACGGCTCAGAATAATTTTCAATTGTTTGCCTGGATATGGCTATTTGTGCTTGATTTTCAACTGCATTTATACAGGGGCTTATTATGTACAAGTAAGTAACTTTGTTTACTACGGGTTCGTAATAAACGACAGTTTCAATAAAAAAGCTATTTTAATAACAATAAAGAAGTCTGCTAAAAAACACTGCTTTCTTAAAATTAAATCTTAAAAAATATTTATTTTACGTTCTACTCGTAATTGATAGCTTTAATTGTCTTTATACTTATAATTGATGTAGAGAAACTCATGGTCGGATTTCGCCGACTATTATTTCATACTCATTTCTATACCCTTCACCGAAGGTAAGAGGGTATATATAACTTTGTCATTCCGTTTGTATGTTCCACAATATTGATCCAACACCCTATAAAGTGTATATATTCTGGGTCCTTATGAAAAGCTAAGTTCAAATCCGGTTGTCCGTCTGTCCATCTGTTCGTCTGTCCGTCTATCCGTGTGTATGTTGAAATGGGTTTTCCGAAAACCCCAGAAATGATGTGGACTAGGTTGATGTATATTTATGTCACATATACTCCGTTTAAGTTTGCTATTGAAATTCAGCCAGATCGGTCCAAAAATGACGGAGATATGTATTTTTTTTATTTCTGTATATCTTGAGAACGGCAAGAGCCAAAGCAAAGACTATAGATTTATAAAGATATTGCACGACCATACAAAGTTCATACATTTTTCTGTCTATATTAATTTTTCTGGTGGATTTAGCCGCTAAATCCACTTGTGAGAGTAAATTACAGTATTTATTATTACTCTCAGAGAGCTTTTCTCACTTATCAGTGTATATGTATGTGCACACGCGTGTGTGTGTATGTATGTGTATACATTGCATTTAAAAAAATACAAACAAACTAAAAGAAATCTCGTTTCTCGTTGAAAACACATTTAAATATAAAACATGTTTTGTTTGCATCCCATTTATGTGCAAATAACATAGGTACGTTAAACCAAATGTGACAGATTTTAATTGTAGGGCAATAATATGTGTTTTATTGTTGTACAGATGAAATTATATCGATTCGCACCGAAGTTCAAATGCTGTTATTGTCTAAATTTAAACAATTGTAGGCATATAAAAAATAATTTTTCTGAAAGAATAAACTGCTTTGTTCATAAAAGATATTTTATGTTTTCTAAAGCTACAAGGCCACACATTAACATGCCTCATCAAACTCTCAATTTTGTAATTATGTAAGTAATAAAAAACTCATGGTTCAATGTGAATTTGATGATAATCAAAATACTTTTAATTTTTATAAAAATATGCCACCAGTTTGATGTGTATGAACGTAATTTCTTTCAATTTTATTTATTTTTGTTTAAAATTTTTTTTTTATTAAAATTGTATTATTTGAAAAATTATTGAATCGTTTCCGCCGAAAAATCCAATTTTATTTATTATTACAACAAATTATTATCACAAATTATGCAACAGATTCAGGCTTTGGAAGTTTGTGTGCTCCTTCCGTCTTACTTTTTGAAGTTTGTAAAATTCTTTTAAAGGTCTGCCAAAATTTTTTTGTACAAGATAAAGAAATGAAAATAAAAAATTTATTGTTGAGCAATGCGTAAATTGTATCAATTGTAATTTTAATTTATTCTTTTTGGTTTGCGTACGTATCTACATATGTATGTCCTAATCACAGTATGGAGATGTTAAATTTACTAGTCCTTATATTATTTCGGAAGCATTACATGCAGTCTACAACTGACATAAAATGCTTAACATGGGATCTTCACCTGACAATTTTTTGTCTTACCAAACGTCAAAGTCTATATAAAAAAAATTTTAAAATTTTTGTCAGCGTTTTTTTTTATATGAAGTTTGACGTTTATTATGACAAAAAATTGTCAGGCAAAGACCCCATGTAACTTAAACACTAATATAATGTTAGTGTTAAGTATAGACTCATCATGTTAGAAGTTTTCTCATGTTATAACACGGTTGTTAATGCAAATTTTTTAACAACGCTTTTATAACTTCAAGTTATAACTGCAAGTCATGTCAGTTGTAGACGGGCAGTTACAAATAAGAAATATTAAAAAACATACATATCTACAAATCATCGATAACATACTGAAAAAGCTAAACATTGTAACCATTAAACTTGTATGAGCCAGCTTATATGAGCAAATATTATAAGAATTAGAAATGTTTCTTTCCTGCAGACAAGCGAAGAGCTTCGCGGGATAGGACAAAAAAATATGTGGATTTCGCTACATACAATATATAGAATGAAATCCAATAAAATCAAACCCATATTATTAAAATTGTTCGCATATTATAATTTTATTTTTATTTATTTATTTAAAAAGTGTTATATTTTACAGCAACTTAAATAATATTCAACAAATTCAGACAAATAATTATGTATTTTGATGAAATAGCCTCGTACACGGATTGTCAAAACATGCGCTCTATTTATCAGATATAATTTTGCAACACATTAATTTTTTTTTGGTAATACTCGTAAAAGTATACGATTCAAGTTTTTAAATCTGAAAAATCGCCAATAAAGCTTTCAGATTATAAAAGTTATTATTAGACTGGAAATAATATGGAATTTTATTAGATATATTATCATACATTTCTCTTTTAGTCGTATTAAAGTGCTTTTCGGATAGATTGATCCACATTATGCAAATTCTGAATCGAATAACACAAAAGCCTTTAAGTGTGATTTCTAATCTCAGGAAATCAAAAGCCTAAAACCTATTTTAATGTCCCTTTCCGTCAATCAGAGAGTACTCACACCCCTGAAATAGAAATCGCAGATACATATATATGTATGTACAATGAAAATTAAGAATATTTTAATGAAGATGCCGATTGCTTTACATCCAACAATGTGCCAATAGAATTAACATCGAGTCGATATTTTGTTGGTTACATATCACAACGAATATCATGCGTTAAATGTCGTATGGATATAAAAAACCCGCGCAAATTTTGTCATATCCTTCAGAAATGTTTGTTCATGCAAAAAATTGTCAAAAAGAATCCGACTTTGGAGGTTTGTGTGCTCCCTCTGACTTATTTTTTGAAGTTTGTAAAATTGATATAAAGGTCTTTGAAAAAATATTTTTACAAAATAAAGAAATGAAAAGCATAACAAAATTTATTGTTGAGCAATGCGTGAATTGTACCAAAAATTCAATTTATTCTTTTTGGTTTGAGGAGAATGACATATGTATGTATGTTATAAACACAGGATGGAGACGCTCAATTTACTACTAGTTCTTATATTATTACGGAAGCATTCCACATGGGAAACTTACAACTACAAATTATCAAATATTGAAAAAGTTAAAATCTTAAACCATTAAACTTGTAAAGAGCTCATAAGTAAAATTAATAAATACTCATAGTAAATTCGTTTGATATATAAATAAATACACACATGGTAAGTGCATAATTAAATAATCTAAAAAATGGAATTATAATTCGGTGCAAATCGATGTAGTTTAAGTTTTACAAAAATAAAACAACAGTTGCCCTACAATTACACAATCGGTCGCATATGCTCTTACGTAGGTTATTTGCACATAAATTGTTTGAAAATAAAACGCAATCAATTAAAAAAAATACCAAAAACCGGTTTCAACCAAAAAAAAAGCACACACACACACTTTGGCTGGCAAAAACAGGTTATTTGCGCATAAATTGTTTGAAAATAAAACGTTATCAATAAAAAAAAATTCCAAAAACCGGTTTCAACTAAAAAAAAGCACACACACACACACTTTGGCTGGCAAAAACAGCAAACATGTGTATGTATTAATGCATGTGGTTTCTTGCTCTCTTTAGTTCTCTGAATGTGAGCAAGAAGTTTTTGCTTTCTTGTTACTTCCCCCCCTCATCTATAAGAAGAACAACATTTTTTAAAATTTCAAATGTACTAAGTGCAACATCTTTATAAATCTATAGTCTTTGGCCAAAGTTTCCAAATTAGGTGCACACATTTAGGTTGCCACCATCCTACAAAATGTGGGCGGGATTGGAGAAGTGGGCGTGGTACCTCCTGTACAGAAAAAATTAAAAACCAAAATTTTAGGGCTGCCATATGTTCTATGGATATGACTTATATATCAAAACATCAGCAATTTTTAGTAGAACATATTTCCAAAAAAATTGGTTATTAAAACACAAAATCCGACATAACGTGGACGGTTTGGATAAGTGGGCGTGGCACAAAATATTTATATCTTAAGAATGATGTTCACATAATTTTTTGTTCTTATTGCACCATGGTGAAGGGTATGTAAGATTCGGCATAGCCGAATATACCACTCTTACTTGTTAGAATTATATTTAACAATGTGTGATGAAAACTGTCCATCAATCCTTGAAGGACAATGTTGTTGTTTCTGTTTCGATAACTTATTAAATCTACTACAGATGTTTGTACTATTTATAAATAGCACAGGGTTGCACAAAAGAAACGAAGAGTAAATTATCTTAAACTTCATTATTAAAATAAGATTTTTGTTGTTGTTGTTGTTAATAAGACTTGTGAAAATTAAAAGGTACATTATGCAACAACGAACTAAAATAACTGAATGGAAGAATAACATGATATCAAACACAAACTAATAATAACTGAAGCAGCATACAAAATTATAACTCAAGGCAACGACAGACCCCATCAGTGGCAGCCACAATTTTTATATAACAGTTTTCCATATTTATTATAATTAAAATTCCAATATGTTATCCAATTACCCAGCAAAAAAATGCGTTGCCCACTTAAACACCTCTTACATTTCAAGTGCAATTGCTCATTATATTTCTGTAGCAAAAAAGTTAGGGAAGATATGGATGTGGACGATATGTGGTTTCAACAGGACGGTGACACTTGCCGCACAGCTAACGAAACTTTTGCTCTTTTAAGAGACAAATTCAATGGCAGTGTTATCTCACGTGGTGGCGATGTCAATTGGCCGCCAAGATCATGTGATTTGACACCGTTGGACTTCTTTCTTTGGGGTTATTGGAAAGAAACGCGTAATCAAAAATTTGGATGGAGGTGTGCCGCCGAGGTCGCAGCGGCGATTTGGCCGATATTTTGTTCCATCCATAATTGATACATATCTACACTGATAGAAAAAGCGTCATAACACTAATGTATTTTGACATCACTGTTATGACAAGTGTCATCGATTTTGACCGCATGACACTTAACATCAGTGTGATGTCAGCCTTAACATCACTTTACTAAATTGTCATCAGGTTCAAAAACTTAAATTATGTCGTCAATGGGATGACACATCTACATCACAGTAATGACGAATCGTAGTCAGTTTCATAAAAAATTGTCATCAGTGCGATGACTAAGTTACATCGGAGAAAGGACTTATTGCAATCAATTTAATGACAAACTGTCATCAATGCAATGATACATTGGCTTTAATGATATGACTAATCGGCATCAATTTTATGAGAAAAAGTCAACATTCAATGTCGCACTAACATCAGGGGAATGATTAATTAACATCTGTTTATTGACAATCTGTCATCAATACAATGACAAAATAACATATGTTTAATTTCAAAATGTCATCAATGCAATAACCATAACGCGTAAAATATGACAAAATTATATGATAACGTTCGTCATTATATTGATGTCACTTTTTGCATCATTGATGCCATTTGTCATAACATTGATGTCACAATTCTGATGGTGGGGCATCATCAATATGAAGATGCATTTTTCTATCAGTGTATCAATATTATCATTATAAAAAGAACATTTTCTTAAATAATTTGTGTTTTATTCAACTCTTAAATCAAGTAAAAAAAAGACTAAACAAAGTTAGCGTTTTAATCTCATATAACGTATTAGTCTCATCTTTCACCATTGCATTCTTTATGCGTGCATACGCGTGTGTTTTACAAAGTTTGTTGTAGATTTACAACAGCACCACACAATTTGGAAAAAACGATTTGCAAGACCAAAACACATTATTTTCATGTTTAAAAAGTAAAATTGAACTCTTGCTTCTCATTTAGTTTATATTTTTAGTTAAATATGTACATAAGATCTTTAAAGTTAAAACCATATCAGACATGATGCTTGCGTTTATTCGTTCTGTAAGATGTAAAACGTGTAAGCATATCAGTCCTCTTACTAATTTCTTTTTTGGTTTTTTTCAAGCAGGAATTCGGGATAAAATCAAACTCATTTTCGGAGGTTTTGAAGTACGAGTTCGGATTAAATCAATTTTATAATTCTTAAATCAAACGCATTTTGAGATTGATTTAAGCTTAGTTTTACTTAATTCAATCTTCGGATTTTCCGATTATTTTAAGCACGAATTCGGGATTGAATATGGATAAGTTAGATATTTCGCAATTGAAAATCCGTACTAGAATAAATCTTTCAGTACTTGATTATTATTACCGCTTCGGATTGATTTGAGTACGAATGGATTGATTGATTTCTTTTGAGTGTACGATGTGGTAAATTAAACAATTTCTTGCAAAACTATTAATAGGCATTTACAAAAGTTCTTTTGAGAAATATTGAAATATTGAAGGCAACAAAAGAATACGAAAATTTGTTTTTGTTTTCAATATAATTTCACACAAGAAATATTGTTTTCATTTTCCAAAAGCAGGCAGAAAAACATGTTTTGACAATTTTTGTGAAATCAGAATGAAAATAATAAAAGTGTCAATAATTACAAAATTATTAACACGCAATAATTTGATCCCTTAAATAAAATTCTAATAAAAACAATTATGATTGGCATACCAACCCGGCCGAATAATAATAATTATACAAATCAAATTAAAGTTACTATGAAAACCTAAATGTATACAAAGAATTTCATCATCCTTTTAAATTTAGTTAATATTTTCGTGAAATTAACTATGAAGTGATAATAAAACGTTATTGCATGACAATCATGGCAAGTTTTTTGCTTTAACTGTTTTCTCGGGAAATAAATTTATGCATATTTCGCAGGTATTTTAAAATCATGCTTTTTGTATATAAATAATTGCATATTTTGCATGAAATATATATTTTTTTGCGAATAGTCATATCGTACGCAGAAAAAAATATTAATTTCAATTAAAAAAAATGTAAAATTGAAAAAAATTAGTTAAATTTGCACCAGTAAACAAATTAATCGTATCAATTAAAAGTTTAATTAACAATGTTTCGTTTAAATGTGCTAAATTCCCATTTCATACTATAGATAAACTGAAATTTATTTTTGATGGGATAAGCTATTCCTATGCGCGTTTTACTGGTTGCTAAGGGCAGATCGTCAGGGAACTTCATCCAAAGCTTTTTGAAAAACTGAAGATTTTAAATAAATAAAACTGTTTAGCGAATAGGAATTATAAGCAACAGTTTTACTTGTAACAATATCAAAGCTTAAACAAAAACAGATTCGATTTAACGCATCTGGATAAATTTGTATGGAACTATTTTAGGGCAATTGTGTATTGGAAGTAGGGATGCCAGTCCCGAAATCCCGAATACCGAAATCACGGGATTATTCTAAAAATTTAAGTCTCGAATCCCGGGATTTTTTATGTAAAAATCCCGAGATTTTGGATTTAGTAATATGTGGTATTTTGTTTTAACTACAACTATATTTAAATAAACGTGAGTCACCCTGGGTAAAAAATAACTTTAAAAATTTAATATTAAATCATACTGGCAATGATTTTAATTTTTAACTGGTTACAAAAAGAAGTCACAAGTGAATAAATGTTACATGCAATTTTGTACCACAGAAAAAAAAATCAGAAGATAAAGTTCGGTGTGGTCTTTTTTCTAAGTGAAATAATAGAACTGCGTACGCAAAATACAAGTTGTGCAAAAAGGTGTTAAAAACTTTAGGGGATTCTACCAAAGGTCTTTTGACACATTTGCTGAAGTTTATTTTATTAGATTAATACTTGCATATGTATATATTTGATATAAAATAAATTGCTATATCTCCCAGAAGTGTTTAATGCGAACATTGCTTTCGTCGGCAGCATATGTTTTCAATAAAATAAGGTATCGTTTATCAGATTATCAAGCTTTTTAAAATATAAGTTTTAATACATAATTTTTCCATATTACTTTAAAAGAATACATTAAACTGTTTTATTTTGTAATGAGTTTAATATGCTTCATGAATTTATTTGTTTTAATACTTATAAATAAACATTTTATTATAACTATGTATATGAATTTTAAAAATTGGTCTTTATATATGAAATCCCGAAAAATCCCGATCCGTCCCGGGATCCCGTTTTTTTTAATAAAAAATCCCGAATCCCGGGATTCAAAAAACCTGGTCCCATTTGGCATCCCTAATTGGAAGCCAATATGCAAGCCAATACTCACGCCACACGGCCATATTTTTTAGAAAAAGTGGTCCAAAATTTAATAGAATGGACCGTGTAACTTGTAGCGCGGTAGAAATATGACTGAAATCATATTTTAAAAATAAATGCCATGAAATTATCTACCAGATTATAATAAAAAAATTCATTCCAACCATAGCTTGTTTTGTGTTATCATTTTATGTTCTCGTGCAGCTAAAAAAAACATCCAATGCATTAAAAGTCACTTTTATACTTATTTGAAATATTTATTTGGTAATTAACAGAAAAAATATGTAAAAAGGAGTTTAGACGAAGATTTTTTAGCTTGTTTTTAGACTCGAAAAATTTTGTTCCATATTCGCCGACAAATTTGGTACAGCAATTCTCTAATGTCTGGGAACATTAGTTCATTAATTTCATTTTTCAATTATCCAACCTTTGAACAAAATTTTTATATTTTAAGGCATTTGAAATTTTTAAATTGTACTAAAAATGTCATTGAAGTACTGCAGTACCTTTGCAATGCTAATAGTACTGAAAAAAGTACAATTGTACCGACTTTATTATCCCTGTACTGTCTAATAAACAAAAGATTTTTCAGTTTAGATTTCAGAAAAGTGATACAAAAAATCAAATTTTCTTTAAGGAGGATTGTTTTCACAAAATTTACAAATCAACTTACGACCTTCTAACTCGTTTTATGCTATTTTTTCTACTTATTATCAATTTATTGAACTGATCTCTAGCCAAATAGTTATGGGGCCAGTGCTGTTCCTTTTTCCATATTTTGTTTTTATATTTGATTACGTTTTATTTTTGCGCTGATGTTTGAAAATCAGTCCATATTTCATTCCGCATACGTTACTTTAGAAATCTTATGTACATATTTAACCAAAATTATAAACTAAGTGAGAAGCAAGAGTTCAAATTTACTTTTTAACACTTCGTGGTAAGCCGGAGGGTTAAACACAACGAAAAGTTTAATCTTGTTTTTTCTTGATTTAAGAATTTTATACTTATTTCAAAAAATTCTGGAATTGATTTTCGAAAGTAATCCCATTTAGGATTGTTTTGAGTGCGGTTTAGTGTGATTCGTACTAGAATTTTTGAGTACGACTCATACTTCCAGTAATCATAAAAAACTTGATTTATCCCGAGTGTTTTTCTTTCTGTGTACAATATACTTAGCGAAACAATATGAATAAGTTTTTGGTTTGCATATTTATGCCCATTTTGCAGGCTTTTGAACTTATTTCATTATTGTGTTGCTTGCATTTTTTTCAATTTATTGTGCATATAAAAACTTTTCCTAATTATAATCATAATTAGCAATCATTTCCTGACTTTGACACCCGTAATAAGCATTTAACAAATATTTGCCAGACAAAACTAAATAAATGAATAAAATGTCAATAAAAATTGCATATTAAACGCAACAACTTCCATCTACAAATAAAAGTTTGATTGATTGCAAAAGGCAAAAACCAATAAACGTAAAATATTGTTAATTAAAACGGAATCATTATCTCTCTAAATTGCGTTAAATGAGACGTTGAAATTTGTTTTTTTTATGACAATTTAATAAAAACTAAAATTAGTTGTGAGTATTGATATAAGCATTTCATAGCATTTGATAAAAAAAAACTGGTGCTACGAAGGCATTCGAATAGATTTTTGATAAACATTTTTGCTTAGATTTATATTTTAAAGTTTCCTAAATTTATATAAGTTTATACATAATCGCTTTAAAATTAATGGCAGGACCCTTGCATTATTCCAAGTCTTATATGATCAAATTTAATAGAAAAACCTATCCAAGCTACAGTGGAAGCCCAGCCTTAAGGGCCAAATACACTTGTCAAATGCTTGTCCAACCGGCGAATTCAACGTAAACGTGTGCTGGACGCAATATTCGCCGTCATATCTAATTTTTTTTGATTTTTCATCAAGCGTTGTCGGTGTCACACATACAAACACATTTTCACTAATACTGCCACAATGATTGATGAGTACTTTGATCAGTGCATTTGGGCCTTTAGTCACTTAACTTATAATAATTAATATGGAATTTTTATTTTTCTATTAATTTATTTAAATAAAACGGGCCAAGTTTTCACAACTTACCGATAGTTTAAAGTAGGCTTTAAACGGCCTTATATAAAGTGTACCATTATTAAAACTTTACTTTAATCTAAAGTGAATGATAAAGTAAATTAAGGTTCATCCTACCTGGTAGGTTGAGGTAAAGTTGTAATAACGGAACACATTTTATGCGGCCGATAAGATCCTACCTTTAGCTATCGGTAAGTTGTGAAAACGGGCCTTTGAATAATAATTACTCTAACTGTAAGTTTTATCGTATGAAGTAGAAAGTATGGCAGCATTATATTTAAATGAAATTCTAAAATATAGAATCGGGGCTCGTTAGGAAAAACAATAGCATTCGAATTACTTGACATTTCGTCTCTTTAATGTTCAAAATCATAGTAATAATAAACATGTACAAAAATCATTAAAACGTTCGGTCTTATCCGTAAGCGTAAATAGTCTTGTAACTTGTTTTATATTACCTACACGCAGAGAAAAAATATGGTTTGGCATGGTTAGGGAAACAACACTATGTTTAATATAACAATATATTGTTGTCGTACACAAATAATTGTTTACTTTTCTTTAATATCAACAATATTATAGTTACTGTAAACATATCAACGTTTATCGCAATTATAAATTTGAGTATTGTTGAACGTAAAATAATTATTTTTCTAACAACTAAATTATGATAACTTTCAAAACGTATTATATTACTCACAACAATATAATGATATTTAATAGCCATAACATGATAACTTTCTATACATTTATCATATTATGTTTAAGATGCAATCAAACCATTTTTATTCTAATAATATTATGTTAGCGCCATTTGTAAAATAATTTTGTATCAGTTTTAAAACAATTTAAAAATAAATTCCCATAAAAAAAATAAAAAAAATTAAAATATTAGCGGAGTTCATTCAGTTTAGTGATTTCATAGTGCAAATGGAAATTATCGTAGTTTTTTTTGTAAAATCCAACAACAAAACACATAGAGATTTCGTTATATTTTATAAAAGTGTTTTGATATTTCTGTGGTTTTCTTGGGCAACTGCGTATGCCTTAAAACAAAATTTTCAGGAGAGCCGAAAAACCATTCTAGATTAAACTATGGGATAGGTATTGTGCACCACGTTAAAAAATCGGAATTAATACATCTTTTTTCAAAAGTTTTTAGAAACATGTAAAGAGCAATTAAAATTAGGCAATATGGCATCAACATCTCAAAATCGGAAAAGAAAAATAAGAAAAAATGGACAAACGCGGTTGCCTATGAAAACCACAGATTTTGGATTTTCTCTTTTGCAAGCCTTATATTGAACTCCGCTATTTGATTTACATTAAGAAAAATTGTAAAAAGCCACAAAATAAAAATCGATGCAAGAACATTTTAATTTATTTTATATTTTTATGACAGTTATGAAAGGTGCTGCATCATAATATGTTTGCTTCTAAATTTATTATGATTAACATGATAATAATATGATAACTTCTTAACTTATTATGATTAACATGACAATAATTTAATTACTTCTTGACTTAGTATGATTAACAGAATAATAATATGATTAAGGGAAAAATATTATGATGTAATATTACGAGTATATTCAGTCATAATAGGTTTCAATAATAATCATAATATGGTGATTACAATCATGGATCTTATCATAATATGTTGCTCTTAGAATATGTTTAACACAACCATGTTTTTTCTCTGCGTGTACTTACCGTTGCCACAAAACTACACATACTCATCCTTAAACTAATCATTAAAAATATAAATACAGTATAACCCGGTTAACTACCCCACGCTTAACTGCCTTTTACCTTGAATTTTAAATCCCCGTTTTTTCTTCCATTTTTCAAACAAAAACCCACGTTTAATTGTCATACGCTTAATTATCCAATTCGGGCAATTGCCTTAAAAGTTAAACTTAAACATTCGTTAAATTGCCTCAGTACTATTTGACAACAACACAGCAAGTAATGCATCCAAGTTTACATGTTAATAAAAAATCACTAAAAATTCTTAACTAAAATATGGCTTATTTGAAAGCAAAATATTCCACAATTTAACATTTGCATTAAAATAAGCATTATTCTGGGCTCACCAGAATGGAGTAGTGTTATGAGGTGAATATTCATATGAAAATTATGTGTCCTGATTATTATCTAGATACACCAAGTAAATGAGATATTTTGTCTTAATTGGATCAATGGAGTTTTCCTTAAAATTTGCATTTATGTACATATGTATATAAAAGTTTACAGTTTGGAATAACATTTATCTTCAAAGAAAACTTAATTTGGCTTACAATTGTGGAGTGAAAAGTAAAGGTAGATGGCGAAATTAAAGAAACAGAAAGTTTATCTAACAAGGTTTCGTTTAGATGTGCTTAATTTCCATTTCATACTATTGATAAAATTAAATTTATTGTTGATGCGCATTTCACTGGTTGCTTAGGCCAGATCGTCAGGAAACTTCATCCAAAGGTTTTAGAAAAACTAAAGATATTATACTAATAAAACTGTTAAGCGAATAAGAATTATAAGCCCAAGTTTAACTTGTTACAATATCAAAGCTTTAATAAAAACAACAACAATATCTCACAGTAAAAAAAATTTGGGTTTTTTTTAAAGCACTTAAGAGAAAAAGCGCATAATCGAGCGCTTCAATAAGAGAGCTTTTATATAGCAGTAAATGATTAAGAATAAAATATAGAAAAAAGCTGATTTTTTTAGTGCTGGCAACGATGAGGTTTTATAACGAAAAAAAAATAAAAATATATAATGGTTTACGAAAATTATTGAAACAGTTCATTTAAGCAATTAAAAGCAAAACATCAATGAATATGGAAATATAGTTATTCCTTAAAAAAGCGCTTTAGGAGTGCTTTGTTTGCATGTTAAAAAGAAGCGCTTATTGTCAGCAGTAAATAGTCCTCCAAACCGGGAACACTCCATACAAAAATCAGGCATCTTATCAGCAGGTTTGAAGCGATTTGAGGTATGCATTCATAAATAAAACCTGATCCTTTTGGAGCAGATTTTTTACTGGGCTGTTAACCAGAACCTTAACCATTTATTTTTATTTGCTGAACATATGTAAACATATGCTTCAAAAATGTGAAATATGTGGAATAAAAATGCAGCATCAGCTAAAATATGCAAATAATTGACAAAAAAAATCGATACCAAAATTCATAAAAAGCTCTAAAACGGATAAATCTATTGTTTGACTTCATTGGTCGCACAACAAAAACCATGCAATAGCATAGTTATTAACGGGTTTCCTGATCATAAGTTTGTATGCATTCTTACACTTTTGTTAGTAGGACAATACAGGACATCTCAAAAAGCATTACAGACAAATTTAAGACAACAAATCCCATTGTTTTTATTGCTATCTCTTTAGATTTAGCTGATACATGTAAAAGTTTATATGTCTTAACTTTTTTCATACAGCAATGTTAATGTATCTTGTAAATCAGGAATGTGATGAAAATCCATCGATTTAAAAACGATCGGTTTTAAAGGTGTGCTGAATTTCGAGCGATTTCAAAGTCTATTTCTGCACCCACTTCTTTTTTTTTTGTCTTTCTTTTTCTTGTTGACCTTATTCAACACAACTTGAAGGACAAATGTAAACATAGAGCTTGTGCCTTAACTTTTCAACAATAATCAGTATTGTGGTTATTTTGTTGAACTGTTTATGGTTTTAAATTCAAATTTTGAGGTTGCGATTGAAACATGTAAGCGTGACCTGTCCGTAAAAACGCCTGGATTCGAGCCCTGCGTCAGTCAAGAATAAAAAATTATCAATAAATTTTAATTAATTTCATGCTGTAAAATTCCTTTCATCATAAAAATAATTTAATGAACATTAAATTTGATGAACTTAATTAAGCCTAATTAAAATATCAAAATTTGGATTTTAATCAACAAATTATTTTGGTATGAATTTGATGAATAGAGACAATTTTAAATTTTAAATTGAAAAAATAAAAAAATATACATGTGTATATAAGCTAAAAAAATTATTAAGTTTTAAGCCCCATGGTGACATTTGGCCCACCCTGTACTAAATAAATCTTATGCTAGAAACACAACTGGGACGGATTCGTCGTCAAAAATAGAACACATGTGTATGTAAGAAAATACGCAAAATCATTGCGTAGACCGAAATTCATCCTGTGTAACGAACACTGCGATAGGTTTATTTCTATTTCCTACGCAGACGAACGACGAATCACAGCCAATTGCAGCTAAATCGTGAAAGCTGAAAGGGAAAAATCGCTTCTATTGGGAACTCGGCTAAAATTTGCAAAAATTGCAAAAATGGCAAAAATTCGTGAAAATGTTTAATATTTCAAACAAGACATAAAATTGATTAGAAGTCTTTAAAACTATAAGGAATGGCAAAAATTCGGTTAAAATTGGTAAATTAGCGGAAATTCTAATATTTTTTAAAAATTTAAAGAATCACAACCATTTCAAATAAAAATCGCTTATATCGCAAACATGACTAAAATTCGCGAAAAGTTGAAACATTTGAAACAAACCAAAAATTTATTTGAAACCGCTAAATCAGTTAAATGATCAAAATATTCGATAATAACATAAAAAAGTTTGCAAAAATAGCGAAAATTCGCTAAAATTTTTAATTTTTACAAGATCCCATAAAATTTATTAAAAGTCCCTTAGACTGTTAGGAATGGCAAAAATTCGTTAAAAATTGCTAAATTAGCGGATATTCGCAAAAATTTGCTAACAGCGGCATGATAGCAAAGTATAATATTTCTTAAAAATCATTAAAGCTGTAAAAAATCAGACAACGTAGAGGGACAAATCGCGAACATGGCTGAAATTCGCGAAAAATTGCAAAATATGGAACAAACCTAAAAACGAATTTGAGTTTGCTAAATCGAAATGCAGAACAACAAAAATGCTTGTCATCCACTTTCGAGTGGATTCGAGTTTTAGAACACACCCAATTAAAAGTTGTTTATGTTTTTTTTTGTTGAAATATGGTCAACCAATGATTTGATAAATGTTAACAAACAAATATGTAAATTACAAAGAAATTTTAATCAAATTTATTGCTTATATAATCTAGCGTCCAAGGTATTTACATACATATTTTTATCAATTAAAAAAAAAAAATTCAACGCAGCGAATTCGAAAGCCTTCCAATATTTAAAAATTTATTTATTTAAGCCAAACAAATTATTACTAGAAAAAACAAAGTTTGTTAAAGCATTAATCTCGTCCATTAATTTCTGGTTCTTCTGGCTCCTCTTCTTCCGCAAGAGCTTCTTCCTCATCGACATTACTTTCCACACGTTCGCCAATAATAATTTCTTCAGCCAGTTGATAAAGTTCCCGTATGTCCTGCAATTAATTTCATATTATTAAATAGAAATACTTACAAGAAATTATCATTTTAACTTTACTTTAGCATTTCGCAGTTGCATAATTTTCTCGTCTTCAAAACGTAAATTATCATACTGATCCTTGGAGATAAGAAGACCTTCTGAAACATCGTTTTCCAAGTCCTGTTGCAGCATATTGGCGTAGCGCTGTTTATCCAAACTAATGGAGCTGCCTTCATTTAACGATTCGCCACTTGAGATATCGGATTCTTTATCAGACGACAAAGTTTTCCTTTGCAAAGAAGTGTCCACATCTTCAAATTCAAAGGTGTCTTTTAGTGTTGCTGAATCATCAATAATGGCCTAGAATTGAGGAAAGTATAAAAGATTTAATGAGAAAGCTTTTTGAATAGATCGTATTATTTATTTATTTAATTACTAAGCAGATTTAACCAAGAAAAGCTTTTTTTTCAATATCTTTTTAATTCCGCCATTTTCTCTGATTAAAAAAAAGCTCTTCTGTTTTTCTAAGCCAATTATTTCAAGATTCCTTCTCCTAAAGGACAGTTTACACGGTAATACTTACATTGTATTACGACATTATGGAGAATGAGAAAAATCATACCATGTAAAAGCAAAATGTATTGAGTAAGAGAAAATACGAACACAAAATCTGACAAGCGGTCGGTAAATGATTTTTTTCTAAACCATTTTAGAAAATTATGTATTTTCATCACACCAGAGGTGCAATTTAAAACAGTATATTGAAGATGGTAGCATTTTTATACAATTACAAAAACAACTCAGGAAATTTTCATGTGGTTTTTGTAAAAATTTTAAAACTGTAACCGTCTGATTTTTTGTTATGATTTTTTATTTTACTTGTACCAAGGCGAATTAACTACAGGTGGTGTCGAAACGCCTTCTGATTTTGACAGTTCGAGCCTATTTGTTTTAATTGGTTAGTGCCGTAAACACTAACAATGCAATGCATAACCCCCTATGTTGTTTCTTTTCTTTTTGGATTGTTGTAGTTGCGACACCACCTGTATGTAGTTGAATTCGCCTTGACTTGTACCATCCGTGTAAATATGAAAAATACATACAACCGATTTTTATTTTTTCTTTTAAACACGGAGAGAATTTCATAATATTTTGATTTTACAAAGTCGCAATACATTGTTTTACCGTGTAAACTGGCCTTTAGATGGAATCTTTAATTTATTTAATACTTCCTTAAGTACCGGTTCACACACACTTCAAGTTTGGCTCGTCAAGTCTTGAGTTTTTGGGAGAGAGGGAAAAATAAATGGCATTCTCTTTTTCCTTCTTTCTTAAAAGCTCAAGACTTGACGTGTGTGAACCGGCACTAAGAAGTTTGAGTTTTCTTTAGTTACCATCTCCTTCATTACAGTGTTTTCAACAATAATATTGTGTTACGAATATAAAACGTTTTCGTTGTTCTTGATATTTTTAAAAATTTTAATTTATAAAATTGTCTGGCATGTTCTGGAAATCGAAAACGCAAGAATTTAGAAGTTGTTTTGAAAACACTTTTAATCTAATTTTTATAATTTTTGTTATAAAATTCTCTTTAATAGAGAAATAATTTTATAATATTTGTCATAAAATCCTTTTATTACAGAAATTTTATTAAAAAACGACTTTTATAATTCTTGCGTTTAACGTTTCCGATTTCCAGAACACCCCTGTGTATCTTTAACATTTTTTTTTTGAAAATACATACAAACAAAAGGTAAAAAGTAAACACACTTACTTTTTGTGTATTCAAACTTGCAGCAGTTTAAAGGAATTTTAAGTTTCTTAACTTTTAAGGCAAACAAAGAAGAAAAAGCGTTACAAAAAACAAGTAAGAAAGTATTGGCGGCCAAGCCCGACCTTTTGCTGCCCTACACTAAAGTATGTATATAAAAATAATTAATCAAAAGTGTACACCAGGTACATTTTTCCTTTTCCCAAAAAAGTAAAAAAAAATCCCCAAAAAAACAAAACAAAACTTTAACCCCCGTATTTATAAATATACTGCAAAAGTGTAAACTAATTATACTGCTGTATTGAAATTTATTCCAATTTATGTTTTTGAATAACAGAAATCACTCTACAGAATTTTGGGATGATTCGTCCATAATTTACCATGTCTGCAATACAAATTCCCCTCCTGAAAATCATTTAAGTTCGGCTTAAACTGTTACGAATCATGATATTTTACTCAAGCTAGTTAAAATTGCTAAAAAAAAAAGCATAAAACGTTCTGATTTTCGGTCAATAATTTAATATATGTAGGGCTAAACCACAACCAATTTTAATGCTGATGCCTGTTTTTATAAAGATAAATTAATAATAAATAGATTTCATATAGATCCCACTCCTAAAATATTCGCACTGTCGGTGAAGGGTATCAAAGATTCGGCACAGCCGTATGTAGCACTCTAACTTGTTTTTATTTATCACTGTGAAGTATAAATTTCGTTTGTTTGAAAGGACATCTTCAAAAATATTCTATTTATTTACTTTTAATATACTGAATTTTGTATGGAACTATGACAGGCTTAACTTTTATAAAATAAAACAAGTAAGAAAGTACAACTTAAAATAAATTTAAATATTTTTCTCAATTAACAAAAGGTACTTTTAATTCGGTTATATTTTTTCACATGTGGTAACTTTTTTAAAAATTTTAATTGCAAAAATCTTATTTGTTGTGACAGCACTGTTGGTAGTGCAACTCTGAGAGTAAAATTACAAAGTGAGGGTTTTAAGCTCCTTTATTGCAGCATAGTCATATCTCAAAAAAAAATCAAACCTGTCAAAATGCGATTAAAGTTTTTAAAATGAACCTTTTTTACAGATTCAAATAAAATATATTTTGCTATAACTGCGGTTCGGTTTGAGATAAAACATATAGAGAAGGTATGAAGGAGCAGTTTTGCTTAAGTAACTTTAATTTTTTGAGATATGACTATGTTGCAATAAAGGAGTGATATAAATTATTAGTCTAATCTCTCAGCGTTGAATTCTTTTATGCGTCCATTCGCGTGTGTTTTTCAAAGTTTGTTGTAAAAGTATAACAACACCACACAAGTTGGAAAAAACGATTTGCTGGTTGTGTGTAGAAACAACAAACACAACAGTTCATACATACATATCGTTACTTTAATATAGAAAAGCCCTAACAAATGTTTTCCTTACTTTACAGGAGAAGGAAACAACTTAATAAAAATTATAGTCTTGCAGTCACGATTTTTTTAAACGCAGTTTTTTGTTCAATTCTCTATGCAATTTAAAAAAAAACTGGTTTTAAAAAAAATCGCGACTACAAGACTATAATTTTTATTAAGTGTTTTCCTTCTCCTGTAAAGTAAGGAAAATATTAGTTTGGGCTTTTCTATATTAAAGTAACGATATATTTTTTTAAAGTTAAAAAAGAAAAATTCAATCTTAGTTAAATACTTAAATCAATTTCATTTTCGGATTATTTAAGGTACGAATTCGGGATTGAATATGGATAAGTTAAGTATTTCGCGATTGAGTCAATCTTTCTGTACTTGATTCAAGAAAATCCGTACTCACCGTACTGTTAATACTGCTTTGAATTGTTTTGAGTACGGATGTATTGATTTTTCATTTGAGTGTATTGTATAGTGTACTGTATCCTACATAAATCCAATGAGTAATGGCGTTTTCTTTTCTAAACAAAAAGTGTTGCATAGGTGTAACATGTGCCTTGGCAACATTTTAAATGCTCCACTAATTTTTAAGAAGTGTTGCATATTTTACGTTTATAAAAAAACACAAATTTCGGCATAAAACAATTCGCCTTGATCTAGTGATGCACTCATTTTTTTTTTAATTTTAAAGGAAACATTATTAGTTAGAACGATTGGCACTTTTAAAATAACACATGTTTTTCAGAAAAGAACATAAAAAAATGTTAAAGGCAGAAAAATGCAGAATTTTACTCAGAAAAGAAAACGCCATAAAATGAGTGTTGAACATGTAGAATTTTTTTAATTTTTAAGAGAACATTATCAGACACTTTTACAATAACACATGTTTTTTAGAAAAGAACATAAAAAAATGTAAAAGGCAGAAAAATGCAGAATTTTACTCAGAAAAGAAAACGCCATAAGATCCCAGTAACACCGCCCTCCTGCTTATCATGCAGTGGCACATAATCATGGTTTTAACGCAGATCTTACTCCTACCTAGTAGTGAACTTGAATCTGTCTTCCTGAGCACCGGACATAAAGTCTATGATAATCTGCAGTCCGTTCTATTTTTCTAAACCAGATTGGTCCCGTTCAGAGCCCATTCCTTAGTCTTCAACAAATGGAAGGCCAGTGCAGGCCTGATTGCCTCAAAATCGCCAACACTTTCAAACTTTACTTGTGTCTAAAAATTAAATTTTGTATTTTTCACTATAGACTAATGGCCGTTTTCTCATTACACGATTAACTTTTTTCCCAACGAAAAACTGCACATTAAAGAAATTTGGTTTTCTCAATGTCTCATTTGCTTCTATTCTGTCGCAAAGCTAACCAGCACTCATTTGCCGATTATTTATTTGCCGTACAGATAAATTCAATCAGCTGACTCCCAACTTTTACATGTATTTTGAGAGGTGTTGCCAGCTTACAACCATGTTTTTTGTCGGTATATTGAGAAACCCAAAATTGTTAACAGACAGTTTATCGGTCTAATAAATTTATGTTGAAATTAAGTAACAGGCAGTTTGACGGTATATTGAGAAAATGGCCATAAGTTTGGGAAACGACCAGTGTTGCCAATTTATCCATTAAGTGGCTAGGTTTAGCCATCTTTCACCTTGTTTAGCCATTAAAATATGAGTTTAGCCATTAGCCATTTTTTTTTTGCCATTTTTCAGATTGTTTTGCCATAAATATTTTTGCCGATTTCCTTTTAAAATAAAAATTTTTAATTTCTTATAGAAATTATAAAAGTAAAATAAACATTTGTAACAATTAAAAAGCAATTAATTTAAATCACAACTTTTACAAATGTTGAAAATCTCTATAAACGATGATGAAGAAACATTTTTCAAAATAAAGGAACAGTATTCCAATGTTAATTTTTATGAATTAGACCGATAGACTGGATCGGCACAAACAACACTGGTTCATTCTGCAGGCACAACAAAAAACTTTTAGATAATGGTTACATTTAGCAACCGGTAATTCGATATCAATTAGTTAAATGTTTTTGCCATAAAAATAAAATAAAATTACCCACACCACAGTAGTGGAGAGAAATAATATGCATTTGTGCTGATTTTTGTTACACCTTAAAATATTGGTCCTAGACCCACCTTTACGTATACCGATCGAATTAGAATCACTTTCTGAGTCGAATAAACGATGTCCGTCCGGCTGCATGCTGTATGGCTGGTTGGCTGTTAATGTAAATATTGTGCGCAAAGTACAGCTCACAATGTTGGAGATAATTCGGTAGAAAGGTTCTAATGTGGTGTAGGGACGGTCAAGACTGACTTTATTTTTATTGTAGATTTGGACTCAAAAGGTTGGGTAAATGTTGTCATGATTATGATTTAACTACAAAATATTTAAAACTAATAGTGAGTTATTCGTATGAGATGAACCATAACGACATCGAACTAACGATGATTTTTTAATGCTAAAATTATAATTAATGTAACAAATTAACCCCAACTTACAATATCATTGCAAAATTTTTTTAACGAATTATTTCTGATTTGTTTTTCAATTTTAATGTGTTTTTATTTAAAAAGAGTTTTAAGCCATTTTTTTCTGTAAATTTAGCCATTTCTGTTCACCAAGTTTTGGCAACACTGGACACGACAGCAATTGCTAGAAAATGTTCATACATATTGCACCCTTAATAATCCCGAAATGCTAAAGGCAAACATTGAAACCGAGCTAATTTGCAAGAGCTTCAAAAACATTTTATAAGACAATTTTAGGCATGTTTTCTTTAAGTTACTTTAGCCAATTATGTTTGATCCCTTATTTTTTTCTATTAGTTCGAGCTCTAAATTATATTACCCACTCCACTTTTAGTGGCTCATGTTGAAAAAGCACTAATTTACCTGTTGTACGCTTTGCTCTGGGGATTGTCCAAAAGTACCATGACCTCCTTCTCCTCCTCCTGTGTGTTGTTGGCTAGACCGTTGATGTGGAAGATATTTCTGTTGTACATTCTCTTGATGATTTTCTTCAATGGCTTTACGAATACGTCTTTCAACATCACGAAATGCTTTTCTAAAAATTATAAATTTCAACAAAAAATAGCAGAACCACTTTTAGTGCCATTTCAAAGGAATCAGAAATGAATATATTAAATAACTATTATGTGTGTACCTGGCTTTCAATATATTATTAATATCCTTGGGATCAGTGGTAAATGGTGTGGGCATACGTAATGAACGTTCTTTCATTTTTGCTCGTTCCTGCTCCAGAAATTCTTTCAGTTGCTGTTCACAAGGTCGCCATTCCTCGTTGTCTATTCTGATGGGGATTCAAGGAAAATGTTGTCAATAAAGTTGAAAATTAAAAAATGTACTTAAAACAATTCATCATAGAAAGGCAGGTAGTCTTGTTTTTTTTATAAGTTTTTTTTGTCAGTTAATCATAAAAAAGAGAAAGTAAATTAAGTTAAATTTATAAAAGCATAAAAGCAAGTATAACAAGCAGTACGAGTATAGAGAAGAAATAAAATTATTCTTATAATAAAATTAAAACAATTTTCAAACATCCTAATTTTAATGTCGTAAATTTCAGCAAAATGTCGGTTAACTTTTTTGTTTTTATAAGAGCCATCAAGTGAACAACAGCTTTAGTTGGCATAACAGGCATGGAAAGTTCACTATAATTGTACTTTTTTCACTTCTAAAGGCTAGGTTACACTATTATACTTTGCATTAATACATGTCAAAAACTCAAGTAATATGTAAAAGTCTGATAGTGTGCATGAATTTGGCATCCCATACGACTTGATCGTTTTTTGAAAAATTCTAAACAATAATAATTTTCATTGGATCAGGGTTGCATTTTATTTCATGTGTGATTGTTAATACTTTGTGTGATGGTGTGAACACAAACTGTCATGTTAAATAAGGTTTTTTTGACAGTCGCAACAAAACTCATTAGATTGTTTGTTTGTTTCTATCCCACAAAGTATTATGGAATACGTACACTCACAATATTATTACAGTAACGGACTGTAGTTTATTTAAGAAATATTCCGTTCAGTCATTTTTAAATAAATAAACATTTAAAATTCCAAGCAATTTTATTTTTAACTGATTCTAACAGTTATTCAAAAAACTAAGTGCATATTAATACGGATTTTCAGTTGCAGTTAATTTTGTCCGTTGATTAAGTTAAATTCTTCTTTATGTAAAATTAAATGAAAATGTAATTTAAAGCAACGAAAAGTTCATTTAATTTTTACTGTCAAAAATTCAACCGCGAATTCCGTAAAAACAAATCAATATTCAGTTATCTTTTATAAATTAATTGTCAAAAAATTAACTACATATTCCGTAAAAACAAATAAATATGCAATTATTTTATAAAATTTTACTGTCAAAAATGCAACACCATATTCAGTAAAAACAATTAAATATTCAGTTATTTTATATAATTTTACTACCAAAAATTAATTTTTACTTATTTATAAAAAATGAATTGCTTGTTTTGTGTAAGCAATACCCATTTTCTATTTGTTAAAATAATTTAGTTAAATACCTACATCAAATTTTAAAAGTAAAATAATTGCGAAGCCATATCGGTCATGCTGCTGGTGTCTTATAATTGAGAGTTCTTCTGTAAACAACGTGGTCAGTACAACAAAAGTAAAACAAACGCGTGTAACTGGGTAAGTAAATAAAAATATTCTCCCCCTCTCGCTTATAAGAAAAACAAGCGGACAGGTGTCTGTCTGGAATTTTTTAGAAATTCGGCTCTTTTGTGGAGTAAACGAAAATTTAATAAAATAACTGAATATTTAATTGTTTTTACTGAATATGGGGTCAATTTGACAGTAAAAAATTGACAGTAAGATTTTAATAAATAACTGAATATTTAATTGTTTTTACTGAATATGGTGTTGAATTTTTGACAGTAAAATTTTACAGAATAACTGAATATTTATTTGATTTTACGGAATATGGTGTTGACTTTTTAACAGTAAAAATTAAATGAACTTTTTTTTAAAAATAAATGAAAAATAGGTAGACCGGTTTTTAATTGAACTTTCATTTATTTTATATTACAATTTCAGTTAATTTTACGTACAGAATATTGTGAGTGTAAGACTTGTGAGATAGTGTAAACTAGCCTTAAATAGTACTTTGGACTATCACAAAAGAAAAATACAACCCTTTCATGTTAAGTTGTTATGGTTTTTTGCAAATTTTCAAAAAATAATTAGATCAGGGAAGCATTTTCGTAAAATACTTAAGACTTTGTGGGAGAGTGTGTAACGGCCTTTAGCAAAAGCACCAGTGAAAACCAGCTCTTAAACGCAAATGAAATTCAAGGTACGGTTTATTTAACTTTAACTTTTTGCATCAAAATGAGAGTAGTAGTTTTGGGTGCTTCTTGTAAAATAGCTTGTAAATTTAATGAACTGGCCTTATAAAGAAAACAATTTAAAAAAATAAGCGCACAATTATGCGCTACGCAATAAGACATACAGAAATGCAGTAAAGTAAGTGAAAGAACTCTCAAAAAAAATATCATTTCAAGTGCTACGGTATTCCCTTAGTACGAAGCAGGTTTGTAAGGGAGAATACTAAAAAATTACTGTTTTAACACATTCAGTGTGTAAGGCCGATCGTTACATACAACAATTTTTATATGCGCTGAATAATGCGCTTTATGTATCAAAAATGTATTGCTTCAAAATGGGAACTCGCCATAGAAAATTCATGTCTTCCGTCAGCGCAATGGTAAGCGAAACGTTTATGTTTCTCCCTTACAAACCTGCATCGTTCGAAGCTCCATTTTTTTATTGGGGGCTGGTTCACACTCTTCAAGTTTTAGCCATCAAGTCTTGAGCTTTAAGGAGAGAAGGGAAAAGATAATGCCGTTTATTTTCCTCTCTATCCTTAAAACTCAAGACTTGACGGCTAGAACTTGAAGAGTATGCGCCAGAACTAAGTTAATACGTTATAAACTCAGTGTTGCAATACAATACTGCAAGGTATAGATACCCCACAACCTTTCAGATAGTGAACAATACCTTGAGTTCATTATCTGATATTTTGATAGATTCTAAGTAATTATTGGGCCAAATTGACCCCAAAAGATTATAGATGGGTGAAAGTTAGCAGAAATGTACACCAAAGATCAAAACTGCTAGAAATCTAACCCCTACAACTATTTTAGGAATGGTTTTTGTTTACTTGAGCTCAAACATTTTTTTTGTTTCAAAAACTGTTCTTTTGATATAAAAAAAATGGCAATTAGAATCATAAAATTCCACAAAACCTCAAATTAATGCTAGGAACACAATTGAGTCGTACGACGTATGCACGAAGAACGTAACGCCGTAAATTTTTAGAAAAATGCTTCACTAACCCACAATTCCGTCGTGAATGTATTTTTTCAATTTTGATAATAATCAAGGTCTATCCAATAGGTCTGTGCAAAAAGCAAGATGTTTATTTGATTTATTCCTCAAAGATGTCAAAAGTTGTTTACATTTTGCTTATACATGTATATTTTTGTTTACGTTTTTGGTTTTTTGTCACACATACATGCACACAAAACACATTTTTCCTTTTGTTTTCCCTATTGTGTAGTTAGATTTTGACAACGGCGAGGAATTTTACACAAGCAAAATGCCTGTTTTTTTGTGTTGTTGTAGACGTAAGCAGACCTATTGGATAGGCCTTGATAATAATATTTAAAAAATTCCGAATTTATTCTAATTATTATTTTTTTTTATGTATCCTTTTATGTATTTTACTATCAAATATTTAATTTGAAAAAAAAAAAATAATTTCATTTTATAATTTAATGCCACCTGCTTATTGCACCATGTACGTACCTACGTCGAACGATACTACGTTCATACGGTGCAATTGTGTTCCTACGGTAAAGTCAAAGAATTTGTAAAGAAATTCAAGAAAATCAAGCGAATTTAAAACAGACTTTGGTGCACAATCTACGCCAAAAAATAGACCAGCAGCCGTATTCTGTAATTCGCTTAGCTAAAGCTTAATCTCGATCGCTAAAATGCCTTAGAGAATACAAAATTTTAGCGATGAAATTAAAAGCTAAAATTGAGGCGAATTAAATTTTTATGGCAATGCCAAATTTAGCAATGCACGTTACAGTATTGCATTCGTAGCCAAAAATCGCTAAATCAACTTTTTAGATTTTTAGCTATAGAAATTTACCTTTAGCGAATTACAGAATACGGCCACAGGTTAGAAGCACTAAATATGTACGTTTGTGACCGAATATTATAAACCTTCTGCAAAACAACAATTATGGCAAACAAGCAGAATTACATGTTAGAGGAAATGTTGAAAAGTTAGATGTAAGAAACATGTCGTGTATGAGAGACTTAAATGGGCAGCTAATGTCTTTGGTATATTTTTGTAGGCAGGCTCCAGTGAGCTACTTGCTAGAGTTAAAAATGTATAATACTGTATTGAAAAAAGGATTTTACTGTATTATAAAATCTTAGTGGCTCCAGTGGCTGCCTTAATTTTGTTGTCTTGTAAAATCTGAATTTATTTATCATATTAAACTTTTATGGTTCTGCTGGTGAATATTACAAAACCATAACAGTCATTTACATAAGATAAGCGTTGAAAGGGAAGCAATTAAATAAAATAATAAATTAATTTCCTTTAAACACACAAAACACATAAAAGAAAAAAAAAAAAGAATTAAATATACCATGATTTATGACAGGATGTTTTCTAATATGGGAATTTTTTTACAAAAGCAGACAGACAGAAATAAAAACAATTCAGCCGTATCTATATCAGCAATTTTTTTTCTTTAGACGGAAGGAAGTTTTTAAACTTTTTATTTTTATTGATTAAAGAAAAACAAAAAAGAAGTGAAAAAAAATAAGTCCATTGCAACTCACACCTGAAGGCAAAATCTTACACAGACGGTTTTTTTTTATAATAAGCACTCATTTTACATTCCAATAAGGAAAAGTGGAATGGTATAGTCTTTCAAGCCCGACCATTTAATACCCAGTATGTGCAGCCACATTTCCAAAAGTGTACCCTATTTGAAACCATTAACAATCATGGGCCTGCCAAAACAAAATTATGCTATGAGTTAAATTTTCAGAAGAGAGTTCTTTGTTCCAATTCTCAACGAATTTTTGTTTCCAAAAAATTCGAGAGAATGGCATGGACTACATTTGGTTTCACACAGCCAACGCAACTATCGATATTTTATACACTGTTTTTGAAAATCGAATAATCTGCCGAAATTGGGATGTCAGTTGGCCGTCTCAAAGCTGTGATTTGAGCACTTTGGATTTATTTCTGTGGGGAGCCCTAAAGACTAAATGTTACGAAAACCATACAAAGACAATTGAAGCGTTGAAACATTAAATCGAAGTTAACGTTAAAGAGATTCGAGCCGAAACAATCGAAAATGTACTGAAAAATTAACTTGATCAGATGAGGTACTGCCGAGGCAGTCATGGTAGCCATATTAAATAACAAAGTTTAAACTTTCCAATAAAACCAGAAGTTTTAAAAAACAATCGGTAGTTTTTTTATAGCTGATTGAAATTTTAAATTTTAAGTGCCCCACTCTTTTTACTTGTATGATATTTTGGTCAATTACGGACCTACCAGCACAACATTTTACTAAGAAATTACCATCGCCAAATTTTTTATGAATGCCAACAGTCATAAGAAAGTTATGTCATTAAAAGCTGTTTATGGAAGTGGCATTTGTATGGGAGTATTAAGTATGTCATATACAGACCGACTTAAAAAAATAGAAGGATTCCAGCCTGACGGATGGCCATTATTAATTAATTTCTAAAATCCGTATACTAAACGGTCTGGTCTAGCACCAATATTTTTATGAGTAACAAACATCATCACAAACACATAATAGCCTTCCTCCTCCTATAGTTATTCAAACTGAACACACATACCTTAACAAATCCATTCCCCTGTCAGCATCTTCATTCTTGTATTGTTCTTCTAGATTTTTCTGTTCTTTGTACCGTTGACGTAGTGCATTAATGCGTTTTGCCTCCTCCTCTTCGTGTTGCAATCGTTCACGTTCCCATTTAACACCTTGTAGTTTTAAGCGATCAGAATTTTTTTCACGGTTTGTTTTTAACTAAAACATTAAAGAAAAGATGCATTTGAATAATTTCACTGTACAAAAGTAATGTTAACATATAAGAACTTGATGAACAAATGACACTACATAATAAACGTATGCTGAGTTCTTTATGATTTTATAAGACTTTCTTTAAAGTTTAAAAAAATAACTTTCATTTGATACCCATATTGATATTTTTAATTTTGAGTTCTGATCAAATGTGATCAAAAAAACCGAGAACAGTTTGATTTCAGAGTTGTCAATTTAATCAAATAGGCATGTAATAGGCCAACATTTAAAAAAAAAAAATATTGTGTCAAATTTATATCCCCAAACGAATTAAATACTAGGTGGCGTCATTAGCCTACGTCATCATAAAGGTTCATTGGCAATTCAAACCCGAAGAGTCAAAAGTTGTTTATGTTTTCATGTTCTCTTTTGTGCAATTGAAAATAAAAAATAAAATAGCTTTTGTTTTTGCAGCGATAGAGCCACCAAGTATTAAATTCGCCATAATAAATCAGATCTGAAGAAGAAATCTCAAAATTATGAACAACATTAAAGTCTCGTTCCTGTGACCGCGAAATATGCTGATCTTGAACCAAGTTTGTATAAAAGTTACTTACTTACTTCATACCAAGAAAGGTGAGGTTCTTGGGCACTGTTTATGGTGCTTAAAATGTTTGAAATGAAACAAAAACGCCATACATTGAAACAAACAGCTGTTTTTCTCACTAAACTGTGTCTGTATTTTTTTTTGGCGAGCACTTGCAGTCACGTAAGGAATTTACTGGCCACTTTACAGAAAAAGTGTGTCTGTAACATTTTTTTAAGAAAAGTTCCCGCTTTGAACTTTTAAATAAACTAACGAATTTAAATGGGCGAGAAAAATTTTTAACACTTAACAACAATTAAAAATGCAAAATACAAAGAGTGATAATAATTTTATTTTGTTCTTGGCACATTTTTTTATTGTTTAATTTTTTTGCTTTTAACATTTTTATAAGATAAACGCATGTTTTCAAAGCTCGTTTGCGAACAACAAACTTTAAAGTCGAAACTTACATGATTTGGTATAGCCGACAGTTGTATTTTCGCAGTCGTTGAAAAATTTAAAATTTTAGTAAATTTTCTGCAATTTCGAATTGGCTTCGAGTGCAATGTTATGACATTTATAAAGTAACGACGTAATCTCTTTTGATAGTTTCGAAATGAGTTACAGGCACACTTTTTTCTTCGTTTTCGAAAAACAATGGAACATTTCGTTTCACATCTTTTGATTGCGGAAGTTATCACTACAGTTATAGAACATGGTTACAAGCATTTAAAAATCTTAATGTTTTATTGCATACGACATAAGATTCATTTGGTCACGACTTTGTTGAAATTGCTGACAGTGTTATTTTTAGTGAAGAAATTAATTTACAACATGAAATTTATAAAAAAAAACTTTTTTTTTGATAATTTAATTTATTCTTGACTGAACACGGGATTAAACTCGGGTCGAAAACTGTTCTTATTTTGATAATTCTGACTTTTATACTCGAATCCAGCGAACGATTTTACATTAAGATTAGGTGTCAGATATATTTGGTCAAAAAACTGTCACGTAGTGAAATTTAATGAAAATAAAATCTGATGAACTTAAGCCTAATTTAAGGCCCTAATCATGTAACGCCAAAAAATTTATTGAAAGCAAAAACAAAGCCATAAATATTTTGTAATCTTGTTGTTGTTTATTTTGGATGTAACGGTCAGCTTAACACACTAACGCCCGTATTTATAAAAAAATGTTAAATTTACAAAAGGTTTACAAAACAAATTTCGTATGAAAATTTGTAAAATTTAATAACCGTTTATAAAAAAGGGGGTGAATGTTTTCATACAGTTATTTTGTATAATTCTCCCTTACAAACCTGCTTCGTTGCATTTATGTATGTCTTATTGCGTAGCGCATAATTTTGCGCTTATGTTTTTTAATAAGTGCTTCGCAAAATGATAAAAAATTGTATTGGGACATATTTTGATGTTCTTATGCAGCTATGATGTATGAAGCTCTTGACATACATACGTAAATTATATTAATGGGTAGACAGATTTGTGCTTATAACAAAAGAAAGTGATTGATGTGCTTGTATTCATTTGGATTTTTTAATGGAAAAAATTATTCCCTACAAAAGAAATGACAAGATCCAACCTTATCTATAGAGATATTTTGTACAAAATTTTATCAATAAATATTTGTTTATATGGGAACTATCGAGCTCTAAGCCTGCTTTTTTCGATCGGGTCAAAAGAACTTTACTTATTTTGGATACGCATTTTATAGTAAATTTTAAATTTTAGTAAGTTTTCTCATAAAAATAATCTTACAGCAACTATGTATGACCACAGAAAATATTTGAAATTGTCTATAATCACCAAATTCATAGAATCAAGTTAACATATTTTTGATGTTGCACTTATTACCAAAATGATTTTTATTACCAAAAATTGTGAATTTATTTTTTCAATAAATGATATTTTTAATCTAATAACTTTGCAATTTCAAACAATGTGTTAATTGATTTAATTAAATATTTCTCAATTTTACAAGTTTAAATAACTTTATATTAAGCGAAAACCCCAATTAAGTTTTTTTTATTTAATTAATATTTTAATGAAAAATTTATTTTAAAGCAACTAAAATGTTAATTAAATCAAAATAATATTTTTTAATATTTTTTCAACTAAAAAAATAATGAATTCAATTATCTATCACATCAATTAAATTGAAATACTTTTTAAGCAATTTTTGTTAAAGATTAAAAAACCACGGACAATTGTTTCTCTGTAGTATATCATACCTTTGCTCTAGTTTTCAAAATTTCCAAGTCAGCCTTGTTATCCACCACAAAGATGGGATCATCTGCCAATTCAGCCGGTATAACATTCGTCTTGCCTTCAATAATCAAAATGCGTTCACGTTCCACTTCTTTAAGCTGTCAAATAAATGCGAGAAAGAAAAACCTTTCATAAAAATTATTTAAATTTAATTTAGTTATTTGTAATGCGTAAAATTTGTTGTTAGGTAGGAATAATTTCTAAAAGGGTTCATACGTTTGTGTCATTGTTACCAAACAAACAAAAAGTAAAAAACAATAAATAAACAAAACACGACAAAAGTTTGCTTATTTGTTGGTTCAATAACTAACTTAAATGAAATTTTTATTTATTATCTTTTTAAGGTAAACAACAAAACTGTGACTCTATTTACGATTTTATTAATCGCTGTCAAAAACAAAAAAAAAATAAAACGGAAAAAATTATTTGTATGGTTTTTAGGCAGGTGACAAAAGTGCCAGTTTTATTTTGTACCTGATTGTATTTTCACATTGATTCACTTTTCATTACTTTTTTTTCCTGTTTGGGTACTTTTTGATTAAAATTTGTTCATTTAGATAAAAGATAATGATTCAATTGTTTTTGTGGTTATGACAGGAAGAAAAAGGGTGTCATATGTATTTTCTAATCAGGGTTGGCATATTTTTTGAGCTCCATCGCCAAATCGGATGTCAGAAATCGCCAAACGTTAATTTGGTTCAGTTTTCGTAAATTTTTTTTTTCATAAATTAAATTTTGCATATAAAACAAAGCTGGTATGTATAATATTTTAGTCAAAAATCGACAAAAACTGAGAAAAAATACAAAAAAGTCGCCGAAAGTAAATTTACATTGTTAATGGTAGGTTATCAGTGATATAAAATTTAAATGGATTCGGTGTTATAAAATATTTTTGAAAAAAAACGTCAACTCAAGAAATCGTAAAAACTTGGTGTTAATAAATCGGCAATCTGGCAAAGGTATTTTCTTGTTTACATATTTTATGAGAAACAAACTAAAGAAATTGGAATTTCGTCATTCATTTTCTTCATTTATTTATTTATTTAATATCAATCTATTAACAAATTTGGGCTTTTGCATATTTTTATTTTATATTTTGAAGAACACACTTTTTGATTTATGTTCTTATTTTTTATATATTGAAGAATTTTTGTCAGCTGTTAAAAACAGGAGGGCGATCCAATTTTGTGTTTTGTTCTCGTCAAATAAAAAATTGTAGTATTACATGACATTTTATACTACATGCACCTTTTAAAATGTGTTTTTTATAGAAAAGAAAACACCATAAGACTTGTCCATGGACAATGAAAATTTACTGCCTGCATCATATTTTGAATTAATGTTCTTTTTTTACTCTTCACTTAACTAATTTTATTAGTTAACAACTGTTGCACTACTCATTCTGGTAGATTTATTGCATCAGGATACATTGATTTACGAATGTACTCACTTCTTGTAAATGACCTAATCGACAACCCATCCACAGATGCTAATTTTTCGAGAATGGAAAACTAAATTTCAAAGTATAAATAGCTGTTTTCTGAAAGAAATTTTTTATTTTCCGTGATCCCGCAAGAAAAATCCCTAGAAAGCGGGAAATATATTAAGTAAAATTCCCCGGAATTCCGGGTACGGGAACATATTTATATTGCAGAGATTTTGCATGTTTGTACACTTGATTAATAGAAAATCTGCGTCCGAACTAATATAAATTTTGTGTCAAATGAGGAAACAAAACACATCGCCAGACTGCATGCACTTGTGTAGCCCTCTTAAATCCACTATCTTTCATCTTGTCTACAAAGTAACGATATTCGTTAACAATATAATATTGTATTTGTTTCTGTATTACTCGTGTTTTAAAAACAATTAAGTAAATTTTATATTTTGTTGGTTTTGTTTTTATGTTGAAATCAGTTCTTATTTCTAAATAATCAGTTTTTTCAATAAAATTATGGCAACGCTGGTTTAAATATATGGCATTTTTGTTTAATTTCAATCGAAAAGCTTATCGACGCGAGAGTTATAGAACATGGGCACAGATTATGAAAGTATGGGATTTGTTACGTGGGTTGAACTGGAATTTCATTATATTTTTAGTGCTGGTTTCTTAATTTTTTATATCTCGATTTACTTAAAGTTCAAAATTTTGTATTTTAAGTAATAATCTAGTTGATAATTTTCAGTTATCATATAACTTTTTTACTGACTAACAAAAAAGTTAAACACAAGATTTTTTGTGAGAGAAACCCTAGAAAACTTAAATTTTTTATTCTGTTATATTTTTGTGTAGAATAAAAAAAGATTTCCTGGGTAACATAAAAATTTAAGGTTAAACAAATTAAAAAGTCTTGTCCGTTTTAAATCGGCAAAGGCAAAGAAGAATTAAAAAAAAACACCATTGAAAGGTATTTGCTTAGAACAGTGCATGATATATTTTTATTAAAATCTGAGGCCGTAAAAATCAGTAATAAAAAGGGTTTATTCGGTAACATCATATCTGCAACACTAAACGATACACAAAAAATCAATACTTATCGTTGTTCGTTAGAAAAACAAGCGGACAGATGTCTGGTACTTTTTTCCTTTTTGGGGAGTTAAACGTTTAAGGTGTGAAAATTGTTTTTGGTACTCTTTTTACAAAACATTTATCTCCATTTGACATTTATGTGCGTTAGGGTGTCCCAAAAAAATATTTTATGTCCCACCTTTTTTTGAAAGCTTATAAAGTAAAGTATTTTTGTGATTTTTTTTCCGATATTTCGGAAGAATTTTTGAATTGTGTTCATTACCCGGTCCACTAGCACTGAATCACTAATTTTTTAACTTCAATATAAAATTTAAAAGTTACAAAGCATTATTTTTCTTTTTTAATGCTAAATTTACAAAAAAAACGTCAAAAAGGGGACCAAAATGAGCATAAAAAAAACCGAAACTTATAATATATGCACAGAGAAGTTAAGTTTGAGAAGTTTTCTTTAAAACAATTGACTAATGCCCGTAATTTCAACAAACAGATATCTGATCGTGTTCGTACCTAACAGTTATCTTTACCTTTTTCGGTAAAAGTAGTTTGGTAATTTCAACGTTAATTTTGCCTACGTGTTTTTTCCTTTAAATTTTCTTTTAAAATATGGCAACATTTGTATTTTTATTAATATTTTTAATTGACTGTCAAAAATCGATGGTGTAAAATACACTACAGTTCAACCAGTAGGTAAGACAAACATGTTAAAATTATCAAAAATTCGTAACACCATAGATAACTATACACAGCTAGATATCTGTTTGTAGAAATTACGGGCATAAGTAGCAAAGAAAATCGGGCTTATGTGCTGAGTAATGACCAAAATTTCAAAACAGTCGAAAAAACCCAGTTTTTGGGTTAAATTCGATTTTAGCGACCTCTAATCCTCTTCCGAAAAGTCTGAAAAAATTCACAAAAATACTTTACTCTTTTCCTATAAAAATCGAAAAATATGTGTATTATAACTATATGTATTAGGGTCTGCCATTACAAAACTAACATTTTTGATATTTCAATTTGGAGAAAAAAAGTATTAAAAAGGGGAAATACCAGAAAAAAAATTTCTTTATTTTTTAATTTTTTATAATATTGAACTTAAAATCATAAAGTTATATGTGCAGGGTCCTGTGTGAATGAGAACCCTATAAGATGAACAATTTCGGTACTTTTTTGATCTTCAACTGGTACTTTTTGAAGTTTCATTAGCATTGGTCCTAGAAACTTATAATTAATACGCCAGGTCATTACTGGTGAGAATCAGTAAGATGGATTTCGTTCTTTATCTAGTACTCTTTGAATTTTTATTAGGGATTTATGTGAAATTTGTTCATTTATATTGTGGTGTCATTTCATAAATATAGAAACAAAACGAAATATAACCTTAATATACCTAAAACCATCAAAGTAAACCATTGTGCAAATACACAGGCACAACTTTAAATATTTTGGAAGAATTTTACAGTGGGTAGATATGACCACTGTACATCGATTTCTTGTAAAAAGTGAAAATTTAAAAATTTCAAGTTGACTCTCTTTATATCACAGAAATATTTAAAATTTTTTTTTTGTTTTGAGAACTAAATTGTATACTTAAGAAAATAAACTTCTGTCCGTGTAGAAACATAAAATTCAACATACAGAGTCCAGAGTGATTAAGAAACCGTAAGAGAAGATTTTTGGCTCTAATTTGTTTTTCAATTAGTACTTTCTGATTTTCTTTATATTACATATTAAGCTTACAACGTTAAACGTTCGCGGACTTCACCGAAAGCTAGCTTATGGAACGGAAGTTGGTACCTCGACAAATCGATCTACTTAGATGAATGAAACAAATGCTCGAAACATGTATATTAATTTATACTTGTGCATATGTTGTGTTTTCCATATTTGCATAAATAATTATGTTCGAATTTCGAGCGCTGAGCATACACTAGTAATCGTAAATACCTTTAAGTGAATTTAAGAGAGTTATTAAAGAAATAAAACCGAAATTGTCGCCCGTTTGGCAATTAAATTCAAGTAGTTAAAATGTAAAAAAGTGTGAGACTTAAATTTGAATTTTTTTGTGAGACTTTTTGTTTTAAAAGCGACTTTTTGTGCGACTTTTTCCAAATTCTCAGCGGTAACCCTGTGTGTAGCAACTCCAGAGTAAATCCTTTGCAAATAATAGGACTAGTCCAAACACGCGTGTAAAATGTAGCCCACAAGGGACTAGTCCAAAAGTAACCCAAACGTATGGAAAAAACATGGTCTATTTAACATTACGATGTCCTAGGGCAGGACCATATAACCCAGTTTTGGATTACAAAGGAGTAGTTTTAAAACTATTCCATTGTATACACAAGAGGATTAGTTTTAACTTCGTTTAAAATCGAAGACATGTCGTCTCACTACAAACACTTTTTAACAATGACATGGTCCATGCTTGCATTACATCAGACCAGTCCTTGGAGTAGTCCATTTAATCAAAATGGATAAGGTTTTCCAATAATATCTGCAGGTTCTCCTATCATAATTGTTCTCCTTTTTCAATATTTTGACATAATCGAAATTTGGTTGACGTCCAGTTAATTAATAGAAAAATTATTTAACCAAAACCTCATAAGCGAATCGGAGAAATATAGACTGATTAGTGCGATAGCCACTTCACCACGTATTTATGGACTTCCAAATATCCATAAGCCTGAAACGCCTTAACGAGCGATGTCTGTCCATAAATTAACCATCGGATGGACTATGTTAATACATAATAAATATTCTGAAGAATTTGCCTACTGACTCACAATACAATTTTAAAGACGCTAGGGAATTCAAATCTAAAATCAACAATACGCGCATAGAAAACGATTAAAATTTCTTATCTTTTGACATCATTTCGTAATTATCGGTTAATTTACCCTTAAGGACGATTGAAGAAAATGGGATATACTGAAGAAACATGCAATAAGTTCCTAAAGATTTATTGAACAAAATACTGAGTTTTTTCAAAAAGAACACCAGATATTTTAAGTTTGAAGAAAAATGTTATGAACAATTGAATGTCCATGGGATCTCCGGCATCACCAGTGATTGCAAACGTAGTTATGGAAGAGCTATTGCGCATGGCTATGAAGCAAATGGTGATAAAACCCTGATGTATGATGTTTGGAATCATGAAAAAGGTCAAAGTTGATGAAACACTAAAAATCTTAAGCTCATTTAACCGACAAATTCAATTTATCATGGAGAAAGAATGTGATAGTAAACTATCGTACTTGGACTCAATAATAATAAGACAAGGAAATCTGATTAACTGGATTGGTACCATAAAACCATCGTCGTCGGGTAAATAAAAAAATTTTTAATCGAAAGATCCAAAATTAATTATTATAAATACGGCAATCAAATTAATCAGCAGGTCTTTTGATATAAGTGACAATCAGTTTCGCGGAGAAAATTCATATAAAATCAAGGACACTTTAAAAATTAATGACTTCCCTAAAAAGAATATTAATGATTTGATAAAACGTGTAAGAAAATTTGTTTCTTTTACTCCTGCAAGGAGCATAGGGCCGCTATATTATTAAGTAAAACCTAATCAAAGTTGAAAACTGAGGAAAAACCAAATGTCTCAATAAAAAAATTGTGCTTCAAACGAAGCGTGTTTGTAAGGGAGAAATGTAAGAGTTTCGCTTACCATACAGCTTACGGAAGACACGAATTTTATATCTCGAGTTCTCACTTTAAATCAATACATTTTTGACACAAAAAGCGCTTTATTCAACGCATATAAAAACTGGTGAACGTAGCTACCAGCTTAACATACTGACTGATTTTTTTACAGTTATTTTTGATGTTCTCCCTTACAAACCTGCTTTGCTTCGTATTAACGGAATGCCGTGGCACTTGAAATATTATTTTTTTTTAATGAAACTTGTTAAGAGCTCCTTCAATTACCTTACTGCATCTTTTTGCGTAGCGCATAATCGTGCGCTTATATATTTTGAAGTACCATTAGTGCTTTGCAAAATGATACAATTTTTTATTGAGGTAGTGTACAAAATCAATTGCAAAGGTGTCAATACCAACATATGCCGGAAGGCATACGTAGGCACAATTAAAAACCAGACACTCGTCACATAAGTGTGATATAAAAGCAACTGACAAACCACTGGAGCAAAAAACAGTCTACTGTGCATTTACTGGACATCAAAAAATTTTGATGTTGTTAAATATTTGACAACAGATGTTGACAAAATATTGTCAACACTTCGTTTCGGTTTCAATACCATCGGTTGAACATATTTTAACGTCTATTTTCGCTCTGCGCAGTGAAATATAAACCGATTCTAATTGGTTGATTAATGCTAGGAACACAATTGATTCATACGTCGTATGAACGTAGGACGTAACGCCATATATTTTTAGAAACGTATTTTGTTTCCTTTAGATAATAATATTTAAAAATTCCGAATTTATTAAAATTATTATTATTATTTTTCTATCCTTTTATTTTAATAGTATATCAAATAGTTAACTTGAAAACATAAAAATAGTTTCATTTTATATTTGTGATTTTTTTTCTACGACAATACGCTCGTAATCGGCGCACACAGGGCCAAAGGCAGTGATTTCACGGATTTAATAAAAAAAAGTTCAAGTACCGTGAAAACTAAAAGTGTACTCGGTTAAAGTGCACATCATCTGCATCAGTAATCAAATTGGTAAAAAAGCTGACTTTGTTTTCGTAAATAAATCTGATTTACCGAAATTAAAATCAAAAAGTAATTAATATGACCATGCAAACCATCAAGCTCAGGTATTTATTCAAATGTGTAGCATTAAGCTTCGTTTACAAAAGGCACAACAGTTTCACTGGTGTTAATAACACTATACGGAAAATAAATAACCATAAAGGACCAAAAAAAAGACCCGTGTCTGCCAGTTTTGCCGAAAGTCATGCACTTTTTTATGGGCCCTTAAAGATTTAGGACCTCGGAGTAATTTTTGCAAAAAAGTGATAATTTTCTCAGGCTTATATCTTGCAAGCCGTTCGGAATTTTGATTAACCCTCTGAGACAAAAAACTTCATCTTCAAGATCAAAATCGCAAAAAAACTTAAAAAAAATTTTTCCTTTTTTCCCCTGTTCAGGTCCATAGGTAGAAAACCGTTAAAAATTCAAGAAAACAATCAACAACAAAAATGTTCCGAACGGTTTGCAAGATATGAGCCTGAGAAAATGATCACTTTTTTGCATAAATGACACCGAGGCCCCAAATCTTTAAGGGCCCATAAAAAAAGTGCATGACTTTCGGCAAAACTGGGAGACACGGGTCTTTTTTTTTTTTGGTCCTTTATGGTTATTTATTGTCCGTTTATGGTTATTTTTTTTCGTGTTGCACTGTGTAATAAAAGAAGAATTTTTTTGGCGACCACACACATTTTAAATAAAGAAACCGTTTGAGAATTTTGCCCAAAACAATATTCCGTATTTATTATTATTTGTTTTAATATTTTGTTAAAATTTTCATTCAAAACTAAATAATATTATTTCATACGTGTTGATACATCGGAATATTCGAAAACCGGTTTTTGAAAAAAGTCGAATAATCGATCTCCCTAATTATGACACTTTTTACACTGGGGTCTAATCACCGCATACGATATCGAGCAAAATTGATCGAAATTATTTATATTGGTATCACGACTCTCGATATGGAATGAAAATTTATTGAATTTAAAATAGTAGCATCCGATAAAGAGTAACTCGACATAACATTTCTCTAGTTTTCATTCGATACGTCAGTGTCTATCGTATGCAAAAACATTCGATAGTTTATTCGATACGATAGTATCGAATGCGGTGATTAGACCCCTGATTTCTAAATAAAGTACATGAAGTAAATGTCAGAAATCCCCTATCTGCACTTTGTGATTCCATTTATAGAATTTTGTTTTTGTTTTTTGATAAACCCAGGCCATTTCTTCTTAAGAACGCAAAGCATATTCCCCTATCACCTTTTTTCATAGGTCCTGATTAGGGTATACAATTATTTAACTTTAACTTTTGTTCGAGTAAAGAATAAGTTGATTTATAATTTTTAATCTTGCTAGATTAATCGATTATGAATTTTAATCGAATAACTCGAATTAAATAAACTTTATCTTTTAGCCCAACAAAGGTTAAGGCTTAACCTCTTTAAATGGATCATTATCTCATCTTTAAAACAGCTTTAAAAACTTAAATGTTCGTGTGCATTTAGCAATATTGTATTACAGTCATCAAACATTTTCTTTGGCAAAAAGCCAATAAACTTAAATTATCTCCAAAGTTGACAATTTTTTGTGTCTGTAGTCAAAAGTTAAAGAAACAAAGTTAAAGACTATAAACGAAATTGAATAAACACAACACCAACCAACCACCCCAACACCTTTGAAATATTGAAACAGTCAAACATTTGCAACAAGATACGCTCGTTACCGAACAAATGTAGAAGACTGCGATGTTGTCTAAGTAGAAGTCAAGGGACTTAGAAAAACAAAACGTTCTATCTATCAATCTATCCACCTTTAGATACGATATTTTTGCTCTTAACTTGAACTTTTTATTTTTGCAAGTTTACATTTGACTGTGGAGGTCAGATTTCATGTAATCAATTTGACTTCGATTAAGGTTAAAGAAGAACTAAATATAGAACAAACATCGAATGGGGATTCAATTTCAAAAAATTCCTATTGCCTGTCATGACATTCTGTTGTAAGTTTCAATTGTCAGACAAATAAGTTTTGTTTTTGGAATTCTTTAAGAAGTAACACTTGTCGCCAAATTGCATTTTATGTTGATTTTTATTTAGATAAGAAATACAAAAATATTTATCGAAAAATTGTTTCTTGACATGCACTTTGGTATTGCAAATATGCTGGTAGTTTTTAAATTATTTATTGTTTTTTGTAAGAAAAATTGATTTATTGCGATTAATAAATTTATTGATTATCAAAACTAGAATTTTTTTTGAGAAAATTGTTGAAACGGGGACTTATTTTTGAATTTAAAAGTTTCATTTAAAAAAAAGTATTTTTAAATTAAAATGTAGTTCATAAACATACATATGTTTGATTTACATTTGATTTGAAAATACATATGGGGGATTTCATGTCAAGCGACCCAATTTTTAAATCGATGTCTTCCGAAAGCGACCAAAACTACCTTAAAGGAAAATACATAAGCTTTCTTTTGAGAAAAAAAAAAAAATTTTAAATTTAAAAAAATTTAAAAAAAAAAATGGTTTCAAAAGATTGATCAAATAGCTATCTAAGCTACTTGCGACCAATTTTTTCTACACCAATAGGTAATAAGTTACATGGATGAGAAAGAACACCTGTATGACCAGAATGTCAAACTTTGACCCCTCTATCTCAGAAACTTTTTGACCGATCTTGTTGAAAATTTGTGTCTAAACTACTACAGTCAAATCCCGATAATTCGTACCCCGATAAATCGTAATTCCCGCTAATTCGTAATAAACTGTCGGTCCCTTGTAAAAATCTCGTTAGTTCGTAAAATTTCCATACATTTTGGTCCCCTCGCTAATTCGTAATTTTTTTTTTCAAAAAAAATCTTCTTTGCCTCTTATAAATCGTAATTATTTGCTAACTACCACTTATAATTCGTAATAAAAACAACAGCGTGGGGTTTTTTCTTGCATGTTTCTTTAATTTCTTAAGATCAGTTTGTTACATGAACAATTTTTATATATTTTTTCTTTTTAACCATTTTTTTATCGTTTGAGTTAAGAAATTGAAAAACCCCGTTAATTCGAATTTATTTTATTTTAACCCCGTTAAATCGAAACCCCGCTAAATCGAAAACCCCTATAATTAGTAAGAAAAGGCCGGTCCCTTGCGATTACGAATTATCGGGATTCTACTGTATCTAATAGGACTAACCTTGGCGCAAATTTCATCTAAATCGGAAAACATCGATTTAAAATTTGGGTCATTTGACATGGAAGCCCCTATATGTATGTATGTAGGTATTTATATGCTGTGAATCTTATAGTATTCAATTTACATTTTAGTTGATTAGATTCAGGTAACCAGTAAAAAAGAAAAACTTATTCGATTGCTTTGTTGGATATCATAATTTTGTTAATTGCAATACTTTGTGATATACGACATTTTTTGTTTGGTTGTCTGGCGCATAAGCAAATAATGCTAATGGACTTCCGGCGCTTGAATTGACATAAATTGGCCATGCGGGAAACATGGATTCTCAAGGTTAATGCCGCAAACACGCAATGACTGCCCTTGAGAATTGTTGATTGCCATTGCATATGCTAGCCTTACTGGAAACTGCAAGCATTTAAATCGAATGCCATGTCGACTGGAATCATTGGGATGCGAGGTATCAAAGCATTTTCTCCTTTGTACTTTCCTTTAAGCATTGTTGCTTCGATGTCCAGCAATTGTTTGGAAAATACGTCTCGAGATTGATTGTTCTACAGCTTGACCTGCATGTTCAGAGTCAATTTGAGCTTCCTTACGTGTTTCCACAAAGCAGACGACTTCAAACATGCATTAAATTCATCGGCGGACGTTGATCGTGGTATAATTGGCAGTGATTGCCGAAAATCACCTGCCTACATATCATCGTACCTCCAAATCGGCTTTGATTGTTTAGTAAATCTTGCAACATTTTGTAAAATGCCTCCAAAGATTTTTTGGCCATCGCACTGTTATTCGATATGTTGGATTTTCATTGGTTTGCATATTTATGGTAACGTAAGTGGAACATTTATTCGAACTGATTCCCTTAAGGCATCGCAAAATCGGTGCAACTGTTTTCCGATTTTAGATAAATAGAAAAAGTGGGCGTAAAAGTAGGCGTGTTAAATTTTTGTTTCGATGAAAACTTAAAATGGATTAATACGAACAATTGAAAAAAAAAATTGTCAAATTGATGGAGCCGTTTTCTGATTTTAGGTAAATCGAAAAAAGTGGGCGAGGCAAAATTTCCTTTTCGTAAAAACCTAAGTTGGACCATGGCGATCATTTTCAAAAAAGTCCAAATCGGTCAAGCCGTCCTTAAGTTACGCGCTTAATAAAAAATTGGGTGTAGAATTAGGCGTGGTAAATTTTTCTTTCGATAAAAAATTAAAATGGATTAATGCGAACTTTTGAAAGAAAAATTAGGCAAGTTGATGGAGACGTTTTCTGATTTTAGATAAATCAAAAAAAGTGTGCGTAAAAGTGTGCGGGGCAAAATTTGCTTTCCGCATAAACCTAATTTGGACCATGGCTATCATTCCAAATCGGGCAAGCCGTTCTCAAGTTATGCGATTAGCAACGGACAACATTTTATTTTTATTTATATAGATAAATAAATCTTAAAATTTTTGAAGCCAGCATCTACTTAGGATTCATTTAGACTGAAACTTATCACTCTCAATAAGGAAGGCAAAGCAAGATTTTAAAATTTACCGACTTGCTCGTTCAATTTAGTTTTCTTTTAAACTTGCGTAAGTATTTTAGAAAGATACAATAGCGGTATTCAGTGTTTGGTGCGTTTAAGGTTGCGAATGTTAGTTATTGCAATGTAGTTGATATTGAAAGTTAGCGGTATTTCAACAAACTTTGCAATGCTCGGGATAAATGAAGTTTTTATAATTTCTTTAAGTACAAGTCGTACTCAAAAATTCAAGTTCGAATAAGACTAAAACGTACTCAAAACACTCCTAAAAGGGATAACTTTCCAAAATCAATCCCGGAATTTCTTAAAATAAGTATACAATTCTTAAATCAAGTGAAAATAAGGTTATAATGAAGGCGAATTAATATTTTCAGGTGGCGTTGAAATCACTGACTGTGCTTTTTTTCTTCTTACTTAATTTTAAACATAAATTGATCTTTAAATAAATTTGTGAAACCAGCCATTGGAGAAAGGAATGCCAATTTCTTGGAAATGCCTTACTTCATTCTTAGAGACTTCGTTAAGATTTCTGTCTGACATTGAATATACTTACTGTCTGGACGATTTCTGACAATTGTCATTAAGTTGAAAATAATTTTAATTTTATTTTATTGTTTCAAGATAAAAAGATTAAAAAAAATTTTTCCTTTCTCATCACATTTCTGTCGGATATCTATCAAAAATGTCGGCAAAAAAAACCAGAATTTCCCACGACACGCCTGTCAGAATTCGTGTCAACCACTTCATACGATTTTGGGGCAGATATCTGAGAGAATTCTTATACGATTCCAATATTTTTATCAACGTTTCTTTCAGATATCTGGAAGACGTCGGACTATTTTGTTGGCTGGGTAGTTTTTGTTTAGTTGCTCTGTTGCACAATGGTTTATTTATTTCATTTAGCTCTAGTTTTCATTGAAAGTTTAAATATTTGGGTGGGCTTATATGAATTTTATAATTCAGAAAGCAAAAAAAGGTTATTAACAGATTATTTTTACTTTATTATAACAAAAAAAAAACGAACTAAAGAGCTAAATATACCCTACAAGAAGACTACCGGTCATTTTACTAGTTATATGACCGGTAGTGTTGACCAATATAGTGTTATAGTAATAGTAATTTTTTTAGTTTTGGTTATGCATTTCTTGTAGGGTATATTTATGATTAACAACCGACCGGCTTGTCATTAATTGATAACGCAGTAGCTAAAGCTCTTATGACACTAGATTTTATATGCATTGTTCTAGTTTTAGTGAACAGTGCAAATATAATGTAATAGAAATATTTACCAAGTGCCAAGAGTTAAGCTATGTTCACATTATGTGTATTTGTAATGTGGAATGCAATTTTTCTACCCACAAGTGATTTCATGTGTATGTCAAAATTTTAGTTTTACAAAAGGTTTATAATTTACATGATTACTTGTTGGTACATACATTTGTAGCGTCCATTTGACATAACCTATCAAAAATAAAAAAAAAATACATTTTCAATAATAAATTTGTGTATTTTTTATCTTTTGTATTATTAATTTACTATTTTAATTTATTTGTATTCAAATTTTAATTAATTTTTGCCGCCACAAACAATTTTTTTAATAAAAAACAGCTGATGTCAGATGCTTTGTCACTTAAAAATAGAACTCGTTCTAAATCAAAAATGTCATGTGTACTGCACACAGAGAAATAACACATGATATTGTTTGGAAGGGTTCAGACGATATATACAAATTTAACATGTGAAAAAGTGACAATCCACATGACAAATACACATAATGTGAACATAGCTTTAAGCTGTATTAAGATAAATGGCAAACGTTCAAAAAATTTATAAAAAATGAAGTTATGTAAAAAAAACATGTAAATTGACGTTTCAAGCTTGAAATATTAAAAGTGTTGCTGAATCAGTGGTTTATGGGCAAATTCAGCGATTTACCGCTTACGATTTACAAAAAGTTGACAACATTTCATGAAGTAAGTGCTGGTTCATACACGTCAAGTTTGACTCGTCAAGTCTTGAGCATTTATGAGAGAAGGGAAAAGAGAATGCCATTTCTTTTCCCCTCTCTCCTAAAAACTCGAGACTTGTCGAGACAAACTTGACGTGTGTGAACCGGCACTAAGCAAAACCATAATTAAAGAAAAAAACTTTATTTAGTGCCGGTTCACACAAGTCAAGTCAAGTCTTGAGCATTTAGGAGAGAAGGGAAAAGAGAAGGCCATTTCTTTTCCCCTTTCTCCTAAAAACTCAAGACTTGACGAGACAAACTTGACGTGTGTGAACCAGCACTTAATTTTTTATAGTTTGCACTTTCTAACATTTACTGTTTCTTTCTATCAATTCAATGAATAAACAAATGTAGTGTCACAAGGGCTTTAGTGAACTGTACAGTATTGCACAGCACGAGCGCACTCACCCCTAGTTTTGGTATTAATTGAAATCTATAATATCCCCCGTGTATACCAATCTTTGTTCTATTACGACATGGCCTGCCACGTTTGGAACACACTTTTGCCATAGGCTTTAACTTTGTAATTCCCGATAATTCGTAATTAACTGAAATTTATAAACCAAAGATCCCTGAATAAGCTGTCCATTGCGGCAGCGAAATAAAATGGATAAACTCTAAATAAATATATTTGGCATAACCTGACCTTGAGCTTGATTTACAATAAAATTAAAAGGTCGAAGAATACAGACTAAATAATTTATTTAGCATAATTTTACATTTTGCTGGATATTATTTTGTTTAGTTAAGTCAGTGGGCAAACTACGGTATTCGATATTGATAGAAATAACACTGAAATTTAAATGGGTGGAAATTTCGATCGAATGCTATAATTTGCACCAGGATGTGGTAATTTTACTAAGATTAATTTGTCATATCAGTTGATTATTGAATAATAAGTGTGTGTTTTCTGACTTACCTCTCTAGCCTTAATGCGTTTTTGCAAATTTGCCCTGTAGTCATCTTCGATGCGTTCGCGAAGTTCTTTCATATAATTGCGGTCAGTTAAACGTACAACATTTGTGCCCATGAGACGTTCCAAAGCAGCACTTATACGAGGCAAATTAAAGCTAAAATACAAAATAGAAATTACAAAATAGCTTTGCTTAATTTGTAAATTAATTTCTCTTTTACATGTTTGTCTTGAAAAGTAGATAATAAATAAATTTGTTTTGTTCTTTTTCGGCTCTAATGTAACGTATCGTTACCAACATTTGTTGAGAACTGTTTTGAAAACCATAGAAAAGTTTTTAATACATGTTCATGTAGGTATAGTTTATATTTAGTTTTTTCGTTTTTTTGGGGGGTTTGTGTCCTTTATTTATTCAAATAAAGATATGGTCACACTATACAAATATTTGACGCTCCACACGTAACCACAATTTAAAATAAACTTTTGTTTGATTTTGTAGAACGCTAAGCAATTTTTTAAAAACATTTGACAACGATTTTTTTAGAAATCAAGTTAAGAAAATTAACAAAAATGTTCCAGAAGACGGTTAACGTTTCATCAATTTAAGCTCGATTCACCCATGCGTTCCGAACAATATTAATGTCCGGACCAAATTTTTTTGTATTAAGTTTGACGTCTTACTTTTAAGAGAGAGTGAGAGAGAGCAATGAATTTGTTCAGCAAGTTTTTTCTTGAATTGGTTTAATTTTAATTCTTGTCCCGAACAAAATAAACTGAGATGCCACTTTTTTTCAATTTGTACATAAAAGTTGAATTGAGCTGCCACATATGTAGTGTGTTTACATTTTTCGTTTTGTGCTGAATAATTAAATAAAAAAAATTAAACAAAAATTATTGCCCTGAAACTTATTCAGGAATTAAAAAAAACCAGGAAGAAAATGCATTTATGATATGGGCAATCGTTCATATAAAAATATTTATTTAAAACAAAATATATGGACTTTTTTTGCAGTCATATTTTTCTAAATGCTATTCTTTTTACTTTCAACCTTTTTTGTGATAAATCTGTTTTGCTGGTAAATGGGTTTAAGCAATGCAATTAAAAATAATAAAATTAATTTTCTTCTTTCGTCCATTTTCTGCAACACACTTTTATAAAAAAAATTAATAGTTTGCTAACTGTGTTGCCACTTTGTATAATCGTTTGCATCTATAAACCATATGGTAGCTTTGTTTGTCCGGACAAATTTTCCGAAATGGGTGAATCGAGCTTTAGTGTTCACGCTTTTTGTTTGACCTTTGCTTCAAATATTTCTTAAGTGTGAACATACCTAAATATTTGGTTGCCAATTTATATTGCTATTCATATGTTGAGGTTGTTCTTTTTTTTATTGCCTGTTTCATATTTTTTTGATGCCTTATTATTTTGTCTTGTTATAAATTGTATATTTCTTAAGTGCCCTTCTTCATAACATTAAGTAAATTTTGCTTGGTAAATTGTTGGTAACTTTATGATACAAGCGATTATACTGTTACGCCCATGTTTATAAAAATTTTTTAAATTTAATAAAGTCTTACAAAACCAATTTTTTATGAAAATTTGCCTAAATAAACATTTGTTGAATTTAATAATCGTTTATAAATACGGTGGTTCTTGTTTTTAAAACTTAAATTCCGAAACAGATCTCGTGTATTTGAAAACAAAGCATCCTGTACCAGTAACCGTTCTATAAATATACAGAAGTCTCTAGTGTATTCGTATGGGTGGTGTCCTGCCTACTTTTCCCATTGAATCTAATTTTGAAAGATGTTGTGTATTATTATCTGAGAAATTTGTACAAAATTGGAATACTTTCACTGCTACAGTACTTCAAATATGTAGAAATCTTTATTGTCATTATACGGGATGACTTGGATCCGCGACTTTGTGCAGCTTTAGACTTCTCTTCTTACCAACCCCTTTCAAGTGTTTCGTGGGCGACCAGGCGGACTCCAATCAAGTCCGTGGTAAACTTGCGGATTCCAATCTAGTGCATCTCGTCTGATTTCATTACATGCCCTACGTAGAATATGGTCAATCCAAGACCATTTTAATATTAAAATTTTTGGGTTTTTTGTTCTGCGAGTGAAATACCACTCCGGCTTTGTTGATCCTTCGAGGTGCGACTACGCAGATAGCAAAAAGTCAAATTACAATCCTCAAAAGCTGTTATACTTTAATAGTCTTATTGTAATTTGACTTAGAATACACAAAAAAATTTTGTATAATAAAAATGTTACTCAACATGAAAAATAAATTCTTAGATTCTATTTAAACCCCAACTTCTGGCAACACTGCATGTAATACAGTTTGTTTTTATTTATTTTCCTTCCGTTATACCTGTCGTTGCTCCGAAAAAATCAGCTGTGTTTTTTCCTATGTTTTCAGGAGAGCAAAAAAACTGTTTAATGTAGTTACCTTAATATATTTTTTTTGAAGTGAAACGTTTAATTGAATAAATGTTAACATTTATTTTTTTGAAAAACTACTCATTTTGTTGGAGCATTTCTAATAAATATTTATAAAGTTTTTTACAAAGACGAAATGAATAGTTTCATTAAAACTTAGCATGTTTTAAGTAGGGAAGTAGCGATAGGCCTTTTTGCCGATACGTTACCGATACTTATTCTTAAAAAGAAATTTCGGCGGTACCGATACGGATACGAATACATATTAAAGTTAAATTCAAGGTAAAATTATCAGCAAATTAAAAGATCTAAGGTACCTCTAGACTTCTTAAATTACCGAACCACAGCGTAGGATAGACAGAGGACAATCCCTCTCGAAATTTTCTTAGAAGTTTTTCAAAAACGCTCCAAAGTTCAGTTCTTGTAGACTTATCATAATTCTTACTTGATGTAGGGATGACCGCGTCTTCAATACTTTCGGAATGACTTACTGCCTGTTTTTAGAAAACGTAAACAAGTGAGTGAGTGAGAAATTACATTGAAAACAAAAACAAATTTTCGTTTTTTATTGTTGTTTTCAATATAATTTCTCACTCACTCACTTGTTTACGTTTTCTAAAAACAGGCAGTTAACATGACTCTGCAATGTTAAGTAGCTCATTTAGACATTTTTTTGGATTTATTGTGGACTTTGAAAGCAGACTTGGAAAAAAAGTTTTGCAGGAAATTGATTGGAGCCTTTTGTTTCTGAAGATTACTTTTTAAAATTCAAGACAACATTTATTTTTACTGAATCACGCGATCAGTCGCTTTAACGTAGTTATTCTTTAAAAACTTAATCACGAGCGCTAGCTAACTTAATGAACTGCAGAAACTAAATATTAAAGCTAATTAAGCGTTATACGAAAATCGTGTTTTCAAGGAATTGAAGCTTATAAGTAAACAACAGTTGTATTGCCAATTCGTTAGCTCAATGCTTACAAATTGTTTTCGCGAAGTCACTGAACAAAGTATGGATCTTAGACAAATCGGACAATGTGCTTTAAATTTCATTTCACAATTCCATAAAAAAGTTCTGGCTAATAATGGGTTAACGCTTATTAATTTTATGAAAGTAACCAAAAGGAATATATTTAGAATTTTTTTAAAACAGAACATAAAAAAGTTTAAAAAATAGTAAATTGAGAGGTAATGATTTAAATTATAAAAAAATGCTTTATGCACATGATTATTGAGTGATTGCAGACTTCTGTAATTTGATCCTTTTATTTTCAGTTTCTTAGTGCATATATGGTCATCTATAACAAAATTGTTAATAACGATAAATTTTAAACATATTTTTTATTTATTTTATTTATTTATTTATTGAAATCCTGCTCAACAAGTAGTCCGGTCAAAATAGACACAAAAAAGGCTAACCTTGCATTAACTCGCATAAAGCTGAAAATTGGCATAGACCTTCAGTTCACGAATACAAATAATATGTGAAAAGTCCCCGTTGATCCGATGCTTGCTAAAAAAGATATTCGAGGTCAAAGGTCAAAAATATAGGTTTTTTCATTTTTTTCGTAAACGGTAAATATATCGCGAAAATGGTTAAAGTAAAAGTTGTAGATTATTAAATTTCCTACAAAAAACGTTCTTATACTTTTTTTTTATTTATTTTTATTTTATTATTAAAAAATACAATATGAAATAAAATATGGTATTATTGGAAATTATTTCATAAAATTATGTGAATTGATTTAAAAAAAAATTTAATCTGACTGATAGTCTTCAGCTCAACTTCAACTATAATGTCTTCGTTTTCTCCTTGGTTTTCTTCTACTTCTTCTTGTATATCTGTACATTGTTCAAATAAAAATTCATCAGATGATTCTTCGTCGATATCATTTAAATTTTCACCTGAGGCAATTGATATAGTATTAGAGCAAGACTGACCTTGACAATTAGTGCATGCTACTGAGCAAAACAATCCAACTTTTTTGCAGCCACAGTTTCCACTGCAACCTTTTTTGCAGTTGCAAAAAATGGTGTTCAGAAGTTTTTCTGGAGCAGGTGGGAGTAAAGTATGAATTGGCACCAAAGTATTATCTACTAATGTCCAACCCCAGTCTTCCGGATTCAATTCATTGCCTAGCCACACTTGGATTTGATAATACACTCGACATAAATGTTGGTAAGCAGCGGCAGATGTTGGTGGAAGGCAAGATAATTCTACCCTTTTATTATTTCGGGTATTTTTTACAAAACTTAAATATCTGTATTTATCGAGACAATCAAGTTTTTTTGGAGCTCCATACATTGCAAGAAGAAAGCGAATTCCATTTGAGACGATGAGTTGTGAAGAAGAATTGATGTCTTTAAATACTTCCGCGTAATTAATTAAATCATTACGTTTTTCACATAATTTGAAGACTGATGTTTTACCCCTTTTAAAAAATGCTGAAGTAGTGTCGCAGCCAGTTATTGCATGTAAAAATAAGATATTTTTTTCACATTTGGGATAGGCAGATAAACTTTTCGATGAATAAATATTTGTTTGTTGTCCGGCCTTTCCAGGTTTTAAAAAATATATAATCTCATCAACTGGAACGCGCGCAGTGAGTAGTATTAATAAATCCACATCTTCACCAACAACAATAGTTAAATTTGTTGTATTAAATTGTTCTATTGCTGTTTCAATGATTAGAACATCAGCGTCGTTATCAGCTTGTTTCACTGAAATGTTTGCAGCTTTAAATTTATCACATAAAAATGAAATAAAGCGCGACTTGTTGTGAGTATTAGCCAGGAATTTTTGTTGATTGGTTGGAACAGCCATATATTCATCAAAAACAAAATCCGCAGATGAAGATGTTTTTGTAGATCGACGGTGTTGTTCTGCAGCTTTAATATTTTTTTTATTATCAGAATAACCATCAAATACAATTGTCACTTTTTGACCAAAATGTCTATGTATATACTGAACGTATTTATCAAAAATAGAGCTAAATAATTCTCCTTGATCCCACACAACGCGGTGTAAAAGATATCCACCATCAATGATGTAATTTGTATTGGTGCTGTCAATTTCAATGATCACGGGTTGAAAGCAATCATATATAGCTGACTTTTGTGTTTTACGCATTCCAATTGCATCGAAGAGTGATAATGGGTAAGGAGCTAATTCATATTCGAAGAATTTTTCGATTTCATCATCAAATTAATATGTATGTTCTTTATATATATATTAAAACTGGTTTTCAACCACCACCGTCCGAACAATAGAGTAGAAACCAGCTGCCGCTCAAGGTTATACCAGCTGTAGACTGTACATATAGATTAAATTTTGAATGTATAACAGAAACAAACAAAAAAAATTATTTTTTTAACGTATAATTCTGTATGCAGGCGGCGTAGGCATCCAATCCAGTATTTCAAACGGGAATATCTCTGGAATGGTGGGTCGTAGCAAAAAAGTATAAGAACGTTTTTTGTAGGAAATTTAATAATCTACAACTTTTACTTTAACCATTTTCGCGATATATTTACAGTTTACGAAAAAAATGCAAAAAACCTATATTTTTGACCTTTGACCTCGAATATCTTTTTTAGCAAGCATCGGATCAACGGGGACTTTTCACATATTATTTGTATTCGTGAACTGAAGGTCTATGCCAATTTTCAGCTTTATGCGAGTTAATGCGATTTGAAATGTTTATTTTGACCGGACTAAAGAATATATCTTATAATTATAGAGCAAGAGTATTAATGCTAATAGATAAGAAGCCACAACAATTTGATAAAGAAAAAAAAAATAAATAAAATTAGAAAGTACAAAACTAAAATAAAAATTAAAAGTACAAAATAAAAATTAAAAAGTACAAAATTAAAACGTCCGAAATAAAAATTAAAAGTACAAAATTAAAACAAAAATTAAAACGTATGAAATAATAATTAAATAATACAAAATTAAAGCAACAACAAATTAAAAGTTCAAAATTAAACAAATTTAAATTAAAAAAAAAAAAAAAAATTAAAAGAGGAAAGTTATATGACCTGTGGTCTTTTTATTGAAGAAATTAAAAAGATTTCGTTTGAATTGTATTGCGTTGCTGACTTGCTGTATGTTAGGAGGAAGGGAATTCCAATAACGTGCAGCATTGACGAAAAATTGCCATTCCGATATAAGGCATCGATGCCTCTCAAGGATCTTGTGAAGTGAATCATATTAAATAGGCAAGCTGGTACTTTAGTGTAGATGATTTTTTGCAAAAACATTAGCATTTTAATATTTATCAAGTTTTCAAATGATACACCATAAAGACATTTTGAGAACGATGATACTCTTTCATGCCTTTGCAGTCTATAAACGTATCTCATAATGTTATTGTAAAGTACATTAAGTTTCCTTTTACAATTAGAGCCACACTTGCCGAATAGTTCACAGCCATACAAAAGTCCTGGAATTAAATATGATTTAGCCAGGAACTTCCTTACTTTGAGCGGTGTAAAATATTGTGTAGCCCAAAGCGATCTTAACTTCTGGTAAGTCTGTGCCACTAGTGCATCAATATGACTTGACCAAGTCAAGTTGTTATTAAATACTATCCCTAAATTTTTCACGTTTTGAACAATCTCAATAGGCTGGTTGTTAATCAATACATTAATGCCGGTGATATGTTGGGATCTCCTATGTATTATCATAAATTTTGATTTTTGCGGGTTAAGACACAAACCGTTTCTGTCTGCCCAGCGGAAAATTCTGTTCAGATCATGGTTGAGTTTTTCAACGTTCTCCGCTACGGAGATTACTGGGCTACTGAGGTATACCTGAACGTCATCAGCATACATGTGTATATTGCAGTTGCTGTGGCAAATCATTAGCGTAGATGGAGAACAACAATGGCCCCAATATTGAACCTTGAGGAACTCCACTTGAGACTGATATGGGAGTGGAAATATTATTATTGACACATACAGACTGAAAACGGTTAGTGAGGTAAGAATATAACATATTGTGGAAAATTCACCCATAATGTAGTCACCGGCAACCATATTATGGTTAAAGTAATCATCTATCAAGAAGACACAACCATATAATGGTTGCCTCCGAACATGTTTTTGTAGAGAAAAAAAACTGAAAGAAGTTTGTTATGTGGTGTTGTAAGTGAAGAAGCTCGAAAAATAGTCATTCATTATTTTTGGGATGTATCCACATGGGATGCTAAAAAAGCGTACATAAACGGGTTGATCGATGGATGTCTTATGTATTATTTATTTATTAAGAATTACAAATAAAATAAACTTTATTAACCGAGCAATAGTAACGAATAGCTTCTGCTCGTTGATGAGAAAGACACCAGTTATTCTGGCGGGCATCTAACCCGCAATCATAGCACTGATAGATCAGCTTACTATGTACCAACAAGCCTACCCTTTTTTTACACAAAATAACAGAAATGCTAGTTAAAATATATCGACCCCTTTGCGCGAAATTATCGTATGTATATGCCAATATTTTCGAAATTGAGTTTTTGATGCAATCTTGTTCTACATTCAAAGGGACGTCACCTGATAAAATATTGTAGGCGAATTCCATTTCGTTGCTCCAAAAATTTAATGAATATTTTTATTTTGATATTGCAAGCGTACGCAGAGAAAAGTAGATACATGGCTGTCCTGTAAAATTTGGTTTTTGTAACATACGACAATTTCGCGCAAAGGGGTCGATATATGTTGTGAAAAACAGTCAATTGAATTGTTACACATAGCAGTTTTTGTTCGAACATTCTGAACCAGTAAAGATATCATTAAACGGATTGGTAGGTAGATGTATCATTATCAAAGGTTTCAAAGGGTGTAATAAACCGATATTGTCAGAGCAACGACGTTATATTTTTGCCAGCATAAACACCGTGCATGTTGCCAATGTTTGCTGCTTGTTCTGATAGCATCTAAACGACGATGTGACGAAAATTGATTGTTTTCAAAACTCTTTTAAGCAGTTGTGATGAGTTTCGAATTCAAGTCGTTTGATTTTTTGCAGTCCTTAACTGAACTGTATTTTTTCTCGACAGGAAAAATAAAAAAAATTAATTTAAAATCAATTTTTAAAGACACTGCAGATGACATCATCGATCTCTTATCTTTTCCATTACATGCCTGATTTTTATTTAAAATCAGCCAGATGGAGCCAAAATCTCTCAAATATATGCAAAACTTAAGGATTTTCTCTTATTTTCGACCGCAAAACTTTACCTTTTAAACTCCCTCTTTAACACAGGCCAACAAATGTTGAACCTGTAGACGGAGTATACGTTTTTATAGGTTTGAGTAGCTCAAAACTATTTAAAAATAACTTCAGGTTAAGATATCTTAGAGAATGAACAAGATATTACAGGGATTAAAGGTCACTGGTATGACTTTCAGACGACATAAAGATAAACGGGTGTGTTCTAGAATCCGAATCCACTCGAAAGTGGATTACTTTAGCATTATTGGTGTTCTGCATTTCACATCCACATGTTTTTATTCGTTTTCAATTAGAGTAGATATGGGTTGGTGAAAGTAAACCGAATCAACTTTTATTGTAATATGTGATAACATTTTTAACAAAAAAATTAATATTGCTTTTAGCTTAAAATCTTCTTAATCCAATTTAATCAAAAATATATCGTTATCTAAAACGCAAAAGGCCCTTACTAACCCTAAATTTAAAGTCGACTTTTTCATTGATTTTGATGTAATTATACCAAATTTTTTTTAAACGATTTTTATGTTATTTTCAGATAATTTGATTCTTTGATCGATTCAGCGATCTCTTTGTTTTTGGGTTTGTTTAAAATTTTGCAATTTTTCACGAATTTAGCCATATTCGCGATATAAGCGATTTGGTCGTGTAAGTTTTCTGATTCTTTACAGCTTTAGCGATTAATAATAAACAGTAAACTTTGCTATCATGCCGCTGTTAGCAAATTTTTGCGAATTTCCTTGAATTTAGCAATTTTTACCGATATTTTGCCATTCCTTTTAGTTTGAGGGACTTTAAATCAATTTTAGGACTGGTTTGAAATATTAAAAATTTTCGCGAATTTTCGCAATTTTTGCAATTTTTTTTGTTATTTTCCGACATTTTGTTCTTTTAACCCATTTAGAGATTTCAAATAAATTTTAGTGTTTGTTTAAAAGTTTGTAATTTTTCGAGAATTTTAGCCATGTTAGCGATTTTTTTTGTGATTCTTTACAGCTTTCACGATTTTTAAAAAATATTAGACATTGCTATCATGCTGCGGATAGCAAATTAGCTATCTTTTGTTTTACAAATGATTTTTCGAACAAAAACTTCGAATACACAAAAACATGCGGATTTGAGAACACCAATTTATGACTTATGCGGATTCAAAAAATTTTTCGTTTTCAATTCGAGTCTAAACCTAGAACATACCTGAAATTCACACAGCTATAACATCTCGAATGTTTCGAAAAACAGGGTTTTTTTTTTAACATTAACTAAATATATCGGGAATATATCGTTAGCTAAAACGAAAAAAGGCGTAACTAACAGAAATAGAATTTGACAGTAGAAACAAAAAACGAAAAACTTTGAACATGTCAGAAAAACATACATAAATAAGTTGTCCATGGAATTCCTCGAACATTTTTCAAAGAAAATGATTTAATTATACAGTGTAGCCTCGTTGAACGCAGCCGTCGATATGCGCAACCCTCGCTTAACGCAACACCCAATTTCGTAACATTGGTGACTATGTAAACGCAACTTTTCAAAGCCTCAATTAACGGAACTTTGCAAAAGCAAAACAAGTAAGGGGTTTTTTTGATAAATAAATTCAAAACTTCAACGTGTTTGTGTAAAATCTTTGTGCAATAGTTTTCTTTGATTTACCGTTATTCTAAGAATGACAAATATTTTGCGCGTATTATGTACATACTTCTGTTTTTGAAATCATTGCAGTGCAAAAAATATGACAAGCACAAAAACATCAGATGAACATTTCTAATTTCCCTTAAAAACATGAATCTTAAACTCGAAAACAACCATCAGTACAAATTAACATACATTTGAATGTGTATTTTATTAATTATTTATTAGATGTAGGTACATATATTTGGTTTTTCTGTTTTTATTCTTTATTTCAATCAAATAAATACGATTATTTAAAGCTAACCCTAGTTTTTTTTTATAAAATTCTTGATTGGTTTAAAATAAGCTTTTAAATAGAAAAATATGACTAGAAATTTGTGACTTGTTTTGCGCAACAACTCAGTTATCGCAACAGCCCAAAATTGGTATTGGTTGCGTTCACCGAGGTTACACTGTATTTAGCTAGAAAAAATGTCTAATTACGTCGTTTTGCATTTAACAAATTAGCACAACTGAAGCTACGGCCCTTTGTTTTCTGCTTATAAAAGCGTAATTTTTGATCGCAGAAGTGTAAAATTTTGTCAAGACATGTAGTTATATGTCATTTCGAATAATCAATCAAAAACTCGATTTTGAATTTTGTGTTAGTTACGCCTTTTTGCATTTTAGCTAACGATATATGTCCTTTGCCACAGGTGCTGAATTGTCAACCATTATTAGAGTCAGGGCTGCCAGATTAGACGATTTTTTTTCTTATAAGTGAAGATTTTCGTCTCCCAAGTCTGAAAAAAAATTAAATTTTCTAATACGTTCGTTGTTAAATCTTGGAATGTTTAACAGCCGCACCTTTACAGGAGGGTCAACGTTGTGAGACGAACAGTAGTGATAGCTTTCTTGTTTAATAAAACCCACAAATTATAAATAAAAATAGAGATAAAAACGCTAGATTGATCAAAAAATAGCTAATATGCCATTATTTATTAACAATAGCGACAAACTTCACTATTAAACGAGCTGTCAAAGCCGGGGTTTCCAATTGCAAAGCGTCGAGACCGCGCTATTCAAAACCAAAAAACCGTGGCTGTAATATGCAAGTCTTAAGAAAATCTTTAAATGAATATTTTCAGAGTATAAAAACAACAATGTTACACTTGTTTATCTTTCGTCAAACCATCATCGAATGAATATTGTACGACTCTCTGTATTAATCATATTTTCAACAATTATACGGCGAACATTTCACGAGTTGTAAGATAATATCTACATAAGTCTCATCCTGTAAAAAATTGTATGATTCTGGAAGCACGAAAACTACATGAGCGCTGAAATATGCGCTGGCTATTACACACTACTAAGAAGCAGCAGAGAAGCGAATACCATCACAGAAAAAATAGAAAATCGACTTTAATTAAACAATTCGTTCAGACAATTAAATATTTAACTAATTTTGCCCCTGCAAAGGAATTGATCATATCAATTAACGGATTTGTATTTTCGAGTCATGGGACACAAATTTAGTCAATTAAAAAATTAATTGCATAAACAAAAAATACACCACATATACACAAACATTTAATTTTATGGGTTTTGATTAAAAAAATTAATTGCAGCAAACAAAAAATTAATTAAATAATTAATGTACACCAATTAATTATTTAATTGAATAATTTTTTGCAAACATTTTTTCTGTGATTTAAGTGCATTTTTAATCCAAGAGTGATTGTCGAAAAATCAATGCACCCTCAAAGAGTGATTGTTTGGTGCGGTTTATGGGCTGGCGGCATCTTCGGGCCGTATTTTTCCAAAATGATTCCGATCAGGCAGTTACTGTGGCTGCTGTTGGCTATCATGAGATGATAACGAACTTTTTATGTGCCGAATTGGAAGATTTGGATGTGGACGATATGTGGTTTTAACAGGACGGTGCCACTTGCCACACAGCTAACGAAACAATGGCTCTTTTGCGCGACAAATTCAATGGTCGTGCTATCTCACGTGGTGGCGATGTCTATTGGCCGCCAAGATCATGTGATTTGACACCGTTGGATATCTTTCTTTGGGGTTATTTGAAAGAAAAGGAGTACGTCGATAAGCCAGCAACAATTCAAGAGTTAAATGATGAGATAATTCGGCACATTAACGGCATTGAACCTCAATTATGCCTCAGCGTCAGCCAAAATTTGGACCATCGGATGAAGGTGTGCCGCCGAGATCGCGGTGGCCGTTTGGCCGATATTTTGTTCCATACATAAGTGAACCATACCAATATTATCATAATGAAAATAAATGACAACATATTCCTAAATAATTTGTTATTTATATGTTCTTCGATTAAAATATGGCGCAACTCTTATTAAAAACAAAATATAACCTTTAAAGCAAAACAACATCGTAAAATGTTGCCAGTACATTTCACAGTATATTGCACTTCTTTTCGTTGTTCAATAATTAAAAGGACTTTGATTCTTGCCAATAGATTTTGCCACCTAAGAATATCACATACATATTGGCGATATAATTGTACAATGCGAAAAATTTAACAATCATGTGTATGAGCCGCTTAAGAAAAGCATACTTTAGTCCTAGGTTTTCGATTTCGGCCTTTGCAATTAATGGGCCTTTTTGATGCACTTAATAAAGTCTAACAAAACATTGGTGCAAAATTATATGTGCTAAAGCGAAAAAAAGTTTGTTTCGAATAGTTCACAATCGACACAATAGAACTCATCTAATAAAAGTATTAATTGATTTTAAAACCACATATGCCAGCACCTAAATTCAAGGCGAATTTATATATAACAAAAGCTGCAAGGTACATTAACACACGGTAGAATCATTTTGGAGTGTAGACATGCTGCTCTATAAAAATAACCGACTTGTCAAAATTGTCTTCATATAAAACAAAAACAATTTAACGCACACATGAAGAAGTTTTGGCTCATATACACGAAATTTGACAATTATGTTTTAACTGCGATACACGGCTGATAATCATATGGGCCAACGAAAAGCAGTTTTTTTTTTTTTGGAGGAGTGAGTTGTCAAATTTGGTTATAATACTACAACTTTTTATGTAAAAATATGTAATAATTGTGTACAAACAAAATTTTTCATGTGAAAAGACATGAGTGCAAGTGAATTGTTAACAAATTTTGTAATTTTACGACTTTTTTGACAATCTCTGCTCCTGAAGTTGATGTAGTTGTAGAGTTTCAAAATTCACTTTGCTTTAATTTAGTAAGAACTGTGTTTATTTTATTTTTCTAACTTCATACGTATGTATGTACACATGACATTTTTATAGAAATTGGTTGTCTGCCAATAAGGTGTAGGTTATCAGTTGGTCGTACTTGACCGACTATATCTTCTCTAGCTGTTTGTTGAGGTTTTTGGATTTCCCCTAAACTTTGTTGTTTGAAAATAAAAGTAAAAAGTCAGTTTTTTCAGTCCTAAGTAATTTTATATGGTTCTGTTTTTAGTAAATTTAATTCACATGCGATAAATGAATGAACGGTTATGAGCGAACAAATTATGAGTGTGTTTTGATATTAATTTATGTATCGTTTAAATGTAGACGAAAATCATGTTCACATGTCTTTTGTTTTGTGTATTCAAAAGCACGCCATTAGGGTAAGACTAATTATTAGGGCTTAAAAAAAGTAAGTATGCAATGAAATGTTTTCAGATCAATATTTTAACTTTGTATTATTTTTTTTTTGAGTTTCTACTGGAAACACAAAAAATTGTTGAATGGCGAACGTCTTAAGTCCCAGGCAACACTTAACTGTGGGTACAGGACCAAAATAGGTGCTTCCTCAAGCTGTACTCGCATTTAAAATCATTATTTGATCATTATTATCCCTTTGACTGTCCCCAAACAAAAATTTTTTTATAGCGTACTTCCCAAAAGATAATCTAGTAAAAATAACGTGCATCACATATGTATATTACACGGACGAATATTTCAGCTATTTATTATTGAAGCGTTCTATGCATCGCATTCGATTCATGTCATTTTTATTCTTTACTATCTATCTTTTTGACTTTCGGTATTGTTTTAGCACTGAAACAAATACGCGTGTAGAGTAAAATATCGAGAATCTCTTTTTCGCAATCGTCTTGCTATACAACATACAATATTTTCTCTATCAGTATCAATTTATTAGTGAAGTATGGATCCATTATCATTTTACGGTAGATAATGATAATTCAGATTATGAAAACGAAATTGGGATACATGATGACAGTTCAGACGAACTGGAGAAGTTCAGGTAGTGATGATAAATTCATTTGCGAAGATATGACTGATTCATCCGATAGTGAATGTGATAACATAAGTAATTCTGGGGTGAGATCGCCACAGATCGCCTTTACATCGAGATTGTCTGTTCAGAAGAAGTGGAGCAATGATTTTGAAGAAGCTCAAAAAATTCCTTTTATTGGCAAACATGGTCTAAACAAGCGTCTTGTAATTAAAGATGGAGTGGCTTTGCCAATAAATATATTTGAGCAATTTTTTGACTACGAGATCTTTGACCTGAAGGTATTAGAAACAAGCAAATACAGTTTATAGAATCCAATCAGGTTCGTCGTAACCCTCGCATGAGAAGATATAGAAACGAAAAAATTTATCGGTGTGACAATTACTACAGGTATTATTAAAATTCCTAATATTGAAGACTATTGGAGAATGGATCCATTAATTTACCATCCTTTGTTTTACAATGTTGGTTTATTTTCTTTGCGCAAAAAAAAAATATTGTTCTCTCTTTATATCCTAAAAATTTGAAGTGTTCTCCAAATGCAAATACTCAGGTCTGATATTAAAAAAAACATTGTCTACACGCCCAGAGCGTTAAATAACTTTAATTTTCACAAGTTCATACAAAACTTTGTGAAAGGAGATAAGATAAATTGTGTATCACATATGATGCGCAAGCGTATCAATCATGATGCCTGTGCATCATATGGGATACATTGGACAGTCAAAGGGTTAAAAATTTAAAAATCTTATACATATATAAATACGGGAACAATTTTTCTGTAGTTGATTCTTAAGTATCTTATCGTCCACCGATTGTAATAAAACATATATCGTTTTAAAGGTATTTTTGTGTAGATATCGTCGTTGCTCCGACAAAATCAGCTATGTGTTTTTTTGTGGTTTTTCAGGAGAGCAAAAAACCCGTTTTATGTAGTTACCTTAGCATATTTTTTTTTGAAGTGAAACGTTTAATTGAACAAATGTTAACATTGCTTTAAGTATTTCCTGAAATAAAACTCGACTTATTGGCCATTGGGCAGCTATAACACATTTTTCGAAAGACAACACATAACTCGTTTTGTTGGAACATTTTTAATAATAATTTTAAATTTTTTTTTACACGTAGCTGTTTTGGTTAAAAGAATGAATGAATATTTTTATTACAACTTTGCATATTTAATATCTGTGTTAAAATATTTATTTGGGAAGGTTAATAAGGAATAATCAGGGGTGTCATAGAAACCAATTTTATTGGAATTGGATTTGAAACCGACAAAAAAAATACGTTGGTGTCATGAAATCCAATATTGTCGGGTTTTTGTTCGAACTAAAATTAGTGTCGGTTTTAGGTGTCACAGAAACCAATATTATCGGTTTTTTTATTGAATACAAACCAAGCAGCTTATAGCTCTTGTTTTTTATTGGAAATACATATAGTTGTTAAAAGCTTAATATTTTTATTTTATTTATTCAACAGTTAGATTTTTTGCATAGATAGAAGTACATAAAATTGTTAAAATAATATTTTTTGCATGTCTCCGGCAGCGTGTTCGTGCAAACTCGCAAAAGTCTCTCCCTCACTTTTACAGCAAATATGCAACAATAGCAATATATTGTTATATACATTTTATGGCTTGTTTGAAATATTAAAAAAATTCGCGAATTTTCGCGATTTTGCAAACTTTTTTATGATATTTTCCGACATTTGGTTTTTTAAACCAATTTAGCGATTTCAAATTAATTTTAGGGGTTGTTTCCAATTTTGCAATTTTTTGCAAATTTTAGTCATGTTCGCATTAGAAGCGTTTTTTTCCAGTTATATTTCTGGTTCTTTACAGCTTTAACGATTTTTAATAAATATTAAACTTTGCTATCATGCCGATGCTAGCAAATTTTTGCGAATTTCCGCTAATTTAACAATTTTTACCGAATTTTTGTCATTCCTTATAGTTTAAGGGACTTTTAATCAATTTTATGGCTTGTGTGAAATATTAAGAATTTTCGCGATTTTTGCAAACTTTTCGAATTTTTGCGCAGCTTTGCTGCTCTTTCGTCGCAAACTATATAAATAATTTGTTTTTTGTACTTTTAAAAAATTTGCTTTATATTTTTACAAAACAATAAAATTATACAAATGTAAACAGCAAATGCAAATAATATAACGATGGCACTTATTTTATATGTTTACTGCATTACCGTTCTTATTTTATTTTCTATAATTTTCTGTTTATTAAAAACAAACAAAAATTGCATTTAAAGCCGTAAACACATGCTTCAAAACATACAACAGATTTTTCGAATATCGGTTTTATTTGTACTCGAAAGAAACAAAACCGACTTGTTTTCATGACACCAAATGAAACCAATATTGGTTTACAAAACCGACAAAAGCAAAACCGACTTGGATTCTATGACACCCCTGATAATAATAGTTTAAGAACTTTAAAGAATTGTAACTTAAGAAAAATGTTGAAATAAATGCAGAAAAAGATATAATTCTACCTAGATTAGGCAAATATGTTGAATCCGATAAATCGGACATATAAATGAATGAATGGGAACTAAGGGAGAATGCCTCGCCCAATTATGATGAAAATTATGACCAGTGCAATTTCAGGGCTTGGCAAAATATATTTTGCAGCCCCTTTGATCGCCCCTTTTGTATCTTTCAGATGACTTTCGAATTTAAGACATAATTTATTTTTACTGCAATCATTCTTTGATAACTTATTCACGAGCGTAAGATTACTAAAAGAGCGTTATACGAAAATCGTGTTTCCAAGGAATTGAAGTTAAGAAGTAAACCACAGTTGATTTGCAAATTTGATAGCTGTAGTTGTAAACACAAATTACCAAATTGTATCCGCGAAGTCGCTGAACTAAGTATGTATTTTGGACAACATGGACAATGCGTTTTATTTATTTAATAATTGTTTTCCAATACAACAAGATTTATAATTAAAGTAAATGATTTTTGTATAATTTAATAAGTTTACTAAAACATAATTCCACAATTACATAAAAAGTTCTGGCTAATTAATTTTGGGAAAAGAGCCAAAAGGAATGTATTTAGTTGTTCAAAAACAGTACATTAAAAATTTTATAAAATAGTAAATTGAGAGAAAATGATTTAAATTATCATAAAATGCGTGGTAATCTTTAGGCATATATTTTCTTGAGTGATTGCAGACTTCTATATAATGATCCTTCTATTAACATTTTCTAAGTGTCCCCAGAGCAAACATAATTCACAATATGGTCACCAGAGCTGTAAATGAATCATTCATTTTTGAATTAATTCGTGAATCATTCATGCATTGAATTAACAAATTTTGAATTAATTCTTTTCACACAAATCAATGAATTGAATTAAATTTGAATCAATTCAAACGAATTAGGCAGAAATGAATTTAAATTCGTTTCTAATTCAAAAGAATCTGAAAAATGAATTGCAATTCATTTTGACAAATTCAAATGAATCTTTAAAATGAATTGCAATTCGTTTCTAATTCAAATGAATCTCAAAAATGAATTGCAATTCATTTTTCAGATTCATTTGAATTGAATTGATTTTGAATTAATTCAAATGAGTTAGAAAAAATATTTAACAATTCAAATGAATGAAATCTAAAATGAGTTGCAATCAATCAAATTCAAGAGCAGATCTAGAGGGAATAAAAAATTAAAATTTATTTTTTCAGTGTTTGGAGTTTATTTCTTCAAGAAGAAATTATTTTTATTCTGAACGACAAAACACATTTAATTTTCAAAAGGCAATAAATAATTGAAAAAATAAAATAAAAAACCCACCGAAAAATTTTTTGGTAATGTTATAGGTATTTATTTCACAAAAATAAAACTATCTTTCACAACTAAACAAAAATCAGAAAAATTACAATGTATGTAGTTCAAAACACAATTGAATTTCGAGTAAACCATGGTAGAATAAATACAAGGTATGGTCATTAGAAATTTTGTTCTCAATTTTAAAACCCATACAAATAACGTCATACAAAAGAAAATAAGGAAACAACTTAAAAAAATCAAATAAATTAATTTGACATTACATGGGAAAATAATGAAAACTCTCCCTAATGAACATACCTGGTACTTATTATACCATGGAGTAAACGAATACAGCTTTGACAGCAAAATATGTTATGTTGAGATTCAAAGTTGCTAGGATCTTTAAATTTCGATTAAAAATAAAAAAAAGGAATTTTCCACAATATACAAATAAGAGATTATTTAAACCAAAATTGATTCTTACGCACAACTTTCACACTATTTGATAAAAATAAAAATGTAAGTTTCTTTTAGCAAAAAAAACAAAATTTTCACATTTTGATAGGATTTTCGCCGATACCTAATAAATCAATTCCTATTCTGCCGCTACTGACAATTCCAGTATATCATAGGAATTTTAAATCTAAGAATTTGTTGTCTTTGGACTTTGCTAGGTGATTTACAAAACGAGTTTGCTGTCTTTTACAAAAAAATTCTTGAATAACAAAACGACAGTTATGCTTACTTTAGATTTACTTACAAACTCAATTCAAATTTCATTCAATTCCATTCCAATGAGTTGGAAATGAATTGTTAAATTTTTTTTCTAACTCATTTGAATTAATTCAAAATCAATTCAATTCAAATGAATCTGAAAAATGAATTGCAATTCATTTTTGAGATTCATTTGAATTAGAAACGAATAGCAATTCATTTTACAGATTCATTTGAATTTGTCAAAATGAATTGCAATTCATTTTTCAGATTTATTTGAATTAGAAACGAATTTAAATTCATTTCTGCCTAATTCGTTTGAATTGATTCAAATTTAATTCAATTCATTTATTTGTGTGAAAAGAATTAATTCAAAATTTGCTAATTCATTAATGAATTAAAATCAAAAATGAATGATTCATTTACAGCTCTGATGGTCACCTCCAATAAAATTATTACTTACGAAAAATTGTAAACATATTGTGGATTATTAAGCGTAATATAGTCACAATTGAATGAAGTTTGTTATGTGGTGTTGTAAGTGAAGAATATCGAAAAATAGTTTTTCATTATTTTTGGGTTGTATCCACATGGGATGCTAAAGAAGCGTACACAAACGGCTTGGTTGATAGATGGTTGATATATTATTAATTTATTTAAAGTGACTTATACAATTGCAAATAATCTTAAAACTTAATTAACCGAGCAAAAGTAACGAAGACCTTCAGAACGTTGTTGTAAAACAGACCAGATACTCTGGAGGGCATCGTATCAGCAGCCATCACACTGATAGAACAGCTTACTTCCAACAATCCTACCGGGGCACCCTTTTTTGCCATAAAATAACTGAAATACTAGTTAAAATCTATATGTTATAAAAAACAGTTAAGTGAATTTTTACACATAACTGTTTTTGTAAGAACATTTTGTATGTGGGTTACACATATGTAGCTACTTTTGTTAACTTATGAACCAGTTGAGATATGATTAAACGGTTTGGTGGGTAGATGTATCATTAACAAAGCTTTCAAAGAGTGTAATAAAAAAAAATTTCAAAATTTTGCACATAGCTGATTTTGTTGGAGCAACGATGATATGCAAAAGATAAATTTATTTTCTAAATTTTCGGGATTAAAAGGCGTTTTAAATTTTCTTGCAAACACACGAACATACATGAATAAATAGTAGTTGATTTTTTTGTTATTCTCCCAAAATGTGTTTTTTCTTACCCTGCAAATAATATTGGACCCCCTGATCCAATTTGATTAAATAGATAGACTGGTCCGATGTAGTGCAAGCATGGACCATGCCATTGTTAAAAAGTGTTTGTAGTGAGACGACATGTCTTCGTTTTTTGACGACATGTTTTCGTTTTTAAACGAAGTTAAAACTAATCATCTTGTGTATACAATGGAGTAGTTTTAAAACTACTCCTTTGTAGTCCAAAGCTGGGTTATATGGTCCGGCCCTAGGATATCGTAATGTTAAATAGACCATGTTTTTTCCATACCATTGGGTTACTTTTGGAGTAGTCCTAGTCCCTTGTGTGCTACATTTTACACGCGTTTTTGGACTGGTCCTAATATTTGCAGGGTTGTAAACACACATGTATAAACGTATAAGCACAGGGTTACCGTTAGACATTTTGAAAAATAAAGTCGCGCAAAACGTCGTTTAAGAAAATAAAAGTCGGAAAATTTGTTTAATGATTTTTAACGAAGATCTGTGTTTTTATTTTTTACTTTGATAACATTTCATGAAAATGTATTAAATTAAATACGGGGATATGAACAATTTATTTTTTTTCTAAATTTTTGAAATTAAAGTGTTTGAAAAGCGTTTAAATTTTTCTTGCTGACACACCTACAAAGATGGGTGAGTAGTGCATTTTGCCAATCTCTTAACCCATTAGCGCACAATTTTTATTTTATAGATTGTTAGAGATTTTCGAAAATTAAAATTTTATTTAATCCATTTTTTTGAATTATTATTTATTAAATTATTTGTGTATGTTCCCAAATGGGACCATTGGGCGCTAATGAGTTAAAATGTGCACGTTTTTATTGTATAGCGCACAGGTTCTCTTGAAAGTAAAAGTCAAGTGGTCGAATTTCGGCGATCCTAGTAAGAATAAAATTGCCGCATCATTTATTTTTTAAATTTATTTAACATATTAAAACATTCATTTTTTATGAACTAAAATTTGATTGTTTTCCAAGAAATCTACAAAAAATTTTGAAATTTTTAATAGTTGCTTACGAGCGTCGGATTCCTTGGAAAATTCTTGAAGCCATTCTAATAAATTAGTTTCATATTGTTTTTCCAATCCATTTAAATTATTACGAAAATCTTTTAATCTCTGTGAAAACTCATTAATAAAATTAGTTAAAGCACTTTCAATGTCACCATAAAATTTTGAAAATTCATTAGTTTTAAAAAATCCTAACATTTCAGGATCTTTTTCCTTAAGAAATTTCTCTAAGACACTTTCAACTTTACTTAACCTCTCCAAAGTTTTCTTGGCCGAAGTATCTGCATTTGCCTGGTAGTATTGCAACTCTTTCAAATAGTTTTCTAAATACATTTTATAAGAGGCATCTATGGAAATATCTGAATGCTGTAATTCTGTTAGCATTTTTGAAAACAAGATTTCACTCTGATCCAAGAAATGCCTGGCCAAACCCTCCAATTCGTTGTAAGCAAACTTAAAAAACATTTCGCGTTCTTCAATCTTGTTGGACACTTCTAAGGAATTGTGAATACTTTTAGAGTCTTTTAAAGGCTTGTTGATCTTTTCTGTTGGAATGGCTGCCTCCAGTGTCGGACCCTGTGGTATTGTTGTACTCTGAGAAATCTTTAAAATATTTGATAACTGTGAATTACTTCTTCACATTAATGTTAACAGTTCATACCTGTAGCCAGATTGTAATTGAAAATATGATTTCGAAAAGTTTCATTTTTTTTAAATTTTATCTTGGAACAAAATTTGTTTTAATGTTTTTAATGCCCTTTTCAGTTTGAATGTGTTTTTTGCACTGATTGTTTGCATTTTTTGAGTTCCGTTTAAATAGTAAATGATAATTTCGTTATCAATTTGTATTTATTTTTAATATTTCAGAAACACTAAGGTCAAGTGGCATGTTCTTATTGACTTTTCTGATGTTGTTGCAGAATTTTTAGTGCACTTCCGGAAATGCGATATCGTAGTTTTCTTCATCAAAGTAATAATGATTTAATTATGTTCCTAAAAAATTGCCATATTTCCAATTTACAGCAGATAAGAATTATGAACATTTCAATTAAGTTTAAATTCCAGGTAGATGTCTAATTACAATACGTATGTATGAATTTGTAAATAAAAAAATCTTCCAGCGAAACGCCGGGACACGTATAACTTCTTTTTTACCGATAGTTTGAACCCTTCCCGATCACTGACCCCTACCATTTGTCGCACAGTGTTATGTATAACTATAAATAAGTGAACAAGTCGCGTATTTTATGAGCATTGGGGTTGCATCCTTCGTGCCAGTCAAGTCAATGCATACCTGAGATCCGACAAAGATTCAAAATTACAGGACTCCATAAGGCCTCCGCTTTCTTTCTTTCAGGATGATTGTCTTTGCGAAGGCTTTAATTTTTCTGAACAGGGGAATGCATTTTTCAAGGCATGAACTCACAAAAGGGTCTACCGAAAGGCGGCTTTTTGACGAGGTACCTTTGGGTATCACGTGGTGGCTGTGGATGAAACCCAAATAGCGGTTAGGAGTATCATGAATCGTCGGGAGAGCTAACCACTTGTGGAGGGCACTAGCTGTGAGGACAAATCACCCATAGGTGCTACTGCTATTCGTCCAATGTTGTTTGCTATTTATAAAGCAGCGGTGATTATATACTAGCTCCAGCTCCTTAGCTAGGGAAAGGTGAATAATTTTTGTCTGATTATACACTCAAATTGTAAGTCGCGCATACAGAAACGGTTGGTAAACGCATTGTTTGTCACCTAGTGGTTAAGATCCGCTATGATGCTTAAAAAAAGTTATTAACGTTGGTTCTAAATAATTTTTCTTTATCGTCACCTGCAACAAAACTATTTAAGGGATTTTTTCAAAATATTTTGATAAAATTAGTCATCCATAAAGAAACCACAACCATATTAGGGTTGCCTGCGAACATGTTGCGGTTAACAATAATAATAATAATATGTTAACCTCTTTTAAAAGTATTGCTTTTTTCTTCTGGACTCAATTCAATTGTTATCCTAAGCTTCTAAGATTAACTAAAAACAATTTGACTCCAAAATTATTCTTTTCTTTTGAGTCGCTCGGAAGTGATCGTTAGAGACGGACATGGGAAAACCCTCTTAGATTAGTCAATTTCTCAGAATATATACATATGTATAGGGGCTTAGAAGAACATTTCAGATGTGACACATTGAATGACACACTTATGGTTTTCTTTTATGAAAATAATGTTCCATTCGCGCGGGTTTTTGTTCTATTCTAAAAAATATGCAAAAGTGCCAGAAGTTGTCGTGTTTCTTTCAAAATATGTTGCAAAAATAAATGGAAATTTTGTTCCATTTCTTACCCCCAGTTATAATTGAGTGTGAGATAATACCATTTTTTGCATCTGCGTTAAGCACTTTTTTTATGCAAGCAAGAATTTTTCTTATCAACTTTTTTCTTGTGATTGCGTACAATTTGTGTTGTATTGTGATTTATGGTTATTTATGGATGGATAAAAAACCTATTGTTTTTTCGTTTGTTTTAAGCTAGGATCACACGATTGCCGCAAATGCACCAATATGACACAATTATTATTGTGCTTTATTGACGCACAATAATGAAATTGCCCCAACCAAATTTTCTCAAATCACACGATTGCCCTGTTTTATACAAATTTAATTGCCGCTAGTTGGTACAAAGCGAAATGGTTACAACAATTGCCGCAGAACAGTCACACGATTGTTCTTACTTATGTATATTAACTGCGAAAACAGCTGTTGTGGTAGCTTTTTTATTTGTTTGAAAGTTCTTGTTAGATTGTTCATTGAACAAAATTAAATGATAAATGATACAAAACATATAATTAAACAAATTATTGTTGAATAGTTTTATTTAATTTTTTAAGATATTCCAAAAATTAACAGTCTGTTCAACAATTTCGTATGTTTAGGTTCGAATAGAAATATCTTAAAAATATTCGCACAGAAAAGCTCAATATGCTTGTGAACATACATACTTAAAATAATTATTTAAAAAAATTTAAATGCAAAATAAATAAATACATACATACATATTTATTTTCATTACCTACTAAAAGAAACACAAAAAAGTAAATTTAATAAAAAAAAAGGCAAATATTGGCGCGTATTGTGTTGTTTGATTGCCGCACAAGAACACAATAAATATTGGTGCATTTTTGTCATTTTTATTGACGCGCGGTTGCATAGCAAACAGTCACACGATTGCCGCACCAGGGTTGCATTTGATTGGTAAAAGTAAGCACAATATTGTCCTCGATTGGTACATGAGCCATTTGGTTGTGCGGTCACACGATTGGGGTATTAAAAAGTGTGAAAATTGGTGCATTGCGGCAATCGTGTGATCCCAGCTTAACTTTTATTTAATAATTGATTTTTTTTTGCATAATTTTTAACAACAGCTGACTTTAATTATTTAAAATCATTGCTGCTAAAGCTTATTGGAATTCAAAGAAAATTTAATGTTGAAAATCGCTACAACCGTGGTGAATATCGCTTATTAGAACAAACTTTGCATTCAATATTAAACATGCTAAATACACATTAGTGTTGAGTGTAAGACGTTGCTATTATTTTGTTCCATTGTAATTTAGAAAAATGTATCACTTGGTAAGGGTGCGTGTTACACAACTATAATGCATTATTATTTTTCAGAAAAAAAAACACCATTAGTATACTTCCTTTCACTATTCGTGGTTATAACTAGAGATTTTCTATTTCCTGGCATTTTTATTTCCCCGGGAAAACGGGATTTTTTTCTAATTTCCCTAGAACTCCTGCATAACAAAAATGGTGCAAAATATAATTTATTTTATTTAAAATAAGAATATATGAGATTAACTCAAAAAGATTATCAATACATTAAAAGTTAGTAAAAATTATAAGAAATGTTAGTACTTGATATGATGAGCCGGCAATAGCATTGACATAAAATAAAAAAAAATATTTTTTTAAAGAAAATGTTTCTTTAAGAATAGTATTTTAGTACAGAATAAGAATTCGCAGAATCGTTTGACAGCCTATTCCTTTTTTAAATCAAGAAGATTCTGTCAGTAAGAAAACAATGTTATATAAAATCTGAACACTTTCGGTTTTCTCGCAACTTTGAAATGGTTTAAGATGCTGCGTCATGTGCTAACTCGATAGTGCCAGCAGTGAAAAGATGTTTAAAAAACTATCCAGCCGTAAAAGATAATTTGTTGTCCCAAAGCTGTATAGGAAATACTAAATTATGCCTTTTCAAAAAAAATTAGAGGATTATGAAAGCCTAAAATTAGTTGACATGTTCGAGATAGTAAAGCAACTTTGCAAAAAATTTAAACAACAACAGAATCAAAAATGTTAAAAAGCTACAACAACGTTTCATCCCAAAAAATAAAAGATATTAAAAATTTCCATTAACACATTTGAGTTGTAATTTTTGTATTATGGTTTACAACTTTGCTATATTGCGGCAAACAAAAACATCCAAAAATTACAACTCAACACAACCAGCTGTTTTATTTACAACTCAGCTGAGTTGCGTTGTAAACCGTAACAGGGGCCTAAGTTAACTTTTAGTTGAAAACTTATGGTGTTTTCTTTTCTACAAGAAATGTCAAATTTTATTTTAAAAAATGCAATTTGGTGTTCGTTTCTTAAAAATGCTTTGCTCTTTAAAAGGGCAGCGTGTTTTATTCAAAAACAAATTCACCCTTAAATGTCATAAGGCATTGCACTTTACGCCCCGTATAAATCTCGAGTGTTGATAATGCCCTGTAAAAAGATGGCATCTGTTTATATATGGGGTTACCAGACATGGTTGGGAAAAAATCGAAAAAAGAAAGCATAACATTGCTAATGGTAGGTTGTCATTAGTATAAAATTTAAACGGATTCGGTGTTATAAAATTATTTTTGAAAAAAAACGTCAAATCTAGAAATCGTTAAAACTTGGTGTTAATAAATCGACAATCTGTCAAGGTATTTTTTTATTTAAATATTTTATAAGAATCAAACTAAAGAAATTAGAATTTTGTCATTCATTTTGTTTATTTATTTATTTAATATCAATTTATTAACAAATTTGGGTTTATGCAAGGCGAATTCATGTAAACGGTGGTGTCGATACTACAACAAGTAACAACACCAAAAACACAACAATGTATTTTTTTGTTGCTTTCGTTGGCCGATATGACAAAAACACAAGTTACTTTTGACATTCCTCTCCCTAATTAAGAAAAAAAAGTAGCACAGCTGTGTTTTCAACGCCACCTGAAAGTCAATTCGCCTTGGGTTTATGTATATTTATTTTATATTTTGAAAAACACACTTTTTTATATATTTTTTTATTTATGGGCCTTTCCGTCAAAAGGTCCACCGTGACCGAAAATTTAAAAGTTATTAAAACCTGATTATTTTACGATATTGTTATAGAGAAATATTTAGATTTTACTAATTTTATTAATTTACCCATAAATTTGTTCACTTAGATGAACAATCAGACTGCAAAGTTGCGCAAAGGTAATTTCTTATATGTGAGAATGTTTTATTGTATGTTTTCTTTAATATTATCTTCCTTAAAAGAGGTGTTATTTGATAAAAATTATTCCAAAAAAATTTTCTTACATGGTCTGTAGTCTAAGGAAGAGTTCGAAGAGAAATATGTTATTCGGATTAACGGTAAATTTTTATTTTGTGTTAATCATCATTCAGTTAAATTTTTATGGAAAAAATTTCACGTTCGAAATGTCACGTATCGACCCAGATTTTTTCTTAAAAAAAAAAAATACAGAAGATTTTTGAATCAAACCAAAGGCATTTTAATGTTACATTGGTACGTAAAATTCTGAAAGTAATTTGATTAAAAGATTGTTCCAGGTTTCGCTGAATTACGCCTTTTTATACATGGCCACAAAAACTACTTCTATTTTTTTCACGTTCAAACCGCTACTTCTTTTGCTATTATCTTTGACCTAGAATCGCGCCTTCCATAAACTTTAGCATAGATAACAATGCCCTCTTTGTGCTATAATTTAAGGGTTAACGGAATGGAAAAATATTTGTTGGTTAAAATGTTATTGCATTTTCAATTCATACGACTGTCACGTTCAACACTTTTGAATTACCCATATTGAAGAACAAACTTTTTGCCAGCTGTTAAAAACAGGGCGATCCAATTTTGTGTTTTGTTCTCGTCAAATTAAAAATTGCAGTATAACATGTTCGGCAAGACATTTTATACATGCACCTTTTAAAATGTGGTATTTTTTTGTGGAAAAGAATATAAATAAAAAATTTGCTTTATATTTTTACAAAACAATAAAAAAAATAAAACAGCAAATGCAAATAATAAAGCGAAATAATATAACAGATTTTTCGAATATCGGTTTTAATTGTATTCGAAAATTACAAAACCGACTTGTTTTCATGACACAAAATGAAACCAATATTGGTTTACAAAACCCAGGCGAGTGTAAGACGGCAAATCCATCTGAGGAGATCGAGTAATTGCGATCGAAACATGTCATGGTAACCAGCCGCCTGGGTTCGAATCTCAGGTCAGTCAAGAATGAATGATTATCAGTAACAATTTTAATTAATTTTCATGTTGTAAAATTCCTTTCTTCATAAAAATAATTTAATGAAAATTAAATTTGATGAACTTAATTAAGCCTGATTAAAATATTAAAAAATTTGGATCAAAAACCATAAATAGTTCAACAAAATAGTCACAATTCTAATTATTTTTATTAATTTCAACATTTTTATTTTTCGAATTTATTCTATGAGCTAAATTTCAGTTATGTATTTTATAAAGCTTTTTTGTAATAGTACTATTCCTTCAATTTTTCAGAAATGGCTTTATACACTACCAGACGATTATATTGTATTTTCTTGTTACATTTTACCTTAGCTTTCCTTTGGAAATGTAGTGTATAAAGCCATTTCTGAAAAATTGAAGGAATAGTACTATTACAAAAAAGCTTTATAAAATACATAACTGAAATTTAGCTCATAGAATAAATTCGAAAAATAAAAATGTTGAAAATAATATAAAGTAACCTTCGGAAGGAAATAATTCCCAGTTTCTATTTTTATTAATTTTATTTCGATAGGGGTAGCAAAGCGCACCGGGTCAAGCTAGTTTTATATTCAACACAAAAATCCGATTTCTTATACTAAGGTGGTGAAAATCCTTGCTGGATAGGCAGATATGCTTAGTGGGTTGGTTGATAAGTTCATTTAATTTATTGGAAATTCAATTTTCTTTTTTTCAATTTTGTGGCGACGTGGTATAGTGGTTAAGTGCTTGCATACAAAACCGAGAACCTCAGGGTCGATCCCTTGCAGTGGGCGAAATATTTTCTTCATGGGTTGCGAGTTTTTAAAATTATGTGGCCTCAACTTCCACCCAAACAGAACAATCCTTTCATGAAGCCGCCTGACCTCACCGCCCCCTGGAAAAGATAATAACATAATGGCAAAGGTTAGTCAGCCTCCAACCCCTGGGAAAAAAGTAGGAATCAAAGATTAGCAAGGTTCCCTACCACTATTCCAAAATAGAAGGAGAGCGTTGTTTCTAGGCAACGAAAAATAGCAGCCCTAGAACCAGCTACAGCGGTCATCTACAAAAACATATTAACGAAACCGAAAGAAGACAAAATAACAATACTGAATGGATCGATACATAAAAAAACAAAAACACTAAAATCTTACATGGGAAGACGCGAAAACAACTGCAACAAATCGTGTAAATGGAGATGCTTTGTGGACGCTATATGCTCCCAAAGGGGGTTATGGAGAAAAAACACAAATTTGGCAATATACTCGAAAACATAAGCCATTAATTGATATCATATTTTTATTTTTTAATTTCCTAAGCTAATCCCGCGAAGCCCTACGCTTGTCTGAAGGAAAGAAACCAAAGTCTCTGGCGGGAATCGAACCCGCAACCCCGGCGCTAATAGACAAGCTCTCTACCAGCCTCATACAAATACTTACACCCGTATACATAAACAATTTTAAAATTTATCAAAGGTTTATTGAGCAGAATTTACATACAAAAAAAGGTTTATAAACATAAAATAACTATAGAAATGTATTATGAATATGGGTTTAGTTTACATCTTTATGTTAATTATTTTGCGTTTAATACATTTAATTAATATTTAGTGAAGTATATTAAATACAAATTCTTTAATTAAACATAGTGTTTTATTGTGATTTGACTTGCCTTGAAGTGTCAGTAGCCGTGTTTATATATGAGTAGGTGAGTTGCAAAACACGTTCGGTACAAAATTAAAAATATGAGATGACAATTGATTCTAACAGTTCTTTAGGCGCTTTATGAGAAGAAATATTCTGATTGCATTAATGCATGTCCTTTGAAAAAAAATGGAAGAGGACATGCATTGAAACAATTTGTATAATTCTTCTCATAAAGCGCCTAAAGAACTGTTAGAATCAATTGTCATCTCGTATTTTTAATTTTGTAACGAACGAGTTTTGCAACTCACCTACTCATATGTGTCTGTCGTTTAGAGAGTTTGAAGGACGGCCGATTGATAGATGGGCATTAATTAAATGCACTATTAAAAATAATTTAGAATTTATATACCTTTTACTTATATTATAAAAATCCTAAACGGAATGATAAAAGTTGAAACAAGGAAGCAGAAAATCAATAATATACCTGCGATCTAAAAGGCAATCGTGGCATTATTATTTAAAGTCCAAGGTCCTTTCATTTCAAGTTAATTTGACTTGAATTACAAAATCATTAATTGATTTTAATTTAATTATCGTTTTTTTTTAAGACTTTTTTATTAGAAACTTAGACGTAACGATCATATACATAACTGCAAACTAAAATTTTCAATTAACAAACTATTTGTACAAGAGAAAAATTGCTTTCTTTCTGTTAGTTATTGCATCTTATTTTTGGTTTCAGACATTTTTGCCCTCACAAGACTGCCAACATGTGAATTATAACGAAAAGACTTATACGATGGAAACGACGTTGTGTGGGACAAGCGATTGCGATGATGACATAGAATAGCAGAAGAACATTAAAGTCAAATTGAAATATAATTTAATCACATGCATATTAACAATTTGCGTTTCTAAAACAGAATAATAAATTATATTTTTTACAAACTAATATTTTTAAATACCCAGCGGGAAATATTGAAAGGACCGCAAGTGGAAGGCCTTTTTGAAGGCCTCTTTACTCCTTTCTAAACGATTCGCTTCGCATGATATCCTGCCTTCTGAGGTATGCCTTCTAGAAGGTAAAAACTTCTTTTTTAAAGACCTTCTAAGATATTCAGTACACATTCGCTACTCCCTTCTTTAAGAAGGGAAAAAGGAGTTGTTCAGATTTTTATATTGATTTTCAGTTACCTTCCTTTATCCCTACTTTGGGAAGGGATTGAATTTGATATTAAAGCTAGTGTAGAAGAGCTGGAGGTCGATTTTGGTTCTGTGAAATGAAAACTTTTTTCACATTTTCATAAAGTTTCTGATTCTCGTTTAGTGAAAAAATAATAAATAAATTCGAATGCTATTTTTGAAAGCCGTTTATAATTACTGGAAGAAGAAAGGAGTGTGAAAGGGCTTGCAATGACAACCTGAGTAAACAATAGGAGAGGAGAGCTTGTGTCTGCTAAATAAGGCCTTCTATTACGCCTCATTATTCATTCTTTTTACCTCTGGGTAGTTTTGTAGTATGAGAGTGTTCGCTATACAATAACGCCACAATACGGGCAAACATTTTTTCATATATATTTGTATGTAAGTAATTCATAGTATCGTTGCAACATACAGTCTTGCCACAAAGTGAAAATTTTCAACAGTTATTTTGCGTCAGTTTTTGACAGGGAAAGATTTTATTTATGTTTTTAATTTTTAATTTTAATTGAATTTTAATACGAAAAGTACTTGTTTCCTTTCAAGATTTTTCAGTTTTTGTAAATCTAACTGTCTTTAAGCTAAAAGCTTTAGACACCAGACTAACTGCCTGTTTCACTAAATGCGAATGGAGTCTTTCTCTCGCGCAACTACATGTTAAACAAAAAAGTTTTTCAAGTGAATTTCATTAAAAAGTCATTTATTTTATAATTGCTTGTTCAACAATTGCGAACGTAAACGTTCGCATAGAATTTTATGTCCAAAATATTTTTAAAACTATGTGTTTATCGTACCTAAAAAATTTCTTTACGTACATACGTTAACGTTCGAAATTGTTGAACAGTGCCCATGTTTTGTAACTCTCGCACCGAGAAACTTTTCGATTGAAATGTTAGAAATGAAACAAAAATGCCTTAAATTGAAACAAACAACTGTTTTTTCTCACCTAACTGCGTCTGTAACATTTTAGGCGATTATTAGCTGTCACGTAAGGAAATTACAATTAAAAACATATTAAAAATGGAAAATGCAAAGAATAATTATAATTTTTATCAAAAATAAAAATTGGGAAACTAAGCACGAATAACAAAATCATTTAAAATTAAATTTTATATTCCAACGAAAATTATTTTGATAATAAACTGGCAAGTGCACGGCCTAAAAAAACTGACTGGCAGCCCGTTTTATATTTTGTTTGCGAAAACAGTAAAGCGAGTTGTTTTTGTTTTTATTTTGTTTTTTTTTAACCTACTTACAACTACAATTAATGTTGGAAGAATTCCAATCAATTGTAGTGGGGAATGTAAGGAGAGATGCACTCACTTTTTATTGTTGATGATTTTGTTTAAACTTTGATATTGTTACAAATGGAACTGTTGCTGTAATTCTTATACGCTTAACAGTTTTATTTGGTTTAATATCTTTAGTTTTTCTAAGATCTTTATGGATGAAGTTTCCTGATGATTTGGCCTAAGCAACCAGGGAAATGCGCATAGGAAAAGCTTATTCCATCAACAATAAATTTCAGTGTTTTTATCAAAAATAAAAATTGGGAAATTAAGCACGAATAACAAAATAATTAAAAAAAAAAATAATAATAATAATAATATTTTGTTCTTGGCACATTTTTCATTATTTAACTTTTTTCCTTTTCAAATTTTTATAAAATATACGAATGTTTTCAAAGCTGGTTTGCAAAGTGGCGGTTCACACACGTCAAGTTTGACTCGTCAAGTCTTGAGCTTTTAGGAGAGAACGGAAAAGAGAATGCCATTTATTTTCCCCTCTCTTCTAAAAACTCAAGACTTGGCGAGTCAAACTTAACGCGTGTGAACCAGCACAAGCACCAAACAACGAAGTGCAATGTTATAACGATCATAACGTAACGACGTAATCTCTTTTGATAGTTTTCGACATGAGTTACAAACACACTTTTTTCTTACTTTTCGAGAAACGATGGAATATTTTGTTTCACATTCTTTCGATGCGAGCAGTTCTCACTAAAGTTACAGAATATGGGTACAGGATGTATTTTTTTGGTCTTAAGGTACCGGATCGAAAAACTTGGTGAGCCAGTCAACACCTAAATTTCTATTTTATTCATCATAAGCAGAATAAAAATCTGCGATTTCTTTCATTTATTTATCTCCAAAAATTTCTTTCTTTCAGAGTTTGATGCAACATTTGGCTCATCTTCTGCCTGTATTTCCTCATTGGCTGCTTGTTTAATATTTTCAATTACGAATCTGAGCAAAATTCCTATAAAACATATTCTTTTTTTCGCGCAGCACTCATGGTACATTTTAATCAGTAAGCGCACATTTGTAGACGAGTTCTGAACAAATTAAAAAAAATATAATAAAGGGTGTTTTTTAAGCTGCATGAGAAATTAAAATAATAATACAAATCAGAAATATTAGTGGACATTTTTTTCATAAATTTTTTCTAATATGATTTCCGTCATATTTTCGTCGTTGTTACTAGCTACCAGTGTTGCCAGTGGATTTTTCTTAAAAATACCTGCACATGCTAATAAAAATCCGATTTTTTTGTACACGTTGGAAAAATTTCCCCAACAAAAATTCCTACGCATTATTATCATTAAAATAGAAGAAAAAAAACTTTAGTTTCGAATATGAACAGGGTTTCCGCCGGGAAGGTATACTACTTTGTTTGTAAGCGGCGTAAATGGCCTTGTGGAAGAAGCTGTTGTGTCAACTGAATCTTAAATGGAAACAAATGCAAATCATTGTGCAAAATTGTGGCCAAAGTTGTTCTGTAAAGACCAAGCTCCTGAGCACGAATTGTGGTTGAAGGATTGTTTTAAACACATTCCTGAGCAGCAGTAAAGTTTTAAGCCGATCTTGAAGTATGTTGTGGTCCATGCTTGGGCCTTTCACCTACAGACCCTCTTTCTTCGAAATCATTCACTACACGATAAATAGTGCGTTCTGTTGGCACGTTGTTTCTCCTAAAAATTTCACGTTACTTTCTCATCGTCACAGTAATCGATGATTGATTTCGATAAAATGTCTTAACGATCGATTAAACACGCTGGCTTATCGAATATTTTGCCATAAAAATTTTGCCACGTGTCCACTTCATGACTGCCAAATTTGAACTGTCAAGACTAATGCTTACCAAAATGGCGGCAAAACAAAGTAGTATACCTTCCCGGAGGACACCCTGTATATTAAAGCTTTGACATGAAATAAGTACAAAACTAAAATAATAATACATGTTTTTGTTTACTCTAATTTTACCGAACTTTACCCAAAAAGTGCGGGATAAAACCTACATATGTACATATTAGTGTCGCCAACTTTTTAAACCACAAACAACTTTGAAAATATATATTAAATATCATTACAAAAACGTTATTTTATAAATAATACGATATGACAAAAAATCCTTACATTTTGGAGATTGTTCTGTCTGATTTTCTCTACGCTTCTATTTAAATATCAAAAGTACCAACATGTACGGATTTTCCCCTACCTCTGGCAATACTGCTAGTTACAGTCCAATTTGTGATTACTCTTTCCAATAAATCTAGCTGTATGGCGTCAATGGTGGCTTGAGTATTGGCTTTCAATGCTTCAAGAGTTGTTGTCTGGTCGATTTAAGCCAATAACTTAACAAAGACCCATACAAAGTAATACAGAGGAGTTAAATCGTACGAACGAGGTGTCGCTGTCCACCACTTCTGGAAATAAAGTCGTGACCAAATTGATTTTGCAAAAAATCGATTGTTAATCGCGCTATTTGGCAAGTGCACGGTCGTGTTGGATCCAGATGTCGTTAAAGTTAAGCTGAATAATTTTTGGTAACAAGAATTTAGCAAGAATTAGCGATATTGCTCGTCGTTTTCCAATACGGCTCATCAGAATAGTCTTCGTTTCCAATGCTTGGCAAACACGCACATTTTTGCTTTAAAAGGAGTACAAATATAAAATAAAGGTAAAGAACTTAAATTTAAAAGTGATTTAAACAACGAGCTGTTTTGTAGCAAGCAATCCTGCTATAAAAATTGGGTTTACTTTTTAAAATTATTTTAATGCTTCTTTTTCAACGTCTTCACTCTGCAATGAATATATTAAGCATTTGACGCCGAAAATGATTGAAAGTTATATCCAACATGTATGCCAAATATTAAAAAGTTTAAATATTTTTACAAACATTGTTTGTACAAACAGCAACCACCCCAATTAACAACACAAAATATTTGTGCAAACGTAAAATTTCAACATGTTTGTCAAGGCATTTGCCCTCTACTGAAGAGAAACATTCTCAGCAATCAATCCATAGTTATCGATAACGAAAGTTCTCATGCAGGTCAAAAAAATCCCGATTATTAAAGGGTCACAAGCAGGGCTGCCAGGTACTTTTTTCCCCATGTCCCCAAAAAGAAATCCCCAAAAATCCCCACATAAAAAATGTTTAGTTAACAAATTTAATTTTATTTTGTTTTAGCGTCTGGTTTCGGCATGTTTTTTTAAATCCTTTTTATGCGATTCCGGTGAGAAATTACAAGCAGAACAATATGTTGTTTTTGAAGACGAATGAGTCAATTTATAATAATTTGGAGCTTGTTCAATCGGTTAAGGCATCCTTAAAGTCAACAATAAAAATACATATTTCCCAAACTTTATTATTTTGTCTTTCATATTAACTTATTTTTGGGGAAGACATATTTGTTTGAAAATTGTCTTTAAAAAATTAAAAATTGCATTTGTTGCCAACGGTCTTAGATTCTTCTTTTTTAAAACACTCACTAAAAAATAATAACATAAGTTTATTAAGTACGTTTTTTACACTTTACAAAAATAACAGTATTAATTAGGACCCTTTACACCGTATAAGTTGTTGATAAGAGTAAGATAAAAGCTTTGCTACTTTTTTCATATTTTATATACAAAACAATGAAAAATAAGCGTAAATAATAAAAGAAGGAAAAATATTTTAAAAATGTGTAAAATTCCCCGATTATTTTTATTATTATTATTATTAAATCCCCAATCACCAAATTACTTTCTTTGACATTTTTGCTTGCATGAAATCCCTAACCCCAAGTCTGGCAGCGCTGGTCACAAGAAAGAATATTAAAGATTACAAAAAAGAATTAGTGTATATAGCTGATCGTTACATTTTGAGTTGAATAAAGCACTTTTTGTGCAATAAATTTATTGCTTAAAAGTAGGAATTCGCCATTCAAAATGTATGTCTTCCGTAAGCGAGATGGCAAGCGAAACTTTAACATCTCTCTTTCAAACCTGCTACGTTTGAAGCTCTATTTTTAGTTGGTTGGTGCCATTTGCAATTAAATTTTCTACATGGTTCTATATCTTCAAAAGGTTCTATCAGTCTGTAAGAATCGAGTAGTGTCAACCTAGTTATAACGAATATCTCTAAACATACTGTAAGCGAAAGACACAAATTGACAGCGACGATTGAAAAAGGGTAGTCGCTTTAGAACGATGCGATATTAAATATTTTTGAAAACAAATTAAATGTAAGTTAAAACCTTGATGTCCTTAGGTCGCGATATAAAAAATGGAGGTCAGCTTAAAATTGGGAATTAGAAAAGTGTTTGGCAACACTGGCTACACAAAATTGCTTCACGTGCTTTGTTTAAGAAAACAAATACTTTAAATATAAAGGCCCAAAATTAAAAGCATTTTGAATAATATAAACTTTTTCACTAAAAGGTTCTCCGAAGTAATTTTTATTATTTTAAAAGACAAATTGTTTTCACAATATGTTGAGAAGAAAAATGGCAGTTTGTAAAGTATCATATTGCTATGAAACTAAATTCAGTTAAACAAAATATTTGTTATGTTAAAATAAATCGTTAAACTAAAAAAAAAGGAACAAATTTACAGAAAGAAGTCATGTAGAGTTGACGCAAATAAACTGATTTTTATAGTACATATTTGCCGTTCTAAAAAAGAGTGTTTTAGAAGCGTGATTTTTTATAATTCTTGGTTAAATTTAGTGGTTATCACTATTCCTTTAAATATGTTTGTATATAAAATTACTCAATATCTGTGCACTCAAAAAATTATGTAGTTAAATTCAAACGAAAATTCATTTTTAACAACATAAAATTCATTTTAAAAACGGATCATTTACATATCATTTAAAACAAATGATTTTCACATTCATTATTAATTTTTTTTATTTACTAAACCGCATATTCCGTCAAATTGAATAGTTTTTACTTTTAAAAAATATAATTTAACCGAAAAAATTCAAACTACATAACAAAATAAATACGGAAAAGCATTATTTTTTGGTAGTTTGTTTTTTGATTAACAAACACAAATGTTGAAAAATAAAATTATTCGTAAAATAACTATATTTTTATTCAATTTTAACAGTACGGAAAACGAATTTAATAACCTGCAATCAGTTACTGTAATAATTTTATAAGTGTGATTAAACATATAATTCGCTGTAATATCTATAGATAAAATCTCGAAAAATGTAAATATGTAGTCAAAAAATTTAATAAAGATGAATTTTAAAAATGAAAATGATGAATGAGTGGTTATCACTTTAGTTATATTCAGTTCTAATTTCGATATTTTACACACTGAAAAAAATTTGTAGGTAGTACTTGAGTAGTTTTTAAGCAGCAATTCAGAGTTTCTTGGTGAGAGGGGTGAGAAGATTGGGTAGGGGTACTCAGTTTCATGGACATGGCAATTCTGTTTTTTTTTTGTTATAATCAGAATTTTTAACTTAAATCTGCAGGTGTATTTGTCTTTATACAAAAAATATAAAAAAAGAAGAGGAAAACAAGACAAAAATACAAAAACTGCAAAACTATGAGTTCGTAATCTGGACACTAATGCAATTTCAAAGCAGAATTTTTAAAAATTGCCGCAACAAAAATTTCAATTCCGGACGATGATTATTTTAATTCTATTTAATTTTATAATAATAAAGTCTTAAGACGCATATACACGCACGTTCATTTTATCGGACAAATTTACTTTGTGTTTGCAGTTTTTGGAGTTTTTGAGAATATTTTTGTTAAAAAATAGAAACTGGGAATTATTTCCTTCCGAAGGTTACTTTATATTATATTCAACATTTTTTATTTTTCGAATTAATTCTATGAGCTAAATTTCAGTTATGTATTTTATAAAGCTTTTTTATAATAGTCCTATTCCTTCAATTTTTTAGAAATAAATAAGGCCAATTGATTTAATACTTTTGATTAATTCAAGTTTTATTTCAATGTATTATTTTACAGCGTGTTATACAGATGCAATTCAAACTGAGAGAGCAAAAAAAAAATAAAAAATAAAGTGTACAAAAAATTCAGATTATTTGACACAATCCAATACAAAATTTTATCATTTTGCGAAGCACTAATGGTACATTTAAAAAAATAAGCGAACATTTATGCACTACACAATAAGACATACATAAATGCAGTAAAGTAAGTAAAAGAACTCTCAACAACTTTTATAAAAAAAAAAATAACATTTGAAGTGCTACGGCATTCCCTTGCTACGAAGCAGGTTTGTAAGGGAGAATACTAAAAAATAACTTTATCAAAACATTCAGTGTGTAAGGCCGATTGTTACATACAACAATTTTTATATGCACTGAATAATGCGCTTTATGTATTAAAAATGTATTGCTTCAAAGTGGGACTCGCCATATAAAATTCATGTCTTCCGTCGGCGCAATGGTAAGCGAAACGTTTATGTTTCTCCCGTACGAACCTGCTTCGTTGGAAGCTCCATTTTTTATTGGGAATATTGAAGTTAAATGTTGCCAAATTATTTAAATTAATATTTGATTCTATATTTTATTATTTTTTTATTTAAAAATAATATTGAATGCGTTATTTTTATCAATATTTTTTTGCCAATAGTTCTTTTAATTTCAAAACGACTACTTAGTGAAGAAGAAATCTTGAAACTATTAGAAAAATCTTTTTATGTAACAGAAGCTGGAGAAGATGAACAGGGTGGGTTTCTCTTAGTAAGTTTCCTGAAAAAGTGGTTCAACTTGAAGACCGTGAAGCATTGCCACAAGAAGTTGAAGAGGAAGAAGTCTTAGAAGAGATTGAGGTGCTAAATCTTTCGAAAATAAAATTTAAAGCTCTAGGAATTGAACTGACCCACCAAAAGCACCAACATCCAATTCACTCAAAATATATTGTATGGACGAATAGGCTCATGCGATATCCCTGTTGCATTTTTAATCGTTTCAAATACTGCAATCTAATACCACCACCTTAATAAGGCTCTATAAAGAAAATTTTAATTATCTTCTTGTTTTATCTACAACCACTATTTTTCGAACTTTATTTCTCAAAAATTTAAAAATTTGTTTTTGTTTTAAATGTTAGTTAAACGAGTCTCTTTTGCACTCCCGTTCTAAAAACAGGCAGATAATTTTTTCTATTTTTGATATACTTTTTAAACCCTCCACCATAATTAGTTGTGAATAGAGTATAGTAAGTTTGTCATTCCGTGTGAAACTTTTTTATTATTCATCTCATGCCATGTTTCCACGGTACGTGCTTCGCTCTCTATTCATGCTTCACATTCCAATCATGAACGAAGCAACTGCTTCGCCATACAAAATTTTGAGAGCGAAGCAAGTAGATTCAATATGAATCTACTTGTGAAGCACGAAAAATTTCTCTCTTCTCCAATTTTTATCGCAAGTTTATCTGATCTAGCAGTCAAAATCGATTATTTCAGAGTTGTCAACTCAGTTCGTTTCGCACCAGTTTTGGTGCTTTTTTAAATTTATTCTGCGATAACAATAATGATGAAAATATTAACTTTATTAATTTGGAATAATTATTATAAATTTTTGATCTCTTTTTAAAAAGTTTTAAACAAGATTTATTAATTTAATTTTCGAAAATGTATCATCTTGTACAAATGAATGCAAACATATACATATATTATGTATTTATATACAAATTTCTTTATTTTTTATAAAGTTTTGGGGTTTTCTTGTTTAACTATGTAAATGTAAAAGGCTGTTTAATTGTTATAATTTTAAATATGAAAATACTAAACTTCTGAAAAAATTAAATTTTTTAAATTTTTCTTAATAAAACGATAAATACTGAACTATTGTTAACTTTGAATCCCTACTAGATATTTACAGTTGATCGCTGGTATATATTTTATGAAAATAAAAAAAATTAATTAGTACATATGAATACCGAGTCGAATTCAACAAGCTAAACTCGTCGCTTCAACAATTACAACTCTAACAAAAATAACAGGAATTTTGTTAGTTTAACAATTCCAATTTGTCAAAATAGTTGTTTACAAAATGTGATGAAGACGTAATTAATAAATGAAATAAATGTTATTGATTGTTTTCATATTTTAATTTGTGTTTCTCAAGATTTTGAAGTTGTTGGAACAATTTAAAGGGAATAACTAATATATAAGCTATTGAAAAACAAGTAAGTATACGTACTTTGTAATCAATTTTAATAAAAGTTTCACAACAAATAAGTTTTTTCTCAAAAAATTTTAACTTCGACAATTTAATGTATGTAATTAAAACAAAACAATTAAAAAAGAAAATTTTGACGAATGGGATGTAACAGCTGACGAGCAGTTGCTCTAAAGAGTTTACCTTGTTGAATTCGCCTTGTATGAAAACAAACTAATTTGTGTAGCTTTTTTATGTTTGTTAAGTTTTATTTATTCTTTCTAAAACTCTGAACTTTAAAGACTGTTTTATTGTGTTACAGTAGAATCGCGAAAAAATAGACCGAAATATTATATGAGTTGTTAACTTTTTTGAACTATTAAATTTTCTAAGGGGTATTTAATTGTAAAAAATGCAAAAATAAGCAAAGATTTTTCCAAAATAACACACTTAATTTATTTAAATTACTTTTTTTAATAAATTAACTTAGATTTAATTTGCACCGGCTGGTTTAAAGTGCACAACTCCTCTTGAACGACAATTTGCGATTCTACTGTGTTATTCATATAAAAATGTTATGCAGAATTAATTAATTAAATAAATATTTTAAATAAAAAAAAGTCTGAAATTGCTGCGTTTTTTCACCATTTTGGTGCGTTTTGAAAATGCAAAGTTGACAACGCTGATTTGTTTTTTAAAGACAACTGTCAAAACGAAGCAAGTAGATAAGTCGTATAAACACCGTGATTCATTAACATGATTCAGAGAGCGAAGCAGGTGATTCAAATCGTCGTGGAAACATGGCATCAGACCGCATAAAGTGTATAGTATTAGTGCTGGGAAACTATCGATAGAACTATCGATATTATCGATAGTCTTAAAATATCGAAAATATCGATAGGAAAAATATCAACATAAATATTATTATTATTTAAAATACATCTATATAGACATGTAACAGCAGCTATACATACACAGTTTTTTGCCGCAAGTTTTTACTTGCTATTCTTAATTGGCGCTAAATTACAGGAATGACTACAAACAACAAGAATGGCAGGTAGTATAGATTGCTTAGCTGTGCTTTTTTACTGCAAATTAAAGGTCTTTAAATCAAAATTTGTACATGTTAACATAGGGACTGAAATGTCAAATATTTTTGTAATGTTGTAAAAAAAATGCAAATCCAAATTCAATTGCAATTGCGAGCATAGGACAGAACAATGAACGACCATCAGAGGATAACTCCGCTAGATCAAAAAAAATTAAGAAAATTATCTAAAGTTGCAATAAAATATCTAATAGTCCCTGCTACTTCCGTTCCTTCAGAAAGGTACTTCTTAATTTTTCAAAAACTGTCATAAAAAATAACGTGCGTACATACATACGTCTCATAAAATGCTAAAAACAACAAACTATTGCCTGATAAAAAACTAGTTAAAGTTGTCCTGCACAAGTACAAACATTCAGTTGATAGTAATATCAATAGTATCGATAGTGAAATCTGAACTATCGATAAATATCGATAGTATTTCAGCACTAGTATATATTCTGACTCCTTGAGTAATTATAAGTCGATTTGGTCATATCCGTCTGTTGAAAACACGCTTACTTTCGAAATACTTAAAGGGAAATGTAAGAAAAGATTAACTCACTTTTTATTGTTGGGGTTTTTGTTTAAGTTTTGATATTGTTGCAAGTAAGACTGAGTGTTTATAATTCTTATTCACTTTAAGGTTTTATTTGTATAATATTTTTAGCTTTTCTAAAATCTTTGGAAAAGGTTTCCTGATGAGCTGGCCTAAGCAACCAGTGAAATGCGCATAGAAGCTAGCTTTCCCTCAACGATAAATTTTAATAAATTTTATAAAATATGAATAATTGGGAATTTAGCACGTCATACAGAAATCTTATTAATAGGAAATGAACAAACTTGGTGTCAAATTGTTTGTACTTATCCTAAGCAGTTATGGATTGGAATCAGCAAAATCGGTTTAGTGGGATCAAAATTTGAAACCCCTAAAAAATTGATAATTTTATTACAAAAACTTACATAAATGGTGGAACAATGCACGGCATGATATAGGATCGGTCAAACTGTGGACCCTAGGCCCCACATAATTTACCTTGGCCCCATATTAGCCCTTCTCCCGGAAACTGTTTAGTGCGCCAAAAACCGTAATAAATATTGCTATCAAAATAAACTTAAATATTTCACAGTTTAAAAGGTTTGGAAATCGCAACTGTCTAATTTCGTGCAGATCGGTCCATAATTTACTATTAGACCCATATAAAGCCCACTCTGGTAAATTGCTTCATATGACCAGAAAAAAAAGTCATGTAATTTTGTAATAAACGGTCTATAATTTACCTTAGATGCCATATTTGGCAGCCTTCTGAAATTCACTCTCAACGCTAAAACTAATTTCCCTGCTGTTTTGAAATTTATGTTTTTTAATACCAGAAATCACTCTGCAGAATTTTGGGATGATTGATTCATAGCTTACCATGACTCTAATATAAATTCCCCTCCTGAAAATCATTTAAGTTCGGCTTAAACTGTTACGAATCATGATATTTTACTCAAGATTGTCGGTCAATAATTTAATATAAGTCTAAACCGCAACCAATTTTAATGCTGATGTCCGTTTTTATATAGATAAATGAATAGATATCATGACGATAGCACTCCTGAAATAATTGAACTGTCGGCAAAGGGTATCAAAGACTCGGCGCAACCGAATATAGCACTCTAACTTGTTTGCGATTAAGGCGAAAAAGAATATGACAACCCTGCGATCAGGCATGTGACACCATCAAGGTGAAACCACATGTGTGCATTATTTATGGTGTTTTTTTTATTTGCAACTTCGTTTTTTGCATGTCTGGCAAAAATTGATTCATAGCTGTGTTTTCCAATTATTTATAAATTGAAGCACAGCCGCGAATAACGTTGTAAAAGCCACTTTTTGCAAAAACTGTTTTTTTGCAGATAACCGTTAACATTACCCTTTTAGACTGTTTAAACCTTAAATCACCCAAAACTATGCACCCTAACGCCTTCAAAGTGACATTCAAAGAATCAACTAGTGGAAGAACGTTGTAAGTTACTTACAAAATGATACAAAGTAAATGGTTTTGAAACGTGGAATAACGTTTTAAATGACATCGCGATTGTGGATATGAAACGTTTTTCCACGTTTTTCCACTAAAAAAAAAGTTATAAACTGTAAATTCGCATGTAATTTAGATTTTAAATTTTTTGATATTTTAAATAAAAGTTCTTATTACCATTATTTTTAATAATCTAAAGAAAAAAAATAAAAAATTATTAACCTTGCCTGATAAAAACGTTTTTTTGCTCTCCTGAAAAATAATTATTTTGTAACTTAAAACGTTATTCGCGGCTGGCCTTCAATTGTTAAAAAAGCTAAAATTTCGAAATTTTGCTAAAAAATTAATTTTTTTATTGTCTAAAAAATTTATGTTTGTAAAACGAAAAAAGTTGAACTTTACTTAAAGGTAATTTTATTATGGAATTTCGGTTTTTTTTGTGTTTCAATAGACTAAACGGTTTCAGAGTTAAGCGAATATATGCTGTACAGCCCCCCATATTTTTTAAATACCGGTATATCTCGAAAAGAAGAGCACGGTTAGCACCACTGGATTTATGGTGCCCGAATTAGGTCAAAACACCAGATTCCCGCTTGTCTTAAAAAAAGTGTTGAAATTTTTCAAAAACAATAACAACTTATCATGACAGGGTTGTATTTTCTCAAATACGTAATACTTGTGCGATAGTGTAAAGCAACTATTACTGTTGACTATAACGTCTTGACCATCGTAAATTGTAAAGGCATATAAACTTATGATTTCACCGTTCATACAACGAACTTAACAGCTGTGGAAAAGATTTACATGGATACCTGCCCTGGCCTACTCCACTCGTTGGTGTGTTTTAACCACTGAATGACAAACAATGCGCTTACCAACCGCCCAGTGATGCCAGAAGTGCAGATTTATCTGCATTTTGCAGATTTTGTAGCCCAAAGTTGTCAAAATGCAGATTTGAAGATTTTTTTTGTTTAAAATTGCAGATTTTTTAGCTCGGTGGAAACTTGAGTTATGCTTGTACTATTTCCACTTCTTGCATTGATTGATAAAGGAAATATATCAAACATTCATGCAAGAACCGTTTGGCATTTTATTAACAAATAAAAATTAAAAATTCGCATTGTCTTGACACATTACTATCGCCGTAAATGTGCAATAAGACCCTTGATAGATTTAATAACTTGTCAAGCAATTAACTTTTAATTTGCTGTTTAAAATAACAAAGATGGGATTAATCCCTACTCAGCCTGAGAAGTTAAAGAAAGTGGTGTTTCTTGAAACATGTAAAGATCAACCCGGGTTCAAATCCCAGCTCAGCCAAGAAAGATTATCAATCAATTTTAATAAAAAATTCCAAGTTGTAAAATTCCTTCCCTCATTGAAAATAATTTAATGAAAATTAAATTTGATGAACTCAAGCCTAATTAAAGAATATCAAAAATGAAAAATAAACAGTTCAACTAAAAATCAAAATTGTTTTTGGATAGATATTTTTAATGTAAAAATATAAAAAAAAACTATCATCCATGTTCTGAAAATCGCATTCGAGTAAAATTAAAATCGATCAAATTTTTTAAAACTTTTCTGTGTTTAAAGTTCAAAAACTACTTACAGAAATTTACAAGAACTGCCTTTGACATCTCAAATTCCAAACATTGCCGTATATTTTGAAATGGATTGGTAAAAAAGTTTTTTAAAATATTGACGTAGATTTTGCAGATTTTTTGATGAAGAATTGTGGTTGCAATTTGAGTGCATAATCTGGCAATATTATACAATCGTCCCTTGTTTAAAATTAGGAGCTATTTATCCTCTGCTGCTTTTGAGGAGGTGTCGTGAACTTGCCATCGATATCGTGTAATTTGACCCCTTAAAACTATTTATTGTGGGGTTTTATTAAGCGGCTGTCAAGGCTAACATTAACCCTGCCATCAGTAAAATTTAGTTTGATTTGCGATGCTACATTTTACAAATAATGACATAAGTTTTTATACATATGTATATGTTGGCCTTTAAAACGAATACACATTTCAATGATATCGCCCTCATACGATGGTTTCACACAATTATTTTCTTTTATTAAAGATAGGCAGCACGCTTAACGACCCTGCAAATAATATTGGACCACCTGATCTAATTTGATTAAATTGACTACTCCATGTAATGGTCCGATGTTATGCAAGCATGGACCATGCCATTGTTAAAAAGTGTTTGTAGTGAGACGACATGTCCTCGTTTTTTTATCTACATGTTTTTGTTTTTAAACGAAGTTAAAACTAATCCTCTTGTGTATACAATGGAGTATTTTTAAAACAACTCCTTTGTAATCCAAAGCTGGGTTACATGGTCCTGCCCTAGGACATCGTAATGTTAAATAGACCATGTTTTTTCCATACGTTTGGGTTACTTTTTGAATAGTCCTAGTCCCTTGTGGGCTACATTTTACAGCCGTGTTTGGACTAGTCCTATTATCTGCAGGGAAACGACCCTTGCATACATACATATGTACGTATGTATGTATATATGTATGTAGTTTATTTTATGAATTGATTTCGTAGACACATTCCACAGTTAAAATTGTACTTGACTTTTCATTTTTCACATTGATGTTTAGTTTTTGTTTTAATATTGAACTTGAAATTTGATTGCAGTAATTTTCTTTCAGGAAAATTGTTTACGTGACAAATGTCATATTTTTTTAAATGTGTTGACACTAAGAAAATATTTAATAATTTTTATTTGTCATTCGATAACAATGACAATGAATTTGAGTTAAAGTTAAGCGCTTTTATATTCCTCTGTTCCGAATTTGTGATACCCTCCACCAAGATTTATAATATTTCAGGGTAGCGCTTTTTATTGAATTATCGTCTAATCTTTATAAAAACTTAATTCACAGTTTTATCATTCGTTGCGGGCTTAGGCGTATCACAGTCTATTGCAAAATTATGTTTTATTTGATTTTAATTATATGCCAAACATCATAGCATTTTATGCTTTTATTTCGAGTCATATAAAATTAATTTGACCTAATTTAAATAATAATAGTTTGAATAATTCGTATTAATTTTAGCCGTGGCCATGTCGTCATTTCTGTCAATATAAAGGTAAACTTTACCACAATATCTACATATCGTCGCAAGAATTAAAGAATGTTGTAACTGACAAAAAATCGAAAAAACGTTTTTTTTCATAATTTTAATTAGAAAAAAATGCTGCGGCGACTGGTCTCGGTCCCATATTTGTATGATGAAAAAAATTCACTTTTTTGTTAAAAAAAAAAAAAAAATTGTAGTTACAGCATTTTATAGGTCTGGGCAAGAAAAGTCTGTTGCTGTAAGCCGCAGAATCGGCGGGAATAATTGACTTGAGACGATATGCTTACAGCCAATATATAAAGCAAGAACAAATAAAAATACGTTTTTAATTCATGTTCCTAAGTTGAACAGTTTTTGTGATATGATTTTTTTTCTACTTAGACTGGGTTCACACTATGAAAGTTTTCTTTCAGATAGTCTGAGATTATGGGCCAGAGAGAAGAAAAGAAAAGCATGTTCTCTTCCCCTCTCACCAATAAACTCAGACTTTCTCAAAGAAAACTTTCATAGTGTGATCCCAGACTTACATACAGGTTTTTTGGCTCTTGTAAATTTTTGGAAAATACAAACAAATTATTTTATTTGACTAATTTTACCGGGGAATTTTTTTAAAAGAACATGAATGATTTTTTTGCTATTGTTTACTTAAGCAACCAAATACTTCACACTTTTACAACTCTAAAAAATTAACACAAAAAAAAGTTTCAAAAGTTAGTATTTAGCCATATAAATGCTTCACAAACAAGTTTAATAATTTAATATTTATTGGCTTTTTGTTTTGGTTTAATTTTTTTTAAATATTTTTTTTATTAAACAATTTTTTCACAGTTTGTTTGTTACTTTTGATTGTTCACCTCTTGAAATAAATTTTTTTTTTACTAAATTTTACAGCAAAAATTTCTGCAGTAACAATTTGTAAGTTCTCAGTCAAGACTGTCATTTTACGCTCTCATTTTGTGTTTTCATTTACTGTATTTTGTGAACGCGAACGCAATTTAGTAAAATGCAGTAAAAAAATAGTAAAAACTTTTGTGTTCTCAAGCGCAACTATTACTTCAACAGACAAAACGACACGTCTAAAGTGAATTAGAAGTACTCCAGAGATCTAGAATATGGGGTCTAAGATGAATATTAAAGCCGTTTTTAGAGATGTATTTACCTGTGTGCTTGGCAAATTTCCCATTGCAATATGCAAACTTGTCTTGTAAAAGCAAAAGAAATTTGCTTTCGAAAATTTCAGCTCGAATTAACGTGTTAAATTTTACAATTAGAGCGTGTTCTATTTTGAACTGGCAAACCATCTGACGTCAGCTCTTTTGCAAGTCAATTGTTTGTGGCGGAAATTTTACAATAAAATCTTTTTATTTCTACATATTCTTTAAAGAAACAAGATTTTGAACAAAGTGAAATACAATTAAAAGTTGATAGAAAAAAAAATTAGGATGTTTATAATTTGACGTTGTGAGCGATTTAAGGATGTGTCAGATGAAACCAAGAACGAGCGCGTGAAAGCAAGCATTATAAACCTTCTGAATTTGTCAATTTTGACAGACACGTGGATTTTGCATCTAACAAAGCCACTGCAAAAAACATGTCATCTAAAAGTTTGTACCTTAAAAAAGTTGCACACGAAACGACAAGCGTAGTATTTCCTCTTTTTAACTAAGTAGTTGTGGAGGCCATAAGTACAAAGGATAAAAGGATACATTACAAACATTCTGTAAGTAATTTGAGAGATGCTTACAAAATTTCTGAATTTCATAAATCTTATTATGTATAATTATTATGAAATAAACGTTTACTTTTGTAATAATTTCCTTGAAAACTTAACTTCCTGGGTGTCAAGTAGATTAGAACACGCACAACAAAACTAAATAATCGGCTGCAAAAACCCACAACATATTTTCCAAAAAATCTTTATTTAGAGATATGAATAAATGTTTGCGAACATGACACAAAAACTTACTCATCATCATCCGGGGCAATAATACACTTAACAAAATCCTCTAGATAATCATTTCCATCAGCATCATCATCATCACAATAATCAGTTTTCTTTGTTGCTTTAGATGCAACTTTTTTACTTGCAACTTGAGCTTTCATTAAAACTTTAAAACTCAAGGCGAAAGAGAATATTTTAGTTTTGAGTCCTTTCAACGAAAATCAAATGCATCTAAATTTGCTATTTTCTTTCAACTTAAATTTTTTTATTTAGAATTTTTAAATTAAAAACTATAAATTTGATTTATTTTCATTGGCACTAAAACTTTAATTAACTTATATGTTTAAAAACAAACAGATTGAACCGGAAATTGTTTATTATTTCACAATTTTAAGTTTTAAAATGTTGACAACATCATTTTTGTTATGTAAAACTACAATAAACGAATCCGAGCAAATGGGTTGGTGTTGCTGTGTGTGTGTAAGTGAGTTTTTTTTTGTGTATTTTATGTATTTAGATTTTAAATATTGTAAGTAAAGGGTTTTTTGTAAATAATTTACGGGCTTTAAAATATTAATGGGCATTGAAGTAAGAAAATGCTAAACTATTTTTTGTGGAACAGCGTAACTTTTAGTTAATTGCGACAACGTTTAGTGACATTGTCGACAGATTTCGTACAAGAAACATGATATGAAAATGTATTTTAAACCCTCCATAACTTATTTTGAATAAGCCGAATTTTTACTTTTAAAAGCAACAATTAAAGGCCAAAGTCCCACCACAAAAACCAAACGAAAAATGGCGTATCAAAATTCCAATCCAATCAAAAGTTATTGATTTCCACTGTACGCCGCCAGAACTGATGACCATGCGGTCCCGCTTTATAGCATTTTCTATCACTCTTGCAAGAACTTTCGGTGATAGGTTTCCTCATTCCTGACGAAGATTTTCTTTGATGGCTTCAGGAGTCTGAGGCTTGTTGACATTTATTCTTAACTACTAGAAACCCCACAAAAAGCAGGCTAGAACGGTTAAATCAACCGGTTGGCGGCCAGTACTTATCACCAAAACGAGAGATAGATGAATCGGAAATGCAGCCCTCAGAACTTTGGTTGTAGGTCATGCAGCATGCGGCGTTGATACATACTTTTGAAACCACATGTACTACAACCAAGTTCGCCCAGTAGAGGTGGGATTAATGATTTTTATTTATACACATTCTAAGTTCCATACTGCAAAATAAGACTCGTAAGTCTTGTGTATGGAGCAGTTCAATTAAATAAATAAATAAATAAATAAGTCATTGAGCATCGCTCTGTAGCGCTCGCTGTACACAGTAGTCGTTTGGCCTGCAGCGTTTTCTAAAAATAAGTTCTCCAGTAAAACACCACACCAACCTTGAGTGGGGGTTAGAGCTCTTCGTGTGCTATACGCCGATTTTCGGTACCACAGAGACGATAATTCTGCTTTTTCACGTATCCATAGAGATGCAATTGGGCCTCGTCGCTTATGATGATTTTTTTTTAAGTAGCATGGCGCTTGATTTATAATTGACCTGTATTTTGTGTCTCTTAATTTCTAAAATATTAAAGAAGCACTGACATTAGCCGCCATCTGCAAAAATTATAGCCTATTCCGATAGGGTGATGACGTTTTTGCCTCCTTGTATTACAACGATCTTACTGAGATCTTAGAATTCATAAAATTATACGTGGCTTAAGAATTAAATTATACACTTTTCTAAACTATATTTCGAGGTTTTCAAATACCAATAGTAATCCTTGACAATTTCCATTAGATTTACTTAAATAATTTAAAGAATATTTAAATTAAGATTAAGATTCGCTTTTAAAAATTCTAGACCATAAGAAAACAACCACAGATAAAACTCTCTCAAAACAAAAAAAAAAAATGATCTCTCAAATTTTAGACGTGTAAAGTTACAACAATAAACATATTTCCTAATTATACAATCAATTTTACAAGAGTTTAGTTTGTTGACAGCTGAATTTGGGTTTTTACGCCCTCTTCCCGCTCTAGTTCGTTTCTATATCACAAACATTTAAGAATAAAACCAAAAGCAGTTTTTTGTCGAATTAAAAAATCTTATTTTAATACTTTTTCTTTATTTTTGAGTTTTGTAGATTTCATTGTTGTTGCATATCCAGTTAAAAAATATACAATTTTCATTATATATACATATATAGAAAACCACAATTATTCCGATGATACCCCATTTCTGAAACATGAAGATGAGAATTTCACAGCATTTATAACATTTGTTAAATCGAAAATTGAACAAAAAATTGCAACCATATCAAATATTAACATGTCATACTTTCGCATCGGATGTGTTAAAATTAATAATGAAATAACCGGTTTATTAGAATTTATGAATTATTCGAAGTCAACCTGATCAATCGGTTTCCAATTTTAAATGCATTTAATCCCACTGTGATTGTTACAGAACCCCCCCCCCCCCCAAGCAATTTCTTATTTGTATTGTAAATGGCTGACTGACTGTATTGTTTAGATTTGTGTTAATAATTGTGTTGACAATGATACACATTGCAAAACAATGATACTTCTTCTAAAAAAAAGTAAGCTTTTATTTTTGGAAAAGTTTACAGAGCCGTACCTTTTTTTTTAATATTTCAGGAGTTCTAAATTCATATGTTGTCTTAATAATTTTAGCTCTTTATACCAAACACAAGCATATCGTCGCTGTTTACTAACTGACCTAACTGAAATAATATATTAGTTAGGTTAGGTAGTAAAAAACAGCGACGATATGTCGTCAGCTCAAATTGATTTAGGTATGTGTATATATATTTTGAATACCCCCTTTCCGAATCCAAAACCTGTTTCACAAGGTGGTTTTTGAGATATTAAGCATTAATTTTGCTCCATATCAACTATTTTAATGTTTTTTTAGTATTGTTTTGCTCTACACGCCTTTTTTTGGCGACTGCAGCAAACTCCTGATACAAAAACGTACAGAATAAATTTCACTCGTTAAAGTTAAAGCGAAAGCAAAATAAATGGATAACAAAATAATAAATTTGATTCTTGCTTTGCTTCATTGAAGTAAGAATAAAGTGGTTAGAGTAAAAGTAAAATAAAACAAGTAAGAAAGTACAGTCTGTCAAGCCCGACTATATTTTACCCTACACCACAGTATTTTTAATCTAATTGTGACCCATGAAGAATCATGCTGATGTGTCCATATAAATATGGATCTATCTATGTTTTAAATTTCATTAAAATTGGTTGGATAGTTACTGAGAGGCATTAATTGCCCCTATTTCGCCTCGTGGTCCTACGATTCGGCTCATTTTCTTGGCCCTTGTGTCAATAAGAACTTATAAGAAAAATTGTATCAAATTATCTCCAAAATTGCGACCTGTACTTTGCGCACAACGTTACATGGACAGCCAGCCAGCCGGACGGACATCGTAAGATCGTGTTACACACATCAGCACAAAGGCATAATGCCCTCTCCACTATTGCGGTGTGGGTATAATGACAATAACTCAAAACACATCAATAAGTATACGTATGCAGCACGAACTAAAAAAAAACTTTAAAAAAAGCTGTTATTTTTGGTGTATAATTTAAAAATGCCAGATTATTAAAAAATTTGCTCGCAATGCTCAATTAAAGTGAATAAATTTTGTGTGGTACAGGTCCCACAAAACACAGAGCATTACCTTGTCGTCATGTATATTGGGGTTTGATGTTGATTTGTCTAGTTAGACAGGCTTGATATACGTTGGGCCTAATAACGTGCACTTCGGGGCAAGAAAAAACTGGGCGTTATCTGTCTTCCGCTTTAAGATTAAACGAATAAACCATCTATCGCAAGTTTAAATCGATTGGATATACTCAGGATAAGCTTCGGGATGCTTCAGGTGTTTTTTTATACAAGCACCGCAATATTGGAGAGGGTATTATGCGTTTGTGCTGGTGAGTGTTACCCTAAAAATTATTGGTCCTAGTTCCATCGACTCAGAATCACCTTCTAAGGTGTAGAGTGTAGAATGGTTGTGCTTGACCGGATTTACCTTATAACTTGATAAAATTGAAGAAGTTAAGCAAAACTTCCCGCGAATTGCGCAAAATATTCCAAATTTTTGAAAAAGTTCTTATTTAATTTTATACCCCATTCCATGAGCCAAAAACACATCACTGCAACTGGTTTATGTGGTGATGCAGGTGTCATCTTACTATTTACATTTTAAGTGAATACGTAGAAGTGACAGGTGTGTATATGTACATTAGGGGTATAACCAAATTTTGGCCCTAGCACTACGCGATAGCGAATATTGTGTAATTTACGAAAAAAATTTGTTTGGGTCGTTTGAAAATAAAAAAATTCACCCACAAAATCTATTTTCTAAAATCCGTAAAGAAAAAAATTTAATGAAAAAATTTTAAATATTTTATTAATAAATGAAAAAAAAGTTAAAAAGTTTCTTAATTATTAAAGGACATGAATTTCAAATTTAATGTGCGTGTTGTTTTGCTTAAGTTGTTGGCTTAATGTATAAGTACAAATAAAAATAAAATAATATTTTATGTAAACATATTTTGAAATTTGCAAAAAAATGGGAATAATTTATACCCCTAATGCACATACTGTGGAATCTCGGTTTAAAGAATGATATAATGTCAGGCCGATTCGTCGAATCGAAAATTTCGTTAATACGGAGCTCCTTTTTTATTTTTATCAAAAAAATAAAAAATGTTTCTCTCCCTTTTAAAAGTAAAAAGTCAAACTCAATATAAAAAATGTTCCCCGCACTTTTTGACTCGATCCTAACCGCCTAGATGGCTGTAAGCCTTTTGCGCAAAATAACAAAATCTTTTGAAATTTAAATTTTGTATTCCCAAAAATTGAAATTACTTTTTGATAATAAACAGGCAGGTGCACGGCCTAAAAAACACTTAATTGACAACATCTTTTGTAAGTTGTTGTTGTTTTTTATTTTGTTTTTCTTAACCTACTTACAACTACAATTCATGTTGAGAGAATTTCAACTAATTGTAGCGGGGAATGTAAGATGAGATGAACGCACTGTTTATTGTTGATGTTGTTTTGTTTAAACTTTGATATTATTACAAGTAGAACTGTTGCTATAAGTCTTATACGTTTAACATTTTTATTTGGTTTAATATCTTTAGTTTTTCTAAAATCTTTATGGATGAAGTTTCCTGATGATCTGGCCTAAGCAACCAGTGAAATGCGCATAGGAATAGCTTATCCCATCAACAATAAATTTCAAAGTGTTTTTATCAATAATAAAAACTGGGAATTTAGCACGAATAACAAAATCTTTTGAAATTCAAAGTAAAAATTTTAATGCTGTGTTCATGGATTTGTCATTACTGTACAGTAGAAATCTTAATTATAAGCGGTTGCTTACAGCAGTCAGTAAGAAATATGACTTTACAACTTTATGACTATCTTGTGAATCCCAAGTTGTTTTCTGTGTGAATAGCAACTCTTAAAAACAGGAAAAACTACAGACATTTTGTAAATAATTTAAATCAAAATCTCGTTCGATTTTAAATTCACTTCATTTCAATTTGTAGAACATGCCCGATAATTTGTTTTGTTAAAAAAAATCAAATTGGGTTTATTATATACTACTGGAAAATCTGAAGCGTGCGTGGGGAGGCGTGCGTCACAAAGGGTTCACAACTTTTGTCAAAAAAATCCCAACATTTTTTGGCTGTGAATAACCCTGCAGCCACATAATCAAGTCTTCCTTGATAGTATTTAACATATACCTACTGTTTGTAAAAATTTCCAAAAACTGAAAACTGTGACGTTGGCTATTCGCAATTTTTAAGCAATTTACCTTCAAGATGTCATCAAGAAAACAATTTATAAAGACAAATTTGTAATCAGCTGTTAAATTGAACGTAAAATTGCTAAAAAAAAAATGGAAAGGTGAAATTTAAAGCAATCTCGTGGTCAATATAAAAAGTGTGTATGTGTTAGTAAAAAAGTGAGTGTATATTATTTGAAAGGAATTAAAAGGCAAAAATGATCGTGTGGCCTCCAAGTAAGTGATTTTTGAATTCTCTTATATTCAGCATTCTTTAAGGAATGAGATTTTGTATATCTTAAGATGCAGAATTCGCTAAAAATTAGGAAAACACACTTACACTTTTTCACAATATATCAATCAGAAAACGCGCGGGAATGTAGCGTACGTTACGCAGGATTTGCCCATATATATTTCTTTAAAAAACTTCGTTCAGTCGATTGCCAATTTTTGGGTTTGTTCGTTATAAATACAAAGTACTCAATGAGAAAGAATTGAGCGTTCGTTAAACCGCATGCTCGTTACATTGAGTATTCGTTAAACCGGGATATCACTGTCTTTGTAAATTCATTTAGTTTATTCTCGTATGTAAATAAATAAAGTGTAAATATTTATTTTCATTTAAACTGCAGCTGCAGTTTACCGTTGTATTGTATTAAAACAAAAACAAAAAGAAAAAAAAGTAAAAAACTATCACACTTTTACATACATCGCATTTTAGTCATGCATGTTGAGAGAATATGAGTATTTGTATGTGACTAAAAGCACTATTATTACACGACTTGCGGAATCCACTCAATACACACGTAACATTCTGTTACAACAAATATGGTATATAAGTGACATTTGTATAAGTATGTGTGAATATAAGTTTGTGGTTTATGAAGACCTAATACACACAAGTATGTAGATACATGTATGTGCAACCGTGTGTTGCAACACTATTTCCTTGCACACACTCTCACACATGTACACACTCTCAGGGGCGTGATTGTTAAAGTTTTAAATATCTTTGATTAGTTTTTATGACTAAATTTCGTTAGAAAAAGAGGAAATAAAAGCTTTTTCGTAGGCTTTGTCGGCGTATAATGTTACATTGTTTTTAGTTACATTAAAGGAATTCATTGTGATATAGAAATTTTTAAAATTCTAATATTTTTTCTAAACCGAATACAAAGCAGTGGTTCAGTTGGTTAGAAATCATCACGTAAAATATACAAACGTGTCATTGAGTAGCTCAAAGAATACTCAACTCTTACTGTAAACTTTACACTACTTCAATTTTACACCGTCAGAAAACTTCAAATAAATAGGTATGATAAAGTTCAGGAATGTGATAATTATAATTTGCAACAAGTAAAATTAGTGATCATTTCCAGTTAGATTCGAATTTTTAAAAACAGTTTACTAAATGAGTTAGCAATTCCATTAGATTTAACATAAAGTTTTATTTCACTTTGGGGAACCTTAATACCAAAAACATACTCAGTCCTATGAAAATTATTTTTCCATACTTTTTGTGATATTTCATTAGGTTTAAATTAAAATATGATGCAGTAGTTCTGAGCGCATTGTTAGATTGAATATTAACCTTTAACAGTTTCCTGATATGCCGGTTTATCTTGTGTGTTGCTAGACATAATTTTTGAGACTCGTCTTCATTTTGTAACGTTATTGCAATAATGGGCCTGTTCGGAAATGTATCACAGCTTTGCATATGAAACATTTCTGTGATCAGTTTGTGACGTTCATGCAGATAAGCTGATTCCAATGCTTGTTTGTTGCGCTGTTTAGCTATATTTTTTACACAAAATGCAGCAGTAATTTTTGGGATTTGTTTTGCATCATCTGCTTTTGTTATGTAATGCTTTAAGGAACGCGAAGTGCATCAGAGTGCAATGCCGGAAGTTATAACATATGCAAAATAACTTTGAATTTTATTTGTTTTACAACTTTTAAATAAATCGTGTTGCTAAATTAGTTGCGCAGCTGAAGTAAATATTTTTTATAGGCAAAATAATTTTCGTGGGTATACAAAATTTAATTTAAATGATTTTGTTATTCGTGCTTAATTCCCAATTTTTATTATTTGATAAAAACACTGGAATTTATTGTTGATGGGATAAGCTATTCCTATGCGCATGTTTTTATCAAATAATAAAAATTGGGAATTAAGCACGAATAACAAAATCATTTAAATTATTTTTTATAAGTTTAAAGGTACTTTGCATGGGGGAAAAAATCCTTGTGATGGTTAATAATATCGTTCGAGGTTCATCACTGCATTAAAAAAATTATGTAGTTAAATTCAAACGAAAATTCATTTGAAACAACTTAAAATTCATTTAAAAAACGGATCATTTACATTTCATTTAAAACAAATGATTTTTACATTCATTTTTCATTTTTTTATTTATTAAACAGCATATTCCGTAAAATTGAATAGTTTTTACTTTTAAACAAAATATTTTAACCGAAAAAAATCAAACTACATAACAAAATAAATACGGAAAAACATTATTTTTTGGTAGTTTGTTTTTTGAATAACAAACATAAATGTTAAAAAATAAAATCCTTTGAAAAATAACTATATTTTTATTCAATTTTAACAGTACGGAAAACGAATTTAATAACCCACAATCAGTTACTGTAATAATTTTATAAGTGTGTGTAATTTCAAAATAGTGGCAATCATATGACAATTGCATTCAACTAATTTTTTTGTATATAATTCATATATCCACCTGCATTAATATATTTCAAGCTTTTGCAAAACTGGATGAGTGAGAAATATATGAACAGTTAGCTTTTTGTCGTTAAGTTTTTTTTTGCTTCAAGAGGAGATGTAACTAGGGCTGTTGAGTGGTCAGAATACAAAATTGCGTTCTTTTCTAAAATTAAAGTCTTACTGATTGGTACAAAAGCGGTAAAAGTGAATTTATGTTCATGAACAATAAACCTGACTTTAAAAGAATAAAAATTGAAAAATAATAAACCAGTGCAAACAAGAAATATACTTTTAAATCCGAGTAATTATATCAACCTTTTTTCTACATAATTGTGAGTACCATAAAACTCTGTGGGGAGAAGGCCTGAAACCATAAGGTAATAGTTCTGCCTAGATTACATATTAGGAAGTGTGGTTAATTTTATTTAATATAATTCTTTGATTAGGAAAACGGCAAGGATTTCCGCGAATCCCTCTTCCTATGCTTTGGCCGTAACCGCAAAAAGTTCGTATCAAGACCAACATTTATTCGTTTGACAGCAAAAATTAATTGCCCTAGGCCCTACAACACAAGGCCTTACGACACAACGTAGTCTAGGGTTCGATAAATATTCCACGGTGTCCGTAGCAGGTAGTATAAGGTGCTTAGGTTCCAACGACCATAACTTAGTCTCCGGTTCAGTTAATAATTCAAGTGGTAGAAAGCTTTGATTGGAAGGTCGTATACATAATTCGTTTCTGGTGAAGACACATGCAACCATTAATCATATTTGGACTCTGCAGCTCCTTGCAGTTCCTATAGCATTTTTTTTTTGTATATCTCTGTCTTACATCCGATCATCACTAAGCCTCACAAAACTATAAATCAGTTGTTATCCCAATTCTTTTTCCCTCAACCTTCCCTAAGAAAAAAAAAACAAACTATTTAAATTTCAGTCTTAATATATGTATATTTATATTTTTTTTAATACCAAAAACTATTCCTTAATCCTATTCTCTTAATCCTACTTGTATTTTCTGTTACAAATCACTTATCCACTAAACTCACTAAAATATTCAACAATAACTTCTACATTGAATAAACTTGAATTTAATATACTTAAATTTAATTTACTATAGTTAAACGTAAATTCCAAAAAAAGAAAAAAAATATAGATTTCCTTATGAATTAATTAAAAAATTAATCTTTCCTAAGTAACTATTATTTCCCTTTATTATAAATTCCGTAAAACTTATTCAAAAATTTCCTAACCATTTACCTCCTAAAATAACAAAAGTAGAACCCCAATCTTGCAGCAAAACCCCTGAAGATCAATATAACACTCATCGACATGCCGGAGGCCTTCTGCAGAGTTGGAGTCATAAGAGATTGTAAGTGATTTTTTTCTCTCTTGTTAACTTTTATATACTTTTGTTATTTTTTTTCCTATCTCTACTTGCATATTACAAAGAAATCTTAAAGCCTGATGGTTTTTATACGTTAAGCTCAAATCATGAAATGGGGAGCAAAAATCTATAAAATCTCTTTGTAATTAAAAGCTCTATCATTTATATAATTTTTTTTTATCTTTGGTTTATTTATTATTTCCGTTAATTCTTAATTTTCTTTCGGTTATTATTCTGATTTATTTTTACAATTATATTGTTTTTTTTTGTGTTAATTACCCAAGTTCAGTTGGTAAATAAGTTTAACCCTATAATGAATAGCTTAGTTAAAGCAAGAACATTACCATTATTTTTTTTGTGTAATTTGACATTATGGTTTTAATAAATTAAAAATGAATTTGATAAGAATCTTAATCTGTTATTTTTAGTAAAACTTCGTGGTCCTATAGAAAAAAAGGGTAATGCTAGGAACACAACTGGGACGAACGACGAATTTTTGTCCGCGAATATTCGTCGCCAAAAATAAAAAATATTTGTGTATATGAAAAAGCACACAATCAGGGCGCCGACGAAAATTCGCCGGACGTTTCAAACTTTAAATAGATTTAATTCTAATTCTTACGCCGACGTACGACGAACAAATCAGTACCGGGTAGCCATATTGTTTAAAAATGGTAAGTGTTTTAGTAAATAAAGTTACTTTTTACTTTAGAGATTGCAAAATTTTAACTTAATATCATATAAAATACAAGTTGAAAAAAAATAACAATAAAAAAGTATTTTAGTTAAGTTGTTTTTAATGTTTAATTTGTGAAGTATTTTTTGTTCATTTGGTACCACTATTTCTTGTTAATACAAAATATTTTATTTCCATTTTGTTTTTTCGTCGTTATTGTGTTTCATACGACGAATTTATACAGCGAACTTCTTCCGAATTATTCGTCGTGCTTGACGAAATTCATCGTCCGTCCCAGTCCTAGCATAAGGTGAATTTGAGATTTTCCAATGTTAAAAATTATTTGGCCCGTAGGAAAACCATCGGTTGGGTGGGTAAAGATGTGCGGAACAACGACATCTAGTTCTCCTTTTAATATAAGATGTGAGTGAAAAGTTTTTTTTTTTGTTAGATCCCCGCCCATTTACCGAACTAGCTAGTCCAGCATGTACGTGTGTGAGGTTTCTGATGAAGACCATGGGAGGGAAATAGTGGCATCATATGCCTTATGCAAATTTTATTGGAACGTATGAAGACCAAAATAATTGTTTTGAGTATGAAAAATCGTTATCTATTGGCCTGTGAATGCAGACAGAAGCTCCCCTATTTCACTACCCAAAGGCAAGATACAACATTACAAAAGGCAGCGCAGAATTGCATTTTCTAACAGGCCCAATTTTTTCCTTTTCATATTTTTAAACGATACAATAAGCCATTTTATGGATATCTCCACATTTTGGACTATATACAAATTATTTTCTTCAATAAAACCTCTCTTTTTTAAAAAAAGAAAAGTTTATTTAAAATATAATAAAATATTGATTTTATTTAAATAAATAGTTAAAACAAAAATCTTTTTTATTAATTAATTCAAATGCTTTAAAAGCTTACAATAGCGGTTTTCACCCTTGATAGTAATGTCCCTTGTAGTCCTTGTAAATTTTATTAATTTAGTAAAAGTACTAAGATTTACAACACTGCAACAACAAAATGTGTTAGACTGAAATTTACTACGCTGTTGTTGAAAAATCCAACAAAATGCTTTAGTAAACACGTTTGTAAAATTACCCAGAATAAAACCGTTGAAGAAACTATATCTGTCTCTTTTCCTCACTCAGCAACTTCATTAATTTACAATAAAAACGAAAAAGACACTCATGCTTTGTAGTATAAAATCGTATTAAGAAAAGCAGAGTTGTACACTTAATACGAAGGGTGAAAACCGCTATTAAGAACAAAATGTAAACAACTTCAATGCTTCATAATTTTAATTCTTTGGATGACGAAATCAAACACAACATAAATAACAATTTCATTGGTTCTTTAGATGGGGTCTTCACCTGACAAATTTTTGTTATACCAAACGTCAGGTCTATATAGAAAAACTCTTAAACATATTTTTGTTAGTGTTTTTTTGTATGAAGTTTTTTTTTATAATGAAAAAAAAATTGTCAGATGAAGACACCATGCTATGACATATAAATTTGGCATTTGCCAGAAATGTAAATAAAAACATGTTGTCAGTTTTTAAAAAAAATATAAAAAACAGAGTGGTATATAAGCGAAAATTTTTGCATAAAGAATAATAAATGCATGCTAAGAAAATGTAGCTTTTAACCATTTCGCACCTATTGGGACATCTGTATCCCACTGAATTTTCCCAGAGTCCTGGTATTAAAGTTTGTCGCTTTAAATGATTCCAAACTGTCCCATTTAGTTATTTAGACGTTTAAGTACAAATACTAAGCAAAGTCTTGCTTATTATCATAACACGTGTTGTTTGGAGGAGTTTTTTGATCAGTTGTCTGAAATGTATAAACTAGACCGTAAATCACAGAAATGGTGGGATAAAGTTTTTATAGATTGGTGATGTCAGCTGTAAATTCGTGGATCATATATATGAATATATGAATCGTAAAAAGAAACCAATTTCTTGATTTTGTATACCCTTTTTTATAAGTTTCCGACTAATGGGACTTATATGTCCCATGCCAAACTCCTGATGGGACATATGTGTCCCACCTCAAGTCTCTTCCCTGGATAGGAACACACAAAAAAAAGATAAATACTTGTTTAATATGCATATCTTTGTAAAAATAGCCCATTTTAAAAGCTTGAAACTAACTAATCGTCTCCCGTACCGAAAGGATTAAACGAAAAGTCCGTTTTCGAAATGGACCTTAGAACAAATAATTTGTATGAAATTCGAAAAAATCTGCATGTGAACAATCCAGTTTTGGCTTAAATCCATTTTTGGCCTCTAAGCGGAATGGACTATAAGCGAAAAGTACTGTAGTTATTCAGTATTTGTTCATTATTTTATAAGTTATGCACACTTCTAGTGTAAAAATCAATGTACAGATGTAATGTTAAAATAATTGTACTTCAACCCCACTGTAAATACTAGGCTGTTCGTTATAAAGTATTCCTTAGTTTAGTGAGTTGTGAAAAAAGCTGTAAATTACGATTGTTAAAGTATTAAGTTCTAAATAAAGCTGTGTAAATAATAAATAAGTGTTATACATTAAAGTGTTGTGTTTCATTTAATTTTATTAAAGTGCAATAAAGAACTCAAGAGGTTTATTATAAAGGAAATACACCAAAACGTTATTGAAAAGCAGTAACGTAACAATATTATAGAAACACAACAGGTGAATTTAGCCATGCCATTCCTGTGGAAATACGCTAATATTCAAACAGACCAGTGTGTGAGCGATATTTAAATCGAGTTATAGGCAGAGTGAAAAAACAAAAAATATGTAATTTATTATATCAATTTCGAAATTACAGGGAAATATCTCTGCATCTTTCTGACATAAATGACATGCAAACGTTTGTTTTCTTAAACTAACATAATAGTAAGTCAGCAAAGAAACAGTTGCCACCGATCAGGAATTATTGTCATAATCCTTTGAAATACGATCAAAAGTAATTTCGTTTTATGTGAAGCAAAATACAAAATCACTTCCACTTCCGATCGGAATTAATTTATGTGACAGGCCTGATTGACTAGACAAGAATACAATTTAAATATGTGAAATGTTCGTGCACTTGTTCCTCTAAGGTCCATCTCAAAATTTACACAGAAAAATTATAAAAAGTAGTCATATTTTTCCACTGTTAAAATCTCAGTTCAATTTCTCTAGTAGTTTGCCAAAAAAATGCTGGTAAATCCCCCTTTGTGATATAAGGTAAATATAAGTTTGCAAATCAATCTTAAACGATTTTGAAATCGATTTTTAGGTTCTATTAATCGATTCCAAAATTTTAAATAAAAAAAAAATCGATCGAAAAATTGAAAATCGATTTTGGAATATTTTTACCGTTCCATTTTTGGAAGGTCTGTGCATACATTTAAAACACCGTATAAACGAAGGTGTTGTGCAATAGAAGTAAAATATGTAGATAAATTTACTTTAGTGGAATAAATCCTGAGCTGTGTGTAGTTCCAATACCGGGACGTCCGTGCTTAACGAGTTTGTAGGTCAATACGAATTCACCCAAGTAGTGCCCAATAATTTCAGGTTTTATTTTAACTTGACCGAAATCCTTGCCATTGTAGACACCAATGATAGAGCCGGTCATTTATGGGACAACAATCATGTTTCTCAAATGAGTCTTGACGATTTCGGGTTTCGCATTTGGGGGTGTATTCTTTTTGGCTTTGCGCAATTTCTTGATCAATGCCATTGGTTAACGTTTCAAGCCGCGGGACAAACATCTGCGGGCACGGCTGTGCATCAATTCAACCAATTGTTTGTTGGGCGTATCTAACAATCGATCCAAATCGACACCTTGGTGTACTTTTTGAAGGTACGCTACTTTTTATTCAAAAATAATTTGTAACCAAAATTAAAAATAAAGTAACCAAAAGCGAAAAAAGTAACCAAAGTTAATTTGTATTAAAAGTAGTATTTTATTCGCTCTTCAGTTTAAAAATATATCTCAAGAAGAAATTGTGTTTGTGCCGGTTCACACACGTCAAGTTTGTCTCGTCAAGTCTTGAGTTTGTATCTTGTAGGCGCTCGCTTTAACGATTTTTATAACGTTTTGAATGCATATTACCGATGGTCTGTAAAGAACAATAGGCAGTAGCATATTTCGAAATTTTAAGTTCTTCAATTTAAAAAACTATCAGGGGTGTGCTGGAAATCGGAAACGTAAAAAGCAAGAATTTTAAAAGTCGGGTTTAAATAAGATTCCTGCAATAAAAGAATTTGACGACAATTATAACACAAATAATTCCACATCAAACAGAATTTTATAAAAACAATTAAAAAAATTCGATTAAAAGTGTATTTAAAACAACTTTCAAATTCTGCGTTTAACGTTTTCGATTTCCATCACACCCCTGTATGGGAAGTTGAAAACCTTTTTATATAAAGGGCTCTTACAAGTAGAACGTCTTGATGTGTTATTATTGTATCAAAGTGCGAATTTGATTTAAATTATGCAGTAGATCTTTATATAAAGATACTTTTTGCCCTGTGGAAAAACCATTAAATTAATCGGGATGGGATCGAAAGGTCCTTTGATGTTATTGTTTATCTAGGAAGTGTTTTAGTTAGACCTATAAAGCGCTTAAAGTACCAGATAATGGCCATCTACACTTCAAATTATGTATGTATGTACCCCTTTATGGTTAAAGTATGAGCTTTTACAAAAAGAATTTTTAAGTAGATGAAAAAGTATTGGTTTCGGAAGAACCAATACTATACATATACAATTTTTAAGGTACAAAAAAGCAAAGCGGGTGATTATTGTTCTAAACAAAATATTGGATATTTTTGTATTGAAAAAAGTAACGAAAATTACAAAAAAGCCCACAAGTACACATTAGAAGAAAAATAACCAATTCTGGTTAAAAGTAACCAGAACGGCAACTCTGACTATAGTCTATAATTTTTTATTATTTAGGGTGTGAAATGCGTAAAATAAAGCAAAAAGATAAAGGCACCTCCACCTATACCTTCTTTATTAATTAATCGATTCTTTTGAAAAGTTTATGTATTTTTTGACAAATTTTTTTCTCCGATTATTCTACTTCGGAATTCGAACCCACCACGGCTGTGCGATTGTACACGATTCGTCGTTAAAAAATGGATGAAAAACGTTATCGAAGCTACCATTTGGAATAGTAAATTCCGAAACGAAAATGTTTTGCTGCCACGAACTCCGATGTTTGCCACAGACGTCCCAATTGAATTCGAAAGCATTTAATTTCCTATTATGTATATTGGCATTTGAATGACAATCAATAAGTCGCAAAGCCAATCGATGTCTGTTTGCGGTTTAGATTTGGGCACACCATGTTTTACACACGGACAATTATACAATTATACGTGGCATGTTGTCGCGTCGGCAAGCTTTCGAGCTTATTTGTGTTGGCTAACCCAAGGTCTACACCAAAGAAATATATATCAGCAGTTTGGCAATAACGTCGGCAGAATAACAGAGCAATATTTCTTATTGTTAACGGTAGGTCTCCACATAGCAATTTTTTTTGCTAAGCACAAGCAATAACGTCGGCAGAACCATGGCGCAATAATTGCTGACTATATTGCTGGAGAACACGTGAAATTGCTTTGCCATAAAAAAACGTACAGAGAAATTAAATGTCAGATAAATAACAACTGATTTTACATCAGATTGCTAAGCAAAATTGCTCAAGCAATAAGAAGAGCAATCATTGCGCAATGGATTGCCACTCATGGCAATATGCGGTCTATACGTCGCAAATTTTATGGAGCAATCAAATTTGACGTTTGCCGCAATAAATATTGCTACGTGGAGAACCGGGGTAACGGCATGGGAAAACGTATTTATGTTAACTTATAATTTGAAACAGTCAAGGAAGGCGCTATCTTGCAAAAATTATTTGTATTAATATAAATTCTTTCTTATTCGACTTTATTCACCCTTATCATGAATAAAATTTCACATGTAAATTTCCGAACGTGTGAACAGTTGGTATCATGAATAAAATTTGTTGTGGAAATTTCCGAACGTTTATATTTTTAAACTCCGAAAAAAAATAATTTGTGAATTTATTGTTTTACACACGATTGTTAACAGCTCACATGTGAAATATTTTTACAACTTATAAAGAAAATAATACACAAAGAGTTGTCTGTCGGAAAACGAAGAAAGTGTAAGTTTTTATTTAAAATTAAAAAAAAAAAACGTTTCAAATGCACAAATTTAATTTATTTCATTTAGCGATCCCAAATAAGTTTTAGGGTTTGTTTAAAATTTTGCAATTTTTCGCGAATTTTAGAAATGTTCGCGTAATTTTTCTGATTATTTACAGCTTTAACGGTTTACAATAAATAGTAGACTTTGCCGTAATGCCGCTGTTTGAAAATTTTTACCGAATTTTCGCCATTTCTTATAGTTTTTTGAACTTTTAATTCGTTTTATGGCTTGTTTGAAATATTAAAACTTTTCGCGAATTTTTTTTACAAGTTTTAAATTTTTTGCCAATGTTCCCGATTAAAGCGATATTTTCCTGTGATTCTTTAAAGCTTTAACGATTTTTAATATATAGTAGACCATGTCGCTGTTTGCAAATTTTTGCGAATTTCCGCTAATATAAAAATTCTAACCGAATTATTGCCATTTCTTATAGTTTCAAAAACTTTTAATAAATTTTATGGCTTGTTTAAAATATTAAAACTTTTCGCGAATTTTCACTATTTTTGCAATTTTTTTTTTGTTATTGTCCGACACTCTGTTCTTTTAGCCCGTTTAGCGATTTCAAATAAATTTTAGGGTTTGTTAACAAATTTTTTGTTGCTATTTTTCGCGAATTTTAGCCATGTTCGCAATTTTTAATAAAAATTAGACTGTGCTATCATGCCGCTCTTAGCAAATTAGCGATATTTAATTCAAATATGGAAATAATTCCATAAATTTCCAAAAACACAGTTTTCTTAAATACATTAAATGTTTTTTGTTTACAACTCCGAATATAATGACAAAGGTTTTTAAAATCAGGTATGTTATTTTATTCACAGGGAATTCATGATACGAAATTAAAATCCATGTGAATTAAGAATTTCATTCGGAAATTTTCACATGTGGAATTCATGATAAGGGTGAATTTTTAAATGCATATTAATTTGTTTAAGCTTGAGGTCTTTTTTTTACATAAAAATATTAATTTTATAAAAATATTTTTTTGTTAAAATTAAATTTATATTTTTATATAAAAAACAGCTCAAACTTAAACAAATTAATATAAATTTAAATAATAAAGATCGAATAAGAAAAAAATTATATTAATAAACATAATTTTTGTAATTTTATTTTAGTGTTTATTAAATTCTTTAATTTAATTCATTTACTACAATTATAATTTGCTATCATTTCACAAATTTAATTTCTTTCTCACACAGTTTGCATAATTTTTTCTTCTTTTTTGGACTAACAATTATTGCATCATAAATTGCCGGCAATAAATATGTACAACAAATTGCTGTCTATATTAAAGACAACATCATTTTGGCATTGATAATTGATAAAAAGTAATTATTTTAATTAATATTCCTGATACATAAATTAAATAAATTAAATTAAAAATTCATTACAGAACATTATTATTTTTGTTCAAATTTTAAGTTATAAAAAATTCTATAATTTATAGAAGCGCGAATATTTGAAATTAAGAAAATTAACAGATGCAAGACTTATGACCATTTTCTCAATGTACAGTCAAATCCCGATAATTCATAATCGCAAGGGACCAGCCATTTCTTACGATTTATAGTGCTTTTCGATACAGCGGGGTTTCGTTTAATATTAAAATAAATATGAATATGCGTTCGCTTTGACATTTTTATTTCTAATTCATGTAACAACCCTGCAAATATTATTGGACCACCTGATCCAATTTCATGAAATGGACTACTCCATGGACTGGTCCGATGTAATACAAGCATGGACCACGTCATTGTTAAAAAGTGTTTGTAGTGAGACGACATGTCATCGTTTTTTAACGACATGTTTTCGTTTTTAAACGAAGTTAAAACAAGTCCTCTTGTGTACACAATGGATTAGTCTTAAAACTACTCCTTTGTAGTCCAAAGATGGGTTATATGGTCCTGGCCTAGGACATCGTAATGTTAAATAGACTATGTTTTTTCCATACGTTTGGGTTACTTTTGGACTAGTCCTAGTCCCTTGTGGGCTACTCTTTACACGCGTGTTTGGACTGGTCCTATTATTTGCAGGGAAACTGATCATAGGAAAATAAACACACACACACAAGCTAAAACCCACGCAAAAAAAATAGCGGTAAACAAAATATCATTCTTTCCATGTTTATGTTGTTTTTATTACGAATTATAAGTAGTAGTTAGCAAACAACTACGATTTATAAGAGGTAAAGTAGATATTATTTAAAAAAAAAAAAAAAAAAAAAATACGAATTAGCGAGGGGACCAAAATGTTTGGAAATTTTACGAATTAACGAGGTAACTATTACAAATTATCTGGAATTACGATTTATCGGATACGAATTATCGGGATTTGACTGTACCTACAAACTGTCTGTTACTTAATGTCAACATAAATTTATCTGTACGGAAAATAAAAGGAGAACAAATAATTGGCAGATGAGTACTAGTTAGTTTTGCGACAGATTAGAAGCAAATGAGACATTGAGAAAACCAAATTTCTTAAATGTGCAGTTTTTCGTTGGGAAAAAAGATAATCATGTATTGAGAAAACGGCTTTTTGACGTTGTTTTTATTTAACATTTTTAATCATAATAATTGTTGAGTTGACGAAAAAATCAGTTTTTTTTTGTTTCCTGTAAAATTGTGGTTGTGCAGATAGCGCTTTTTAAATATATAAGCCCTCGATATAATTTTTAAAACATTTTGCGCAGCTCTCTAATACGCAAGTAGGTTTCGGATATCGGACATGAAAAACCGATCGAGACATAAAACTACGGCCACACATATTTATATTTGTTCTTAATTGTATCGAGTTGCATAAGAAGTCTTTTTAAATGCCTTAAAGTTTAAAAATATTAGTTTCTTTTTTACACTCTTTATCTTTAAGTTTTCGATTCCTAGTGTACTACCAAAATATTATTAATCGAGATAAATACATAATCGCGATTTATCGGTAACCACGATTATTAACTGAATCACAATCTTGGAAATTTGCTATCAAATTCGCAAACTTAACACTTCACTTAACAAATTTCTACTTTAAATGTTTTTCTGGTATTAGACCATAAAGTTTAAAAAAAATGCAACGCAACTTTTAATATTCCATAATAAAAAGGAAAATGTCACTCCATTTGTAAGTTTTTTTTTCGAAACAAATTCCATACAATGAGTTTTTAAAATTAACGATTTTGTTTGCCAACCAATTACGAACATTATTTAAAAGAGATGTCATAAAAAAAGAGAAGTTACTAAACTTTACCCATCAGATATTTTTATTACTTTTTGACGACTTTTAATTTTGTGTTCGCGGTCTGTTTCATTCATTCGTTTCACTTGTGGCATTCGACAGGCATACAATAGAGTGGCAATTTGCCATCATCGTCAACTTCAGCAGAAACAAACGCTTTTTCTCATAAAGAAAAAGTATTAAAGTTAAATAAAATCTAGCAAAAAAAAAAAAAAAAAAAAGGAACAAAGAGACATAAAAAACATTTAAAAGGATATAAAAATAAAACTTGTTGCACTTTCATTGAAATTGAACTCAAGTTTCAGAGGAATATGATTTCGAAAAAAGTTCTAGCTCCTGGCTGCCACACAAATGTGTGTTAAAATTAAGTTGCAAAGAAATGTTTTGTACATGAGTGCCTGATGAATAACAACAAACGATGAAAAACTTGTTTTACTTTTGATTTGAAATGTAGACAAAACACTTTGTTTGTATGTTCGTACACAACAACAATAAGAACGAAAAACAAATACCACCATTGCAATCCATCTGAAGAAGTGCAGATCGAGTAACCATCTACGAGCGTGCCCATAAATATTGTATAAGACAATTGTTTATTTTCTCTGAAAGCAACAAGATGAAGAATAATATATAAAGTAGTTGCACCGTTTTTTTTCTTGTTTACAAGTTGCAACATCTAAAAAGCAATTATCAGATGCGTTTGTGCGTATTGCAGCAGCATCTGCTGCTGGGAGGCCAAAATAACTAAGAAGCTGCCAAGCAGTTGAATGTCCTTAAATGTTTGTTCTTAAAGTTGTACATTGAAATCTTCTTAACTTACCAAAGTGTATAGAAGAACTATTTACTATCTAGTTATTGTTGGCACAGTGGGCAAAAAGATAATATTGTTGCAAATAGTGATTTTTATTTAAATATAAGTCCAAATAGACAACTTTCGTTTATGTAAGAGCCTTCTCCAACTTCTTCAATCAACCTTAACCTAGTAGTTATAAGAAGCCAAAAACATTCAAAAAACTCTTCTAATTATAATGATCTCCAACAGTAATCGGTCAGAGTGTAAAATGGTACTCCATCAAGTCAAATTTAGTTATATGCGATCCTCCACCAGACGGATTAAAAATAAGTAAGAGGTCTATACTCGGTTGTGCCAAGTCTTATATGCCCTGCGCCCAAATCCTATCATAACCTTAAAATCGGCAGTAAACTTATATCGGGGCCTAGTGAAATAGTGAACCGATTACCTCATTTTTATTATTTAACACTCCATATATATAAGAAATATCTAAGTCAAGACTATAGGTATACCAAAACCATGATTTCTAGAAGAGTAATTTGTCGATAACACGTCTAAAAATTTAAAAAAAAAAATTACTGCAGAAACGAAGCATATTCTTTTAACTAATCTGGGTGCGCTGAATTCGAATCTGGCATACAAATTGGGTTATCACGTCTTGTTAATTTTTTATCGCATGCTGGCAATACTGTACAACAGTCAATACTGACACTACATTTTCACAATTATCTATTTGACAGAAGCTCACATTCATTCTAAATCTTCACAAAAGCATTTAAGCATGTCATGGAGATTGTGTGTTACAGATTCAATTTATTTTGCTTTGTGTGCGGTGAATATTTGTTTGGAAAAAAAGGATATATTTTTTTGGTTTCGCAGTTAGATTTTTTTCAAAAAAAACAACTACACAGAACAAAATTTTGCACCAGTAAACGTATTAATGAAAAATAAAATCAGTTTTAATTAAAAGTTTAATTATGTTAATTAAACGTTTAATTGATATTATTAATTTGTTTACTGGTGTAAATTAGTATTGTTAATAAAACGTTTAATACACACAGAAAAAATTATTAGTAGCTTTTTATCAATTAAAAAATTATTTAAAAAGTATTTAAATTTAATTAATGTGGTAATTGAATCAATTATTTTTTTTGTTGAAAGAAAATTAAAAATATAATTTTGATTTAATTTACATTGCAGTTGTTTTGAAATAAATTTTAAATTAAAATAATAATTAAATCACAAAAAATTATTTCGTTTAAAATAAAATAATTTAAACCAAAATAATTTTCGTGGGAATACAAAATTTAATTTAAATGATTTTGTTATTTGTGCTTAATTCCCAATTTTTATTATTTGATAAAAACACTGAAATTTATTGTTTATGGGATAAGCCAGGTCATCAGGAAACTTCATCCATAAAGATTTTAGAAAAACTAAATATATTAAACCAAATAAAACTGTTAATCGTATAAGAATTACAGCAACAGTTCTTCTTGTAACAATATCAAAGTGTAAACAAAATCATCAACAATAAACAGTGAGATTATCTCACCTTACATTCCCCACAACAATTGATTGGAATTCTTCAAACATTTATTGTAGTTGTAAGTAGGTAAGGAAAAAGCAAAATAAAATAATTTAAACTTGTAAAATTGTTGTTGGAAATTATCAAAATCAATGAACACATTGTTTGAAACGGTAGGGTTGTTTGATAAATTTTTTAATTAAAATATCATTTATTGAAAGAAACATATGCAAAATATTAAGGCCCAAATTTTGTAAAACACAACGCACGCCAAAGTATTATATTGAAAGCAAAAACAAATTCATAAATATTTTGTAATTTTGTTGTACATATGTTGTGATTTATATTGTGATATAAAATTTTTTGTTTTTCGTTCGTTTTACTTTTATTTAATAATTATTTTTTTTGCGCAACATTTTTAACAACAGCTGACTTTAATTATTGAAATTGTGTTGGAAATTGCTACAACCGTAGTAAATTAACACGCTAAGTACACATTAGTGTTAAGTGTAAATAGCAGCTATTATTTTGGTCCATTGTAACTTAGAAAATGGTATCATTTTGTTAGAATCCGTGTAACCTGATAAATATATTACACAATTATAATGCATTATTATTTTTAAGAAAAGAAAACACCAGAAATGAAAATTTTAAGAATTTAAAGGATTTTGGGACTAAATAATTCTGGGAGAATATTGCTGGACTCTAATACGTGAAACCAAACCAACAAAATACAAACGACGTTCAAATAACGCCACTCACTTTTGAAAATTCATTAATTTTTGAATAAACTAGTGATTTTTATGAAAAAACAATAAAAACATTTTTTTGTATCTTGAATACCTGACGTGATAGAGAAAACCCAATAACAGATTCGAGTTCAGCCCACCATATTACCCTAGGAAAGATATTTGGTTGCTCTAGTCCAAAACCTTGTTGGCTAGTGTAGTTAGTTATTTTTACTATCAGTACTACTTTCGTAAGTTTATTTCATGTGAAAGTTAAAAAATAAAGTTCATAGGTTATAATAAGACTTCCAAAAGAAAAGATCATGATTTTTTATTAATCCTCTATAATTTGTGGACCGATCCAGTTGAGTATTTATATAAAACTATGAACTTTAAGCGTTATGAATATATAACAGCCTGATAGGGACCTGGGTTCTTGGAAACCCCATTTCAACATGGACACAAGCAGAAACGCGGACTTTCGCACTGACGGATGGACAGACGAACACTGTTTAGTCCCTTTATGGTCGAAGATCAATATTGTAGAAATTAAAAGCGGAAAGACAAATTAATATAAAATTTAATCCACCTGTGATGAAGGATTTAAAAGGAGGCTGCCCACAAAAAATTAATGACTGAAGCACAATCTGCTTTCCCGCCCAAAGAAGTTTTACGAATGACCTACTTTTATATAGTGCTGCTAGGAAAAGGGAAAATTCCTACATGTAGGTTTTTCGTTTTCTTACAGCATTGCGGGGAAAGTCGAAGAAATTTTTTTTTAAATCTTTTAATTTAAGTACTTTTTTAAAAGCATTTTTGTGAAAGATCAAATGCAAAATACCCCATTTGGGGTTTGCTTGTAAAGCTGCTGTTCGGTTTTATAATTTTATGCAGGGTTTAAAAAAACTGCAGTAGAAACCAAAAACTGTCGAATAAAAAAACAAAATTATCAGGGGTGTGCTGGAAATCGCAAACGTTAAACGCAAGAATTTTAAAAGTCGTTTTTAAATAAGATTTATGTAATAAAATAATTTTATGACAAATATTTAACAAATATTTTCCTATTACATAGGATTTTAAACCAAAAATTATAAGAATTAGATTTAAAGTTTATTAAAAACAACCTCCAAATTCTTGCGTTTTGCGTTTGCGATTTCCAGCACACCCCTGTATGTGTACAACTTTTCGCTTTTTAATATTATCAGAAGTAAAAGCAACTGTTGTTTTGTTGGCCAATGACAAAAGAAGATGTGGAAGAAATGGGAGTTTTTCCACTTTGACTACAGTTTTTTAAGCGCAGTTTTTCGAGTTAATTTATTTTACATTTTTTGCTTCTAGTCTAGGCTCCACGAAAAGCCCCCCAATGAAATAACGCCCAGGAAATAACGCCCAATGAAATAAATCCCAAAAAATAGGAAATAACACCCAAAAATAGTGAATGAAATAACATCGAAAAATAAATGAAATAAACCCCAAAGCGAAAACGAAACAACCCCCAATATTTGGGAGTTATTTCATATGAAATAACACCCAATGATGAAAATAAAATAAGCCCCAATGAAATAAACCCCATCAGCAACAAAAATGAAATTATGCCCAAAATTCATAAAAGAGTCAGTTTCAGCAAGGATAACCCCCAAAAACCAACAGCTTTAAAAATGAAATAACCCCCGAATAAAAAATGAAAGAACACCCAAATTATACACGCTATGAAACAAGCCCCGAATTTTAAAAATTTGTTGGGTGTTATTTCATTGGAGATTATTTCATAATTTGAAAACCCCAAATGAGGAATGAAATAATTCCCAAAAAAAATGTAAAAGGGCCCAAAAAAATTGGGTGTTATTTAATATGAAATAACACCCAAAAATGTATGAAAAAAATTTGGGGAATATTTCATTACCCGTTTGGGTGTTATTTCATTGGGGGGCTTTTCGTGGAGCCCTAGTCTATAGCTACAATTGTGCCGAAGACAACAAAACTTCAAGAATTTCCACACAAGGAGGAGTTTTCATTTTATGTGTTGCACTGTGTTATTAATACGTAAGTTGCTACAAATTAGTTTCTTATTCTTATCCAATTCATACATTTGCCCAGTTTGTTGCTCATTATGTACTTCTTTACATACACATTTAGGTTATTGGCTTAAATTGTATATGAAAGCTTTAGCTTTATTTGCACTATTTTTGTTAGCAATGGTTCGTGTATAGAATAAGTAGCAATAAAGCTTTTGGTTAACTTAAATACACTGTAAAATATATAAACGGACATAAGCAATTGTAGATAAGAAGACATAAATTGTTAAACTAACAAAAGCGGTTTATTCATAATAAATAACAAAAAAGTAACTACATATTTAAAATCAATCCGAAACGAAGCAATTACACTACCCGCCACTTTATAAGAAACCCCTTTTAATTTTTTTTTCAAAATTTTTAATTAAAACTAAATTAAACAATGAATCGGAACTTTCATGTTACCCACAAAATATGCAAAAATTGAATTAAAGAAAGCTGAATTTACTATGGAAAAAAAGAAGGCTGCCAGGTACTTTTTTCCTGGTGCCAAAAAATAAATCTCTTAAAATCCCCAAATACAAAAACAAAAGTTTAAAAAGTTAATATTTTTTCTGACCAAATTTAAAATTTTGTTTTTAATAATATGAAAAATTATAATAAGAAGTCCCCAAATAAAAATCTATATATGTATATACAAATCAAACGCTGTGTCTTAGTGTCGCTAAAACTCGAGAACTACTTGACCGATTTGTATGATTTTTTTTTTGTTTTGTTCGTCTAATCATGAGGAAGGTTTAGAAAAAAAGAAAGTTCTGAAAATCCAAAAAAAGGTTAACAAATCGAAAAAAGCGAAAAATGTGTTTTGTATTCAAATTTTACATTGCACCATTAATTGCTGTGGATTAGTCTGCTTAAACTCGATAATTGCTTGACCGATTTCAATGATTCTTTTTTTGTTTTTTTTTTGCCTTATCACGGCCATGGTTGCGAAAAAATTAAGAAGAAGAAAAGCCAAAAATAAGAGTGGAAAAATCAAAAAATCTAAAATGTACGTTTTGTATACAAATTTGACTTAATACCACCAAAAGGAATTGTATTTCATCAGTTGGCGGCGGACCCATTGTTTGACAGCTGCCCATTTAATCATCCTATTTAAAATAATTAAGCTTTATAGTTATATATAAAAAGAAGTGTACACTTTGATGTCACCACTAACTACACGAAATCGGCTTAGGGGTTCTGCAGATATGACATTTAGATTTTCCTATATATTCCCATACAAATATCAACAAAATGCCCTCCATTTTGAACTCCTCCGAAGCGGCTTGACTGATTTTTATGAAATTTTGTATGTGTATTTGTTAGGTATGAGAATAAGTCGTAAAGTATATTTTATGTCGCTAGAGGGCGCAAAAATAGGGCATAAGCTCCCCCTCCCTATATCTTCTTAGCTAATCAACCGGTTTTCTTAAAATTTGGCATGCACGCACTGTAACATCTGAAAGAAAATTGGAAGTAGGGCGTGAAATAGGGCAAGAGGGGTAAACAAGTGTAACGTCTGAAAAGAACTATAGCCTAAAATGTTTCTTATTTAGGGCGTGAAATAGTGCAATAGGGGTAAAATCTCCCCCTCCCCAATTTTTTAAACTAATCAATCGGGTTTCTTAAAATTTGGCATGCACGCACTGTAACATCTGAACGGAAATAACGAATAGGATGTGAAATAGGGTAAAAAAAGGGTAAAAGCTCCCCCTCCCATTATCTTCTTAACTAATCAACCGGTTTTCTTAAAATTTGGCATGCAGACACTGAAACATCTGAAAAAAATAAATTATATGGCAAAACAACGTTGGCTGGGTCAGCTAGTTTTTAATAAAAAAAAATTATTTTATTACCAATAACCCAGCATTCTTTTTCCGAAACTTCATTATATTGTCTTTCATATTAATTAATTTTTGGGTAAGACATATTTGCTTGAAAATTGTCTTAAAAAAATCAAAAATTGTATGTGTTGTCAACGGTTTGAGATTCTTTTTATAAATTCTTTTTTTTTAAACACTCACTCAAGAATATAACATAAGTTTAATAAGTACTCATCAAAACTGGTAATCTTAAGTAAGGTAAGGACCCTTTACACCGTATTAGTTGTTAATAGGAGTGAGATAAAAGTTTTGCTACTTTGTTTTCATATTTAAAATACGAAACAAAGAAAAACTCTTGTAAGTAATAAAAAAAGGGAAATATATTAAATATGTGTAAAATCCCGAAAAATAACCGGTTTTTTTTAAGCCCCAAAAACAATCTAAGTATGTATTAAAGACCTGCACGAGTGTATCAGTAAGTATTGTTGAAACAGATACACCAGATATTTATCTGTTACTACTGATATAAATGAGAGAATGAGTGTAACTGATATTGTATGGTTTTGCTTTTGTCCACTCACCATATCTTAAAAACAAAAACAGTTGCTTATGGTTTTGTATTGAGTATGACATAACATTTTTTTTTTCTTCCAAATATCTGTTGTCACCATGAGTATTTCTGCAATATCTGTGGTGTTCTGTTGTATTTTAAAATATTGTTGGCGAGTTGATGAAAATAAGAAAGTTTATAAAAACTTGTATACGATCTCAACCAGGGGTGCCAGATGGTTTTGGTAAGAAATCGGCATATTTTCAAAAACAAATCAGAAATTAAATTAAATAAAAAAATCGGCAAATTACTATTACGATTTTAAACACAATAAAACATTGACAAAAATAAAAAAGCAAAACAATTAACCATTACCTAATGCTTTAAAAAAATTAAAAAAAATAAACTTTTTAGAAATAAATTTTAGTTAATTAAAAAATCGCAAGGACCGTAAATAAGAGTTATCCATAAAATGTTAGCTTAAAAACGGAGTCAACCAATAGGTTTGTTCTAAAGTTCTCTTTAAGAACCTATGGTAATCTAGAAAAAAAGATCTCAACTCCACAGTTAAAAATAATTTTTCAACGAAAAAATAAAAGTTTGGATGAACTCTTAAAAAGAGAGTTTTTTTTCGCAATCATAACATATTCGCCCTAAAATAGAACTCACACCATCAACAAATACAACTCTTTTAAGGATTTTAATTTTTACGTTTAAAATACTCATTATGTTTTTCTTCTTTTTTTTTATTTTTACGTTGAAATTTTAGTGATCTGACCAGCGACAAGCTTTGGTAGTTTATGTACAAAAAATTAGTTGAATAAAATGCTGGTTTAAATCGAACTCCTGAAATGAGTTTTAATTTATGACGGCTTAATAAATCTCTCTTTTTAAGAGTTAAATTTTACCTTTTATTTTTACGTTGAAAAACGACTGTTTTATATGGACTTAAAAAAATAACTCAGGGACTGAAAATAATTACTGCATATTATTATTTTTTGTAAAGGTTACGAGAAATATTCCTTTATTTTCAATTGGGAATATTTAACCATTATCGTTATATATATTTTATTTTGTTGGTAGTAACCAATGAAAGTAAAATTTATTTTTTTTGGTTAATGATAACCAAATTTGTTACAAATATCTATTGGAAAAAATATATTTTTTCCTGGTTAAATTTTTTTTATTTTTTGGGTACAAATATCCAATTTAAACAAATAAGAAAGTAAAGTTCTTCAATCCCGACCCTATGATACTCCACACCACATCATTTAGACAACTTTTCAAGAGTGTACCTTAATTGGGACCAATGGGCAATCATGGACCCAGGAAACCAAATTATATTATAAAGTTAAGATTCAGGTCAATGTTATTACCATTTATCGTAGGCTTAATTCTTAGGACAATAAGAACCTATGTACCGAATTTCAGCAATTTATCTTCAAAATTGCGACTTGAACTTTGCCTACAAGGTTTACACGGACAGCCAGCCGGACGGGTGGATTTCTTTAGATCGATTCCCCTTGTGCCTTAAGCCCCTCATATGTAGTGGTATATTTCACAAAATGTGTTTGCTTGGTTAGACATACAATACAAATACTGCATATATGGAATACATATAACCATATTTTCCTTAAGTAGATATAAGCGCTGAATTAATAACAGTTGTATCTTTGTAATGTAACAAGTTACCCAAAATTAATAACACTGTGCAAGAAATTTACACTTTTTTTGAGACAAGCTGGGCACCTGGCGTTTTAACCTAATTCGGATACGTTGAATCCAGTGGTGCTCGCCGCTTTTAAGATTGGCTATGGTTTTCGAGATATACCGTTATTTCGAAAATGGAGGAGGTTGCATAACGTATGTTCGCGTAACTCAAACACGCTTTTGCGATAAAATTTCCTTTAAGAAAAGTAAAACTTATTTCTAATGTGAGCAGTCGTTTTTGAAACATAGGTTTTTTTATTGAAAAAAAATTAATTTTTTTATCAAAATTTCGACATTTTTGTTTTTTAAAAATTCATAAAAAATTAAAAAATGCAGCAAGGCTTCTAATTTTTTGCAGACATATAAAATACGAAGCTGCAAACAAAACAAAAAAAATTGCGGAGTTTCGGTTTTTTTTGTAATTTTAGTAAACTAAACCGTTTTTGAGTTACGCTAATAGGTGTATGCTGTGCAACCTCCTCCATTTTCAAAATAACGGTATATCTCGAAAACCAGAGCAAATCTTAAAAACGGCGAGCACCACTGGATTCAGCGTATCCGAATTAGGTTAAAACGCCAGGTGTCCAGCTTGTCTGTTTTTCCAACTAGCGTAGTGTAATATATATAAAACAAACCAAAAATTACCGTGTTGTAAGTATTTCTCAAAAAATAGGCACTTTGATAATTTAGAGGAAAATATCGCCAAAGTGCCTAAAAATCGTGAAATATGGCCTGATAACAACGATTTATTTATTTATTTATTTATTTATTTATTTATTTGTATATCGCATACAACAAGATTTAAATCTTATAATTATAGTATGCGAATTAAGTTTGTTATAAAAAAGTAGATTGTGTAGTAGATAATACATCAGTGAATAACAAATTATACAATAATTAAAAATTATAAATTATAAATAACAATACAATGTTTACTAATTATTATACTATATTAGACATACAAAATATATTTTATTGGGAATAATTAAAATTAATGGTTTTTAAGTAAAATGTGCAAGTAAAACTTTTTTAAAATCTCTAGCGTTGTTGTTTGTTTGGAGAGAATTAGGAAGTGAGTTCCAAAGACGGATAGAATATACGAAAAATTGGTACTCAGAGACAAGGCTACGATGACTACATGGAATAAGTTTGTTTCCTCTATTGGATCTTGCAAATACTATGCGATTATATAAATAAGATGGTTCCTTTGTATATATGATTTTGTGCATCATGACAAGTATTTTCATATCCATAAAATTTTTCAAAGATATTTTGTAAAGTTTGTTTAAAAATGACGATATGTGTTCATATTTGCGTAAACCGTATACGTATCTAATAATGTTGTTATATGTTTTGCGTAGTATGTTATTACTTGCAGAGTCACAGCTAGTGAAAATTTCACTACCATATAATAATTGAGGTATTAAATATGTTTTTGCTATCAAATTGTCGCTTGTGTTGCTGTTGTTGCTCGGCAATTTGTACTGCCACAGCACAACACACAGTGTGTGTGTGTGTGTGTGACATGTCTGGTTTCCCTGCAAATAATAGGACCAGTCCAAACACGCGTGTAAAGAGTAGTCCACAAAGGACCAGGACTAGTCCAAAAGTAACCCAAACGTATGGAAAAAACCTGGTCTATTTAACATTACGATGTCCTAGGAGAGGATCATATAACCCACCTTTGGACCACTAAGGAGTAGTTTTAAAACTACTCCATGGTATATAACCCACCTTTGGACCACTAAGGAGTAGTTTTAAAACTACTCCATGGTATACTCAAGAGGATTAGTTTTGAAGTCGTTTAAAAACGAAAGCACGTCGTTAAAAAACGAAGACATGTCGTCTCACTACAAACACTTTTTAACAATGACATGGTCCATGCTTGCATTACATCGGACCAGTCCATGGAGTAGTCCATTTTATCAAAATGGGTCAGGTGGTCCAATTTTATTTGCTGGGTTTTTATTGGCTTTTTGTTATGTATACCCTCCGCCACAACTAGCTGGGTATACTTAGTTTGTCATTTCGTGTGAAATATTTTTATTAATCGAGCCTTAACCGCGAAAATAACGTAAGCACCAAAATAAATTTTATAGGTGAGAGTTTTTTTATTCTAATTCATATAAATTTTGTATTAAATTTGTTGCTCACGATAAAATCAGGGACCAAACATAATGGTTATTGTATTTTATTTGAGTTTACTGGAAAATTCCTTTTATTTTCATTTGGTTATTTTTAACCATTAACCACAATTTTTTTTTTGGTTACAAACAACTATTAAACCAAATAATTAATTTTTTGGTTACAAATAACCATTTTAAAAAATAATTAATTTTTTTGGTTTCAAATAACCATTAAAACAAGCAATTTTTTTTAACAACGACACAGGTTAAAAATTTTCTTCAGATATTTTTTTCTGTGCATATGTATTTATATGTATGATTATTTCCGTGCATTTGTTATTTCGATGACTAAGAAGAAGGAGTGAACGTGTCAACTGTTGTGCGTGACTTGAGAGGCAATTCTAAACCGCTAGAATCACCGTCTGTACTTAAAAACAGTTTTTTTGCTTTTGCCGGAAAAATTATTGCCCAAGGGTCCCAAATAGTAACCGACTATACTTTCTTACTTATGTATAATTTATATTTGTAACCAAAAAATAAATTACTTGTTTTAATGGTTATTTGTAACCAAATTAATTTATTATTTGTTAAAATGGTTATTTGTAACTAAAAAATTATTTATTTGGTTTAATAGTTGTTTGTAACCAAAAAATTTTTTAGTTGAATTAATGGTTATTTATGAAGGTATAACCAAAAAAAATATTTTTTACTTTAATTGGTTACGATAACCAGAATAAAATATATATATTAAATGATAATTGTAATTTTTAACCTTTACCCATAATTCATCAATATTAATGGTTATATTTATATGATTTTTTGTCGTTTCCTTTATAGGGTCCCGGGATAAAATTGTGTTTGCTATAAAATCGTTAAAGCCATTTATTTAGAAAAAAACAAAAATTTAAAATGATGCCGCTTACGTTATTTTCGCTGTTAGGGCTCAAATTCAACTATTCGCCAAACAATTCTTGTCAAAATAAAAATATTTCAAAACGTTAATATGAATTTTCTATTTTTTTCTACATAATATTTACGGTTATATTAAATAAAAAAACCTAAAGTATAACTTATTAAATTTTCGAGCTTGAGGTCTTGTTTTTGATATAAAATTTATTTAAATCAATATTTCAGCACTCCTTTGAGTGTCTTCTTCAGGGTTTTTTTCTTGATTGTTTGCTATTTTTTCGGTGCGTTTTTTAATTTTTCTAACCCAACAGTTATACTTACTGTAACATTTGCATTTATGTATGTAGGATATTTCCACATAAAATGTAGCATACTTCTTTTTTAATGTTTTCAAAAGTGTTTACCTACATATTTTAGAAAAGTGCTTTAAACGAAAAAAATAGTTTTGGTTGGTAAAAACCCAAGTTTTTTTTATAAGAACAAATTACATGTGTTCAGTTCTTTCAGTAATTTTTTTTTACAATAATTTTTGTCTACATGTCTTTTTAACAAAATCAACCATGCACAGGCATCAAAGAATTTAAGAAAAAAAATATTACCGTTACTAAAATTTTCAAAAATGTTTGCTTTAAAAAAAGCAGCATACACATTTTTACAAGAACAAATCATGTACGCAGCAGACACAAAGGCTAATCGTGCTGCTCATCAAGAAAAATTGCAAGTGCTTCCACTTGTATTTTCGTCGTAGGTATAATACGTAACTAGTAGTGTTGTTGTTGCTTGGCAATTTGTACGACCATAGTACAAGCAGCCTGTGTGTTTTGTTTTTGTAAAATTTTTTGTTTGGCTTTTTTTTTCGCTCGTAATACATTCACGCTCTTTTTCGTTGAAAAATAATTGAAAATAACGGCATCGTACAATTAGTAACTTATTGTATTCCATCAGTATCCACTAGTATCTGCTTTTGCGAAGCAGATATTAACAGATATGATACTCTCTTTCGCTTTTGTATCAACTTACATCCACTCTTTTACAAATCATATCAATATCAACTTATATCAGAAACACAAGAGCACTCATCCATACGCATCCACTTTAGAAAACACACAGAAACAGATATAAACAGATGTATCTGTGCAGGTCTTTAGTATGTATGTCATTTTGTGTGCAACTTTTTTTAAGAAGACTCAATAAAGTTTTAATATTCTGAGTTCTTGAGCAATTCAAAGTCGTTTAAACCATGTTTGTCAGTTGAAATCACGCTCTCTTTCAAACGACTAAACCGAAAAAACTATATTGGTGCTTCAGGTTGTTCTAAGCAATTTGGGAGTGAAATTTAGCACTATTAGGTCAATGGGAAAAAGAGTTACGAACCCAAATGTGGTACAACCACCCTAAGAAATTTTTATGTATTTCTGTTACAAAAACTAACATATATTGGTGACAAAATTCACCGATTATTATAAATTCTTTACAGCCCCGTTTGATACCATAATCGGTTCTTAATTTACAATGAGCCCTATATAAATATCACTCTCGAAAACAAAAACGCGAAAAAAAACACTTTAGTACGTCTTAAACCGTAATGTACAATGCTATTGTAGAACAACTTGGCCTTATCGTTTCATACTTGGTGGCCACACGATCAAGTTTTACCTTTCAATTCCAATCAATTTGCAATACACTCTCACTTTTTTACTAACACACTCACACTTTTAAAATTGACCATGAGATTGCTTTCAATTTCACCTTTCCATTTACTTGGCAATTTTACTTTCAATTTAACAGCTGATCACAAAATTGTCTTTATAAATTGTTTTCTTGATGACATCTTAAAAGTTCATTGCTTACAAATTGAGTGCCGCCTCCGTCACAGCTTTCAATTTATGTAAATTTTGACAAGCAGTATATGTTAAAGGCTATCAAGAAAAACTTGATCGTGTGGCCGCAGGGTTAAGATATCACTCCACCAAAGTCCCCTTTTACAATGTGACAGACAGAAGGCAGACAGACGAAGTTTGAAGGCGAGAGAGGAAAAAAGTAGTGTGCCGCGCATACAGCGTTGCCTCCTTACCAACAAACTTCGTCTGTCTGCCTTCTGTCTGTCACATTGTAAAAGGGGACAAATTTAGCATATGTCACATTCAGCGTTGCAATATATTTTTCAAAAAACACTTATTTCAAAAACTTAAACCCTATTTTTTCAAAAAAAAACCATTTTTTCGAACAAAAGTGGCAACATTTTTAAAGAATATACCAAATTGTATTTGTTATTATTTTCGTTTAAAAAAAATTAGAGAAAAAAATTTTGTTATACCAAAAAATAAATTAACAAGGAAATACTTATTAAAAAAAGCTGTTATATTTGATTATCAAGATTTTGTATGTCGTGCTTGGTTCCCAATTTGTATTCTTGAAAAACACTGCGATTTATTGTTGATGGGATAAGCTATTCCTATGCGCATTTCACTTGTTGCTTTGGCCAGATCATCAGGAAACTTCTACCAAAGATTTTAGAAAAACTAAAGATATTATGCAAATATAACTGTTGAGCGAATAAGAATTATAATCACCAGTTTTAATTGTAACAATATCATAACTCAAACAACACCAATAAACAGTGAGTTTATCTTTTCTTACATTCCCCACTGCAATTGTTTGGAATTCTTCCAACATTAATTGTAGTTGAAGGTCGATTAAGAAAAAACAAAAACAACTTGCTTTATTGTTTTCGCAAGAAAACCAAAAAAATAAAGCAAGTTGACAGTTCAGTTTTTAGGACGCGCACTTGCCAGTTTATTATCAAAGTGATTTTTGGGAATACAACATTTTTAATTAACATGATTTTGTTTGGCGTGCTAAATTCCCATATTTTTGTTTAAAAACTCTGTTGTTTTTAAAACACTTCATAAAGTTGGTATTTCTAATTTGTCTTCACATAATGTTTATAAAAATTAATTTTTCAAAAAAAAAAAAAAAACCTTCTACATTTTCCAAAAATTTAGGCAACGACAAAAAAACTTCCGACACATAACAACGTCTTACTTTGAATAACCCCTCATAAGAAATTGAGAATTTTTCCATAAATTATGTTCGAAAATATTGAAATAGAGAAACCCACACCGATCATTAACTACTTCTTAAATATTACTTAAGTCGACATTTGTCACAAGAACACATAATTGATAAATACTGAATTGGTTCCTAGCCGCAAATATTGAAAGGACCGCAAGTGGCAGGCCTTCTTGAAGTCCTCTTTACTCCATTCTAAGAGATTCGCTTCGAATGATATCCTGCCTTCAGACGTATGCCTTCTAGAAGGTTTAAATTTCTTTTTTAAATACCTTCCAAAATATTCAGTACGCATTCGCTGTTCCGTTTTATTAATTTTTTATTTTTTGTGACCTTTTTTACCCGCTTCTTTGGGAAGGAATCGAAAGATACTTCAGCACCTACCTTTATCCAATATACTACAAATTTTTAATTATCAGGGGAGTTCTGGAAATTGAAAACGCAAAACGTGAGAATTTTAAACTTCGTTTTTTAATAAGATTTATGTAATAAAATAATTTGATGACAAATATTGTACAAATATTTGTCTATTAAACAGAATACAGAAAATTAGATAAAAGTGCATTAAAAACAATTTCCAAATTCTTGCGTTTTCGATTTCCAGAACACCCCTGTATGTACATATTTAATAAAATCTTAAAAAAACTTTATTATAAATTTTTTAAATACCATCATGAAAATCACTTAAATGGATTTCCTAATAACGTCAAGTTGGGTATGGCGAGAAATGAAATTTTAATATTTTGTGATAATCGGTCCATAATTTGCAATAGGTTCCATACTTTTGGAATAGACTTTAATACGCCTAAAACCGCAACTAATTATAATACGGAGAGGTGCATACAGAAAAAATACGAATGTTAAATTAACATGTGCGAAATGTTGATTGAGAATCATAGCAAATTTATGCAAAAGAATGCCCTTTATTTAAATTTATTGTTATTTCATATTAATTTTAAATGAAAAATATTAAAATAACCTTAAATCACGTTTATTTAATATTATTCAATGTTAAAATAACGTTGTTCAATATTGAAAACCTGTTTTATATTAAAATCAAAAGTTTATCTTGTTAAATTTAAATGCGTACATACTAAAGTGTGTATGTACCCTGTAGGAAACGTCACTAGTGAATCTGTACTGATTCACTATTGACACAGTCACCAGTACTAGTGACTTATTATACCCCAGACAATGTTATTTACTATACATTTAACATGTGCGTGTCATTGGAAATCTACTACTGACATTGGTACTACTGACTAGGTAGTTCCTTTGGGAACATATGTAGACATTGGAACCAGAGAATCACTAGTACATTTTAGTAAATGTAGTCTACACTTTTGGTACGAATACGAAATCATAACAATATTTTTTTATTATTTCTTCAACTTTTATAGGAATTGTACTTCTCAGTTGTTATTGATAAAAAATTTTGCGTATTAAAGCCAAATATAGTGGCAAATGTAGTGAAGTGTAGACACTTTGTAGACAATGTCACCAACATAGTCGACAAAACTGGTGACTTGGAGACACTTGCACCCAGGTTTCCTTCAGGGTAGGTACATACGTAGGTTTGTGTGTATGCATGTACACACAGAAAAGGTATCAATATTAAATTAAAATGGCGCAATGTTGATTTAAAATCTTACTAAATTTCTAAAAATTATGGACTCTATTTAAAATTACCATTGTTTTAAATTAATTTTAAACGACAAATGTTAAAAAAAACATTGTTCAATATTGAAACCATATAAACCTGTTTTAGTTGTTTTGTATTGAAAAAAAAACAACACCATAAAAAGAAAAACAAACTTTTTTATTTTCATGTTTAAAATATGTTATAAAAAGAAGATAATTCCCGTATTCTTTTAGTTAAAATTATTTGGTTAAATAGTACTTCAATTTTTCAACGTAGAATCATGACGAAAACCATATCGGGTCATTCCGTTTATAACTTCTGCAATATTTATTTATCTTAGGACCTATAAAGTATGGGCCCTAATGAGTAGCGAAGTTGATTTAACGATGTCCGTCTGTCTGCTGAAATGGGGTTTCCTTCAATTTAACGTTAAAGGCAAATGAAAAAGTATTTTTGAACCAACTGTTTCATAATCAAAAACTAGACAAATTAGCGCGATAATTTAACAGCCGTTAGATATGAATACTACGAGTATATTTTTTCCAAAAAGTGAAAAATAAAAATTTTGAGTTTATACACTATTGTTGAACAAGTGCGACATAAACGGCCTATTCTATACATCGAAAACATCGAACAAATTTTTACATAAAGAAAGTTTGTAAACTTTATATGAAATTGAATAAACAATCTCTTGTCTGTCATTTGGAAACAGCACATTAGCCTTTAAATCCAAAATTTGATTTTAGAATACCAGTGCTCGGTCAGCCCAAGATAGATGAAACCCCCTATTGGGTCTTAAATCAGGGCTGCGGAGTAGTCAAGAAAAAGTGATAACTGCGACTCCATCCGATGAAATTTGTTAAGTACGACTCCGACTCCTTTGATTCACAGTGTATATTAGACTGGTCGTTATTTGACTATAAACTCACTTTTTTTTTGAAGTACATTTTAAATAGTAAAATATACCAAAAAATAAAGATTCCATGAAAATTTCAAATCGGTATTTTAATTGTAAAACGTGCCGCATTGAGCTTTAATATAGTTATTTACATATGAGTAGGGAATTTTGGGAAAATGCTAAAAACATATAACTTCCGATTAAATGGACCAAATTAGTTGAATATTTTTGGATTCTGAATTGTTATGCCATTCTTTATTAATAACTCAACAGTTGAAAAATGTAAACCAACTAAATATAGAAAAAATTAGAGTTCATTTTAAAACTAAAGAGTTTTGCTACGAAGTTTCGAAAGAAATAAACGAGTTTTGCTACAATCCATATGGGATCGAACTAGTTTCGCAATTCCCTATAGACCACCAGGAAAATTATTCATTGAGCTTAAGTATATTTTGAAAGTTATATTTATTTATTAAAATTATGCAAACAGTGGTAAAAATGTTGCAATAGTTCTGTAGGGGAGGGATAAACTACACCAATTCACATCTTTTTCAATATACGTTTTTTACACTGTTGGAATCAGAATTTTTCCTTTATGGATGTGTAAATTCCCATAAGTCTTATCTAATTTAGTTTTCGAGAGAGAAAAGTTGAAAACAACACCAACTCCAACTTGCTAAGACGTAAATTGCATCAAATTTATTTAGTTTTTTTTTATTTAATCATGCAGATGCGCCTTCAGTTTTTACTTGAATAATTTGTATAACACATTTCGAAGAGGAAATGAAAGTAAAAGAAATTGTTCTAAGCCTTGTATTATTTTTGGGAAATAGCAGACCTTTTGTTGTTGGACTTAGTACTGTTTGTCTCAAGGGATTGAGCAGTACTAATACCATCATGGGAGGTAAAGAATACCAAGTCCAATTTAATCAGTAAAAATATGTTACCTTATACATATGACGTAATTTTAATATGGATATCATCGACATAAAAAAACGTATTAGAGTCATATAAAATATTCGAACAAAGGCAAATTTTTAATACAGAAATAGAAGTATTTGTGATTTTCAAGATGTTTTTGCGGTCTGCTCTTAAGTTTTCAAAGTGTGGCTTGGTGTAGTTTATCGCCCACCTGTAGAGTTGAAAAATTATGAATTTTTAAACAAATAAATTGAAATATTTTTCTTCAGTGTACTCGCCATAGTTTTTTTCGTCCCATAGTTATGTATGTATTTGAACATGCTACAAAAACATTTTTCAATATAAGATTTATAAAAACCAAATATATCCAAGCGAACTTTTTTACAAATTATAATTTTTTAATTTGCTTATTCGACTCTATTTCATCAACAATACCTTGGCGCACTGCAAACAGACGGATCGGGCGAGTGAATCGAATCAGTTTTGTTACCACTTGCACTCATAAAAACATAGAAAAGGACATGCTTTGATACAATCTACATATTTATTCTCATAAAATGTTAAAAGGTTTGTCAAAATCAATTGTTATCTCAATTTTTGAAACTCACCTACTCATAACTTCAAAATTTTAAAGCTGAATCTCTTAAAGAAAATTTTATTTTGAAAAATATTAAAAAAGTTTTTATGCCGAAAATTTTGGAGTCAGAGTCGCGAGTTATTGTGGGTACAACGACTTCGACTCTGGTACAAAAACCTAAACTCCGACTCTGACTCCACAGCCCTGGTTTAAATACTATATGAACTCTTGTTCTGTAATTTAGATCAAAAAACATGGCATGGAGCTATGGATGGAAAAATCTTTGTAGTAAAATCCAACCAATTATTATACATTTTTTTATCAAATTTTTGTTGGTGTTTTCGGACATTGAGGTCTTTTATTTATTTATTTAAAAAATACATCGAACTGGATCCAAAAAAAATGGTTTATATTTGTGCCTATTTTTCGATTAAATGTGTGAAATGAAACAAAAATGTCATTTATTGAAAAAAAACAGCTGTTTTTCCCACTAAACTGTGCCTGTAACTTTTTTGGGAAGTACTAGCTGTCACGTAAGGAAATTCCTCGCCAATTTACAGAAAAAGTGTGTCGGTCTGCTCATATCAAATAGAAAAGGTGTCAAATCGTTTCTATATACTAAGTTCTCTTAAACATTTATTTTTCGCCTCTCTTCCAGCTGATACTTATACGACAATGAAGATACTTAAAGCAAAGAAGAAAGAACCTCTTCGAATAAAACATTAACAAAACTGAGGACATCTGCAAACTAAAATATTCGACATAACGTACTTTTTCACGTGCTCACAGATATTAAAATGATATATTAATAATCGAAAAGAAATCTTACGTGCATTTAATTAAATCCGAATAATCTGATGGCGATAAGGCATACTCAGAGTCCAGTTCGTTGACCTGGACGTTCTGCTCGCCTCGTTGTTTACGTTGTCTACACTTTCCATATTTCGAAGACTTACCGCGACTAGACGAAGAACGTAGATGGTGTCCGGAATCACCAACCCGATTAGCACTACTCGCACGTAAGCCGTTACCATTAACACCTCCAGCATTAGTTATCAAATTATCATTGACCTCCAATGTGTTGCTAGCCACCGTTGAGTACTTGCCATTTGGACTTGTCTTGGACTCGTCACCGTTAGGATTAACATTTTTTTCAACGAAACTATCACGACGCCAGGAGGGAGTTAAAGTGCGTATTGCATTGTTGGCATCATTATACCCCTCATAGTTATAACCTTTACGAGAATTTAGACCCGAAAGAAATTCTAATGTCTGCCAAACATTCATATTGTTCGATTCAAAGAAATGTTCATCCTCGACTGACCAGTCATTGCGAATAATACGCTCGGCAAGCATCATTGTAACGGTGGCACATTTTTTTGTACGATGCAGTGATGTCGTGGCAATTGATTTAAAAGAGACTGAAGGTGTTCGTGGAAAGGCTGCCGTTAAAGTTTTTACAGCCGATGATGGTGATGAGGCCTGAGGGGCCATAAAGGAGCCGCGTGATGAAGTTTTGCTAAATGTTCGCATTTTGTGAGTATTTGCCAGGTGTTACAACTTTGCTGCTGCTTCTGTTGTTGTTTTTACAAAAAAAAAAAAAAAAAAAAATTGTTTTCAGAAAATTGTTTTTCCAATTTAAAACACGTCAACAAAAATTTTATGCAAAATTTCAAATTTCCACTTTTTGTTTTTGTTTCAGTCAGGATGAATGCAAACAAAATTTTGTTTAGATTTGCAAATCGTGCGAAATTGAATTGAAAAACGCTTTTTTTCTTTTTTAAGTTTTTTGCTCTTTTTTATTTATTTGTTGTTGTTCGTTGATTTTTCCAATTTGATAACTCGCGTTACTTTCGATTTTAATTTTGTGTTCTTGCGTTTCGTGCTTGGCAAAAGTTAGTGTTGCAAGTAAAGTGTCTGAATTTGTTATGACAGCTCATATTTCAGACGTGCAACACTTTTGTAACACTTTTCGCTTTAATAACAATTTCCACCACCCATTTTCCCCTCATTTCCACTTTGTGGTATCATAAATCTTTTTACAGTGCTTCGATGTTTAATTTCCCTCCCATTCCTTATTGCTTTTTGTGATACATTTGCTGCCATTCGACTATTATTTTTTGTTTGTAACCCCTTCTTCTTTTACCATTCAAATCTAATTTCTATTGTTTTTTTATTGTTTGAATATAAATTGCTGATATTTTCCCCTTCTTCTTTCATTATTTGCCCCAATTTATAAGCCATCAATTTATAATTTTTTATTTGTTGCCCTACTGCCAAGTTCAGATATATTTTATTCTGTCTATTTGTTGTTGAGTACAAAAATAATCTGACTAAATTTAATATCTTTCATAAAACAAGCAAAAAGTTGCAGAACATCTCTGGTCGCATGATGACCTACAACACATGCCAATATATATTTACTTATGTGACAGCTCTAATTGACTTAAGTTTCCTCTGGTCCTCGGACCGTAAAAACCTTAAGCTGTAACAGGTACCAAGTTTAATATAATTTTCTTCCAAATTACGACGTGTATTTCGTGCACAAGATTTACATGGACAGGCGGGCAATCGAACAAATGAACGGACATCGTTAGATCGAATCAAAAATTGGTTCTAAGTCGATTGGTATACTTAAAGGTGTTAGACACACCAGCACAAACCGAAACATCTTTAAGAGATCATTCCCTTATTTTTAACTTGTATGCAGTGTTGCCAATTTATAAGTTTAGTGCCTAGACTTAACCATGAATAAATCAGTTTAGCCATTGGCCAATTTTTGCGGTTTGCTCCGAATCGGTCCATAAGTTCACATAGCTCACATACAACCTTTTTTTTGCGTAATCGGGTCTTTGTGCCTATAATTAATTTGTGCCAAATAATTAATTTGCTCCAAATTTATTTTATTGCAAACAAAATCGTTTTCCCAAATTTTATCGAAATCTGTCCATATTTTTAACCACAGCTCCCATACAAATCCTACTCCCGAAAATAGCTTTAAATGCCATTACTTCCCCATAAATTTTGGTATTAACTTAAAAATTGGCGATTAATAATTTTACGATGTCATGACAAAATATTGTCCTGGTAGGTCCAAAATTAACCATAGCCGCTAACAGCCGGCTAAGCTAGCCGCCGATAAAAATGGTTGTAGCAGCCGCTGCCGACAATTCTTCCGCTAAACATCGGCTCCAGCTTAGCCACCGATTACTTTGTAAAGGATTTTTATTCTCTATTTAAACACCTTTCCACATAATTTTTTTTTGATGACTATCCTTAAAAATTGCAACTCTGCCTCCCAATACTGTCAGTTCTTGTTTATTAAGCACCAACATTTCATCAATATTTTTAAAATAACGATGTATACGGAAATGAGTTAAGAGTAGCGATTTAGAGTACGAAAAATTGCTTAAATTGTTATGTACACACAAATGTTTATTTAATTTTTATAAATTCTATCGGCTAACAGCCGGCTTCGAGCTGTCGCCGAGTATTTTTTGCGTCAGCCACCGCTGCCGATAAAATCCCACGACGCAAGTCTCTGGCCCTTAATTAACCCCCACCCTGAAATCTCATGTAAAATACTTTTACCTGAATCTTAACCTCATAAGATAATTATACAAAGACGGGTCGGGTCCATGGGTCCCAAAAAGGGTACACTATCGAAAATGGTTTTTGTATACTGTGGTGTAGGGTATCAAATGGACGAGCTTGACATACTTTACTTTCTTACTTGTAAGTTATAACGATTTGGCATCAATTCTTTTAAGTTATGTTCTCCAAAACATTGTAGGGTTATTTTGTATTCGTTTAAACCACCGGAAAATATTCATACATTTTCCTTTTTTTTGTCATTATTTTAGCTTTTCATATTTTCACAATTGCTCGTATTTGTTAAATATTCGGCTTAGTCTTAAGGTTTAATTTTTTTGGTATTTTTTCCAACTGTTTTCATTTGACTTCCAATAATAATATGACTTGATTGAGTTTTGAAAGGTTTTTTTCAATATTTACTCGTAGGTGTTGGCATGGCGTTAAAAAGGACTCATTTGCATTCGAATTTATTTAAAACAAACATTGTGTTAAATTTCAACTATTTTAGGGGTATTAAATTTAAATTTGCTTTTGACTACAATATTTTCGATTAAGCAATTAGGCTTAAGTTTAAGGAAAGAGCCTTAGTTACCGACAGGTTTTACAATAAAGCAAGTATGAGTGCTTTATTCGGCAGTGCCGAATCTTTGATACCCTCTACCGACAGTTAGAATATTTCAGGCGTGCATCTGTATTAAAATTGTTTGCATTTAAGACTTAAATTAGTTAAATTATTGACTGACAAAAAGCTTTAAGCTTCGTTCACAATAGGCAGCGACATTGCCACTGGTGTTCATATTAGAGCAACAATTTTTTTTCCAACAATATTAATTATTTATTTTTATTTGTTAAATAATTTTATTAAAATTTTCATTCAAAACTAAATACAATTATTTAAATGCAATTTATATTTTCATACAAATTATTGCTGAAGTAGAAGTAGACTCAACTTTTTAAAAAAAAGCTTAAGTTACACTTTTGTTTGAAAAGTGAAGGGAAAACATATGAAATACTTAAGCTTAAAGCTTCGTTCACACTGGCAGCAACAATTAAATTTATTCTTCTATCATCTTTCTTCCCAAAGTATATAATATATTTTCCTTTAATTTTTCAAACAAAAATGTTACTAAAGTTTTATTTAATAAAAAGTCAACTTCTACTTCAGCAACAGTCTGTATGAAATTTTTTATAACGTTTATAATAATTTTATTTAGTTTTGAATGAAAATTTTAACCTTGTATTTCTTTCTAGCTAGTATGCTTAAAATAACAAACAAATTCACCGTTTTATAAAATCAGCATGATGGAGAAATACCCTAAGTTTGTCATTGCATGTGAGTCTTTTAAATTTCAATGGAAGATCCCAGAAAATATATATCTTTGACGTTAAGCAAAAAGATCTTAAGCTAAAAACTGTAATTATCCTTACGTTAAATTTAAAATTATTTATTTGATGTATTTCATAGACTTAATGGCAAGGGTATATTCTGCGGCCTTCAGTGAGTCGATTTTGCTATTAGTTTAAAGTTTCTAGCCCTCCTTGGCAGTTTGGGATTGTATCCCAAACCAATCGGTTTAGTAGGAAAATAATAATGCACGTAAATGTGAATCAACCTCCATAAAAAATTTACAAAAACTAACATAAATTGAAATTCAAAGGGGTGCATCTCTTGCATTACAGGTGCAAGGAGTAGCACTCCACAGGCAGCGTTGGACATCCTACTATATCTGGTCGCTATTGAGCATTATGTAAGGAGTGTGGCTGCTAGGAACTTACTAAGACTTTACGAGTCTTCTTTGGTTAGACCTAGACTGGATGATGACATGAGAATTTTGTAGGAGGTGGAGTGGAGTTCCCGGAAAGGGAAGTTTGACGTGGATCTAATGGACTGTTTGGGAGTTGGGCAGTATTTACGGATGGATCCATGAAGGAAACCGGCACTGGTGTCGGTGTATATATCGCGGACACCGAAGTGAAAAGGTCATTAAGACTCCCTGATGAGTGGAGTGTCTTCCAGGCTGAGATCCTAGCGATCTGGAGGGCGACGGAAGCGATAATAGATCACCTCGTGGGTAGGTCTGTGGTGACAATTTACGTCGATAGTCAGGCGGCGCTTAGGTCATTGACAAATTATATGGTGCGATCGTGCCTGGTTGCTCGGTGTACGAATGCTCTTAGGGAACTCATGGAGGTATTCAATGTAAGGCTGTGTTGGGTACCTGGACACTGCATGGTTGATGGAAATATGGTGACGGACGAACTCGCGAGAGTGGGTTCGAATCTGGATTTAATGGTAAGGAACAGGAGGTAAAGTCCCCCTATATAGCTGCTATGGTGTGATATGGGAAAGATTCCGTGATGACGTTAACCGGTCCCGGAAGGATAGAATAAATTGCAGGGTGTCTAGGGCATTATGAACCGGAGTGGACGCGAGGGCAACCCGGATGGTCTTAGGACACATAAGGTTTTTGACAAGTCATTGTTCGGCTAGGGCTTTTACTGGCAAATGGGACAATACCATACCGGTCTTCTGCAGATTGTGCAATGATTCTGAAGAGCTAGAGGCTATTTAGCATGTACTGTGCCACTGTCCTGGGGATTTAGCGTCTAAGGCAGAAATGGCTAGGATATAGACTTCACGACGAACTGGGGAGCATCGCTGGACGTAATCCAGTTGATCTACTGGGGCTTGTCATGGAAATAGTGCGGTTGTTTCTGTTGAGGGGACTGTAGGGAGGGTAATAGTTCTACGTGGTACCACTGACTTTCTTAATTCTATCTACCTCTTATTTATTTTCTTCACTTTTTCTACCTTCTTCATAGATGGGATTTACAATGGACCGCATTGGTCTCCGAGTGGAAGTGTGCCCTTGGGCACAATTAACATAAATTGGAGGCGGAATGCACCGATTGCCATTTAATTTCAAAACAAATTGATTTATATGTCACAAAATTTTGTGAGGGTCGGTCCATAATTTAGCTACGGCTTCATTTAAGACCACTCTCGGAAATCACGTTAGTATGGCTAAAGTGTAACGAGTAATTTTCAATTTTTGTGGTGCATTTTAGTGTAATCAACTTTCATAAGACTCAACATCGAGTCTTAATTTATCATACGCCCCATATAAAACACACTCCCGGAAAACACTTTAACTACACAGAATGAAAAACTCGTACTAAATTAAAGATTTTTTTTCTTACTTCAGTATGAGTCGTACCCAAAAATGTAAGTACATCTAACACTTAAAAGTACTTAAAACAATACAAAATGGGATAACTTTCAAATAACAATAAGCGTGCAAACGCGTGTATTTAAAAAAGTTTGCTGTAAACATTTTCATGTTTAAAAAGTTAAATAAGAAGCAATAATTCCCGTGTTCTTTTTTTAAGTTATTTAGGTTAATACATCAAATTTTTAAAGTAGAATGATTACGGAACCCATATTGGGCATGCTGCAGTTGTCTTTTAATTGAGAATGCTTCTGTTAACAAGGGCGAAATACCAAAAAAGAAATATGGAAATATGTGGGGTATGTGTTAAGGTTAGAATCAATCTAATCTCACTTTCGGGTTATTTGAAGTACGAATCGAGATTAAACTGTCTTCGAAATTCTTGAATTAAGCACAGTTTGAGATTAATTTTATCTCACTTTTAAGTACGAATTCGGGATTAAATATGGATAAGTTCAGTATTTCGTACTTGAATAATCCGTACTTGAATCAGGCGTTCTGTACTTGATTTAAGAAAATCCGTGCTTGATTTAAGCACGGATAAATTAATTTTTTCTTTCAGTGTACGCCCTTAAATGCAAAACTTAACAATATTGTTGCGAAATAATGCCCACTACAATTTGCTAAGACAAGAACTAACATTTCGTGAAAATAGGTCTTTCTATACCATAGGCCCTATATTAATGCCCATTCTCAAAAATCAGCTTAATGAGCCTTTATCTGCAGCAAATTTAAATATTGTGATAAAATTTAGTTGGATAAAACAATTTATGACACGAGTCTAACATAAATTTACTTAAGTTCAAAAGAGTTCTTGTTTAAAATTTGCCGGAAATCCCGCAATTAATTCCCGGAAAGGCGGAAATTTAAAACAATTAAAAATCTAGGGAATTCCCGGGAACTATGTATTCCTCAATCAATACAAAGAAAACGAGAAAAAATTGTAAATTCAAATACCGTTGGCAGGGCAATAGTTATTATTATTATTATAGATTAATCTTTTACCAAACAGTCGTAGGCGTATTTTAAATACGCCAAACACAATAAGGGTGATTATTTCAACTCTACTTTTACCTGAATTTGCCGTTAACATATTGCTCACTTTGTTTTAAAACAAAGTTGTACAAGTGTACAAATTTTTATACGTGAAATAAAATCCTACTTTTAACTAACGGCAAGTTGTAATATTGACCTTAAATTGTTTAATAAGTCTTGGAAGCAATCTGTGTCGGTAGATCCATAATTGAGTGTAAGTTCCATGTGGTAGTCCATAATTGTTCACAGATTCAAAATAGGTTTTGGCCAGTTTTAAAGGTAAAGCTTATGCTTGCCTGTCTATACTTTCTTGTTTCAATTGCTTAATCTTTTATCTTTTAAAAAAAACAACTTCCAAATACACAACATGAAAAGAAAACTTTGACTCAAACTACTGCGTATTTCAATCCGCACTTAAACAATTTAAAACGCCTTCATTAAACCTCGCAGGCGACATTAAGACTGCTGCCGTATTTGTTCATAAACAACTTTGATAAACACTTCAACTTTCATTTCACATTACAGTACAAATTAAAGTTCCAGCTGAAGTACGAGTTTTTCAAAAAAATATTTACAACTTTGGCTAATTTTATGTTGTAGTGGGTGTTAATTTGAACAAAATAAAGCCAACAGCAAAGTCACGTGAGCCAAGTTAACATTCCAATGAAAACCAACTAAATAATTTTTAAAATTTTCTTGCAACACAATACATAAATTAATAAAGTTAAAGGTTGTTAAAGAACAAAAAAAAAAATAATGGTTTGTTAAGACTTATTGTTTGAAATGATAAATTGTGGTTAATAAATAATTTTCGTAAATAGAGCAACAAAATACAGGTTGAGAATTCTTAGGATGTTGTAATTGGGTTCGGGAGAAAAAATAATATCTTTAGATAAGTTTATAAAAGACTGGTGCCAGTAATTTCTACAAAAAGAAAGCTGGTCGTGTTCGTACCAAACAGTTATCTTTACCTACTTCAACGTTTATTTAGCCTGCGTGTTTTTACCTTCACTGTTCTTTTAACATATGACAGCTTTGACACCATAGGTTTTTATACACAGCTATATTTCTTTTTATAGAAATTGCGGGCATGGGTTCTAGAGTAGTGTCATTTTAAGTTACAGGGTGAAGGTTATTTAAAAGCAAATTCATTTTTCTTTAACAACCTTGGTTTTTTTATCCAGAATCTTAAAACGACACGTATTATTATTATGTTTAATTTTGCTTCAATTACTGACGCAATTAGGTTTTTTATATTCATCAACAAATTTGGAAAGTAACACCATAAAAACATTAAAATCTATCAAAAACTAACACCCAAGTTGCTACAGCTAAAAAAAAACCAGGGGTCTAATCATCGCATTCGATACTAATGAATCGAATCAACTATCGAATTTTTTTTGCATACGATAGACACTGATGTATCAAATGAAAACTTGTGAAAAGTTATGTCGAGTTGCTCGATATCGAATGCTATTATTTCAAATTCAATAAATTTCATTCTATATCGAGATTCATGATACCAAAATAAATAATTACGATCAATTTTGCTCGATATCATGACCGGTGATTAGACCCCAGTAAAAGAAACAATTTAAGGGCCGTTGTTGATTTTAAATAAAACACAAATTATTTAGGAATTTACTGTCATTTCTCTTTATCATGATAATATTGGTATGGTTGAATTATGTATGGAACAAAATATCTACCAAATGGCCGCCGCGACCTCGGCGGCACACCTCCATCCGATGGTCCAAATTTTTTATGACGTTGAGGCATAATTGAGGATCTATGCCGTTAATGTGCCGAATTATCTCATCCTTTAGCTCTTCAATTATTGCTGGCTTATCGACGTAGACCTTTTCTTTCAAATATCCCCAAAGAAAGAAGTCCAACGGTGTCAAATCACATGATCTTTGCGGCCAATAGACATCGCCACCACGTGTGATAGCACGACCATTGAATTTGTCGTGCAAAAGAGCCATTGTTTCGTTAGCTGTGTGGCAAGTGGCACCGTCCTGTTAAAGCCACATATCGTCCACATCCAAATCTTTCAATTCGGGCAATAAAAGTTCGTTATCATCTCACGATAGCGACCGGCCTCATTTTGGTAATAAAATACGGCCTGCTGATGTCTCCAGCCCATAAACCGCACTAAACAGTCACTCTCTGTGGGTGCATTGGTTTTTCGACAATCACTCTTGGATTATTATTCGCCCAAATGCGGCAATTCTGCGTATTGGCGAATCCACTGAGGTGAAAATGTGCGTCATCACTGAATCACGAAGTGCACGATATGCATTTTGATTTAAACCCCAATTTTCATAATAAGCCTGAATAACTTTAACGCGTTGCTCGATTGTGTATCTTTCCATGGTTCGAATTGAGTTATTCTGGAATTGAGAAATGTCAAATGAAATGCAGAAAAAACTTGACATTTAGGTGTGGCTCTCATTGAATATCGGACCTTAAAATTTAACCACCCTTTACAAACGGTCCATAAACGGATTTTTATTGTTTCTTATTCCGCTACAGATATGTTGTTAAATTTATTAATAAAATTGCAAGTTAACGATTGTTTTGGGAAACACTTCCCCACTGGGGGCAAAAGGATCGTCTTAAGGATATTTCCCCTTTTGGTGTTTCATTCTCCGGGGAAAAAGTTGGGTGCAGTTAATACCTGGGATTCAGAAAAATCCAAAATTGACAGACCTCAAGAGATGTTCACGATTTCTTGTGATCGCTGCTGATCAGAGATCTTATTTTTGGTACCACGGGAGTCAGTAGCCCCCGGTGCTTCTTGTGGAAAATGCTTCCTGTTTTATTCAGGAAGATAGTCTTTAGAAAAGATTAGCCTATGCGCTAACAGGATACTAGAGGACTGATCTTAAACTTGTGGTACAGTACGTCCTGAGAAAGAATCTTCCTTAGGTGCTGTTGCTACTTAGCAGAAACTGCTGGCATTTTTAATAAAATACATTTTTAAAAAAATAATAAATGAGTTTTTGGCCTCTAAAAAAGATCATACATCTCTAAGTTAGAGCTAAAATGTGGTTGGTATTTTTTGATTTTTAATGGCGGACACTTGGTTTATCAATATGTTGTTTAATTAATTGTTTTCCAATACAACAAGATTTATAATCTTATAATTAAAGTAAAGGATTTTTATATATTTTAATAAGTTTTCTAATTCATAATAAAGATATATAAAAAATTATAAAAATTTAAAAATCAAGTATACATAAATTAATAAAAATAACAAAAACATGAAGAATCAAAAATCAAAGTAGAAAAGTGTTATTATGAGTAATACTTGAAGAGTTCTTTTTTAAAGTGCAGAGCGTTGCTTATAAATTAAATGGACGACGGTAGCGTGTTCCAAAGACGGACAGAATCAAATCAAACGGAATCAAACGGCTGAGAAAATTGAAAAAAGTATTCACTTTGTTTTTTTTTTGTCCATCAAAATTTTTTTTTACTTTTTTTAGTAACGGCAACACTTTTTTAAGATTCACCCGGATCATTAAGGCCCAACCATAATATGCATAGCCTTGCTTAGCCTACTGTAAAAAATTAGCAAAAAGTCTCCCAAATGTATAAAAAACAACAAAAACTAAATCAAAAACATTTTATTCCGTACGGAATGTGCGATTTGATTCGCACCTTGTTTAAGCAAATGACAGTTTCATAAAATTTAGCAAAAAGTTTCCTTAAGTTCAATATGGTTTGCCCCATATAATTAACAAGTATTCGCACATTTGCTTAAGCCAACTTAAGCACATTATGGTTGGGCCTTTACTAATACATACTTTAAATAAAGTGTGGGCTCATATCAAAGAAAAATTTATTTTTTACCAAATACTAACTTACAAATTGTGGTACTTTTAATAATTTTTTTCCTAGTACATGAATTAATTGTACATATTTTCTTTTCTACACAAAAATACCACATTTTAAAATGTGCATGTATAAAATGTCTTGCCGAACATGTTATACTGCAATTTTTTATTTGACGAGAACAAAACACAAAATTGGATCGCCCTGTTTTTACAGCTGACAAAAAGTTTCTTCTCCAAAATATAAAAAAATTTGTTCTTCAAAATATAAAAAATATACATAAAATCAAATTTGTCAATTGATTTATATTAAATAAATAAATAAATGAACAAAATGAATGAAGAAGTTCCAATTTCTTTAGTTTGTTTTTCATAAAATATTTAAACAAGAAAATACCTTTGCCAGATTGCCGATTTATTAACACCAAGTTTTTACGATTTCTTCATTCGACGTTTTTTTCAAAAACAATTTTATACACACCGAATCCATTTATATTTTATATCACTGACAACCTACAATTAACAATGCAATGATTTTGTTTTGTTTTAACTATAAAATAATAGAAAAAATAACTATTACAACTTTAAATTTTTACTGTCCCAACTTCGTCTGGTAAAATCTTTTTATTGGGCATTATCAACACTCTCGATTTATACGGGGCGTAAAGTGCAATTCCTTATGACATTTAAGGGTGAATTTTTTTAGAATAAAACAAGAAACGAACACCAAATTGCATTTTTTCAAATAAAATGTGACTTTTTTTGTAGAAAAGAAAACACCATAAGTTTAATTTTTCTTGTAAAATTTTATTAAAAATTAGGACAAGTTTAGCGACCTCTAGCAGCGGCGAAACACATTCAACATAAAAAAAGATTATTCCTGCACGTAATTTATTTAGATACGAATACAGTACAGAAATTTTTTTTAAGCATTGGAACATCATTGCTTCACCTTATTTTTGTATATGGGACAAAGTACTGTGGGGCGGTTCGTAAATGCGTTGTTTGCACCAAAGTGGCTTAAATCTTCCATGAGATAAGGGGATTAGCAAGAGCCGAGGTATGCTGTCCTACAACTTTGGGCTAATACCGCCGAGGGACATTGTTGCAAGCAATATCGGGCGGGGCAAGGTGAAAGTGGCAAATCTTTTTTGTGGATGATCACAAGAGAAACCAGTTAGCGTCTGGGACTTCGGTCTTGGACTGGCTATTAAGGCTCCTTCGGAAACCACTTGTTGGCTGTGGTTTATAACCAAAATCGCGGAAAGGGAGATTTTAAAAATTCAAAATTTATTTTCTACCCACTATGGGAAAGTTCGGCCTGCTGCCTGATCTTCCTATGTGGTGTTACTTGTTATCAGCATCTGCTCTGCAGTAAAGGTTAAAGCACTGTAGGTGCTAAGCAAGTAAATATTGGTCGTTTGCAGACGTATAAATGATACCAGTGCTAAGAGCTCTATGAGTTACCCCACCAAACAGGTACCCAAGTTAGGCAAAGTAGTCTAATGAAGATCCCACTGAAAGAAATTCTGAGTATCGATAAACAAATCTTTTCGTTTAAAGGAAATCAGTATACTGCTCGTAGCTAAATTTAAATGATATTCAGTATTTATCGCTTAATTGCATTTTAAATTTGAACGTCTTTTGATGTTCTTAACGAGGTTTGAATCGAGACAAAAAGACGCGCTCATACATATTTATTTAGTCAGCGCGATAGAAACATGTGATAAGAAGACCAACTGTGATCTAGTAAACAGTACAGGATTATTTTCTGCGATAAGTAATTAACTAGAAAGTTCCAATACTGCCAATAACAATAAATTATAGGAAATCTAAATTAAACTGCTGATTGATGAGTTTTTTGGTGATCTCCGAAAAGCGTCAAATAAACGAAACTTACTAACACATATCAATAAGCCCGATTGATTTAATAGTCTCCAAGGCGCTTAGAATTCGTTTTTCATATCAAATATAAATACAATTAAATGAAAAACTATGTAGTACATGTGCCCTTCTTTGAGAAAAGGGTCCTAGTGTATGAAAATGAAGTTTGGAGAAAAACGTATTATTATTATTCTTCACCCTTTTAGGTACAAGAATCCACTCTTAAATCCAAACCCGTTTTTTGACACTCTTGGTCCGTTTTCTCGGAAAAGGTCACATATTTAAATATGAATTGATAATTAATCTGGAAAATTAATAAATAAATCTTCCTGCCTGAATGACACATTTAATTATGGTGCGCGTAAAAGATTCTACAGAGTCTCCCTTTCCTTTTATCATCTTTTTTTTTTTGACGTACAATCCAAATACAATAAATCACTAATAAATCTACTTCCATAATATTTGGCAATCGTTCTCAATCAATCAGAAAATTGCATAAATTACACTTCTTTTCCTATTTAATCAATAAACACATAAATTTCGTACGTGATAAAATGAGACACTAAAAGCCTTTGATATAAATGGCACTACACAACAAAAAGCAAACAATATAATAATCGCAGAATAACAATAAAATTATCAAATAGTAAAAAAACAAATCATTTGCAACTCACGCAACCACTACATCCGGATCCTCCCACCATTTACGTGAGGAAGACTCTAAATACAAACGCACACTACGCCAACCGCCAACTTTCTTAACCTGAAGTGAAAAAAAGTCCTTTGTCTTTAAGTTGAAATTCTTCTGGTAAATTTTGTCAAATATTTACCCGGTAGCGTTTACTATGGGGATTTTTGTTATTTTCTTCAAAAAAAATTAAACGCGCCATTTTCTTAAATGTTGCATAAAAAAGTTTAAAGTTTAAACTTAAAAAAGAAAAAAATTTGAAATTGTACACAAATTAAGAATAGTTTTGTTTAAAAAATAATATAAAACTAAAGTCACATTCAATGTCATATTTTTTATATTTTTAAAGTATGTACATAACAAGGCGAATTTATTACAGGTGGTCTTAAAAGCCCTGATGATATTAGCTAAAATCACTGTTGGATGTCGAAATTTTGTTTATTCTCTTTTATTATCTTTGTTTCTGTTTTGTTTTATTTCTGTTTTTGACATTGTACAATGATTTTACAAAAACAAATTGCTTGTGGTTTTTGTACGAGTTGTACTTGTTGTCGTACCGAGATAACCTGGGATGAATTCGCCTTGGTACATAAACACAGAGTTTGTAAACCATTTATGGACGATGTTTTTTATGTATATGGCGGCATTTATACGATGTCTTTTCAAACATGTCTGGTTTATTCATTATCTTTTGAACATGCAACCAAAAACATTTTGCATTGTCACAATGTCGTTCCAAACATGACTGTTTCCACGTCTAATTGTCTAATCTTCTTTATTTACATGATAAAAATATGAAAAATCATATTATGAAAAATTTGAGTTTATGGATGAATGAGGAAAAACGAATCGAAAAGCCTTTCGTATACAAGCAGTTTGCTATTAAAAGAAAGAGAGAAGGCATACAAAACGTTTAAGTACTGCAAAACAAAAGTTTTATTGTATGGACACGAATTCTGTTTCAAAAAAGAATTGAAGAACGTTTCTGCAGCAAATGTTTCCTAATATGTACAAGAACTTAACAAACATAAATATCCCCTTATTTATAATTTTTTTGGGCGCTACTTACAGTATAGAAGTTCCAATGTAGAGCACATTTTCTCCTATCGCAAAGCAAGAATTTACAATTTTAAGCACGTTTTGTATGACCCATTATGTTTATAATAATCGTGTAAAAGAATTTCTGCAACACAATCTTAGTAGGCAAAATCAGCGTTTAAAAAACTGCAGTCCAAATAAAAAAGCTGCCATTGCTTTCACTTCTTCATTTGTCATTGGCAAAAAAAAAAACTGTTGCTTTTACTTCTGATTCATTACACACAGAAAACAAATTGGTTGGGAAACGGTTGCAGTAACAAAATATTGATCAAGTAACATAATTTATTATTGCAACTATTAAAAATGTATAGTTCTAACTGATTTTTAATTCTCTTGATTATTAAAACGTTGTTCTAACTGAAATATGATTCCTTCAATTCTTTTATTAGTTATGATAACTTATTTAAATTAAGTTCTAAAAATTAGTACAAATGGTTAGAATCACAACCGAATGTGATACAGGGCAATACTGAATATTGGTCATTACAATCAATAATTTGCTCTTGTCAATAAATTTTGTTATAAAAATGTATATTCATCTACTGCAGCTAATAATTGATTGTTAGTATAGTTTCAATTCGAGTACAACAAATGAAAATATAATTATTTGGTATTCACAACCAAAAAAAAAGCTAAGAGTCCCGATTGTTTACTGTGAGTACTAAACTAATTATTTTCATATAAAACTGAATTTTCTGTCAAAACTTAAACAAAAATGTTCTATCAAAAAAACTAAAATAAAAACATTTAATAAAATAAAATAATTTTTAATCGTGGTCAAAAACGAAAACTGTGCAAAAATTTATTTAAAAGGGGTAAGTAGTTTATGTATTCTTATATATATATACATACATACATATGTATGCAATAGTCGAACATACATACATAGATATGTATGTGCATATTGTATATGTAGGAATATGAAAGCTATATTTTGAACCGAGTGTACATTGGTCAAAATAAATAATAAGTATGCACATCATACATAGATATGTATGTATGTATATACATAAAAATATATAAATGTATATAAACAAATACATTAATATGTAAAAAATTATATCTTTTGGATGCCAATAATCCATTTGGTGTCGACTTTCTACATAATTCTCTGACTTCCCAGCAAAAATAAAGCGGGCGTAATATAAACTTCTTAAAATCTTACAAAGTTCATGTAAATCCGTTCAAACCGGCAAAAGTCAATAAAACATTTTGACGCTCCACCGGCAGCTTCTGATAGGGAAAGTGAATTATAAATTGTTAAATTGTATGAGCTGTTGAACTTCTTTGGTGAAATATATAAAGCATTTTTCTTCCAAAGTACAACATGGTATTTTTGCACAAGATAACGTATAAGAACACAAGCTCATTTGTGGAAATGAAAACATGTTTTTATTGTGTGACTATTATTCTTGTAGAGTATTTGGCAATTCTTTGGTCAACATTTGCTTTAATTAATATACTTTAAATAATTTTAAAAAAGGCAGTCTTGAAAGCAACAAGAAAATTATGAAATATTTTTGACTTTATTTTTGTTTGCTTTCAATGTTATTTTGTGTTGCGTCTTACACAATTAGGGTCTACATTTTGTATATGCTTAACTAGCTGTATTTATTGTTTATTCATGATAAATATACAAGTAGTTAGGTGCTTGTTAGTTCGATTTAATTTTGAAAATGCTTGGTGTAAAATCACGTTAAAATAAGTATGAGTGTATGTACATATATTGTATATGTAAATTTATTTTCAGTTTGGTTTCAGTAAGCCTTTAGTAGTTAATAAAAAATATAAAATAAAGTTAGGATAATAGATATGGGTTTGTCTCATATTATACTGTGAAAAATTTTACAACATCTTGATTTAACATTGAAAAAGCGCGAAAATTTGATTGTAAAACATGTACATACAATCCTTTAAAACATGTACAATCAATCCTTCAACACATGTACACACTGCTTCAAAGCTGATAAAAAAAAGTGCATGAATGGTTTCCATTTATTGCTGTCATCAAATTTATCGAATATAGTGCTTTATATACATATGAATGTGTTATAAGATTAAGCGTTGAAAAAAGAGATATCCTTATTTAAAAGTTTTTGCTTTAAGCATTTCAATTATAAAAACATAAACGCAATAAAATAAGTATTTAATTGAAATTATTATTTAATTACATTTAATTTTAGTGAAACATAATTTAAAAATTAATAAGGAAACTAAGTTCAGTGATCAAAATCAAGAAATATCAAATAAAATTTTACAAGATTACGTCGCACAGTATTATTGCACACCTGGGTGGGGACTTGTAGTTGAAGAAATTACAGAAGGTGAATAATAATTTGAAAAATTAAATTTTGTTATAGATTACTTTATTTACAGATACAATAATTAATCGAAATATAGAGCATGAAATTGAAAAAATTTAATCAGATTCAACCGAAATATATATTAAAATTGCAGAGTTATATGAACCAAGTCAAATTTTAGAAAATATATTGACAGAAGAAAATAATGATGCCAAATTTTCATCTAGCAAACTGTCATCCATTATTAATGCAAAAGTATGTATTTATTCCTACACTATAATTTTAATCATAAAAATTTTGTTCAATCGTTCATCAAAATTTAATGATCTAAAAACTTTTAAACTATATTTTTCTAAAATTTAATAAGTAAAAATATTCTCGAATGTATTTTTTTAGATATTAAATGGTATTAAAGATTAAGTTCTAAGAACTATTTAGAGAATAGTGATCGCATTAAAATATCAAAAATAATTATTAAATATGTGCTTCAAAAAGACGTTAATATAGAGTGAGTATTATTAACTTAATAATATTTAAAGGTAGAATAGCTATTACAGCATTATTTAAGTATGAAATTTCCAAAACAGTTTTTGCTAAATATATATACATATATGTATATCGTTTCGAGATTTTGTATTTCGCAGATTTAGTAAACAACATTTTTCCAAGGGAGCCTATTGAAATTTATTATTCTAATGCCAAAAATGGTCAAAAAGCTTCAGGAAAAGTTTACGATGCTTACAATCATTATCGCAAAAAATTATCAGATATTCGATTGTTGATAAGAAGGGGATATACTATAAAACATGTAACCTCTTTTGAACGGTGGTAAGATGTTGTACTACATATAAAAAGGAGACACTTTAAATGATTAACCGTTTTTAAGGCTTTTCCGATGATTCAAACGATTTTGCATTTATAAAGGCAAGCTTAGTTCAAGATGATGAATTTTCCATTAAATAGGCGAATTGTTTAAAGGAAAGGCAAAACGTATTAAAAATTCAAACTACAACAACATATGATTTCATTAAGCTATTTCCAATATTTAACACCAACGATAACTTTATCTTTAATTTGCTAAAATCGGATGTAATATCTTTATTTCCAACTTATTCTGGTGTTAAAACTTGGGATGGTTTTTACCAAAGAGTTTTTCAAAAACTTCGTTACACAAATGATAAAACAGCTCAAAATTTTTTAAATATTTCTGAAGATTTAAGTGAAGGTAAATAAAACAAGTCCATGTATTTCCTGAAAAGTATTAAAAAGAAAGAAAAGCATTCATATCACTTATACACCATAGTGTCAAATACCGTCACCTAAAAGGCAAAAGCCCCTATCTAGCATTTTGAAAATTTTACAGGAGAAACAAAAAACAATTTAAATTATAAATTACCTTAAACTGTTTAAAATATTTTTCTGCTACTTTTCTTGTAAAACCTACCAGTTGTTTTGGCAATAATTGTCAAAATAAGTTTCATTGATAGTTCGGGCCTTCTGATTTTTAGGTAACGATATGTTTCCTAAGATGTTATTGTCTAAATTCCAAGTATGTTCATAGTATGTGTATTTATATTGTTATTAATTTTCAGAATCCAAAAAAGCCGTAGCATTTCTTTTGCTGCCTTGTCTGTTTCCATCGACGGTGTTACGAGCCAAAAGCCAAAACTATACAAAATTAACAAAAATTGAAGTACAAGAAAAATTTATATCACATTTTGATGTAAGTTTTAATATATTTTAAAACAGATACATAATCATTACTAATTTTAATTATGTGCGGTTTGCATAATACAACCAACTGACTGTAGTTGAAAATTTATATGAAAACCGCTCAATTTGTTTTAATGATTTTCATATCTGTGAAATTTTGACAAAACAAAAAAGTTGAAAATATGTTGTTAATAGTAAGAACTGTTATTCAAAAAAAAATTTTGGCTTACGTTTTTAAAATTTTGAATTATAAATGAAATTGTTCTTTAATTTTGGTTTGTTTTATTATTTTATAAAAATGATTTTTCACCGAGTTTTTTTTTAATTTTTTATATCTTATTTCGATGTTTTGTCAAAATGCCACAGATATAAATTTGCAACTTCAATCAATTGTTCGTATTATGATAACTACACGTTTATTATTCTGTTTTACTTTAGACTCTAAAACAAGCCGACATTAATGAGACAAATTACATTCGAGTTGCAGCCAAGGATTGTTTTTGTTGGAAAGCTGTTTTTCTGTATACATGGGATTAAATGTACAATATTCTCAGGAAACTAAAATTATTTCGAACTTTATTCAAAAATATGTTTTTAAAATTTGTACAACATGATTTAAATAACACAAGTATATTACAAACTTATAGATTAATACATTTCTGACATTTAAATATAAATATTGTTAAAAATTATTGCTTAAGTATATTTTAAAAATTTCGTTATGAAATGCACATGTTGTCAGAAACCATTTCAAAGCTTTATGTTGTATTCTGTACATTTAAGAAGTAATCACCGTAGTGCCACAAGATTTAAGTGCAGCGATAAATGCAACAGAATATTTTCTAACATAAAGTCACATTTAAAACATATTAAAATTTGTCATTTCAAAGATGTCCAATTAGTTTCGCAAAAAAAAAATAATAATTTAGCTGTAATCAACAGTAATCAAGAATCAGAAAATTTAAATTTTGATATCGAGCAAACACCTGTTTCAGAACTGAGCTCACATAAAGAACTTTTAAAAATAATTTTAAAAGTTGTTAGTGACGATAGAACTCCAAGAACCAGTGCATTTAATACATTTAAAGATCTTTTCTCATTTTATGATGTTGGTATAACAAACGCAATGAGCTGTTTAACTGCAAGCGGTTGTAGAAATCAAGAACTTTTTTCTATATTAAAATCTTTGATATGCCCTTCAGAAATAAAATCTGAATATTTGCTTTTGAAACACTTAAAAATTCAAAATGTTCTAATTAATTATGAAATTGTTGATCTCGGAAAAGAATATTATTTTGCTTACTCAAACTGTAATGAAATAGTCAAACAAAAAAATGATTTCTTTTATATAATAGTTGACATCCAACAACTTTTTACCGTTATTTTTTCTAAAACAAATTTGCTCAGCATAATTTTAAATTATGAAGAGCAAATAAATTCGTCAGCTTCGTTCTGCAATATAATTCAAAGTCCGCTGTGGAAAAACAAAATGAAAGATTTAAATCCAGACAATAGCAAAAATATAATATTAATACCTGTAATGATCTATTTTGATGATTTTGAAATTTTAAATCCCTTAGGATCACATAGTGGCCAGCAAAAAATTGGAGCCTTATATATAAAAATTTTAGCACTTCCAGAACACCTTAATTCAAAATTATCAACAATTTTTTTGGCAATGCTCTTTTTCACAGAAGATAGGAAAAAATTTGGCAATGAAAAAATATTTAAAAAACTTATAGAAAAATTAAATGTTTTGCAAAATCAAGGTATTAGACTGAATAATAAAATAATTAAAATTATTCCATGTATGGTGGGCGGTGATAACTTAGGCATTAATTCAATTTTAGGATTCGTAGAATCTTTCAAATCAAACTATTTCTGCCGTTTTTGCAATTGCCACTCTAGTGAAACTAAATTATTATGCACTGAAAATATTTCGAAATTAAGAAACAGAGAAATTTTAAACACTGACTTTCAAATTTTTGGTATAAAAGAAAATTCAATTTTTAACAGTTTAGACAATTTTCATACAATGGAGAACTGTTGTGTTGACATAATGCACGACCTTTTAGAAGGAGTTTGTCATTATGATATTTTACTAATTTTAAAGAAATTTGTTTTAGAAAAACAGTTGCTTTCTATTGAGCTTTTAAATAAACGTATCGAATTATTTGATTTTGGACCTAATAACGTTAAACCACTTCTTTTTGATACAGATTGTTTAAGCAAAACAAAATTTAAATTAACTGCTTCAGAAATGCTATTAATTGTTAAATATTTTCCTATCCTGATTGGCGACCTAGTAAAATATAATGTAGAATGGAAACTATTTCTATACCTTAGAAAACTTATTTATATCTTGTTCAAGAAAAGTTTATCATTTGGTTCACATATATATTTAAAATCGCTGATTGAAAATCACAATAAATTATTCATACACATTTCAAATAGCAGTTTAAAGCCTAAATTCCATTTTTTAATACATTACCCAAACATAATAAAAAACATAGGACCACTTTTTCAAACAAACTCTATGAGATTTGAGAGCAAACACCAAGTGTTTAAAAAAACTGCACATAACTCAAACAACAGAATTAACATTCTGAAGTCTTTGCATATCAAAAATCAGTTAAGGATTGCAAGATTCATTTCATATAATAATTTCGATAAAAATATTTCAATTGGCTCTTTTAAAAAGAATTATATTCAAAATTATAAATTGAGTGCGACATCACGAGAAATAACCTATCTGAGGTATGATACCTTATATTTAAAAAAATATGTAGTTGTGTGTGTAAATTTTTATGAAAATTGCGAACCAGTTTTTGGGTTAGTTGAACATGTAATTAGTGACAATGATGATTTCTTTCTTTATATAAAATTAGTGGAAACATGGTACTTCGATTATCATTTTTTTGCATACAGAATAAACAGTCAAACTAAAATGTTTCAACTTGTAAACATAAAACAAATAAAACTAAAACATATTTCTCATATAGTTACTTCAGCCAATGGAGACGAATTTGTAATATGGGACTGTTAATTATTTTATCGTGTAGTGTATTAATTCAAATTTATCTTTTACATTTAACTTAAAATGTATGCATATACAAATAGATATATAAATATTAATAATTAACTAAATATAAACTATATATGTATATAATTATCTGTTTGAATAAAATTAAATTATGTAAAAACGATACATAAAAATAACTTAATAAATACCTATACTAACAAAGCGTGAAGTTTATTGGAATTATTTTGATTTTCTATCTTATTAGTCGGGAAAATAGTTTATGCAACAGCTTTAAAAAAATTTGATAAAGTCAATCAAATCTTTGGTTATGAACACCAATTATATGGTAATTCAGTTCCATCTATCATATATTCGGATATAAGTACATTTTTGTTTTCTAATAACCATACTAACAACTGAAAATATCTGTTGTTATAACTGATAGTGTACTAAAATTCAAATGTTGCTATCAAAAATATTATGCTAACCAACGAAATTTTCGGTAATTGTAACCGAATTGTGTGATAGTACATGCAACCGACGAAATTCGATTGGCGACAAATTCGGTTGTGATCACGAATCTGTTTTCTCTGTGTAGATGTAAACAGTCGTTGTCAAGCCAACTCAATAACAGAAAAGTTGTACACAAATTTTCCATTTTTTGTTCGACAGTTTTTGGGATCGACTGCAGTTTTTAAACCCTGGGGAAACAAATTCCCAATAAACAAGAAAAACTAATTTTTGGAGATTTTCGAAAGCTTTTTGGAATAATAATATTATTTAATAAAGTTTTTATTGCATAAATAAACATATTTTAGACAAAACCTTAAAAAACTCATTCCTACTCTTAAGGTAGAAGTACATAACACGCGTTAGTGCGCGCGCGCTCTGTAGACTTCTGTCAAAAAAAGTTCAACTAGTGTATTTTCACAGAACAAATTTCCTCTCCGCTCAATCCCGGTAATGAAAAAAGAAGAAAGGGGATCTGTAGATCATAGATTTACAAAAATGGAAAAATATCGCTCACACGATGGAATGTTGTCACAATTGCAACAAATGTTGATGTCAATGAAATGGGATCACTCCAACGATTCGTTAAAGGAAGGGGTGCTGCAAGTATTTTCCAGCCAAAAGTTTTTTATCGACATAATATCAGACAAAACAGATCGTGGTGGCCAATCTGCATATCTCATTGACAGCTCATACGTTAATGCAAGGCTGCGGATGAAGAAGTAACATCTGAATGAGTCGACAAGTTTTTATCTTCTTATATTTTTACCGAAATCTTGGAACGTATACTACCCCATCTAGAGAGGCTAGCGTACTAACAAATTAACGACAGAAAGACGATATGATGACAGAAACCATCTTATTGAATATTCAAAAACTAAAAAACGACGTAAACATTTTGGTAACAACAAACTTTATTTGAAACAAATCTGAAAACGGCCTTCAGAATAATTTAAAATTTTTCGTACGCCAAGTGTACCTACAGCGCAGTGTCCCTTATAAGGGACGGTCCATAACTTCAAAACTATAATTTTTTTTAATAAAAACTTTTTGGACCGAATTAATCAGATCATTTCTATTAATAACACTACGCTAGTTGAAAAAACAGACAAGCAGGGCACATGACGTTTTAAGATAATTCGGGGACGCTGAATCCAGTGGTGCCCGCGGTTTTTTCAGATTGGCTCTGGTTTTCGACATATACCGTTATTTCGAAAATGGAGCAGGTTGCACAACATATATTCGCGTAACTCAAAAACGGTTTAGTTTATTGAAATTGCTAAAAAAAACCGAAATTCCGCAATAAAATTTCATTTCAGAAAAGTAAAACTCTTTTTCTAATATGAGAAGTCGTTATTGAAACAAAATTTTTTTTTTGAATTTCGAATTTTTTGTTTTTGAAAAATTCATAAAAAACTAAAAAATGTAGCTAGGCTTCTAATATAAAAAAATCCCTATTCATATAATTTTTTACTTGTTTAATTTGCATTTATGAGATATATAAAGCGAGACTGTATCTTTATTTATCTTTATATCGACCTTAAAATCGTGATTTAGTTCGAAAATTTCCTCCACATGTGCAAAAGTGAAGTAAAATAATGATTTAATAATGAATTTTATTAGAACGGTCTTAATTAAACACCACGTGTTATTTCTAGAAAAAAATGTACTTTTAGTTGAAAGAGTAGCAATTTTATTTTTACTCGTTTCAAGTAAAGCTGAAGAAAAATTGAAAAAGTTTTAAAAACATTTGATAAGAAAAAATTATTCCGCAAATTATTGCAATAAATTACAAAGTAAATAACTGAATGGGATTAAAAGTTCTAAAATTTTTTCTTATTATTTAGCAAACAAAAAAGTAAAACCTGTCTGGTATTTGCATTATATTTGAACTTGTTTGATTTGCCATGACGTAACATTAAAACGGATAAGTCTCAATCAATAAGACTTAAATTAGACTTAAATTTCAGTTTTGTCCGGGGTGGGGCTTTTTGTCATTCCATAAGTACTTTAGTAACGGTTGATACTAGTCAATCGAGTCCACTCTTGCGTTTCCGCCTGTGTAGAACTTGTTTGAAAATTTCACTTTCATTTGGTTTCGTTAGGGGATTATAATTTGCATTGATTGGCTTGGAAAAAGAAAAAACTTGATTTATATATTTTTTTGTCTTTTATTATGAGTAGAATTAAATATTTGAGATATTTTCTGTTTTGTTTAAATGACAATAAATATAAAACATTTTATACAATAAATCGTTATAATGAAATCTACATTTAAAATGGAGAGCTTTAAATATGTTTCGATAAATGTACATACTTTTTCCCGTGTTTATTTAGTAAAAGGGGGAAAGGGAGAGTACAAAAGTGCTGGTAATGAGAAACATGAAATAGTTCTGGAATTAATTAAACAATCAACCAACCATACTTGGTAAAGTTTATTATAAACTTGACTCAAATTCCATACTGGCCATTGGTTGACACCTTTGAAATAGTTTCGAGCAAAAAAAAAACTAAAACCAAGAACCTTTTGGTGGAGGTATAAAAGATTGCTGCATTCGATCAGATGTCAGTAGAATTATTTCTAACGTAAAAGCGTCTAGAAAACTTTCAACTTCTCAAAAACATCATTAAAACCCAAATAGTTTAAAATTTACATAGCAAACATGAAGGTGAGAATTAAAGAAAAATAAAATTAATTAAAGTAACTAATTTAAGACAATTTGAGATTTTGGTGAATTAAAAAAATTAAGTGGCAAATTTAAAGTGATGTATATTTAAATAGTGCTCCTTCCCGGAAGCTTAAAAATATTTTCAATAAATATCCTAACAATGTTTGCAATATGCTTAAAATTGAAGTATTTATTAAAAATAAAATTTTTCGAGAGCCATTTGCATAAAGACTCTTTTAAAATAGGCCGCTGTTCGGAAGATATACATATACCATTGAACTAGGCTGTTTCTTCAATTGAGATTCTATTTAGACAATTAGTTTTACACAAAACAACGTCTCTAGCTTGCCAAAATTCGAAATCCATTTACACCATTCAAAGGTATTTTTCGCAAACTCATGTAGTAGGGGTATATTATACCCTTCACCACAGATGTTAAGGGTATATGTATAAAAGTTTGTCACTTCGTTTGTAATGTTGGTCTTAGACTCTTAATGGTGTATATGTCTGTCCGTCCGTGTTTATAGTAAATTGGGTGCTCCGAAGAACCCAGAAATTATGGGGACCAGGTTGTTATCTAATTAAAGGTTAAGATATGAGCAAAAAACCCTTCAGCTTATAATTTTACCCATAAATCCCTTGTTGTTGTTGTTGTTTTTAAACACTTAATCGAAGGTAAAAAGGTATTTATTAGTTTGTTATTCCGTTTGTAATTTCTACAATATTGAAAATATTCTGGCTCCTTATGAGGAGCAAAGTTGATTTAACGATGTCCGTCTGCCAATCTGACCGTTTTTCGTCCTTGTGTCCGTTGAAATGTATTTTCCGCAGGTCCCAGATATCATGGGCAAAAAACCACGCTTGCCTCTAATTTTACCTAAAAATACCTTGTTGTTGTTGTTGTATTTATTATTTTTTTCTATATCTTGTGAACGGCAGGAGCAAAAGTTTCCATATTACGAACAAGCATCTTGATTATAAAACTACAACATTCCACAAAGTGAAGGTGGGATGGGACAAGTGGCCGTGGCACTTCTCATACGAAGACATTATAGATTTCTGTACACCTGTACACAGCAACAGCCAAAGTTTCAAAATAAGGTACAAGCATCGTGGTTATCAAAACATAACGGCCTAAAAATTTGCCTGGGATTGGATATGTGGGCGTGGCAGTTGTCATACAAAGGCTTTATAGATTTCTGTAAATCTTGAGAACAGCAAGAGTTACCATTTTCAACTTAGGTACAATGTCCTACAAAATATGGGCGAGATTCGACAAGTGGGCGAGGTATTAAGTTGATTTATTTATATGTTATAACATGTATGGGCAAATGCAAAAAGAGCGAAAGATGTGTATACATACAAAAAAAACAAAGAGCATAAAAGCAACAAACGCAAACGTAAACAAGCCAATACAATGCCACACGTGCAAAGCTTTCAATGTAGTGGTGCCCATACCTGGTTATAATTGCACCATCGTGAAAGGTTCATAAGATTCGACACAGTCGAGTTTACACTCTTACTTGTTTTTTTAAAGCTTTTTGGAAATGTGCGTTAGTAGCTGGGAGGTATAAGGTGCTGCACACACTTCGTCTTTATTATTGGATTTTATTGGTTCAATCCATTCTTTGACAATTTTCTATAAATTTTCTGCGGGATTTAGATCCGGGGATTGTGCAAACCAACACATTTAATCAACTCCGTTGCCTTAAATCCATCTGCCTGCTCATATTCATAACTTTCTGCAATTAACGGAATGTTCCGAACTCAATATATTTTTAAAGTAAATATTTTTTAAGCGCGATAAATTCATAATAATGTTCGCCAAAATAAACTTTTTTATGATTTCTTTAAGAACGAGTCGTACTCAAAAATTCAAGTACGAATAAGACTTAAACGTACTCAAAACAATCCTAAATGGGATTTACTTTCGAAAATCAATCCCGGAATTTCTTAAAATAAGTAGGTATAAAATTCTTTAATCAAGTAAAAAAAAAATGATTAAACGTTTCGTTCTGTTTAACCCTTCGGCTTTAAAATGCTTAGGTTTTTTATACAAAGTAAAAAAAGGTCTGGTCAGACTCATGCTTACCACGAGGGTTTAAAAAGTAAATTTGAACTGTTGCTTCTCATTTAGTTTATATTTTTGGTTAAATATGTACATAGGATTTCTAAAGTAAAAAGCATATCGGGCATGATGTTGGTGTTTTATCAATCTGTAAGGTGTAATACGAGTAAGTAAATCAATCATAAAAATTTTTTCTTTCTAATCCGGAATAAAATCAACTTTTTAATACTTGAATCAATCTAATTTTCGGATTATTTCAAGTACGAAATCGGGATTGAATATGGATAATTTAAGTATTTTTCAATTAACAATTCGTACTTGGCTCAATCTTTTTGTACTTGATTCAAGAAAATCCGTACTCTCCGTGCGTGCTATTAATACCGCTTCGGATTGATTTGAGTACGGATGGATTGATTTTTCTTTTGAGTGTTCATATAATTGGACCAAAATATCAAGAAACTTATAAAATTATTAGTGACCCTATTTTGTTGTCCTTAACTGTATATATATTAACATAACTTTCTGTTTTTATCGCATCATGATGAAGGTTCGACAAGTGCTAAATTTTTAAAATCATTTGTACACAATTTTGTTTCCTAATTCCAAGTGACATAACACAACCTCAATTCGCAAAAAGGCAGGATCTAGTTACACCGTTTGAAGATTTTTCTTTCAGACAGTCCCCGTAGATGTCTGTCTTTTTTATAGCAGCACCTTTCTGATCCCATTTACTCTACTATTTACGCCCGTTTTCACAACTTACCGATAGCTAAAGGTAGTTACTTTGACCTACCAGGTGGGATGTACCTTAATTTACTTTATCGCTCACTTAAGGTTAAGTAAAGTTTTAATAATGGAACGCTTTTTATAAGGCCGTTTAAAGTCTACTTTTAGCTATCGGTAAGTTGTGAAAACGGGCCTTAAAGTATTTGTAGTCTTTCTTTCGATAATCCAACTACAAAAAACGAAACCTGTTTTTTTTGGGCCAGCCATGACAATAAGTATGAAAAAAGAGAAATTCATTATTTTGGGGGTTATTTCATGTCGCCTTTTTTCCTATTTTAAACCCCAAAATAATCTGTGAATATTTGAGTATCTCTAGGTTAGCAAACAAACGAATTCGATTATTATTTCAATGTCTTACTAACGCAAATAAATGTTCAATATTCTATTATTAAAAATAAATAAGCGCATTTTAAATATCTCCAATGAATGAATACAAACTTTAACAAAAATATCGCGAGTAAAGACGAATACCAACTTTATAATCATTACTGACAAATTCATGAAGACTTTACGTGGGATTCATGCGTAATTTCCTAACTACCATATAATTATAACTGAAATAAGATTTATATTTAATCTCTATTACTTAGTATCAGCAATTATATAGAAACCTGAGTACAATGTTGGTTTGCAAATAGATAATTTTCATAACAGTTCATACCACAGTTTATACCCCAAAATATTCGCCATGAAGGGTTTTCGAAAAATGTGGACCGGTGATTCTTGTCACAAATGATTTTATTCCAGCATTAGAGCAGCTCGTAGTGGATAAAGCAAACCCATTTTTAAGGAGAAAAGCTCGGCCCTTTATTGACTTTAAATGCAATTAAAAGCCTTTTTAGAAGCTTTTTACATATAAAAAAATAAAACAATTGACTGGAAGCCAAAATTTAGAGGAATTACGTGGCAATATTTTAAAAAAAATGTATTTAAAATGCTCTTATTTAAAGTTTAAATTCAAAATGCACTCTTGCAGCCGTATTCATAACAAAAAGTTAGCCACAGTTTGAACACTACGTACAACGAGCCTCTAACTAGAATGCCGATTAAGCTAAACAGCTTGTTGGCACAGAATTAATTCATAGCGAACTTTTATCCATTTGCCAACTCTAAATAAATCAACTCTGAATTTTTATGATGCCACATTGTATTACTCAAAATTGCAACACGTTTTGCATTAATCATCGCTGAATTTGTAATTTTTGTCTTTTTTTGTTTTTCCCTTCACATATAAAAATTTTAACAAGTTTTTTAAATTAAAACAAATTAAGGGGGTAATTTTGTTGTGCACTTCACCTTGCGTTGAGAAAATTTTCATACAAAATTTTTTGAATTTTCAAAAAACGCAACGCAAGGTGAAGTGAACAACAAAATTACGCCCTTAATTTGTTTTAATTAAAAAAACTTTTTAAAATTTTTATATGTGAAAATTCAAAAAATTTTATATGAAAATTTTCTCAACGCAAGGTGAAGTGAACAACAAAATTACCGCCTAAGTAAAATACAGTAAATTAAAAAAAAAACCAACAAAATTGTTTGACATTAAACAGCTGTTTTTCACAAGTTGGCAAACGCTTGGCAGCTCGTTAACAAGAGCTTAGCAAATCGTTAGCCACAGCTTGGTTAGGATATTATTAATAAACTTTTTGCTTACTTCATGCCAAATTTTCATTATGAATACGGCTGTTAATGGCTAATAAACCACTGATGGCATAAACGCTGGCTTAGTTGAACTAAACTTGAATTTATATGTAGTTTAAACTCAACAACTATAAATCAGTGTCCCATGTATTATATGTTGTTAAAAAAATAACATGAGGCAGCACTACAATAAATCTTATCAAATTCATTTGGTCTGTTTCGGTAGTTTAAACCCCCAATTTTATGCGTTTAAAGATGGTTTACATGTTAAGTGATTTATAGATTTGAAGGTCTAAACACATTTTAAACCAAAAAGAGAGTTTAACTTGCTCTGTTTAAAAGTGTCTTAGGTTTTTGAATTTCTTTTAAGATATATATGCACATTATTAGAGCTGTCAAACCCGAAATCAAACAAGAGCTATCTTGAATTTATCAGCTGGAAATTATTAGCCAATAGGAATTCAGTAAGCGTTCTTGAAATTTTATTTTCGGGATGGCGTAATCCCTACTTCTATCATTCTCGGATTTAAAATTTAGATTCAAGAAGAAAAAAAAACGCACATATCTACACACATACATATTAAAGCCAAACTATCTTCTTCTCTTTTCAGTTCGCCGTTGTCGTAGTCTTGATTGCTTTGGCTTTGGGTTCTAACGCTTCTATCATTCCCGGTGCTGTTGTAGTTGGACATCCTGGCGCTATTATTGCCGCTCCCGGTGCAGTCGCTGTCCATGCTGCTGCCTTACACCTCAGTCCCTACCAGGTCGTTTCAGGTCCAGCCGTAGTCGCTGCCCCAGTTGTAGTACCCGCTCCTACTGGTACCTACGTAGCTAAAACCCGTGGTGCTGTACACGTTGCTCCATTGCCAGGCCACATTCAATCGGCTGTATCAGCCAACTTAGAACCTGCACCAGGAACTATCTAATTTTACTCAATTATATTTGGTTTAACTTAAATGCTTTTTAATTTGGTCCTCTGATTTCTTACCACCACCAACGCCACCAAAATTGCCTTTGGTTACTTCATCCTTCAAGTGCAATATTAGCACAGAATCTTTTTATTGCCATTTCACGATAACAGACCAGTAAACCACTAACTTTAGTTTTCGTTCTATCTATTTTAGTTAATTTTTTTTTAACAGCAAGTTGCAACAAAATAATGACTTTTCAAATTCCCATTATCTTTTTTTTTTGTTTTTTATCATTTTTGTTTTACTTCCTTAGAATTTTCTCTCTTTTTGTTTTATAGTAGCCATAACATAATATTCCATTCACCCGATCTTGTCTTTTCGTTGTGATATTTTAACTTTAATACTTTCTTTTTTCACCTCTAAGTCACTCTCACCCGCCATTAACTGCCTTTAGAAACTGCCGTTACTTTGTATTATACTTTACTTTTATATCTTTATGGACTTGGATCATGTATTTGGCTTTATAAGATGTTTAGAATTCGATTTGCAATAAGAAATGTAAAAATGTGTAAAAGAAAATAAAGAAAAACTTAAAAATTATTTAAAGTGTTTTTTGCTATTTATTTTGGAAGGGGGTTATTTCTAAAACATTCCATTAAAATTCATTAAATTTAGTTTTCATTAAATTATTTTTATAAAGAAATGATTTTCAAAAATTTTAATTTTTGAAAAGAATAAAACGGAAATACGAAACCTGTTTGCATAGAAAAAATTCTAGCCAGTTTTTTTTTTAATTAAACCATTAAACAAAAATAAAATTAGTTTAAATTACAAATTTAATCAAGTGAATTAAATCATTTTAATTAAACTATTTAATTATATAAATTTATATCACCAATATTACAGAAAGTGTTGTAAAATTAAAAAAATATTTAAACGAAACTAATAATTTGTCTTCTGGTGCAAATTTAATAAATTTTCAATTAATATAAGGAATTTTTTAATTGACATAACTTTATTTTTTTTTCTGTGTACTTTAACCTACGAAGGCGATAAATGAGGGTAAATTAAGTTTGCATTACACGTGAGAATCGGTGAGTTCATTAAGAAACCTTTTAAAAGAAAAATCATGTACAAACGATATCACAGAGATCAGGCGCAGTTATCGAGGGCAAAGGATTTCCTACAAAGTACTAAATGCTTATGTCCGTTAGTGCTGGGAATTGTAAGACTATCGAAAATATCGATAGGAAAAATATCAATATCGATATTATTATAATTGAAAAATTGAGCTGTGAAAACATCTAAAGCAGCTATAATCCCGGTTTTTACGGCAAGTATACGGTACGGAAGGTAAAATTTATTTTCAAATATGCGCAGTTGTTTTAGAAACATACTTTGTCTTAAATTTTTTTTTTATCAAAATGTCGCAATTTTTGTTATTTAAAAATTCATAAAAAATTGGAAAATGCAGCTAGGTTCATACTTTTTTCCAGACGTATTAAAAAAGAAATTGCAAACAAAACAAGCCATACATGATTAAAATCTGTTTACAACTCATTGGCAATGCAGGGGCCTAATTTAAGAATTTTATTAAACCGCCATATTTGTATGGTTGAAATTTTTAAATTTGGCTGCTGCAGTGCCTAAGATGCCCCTAAATGGGTCCAATGTATGACCAACCCCAATTTAATCTGCACTTGAATCATTTACTTCTGACATACCTATCCGGTATCTCCATTCCTGAAGGGGACTCCCATACAAAATGCTCAACCAGATATATATTGAAGAAAAAGCCCGATGACTGCCAAGGAGTCGCCCCTAGGGGAATAATATGTATGACCGACCTCAACTAATTTTTTAGGTTAGCTTAGGTTTTCGAGATATACCGTTATTTCGATAATGGAGGAGATTGCACAACATATGTTTGCGTAACTCAAAAACGCATTAGCTTATTGAAAAAACTGAAATTCCGTATTAAAATTTCCTTTAAGAAAAGTACAACCTTTTTCAAATATGCGCAGTCGTTTTAGAAACATATTTTTTCGAAATTTTTATTTATTAAATATTCATAAGAAATTGGAAAATGCAGCTAGACTAATTTTTTATAGACGTATTAACAACTCAGCTGCAAACAAAACAAGCCATAAAACTGTTGCCAACTTTTGATTTAATTCACAAATGTCGAACAATTTTAATTTATTTAAGAATTTCATAGGAAGCAATATTTGTATCGGAGCCCGCATAAGAAGTGGAGATAAAGGCAATACATGATTTTGTCATCTGACATGTCAAATTTCCCACTGCAAACCAGAGATGTAAATGAATCATTCATTTTTAATTTTAATTCATTTAGAATTAGCTAAATTTTGAAGTAATTCTTTTTACACAAAAAACGAATTGAATGAAATTTGAGCCAATTCATATGAATTTAGCAAACATGAATTGCAATTCATTTTTAATTCAAATGAACAAAAAAAATTAATTTGTTATTCATTTTCAATTTATTTGAATTGAATTAATTTTGAAAAAAGACTACTGTAAGTAAATTTAAAAAGTTAGAAAAATTAATTCAAATGGATTAAAAAAGTAACTTGTAATTCATGTTTAGAGGGCTCAGAGCTGAAGCGAACCAAGTCAAAAAAGAAAATTCGAAAATATATTGAGTTTGAGTACGTAATTTGCCATTAATTACTGGAGCCACTGACTTGGGCTTATTACCGTTACCTTAGTAACGAAACTGTTTTTGATTTACCCCATTACAGAACTGGATTGAGTTAAATTTTGCGGAGATTTTCGCACCAGATTTCAAATACATATACGTGATATATTTTATGACTTGGTTCGGTGCCGCTATTGTGAATAATTAATGGCAATTTAGCTGTTTTTTTAATCTTGCGTTGTTTTCTTTATTTTTATTTGTAATTTATGGGTTTTATTAAGCAAGAAAGCTATAACGACTGTTCGTGACACAACGTTGACGCTCTTGCTTTGGTATTGCATATCAGCGTAAAAGCTTAGCGAAAGAAAACTTTCCGCCTTCCGCTCTTGTTAAGATACGGCTGTTAAACATTCTTAGATTAAAAAACGAAATTGTCAGAAGATGTAATGTTTTATTCAAACTTTGGAGACTGCAAAAAATCGTCACTCTTTAGAAAAAAATCAGCAAATTGGCACTTTGCGATTACGATAAATCGTAAAATCTGGCAGCCCTGCGGCTGAGGTTGCTATTTAACAATACCGATAAATAAATGTTATTTAATAGAAATAATGTACATACATATATAAAAAAAACGTTTCATAATTATATCCAAAATTGGCATCTTCGACTTTAAAGAAAACATATTTTAAGATGGCTGAACTCTTTTACGACGCAAATAAAAATGTTTGTGGCGGCTGCACGTTATTTTCAAACTTTGGTTCCTGCAATAACTATGCAAATTAAAAAAACAGAGACTATGTCAGAAGCAGATTACATGTACGTTTGTGACAGAATATTATAAACCTTATGTAAAACAGCAATTTTGAGAGACATGTACAATTACATGGGTCCTGAAAATTTGACATATCAGATGACAAAAACATAGCGTGTACATTTAGCTTAGGGAGCAAATGTACGTCCCACTATGGGCGACTCTTGGGCATTTATCGGACTTTTTCTTCAATACATTTCTGCGCTGTAGGGGCCAAATTAAAGAATTTGATTAAATCGCCATATTTGTATGATTGAAATTCTTAACTTTGGCTTCTGCAGTGCCTAGGATCCCCCTAGATGGGTCAAATGTTTTACTTTTCTTTAAGGAAATTTTATTGCGGAATTGAGGTTTTTTTAGTTTTTTTCAATTAGCTAAAGCGTTTTTGAGTTACGTGAACATATGTTGTGCAACCTCCTCCATTTTCGAAATGACGGTATATCTAAAAAAACAGAATCTGGGAATTTATTTCTCATGGTGAGTACATTTTTTTTGATTGTGCATAGAAAATATTCCTGGATAATATTGAAGGAATAAGACTATTAAAGTATAAAAGCTTTTGAGGATTGTAATTTGACTTAGAATACACATTCGAATATTATGAAAATGTATAAAAAACCAGAGCTAACCTAAGGAAAAAACGGCTAGCACCGCTACCCTGCAAATATTAATGGACCACCTGATCCAATTTAATGAAATGGAGTACCCTATGGACTGTTCCTATGTAATGCAAGTATGGACCATGTCATTGTTAAAAAGTGTTTGTAGTGAGACGACATGTCTTCTTTTTTAACGACATGTTTTCGTTATTAAACGAAGTTAAAACTAATCCTCTTGTGTATACAATGGAGTAGTTTTAAAACTAATCCTTTGTAGTCCAAAAATTCGTAATGTTAAATAGACCATGATTTTCCATACGTTTGGGTTACTGTTTCTTCAACTAGCACAGTGTAATTAATCGGGTAAATTATTTTTGTTTGTTGTTCGATTGTACAGCTATTCATAAATCATTCCCAAAGAAGACTATACAAATAGCTGAAAAAAACAAAGAAAAAATAATAATTAAAAAAGTTACAAAGAATTTATAAATGATTTTAATACACGCAAAGAAAAAACATGGTTGATGCAATCACAATCGCAAACTATCATTAATCTTTGTGGTTATGATTGTGTCAAACACGTCTTGCGTAACAATATATGTTCAGACATAATGTTTTTAGCTTATTATTGCCTCAAACATATTATTATGCTCAGAATTAAACGCAAACTACCATTCCAACCATGTTTCTATATTTCCCAAAACCATGCAAGATGTCTATTTCAACACATCACAATAAAAACAATAAATTTATTCTAAAAAATTTATTTTTTATTTTAAATACAAATGTATGTACATATACATTAAAGCATATAATAAAAAAAAATTAAATACATACATATCCTGGGCGTTCTCATTACGCGATTATCTTTTTTGTAACGAAAAACTGCACATTAAAGAAATTTGGTTTTCTCAATGTCTCATTTGCTTCTATTCTGTCGCAAAGCTTACTAGCACTCATCTGCCAATTATTTATTTTCCTTTTTTTGCCGTACAGATAAATTCAATCAGCTAACTCCCAACGTTTTTTAATGTTGTAGGTGTTTTCGGCTGCAAGAAAGACAACGTTTATACATGTTTGTATGTATTTTAATAATTATATATAAATAACTAACCAGTTTAAATAAACGTTTAAGTTCTTTCCTTCTTCTTAAATTATTTTGTAATAATTTAAGTATGTATCCCGATTAACTGATGCTCGCAGACTAAATACTCATTGTTTTTTTTGACAATAAATGTTTGCTCAATTAGAGAATGTGTTTTTAAGCAAACAAATATTATGGTACTAAACATTCCTTTTATGTGCAACTTATATTATGATTTTAATTGTATAGTTGAAAATTAAACTATTTTAGTAGCAAACATTTCACATAATTTAATATGTTTAGCTAGATCAGAGTAACTTTTTAAGTGTAAAACACCATATAATATTATTATAGTGAATTTTAAATTGTTAAGGACAAAAAATATTTGTTTAAGTTATATTAGGACTATAATAAACTTATAAGGGTAAACATATTAGGCAAATATGAATAAAAATGTTCGTAGTGACCATTTATTAATCATGTTTTTTCTCTGCGTGTACTGAAACCATATTGATTTTCCGTTTTAGTTGTAGTATAATAGTGTAAACGCAAAACATTTTGACAAAATTTTTCCCTAAAATTTTTTTTTTAAATCAGACCCAAACATTGGATTTTGCCAAAGCAAAAATCTTAAGACTTGTAGAATAGTGTGAAAGGGGCTTAAATCTTTTTGTGACCGATTCATGTTATTTCAAAGGTAAACAAATTCATTGCACCAAAAAGTCTGTTAATAATCTCTGGTTATTAACCCCAATGTATTTGTTTTTTTTTTTAATCGAAAAATGGAACACTTGCTTAGACATAATTATTTCATGTTATTTGCTTTTGGTTTTTTAGCATAAATTATTATTCAGAAATTTAAAAAAAAAAAGTTAACAGTGTAAAAATCTTAAGTTTATACTCTTTAATCAACTAAACTATAATTCATTTCGTAATATTAATGATTTATATGTTTCTTTAATCGTCTAAGAATAAAAATTTAATATTGATTTTTATTTCGTCCGCCTCAAGTATTTCAATTAAACTACGACTCCCATACAAGTCGGTAATTTGAAAACAAATTAACAATTTACATAAAATCTGTGTAAATAACATTTGATTTTTTTAATGCAGTTAAAATGTATGCGATTAAAAAAAATTGTTAAATAAATTTTTTTTATTTTTTTTTGTGCCATAGAAAAAATCGCAAACAGGCATAATAACTGAAATAGTTTTGTTTACCAGCACAGCAAATTGTTTTAAATAACTGTTTTGTGCATAAAATATAAAAATTATTATTGGAAAAATTTAAAAATAAATTAAACACCAGATGCATTTTAAGGTAAACTACTTATACAAGTGTGTATTATGCATTTGTTTATGAATTATAGATAAGAAAAGGCCGTGCCAGAAAGTGAAAAATGCAATTTACCTTGCCATTAGATCTTACAAGTATCAGCTAATATTTTTTGAACGATAAAATTATTTTAATTGCTATTGTGCGACAGCTACAAAAACATGTTCTCCCATATTTTGTTAAAAAATTTCAAGATACATAATAACACTAGCCAATAAGGTTTTTGACTAGATCAACCAAATATCTTTCTTTATTTGAACGACGTTTGTATTTTGTTGGTTCGGTTTCACGTATTCGAGCAATAGTCTCCCAGCATTCTTTTCCTTGATAATTTCTTGCAATTTTCATTAAATGCATCTATTTTTTTGTTTTTTTTTTTTGGAAAAATCAAAATAATGTAAATATTGCATATCCTTTTTTTTCTACCAAATATTCACCACACACAAAGCAAAAATAGCTTGAATCAGTAACACACGATCTCCCTGACTTGCCTAAACGCTACAAATATGAAGATTTAGGGCCATGTCAGATAAAACTTCTTCGCTTTGCGTGGCGTTTCTAACTTTGACAGAAAAGCGTAACGCAAAAGGTGTATGTCACAATAAATGCTTTGACCAAACACACGAATTGTTTGTTAAAAATAAATAAATAAAAAAAATTGTACTTGCAGACTGTCAAAGCGCGCAAAAAGATGAGAGTTGCCTAACTTTTCGCTTCGCTCTGCGTTAAAAGTTCTTTATGTGACATTTTTCGTATAAGTATGAATATTTCATCTTGGATGCCAAAGCGAATCTCTAGCGCAACGCGAAGCAAAAGTTTTATCTGACATGGCCTTTAGAATGAATGTCGGCTTCTGTCAAATAAATAATTGTGATATTGTAGTGTCAGTATTGACTGTTTTACAGTGTTGCCAGCTTGCGATAAAAACTGAATTTCAGCACACCCATATTAGTTAAAAACCATGCTTCGTTTCTGCTGTCAATTTTTTTTTTTACAAATTTGTAGACCAGTTTAATAAGTATTGTGATTATTTTCTTGAACTGTTTATGGTTTCTAATCCAAATTTTGACATTTTAATCAGGAATTTGACAACATGAAATTAATTAAAATTTTAATCGAATCATGGACCGGTTGCCCTGACATGTTTCGATTGTAAACACTTTCAGGGGTGTGATGGAAATCGTAAACGTAAAACGCCAGAATTTGGAAGTTGTTTTTAATACACTTTTAATCTAGTTTTTATAATTTTTGTTATAAAATTATGTTTAACAGAGAAATATTTGTCATAAAAATCTTTTATTACAGAAACCTTATTAAAAAACGACTTTTAAAATTCTTGCGTTTTACGTTTCCGATTCCCAGCACACCCCTGTTTATCTTTTAAGGTATTTTCATAAACATTATTTAAAATTCAGAACACACGAATGTAAATGATAAGGTATGTAAATGATAAGGTGAAGGGATTTACGAAATAATGCGCCATTAGTGTTCAAACAAAACTGCTTCGAAACCATTTTCTGTACAAATTAAGACATTAAAATGTTTCGTAGAAAGCCGTCGTGAAATAAATTCTATTTTGTATTGACAACATTTTTTGTGGGCTTAAGGATTTTTGCCTGAAGTTGAAGACTCAATTTTGTTTGAAAACTTATTTAAAGTTTTAAAGGGTAAATTTTTTATTAATCGTTTTCATATTAATTAATAAATTTTTTTAAAAAGATTGGTACATTAACGAGCAGTAGGGTGATCGATCAAATAGTATTCCACCGGTTTTAACCGGTTATTTTAGTTTTGCCCAAGTCGAATATTTTAAAATGTCCATTTTTCGAATATCGAATAAACCGGTTATTTTAGTTTAATTACCCGGTTATTTTAGTAATGTGTAATTTATATACGTTTTCCTTACTTTTGTTTTAAATGCACCCGTAATTTAAGTATTTTTCTAATTGAATATTTGCAAACTTAAACTTTTTATAAAAAATGTCAAAACAAAATGAAACATAAGTCAAAAAACATTATGAGCAATGTAAATACAAATCGCTTATATAAGCGTGTGTTCTTGTAACAAAAACCAAAAACAATATAAAGTACTACAAAAAAAGTTCAGCTTAAAAAGTAATAAGCAATTGGACAGTATTATAAATACTATATATAGCTTTGCAAAGATGTCATCTCTGGTGATATTTCGAACTGACTTAAAAAAAAATTGTGCTTAATCGGCCCTAAAATGATAAGTTGCAAAGGTCCTTTACATCACGACTTATTAGTCACTTTTAATTAGTCTACAAGCTTGACATAAATATACGCCAAGTAAAACTTAACAGGGTCTAGTAGTTTTTAAGAGACTGCAAATAATACTTTACTAAAATATGCTGCCAATAATGAATGAAAAACTCTTAAGTAGTTCTAGCACATCTTCATGCTTAAAACAAGAATATACCGGCGGAATCAACGTTATGGGCATTGTTGCCAACTATTTTTGAAGACTTACCGTCAAGTCGCACTTCAAAAACCGCTGGAAACCGCTTAATTTTTTATTTAGCTTTAAATGTTTTAAAAATATTGCTAAAATCTAAACAATATGTGAAAGGTTTATACAAATCTTGACATAGGGTGCTTTTTAAAAATGTATTATGTCTTTCAATTAAAATTATATTGTAAGGTTTTTAATTTCACTGACTCTTTTAGTCCCGCGAACGTTCAAAATGTTGATATTCATATAAAATTAAGGAATTTGTATTGCTTGAAATCCATCCAGACATTAGAGTTTAGTGCACTAATTATACTGCCAGTTCACAATTTCGAACGTTGTCGTTTGCATAGAAAATGTATATAAAAACACACAGTTTCTTAAATATTTTCCATATAAAATTCTATGCGAACGTCTACGTTCGAAATCGTAGAACAGGCAGATAGTTTTGGTAAAGATGCTAAAAATTTTAGACCGTAGACCAAGATTAAAAAAAATCGTAAAAGAAAAGAAGGAAGAAAATGCAAGACAATCGATTTGAAATTTTACACTATTTTATATTTGATATATACTTACATTTGCTTTCTGAGGTGCATCTATTTAAAAAGGTTGAATAAACATACATATATGTATATATGGATAACATGGCCACTACTGCTCTATAATGTTTATAATTTTAAAAAGTTTTGGCTGGCCATTAGTTCAAACATTCATGCTTGAAAACTGTTTACAATCCTAACGAATAGATCATTTTTGTTTCGCTCCGAAGACTTCGCTTAGATTTATACAAATTATTTTTCACTTTTTTAGCAAAACTTGAAATAAGGTTTGTATCCGTAACTTAAATAAAAATATATAAGAATAACGGCATATCTAGTTACAAGCTTGCTTATGCCAAACAACAAACTTATATAAACCCAGGCAAAGGCGTAAAATGGCGCTTTCTTGTTGTTTTTTAAAGCATTACAAACAGTTTTTCTTGAATTCTCCAATTACAGTACGTTGTTTGGCATTAGGTTTGACAACTGTGTGGAAGTTTTATCCGAAGGATATTAAAAAATACTTTTAATTTTTGGTTGCTTAAGTGCTTTAATATAAACATTAATTTGCTGTAGACAACACCCTTTTATCTTTAGATTTGACTATAGATTATGTTTTGATCGTTAAAAGTAAAAAGTGTTTTAAATAAATTCAAGTCCGTTTTCAGTTTTTTCTATCACATCTAGTTTTTTTTTGTTGGGCTGGACAAATATTTCGCTGGAAATAAGACGGTTAATCTATTTCAATTTAACCTCCTAATAAGAAAATTTATAAAATCTGCTTAAAACGTTGGTGCAATTTTTTATTGCGGAAACCAATTTAATTTCCACAATTTTTTCTTATTACTTAATTAATTTAATTGAAAACAAATATTTTAAATCTTTTATTTTGAGATAAGAACTGTAATTTTCAAATGCCTAGAACAAAAATTTTATTTTCTAATGATAATAAAAAACCGCTAAATTTCCCGCTAACCGCCAAAACGGAAATTTTACTCCGATGAACAAGTAAAAACCGCTAGAATCGCGGTAAACCCGTCAAATTGGCAACAGTGGTTATGGGAAAATTCATCAGTTTTATTTATTAAAACACCAAACTCTTAAAATAAAATTGAAGGAATCAAAAATGTCCTGGAAGGGTTTAAGTTGTGTGATCGACGAATTGACAGATATTTCACATAAAAAGCATGTTCATATTACTATTGTTTCTATAATGCTGAAACAAACATAATTGAAATATATAATCCTGGATAAGAGGTTTTGTTTGCCACTTTTGAAAAATATGGCTGAAGTTTACTGCTTCATATAGACATGCTTAACCAGCAACAAATTAAAACTCATTTACAATAAATTTAGGAAAATATGTCAAATAATAAATTTATTGCATTCCTATATTTTTAAAACCAATGGCCCATATTCATAGTCAAAAATAAAGTCGACTTTAAATAAAAACCGGTTTTAAATGCATGTGAACACCATTGTTTTAAAATATACTTTAAAAAAAGTCGACTTTATTTTTGACTATGAATATGGGCCAATGTTTTTAAAAAATTCTAAAGCTATGTTCACACCTATATTTGACTCCTAACGTAACCACTAGTTTTCTTAAAGAATTGTTTGCTTTTGCAAAACGTTTGGCTAGAGCAAACATTATTAACGGGTATCGTAACTACATTATACAAGTTAACGCTGCATTTGTTAACAGCAATAAAATAATAAATGCTGACACCATGTCTACTAAATTGCAGCACACTGTGAGAACATCCGCTAGTTGCAAAATCAAATGATCCAATTACCAACCAAATTCCGGGAAATAAATCATGCGATGGAATAGATGGAATTGTGCAAGTAGAATATAAGAAATGAAAATTGTTAATTTTAAGTTTAGTTCTAAATATTCTTTCGGCCTGGAGGTAACTCCAAACAAAAATAAATTTTTTTTTAATAAAAAACTTTTCGAGTTTTAATTGGCGCCCGAGCAGGGACCCGAAAAATAAGAAAAAAAAAACACAATAAAAAACATACCAAGACAACCCAGAGTGTCTTGAGTAATCGTACGTGTGTTATATTATCCTTTTCGGTTTCCCAAGTGTCCCCGCGGTCGGAACTCCCGCGAAGATTGTGAAGAACGAGGCCCCCAAGTATCTTAAATAGAAAAAGGGACGGTGTTGCACACCAGCCGCTTCACTGGACATTTAAAGTGGTATAAGTTTAAGTTAATAATAAGTGAAAATTAAAAATAAGTGAAAGTGAACAATAAGTGAAAATTAAAATTAAAAAAAGGAAAAAATCTTTTTTTAGACTGTTGAAAAATAAATCTTAAAACTTTTAAATATTTAAATAAAGAGAAATTTTGCACAGGAATAAATGTGGACAAAATTATTCTCCTATTGATATAAATTGGTTTTAAGTGCTAAATGATTTATTAAAATAAAAATAAAAGCCAACAAAAGCTTGAACATAAATATAATACAGAAATAAGAATTGAAAAACAAAAGAACCATTTAGTAAAAGCTAAGAAAAAAAATTCAACACAATTAAGAAGTAAAAAGTGCAAGAAAAAAGAACTAGTTAAGGAAATAAAAATTGAAGAAAAAAAATAGAACTAAGTGTCCAAATATCAGATTAAGAAAAAAAAAACTTAAACAAATTAAGAAACAAGTGAATAATATAAAAATAACAATAAAAATAAAGATGAAAAATTAATCCAAGATAAGAAAAAACAACAACAACAACGTTATTACAAAGGCAAAAACAGCGACAACAACCTACAAAATTAAAGAAGCAACATCAGCATTAGATCATCATGTTCCAGACAACAACATTATTGTAAGAACATTATTTTTTTATTTACAAAATTTATATTAGCATTAAGTTAAGTAAATCAGGGATCGCGGTAATAAAATTTTTTGAATAAAAGAAAATATAACTTTTTTTTTTTTGCTTAAAGAAAAAGAAACGTTTTCCTTTAAATATGTCGAATCCAAATAACCTTATCCGACCTGCAATAATAAATCCCTCCAATCCCAATACAACCCCAAATCCCGCACCTTCCGTGCAGCATGGACAGAACGTGAATCCTGCTCTAATAGCGAGCATAGTACAGAACGTATTAGAAACACAATTTCAGGGTCTATTACGGACAAACTCACAAATAAATTCGGACTCTACTAATTTCTCGGATCAGACGATCGATCCATCCCCTGATAATAATATTTCGGACTTAGACAAGGTTCCCGACGTAGTGAAATGTTTGCGTAATTTTTCTGGTAATCCAATGGAGTTTAGCTCCTGGAAAAAAAGCGTGGATCGAATTCTTCAGATCTACGAACCTATTAGAGGCACCCCCAGATATTATGGCATCTTAACCGTTATTCGTAATAAAATTATTGATAAGGCGGACGCTGCCCTTGAATCGTACAACACGCCGTTAAATTGGCAAGCGATATCCAAATGTCTGACGTTACATTATGCGGACAAAAGAGATATACGCACGCTAGAATATCAAATGATATCCTTGGTGCAAGGAAATCGGACGGTTCAGGAATTCTACGGTCAGGTATATAACCAATTATCACTTATCTTGAACAAGATTGCCTGTATGGATCTAGCGAATGAGCCTTTACAGCTTTTTACTCAATCATATCGGGATAAGGCACTCGATACTTTTGTTCGAGGACTTAATGGTGATTTATCGCGTCTTCTAGGCATGAAGGAACCCGTGGATCTGCCACAGGCTCTTCACCTATGCCTCAAACTGGAAAATCAGAATTTTCGTTCTGATTATGCCCAGCGAAGTCGAAATTTTTCTAATGGAATTTTTAGTCAACCGATTCAAAAATCAAAACCGAGGTTCCAACAGAAGAACCATCCAAACCAGCAACAATTTTATCCTCAAATTGCATACATACCGCGTCCTCAAACTAACACTTATAATCAAGTACCGTTTCAAAATCCGAATTTTCATGATAATAGGAATAACCATCAAAACATGTATTTTCCTCCTCAACGTCCGGTAGCACCTAAACCACAGCCTAGGCAAGAGCCTATGGAAGTTGACCAAAGTATGCAATCAAAAAGGGTGAATTACATGAATCGACCAAGACAGAATGATTTTTATGGTAAAAGACCACCACAGGCACCATTTCATGCCCCAGCAAATAAAGTACAGAGAAACTTCCATTTAGACGCTTCTAATGCTGTACCAGATGGAGCATATTATCAAGACTACCCTCAGGAAGAAAGTGAAGTCTATAGCAACTCGGAAAATAACGATTTAAGTTATTTGCACGATTATCCTCGGGAAATTAACGAAAAAACAGTAGAATATCAAGAGGAGCAACCAGTTGATGTTAGCGACCTTCATTTTTTAGGTTAACAGATTCATCGTTGCCTTATGTACGATGTAAAACAGAAACTGGAGAAATTCTCAATATTTTAATAGACACAGGGTCTACAAAAAACTACATACAGCCATCTCTTTCGAAAACAATTATACAAAATCAAAAAAATTTTTATACAAGATCAGTAGCCGGTGACATCGAAATTAGTAGTCATACGTTTATTAATCTTTTCAATATAAGGGACAAAAAGTTTAAATTTTACATCCTTCCTAGCTTAAAATCTTTTCATGGCATTTTAGGAAACGATAGTTTGAAACACTTAGGAGCAGTTATTTACACCAGAGATAGTTACTTGTTGCTTGAAAACGGAACCAAAATTAAAATTCATCAAAGAAAGTCAGAATCTATCAATATGATCAAAATAAGGGATGAACATATGACAAATAAACAAAGCAATATTATTACCGAATTGACAAGGAAAGTGCCAAATTTATTTGCTGAACCAGATATGAAGTTAACATATACCACCAAGGTTATAGGAGAAATTCGAACAAGAAATGATACGCCAGTATATACTAGATACTATCCTTACCCCATGGCTTTAAAAGCTGAGGTAGAAAACCAGATTCAAGCAATGCTTAATGATGGCATCATAAGGCCATCACGTTCTCCATACAACTCACCAGTATGGATTGTTCCAAAAAAACCGGACTCAGCAGGAAATAAGCAGTACAGAATAGTAACAGATTATAGGAAGCTTAACGCAGACACTATAGCGGATAGATATCCAATTCCGGATATTAATGAAGTTCTTGCGCAATTAGGGAACAATAAATTTTTTTGCGGTACTCGATTTAAAGAGCGGATTTCATCAGATCCCGCTAAAAGAATCTGATATAGAAAAAACAGCTTTCTCCATTAACAATGGAAAATATGAGTACACGAGATTACCTTTTGGCTTAAAAAATGCCCCGTCTATATTTCAAAGGGCGCTTGACGATATATTACGTGAATGTATCGGAGTATGTTGTTTCGTTTATATCGATGATATCATTGTTTTCAGTCAAAACGAGGACAATCATGCCCGCGATTTAGAAAAAGTTTTCAAAATTCTTGAAAGTGCGAATATGAAAGTCCAATTGGACAAATGTCATTTTTTTAAAAAAACAGTTGAATTTCTAGGTTTTATAATTTCTTCTGAAGGAATTACAGCAAATCCAAACAGAATAGAAGCCATATCTAAGATTCCGCCGCCCAAAACACTAAAAGAGTTAAGATCATTTCTAGGTCTGTCAGGGTATTATCGCCGTTTCATTCAAGATTATGCGAAACTCGCTAAACCTCTGACATCCCTTTTAAGGGGGGAGGAAGGACATACGTCTAAAAATCAATCTTCAAAAATTAAAATAAGCCTTAATTCAGATGCTATTGCAGCTTTCAATAAAATAAAATCAACTCTTGTTTCTGGAGATGTAATGTTGGCATATCCGGACTTTAGCAAGGAATTCACACTAACTACTGACGCATCAAATTTTGCCCTTGGTGCCGTTCTTTCGCAAGAAGATAAACCGATCATCTTCATATCTAGAACGCTAAACAAGACCGAGGAAAGTTATGCCGCTAATGAAAAAGAACTGTTAGCAATTATATGGACATTGAATTGTTTAAGAAATTACCTATATGGTACTGCTAAAATAAATATTTATACTGACCATCAGCCCCTATGCGTTAAGTAATAAAAATAATAACACTAAGATGAAGCGTTGGAAGGCTATTTTAGAAGAATATAACTATCAACTGCACTATAAACCAGGGAAAATAAATGTCGTCGCCGATGCTTTGTCAAGAATTCCACCTGAAATAAACACACTCACATCGAGCGAACATAGTGAAGAAAGTTCCGCTCAAAATTTGATATACTCTGTAGAAGTACCTATTAACGTGTTCAAAAATCAAATCTTTCTTGAGCAAGGTCAAACTCAGTCATATGAATTTAAGATAATCTTTCCAACTTATCATAGACATCTAGTTATGGAGCAATATTACGATTCAGAAAATCTCATAAGAATTTTAAAGCGCTACTTAAATCCATCTGTCGTTAACTGCATTAAAGCCGATGAGCGCATTATGGGAAAAATTCAGGAGATATATCCTTTTCATTTTAGCGCTTATAAGGTAAGGTTTACGCAATTACAAGTCGAAGACGTCATTAGTGAGCAGGAGCAAGAAAATTTAATTCTGCGCACACATAATCGTGCACACAGAAGTGCCCGCGAAAATAAAATTCAAATTATCGAGAAATACTATTTTCCGTCTATGAACCATAAGATCAATAGAATAATAAAGAATTGTATAGTCTGTAAAGAGAACAAGTATGACCGTCATCCAGCGAAACCAGAGATTCAACCAACCCCCATTCCACAATTTCCAGGGCAAATTGTCCACTTTGACATCTTTATCACAGATAAACATTTAGTTTTAACGGCCATAGATAAATTTTCTAAGTTTGCGGTAGCAAAAGTGATTAAATCCAGAGCTGCCGAAGATATCAGGCAACCTTTAAGGGACATACTTTATTTTCTTCTTCCGGAGACCATAATCTTTGATAACGAAAAATCTTTTAACTCAATTACCATAAACCATATGATAGAAAATGAATTAGGCATTAAAGTTTATCGCACAGCGCCTTACACCAGTTGTTCAAACGGGCAAGTGGAACGATTCCACTCGACGCTGCAAGAGATCATGCGATGTCTTAAGACTGAGAGAGCTCATGGTACATTTGAGGAATTGCTAGAGAGATCAGTAAAGGAGTATAATTTATCAGTTCATTCAACGACTAATAAGAAACCTGTGGAAGTCTTATATGGCAGAAATATTAGCAGAGACCCAGAGCAATTAGAACATTCTCGTAGGGAAACAATGCGTAGGATACAGGAAAGACAAATACATGATCTTAGTTACCACAATAGATCGAGAGATCCACTGAAGACGTACTCGGACGGAGACATTATATACGTAAGAATTAATAAGCGACACGGTAATAAACTTACTGCAAGGTACAAAAAAGAAATAGTAGCTAGTAACGGCAATTCTACGGTTAAAACAAGATCGGGAAGGACTGTTCATAAAAATCGCATAAAAACCTGAAATTTCGGTATCTATTCTTTTCCAGATCAATTCTAATAATTTGCAAAGCGGAATTCCAGATAGTTGACTACACGTCCGCTCACATCGTAGTCATTAATGATGGACAAAGTAAAGTGCAAGACGGAGTTTTTAGAATTATCCATCCGATAGACGTTAATCAATACGACACTTTTGTAAAAGAGACCAAAACCTTTGTTGAACGGAATATCCCAAAAACCAATCTCTTTTATTCTATCCTTAATGAAGACATAACACAAGCTTTGGACCTAATCCAAAGCATTGTTCCTTTTAGTAACGTTGATAATAATAAAAGAAAAAGTAACAATAATAGTACTAAAGATAATAATACTAGTAATAAAAATGAAGGAAGTAAATTTTTAAGAAGTAAAAGATCATTTAACATTATCGGGACTGCATGGAAGTACATCGCTGGCACTCCAGACCATGATGACTTCGAAATGTTAGATTTCAATATAAATGAATTAAATGAAAGTAATAATAAACAGATTGTTATTAATCAGATGTTAGATGACAGATTAAATAATGTAACAAAAATAATAAATGAAATGTCAAATGCCATAGGCAAAAATGATTATTTAAATAATGAAATAGCTTTAAGTTTGCAAAGTCGAATAAGACTAATAAAAGAACAATTGATTAATATACACTATGCCATTCAATGGGCTAAAAGTGGAGTGATAAACTCCATTATTTTGAATAAATTAGAAATTAAATTAGCATTAGAAAAATTAAACACAGAAAGGATGCCATTCGCATCTAATGAAGAGGCAATGGAATACGCCAAAGTAAATGTTATATATAAAAATTCAATGATATTGTATGTAATAAAAATTCCATTGACAAATGAAGAAATATATGAAAATTTATTATTATATCCTGTAAAAAAAAAAATGAAAAAATTATAAAATTATCTTTCAATAAAATCATAAAGAATTCAAAAGAAATCTTTGGTATAAAAAGTAATTGTCAAAAATATAATTCTGTTAGAATTTGTAAGAACGACCAATTAATAAATTTAAGTAATAATACATGTTCCACAAACATCATAAATAGTTTACCATCATATTGCACTTACACCAACAGTCAACATATCCCGTCAATCGAGAATATACTTCCTGGAGTGATCCTGCTTAATGATTACAACGGTACTATACTAATTGATGAAGTTAAACACCATCTGTTTGGCACTTACCTGATAAAATTCTCAAATACAACAATAGTGGCACAAGATAAAATATATCGTAACTTCGAAGCCCCACAGATAGAACCTGTTCCCGCTGTTTTACAACATACACCCTCAGAAAAAAGTTTAGAAAATATCCTGACTCTCGAAAGCCTAAATGATTTACACATCAGTAATATTCGCAGAATCAAAACATTAGCCTTGGGAACTATTATCAATGGAGGTTCAACTATGGTTTTCTTACTGGCCTTTGTAGCTATTGGTTCCTTGATTCTTCATCTGTATAAAAATTCGCGAAGAGTAAATGTGGTCCATCTAAATGCAGAAAATGCAGCTTCACCATCTGAAACAGGAATTACCTTAACTAATATTCAACCTACAAACAATATGCGTACATCAAGTTATCGGATAAATAATATCCCATATTTTTAATAAAACAATTGTGGGCAATTGTTCTTAAGAGGGGAGGAGTTAACGCTGCATTTGTTAACAGCAATAAAATAATAAATGCTGACACCATGTCTACTAAATTGCAGCACACTGTGAGAACATCCGCTAGTTGCAAAATCAAATGATCCAATTACCAACCAAATTCCGGGAAATAAATCATGCGATGGAATAGATGGAATTGTGCAAGTAGAATATAAGAAATGAAAATTGTTAATTTTAAGTTTAGTTCTAAATATTCTTTCGGCCTGGAGGTAACTCCAAACAAAAATAAATTTTTTTTAAATAAAAAACTTTTCGAGTTTTAATTTACATAAATGCAATTATCATCTTAGACATAAAGTTTAGCAAATAACCAGAAATTATTTAAAATAATGCTTTAGTTTAATCAATTTACCGGTCACGCTTTTGTTTGATTTTATCGTCAAATATTTGTTAGGTCTGAACTAGGCTTTTGCACTAAGTACATTTAAATTCAAATCCATTTGCCTTTTAAAAAAATCTCATAGTAAAGCTAAGTACAAAAGGAAATCAAAGCAAATAAATTAAAAACAAAAAAACACAGAGAAAAAAATTATTCTCTTTATACGCACAGAGTTCTTGTATTTACTTATTCTTACTCACTATAAACAAGTCAAAGTAAATATTTTTTTTTGCTAATGTTCTGTAAGTATTTTGCAAGATTCTTATTTTACAATGTGGGTATTATAAGCAATAAATGCAAGCAATGGTTTTTGCTCTTAAATTTGTCTTATTTGCAGATTATTACTAATGTTTAAAATAAAAACTATTACTTTGTTTAACCGCTATTTATATTTTGTTTTTTTCTTATTTTTTGGTAATTTTTATGGTTTTAATACAGTATAGTTGAAACAATTGTATTGTTAAGAAGTTGAAATATAAGAAACTTTAATTTAAATTAAAAATAATAATGGAAAATGATCAAGTAAGTTAAATTATTAAAAATACATATGTGCCATATGTGATAAGTGTCTTAAAGTTTCAATAAAAAGTTTCTTTTTATTTTATAATTAATTAAACTTTTTATTTATTTTAATTTTTTATTTACAAAGAGTTTATTTAATTTTTTTAATGTTAGATAAATATTTGTGATATTAAAGAAAAACTGAAAAATGGTATTTTCAAAATCGTTTTGAAAAGGGGGCATAGTAAGATATGGAACATTATAGGAAAGATTGAAAACGAAAATGGGGAAGAAGTAAAAAGAGTGGTTGGTTGTCGACTTTGTTTTGCCGTTCTTAAGTACGATGCAAGATCTACATCCAATCTTAATAAACACAAGTGTTATATTGAATCTCAGAAAAATTCAGAAAATATTAGTGCAAGTGGAGATACAAAAAAGTAATATTTTTACAGAAATTCTCTTGGTTTTTATTTTTAGCATTAATTTAGCAATTAACTTTATGGAATATACATATGTACATACCTATCTAGGTATATATAACTATTGATATGTTGATTATTTGTTCTTAAAATAAAATTAAACAAAGGCGAAATTTCATATAAACAAAATAAAACTTCCAAAAATACTTAAGTATTTTAGTAAATGGTTTAAGAACTTCTTGTCTTAGCTCTAAACATGTGCATGTGCTGGTTTTTATTTTGCTTACTTCTTACCATGCTTATTTCTTACCATGCTTAAATATTGCTTTATTTATTTCGTCCAGAAACAATATTTATTGTTTTTGTGTCTTATAATAGAGACAAGAAATTTGCTTTATAAAGAGAAGGTATAATAAAACAAATACACGAAAAAAAGAGAATGTGTTTAAGTATTTGTTTTTTTTACTTTTGCAAAAGCCTAGTCTGAACATACCTTTTGTCATATCTATGTATTTTGTTGGTTCCTTACCTTCGTGAATTGTTTTGTTTTTATTCTAATTAACTTTTTATTACAAAAACTAATTTGATTTTTGTATTTTTATGTATTCGAATAAAAACCGGTTAACCGGTTATTTTTAAAATGCTTAACCGAAAGCCGGTTTTTTTAAAATAGCAACTATTCGGAATATTCGAAAACCGGTTATTGAAAAAAGTCGAATAATCGATCACCCTAACGAGCAGTCATAAATTTCCCCGCAAATATACGAATATAAATACAAATTTTACCCAAAATTTTAACTCAATTAACAGATTTGCGCTAAATTAAAAAAAAAAAAAACATGAAAGTATAGTCGGTTAAGCTCGACTTACATTATCTGTGTATCATACACAGAACATTTACAGACAAATTTTCGAAAGGGTATTCGATTTTGAACCCATAGAACAAACATTAACCCGCAAGAACAAAATTATATATGTTATGAGATTCGTAGAAGGGGTTTTTTGTAGCAACTAATTTCATCTAAACGTGATTTTACGGAGGAGGTCATTTCTAGAGCTGTCAAAACAAAAATTTAAATTGAGGGGCTTTCGCCAAATTTATATCAATACCGAAATTAATAAAAAGGAAGGAGTTTGTGTTTGTATTGGAGCTATAATCAAATATGGATTGATTTCAATAAAATTTGCTAAAATGATCAGAATTGCAATTTAAATAAGTTTAGACCAAATTTACGCTAAGTGCCAAGATAATAAGAAAATTTTGGAAGGAAGTTCCTATTGGGGCCATGTTAACTTATATACCGATTCTCACCTTTATCGAAAGGGTTCGTCCTTATGAGAATTTTGTACCAAATTTTATCAAATTACTTCAATCTGCCAACCTGTACTTTGCACAAGGCTACATGAAAAAATAATCAACCAGCTGGACGGACGGACATCGTTAGATCGAATTGGAAAGTTATTTTGAGTCGATCGGCGCACTAAAAGCTTAAAAACAGCAGCACCATGGTATAATACCCCCTTCATCATAGTGGCATGTGAAATAAAAAGGCGGTTGGGCTTGTGTGTTTATTTGTTCCCCATTGATTCCTTAATTATTGCAAGGATTTTCTGAAATGTTCACAATAATTATCTTATAACCCGGCGCTTATTATGCTAAAAACATGTATTTGTAAATTTTTAGGTGGGTGTGGCACTTCTTATACAAAGACAGCAATAGAAATCATAGTAACAAAAGGTGCAAACCGAACAGAATATGGTAGCTCCAAAAACACTCCACGATTGGGCTAAAAATCATATTTTTTAACATCTTTACAAAATGTGCCTATTTCATTGTATTCCATTCTACATCTTCCTATCATTTTACTGTCCACTGAAAAAGAGGCCATAAATTTTATTATTATTGTGGCATCACTGACAGAATGGCATTTGTTCTGAAAGCACAAATCTCAAGTTTTTCCTTTTTTGCAAGCCCTATTTTGCTTAATTTTTTTATATTGTTAAACAAAATGAATTCTAAATTCATTTTGGTATTTTTTTTTAAATTTTTGCACTTTTGTGGGAAAAAAGTATTTCAAAAAAATAAAGTTTTTTTTATTAAAAAATGGTGACATTTTTTTATTGATAGTATATGTTAGATGTTTTAAGTGTGAAGGCGTATTTCACATTTTCAACATCTTCCATGCGTTCCTCCGAAATGTATACAAGTATACAATGGGAGTTACGGTTAAAGTTTCCAAATTTGGAACAAATAGTTTGGTAATCAATACAAAACATCAAAAAGCGGGCTAAACTGGAAAGGTGAGGATGGAAGCTCCACACAATTGAAATGTCTAAGAGAAGGATAACAGTAAAAGTATTTAAACTTCGTACAAATTGCTTCGCCTTCAGTACGCGAGATCTGTTTTAAAAAAATTAACTAATACAATTTTAATGGGTTTAATATTTTTTTATAAAAAATGAAATTTTCTAAAAAAAACAATTTTACGCTTAATTTCTACTTAGCATTAATATACACAGCTTTCTTAAAAAAAATAACTTATTTAGGTTCTTCACGAAAAGCTTGTTATCAGGTTATCTGGTTATTTAGTTATAAAGGGTGTTTTTTTAGAGTGTCACAATTTTGAGTTGGCATCACTGCTTTATTTAAGCACCCATTAAACAGCTGACAGTTGCTTTTTGTTTAGTTGGCTTTGAAATTATATTATGAATCGATTTACACCAGAGCTTGAAAATTATTGAAATATTTAATCAAAATAATTCGGCGAATGGGCGAAGATCAAAATGATATTGATTTTGAATTTCCATTCAAAATTTTATTTTCCGATGAAGCCCATTTCTGATTGAATGGGTAGATTGAATAAGCAGAATTGTCGCATTTGGAGTGAGGAGAATCCACAAGCTTTTATCGAAACAACACTACTTCCACAGAAAATTACTGTTTGGTGCGCTTTATTAACTGGCGGAGTCATTAGCCGATATGTCTTCAAAAGCGATGATGGTCAGAATACGAAAAGTTGGTTAAAAGTCGTGTTCCCGATTGTGCCGTCTACGCGGTAGACGTGGCGGATACATGGCAGAAATCGTATTTAAACATTAATTCTTAAAATTTTCTTTCAAATAAATCACTAATTGTTCTGGCAGAAAATGACAGTTTGTAGGCGAAAGAGGTGAAGAGAGTCGTTTTTGGTTGGCATAATTTTTAATCCAGCTTCAACCCCGCATTAGCAGAACAAAACCAATACATACACACTTATGAAAAAACAGGTTCAGTGTTTTCTTTTTTACAGAGCGATTTTAATCGTTAGTTGTTCTACTAACACATACAAAGTTGCGTGTACGTAGACAATTTTATACCAGAATAATTAATCCAGTGTAGTTTGGAAAGAACAAAAGTTAATCCTACTAAAAATAAGTCTAGTCTAAATTGGCTCATTGATATTAAAAATAAAGGGTAATTTTAAGGGCCGATGTTGAACCTAAACGCCAAGTTTTTTCTGCATTTCATTTGACATTTCTCAATTTCAGACTTACTCAACTCGAACCTTGGAAAGATACACAATCGAGCAACGCGTTAAAATTATTTAGGTTTATTATGAAAATTGGCGTTCAAATCAAAATGCATATCGTGCTCTTTGTGATTATTTCGGTAAATTTAATCGACCAAATGTGCGTACAATCGCAAAAATCGTTCAAAACTATGAGCAAACCGGGTCTGTAGAAGATGTGAAAACACCATTGCATGCTAGTACAGCTCGTACTGCAGAACATATTGCTGCTCTCCGCGATAGTGGGGCTGAAGAGCCTTCCACCTCAACTCGTCGTTGTGCCCAACAATGTTTAGAATGGTGGCAAGAAATGGCAACAGTGGCTCGTCATTGTTCGAAAAAAATCATCTTCAGTGATGAGGCACATTTTCCCCTCAGTGGAGTCGTCAATAAGCAGAATTGTCGCAGTTGGGCGAATGATAATCCAAGAGTGATTGTCGAAAACCCAATGCACCCACAAAGAGTGACTGTTTAGTGCGGTTTATGGGCTGGCGGCATAATCTGGATGTATTTTTTCCATAATGAGGCCGGTCAGGCCGTGACTGTGAATGGTGTTTGCTATCGTGAGATGATAACGAACTTTTTATTACCTTCATTATTGGAAGATATGGATGTGAACTAACGAAACAATTGTTTCAGGTCCAAAACGCAGTTTATAAAATAATTAACGCACGCTGTTTATATAAAACGTATTTATTAAAAGACAATTTGATACAAAAGGTTTAAACGGGGAAAAACAAAAGTAACATTTATTTTCATAGAAAAACTAAACATATAAGGGGTATTCACAAGGTAGTCATAACGTTGTAAAGTCATATGTCTTAAAATAATTACAAGAAATATATATGACTTCTGTGGTCTATCGCTTATAATTTAGATTTCTACCGTACAGTTATGACGTATCAATGAACACAGCATTAAATTTTTTTTTTGTTTGAAACACAACAACATTTATTTTAAGCAATTGTAAAAAATTATTTAGGACATTATGACGATATGACTTGATAGCACACCTTGTGAATCCCCCAATAAATTATTATATGATATAATATCAAAACATATTCGATTAGAACAAAATTAAAACAGTAAAGTTTATTTGTGCAAAGTGGAAAACGAGTGTTCTCCCACAACAATGGCTGCCAATAACGTTGCTTCTCCAAAAGGGTCTGGTCAGTCAATTTAAATAAATTTAAAAAACGAAAAATAAAAAGCATTTAAGTAATTCGTTACACGTTTTCTACTACGAAAATGGAATGACACAATTCAACAACATCTAATGTAAAACCATAAAAACAAGAATTCAAAATATTAAATTTCTATAAAAAAAGTGTCATGATTTATCAATATAAATGTCAATTGATAAATGAAATAACAACAAGAACAAAAATATTTATGTGTAAACGAACAGAAACAATTGCAGACATCTTAAGAGTATCATATGTCCGTCTCTTAATCATAAAAACAATCACAAACGTCAATCGTTGTTTGACAACAAAGACTGTCATTGAGGAAAACAATACAACAAAACCGCAGCAATACAAATAACAAAAACCAAACCCAAAGAAAACCTTCATACATACAAACATATTGTGATTTTGACAAACGCTTAACTCTTAACACTCCACACCCTGAATGGACAAGTGAAATTGATAAAACATGATGTCTAACAAACAAACAAATGACAGCAACTTGTATCGATACAAAAATTAGGAACACAATATTACTGGATCTCGGGCCAGTAGATAAGCCCAAAGGCAACTAAATACTGCTGGTGCTCGTAAATCTTTATGAGAAATAGAAAAAAATTGATGTATGTACATATTAATAAGTTACATGTGTGTAAACCTTAGCTGGAGCGATCGCATGCGTCACTTATTTGTTTTTAAGTTTTTGCGGTTTTCTAAACGAGTAGTTCTCTTAATGACCGGTAAAAACACTAAAATGGAACATAAAACGCCACCGGACACACAAGATTAATTTTACCATTTATGAATATGTGTACATGCAATTTTTTATAAGGCATAAAGTTGTAATATATTTTATTTTTTTATTTTAATAAATAGAATTCTCAAGAAAAGAGATAAATTAAACGATGTAACTGAATTAAATACTTATGGAATGACCCGGTAAGTTAGTTGATAGTGAGCGAGTCTTCCGGTGTGAAGGTTGTAGGTTTAATTTCCTATTCATTTAGCTTTAGCTTTATTTCTAGTAAATTGCACAAAGAAGACACAAAACCAACCCAAAAAAAATTTGGGTGCATATGTATATGCACTCAAAATATTATGTAGGTAAAATCAACGGAAAATTAAATATAAAACAAATGAAAATTCATTTAAAACCCGGTCAACTCATTTTTCCTTTAAATCAAACTAAAAATCAGTTTATTTTTAAATGTTATAAAATAACTCACTAATTTCAGTTAAAATTACTGATTTTAACTTTTGTTTCAAAATTTTAAGTATCAAAAAACAAATAATTAATATAAAACAACATTAAATATAAAATTCTTAAAATATAAAATACATTTAAATTTTTTTTAAGGAAAAAAGAAAACAAATTAACATTTTAAATGAACGGAAATTCATTCTTTTTTTGTAGTTTGTTTTTTAAACAACGTGCCTAAAAAGTAATTTTCGTTCTAAAATGACTATATTTTGGTTTAATTCCGACATAACGGAAAACTTTTAAAATAAATTACAAACAGTAAATGTAAAACTTTCTTGAGTGTGGAGTTGGAATGTGGTTGTTATTATAAAATGGGCGAAGGAATAGGGTTGTTAGTATAAAAGCGGGGCTTACGAACGTATTTCGGCGCAAATGCGGTTATGGAATTGAGTTGTTATTATGAATGCTTTAGAACGTATCTGCTGCAAAATTTATCCTTATGCAGTGCGGATGAATCGAGAAATGCAAATTAAAAAAAATCATGTGTAAGGACACGTCAAAAGAATTCTTACATCGCGGTGTTACGTCCCTGAGGTATACAGGGCCGGCTAACACCAGTTACTCGGCAGAAAAGTAGATCAAGGCTGACCAAAGATTATATTGGGAAACCAGTAGCGTACGTTTAAGCTCGTACTGGTCGAGAATAAATACCACCATCCGTGACCTTTGCTCTGCATGTGGAATAGGCCCACACGACGTACGACACCTATTCAACTGCAGTGCAAACCCAACCCAGCTAAAAGCAGTATCCTTATGGACCCGCCCTCGTGAGGTAGTGAGGTAGCACAGCTACTGGGCCTTCATTTAGCTGAGTTGGATGGACAGAGTGAAGAAGAAGAAGAAGAGAATAGAAAATAAATTTTATACATACTTGTTTTTCAGGTCGAGCTGTTACAACAACAACAACGACTTCGATCATGGTCTCATTCCGGGGTCACTTTGCGGCTATGGCTTATACCCTGAATCGCGAGAAGATAAATTATTAAAAGTTGGATCTACATGCTAATTTCTCACTCATTGTAGGTTGGGCAAGTGTACTGGTCCTGCCGGACCATACACTTAACCTGCCACCTATATGTTCGCTGTTGTAATCAGGTATTTTTTTTTTGACAGAGGGACATGGCTTAATCGACTTAGAATTACTGAAGAACCAGAGTTCGAAAAAACATTATGTTCTCTTCTTCTTCTTTAGGGTTCGGTATGGTAGAAAAAAGAAAACACTAACAGTAATATATACCATAAAAAACATTTCTACGTACACAATAAAAATACTGTACTTATCCACTCAGGTCTTTTTTTATGCGGTAGATGCGTTCCCAAAAAAACCGCATAAATGAAATCCGCTTAAAAAAGACCCCATTTTCACACAAAACGGATGATTCGTTCCGAAAAGTTAAAAAACCGCATAACTTCAAATCTGGGAGTATAAATTAGACCAAAATCGCATAAAAAAGTCATTATATAAAAAAATTAACCAAAAACAATTCATGTATTTATTATAAAAATACATAAGAAGAGAAAAACTACAATATAAACCAGTTTTATGAAAGTTAACAAATAGTTAAAGGCATACAAATAAATTAATACGTAAATTAGTAATGAATCAGAATCAAAAAAAAATATTTATAAAACTTAAATTAATATCTAATATTTAAAAGTAAAACATTACATGTTATCGGAATCACTACTTCTTCTACGTTCTAATCCGCTTTTTAATTGGTGCAAAATCACTTTTATCGCTAGAGGACCCAATCAAATCCTCGTCGCTAGATAAGACAACATACACCTTAGCAGTTGGTAAAGTCGGAACATTCATACAATCTTTATTTGGTAGGGTTTCGGCAGTTTTTTCAAAATAATTCGTCATTAAATTTTGAAAACTACTATTCATAAGTGATGCCAACGTTTAAAAATGTTTAATACGACAAAAAAAATATAAAAAATGAATAAAAAAAAAAAAAAATATGTAAAAAAAATCGAATTGAAAACCGTATTAATTCAAATCCGCATAAAAAAACCGCATAAAAACAGACCTAAGTGTATTGCGTTTGATTAAACAATTAAATAAATGATTGAACAGCATAAAAAAAAACCAAAACACAGTAATTTTTGGTTCAAATAGTGAGTTCTTTTACTTGTTTTTTTTTTTTTTGCATTTAACTTGTTTTAAGAATTGTGATATTTAAAAAATAAAAAAAATATTAGGAAGTTTTAAACTGTCCACAAACTCTTTTCAAAATCAAGATTTTTTTAAGTGATTTTCAAGAATTTTAACAATTTGAATCGGGCAAGATCTGTTTTAATAATTTATTATGTATTCCATTGGCTGTTAAAAATATGAATTCATATTTCGAACAACGACTCCTAAAATTTTTTCAAGTGTATTTTTTCAATTGCGTAAAATTGTACGTAAATATGAACGACATTGTAAATATTCAATTACTTCAAGTTCATTTGCTTCAGATGGAAAACAAAAAGCCAGTTCATTTGATTACAAGTTCAAGAATACGCATGCAATTTTACGCATTTGTTAAGAGTTTTCCATGTTCAACAAGTTCTGCAATTCAAAAAAAAAAAAAAAAACATCGGGTATAAGTGCAATTCACTAAACGAGCTCAGCATCAAGAGTTGTACCACCAGAGGAGACTGGCTGGCATTTAGTCAAGTCACTGCTGTAGGCCACAAAAAAATCGTCAATAACGCACTGCATTTTGCAAAAGCATGTAAACTTGGCCAAGTTCTTTACGCAATTCCAAACCCACATCGCTGCAAAGTCGTAGGAGCTGGCAGAGGAAATCGTTTAATAAATTGTTGAGGTGTTTTTATTTTTAGATTTCTGTTTGTTGCATGAATTTGAGTGAGATGGTGCCTGATATTGCTCCAGTTTGACTTGGCTTCAATTTGATTTTTAACTTAATAATTTTGTTTGTTAATTGCAACTTGTGGTGGTGAACATTGGAATACTGTTCAAGTTGAATGCACTTTTGCGAGTGTTTTTTTGTATAGACACATTTGTTGTTTTTGGTGGAATTGTGTTGTGCACTTGTTGTTTGCGTGCCACAACTTTTATTTATTTCTAATGTTTTTATTAAACTTGTTACGTTGCACTCGTTTAACTTATTTAAAAACAATTTTGAAAATTTTGTTATTGAGATGCTTGATGTCGACGACGGGCGTTATATAAAATAAAAACTAACATTTTAACACAATAAATTGTGAAAATTAATTCGATTGGCATAAATTTAATATGTTTGTTCAATTTTTGTAAATTAAATGGCCTTCGATTAATTAAGAGAAATAAATTTAAAATAAATACATAATTCACAACTTAATGATTAAATTTTTTAATAGCAGATACATGCAATATTTCTAATTCGTTTTTGATGAAGATCATTTAATAAAGCAAAAAGGTATAATCGGCAAAACCTGACCGAATGATACATGATACCCTACACTACAATAAGGCGAATTTTCGAATTAAGACTTGACCGGCAATAATGGGATCTATAAACTATCAATTAAAACATTGACATCTCAAAGGTACATATTAACACTGTCTGACAAATACTTGTCAATATTTTTAACTGTGGTATTGGTCAAGGCGAATCAACTACAGGCGATGTCGAAACAGCATCTGATTTTGACATTTCGAGCTTATTTGTTTTGACTTGTTAGTGCTTGGCTAAGAATTGTTGACATATCGAGCTATAAACACTAACAATACAATGCAAAAAACTCCATGTTGTTTCTGCTGTTTTTGGATTGTTGTAGTTCCGACGTTATATTCGCCTTTGAATTTTTTTTTTAAGGAAAATTAAACGATTATATACTAAAGAAACCAAAACAGTTAAAGGAAGCTTGTCTGTCTTAATTGATTTCGCAGAAAATTTCCATTCCTAAAATGAAAATAAATTTGCAACATGTTGGGTCACTTTTTGAAAGTATGAAATTTGTTAACTTTTTTTAATTAACAATTATCCTTCCAACAATTGCCCAATATTTTTGTGGCTGATGCAATAGTTTGCATATTAGAGTCAGTTCGAAAATAATGAAAACCAGTCTCTAGAAACATAAGCCAAATTAAAACATAAAACAACAATGAGAAACACAAAGTGTGTCTGGGTGTTTTTCTATGTTTCTTATCTCGATTGGCATGTGGTGGCATGAGTGTTGGACACCAATAAATACAATACTTAACCTCATTTAAACAGATGTAAGGAATTCCACTTCAGGTAGAGTTAAAGTAAAGAGCAAACAACCAAACAATAACAAAAACACAATCTAAAGGAGACACTTGCAACCTTAAATTGGTGACTGCAAGGCGGGGTGCCTGTGTAGAGTTTTAGTCAATAAGTTTTGATAGTTTCTTTACACCATCATGGTCCGACAATAACCATGGTAACAACGTTTAATAACTATATTTCAATTGAATAAAACTTCTGAGAATAATGGTTTATTTTTGGGTGTGCATAAGTACGAGTGTAACACGTTTACACACACACACAAACTCACCCAAATACAACATGCATTGAAACACGCTTCCCCAGTTAACAAAATTACTAACTTATAATCACGGTATTCAAAATCTATATGACAATGGCATGTTGCATACCACAAGTGGTCAAATGTACAAGCTAGTTATTATTGAGAACCATTAGGAAATTTATTAATATAATTTTCGGGAAGTCAGAGTGGCAGAAAATAGGGAGGATAGTTAAAGGCATTACAATGGTTTGCAAAGATCAAGCATGTAAATACCTCCTTACCTTTCATAGTACATACTTTCGGGACTGAACATCTCACATAAGGCCGACACACTGTGGCTGAAAATTGAATTTCGGTGGCCAAAAGTCCAATTTTTTGCTATCGCCGATTTCAAGGTCATTCGATGGCAAACATATAAGAACTAAGGTATCCAAAAAACTGCATAAAAATATTGGTAATTGTGGGTGTGGCATGCTGCTGGAAACAAATATTTTTTATTGTTTTAGAAAATATTAAATTTTTGTAAATTTGATCAGAACTAAATTATGATTTCTCGCAAACTGTTATCAATAATGGGTCGACATTTGTTGTTGTTTTATTAGTGGGATAGTTAAGGGCGGATGTTGAATGTAAGCCACGTCAAGTTTTTTTCTGCATTTCATTTGACATTTCGCAATTTCAGACTTACTCAATGTGAACCATAGAAAGATACAGAATCGAGCAACGCGTTATAGTTATTCAGGCTTATTAAGCAAATGGTTAAATGGCAGTTAAGTAAGTGAACGAACTCTGAAGCTGGAGTTCCATACCACGCGTTATTGCCTTCAAGCAGTGCATGCTTTCTTAACCTTACTTGCGTTCTACGTTTCAAGCTACATGCAACGCTTTTTATACAGCAGCAGCACCACAAGTAAAAATAAAATTTAATTTGTCAAAATCAGCTGATCGAACGTTGCTTACAAGCTTACAAAAGTAGAAAGTAAACCTACTTTTCGCCTCAAGTCATCAACGCTTTTGTGCATGTTACTTAAGGCCGTTTTACACTATCCCACAAAGTCTTTAGTAATTTACGAAAATGCACCCCTGTCATGATAAGTTGTTATTGTTTTTTGAAAATGTTCAAAGAATAATTAGATCAGGGAAGCATTTTTGAAAAATACGTAAGACTTTGTGGGATAGTGTGTAACGGCCTTTACTACGTATAACTACACAGGTTCTACTTTTTTGACAGCTGCGTATGCCGCGAAAAATCGAGTATCGCGTGGTGTGGACCTCCAGCTTTAACAAGTCTTATAAAAAAAAAATAACATTTCAAGTGCCACGACATTCCCTTTGTAAGGGAGAATACTAAAAAATAACTGGAAAAAAAAATCAGTGTGATCAGTTTTTATATGCGTTGAATAAATCGCTTTTTGCGTCAAAAAGGTATTGCTTCAAAGTGGGAGCTCAACATATAAAATTCATGACTTCCGCAAGCAAGATGGTAAGCGAAACTCTCACGTTTCTCCCTTGCAAACCTGCTTCGTTTGAACCACAATTTTTTATTGGGAATTAACCAAGATTCGTTTAAATTGCGCCAGCAACGCATTAAACCAAGATTCGTGTAAATGCGTTTCTCGGTTACAAGCGTTTGGTTTTTTGGCATTTTTAATAAACGCATTTATCCTTGAATTACTGTGTTTTTTTCATACTTTTGAAAAAAAAAACATGCAAAAGAAGACATTTATGCTATAAATTGTAGTTGTCTGCGCAGTACAATAAATTTCCTATTGGGTATGATGTTTTTTAAATTATATGTTTCTTTTGTAGCAACTTGTCCAACTGTAGCAACTTGAAGTATGTTAAGGTAACGCCTTTTTTGTTGCTTAAGTCGGATTTGTCTTACTACCGTCCGCTGCTATTTGCAGCATGTTTTATTAATCTAGTAATTGTTGTTATTTTTTTTCTTTATACTTCATATATTTTTATTGTTATTAATAAATCAAATTAAACATAAAACTACAAGATCATTGCCATAAAATTATAATGAAATCACATTCGCCAATTTGCATAGGAAATTGTTGTTTAAACAAATTCTAAGGGAGTTTACACTGGCATCTGAACACATTTCTGCAATGACTTGTTCCATAAGAAGTTCTTATTATTTTTTATTGTAATTTTGCTGGGTATCGATCAATTAAATTGACATTCTTCTAAAGCGAAAAAAGGTGTGGTAGAATTCGCTGCGAATATTTATGATAATTATATGTGAGAAAATTTTAAAGTGTTCAATATTTCTTATTTGCTGTGCTGGAAGTTTACTTTATTCGCATTAAAAAATTTTCTAATTTACAATTGTTGCGTGGTTATTGTTTTTGCATTTTTATATCAAATAAATTAATTGGAATGCCCGTTAGATTTAAATAATGTTGCGATCACTTAACTAATTTTATTATGTGACCTTTACATCAGGCTCTTGGAAGAATTTTATACCACCTGACTTTAAAAATCTGCGGCCACGAAGCTGACCGGCGCTGGTGAAAGGTGGCACAAAAGTCATCACCAGGGAAACCAGAAATGCTCTCATTATGCGCATTGAAAATACAGTAAAAACTTGAAAATATAAAGGTGCACTGGATTGCAGAAGTGGGAGTTGCTACTCCATTGAAAAAAAAGTATAAATAATAGTGATCCATGGAACGGTTTTGTACAAATATTTTGCTTGGTTATCAATACACAACATTTATCAAAAAGTGAGCTAGAATGGAGAGGTAGGCGTCGCGTGGTACTTCCAATATAAGGACAGTTTAGATTTCTTTAAAGGTATCTGGAGAATGGTCAAAGTATTTTATGGTTTTAAATTTGCATTTCTTAACAAAATATCTGTCAAAAATATGGCTGGACAGTTTTTACAAAAACAAAATACACATACGAAAAGAACTAAAAGCCAGCAAAATAATTTTACGCAAACAACACACAATACACACACAGGCTGTTCGTGCTGCGGTCGTTGTTCAATTTTTATTGTTTGTTTATTTCTTTATCAATTGGGGTATTCACATGGTGTGCTATCATGTTATATTGTCATAATGTTGTAACATTTTACAATGGCTTACAAATATTTTTGTTGCTTTGTAAACAAAAAGTGTCTTAAATAAGTCCCCATTTACATTATACGATTTTTGTCGTTGCGAATTTTACTTTAGGCGAGAGGGTAGAGAGGAATTTAAAGGGATACACAAGCGAGTGTACTCTTCGTTTCGTTTTGATCTCTCATTCCTTCTCTCATCTGGCGAAAAATGTATTTATGTTCCGTGGCGCAGAAAAAGTTGTAACGACAAAAATCGAACAATGTTAATATCAGACTGACTTCAAAGAGGAAACGGCAATAATCGCATCGACAAAAATCGTGTAATGTAAATTGGGACTTAATAGAACTTTGCTTGCTATGTTTATTGTGCCGTCGTAAATTATCAGAAGAGTCCAGCGTTGAGAGGCTGAGCCGTGCCGCGTAAGTTTTTGTGGCCGTCACCGTTTATGGTATAGTTTCATCCGGCTAACGTCCGTATTTATCCTGCGGCCAGCAATTTTTGCAATAAATCAATTTCGGCGTCAAATTAGATCGGCGTAGGCCTCTGGTGTTTGGTAAACAAACAAAATAAATATTTTTTGGTGATTTGCGTCTGAAAAATGAAAAATAGTCTGGTAAGATCTAATTTAATTTATTAATTCATGAATAAGAACTTGAAAATATTTTTATTTTGGGTAAATATTTACTTTTTTATATATGTTTTAAATCAGCAGATTTAAATTAAAATAGCACAAATAATTAGGGGAGTTCACAACCGTCGTATTTTTTAATGCTATTATTTAAAGACATATGACTTTATGACACCTTGTGAGTCCCCCAAATGTAAAAAAAGAAACATTATAGAACATTAAAATATATGAGGTATTCACAAGGTAGTCATAAAGTTGTAAAGTCATAAGTCTTTAAAATAATTACAGGAAATATATATGATTGCTATGGGCAACCGCTTATAATTTAGATTTCTACTGTACAGTTATGACCAATCAATGAACACAGCATTAATTTTTGTTTTAAACACAACAATATTTTTAAAACAATTGTTAAATATTATTTAGGACATTATGACGATATGACTTGATAGCACACCTTGCGAATCCCCCAAATGTTTGTCTACAGTATCACTACAATTGTTCAGTTTTTTTTTAACAAAGAACAGAACACTATATTATGTTCGGCTCTTTCTTGAAAATAGTTACTATTGGTAATAAGGGATGTGTTCGTCTACACAAACACTAAAAAAGTAGATATCGTTCTTGGTTGTGTGAGCCGAACGCCAAATATTGTTCTGTTTATTTTGAACAGTGTTTACAAACATAAGCACAAACGCATTATACTACTATTGTGGTGTGGGTATAGAAATATTGCCACGGGTAAAATATGAAATCGATGGCAAAATAAATAAAATTGCATATTTACGGATTTCCTGCTTATAGGCAGTGAGTCAATTTTAGGTAAACAAACTCTTAACGATACTGCAAAAATGTTTATACGTCCAAGTTGTGTAAGGTAAACAATAGTCGGGTTAAGCTCTTTATTTTTTTTTTAATTTGATTCATATACATATATGTGACCTTCTCCGAGAAAAGGGACCGTGTGTGTCAAAAAAACGGGTTTGGACTTAAGAGTGGATTCTGGTACCGAAAAGCGTGTAGAATAAGATGAAATGAGTTTTTCTCAAAACTTCATTTTCACACACTAGGCCCCTTTTCTCGGAGAAGGTCACATATATATTCAATATATTAACTACTGAACTATAAAAAGGGAATTACACTTAATTTACTTAATATCATATTAAACAATTTATTTTACAAACAACTTTTCAAATAAATTTTATCCTTAATCAAATCTCGATTTTAATAAAATAAAAAAAACCACTTGACTAAAGAAACAAACGAAAAAATGTGATTTCTAATCGAACCTCGTTAATGCAACATTTGCCCCAAATGAAGGCAAGTACATTTTGTTAATGTTTTTTGATAGTCACCTCATTTTTTATTTTTCTTTAATAAAACAAAGAAACACAACTTTTGCACTAAATAAAAGAGTTTTATTGTTGCCGATACTGTTTCCTAAGACAAACAATAAACACAACAACATTTCTTAATTATATTCATTTGAGCAATCATGTTTAGCCTTAAGCGACTGCTGCATGCAACAATACTGAGGTACTTTAAAATAATAAAAAAACTATTTACTAAAAAATTCTCCAATTTTTTTTTGTACTTCTTATTTGGTAGCTTAAGTCTTAATAATAAAATCAACAAAATGCAGTTGATACTGCCCCACATTTAAAACTTTTAAATGCTTGCACGTTGCAACATTAACTGAAAAAGTGCAAGAGGGCGAACGGGCGTGCTTGTGTGTAGGAGAGAGAGTGTGTGTTTACTAACAAGTTGCAGGTTTAAAATCAATTGAAAATTTCAGCACTCTTTAACATACTCAATTCAATTGATCGGTTTTATTAAATTTAAAATGTAACAATAAAATCAATTAAAAAAAAAATTTAAATAAACTTGTTTGCTCTTTTTTCTTTCTGCTGCTGTTTGTGGTCCGTGTACAAATCAAGTTTCCCAGTCTGTCCACATCTGTTGATCAGCATGACCAACTCGATTTTGCGGCTGTCCATTAGAGTCTTAAATAAATTTTAAGCAGCCTTCGTTTTTGACGTAAATATTATTGCCCTGTCTTTTATTTTCTTGGTTTGGCTTGGCCTGCCTTGACAGCCCACGCATTTTACAATAGAATTACTTGTACCATTGCATTGAATATTAATTAAATGTACGTACTGATTGAATACCGTTTAATTAATTTTACCAGGAGGTAAAAATAGAATACAAATAAAAATGTTGCGCAATTAAAATAAGTTTTTTTTTATCAAGTGTAGGTTTTTGATAACTTTATTTTTATGGAACCAAAATTGTAGCTTAAAAAAAGACCACCCTTTAAGATTTTGAAATGGTTGTCCAATCACAAACAACTTGTTAACAATTGATTGTGAACTGTGACGTTTTCGAAAGATAAAACTGACGAAAAGAAAATCCGGATTAGGTGTAAATTATTAAGAAATTGTTTAATTATTTAAAAAAAACTAACATGTAAAACGGAACTATTAGTTTTAAAACATTAAACCAGAATATGACTAAGAATATGAACATGTGTATAACTGAAAAGCAGACAATCGTATTTACACTCTCCGTCAGATGTTTAGAACCACTTTAATTACTGATTACGTGCCATTTACATAATAAATATTTGTTCTTAAGTATACCATGGAGTGGTTTTAAGACTTCTCTTTTGTAATCCAATGCTGGGTTATATGGTCCTGCCCTAGGACATCGTAATGCAAAATATGCCATTTTTTCTATAAGTTTGGGCCACTTTTAGACTAGTCCTAGTCCCTTGCGGGCTACATTTTACACGCGTTAAATATGTGAAACACGCATTCACACTTGAAACCTCTGGATTCAAGTCCACTTTTGCAATATGAAAATTAAATGGCGAGATGTTAAGGAGATAGAGTGGTAAGTTCCGGCTATCTGTATTAGAAATATTTCGTGTTTCTTTTCCACTGTTCGCCATTTTCATGTGAATAGCTTATTTCACTAATTATTGAGTAGCTTTCTTTTATAACTACTTCTATAACAACTTCTGTAACTACTTTTTTCTGGATGTACCCTGCAGATAACGAGACTAGTCCATACATGCATGTAAAGAGTAGTCCATAAAGGAGTAGAAGTACTCCAAAACTACTCCAAATATATGGGTAAAAGGTTGTCCTTTTAACATTACGATATCCTAGGAGGGGACCATATAACCCACCGAACTAGTCTCTAAACTAATCCATGGAGTACTAAAGTGGGTTAGTTTTAAAAGTACTTCATGTCACTACAGTATGGAGTGCACTAAAGAGGTAGTTTGAAAACTACTTCATGCCACTACTGAATGAAAGACTAGCAATCAATAACTTTACGATTAAGCTTTTTTATTTTTGGTTATTAAAAATAAAATTCGGCTGTGCCGAATCTTATATACCCTTCACCATTGTGCGAGCAGAATACAAAGCACCTAGACAAAAACTAAATAATTTTTACATATACATATCGTTACCTTAATATAAAAAGGCCCCAACTCATTATTTTTGGAAATCCGTTTTTTTATTGATTCTTGTAGAATGGTTGCTAATACACATTCTATTGAAATTTCAAGCAAATTAGATTAAAAATAAAGAAGTTATAAGCAGAACACAAAAAGCCCTAACTCATACACACAATTTTTCGAAATAAAAAAACACTGACTCATACATCTAAATTCCTCATTAAATTTTAATAAAGATGTTTTTTGAAAATGTTTGTGTAGCTATATTACTTCAGCTTTTATTAAGTTTTTTCCTTCTCCTGTAAAAAGTGTTTTTGATGAGTTGGGGCCTTTTTATATTAAGGTAACGATATGTACATATTCACAATTCTAAAAACTTCATTATAAATTAAATTTAAAAATCTAAAACTGGTTAATATTTTTTTTAAATCGTTTTTAGAACATATGGCAGCCCTAAGATGTAGGTTTTTATACTATTTTTAATTTTTTTTGTACGGGATATACCACGCCCACTTCTCCAATCCCGCCCACATTTTGTAGGATGGTGTGTATTGACAACCTAAATGTATGTACCTAATTTGGAAACTTTGGCTCTTACCGTTCCCCAGATATACAGCAAAAAGTAATAAAAATACAACAACCACAATGGATTTTTGGAAAAAATGAGAGGTAGTCGTGGTTTTTTGCTCATACCTTAGCCATTTGTAGACCGAACTTTTTGAATTTCAATAGCAAACAATTCCGGACCATATGTGACATAAATCTCTTATAAGCTGGCCCCCATCATATATGGGGTCTTCGGAAAACCCATTTCAACGGACAGACGGACATCTTTAAATCAACTTCGCTTTTCATAAGGACCCAGAATATAATACTTTCATGTTCTTCTGGTAACTCAACACATTATTTTGTAGGCGAAGTTTTAACTGGGTCTTATTAAAAAGAAAACTTGGTAACGCTACTTTAAAAACAAATGCCATTTTGTCAGTGATGTAACAATAAAAATAGTATTTATTTCCACTTTTGTTGTAAGGACATCGAAAGATATAGAATAGAATACAATGAGATAGGAACATCTTGTAATACCCTTTGTACACTTGCATACATTTCGGAAGAACGCATGGAAGATGTTGAAAATGTGAAATAAGCGTTCACACTTGAAACATCTTACATTTAGTGCCTGTTCACACACGTCAAGTTTGACTTGTCAAGTCTTGAGCTTTTAGGAGAGAAGGGAAGAGAGAGTGCCATTTCTTTTCCCCTCTCTAAAAACGCAAGACTTGCCGAGTCAAACTTGACGTGTGTGAACAGGCACTTACTATCAATGAAAAATGTCACCATTTCTGAAAAAAAAAACTTTTATTATTTTCTACAAAAGAGCCAACATTTTAAAAGATAACACAAAAATGTATTTAGAACTCATTTTGGTTAGTAATATAAGAAAAATCAAGTAACATAAGGCTTGCAAAAAAGGAAACACTTGTGAAATGGTAACGCTGCCTTCAAACCAAATGCCATTTTGTCAGTGATGCCGCAATAATAATAGAATTTATTGCCACTTCCAGTGATTACACTAAAATAATCGGAAGATGTAGAACGAAATACAGGGTCCGCCAAATAACTATTTTTTTTTTGAAAATGCTATAAAAAAAACTACTGAATATTTTCTCAAATTTCTTTTTTTATTTGAAAGTACAATCCTTCCGGTTATTATTGGAAAATAATTTCATTCAAATGGCTGTCTCGGTTGGCCATGCAGTAGCCTACACGATCGGTCCAATTTTTAAGCACATTATCGATTGTGTGTAGCTGTATTTCACCAATGGTTTCACGAATATTGTCCTTTAAAGGGTCAATTGTCTCTGGCTTGTTTACATATCCGCCAAGATCAAAATGAGCTTCATCTGAAAAGATGATTTTTTGGCAAAATCGGCATCTTCTGTAAGTCGATCGCAGGCCCACTTAGAGAAGCGAAACGCATATTTCCCAGCGTTGTTCAAGCGTAGACACAACCATATTCGTTCAGCGGAAGGATAAAACTAATTATCTGTCAAATCAGACATAAGTGTTACCATTCACGAAATAAGCACTAGTTGAAAAAAAAACGTTAGATGGCAGACCCGTTACAATAAGATAGGAACATTTTGTAAAGATGATTTTTTTTTTTTTGATTTTTAGCCCAATGTATATCTTATTGGAAAATTTCAACATCTTCGCAAATTTATGTTAAATGTTAAATATTGACAAGTATGAAAAAGCTATTAAAGATGGATGTATATGTGTAGGTGGATGATTAAGTGTAAATTCCCCTTGACTTATAGAGTGTAGAGTTTGACGTTTGGAATGTTTAAAGCAATAATCGAGATTTGAGAGGATAGATTATGAGGCTGGTAGGGTGACCAGGAACAAAAGGGGTGGGCTGTATTTTGTATACTTACGGATATGTTAGCGGAAATGATGGCGATGATGATTGACCAGGTAGATAAACTCCTAGAGGTACCACTGTAGAACAACGGCAGATGCAGTTATTGTAAACCCAGTAGTTCCAGAAATAAATTTAGTCAGTAAGATTTCAATTTAAAGTTTACAGTATTAAGTTACAGTTTAAAAAGGTTGTGTTTAAATTAAAGATTGGCAATAATATGATAAAAGGTATTTAAGTTACGGTGTTGGCTCTATGGCGTTTGAAAAGTACACATGATATTATATTTGATAAAAGTAGTTGCATACATTTGTATGGCGCATACGATAATTTCACATTTGCATTAAAAAGTCAATTTATAAAATATTTTACATGCGATAACTTAGCACAAAGAGGACGATATTATTATATAAACTTGCTTAAATGCTTACCCCTTATGCAAAAAAAAAGTGAAAGTTCACATTTGTAAATCAGCACATAAAAACCCATTCAATCTTGCTTATTTTAGTGTGTTGGTTGACTGAAACTTAAATTTTTTTGCATAAGGAGGTTACATTTTAAAACAACAGGACAATCTTCTTTCAACTTAAATGTTTTTCTAAAATAACAAACTGCTTAGTACCAAACAATTTTGCAATTTTAGTAACGTACATCTTTTGATATCATAGCAGTAACATACATTATTGTTCGAAATCAAAGCAACTTGTCTTTATAAAGGAATCAAAGTCTTATATTATTGTTTTAATTATTTTGAAGAAATTTCGGAATTGATATTAAAAAGCTTACTCGAATTGGATTGTGGCAAAATGGAAAACTGATTTATTTAGCAACAAGACTAACTTTAACTTGCTAAATTAAGATGGAGTATACCACCCGAAAACCAAGGGGAATGGTACACCCACAATATTATTACAGTATCGGACTATAGTTTATTTAAGAAGTATTCCATTCAGTCATAAATAAATAAACATTTAAAATTCCAAGCAAATTATGTTAAATTCTTCTGTATGTAAAAATGTAATTTTAAGTAACGAAAAGTTCATTTAATTTTTACTGTCAAAAATTCAACCGCGAATACCGTACAAACAAATGGATTTTCAGTTATTGTATTTAAATTAACTGTCAAAAAATTAACTACAAATTCCGTAAAAACAAAGGAATATTCTGTTATTTTATGTAATTTAACTACCAAAAATTTGTTTTTACTTAACTTGAAAAAACGATGTGCTTGTTTTGTGTAACAAATTTCAATTTTCTATTTGTTAAAATGATTTAGTTAAATACATCAAATTTTTTAAGTAAAATAATAATATTGCACTACCTGATCCAATTTGATTAAATGGACTACTCCATGGACTGGTCCGATGTAATGCAAGCATGGACCATGTCATTGTTTAAAAGTGTTTGTAGTGAGACGACATGTCTTCGTTTTAAACGACATGTTTTCGTTTTTATACGATGTTAAAACTAATCATCTTGTGTATACAATGGAGTAGTTTTAAAACTACTCCTTTGTAATCCAAAGCCGGGTTATATGATCCTGCTCTATGACATCGTAATGTTAAATATACCGTGTTTTTCCATACGTTTGGGTTACTTTTGGACTAGTCCTAGTCCCTTGTGGGCTACATTTTACACGCGTGTTTGGGCTTGTCGTATTATTTGCAGGGCATATCGGTAATGCTGCTGGTATCTTATGATTTTTTTTTAGAAATTCGGTTCTTTAGTGGATTAAACAAAAATTACTGAATTTAATAAAACAACTGAAAATTATTTTTTTTTTGTTTTTACGGAATATTCAGTTAGTTTTGTGATAGTTATTTTATTTAAAATAACTGAAAATGTATTTGTTTTTTGCGGAACACGGGGTTGAATTTTTGACAGTAAAAATTAAAAGAACTTTTCGTTAAAAATAAATGAATAATAAGTAAACCGGTTTTTAACTGAATTTTCATTTATTTTATATTACAAATTCAGTTAATTTTACTTACAGAATATTGTGAGTGCAAAGCGGCTCATACACTTGCAATAAATTTGTTCAATTTTACGTATTGTTAAATTATATCACCAATGTGTATGTGATATCCGAAGGTGGCACAATATATTGGCAACAATCAAAAGACTTTTGATTTTTATAGCAAAACGAAAAGAAGTGAAATGTGTTGGCAACATTGTATGTACAATGCTGTTTATATTCACTTTTTTTGAATGAATGACGCCATTGTGCGACTTATTGCAAAATATAGGACAAAATGGAAATAATATGGCGAATAGCATATACAATAATATTGCAAACATATGGGCCGCTTAACATCCACCTTATTTTAAAGGCACAAAAAACCATGGAAGTGTAAATGTAATGGCTTGGACCCATTTTTCTAAGAGTAGAGTTAGCACTTTTGTTGAAATAAATCCAAAAATGGATCGTTTCCTTTCTAGGGACTTGTTGGCCAACCAAGATCTTCAATGGGCCAAATGGAAAATGCCACTTCTATTGGTGTTTCAATAAGACAATGACCAAAAACACTTGCCAAAACTAATCAAATATTAATTGTATTGAAAAAAGATTCGAGTCTTGGTTTGGCCAGCTCAATCACCAAACTTAAATCCCATAGCGAAAAATGTTGGCATTCTGTACCGCCGGTGGGCTTAAGTTTCGAACAGTTATTCAAAGAGTTGACAAAATTTTTACTTGTTTATTTCTTGCAAGGGAATAAAATTAAATTTTTGTAGTTATTTCGAAAGTAGTTGCATAATATAATAAAAATTAACTGTGTTATATTTATTAATTCTACTTAATAATAAAATGTAAGACTTTTATTATTATAATGCCACGAAAAGTGGCTTAGGTTTCGAACAATACTGTACAACAATCAAATTTTTTTTACTAAATCATTAAATTATTTATTAAATTATAAATACGAAGGTGTTCTATAAAAAAAAAACATTCAATATATTACAGAAATCAAAATGCTGAGGGCATTGTCAACGCCCTGTTTAATACTTTTAAAGACACGATATCACTTCGAATAAAGACTTTGTTTTTTAAAGTTGCTTAATAAGAAAGTGTTATAGAAACAAATCAAATATATGTGAATTATGTATAAAATATGTAAATTCATTAGAAAATTTGATTGGGTAAAATATATATTTAATTATATACTGGGTAATTTATAATAAATAATAATAAAAAAGCAAAAATAATTAATAGTTGTGAGAAACTTATTCCGAAAAGCTAATAAATTATAGCCAATATAATTATTATCAAGTTTAACTAAGAAAAATCGGTTTTATTTTTAGTATGTGAAATAATTCAACAAAACTGGTTGAAATGCTAAGTTGCAGTTAGTGAAAAATGTTTATCATCCCCTGCACGTGAAATGCCTCCGGTGAAGAAAGTTGCAAATATCGTATGTATTGAGACTGAAAGCATATACCTAAATTCTGAATTTTGTTTTTAACCGTGGGCCAAATCACGGCATTCGATATTGACCAAAATTACAATACAATTTAAATAAAAATATGGATTGATATTGAAAGTCGTAATTTTTCCTCTTAATACAAATTTTTAAGTTTTTAGCTTGATTAAATTTTTACTGAATATGTAGCCAAACTTTTAATATAGTATTAACATTAGGGGTATAACCAAATTTTAACCCTAGCACTGCGCGATAGCGGATATTGTGCTATTTACGAAAACAATTTGTTTGAGTCGTTCGATAATAAAAAAATTTAATAAAAAAATGTTAAATATTTTATTAATAAATGAAAAAAGATAAAAAGTACTTAATTATCAAAGGACATGCATTTTAAATTTAATGTGCGTGAGGGCTTGCTTAAGTTTTTGGCTAAATGTGTAAGTAAAAATAAAAAATAAAAAAATTCCAACTTTACTGCGTTTTGTGGGTGACGTGACCTTTTTTTGAAAACCGCTAAAAATTAATATCATATTTTTAATAGTTTTCAATGGACTATTCGGCTGTACTAGGGCCATTTTGATATTTCCAAAAAAAGGGAATAAGTTATACCCCTAATTACCATATAATATTTGCTTATAATTTTATTTATTTACATACATTATTTTTAACCCTAGAAAACTAAACCTATTTTTTTACACGTTAATACTAAACCTCGCCTGTAAGGCTACTTTTTCAAAAAACACAAAATTAGTATTTTTGAAAAAGTTTTTTTTATTAAAAAAATAACTCATGGTAAAGAAAACAATTAATTATTAATAAACCAAAAAGGAATTCATTTATTTTTTGATATATTAAATAAAAAAAATTGGCATTAAAAGGAACACATTTTTTTTTTTTTTTAAAAGAGATCATTTTTTAAAATTAATAAAAATAAATTAAATTCAAGTTCAAAAACTTAAAAAAATATATAGTCTTATAGCTATTTGTACGTATTTAAAGAAAAACAAAAAATTTTTGTATATCATATATATTTTGCTTCCCACATAAAAATGAAGTCAGACATTTTTTCGGGTATCACATTCGAAGCAATTTGGAGATCTATGTTCTTGGCAGTATGTTTTGTTGCATTTAGCGCAGTAATAAATACTCATTTGTCTCTTGCTGGGTGGGCACAGTGCTACCGTCGGATATTTTCAATAAGTACCAAAAAAAGGGGATATCTAAAAAAAAAGTGGCACCGAAAAGGGGATTTTTATAAAAAAAGTGGCACAACTTTTCAAATTAAAATAAGTACACCACATTATGTATTTTTTACGTTTTTTTTCTATTTATTATAAATTTAAATAACATTTTATAAATGGTATAAAAACATAACAAAAAAACATATACATATGTAGTAATTATATGCACTAAAAAACAATTGATCGTATTACAATAGACATATATACTTATGGCTCATTTGTTGCAAAAATTAAAATAAATATTTCTCTCGAGAAGTTATTTTTATAAAATATTTTCTTTAATAAATAGAAACTGGGAATTATTTCCTTCCGAAGGTTACTTTATATTATATTCAATATTTTTTATTTTTCGTATTATTAGACACCAGCAGAATGTAATGCATTTTCTGGCCCGATACGGCCTTCGTCAGCATTCTTTGTGAATATAATATAAAGTAACCTTCGGAAGGAAATAATTCCCAGTTTCTATTTGTTAAAATTGTTGAGTTAAATACATTCAATTTATAAGGTATCACTATCCAGTGTAACACAAAGAATGCTGACGAAGGCCGTAGCGGGCCAGAAAATGCATTACATTCTGCTGGTGCCTATTAATTGTAAATTTTTCTTTACATACAATATACCTCATTGCTTTCCAAAGGAAAGCTAAGGTAAAATGTAACAAGAAAATACAATAAGGGTCCTCATGATGTGCTTAAAATTGCCATTTGTGCAAATGCGCAAACTTACGAGTCTTGTTTCATGAAGCCCCTTTTTTTACTTTTGTGTAATTTTAAACAATTAATGTCAGTTTGTAAACAACGTCAATACAAAAATAAATTAAAAATTAAAATTCAAAAATATAAAAATTTGTGTTTAAATTTGTGATTAATATGTATGAGAAATTTGCTTTTAAAAATGCTCAAAGAAAGCCAAAAGACCAATTTACTGAAATTATTGCTAGAATTTATTGTTTGTGATTTATAGACACTTGGATTTTTCATTGAAAACGACGTTAAAATCATTAAAAGATCTGTTTGTATAATTGCACAATTGAACAGCGCAAGTTTACGAGACAAAATTGTTGGGCAAATTTTTGTGTAAATGAATTCTCATACAATTTTTGACAGTTCATTTACGAGGGCGTAAAAATGCACAGTTTGCACAGATTACGAGACTTATAAACGATATCATGAGGACCCTTAATATAATAGTCTGGTAGTGTATAAAGTCATTTTTGAAAAATTGAAGAAATATGACTATTACAAAAAAGCTTTATAAAAATACATAACTGAAATTTAACTCATAGAATAAATTCGAAAAATAAAAAATATTGAATATTTTCTTTAATGTTTTGGTAATTCAAAAACGGTAAACTCGTTTTCTGCCAAACATGTTTTTTGAATTCTGACATTGTTGCAGCAATTAGAAGATATTTATGTAATTTGTTTTATATATACATTAAGTAATATATTTCTTGTACTTTTCTTTCTGAATAAATTTTCTTTGATTTATTTAAGACATTGTATTGCACAGGTTTTAAAATTTTTTTTAGAAGTTTATTTGCTCATTCCACCAGATTCTTATGTTTTTTAGAATGCTATGGCCAAATATGAGTACAGTTTTCTCCCATCACGTCACATTTATCAGAAATCCTAAACAAAAAAACGAAAATATCACTTTTTAAAATTCGTTATATTTAATCAGTTTCGCACTTTAATACAAATAAATACACGGCATTCGTACATGCTACTAAATTTAAGTGCAAGTGTTTTAATTTCTTTAGTATAGGATATTTAGTTTTTATCCAAATTCGTCTATTATTGCTTCAAATTATTGTAATCAGCTTTACAAAAAAACTATACCACTCGATTTTGTTATTAATTGTTGTACAAAACATCTTCCGAAATTACAATAATTGGTGCATCTGATAAATGTGACGTGATGGGAGAAAACTGTGCTCATTTTGTCTTAAGCATTCCAAAAAATATAAGAATCAGTTAGAATGGTTAAACAAACTTTTTCAAACTAAGTGATATTCCAAAACTTTTTGAAAAATGTTTAATGGATTGCCTCACTCATCAAGTTTCTGACTTATTGTCACCACGTCAACATGGCTTTCGGAAAGGATCCTCTACTATGACTAACATTCTCCATTTAACAACATTAGTTAATAGAGATTTTGTCAACGGACACCACACTGATGTTATTTACACTGATTTCAGTAAGGTCTTCGACAAAGTTAATCATACACTATTGTTGAAAAAATTGGACTTAATGGGCTTCAATAGTAACTTCCTGAGCTGGATCAAATCATATCTGTCATGTAGAACTCAATCTGTAAAATTTAATACTGCAGTTTCGGGAAAAATCAATGTAAAATCTGGGGTTCCTCAGGGTAGCCACATTGGTCCAATCTTGTTCCTTCTTTTTATTAATGATTTGCCTGAAGCAATTCAACATTGTAATGTATTGATGTATGCAGACGACGTAAAATTATTTTTGACTATAAAACTTCCTAGTGATCAACAACATCTACAAAATGACCTGGATAATTTTGACAAATGGTGTAAACTTAACCTGATGGAACTAAATTTAAATAAATGCAAACATATGCAATTTTCCAGAGTAAAAAAGTGTGCTTACTCCTACGTTATTGATGGCTGTACTTTACAATATGTTAGTGAAATAATGGATTTGGGAATATTGTTGGACAAAAAACTTGAGTTTATTCAACATATAACGATGACTGTTAATAAATCCCGCAGTGTTCTGGCTTTTATTAAAAGATGGGCAAAAGAATTCAACGATCCCTTAATCACAAAACGTCTTTTTACTTCGCTCGTCAGACCAATTTTGGAATACGGCAGCATTATTTGGGACCCGATCTATAATATTCATAATGATCGTATCGAATCAGTTCAAAAACAATTTCTTATTTTCTGCTTAAGAAGTGATTATAGAGGATGTCTGGTATTACCTTCATATTCAACAAGACTAGCTGAAATAAATTTACCAACGTTAAAAAGCCGGCGAATGATGCTAAATATATCTTTTATGTTTAATCTTATAAATGGTAGTACACATTCCGAATTTTTATTGAGTAACGTTACTTTTAATATTCCTCAACGTTCACTTCGTTTTTTCAACCCTCTATATGTCAGGACATGCCGAACAAACTTTGCGATGTCAGATCCAATAAGAAAATTATGCAGCTGTTTCAATGAAATGTATAACTTTATCGACTATTCTCTGAACATAAATATCATAAAAAGCAATATCATATTATATTTAAATCAATAATGTTTATACTAATTGTTCTTTCTTTGCTTAAAAAAAAAAATAAATTATTATGTTAATACATTAAGATAGTCTGTAAGGAATTTGTCCATAGACTTAAATTAAATAAATAAATAAATAAATAAATGTGTTATTTATTAATATTCAGTTACATACATACATATTTTTTTACAATTAGTTGTTCTTAAAACGACTTCTATACTTTCGTAGAATGTCTTCACTTGGAACCCAATTTTCAAGGCTAGTATGGGAGTTATAACAAAACAGAATGAAAAAAAGTATATTTTCCTAACGTAAAAAGTATCAAAAAAGTGGCAAGAATTACAAAAAGTATCACATTTGGGTGCATTTTGTAAAAGTGGCCAAATAGTATCCAAGCAGTCGAAAAAGTGGCAAATTGCTACTTTAGTGGCACCAACGGTAACGCTGGGTGGGCAGAATTTACAGGTTACTCTCTTATCGTTTTTTATTTTTGGTTCTGTATCATTCTGCTGATCTTCAGAAGTGGGAAAACAGTTAAAAAATTACCTTTAATACTAAACCTCGCCTCACAGGCGACTAGTGTTTGAATATCTCCGAAACAAGAAAACACAGCGCGATGAACGTCTACACACAAGCTCATACAGCAGCCGACTGAGTTGGCACGAAACCACGTGTTGATATTTGCAACCGTTCGTAAGAAATAGAAAAACAAAAAAATCGAGTCGCCTCACAGGCCGGGTTTAGTATTCTAGGGTTAATAAGCCAACGAGAAAATGAATGTCAAATAAAATTTTAAAATGTGCAAAAGTTATTCTGACAAGTATGTGTTCTTGAATAATGACATGTAAAGACAGGGTGGTGCAAAGCACAAGCCAACAAATTGTTAACCCATGGACCAAAGTATTCTTTGAGCTGTACTCAGTTCCATCACATCAGGTTTTCGTGATGTCTTCGCTTAAAGTTTAATATTCCTTCGAGACGTTATAACGGCGCAATTTAATCTTAATTTATAAAACCTGATACATCGTCTGAAAGTCCTTCCATTTGCTTATTGTTGATGGGATAAGCTATTCCCATGCGCATTTCACTGGTTGCTTAGGCCAGATCATCAGGAAACTTCATCCATAAAGATTTTAGAATAACTAAAGATATTTAACAAATAAAACTGTTAAGCGAATAAGAATCATAAGCAACAGTTTACTTGTAACATTATCAAAGTCTAAACAAAAACACCAAGAATAAACGGTGAGTTTATCTCTTCTTACATTCCCCACTACAATTGATTGGAATTATTCCAACATTAATTGTAGTTGTAAGTAGGTTAAGAAAAAACAAAATAAAAACCAAAACAACTCGCTTTATTTAAAAAGCGGGTAGCCAGCCAGTTTTTTTAGGCCGTGCACCTGCCAGTTTATTATCAAAATGATTTTCGTAAGAATGCAAAATTTAATTTAAATGATTTTGTTATTCGTTCTTTATTCCCAATTTTTATTATTTGATAAAAAAAAACACTGAAATTTATTGTTGATCCACATTTGAGAATTACGTTTAAAAGAAATTTTAAAACAAAGGCATTTTTCAACTTGATAAAAAATTTCCCTTTTTTGTTGAGAATGCTATGATTTTCAAATCATTATCAAACGTTTGTCGGTTGAGAAACAGTTTGATTTCAAATGAATTACTTTTTTCCCCAAGTTTATTTTAGCTTGGTATTTATAAGAACAAGGTTATCCAATCAGTGGTTGCAAAACCGCCGGGTCAGCTGATATTCCTTTATTTAAAGGTTTGCCATTTACGAATATGGACCGCTTAAGAACCGAAGAATGCGTTAAAGTATGTAGTTAAAACTTACCACAAAAAAGTAGTGGTTTAAACATGGCCACTTTTCAAAATGACGGGGTCATCGTCACACTTTTTTTTAATAAAATTAAAAAACTTTGGCCCTTTGAGTGTTTCCATCAAAAACTTCCCAAGTTTTTTAAAGTTAAGCCTGGTACTCTGTTCAAATTTGTGAAAAATGTTGAGCAACATTAATTATTCACAAGAAAATTTTGACATGTATCAATGTTACCTTTCTTGTGAGTTTGTACAATTTGACGTTTTTAGTCCTGCAAAGTATGCGACATTGTTTTGCGAATGTAAACAAACCGCACATGTATTTAACTAAAAATTATTTTTTTATTAAAAAATTTAATGAAAAAGAATATAAATATGGATAAAAAACTGTTACCGGTTGTGTTATTTAAATTTTTTATTTCTTATTTTTTGCTTTTGCTTAAAATTCCACGTGAAATAAGTGCAGCTTACATTATTTCGCAGTTGTAAAAAAATGTTGCCAGAAACATTTCCTAACTTTTTCACAAAATGAACAGAGTACAACTCTATCAACATTATTTCAAAGACATTCCGCATAAGTTTTTTTCATATGCGTTTTGACAGCATTTCACGTGAAATGTTGAACACAGTACCAGGCTTTAGTTATAAAAAAATAAAATTTGATAACTTATTAAATAATTACGTTACATTTGGGCCACACGTTACTTAATGAACTTGCAATAAACTCTACATCGATTTTAAAATACGTAAAAATTCCATAGAAATATTTTTGAGAGTTTATAAAAATTCCTAAAGTAAAGTATGATATTGTTTATAAAGTTAATAAGTATGTAGCATATGATAACAATCGTTAATTTGTTATATTTAATATTGATTTTATTCGAATGAATTTATGTTCGAATAGCTATCCTTTAAAAATTGGACAACTGGCAGCGAGTGACTTTGTTTAAATTGAAACAATTTTTTCAAATCTGTTTTGATTAGACAGTAAATTGTTTCGTTAGTTAAGATTTGGACACTATAACCACCCTCGTATGTTTTTTTTTTAATTTCCTTAGGTAATCCCGCGAAGCTCTGCGATTGCCTGCCAGAGTCTCTGACGGGAATTGAACCCGCAACCCTGGCACTGGTAAACTAGCTCACTACCAGCTAGCCTCCCGGGGCACTCAAGCAGTGAATGGCAATAAATGGACGTTATAACTTCGATTTTCATACTCTGGTGAAATAATTAAAAAAAACAAGTAAGAGTGCAATAAGAACAAAAAATTATGTGAACACCATTCTTAAGATATAAATAATTATATTTTGTGCCACGCCCACTTATCCAAACCGTCCACGTTATGTCGGATGTTGTGTTTTAACAACCAATTTTTTGGGAAATATGTTCTACTAAAAATTGCCGATGTTTTGATGCATAAGTCGTTAAGTGTTAAGGAATAATTTAATTACATTTATATACACTTGTATATATTTTAACAAACCTTATTATAAAAAAAAAATAAAAATGAGTAATTTTTGGGAATTCAGTATTTTGGTTATAACTCAGCCATTTTTTAACCGATTTGACAGAATTATATACCGACGTGTTTAAAAAGAAATTTACCATTTAGCTGAGTTATAAAGCTTGGACTCGGGGAGATCTATGGTTCCCGAAAGTGGGTATTTAAAAAAAAATTAATTTTTGTCATAACTTTTTTATATCTGAACTGATTTTTCTAAATTTTTAATATTTCGATATTTTGGTATATAAGTCATATCCATAGGACATATGGCAGCCCTAAAAATTAGGTTTTTATACAATTTTTAATTTTTTTTTGTACGGGAGGTACCACGCCCACTTCTACAATCCCACCCACATTCCGGAAAACACATATCAAACGTAAGACGGACAGACGGACGGATTTCGTTAAATCAACTTCTCTCCCCGTAAGGACCCAGAATATATATACTTTATAGGGTCTAAGATCAATATTGTAGAAATTACAAACGGAATGACAAACTTATATATACCCTTTTCCACCTGTGATGAAGGGTATAAAAATAAAAGTCAAAAATATATATTTGATTTTTTTATAGATATTATAGAAACATATATTTGTACATAAATATTTCACAATTTAATAATACAAATAATAACACAAAAAAGTCAAACACCTAACCCCATTATTACGTCATTCCGAATTGGCTTGCGGCGAAAAAAAATTCGGCACACATTACATTTCCGAAAACCAAAAATTGTCTTGGACTTTTCTTTTTCAAAATTCTCTCGAGAGTTTAGTTTACAATATATTCATAAGAATAATTTACTATGCATTAGTGATATTTTGTCAAAATTATCGTTTTTTGACTTATGACATTGTTACAGAAAATGAGCGATATATGTAGAAATGTTTTTTTTTATGTACGTAAATTGTTTTACAATTTGACTGAAAGTTTCTTGAAAGTTATTACAATTCAAAAATATCATTTTGCATCTCTGCAGCAGGGACCCTGTTGTATTTTATGATAAGCGCTGGGTAATCAGGAAATTACTGTGAACGAAAATCGGTTCAGTAGCTAACACAGTACAACATTTTTCAGTTAATTGATTGCCAACTCAATTCTGTGAACTGTATGTGAAATTAGACCCAAAAAGAAGAATTTCTGCATCATTCGTTTTGTCTTCTTACCTGCGATTTGAAGTTAGTATCGATTTGAAGTTAGTACTATCGTATAGGGGAATTTATCACGTTTTAGGCCCTGTTGTTTGACATAGCTCGACAACCACTAGCCCAATTTAGTTGAAATAAATTTAAAAAAATTAAGAATTACAATTCCCTTGATCTGTTCATATATTGTTTTCCTATACAAGTAACACTTTCGAAGTTAAAAATGAATGTATGAAGGGAAAAAATTATTTTTTGCCTAAAAATTTAAATTTTTTTTTTAAAAATACATAAAAAATCCAAAATGGAAAAAAGTTTCAAGTCTAGTTACTTTTTCGCAAAGTCACATAACCTATGATCAAAATGAGACAAAGATCATAAAAATCGATGCACGCGTTTCGCTTTTATTCGCAATTGAGTAAATGTATGAATTTCAAAAATTTGCTCGAGATATGCACAACATTATTTGGAGAAAACATTGACACCTTTTTCATGATTCTGAGAATTAAAAAAAAAAAGGAATAAACAAAAGGTTATTTGATTTTTATGATTGCGGTAATAAATGTACGTGGACAATTAAACGGAAAGTGGACCTTTTTATTATTTGGGTTTTTCCGGTGGCTACCTATATGATTTTTTTACAGAAATTGCACCCACATTTAAGGGTGGTCATTATTTGGAAAGTTTTGCACAGTTTGAAACGTACAAGTGCTGAATCAGGTATATAGCCAGCCGCCCTTAAAATATGCGCCCATTTATAAGTACCTGGCAGTAAAATATTCAAAAATACGTAGTATTTATAGGTGTGCATTGATCGATTTTTGGCATTCAGCCAGTGCCGACGAACGCGAACAGTAAAAGTGATTTTTCTCCAGTTTTTTAAAAGTGAATAACAATAAAACATAAAATATATCAATATGGAAAACAACAAGTGCCCATATTTGGATGAATATTGTTACGTTTGTGGTCATATCGTCCGAAAAAAGATCGAAAAAATTTGTTTACTGAGCAATTCAAAACCGCGTATTGTAATTATTTCGATGAAGCAGATTTAAGTGGTGCAAATTTTACGCCGAACACAGTGTGCAACAGTTGTTATACTACCCTTCTAAAATGGATTCATGGAAAAAGTAGAAAGTTATCTTTTATGAAGCCAGTAATTTGGGTGGAAGACACAACTGGACATGATAAATCCAGGTGCTATGCATGCATACATTTTCGTCCTGGATTAAACAGACAACAATTGAAAACAAAAGTATACACTGCTGCATTTACTGCCACACTTCCAGTGCAACGCCCTGCTGATACCGATGCACCTAAACCTCCGAGTGCGGATACTGTGTCCCTGCTAGCCGAAACCGTTTTCACCAATCCGACCGATTTGGATGATGCTGATTGGATACCCGATATTGAAAATAGTGCACCACAACCGCTACCACAAATCGAAATGGATTACATTGTGGCCAAGCTGGGACTATCACAACACGACTCCGAATGGCTGACATCATTTTTGAAGAGAAGAAAACTCACACAGCAAAATGTCAGCGCAACATCATACCGACAACGCCAAGCAAGAAACACGCCCTTGAATAGTATGTGTATCTCGGATGACGATACAGACTCAGACCATGAATATGAACAACCTACGAAGAAAACAAGATCATCAGAACCACAAGCGTCAACTTCTACAAGGATGGATATTGCCAATAATTGAAAAAATGTTCTAAATTTTGTTTTTATGCATATTATAATTGATAATTTTTTAATTTATATTTTTATTTTAAGGGTGGTGGCTATAACTGATTTTTGAAATTCATACCTTTACTCAATTGCGAATAAAAGCGAAACGCGTGCATCGATTTTTATGATCTTTGTCTCATTTTGCTCATAGGTTATGTGACTTTGCGAAAAAATAACTAGACTTGAAACTTTTTTCCAATTTGGATTTTTTATGTATTTTAAAAAAAAAAATTTTAATTTTTAGGCAAAAAATAATTTTTTCCCTTCATACATTCATTTTTAACTTCGAAAGTGTTACTTGTATAGGAAAACAATATATGAACAGATTAAGGGAATTGTAATTCTTAATTTTTTTAAATTTATTTCAACTAAATTGGGCTAGTGGTTGTCGAGCTATGTCAAACAACAGGGCCTAAAACGTGATAAATTCCCCTATACGATAGTACTAACTTCAAATCGATACTAACTTCAAATCGCAGGTAAGAAGACAAAACGAATGATGCAGAAATTCTTCTTTTTGGGTCTAATTTCACATACAGTTCACAGAACTGAGTTGGCAAATCATGTGTTGTACTGTGTAAGGAGTCTATAGCAAACATAAATCAAAAATACAAACAAACTTTTATTGTTATATTAATGTTGGCGTCTGGCTGGTGTAAACAATAATTTTGTTTGGTCGTGTGGGCCGTTATTAACGGAACGGGGTGCACTCTGGCAATTCAGCATGTAGTATGTGGATCAGCTGTGCTATTAACGCCACCTAAAAAATGAATTCACCTTTATGACGGCTTAAAAAAAATCAAACCCACCAGACACCGGCAGATAATAAATAAAAATCATTAAATTAAATGTAAATTGGGCCAAAGTTAAAAAAAGAAATAAAATAAAATAAAGAAGTAAAAAATAAAACTAGAAATAACAAGTTAGAGTGCTAGATTCTGCTGTGCCGAATCCTTGATAGCCCCATCAGGAATGATGTATATTAATTATCAATTTATTGAATTTATTTGAAAATCTTGAGCCAAATATCATGATTTGTAACAGCTTAAGCCGAAATTGAATGATTTACAGTAGGGTTATTTATATTGAAGCCGTGGTAAGTAATGAATTAATCATCCCAAAATTCCGCAGAGTGATTTCTATTATTAGAAAACAAAAATTTCAATACAGTGGTGAAATAAGTTTTAGCGTTGACAGTAAATTTCAGAAGGCTGCTAAATATGGGATCTAAACTAAATGATGGACCGTATATAACAAAATTGCATGAAATTTTTTCTGGCCATATGAAACTAAGTTGGAAGAAATTTTACCACAATTTACCATAGTGGGCTTTATATAGGGCCTATAGTTAATTATCGACCGATCATCACGAAATTTATTAGTGCTATTTCTAGTCCTATAAAACTGTGAAGTATTTAATTTAACTCTGGTAGCAGTATTTATTACGGGTTTAGGCGTACTAAACTGTTTTCATGGGGGTAGGACTTATATCGGGCCTAGGATAACTTATGGACCAATCGTTACTGAATTTAACAGTGTCATTACTAGTCTTATAAAATGGACTGACGGACATGGCTAAATCGACTTAGAATTACTCAAGGAGCCAGAATATATATTCTTAATGGGGTCTGAGATGAATAATAAAAAAGTTTCACACGGAATGACAAACTTACTATACCTTTTTCACAACTAATTGTGGTGGAGTGTATAAAAAGAAAGTGATTTTTATTTAAACCCAAAAGAGAAACAAAAGTACCATTGAGCCACAAAAAATAAGGGTTGGTTTTTGTATAGCAACAACGTTTGTGTGTTTGTAAACGAGACACGACCTACCGAACAACCACTGTTGCCAATTTAGAGATTTTCCCGCTAAATCTAGCGTTTTTGAAATGTCAATCGCGGGGAAAAATACGTTTTAGCGGTAAGCAGGAAATTTAGCGATTTTCAAACATCACTCCGCTACAAAAACATTTCTCAATACATATTTAAATTTACAGGTCATCGAGTAATTCTAAGTCGATTAAGCCGTCTGTATATCCGTCTGTTGAAATCACGCTCACTTTCAAACGATTCAAAAGAAAAGATAATTATTGTTATCAAATTGTTTAGAATTCGCTTAAGCAAAAAAAAAAATTATCATTTTGGGACAAAAACAAGCATAACTAGTGGCGCAATGCACATATTGGTATACGATTTTACACAAATCCGTTCTATATCACTAAAAATTATATGTACTGTTAAATTTTGTGAAGATCGGTCCATAATTAAAGCCCAATCTCGAAAAACGCTTTATTACATCTAAAACCGTAATAAATAATGCTATTGTAAAAATTTGGTCCGCCACAGTTTTATAGGACTAGAAATCACGCTAATAATTTTCGTAATTATCAGTCCATAATTTACAATAGGCCCCACATTTAGCCTACTCTTGGAAAACAGACAAATATTGCTATTGTTATGAACTTTGATCTATCACAGATTTATATGACTAGAAATAACACTGTCAACTATCGATCAGATCGGTCCATAACATACCATAGGCCCCATATAAAGCCTACTCTCGGAAAAAGCTTTAGTACGCGTACACCGTGAAGCTCTCAATCTGTGGTCCATAATAACATTTGATCAGTCATAGTTTTATAAGACTATAAATTACCTGGTAAAATTTCGTGAAGATCGCCCCATATATTACAATATGTCCCATATAAAGACCACTCCGGAAATATTTTTTATTTTTTTTTTGTTCCCTAAGCTTATCTCCGCGAAGCTGTACGGTTGTCTGCCGGAAAGAAACCAGAGTCTGGCGGGAATCGAACCCGCAACCCCAGGGAGGATAGACTAGCTCACTATCAGCTACGAAAAGGGTATCAAAGATTCGGCACAGCTGAATACAAAACTCTAACCAATTTTCTTGGGAATAATTTTTTTTTATTATTGAATCTTTCTTGTCGAAAATTATAAAAAATAAAATAAAAAACCTTAGTATGTAACGTTATTTGAGAGTAATCTACCTTTGAAAAAGCTTTTATATATAACTTTTAAAAATTTTATGGTTTTAGCGTTATTTTAAAAAAATTCCCGCTAAATTAATTATTTAGCGTTTTCTAGCGGTTTTGAAGTCCAAGTTGGCAGTCTACCCACTGTATTCATCCATAACCAGGTAACCCCATCTATGCACATAAGCAATTAACATTTTCACAAATTTGTGTGGCTTAGCCAGATTTTTGGGAATAGTTTTTTAAAATGGCTTTTTTACGTTTAAATAAAAGTTTACCTTGTAAATTAAAGATTCGTTTTTAAAACTTTAAGTATTTAAGCACTGTTTAAAATAGGTGTAAGTTGAATTCGCAATTCATTTTTAAACAAGATTTTCTTTCCATTTTTTACAGCCGTTTGTTGAGGTAGTGGTGTCTTTGATTAATACAATTTATTTTCTAACAAAGAATAAAATGGGTTGGTATGTTATTGTTTTGGATAAACCACACAAGGGAATTCCATTTCATAATTTTGACGAAAAAAAAACTAAATAATCCATTAAATTGGCGTTTCTTATAAACCACAAAGTAAAAATGCCAAAAAATAAGTTTTAAGTCATTTAATGTAAAATAAGTCAAATAATAATGTTTGCATTGAAATTTAAGACAACTACGAGTCAGTGCAATATTTATATTAGTAAAATAATAGAATTGGTGATACCAGGGGGGTAATCATTGCAAGGGAGTGTACAGGTTCTACAAAATGAACTTTCATTGAAAATTATAGACCTAAATTATGATTTTAATGGGCCTCTATTTTTAAAATATTGCAATTTTTTATGAAACTAGTAAAATTTTTGAGCTAATTTTTTTTAGGTGCTAAAACTTTTTGTCCACCTCTGCTTGACCGAAAAATTAAAAAAAAACTTATTTAGTTATTTATATAAACATATTAGCGTCACGTTAAAGTGTTTTAAAATGGCCATTGTCATTTGCCAAATAACATAAAACTGAATACATTTTAAATTAAGAACCAGCATGAAACGTTAAAAGTCATTTGGTTGGTAACTTGTTCAAAAGTCATGTAAAAATCGTTGAGGCGTTGTAAGCTGTTGAACTACTTTGTGGAAAAAAATAGGAGATTTTTGATATTTAAAATGAGAAAAAATAAAACATAAATAAATATTTATTGTAGCAGTTGCAACATAAAAATAAATTCATACCATTTTTTCTAAAATAATGACCATTTAACTGTAACAATAATACCAAGAAAGAAATAAAAAAAAATCATAAAACTCTATAAACGCCCTCAACTTTAATGCTCAATAGTAATCAACATTTGTAATTGTTAATGTTGTTGGTTTGCGAAAAAGTCATCTAAGATACGAGAACTAGTAAATATTTGTAACACTAAACATTTTAAAGATTAAAGATCTAAATAGTGGTAATTACTTAAACAAGTGGGTTTTGTAACTGCAATAGTTTTAGTGGAATTTTATAACGTTCTATAAATTTCAAATGAACAAAGACATATTCTCTAAGACATTTTATATCTAACAAAAATCCGTCTTAAGGCCAACATATTGAACATTTCTCTCCCCGTGATTTGAATGAAGTCCTTGCAAAACCTCAATACAGATGCGATCGCATTAAAGTTGTGTACTCTTAAATTATACATACATGTTTTTAAATCGAAATCCCGCCCGTACACGACTTGTTTTTGTCAGCTGACATGTCAAATTGCCCACTGCAAAATACATACCTGTCGCGTGTTACCTTCTTCTGCTTCTGTAAAAGTCAGACAAAAATTCATCTGACAAAATTTCAATAAGAGCGTGCTCTTTTTTCTTCTCACAAACCATCTGACATAACTGTTGTTATTTTGAAAAAAAAAAAACAAATTAAAAAAAAGTTAGAAATCTATGCCTCAAGGAAACCGGTAGCGGCGTTGCACTATTGACTGAATTATTAGCCGCCTGAGGTTGTTATTTTACAATACCGATAAATGTACGTTATTTTAACCTTTTAATAGAAATATTGTGCATACATATGTATGTACGTTTCTTTATTATATCCAAATGATTCTTCGAATTTAAAGAACAAATTTTTAAGATGGCTGAACTCTTTTACGGCGCAAAAAAAATTTTGTGGTGGCCGCACGCTTTGGAAGTGAGAAATACTTTGGTTTTTGCAATAAATATGCGAAAAAAAATCAAAACCAATGTCAGAAGAAAATTACATGTACGTTTGCGACCGAATATTATTAACATTATGTAAAACAGCAGATTTGACAGACATGCACAATTACATGTGACTTGCAAAGTTGACAAGTCAGATGTAAACAACATGTCGTCTATATGCTCCTTTAAGCTTATTGCAAATCCTGTTAACAATACCCAATACGAATCTTTGTAGACCTTGGCGATATCAACGATACCTCATTAATTCTACTTTTTGGAAATTTACAGGTGAACAAATTGAAATTGAAAAAATATTTGGTTTATTTTTTGCAATACAAATAAGCAAACGTGTTGTATTCGGCTGTGCGGAATCTAAAATTATTCCAAATGTTAATGCACATTGAAAATAAAAATAACGTTCTCAAAAAGCCTACAAAATAATTGATAAACTTAATTAATTGATCTTGATAATATCTTGCATCGATTTGTATTGAACGGGAATTCCTAGGAAATTAAAAAGTCCGGGAAAAGAAAAACTCTAGTCAACATAATAGACTGTTGGTTTGAAAACTAAAATTCAATTATATGTATTTGTACGTTGTTCGATCGCGTAAAGATTAATAATTAATTCCCCAAGTCTCCTTCTCAAATGTTGAAAACAAAACATAGAAAGAATAATATTTAAAAAAGTTATAAAGAATTCAAACCATATTGCTCATTCTGCGCCACCCTGTATTAGTTAAATTATTTTGGAATTTGATTAAATAGTGCGGGTAAGAGGCTACATTACATTAGCATAGCAAATACTCGGTTATTGAACTAAAGGATGTATTTATTGGTGTATTTATTTGGCCGCTTTGAAAAACGGCGTTAACTTGGAAATGGTAACAAGCTTTTTACTTATCAATAGACGCATCAAGCTGCCATTTGTCACCACACTAAATGTTGTGGATGTTTCACATCAAAAATAATAAAAAAAAAGATAAAATGATGGATTTTTGATATCAACATCTACAATACAATAATTGTAAAACCTAGTTGACGAGAATAGGACATTTTGGCAACATTTGAACTTTTTTGCATAAAAAAACTTATGTCAGTATTTTTCTGCTATCTGTTTAATTTTCTCGTGATATGCATTAGTTCTTAACTTAAGAATTCGTAAACTTGTTATCAGATTTGCTTTTTTCTAAGGATCAATCTCAGTTTTAATTTTATTTCATGTGAAATTACAAACAGTGCAGTTGTCTAATGCCGGCGATATAAATCCGATATTGAAGTTAATTAAAAAAAATTTTACGAACTATAGTTTGTTTTTATTTTATTTATTGTACACCGAATATATGTTGGCAATGTTGACGCTACTATTAAAATATATTCGTTCAGACTTAAGGCCTAACTATAATATGCATGGTTTAGCTCAAGCCACTATCAAACATTAACGAAAAGTCTGTCAAATGCATTAAAAAAACCGAAACAAAAGCTCTGTTTCTTTACTCTACTTTGGGATCCCAATTTCCACGAAAAGCGTTCCCGTACTTTTAATTTGTGTAAATGAGAGCAGATTTGAGAGAATAAAATTGTTCTTCTTCTTGCACGAAACATCCCAGACTTTTTCTTCGTGCAAATCGTGTAAATTGTCAAACAGCTGTAAAACATAAACAAAACCAAAAAAAAAAGGAAAAAAGTTCATGATCCAAATTCTGGAGAAAGTGTTGTGGAATAAAATAATGTACTTAAATAAAAAGTTTTGTACTGAAGTATTAGGGAAACATAATGTTAGTTATTGTAAAAGTGTTTGATTTGTTTTATTTTTAGTAGAAGTAGTTTAATTCTAGAGCCAATATAAAATTTTTCAAAAGTGGCGCAAATTTTTTTGGTGTTCCCGTACTTTTGTGTAATGTTGTCTTTTTACGAGAGAAATTTATGAAATTTATCATTTGCACGATCTTTACCCAAAAAGTAAAGAAACAGAGCTAAAATCAAATATGATAATGGCAGTGCCTCAACGGAACTTAACGAGAAATTTCGTCAATTTAAATATGGTTTCACACATATGATTTAAATGTTTACGCACAGTTGATTAAGCCAGCCCATTGTAATGACTCATTACTAAGGAGTCTCAGTAGCAGGAAAGGAGTTTATAAAAAGAGAACAAACTATAAAGGGTCATTATTACAACTTGCCAATAGTTAAAAGTCGGATTTTATTGGACCGATAAATAGCTTTGCATTATTACAACTTCCATTTTTTATTGCTGTTATTTTCAATAATAATAATATTTAATAGATGAAAACATAATAAATGAAGGTTGAATAATGCAAAACTATTTATCGGTCCTACAAAATCCGACTTTTAACTATTGGCAAGTTGTAATAATGGCCCTAAGAGTTCTTAATTCAGAGTGGGCTCTATTAGATATCTATATATTATTTGTAAATCATCAGTTTTATGTTTTTCTTTTTAGGAATTTATACCCCTGACAGACATAGGATTTGTATACTATACTAACATGGTATACTACATGTGTGTCACCCTAAACTACAATTTGTATGGAAGCTCCCTTAAGAAATGGAGATAGCGGGTAGGTATGTTAAAAACAAATGATGGAGATGAAAAATTAAGTGGGGTTGGTCAAATATTTGATCCGTCTAGGGGCATCCTAGGCGCTGCAAGGTATAAAATAAAGAATTTTATCAAACCCCCATATTTGCATGGAAGCCCCCCTAATGAATGGTGATAAAAAAACTAATGGAGGTCGTTCATAAATTGTATCCCTTTAGGGGCTGCTCCTAGTCAATTATGAGACTTTTGCTTCAGTAAATATGAGTCATATTCTTCATATACATTAAAGAAATAACAGTAAATCTCGAAAACAAGAGCAAAACTTAAAAAAACAACGGTATTTAGCACTGGATTCGAATTACGTTAATCCGCCGGGTGCCCCTCTTGACAGTTTTTTCAACTGGCACAGTGTAATTAATTAGTTATTGAAATAATCGAAAGCTTACAAATATTTCTTGATTTATCGTAAGCCTCAGAAGGTAAGCAGCTTCTATTAAGCATAATCCATCTTTTCTCAGAAAGACTAGAAAATGTGGAACCACACAACAACCGAAAATTTCAATGATACCTACTTTATTCGTTATATTCAAATAATGCTGCTGTATCTTAGTATTACCAAGGAGTTATTTTTGTCTAAGGTGCTGAAGCTGAATTATGATCTGAATAATATTTTCGTTTGGGCTTCAGCAAATGGCTTAAGACTTAATCCAGGGAAATCTTAATGCTCAGTCATAACCAAGAACATATTGGGGATAGAGGATGAGGTAAATATTTTCTTGGGAAGGATACAAATAGAAATTGTATGCAAAGCTAAGAATTAAGGTGTAACATTTAATAAGCGTTTAACTTGGTCGGATCATATTACACAAGTCTGTGGAAGAACCTACGGCATGCTACGGACCTTATTGGTCACCCAATACTTTACTCCGCCGAAAGTTAGATTACTACTTGCGAACACATATTTATTACCAACGCTTTTATATTCATCCGAAATATTTGCTGCTTGTAACTCAGGGGATTCGAGGAAACTTAAAACAACTTTAAACAATATCGTAAGATACGTTTTCGGACTAAGAAAATTTGTTCATGTCTCACTATTCTTCATTCGAAAATTCAGTATTACATTTAATAACTTCCTAGTTTTCAAAAACTTAGTATTTATTTATAAAGTTGTTATGACAAAGGAACCAAAGTATATCATTGATCGCTTGCGATTTGCAAGATCATCAAGGGGTAAATTGTTTAGATTCTTAGCATCCGTCTCTGTATTGTACTCCCTCATTGCGTTGCTAGGCAACGAGGTTTGGAAAAGTTCTTAAAGAACATCTTTCGTAAATTCTATTAATGATGTAGCAATATTCTATAAAAAAATAGTTAAAACGTTATTTTTTAATTTTGTTTTTTTTAAATTTAATTGAATCAATGTATGGTTAACTTTTCAGATTCTTATACTGTAATTTATAAGATATTTGGGGTATTCACAAGGTGTTCTATCAAGTCATATCGTCATAAAGTCCTAAATATTATTTTACAATTGTTTAAAAAAAATATTGTTGTGCTTGAAACAAAATAAAAATTTTAATGCTGTGTTCATTGATTTGTCATAACTGTACAGTAGAAATCAAAATAATAAGCGGTTTCCCACAGCAGTCATATATATTTCTTGTAATTATATTAAGACATATGACTTTACAACTTTATGACTACCTTGTGAATCCCCCAATTATGTCTTGTTGAATAACAAAATCAGTCAACTCACATTTGACTAGCGAGAACTTACTTGTACTCCCAATAAGAATACAATAAAAACTAATTATACTTTTTACTTAGTAATTTAAATTGTTATTTATTTATTGTTGATGTTGTTTTGTTTAAGCTTTGATATTATTACAAGTAGAACTGTTGCTATAAGTCTTATACGTTTAACATTTTTACTTGGTTTAATATCTTTAGTTTTTCTAAAATCTTTATGGATGAAGTTTCCTGATGATCTGGCCTAAGCAACCAGTGAAATGCGCATAGGAATAGCTTATCCACTCAACAATAAATTTCAAGTGTTTTTATCAATAATAAAAACTGGGAATTTAGCACGAATAACAAAATCTTTTGAAATTTAAATTTTGTATTCCCAAAAATTGAAATTACTTTTTTGATAATAAACAGGCGGGTGCACGGCCTAAAAAACACTTAATTGACAACATCTTTTGTAAGCTGTTGTTGTTTTTTATTTTGTTTTTCTTAACCTACTTACAACTACAATTAATGTTGAGAGAATTTCAACTAATTGTAGCGGGGAATGTAAGACGAGATGAACGCACTGTTTATTGTTGATGTTGTTTTGTTTAAGCTTTGATATTATTACAAGTAGAACTGTTGCTATAAGTCTTATACGTTTAACATTTTTACTTGGTTTAATATCTTTAGTTTTTCTAAAATCTTTATGGATGAAGTTTCCTGATGATCTGGCCTAAGCAACCAGTGAAATGCGCATAGGAATAGCTTATCCCATCAACAATAAATTTCAAGTGTTTTTATCAATAATAAAAACTGGGAATTTAGCACGAATAACAAAATCTTTTGAAATTTAAATTTTGTATTCCCAAAAATTGAAATTACTTTTTTGATAATAAACAGGCGGGTGCACGGCCTAAAAAACACTTAATTGACAACATCTTTTGTAAGCTGTTGTTGTTTTTTATTTTGTTTTTCTTAACCTACTTACAACTACAATTAATGTTGAGAGAATTTCAACTAATTGTAGCGGGGAATGTAAGACGAGATGAACGCACTGTTTATTGTTGATGTTGTTTTGTTTAAGCTTTGATATTATTACAAGTAGAACTGTTGCTATAAGTCTTATACGTTTAACATTTTTACTTGGTTTAATATCTTTAGTTTTTCTAAAATCTTTATGGATGAAGTTTCCTGATGATCTGGCCTAAGCAACCAGTGAAATGCGCATAGGAATAGCTTATCCCATCAACAATAAATTTCAAGTGTTTTTATCAATAATAAAAACTGGGAATTTAGCACGAATAACAAAATCTTTTGAAATTTAAATTTTGTATTCCCAAAAATTGAAATTACTTTTTTGATATTAAACAGGCGGGTGCACGGCCTAAAAAACACTTAATTGACAACATCTTTTGTAAGCTGTTGTTGTTTTTTATTTTGTTTTTCTTAACCTACTTACAACTACAATTAATGTTGAGAGAATTTCAACTAATTGTAGCGGGGAATGTAAGACGAGATGAACGCACTGTTTATTGTTGATGTTGTTTTGTTTAAGCTTTGATATTATTACAAGTAGAACTGTTGCTATAAGTCTTATACGTTTAACATTTTTACTTGGTTTAATATCTTTAGTTTTTCTAAAATCTTTATGGATGAAGTTTCCTGATGATCTGGCCTAAGCAACCAGTGAAATGCGCATAGGAATAGCTTATCCCATCAACAATAAATTTCAAGTGTTTTTATCAATAATAAAAACTGGGAATTTAGCACGAATAACAAAATCTTTTGAAATTTAAATTTTGTATTCCCAAAAATTGAAATTACTTTTTTGATAATAAACAGGCGGGTGCACGGCCTAAAAAACACTTAATTGACAACATCTTTTGTAAGCTGTTGTTGTTTTTTATTTTGTTTTTCTTAACCTACTTACAACTACAATTAATGTTGAGAGAATTTCAACTAATTGTAGCGGGGAATGTAAGACGAGATGAACGCACTGTTTATTGTTGATGTTGTTTTGTTTAAGCTTTGATATTATTACAAGTAGAACTGTTGCTATAAGTCTTATACGTTTAACATTTTTACTTGGTTTAATATCTTTAGTTTTTCTAAAATCTTTATGGATGAAGTTTCCTGATGATCTGGCCTAAGCAACCAGTGAAATGCGCATAGGAATAGCTTATCCCATCAACAATAAATTTCAAGTGTTTTTATCAATAATAAAAACTGGGAATTTAGCACGAATAACAAAATCTTTTGAAATTTAAATTTTGTATTCCCAAAAATTGAAATTACTTTTTTGATAATAAACAGGCGGGTGCACGGCCTAAAAAACACTTAATTGACAACATCTTTTGTAAGCTGTTGTTGTTTTTTATTTTGTTTTTCTTAACCTACTTACAACTACAATTAATGTTGAGAGAATTTCAACTAATTGTAGCGGGGAATGTAAGACGAGATGAACGCACTGTTTATTGTTGATGTTGTTTTGTTTAAGCTTTGATATTATTACAAGTAGAACTGTTGCTATAAGTCTTATACGTTTAACATTTTTACTTGGTTTAATATCTTTAGTTTTTCTAAAATCTTTATGGATGAAGTTTCCTGATGATCTGGCCTAAGCAACCAGTGAAATGCGCATAGGAATAGCTTATCCCATCAACAATAAATTTCAAGTGTTTTTATCAATAATAAAAACTGGGAATTTAGCACGAATAACAAAATCTTTTGAAATTTAAATTGTTATAAATAAATTTTTTCCAGTGTACAATATAAAACGTGCAAATGTTGCTGATGCCCGCCTGCATTACAGCACGTACACTTCACAAATGCAGACAGAAACAAACAAAAAAAAAAAACTATAAAATAACTTTAAAGTTCCTACAGCGCACGCGTTCATGGCTTTATATGAGCATATTAATTTTTTTCATTACTGCTTTATGTTTCCTAATTTTTTTTTTCATTATTTTATTAAAAATTTATATTAAGAACAAAAAAGACAAAAAAACCTTTTAAGAGATATAAAGAAAAATCTACTCAAACTATAATGCAAAAATAGCAATTGCATTGTTCAATGTACAAACTTATTTACAACGTACCACACCCTACAATTATCTAGCACCTTAAATGAAAATGGACATTTTTAAATTTAATATTTATATATATTTTTTTTAATATCTTAAGCAATTCTCAATTTCCAACCTCTTAAAAACAATACAAAATACCAGAGTATTTAAACTTTTCTTGCCATGTGTTACCATTGTCTTCAGCTTTTATGGCAATTGACCTACGTTGTAAACTCGCATTATTGTTGTGGGTATCATTCTTTTGGTTGCACAATAGGGTAACATTAAAAAAATAAAGAAGTGGTAATTGTAGTGTTGGGTAGTTCTACTCCATATCCCATGGTAAAACTTTATGAATAAAATCTGGAAATTTATTTCTCATGTTGAGTAACATTTATTATACAAATCTTCATATAATTCGAATCTGTATTCTAAGTCAAATTCCAATCCTCACAAGCTTTTATACTCTAATAGTCTTATTCCTTCAATATTTTTCAGGAATATGCACTATCAGACTTTTTGTTTGTATATTTCTGTTACGAATAATATGGAAATCTTTATGAATAACTTTAAAAGCTTTCTGAGTTAAAGATTATCATACGCTCTTTAATAACAATTTACAAAAATCGAACTTCCTTCATTATTAGTGGTAAACAAGCAATTTTGGTAGCACAAATAAAGAGTTACTGTGACTTCTTTTTTATGAATTTTTCACTTACTATGCTTTGCAAAGTCCATTGAAAGCTCTTACACTTTCTAGTTGTTCTGGCATCTTTTGGATTCAGCTCCTTAGGAACAGGTATAAAAACATTAATTGATGAGCACATGCCGGTTAGTCCTAATATCATATTTGTCATAAGCGCTGGGTGGCAACAATGCGTTTACGAACCACTACAGGAAGCAATTTTGCTAAGTAGCTGGAGCTAACTAACCTCTGCTGCTTTTTGGCATGCTTAATTCATCTCAACTAGTAAGATCCGCCAGTGGTCGAAAATCAGCCCTTGAAACAGTCTCCCTTCCCACGAATTTGGGTATCAACAACATCCACCACGTAAGCGAGGGAGGGAGGGAGGCAACCTGAACCAATAGTAAGACCGAGGCGTGTTTCCAGGGCTACGAACTCCCATGGTAACAGATAGGACATCCGGTCAGCAGGGTTCTAAATTTGCTTATTTTTGCCTGATTTCCACAAAGGGTTTAACTCCAAAAGGTGGAATATTTCCCTACATACCCCTGGGGAGGCTCCAAAGGAACAGTGTATAATCCGGCAAAAATAAAAACAGGCCCTATAAGAGCTTGAGCTATCTTACATCTGCTGCTTTTGGAAAAATACAAGCAGCATATGTGGAGTAGTAACAGCACCTAAGGATAGCCCTGGTTAGATTAGATAGTAAGCCACAACCACCACATGATCCCCAAAATATATTTTCAACGAGCAGACAATATTCCTAAAAGACGGAAAGCATTTCCCGAAAGAAGCATACTAGCGGAGGCCTCAACCAATAGTCAGCACTGTGCCGGACCATCGGGGGCTACTGAATTCCGTGGTACCAGTTAGGATCTCTGGTCAGGCGAGATCTTGACGATCTCTTGCAATATTGGATTTTTGCCAAATACCACGTATTGACGGCTTCACGAAAAGCCCCCCAATGAAATAACACCCAAACGAGAAATGAAATATTCCACAAATTTTTTTCATACATTTTTGGGCCCTTTTACATTTTTTTTGGGAATTATTTCATTCCTCATTTGGGGTTTTCAAATTATGAAATAATCTCCAATGAAATAACACCTAACAAATTTTTAAAATTTGGGGCTTGTTTCATAGCGTGTATAATTTGGGTGTTATTTCATTTTTTATTCGGGGGTTATTTCATTTTTAAAGCTGTTGGTTTTTGGGGGTTATCCTTGCTGAAACTGACTCTTTTATGAATTTTGGGCATAATTTCATTTTTGTTGCTGATGGGGTTTATTTCATTGGGGTTTATTTTATTTTCATCATTGGGTGTTATTTCATATGAAATAACTCCCAAATATTGGAAGTTGTTTCGTTTTCGCTTTGGAGTTTATTTCATTTATTTTTCGATGTTATTTCATTCACTGTTTTTGGGTGTTATTTCCTATTTTTTGGGATTTATTTCATTGGGGGTTATTTCCTGGGCGTTATTTCATTGGGGGGCTTTTCGTGGAGCCGTTGTGCCACATGTAAAATTTTGGGGCCGTTCTTTACTTTCTTTTTGGGGCCATATTTCCTGGGGTCATTTTGCGCACCGCCTTTAAAATTATCTACAAGGTTGAGACTGATGGGTCATTTTCAACACTCTGCCGCACAGATTCCACGTTGATTTCTGTGTGTATACTTCCATGGGTACCTCTTCCAAGACATTCGATCACTGAACACCGTTCCTCAAAAGATCATGAAGGCTGTGGAATCTGATCTTGAATTGATATATTGACGTTATTATCGCTGCGCCAAACCAATTGATCATTGACAACAGTTAAAAATTTCGTTAATTTTAACTTGTTGTTGTGCACTGTTAATTATAAATTTCTTGGAATTCAGTTATAACCTGCAAATATTATAGGTGTTTAGATCTTATTTGGGCGATCCTTTACAAAACTAGTTGCATTGCAGTCGGGAAGTTAAGTTTAAGGGAAGAAAATTGGAGGCATTGCTCGAAAAGTTGTGATGTGCATATCTGAAAACAAGAATATTGTGTCGATTGGATTTGAATACCGATTATGTGTACCAAAATCCGAAAAGCCGACTGATATCTTTAAAACCATGCCAATAAGTAAATTCAACCCCAACGCAAAGTATCTACTGTGCTTTGTATGAGATTGTTTTGTGCAATGAGCAGAATTTACTATTTGGCGAATATTAAGTCATCGTCCAGGCTTGCAATTTTTAAGTTTATTGGTAAGAGGAGTGAGTAGATTGGGAAGGGGTACTTCGTTTCATGTACTCTGCACTTTTGTTTTATTTTGTAATTCTGTAATTTTGTAGGTGTATTTGTTTTTATTTATAAAATAAAAATTAGAAAATAAAGGAAGAAAAAGATGAAACTACAGAAATTGCAAAACTAGAATTTCATAGCCTGGACACTAATGCAATTTCAAAGCAGAATTTAAAAAAATTCCAAGTCTGGACGATGACTTATATTCAGGACAGAAATCGTAAAATAGGCAATTTTAATTGTCACTAGTATGTTTTGGTGGCTAACGGTTAAATTGTGGTCGCTATCATAAAAAATCTGATTAGTTTTTTCGCTTTTAGTACAAAGCGCAATTGACGTTTTGCTTTGCCCTTGAACAGTGTTGCCATAGCTAATTGATGAGAATATGCCAATGACAATGACACTCAATGACACTCCATTGATACCTTGCACCGAAAATGGGAACACTGCCTTTGAATTTTCTTGTTATCACTGTTTTAATTTTGCCGTTATGTGTATACGTTTCCGTTATTCAAGCTTGGCATTTGACGTCTTTTGGGTTCGCTTTATGTGGCACCTAATTATTCTTGCATTCGTAGTTGTAATAACAAATATTCGGCAAGAACTTTTCGTGATTTTGGATCTGAATCAAGCAAAACATCCTTTTTTCCCGAACATTCTTAAAAAATTACAATTTTTGTAGTGTCAAAACTTATTTAGTTTCTGAAAGTGTAGATTGCCTTTAAGCTTTCACAAGAAAAAGAGATTTCCTGCAGCATTTTTTTAGAAAAGTAAAATTTCGCGCAAAAAAACTTTTACGGTTCGAAGTATTAAAAAGAAAACAATAAAATAAATCACATTTTGTAAAATTTAAACAGTTCTTATTATCTGCCATTTGTTTTATTTTACGCCACTGTGTGCTGGTTGTCGTATTTGTTGCTGTCATTTATCTATTATTTAATATTATTGTTTACGTTTCTCGTGCAATTTGTTGTGTTAATTGTGCCACAAATGTTTATATATCAATTTTTTCTAATATATGTACTTTAATAGTTTTTATTGTAATTGTTATAGTGATGTTGCAGTTGGTACATCACGATTGATGGTTATATAAAATTCAGCCTTTCGTTTGCGACAGGTTTTAATACTAACTCAAGGAAAACTACTGATAAATGGCTTAAGAATGTTAGAACTGAAAGATTGAAAGCATAAAGACTAAAGCTTCGTACAGACGATGGTCAGATCTGACAATCTTGTAAGCAGGCGTTGCCAACAGCAATATTTTTCAGACAATGGTGCAATTGTCAGATGCATTAATTTTGCACTTCTGCAAATACAAATGAGCTTACAATGTTCACACAGCTGTAAGATATTTTAGCCAATTTTAATGCAGTATAAGCAACGCTGCTTACCAATATTGTAAGATCTGACCATCGTCTGTACGAAGCTTTATTTAATAATTTTCGATAACACAGTGCAACACGAAAAAAAATAATCAAATACGGACAAAAAATAACCATAAAGGACCAAAAAAAAAGACCCGTGTCTCCCAGTTTTGCCCAAAGCTATGCACTTTTTTATGGGCCCTTAAAGATTTGGGGCCTCGGTGTAATTTTTGCAAAAAAGTTATCATTTTCTCAGGCTCATTTCGTGCAAACCGTTCGAAATTTTGATTAACCCTCTGAGACAAATCTGTAGTTCTTGCCATTAAGAAATTTTAGGGAAATTTTTCACTATTGCGGCTACGTAAACGGTGTTAAGAAACATTCCCAGGAAGTTCATATGCTCTAAAAAGTTGTTTATTGAGATCCAAGATACATTTTTTAAGTTGATAGTTTCCTTGAATTTTGAACAGGGGGAAAAAGGTAAACAAAAATCGAAATTTTAAAAGTTTTTTGCGATTTTGATCTGGAAGATGGAGTTTTTTAGGTTTTATATGTTGACAACTTTTGTTCTTTATGGCAAGAGCTGCAACAAGACATAAGCCTAAGAAAATGATCAATTTCTTGCAAAAATGACATCGAGGCCCCAAATCTTTAAGGGCCCATAAAAAAAAGTGCATGACTTTGGGCAAAACTGGGAGACGGGGCTTTTATGGTTATTTTTTGTCCGCATATGGTTATTTTTCCATGACTTAAAAAATTACACACAGTGTAACTGATGAAACCTTGTTTATCTGATTTTTTTTCTTATCATCTCCATCGTAGTGATATTTTCACTTCGCTTTAAAACTATTTTCTTTAATTCCATACTCAATCTAATTAACCGTAATCACTGTTCTAATTCGAAACAGATATAATTATGGATTAAATAAAAAAGAAACCAAACAATTAAAGCTTTTAATTAATCCACTTTTTTGTTATGATTCTTAAAGAAAAAATTTTATTGTTAATAGTTGCAAAGAATTCTGGAACAATTTTAAAAATATCTAATTATCTCTGGCAACATATTTAGTTTTTACACTTTAGTTCATTAATGCAGCCAACTTCAAGGAAGTTGCTGTAATTATGTAAGTCTTAATTGAGCACAATATAACTTTTATAAATGTATTAATTAAATTTGGAATTTCCATTAAGGCTAATTATCAACTAAACAACTTCAAGGTGGAAATTGTGACACGTTTGTATTAATGATAGAACAAGCATTTGTGTAGACTATTAACTAACTTAAGCTTCGTACAGACGATGGTGAGATCTTACAATATTGTCATTAAATTGCCCAAAAATGTATTGCAACTGTGTGAACATGGTATTCATTTAATAGGGCTTTTGCTTAAATCGGTTAACCGCTCGATTAATTTTTTGGTTTAATCGATTAATAATCGGTTAATTTTGTTATTGATCGGTTAACCGATTAATAAAGTTTTTTTTTATAAATTAAGTAATTTCAATAAATAAAAATGCAAAAATTATTTATTATTTGGAGTTTATTAGCAAAAAAAAAACAAACAATAACATAACCAAAGAAACAATTCTTGGACTGAAACGAGCAAAAAAAAAAAAGATTTTTTTACTTATCGAAGATGATGGAGAAATCGAAAGCAACCCATAATACAGAATATCTTATTTCTCAGTCTTTTTTCAGGATTTCTCTAAACATATTAAATCTTTCATTTAGCCATTACAGTCCGGTTTTAATTTTTTTAAATTGTTAACACTTCTAATTGTTTCGGAAAATCCCTCTGAAGATATCGAGTGGTTGCGATTGAAACCTGTCCGCAAACGCCTGGGTTCGATCCTCAGGTCAGTCAAGAATAAAAAATGATCAATAAATTATTAATTATAACTATAATTAATTTCATGTTGTAAAATTCCTTTCTTCATAAAAATAATTAAATGAAAATTAAATTTGATGAACTTGAGCCTCATTAAGATATCAAAATTTGGATTAAAAACCATAAAACAGTTCAACAAAATAACCACAATACTAATAATTGTTTTCATCACTTTAAAAAAATAAAAGCAAACACAAAAAAATGATATTTATTTTTTCAGTACAATTTTGTACATGAAAAGAAAAAGAAAGATCCGAAAACTTAAAATTGAATTTTTTTATTTGACAATTTAAAAACTCATACGTAGAAAATTATAGTAAAAATGTATAAAGCTTATTAGCATTAAGTGGTTTTAAAATTATAAAGATTATTCTAGAATTAAGTAGTAATTTTATTAATTAGTTTGATGTTAAGTTTGAGCGACAATAAATTTTCTAAATGGTCAGAACTTAAATTCCTTCTATTTCTGGCCATAATAATTGGTAAAGCACTGAAGGCTCTTTCCACAGATATCTGTGTTGCGGGTACAGCTAATGCAACAGCAGCTAGTTTTGATAAAAAAGGATCTCTAAAGCTTTTGTTTTTCCAGAATTCCAATATATTTGCACTTAATGGCAACTTTTCCTCGTGTTTTTATGCCCGTTTTCATAGCTTAACGATAGCTTAAAGTAGACTTCAACCGGCCTTTTAAACAGTGTTCCATTATTAAAACTTTACTTTAACCTTAAGTGAGCGATAAAGTAAATTAAGGTTCATCCTACCTGGTTGGTTAAAATAAAGTTGTAAAAATTGAACACTTTTTATACGGCCGATAAAATCCTACCTTTAGCTATCGGTAAGTTGTGAAAATACATTTTGTACTTTAAAAATAATTATCTTTTTTGTGTTTTCTATATTTTATTTAAACTGATAGAAAAAAATTGTTTTTTGTACGCATGAGTTATGAATTTTATAAATTAAAAACTTACAGCCATATTCGTAAAAAGATATTATTTTAAGCTTATCGCATGTAATAACTATCAAACGCTTTTTGTCTAATAAACCTCCTATAAAAATTTGTATTCATAAACGTACATTAACAGTTGTATTACTATTAACAGTTTGTGGCGATTTTGTGTTTAAGTATGGCAACTCTCTTTATATTTTGCTGCCATTTTATTGCTAGTGATGCATGGAACTTCTATTCGGTTCACATGATATTCTATATTAAATTGTTTTTTATAGTTTTTTTTTTAATTGTAGAACTTAAAAATTATTCTTATCAGATAAAACTACATTTTATTTTAGTTTCTGAACCAAATCTTGCCGAAAGGTATCATAAACACTTTTGTTTGAACCTTTGTTTTATAAACGATAGGAAAGTATTCGAATAAAAAGTTTGTTTACTTTTTATTAACATCACTATTATTATGATTTGTTTATTCCATGGTAGAATAAGTACAAGGAATAGTCATTAGAAATTTTGTTCTCAATTTCAGAACCCATATAACGTCAAACAAGTGAAAATATTAAAACAAGCGTCAAAAATTAAATAAATTATATTGACATTACAAGGGTAAATTATAAAATCTCTCCCTAATGAACATACCTGGTTTATATTCTATATTTTTTAATATTTTTGAACAATAATTCGTTAGTTTAAACAAAAAATCAACTAGTTTCAGTAATTTAATAAGTTATTAATGATAATATCTGCATTTGCCCCTGAACATATTCTTTTAAATCATATAAACATGATTTAAATAATTATAATTAACCATATAACTTTAAATTGGTTGTCGAAAATAAAAAAAAATTAGTTTTCATTTTATTTTTGGTTTAAAGAAGGGTAAATCGAACAATACATTTTCTTACTTTATGAATGGTTTATTAAAGGTTTAATAGACTATTTTTCGTTTATGAATACAACTTTAGCAATTTTTCCTTATATTTGGTTTATTAACCATTAATAAATTTTTATGAATACGGCTGTTAAATTTTAAGTTTTCGGTTCTTAATTTCTGATGCCTGTTAAAAACATAAAAAAATATGTTAAAATACTACTAATTTTGCAAATTTTGTAACATTGGTTAATCGATAGTAATTAATCGGCTAACCGATTAACGGTTGAATACCCTAGTGTATGTACACCAGCGTAGTGACATATAAAAATTACTCCCCCATTAATCAAACTAAACCAAGATTTTAAGCCATGATAAAGCAATATGACGATGACAAACTAAAGCACTGATAATGACATGTCAATTGATTAATATGTATTGCATTTTTCACTTTCCGAGATTATTTGCTGATAAACTTGTAATCTGTGGTAAGAATCAATCAAACAAACAAAATTGTGGCAACTTAATAAGTAAGAGTTATGAATGAGTTTTTAACATAAAATATTATAGCAAATATGCATTTTAAAAACCCCATTAGAAGTTACAACAAAAACGAACAAAAATATAGCCGAATTTCTCTACAGTTAACTTCTATGAATTATGAATTGATTTAAAACTCGTATTTTTTGCTTAAATTTATAATAAATTTCCCTACACTGAATTTTTCTTTAGAATTAAAAAAAAATTCCAAATAAAAATTTGACTCTCATGCATTTTTGTCCCCATATAATGCATAATTTAAATAAATTTGTCCGGTAGCGGATTACTAAAAATGAAAATAAGAACAAAAGAAAAAAGTCTTTGTGATAACAATTTTGACAGCAGTCCGCCCATGTCTACTAAACAAAAATCTGGCACCAAAGTAGCATTCCTCTTGAAATTGTTTTTATTAATTTATTTGAAATAAAAATACAACAAAAATTAAGGGCCTGTTCGTGTATTTCGAAAGAAGACTTTGTTCGCTTAAATTACATTTAAAACAAAAACAAATTTACATGTAAGTTAAGCGAACGAAGTCTTCATTATTTATCGACGAACCGGCCATAAATGTGTGTACAAAACGTTTGTGTACAACCACAATCACAAATGCTTTGCTTTACTGTCTGTTGCACAATTAAAAAAGTTTTGTAAAAAATACTCCAGATAGTACTTGTTTCTTGCAAAACCTTTCAATACAGTAAAAAATATTTGCCTATACTCCTAGTATTTGCAAATTATCTTGTGCAATATGCGAGAATTTGTGATGATTTCTTGTGTGTTTTATCCCTAGGACAGAGGACCAGAGAACTAACACCAAACTTGCAACGTGACAGCTCTAAAGTGATAGGGACCGGTTCTAGTTCTAACACTTTTTTTGAAAGGGACTTTTCCTTTAAAATGGCGTTTTTATTCTAGAAGGGGGCTAATTATCACCTTTTTGACACTTCGCTACACGTCACTAAAAAAACCTAAATGGACATATTCAATTTCGGTTGAACTAATGCCTGTCGCAGAAATTGTCCCGAGTGAACCATATTAATATGATAGCTCTTCTTTATATATTATTTCTGCGTGTATTTTTCATTTTTTTTTACGTTTGGACTTCCACTATAGCTAAGCATTTGTTGTTTGCTTCAACAAAATAACACGGTGTTTGTTTGTGACAACCATACTACATTAACAAAAATTCTGGAATTTTTTCCTGCACTTTATTAAGTAATTAAAAAACGATGCAGTTATTCTAAAAATATAAATGGCAAATAGTTAAGCGCTAAACACAAAAGACTTCGAGCCTGTTAGTTAAAATGGAAAAATAAAATGTCTGTTAATAAAGTGATTTTATGCTCCCATGCAGATTCATTTTAGGGGAGTTCGGCTGTATTTAATTTCAATATTTAAAACACACAAACAAAAATTATTGTTGATAAGAAAATCAACACAAATTAAAAAAACAATCATTTATTTTTTTCTTTTGTTTTGTTTTTACTTTCAAACACCGATTTGGATCGATTGCACTAGCAATAAAGAAAACAAATAAAATGCAACCGCTGACACTTGACAGCAAATTAATTTATAAAAGTAAATAGATTTTAGGTTAGAGTATAATGTGACAAATAAGTTTTGGAATTCATAACATGGATAAGAAAAAAAAACAAACGAACCGGTAGGAGAAACATATAAACAAAAACGCGAGGCAATCCTGCAAACATGCCAAACAAACAATTATTCATCGGTTGCACTGTGTTACATCAAATATAAAATTACGAATTTACTTTAAAAAAAAAAACAAGGGAAAACATTAATAAACATCATTTTCAGCACCAGTAGTTACATTTTAATTATTTATTTACTAGCGATTAACAATGCAATTTATTCAGTCATATTAAAAATTTATTTATCCGTTGGGAATTAAAAAAAACAAAATAAAAAAACTATTAAACAATTTACTGGCGAATTCTTGAAAACGAAGTAAATAACAAAACAACAGTTAAATTAAAAAAATAATAGTAAATATAAATTAAATAATTATTTACGCGCCAAAAGATAAGAAAGGCCAAAGTGCTTGTTCTCTCACATTAGAGGTATTCAAGTGTATAATCTGCTGTTACACAATCGCAAGCCACAATAAATTAAATGATTTATGGTTACAGCCTTTCCCTAAAAATTCTGTTGTAAAGTATAATTCCAAAAGATTTCTAATAATTCTGGAGCAAGAGTTAAGATTTTTGGGTATATAAAGGGTGGTTAAATTTTAAGTGCCGATGTAGATTTTGAATAAAACACAAATTATTTAGGAAATAGTTGTCATTTCTTTTAATTATGATAATATTGGTATGGTTCAATTATGTATGGAACAAAATATCGGCCAAATGGCCGCCACGACCTCGGCTGCACACCTCCATCCGATAATCCAAATTTTCGATGACGGTGAGGCATAATTGAGGTTCCATGCCGTTAAGGTGCCGAATTATCTCATCCTTTAGCTCTTGAATTGTTGCTGGCTTATCGACGTACCCCTTTTCTTTCAAATAACCCCAAAGAAAGAAGTCTAACGGTGTCAAATCACATGATCTTGGCGGCCAATTGACATCGCCACCACGTGAGATAACATGGCCATTGAATTTGTCGAACAAAAGAGCCATTGTTTCGTTAGCTGTGTGGCAAGTGGCACCGTCCTATTGAAACCACATATCGTCCACATCCATATCTTCCAACTCGGGAAGTAAAAAGATCGTTATCATCTCACGACCGACATCATTTTGGAAAAAATTCGGCCCGAAATTGCCGCCAGCCCATAAACCGAACCAAACAGTCACTCTTTGTGGGTGCATTGGTTTTTCGTCAATCACTCTTCGGTTATAATTCGCTAAATGTGTAAATCCCCAAAAAACGTTGTTGTTGCCTCTCATATATTTTTTTGGGGAGTTATTTCATTTTCGTTTTGGGGACTTATTTCAAACATCAATCTTCAACCAGTGCAGTGGTACTGGAGGCTCGAAATTTGCAGTAATTATCATTTTCAATTTTGTTTTTAATAAATTTATTATAAATGATTCAACGGAGGTGGGAAATAGTCTTTTACGGCTAACTTAGCATTATCTTCAAATAAAAAATTGGAGGCTGTAGAAAATAGTGAAATCTATTGTTTATCTACGATACAATGCACGACTATTTCAAAGCAAATCGCCTTCAATTATATCGAAAAAATGTTTTATTGAGTACTTAACATGTCTCTGCATGCAGAAAGAGTTGAAAACACGGTCACACCTACAGTTGTTAAAATTTCAAATAAGTCTTAAAGAACTGACCTTTCAAGCGTTTGTTAAAAAAAATATAAGAGAATCCAAGAAGAATGAGCTTCTTTTCGTCTTATGATGTGATTCCCCTAAAAAAGAAGTCCAAAGATCTTCTTATATTTCCAGATACACATATCCGCTTGTTTACGGCCGCAATATCATGTTATACAAAAACTTGAAGAAAATGGCGCACAAATTCTTAAGTTTTCAAATTAGTTCTGTCGCATCTGAGATACTTTTTCGTCTCCTAAAATGCAAAAGGCCCTATATAAAATTTTGAAAATTTTACAGGATTTTCTTCTCATCCATTTAATATGATCAATTTATAAATTGCACTAATCTTTGTATAATAAATTGTTCACATATTTTTCTTTAAAGCTCTTACACTGTAATTGTGTAATATGAAATATTTACTCTACTTGAGTTTATTTTATTTTATTTTAACTTGAGTTCAAATTCAATTATAGTTTCGGTATCGATATCGGCGATATTTTATTTTGATTATAGGTATCGTATCGGCAAAAAGGCGTATCGTTACGTCCCTAATAGAAGTACATACCGTACTTGATCAACTTTTTTTTACTATTTGAAAAAAATCGTCCCGTAATATTGAAAGCTACCGGAATTAAAAGGATCGTGCTATTGCGACTATTTTTTGGTTGGTTTAAAAATCCTCTTTCAAATGCCTTTAATATGATTTTTGCTTTTACTAAAAATGTTTAAACTATTTTTTCTCCAGATAAATATTTCAAAACATACTTGAAATTCTTAATTCCTTAACGAACAATTATAACATTTTATTAATTATAACTAATTTATGTTATAAATATTAAGTAATTTACAGTTTGGAATTTATTTTCAAGGTGTTGGTAATTGCTAAGGTTTGATATAACGAAAAAACGCAATCTGTTTTAGGTACAAATAACTTGAATTGTAAAAAAATAAATCAAAAATTTACCAAACGAGCGGGCGGCGCCTTAAATATACAAAAGGTCTTATCAGAGCACAAATAAACAAAAAAAAAACTCACATTCATTTTAATTCAATTTACTCATGGATTGACGGCTGAATGTATGACGAGTGTGGTGAAAGGTTACGCCAACTTTGTAAATATATAGAGTGTAAAAAATTGTTTGTATTGGTGGAAATTAGTAAATATTTGCTATAACCCAAGAAAAATAATATAAATCTTTTATAACTTTTTGTTATAAAGGTTGATTTTTTAGACTTTCCGCTAGGGATAACTGCAAAATTAGCTGTCTAATGCCCGATTTTCAGGATAGTATTTAAATCTATATTAAGTTAATTTTCATATAAACTTAAATCGTATTTAAATACAGATTTATCTTTTTGAGTTTTATTTGAAAAGTCTTATTTCATTAAGATGAAAGTATGGTAGCACTACTAAATACAAAAAAATATCATAAACAAGTTTATTTATTTCCAAGGTGGTCTCAAAAAAAACAGCTGAATGTTATTGCTTTGCCTGTTGTTGTTGTAATGTTGTCATATTGAGGCCAGTTATTCCAATGGAAACCAAAGTTAATTTTAAATGTACCACTTTGGTGCATTAAGTTCTATATAAGTCTTTAGTGAAGAAGAGAATTTTGTATATAAAACAATTTTAAACATAAATGTGTTTAAATATTATTAATGAAAATTGGCGATAACAAAAGATGAATTCTTGACTTTTTTTAAAATAATTTGGAAAATCACAATACAAAGACTTACACGAGATTTATTTCCAAAATTCGTGCTATGTTCGCCAATACTATAGATCGATTTATGACCACATATTCCCTTTTGGAAAACATTCTACTCGAATATATCGATCCAACACCGTTCTAAGCAACTCGATCTCTACCCTTCTACCACTTGGAACATTTTGAGGAAAGATCTTAGCCTACTTTTATATAAGACCTAACTGGTGCAAGAATTAAAGCCAGCGGACTTACAATTGCGTCATGAGTTCAGAGAATCGACTGGCAATTGTACCATTTTTGATCGTCAAATCATCTTCAGCGATGAGGCTCTTTAACGAGCATGTAGAATTGTTATTTTTGAGAGAGCACAATCCTCAAGAGCCTCTAAGACTCCATTTTATTCCGAAAAAGATCGCTGTTTGGTGCGGTTTATATGCCATGAAATCCTTACTTTGTTAAGCCAAATGTTTGGAGACCGAATAATCACAAGAAATTAACCTTGAAGTGGCCTTCTTGGTGGTACGATTTGACCCCTTTGGGCTACTAATTGTGTCAAATCTCTGATCCTTGCTGATAACATTCGGAGCAATTTTGATGAAATAAGGACGGGTATGATAAAAAAAGTGGTGCAAAATGCGACCGACAGGAAGGTGTTAATAAGGCGCAGCCTCTAAAAAACACGCCTTATACGCTGAGGGAAGTCATTACATACGTACATATTTATATCTATTGCTCTTCAATATATGTTGTGTTCAATGTTACAAGTATTCAATCGAGCTAAACTTCAATAATACGGTTCGGCATGAAAATCGGCCCGATTCATCTGTTTTTTTTTTAAATTACCTTTTGAATCCGAATATGTCCACTGTTTTCACTCATCTTCCAGTGATTGCGGCAGAACCCTGCCCACTATTTTTATCCATTGTCGATAATTTTATTTCTTTATAGCTACTTAGCTTCTTTACTCGGGTTTTCCGCTAGCATTCTGTATTTTTATGTTGCCTAAATTGAGTAAAATTATTGAATATTTTTTTATAACCGTTATTTTTTCCTCTTTCCACTGAAGAATTTATCAAAATTAAAACGATTCTCAACTGCGCTAAAAATTTAATATTATCCAAAAGTTGTGAAATGGGTGATATTTCTATGTAAAATCACCCAAATATGTATACGAAATGCCACAGAAATGTTTCTTTTAAGCGTTTTTATCTTTAAACCAATTATTTTCAATGTGCGAAAGAATTCTTTCTTTCGAACAATTACATTTAAAACAAAAACAAATTCTAAAAATGTTGTTTTTGTTTAAAATGTATTTGTACGAAAGAAAGAATACTTTTGCTCATTGGAAATTGGCAGTTATAATAAATTTATTTCATATAAAGGTGCATGTACTCGACATGTTTCTTACATCTGACTTGCCATCTCTTCCAGTCTGATGAAATAGTGCATGCCTGTCAAAACTGCCGTTTTACATAAGGTTTATAACATTTGGTCACAAACGTACATATTTGTAATTTGCTTCTGACATTTTCGCTATTTTTTTCGCCTAGTTATTGCAGAAACCAAAGTAGTTCTCGATTCCAAAATAGCATGCTGCCGCCACAAAAGTTTTTATTTGCACAGTAAAAGAGATTAGCGATCTCAAACTTTTTTTCTTTAAATTATAATTAAAGGTTTTATAAATATGGACATATTTTCTATTCATTGGTGAAATGATCATACATATACATATGTATTATATATCGGTATTGTAAAATATTAACTTCAGCCGGCTAATGATTCCGGCGATAGTGGACCGCCGCTGCCGGTTTCTTCCCGGCATTGATTTCTGACACGGCTGATGTTAGATGGTTTGTCAGAAGAAAATGCTCTAATTGAAATTTTGTCAGATGACTTTGCATCTGATTGTTACAAAAGCAATGTTATAAAGGTATGTTATAACTTTACCAATCAGATGTGAAAAACATATCGTAAAAAACTCTTCATTTTAATACATTAAGATTTCTCTTCGTCGAATCGAGAAACTTTAAAAAAAAATATTCTAGCGGAACGATTTTTTAAGTAAAATATCAACAAAAACTTTGATAATAATCTTAGATATGCACGGCCTTATAAAAAAATTTAACTTGCAACTTGCTTTATTTTATGATTTTCTTGGGAAAACAACACAAAGCAAGTGGTTTTGCTTCTTATTTTGTTTTTTCTTAACCTGCTTACAACTACAATTAATGTTGGGAGAATTCCAAACAGTTGTAGCGGGAAAAGAAAAGATAAAATCACTGTTTATTGTTGGTGTTTTTGTTTAAGCTTTGATATAGTTACCAGTTAAACTGGTGTTTATAATTCTTATTCGCTTAACAGTTTAATTCGTATAATATCTTTATTTTTTCTAAACTCTTTGGTTGAAGTTTCCTGATGATCTGGCCTAAGCAACCAGTGAAATGCGCATAGGAATAGCTTATCCCAATAACAATTTTAGTGTTTTTATTAAGAATAAAAATTGGGAATTAAGCACGGCATACACAATCTTGTTAATTAAAATATTAAACACAAAATAGACATAACAAAACACAAAAAACTCGCTCATTCGTTTCTTGTAGGGTCGTCATTCTGCTGATTTTGAAAACGTCAAAATATTAGATAGAGAGAATGTTGAAAGAAAGAGATATACGGCTGAAAGTCTACGAATCGAACAGAAAATAAATATGATGATGAAGCTGAAAGAAGGCGAAGGCAGCATCAACATCAATAACAGGGTTGTTTTAAATTGATAAACAAATTTCAAATTTTTTTAATGTGATATTAGAATACGATTTGTTTGGAATGTATTTTTGTTAATTGTTTTCGTTTTTCAAAAATTTCCAGAATAAAATCAAATATTTTAAATATGTAATATAATCAAAAAATGTGTAAGTTATATTTTTGAATTAACAGAAATATTGTATTGTAATATAAGTTGTTACACACATTTAAATACGCGCCCCCTGAAGAAGTAGAGAAGTACTCTACGAAATGTTGGGAAAACGGGAAAAAAATATGTTTTATTAACATTGAAGCTCCAGGCCTAACAAGAATAAGAAAGTGATTTAAAATTTTTTAGTTAATCATTTTATTAAAAAATAAAATAAAACATAAAAGTCAAATTTCTTCTTCTATTTCAAATCTATCTTATGGTGTTTTCTTTTCTATTTATATATAAATTTAACATTTTATTTAAAAAAATGCAATTTGGTGTTCATTTCTTAAAACTGCTTTGCTCTCTGAAAGGGCAGCGTGTTTTATTCTAAAAAAATTCACCCTCAAATGTCATAAGACATTGCACTTTACGCCCCGTATAAATCGAGAGTGTTGTGCCATGTAAAAAGATGGCTTCTGTTATTATAGGGTTACCAGACAAAGTTGGAAAAAAATCGCTTCTAATCAGGCCATTAAAAATGTCAAGTTTTTATAGTTATTTTTTCTTTTATTTTATAGTAAAAACAAAAGAAAGCATTACATTGCTAATGGTAGGTTGCCAGTGATATAAAATTAAATGGATTCGGTGTTATAAAATTGTTTTGGAAAAAAACGTCAAATCAAGAAATCGTCAAAACTTGGTGTTAATAAATCGGCAATCTCGCAAAGGTATTTTCTTGATTATATAATTTTTGAAAAATAAACTAAAAAAATTGGAATTTCGTCATTCATCTCGTTCATTTATTTATTTAATTATAATTAAACTATTAACAAATTTGGGTTTGTGTATATTTTTTTTATATTTTGAAGAACACACTTTTTGTCAGCTGTTAAAAACAGGGCGATCCAATTTTGTGTTTTGTTCCCGTCAAATAAAAAATTGCAGTATAACATGTTCGGCAAGACATTTTATACATGCACCTTTTAAAATGTGGTATCTTTTTGTAGAAAAGAAAACACCATTAATTTGATATGAATTTTAAAACTTTTTTGTGTTTTAATATTTATTATTTTTTTTAAAGCTTTAATCATCACTTAACGTTGTTGAAAAAATAACGTAATTCGAAAACACATAAAAAAGTTATATGATAAAATGTAATTAAGATTCGTCGATTCGACGAACAGTAACCATCCAGGGTTAAAAAAAAACAAATACGGTAAGTTGGATATTTTGTGCAAGTAAGTATGTACGCACTTGGTTGCCTATTTTGATAAGCAAATACAGTATTGCCGTATACAAAATTCTAATAAACATTATTTTTTTACGTATTTTTCTTTGTGGGTGCATGGCAAAATATGTCTTGTATCAGTTTTTTTTTTTCTTATAAAAAGTTTTCTTATGCATGATACTTTTTATATTGATATACATATATGGAAAAAGACACGGTTCTTTTGAAATAATTTCTTAAAAGCTATTTTATTCTTATATGAGATGTTCTTATATCCATTATCTACTGTAATCGATTTTATTGGTGTAAATAAATACATTTGATTTTTTTCTCGTTTTGATTTTGCTAATGTTGCAGTTGATGTGTTTGTTATTATATTTATATAGCTTCGTGTTGTTTACGGCACTTGCATGCCACTTAATGTTGCTGTTAGTGTTGTTCTTGTCTTAAAAATATTTGCTCTTGATGGAGGTGCTCTGTTTATTATTAACTATTTTATATTGTTGGTTTTTTTATATTATTTGTTTTCAAACACACTTGTAAATTGTAACAAACTTCATTAATTTTTTTTTGTTTTGTTTTTTTCTTTAACATTTTGGTGTGGCCGAAATGTGAGTTTTTGCCTGCCACACACCATTGAAAAATTAAATAATATTCACTTCAACTCTCAACTCGATTTGTATTTTTAGTATAAAAGTTGCCATAATTTCGTTAACAAATTCAGAATCAAGTCAAATAGCATTCATTGAACAACAACCGAAGTTCTTTGTAAGCAGTTTTATTTTCAACTTTCAACTTCTATTCCTTATATCCTTTCAACAACATGAAGGTAAAAGTGTGTTAATTAATTTATTTTTTAATAAGTGTTAAGATAAAAGTTTAAAGTGTTAGTGGCGAAAAATTCATTAAATATAAAAAAAAAATTCTTTTTTAAGATTATTTTTAAAAGGTTGCGAAAGAAAAAAAATCATATTTTAAAAAATAAAACAAAACACCTCCTTCAAAGTTTCAGAATTTTTAAAGAACAGTTTGAGGTATAATATAAAAAAACATCAGCCAAATAAAAAAAATAGGTTTTTGACTTGTCCGTTTTTAAAATTTAATATTTTGCAGATATAATATTTTTCCAAAAAAATTTTGTTTTCAATATATGGTTTGTACCCCATGCATTCTCTTTAAAATAACATTAAAATCATCTTCGTATGTAAAGTAGTTTTCGAAATATTGAAGAAAGAAGCTCATCACATTTGGCTAATTTGGCGAAATTATGACATTTTGAATATGAATAATAACTTTTGAAAACAAAATTAAAAAATTTTTTTTTTGTTCATATATCGTTACTTTAATATAGAAAAGCCCTAACTAACGTTTTCCATACTTTACAGGAGAAGGAAACAACTTAATAAAAATTATAGTCTTGCAGTCACGATTTTTTTTAAACGCAGTTTTTTGTTCAATTCTCTAAGCAATTTAATAAAAAACTGGTTTTAAAAAAAATCGCGACTACAAGACTATAATTTTTATTAAGTTTTTTCCTTCTCCTGTAAAGTAAGGAAAATATTAGTTAGGGCTTTTCTATATTAAAGTAACGATATGTTCCTAATAGGATAAAATGAACCTTCTCACCAAATTTCATTAAATCGAAAGGGGTCGTGTCCCACTCTTGGGCTTTGGGAATATATACAGAAAAAATTTTCCAAAAATTTTGACCAAATAATCATACATTAAATATGTTCTAATTAAAAATGTAATCAAGTGAATTCAGCGTTTATTAAAGTGAATTAAACGTTTAATTGGTACTTATAATTTGTTACTGGTGCAAATTTAATTAATTTGTTTAATTAATATCACAAATTTTTTAATTGAAATTAATTTTTAATTTTTTCTGTGTAGATTTCCAATATGTTTCAAAGAAAATTTTCTGAACGACAAAATTTAACTTTTGTCCTCTTCCATGATCAAACTGACCAAATTCTGAAAATATAGCTTAAAAAATATACGTATTTCTCAGTTTTTATATATCAATTCATTTCGCGTTTTTACGCGCAATTCAATGGAAATCGACCTGTCTATCACTTGGGGAAGTTTCGATTACACCCCCACCCGTTGATCGAGATGCCAGAGTTTTTTGCTTAAATACTTCGTACTGTTCTTTAGATGTAAGGTGTAAAAAATGAGCAAAATCGGACCACGGTTTCAAAGATTATGATCACATTTCTTAAATTTTCATACAAATTTTTAATATTTTAATCAGGCTTAAGTTCATTAAATTTAATTTTCATTAAATTATTTTTATGAAGAAAGGAATTTTACAACATGAAAATTAATTAAAATTGTTATTGATAATCATTCATTCTTGACTGACCTGAGATTCGAACCCAGGCGGCTGGTTACCATGACATGTTTCGATCGCAACCACTCGATCACCTCAGATGGATTTACCGTCTTACGCTCGCAGCCATCGACGACTGCTGACGTCAATATTCAAACATCAATCCTTAAACCAAATTGTATTTTTACCTTTGGTAGATCGAAATTTGCTTTTTTGAATGATTATCCGTTTTAATTGATTTTACATGTTTTTCCTAACTTCTGTTTTTACTTTGGACTTCAAGAAGAATTCTTGATATAAGTACGGAAAAAAAACAGAAGTTAGGAAAAACATGTAAAATCAATTAAAATTAAAAAAAAATTAAAAAAAGCAAAGGCAACACGCAACGGGAATTGGAGCCGCTTCTATCGGAATGGTAAATCGTTGGAAATCATCGGAATTCTTGGAATAAGAACGTAAATATATGAATTTTGGATTGGTGGTGCAATATGAAAATTGGATTTTGCCACGCCCCTGCGCCCGCAGACCGAAAATCAAAAATCAGACTTCACAGTGTCACTCGCCTTAATATTCTGAAGATTCCCTGAAAATTTCATCAAAATCGGCCCAGCCGTTTTGGAGTCCATACGTTACATACATACATACATCCTGTTTTATATATATAGAAGAGAGAAGAAGATAGATATCGATTTTTTCTATATTTTGCTATCACTGATCTTTTTCAGTTATTTAAAAGAAGATTTTCTATACAAGAAAAATAAAAGAGGAATGATAGTCTGTCAGGCTTGCCCATATAAAATCCTACACTACTTGACCTTATAACGATTTCCTTCCAAACTAACTTTCTGCAGAGATTTATGCGGGGTTTTGGGGTATAAAACATTTAAAGGTCATTATCCACTTAAAAAAAATTGAAAACAATAAAATGAGAAAGAATTTTAAGTAACTGCCTTCGATTTAATTGTGGGCTTTAGGAACAATCAAGCTTGTCAATAATTTTTCTTTAGTGCTCAAACAGAACTGAGTTTTTAACTTTAGGAAAAAATTCACCAAGCCTTAAATCATCGACAGAAACTTCAAATTGTCTTTCATTTTCTCGTTTTTATTATTTTTTTTTTTTTTTGTTCTTAATGTATAAAATTTAATGAAAGTTTCTTAAGGCCCGAATACACTGATCAAAATCCTCATCAAGCATTGTGGTTGTATAAGTGAAGATGTGTTTATATTTGTGACACCGACAACGCTAGATGAAAAATCAGAAAATTTAGATATGACGGCGAATATTACGTCCAGCACACGTACACGTTGAATGGCTGCACAAGCATCCCATCAAAAATTGTTTAAGATTTGGATGCAATAAACACGTATACCGCATCCCAACCGCTTCCGTTTTTGCTTCTAAAAATTACTGCCTTACTCTCCTGCTGTAAGATAAGGCATACAATACTACAATTGTTAAATGCGGTGTTAAATACTAAAAGTGAAGCGCTGTTTATTCGTTGTTTTAAGATTACACTTTCTACTGCTTTATTGAAGCGGTGATATCTTTTATTCTTTTGACAAAAAATAAATAATTTTAACTTAATTTTACAAAAATCATACAAAATTATTATAAAACTATAATCCTTTTATTCCAAAAAAATATTTGAGATTTATAAAAAAAATTTTAAGCGCTGAAATAACAATTTTTTCTATGCTAATTTTTTTCACTTACTTTATACACGTAAATCATGTCAGTTTTCAAAGCATGTGAATCAGCGTTCTTCAGATCACTACAGCAGACCTTCTACGCGAGGAATTCCAAACAAAAATCTTGTAATATTTCACTCCGAATTCAGCCTTACATTATTGCTTCCGAAGAAGCATTAGTTTTTGCTGGGATTTGACAGTTGTATTTGGCCCTTAAGAAAAACGCTGTCAAAATAAAAAAATATTCCTTATTACAACGGCTTTCAACGGCAAATTTGTATGTAAAATTGTTTGGAAAATGTTCTGTTTAAACATATAGTTAAAAATACTTCCCTATTAGCTTAAGTTTTGTATCGTTTTAAGTTTTTTTGAACTTGTCAATTTGAACAAAGGATTTTTTATAAGGCTGCATGAAGAGTGCTTTCAGATATATATTTATAAATAATCCCGAAAAGAGATTGATTAAAGTAAAACTAAGATTGAGTCAATCTCAAAGTGCGCTTGATTCAAGTATTATAAAGTTGATTTTATCCCGAATTAAAAAAAAAACCAAATAAGAATTAGAAAAAAAAGTTATATGATTGATTTACTTACTCGTATTACACCCTACAGAATGAGAAAATTCCAACATTATGACCAATATGTTTTTTACTTTAGAAATTTTATGTTCATATTTAACCAAAAAAATAAACTAAATGAGAAGCAAGAGTTCAAATTTACTTTTTAACCCTTCGTGGCACACATGATTCTGGCCAGATCTTTCTTCAATGTGTATAGAAAATTAAACCGTGCGTTAGCCGGAGGGTTAAACACAACGAAAAGTTTAATCTTTTTTATTACTTGATTTAAGAATTTTAAACTTATTTCAAGAAATTTCGGGATTGATTTTCGAAAGTTATACTATTTAGTATTGTTTTGAGTACGTTTTAGTGCTGTTCGTACTTGAATTTTTGAGAACGACTCGTACTTAAAGTAATCATAACAAACTTAATTTATCCCGTGTGTTTTTCTTTCTGTGTATGAATAACATAATTGTAAAAATATAAAAGTCCATACTAGCGCCATTTATTATCAAGCTTTTGCAAATCCATATGAAAAATAAACCATGACTTTGGTTAGGAACACTATGGCATTTTAGTCTAAAATGATATTTCATCGCTGAAGAAAAATTATGATTTTATTTGAGTAACTCTCTCTCTGCAGTTTTTAAGTATAATTTTAATTTCGAAACAAAATGACACAGACACACATAAAAAATTAAAAAATAATTACACCTAAAATCAATTATTCTCGATTCGGGTACTTACCACGAAGTGGCAACACTGCTCTAGACTTACATCTATCGAAACTTGTCTGTGTAGAATATCGGTATCAAGATAAAGTTCGTAACTAATAAGCAGGGAAACCCCATCTATAAATAGCTTTAACTTCCTTTTAAATGTTAACAGTATTAAACAATTTAGCGAATGCCCCTAAAATCCCATTTAGACAAAAAATCGCATATAGATAATATTCTATGCTGGTCCATTTTTCATTTTTTAAGACTTTGTCTTGCCTACAAATATTAACGTTTTCATTTTCTATGTCTTTTCTTCTAAACAGTTCGTAGTTGCCGTAGTCATGTTGGCTCTTGCCGCCTGTGTCCAGTCATCTCTGATTGCTCAACATGCTCCTGGTGTTTCGTACGTTACGTCGGCTTTACATCCAGCTGGTCCCTGGGGAGCACCTTTAGGTCATTGGGGTGGTCATGCTGCCGTTGACCACAGTGCCTGGGGTGGTCCATTTGGTGGTCATGCTGCTGTTGATCACGGTGCCTGGGGTGGTCCATGGGCTGGTCCTGGTTTGTGGGGTGGTCATGGTGTGTGGGGTGGTCATGCTATTCCCGGTATCTCCCTAGCTCAAGGACCTGGTGCTGCTCATGCCGGTCTCGGTCTCGCTCATGGTGCTCACGGTCATGGTGTGTATGTAGCAAAGACACGTGGTGCTGTCCATACAGCCCCGTTGGCCGGTCATATTGCCTCAGCCACTTCAATCAATGTAGCTCCCGCTCCTGGAACGCATTAATCTGAACCCAAAACAACGTTCATAGGCACTGCTGCAGCAAACGTTAAACAATTCAATCTGATGACACATCATGCCAAACTAGTTATAAGTTTAATTATCTTGTTATACCTCCTTTTTTATCCCGTTTTCTTCTCCATCAAGTCCTATTTTTTTCAATTTCCCCCTCGTTCTTTCCAGCTTTAAGAGTCCTTTTTTTAGCAGCTACGTATCTTTTGATTTTTCTATCCAGCACACACTCAATGAACAACACTACTACCACCTTCACCACCGCCTGCGAATACTTTCCATCCTTAAACATCTTACAAGGATCTCAACAATTTGGCAAATACATATGTTTTATAACGATTTTTAGTCCTGCACATCAAGTCCAACAACAATCAAGGAAGCTACACTGGCACAATTTCAACACCACCTAAAACTAACTCTTGTTCTCCATCTGTATCTGTTTTAACTTTCCATTCCTAAATCTTTATCTGTCTCTGTCTCTCTATTCTACTCATTAACTGTAAATATTTTATAGTATTGCAACAACATAAATATTAAAAAAAAGAAAATCTAACAAAAAAATTTAAATCTATTCATGATCTAAGAGAAAAACTTTGTTACCAGTTTATATTGTTTCCGTTTTTCTTCATAATTTAGTAATTTTATGTACAAAAAGAAAATAAAATTACAAAAAAAAATTTAAAAATAAAATTGTTTTTCTTTTATTTAGCTTTATAATCTATAAATTGATGGGGTGCAATAACGCCTTACGAAATAAGGCCTTTAAGGCTTTATTTCTCAATGGAAAGTGAAATAAGGCCTTTATTTCCAAAAGGGTTTTATTGCACTTTGAAAGTGAAATAAAGCCGTAAAGGCTTTATAAAGTTTTCTGCGTGGCGGCCTGCGGCCCCTCTTAGTGGTTTTCTCCTCCATGGGACGCGGCAGGTGGCTCCGCAGAATAAAGTTTCCCTGCGCGCGTCACACTACGGAAGATAATGAGACGCACGCAGGAGGAGAAACCCCCTAAGATTGGCCGCAGGCCGCCACGCAGAAAAACTGTATTAAGTGATTAAGATGCCAATAGTGACACAGTTTAGTATGCGAAATGCTGTTATCAACAACAACAAAAAACAATAAATTGAGCAGTGTAACAAAAGAATCAAAAAATATAAAATAAAGGCTTTATTGCACCATTGGCAAAATTTCAATAAAGGCCTTATGTCACTTTCAAAGTGCAATAAAGCCCTTTTCGCAATAAAGGCCTTATTTTTCAATTGGAAGTGAAATAAAGCCTTATTTCGTAAGGCGTTATTGCACCCCACCCTATAAATTATTTAAATTTTACACCATTTCCAATTCTGGTTGGAATTTAAAAATCCATTAAAAATTATAATTGATCACAACAGCAACAATTTCTAAAATTTGTTTTTGTTCTTAATGCGTGACATCGTGGTATTGGCTGTAAATATATTTTGGTTTTCCTGTCGATCGACAAGACAAATAGTGGGCTCCTCAAATCTGTTGTGTAACATGCGTGAGACTCAATTCGGAATTGGCCAAATGAGCTCCGTCTACGCTTTTCGTGATTCCCAATAAAAAAACCCACAGATCCTACGTCAAACATCATGTGCAAAAAAAAACAAAAATTATTTTAAGAAAATCGACTTTAAAGTTAGAAAAAACTATATTTAAATGTATTGAACAGCTTTCTCAATTTTTGGAAATTTGTCCCCAAGACTTAAAGATTAATTAGACCGTGCTAGTGGAAAAAACAGACAAGCTGGGCACCTTGCATGTTAACCAAATTCGAGTACGCAGAATCCAGTGGTGCTCGCCGTTTTAGGTTCGCTCTGGTTTTCGAGATATACCGTTATTTCGAAAATGGAGGAGATTTCACAACATATGTCCGCGTTACTCAATTTCAATAAAATTTTCTTTAAGAAAAGTAAAACCCTTTTCTAATATGCGCAGTCGTTTTAGATATTTCGAAATTTTTGTTTTTTAAAAATTCATAAAAAAATTAGAAAATGGAGCTGTGCTTCTAATTTTATGCAGACATATAAAAGCTGCAAACAAAACAAGCCATAAATGATTAAAATCTGTTAGTAATTTAAATTTTAATTAATTGAGGAATTTCATAAAACGCAATATTTGTATGGGAGCTACCCTAAGAAGTGGAGATGGAGTTGAAAAGGTTTCAAGCTTAGTAAATTTTGATCGCCGTCAACGATATGTGTGATTGGCATTCTCAACGTATGCAATGTCACATCGGCTTCGAGTGAAATGTTATGACGTTATCTCTTTTGATAGTTTTCGACATGAGTTACAGACACACTTTTTCTGACTTTTGGAGAAGCGATGGAATATTTTGTTTCATATCTTTCCGTTGCGAGAAGTTCTCACTAAAGGTTTAGAACACGGGTACTGTATAGTAAAAACAAGGTTCATATGGACGAATTGATTTGATTTACAAATTGTTTGTATTTGACGCCCTTTTACTGTTCGCATCGTCCAATAAGACACTGTCTAGTAAAAGTGGAAATATTCTTCTCGTTGTGATCAAGTAACTCTCGCGTTGTGAAACTTTTCGATTGAAATGGGTGAAATGCTGTTTTCAGCTGATTTTCTCACTAAACTGTGTCTTTTTGGCGAGTACTAGCTGTCACGTAAGGAAATTACTCGACAATTTAAACTGTCAAAAAACTCACGAATTAAAAAGGTGCGAGAAACAATTTTAACACCAAAAAACAATTAAAAATGCAAAATAAGAAGAAGAATAATACAGTCATATCCCGATAATTCGTAATAAACTGTCGGTCCCTTGACAAAAAACTTTAATTCGTAAAATTTGCATGCAATTTGGGCCCCCGCTAATTCGTAATTTTTTTTCAAATAAAATCTTCTTTTCCTCTTATAAATCGTAATTGTTTGCTAACTACCACTTATAACATCGAAAGAATGATATTTGGTTAACCGCTATTTTTTTTTTGCGTGGGTTTTTGCTTGTGTGAATGTTTATTTTCTAATGATCAGTTTGTTACATGAATTATAAAGAAAAATGACAAAAAAGTTAAAAAATTGAAAAACCCCGTTTATTCGTATTTATTTATTTTAACCCCTTTAAATCGAAAACCTTTATAATTCGTAAGAAATGACCGGTCCCTTGCGATTACGAATTATCGGGATTTGACTGTAATAATATTTTGTTCTCGGCACATTTCTTAAAATTTTTTTTTACATTGGTTTCAAGGCGAATTTATTACAGGTGGTCTTAAAAGCCCTGCTGATAACTTTTTTTTTTAGCTAAAATCACTGTTGGATGTCAAACTTTTGTTTATTCTCTTTTATTATCTTTGTTTCTGTTTTGTTTTATTTCTGTTTTTGACATTGTACAATGATTTTACAAAAACAAATTGCTTGTGGTTTTTGTACGAGTTGTACTTGTTGTAGTACCGAGATTACCTGGGATGAATTCGCCTTGATTGGTTTATTATTTTGATTTTAAAATTTTTATAAAATAATACGAATGGTTTCAAAGTCGCACTTTACAAGATTTGGTATAGCCGACGTCGTTGAAATGATTCAATTTTAGAAAATGTTGGTCGACGTCAGCCTGTCACTGGCGTTTTCAACGCTCGCAATGGCACATCGGCTTCGAGTGCAATGTTATGACATTTATAACGTAACGACGTTATCTCTTTTGATAGTTTTCGACATGAGTTACAGACACACTTTTTCCTCGCTTTTCGAGAAACGATGCAATATTTAGCTTTACATATTTTCGATGCGAGAAGTTCTCACTAAAGTTACAGAACATGGGTACAGTTTGAATAAATATAATGATTTTTGTTGTAAAATAAAGCTGGAAAATGTGAAAACAGCATTTTCCAGTATTAGACTGTTTTAAAAGGAATATTTCTTTCCAAAGATTCCTTTACTGAATTTCCAACGATTCGGCAGAAGAAGAACATATCGGGTCATTACCGCAAAAAAAGCTTAAGCGACAAAAACGAAATTTTACAGTAGATGTTTTTTTTTTTTTATTTTATATAAAAATTATATAAACATTTTGGCAGAAGGTTGCCGCTTAAGATAAAATTGTTTTTGCTATAAAATCATAATGGTACCTTATGTTACCATGACTTTTTAGGAGATGGTGCAAATGTTGCCAATAAAGTCATGTATTAAAAACAAACAAACATTTTAAATGATGTCGCTCAAGCTTCTTTTTTCATTTTAAAATGTTACATTTTAGCAATTTCGAGACCCAAAATGCAGTTTTTTCGGGTTAATTTGTTTGACACTTTTTTTTTCATAGTCTACAGAAAAAATTATGCCGAAAAGGAAAACGAAATTCCAATTGGTTTCCGAGGTAAAGCTTTTTCATAGTCAGCTTTACCTCGGAAACCAATTGGAATTTCGTTTTCCTTTTCGGCATAATTTTTTCTGTAGACTATGAAAAAAAAAGTGTCAAACAAATTAACCCGAAAAAACTGCATTTTGGGTCTCGAAATTGCTAAAATGTAACATTTTAAAATGAAAAAAGAAGCTTGAGCGACATCATAAAAAATAGCATGTTCTTCCGAGAAATCAAGTTTTAGGCAAAATATATGTACATCAGCCCATTAATTCAGAATGACAGCAAACCCCAAATAGAGTTTTGTTAGTTTCGAAAAGTTCTCCGAGAAATTCCACACTAGTAGGAGTTTGCACTCGATGATTTCACAAAATGTTGCACGGAGTAATTTTAAACAAAATAGTCTTATATTTTTATATTTTTTTTATTTTTTTTTTTTTTTTATCTTAGAAAATATTTTACATATTTCTCTTTATTGTCTTTATATTTTGCAATACTACATAAAATTTACATTCAAATGAGAAAACATAGTTGAAGAAAGAAACAGCTAAAGAAAAAGACATAGAAAAAAGTCATAGATGCAGATACAGAACAGATAACAAAAAGTTCGTTAAAATCTAAAAAAAAAAATTCTTGATTGTTGTTGGACTTAAAATAGAACAGAAGATTTGTCGAAATGCCGACCACCTGATGTTGCATTGATGATCAATGGGTGCCATGGGACGGCGCTATACATGTCAACGATAGATAGAATTATTTATGAGACTATAATTTTAAGGTGATTTCGGTGCCTGTGGTTTTAAGATGCAGTTTTAATGGGTACCAGGAGCTGGAGCAACATTCACTGAAGTTGCAGAGGCAATATGACCAGCCAAAGGAGCTGTATGAACAGCACCACGTGTCTTTGCTACATAAACACCATGACCATGAGCACCATGAGCGAGACCGAGACCGGCATGAGCAGCACCAGGTCCTTGAGCTAGGGAAATACCGGGAATAGCATGACCACCCCACACACCATGTCCACCCCACAAACCATGACCAGCCCATGGACCATCCCAGGCACCGTGATCAACAGCAGCATGACCACCCCAATAACCTAAAGGTGCTCCCCAGGGACCAGCGGGATGTAAGGCCGAGGTAACATACGAAACACCAGGAGCATGTTGAGCAATTAAAGATGATTCTGCACAGGCGGCAAAGGCCAACATGACTACTGCAAATACGAACTGTGGAAAGTGGATACAAATTAGTTTGCAAATGAAGCGCTTTAAATAGTTTTTATGGCTGTTGGTAGAAAACTTAAACAAGTTCGTTTAGAAAAATTTTAATGGGATAAAACAACAAAATTAAAGTTTCTATTATGGTTTGCTTTTTTTTTTAATTTTCCAACGACTTTACTTAAAGCATAATTTTTCTTTTTCTTTTATTTGTTTAATATAAAAATTTTTGATATTTTTATTCAAAAAATTTTTAAACTTTAAACTTTATTCCTTAACTTACCTTCATGTTGTTAAAAAAAAGGGATCGAAGGAGAAGAAGTAGGAAAATAAATTTAAAGTGAACTTAAATTTAGTGTTCAATGAACGCTTTTTGATTTGATTCTGAGTTTATTAACCAAACTATGCCAACTTTTATACTAAAATTTAAATCAAATCAAGTTTAGAGTTTATTAATGTGTGTGCAGTTTTGTAGTTTGTGTGTGTGTCGGGCAGTTGCAGTTACATTTTGGCCACACCAAAAAACGGAAAACAACCCAACCCCCAACACCACCACCACAAAATAACAAACTATTAATAATTTTTGTAGTTTTCATAAAAATATTTTTAATACCCTTCACCGTTAGTTTCAAAGTGCAGGTGTATGTGCAATTATCTAAAGTAAAGGAATGTCAGTTTTGTAATTCCGTTTCGAAACAACTGGATATTTGCAAACAAATATTTTCAGAATGAGTTGCTGGGTCAAGTGATGGTTCATTTAGCAAAGCAAATAATGGATTTAGATTAAATTTATTAGGATGATGATTCTGGTATTTTGTGTTACATCAAACATGGAGTTACCCCTTAATATAAAATGATCCTGTTAAATTCAATCTTATTTTAAAAATTTATTTTTCAACACATTGTTTTTTCCTCTATGTGCACGACCTGCACATTAACTTAAACCATTAATAAATATTTTCTGTAATAAATTAATCAACGATTTCTAAAACAGTTTTAATGCAGTAAAATTAATCAACCGCTTTATAACATAAAATAATTAAAAATCTCATAACATTAATCTCATGTAATTATTCGCTTGATTTTAATGTTATAATTAAAGTAAATGACCTTTAAAGTTACAACAAATACAACAGCCATAACAAGAGAATGATAACAAAACAAAAGATTTAGGAACCAAACTTTTTTTCTACGTTTTAATTTTGTGTTGAAAAATAAAACAGCTGAAACAAATCAAATTGAATTTTTAAAGTGCGTTTTTAAGGTTCATCAATAAAATAAGGAGTTTATCAAAAAATTATTGTTATGGCAAAGATCTCCCTTACAGCAATTGAAGATAATGACATCGGCAGAATTTAATTTTGTCATCACTGCGACCGCAACAAATGTTTATGCTTAGCGGGTGTATACAATTTTTTCAAATACACTGGAAGAAATTAAGCAGTATAGCATTTTTTATCTATACAATACTGCCATTAATTTTGTATTGTAAATGAGTAGAGATGAGATTTTCAGTTATTCACAGGTACAATATTTTTTAAAACTTATGATGTTTTCTTTTCTACACAACAAATATCGCCTTCTTAAAAGGTGAATGCATTAATTTGACGAGAACAACACACAAGATATGAAAACGTGAAATGTCCTGTTTTTAACACATTACGAAAATTGTTCATCATCATTATAGTTAATTTTTTTAACGCATTATTTTCTGACATTTTGTTTTGAACTGATTGAGCGATTACAAATAAATTTTTGGGTTTGTTTCAAATATTGAAATTTTCGCAAATTTTAGCCATGTACGCGATAGACTTGATTTTTACTGTAGGTTTTATGCTTTAATGATTTTTAATAAATATTAGAATTTCCGCTAATTTAGCAATTTTTAACGAATTTTTGCCATTCCTAATAGTCTAATGCCATTTTCTCAATGTATCGATAAACTGTCTGTTACCTAATGTCAACAAAAATTTATTAGAGCGGTAAACAGTCCTTTAAAAATTTTGGATTTCTCAATATACCGATAAAAAACATTGTATTTAGCTGGCAACACCTATCAAAATACATGCAAAAATTGGGAGTCAGCTGATTGAATTTATCTGTACGGCAAATAAAAGGAATATACTTAATCGGCAGATGAGTGCTGGTTAGCTAAACGACAGAATAGAAGCAAATGAGACATTGAGAAAACCAAATTTCTTTAATGTGCAGTTTTTCGTTGGGAAAAAAGATAATCGTGTAATGAGAAAACCGCCATACGGGACTTTAAATCAATTTGATGGGTTCTTTAAAAAATTAAAAATTTTCGCGAATTTTCGCTATTTTTGCAAACTTTTTTATGTTATTTTCGGATGGTTTGATTTTGTTTAACTGGTGTAGAGATTGTAAATAAATTTTTGCGTTCGTTTCAATTTTGCAATTTTTGCGAACTTTAGCCATGTTCGCGATATATGCATGGGTTGTGATTCTTAGCAGCTTTAATGATTTTTAAAACATATTAGACATTGCTGTTATGCTGCTGTAGCAAAATTTTTGCAAATATCCGCTAATTTAGCAATTTTTACCGAATTTTTGCCATTTCTTATTGTTTTGTTTGAAATAATAAAACAATTTCGCAATTTTTGCAAACTTTTCCAAATTCTTGCAATTTTCGCGTAGCTTTGTTGGTCTTTGCGGCAATCGTCCCCGTTATAAAAAACCCATATAAAAGCCTTATAAATAAACATCATATTACATATCACCTTTTTTACAGGGCACTAACTACACTCTCGATTTATGCGGGGCGACAAATGCAATGCCTTATGCCATAAGTAATGGTGAATGTTTTAGAATTAAACATGATACTCTTTTAGAGAACAAAACATTTTTTAAATAAAATATCACATTTTTTTAATTTTAAATACTTTGTCTGTTCGGATGCAAAAAACTTTTGTACATGGAAAATGATCTCTCAACGTCAACCGAAGTTATGGGAGCATTAGTGTATTCCATACGGGATTTCCTGAGACAAAAATCCCGGGATCCCACACATTTTTCGGGAAAAAAAATTCCGGGAATTTTTTTATTATAATATTATATGGCAACTTTTATGCTGATATGTAGTTATAATTGTAAATAAGTTGTGTCATGAACTAGATCTTAGCCGTTATGCAAAAAGGTCTTTAGTCAAACTATTTCGAGTTTTGCGACCATTTGGCCAATATCTTGTTCTACATAATTGAACCATACCAATATTATCATAATAAAAAGAAAGACAGAAATTTTCTAAATAGTTTGTGTTTTATTCAAAATCAACATCGGCCCTTAAAATTTAACCACCCTTTACTAGCGAATTGGCTTCTAATCTCATCAGCAACTCAGTATAACACATGTGCCAAGCAAGTAACATGTGAACAGTTTAGGATAAACTATTTTGAGCTCATTAGCAGCCTTAACCATGTAGAATATCTTTTATTGAAATTTTTGAAAATGTTGTATTTTAAGCAGAGCCCCAAAAAAAATTTTTTTTTATTTTAAACCTTTTTTTTGCGATTTTTTTTTTGTTTGTGTATTTGGAAATTTTTTGTAGAACTTTTGTTTATAACATGGAAATTTAAAAAAATAAATCACTCAAAAATTTCTACATATTACAACATTCAGCTCTCAATCTCAAGCTCGTATCATTTTGATTTTTTTTTGTATAAAAGTTGGCACAATTTCGTTAGCAAAATCAGAATCAAATCAAAAAGCGTTCGTTGAACAACAGTTGCAGTTCACTTAAAACAGTTTTTCTTTCAATTTTATTTTCCAACCTCTACTCCTTCAATCCTTCTAACAGCATGAAGGTAATTTTCTTGGAGGAAGTTTGTACCTCAAAGTAACAAAGAAAAATGGTGTAAATAAAAAAACTAAATTCGACAAACTTTGATAGTAAAGGATTAAGTTTGGAAAAAAAAAATTTAATTCAATTAAATTACATAAAACCACTTGTTTGTTCATAAAAATCATAAAGAATTCAGTGCTTGCATTATTGAAAAGCTTTAGTTACAAACTTAACTGAAAAACTTGCTTAAGAAAAAAGTGCTCGTCAAGTAAATCGTATTGGAGTAAATGCTGGGCAATTTGATGGGGTTCTAAATTAATTACTAACTGCCGTATTCATAAAAATTAACATACGTTTGAAATGGGTTTTAAGGCAACATTTTCATACAAATTTTTCTTAAGATGTATTTCAAATCAATTTTAATTTTTTATGAATACGGCAGTAAAAGTTTTAATCCCATGTAAAACTCTCCTAAATTTTAAAGACTAGATTAAATCTGTACAAGAAATACTTTGAGTAGACTTTGAATTTAATTATGTTTTTAATTTTTCTCTTACAGTTCGTATTTGCCGTAGTCTTGTTGGCCCTTGCCGTTGGTGTGCAATCATCTTGGATTGGTGCTGGTCCATGGGGAGGACCATGGGGTGCAGGACCATGGGGTGGCCATGCCGCTGTTGATCATAGTGGCTGGGATGGTGCCTGGGGTGGTCCCTGGGCTGGTCATGGCCTTTGGGGTGGTGTCCCCGGCATTTCTCTAGCTCAAGGACCCGCTGCTGCTCACGCTGCTCACGCTGGTATCGCTCTTGATCTCGGCCATGGCGCTCATGGTCCCGGTGTCTATGTTGCCAAAACACGTGGTGCTGTTCATACCGCTCCTTTGGCTGGTCATATTGCTTCGGCTACATCAGTGAATGTTGCTCCCGCACCTGGTACTCATTAAATCATCGACTCTTCTTCAATCAATCCAACCAATTCTAGCGTTATAGTCACAAAACAAATTCTATTTTCCCTCAGCTGATCAAATCTTCAGTATAGCACACACTCTACAACAATCTATAGCTGCCAAATCCCCAGCAAATTCTTTTTCTTTGATCCCTGATGACAATTTGTTTGGAATTACAGTCCAACAACAATCGCCATGAAGTCTTACTCATTATCGTTTAAGAATTATCTGAATATTTTGTTATCTTGCTTTCTGTTACTGTGTATCTTTTCTTTATCTGTCTATCTCTATCTAACTCTTTAACTGTAAATACTGTAAACAACAACATAAATCTTTTAAAAAAAATTTAAAAAAAATAATTCCATCTGTGATCCAGAAGCGATCAATATTTTACGTACAAATAAATTATGTAAAATCAATATAAAAGTTTTGTGTCTTTTATTATCTACTAAAAAAACGAAGGAAAATTTAATAAGAAATTTGAACGGATTCGGCCTTAAATTTTATGCGAATTTCTCTGTTTCAAGAGTTTTAACCCTGGTGTACTAATGTTAGTCATTTTGACTAACACTGTTTTTATTTTTGCGTTTAACTTTTTTTTGCTGCTATGGAGAGATCTCATTTGATGGTACGCTCTTGCTTATAACGGTCACTTTGCTGCAGTAAGTAATGCTATTTTTGAGTTTTTGAAGTCATGTTAGTCAAAATGAATGAATGGAGCATTTCACAAATGTAAATAAAACTCTAAAAAATATTTTTTTTTGCCTTTTCAGTATTATTTGACATGTTTTCTTAAATTACCAATGAATTTAAAATTTTTAATTTTTATTTTTTTACTTATATTTTTCACTAAAAAAATTGTGTTTGCGAAAGTGTTCCTAGAAGAGCATCTTAATGAAAAAATGCAAAAATTAAATTATTTTGGAAAACTTTCATATTATTGTTTTTTTAGACACTGGACAAAATAAGTTATCAAATTAAAAAAATATTAAAATTATTTCATGTGAAGCTAACAAAAAAAATCGGAGTTATATTCATGTTAGCCGATTTGACTAACAATTAGTATTAATGTAGAAAAAAATCATGTTAGTACTCTAGGGTTAAAGGTGAAATAAGTGGTTCAACTATTTTATATTCTCAAATTAAAAGAATTACATAAATCAGCAAAGAATTATTTTTAAATAGTAAGAGGTGGCCAGGATATGGTTTACAAATTTTTTATTTATGCGATTAACTATTATTGGAGAATTGGAGAATTTTTATAAACTAGCTTTGACAAATGATATCCTGTAAATGATGTCCACTTTCTGCATGCTCTTTTTAACCTTGGATGGGTACTGTTCTGCGATTCGACAAAGCTATCATTTACTCTTCATCATATAACGTTTTTATGTGTATTTAAATGTCTCTCTTATTTTAGCTGATGACGAAAGCCTTAAAAAGTTAATTTATTTAAAAACACAAAAAATGCTAAAATTTTTATCCCATTTTGAGAGAGAAAAAGGTCATTCATGTCCTGTTTCCAGGTGACAAACAATTAATTGTGTGTAAAAATTTGTATGAAAAGCACTCAAAAAAAATTTTTTTTTCTTTCTTTTATTTTATTTTTTAATAGAATGCTTAACTAAAAAAATGTTTTGTTGATTTTTTACTTCAAAAATCGTTTTGCTAGAATTTGTTTTTTAATAGTTCTTCGGTTCAACGGCAAGTAAACTTAATGTACTAAAATGAAAAGTAAACTTCCAGGGTTATACCGTGTTCAGATATGCACCTTAATTTACTTTTACGCAAGAAATGCCATTATTGAGCTCAATTATCCATACCAAATTTGCAATTTAGTTATTAATAGGAAATCAGCTTCAGATTTCTCACAGTACCAAGTATCTGGGCGTGGTTCTGGATAGCAAGCTGTCATGGGGACTAAATGTCCGGATGAAAGTGGAAGGGGCAATAGTTACAACATATGTGTGTAGGGATGCATGGGCCCGAGGTGTGTCAATTGGTTCTTTGAGGCTGTATTTAAGCCGACTCTGTATTACGGGGTCGTTGTATGGTGGACTGCATTGGATAAGAGAAGGAACCGCGCGATGCTTGAAAAAGTACATAGACTTGTCGCGTTGATGATCACGGGATCAAAGCGACCTACTCCCACGAGGGCGCTGTTAACGATATTAAACTGGCTCCCGGTAGACATCACTGCCAAACAGATGGCTCTTTGCTCAGGATAGAACTTAAATCGCTTCTTCTCTTCACTAGGAAGACGAATTGGTTGAACTTTGCAGTGACGCCATCTGAGTAACTGCTCTTTAGGATGGGCATTGGCGCTGGGGATCACAAAGAAACCAATAAAGGACCCAAGTGATCTGCCTCTCGATGGCTGCCCATGGAACCTAACCTAACAGAAATGTTATTAATAATAAATTTTGCATTACCAAAAATAACTTTAAAAATTCGTGTATTTTTAATGAAATGTAAATGATCCGTTTTTTAAATAAATTTTTTAAATAGTTGTTCAAAATGAAATTTCTTTTAAATTTAGCTACAAATTATTTTAAATGTATTTACTTGAACGTATAAGCAATATTTTTAAATTCCAAAAAACATGCTTGAAAGTAGCTTCTCTTGTACAACAAAAACGTATTCGATGCATACCTCTATGAAGAATATCAATTTCTAATATTCGCTTATACCAATACGAATCTGTGCCAATCTAAACTTTAGTGGCACTCAATATTTCTAGTTTAATTTAAAAAAAATCTCCCTTTTTTATTGTTAACAATATATTGTAAAAACAAATGTCATACTACTAAATGTATTTAACATTATTATGACTTTCCGATGACTATATTTGAAATGATCAACTTCGCACCTGGCTGCCACTACTGAATTTTTTTTTTATTTTTACAGTTACATTATTATTATGTTTATTATTATTATTATTATAATTATTATTATTATTATAATTATTATTATTATTAATTTTATTATTATTATCATTATTTTTATTATTATTATTATTATTATTATTATTATTATTATTATTATTATTATTATTATTATTATTATTATTATTATTATTATTATTATTATTATTATTATTATTATTATTATTATTATTATTATTATTATTATTATTATTATTATTATTATTATTATTATTCGTCTTCCTAGTGAAGAGAAGAAGCGATTTAAGTTCTATCCTGGATAGATCCTCCAAGCAGGCAAATACCGGTTCCCACAGGAATGTTTCCCTTATTCCCCGCAACCCAGGGTATTGACAAAGAAAGTGAAGCACAGTCTTCTCTTCCTGCTCGTTTTGTCAACTTCTACAGTAGTCCAGCATGAGTCCCCACCAGCCAGTGTCCAGTCACAACCGTTATCACTGTCCTTATCTGGTCCATGCTGAGCCTAAGTAGAGAGCTAGTTCTCTATTCATCATATTCAGGCCAGTGGATCTTGAATATCGAGCAGGTGGACTCACAGGTCCACAGCATCTGCGCAACTCTATAAGACTCGCGCCCGATAAGTGACATACAGTGAGCCATTGGAAGGTCAATGAATTGGTCAATAAATACGTCATCCATGCGGCCACCTTGTTTGCCCAGCCCATCTGCTACCTGATTGCCTGGGCACTCTGAGTGCCCCGGTCTCCATGTTAGAGTTACCCTTGAATGCTTCGCGATCTCATTCAAAGACAAGATGTCGTGTAGACACCCGCTAGGGAAGCAACGGCAGCCTTGCTGTCAGTAATTATACGTATATCTCCCGATATGCGATGATACCTCAGCCAGTTTGCCGCCCGCCTAATAGCCGAGATCTCCGCCTGCAGGACACTACACCCATCCGGCAGACGAAAGGAAACTTTCACATCCAGTTCACCTTTCCTCGAACCATCAGTTTAAGCCCCTAGGGTCGGTTCACCCGACAGCACATTTCCGTGCGCCATTTGTGTCACCAACCCCGTGCCGAAGAAAGGCACCGGGGTGTAGTAGTCCATTCCATCAGGGATAATCGTACATTTGATTATCCCAAAGTGTCCATAATCACGGGCCGACCAGCCATGCGCCGCGAGCAGCCGTGTCGCTGAGCAAAGAGCCATCTGTTTGGCAGTGATGTCTACCGGGAGCCAGTTTCATATCGTAAATAGCGCCCTCGTGGGAGTAGGTCGCTTTGATCCCGTGATCATCAACGCGACAAGTCTATTTACTTTTTCAAGCATCGCGCGGTTCCTACTCTTATCCAATGCTTTCCACCATACAACGACCCCGTAATACAGAGTCGGCTTAAATACAGCCTCAAAGAACCAATTGACACACCTCGGGCCCATGCACCCCTACACACATATGTTGTAACTATTGCCCCTTCCACTTTCATCCGGACATTTAGTCCCCATGACAGCTTGCTATCCAGAACCACGCCCAGATACTTGGTACTGTGAGAAATCTGAAGCTGATTTCCTATTAATAACTAAATTGCAAATTTGGTATGGATAATTGAGCTCAATAATGGCATTTCTTGCGTAAAAGTAAATTAAGGTGCATATATGAACACGGTATAACCCTGGAAGTTTACTTTTCATTTTAGTACATTAAGTTTACTTGCCGTTGAACCGAAGAACTATTAAAAAACAAATTCTAGCAAAACGATTTTTGAAGTAAAAAATCAACAAAACATTTTTTTAGTTAAGCATTCTATTAAAAAATAAAATAAAAGAAAGAAAAAAAAATTTTTTTTGAGTGCTTTTCATACAAATTTTTACACACAATTAATTGTTTGTCACCTGGAAACAGGACATGAATGACCTTTTTCTCTCTCAAAATGGGATAAAAATTTTAGCATTTTTTGTGTTTTTAAATTAATTAACTTTTTAAAGCTTTCGTCATCAGCTAAAATAAGAGAGACATTAAACACATAAAAACGTTATATGATGAAGAGTAAATGATAGCTTTGTCGAATCGCAGAACAGTACCCATCCAAGGTTAAAAAGAGCATGCAGAAAGTGGACATCACTTACAGGATATCATTTGTCAAAGCTAGTTTATAAAAATTCTCCAATTCTCCAAAGTTAATCGCATAAATAAAAAAATTGTAAACCATATCCTGGCCACCTCTTACTATTTAAAAATGATGCTTTGCTGATTTATGTAATTCTTTTAATTTGAGAATATAAAATAGTTTAACCACTTATTTCACCTTCGTTCAAATTTTTATTAAATTTTCCTTCGTTTTTTTTAGTAGATAATAAAAGACACAAAACTTTTATATTGATTTTACATAATTTATTTGTACGTAAAATATTGATCGCTTCTGGATCACAGATGGAATTATTTTTTTTAAATTTTTTTTAAAAGATTTATGTTGTTGTTTACAGTATTTACAGTTAAAGAGTTAGATAGAGATAGACAGATAAAGAAAAGATACACAGTAACAGAAAGCAAGATAACAAAATATTCAGATAATTCTTAAACGATAATGAAAGTAAGATTTCATGGCGATTGTTGTTGGACTGTAATTCCAAACAAATTGTCATCAGGGATCAAAGAAAAAGAATTTGCTGGGGATTTGGCAGCTATAGATTGTTGTAGAGTGTGTGCTATACTGAAGATTTGATCAGCTGAGGGAAAATAGAATTTGTTTTGTGACTATAACGCTAGAATTGGTTGGATTGATTGAAGAAGAGTCGATGATTTAATGAGTACCAGGTGCGGGAGCAACATTCACTGATGTAGCCGAGGCAATATGACCAGCCAAAGGAGCGGTATGAACAGCACCACGTGTTTTGGCAACATAGACACCAGGACCATGAGCGCCATGGCCGAGATCAAGAGCGATACCAGCGTGAGCAGCAGCGGGTCCTTGAGCTAGAGAAATGCCGGGGACACCACCCCAAAGGCCATGACCAGCCCAGGGACCACCCCAGGCACCATCCCAGCCACTATGATCAACAGCGGCATGGCCACCCCATGGTCCTGCACCCCATGGTCCTGCACCCCATGGTCCTCCCCATGGACCAGCACCAATCCAAGATGATTGCACACCAACGGCAAGGGCCAACAAGACTACGGCAAATACGAACTGTAAGAGAAAAATTAAAAACATAATTCAATTCAAAGTCTACTCAAAGTATTTCTTGTACAGATTTAATCTTTAAAATTTAGGAGAGTTTTACATGGGATTAAAACTTTTACTGCCGTATTCATAAAAAATTAAAATTGATTTGAAATACATCTTAAGAAAAATTTGTATGAAAATGTTGCCTTAAAACCCATTTCAAACGTATGTTAATTTTTATGAATACGGCAGTTAGTAATTAATTTAGAACCCCATCAAATTGCCCAGCATTTACTCCAATACGATTTACTTGACGAGCACTTTTTTCTTAAGCAAGTTTTTCAGTTAAGTTTGTAACTAAAGCTTTTCAATAATGCAAGCACTGAATTCTTTATGATTTTTATGAACAAACAAGTGGTTTTATGTAATTTAATTGAATTAAATTTTTTTTTTCCAAACTTAATCCTTTACTATCAAAGTTTGTCGAATTTAGTTTTTTTATTTACACCATTTTTCTTTGTTACTTTGAGGTACAAACTTCCTCCAAGAAAATTACCTTCATGCTGTTAGAAGGATTGAAGGAGTAGAGGTTGGAAAATAAAATTGAAAGAAAAACTGTTTTAAGTGAACTGAAACTGTTGTTCAACGAACGCTTTTTGATTTGATTCTGATTTTGTTAACGAAATTGTGCCAACTTTTATACAAAAAATTAAAATGATACGAGCTTGAGATTGAGAGCTGAATGTTGTAATATGTAGAATTACTGTGTGCAGGCAGGCAGTTACATTTAGGCCACACCAAAAAAAAACAACAATAACAAGAGCAGACATTAAATTCAAACCAAGACACTAACAACGTTATAACTAAACATTTAGTAATGGGTAATGCTATAAAATATTGTTATAAACAATTAACAAAGATTATACTTTGTTGCATTTGTTTCTTATTAATAACCTTCACCATAATTGTTTAGTAATTGTGTTTGTAATTTTTCTTTATAATAAGGAGAAACATTTTATTACGATTACCATTAAGACATGTATGTAGATACGTATGTCCCCTTCTTCAGGAATTGGTTAAACATTTTCAAAATATTGCTACTGCTTTAAACGCTGTATTGCCGGTTACAAGTATCTAATGCTTTTATGCATATCAATTATAGTTTGGTATATCAAAAAGCCGAGATGGCTTTATGTATCAGCATTTCGCTGATCTGCATAACTCGCATTTTTGCATCACAAAAAATCCTCATATAAACATCGCCTTAAACTCAGTGATGCGAATAATTAACGTAAGCACCTGCCATATTGGCCTATCCCAGCGGTGATCTTAGCACCAATTGTAACACAATGCTTTCAGCAGCCGCCCTAATGTGTGAGTGCAACCAGCATTCACACAAGTTCCAGTTAAACTGTACAATCCGCCAGAATTATACACTGGCCCTCTGCTTAGAAGCTGGATCTATCTTACAATCGCTGTGAAAGACAAGCAGAAAGGGTCCCAAAAAGTGGATTTTCCAGAAAAAAACGGTCAAAAAAGGGTATTTAAATAAAAAAAAGGCATTAAGATTCCTAAAAGCAAAATTTCCCATTTTCATGAAAACAGATAAGACCAAGTTTTTTATAAAAAAAAAAACAAAAAATTAAATTTTAATTAAAATTTTGTATTCCCAAAAATTACTTTGATAATAAACTGGCAAGTGCACGGCCTAAAAAAACTTAATGGCAATATGCTTTTGCAAGTTGTTTTTGTTTGCATTTTGTTTTTTCTTAACCTTCTTTTAACTACAATTAATGATGGAAAAATTGAACCAATCCCAGTGGTAAATATAAAAAGAAGCAATCGCCAATAATGACAGGCGAAATAGTTAGCACTTTTACTCAATTGTTACTAGTGACCAGCGTTGCCAGAAGAATTGGAAGAAAACTCTTCATTTGGCAAAAAAAAATCTTATTTTGAAGAGAAAAATCTTGAAATTTTTAAAGTAAAAATTATCAATTTTTGATATTCTTTAATTAGGCTTGAGTTCATCAAATTTAACTTTCATTAAATTATTTTCACTGAGGGAAGGAATTTAACAACTTGGAATTTTTTTATTAAAATTTATTGATAATTTTTCCTGGCTGAGCTGGGATTCGAACCCGGGTTGATCTTTACATGTTTCAAGAAACACTACTTTCTATCGTCAGAAGATCTTTGTGTTCTACCCACTGCACCACTGCGGTGCCCGTTAGCCAACAGTCAAACATTAATCTTTAACCAGTAGTACTGGTGGTTCGAAATTTGCTGTTATTATCAAGCCTAATTAAAGAATATCAAAAATTGAAAATAAACAGTTCAACTAAAAATCAAAATTGTTCTTAAAAATTATTAATTTTTTAATAGAAAATACTTCTTATTATGGAAACTACCTAAACTGAAAAACGTAATTGCCGTATTTATACAAAATTAGATTGTAGTTTTAAATTGTGTTTTTTGCTATATTTTCTATAAAATTATTTCCAAAAATACATTTTAAATCCATTTAATTTCTTGTAAATAAGAAAATAAAAAAGTCCATCTAACTAAAGAAGTTTCATCAAAAGTAATTAAATTCTAATATTAGAGATGTATAAATTTTGGAAGAAAAAAAATGTTAGTTAGGGAGCAATGAAGCGCATACATCATATGAAATCTTAAGGGTTCTCAATTTAATATTATATTTTTTGATACCGTAGTTATATCGAAGGCATTTTGAGAAAATTGCATTTACTTAATAAAAGAATTTCACCCCACTAATTTGCTCCAATCGAATCCAAATTACATATATGTAGTTTAATTCGATTCCGCACATATCATTTATAGAATTCAAAAAATATTGCAAGGAAACCCCAAATTTGGTCTGGCCAGACCAATACGGTAATCCTAGTGTTAAGTTCCATTAGTTTTACCTTTTGATACTAAATACATGAACTTTTTTGTTTTTTAATATATCAAACTTTATAAAAATACGTTTGTTTTTTATTTTCACAAATATTTTTTCCATCAATATTCCCAAAATGAACAACCGCTAATCTATGATGCTTTTTTAATATTTTGTATGCCCAGAAATAATGATGCTTTTTTGTGTATGATAGACAATGTGTACAAAAGTGTGCAAAACCAATAGACAACAAGCTGATGTAAAACCTCATTGTTTTAAAAATTTATTGTTTAAAAAACTGTAAAAAAAATTTATGTTGCACAAACTTAAAGTTAAAAAAACTCTTTATTTTTAAAAATAAAAAATCTTAATTTAAGAAAAAAAATCCTCAAATCTTATTTTTTTCAAAAAATCTTAAAAAATAGGATAAAATCTTAATTCTGTCAACGCTGCTAGTGACTACTGATGTGGCATTCAAATCATACCTACCTACATCTTTTCCTGGTCCCCAATGTCTAGTGTTGATATGTTAAAATAGGCACCCACGTTTCGCTAACTTATTCTATAGCTCTAAGTAATGCCAAAAACAATTTTTTTTAACGACAAGACAAAAAATGTGTATCCGAAATAGATCATGTTAGTCTAAATTTACACTTTTAATTTTTTGATGCTCGACTTCTTTTCAATTACCTTTTAAAGAAGCCAATATAATCACAAGCAGCAATCGGTTTCAACTTGTTTCAAACAATACAACAATTTTATTAACAGTGAATCAAAGAGAAAAAGAAAAGAAAGACGTTTGAAATTGAAAAAATTATATAACTTTTAAGTATCCTTGAAAGAAGCCAGATGTTTTTCGCGCTTACGCTTTCCTAGTTTAGGAGTTATATTATATTAAATTTATATCGATGTAATAATAATTAAATAACCATTAGATATTTGCTTAATAAAGTTTTTCTGTATTGCGGGTTTTCGGCCTTGCGGAACACTTATTAATTATGAACATATTACAATAATAAAATATATAACTAGTACGTAAATTATTTCCACATATATAAATTTTCCCAAACTTATAAATAAATTGAGTAATTTTCCAAAATACCATTTTTTAAACCTTTATAAATTTACAATTTCATATGATGGAGTTACTAAAAATATGGTAGTATATTAAAGCCTGTAGTGTTCTTCCCTAAACATATTATGTTTGATTAAATATGGGTACAAATTTAAAGTTTTGTTGAAAACCCTATCAAGAAATATTAATTTTTGAAATTGGCTCTTAACGGGCTAATAATCGGAAATTTTAATCCATCATGTGAAAGACATTTGGAAGTAATTTTTAATAATATCAATACTTTTTAGATCCAACAAACATGTTTTTCTCACTAAACTGTAACTGTAACATTTTTGGTGTGTAATAGCTGTAACGTAAGGAAATTACTCCCCAAAAATGTTACAGTAACACTTAAGTGAGAAAAACATGTTTGTTTCAATTTATGGTAATTTTTGTTTCATTTCTCACATTTCTATCGAAAAGTTTTTCAACGCAGGAGTTACAGAACATGGGCACAAAATACCAAAGTTGACAAAAACGGAGAAAATTTCGATCCGAATCGAAACGCAGAATAGGGGTGTGGCACCCCTATAAAGTTATTGATAAGGGAAATATTCGTAAATGCAGTTGTTGGGTATTACTTGCGCAGAAGTAAAGTTAAATATTCGTAAAAGCATCACTTGTAAGAAATTTGGTATCACTCTCATGTCAAACGTTTTTTTATGCAGTCTTGTTCTGCACAAATTTTGGTAATTATTGCTTAAGTTAATTTTCTGATGCAATAACTTTTGACATAAAAGAAATCGTTTTATTTTTCTTTTGTGATGCTTTTTCTCGTAATTTATATGAAAACGGTCACTTATTGGATCTTAGTGTCATCGTTATTGTTGCTAACATTTTTATTATTATTTTATGTTTGCTTATTAAACTTTTGAAATTTAGCTCGTGTTCAAAAATTTAAACTTTGCACAGCTGTTCGTCAGTAAAAAGTATCAGCATCACAACTGCAACTGTTAATAAGTATTTATATATTTATTGGCTTAAATTAAGTGTGTGTACTAGTCTTGAATTATACATGTTTCTCCATTTTAAAAAAGTAATAAAAAAAAATGATAGTGGCACCACTAAAATATAAATACATAATAAAAAAAAAACAGCTGTTTATAATTTTTCAATTGTAGCTGTCGTCTTCAAAATAATTCAGTAGCTGACTACACGTGTGATCGTGTAGCCTGCTGTCTCGAATGTGTTTAATGCATAAAAGTGGTCTAAGAACGACAACAAATTTGTCCGAAAATATCACAAATTTTACGAAATGTAATTTTAACAGAACCACCATTTTCGTAGTGGATTTTAACTATTGCAATGCGAGTTTCGATCGAAATGGAATTCATTGTAACAATTGCAAATGCATCTACTTCGAATACGTCAAAAAACAAAATTTCAAAACTAACATGTTGTTGGTGTTGCCCCAATAAACAAATAAAGTTCTGTTGAAAACCCCGTTAGTTTTTAAACTTGTTGTAAATTAAAGTGCTGATTTGTGCTTCATTTAAATCTATTGGAATAACACTGCATCATATAGGGTACGTTTGTAAGCTCTCACATATTTTGACATAGCAAGAAAAAGATAATTAACGAAATAAAACGGATACAGTTGTCGACTAAAGAGTTTTTATCATCAAAAGATTTCTTATCTAACAACATACAGCTCCCACTGTGCTTACGTACATCATCCCTATAATTCATCCATACATCAGACTATTAGCTTGTTAGGTATGAGTTTTCCGCCGACTAAAAATTTGTATCGAAAAAACATAAAGAGCCTACTGTATTTAAAAAAGCCTAATTTTTAAAGAGCTTAAAGCGTACAACAATCTCTATATTTCATCTATACATTTTTGGAAGATTTAATGTTTGCGCCGCTAAATTTATCTTATTCTTATTCCCAGTATGGGACAGAGCACAGTTGCTTAATATCGTTTTGAACCGACAAGCTGCGAAATGCTACCAATTCAACTTTAGTATCGACCGTAATCGACCCATAAGTAATTTTGTAAACATTTTTACAAAAAGTTAAATTGAGTGCAATAAAACAGCTAAAGCAGCTGTCCGTGCTGTTCTGCTATTGTTGTTTTTGACCTGCAATTAATGAAATAAGACTTTAAAATTGATTTACAAAAAATAAATATATTAAAAAAATTATTTATTGTCTTTATTTTACCTACATTTTTTAATTACACAATTTTTTAAAAGTAATAAATAACAAATTGAAGAACTTTTCGTTAACAAATAACAACTTGATGGAACGTAGCTACGATCGTAATGCAGAATACATAAAAATCGAAAGAAGACAAAAATTGAAACGAAATAAAAAGGAACGGAGAATACCAAAGTTGCCAAAAGGAGAAAATTCCGATCCGAATCGAAACGCAGAATAAGAGTGATTATCTTCAAAATTGCTTCCTGTACTATGCGCACAAGCTTACATGGACAAACACCCACCCAGCCAGCCAGAAAGTGATTCTGAGTCAATTGTGTTATACAAACGCCTTAAAAAAGTATTGAGTAAATTCATTCAAATTAAAATAAGTTTTATACAGGAAGGTGCAAAAATATTTATATGGGGTAAAAGAGGGCACTTTCCCTTTTTTGCTGGTAATTTAGCTTTTTTGATCCATTTTTAACCTCAAAGTTCTATTCCTCTGACTTTCCAATTTGACTTAAATATTGTAGCTTAAAAAAACTTCAATAACACACCAGGTATAAACGGTACAGTAATAAATAATATCATTTCTAAAAGACTACTCCTCAACAATATAACAAAAAAAAATCAGTAACAGTTAGACAGTGTTGCCAATTTAACATATACATATAATGCAAATGTAGCATTTTTTAAACTCATTTATCATTAAAAAAAGGCTTCTAGCATACATCAATGTTTTTCAAGGTTTAAAAAGCTGCAGTCGAAACCAAAAACTGTCGAACAAAAAAAAAATTGTATACAACTTTCCGCTTTTTGAGTTGGTTTGACATCGACTGTTTACATTTAATCAATCGAAAGTAAAAACAACAGTTTTGTTTAGCTAATGACAAATTTAGAAGTGGAAGCAATGGCAGTTTTTCAACTTTGACTGCAGTTTTTTAAATGCTGCTTTTCCAGCATTTCCCCAAAATTATTTAACACTTTTTTGGCATTTTTTAGTTTAAGTGATAAACAGATAGAATCTGGGAATTTATTTCTCATGGTGAGTAATATTTATTATATAAATTTTCCAGCGTTTAAAAAGCTGCAGTTGAGATAGTAAAAGTCATAAGATTGTGCTGCAACTTCGACATCTTCATTTGTCATTGGACAAAAAAAACTGTTGCCTTTACTTCTGATTCATTAAATGAAAACAGTCGTAGTGAAGGCAAAAGCAAAAAACAAAAAGTTGTACACAACAAAGAACATCGGCAATCGACATGTTCGAAAGTGTTTGGTTTGACAGACTGAAACTTTTAAAAAATCCCGTAGTTACCGAAGATGGGACGTTGTGTTTTTTCCGAATTTTTTTTTTAAATAATACCTACATGTGTACATAAATACATACATATGTATTTATTTAAATGCTTAACATCTTTTTAATTTTTTGAAATTAAATAAAACGTATGTATTTATGTATGTACACATGTATTAAAAAAAAAATTGCGGAAAAAAACACAACGTCCCATCTTCGTTAACTTCGGTATTTATTAAAAGTTTCAGTCTGTCAAACGAAACACTTCCGAACATGTCGAGTGCCGATGTTCTTTGTTGTTTTCAACTTTTCGTGTTGTGCTTTTGCCTTCACTACGACTGTTTTCATTTAATGAATCAGAAGTAAAGGCGATGGTTTATTTTCGTCCAATGAAATATCAGAAAGTGGAAGAAAAAGCAATTTTTTGATTTTGACTGCAGCTTTTTAAACCCTGAAATTTTCATATTAATCGAATGGTTATTCGAACTGCCTGTTTTTTGAAAATGAAAACAAGTGAATGAGTGAGAAATTATATTGAAAACAAAAACAAATTTTCGTTTTTTATTGTTGTTTCAAATATAATTTTTAACTCACTCACTTGTTTTTTTTCTGAAAACAGGCCGTAAGTCTAACTAACCAACTACTCATTCAATAATTTCCGGGAATATTTTCTATGCAATATTAGAATTTGTACCTTACTTTAGCTATCCTTTGGCTAGCAATGAATTTAAGTACAGAAAATGTATACAACTATTAGATAAATTGAAAAACGATAATTACAGCAAATTTCGAACCACCAGTATCACTGGTTAAAGATTGATGTTTGACTGTTGGCTGACAGGCACCGCAGTGGTGTAGAGGTTAAAACTCAAAGAATTCTGATGAAAGAATGTGGTAATTCTTGAAACATGTACATTCAACCCATGTTCGAGCCCCAGCCTTCCTTTAGTAAAAATAATTTAATGAAAATTAAATTTGATGAACTGAAGCCTAACTAAAAGAAAAATTTAAAAATTAAAATCAACAGTTAAACTAAAAATCACTATTGTTCATACCAGCAGAATGTAATGCATTTTCTGGCTCGCTACGGCCTTCGTCAGCATTCTTTGTATCTTACAGCAATGCCAGAATGAAGATTTTATATTCTTTTTAAAGATTTTTGACCAAAATACGACTTGAAGATTTTTTTGCTTTTAGAAATAAATATTTCTTAATTTAAAATAGTACAACATACATGATTTTTTTACAGTTTTTTAAGCAGTCAATTTTTAAAACAATGAGGTTTTTTTATCATCTTGTTGTCTGCTGGTTTTGCACACTTTTGTCTGGCATACAAAAAATGCATCATTATTTCTGACCATACAAAATAATAAAAAAGCATCTAAGATTAGCGGTTTTGAGAATATTGATGAAAAATAATGAACGAAGATTTCGTTCTAAATCGCCAAACAGGCCATAATTATTTGTGGAGAGAAAAAACGTATGTTTATTAATTTCCATATATTAAAGAACAAAACAGTTCATGTATTTAGTACCAAACAGTAAAACTAATATGGAACCTAACCCTAGGATTACCTTCTTGGTCTGACCAGACGGGAATTCTACAAATTATATTGGCTGAATCGATACAATTGGAGCAAATTAGTTGGGTAAGATTCCATTTTGTATGTAAAGGTCTATGAAACCACCCTCTTGGCCAGAACAATTTTTTTTTCTTGCAATATCTTTCAAATAGGAAAAAATATCAAAAAAACAGGAACTTGAATTCTATAAATGATTGTTGCGAATTGAATGAGTCAAGTTTAAATCAAATCAGAAAACCAAGCGCAAAACCCGTTTCAGCTGTCGTAGATGGGAAAAAGCAATGTGTAAAATTAAGGACCACATTTTCGATGTCTTGCATGTTAAACAAAACAATGATATAATAAATTCGTATAATCGAAAATAATAATAAAAATTTACTTTTTATTTAATTGGGTTCTTTAACTGTTTTGATTGTGGTCTGGCCAGACCAAGAGGCGAACTTAGTGCTAAAAAGTTACCGAGAATCCTTTGGGCAAGAAGCTTTCAGTTTAAAAATTCCACATTCTATATTTATGATAATTTTTTAAATAAGGTATATATCGGGAACCGTAGCAGTTATTCCTTTTTCCATTAAAGTCAGATGAAAACAGTTATATTTTGAATTTGATTTTTAAGAACAAAAATAACTGTTATTTTTTTATTTTTTCGAGAAAAAATAAAAGTTATATATCAATATATTTTATCACAGACAAGTTCATAAGGATCAATATGGTATACTTAAATCAGTTTTTCCACATTTACTTCTATATGCTTTCTTTTGTTTTAAAATTCCAATATAACAGTTATTTTCGGTCCCTGGTTTAGATACAATTTTTTTTTTTTGGGGCTCAAGAATAATTTAAAAGCTTATAGGGTAAAGTATTTTTGAGATTTTTTTCAGATTTTTCGGATATGATTGTGGCTTGTTGATGGAGGACTAATTCAACTATAACATGGTTGTAGGTGACAATAATATTGTTAAATGGATCATAATATGATTAAAATTTTCTTTAAAAATAGTTTTGTTGGAGGTAGGGATGGCAATCCCAAATACCGAAATCCCGGGATTATTCTAAAAATTAAAGTCCCAAATCCCGGGATTCTTACATAAAAATACCGAGATTTTTGGTTTAGTAAAAATGTGCTAATTTGTTTTATCAAATACAACTATATTTAAATAAACGTAAGGTCACCATGTTAAAAATAACTTGAATAATTTTATATTAAATTAAAAAATATACTTTGATATAAATATCATCATATATATACTAAGAATATTTCTTCCACAAAAAAATCATACTGGAAATGAATCTAATTTTTAACTGGTTACAAAAAGAAGTCACATTCATAGGCGCCAAAATAAACTTCTTCGAATAATCACAGCCGCTCCCTGGTATGTTAAAAACTCAAACATTCACAAGGATCTCAATGTGCCATTAGTAAAAACTATGATTACAAAGTATGCAGTAAAATATTTAAAAAGGCTTGAACAATACCTAAATCCACTAGACCGAAAAATTTTAAATCATGGCGGCCACACTCCCTTTTAAAAGAATAAACACTGCTGCACTCACCCAATTAGAAGAGCGATAAACACCTACAAATGTGAACAGAACCCATGATGAAGAAAATTTTTGTCTGGCACTGGCAGGACATAAATAAAGCATTAGGAAAAGATTTGATTAATAATTGTTAGTTCATATTTAATATACAAGGATTCAATAAATAAATAATGAGAAAAAAAATTTGTTCTAAAATCAAATAAAATATTTGTTTCTAACAGCATGCCACGTTTTGATCTAATATTTTGGCTACTTAAGTTTTAATGTGTTTAATATTGAATGACATAAAAATATTAAAAGTCGGTAAAGAGAAAAAAAATGGCTTTTAAACAACTGAAATAAATTTCTGAGCCACTGTGCGAAGCTCGTGACGCTTACAAAAGTATTCTAGGCCTAACTTAAGCCATCCTACACTGTTGTGCATGCAACTTGCTACGAAAATTGACACTACTTTTTTTCTGGCATGCGGGTATGATGCAATAAAGCATTGAATGGGAAGCGTTGACCACACGCTATAGGTACAGCTTCTTATCCACTCTGTTGTCGAAAGATTATCTGCTTTTAATTTACAGAACTTCACTAAAATCTCAAACTGCATCTGAACTGAAAAACCTAATTTGCAATGTCAATCAAATCTATGTTCATACATAAATATTTAAGTGCCCATTTACATTATACAATTTTTTTCGCTGCAACATTTGTAGGCTCTTCTTTAAAACTGGTCTTGTGTTTAAGTTCTGCAATTTTCATCGCAGCATCATTTTCTGTGCCAACGAACTTAAAAATATTTTTCGTCAAATGGGAGAACAATGAGAAAACGAATCGAACGGTACACTCGCTTTACTTCCCCTTTCCCCTCTCGCCGCTAAAGGAACAATCGCAGCGACAAAAATCACATAATGTAAACGTCAAATGTGCAAAGTCATAAATTTTTCTATTTATCGCCAGTCATAAATCAGTTTTCTTTAATAAAATTAGCTAATTGCATTTTGAACTCAAGTCCAATTATTAAGTTTTTATTAACTTTGACCATTGCTACTAGTAATTATCTCTTCGCATTAAATTGTTGTTATCAATTTTATTTGTAACAATTTTACACGGATAATGAATTCATGAATTTTTAATTGGCACAAACAAACCAACATTCGCCAGATGGTTTAATATTCGAAACACTTGTTTTCAATTGAACTTGTATTCATTCGCTTGTTGCACTTAAAGTGATAAAAAATCATTGATCATTTCGATTTAATTAATAAATTAAGCAAATTAAAAATTGAAAACTAAAAGCCTGTTTTACATAATGGATTTAGTGTAAACAATTCTTTAACAGTTGTCAAATTAAACTACAAATTTTTGAGTTTATTGGAATTTTTTTTTTATAATTTCCCATTAACGAAGAACAATGTAAATTGAACTTGTATTATAAAAGTCTAACTGCCATTTTCACCAAGTTCGGTTAAAACTAACTTTCAATTAAAGTTCCGGTTACCAATATGTTTTGACAGCTATAACCGATAGTTAATTATAACCGAACTTGGTGAAAATGGCCGAAAGTTGCGTTGAAATCCAAGGAAATTAATTGAGTGTTAAATTATAAGGATTAATTTTTTATAAAAGTTTTATTAATTAACGATAGTTAAAAAACAGGCAAGATTTTTTTTATAGAAATAACATGGAATCGAGATGAGATTGTAAAAAGTTTTTCACCAAGTTCAGTTAAAAGTAACTTTTACTTTAACTTTTAGTTAACAATATGTTTCTGATATTTATAACTGATATTTAAATGTAACTGAACTTGGTGCAATTAGCCGTTAAAAGAAAAATTTCGTTTCAAATACAAAATTTTAAAAACGTAAAAAAATATTGTTTAAATGAAAGAAAATTCGCATAATTAATAAAATTTTTTTAAACTTTTTAAATTCGACTTAAAATGTTTTCTCAAAATGCCAAAGAGTTCTTTTTTCCAAATTAATTTTTTTAAACTTTTTAAATTCGACTTAAAATGTTTTCTCAAAATGCCAAAGAGTTCTTTTTTCCAAATTGTTTTGGGCTCATAGAATCTCTTTTCATTTCCTACAAATTTTAATTACTTCAACTGTTTTATTGATTTTATTTAAAATTTTCCTTAAAACAGAATATATTAAAACCATATTTTTTCTAAATGCATAATAACAATTTAATATTTATAATCATGTTCATTCGCTGAAACACTCCTTTGCAAATACTGCAATTGCAGTAAAATTAAATATTTTGATAGACCGACCAAATGCACGCAATTAATTTGTATATTAAAGATACAAAATGAAAACAATTTAATTACAGACACCTGCCTTATACTTGCAAATCAATCCCTTAAAAGAATGAATTCTACTATTATTTGTTGTTAACTTAATTTACAAGTGAGAATCAGAGACCTGTGCCGTGGGATTTTATCGGCGGCGGCGGCTGATGCAAAAAATACTCGGCGGCAGCTTGAAGCCGGCTGTTAGCCGATAGAATATATAAAAATTAAATGAACATATGTGTGTGCATATTTGTATGTGTTTATATTGTAACACAGACAACTTAAGCAATTTTTCGTACTCTAAATCACTACTCTTAACTAATTTTTGGTTATTAATAAACAAGAACTGACAGTATTGGGAGGCGGACATTTTTAGAGTTGCACTTTTTAAGGATAGTCGTCGAAAAAAATAATGTGGTACGGTATTTAAAAAGAGAATAAAAATCCTTTTCAAAGTAATCAGTTGCTAAACTGGAGACGATGTTTAGCGGGAGAATTGCCGGTGGCGGCGGCTGGCTTAGCCAGCTGTTAGCCACTTCGGCGCAGGTCTCTTGTGAGAATTCATTAATAAAGACAATTTTTTTTAAATGATTAAGAATTTCTTAAATTAATTTCGATTACATTTTAAATATTTTATTTGTTCAACAAAATCGAGTTCCTTAAATAAATTTCCATATAAAATTTTTATTCAATATATTAAAAATTCCACTTTTCAACACTGGTAGACAATTTAGCCAATCAGTTTAGCTAAATCTATCAGCAATTTTTGATCTCCTATTACCATGAAAAAATCAATTAAACCATTTCTTAGCCAAATTTCTTTCAAGTTTTTAAAAATTTTGTTCTAAAATATATTATTCAGTGTACAAGAAAAAATATAATAACGTAAACGACTTTTTCAATAAAAATAAATTAAATTTATCGATTATTTTGGACTTTCGTTATTCAAATATTTTTCTTACCCAGTAAAAACATTTTGGGTTTTTTGAAGCACTTAAGAGAAAAAGCGCATAATCGAGCGCTTCAATAAGTGAACTCTTATACAGCAGTAAATGACAAAGAATACAATATAGAAAAAAGCTGTTATTTTAGTGCTGACAACGATAAGGTTTTAAAGCGAAAAAAAATATAATAATATATAATGGTTTACGAAAATTATTGAAAAATTGCATTTAAGCAATTAAAAGCAAAACATCAATGAATATGTTAATATAGTTAGCCCTTAAAAAATCGCTTAAGGAGTGCTTTGTTTGCATGTTAAAAAGCGCTTATTGTCAGCAGAAAATAGTCCTCCAAACCGGGAACACTTCATACAAAAATCAGGCATCCCATCAGCAGGTTTGAAGTGATTTGAGGTATGAATTCATACATAAAACCTGCTCCTTTTGGAGCACATTTTTTACTGGGTATGCCTATTTTATTGAAACTAAAAATGTATTAAATCAAACAAAATCTGTAATACATATATACAATATAAATAAATATCTTAGTTTTTTATACCCTTCACCACAGGTGGAAAAGGGTATACATATATAAGGTTGTCATTCCGTTTGTATTTTTTTTTTTTTATTAATATTGATGAGTTTTTTGAACACACATTCGTATTATTTTTTAAGTTTACTTACATATAACGTTTTAACTTTCGAAAGCGCGCATATTTTTGTCTTAGCGCGTTTAATAAAAAAAATATAAATGCTTTAATCCAACTTTATCTTACTTTAACCCTCTAACAGGCAAGAGCTAAATTTTAATGGCAACCTCTTGTTAATTTTTTTTAAGTAATATTTGCCCAAAAACAAATAAATTCAAGGCTGAAGTTGAAAGTCTGTTGTATTTCAGTCGTCAGGTGGAAAAATTGAAAGGGTGCCTCGGGGCATCCTTGCCTGTTTACGGTAAAAATTATATACTGGTAGAGTTTTATTAATCAAACGAGTTTTATTCAAAAAAATGATTTTTTTAAGGATAAAAGCAAAAATTTATACTATTATTGGTAATGATATGTAAAAAAAAACAGTTTTTAGTATCTGAACAACCAAAATTTATATCACACTTTTGGCATTTACATTGTGTTTGAGATGTTTTGCAGAGTTTGCATTTTCTTTTGCCATTTTCCTTACCTTGCCAGATTGGAATATATCTGTGATATATATCTGGTTTTAAATTTTTTTTAAAGTAAAATCAACAATACAAAAAATTTATTTATATTACTGAAAAATGGTTTAGGATACAAAAATTGCCATAAACGGGCGAGAGTGCCCTGAGGCTGCTATAATATTATTATTTTGATGACAATTTTTGGTTTAATTTGAACAATTATATACAAACTACTTAGCAAAAATTATATATAAGCGGAGTTCAGTGTTTGATGCGAATGGTCTTGCGAAAGTGCAAATGCAAAATATTGTAGCTTTTGTTTGCAAACCAACAACAAAATACATCATTGCTTTTGCGCAACACTAAAACTGTTTAGCTTTTGTTGCTACGTGTATTTCGTTTACTTCACTGATACTAGAACAACTGACATTTTTAAACAATAATTTAGAATCGTGAAACAAAATTTAAGAAATAAATAATTAAAAAGAGAAAACCCCAACAAAAAGTGGACACCAGATGAAATAAAAACTGTTTTGGATTATTTGGAGGAGTCTGAAAACATAGAGGTTAGTATTTAACATTTTTCCAGCGGAAAAATTTTACAACTTTAAAAGGCGGTATGGGTACAATTGTACCCTTATATACTTAACACGGCTTTCCTATTAATATAATTAAATTATTCTGTTCTTATTTAATAAAAAAATGATCGAACAGGCCCGTGGCTAAAAAAAACTTATTTTACGTACACATGTATACATTTTTTGCAATTAATTTCTTGTTTTTTTCTTACGACTTATATGCAGGTACAATTGTACCCCTTCAGCCTTTTAGGGATATCAAGTCAAAAAAGACTTATTTCGGTATGATTTAATCAAAATCTTTTTTTTTAATTTCAAATATGTAATCCGTAATAAAAGTTTAGAGATGTCAGAAAATTTTAGATATCTAGTATTTACAAAAAAAAAGTTGTTGCAATTTAAAAACGAAAAAGGTACAATTGTACCTCTTTCGCCGGACAAAGGTTAAGAGAACTCCGTAATTTTTTATAAGCAATTTCGTCATCATCCAACATTTCTAGAATTAAAGTATTTACAAGTTAAATGTACGTATATTACCGCTCGATATTTATGTATTACCTTCGTTTAGAACTATTTCGTGGGCAACAATAGAAAATAATCGGATAGCTGCCTTGAGGCATCCTTATCTGTTAGAGGGTTAAAGCATTTTTATTAGCTTTATTCATGACCGCGGCGAGATTAATACTAGGTGGCCTCATTGGGCAGCTGTGAAAGGTAAATTGGCTATTTGAACCCGAAGTGTCAACAATGGTTTACGTTTTCATGTTGACTTTCATTAATTTTATTATACGTCCTTGAAACTGTTTGAAAGTTGTGAATTGCGTGGTGTTTTTTAGTTGTTGTAGCGATTCGTTCACATATGGGGGATTCACAAGGTGTCATAAAGTCATAAGTCTTAAAATAATAACATGAAACAATCACCCATATCGTGAATAACAAGTGCAATTTTTGTTCCCATGAAATTTTCATTGCCCTCGAAGGGGAAAAGCAATCGTGAATCCCAAGTGAAAAATTTTTCACGCTATCAGTTCTATCTATCAGTGAATGTAAAAATAAGAAGAAAGATTAAAAAAAAAAAACTTTTCACGATAAGGGGAATTTTTTCCCGTGAACATTTTTTCACGATATTATTCCCCTTTGAATTACCTTTTGTTCATGGGAGTTTTTCAAAATCGCAAATATGTGAAAAGGGGAAAAATTACGAGCGCAAAATTATTCACGATAGGGTATGAAAAAATCTCAAAAATTAACAAGGAAATGAAAAATTCACTCAGCAATGAGAGTGGAAACAAAAAACAATTATTTTTTTTAATTTAATATAAGTTTGGGATGTATACGAATATCAATTCGTATGGCCTATTTGTCGATTTCTAACGAAGACTTCGTTCGCTTAACTTGCATGTAAAACAAAAACAATACTTTATAATTTGTTTTGGTGAGAACATTGACCTGAATCTTAACTTTATAATATAATTTGTTTTCCTGGGTCCATGATTGCCCATGGGTCGCAAATAAGGTACACTATTGAAAATTTGTCTAAATGTTGTGGTGTGGAGTAGCATTGGGTCGGGATTGACGGACTATAATTTCTTATTTGTTTAAATTCGATATTTTAAACCAAAACATTAAATTGTTTGTTTAAAATGGATATTTGTAACCAGAAAAATAAATAATTTTTTCCAATAGATATTTGTAAAAAAAAATTTACTTTAATTGGTTACCATAATCAAATTAAAACATATACAACGATAATGGTTAAAAATTCCCAATTGAAAATAATGGAATTTTTCTCGTAAATTTTACACAAATTAGAAAAAGTCATTATTTTCAGTATCTGAGTTTTTTTTTTTTTTAATTAAAAACAAAACAGTCCATATAAAACAGTTATTTTTCAACGTAAAAATAAAAAGTCAAATTTAACTCTTAAAACGAGAATTTTATTCAGCCGTCAAAAAGTAAAACTCATTTCAGGAGTTTGATTTTAACCGACATTTAATTCATTCATTTTCTATACATTGACATACAAAGCTTGTGGCTGGTTCGATCACCACAATTTGTAAAGCAGTGTTATCTAATCAGCTTGAACTGTAATTAAACTAATCGTCATTAAAAAAAGAAGAACAAGTAGAAAGTACAGTCGGTCAAGCCCGACTATATGATACCCTACACCATAGTATTTTAAAACATATTTACGAGAGTTCACCCAATTCGGGACCCATGGATAATCATGCTTATGTATCCTTATAAATATGGATCTATCTATGTTTAAGATTTCATTAAATCGGGTTGATAGGCATAAATTACCCCTATCTCCCCTCGTTGTCCTACGATTTCGCCTATTAAGCTTGGTCCTTGTGCCAGAACTTATAAGCAACATTTTATCAAATTATCTCCAAAATTGCGACTTGTACTTTGCGCACAAAGTTGCATAGACAGCCAGCCAGAAAGCCAGCCGGACGGACATCGTTAGATCGACTTAGAATTAGTGATTCGTTATACTTTAAGGTGGGTCCATGACCCATATTTTAAGGTGTTACACACATCAGCACAAATTCATAATACCCTCTTTACTATTGTGGTGTGGGTATAAAAACAAAAGGAGACGTAAAAATAAAAATCCTTAAAAGAGTTTTATTTGTTGACGGCGAAGTGAGTTTTATTTTAGGCCGAATATTTTTCGACTGCGAAATAAAACTCTCTTGTTAAGAGTTCATCCGAACTTTTATTTTTTGTGGAAAATTATTGTTAACTGTAGAGTTGAGATCGTATTGTCTAGATCTAGATTTTCTAGTTCTTAAAGAGATCTTTAGGACGAACCTATTGGTATATGGGGTCCATTGACTCTAACATGGAGAGTTGTTAAGCTAAAATTTTATGGATAACTCTTATTAACGGTCCCTGTAATTTACCTTAAGCATATCTGTGACATTCTGAGAAATCATCTTAATTTGAGATAAGATAGCAAAAAAGTTTTTAACAAAAGCTCGGTGAAGCAACAATTATTATTAAATAATAACATAAACCAAAATTAAAGAAAAATGTTGTTTATGATACAAAATTTTAAAAATGTAAACAAAATTGTTTTTTGAATGAAAATTCGTATGATTAACAGCATTTTTTCCAACTTTTTAATTCGACTTAAGATGTTTTGTCAAAACGCCACAGATATATTTTTTTAATTAACTAAAATTTATTTATAAAACGTTTATTTTTATTGATTTCTTTTAAAGCATTAGGAAATGGTTTATTGTTTTTCTTTGCTATTTTTGTCATTAAAAATATGTTTTATTGTATTTAAAATAGTAATTTAAATTTGACGATTTTTTTTAATTTAATTTCCGTTTGTTTTTGAAAATATGCCGATTTCTTACCAAAACCATCTGGCACCCCTGGTTGACAAATTTTTATAAACTCTCTTATTTGCATCAACTCGCCAACAATATTTAAATATATAACAGATAACCACTGCAGATATTGTGGAAATACTTAATGGTGACAACAGATATTTGTAAGCAGAAAAAAAAGTCTAATCACCGCATACGAAATCGAGCAAAATTTATCGAAATTATTTATTTTGGTATCATGACTCTCGATATCGAATGAAATTTATTGGATTTGAAATAATAACATTCGATATCGAGTAACTCGACATTACATTTCTCGAGTTTTCATTCGATGCGTCAGTGCCTATCGTATTCAAAAACATTCCATAGTTTATTCGATACGATAGAATCGAATGCGGTGATTAGACCCCTGTTTTTGTTTGAAGATATGGTGAGTGGGCAAAAGCAAAACCATAAATATCAGTAACACTCATTCTCTTATTTATATCAGTAGTAACAGATACATATCTGGTATATCTGTTCTGCCAATACTTTGAGATACACTCGTGCAGGTCTATATTTTACACATCAGCACACGCCTCTTCATTATTGGTTTACTGCTAACTCTAAAATTCATTTTAGCTCCCATATAAATCCCCTCTCTCAAAATTGCTTTTAAACGAACAAAAAGGAGTTGATATCGAGATAATATGCAGCACAATGAAATAGTAAATGAATCTTAGCCCCAAAACGTTACTTTTTTTGCTTGGTCGAAGAAATTGTGTCTTTATATGGTGATAGGCAGGGTAAGAAATGGCCGGGCCTGACAGACTATACTCTCTTACTTGTTTGCTAAGAGACTTAAGGAATTCATTCTTTTAACTACTAAGACTATAAAACAAAACGCTTAAACGTTTTAAGCTGTAACGATCGATCACAATGCAGTTAACAACCATTTTAAACTTGTAGAAACTCGTACAATTACTATGTCTACATGTATTACAATTAAATAAAATTAAACTTGGACTTGATTAAATATCAATTCATTGAAATTTTATTAGAAAGGTTAGTTTTATGCACAATTTTTGCAAGTCGATCTTGTATAGGAGATATTTTACTATAAATCGTCCTATGAAAGTATGCTTGTGGGATAATTAGTTATGGGCCTTTTTTCGAATTCAATTTTGTTCTTTTCTAAATATATTTCTTTAGCAAGGCTTCATCTATTCTTTTCTATTGCGAAGAATTCAAAGGTAACTCTTATGTGGATACCAGGGCATGCGGACAGGCCGGGCAACCAAAAAGCAGATGAGCTTGCTAAACGAGGTGGTCGGATGGCATTAGGGTGTTTAATTAATCGGGTTTAATTTTTGTTTGGTTTTGCGGTTAATCGATATTTGGCATTTTTAACTTTTTCGATTAAACGAATAAAATTTTAAAATTAATCGATTAATCGAATAATTCTAAATTGAGAAATTTTATAAATTACGAGATTTGTTTTCGATAATTATAAAAAAAATTAGTACTTGTGTGAACAAAGATTCTTTTTTAAATAAAACTTGACAATGTAGCTACAAATAGTTGCTTCATTTTCGGGCACTAAGATTTTAAAAAGATTTTTTGGATTTTTTGAAACTTTTCACGGACATTCCTCTAGAGAATCGACCACTTGTAGCCCCCTTTGATTTTGTTGGTGGAGCATTTTCAAGTACCATGTTATAGTCACCGTGTAAGTGGTAAATTAGTGAAGTTGTTGAAAAACATTTACGATAATACATTTTTGGACACCTGCTACAAATATAAGCTTTATTGGATTTATACTTCGTACAATATTTTTAAATCAAACTCATTCTAAAGAGTAAAGCCGATTTAATTAAAAAATACGGGCGTGTTCTAGAAATCGAAATTAAGTGGATTTAAAATCGAGCAAATTTATTTTAAAATTTCCAACAGGTATTTTTTATGTTTTTACAAGTTTTTCTTGTTAATTATTCCATCACAATACTTAATGGCAATAAACATTTTAATTATACATGTCGAACAACATAAATTTTATAAACAAATTCAATTATTAACTCTTATGGGTATTTAATAATCATAAACATGGAGTTTTTGTAAAACATATGCAGGTGTTCCAAACACCCCCAACAATTAAATTTAATATCTTGTTAAATTAAATGAGTATCATGTAAAAATTGTAATATTTACATTAATAATTAACTTTAATAAAAACAAGACTTGTATAAAATCACGTTACCCAATTGGGAAATTGGAAAAAGGGGAAAGTTTCTAAACTAATGATACGTTTAGTTATGTTTCGGGTCCAAATAGGAACAAAAACTTTAAAGTAGTGTTCAAAACAATTAGGAAAGAGTTTAAAACCCATTCAGTGATGGAAAATTGAAAAATTTAGATGGTACTGACCACCAAGCAAAAGAGTACTTTTTCCAACATTTTGGTACTTTTTGGGGAAATAAATTTAAAAATAAAAATATTAAACACAGAATTTTTGTTTGGTTTTAATTAAAATAAGCCAACATGCATATATACTTTTGATAAGAATACATTTTGTCTAGGCAATGCTGTCAAGAAGGCTGTGGAGTCGGTGTTGCAGAATCGGAGTTGAGGTTGTTCTACCGGAGTCGGAGTCGAAGTACCCACAAAAAATTCGTAACTCTGACTCCAACATTTGTCTGCATAAAAAATTTAAACAAATATTCTAATAATTTTCAAAATAAAAATACTTCGAAAATGCCGATGCAATATTTAAAATATGTATTGATTTCGCTGAATCCTTTCCTTGCTATATTTAACCATTTAAAAGGTACTGCATAAAAAAAGAGTTTAAAGTCAAATAAGGTTCAGTCTCATATACATTTAGTATTAAGGTTAGATAAGGAATCGGAGTTGGAATTTAAGCCGCTGGAGTCGGAGTTAATAATTTTTGTTGACGAAACCACAGCCCTGTTTGTCAATGTTAAAAAAAATATCAACGCTAAATTTCTAAACAAAGAAGCATAACAAGAAAAGAGTACTAAAATGGACGTGGGGGTACCGTGGTATTTTTGAAAGGAAAAAGTATTAAAAATAGTACCATAGTACTGAATTTTCCATCACTGAACCCAATGTGCTTATCACCGTTATAGTTGATATGCTCTTGTGATGATATGTGTGATACAAAGTCATTGAGTCTACGACCATTATTTTTGGGAGTTACTTTTTAATATGCCGATTAATTTTGTATTATTTTCTAAATTGTCTTAACAATGCCCCTTTCTGCGGCATCTGGCTGTGTGCCTATTTAAACTTTATGGACAAAGTATAAATCGCAATTTTGAATATATTTTGATGCCATTTGATACTTGTATTTAAGTTTCAATTGACCTAAGAGCGAAGTGAAGCTGATGAGAATTCCAACCAGATGGTATTCCGCAAACGAGTAAAAGCCTTATAAAGCATTGCAATATAATCAGGATGAGTCAACAAATGAAGATAGTTTCTACACAGGACTCATTCCCGAAACCTGACTTTAACATTAATCAATCCTATACAATAGTTTAAATATTTCGCTTGTATATGGGCATTTTCATTTTGACGCGTCCTGATATTTGTACCACAAAATGTAAAAAAATTAAATGAAGAAGTCAAATTTTTAAATAGGGTTTTTTTTTTTTTTTTTAAATTTTTTTTATTTCAAATAGTTTTATATCACAAAAATATTTTAAAGCCTCAGCACCAATATTGGCATTAAAGAGTCTAAAAGGCAACTAGTGTTAATTCATTATTTACATAAAAATATAAACTATTTAAATGTTAATATTAATTTTATACAGTTTTTTCTATTTTTAATTTTATCTAAAAATTTTAATATGAATTACAAAGTTTTACTCAAGAAGTGTTTCGAAATTGGTTACCAAAAATTTTTTTAATTCCCTTTTAAATGTTGACAAAAGTTCAATGTTTTTTAAAAAAACTGGTAAATTATTGTACTCATTTGGACCAGCAAAACAAACACTCTGCTTTGACAATTCAAGGCGACATCTAGATACAGACAAATTTTGGCTCTGTCTTGTTAACCTATGTGTAATTTGAACATTCTGTTGGAATTGAACTGACGAATTTCCAATATTTTTAATGGATTTGAAAACAAACTTCATTATTTGCATTTTATACAATGTTCTTATAGGTAAGACGTTTATAGCATAATTTTCAAAAAGATCCAAAGTATGATGTCTGATTGGCAGATTGAAAACCAACTTCAAAGACTTGTTTTGCGCCGATTGTAAGCTCCTCAGCGAAGCATTTTTCTTAAACCCATATATTATAGGAAGGTAGGTTAAGTGACTATGTATCAAACTCTTTATATATACAAAGTAATGAAGTAGCACTATATTCAGAAAAAAAATTACAGTTATCGACGCTAAGGATTTGCAGTTATACGCAAAAATCTGCGCTGGCGTGACGTTAAAAAAACGGAAGTTGATTTTGACTTGCATTACAAAACTAAGTAACTGTATAAAACCTTTTTTAGTAAACTTTGGACTAATACAGATTTATTTTTCAAGCTATAAAATTTATGAATCTTTGCTTGTTTTAAGGTAAATATGTACATTTTCAGCGAAAATACTACTTTTTTAATGTAACGCCAGAATGCAAATAAGGTTGTATTTTCGGACCATGTCGTTTAACCGTTGTCCCTTTTGTTACTTAATGTAGAGCTAGTTGCGCTTTACACCATAATATAAAAAAAGTTAACTATACATATCCAATTTTTTGAGAAACAATTAAAAAAACTTCTGGCGTTACGTTACAAAAAGTAGACTTTTTGCTGGAAATGCCCATATACACATGCATATGTCCGCAATTCACCACCGATCTCTTAGAACACTCATTTCCTAAAAATTGCTTAAACCTGCACAAATCTTTAACAGCCGTACCTAAACAAGAGCGGAAGGCGGAACGTTTTCTTCCGCTAAGCTTTTACGCTGATATGCCATACCTAAACAAGAGAGTCAACGTTGTGCCACAAACAGTAGTGTTAACTTTCTTGTTTAATAAAACCCATACAATAGAAATAAAAAGAAGAGAAAAACCCGCTAGATTGACAAAAAATAGCTAAATTGTCATTATTTATTATTAATAGCGGCCAACTTCACTATTAAACGCGCTGTCAAAATCGGATTTTCCAATTGTAAAGCGTTGACGCCGCGATATTTAGGGATGCTTCATACAAATTGTATGGGCATGAGAATTTTTGACAGCTAGAAAACGCTTTCCGCGCTTGTTTAGGTATGGCTGTAAGAAATAAGGCACAAGTCTCTGCTATGTCTCTTTCTCTCTCTCTCTCTCTCTCTCTCTCCATAAACCGTAGCACTTGTCAGAGCATAGAGACTTTCCAACAGGAAAATTAAATCAATAGAAATCGAGAATGGAATACATATTTTGTTTAACATTTGATTCGAGAACTCATGACTTTTAACACAGAAGATGTACTAGGATTGTAAAAAATTATTTTAATGTATTCAGTGAATAAATGATTTTTATTAAAAAATATGTAATAGAAAAAATACAAAAAGTTATTAAATAACTTTAGCTTAAATTGTAATACTTTTTCTATTCAAAAAGTTTTTCTCTTTTATTACATAAAGTTACCTTTGTTTAATTGTCGTTACTTTTTTAATAAAATTTTTAAGTTGGGAAACATAATTTTTGATCTTATTTTTAAACTTCTAAACTTGAAAAAATTAAAATTATTCGATTAACCGAATAGTATTAAATTTGTCGATTATTATTCGATTAAATTTTTACCTTGAATAATTCGCGCGATTGATGATTTATATAAAACATCGATTATGTGAATGCCCTAACTATTAGTGCTTAACAAAACAAGAAAATTTTATCATAAAATAGGTCAATGTATACCCTTCTATTTCCTGTCGGAATTCTATAATTACAACTTAAAAATCTGTTTAAAACACTTAACTGTTTTCTAGTGCTAAGGAGGAAAGTTAATTGTTAAGTATAATTAATTGACAAAGTAGTAAGTTTCAATTAATTCTTGAGTTAATTTTTTATTTTACAATATTTTTACTGTTATTAGCACCACACCTAAATATAAATTTTTCCTTAATTGTCTCTTGCATTTATGTTTAATAATTTAATTGCGTTCATTCAATAATTCAATGAATATGAAACAGATAAAACAATTTAAGATAATTTAAGTTTTAAATATGAATATGAAGGCCAGTCTGTTGGTTGAAGGAGTTGCAAATATCGATTGAATGACGAAAATCGGTAAAATCTTGAAGTAATTTTTTTTTTTTAATTCCCTAAACTAATCCCGCGAAGCTCTACGCTTGTCTGCAGGAAAGAAACTAGAGGGAATCGAACCCGGAACCCCGGCGCTGATAGACTAGATCACTACCAGCTAGCCTACCGGGGCACTCTATTTGACTTCAATTAAATTGTTGTGTATGAAAATCTATCAAATCTGCTAAAAATAAAACAAATAGAGATAATCGGTTCTTTGGTTAATGATGTGTATAAATAACCCTTTCAATACTTTTTGAGCAATTGGTTTGCTTAATCAGTGTTGTCAGATTTTTTAGAGCTCCATCGCCAAACCGGATGTCAGAAATCGTCAAACGTTAATTTTGTTCAGTTTTCGTTACATTTTATTTTTTTTTTAAATAAATTTTGCAAAAAAAAAGGTAGTATAATATAACAGTCAATCATCGCCAAAAACTGAGAAAAATACTAAAATGTCGCCGAAAGTAAATTTTGCTCAGTTTCTGTTGGTTTTTTTTAACATAAAATGGAGATAATTTCTGTGGTTTTCATGGGCAACGGCGAATGTCAATATTTTCGATTTTGAAATGTTGCTGCCATATTGCATAATTTTAAACGCTCTTTACATGGTTCTAAAAATTTTTGAAAACAGATAGACCCATTCCGATTTTTTAACTCAATTACAAAGTGAAAAAGAGGTTTTTTCGGCTCTCTTAAAAAAATTTTAGTTTAAGACATACGCGGTTGCCCATTAAAACCACAGATATTGTCAGTTAAAAAACTAAAATTAAGTACACAAGTCTATAAGATCGTACACTTCAGCCTCATCAATTTCATTACTGGTGCTCTGACCTGCATATATACTATTAGAATTAAATCAGGGGTGCTCAAAAATGTTTTGCATATGTATTGCGAGAGAATTTCAAAGTACAGAGATACGCAAATCTAAGCGCACAAATTTTATTTAAATTTAATAGAAAGAAATAGTTTTGGCTGTAAAACATTTATAATAATACATTCCAAACTAAATTTTCTATTTTTTAAATTGACTTTTAAAATTTTAACATTTAAAAATGTTTAAAAAACAATAAGAATTGTAAATTTTCCAATCTAGTGTGCACTGCGATGCACATGCTGTTTGAAAATTAAAAGTAAGAATTATATTTAAAAAAAACTCCACTAAAATCTTCTACATTTACGCTTTTATGACAGTTTCGTGAAAGTATTAAAATATTTTTTTTATTTTATTACTTATTTTACACACTGTATTTGAATTAAGTTCAACACAGCTTCCGTACATGTGCAACTAAATTAATGAAAGGAAAAAACAAAGGGGTGGGGCTTCTAAACAATTGTTTGCTTGAATGAGCATCACTGAATTAAATAGTGACCCAGGCGAATTAACTACAGGTGGTGTCGAAATGGGATATGATTTTGACAGTTCGATCTTATTTGTTTTGAATTGTTAGTTTTTTGCTAAAAATGTTTGACATTTCGAGCTATAAGAACTTACAATGCAATACAAAAAACCCTTTGTTGTTCCTGTTGTTTTTTGGCCTAAGGCCGACACCACCTTTAATTGAATTCGCCTTGATAGAGACTGAATATTCACTTAAAGTGATAACAAAAAAAATTATGAGAAAACAGATTTTTTGTTTTAATTAGGAATGATAGCAAAAAATGACAAACTGTTAAAATAAATCGCTGAAATAATATAAATTGTAAAAAATTCAAGTAAATCGCCAGTTATATCAAAAATCGCCAAAAAAAAAAAGTCACCAAATGGAAAATCACACCGCCAAATACGTTTCAAAATCGCCACGTTTGCCAAGAATTCGCCATATCTAACAGCCCTGTGCTTAATGAGAACCAGTGTATAAAATTTAGTCGCATATTGTTATAATTTTACAAATCGTTATAATTTTTTCAAAGGCTAAGAATTATAACTTATGTTTTGTTGAAAAAGTAATCGACTATGACATGCCGCAAAAGACGTTTATAAGAGAAGTTTCCCTCAACAGTTCTAAAGATATCATTATTCAGAGTCCAGCCAAAATGTTTAAATTTGTCTCTTTGAAGAGATCGTTAGAAAGAACCTTTTTATATAATGAGCAAACAGAAATAATGTACTTCATGGCCAAACATAGTTACCAGGGTATTCATTCGGTTAACCGATTAATAACTACCCGATTAACTGATTGGTTAATTCAAAATTGGAAATTTTCGATTGAAGTTTAAACCGCTTAATTAAAGTCGATTAACCAATTAACCGATGCAACAACATTTTTAATTTTTTGTAGTATAATACAATATTTCTTGTGTTTTAGTTATTTGTTTAGTCTCATATACAAAAGGTATGTCTTTTGAAATTATTTTTTTATACAATATCCCAGCTAGCAAAGGCTGTTTGTTAGACGATTATGTTTAATATACAACTTCTCAAAGGTTCTTCTGATGATTATCTGACGAGTAAAAATATCAAAACACCTACATTTAATTTTATTTATTACTTTTTCCACTTTTTATGACACGCTCATCTTTTAACCATGGATTGAACCTTTTGCGTCTCTCTGTATGAGTCATATAACAATTACTGAGCTTCCTAAATAAGAGGGTTTTTTGAAACATAAAAACTCTACTGTCTATATAATTTCAATAAAGCAAACCGACCTAAGGATCTGGCAAATAAGATTTTCCAACAGGATGGTGTTGAATTCGCGATCATAAGGTTTTTTTTCACAGGTTGTAAGATAATCCCTGCATGAGTCTCAAACGATTATTGACATGCTTTCTGAAATACTCATTAGATAATTTTTAAGCACATCTCAAACGATTCCATCTACGATTAAGACAAGCATCTTCCGCTGTGTTGTAGAAGTATCTCACAGAGGAATCAGCTTGTGTAACAGTGCGAGGAATCTTCTACGATTAGAAAATGCGCTCTTCGACGATCAAGAGACTCCCAGTAGACTCTTACACAAAAGAAACTAAGGAATTCAAAAAAAAAAAAACTTTTTTGCAAAATTTTCGGTGCTGATATTTGCCAGGATGAGTCAGAGATGACCTGACAACAGAAGAAACTCTTAATAGTAACACAAACAATATTTTAACAGAATTAACCGAAACAATAAGAAGTGTTAAAAATTTTTAAAAATTAAAAAAGAATTCTAATGGCATAATGGAAGATTAAATCCAGGAAAAGGACTGAGAAATTAGATTTTCTGTATTTTGGATTGATTGGTTTCGATTTCTCCAACATCAACGTTGCTCGTTTTAGTTCAAGAATTGTTACGTGTTGTTTTTTTTTCTAATTAAATCCAAACAACAAATAATTTATGCAAATTTATTTATTGAAATTACTTGTTTTAAAAAAGGCAAAATTAACCGATTATTAACCGATTAAGTCAAAGCCTCGTTTAATCGAGCTATTGACCAATTAAAGCAAAAGCCCGATTAAATGAATACCCTAAACGAAATTCCGGACGAATCTTGGCAGTGTGACTTACAGCCTCATAGAACTATGACAGTCCAAAATTTACTACAACAACGTCCTTCGCTACGGTTCATCATCATGAAATTAAAGGCCCAACTAGCTAGCTTATGCATAAGCTTAAGCTTCTGTCAAAAATTAACAAAACTCCTTTCAAATGCATTTAAAAACACAAAAACAAAACCAAAAAAACATTTGATTACGTACGGAAAGTGCGATCTGTTTCGCACTTTGCTTAGGGAAATGACAGTTTCATAAATTTAAGCAAAACTTTTCCTTAAGTTCAATATGTTTCGGCACATATGAATAACATGTATTAGCACAATTCTTAAGCCAACATTATAATTTCTAAAACTTTTGTTTTTAAATGATTCTCCATTTATTGGCATATTCGCACCAAATTATGGGCTGCCAGTAAAATATTATTATTTTGATACTTCACTGGGGGTGAATAAAAGGATCAAAAAGAGGAGGAACGGGAAATTAAATTTCATTCTTTTAATTTTCTAAATTATTAATAAAAGAACTTGTTTTTCTTTTGAGCTCGAGGTCCTTCAAAAGAAAAACAAGTTGTTTTATTAATACATATTAAAGGTCGAATAAAATACAAAATAAGATATTCTAAATTATTGAAGTTAAAAACATAAAATTGTATAGGCGCAGGGCTCTGAGTAAATAAGAAACTGTAAGATGAAAATTGTTTTTCGTTAAAGCCTAGAAACCATAACCTAACCTTAGCATATAAATCAGTGCATGTTTTTCTGACATGTTTAAAGTTTTAATTTAACAAAGTTTTTTGCTTCTCCTGTAAATATTTTTTTTTTTTTTTTATTTTGCTTAAAACTAAAAAGTTTTTGGCGAACTATTTAAGTTATAATGCCAGGATATCACACAATTTTTTTGGAGCTTTAACAGCAAAACCTCGTAGGACCTAAACCTTCGTATAGGAAGGCGAGAGCTTCCAGAATCCGCTCCAGAGTATTATGCTCCCCACCAGTAATCTTCTGAGTTATTTCCTTGGTATTCCACCAGTAAAACGTCTGAGTTATGTATGGTTCTCCACCAGTCACTTTGAGTTTTTTCTTTGGTTCTCCACCAGACAACACATTAAAATATTGAGGTTAAAAACGATTGCATATAGTTAATGTAGAAACCGCAAAAACTGTAACTCGGTACAGTTATACGACACCGAACCACTTACCAATGCGGGGTGACAACACAAAACGCAACAAAAGCAGACAAACAAAAACGACCTGTTTATCCTTAAGAAATAATGACAAAAAGCGCGAGTTACTTCTCCACTCAGAGCAGTTTAACGAGTGCCTGTAAATATGGAAGTACTACCACAGCTCCTATTGTCCGGAAAAATTTTCCGATATCAGTATATCGTGCTGCTAAAAACTCTCAGTAAAAAAAAATTCCGGCTAACATGTCTTGGTTGAAGTCATTACGCAACTGATAAAATGTAAACTTTTTTTACACATGATTGCTTTATTGCCTGAATATAAACGATGTTTGTAATGATAAAAGATGAAACAAAAATGATTTAAAAATTTAAATGAAGAACTCGTTTAAGAATGCAAATGAAAAGTTTGATAGATTATTTGATTCTGTACATGGTGAAAACGTAACAAAACTAAAACTAGATTTAACTGATAATCTTAATGACATACTGGCAGCTAGTGGTTGACTACAATTTAAGTACAGATGATGTTGTTTAAATGGTGCCAGGTGCAGGTGCTACGTTAACATTAGCAACTGAATTTAGATGACCCTCCAAGGGAGCAGAATGTACAGCACCACGAGTTTGGGCCACATAACTAGCATGACCGGCAACAACGGGAACGGCTGCGGGCACAACACCACCCCAAGGCCAACCGGCTATAATAGGTGATGACACTGCGGTGTACGAAAGAGGTCCACCGGCAACTTGAGTTACAACATTTCCCCACGGCCACACAGATGATTGAACGCCCAAGGCCAAGGCCAAAGTGATGAAGGTGACAATAGCAAACTGCAAAATATAGAATTTTGAAATGTTAATTTTCATTGATTTTGTGAATAATGTGGCACATTATTTTTGTATCCCGAATAAAACGTACTTTCATTTTGGTTTAGTAAAAAAAAGTTCTAACTAACGAGATAAAAAAGTCTGTGTTGTTTGTTTAAACTCAAGTTCTTTTCTGATTTTGTTCTTAAGCTTTTTTCCCTTTTATATCAAAACCTATTAAACCACTGATATTGTTTTAATTAACTTTTTTTTTGCAACTTGTCTATTGATTACCATTTAAAGTAATTCTTATTATTATGTATAAAGAATTACAAGGGAATGACAAACAACACCCCATTCCAGAACTTATTATAAAAGAGTTTTTTTTTGCCATCCAGTGGTAAATGAGGGTATGCTTAGTTTGTCATTCCGTGTGAAACTTTTTTAATATTCATCTAAGTGTAAAAATTGTGGTTTCTTGAGTAATTCTATGTTGATTTAGCCATGTCCTTCCGTCCGCTTGTTGAAAAACGCACACTTTTGAACCACTCAAATGATAAGAACAACATTGGTATCAAATTGTTTCTAGATATCCTTAGCAGCTCGCGATTAAAATGCAGCACAATCCTCTGTATAGGATAAGAGTTATGAATAAAAATGTGTAAAAAACACCCTAAAACATTTACAATTTTCTTTTAAAAACTCACATAAATGCTGGCGGAATGCACGGTTTGATATCAGATTTTCCGCAGATTCATTAAGTATGACTAAATTTCATGAAGATCGCTCTAAATTTAACTCTCGGAAAAAACTTAAGTAACAGCCAATTCACACGGTGGCTTTTATGACGTCTCTTTTTGTTTGATGGTGAATGGTGTACACTCAAAAGAAAATTAAATCCATCCGTACTCAAATCAATCTGAAGCGGTATTATTAGTACGGTGAGTAAGGATTTTCTTGAATCAAATACTGAAAGATTGATTCAAGTACGGGGTTTCAATTGAAAAATACTTAAATTATCCATATTCAATCCCAATTTCGTACTTTAAATAATCCGAAAATTAGATTGATTTAAGTAAAACTAAGATTAAATCAGTCTCAAAATGCGCTTGAATCAAATATTATAAAGTTGATTTTATCCCGTATTAGAAAGAAAAAATTATTATTATTGATTTATATACTCGTTTTACTCCTTACAGAATGATAAAACATCAACATCATGCCCGATATATAAACTAAATGAGAAGCAAGATTTCAAATTTACTTTTTAACAATTCGTGGTACACATCAGTCTGGCCAGACCTTTTTTCAATGTGTATTGAAAATCAAAACATGCGTAAGCCGGACGGTTAAACATAACGAAAAGTTTTATATTTTTTACTTGATTAAGAATTTTATACTTATTTCAAGAAATTCAGGGATTGATTTTCGAAAGTAATCCCATTTAGGATTGTTTTAAGTACGTTTAAATTCGTACCTGAATTTTTAAGTACGACTCGTACTTAAAATTATTAAAAAAAAAACTTGATTTATTTAGAGAGTTTTTCTTTTTGTGTAGAGAAGAAAGATGAGTTAACAGAAAGACTCGGTTTGTGTTGTTCATGTCGTTTTTTATTTTTCCCTATAAGCTTCTTCTTGTTGCGTTTAATTCTTTTTCTTACTTTGAAGTGTCTGTTTGAAAATAAAGTGCGACTTGGATTATCTATAACAGACGTGAACGGCAGCATTCTGGATTATAAATTTTTTGTGTGTTTTTTATTTTATGTTATTACTAGCGGACCCGGCGAACTTCGCCTTGCCCCAATTTTAAATGCCAAAATGACACCTGTCAGATTGCGCAAAGTCTAAATCAACGTGTAACGCCATCTATCGGATTTTGGCTGAGAACTTTCTATTTTTTAATTTGGAAAGCCATTAAGGAATAATTTCACACAAAATTTTATACAAAAAATTTCCAAAATTGTCTCCCGGAAAACCTTCTCTCCGAAAATACGAACAACTGGCAAACAATTTTAGAGAAATCGGCCCAGCCGTTCTTATATTATGAATTACTATACATTTTTACACCATATTTATATACATACTAAAAATGTAAAATATGCGCTTAAAATATGCACAAAAAATCCAAAATAAGCACTAAAAACACAAAAAAATATACAATTAAAACTGAAAAAATGTATATAAAAATCATTTTTTAATTTTACTAAAAACAAAAATATAAAAAATTCAGTCTATTGTTATTCAAATATCTTTAAAAAATTGAAACATGTAAATGCGTTTTGAAACAATTTATTTTCAGATCTCACTTTGATTCCAGATCAGATCAAAAATATTTGAAATTTATTTTATTATTTGAAATCGCAAATTTTTCTTGCAAAGCGTTTTGGATTGTTTTAAAATTGTCGGGCTATTTATCGTTCCACATTGTTAATTTTACTTTCTGCAATTCAATTAATTTGACTTTAGTATTAAGTGAACTAAATCCATCCTAATTAGTTATTGTTTCGCCAATATATCCGTAATTGGAAAATGCATATGCTAACTGTCTTCTAATGTTATTTAAATTTAATATTTCTTTTACTTTTTTAATTGCATAATCATCGGTATCAACAAGATCTTTGGACATTCTTAAATTATTTAAAGTTTGTTGGATACAATTCTGAAGCAAGAAATTTGTAACAGTTTTGGATAAAATATGTAGTTAAAGCAGAGCTCCAAAATAATAAATTTTGTTTGAGGTTTTTTTGTTTACATACTTAAATTTTTTTTAAGAACTTTTTTTATAATAAGGAATATAAAAAAATTACTCAATAATGGCAAAATATGCATCTAAAAACTAAAAATGCAAAAATATGCATTTTCACCAAAATATTCAAAAACAAATCGATCCCATTTTAACACAAATTTAATGATTCGGAAAGATAATTGGTCAACACCGTTCTTAGACTATCGACAAAATATATAAATTTGCATGGAAATCGCATCCCTAGTTATTATATAATGCATTATTATGGAAATATATAAATCATATGAGGAAAAATTTAATTTTATCAAAACATGCTTTCATTACGTTCGGGAATTTTCTTTCCTCGTTAATTTAAATGTCTTTTTATTGTTCAAATGTAAACGAAAAAAAGGATAATTTCGGAAAACAAATGTAATGCCGGATTATAAAAAAAAATTTAATGAATGTAAAAAAAAAATCTTTTTATTTCCCGGTTAATTGATGCTGCTGGTTAATCGAATTACGGATAATCAATGCCATGCTATAAATAAAAAAGAAATGCAACAAAAAATCATCGTATGAACGCAAAGGATTTTTAGAAGTTGCTTCAAAAGGGAATGAATAAAAAACGACGTGGTAAAAGCCCTCATGAAAATTGGGCGTAAGTCTAAAACCGCAACGAATTTTAATAAAGTTTGGTGTATCAGAGTTACGTAGCTCTAAACAACACACTTCCAAATTTCGCAAAGGTAGGTCCACAATTTACCGTAGGCTCCATATAAAGCCCACTCTGAAAAATTATTTAAATACATACAACTTAAATGGTAGCAAATGTATGTACATAAACATTGAAACAAGACCTGAGGTGTGAACATAGTATTAAACACTAAATCAAAGTTTTTAATACCAATCACTCTACAGAATTTTGTGACGATTGCCCCATTATTTACTACGGGTACAATATAAATTCCCCTCTTAAAAATTATTTTTGTACTGCTAAATAAAACTCTATCAAATCATAATATTTTTTTTTTAATTAGTTCAAATTAAGTTTTATATGGCTAGATTTTTACATAGATCCAAGCCGCAAACAATTATAATACTGATGTCAGTTTTTATAAAGACTGGTGTTAATAAGTTTTAGATCCCATAAAAAGAGCCCACTCCTGAAATATTCCAACTGTCAGTGTAAGATATCAAAGATTCGGCACAGACGAAGGTATCACTCTAACATTTTAACTTTTTTGCATTCTAGAAACAATAGATTTAAATAGATCAAACTATTTTAATGCACTCAATATCAAGTCATAAACAACTATTTGCTGCAGACAATTAGACTCAATTTTAAAAGACAAACAAAAAATTTCCAGTCAACTCCCTACACTTGGAGAACAAAATGTTGAATATAAAAACAAAAGTAGGTGTTAATAAAATGCTTTTTTTCCAAGAAAAGCAAAAATGTCGGATTTAAATTAATAACAATTACAATGCAAGGCAAGCAAAACTAATATTAACTGGTAATTAAATCGTTAATTCGTTTTGTAAATTGAAATTAAATACAACGTCCGGTATACAAGAAAACAAACAAGATTTAATTAAATTCAAACTCCTTCTGTCACTTTTAATATCTTTAAAGTATTAAGTGAAAGAGCCATATTTTGCTGTGCCGGGTTTTTTACATCTTTCCCCACTCCGACTATTTCAGGATAGAGCTTTAAACCTAAAAACTTTAAACAAATATTGATAAAAAAAAGCAATTTAAATAAATTAAAATAAATCGCCGTTTTAAACTATAAACCAATCTTTAAGAAAATTGGCAGAATGATTCGAAAATCAATACGGGAATTTCTTGAAATAAGAATAAAATTCTTAAATCAAGTAAAAATAAGATGAAACTTTTCGTTGTGTTTAACCCTCCGGCTTACGCATGTTTTGATTTTCTATACACATGGAAAAAAGGTCTGGTCAGACTCATGTGTACCACGAAGGGTTAAAAAGCAAATTTGAACTCTTGCTTCTCATTTAGTTTATAAGTATATCGGGCATGATGTTGGTGTTTTATCATTCTGTAAGGTGTAAAACGGCTCCTTACCATCAATCATAATAAATTTTTCTTTCTGATTTCTTTTTTGGTGTTTTGTCAAGCACGAATTCGGAATAAAATCAACTTTATAATACTTGAATCAAACGCATTTTGAGATTGATTCAATTCAATTTTACTTAAATCAATCTCATTTTCGGATTATTTTAAGTACGATTTCGGATTAACACAATTTTATAATTCTTGAATCAAGCGCATTTTGATATTGATTTAACCTTAGTTTTACTTATCTTATTTTCGGATTATTTCAAGTTCGAAATCGGGATTGAAAATGGATAATTTAAGTATTTTGCGATCGAAAATCCGTACTTTAATCCATCCTTCTGTACTTGATTCAAGAAAATGCGTACTCATCGTACTATTAATACCGCTGCAGATTGATTTGAGTACAGATGAATTAATTTTTCTTTTGAGTGTAGATGACAATTATCTGCTACTCTTAATGATTCATAGGTCTAACTGAAACACTTTTCTAGAAAAACTTCAAGGTCAAAGGCGCTTCCGACCCAATTCCGTTTCGATAAATTATTTAGCCTGTTGTTATTTCCATAGGTAATATACTGTCAAAACTTTATATAAATCGGGCCAGCGGCTTATGAGATTACACGATACAAACAAACTAAATTTTTTCTATAGTATAGTACTTTTAATACAAATTTGTTTGGTCGTGGCAACGCTTCCCGCATTTATTTTTTAAGATTTATAGTTTTAAGAAATGAAGTAAGCCGCAACAAACGGTGCATTTTCCTGCATACAATTAAGTCTGCACGGTCTGTCATCGATTGGCCACACTCCATACCCAGTAAGATATTCGCCAACAGAATAATGTGTAAAGTAATCAGAAAAACTTCAAAGCACTACATACAATTCTACACTCACAATATTATTACAGTAACGGACTGTAGTTTATTTAAGAAATATTCCGTTCAGTCATTTTTAAATAAATAAACATTTAAAATTCCAAGCAAATTTATTTTTAACTGATTCTAACATTTATTCAAAAAACTAAGTGCATATTAATACGGATTTTCAGTTGCAGTTAATTTTGTCCGTTGATTAAGTTAAATTCTTCTTTATGTAAAATTAAATGAAAACGCAATTTAAAGCAACGAAAAGTTCATTTAATTTTTACTGTCAAAAATTCAACCGCGAATTCCGTAAAAACAAATCAATATTCAGTTATCTTTTATAAATTAATTGTCAAAAAATTAACTACATATTCCGTAAAAACAAATAAATATGCAGTTATTTTATATAATTTTACTACCAAAAATTAATTTTTACTTATCTATAAAAAATAAATTGCTTGTTTTGTGTAAGCAATACCCATTTTCTATTTGTTAAAATAATTTAGTTAAATACCTACATCAAATTGTAAAAGTAAAATAATTGCGAAGCCATATCGGTCATGCTGCTGGTGTCTTATAATTGAGAGTTCTTCTGTAAACAACGTGGTCAGTACAACAAAACTAAAACAAGCGTGTGGAACTGGGTAAGTAAATAAAAATATTCTCCCTCTCTCGCTTATAAGAAAAACAAGCGGACAGGCGTCTGTCTGGTATTTTTAGAAATTCGGCTCTTTTGTGGAGCAAACGAAAATTTAATAAAATAACTGAATATTTAATTGTTTTTACTGAATATGGGGTCAATTTGACAGTAAAAAATTGACAGTAAAATTTTAATAAATAACTGAATATTTAATCGTTTTTACTGAATATGGTGTTGAATTTTTGACAGTAAAATTTTACAAAATAACTGAATATTTATTTGATTTTACGGAATATGGTGTTGAATTTTTGACAGTAAAAATTAAATGAACTTTTTGTTAAAAATAAATGAAAAATAGGTAGACCGGTTTTTAATTGAACTTTCATTTATTTTATATTACAATTTCAGTTAATTTTACGTACAGAATATTGTGAGTATACTGAAAGAACCAATCAATTTTACAAGGGATGTCCCAAAATGAACGCATTCAAAAGTAAGTCATTTTTTACCTACATACAACCAGAAACAAGTAGTAATAGAAGTTGTTATAGAAGCAGTTATTGAAGAATGTTACTAAATAATGAATGAGAGCAGCTATGCATTTTGAAAAAGTAAGCAAAGTTTTTACTGGGCAATTTTGTAAATTAACAAGGCTGTTATAATGATGATTTTCAAACTAAATTAGGATAGTTTGGTAGAGTAGATCATTTGCCAGAGTATACTGATTAGGGATATCGCTTTTTTTGAATGATTATCCATTTCAATTGATTTTACATCTTTTTCCTAACTTCTGTTTTTTCCGTACTTATGTCAAGAATTCTTCCTGAAGTTCAAAGTACATTTTTTGTTTTTCATTTTGTCTTTCTTTTTCTTGTTGACCTTTTTCAGCACAACTTGAAGGACAAATGTACACATAGAGCTCGTGCCCTAGCTTTAATAATAATTAGAATTGTGGTTATTTTGTTGAACTATTTATGGTCTTTAATCCAAACTTTAAATATTTCATCAGGCTTAAGTTCATCAAATTTAATTTTCATTAAAATAATGAAGTAGTCGATGGGTGCGAGTGTATGATGGAAAATCCATCTGAGGAGATCGAGTGGTTGCGATCGAAACTTGTCATGGTAACCAGCCGCCTGGGTTCGAATCTCAGGTCAGTCAAGAATGAATGATTATCAATAACAATTTTAATTAATTTTCATGTTGTAAAATTCCTTTCTTCATAAAAATAATTAATTGAAAATTAAATTTGATGAACTTAAGCCTGAAAAAATTCCTTACTTCAGTAAAATAATTTAACGAAAACTAAATTTGATGAATTCAATCCTAACCAAATATTAAAATTTCAAATTTCAAAAATATTAATAACAAAATGAGATTTTAGCTGACCATCACCTACCGATTCCAACAAGTTTTGTTCTTAAGCCTCACAATTTTTATGTTTTGAATTTAGTAACATTATTTTTATTACAACCTTTACACAAACGAATGGACGGTTGAAACCTTTAAAAATGATTAACAATTATAAAAGATGAATGGCCGATCTGAGAGGCGGTTCACCTATTAGCAGTGTACAGAGTTAAACAAATAAATAAAAATACATCTTGTTAATTTTTTTACTTTTTTAACAAAGTGTTTGCTTTATTTACAGAAAAAATAGGAGAGAAAAGAAAAATGAAATAAAAAGATCAAATAGGAAAGAATAAACATAGAAACAGCAGAAAATGCCTTGAAAAGTACTAGAGAAAATTTTAAATGCACCCTGTATTGAACGAAAATAGAACTAATAAAATAATACTAAATTTTTTTTTCTCTTTAAAATCTTATCACATTGTCAGTTTTTTTCAAAAGGCGGGAATGTTTTTTAAATTGGAATTTTGATGAAAGTATGAAATTACCAGGTACCAGGAGCTGGTGCTACATTAACATTGGCAACTGAGTTGAGATGGCCGGCCAAGGGGGCGGTGTGAACAGCACCACGAGTTTTAGCAACATAACCAGCATGACCAGCTACTACTGCTGGAGCGTGCACGGCAGCGGGAATGGCAGCAGCATGAACAGCGGTAGGAATGGAAACAGCAGCTGGAGGATGACCAACTACAACGGCTCCACCCCAGGGCCAACTAGGAGACAGAACAGCTGTGTGTGCTAGATGACCACCAGCAATTTGGGTCACTACACCACCCCAGGGAACAATGGATGATTGAACGCCCAAAGCCAAAGCCAAAGTGCACAAAGTAACAATAGCGAACTACAGGGTAAGAAAAAAATTTAATTTATTTTTAGATAATTAGAATTGTTTAATTGTTCAACATTTATTTTCACTTTGAACTCACTTTCATTTTTATTTTTTGTGTTTTTTGAAAAAGTTGTCAGAAAACTAAATCTTGTGTTGCTGTTATGAACTCAAGTTCTATTCTGATTTTAGCTAAACAAATTTCCATATTTTTATATAAAAAATTCTCCGTCTTAAAAATACGCAACATAATTTATTTATTACAAATCTCTTGGTGTTAATATAAGAAAAGTATAATTTACTAGAAATTCATTTACAAAATAAGAGAACAAGGAAATTGAAAACGACCTTCAGCAAATTGAAAGTGCAAGTTCAAGTTATTTTTTTTTTAAAGAGTTAAAAAAAATAACTCACACTCACTCATTTATATTTAGATCGATCGCTAGATTCGAGTTAAAACACTTGACATTACAAGGTAGAATATTGTAGGACTGTCATTGTTGTAAAACAGTTTTAAGAAATATTGAAGTTCAATTACATCATCGTCTATCTAATGGACAACTCAAATACACCGAAAAAATTATGGTTAGTAAAAACCAATGAACATATGGATCAATCTTAAAAAAAAATGTTATGTAAGAATATTTATTTTAATAAAATTAATTTGTAGAATTCAATAGATCGAACATTGTAAATAAATAAAAAATTTTGCCGTCATAGCTTGTACCATGTGCTTGCCATCGTGGTAAAGCGCTTATTTCATTACATTGAGAAAGACTGGACTTGTAATTGGTGAGAAGCCACTAAGGGATCACCGAGTTGTTGAAATTTAGACCTTATTAGTAGGAAGTATATAAATTTTCCGTTAAATTTGTTTTGTGTAGAGCAAATTAATTTTTGAAAACAATTATGGACCAACTTATTCGCGAAAACTATCCATTCATTAATATTGTTTAAAGACGGCTTATCCCCATAATGATGAACGGGCCAAATTTTCAAAAAGGACACCACATAAATCGGTCTTTTTCTTTTGCAATATTGGCAAACTCCTATAACTTACGTGCATTTTTCTTTGGGTGTTGCGATTTTCTTACAGAAACAGTTTTGTTTAAATGAGTAGTTTTTGGTTTTTTTGAATATAAATTTAACTCAAATAATTCTTACGTAAATTTAAGCCAAGTTCTATTTTATTTTATTTTATTTTATTTTTTAATAACAAAATTTTTACCAAGATTTTTTTCTACTCTTACTTCTTTAAAAACTTCAGTTACGCATGCTTTTCTGCTGACAATTTTCGTATAAAAAGTGGCTAAATTGCTAATTAGAATCAGAATAGAACTTGAGTTCATAGAAGCAACACAAAGTTTAGTTTTCTGACAAATTTTCTTGATTATTTTTTCCTTTTAAAAGCAGCAAAATGAAAGTAAGTTAAATTAAAAAATAAATTTAACCAACATTGAATCCGTTTTTCTTAAGCCGAAGTTGACATATTTTAAAAATTGCACTTAATTTATTTCTCTTCTTCAGTTCGCTATTGTTATGTTGTTGACTTTGGCCTTGGCTTTGGACGTTCAATCATCCATTGTTCCCTGGGGTGGTGTAGTGACGCAAATTGCTGGTGGTCATTTAGCACATCCAGGTGTTTTATCTCCTGGCTGGCCTTGGGGTGGCGCTGTAGTAGTTGGTCATCCACATGCTGCCGTTCCTGCTGCTCTCTCCTTACCTGGTGCTATTCCCACCGCTATTCATGCATCTGCTATTCCAGCTGCTGTTCATGCTCCTGTTCACGCTGTGGTAGGTGGTCATGCTGGTTATGTTGCTAAAACACGTGGTGCTATTCACACGGCCCCCTTGGAGGGTCATCTCAACTCAGTGGCCAATGTTAATGTAGCTCCCGCTCCTGGAACTCATTAATTAAAGTCATTAAGCACAGTCAACTGTTTAAGTCAATTTTATTAAATAATGCAATTTCTTTTAAAATAAAAAATATATTTCTTTAAACAAAATTTGATAATTTTTAAATGGGTTTTAATTGTAAACAATAAGCGGTATTAATTTAATTTTCAATTAGTTTTTCTGGATATTAAAATGGACTTGGGATCGTTGAAAGAAATCTTTTTTCAATTTACACATTAAATTAAAAATTTTGGAAACGTAAATATTAAGTCATTACCCGTGTTATCGGAATTTGTTTATTTCAACCCAGGGCTTCCAATTTGGGTATTCTGCAATTGTCAATTCCCGAAAAATATAAAAACAAATAAAAAAAAGAAATATTTGAATAAAAAATATTTTTCTACATATAAAATTAGCTCATAAATAATCATTGTAAATAAAATCGCGCATAAGATTTAACCCTTCTGCGACATCCTTCCTTATAACCCTGCCACTGACATTTTTGGAACAGCTGTACGTACCACTTTGTTTTTTATATTGTGGTACGGTACATTGAACATTACATTTAAATAAAATTTCTATATGCTTTTCACTGCAGACTTTTTATACCGGATCACTGCATTTCACACATGAACTCATTCCTTGAAAAATAATATTATTTACTAGCATAAATTCATACCTTTAAAGTGCATACATAAACGGGTATCTTATTACACCAAAATATTAAATCCTCATAAGTCACTTATGCGGCTCACCGCCAAACTAGAAGCGAAAAGCGATTTAAGTTCTATTCTGGATAGATCCTCCAAGCAGGTTACCCCAGGTATTTTTCCCTAATGCCCCGCAACCCAAGGTATTAAAAAAGAAAGAGAAGAGCAGTCTCCTCTCCCTCCTCGTTTTGACAACTTCTACAGTAGTCTTTTAATTCCAGAACATGGTCCCTGCTGAACCCTAGTAGAGAGCTAGTTCTCCGTTCACCATATTCAGGCCATAGGATCTTGGATATCGAGCAGGTGGACCCACAGGTATAGACTGGGCTTCTTTCCTAGAATTTCACTCTGTGTAAAAAACCACGCGGTGAAATTGTCTACTGGGTTTGTTTACTTGAATTACTACTTCGCTAGATACCAGTTCTTACACTGATAGAAAAGGCGTCATAACGCTGATGTATTTTGACATCAGTCCTATGACAAGTGTCTTCGTTTTTGACCCCATGACACTTTTCATCATTGTGAAACATCACTTGGCCAAAGTGTCATCAGGGTCAAAATGAAATTGTGTCAACAATGGGATGACACATCGGCATCATAGAAATGACGAACATGTCCTCAGTGCGATGACGAAGTAACATCGGAGAAAGGACACATTAGCATCAATTTAATGACAGTTTGTCATAAGGTCAAAGTCATTGGAATTGACTTAAGTCAAGGTGAGAGAATGTTATTATTTACTTACCCGTTACATATGTATGTTTGTTTACAGCAGAACTATCTCTTTTCGTAATCATTATACTTTAAAAATTTGTTGTATTTAACAAAATAATTTAAAAAAATAGAATATAGGAATTTTTGCTTCTTATAATACATTGTTATCATGAAAATAATGTTAATAATACACAAAATGTGGCATCGAATTGATGTCACTATAGCCATAAAATAGATGACACGTAAAAAATTAAAAAGTTGTATGATGACGTTAATCATTGGATTGATGTTACTTTTTGCATCATTGATGCCATTTGTAGTAACATTGATGTCACAATTTTGATGTTGGGGCATAATCAACATTAATATGAATTTTTCTATCAGTGTACCTTATGTCTTCTCGCGCTCGGCTGGATAATAAGTGATCTGCAGCCGTATTCTGTAATTCGCTTAGCTAAAGCTAGATCTAGATCGCTAAAATGCCTTAGAAAATACAAAGTTGAAAAATTTTAGCGATGAAATTAAAAGCTAAAATTGCGGCGAATTAAATTTTTATGGCATTGCTAAATTTAGCAATGCACGTTACAGTATTGCATTCGTAGCAAAAAATCGCTTAATCAACTTTTAAGATTTTTAGCGATAGAGATTTAGCTTTAGCGAATTACAGAATACGGCCACTGCCTAATGTTTATGTTGTCCTTTTATACCAAATTTGGAATAATGTGCTGCATTAACAACAATCAGTACTTGTTGTTATCGATATGTCTCTTTACATGTTAACATGTTTTGTATTGTTACTTGTTTGTTATGTGTGTTGTTAGTGTAGCTTGTTTATCTGTTTTGTCGCGTTTTTGTGTATAATTGTTGGAAAAAGTGTCATAAAAAGGGTATTTAAGAAAAAAAAGGGTCGAAAACGGTATTTTAAAGTAAAATGGGGTCAAGTTTATTAGCATGTATTAATTAAATAGATTAGACTAAAATAAAAATAATTATAGGTACACACTTGAATTATAAATCAATTTTTAAACTAATAAACAATTCATAGGTACATTCCAATATAAGTCATGTTATCAAAAAAAAAGAAGTTACTTTTACAAAAACCTTTGATAAAGTTTATCACTTTTTAGGAATAATTATCCTATATTTTGTAATTAATTCTTCACTTGGAGTCCATTCTTCCAGCTCCGATTCGAGGAAATTGAGAGAGGAAATCATCGACTCACTAGTTTCTATTTTAAGTTTGTTTGTAAAAAGTATCCATGGACACTATGACACTAGACGTTATGACATGCTACCAATTTGTATATACATATATGTTCATAAAACTAACAAGAACTTTCGTAAGGAGTATGGAAACTTGTAGTTATTTTAAAAAAGGTTTAAAAAGTGTTATAAATTTTGTTAAAATGATACCAAGGGATAGATTAAAATAAAGGTCACAAAAAGTGTCAATGGCATGAAAAAGGGTTAAAAGTGATACTTTAGTGTCACAACGGCAACGCTGGTTGGCTGTTATTACAGTGTAAGGAAAAAAAAGCACAATTTATACAATAAACATTTACTTGATTATAAAACCTAACAGGGTGTGACCAATTTTGTCACACAAGACAATGTTTGAAGAATTTTCATTAATTTTAACTAAAAAATCTAGTTATTTTGAATATCTTTTTTATTTAAATTGACGAATCGTTATTTTAATTAACAATAAAGTTTAGTATATATGAATAAGATATAACGGATTAACTGACCCCATTGTATATCCAATGCAATAGACTGTAATCCTCAAGGTCAACGTCAGCCTAGTCGACCACATATGTAATTCCTGGATCCTGTCCATCAGAAAAGAACATGAAGCATTTCGTCTTACATGGAACGAGACTAAACTACTTAGCAAAGATATAAATAGAACGAGAGAATTCGTTAACGCCGTATGTTTTTCGTGAACATTTTATTTAAATATTTTATTTTGCATTTTATATCAGTTTAAGATAAATAAAGGACATATTCATACATTTGTATAAGTATGATTAGAATCATAAGTCTTTTGTATTTTCATTTAATTTTGATTTAAAACGAACGAAATTTCTTCAATTCAACATCCATTAAGTTAAAAAAAAAACATTTAAAAAACTGTTTACACTTCTACAAAAATTCTTCATATAAACTAATATTTATTTCTCACTTTTTCTTACTTTAACGAAATTTCAACGAATTCGTATTCAAAAAATTAGTCAAATAAACGGATTAAGTATTCAAATTAACTTCCTTTAAGGTTGCTAATTCAAATATTTTTATATGTTGTTCTCAAAACATTGTGTTACTACTGGTTTACTACTATTTTAACAAAATTTTTGTGTATATAACAGAATACAATAATTTTCGCTTATAGTCCACTACTATAGTTGCACAACTTTTGTGGACTATAATCGAATTTGGACTATAACCGATTTTTTTTATAAGCCATTTTATGGATAATAAATGAAACCTAGTATAATTCACATTTTGGACTATATAAAAATTATTTTCTTCAACAAAACCACTGTTTTTAAAAACAACAGAAAAGTTTATTTAAAAAATAACCAAATATTGAATTAATTAAAATAGATAGTTTTTCCTTTCGGCAATTTAATTAGATAAATAATAGCAAAATACCTTGAAAATGGTGTCATATTCGAACGAACATATTATCAAAACGTATAAACGAAGCAAGCCCATATAAAATGTAAATTTTTTTTTGCAATATTTGCAAGGATAAGACAATTTTTTTTAAAAGGCCAAAATAGTTTTAATGTCAGAAAAAGGTTATGAAATTACAAGTTTTTGTTAATTTATTTTCATATTTATGTTGTAACACATATCACCTTTATGGAGAAAAAAAATATGCAAAATATATATGAGACTCACTGTATACCTAAATTGTGTTTAATTGAACCTTGTAGGCGCCTAAATCGTAGGGCCGATTTTCTTAAAATTTTGACTGTATGTTACCAATGGTCTGGAAAGGAAAATATTCTATTTAATTATTCGTGGATGTGGCACAAAGTCAGTCAACTTTTATTTTCGTCTGATTGAAAAACTTTTTGAACTAGAGCTTTCTTACAAGTAGAACTTCTTTAGTCTTCCGGTATCAAAGTGCAGAATTGATCTAAAGAGTGATACAACTTTGACTTGGCATCACTGCTTTATTTGACCACCCATTTAACAGCTAATAGTTGCTTTTTGTTAAGTTTTCTTTGACATTTTATTATGAATCGACTTACGTACATTAGAGCAACGCGTGTATATTGTTGAAATTTTTAATCAAAATAATTCGGCGAATGGGCGAAGCACAAATTAATATTTATTTTGAATTTCCATTCAAAATTTTATTTTTCGATGAAGCCCATTTATGGTTGAATGGGTACGTGAATAAGCAGAATTGTCACATTTGAAGTGAGAAGAGCCCACTAGCTTTTGTCGAAACACCATTGCATCCACAGAAAATTTGTGTTTGGTGCGCTTTATGGGCTGGTCAGAAAGCGAAAAGTTGTTGGAATTTGGTGTTCCAGATTGCAACTTCTACGCGACAGCCGTGGCGGCCACATGGCCGAAATCATAATTAAACATTAATGTCATAAAACGTTATATCCAATAAAGACCGTTTCATTGATATCAAAAATATATTACTATGTTTTATTATGATTTAAACTTGTATTACTCTATAAAAACCCTTTGTGAAGCCATACTGCCGTTCATATAAAATAATTCTCGAATGAAGATAATTTGTCAATTGATTAAATATTATCTATTCAAAAATCTTATCAATGATTGATAACACTAAAAGTTTTATTTAAATTTATTTTGGACTTTTCGGACTAATTTGTTTGTTTTTTACCGATGTCCTAAAAAAATCTACTTAATTTTTATTAACTATGAGTTTATCAAGGGATGTGTCGAAATTTGTATTACAATGGTTTTAATTATTGTTGTTTGTATTATATCGGGAGTTTTTTTCGCGTTAATAACCTTAGTGAGAATTTAAGGAATAAAATAAGTTAAACAAAGTTCACGAGACCAAGACGAACTTTTCTTTAAGTTGTGTATTTTATGAATGACAAAACGTTTCATTCATAAACCACTACAGTTTAAAGAAAGGATGTTTAATTGTAATAAAAGTAAGTGGTAAAATGTGTTGATTGTAAAAGGAGATCAAAGGGTGATACTAACAGAATATATTTAATAACCAGAATAAAAAAGTTTAACCACTGACAAACAAATTGTTATACATTTAAAAATAAAGCGGAACTTCTAAACTTATAGTTCACATCGTCTTCATATAACTCCACTTTTGAAGAACATTGAATAAAAGTCCGTTTATAGGTGGCCAACTTCGACTTGCTAACAGACCTTTTAAAACCGCCATTCCGTACGTTGTAAGCTGCAGCATTATTGGGCGAAATTTATATAACACGATAACCGAGATGGTTTCTGACCAGGGCTGGCAAAACCCCAACCCAGCGGGTTTTTTCATGGTTTTTTTTTTTTTTTGTTTTATTGGGTTATTATGATATAATAATTGGTCCAAGCAATGTTGTAAACTCAGCCCTTTTCGGTATAGATTTAGGCTGTGTGTGAAACGGTAGCAAAGTACTCATTGAAGTAAAATTTTGACACTGTTGAGGTGAATAACATTTCACTAGCCCTGGGGGCTAATATAAACTTTGACATTTGCGTAGAAATTCTTGAAAATTTTAATTCACCATAGAACTTTGCTACCGTTTCACACACACTCTTAGTAAGAAAATGTTTAAGATTTATCAAATGCATGTGTGGTGAAAAGAAAAGCTAGGACTTAAAATTTGGAAAAAAAAGTGTGAATGAATAAAATGACCAGCAATAATTCTTATAGTTTTGCAAGAAGAAAATGAGATTCTTCATAAAGTTAATCATTAGAAAACATTTTAAAATGCGACTATTTAAGGTGGACGACAAAATACTAAAAAAGTTAATAAATGAAAAAACCGTAAAAGTTAAACAAGTAATCAGCATATAATAACAGTCCAGTGCTACCACCACTGAATAAAATGGTTATGCATGCGTCTGTTCGGTCTAAATTCTTTAAAATCATATGAAATTACATAAGCAAATTTTTCGAACCTTCTTGGTACTTTTGTATGTTGGATCGATAGTTCCGGGGAAAAAAATTTTCAAAATAACAGTTTTCCTGAACATAAAATCTTGTGTCAGTAAATATTCAAAAAGTTCATTAAATTAGAAAGACTTACTCAAAGAAGATAGAGATAATTCTTAAATGTCCTTCAAATTTTTTTGCAAAAGGAAGATGTAAAAAATGTTGTAATGAAATTCACACTAAATTCACTAAAATAGTTTACAAATATTAAGATCGAAATACCCAGCGGTTAAATTTAAAGTTTAAGATGACCAATTTTATATAAAGCTGGATCCATCCAAGCGTTCCGAACAATATTTTTGTCAGGAAGATATTTTTTTTTTTTTACTGAAGGTGTCCTGCAGAAGGGTTATACCAATTAAGGAAATCACTGTGCTAAAGGGTATAGCTAAAGTTAAAAAGTATATAAAAATGCATTTTGTTAATTTTTTACTTTTTTAACAAAGTGTTTGCTTTATTTACAGAACAGAAAAAATAAGAGAGAAAAGAAAAATGAAATGAAAAGATAAAATAGGAAAGAATAAATATAGAAAGAGCTGAAAATGCTTAGAAAAGTACTACAGAAAATTTTAAATGCACCCTGTATTGAACGAAAATAGAGCTAATAAAATAATACTAAATTTTTTTTTCTCTTTAAAATCTTATCACATTGTCAGTTGTTTTCAAAAGGCGGGAATGTTTTTTAAATGGGAATTTTGATGAAAGTATGAAATTACCAGGTACCAGGAGCTGGTGCTACATTAACATTGGCAACTGAGTTGAGATGGCCGGCCAAGGGGGCGGTGTGAACAGCACCACGAGTTTTAGCAACATAACCAGCATGACCAGCTACTACTGCAGGAGCGTGCACGGCAGCGGGAATGGCAGCAGCATGAACAGCGGTAGGAATGGAAACAGCAGCTGGAGGATGACCAACTACAACGGCTCCACCCCAGGGCCAACTAGGAGACAGAACAGCTGTGTGTGCTAGATGACCACCAGCGATTTGGGTCACTACACCACCCCAGGGAACAATGGATGATTGAACGCCCAAAGCCAAAGCCAAAGTGCACAAGGTAACAATAGCGAACTGCAGGGTAAGAACAAAATTTAATTTATTTTTAGATAATTAGAATTGTTTAATTGTTCAACATTTATTTTCACTTTGAACTCACTTTCATTTTTTTTTTGTGTTTTTTGAAAAAGTTGTCAGAAAACTAAGTCTTGTGTTGCTGTTATGAACTCAAGTTCTATTCTGATTTTAGCTAAACAAATTTCCATATTTTTATATAAAAAATTCTCCGTCTTAAAAATACGCAACATAATTTATTTATTACAAATCTCTTGGTGTTAATATAAGAAAAGTATAATTTACTAGAAATACATTTACAAAATAAGAGAACAAGGAAATTGAAAACGACCTTCAGCAAATTGAAAGTGCAAGTTCAAGTTATTTATTTTTTAAAGAATTAAAAAAACTAACTCACACTCACTCATTTTTATTTAGATCGATCGCTAGATTCGAGTTAAAACACTTGACATTACAAGGTAGAATATTGTAGGACTGTCATTGTTGTAAAACAGTTTTAAGAAATATTGAAGTTCAATTACATCATCGTCTATCTAATGGACAACTCAAATACACCGAAAAAATTATGGTTAGTAAAAACCAATGAACATATGGATCAATCTTAAAAAAAAATGTTATGTAAGAATATTTATTTGAATAAAATTAATTTGTAGAATACAATAGATCGAACTTTGTAAATAAAAAGTGTTTAAGCCAATGTACCATATGCTTGCCATCGTGGTAAAGCGCATATTTCGTAAATATATTTGTGTGGCAGCATGGTGGAAAAAAAATATATTTTTTTAAAACAAAAAAAAATGTTTTAATAGTATTAAAGGCTAGTTTACGCTATTATACTTTAATACATGTCAAAAACTCAAGTAATAGCGGGTCCGCCATCTAAAGTTTTTTTTTCAACTTGTGCTTATTTCGTGAATGGTAACACTTAGCTCATGTCTGATTTGGCAGATAATTAGTTTTATCCTTCCGCTGAACGAATATGGTTGTGTATACGCTTGAATAACCCTGGGAAATATGCGTTTTCGCTTCGCTAAGTGGGCCTGCGATCGACTTACAGAAGATGCCGATTTTGTCAAAAAAAAATCATCTTTTTGATGAAGCTCATTTCGATCTTGGCGGATATGTAAACAAGCAAAATTGTCGCATTTAGGGCACAGAAATCCCGCACGCATACATTGAAAAGCCGTTGCACCCAAAACGAGTCACTGTTTGGTGCGGATTTTGGTCCAGAGGCATAATTGGTCTATTTTTCTTCGAAAATGAGCAAGCAGTGGCCGTTACAGTCAATGGCGATCGTTTTCGGGCCATGTTGAACAAATGTAATGTGCCATGACAATGACAAGTATTACAAAAAAATTTTGGCATCGCATACGACTTCTTGGTTTTTTGAAATTTTTCAGAACAATAATACTTTTTCAAAGTGTTTCCTGAGATTCAAAAAATTAATTAACAAGGGCTCGTTTAAATGTGCTAAATTCCCATTTCATAATCGGGTGTGTTCTAGAATCCGAATCCACTCAAAAGTGGATTACCCTGCCATTATTGGTATTCTGCATTTCACATCCACATGTTTTTATTCGTTTTCAATGGTGAAAGTAAGCCGAATCGACTTTTATTGTAATATGCGATAACATTTTTAACAAAAAAATTAATTTTTCTTTTAGCTTAAAATCTTCTTAATCCAATTTAATCAAAAATATATCGTTATCTAAAACGCAAAAGGCCCTTACCAACCCTAAATTTATAGTCGGCTTTTTCATTGATTTTGATGTAATTATGTATAGCAAATTTTTTAACGATTTTTATGTTATTTTCAGACAATTTGTTTCTTTAATCGATTTAGCGATCTCTTAGTTTTTGGCTTTGTTTAAAATTATGCAATTTTTCGCGAATTTTAGCCATGTTCGCGATATAAGCGATTTAACTTTTTATAATAAAAAGTAGACTTTGCTATCATGCTACTGTTAGCAAACTTTTGCGAATTTCCGTGAATTTATCAATTTTTACCGAATTTTTTCCATTCGTTATAGATTTAGGGACTTTAAATCAATTTAATGGCTGGTTTGAAATATTAAAAATTTTCGCGAATTTTCGCTATTTTTTTGTTATTTCCTGACATTTTGTTTTTTTAACCCATTTAGAGATTTCAAATAAATTTTAGTGTTTGTTTAAAAGTTTGCAATTTTTTAAGAATTTTAGCCATGTTAGCGATTTTTTCCTGTGGTTCTTTACAGCTTTCACGATTTTTAAAATATATTAGACATTTTTTATCATGCTGCGGTTAGCAAATTAGCCATCTTTAGTTCAACAAAAGTTTTTTCGAACAAAAACTTCGAATACACAAAAACATGCGGATTTGAGAACACAAAGCTTAAACAAAAACAACAACAATAAACAGTGAGTTTATCTTTTCTTATATTTACAATGCCACATGTATATTAGCTATCAAAGTTTTTCCTGGGATTCAAAAAATTAATTAACAAGGTCTCGTTTAAATGTGCTAAATTCCCATTTCACAATATTGATAAACGGAAATTTATTGTTGATGGGATAAGCTATTCCTATGCGCATTTCACTGGTTGCATTTTAACAAAGTACTAGAAACTGCAACAAAACTCATTAGACTTATGTCTTCCAGAGTATTATGGAATACGTAAGACTTGTGTGATAGTGTAAACAAGCCTTAAGTAAAAAGTATTTAGACCATGGAATACCCGCTATTGAGCTAAACCACATATTCTGACGGGATATTTAAACAGGTACTCGCTCACAGTCACATAACAGTCTGTTATTATTAATACCAAAAAATTTGACCACAGAAATGTTGTAACTCTAGCCCAGACATTTTATTCACGGACCCTTTACAACCTATTCTGTTTTTTTTTTTGTAACGGACCCCTAAATGTAATTGAGTTGCAGAATTGCATAATAGCATAATTAAACTAACCGTAACCACTTATTTAATCCAAGGTTTTTTTAAATGAGCTTCAACAGATTTAATCATTTTTTTAATTGGGATCAAGATATGGGGTACTCCATTAAGAGAGCATTACTCCAGTCTATTTGCAGCGATCATTATTTTGCCAAAACTGCAATTTTAAAGGTCAAGATAAAATAAAAGGCGAACTAAAATTTTATTCCGGGAGAACTTAGAGAAATAATAAATTGATTTGTGCAATTTGTGTTTGGAAACAATACAACAAGTCAGAAAGTATAGTTGGTTAAGCGCGACCATTTAGTACCCCATAACACAGTATATGAAGACATATTTTCCATAGTATTTCCTATTTGGGACCCATGGCCATCCATGCACCCGGCAAAACAAAATTAGGTTATGAAGATAAGATTCGAACAGTAGTTCTCTTTGTGGAATATTATCTCAATATCAACGTCTATATGAGTTTTGTTCGTCTTAAAGCGATTTTGAAGTGGGGACTTAAATCGGTCTATGGTCTATTCTGGACCTTCTAGTATGAAATATTGCCTTGACATAGTAGCTATTATAAAATAAAAAGTCGTTAAATTTTATATTTACATCAAAATTATTAAGAAAGTTTCGTGAAAATAAAGTGGTTGCGGCTCAAATCTATGGCGTTTGGTTTCGGTAAGGATTTCTCTGGTTTCATGTCGAGCTTTCTCAAGGACTGCTCTATACGTGGTGTTATGGATGGTGTCTAGTCTTATCTTTCTTAACGGCCTCCTGGGTCTAACTTCCAATTTTGTCTATTCATTTGTAGATGACAGCAGCATTTGTCATTCATTTTCATTTAATCATTGTCCAAGCCTTACTGAGGTTGAAGCTATGAGGTAGAACATGAACGACACACTCATTCATGACCTTACGACAATCTTCGAGTGGGGTCTTGCGAATAAGGTCGTATTTAGGGGCAGTAAGACCCAATGTCGTTTGTTTCCCCACAAACGTCTAGTGGAGTCGGAGTCATCTGTAAGCATCGTTGAGAAATTATACACTCTTTATGTTCTATGAATGAAAATCCAATTGGAACCAACATGTTTTTCAGCTACCGAAAGAAGCATCCAAGTCTCTTGGTTTCTTAAAACGAATTACTTCACTCCGTCTGATCTCCTCACTTTTTATACCGCCTATATCCGACCGAAAATGTAATACAGCTCCTATATCTGGGAAGGTGCTTTAAGGTATATATTGAAGCTTCTGGATCGGGTGCAAAGGAGTGTGTTGAAGCTCATCAATGACATCGTTGGAATGCGGAAGAAACTTATATTATTGAGTAATAGCGATGCTGCAGCAAATGTGTTAAGGCTTGTTGCAATTTCGTAACGATATTTCCCATTTTTAATATCAAACAAACAATGTACACATGTGCACTCTTAGCCTCTCTCTCTAGCTCTAGCTCATCTCTTGTGAACAATATGGAACAAAAATGAAATTAAAGTCGGATTTGCCCCATTTTAAAAACAAACAAACTTTTTGAATAGAAAATAGAGGGGTAAAATTTCTCCATTGCAACTCAACCTGTGTGTCAACATCATTACTCCGGTAGACATTTGTGACCGCTTTTGTGATAGAAGCTGATTTGTTACAAACCTAATGAGAAATTGAAAATGCCCCATATTTCTTCCGATTGCTAGTCTGGGGTCTTATATTAACAGATTTCTTAAAGAATATGGCTGACCAGGGTCCAACCTGGTATAACGATAATCATACATTACAAGGAGTAAGACTGGAATAGTAATTGGTGAGAAGCCATTAAGGGACCACCGAGTTGCTGAAATTTAAACCAAAATAGTAGAAAGAAAATAAATTATCCGTTAATTTTTTTCTGTGTAGAGCAAATTTCTTTTTGAAAGCAATTTTGACCGACTTATTAGCAAAAACTATCCATTCATGAATTTATTTAGAAAAGGACACCAGTAAAATCGGTCTAATTTCTATTACAATATTGGCGAACTCCCATAATTTACGTGCATTTTTCTTTGGGTGTTGCGAGGGTGTTGCCCATTAGTTTTGTTTAAATGAGTAGTTGTTTGTGTTTTAGAATATTAAACTAACTCAAATAATTCTTATGTAAATTTTAGCCAAGTTCTATTTTATTTTTTAATAACAAAAATTTTATCAAGATTTTTTTCTACTTTTACTTCTTTAAAAACTTCAGTTACGCATGCTTTTCTGCTGACAATTTTCGTATAAAAAGTGGCTTAATTGCTAATTAGAATCAGAATAGAACTTGAGTTCATTAAAGCAACACAAAGTTAGTTTTCTGACAAATTTTCTTGATTATTTTTTTCCTTTTAAAAGCAGCAAAATGAAAGTAAGTTAAATAAAAAAATAAATTCAACCACATTGAATCCGTTTTCCTTAAACCTGAGTTGACATATTTTAAAAATTGCACTTAATTTATTTCTCTTCTTCAGTTCGCTATTGTTATGTTGTTGACTTTGGCCTTGGCTTTGGACGTTCAATCATCCATTGTTCCCTGGGGTGGTGTAGTGACGCAAATTGCTGGTGGTCATTTAGCACATCCAGGTGTTTTATCTCCTGGCTGGCCTTGGGGTGGCGCTGTAGTAGTAGGTCATCCACATGCTGCCGTTCCTGCTGCTCTCTCCTTACCTGGTGCTATTCCCACCGCTATTCATGCATCTGCTATTCCAGCTGCTGTTCATGCTCCTGTTCACACTGTGGTTTCTGGTCATGCTGGTTATGTTGCTAAAACACGTGGTGCTGTTCACACGGCCCCCTTGGAGGGTCATCTCAACTCAGTGGCCAATGTTAATGTAGCTCCCGCTCCTGGTACTCATTAATTGAGGTCATTAAGCAAAGTCAACTGTTTAAGTCAATTTTATTAAATAAAGCAACTTCTTTTAAAAATAGAAAATATATTTCTTTAAACAATATTTGACTGGGACGGAATTGTTATTTATGTGCTGTTTTCACAACACAAGTGATTGAACGTGTAGTAAAATTTATATGAAAAATTTAAAGTCAAAAGATTATTTATAACTTTTCAAAAAATTTTTTGTTATTCGTGCTTAATTCCTAGTTTTTATTATTGATAAAAACACTTCAAATTTATTGTTGATGGGATAAGCTATTCCGATGCGCATTTCACTGGTTGCTTAGGCCAGATCATCAGGAAACTTCATCCAAAAAAAAAATTTTGTATTCCCAAAAATTGAAATTACTTTTTGATGATTATTTATAACTATGCGACAATTAATTTTTAAATGGGTTTTAATTGTAAACAATTAGAGGTATTTTGTTCCTTTTCAATTAGTTTTCTGGATATTAAAATGGACTTGGGTATCGCTAAAAGAAATCTTATTTCAATTTACAAATTAAATTTAAAATTTTTGCAACGTAAATATTAAGTTTTTGTCCGTGTAATCGGAATTTTTTATTTTAATCCAGTGTCAATTCCCAAAAAAATAAATAAATAAAGAATTAACCCTTCTGTGGCATCCTTCCTTAAAACCCTTCCACTGACATTTTTAGTGCAACTGTACCAAAATGTATTTTATATTGAAAATTTGGAACGGTTCATTAGACATTACATTTATATTAAGTTTTTATATGCTTTGCTCTACTGACCTTTTATACCGGAGCACTGGGTTTCGAGGGTTTCTATCACAAATAACATACAGCATAAAACAATCTCATACTTCAGTTGCACCTGATGACATAAATGTTGAAGCGACAATTATTTTTGGCATTAATAATAACAGACTGTTATGTGACTGTTATTTCAGCGAGTCCCTGTTTAAATATCCCGTCAGAATATGTGGTTTTGCTCAATAGCGGGTATTCTATGGTCTAAATACTTTTTACTTAAGGCTTGTTTACACTATCACACAATAGTCTGGAAGACATAAGTCTAATGAGTTTTGTTGCGACTGTAAAAAAATCTAATGTAACATTGCAGTTTCTAGTACTTTGTTAAAATGCAACCAGTGTAATGCGCATAGGAATAGCTTATCCCACCAACAATAAATTTCCGTTTATCAATATTATGAAATGGGAATTTTGCACATTCAAACGAGACCTTGTTAATAAATTTTTTGAATCCCAGGAAAAACTTTGATAGCTAATATGCATGTGGCATTGTAAATATTAGAAAAGATAAACTCAGGCCCTAATTTTGTAAAACACAATGCAACGACAAAGAATTACATTGAAAGCAAAAACAAATTCATAAATATTTTGTAATTTTGTTGTTGCCTCTAACAGAAAATCATATTGGTTTTTAAGATTTCATACGCCGCATTGCTTGTGGCGTTGAAAATTTTAAAACGGTAAATAAATTTCTGTACAAAGCAACAACAAAATTACAAAATATTTATGAATTTGTTTTTGCTTTCAATGTAATTCTTTGTCGTTGCGTCAATTGGTTGTATTGGTGTTGTTTTTGTTTAAGCTTTGATATTGTTACAGGAAAAACTGGGGGTTATAATTCTTATTCGCTTAACAGTTTTATTTGTGTAATATCTTTAGTTTTTCTTAAATCTTTGGATGAAGTTTCCTGACGATCTGGCCTAAGCAACCAGTGAAATGCGCATAGGAATAGCTTATCCCACCAACAATAAATTTCAGTTTATCAATGTTCTGGTACGTTCTAGGTTTAGACTCGAATTGAAAACGAAAAATTTTTTTAATCCGCATAAATCATAAATTGGTGTTCTCAAATCCGCATGTTTTTGTGTATTCGAAGTTTTTGTTCAAAAAACTTTTGTTGAACTAAAGATCGTAAATTTTCTAACCGCAGCATGATATCAATGTCTAATATTTTTTAAAAATCGTGAAAGCTGTAAAGAATCACAGGAAAAAATCGCTAACACGGCTAAAATTCTTAAAAAATTGCAAACTTTTTAACAAAGACTAAAATTTATTTGAAATCTCTTAATGGGTTAAAAAAACCAAATGTCAGGAAATAACAAAAAAATTGCAAAAATTCCCGAAAATTTTTAATATTTCAAACCAGCCATAAAATTGATTTAAAGTCCCTAAACTATAAGGAATGGCAAAAATTCGGTAAAAATTGCTAAATTCACGGAAATTCGCAAAAATTTGCTAACAGTGGCATGATAGCAAAGTTTTCTATTTATTATAAAAAGTTAAAGCTGTAAAGAATCAGAAAACTTACACGAACAAATCGCTTATATCGCGAACATGGCTAAAAGTCGCGAAAAATTGCATAATTTTAAACAAACCCAAAAACTAAGAGATCGCTAAATCGATTAATGAAACAAATTGTCTGAAAATAACATAAAAATCGTCAAAAAAAATTTGCTATACATAAATACATCAAAATCAATGAAAAAGTCGACTTTAAATTTAGGGTTAGCAAGGGCCTTTTGCGTTATAACGATATATTAAGAAGATTTTAAGCTAAAAGAAATATTAATTTTTTTGTTAAAAATGTAATATGTGACTACAATAAAAGTCGATTCGGTTTACTTTCACCATTGAAAACGAATAAAAACATGTGGATGTGAAATGCAGAATACCAATAATGACAGGGTAATCCACTTTTGAGTGGATTCGGATTCTAGAACACACCCGATTATGAAATGGGAATTTAGCACATTTAAACGAGCCCTTGTTAATTAATTTTTTGAAAAAGTGTTATTGTTCTGAAAAATTTCAAAAAACCAAGAAGTCGTATACGATGCCAACCTTTGTTTTTGTAATACTTGTCCTTTTCATGACACATTGCATTCACAATATCACACTTTTACATATAACTTGATTTTTGACATGTATTAATACAAAGAATAACGGTGTAAACTAGCCTTAAATAAATAGTGAAAAAGCTATTCATTTTAAAAAAGTAGTATCAAGGCGGATTCATTACAGGTGGTCTTACAAGTCCTACTGATGACTTTTTTAGCTTAATAATTGTTGGATATAAAAATTTCGTTTATTATCATCTGTTTTTTTTTTTTTTTGTTTTTGATGTTGTACAATGATTTTGCAAAAACAGATGCTTGTGGTTTTTGTATTGAGATTACCTGTAATGATTTCGCCTTGGATAGTATTTGATAAATAATAAATACAAGAAGACACATGCGTATATTTATTTACTTTTTTTTACAAAGTGCTTGCTTTATTAAGAAAACTTAAGAAAAATGATGGTGACACAAAAATAAGGAAAATAAATCAAAAGAAGAGTAAAATTATGAAATGTGAAAATAAACTTTAATAAAATTAAATGAGCAAATTGGAAATTTTAATTGTACCCTGAATTAATTAGACGAAAAAAAACACAACAGAAAAAATAAAACTTGTTTCTTTTGCTCTTCGGCAAAAAGCAAAAAAAAATCAAACATCAAACTGGCGGGTTTTTAATTAGCGGGAAACTTATTTATTGACTAGATTCTTAAATGGTACCAGGGGCAGGGGCTACATTAACATTGGCTACTGAGTTAATATGACCCTCTAAAGGAGCAGCATGTACAGCACCTCGAGTTTGAGCGACATAACTGGCGGCTCCAACAATAGGAACAGCAGCTGGGGCATGAGCTATAACTACAGAGCCAGGCCAGGCTGATACTACCGGTGATGTAACGGCGGTGTATGAAAGGGGACCACCGGCAATTTGAGTGACCACATTACCCCATGGAATTATAGATGATTGGGCACCCAAGGCCAAAGCCAAAATGAAGAAGGTGACGATAGCGAACTAGAAAGTGTGATAAAATGTTTAAAATTCTGTGGAATTTTGCGAAACATCTTAAGTCGAGATAAGATAGCAAAAAAGTTGTTAAAAAAAATCTTGGCAAAAAAATCATTTTTATCAAATAATAAAATAAACCAAAATTAAATTTTTTAAATGAAAATTCGTATGATTAGCAATATTTTTTTTTCAACTTTTTAAATTTGACTTAAGAGGTTTTGTCAAAATGCCACAAAAATGTTTTTATTTTATATAATTTTATTAATTAAATATTAAAATTATATTATTTTTCTTTTTTAATTGAAAGATTATTGATTTTTTTACATTAAATTTCTTATAGGGCTTTCCGTAAGCCAACACTTACTTTCATTTTATATGTTATTTTTTTAAGGGTCTGTCTGGAGATCGGAGAAAACTAAACTGTGTGTTGCTGGTTTGAACTCAACTTCTAATCTGATTTAATTCACTTAAATCCCTAATTTTATATGAAAACCCCAATACCAACATTAATCCAATAAGTTAACTCATTGGATCGCAATTCGAAGTTAAATAAAAAACCTTAAGTACATTTAATGGTTTTTTAATAATGAGAAGAAAATAGTTCTTTTGAAGAGAATAAGGAAACAACCCCCAGTCTTTGCTAAAAGTGCAAATTGTGGCTGTGTTGCAAAATTTTTCAAACTAGAAAAAAATATTTTTAGATCACAAGAATTAAACTCTTAAAATTATTTACAGCTTTGAAAACAAACCTGTCATTGTAAAAATATAATTAATTACAAGAATAAAAAACCAGACTTAATCGAGATCGCTACCAGCCAAGTACCAACCAACACTGACAAAAAAAAATGTTATACATTTAAATATTGAGCGGCACACAGAGCGAAATTTCTTTAGTTAAGCGAAACTTGATTATTAAAGCCAGTAAAACAGTTTTGTTTGGTGATTTTTTTTAAATTTTTAATAAAAATTTATGTGTTTTAGTTTAAACTTTTTGAGTTTATATGTATTTTTTATTATCGATAAAAAAATAAATAACATACAGTTTTAATTTCTGTGACCCTTCAAAGTCTTTCTTCAGTATGGATTATACCAGACTGAACTAATAATTCAGCTGGAACTTCAGTTATTATTATGACGTTCGGATAGCTCAACCTCTTTGCCCCTTAAACCATATGAAGGTGGATAGAAAGTACACGCAGAGAAAAAACATGGTTGTGGTAAACATAATCTAAGAGCAACATATTATGATAAGATTCATGATTGTAGTCACCATATTATGATTATTATTGAAACCTATTATGACTAAATATACTCGTAATATTACATCATAATATTTTTCCATTAATCATATTATTATTCTGTTAATCATACTAAGTCAAGAAGTAATCAAATTATTGTCATGTTAATCATAATAAGTTAAGATGCAATCATATTATTATCATGTTAATCATAATAAGTTAAGAAGCAATCATATTATTATCATGTTAATGATAACAAGCTAATAAATTATTCATATTATTGTCATGTTAATCATAATAAGCTAAGAACTAATCATATTATTGTCATGTTAATCATAATAAATTTAGAAACAATCATATTATGATGCAGCACCTTTCATAACTGTCATAAAAATATAAAATAAAATAAAATTTTCTTGCATCGATTTTTATTTTGTGGCTTTTTACAGTTTTTCTTAATGTAAATCAAATAGCGGAGTTCAATATAAGGCTTGCAAAAGTGAAAATCCAAAATCTGTGGTTTTCATAGGCAACCGCGTTTGTCCATTTTTTCTTATTTTTCTTTTCCGATTTTGAGATGTTGATGCCATATTGCCTAATTTTAATTGCTCTTTACATGTTTCTAAAAACTTTTGAAAAAAGATGTATTAATTCCGATTTTTTAACGTGGTGCACAATACCTATCCCATAGTTTAATCTAGAATGGTTTTTCGGCTCTCCTGAAAATTTTGTTTTAAGACATACGCAGTTGCCCAAGAAAACAACAGAAATATCAAAACACTTTTATAAAATATAACGAAATCTCTATGTGTTTTGTTGTTGGATTTTACAAAAAAAACTACGATAATTTCCATTTGCACTATTAAATCACTAAACTGAATGAACTCCGCTAATATTTTAATTTTTTTAAATTCTTTAAGCTTATTTTTTTATGGGAATTTATCTTCAAATTGTTTAACCGCTCACATATAAAATTAACGACACAATTGATACAAAATTATTTTACAAATGGCGCTAACATAATATTATTAGAGTAAAAATGGTTTGATTGCATCTTAAACATAATATGATAAATGTATAGAAAGTTATCATGTTATGGCTATTAAATATTATTATATGGTTGTGAGTAATATAATATGTTTTGAAAGTTATCATAATTTAGTTGTTAGAAAAATAATTATTTTTCGTTCAACAATACTCAAATTTATAATTGCGATAAACGTTGATATGTTTACAGTAACTATAATATTGTTGATATTAAAGAAAAGTAACAATTATTTGTGTACGACAACAATATATTGTTATATTAAACATAGTGTTGTTTCCCTAACCATGCCCAACCATATTTTTTCTCTGCGTGTACCAGCGGATATTTTTACTTGATTTCGAACAATGTTGTACTGAATTGACGATAAGTTTGCATCAATAAGTAGCCTGCCTCTTGATTTTGATACTTCTTTCTGCAGATGCCAGTTCCTTGACAATCGCTGCAGAGTCTCTTTTTCCAGATTCGTATAACTTTGTTGCAGTTGCTTTGACTAATTTGTATTCACAACTGGACTTTAAAGGATGATGCACTTTTCTGTTTTGCTCTTAAGGATCACAATTCTTAAATTCTAATTTAGGTCTGCCTGCATTGGTCCTAGACCCATTAGCAATGCATCCTTTACAGCATTTGAAAATTGTTCATTATTTGTATGCCAACTAGCATTTTTTATTGAAAAATTATTCTGAATAAACTGCAAAGAGCGACAGATGTTATCATTGTTGTTATGTTTCGTTCCCTATTTGGAAAATGCAGTTACATAAAATTTCCTAAGTCTTCTGGAAAAAGTTTTAAAGTTTTAAAGAAGATCGCAAAATATCGCAGAAAATGTGTTGTGTCCCCTTTCAAATTTTCTGCTTTTCATGATGATGTTATGTGGTAGTATCACTTTTCAAAGTCTCCAATAAAGTTAAAAATTTAAATTTTACTTAATTCTTAAAAATCACTGATTTCGCGAACAAATCACAAACGAGCAAAAAAAGATTTTGTAAGTACCACTCGATTAACCCAGGCTCAATTTACATGATAGCTTTTACGACGTCGTTGTATCTTCATTCCCTTTTGAAGCAACTTTTAAAAACCCTTTGCGTTCATACGATGGTTTTTGGTTGCATGTCTTTTTTATACCCTTCACCTCAGGTGGAAAAGGGTATATATAAGTTTGTCATTCCGTTTGTAATTTCTGAATATTGATCTTAGACCCTATAAAGTATATATATTCTGGGTCCTTATGAGGAGAGAAGTTGATTTAACGATATCCGTCCGTCCGTCCGTCTTACGTTTGAAATGTGTTTTCCGGAGACTCCAGACATGATAGCGGCTAGGTTGTTTTACATTTATGTCACAAATAGTCTACCATCGGTTGCTAGTGAAATTCAGCCAGATCGATCCACAAATGGCTGAGATGTGAGCAAAAAATCACGACTACCTCTAATATTTTCCAAAAATCCCTTGTGGTTGTTGTAATTTTATTACTTTTTGCTGTATATCTGGGGAACGGCAACAGCCAAAGATTCCAAATTAGATACACACATTTAGGTAGCCAATACACACCATCTAACAAAATGTGGCCTGGATTGCAGAAGTGGGCGTGGTACCTCCCGTACAAAAAAAATTAAAAATTTTATAAAAACCTAAATTTTAGGGCTGCCATATGTCCTATGGATATGACTTATATACCAAAATATCGAAGTATCGAGTAGAACATATTTTATAAAAAATTCAGAAAAATCGGTTCAGATACAAAAAAGTTATGACCAAAATTAATTTTTTTTTTTAAATACCCACTTTCGGGAACCATAGATCTCCCCGAGTCCAAGCTTTATAGCTCAAGTAAATGGTAAATTCCTTCTTAAACACGTCGGTATATAAATCTGTCAAATCGGTTAAAAAATGGCTGAGTTATGAGCAAAAAACCACGACTGCCTCTAATATTTTCCAAAAATCCCTTGTGGTTGTTGTAATTTTATTACTTTTTGCTGTATATCTGGGGAACGGCAAGAGCCAAAGTTTCCAAATTAGGTACACACATTTAGGTAGCCAATACACACCATCCAACAAACTGTGGGCGGGATTGGAGAAGTGGGCGTGGTACCTCCCATAGATCTCCCCGAGTCCAAGCTTTATAACTCAACTAAATGGTAAATTTCTTTTTAAACACGTCGGTATATAATTCTGTCAAATCGGTTAAAAATGGCTGAGTTATAACCAAAATACTGAATTCCCAAAAATTACTCATTTTTATTTTTTATAATTAAGTTTGTTAAAATATATACAAGTGTATATAAATGTATATAAATTATTCCTTGACACGCCGGTATATAAAACAATCAAATCGGTTAGATAATGGGCAATTTATAAGCAAAATACTCCAAAAATGGGCTAAAAAACATCAAAATTTGTATACAATCCTACATTTTAGGGCTGCCATATGACCTATGGAAACGACTTATGTATCAAAACATCGGCAATTTTTAGTAGAACATATTTCCCAAAAAATTGGTTGTTAAAACACAACATCCGACATAATGTGGACGGTTTGGATAAGTGGGCGTGGCACAAAATATAATTATTTATATCTTAAGAATGGTGTTCACATAATTTTTTGTTCTTATTGCACCATGGTGAAGAGTATATATGATTCGGCACAGCCGAATATAGCACTCTTACTTGTTTTTATTTACAGTAATTCAATAAACAGGCAGCTTCAATTAAGCGGAAAATAAAAACAATTTGTTTGCATTGATTAAAATGTTTCTGCAACGATTGCCTCTATTTTCCGGCATTAGTCAAGAAAAAGCATAGAACGTTACCCGGGGACTCCACCTAACATAAAATAACCAACTTTAACACTAACTGCAAAGTAAGGTTAAGTGGAGACTGCTCAAGTTAAAGTTTTAACTTGATTGCTAAAACATTTCTTTTGAAAGTTCTTTTATAACATAAATTGCCGTTTAAGTTTGACAGTACGCCAATTTTTAGTTGTTTTTCGACATCTTTATTTAATTTGTTAAAATGGTTGTAAAGTAGACATAATAAACTTTGCTTTTTGTGAAAAAGATAATACAAACAAACACTTAAGTATAAAATAACTTTAATTATTTTCCACAAGCACACTGTAGCTACATACTTGACGCGTCAACGAACTGAAAATAATGAAAAGTTTTAACTCTAATTTCACTACGTGTACGCCACCATAAACATATAATCATTTTAACAGCAAGTCTCAACTTTATGTTTTAACTGCATTTCATGTTAGGTGGAGACTGGGTGTTACAAGAAGAAGTTAAAAGAGAAATATCAAAAATGTACATGAAAAAGACAACCCGAGTCTTTTTGTTTACCCCTCTCTACACCATTCGCCATCAAACAAAAAGAGACGTCGAAAAAACGACGTCATAAAAGCCTCCGTGTGAATTGAGTACTGAACAAATCGAGAAGTGTTCTGTAGGCAAAAAGTATGATTGGATAAATAATGCAACTTTCATGTAACATTTTATTTAACAATTTTTTTCGAAAATTTGTCTAAGTGTAATCACCTCCAGACCTCTATAATTTTAGACCACATAAACATGTAACTCGTATGCAATTCGACTATGCAACAATATCATTAAAATTTTACTGTATTTTAAAACTCGTTCACACTCGTAACAAATTGTTTACCTTTTATAGCATCAAGCTTTTTATAACGTTCTTGAACTTCTGTTTTAGTCAGTTGTAAAACGTAACATTAATTTAAAATTGGTATTTTAAGTTTGCTCAAAAAGTTAGCCTCATTATTTAATAATAACTTTACAAAAGCGATATTTAAAATTTACTTATAAATACTTTAGCTTAAAAAGAAATTGTCCATGTATGTATGTATATGCTTTGATAATTAACTTTAATTTGCCTCTAATCAAAGATTAATATCTGGAAAATTTATGAATAATAAAATAAGAGATATTCTAAGTACTTCATAGGTTTATGGACGTTGTGTCAATTTCTCTACAAAATCCACAATGTATTTTTAATAATTTTTGTGAGAATAAAAATCATTTCACTTAAAATTTTAGGTTACTTCGAACAGACCACAAATTAAATATGAAAATGTCGGAAGCTATTCCGTTAGTTAGCAGTTTTCGAACATTATTAGACATGCAGATTAGTTAAAAGTCCCAAAGCTCGAAAATTTCAATTAAAATATATCGAAAAACGCCTTACTTAGCATGAGTCTGCATTCCGAAAGTGTTGAAGGCATGGTCACCCCACACCTAGTACAAGTTCTGATAAGTCTACAAGAACTGACCTTTGGAGCGTTTGTGAAATTCTTATGAGAAATTTCGAAAAGGATTGTTCTCTGTCCCTCCTACGCTGTGGTTCAGCTAAAGAGAAAGGCTAGAGACACCATAGGTCTTCTAATTTCTCAAGAGACGCATATCCGCTTGCTTACTGGAGCAATGAAATGTTGTACCCGCAAATTAAGAATATGTCGCAGAAATACTTAAGTTTTCAAATGAGTTATGCCGCATCTGAGAGACTTTTTTCAACTGATTTGCGAAATTGTCTATCTCTGAAAAACTTGAGAGTTCAATACTTTTCGCTTATAGTCGCATCCTTTAGTTGCAGACAAATCGCGAAATATATCGCTAATGTTTCTATAAGCGTAATTCACACATATGCCACTTTGAGACACATAACCGAATTCGAATAAAATCAAGTTCAAGCAAAATTTTGTTTATGTTTTGCGCCAAAATAACCGAAAAAATTTTTGAAAAGAATTTGATTGGAAAGTGCGAAAAATATTATTTTTATAATAAAACAAGTAAAAAGCTGCGAATAATTAAAGTGAAATAATTAATTTCTTTTTTAAAAAAGTAACAACTCTAATATTAAATAAAAAAAATATGCATTGGTGTTCAATGTTTTTGACAACAATCAATTCAATTACAAAAACAAAATACATACATGTGGGTTTTTGTAGTTGTACAGTTGCACTTACCTTTTTAAATTCGCCTTTTTAAATTTGCCCTTTTTCTACTATATTATGGAATTTTTGCTGTTAATAATTTTTATAATATCGAGCCCTTACCGCAAAAAAGCTCAGCTGACAAAAACATAATTTTTGTATGTAATTTGGCGCTTAAGCTAAAATTGTTGTTGCTACAAATTCATAAGGGTACCTAATGTGATGATGACATTTTATGAAATGATGCATGAATTTTATATGGTAAGTTTGAAGTAATACATTTTTGACACATAAAGCGCATTATTCAGCGCAAGGCGAATTCATACAAGGTGGTCTTAATTTGAAAACGGTTGCAACACTGTACAATACTTTAACGTTGTGTCAAAATAATACAACATTGAAGTAAACAAACTAGCTGTGCACTAACACACAAATATTTAATTATAAACGTAAAAAAAATTAACAGAATATCATTTTAAATGCAGTTAGTTGCTTACGTAGCAAGCCAATACCACCTTGTATGAATTCGCCTTGATTCAGCGCATATAAAGATTGTTTTTTTTTGATACAGTTATTTTTTATTGTTCTCCCTTACAAATCTGCTTCATTGGGTGTGTGTGAAACGGTAGCAAAGTTCTATGGTGAAATGAAATTTGTTTGTGGTAGAAAATTTTCATATTTATGCTGTGTGAAATTATAAGATTTTTGACAACGTAAAATTTTGACATAAAGAAAAAAACAATTACTAGTTGTTTTGTGAAAATGAATAAATTAATCAAGTTTTTACCAATAATCATTTCAATTCTGTTGGAATTAACATCGTCCCAACTATTTGATGAATTCGTTCTGATATATTAACAATTTTTACAAAAAGTGCGGGCAAGAAAGCTTATACATGTGTAAATACTTATATGTTGTATAATTCTTTTTAATTTTTTTGCCTCTGGTCCTACTTCCATATTATTTTTTATTTAGTTTAAACAAATTTTATGAAAAAAATAATTTTGTGGTTGTCAATAATTTCTACGCTAATGTCAAAATTTATACTAGCCCCCAGGGCTAGTGAAATTTTATTCACCTCAATAGTGTCGAAATTTTACTTCCATGAGTACTTTGCTACCGTTTCACACACACCCATTGTAAGGGAATGCCGTGGCACTTGAAATGTTATTTGTTATAAAAGTTGTTGAGAGTTCTTTCACTTACTTTACTGCATTTCTGTATGGCTTATTGCGTATCGCATAATTGTGCTCTTATTTTTTAAATGTACCATTAATGCTTCGCAAAGTGATGACATTTTTTATTGAGTCTGCTCTCTCCGCTGATTCATTTCGTCTCATTTAAACAGAAGAATGAAAAATATGTTTAATGACATGTATTTTTTTTTTTTTTAATGTAAACAATTTTAAATTGACAAGTTAACAAACTGAACGACAATTAGAAAAACAGACCGAAACACAGCTGTAGAAACTTGTTTTCGTATGTTTTATTATTTCAGTGACAACTTGACGCCCATTCAACTATTTGCGTATGGAATTGGCCACACCTTATCCGTGTTTAATTTATAAGTTCCGCAAAGTTAACAATATGCAAACACAAATACTTAAAGATAAAATACATTTTACATACATTTGCTATACATTACAGGGTATGAGCAATTCAATGGGGATAGTACATATGTCGCACAAACTTAAAACAGCTGCCGACTGATGCGTTCTGTTTAGGGATATTAAAATCACCATGTTACTCATTTGAAAGAAAGTTAAATACGAAAATAAAAAAATAATTTTCAAAATACTTGTACACCATTTGTGGGAAAAGTGCGTGAAATAACATATTTAATTAATATCAACAGTGCTTAAGTTGCAGCCCGCGCATCATTAAAGACGATCAGGACGTCTTTCTGTTTGCCTTCCAACTTTTTGCAACTAACATTGATTTAATGCTTCAACGTCGCTACTTGTTTTGTAAGGTTTGATATTAACAATTCGTACATTCTGAAAGCTTTTGCTTTCTGTACACAGGTCTAAGTCAATTAATAAATTTGGGTACAAGTTTCCTTTTTGTGTTTTATCCTGGTAATATTTAAAGAGTTAGCACAGTTTTCTATTAGTACTTAAAAAGTATTTATGGAATTTGTGCCAAATTGCATCTTGTAGTTTTTTTCTTATAGTTTTTTTTCGTACATGCTTGACAGAATGATGGAATAATTGTTTCTTTTCTTATAACAAACTAAATGAAAGAGCGTTTGCACACGACAACGGGAATAATAAACCGATAATTTGAATTTTTTACCCCAAATCGGTGAGCGCTATCGTTTCTAGCATATAAGGGTTCCCCGGTAGTTTAGTAGGTACTGAGTTAGTCTATCAGTGTGGGGTTTGTGGGTTCGATTCCCACCACAGACTTAGGTCTCCGGAAGTCAAGCGTACAGCTTTGTGGAAAAAAGCACTCCATATAAACGAGGACACATTTTAGGGTCTTCGACGGTTTTATTTATTTTTTTAAGTTCAAGTATTTTAGTACTTTTTAAGTCAAAAAAGTACTTCTTAAAAATGTATCTTTAACGGCCAATTTCACCATCTTCAGTTATAACCAGCAACCAGTTATAACTGTCAAAACGTACTGTTAACTGGAAGTTAAAATAATTGTTAGTTTTAACTGCACTTCGTGAAATTGGCCGTACAACGGAATATTAATAAGTAACTATTCGAGTTAGTTTTACAGGTATCCGAAATATTCAACTTAAAGGCATATTCCCGCTAACAATAAGGTTGACTTTCGATGTTGGAATTATAATACTCAGTCATATAAGTTTCGATGAAATAGTAGGACTTAGACCCCAAAGAAAAAGATATATTCTTAGTTCTTATAGAATCATAAATCAATAGAAACATTTCAATCAAATTCAAAACATAAAAAATATTAAAACTTAGTTTTTAATGGTTTAAATATATTTAATAACGTAAAAGATTCGTTTTATTTTATAACCAAATTAAAATTTAAATACATTATAAAGAGTGGTTTAATTTTAAGGGCCGATGTTGATTTTGAATTAAACACAAATTATTTAGGAAATTATTGTCATTTCTTTTTATTATGATAATATTGTTATGGTTCAATTATGCATGAAACAAAATATCGGCCAAATGGCCGCTGCGACCAAGGCGGGAAACCTCCATCCGATGGTCCATATTTTCGATGACGCTGAGGCATAATTAAGGTTATATGCCGTTCATGTGCCGAATTACCTCATCCTTTAGCTCTTGAATTGTTGCTGGCTTATCGACGTACATTTTTTTGTCAAACAACGCCAAAGAAAGAAGTCCAACGGTGCCAAATAACATGATCTTGGCGGCCAATTGACATCGCCACCACGTTAGATAACACGGTTATTTTTGTCGTTAGCTGTGTTACAAGTAGCACAGACCTGTTGACCTGTTGATACTACATATCGTCTCCATTCATATCTTCCAATTCGGGCAATAAAAAGTTCGATATCATCTCACGACCGACATCATTTTGGAAAAAATACGGCCCGAAATTGCCGCCAGTCCATAAACCGCACCAAACAGTCACTCTTTGTGGGTGCATTGGTTTTCATTATCATTCGCCAAATGCGGCAATTTGTTTCATGTACAAACAGTTTTTGTAAGTTTGTTATTGAGAGAAAGAAGGAAGGCATATCAAATTACTGAATGCTGTAAAACAACATTTTTTGTTTGAAATTAATTAAAGTTATTTTAAAATGTTCTTCCATATTTAATTGGTCAACATCTGTATAGACCAAAATGTTACAAAAAAAATAATTTGCAGCCTTGCTTTCGGTTAAATGGTAATTTAACGTTACAGTAAAACACCAATTGATTGAGGAAACAAATTCATAAACAATCAATTAGTGACTTTTTAAAACGATTTGTAATGAAAAATAATAAATATTTTTCTTTAGATACAAAAAAAGTTATTTAGATCGGCTTTTGAATTTAAATTCTTTTTACAGTTATGAATTTTTTTGATAAGAATTTATCGGGAAGTTATAAATAATGCAATTTTTCTTTTATACGTCGTCAAAATAAAAGTTTTTTTCAACTTAAAGATATTTATACCAAATAACTTCTATTCATTGGACATAGATTCGCCTACCTCAAATGAATATTAGGGTGGCACTCATTTATCAGTTATGTGAAATATAGGATAATATTTGCGACTATAATTTTGCAACTGAATTTGAATTAGACGCCGTTCTGTGGCTGAAAATGGAATTTCATCAGCCAAAAGAACAATTTTTTGTTATTTCCGATTTCAAAAATGTTAATGCCACATATAAGAACTACTGGTGTTTTATTTTCTACAAAATATGTCACATTTTATTTAAAAAAATGCAATTTGGTGTGCGTTTCTTTAAAATGACTTGCTCTCTAAGAGGGCAGCGTGTTTTATTCAAAAAAAATTTCACCCTTAAATGTCATAAGGCTGTTAATAAATCGGCAATCTGGCAAAGGTATTTTCATGTTTACATATTTTATGAAAAAAAAACTAAAGAAATTGGAATTTCGTCATTCTTTTGTTCATTTATTTATATAATTAATATTAATCTATTAACAAATTTGGGTTTATGTACACATTTTTTTTTAATATATTGAAGAACAAACTTTTTGTCAGCTGTTAAAAGCAGGGCGATCCAATTTTGTGTTTTGTTGCTTTAGGAAAAATTAAATTGATCAGAATTTAATTATGATTTCTCGCAAAATGTTATCAATAATGGGTCGAAATTTTTTTTAATTATATTATTGGGATATTGTTCTTTAAGAAATGGTTCATTACATCTCTGTATCATGTACAGCTAATGTGTTATTAAAAGTTTGCCCAGGTTCTATATTTTAGTTAAATTCGACAAGTCAAATTAATTGATATTGCAGAAAGTTAAGTTAACAATGTGGAAGGATAAATAGCCCGACAAATTGAAAAAAAATCAAAAACGTTTTGCAACGAAAATTAAGGATTTTAAAAAATAAAATAAAGTTCAAAAATTTTTGATCTGATCTGGAATCAAAGTGGAATCTGAAAATTAATGTTTTCAAAATGCATTTGCATACTTCAAGTACAAGACAAAGTTTTACTTTAACTTATTTATTTAAACACCCAAAAATTTGTTTTTATTATTAAATTAGTTATATAAGTTTTTTAGAGATAATTTAATAACAATAGACTGAATTTTTTAATATTAAAAAACGATTTTTATGGAATTTTTTTTAGTTTTTAGTGCATATTTTTTATTTTTTTAAGTGCATATTTTAAGCTCAAATTTTTTTGTGCATGAAAATCTCATCCCTGCTCATAACATATTTTCGTTCAGGCGGATCCATGATTGCCCATGGGTCCAAGAAAAGGTATCTAGTGTGTGAAAATGACGTTTTGAGAAAATTCATTTCATCTAATTCTACACCCTTTTAGGTACCAGAATCCACTCTTAAGTACAAAACCGTTTTTTGACACAGTAGATCCCTTTTCTCGGAGAAGGTCACATATATTATATTTAATAAGATGTTAACTTTGAACTCAACAGGCACGTGTTAGAGTTTTCCAATTCAGCTCAAATTTCCACCACATATGTTTTATATCAAGTGTGATTAAAAGCCGCCCGGAACTTTAAGAAATTCTGAAGTTGAATTTCTTTCGGTTACATTTGTATTTTAATGGCACTCTAAAAACATTTAAAAAAAAGTTATAAAAAACGGGTTAAACAAATTTAAACTTTTAATTTAAATTTGTCTGCAGAAGGATGAAAAATGGCATAATTTCCATAATTTTTTTGGAATTTTAATGTTGCTTGTTGTAAAAGAATTCCAATATATTTCACTCTGTAAATTTTTTGAGACCACTTTTGCGTAACTTTTAATTGCATTTAAACACTTAGAAAACTAATTTTGCATAAACTTATAATTAAATACTTTCTTGTTTTATCTGATTTTTACAAAAAGTTATCAAAGAATTTGATAAAAAAAAAACTTTATACATTTCTAGAAAATAGGCAAGAATTTATAAAAATCGGACCATCCATTTAGAAAGTACAGATTTATCCCCCTCTTTCTTTTACAACCCAAATTTGCTCTGGTTACGAAGAATATTATTACCCACTGTAAACATTTAGTATGAGTGACATGCGCGTCACTTTTGTTGTCTTAAAGCAAAACTATTCGTTAAGTACCCAATTGGAATTTTTGTTTTTTATTTCTTCTTGCCAACTGATTGGCAATTTAAAACTTGTGTTCAATTAAAAATATAATTTTTGTTTATCCTGTTTCTTTCTTACCAAAAATAGTCGTACAAATAAGCAAGTGCCTTTAACGATTTTTAATGACTGACTTGTATTTATCAATTGCATGGTCGGCCATTGTCTCTGGATGAAAATGATACTCAATCAATTTTTTTCATCAAACCAAATTACTGTTTAAGGAAATTTTGCTTGCGAATGAGTGTGTAAAAGTAACTTTCGTTTTTAATAGACACAATTGATTTACCCGTTTTTTTAACAATGTGTTTACAGTGGCATTAGAATATAAATGTATTCGAAAGAAATTCAACTTCAGAATTTCTTTAAGTTCCGGGCGGATTTTAATGACACTTAACATGAAACATATGTGGTGGAAATTTGAGGTCAAAGTTCAAATCTTATTAAATAAAAAAGTGTGTCAAAAAACTGGTTTGGCCTTAATAAAAATGCAAATAGAAGTTACCTAGAAAACACAGAAACAATCCATATGTGTTGCCCAACGTATTGCCTGGATGAAAAATATTATTGCGGCTATAATCGATTTCGTATTGTGGAAGATACTTCCTTCGGGAAGAAACGTGTCTCGATAGCAATATTTCAAAGCAATACGAAAGCGATTCTTCTAGATGATAAACTAGCAATATTGCCAGATAACCACTAATGAGAAAATAGAAAGAGATCGCCAAAATATCATTGGCATGATTAAAAGAAGAGTTTGCATTTAAAAAAAAAGTTTTATGTAAAAATAAGAATATCTTTTTTGTTTAAAATTATTTTTTTAATTACATACATAAATATAAATTATACTTACAAAAAATATATTTAATAATTAAATTAAGTAAACTGAAATAATTATGTAGTTTCCACCATATGTTTTAACCAAATCCTTTTAAATTGCGTCCATTATGAGTGTTGCGTAATAACATGATTAAGTTTAAAAGTTAAAAGGTAAATATTAAACAGATTTATTTTATTTATATATTTACCTTTTGCAGAATATTTAGATTTAATAATTTTTATTTTTTTTTCTACAAATATGTTATAATTTTTTTTTCTGCCTATAAAATAAAAATTACTTTGATTATTTTCTTTTAGATGACAATGTGGGGATATTTCTTAACTATTGCCTGAGGGGATATCTTCCATTTTTTTGCAGGGTAGTGTCGAAAAAATTATTCAAGTATACCATAGTGATTTTATAGCACTTCTCTATGATAAAAAATATTGCTGTTTAAAATTTTTATTTTTTATTTTTTGAACAAAATAAAAGTTATTTTTTGATTTTTATATTTTTGGAAAAAACGACATTTTTTCGAGCAAAAAATTAATCTTATTTTACCTTGTATTGTTAGGTCCAGTTTGTACCGCGTTTTCTTCTGCAAAAACTACTGCTAATAAAATTTCAAAAATATGATGGCTACAGCCATCGAATAAACTTTAAATTTACCAATTTTTTAAGCAGTTGTTCCGAAAACAAATGCCTCTGTTTTTTTCCAGAAATAAGTCCTTTTCTATTGTGACATATACAGCTGATGCTATTTCCAGTCCAATTCCAGATGGTATATCGGGCAGGTTTAAAATGTGGACCACTTTTGGAGCAGTTGCTACTAACTATTAACAGCCAGTTCTGTTTTTTTAAATTGTTTGGTATTCAATCAACACATACAAATTGGTATACACTCCGTTATTGATGCAGATACATTTGGATACAAATCTAATTTGACACTTCTAATAATTTGTTGTTTATAAGTACGTTTTTTTTTTGCAGAATTTTCACTGCCAGCGATTTTGTTTTTTAAAGTATGTAGGTTTTCTAAATTTTAAATTTTTTGTTATTATTGGTTATCTGTCAAATAAAGACGATGTATTATTTCATTCAAAGCTACATATGTACATACATTAGGGCAATAACTTTTTCACACTTTTTGCGAATATCAAAAACGGCATAGTATAGTCGTATAGAGTATTAAAAGTTATTAATAACAAATACAGTAGACGCTCACAAATTAGAGCTTTCAGTAATTCGAACGTCCAGAAATTAGAATCAGTGTTTGCAATACATTAAACGCTCTAAAATTCGAATTTAAAATTCTAATTTCAGAGCGTTTTTTTTTGTTATTTGAATACAAGAAATCCCCAATTTATTTTTATTCTGTTTAACCCTTATGTGAATGGCAAGGTATCTAACCGGGTACCTTTGGAATTTTCAACTTAATTTTTATTTTTAACAAACAGATGGTCCACAAACTCCTTGGGACTCCAAACTTTTAAACAATTTTAAATTATAATTATTTTTAAGCTTAAAAATTATTTTGAAAAGGCGTTGGGAACCTGTTTTCATCTTACACCCTTCACTGTATGGTAAGGTCCACGGGCACCTTCATACAGTAAATTCCATATAGGTACCCGGGTACCTAGCAATGCTGTTAAAGGTTTTTTTGCCATTCACATAAGGATTAAACATAATCACAAAATTTATATATGTGTTCCCTATTTGTTGTATTTGTGTATCATTAAAAAATGTCAAATAAACGTAAAAATCACTCTATCATTGGAAAGTCAAAATATAAGAAAAGCTTGACAAAGGCGTTCAAGGGAACCGCGGAAAAAAAATAAAAAATAAAATAAGTAAAAGAAAATAAGAAAAATAGAAAAAAAAATAAAATAAAGTAAAATAAGAAAAAATAGAAAAAAAAATTTTTTTTTCTTTATTAAAAGTATTCATCCAATGAACTTACTTAACTCCCTATTTGTAAGCGAGGGTGGTAAGTACTTGTCTCCAATGGCATCACCGTGTTAAAATAATGAGTTAAAATGCCAATCAATAAGTAGTGAAAAGTCGTTATATTAGCTTTTTAACTCATTACTTTGCAACGTAAGTTTTTGCTGGGCGTTTAGACCTAGATTTTAATGTGGCAACATCTTCAATCAGCTACATCAAATCACACAGAACAGCAATATTAAATGCTGTTTCCAACACATGTTGAAAAATAAAAAAAATTCGTTTTGGGAAGTAAATTTATTCAATTTTGTAATCGAAAAAAACGTCCTTAAATTAGAATAATTCAGAAATTAGAATTGCCTTAAAAACAAAGCGGTTCTAATTTGAAAACAACAATTTTTTCTCAAGGAAATTTTAAAAAATATACGCCTTATAATTGTATAGATTCCTATACGTATCACTATTTTAGAATTTATCCACTGCTTTAGATTCAAAAATTTTCCTTCGGTTTACAATTCATCGCGGTTCAAAATTACTTGGAAGATTTTAGAAATTTGCTTTCCTGCGTAAAGTTTTTTCGCAAAACGACTAGAGACAGGTGTTTTAATTACAAAAACATGCCAAAAATTTGGTTATCGCCCTAATATACATAGAAATACATATTTAGAATGTAGGTATCTAATCTTTTATTTCAGCGTAAGTAGTAGCAGTAGTTGTTGTAAATTGTATTTTAAAATACAGTATACCACAAAAATTTTGCTACATGTTTAATACATTGTGGTTTTTACTCGAGAAAATAGATAATCATATACCACAATATAAGTGGGTACTTTATTTCATATTTATTTATTTACATATGTACATATACATATATTTATGTACATATGTATCTGCATATTTAATTTCATTCACACATGTCTTAAAGACAAATTCAAATTGGTAGGTATTTTTATTTATTGGCGTGTAATATTAAAAGATGTCATAAGTATAAATTACAAATGCAATGCACGGTAGGAGGCTTAAGGTAGAGGTGTGCACGTGACATAAGTTTCTGAGTCACGCGTGATACACACTTGAATCACTCGGTATTATGTTTACTTTAAATATAAATTACTCGTTACATGGGGTCTTTACCTGACAATTCATACCAAACGTCAAAGTCTATATAAAAAAAATCTAAAATGTTTGTCAGCATTTTTTTGGTTATGTGGAGTTTGACGTTTGTTATGACAAAAAATTGTAAGGTCAAGACCCCATGATAGAGCGCTCACTCTTGATTGCAATCAGTGTTGCCACGACAAAAAAATTTTGTAACCAAAATGTAAAAATAAAGTAGCCAAACGCAATAAAAAGTAGCCAAAATATTTATGTATTAAGAACACTATTTAATTTCCACTTAAGTTAAAACATGTAATATATTTATAAAACACATAAACTTCTGGATCGATTTTTATAAAAATTTAACAGTATGTTACTTGGTCTGGAAGATAAAATAGGCCTTTTAATTTTTCAAAGTTTTTTGTGGAATTGGCACCGCCCAAACAGAGCTAACTCTTATTTTCGCCTATTTACTAAACTAAACTGAGCGTCAAATATTTGTTAGGTCTGAACATAGCTTGAGTCATATTTAGGTATTTTGTTGATTCCTTCGTGAATTGTTTTGTTTTTATTCTAATTAACTTTTTATTACAAAAACTAATTTGATTTTTGCATTTTTTGTATTCGAACTAAAACCGGTTAACCGGTTATTTTTAAAATGCTTAACCGAAAACCGGATTTTTTAAATAGCGGAATATTCGAAAACCGGTTATTAAAAAAAAGTCGAATATTCCATTTCCCTAAAAATTACCATAAAGAAAAGAAGGAAAGATTTTTGAAATCATTAAAATTTAAGGACTCTTTCAAAGTTGTAAGGGTTTTTGTGGGGACAAGGGAAAAATATGAATTGTTCGGGCTGTGTTGGGACTTGAAAAATATATAACATCACTGATCTGGTGTATCGTTTTCCCTACTCCTACCGAAGCAATATGAAACCTAATAATGTACATCGAATCATAGTCTGTTGATTCTTCAAATAATTGAATGCTCTAACGCATACAGTTTAGTAAATAGACGAAAATAAGAGTTAGCTCTGTTTGGGCGGTGCCAATTTCACAAAAAACTTTGAAAAATTAAAACGCCTATTTTACCTTCCAGACCAAGTAACATACTGTTAAATTTTTATAAAAATCAATCCAGAAGTTGAGGTGAATTATAAATATATTACGTGTTTTAACTTAAGTGCAAATTAAAAAGTGTTCTTAATACATAAATATTTTGGCTACTTTTCATTGCGTTTGGTTACTTTATTTTTACATTTTGGTTAAAATTTTTTTTTTGTCGTGGCAACACTGATTGCAATCAATCTTGACCTGACAATTTTTTGTCATAACAAACATCAAACTTCGAATTTAAAAAAATGCTGACAAAAATTTTAGATTTTTTTTATATAGACTTTGACGTTTGGTATGACAAAAAATTGTCAGGTGAAGACCCCATGTAACGAGTGTTTTATATTTAAAGTAAACATAATACCGAGTGATTCAAGTGTGTATCACGTGTGACTCGAAAACTTATGTCACGTGCACACCTCTACCTAAAGCCTCTCACCGTGCATTGCATTTGTAATTTATACTTATGACATGTTTTAATATAACACGCCAATAAATAAAAATACCTACCAATTTGAATTTTTCTTTAAGACATGTGTGAATGAAATTAAATATGCAGATACATATGTACATAAATATATGTATATGTACATATGTAAATAAATAAATATGAAATAAAGTGCCCACTTACATATATTGTGGTATATGATTATCTAATTTCTCGAGTTAAAACCACAATGTATTAAACATGTAGCAAAATTTGTGTGGTATACTGTATTTTAAAATACAATTTACAACAACTACTGCTACTACTTACGCTGAAATAAAAGATAAGATACCTACATTCTATATGGCTATGTATATTAGGGCGATAGCCAAATTTTTGGCATAGTACCACGGAGTGGGCAATAATGTTTTAGTAATGAAAACACCTGTCTCCAGTCGTTTTGTGAAAAAACCTTTCGCAGGGAAGCAAATTTCTAAAATCTTCCAAGAAATTTTGAACCGCGATTAATTGTAAACCGAAGGAAAATTTTTAAATCTAAAGCAGTGGATAAATTCTAAAATAGCATTTAAGTGATACGTATAGGAATCTATACAAATATAAGGCGTAAAAAATTGTTTTTTCAAACTTCAACCCGATACCTGCGTGAACTTTTTTAACAACCCGAAAAAATTATAATATTTGTTATTTATAACTTTTAATACTCTACACGACTATACTATGCCGTTTTTGATATTCGCAAAAAGTGTGAAAAAGTTATCGCCCTAATGTATGTACATATGTAGCTTTGAATGAAATAATACATCGTCTTTATTTGACAGATAACCAATAATAACAAAAAATTTAAAATTTAGAAAACCTACATACTTTAAAAAACAAAATCGCTGGCAGTGAAAATTCTGCAAAGAAAAAACGTACTTATAAACAACAAATTATTAGAAGTGTCCAATTAGATTTGTATCCAAATTCATCTGCATCAATAACGGAGTGTATACCATTATTATGTGTTGATTGAATACCAAACAATTTAATAAAAACAGAACTGGCTTTACTATTTAAATTCACTGAAAGAATGTTAAAAGTTGTTTTATTCAAACAATCACACTCATGATAAATAAACACTCGAAGATAGAAAAAATCACAATAAGACTGTAATTCACGTCAATACTGGCAACTTTGCGGATTATATGCAAAAATGGGGAGAAGCAAATAAATAAGTATATATTAGAAATATTTTTCTCAACATACATATTTATGTACATATGTATTTTTTACAGAGATGCCAACTATTCAATGGCAAAACGTGCCGTCCGAGCAGTCAAAAATTGCTAAATTTAAATATCAAAGATTGTTCTGTTTTAAATCCATTTATTATTCATTTGTAACTTTAGGGTAGCCAGATTTTAAATTCGGAAAAACAGTACATTAAACACAAAAAAAACAGTAAAATCAAGAAAAAACAGTAAATTTTTTTTTGGCGAAAACACAACTATTTATTTAAATTATTATATATTTAAAACTTGTGATTGAATATGCAACAATTATATAACGAAAAACACTTAAAATGTGTAACGTCAAAGGAATGATTTCCGTTTTATGGCTTTTTATACGTATACGAAATTACTCCATATGCGTTTAAAAAAAAACACTTAAACGAAGCATTTGGCTTAAATGGTTTTTTTTTAATATGAACACAGGAAAACCATAACATTCCTGTAAGCCATATAGTAAGAATGGAGAAAAGCCTTACGTAGATTAAAACAATTAACTAGTTGATTGTGTAAGTAGGACTTTCTTTAAGCATATTTGTACTTAAAGCAATTTTCACCACACACATAATTGCATAAATCATATAGAATTTGAGAAAATGTATGTGTCCTAAGTAAATTTTCCAATTTCAAACAATATTTAAATTATATACGGCCAATTTTATTAAGTTCAGCTATAACCTATAAAATCCAAAAAAAAACATAGTTTAGTGTATTTTTATTTAACAAAATCTGAAAATAGTAAAAATCAAGTTTCAATCAAATTTATACGCTGAAGATTTTTAATAAAATTTTTGTAAAAATTAACGTAGCTTTTCCTTATTTCAAAAGAAGTTTACGTAGAGAAAAGTGTTCCTGAAAGGAATTACGTATTTTTATACACTTTGAACCCGGAGAATGTTTAAAATTTGTACGTTTTCAATTTCACGTTATTTCTATTTCCAGAACTTTCCCGAATATTAAAATAAAGTTCTAGGAATTAAAGATAATTGTGTCGTAATAAGTATTTATTTAGTATTTAAAAAAATATATGGCGATTTCTTTTCTGAAAAAATATGTTACAGTATATACATGTAATATTTTCTTATGTTACCTATAGACACTCGTAGTGTTACATGTTGTGCAATTTCAATATAACTCAATTAGCTGCATTTTTTCCAACTATTACACTTTCATCATTAATGTACTTCATGAGCGATTTTTAAAGCTTTTTGAGCGGTTTCTGAACGCAATTACGGGTTGGAAACAAATATTGACATCACTAATGGCTAAGAAAAATTAAAAAGGTTATAATATAATTAGACTTTTTTGATTTGAATGTGGAAATATTTTTATATTTTGTTTTAAAACAATTTTCTACAAAATTATGATCGGTATGAATTATGACAAACAAAACAAAACATTGATTGTACGAACAAAGTAGTAAGTACCAAAGTTGTAAAACAGGGCAGTAGGAACACCTTAAGTAAAAGTAAGGGTAAAATATGCAACATGGTTTGCAATTGCCAAAAATCAGTACATGTACTGTTAAAAACAGTACGTATGACAACCCTATTTGTAACATTTCAATAACTAGAATTAAAAATATGAACAGTCATTTGTAAAAAGTGTTAAATTCTTCTTCTGGCCCTATGTTTGTTTTTATATAACATTTTGACTTCTTATATGTTTCAATTACATTTATTTTTACGCTTGCTTAGGAAAGGTTATTCATTACTAAAAATGGTGCATATAAAGGTTTAATCCTAAGCCTTTCTATACTTTTGACCGAAGCGAAAAATGTGTACACATATAAAATTTAACCAAAGGCAAAACAAGAACGTAAAAACGGAAGTATGTATTTACTGATAAATTTTAAAAGTGTCAAACGTTTGTATGTTTGAAAAGAGCCAGCGTAAGCTCTTTTTTAAAAAAAATTACGGTCCAGGAGTAATTAAATAGAGCTAAATCTAGCCCCATAATAGCTTAGTTGGCATCACTGATTTTTTATCTTCTTGACTCCCGTAGTTGATAAGCAGCGTCTCTCTTTCTCACAATTTTTTATTTATTTTTTCTTTTTCAAAGTCATCGTTGAAAAATGGACAGTGTAATTGAAAATGAAAACGAAATTTTTTATTTTTTTTATTTATTTATTTTTCAATGCAAGTGATGAGAGAGAAAGGTGATAATGACGTTTTGATTCAGGTGACCATAATGCCGATTAATTATTACAAATATCACCTTGAAGGTTTCGTAGGCGAGTAACAATGCTTCCGAATAAGGGTTGCGAGCAGTGATGTTAACCGTACGGTAATTACCCTTTTTTTGGGTAATTTTGGGCCGCAAAAGGTAGCAAGGTAATTTTATTAAAAATACGGTAATTTAAAGAAATTTGGATTTTTGGTGTAAATATACCTACTTACATACATATATACATACATATGTAGGGTTTAAAGTTTGAACTTTTGAGAAGTGATTTTCAATTTAAAAATACATAGATAAATATTATAACAAAAAAATTAACAACATTATGTTTCTATAAATGTTTTCGTAACACCGATAAGTGGAAAATAAGAAAAATTAAATTACTCTTGTATATTATTAATTTCATATTTTACTTTTTGTTGTTTAAAAATCAAAAATTCTTAAACATATGAAACCGCTTATTTGATTATTTTAAGTACGGATCAAATTAAAAATTATTTTAATACTTTATTCATAAAAACTTCAATAATTTTGGTTAAAAATGTATTTTAAGACAAAAATTTACATTCAGATTTTTCTTAAAACACATTTAAATTAATGGTTTATAAATAATGCTCTTATGTGCTGTTAACAAATGAAAAAATCAATCGCCTTTCGTTTGGAAACAGCACATTTATGTTTTAATTAAAAATTTTTGCGTACGGTAATTTTTTCTCAAAAACGGTAATTTTTAGAGGGCCGTAGGGTAATGAAAAAATAAAAGTTAACATCACTGGTTGCGAGTAGGGTTTCTAATTTCCCGGTCTTTTTCTATTCCCGGGAAACGAAACAAAAAAAAATCTTATTCAATTCAGAGTAAAAAATGTTCGCACCATTTAAGTGGGTGTTAAATGTTGTGTGCGAAAAATTCATTTGTTGGTGCGTGGTGCACCTTTTTTTTAAATTTCGGTGCGTTTTTTAATTTTTGGTGGCACCAAAGCTAATTTAACACATCTTTTTGTTTCAGTATGATAAAAAAAAATCTTTGTACAATACAACACACCTGATTCAATACCATTTCATTCAACAGTGCGAAATTTTTACAAGCAAGTTTACAGACCACAATATCAACAACAAGTAATGATGTTTAATACCCAATGTACACTTGCATACATTTCGGAGGAACGGATGGAAGATGTTGAAAATGTGAAATACGCGTTCACACTTGAAACATCTAACATTTACTATCAATGAAAAACGTCACCATATTTGAAAAAAACTTTATTTATTTTTAAATACTTTTTTTCTACAAAAGTGCCAAAATTTTAAAAGATAATACCAAAATGAACCTAGAATTAATTTTGTTTAGCAATATAAAAAAGATTAAGCAAAGTAAGGCTTGCAAAAAAGGAAAAACTTGAGAAATGGTAACGCTGCTTTGAAATCAAATGTCATTCTGTCAGTGATGCCACAATAATAATAGAATATATTGACACTTTTGTAGTGATGACACTTTAATAATCGGAAGGTGTAGAATCGAATGGAATGTTGAAAATTTTGACATTTAGCCCAATGTATTTCTTATGCTATAAACACAATCAAGTCCACCGACCATCGACTACAAGATGTCAAAAATAGAATGCATGCGTGCTTATGAGAATAATTCTTTTAGTCGCTACACGACTACCGACTATACTGCTACTTTTGTAGCCCGTAGAAAACTTAGGCTAATTTCTATTTTTCTTGGCTACAAAAAACAGATTAGTACTGCCAATACAATAAATGCATGAAATGGTGGTTTTAAATACGCAATACAATAAATAAAAATCATCTGTTCATTTGTTTACATTTTTGATTAACTTTTTATTTGGCGCATTTTTCATTTACTTTTTATTTATCAAATTTTCCATTTAGTTCTTTTTTCATCAATTTCTAATTTGTTTCATTTATATTTATTTTTTGGTTTTTTTATTGAAATTGGTAAGTATATAATAATCATTTTTACAGTTTATATGTATTTATTATATTGTTTAATGTAAATGTTTAGTTCAATTTACATGCAAATATGGACGTGGACGAGCAGCTAATAGAAGAAGTACGCGGCCGGCCAATGCTGTACGATCTAGGCCAAGAAAACTATAAATATATAAAGCAAAAATATATTGTATGGAGGGAATATAATATTAGGATTATAGGATTACAATATAATATTGTTTTGTTTTGGTTAACTTTAATACACATGTCAAAACAGATGTTTATTTTTTGTAGTTAGTGGTCGGTAGTCGTTAAAAGAATTAAGTAGCTGGCGACTTTTTTGTAGTCGGTAGTCGATGGTCGGTAGCCTTTGATTGTGTTTATAGCATTGTAGGAAAATTTCAACATCTTCGAAAATTAATGTTAGATGTTAAATGTTGACAAGTGTGAAAAGGATATAAGAACTAGTTCTGATACCTGAATTAAGGTGTTCAAACAGAATTGAGCCTTCAACATCAGGTACTGTCAACAATTAACAAAAAGCCTCTCAAATGTACTTAAAAAACAAAAAACATTTGATTCCGATCACTTTCGCGCTTTTCTTAAGCAAATGGCAGTTTCATAAATTTTAGCAAAAATTGTCATCACTTCTTGTTAATATTTTTGATACTTCAATGGGGAGAATAAAAATTATCAAAAGGAGGAAGTATGGGAAATATAATTTCTTTCTTTTACTTTTCCGTTCTACATGTGGTACTTTTTAAATTTGCAGGGTCCTGAGTGAATAAGAAATTATAAGATAAAAAGTGTTGGTAACTTTTTTGCTGAAATCTAGAAACATAAACCTTGGCCTATAAATCAGTGCATATTTTTCTGACATGTTTAAAGTTTTAATTTTACAAAGTTTTTTGCTTCTCCTGTAAAATTATATTTCCGCTAGTTATGCCTTTTTGCAATTTAGCTAACGATATGTAACCTGGCAAAAAAATAAAAAGAATAATGTCAAAGCACAAAGACTATCCTGGAAAGAAGTTTGTAAGGGGCCCGATCGATTTTGATAGTTTACAATAGGTATCATGTTTATGTACGGCATATAAGCGTAAAAGCTACGTGGCAGAAAACGTTCCGCCTTCCGCTCTTGTTTAGGTAGGGCTGTAGGAACTATTTTGATCAATTATCTTTCCGAATCATTAAATTTGCGTTAAAATGGCATCGATTTGTTTTTGCATGTTGTTGCATATTTAGGTTTTAAATGCATATATTTGCATTTTTTGACATTTTTGAGGGATTTTTTTTAATTTAATTTAAATACACAAAACAACATTCCAAAAAATGTTTTTTATAATAAAAAATTTATATGTATAGCTTTGCTTTATATAAAATTTTCAAGATTTCCACAAAAGATCCTTTTATTTTAAAACGATGCAGCACCTTACAATATTTTATCCAAAACTGTTACAAGCAATTTGCTTGGCACATGGGCATTACCGCGTTGCAGAGAATTTTAAAGCCAATTCGATACTATTGCAATTTTTAATAAAATGTATAACTTAGTTACCCTTCAACCGCAGCCAGTAGAAGTAAATTGGCGGCCTGGCTACATGCTTCAGAATTCTATTCAAAAAACTGCGAGCAGCTTAAGAATGTTTGAAGAGCTTGTTGATGCCGATGATTATGCAATTAAAAAAGTAAAAGACAAATTTAATTTAATTTATCTCAAGTCAAATTAATTGATATTGCAGAAAGTTAAATTAACAATGTGGAAGGGAGAGTAGCCCAAAAAAAATCAAAAACGTTTTGCAACGAAAATTAAGGATTTTAAAAAATAAAACAAATTTCAAAAATTTTTGATCTGATCTGCAATCAAAGTGGAATCTGAAAAAAAATGTTTTCAAAATGCATTGGCATACTCAACATACACGACAAAGTTTTTCATTAACTTATTTATTTAAACACCCAAAAATTGAAATTAGTCATTTAAGTTTCTAAAGATAACACAGTGCAACACGAAACAAATAACCATATACGGACACCACTACGTGATAAAAGACAAAATCTGCACTTTTTATGGGCCCCAAATATTTTAGGCCTCGGTGTCATTTTTGCAAAAAAGTGAGCATTTTCTCAGGCTCATATCTTGCAAACCGTTCGGAATGTTGATTTAACCTCTGAGACAAAGTTGTGACTCTTGCCATAAAGAAAATTTTGAACATATAAAATCAAAATATTTTCCTCTTCAAGATCAAAATCGCAAAAAACTTTAAAAAACTCGATTTTTTACCTTTTCCCCCCTGTTCAGTCAATAGGTAACAAACCGTTCAAAATTCAATTTTGCAGTGTTAAGAATCATTCCTAGGAAGTTCATATGCTCTAGAAAATTGTTTACTGAGATCTTAGGTACATTTGTTTGGTTATTGTTTTTAAATTTTTAACGGACCTGAACAGGTGAAAAAAGGTAAAAAAATCGAATTTTTTTTAAAGTTTTTTGCGATATTGATCTTGCAGATGAAGTTTTTTTGCTTTTATATGTTCACATTTGTGTTCTTTATGGCAAACAGCTACAACTTTGTCTCAGAATGTTTGCAAGATATGAGGCTGAGAAAATTATCCCTTTTTTGGAAAAATTACATGAAGGACCTAAACCTTTGGGGGCCCATAAAAATAGTGCATGACTTTGGGCAAAACTGGGAGACACGGGTCTTTTTTTTTGTCTTTTATCCATTAGTGGTGTCCATACAGGGTTATTTTTTTCCATGACATATAAAATTACACACAATGTAATTTAATAACAGTAAACTGAATTGTTTTTAATATTTTTGTTTTATTAGTATTAAAAAACTATTTTTTAATTGAAATTTTTTAAGTTTTTAGTGCATATTTTTAATTTTTGTAGTGCATATTTTGGATTTTAAGTGCATTTATTAAGCTCACATTTTTTAGTGCATGAAAATCCTACTCGTAACATATTTTGTTCTGGCGGATCCATGATTACCCATGGGTCCCAAATTTAAAATTTATTTTAAAATTGTGTGTTGTATGGTATCATATCGTTGGGCTTTACTGACTACATGTATTTTTTACTTGTTTTTTCATTCAGAGAATGTGCTGACACTGTGACCCCTTTTGTTGTCCTACTCTTAGTGATATTGACTTGTTGTTTCATATTTTGTGTTTTCCCTAGAGGTCGGATCTGTAAAGTTTTTTACTTACCTACATATGTACATACATATGTATGTATGTACGTATGTGTCTTTTTAAACATTTTCTACGAAACTTTTGGAAAATGTTTTAATGTGGCCACCTTAATTTACAAACTACAAATTTGTTTTGCAGTGCTGTTCATGTGCACTATTGTTAAATGATGACGACCTGTTGTTTGAATAAGTGTGATGTGTTGTTGTTGTTCTTGTGTTTTCTATGCCTTGTCTAGTGCAATGTTTGTATTTGGATGTCTCGTACACATGACCATATCTGAGTTCTGCCAGTTACTCGCGATTCAATGGGGAAAATTGTAGAAAAAAAAAATAAACAAAACACAGTACAAAAAAAAAAAACAAACGAAAAATAAAATGAAAAAAGTGAAAAAAAGTAAATAAAGCTTCAATAACGAAGATATCACTGGGAACGAGTAGCAAAAGTTTGTTGTTGTTTGGATTTAGTGCAATAAAGACGTGCAACAAGTGAAAATATATTTTTCTCCTCCAGTCTGATTAAAACTTTGTTGTCGATCAAATTGCGGAGACTGGAAAAAGTGAAAAAAATTTTATATTTCAAATTGCGATTGCAGTGCAAATTTAAAGTTTAAACAGTTTAGTGAGTTTTGTTCGTTTCGAAAAAGTAATTTAATTGTAGTTCCGCGAAAATAAACAGAAATATCCTAAAGTAATTGTCTATGCTTGAGTTACAGTGGTAAACCCTAACACAACTTAGTGATAAAAGAGGAAACAATTAATTACTGAAACTTAGCGGAGATAAAACATGAGACAGGAAATTTAATAAGATTCCAGCGAACATTTTAATTGAATTCTTTCTTCTGCTGTTCAACTCTCGTCTGCTGTGTTTCAAATGCAATTAGTGGTAAACGAAGAAAAAAATTAAATTTGTTTGGAATTTTAAAATAAACAAATTCTTGCATTCATAATTAACCACTAAGGATCAATAAGAAATAATTGTTAAAAACAACAACAGCAAGAAAAGTAAACAACCTCATAAAAGAGAACACGAGTACAGCAGATTAAATTCTGTGTGTAGGTAGGTAGTGTGAGTTTTTGTTTAATGATTTCTATCATGTACCCTACATTATAAAGAAGCTGCATAATGAAGACAATAATAAGTAACTACCTACAACATTTCAAATTTTTTTACTTTTACCCCTTTCGCTGCATCTTTTTATTTAAGAATTTTAAAAATATAATTTTTACAAATATTTAATAGGTAGTTTTAATCAATAAAACCAAATAAAAAAAAATTTTTGAAAAATTCTGAAATTTGGGTTTTTCAGACTGTTGCCATATGGCAACAATTTTATTTAAAGTGTTAAAAAAAAATTTGTTTTCATGTTGTTTTAAAACTTTTTTTGGACTAGTTTAAAAATGTTTTTGGCGTTTTAGGCATGCTTTACAAATAAACTTTAAAAAAATTAACAAGGTTTCTATTAAATTCACATTTCATACTATTAAGAAACTGAAATTTATTGTTGATGGGATAAGCTATTCCTATGCACATTTCACTGGTTGCTTAGGCCAGATCGTCAGGAATCTTCATCCAAAGATTTTAGAAAAGCTAAAGATATTATACAAATAAACCTGTTAAGCGAATAAGAATTATAAACCTCAGTTTTACTTGCAATAATATCAAAGCTTAAACAAAAACAACAACAATGAACAGTGAGTTTATCTGTTCTTACAGTCCCGACTACAATTGGTTGATTTTTTGTCAATTACTTGCCGAAAACAACAAAGTCTGTACAAATTTTTTTTCTTACCGATAACGTCTACAAACAAAGAGTTGCACAAATAACTTGGCGAGTATGAAAGGGGTTCTGGTAATAAAATTTGGTACGTCACAGTATTTTAGGACTATACGCACTATCGTAAAACATACAGTTTACTTTCTGGGGGTCTAAAATGAGGAAAAGCTGGTACTCTTACTACTATTTTACCTTTGGTACTTTTCCTCTTTTCGAAAAATTAGTTATAGAGATATGGATATGGCCCAGATATAAATAAAGGGTACCTTTTATTATAAAAAAAGCTGTAAAAATTGGCACTTTTTTTTTTGATGAAATTGGTGTATATGGTTTCGTGGCAGGAATATACATATATAGACACTAGGGTGGGTCAAATAAATTTTGTTTCTCGTATCGTCTTCTAATAGCGTAAATATGTTGTATTTTTGTAAAATAGACCCCTGTAAAATAATAATAATTTAATTTTAGTGTAATTTCCCGCGTTTTGTTTGACCTTCAATTTTGTTAAATTTGGAATATAACAACACAGCATTGTATGACAGAAAATCATATAACTATATTCTTACGACTTTAAAATTTCGTGAAAATAGTGTCAGAAGCATCAATGACTCTATGCGATAAAAAAAAAAAACAAAAAAAATATTTAGTGGCCAAAAAATGATTTTATTGTTTTAATATAAGAAGCAAAGTTTTATTTTTTTTTAAGTTTAATTAAAAATGTTTTCGGTTCTAATTAATAATAATTGATAGTACCTAAATAAAATATTAAAATTTTAAAAATGGCTTTTTTCAAAAATACCGAATTCTTAGGAGCTCCGGCCAAAGAATTTTTTTTAGCAATTTGTATTTGTCTTAAAGTAAAACAAAAAAATATTGCTATAAGAATATTATTCGAGAGCTTTTAATTTTTCTCATACATAAGTGGCCCACCCTTATAATTATTGTATATAGGGCATTTAACGCTTCAATACTGCCGATTGTAGCTTTTTATTTTTTTTTTTTTGTGTTGAAACTATAAAATATATTCATGGCGCCGGTTTCTATTTGTTCTTTTGATATCTAGCTAGTGTTATTCTTACTACAGTTTTTCCTCGTTTGTGTCAAAAAAAAATTGAAATCATTGTTTTGTCGTGTTGACGTTTCTTTATGTTTTGACTTTTGGCTGCCTTTATTTACATTGTTTAACGCTTCAGAATGTCACCGAGACCAGTCAGTCAGTCAGCCAGTAAAAAAAAACAAATAGGTACCTACAAATTGTTTTCGTAGACCTACAAACGCCTACACTGTGTTTTTGGTTATTGAGCTGAAAAAGTCAAACAACTACTGAAAGTGAGAACAAACTGCTAAAATCACAATTTGAAGATGATGCCATACTGTTAAAAAATTCAATATTTTTCGGTTTAAAAAAAACGCAGAGTAAATGGATTAAACTTAAAAAAATAAGCTTGACAACTACTACAGTAGAAATAAATGCAGAACAAAAGGCTCCACTCTAATGGCGTTCGAAAAATCCTTAAAAGAACTACAGTTGCTTTCGGTTAATTGAGATTCGCTTAATTGAGTTTTCCGTTTTATTGCACTTAAAATTATGGAACGAAATCATTCAGTATAACTGTCGTATGTAAAAATACCCGTTTAGTTGAGTTCCGTTTAATTACGTCACCCGCTTAATTATTTCGCAAAATAAGACCGCATTGCGAAAAACAAGAGCAAATGTTTCGGTTAACTATTTCCGTCTACTTAATGTTTTTTTTTTGCTCCACAAACGTAAAAAAATTATTTTGCGGCAAGAAAGATTGTACAATGAACGTATCTGATTTTATTTTGTTTTAAAAAACCTAAACCATTTTTTAACTCAATAAATAAAGAAATGAGTTTTATTTTCTTTCTACGCATTTCTTGCTCAATTAAACGATTTTCGTTTTAATTGCGTCGGCGATTCAATTAACCGAGTACTGCTTAATTGAGTTCCTGTTTAATTGCGTTAAATATCGTGTGTTTTAAGAAACTCAATTAAGCGGAAAAACCTGTACATATTTATATTGGTAAATGTGGCTTGAAAGCAACTCTATGCTCATGTGGATTGTTTTCAGAACAGTTGAAAGAGTTCGGATTACGGTCGGAAATTAAAGAGCAAGAACCTACGTCTACAATAATGGAAACAATTGAAAAAATTTATTAAAAGCAAATTTCACATTCTGTAAGTGCAAAAGATGCATCTCGAATCAGACGAGACGTAACCATGTGAATCAGCAATAAATTTCAGTTTATCAATAGTATTAAATCGGAATTTAGCGCATTTAAACGAAACCTTGTTATTTAATTTTTTGAATCCCAAGAAAAACTTTAATTTGTACGAATCAATCTGGGAACATCTTTTTTAATGCAAATTGTGATGTGAGGTGGTCAATGGCTCTTTTTGTTTTCATTCATAATACAAACATACAAAAAACATCTACAAATGTATTTATTTAACTGTATCTATGTATGTGTATATGTACATATGTACCCTGTCGGACTTTGAGTTAACTTAAAACTAACTTACTGCCAACCAGAAATGAGTCACAGGTAAGTAAAAACCTAGCTCATTTCCCTTGTTAAACTCTATTCAGTTTTTACACGTACAGGTAACCCTCGATTTACGCGGTTTGTTGGGACCGAAGAAAGCACGTGTAAATCGAATTCGCGTAAAACAAGGTTCAGGGTTGGTACAAATTTCTCTTCACCCTTCATACTTATATTATTAATTACTCATATATTTTTATTATTTCTTACAATATTTATTATATTTAATGATTGAATATTTTCCATGTACGAGTACCAATTCACTTTTTGCACTTTGATTTTCAGATTTTTTTAATTTTATGAAATAACGACAAATTTTTTCTATGTTAACTGAAAACAAAAAAATATTTCAACAAAAAAAAGTTTCAACTGTATTGTTCATGTTTTTTAATTTTTGTTTATTTCTGTATCAGACTTGAGTTATTTCTGAAGTTAGTTAAAAAAGAGTTAGTTAAAAGTCAGCCTTATTTCGAGTTAGCTAATAAAAGTCCGGCAGGGTATCAAGTAACACATGTATTTTTCAAATATACCAGATTGTACTCGCATTAAAAAACATTCCTACACTTGCTAGAAAAAATTCAAATGTTTGATTATTAAATGTTTTCTTTTACTTTGTTATGGGTTTGCAAATTTTATAAATAAAGCAACAATTTTAGTGGATAAATACAGTTTATTTAAATGAATAATATACATTCTCATTAGGGTTCCTTTTCTAATGAATCCTTGGGAACATTTTGCTTAAATTCTTGGGAATTTTACCAGTAGTATGCCCAGCTTGTTAAAATTTCCGGCAAGCACAGTGTAGTTAAAACCAAAATTTTTTTTAAATATTTAGAGATGGGTATTTATGAATAGAAATAGGTAACCCCAAAAAAGTTTTAATTAAACATGTAATTATTAATACGATTTCCGTATGACGTGCTAAATTCCCAGTTTTTCATATTTGATAAATACACTGAAATTTATTGTTGAGGGAAAGCTAGCTTCTATGCGCATTTCACTGGTTGCTTAGGCCAGCTCATCAGGAAACCTTTTCCAAAGATTTTAGAAAGGCCAAAAATATTATACAAATAAAACCCTAAAGCGAATAAGAATTATAAACACTCAAAGTCCTATTTGTAACAATATCAAAGCCAAAACAAAACACCAACAATAAACAGTGAGTTTATCTTTTCTTACATTCCCCTACAATTGGTTGGGTTCTTTCCGACTCGAATTGTAGTTGTAAGTGAGTAAAAAGAAAAAACAAACTGCTTCATTCTACTGTCTTCGTAAGAAAACAACAAAAAAAACCAATTTGCCAATTCAGTTTTTTTGCACGGGCACATGCAAGTATGTATGTATGTAGGTATATTATCAAAGTTAGTTTCGGGAATACAAAATTTATTATTAATACGATTTCCGTATGTATGTAATGTAAATGTAATTCCATTTTAAAATAATGTGCTTTAATTCATTAAAAATGTTTTAAAAAAAAACACAAGTTTGAAAATCAAAATCCCTAATATTTTTGGATCATAAAAAATTTTCTTTCCGTTGTTTCGAATCAACACTTTTTCCCAAAATCATTTTTCAACTTATCGAAAAAAAATAATTAATTTCGTCTGACCTACATACAACATTGGAAAATATGCTTGATATCATTGAATATAAAATCGAAAGCAAGGCAAATTTATAGAGGTGGCCGCATCAGATAGAGTTATGATGGCTATCTCTTTCTCTCAGCGATGCGGTCACCTATATAAATTCTCTTTTATAGAAAGTGATAACAATATAATTATTTCGAAACCTAATTTACATTCTTTAAAAATTATACTTGTAAGAAAATTCTAATTTAATTCAAAATATATACATACATACACATAATTTATTGAAAATTTCCCCATTAAAAAAAAAAATATATAAAATTATGTTTTTATTTTGCTATTAATTTTTTGATTTGCTTACCATACTATTTGCTCAGTTTTATATAAATAAAAACTCCCGGACATTTTCTGGAATTAGACAATAATTTTTTACTTTCCCCGGAACAGAAAAAGGCTGGGAAATAAGGAACCCTGATTGTAATTTACTTCGCATTGTATTATCAACACACTTGAATAATAATTAAAAATAATTTAAAATATAAATTACTTTTTTGCAAAACACAAAAAAAAAATACAATTAAAAATGCGGATGTTGGAGACAATTTGTTAAATTAAAAGTGATTTGTTAGGACATCAACGCAATAAAAATAATTTAAATGGATTCAGTTTACAACAACAAGTTAATCATGATGACGTTTTTTATGATTTTTAAATGTAACAAATCTTTCTAAAGAACATTTTTGTTGTATCTACATAAATCAATTTACCTTAAAAATCTTAATACTTTCTAGTTACATTTAAAATTATTATCGTCTCGTCTTTGTATTTTGGTATTCGAGGAGATCGGACTAAACTATTGTTATTAATTATTCTATAAATAAAATTTAATATTTAAACAAAAGACATTAAACAAAGAAAAATTATTTATTTCGTTTTTGCTATAGTGAATTTTTTTCTATTTGTGCGTTGGTTTTCGCCTTCAAATACTTGCATTTAAGGTTAAAAAATTTATAACAATAAACTTCAAAAACTTTTAAAATATAATTATAGAAAATGAGAATATAAAATTTAAATAATTTCCTATTTCTGCTCTCCAAAAATAAGTCAAAAAAATGACTTCCAATTAAGCTGATCAAAACAAAAAACAGCTGTTCTTTGTTAAACAAACAAAAATAAAAAATCACTCTCTCACAAAATGAAAACAATTTTAATGTGCGTAAAACGTTAAAAAGCACAGAAAATATAAAGAAAATTGTCACCAGAGTTTTCACTTTCTGCATAATTATTCTAATCTTGTAATTTTTTAAATTCTTCGGTTAATGTTCTAACGATTTAATTTTTGTGTAACTTTCGTTTTAATAAATTTAGGAAATTATTGTCATTTCTTTTTATTATGATAATATTGGTACGATTCAATTATGTGTGGAACAAAATATCGGTCAAATAGCCGCCGCGACTTCGGCGGCACATCTGCATCTGATGGTCCAAATTTTCGATGACGCTGAGGCATTATTGAGGATCTATGCCGTTAATGTGCCGAATTTTCTCATCCTTTAGCTCTTGAATTGTTGCTGGCTTATCGAAGTACACCTATTTTTTCAAATAACCCCAAAGAAAGAAGTTCAACGGTGTCAAATCACATGATTTTGGCGGCCAATAGACATCGTTACAACGTGAGGTAACACGGCCTTTGAGTTTGTTCGCGCAAAAGAGCTACTGTTTCGTTAGCTGTGTGGCAAGTGGCACCGTCCTGTTGAAGCCACATTCCCTCCACATCCATATCTTTCAATTCGGCCAATAAAAGTTCGTTATCATTTCACGAAAGCGAACACCATTCACAGTTACTGCCTAACAAGCGTTAGAGGTGCAATTTTTGGGCACGACGACGAGTTGGGGTGAAGGCTATTCACCCACCTTATCGCGAACAGCAGCATTATTTTCTGCAGTACGAGCTGTACCAGCATGCACTGGTGTTTTCACATCTCCTAGAGATCCGGTTTGCTCAAATTTTTGCACGAATTTTTGACCCAAAAAATCACGATATGCATTTTGATTGAAATGCCGATTTTTATAATAAGCTTGAATAACGTTAACGCGTTGGTTGATTGTGTATCTTTCCATGGTTAAAATTGAGTAAGTCTGAAATTGAGAAATGTCAAATGAAATGCAGAAAAACACTTGACTTTGAGGTGTGGTTTACATTCAACATCGGCCCATTATTTATATCTCCACGTGGCGCTGTTTGGGATTTTCCAAATAAAAATAGGAAATTAAGTACTGAAGAATTTTGTGAATAACTTGACATCAGCGATATTTTGTTAAACTAATATAATGTTTTGTGAAATCGTACCATAAATTTAATAAATTTAAATATCACGACAACAGCGCAACTAATCGGGATTAAACTTAAGAGAAACCTGGCTCCATACTTAACTTATTTATTGTACAAGTTTGGTGTCAATCGGTCCAGCGGCTCTTGAGTTTTAGGAGCACATACAAGGCACAAACGTTTTTATATTTAAAGATATATATATATCTGTGGAATTTTGACAAAACATCTTAAGTCGAGATAAGATTGAAAAAAAAGTTTTAAAAAAATCGGTAAAAAAAATCATTCTTATCAAATAATAAAATAAACCGAAAATAAATTAAAAATGTTTTGTCAAAGAGCCACAGATGTATACATACTTCCATCTCCCCCGATTTAAGGCTAAATATCTAAGCTGATTTCATGTTAACCCGAATGATCTTATTTCGGCTACGCTGGAACGTCTCCAAGTTGTCTGAGGTTTAGCTAATCTTCTTCCTACTTGTGTAAATGGATTCCAACGCAACGCTTGCTTAGAAATGTTACTATCCTCCCGACGAAGTACATGGCCAATCCACTGCCATTTACGTTTTTAGATTTCAGAAGCCACGTCCATTTGATTTGCTTGGCGTAAAAGCTTATTCGTTTTAACACGAGGTCAGAAAAACACGCCGAAAAAATAAAGTTAAAGGTAACCATTTTCTAAGAGCGACATACTTTGGCTGGATTTTAACAATGTTTTGTTTCTAGTTTACTATATTATGGTTAAATTTGGCCATAAGATGGTTAAAATTTACAAAGATTTGCCCGAAATCAACCATAATATGGTCAGAATAAATGATAGTTTGTTCAATATTAACTATAATATGTTAAACATTTTCAAGGATTTTGACAAAAGTAACCATGTTAGTATGTTCAGAATTAACAATTATATGGTCAATATTAACCATATTATGGCTATTTATCACAGCTATTTTTCTCAGTTTGCTTATTAAGTGTCAAGTAATAATTTTATTTCGTTTGCGTGTTTGACATTTTAAACTAATTCGATTAAACGAATAAAAGTTTAAAATTAATCGATTAATATAATAATTCTAAATCCAGACATTTAATAAATTACAATATTTTTTCCGATAATTTTAGCAAAAATTGGGACTTGAGATCGAATTATCTTGTTTAAAATATTTATTCATTGGACCACTTGCAGCCGCCTTTGATTTTGTTGGTGTAGCATCTTCTTTAAGTACTATGCTAACATCAGTGTGTAAATGGTAATTGTGGTAAAGTTGTTGAAGAACATTTCCGTTAATACATTTTTGGACACCTGCTACATTTAGCATCATTCGATTTATCCTTCGTTCAATATTTTTAAACCAAACTCATTCTAAAGAGAGAAACGCATGAACTATTTTCTTAAAAAATACGGGCGTGTTCTAGAAATCGAAAAGAAGTTGATTTAAAATCGAGCAAATTTTAAAAATATAATTAAGACTTGTAAGTCTAAGTTATGATATGTTCACACTTGGGTTTTTTAACGCGCTTAAGAAAACTATTGATTAAGTTAATCAAAGCCGTTCACATTACATTTTTGATTATTAAAATGACAGATGGTTAAGAAAATAACACAACAAACAAATTTATATTTCTTTAAAGTATTAAAAATACATAAAAAAAACTTTTATAAAGTTATTAGAAGATTATTTTAAACATATTTATGATGAAATTGTGAAAATTTATGAATTATTTAAGGAAAAAAATAAAAATATTAAGCAGAAATCGTGGCCGGTTGGACAGTTCATGTTGGCCGGTTCTTCATTATACCCAGTTTGAGGTATGTTCAGTGGATTCTATGTGATTAATGAAGTTGTAATCATGTCAATTTGAAGTGATTAAAAAATCATTTCAATGTATGGGTAATACTTAATTTAAAGTGAGAAACAATTAGTAACTAAAGAATTTCTAAGACGGTTTAATCTCGATTCGTACTTGGATATTATCCAAAAGAGTGATTAGATTGACTCCAACCGAAGAACCAGAGAGAAATTTATTATTTTACTTACTTGTTACAAATACAGGGTGGTTAAATTTTAAGGGCCTTTGTTGATTTTGAATAACACACAAATTATATAGGAAATTATTGTAATATCTTCTTATTGTGATAATATTGGTATGGTTCAATTATGTATGAAACAAAATATCGGCCAAATGGCCGCCGCGATCTCGGCGGCACACCTCCTTCCGATGGTTAAAATTTTCGATGACGCTGAGGCATAATTGAGGTTCTATACGGCCCGATGATGCCGCCAGCCCATAAATTCATTCGCCCAAATGCGGCAATGCTGGAAAAGAGAATGCAATTTTTTCCCCCCACTCTCCTAAAAACTCAAGACTTGACGAGTCAAACTTGACGTGTGTGAACCGGCACTTACGATAACATATTTCTTGCTATAAAATCGTAACGGTACCTTATGTCACCATGACATTTTAGGAGATGATGCAAGTGTTGCTAACAAAATCATTTACGAAAAAAAACGAAAATTGAAAATGGTGTCGCTTACGTTGTTTTCGCAGTTAGGGCTCGATGTTATTCAAAAAGCCATTATTACATGTTCAGCTTCTATTGACTAGGCGAAATTTAACTGTTTGTTATTATTAAAAAAAGCTTCGAGTGAAATATATTAAAAATAGTACAGAAAAAATTTTCAAAAATAATATCAGTTTTAATTAAAAATTAAATCAAGCAATTTAAACGTTTAATCAAGGGAATTTAACGTTTAATTGATACTTTTTATTTTTTTACTGCTGCAAATTTAATTAAAATTAATATCAAAATTACTAAATTGTTTCTGTGTAATCTTTAAACAAATTGACATTTTGGTAACTCAATTCCAATATGGGTCATTTTTTTATAGAATTTTTAATACAAGTGTGAATCTTTTGTATTACATATTAAATTATATCAATACATTGAAAAAAAAACAAAACAATTTCATTGTTTAAAATCTAGACAAAGAACGAAATTACAGAAATATTAAAGACCCAATCACAGCGTATATAAAGAAAATGTTTGATATACATACAAATACAGAATTAAAAAAGTTATCAGTTAAAATACAACAAAAGCAATTAAATTTAATTGATTATGTCTTTCGGGATTTCATTGTTCATTAAAAATATTCATAATTCCATTAATTAAATTATTTATAATGATTACTTTCATTGCTGATACACTGTTAAGGTAAAACTGTGGCACGCTAACAAAACTTATTAAAATTTATATTTTTAAGGTGCTGTTAAATTTAAAATAATATATAATAATTTAATATTGTAATGAAAGAATACGGTCGATGATTGGATATTATTATAATACATTATAATAATACCTCCTCAGTGGTCCTAATAAAAATGTATTCAATAACAATTCAACACAAATTAAATACATACCATTATTTGGAAAAAATCGTCCATCAAAAAGTAATAACATACTTCTTCTGAGTATCTTGTCAGTTGTTAAAAACAGGCCGATCCAATTTTGTGTTTTGTTCTCGTCAAATAAAAAATTGCAGTAGTACATGTTCGGCAGACAATTTATACATGCACCTTTTAAAATGTGGTATTTTTTTCGTAGAAAAGAAAACACCATTATTTTGCAGTATCGAACTGAGAATGTGTAAAGAGGGTAATTTTACGGATTAATTTAAAAATATTTCAAGTGCCTGTGTTAACTAAAAAAAAAAAAATGTAAAATATGTTATGTTATTAGGTGCGATCCCGTACTTTTTGGGTAAAGTTCGGTAAAATATGAGCAAACAAAAATTTCTCTCACTAATAGACCAAAGTGAACAAAAGTAAGTGAACAATAAAAACCAAATTTCTACCCTAAAAGAAAACGTTACTATGAAAATGTTCAAATAAATACATAAATGGCTCATTAGCATATAAAAAAGTTAAATAGTAACATTATTTTTATTCTTTTGGTAAAACTTGTTTCTAGTTTTATATTGTTTATTTTTTGACAGCTGATTGTTTAACAATTTTTCCCAAACAGCCCAAAGAAAAAGTACGGACTACTTCGTGCAAGAAAAAGAAGACATTTTTTCTCTTAAAAGCTTTCTCACTTTACGTTGAGTACGGGAACAGTTTTCGGCAAAATTGCGATTCCGCGGACTCCCAACTTTGAGTATGGGATCACACCTGTTGTGAGAGAAATGTGAAAAACCAGGCAAAGCAGCTTTGCGTAATCAAATTCTTTTAACTACAAGTAATTTCTAAAAGGTAATAAGTCTTACCATGTACCCATAAAGTTTAGGACACAACGTTATTTATTGCATCGGTGCGCCTTAGAAGTTATGTACGAATTAGTACTCAGAAAGAAAAATCTCGTACTAAATCTTAGTTTTTTCTTCTTACTTTAGATAACTTGGTGGCCACACGATCAAGTTTTGCCTTTCAATTCCTTTCAAGTTGCAATACACTCTCACTTTTTTACTAACACACTCACACTTTTCAAATTGACCACGAGATTGCTTTCAATTTCACCTTTCCGTTTGGTTGGAAATTTTGCAATTTAACAGCTGATTGCATGTTTGTCTTTATAAATTGTTTTTTTGATGACATCATGAACGTAAATTGCTTACAAATTGAGTGCAGCCTACGTTAAAGCTTTAAATTTTTGTAAATTTTGACAAGCAGTATATGTAAAAGATTATCAAAAACAACTTGATCGTGTGGCCGCAGGGTAACATATAAAATTACTTAAAACAATTAAAAATGGGGAAATAAAAGTTTGTTGTAAACACAACAACAATAACACTACAAGAAGAAATATATAGAATTTTTCTTGCTTAAGAAGTAAAATAAGAAGCGATAATTCCCATATTATTTTTTCCTAAATTATTTAGTTAATTGATTTTGAATTAAACACAAATTATTAAGGAAATTATTGTTATTTCTTTTTATTATACCGCACCCCTCCATCCGATGGAATTTCGATGACGCTGAGGCATAATTGAGGTTCTATTCCGCTAATGTGCGAATTATTTCATCCTTTAGCTCTTGAATTCTTGCTGGCTTATCGACGTACACCTTTTCTTTCAAATAACCCTAAAGAAAGAAGTCTAACGGTGTCAAATCACATTATCTTGGCGGCCAATTGGCATCGCCACCACGTTAGATAACACGGCCATTGAATTTGTAGCGCAAAAGAGTCATTGTTTCGTTAGCTGTGTTACAAGAAGCACCGTCCTGTTGAAACCACATATCTTCCACATCCATATCTTCCAATTCAGGCCATAAAAAGTTTGTTATCATCTCACGATAGCGAACACCATTCACAGTAACTGCCCATCCGACCTTTTTTTGGAAAAAATACGGCCCGATGATGCCGCCAGCCCATAAACCGCATCAAACAGTCACTCTTTGTGGGTGCATTGGTTTTTCGACAAACACTCTTGGATTATCATTCGCCCAAATGCGGCAATTCTGCTTAATGACGAATCCACTGAGGTGGAAATGTGCCTCATCACTAAAGATGATTTTCTCCGAAAATTCATCATCCGCTGTTGCCATTTGTTGCCACCATTCTGACCATTGAACCTTGTAAGCGTGTAAATGCAGGTCTTTATGGATGATGTTCAACAACGACGAGCGTGAGAGGTGAAATTGTTGGGCACGACGACGAATTGAGTTGGACGGTTCTTCAGCCACACTATCGCGAACAGCAGCAATATTTTTTGCAGTACGAGCTGTACGAGCATGCATTGGTATTTTCACATCTCCTACAGACCCGGTTTACTCAAATTTTTGCACGATTTTTCCGATTGTACGCACATTTGGACGAATAAATTGACCGAAAAAATCACGAAGTGCACGATATGCATATTGATTGAAACGCCCATTTTCATAATAAGCCTGAATAACTTTAAAGCATTGCTCGATTGTGTGTCTTTCCGTGGTTCAAATTGAATTACTGTGAAATGGAAAAATGTCGAATGAAATGCAGAAAAAGCTTAACGTTTAGGTGTAGTTCACATTCAACATCGGCCCTTAAAATTTACTTCAGCAAAAATTTTTATGAAATTGAAAGTGGCATTTATTATAATTTTATATACATAAGTAGTTTTAAATGAAAATTTTAACAAAATGTTTTAAAAAATAATAATAAACAAGTAATATTGTTGTGGACAAAATTTTTAAACTGTTTCTTAACGCATAATATGCGAGTTTGTGAAAAAAATTGTTGCTGCATTGTGAACAGCAGCGAAAATGTTGGTGCCTGTTGTGAACGAAGTTTAAATCAGAAAGTTTGTTCTACCCTGCACTAAAGTACACACTTGCTTAATGATGATTAGCTCATGAAGTAATTTTACTTTTAAATCGAATTCTAAAATTTATACAAATAAAATTTGTGTTCGGACTTTTGTTGTACAATAACAATTGTAGACGTCACTGCTCATTATCGTTTTAAATTTCACATTTTTCATATTACATATTTAAATAAAACTTTTACGGGAACTTCAAAGTTTTGAAATATTTAATTGCGTACACAATTAAATTTAGTACAAATCTTTGTACTTTTTTTTGCTTTAATTTGCGGTCAGTCTTTAATTGTGTAGTCAAAGTTGTAGTCAGAGACACAAAGTGTTTTCCCAAAACATTCGGCAACAAAAGAAACAAAAGATCATAAAAAAATTATTAATTTGACAAATATGTACTAATAAACATTTGTGGGTGTTATTAAAATTGATCTAAACAATTTGAAAACTCTTTTAAAAAAATTTAGTGTGTTGAAACGTCAGTTAAAAATAAGTATTGAGCATACGCGGAAATTGGCGGTATTGAGGTCTTTAGAAGTCTAAAACTTATTAGTACTTAAGATACTAAAAATATCTCTTATATATCCTTTTTTTTTTTTTTTTTTTGTTAAAAGGTGAGTACCCACTTTAATTTAAACAAACAAATAACAACTCATTGTAAATCTTTTTAATAATATTTAATAAGTGCGTTTTATTTGTTTGCTTTAATTAATTAAATTATTACTTTTCAAGTGGATAGTAGTTGGTTTGCCTGTTCCTATTATTTTTAATTAATTCTATTTAATTTTGTCTTATTCCCTTATTTTTTTTTTTTGTTACATTCACATTTTTTTTATTAAATTATGTCATATATTAATAATTTGATTTAATTTTTATTAACAACATTTAACTGCTTTGCTGACAATTAACATGACCGGTTTAAATTTAATTAATTTTTTGTTCAAAAGAAAATTAAAAAAAAATGTATTAAATTGAGACAAACAGCAGAAATAAAAGAGCGCAAATGTTTTAAATTTTGCCTGACATTGACATATTTAAAATTCATTAGAATAAAAAAAAAATGTTGCGATTTTACTTAGAATTTTTGTCGTTTGAGTTTTTTTGATTTGGTCTTTTTTTTAATTTGTCGCTTTTATACTCTTCGCCACAAGAAGCGACTAAGAGTTTGCTATTTTAAAATATTCCTCTAAGAGCCCATAAAATACACATATTCTGGGTCCTTGACAAGGCGAATTTATTACAGGTGGTCTTAAAAGCCCTGCTGATCACTTTTTTGTTTAAGCTTTATCATTGTTGGATGTCTGGATGATTATTATCTTTGTTTCTGTTTTGTTTTATTTCTGTTTTTGAAATTGTGCAATGATTTTACAAAAAAAAAAAAAATTGCTTGTGGTTTTTGCATTAATTTGCGTCACTTATGTTTCGAAATTTGGTCCAATTGAAGATTTTTTAATACCAGAAATCACTCTAACGAATTCGGTGGTAGTTGATCCAAAATTTTCCAACATAAAATCCCCTCGTACAAATAATTTTAAAACGGCTACGAATCATGCAATTTTATTCAATTTAGGTCAAATTAAGTTCGATATGACTAGAAATAAGAGCATATGGCTTTCTGAGGGTTGGCCCATAACATAACAAAGGTCTTAGCCGCAACCAATTATAATACGGACGTTAGCTTTTAAAAAGATTGGTTAATAATTTATAGATCTCACTCCCCACTCCCCACGCCCACTCCTGAAATATTTTAATGGTCGCTGGAGGTTATCAAAGATTTGGCACACTCAAAGTTGTTTTATAAATCGTAACCAGGGAAAACGGAAATATGCCCTCAAAAACTATTTTATATTATTTGCCCTTGCCCTGCAAAATGCAAAAAAAAATCGATAACAAAACGTATAAAAAGTTCTAAAATGGATAAATATATACAGCCTAATTATGAATTTTTACAATTGAATTTAAATAGGAAAAATGGGAGAAGGGAGAAAACTCCCGGGGAATTATTACTCATAATTGGGCTGATTGTCTATAAACTGCACAACTTAGTTTTGTAATGATCGTTTCATACGAGTAATTAACCAAAGGTATAAAATAGGGCACCGGGACTGGTTTTCGTAAATTCCGGTATTCGGAATTTCAAAAATCGAATGCCGGGATTTTTCGGGGTATTAGGGGTTTTTGGAAATCTCAGTTTTTTTATAGTATTAAGGTAAATGTTTTTATAGATATTTATTGAAAAAAAAACGCCTTTAAAAGAAGTTTACAAAAAAAACTTTTATAATTAATTTATAATTTTAAAATTCAATATAATTGCCGTATTCAAATGTTATATTATTTACTAAAATTTGTAAAAATTTGAAGTTGTGATTTTTTTTTTCTTATTTAATGATTAATTTAATTAAAAATATGATAAAAAAAAACAATGTACGATTTCAAACAATGTGTTAATTGATTTAATTAAAAAATAATTACCATAAAATCTACATTTTATTCAGTTACTTCAGTTTTTTCAAACTAGATTAAAAAAAATAATATTGTAATTTAATAGAGCAAACCAAAAGAAAAAAGTAATTCAATTATTTGGAAGATTCTATTAATATTTGTATAAAATGAACTAAAATGAATAATTGAAATTTGAAATCGAAAATAATAAACAAAATAAATTTATTTAGTTTACAATAAAAATTTTATGTTAACAAAAACACATTTTTATACCCACCAACACTGTTGGTAGGAATTATGTTGTGTATAAAATACATTACTTAATTTCGCGTAATCGCTCCATAGATTACCGTTGGTGCTATGTCCACTCTCGGAAAACGATTATATAAATCCTAACCCTGTAAAGAGTAAAGTTTTAATTTTAAAGTTGGTGCACCAGTGCATTTTTTTAAAGGACATTTTCTTTCTTTAATTTATGTTCCTCTTTAATTATTTTCAGCATATCTCACATCAAAATGTCTCTATAATTGTTACAAAGAATAATAAAGTTTAACTTTTACCTTTTGTTTTCAATGACAGTGTTAACAGAGTTAATCAAATAAATATTAAAGATCAATATTGTGTTCCGTATCCTCTCAAGGGGGAATGAAATTTGGTTCAATTTAGATTTGTGAGACTAGAAATCACACTACTGTATTTTGTGATGATCAGGGAAACCATAAATATGCAACTGCATGTTTTTATCTGTGCGACCAGTGAAGACAGAAACAATATACATATTTATACTTTTAAGAGTTTTTTTTTATTAATATTGGCATAGATTTGCTAACGCATATTTTTTTTGAGCTCCATCGCCAAACCTAATGTCAGAAATTGCCAAAAATCTACAAACGTCAATTTTGTTCAGTTTTTGTAACAATTTTGTTTGTATCAAATTTTTTTCCTTTTTTTTAATTAAATTTTGCATCCAAAAATCGCCATAAACAGAAAGTTTTATATTAGTAATGATAACAAAAAATGACAAGCTGCTAAAAAATCGCTGAAATAATATAAATGGTAAAAATAGCCAAGTAAATCAGAAGTTATATCAAAAACCGCCAGTCGCAAAATGGAAAATCCCGCCGCCAAACACATTTTAAAATTACCACGTTTGGCGAAAAATCGCCATATCTGACAGCCCTGGTTGCGTAATTTCCTACATTTTCAAAATAACGGTATATCTTGGTAAACAAACGGTTAGCACCACTGGATTCAGCGTTCCCGAATAAGGTTAAAATGACAGGTGACCGGCTTACCCGTTTTGTTTCAACTAGCACAGTGTTCTTGTTGCTCAAAATTACAATATTTAAATTTTATTTTAAGATTCTTTTTTAAGGTAGCGAAAGAAAAAAAATCATATCTTAAAAAAGAAAAAAAACACCTTCAAAGTTCCAGGATTTTTAAAGGACGGTTCGTTTTTTTCAATATATTGCCCCAAGTATTCTCATAAAAATCATCTTCTTTAATATATTTCTTTTAATTTTTAATACTTAATTTAAAGTTAAGTGGCGAGCAATAAAAACTATAACGTTTGAACGTGTATTAGTTTTCGAATGGACATCAAAAGATAATACGATTATTTTTACAAGGCTTAATATGTCGCATAGCTTGAAACAGTTCTTATTTGTTCTTAATAATTTTGGATAATATGTACCAATATCATTATTATTCATATGATGATGATAATTTTAAAATTTATTCAACTAAATTTACAGGTTTTCTTTATCAATGCTACCCAGTTGCTTAATTTTTTTTTAATTGCATATTAAACGTATTTTTATTTAGTATTTTAATTCGTGTGTACACTACTTTGTCCAGAGGTAACATTTTGATATTGCAATTTATTGGTCGTTTAATTTAAAAACGAAATGTTATTCCCTTCACAAGCTGCATGTGCCAAACATTGAAAATTCAGTTCAATTGTACTTTTATTAGCACTACTTTAAATAGAAAATAACGCAAAACTCCCACCAAGGCGAGGTCAACTCTGCAACTTGGATTGTAAAGCAGGTTTGTTTACATAAAAAGCTAGTTTGCCTACAAAATTTGGCAGCATACGTTGACTAGACCCCACCAATTCGCCTTGACCCCCACGAAGTTAAAATTACGTTTTCCTAGTTACACACACAGAAAAAATTCTTGCAAAATGTTCACCAATTGAAGCATTAATTAAAAACAAAATTAGTTTTGATTAAAAATTGAATCAAGTAAATTAAACGTTTAATCAAGTGAAATAAACTTTTAATTAAGTGAATTAAACGTTTAATTGATACTATTAATTTTTTTGCTTGTGCAAACTTAATTAATTTTTTGATTAATATCACAAATATTTTAATTGAAATCAAATTTTAACTTTTTTCTGTGCACCTTTCAATATATGATATGAAAAGGAATTGTAAAAATAGCAGACACTGCAATTATTTAGATGAAATTAGCATACTGCAGCAAAAACTGAAGTATGTTGTTTCGCGCTAAACAGCCATGAAGCGGATCGCGTACTTAACATACCCGCGATACCCGCACAGGATATAACAGCAATCCGAAATATCTAGGACATCTTGGAGAGCACGCTCAAACAACTTGAGCATTTCCGTCGTGTCAGTTGTCTATTCCGCTCCATAGTTTGCTAGCCCAGTATCGCTAAATAGCAGGCAGAAAATCGGCACACCGTTGAACATAACGATGAGGATGGTCTCCGGCACGCTCCGGCCAGCTTCAACTGAATGGCTGCCCAAACTAAGGTATATTACGCTATTATAAAAAGATTAAAGAGAACGTTTACCTTCGTCTAATATATGTATATATATACATATATAAGTTTCCGTAGTTCCTATTAGAGCATAGGGACATTTACCTTCGTCTAAGGTCTGATATAAACAATCCCTCAAGACGACGATTGTAATGAAGATGCCCAACCTTGGAGTTGGCCAATATTTCATCATATTCACCCCTATCGTGAATAACAAGTGAAATTTTTATTCCCATTACATTTTTATTCCCTCTGAAGGAAAAAAAGCAATCGTGAATCTCCCGTTAAAAATTTGTCTCGCTATCAGTTCCAGTGTATGTAAAAATAGAAAAAATTGTTTGTTAATATTTTTCGGCATTAGGTCATGAGTTAAAACCAAATTTTTAAATAAAAAATATAAATATATTTTGTTTAAAAATTCAAATTTATTTTATTTTATTTCCCAATATTTCGGTCAACTTTGTTGACCATCTTCAGGGGTTCTATATAAAAATACAAAAATATATTGTACAAATTATTATAAAAAAATTACACAAAACATTTCAAACACAAAAAATATAATTACATTTTAAAAAATAATCGAAAATAAAAATGAAAACAAAAAATCACTAATTTAAGCTGCTGTTCAGCTGAAAGCTTTTGTCAACTAATGTTTTTATATTTTATTTTATTTTGGTCTCTTTCTGTTTTTGTATATCGTGTGTTTGTATGTGTGAGCTGAGATATTTTCTGTATCCAGTTCAGCGCTGCCAGAAGTAAGATTTTACCTTATTTTTTAAGATTTTTTAACCGAAAAAAGATTTTAAGATTTTTTCCCCAAAAACAAGACTTTTTGTTTTGTCTAGACGAAGGTTAGGTTCAATTAAAAAAACCTTCTTTGTTCCCATTTAAAAATTTTTAAACAAAATAATACAATTTAGTATAAGAAATTAAATTTTTTGTAATGTTTTTTTTTTTTTGTTTATTTTATGTATTAAATAAAATATGAATTGTTTTTATTATTTATAATAAAAAAAAATACTTTTTTCCGAAAATAAGATTTTTTCTTCAAAAATAAGATTTTTTTTTGGTGAAATTAAGATTTTTTGCTGAAAATTTCTGGCAGCCCTGATCCAGTTTGTAGTTTAATCTCTCATTTGTGTCTAAGTCAAGTATGTGTAGCATCTCCAAAGTAAATCTCCTGGCATAATTGCTCTCCTCTACTAGTATTTTAACATCATCGAAATTTGGTGTATGTCCAGTAACTGCACAGTGGGCCGCGAGTGCTGTTTTTTGCTCCAGTGGTTTGTAAGTTGCTTTTAAATCAGACTTATGTGATGAGAGTCTGGTTTTTAGTTTTGTTTTAGTTGTGCCTACGTATGTTTTCTGACATATGTTGGTATTGTCACCTTTACAATTGATTTTGTACACTACGTTGGGTTTTTCCTCCTTTTTCAATTTTGATTTTGTTTTACTGAATAATTTATTGACAGTATTGCTACATTTAAAAGCTAACTGGAACTTGTCCTTATTATATATATTAGAATTTTTCAATCTTTCAGAAAATTGATTTAAAGATTTTATCCTCCGTTTCTCTATTACCAACTGTGGGACACTTACTTCGTACACGTTTTATCAAATCGTCAATTGTCTTTTTGGGGAAGTCATTCATTCTTAAAGTTTCCTTGATTTTATATAAATTTTTCCTGTGAAACTGTTTGTCACTTATGTCTAAAACCCTGTTGATGAAATTAGTTGCCGTATTTATAATAGTTTGTTTTGGATGTTTCGAATAGAAATTTATTAATCTACCCGACGACGATGGTTTCTGGTACCAATCCAGTTTTAGCAGATTTCCTTGTCTTATTATTATTGAGTCCAAGTAAGGTAGTTTACTATCACTTTCTCTCTCCATGGTAAATTGAATTTGTCTATTGTATGAATTTAAGATTTTTAGTGTTTCATTAACTTTGTCCTTTTTTATGATACCAAACAGGTCATCAACATATTTGGTGAGACATCTAGGTTTTACATCCATTAGCTCCATAGTCGTGTCCAATAGCTCCTCCATAACTATGTCTGCAATCACAGGTGATGCCGGAGATCCCATTGGCATTCCTTTTAACTGTTCATAAAAAGTTTCTTCAAATTTAAAATATCTGGTGTCCTTTATACAAAAGCTAAGTATTTGAATAAATAAATCTTTAGGTATTGTTGTATGTTTCTCCAACATATCCCATTTTCTTTCAATCGTCCTTAAAGCTAAGTTAACCGGTATGCTGGGAAAAAGCGAAATTACGTCAAAGGATATGAGAATTTCATCGTTTTCTATGGACTTATTGTTTATTCTAGATTTGAATTCCTTAGCGTCTTTAACATTATATTGTGAGTCAGTAGTCAAATTCTTCAAAATGTTAATTATGTATTTGCATAGTCCATACGATGGTGAATTTATTGACGAACAAATTGGTCTTAATGGCATTTCAGCCTTATGGATTTTTGGAAGTCCATAAATACGTGGTGAAGTGGCTATTCTATTTATCATTCTATTTTTCTCCGATTCGGTTATGAGGTTTTGATTAAATAATTTGTCTATTAAAATATTGTTTTTTGTTTGTAACCCTGAAGATGGTCAACAAAGTTGACCGAAATATTGGGAAATAAAATAAAATAAATTTGAATTTTTAAACAAAATATATTTATATTTTTTATTTAAAAATTTGGTTTTAACTCATGATCTAATGCCGAAAAATATTAACAAACAACAAAACTAAAGGTCAACAATTTACAACTTTAAACATAGAAAAAATTATTAAAAAAAAAACTAAAAATCAATTAAATTTTTGTTCAAAATATACACGTATTTATTTTAAAGAAAAGTAAAAAAATTAAAGCAAAATATCCAGTATTAGAGGGATAGTTTGATAACAACGTTAGTTTTTTGCACTTTTTAAATTTAATGTAGTAAAATATTTTCCAAAATTCTAACCCCACCGTCTTTCGAAAGCTTCAAAAATCCACAGGCAATCGACGTGTTGTTGTGCATTTTGTTGAGCGATATACATATCAGTTTGTGCTTTATTAAGATATCTTGCCCTTAATATTTGAATTATAAGAAAAACTACTTGCATACATATTTTTTCCCCCAGCAAAAATAAGGTGATAAAATCAAAGGGCAAAATGAACAAATTACGGGGAAAAATACTCTTTCTCTTGAGCATTTGAATTACCCCAAACAATTTGTTTCATGGGAATTTTTTTATGATCACAAATGTGTGAAAGGGAAAAAATTACGAGGGAAATTTTATTCAGAATAGGGTGATTACCGTCAAAATTAGGATTGGTTTTTTTGCACAAGGTAGCATGGGCAGACTCAGATCCACTCAGAAAGTGATTCTGAGTACGTCGGTATACTACTTAAACAACCAATATTTTTATGTGTTACACAGGTCTTTAATACACACATCAGCACAAACGCATAATACCCCTGCAAATAATATTGGACCACCTGATCAATTTTGATTAAATACACTACTCCATGGACTGGTCCGATGTAATGCAAGCATGGACCATGTCATTGTTATAAAGTGTTTGTAGTGAGACGACTTGCCTTCGTTTTTTTAGCTACATGTTTTCGAAGTTACAACTAATCCTCTTGTGTATACAATGGAGTAGTTTTAAAAGTACTCCTTTGTAATCCAAAGCTGGTTATATGGTCCTGCCCTAGAAAATCGTAATGTTAAATAGACCATGTTTCTTCCATACGTTTGGGTTACTTTTGGAGTAGTCCTAGTCCCTTGTGGGCTTCATTTTACACGCGTGTTTGGACTAGTCCTATTATTTACAGGGACGCTCTCCACTGTTGTGGTGTGGGTTTAAAAACATTACATGGCTTTAACCAGCAAACATTTAAAAAGTTATTGGTCCGAATTATTCAAAGTACCACTTTGTTTGAAGCGAAATTGTATTTAGTGTAGTAAACAATAAAATAACTCTTATCTGATAGTTTTAAATTCTTAAACATTTTACAATAATTCTTACTATTTTTTTTTTTTTTTTGTTTTTTATTACATAAATAAATCAAATATATAAAACTGTAATTAAAGTTGAACAGCTTTAATTGCATAAAATGTATGCAGTTTAAATGCTCATACAGCTACAAAAACAATTTAACTGAAAATTCAAATAAATAAATTATAATGCAATTAATTTTAAGTTTCTAAAATAAATTGATCAAGATATAATTCTAGACCTAAACGCAGAGTCAAACAAATATAAAATTACAAAAGTTTTTACAATAAAATAGTTTCAACTTGTTATTACACAACATGAAGTCGTATCTGTTTGAATTTATCGTTTCCAGTACAACAAAAATCTAAAATGTTTAACTCAATTTGAACTTTCATAATATCTGCTGTGATTAACAACTTGATTTGATACTTTTTCACAAGAGAATACAAGAGTTTATATTAAATTATTAAGATAAATATAAAATATTAATTGTTTAAGTCAATTTATTTTCAGTTTTCAAGATTTAAGTCTAATTGAAGCCGAGAATAAAAGGAGCGAAGAAAAAACAGATTCATTTTAAATAACAAAGACCACCTAAATGGTTTTACTAGTGACAGGCGAAGACAGCAGCTTTGGAGAGCGCGGTATAAGAAAGACATGAAATCATTGTATTCCGAAGCTAAACAACATTTAAGCAATTGTATGCCCGCTTCTTCGTCTAGCTTAAACGCTTGTTCAAAGGATAAACATGAACTTGGACATGAAAGCGAATACAAATATGACAGCGTCAATGGAGATGTGCGTTATGACGATGATAATGATGGCGGCGATGGTGGTGGCGATTACGATCGTGCAGCAATAACCCGAGCAGAAATTGCTTTAAATTGTCATCGTAGAAATTCACAGTCAACGCCCCCCACAATAGGGCTTAATAATAATTTCATTACAAATACAACAACGTATGACACGCTGCAAAAACCATTTAAATATGATAAATTACGAGGTCGCTGGTCAACGGCAGCTGACTTTTATTTTGCCTGTACTAGTCATGCATTTGGAACAATCGTATTTTCCGAATTAACACTATTCGTATCGTCGTTTTTGGGAGGTAAGTTGATGCGCTTTTTTTATAATTCTATTTAAACTGATGGTATTTTGTACCAATGTCTGAGAACACATTAATTTGTATCTCTTAAGCCCGACATGGATTTTTGTAGTGTGGCAAAATTATTTTTGTTGATAGTATGATCAGAAAACCAAACTTTGCTCTAAGTATTACATACAAATTTGCAAATAGAAAGTAATTGATATTTCGGATAAGTTTCAAAGCACTACTGAGTGCTGGCATTTCTAAGTTGTAATAGCGTTTTATGCAAAATCTTTTATGTGATTAAAAAGTTGTCCTATTTGCAAAAATTGTAAAAAGTTATATTAACATGGCGAAATGTTGGTTGAGAATCATAGTAAATTTCTGCAAAAGTATGCGCTTTATTTAAATTTATCATTATTTCATATTAATTTGAAATGAAAAATATATAAATAACCTTAAATCACGTTTATTTAATATAATTCACTGTTAAAATAACATTGTTCAATATTGAATCCATAAAAACCTGTTTTATATTAAAATCAAGAGTTTATCTTGTTAAATTAACTTGCATACATACTTAAGTATGTACATTTTTTTATTTTCATGCTTAAAATATGTTATAAAAAGAAGACTGTTACCGCCATTGTCTCGTCACAATAAGAGATTTTTTAATCGAGCATCGAAATTGTATTTTATTTAGTTATCGTGTTTTTGTCAGTTGTGATTATCTATATTTCCACGCGGTATAATAAAATGTTCATTTTAAGCAATATAAATGCCATATTTAAGTAAGGAAATCCCAAAAAGATATTAATTGTGAGATAAAGAAGTTTAACTCTCGATTTCCATACGAAAAGTTAGTAATACATTTTAATACTGTTTCATATGTCATTTAATTTTAAACATATTTGTTAATGTGAATTTCAGGAGGTTTAACGTAAAAGTATAAGAAATAAATATTGTTTGTGCTTAAAAAAGAACTTGTGCTTTTCGTTTATAACCTACAATTGGAAACAAAGGACCTGAGCGCTTCCCTAACAAAGACAATTCCCGTATTCTTTTAATTAAAATTATTTAGTTAAATAGAACATCAAGTTTTCAAAGTAGAATGATGCCCAAAACAATATTCCCATTCTGCTGATGCTTCTATTAACAAAGGAGAATAAAAACTAAGTGAAACATGTGTTACAGGGTAAATGTTTCACACTGTTATATCACACTCAAACCAATTTGATTCTACGTTGTTTCAACTCTCATTCAACGTGATTCGGATTGTTATTTCAATATAAATGACATTTTGCTCTAACTTTACTGCAATGTTAAATTACCATGAATTATAGTTATTTTAAAAGGAAACAGGTTGTTCGCAAGTTATTGTAAAATCATGTTAATTTGACATGAAATCGCAATGAAGCAAAATCACTACCGAAAACGGTAAAATCAACCTTGTTTTCGACAATTTTACATTGATTTTTTCTGTGTGATTATGTATGTATTTTTCTTGATACACTTAAAGAATTGATGCTTCAATTGAATTGATTATGAAAGTTTTTAAGTGGTTTTGGGAGCTAAAAGAAAGTGCTAAAAATGCTGAATAATTATAAAAATGTTCTAAACTAATACTTAGCACTTTTTTCAAAATCCTTAGTACTCAACTGCAAGCCTGCTCAGAAAAGAGTCGGTTATCATCGAACATATAAAACAGGTTTGCTACAAAATTTTTTTGCTGTAGGCTGGCCATGAATCGTATCATGGTTGATGGGAGCTTTTTTACAATGGAAGCTCATTCAAAATTTTTAGGCGAATTTGAAAAGAAATTCCTTTAAATACGGATAGAAAACAAGAAACGTAGACTGTTTTGACCCTCAAATTAAATGGATGATATAGAAAATGCACACAAAGGTAATTTAAGAGGCCATCCGTTTTTTTTTATTTTGTTTTTGTTTTTTTTAAATACATTTGAGAGAATTTTTGTTAATTTGACAGTTACGGTTATTATGGTTAGGCCTTATGAATTAAAATAATTCAAATTTTTTAAGCAGCATTAATTACACTACATGACAGTTGTTTGTCCAAATCAATCTGATGTGTAAAATTGGCCGCTGAAGTCAGAAGGCTTAAAAGTATAACAGTTTTGGAGATATTCCAAAATAACCGTTATTTGTGTTTTTAAAAAAGATGATGTCACTTGAATGCAAATATCTTCAAAAATTTTAAACGGTTTATGTATTTTTTTTTTTGAATGAAAGATAATAAAATTACTAAAATAGCAATGGATGGCTAGTGAAGATTGGTCAAGAAATTATAGAGTTACAGGGGACAAAAGTACAAACTTCATAGACAGTTTTATTATTTTTTGCTCTTTTAAAGTTTTTTTTTATACCAAAATATTAACAATTGCAACGTTTTATTGAATGGAAATTTGTTTATTTCAACACGAACATTTTGAGCCCAGCAAGACCTAGATTTGTGCAAAAATGATAAAGCTACAGAAGATTTAGTGAATTAACTTACATAATCATTTAACAGTTTAGGCCCGTTTTCACAAATTATCGATAGCTAAAAGTAGACTTTAAACGGCCATACAAAAAGTGTTCTATAATTAAAACTTAACTTTAACCTAAAGTGAGCGATAAATATCTGGTAGATTAAAGTAAAGTTTCAATAATGGAACACTTTTTTTACGGCCGATAAAATTCTAGCTTTAGCTATCGGTAAGTTGTGAAAACGGGCCTTAGTCTTGTTTTTAATAATTTGTTACTAAAGCTTTCGCTATGTGTATTTACTTGGTGTGTGCTGACTCGAAATTTCAACTGTATAAATGCGCCTTGTTTTGGTGTCAGGCATAATAATTTTTATAGACTGGACATTACAAAATCTTGTATCTACTAGGATTCCTTGTCATGATATTGGATGACAATATTTTTGTTTTCTGTCTTGCAAATGTTTTTGTAAAGTAAGGCGGTTAAAATTCTTTTATTACTGGAAGCCAAGCTATTGAAAGTTTTTAAACAATATTTTATAAATTTTTCCAGGATACGGCCTAATACCTTATTTACTTGGCATTCTTTTATATGCGATTCCAATTTTTGGTATACAAACATTTCTGGGGCAGTTTTCGTCATCGGGTACCATAACGGTATTTCGAGTAGCGCCTATTTTTAAAGGTAAATACTAATAATGCTCCTAAAAATATGCAATAATAAAATGATAATATTAAAATATTAGCTCTTTTATAATATTTTTATTTTTAGGAATTGGTTATTCCATTTTACTACATAATTTAGCATCACTGTCTTACTATGCCATAATTGCTGCAGTTCCTCTAGTTTATGCTGCCAATTCTCTACATTCTGTGATACCATGGATGAGTTGTAATAATACATGGAATACGGTTAATTGTTCAACTCATGATTTTTATGATGAAGATGTAAGTTATTTGAGAAACAAATTTAAAATGCAAACTGAAATACTTTTAAACAATTTTCTAAGGAAGAAGAATTATTTCCTCATGCCACAGTGGAGTTTTTTCGGTGAGTTTTCCGATTATATGTATATCCATTTCAGTTTGATTATTAAGCAGCTTCCTTTTCCTACTTTTGCTTTAGCTCCATTATACGTTCCGATGAAAATTCACCAAATCCTTTATCGATCTCATGGCCAATTTTATTTGCGGTTACTGGTATTTGGTTACTTACCATGTTGGTACTTTTAAAAAGAATTACTTTCGTTAGTACTAAGACAATTAGTTTATTTTAAGTACCCAAACTTTTTAATTTTTAAATATTTTTTCCAGATAGGAAAATTCTTGCGCTGTTTATGTCTCCTTATGATGACTTTCTTTATTGCCATCTTCACCCATTTACTAATGCAAGTGGGCTTTAGTTGGGAATCCTTCTTGGATTATCTAAAACCATATGTCTATACGGACAATCACTCCGCCATATGGGCTGGTATGAGAGCAGCTGTTATAATGCCCATGTGGCTATTAGGTCCAGGCTGTGGCAGTGTTTTACAACTGGCCAGCCATAATCGCTTTCGATATGATAGTGAAAAAACTACGTACTGGATTGCATTCACGTTCCTGATTATGACTCAAATGGCAGCACTTTGCTCTCATATAGCATTTGATCATTTTGAGGGTAAGAATATTTGTACTTTATTGGTTTCTTTTATACTTAAAGATCGTTTAAGACAGTTAATTTGAATCAATGAGTTAAACACCACGAGTTACTTGTTAAAGTAAGAAATTTTACAGGTTTGAGATTCTTTTTCAAATGCAATTTAAACACAATTTTTTAAACGAAAATTTATGATCTAATTTCTTTACTATACATCACGGTACACAGAGGTTGACTTCCCCAGCAAATAAAATTGGACCACCTGACCCATTTTGATAAAATGGACTACTCCATGGACTGGTCCGATGTAATGCAAGCATGGACCATGTCATTGTTAAAAAGTGTTTGTAGTGAGACTACATGTCTTCGTTTTTTAACGACGTGCTTTCGTTTTTAAACGACTTCAAAACTAATCCTCTTGAGTATACCATGGAGTAGTTTTAAAACTACTCCTTAGTGGTCCAAAGGTGGGTTATATACCATGGAGTAGTTTTAAAACTACTCCTTAGTGGTCCAAAGGTGGGTTATATGATCCTCTCCTAGGACATCGTAATGTTAAATAGACCAGGTTTTTTCCATACGTTTGGGTTACTTTTGGACTAGTCCTGGTCCTTTTTTTACTACTCTTTACACGCGTGTTTGGACTGGTCCTATTATTTGCAGGGTCCCTACAAAAAATGGATGACCAAAACTAATACACACACACAAATTTTTTTTATTGTTACAACTGGTGTTGCCACTCGTGTACGTTTGTATACCAAATTAGGAATATTTTTCAAAGCCAAAGTTTTCTTAATCTATTCTTCTTATAAATATTTACTTACTAATATGTCGAATATATCTAAATTTAGCTAAATAGGCTGTTGGCTGAGTGTCATTTAAAATGTTGCCTTCTTTAATAAATAATTTACGACTGACTAAGTACCTTTCTAACTGCTAATTTTGACAATACGCGACATTAGGACAACAATGTTCTATAGTACATGTAATTTATGAGTGAATAGAACCTTGTTGTCCTAAGGTCGCGAATAATAGTTTCTTAGAGCTAATAGTCCTATTGAAAACACTAAAATATTTGTTTGTGGTGTATGATATGAATTTAGCTAAATTTGTATTAATAAATTTTTAAAAAAGTGGTGATATTTTGGGAATTGCTGTTGTTAAAAACATTTAAGAAAGAAATGTTTGCTAGTGGCAACGTTAATTCACATGTACACAAAAGTTTAGGTAATTTTTTCCAGGTTGGCCTTAAGAGAGTGATAGAAACTTTGTTCTACGCGATGTTCATTATTCTGTCATAAAAATATAAGGATTGGTCCTCCTAGATCATTGAAAGTTGGCACTGAGCATTATACTGAGTAGATTAAATAGCTACGCCTACCAATCCAACTTAGTTTTCTAAAAATAACGAAAGATGCATGACAAGCTTCGTCTACATCAGCCAAGTCCAACTCCCATGTCAATAGGCTTGCCAGACGTACTTTTTTCAGCAGTACACGTACTTTTTTTCATCAATTTACTGCTTTCTGCATAACACCTAAAAAAGTACGCTAAAGTACTTTTTTTAGCCTTTTGTTCTTTTTTTTGTTTAATTATGTTTATATCTAATTAATATACACTTAGGGTTACTACAATTAATAAACAATAAAATCCTTTCTTTCAAAAAATTTGTGGCCAAAAGAAAGAAGTAATGAGATAGTAATGAAATATGAAAATAATTAATCATTTTCATTGCTTCCAAAAAAATTTGTGGTCAAAAGAATTGAAGGTCAAAAAATGCCGATTATTTTACAGTATGTATTTTAAAAATTAAAGTAGATTTAATATTTAATCAATCTGAGCGCCATTAAGCTTTAATTAAGGATAAATTATATAAACAGCACTTTTTACAAAAGAACTTGTTTGATAGCAATTTGGTCTTTTATTGTTAACTTTCTTAATAACGAATTTTATTTAATGAATTTTCAAAACTTTATTTAAAAAAAAAATACTTTTTTTCTTAAAGGTAAATAATATTTACGATCTCATTTTCATGTTCTTTATTGAATAAATTGTTATTTAATGAATTTTTTAAACGTTTTTTAAAAAAAAATATATGTACTTTTTTTTCTTAAATGTACTGCTTTTTTTCATCAATGTACTTTTTTTTGTCAATTCCATATCTGGCTACCCTACATTTTATTCAAATCAATTTTTGCCATGAAATGTTTCATATCCAAGCAAAAATCTTCAAGCTTGGTACATACACTTTCTAAAATAAACAAAAGATATATCAACCACGCCTACCACCAGCGATGCCAGAAATGCAGATTTATCTGCATTTTGAAGATTTTATCCCCAAAATTGTCAAAATGCAGATTTGCAGATTTTTGGTTTAACATTGCAGATTTTTTTAGCTCGGTGGAAACTTCTTTACATTGTCATGATAAATATAGTATATCAACCATTCATGGAAGAACCGTGTGGAAATACATTCATTGGTAGACATTTTATTCACAAAAGATTACTTAAAAATTAAAAATTCGCATTGTCTTGACACATTAATATCGCCGGGCATATGTCATTTGATTGTACACAAAATATTATGCATATGTACGTATAAAGTTGCAATATTTGATCTCTTGTAAATTTTCAATAAGTCCCTTGATAATTTAAATAACATGTCAAACTATTAACCTTTAATTTGTTTTTTAAAATAACAAAGATTTATTACTCAGCCTGAGTAATTAAATTTGGATAGATATTTTTAATGTAAAAATATCCAAAAGTTATTAGTCATGTTCTTAAAATCGAACAAATTTTTAAAACTTTTCTGTGTTGAAAGTTTAAAAAAATAATACCTTTTTTATACCTCATACTTCAAGGACTACTCACTCATATTGACCAGAACGATTTTTAAAACTACCATCGATTTTAACTTCGGGAACATATTTTGAAATGAATTGTAATATCTTTTTTTAAATAAACTACATAAAAAATGTAATACATTTTTTTTTAAGTTTTTTGAAGATTTTTAAAACTTTGACGCAGATTTTGCAGATTTTTTGACGAAAAATTATGGGTTTTTGCTGATTTTTCCTCTAAAAGTTCTGGCAACACTGCCTACCACCCATATATAATAATAAGCAAAAGCGTCCAATATATTTAAACGTTTTATTCATCAACTATAATTTCTTCAACTACATCATTTAGTTCTAAAATAAGTTTATGAGGTTGTCGTCTTATTCTGCGATGCAAAACATGAGTATTTATTAAAGTGCTGTAGCACTTTATGGAAAACATTATTCTGTACTTTCTGTAATAGGTTTTACGTGTTTCTTTAGCTTCCTTAGAGAGTGCTGCCGCATCAATTATGTCCTTTCCATGTATTAGTATTTTATGGCAAACAATATGTATGAAATATTAGTTCCAAAAATTTTCTAAACTTTACAAAAAATTTTTTTTTATTTTTAATAATATTATTATCTAGAGCTTATATTTAAAAAGTGCTATCTACAAAAACACAATTTTACAGTATAGCGAAAAAACTGCATTTTCATTAGCACTAAGAGATGTACATACCGTCGGTCTCATGTCGAAAGGCCCTAACTCGATTTTTTTCGAAATTAAGTTTCTTAGTGATTTCAATACCTTTGCCACACGTATCTACACCTCGTCACAAAAATTTAATGCAATAGCAATAAAAATATCAATTTTACAAGCAATTGAAGAAGCCATTTTACATTATGATACATACAGTTTCTATTATGTTTTTACCTTCTCCTGTAAAGTTGCAATTATGTGAGTTAGGGCCTGTTTACATGAGACCAACTATACATTCATAAACTGTATTTTACAATCTAATTAAAAAACAAAGTCTAACCGCCTGGTCAACAATTTCGAACGTTAAAGTTCGCAAAGAAATTTTGTACGAAAAACAGTTTTAAAAATATTTTTAATATGAAATTGTATGCGAACGTTTACGTTCGAAATTGTTGAACGGGCAGCAAGTCCTACATATCATCTGCTCATTATTGGTTTGACCGCTTTAAAAAAAAAATTGAGTCAGGTATGTGGTACATAAATTTTGAATATCCCCTTTCTGAATTCTAGTGTATTCGCCTTGGTCGTGCCGAAGTTATTAGATAATACCGTTTCCTGTGGTAAATTAAATAGGTCTATCCATCTGCGCAAACCTCAGGGATCTATCTCTTATAATTTATGTATTATAAATGTATTACGAAGCCATTTTGCTGTTTATCCACTTATCCGAAAATTTCATTCATTAGAATATCGTATGCAACATAATCGTGGATATACAACATAAAGCGTATGGAAATTTACAACTTAAAAATCTTTCCGTTATCTTGTTTTATGTGATCAGGCATGTAAATAGGTCTGTCGGATGTAGTACATAACGGTTTTTTTTATTATTTATCACTTTATTGTTAAGAAATTAAAGGTTTATTATAAAGGCGGGTCCAACCATTGTAAATAAAACAAAAAGTTTTCAGAGATTTATCTTAATATTTTTTTTATGATAGAAGGTTCTATGACAATTATGTGTGAAACAGAATATCGGTCAAATGCTCGCCACGGCTTCAGTGGCATAATTCTATCCGATGGTCCGTATTTGCAATGACTGTAAGACATAATTGAGGTTCAATGACGGTAGTGTTCCGAATTATCTCATCCTTTCACTATTGAATTGTAAATACTTGGCTGGACGTACGAACGACAGCTGGGAGCAATAATTATGTACATAATTGGGGGATTCACAAGGAGTCATAAGTCTTAAAATAATAACATAAAAAATACGACTGTTGTGAACAACCCCTCATAATTTAGTGTGCAATTTTGAATTTAAATCAGCTGATTTTAAACTAATATAAAAAATGAATATTTACCTAACATCGAAATATTTTTTAATTAGATCTTACCTGACTAGTTTCCATTTTTTAAACGCAAATCACAAATAAATTTTATTTTATTTGTTTACCAAACATCAGAGCCCTAAGCCGATATAATTTGACACCGCAAGTGTTCTGTTGTAAAAATTGCTAGCCGCAGGTTTAATTCGGATATTAGCTGGATAAAACTATACAATCAACGGCGACGGCTAGAAAAACGAATGCGGCTCGGCTCAACCCGGCTCTCTTCTGATTAATTACATGTAGTCTACAACAGACATGAAATGCTTAACATTAACACTAACATGATGTTAGTGTTAAGTATAGACTCATCATGTTAGAGTTTTTTTCATGTTTTAACACGGCTGTTAAGCCATGTGTTTTAACAACTCTTTTATAACATAAAATGACGTTTAAGCTTGACAGAAGTCATTTTGTTGCTTTTTTTCATTTCACACACACTATTGTTGTGTAACACCGAGTCTACAACTGACATGAAATACTGTTAAAACATGATGTTAAGACTCCATGTTGAATTTTTAATATGTTAATGGTGGAGTATAGTACTCATGTTAATGTTAAGAAATTTCATTATTTTTTGATTGTCGTCGAAGCATATTCCAAACAATAGTGTGTGTGAAATGAAAAAAAGCAACAAAATGACTTCTGTCAAGCTTAAACGTCATTTTATGTTATAAAAGAGTTGTTAAAACACATGGCTTAACAGCCGTGTTAAAACATGAGAAAAACTCTAACATGATGAGTCTATACTTAACACTAACATCATGTTAGTGTTAATGTTAAGCATTTCATGTCTGTTGTAGACTACATGTTACGACAGCACAATAAACATGGCAAGCAAAGTTCTATTAATTTAAGACACTTTTTGTTTACAAAGCAACAACAACATTTTTAAACCATTGTAAACTTGGGTTTGATAAAAGTTTAAGTATGATTTTTTGAGAGTGTTTTTCTGCAGAAATAATGATTAATCTTGTTTACACTATTTATAATGCCGTTAATCAAAGCATTAATGTAAAATGCTAAATATTTTCGGAATTAAAATTTGCAAGAATTTTAAAAAAAAGTTCGATAAACAGAAGTAAGGAAGAACATGTAAATCAATTAAAATAGATAATCATTTAAAACAAATTTCGATCCTTTGGTTTAAAGATTGATGTTTGACCATTAACTGCCAGCCGTCGTTAATGGCGGTAAATGTTAAACGACAAAGATTTTTGAAGCGATAGTGTGGTTACTATCGAAACATGACAAAGCAACTTGTCCGTGAAGGTGTGTTCGATTCCCGTGTTGGTCAAGAATGAAAAATAATCAATAAATTTTATTTAATTTCATGTTGTAAAACTTCTTTCTTCAGGAAAATAATTTAATGAAAATAAAATTCAATGAACTTTATTTAGCTGGATTAAAATATCAAAATTTGGATTTAAAACCATAAACAGTTCAATAAAATAGCTACAATACACAATACAATTTTGAATAATACTAACAAAGAAAACACTTACTTCTCCTTTCACTTCAGATCATGTCGCAATATTGCATGACCAAATAGAAGAGCAACACAACATGCGTTTCATTTATATCTGTTATGCCTATTTGTTTGGTAGTTTTGTCAGCCTACCGAATTTGTGGAGTTTTCTTTTCTTTGCCATGTTATTTTTTGCAGAACTTTCGGCTGTGGTGAGTACATTTATATTAACATTATTAGTCCTTTACTTACTGATAATACAGATAGAGAAGTGTTAAATGGCTTGGCCAATATTTTTTTACCGGCAAAAATAATGAAGTATGTTACGTTATTTTTTTTCATTACAGATAATACAAATGATGACCGTTTTGACGGCCATTTTTGATGAATTTGAAAAATTGCGAATGAAGAAAATAAGCATCACGATTGGCTTAGTACTGGTTATGCTTTTGGTTTCTATATACTTTTGTACTAAGGTAAATTACAAACATTTATAAAATCAATTAAAAATACTTAATTCGACTATGCCACCACCACCAAGATTTAGAGTTTTGGGAATTTCTCGGGAGCGGACTTTATATAGGATCTGTGATAAATTAAAAATCAGTTTTTGGTTAATTATAGGACGATCATTTTAAAAGTTGGCAGAAAGAAAACAACTCGTACAAGTCATATTTACAAAACTAAGTAGGAATAGCACTAAAAAGTACTTCAAACCATCAAAAAAAGCTTTTAAATCAAGTAAAACAAGCTTGAACGAAATACAAATTTCTTATGTCGTGCCACTTTGAGAATAATGTCCAATTAAACAAATTCAATTTACATACACACATATCAATTTTAGTTTTTCATATAATTTTATTTTTATTTGACATGAAAAACGAATTTTAAGCATTATGGTGTAAACACAACTGGGACAAACAACGAACTTCGCATAGCGCGACGAATTCGTCAGCACGGTACCAATTTCGGAGATAATTTTAAGAAATTTGCTAAATAGGTTTTAGCGTATTATATATGGTAATTTCCTTGAGCTAAAGTGGACTTTAACCGGCCTTATAAAAAGTTTTCCATTATTCCAACTTCACTTAACAATACCGGGCAAAATTAACCTTCCCTGAACTTATCGTTCGCTTCAGGTTAAAGTAAAGTTGATATAATGAAACACTTTTTTATACGGCCGATAAAATCCAACCTTTAGCTATCGGTAAGTTGTGAAAACGGGCCTAAACTCACATTCTCATTGATTTGAAGTAACTGCAATTAACAATTTTCAATTTTCTGTCGATTAAATGTTTTGCTAAGAATGGTTGACATTGCGAACCGTAAACATTAACAATGCAATACAAAAAACCCTATGTTGTTTCTGTTGATGTTGGATTGCTGTAGTTCCGACACCACCTGTAGTTGAATTCGCCTTGACCAAATATATACCTAGTTCGATTAGCGGTATGTTTGTGAGTTTGTTTATTGTTGGATGCCATTATTATGTCACGTATACGTGGTAAAAAAAATATCATTTGTCTCTGTCATCAGGGCTGTCAAATATGGCGATTTCTCGCCAAACATGGCAATTTTTAAACGTGTTTGGCGGTGAGATTTTCCATTTGACGCCTGGCGACTTTTTTTTTTGGCGATTTTTGATGTAACTGGCGGTTTAATTGGCTATTTTTAGCATTTATTTATTTTTTTTTTAACAGTTTGGCATTATTATATTCAGTCAGTATTTAATTCAATTAGTATGTATGCAGGTCAAAACACCAGTGATGAAATCGATGAGGCTGAAGTGTGCGATCTTATAGACTTGTGTACTTAATTTCAGTTTTCTAGCTGAATATATGATCTCCATTTTATGTTATTTAAAAAAAAAATAAACCAAATTTACTTTCGGCGACTTTTTTGTATTTTTCCCAGTTTTTTGCCGATTTTGTATGCAAAATTTAATTAAAAAAAAAAGTTACGAAAACTAAATTGACGTTTGGCGATTTTTGGCGATTTCTGACAACCCTGTTTGTCATTTGAAATTGATCAGTCTTAGGTGTTTCAAAATTATAGTTCAAAGCAAGATATTTGTTGCAAAAAATATTGATCGGAAAATTTTTTAATTTGGTATAATAAAAATTGTATAAGCACTAAAATGCATCTTATTATGTTGGTATTTAATTAAAATTTGGCCAAACCTTATGTTATTAGAACAAAATCATCTTAAAAAATTTTATTGGAATCGGTCCATATTTGACCATAGCTCCCATACAAGTACTACTCCCGAAAATAGCTTTTAATGCCAAAACTTCCTAATAAAGCTTGTTCATTGATAGACAATTTAGCGACGATTACTTTTATAATAGATACTATGAAATTTAATGAAAATGTTCATGTTCTTCTTTTACTTTTTTTTAGAACAATTGTGATTTTTAGTTGAACTGTCGATTTTTAAATTGAAATTTAGTTAGGCTTCAGTCCATCAAAATTAATTTTAATTAAATTATTTTACTGAATGAAGGAATTTTACATCATGAAATTATTTAAAATTCTTATTCTTGGCTGTGCTGGGGATCAAACTCCGGTTGAATTTAATGGCGTTTTCTTTTCTAACAAAAAAAAAAAAATATTCCACATTTTAAAAGGTGCATGTACATACATATATGTAAAATGTCTTGCCGAACATGTAATACTGCAATTATTCATTCGACGAGAACAAAACACAAAATTGGATCGCCCTGTTTTTAACAGCTGAAAAAAAGTTTGTTCTTCAATATATAAAAAAAATATGTACATAAACCCAAATTTGTTGAAAGATTGATATTAAATAAATAAATAAATGAACAAAATGAATGACGAAATTCCAAAAAAAAAACCTTTGCCAGATTGCCGATTTATTAACACCAAGTTTTTGCGATTACTTGATTTGAAGTTTTTTTCTTCAGAAACAATTTTATAAAACTGAATCCATTTAAATTTTATATCACTGACAACCTACCATTAACAATGTAATAGAAAAAATAACTATTAAAACTTAAAATTTTTACTGTCTGATTAGAGGCGATTTTTTCCCAACTTCGTATGGTAACCCTATATATAAACAGAAGCCATCTGTTTACAGGGCATTATCAACACTCTCGATTTAATAAAAGTGCAATGCATTATGACATTTAAGGGTGAATTTTTTTAGAATTAAACACGCTGCCCTTTTTGAAAGCAAAGCATTTTTAAGAAACGAACACCAAATTTTATTTTTTTAAATAAAATGTGACGTTTTTTGTAGAAAAGAAAACACCATAAGTTTCGAGAATATCCACATTCTCATCATCAGAATTCTTTGTAATTCTACCCTCTGCACCACTGCAGAGCCTGCCAGCCAACAGTCTAACATCATTTACTTTATAAAGAGGTATGTAAAGCCCTTGTCCGATTTAATGCAGGGGTACATACGGACGCCACTCAAAAAATAATCAAAGGGGGCTCAGAAAGCTTCTAAATATATAAATTCGGTGAAATTTCATATATTTCCAAATTTTTTTTAAATAAGCTCCTGGGAAAAGCCTCACTTATTTCACCCAAAACTTCAATTACTTTTACTTAAATAGCCAAGCTGGCTCGACTGTTACTACTCCTACTACTTTCTTACTTCTTTTACATTTTTTATTCGAATTTCATACTCATAATTATTTATACATTTTGAAAATCATTTCAGCAAGGATTTGAACAACTACATCTCCTGCCAGACATAGTGGCCGTTACACATTTAACCATATCCATACTTCTAATAGTAATTACGACTTGGATATATGGACGTGAACGTTTCCAATGTGACTTGCAATTCATGTTGGGCAAAACGATATCAAATTTTAAAATTAACATACTGCTGCGTTTCGTTACACCCTTTTTTATAGGCTGTGGCATTGTAAGTACTCCCAAAAGACCCGTTGAACTAATAATTTTTTTAATCTAAAAACGCCTCCCAAATTCTTTATAAATAATCTTTTTAAATTTTGTTTTTATTTTTATTGTTAAACATTTTTTTATTAGGCACAACTAATCTTCTTCACTAGCGATCCGCCTTCTGGCCTAATTTTGGCGACACAAAGTTTCGTGTACATTGTAGTGCCCCTGTACATGCTCTATAAAATCAGTCAAACTACGGGCTCGTTGAAGCAGCGCATTCGTCAGTGTTTTGCGCCCCACGACTGGCACCCCGTCGATGCTGACAATCGTCGTTTTTATGAGGAAATAATGGGTACATCTGAAATGCTTGTCATATTGAATAATGAACAGCAAACTTGTTGATAATGTCGTCAAATAAATGAGAAATTAAATTATGAAATCAAACAAAAAAAAAAAAAAAAAACATTACCATAATTATTATGTTCTGGAAAGTAAATTCGAGTGAAATTGAAATCGAACAAATGAACATATGGCCGTATGTGCGCGATTGTGTGTATTTTTTTTTTTTTTAAATAAAGTCTAAAAAACAGAAATTATTATAATAGATTATAATTTTTCGGCTAAGTCGAATTTTACATACACGCTACAAAGAAAATTTTATTTATATATTTAATTCTAAGTAAAAAGGGATGATTTAATTTGTAACTGACTTTTTTATATTGTACAATATAATAAACTAAAATCATCTTAAGGTTTTCGGAAAAGATTTTTCTCGTATCTAGAGTACATACATTCATATCACACATATCGTCGCCTTAGAGTATAAACCTGCTAAATCAAATTCGTTCGAAAGATACAGAGAAGCTGTATTTACTAAGAAAAACATTTACTTAAATTTTGGACTCTATAGAATATTAGAAAAACACCAAATATCTATATATGTGACCTTCTCCGAGAAAAGGGGCATGGTGTGTCAAAAAACGGGTTTGGACTTAAGAGTGGATTCTGGTACCTTAAAGGGTGTAGAATATCTTTAAATGTGTTTTTCTCAAAACTTCGTTTTCACATAATAGGCCCCTTTTCTCGGAGAAGGTCACATATGAATGTAAGTTTATGCTAGAAATAGAAAATATTAAAAGCTTTTTGCCTGCCCAGTAAAATTTGATAGAAGTTAGTTTTCAGCTTTACACTCTAAGGCCACGATATAATCACCCCTATCGTGAATAAAAATTCCTTGGGAGTTTTTTCCCTTTTTCCAATTTTCCTATGTTAATTCAATTGTAAAAATGTGAACAGAGAAAAAACCCCCAAGGAATCATTATTCATTATAGGGGTGAATGATTTCATTCATTATTTACATTTCGGCAAGAAAAATGACAATTTTAATTTATCTTTCATTTTTGATGTAGGGTACTCAATAGAATTATTACTGATTAAATAATTTAATACTCAAAAAAAAAAAAAAAAACTATTTCTATTTGTAAATAAAAACTGTTAAGTATCGCAATTATTGAACAATTTTAATACTCTGCTTGTCCAATAAATTATTTTGTTATTAAAAATTATATTAAATTATGATTATGTACATAAAGTTTATATTTAAATATATTAAATTAATAAAAACGATTAAAAAAAATTAATGTTTTGTTGTTATATTTTTTTAATTAAAATTACATCTTTAAAAAGAGGAAAACATTATAAATTTTTTGCGATATTTATATACGCATGAAATCAAATGATCAAATCGACGCTTTAGTTTAGTTGGATTTAAGACTATATGAACAGATTTTAACTCTTTTGAAAACTAAGGAAAATATTATACCGACATCTACGAAATTCATTTCTATATTTTCTGATAGACCATATTTACATTATGCAATTAACGCCGCAACTTTTTTTTGTTAGCAAGAGGTGTAGGGAAGAAAACGAGGTTGAAAAAATGCTTGAAAAAATGTAAATGTGAATGTGAAAAGAGTTTCGCAGCAACTACTTTAAAAGAAATTAGAAAAAAACACGGCGTTAATTGCATAGTCCACTCCTTACTCCACTCCTTTTCAAGGCGAATTCATGCAGGTGACCGCAACATGAGGTAGAGTTACGCTAGCTATCGCTTTATTACAATATATAAAAAAAGGAAATTTTTTTGTTCGTAAAATATACACAATTGCTTTAGAAGATAAACTTTTTTAAGTATTAAGATTTTTATTGAATTTTAAATTTAAACTAATTTTTTTCACAAAATGTTAACAAAGCTTGCTAATCAGCATACACACAAATAAATAAACATATGACTCGTAAATGTCACCTGTATGAATTCGCCTTGCTCCTTTTATATAAAAAACCTAAATAATGAAAGCAATCGAGTTAATAAATGGTGGTTTTAAGGGCCGATGTTGAATGTGAACCACACCTAAACGTCAAGTTTTTTTCTGCATTTCACTTAACATTTCTCAATTTCAGACTAACTAAATTTGAACAATGGAAAGATACACAATCGAGCAATGCGTTAAAGTTATTAAGGCTTATTATGAAAATGGGCGTTCAAATAGAGATGCATATCATGCACTTCGTTATATTTTCGGTCAATTTAAACGTCTAAATGTTCGTACAATCGGAAAAATCGTGCAAAAATTTGAGTAAATCCGGTCTCTAGGAGATGTGAAAATAACAGAGCATGCTCGTAAAGCTCGTACTGCAGAAAATAATACTGCTGTTCGCGAAAGAAAGGCTAAAGAGCCGTCCACCTCAACTCGTCCTTGTGCCCAACAATTGCACCTCTCACGCTCGTCGTTGATGAACATTATGCATTAGGCTTGAATTTACAATCTTACAAGGTGACATTGACTCAAGACCTAAAGCCTCTTGACCATTCCAAACGTTATCAATAGTCAGAATGGTGTCAAGAAATGACAACAGTGGATGATCAGTTTTCGAAGGAAATCATCTTCTCGTCACTAAAAATTTTCACCTCAGTGCATTCGTCTTTAAACGGAATTACCGCATTTGGATAAGAGGGGACATATGGACAATTAAATTTTTGTTCTGCAGTTGGTGGTTATACAACTGGTACTTTTTTAATTACCATTAATATTGGACCTAGAAACAGGGTTGCCAGATAAAATTGTAACGGAATCATCAATTTCCTGAGACAAAATAAAAAATCGTCGAAAAAAAACGGACAACTTAAAATTTAGTTTTTTTTTAAATTTTTGTTCCCTTTAAAAAAAACATTCAAATTAAAACATAATTACTTCATACCCAGCTAGCATTTTGAATCGTGTAAGAGATACTGGAACGACTTTGATCATCGATGACCTCATTTTTTATTCGTAGAAGATTCCTCACAAGGGACACACTGTAACACTACTGAGATTCTTCCATAGCGAAAGACGCTTCTTTAATCGTCGTGGGAATCGTTTAAGACGTGGGTTAAGGCAGAATTAGTCTTTACTTTCTGTTCTGTTCCGTGCCGTTCTGTGTAAAAATTGTAATAGTTACTTTTTCTGTAGCATCTTATCAGCCATTTATGAAAAATTTATTAGTTATGCATCGTCCATTGTTTTATTTCAATAAGTTTTATGCACAAAATTTGAAGAAATTAAATTTTATGAATTTTTAAAATCAATATATAGTTTTTTTCAATAAAAATATGTATTTTTTAATATTTATTTTGCTGTGACTTACAATTACTTAACAAGTTTTTGATTTTAACAAACTGAACCGCAACAGAACAGAAAAACTAATCAATTTCAAAGGTTTTTTAATAACAAAACCAAATCAGCTGATTCGTAACAGAACAGAAAGTAAAGACTAACTGAGCCTTAAAGATTATCTAACGAGTCTTTTATGCCAAGAATCATATGAGACTCATCATCTTACAACTTGTGAAATGTTCGCCGAATAAGTGTTAAATATATGATTTATACAGAGAATCGTAAAAGCTTCATTCGATGATATTTTGACGAAAGATAAACAAAGTGTAACCTTGCTGTTTTTGTACTCTCAAAATATTCATTTAAAGATTTTCTTAAGACTAAAGGCCTCGTTACTCTTACGTAAACGTATACGTTGCTAATCAGCTGTTCCGTTTTCCTTACCAAGCTACTGTGCAAATAGGTACTATTACGTAAACGTAACGTTGCGTTGCGGATGAACCTGATAAAATTAAAATTTCTCTCCGTTTTTACGTATCAGCTGTTAAGAATTGTATTTTTGTTTTGAAGCAGTGTTGTCAACAAAACTTATTAACCAGCGGCTTACTTTTAAATTTTATTAATGAGATTCTCAAATTATTAATTTTAATTTGATGTAATGAAATCCAATGTTATGGTTTTTTGTTCGAACTGAAATTAATGTTGGCTTTATGTGTCACAGAAACCAAAGTTATCGGGTTTTTATTGAAAATAAAAGAAGCAGCTTACAGCTCTTGTTTATTTGTTGGAAATAAATATTGTTGTTAAAACTTTAATTTTTTATTTTATTATTATAAATTAAATATTAATATTAAAATTAAATATTATAAAAATTTTTTTTTTCAATTTCTGCTTAGACACATATTGGTTGTATCAAGTTTCATTTGAAGAGATATTAATAAGGGCTAAAAATATGTTAAGGTCCATAACTCCAAAACTAGATTCTCAGGCGCAATAAAAACTAGATAAAAAATCAAATTTTTTAAAGCAAATTTTGTGCTCGATATGTAAATATATATCTATGGCACTTTGACAAAACATCTTAAGTCAAATTCAAAAAGTCGAAAAAAATTTTGCTAATCATACGAATTTTCATTCAAAAAACATTTTTGTTTACATTTTTAAAATTTTGTATTATAAACGAAATTTTTCTTTAAGTTTGGTTTTTTTTATTATTTGATAAAAATGATTTTTTCAGCGAGTTTTTTTAAAGCTTTTTGCTATCTTATCACGACTTAAGATGTTTTGTCAAAATGCCACAGATATGTATAAGGTATTTTATTTTTTTGTACAAAAGCGCCGGTATCGGTATGTATTGGCGATTTTAAACAATAATGTAAGCAACATGTCTTGCAACATGTCTTGCAACAAGGCTGTGAGCAAAATCAAAACAAATAATAATTTACATACATACATATGTACGAGTACACACATACACCTCAACACCATATGACACGTTTACGTTTTTGTAGTAACTACCAACATTTCAAGTCGACCGCAACGTTTACGTATCCGCAACATTTACGTAAGAGTAACGAGGCCTTAACATATTTCAGCCGTACCTAAACAAAAGCTGCCTTAACGCTTTGCAATTGGAAACCCCGATTTTGACAGATCGTGCCGCTATTGATAATTAACAATGGCAATTTAGTTTTTTTGTGATCAATCTAGCGTTTTTATCAATATTTTTATTTATAATTTGTCGGTTTTATTAAACAAGAAAGCTATCACTTCTGTTCGTGACACAACGTTGGTACTCTTGCTTAAGTATGGCATGTCAGCGTAAAAGCTAGGCGAAAGAAAACGTTCCACCTGTCGCTCTTGTGAAGGTACGGCTGTTTTCAAGATAAAAAAAATAAACGTTGAAGAAAATTTAATGTTTTATTCAGACTTTGGAGACTGAAGAAATCGTTACTTTTTAGAAAAAAAAAATTAGCAAATCGCCAATTTGCTAATATCGGAAAAAAAATCGTCAAAATGACGATAAATCGTCAAATCTGACAGCCCTGCATAGAAACATAAACTCAACATGCAATATCCTGAGTGATAAGTGCCGGTTCACACACGTCAAGTTTGACTCAAGTCTTCAGTTTTTAGGAGAGAGGGAAAACTAAATGGCATTCTCTTTTTCCTTCTCTCCTAAAAGCTCAAGACTTGACGAGACAAACTTGACGTGTGTGAACCGGCACTAAGCTTCGTACAGACGGTGGTCAGATCTTACAATGTTGTCATTAAAATTGCCTAAACATGTCTTGGAACTGTGTGAACATTGTAAGCTCATTTTCATTTGGCAGATGTGTAAAATAAATGTATCTGACAGCGGCACCATTGTCAGAAAAATGACAACGTTGTAAGGTCTGAACATCGTCTGTACGAAGCTTTAGTATTGAACTTAACTAAACCATAAAATTAAACGCATGCAAGGTCCTGAGTGAATGATTATCTTTAAAGGGATCTATTAAGTCATTTTCGTTCATTAACTGGTAGTTTTATTATTTTCGGTAATATTGGACCTAGAAACATTAAACTAAACAAGCAAAGTTTAAATTTTTCTAACTGGTATTTACTTGGATAGGGTTCAGGGACGCAAAACTACCTATATTCAGAAAACGTTAATCATCGTTTTCGAAGAGAACTATTAAAGGAATCAAGGTGTTAACCTGAATACGCTGTGCACCCTACATTCCGCCTCCAGTCTATCTTTCCGCTCGACCGTCCCCTGACCGAATGCGAAAGCGACCAAGAGGGGACTTTTCTATATCTAATATCTAACCAATTTTGATGATGTTTGAATAGATAGATCAGCGTAATTAAACCAGGGCTGAGGAGTCGTCCGAAAAAAGTACTAACTCTGACTCCAAATGCTGAAATTTTTTAAGTGCGACTCCGACTCCTACTATAATCTTGATGCTAAATGGATATGAGACTCAGTGATGTTAACTTTTATTTTTTCATTACCGTACGGCCTTCAAAAAATTAGAGTTTTTGAGAAGCAATTACCGTACGCAAACATTAATGTGCTGTTTCCAAACGACAGGCGATTGATTATGTAGAAAAATTTATCAGGGGTGTGCTGGAAATCGCAAACGCAAAAGGCAAGAATTTGGAAGTTGTTTTAATAAACTTTAAACCTAATTCTGATAATTTTTGGTTTAAAATCCTGTTTAATAGGAAAATATTTGTAAAATATTTGTCATAAAATTCTTTTATTACAAAAATCTTATTTAAAAACGACTTTTAAAATTCTTGCGTTTTACGTTTGCGATTTCCAGCACTGTATATGAAAAGCACTCAGTCCATCGCCTGTCATTTGGAAACAGCACATAAGAGCAGTATTCATAAACCATTTATTTAAATTTTAAATGTGTTTTAAGAAGATAATTTTTATTTTTTAAAAATTTTTTTTAAATTTTTTATGCCGAAAAACTTTGGAGTCGGAGTCGCGAGTTTTTGTGGGTACTACGACTCCGACTCCGGCACAAAAACATCATCTACAGCCCTGAATTAAACACACAGGGTTTTTATGTTTTTCAAAGGGACAGATGGGCAATTCATTCTGGGCGGGCAACGCCGAGGGAACGGCTTATGTATAAAAAAAAAATTAAAAACAACTCACGCTATATTACGATAAAATTTCAATTAAAATGTTAGTTGGGTTTTAAAGCTTGTCTTATATGGTTAAACTTTTGAAAACATATAATCATTAATAAATTATGGTTGATAATAACTTTCCAAGGTGTCTTCATTGGCATTGAATAAAACTATTACAAAATTTTCACTTTTGCTCAAAACTCACCCGTTCATTATTTTCGTTTTAGCTCAAAATTCAAATAATGTTTACATATTTTGTATAAAGCGATTTGAATATTTTCAAAATTCCTTATCAAATTTAAAGAAATAATTTATTAGTTTAACAAAAATTTCTAGGACATTCGCACCGACTTATTGAACACATAATAATTAAATCAAAACAAAGTTGGTTTCGGTTATGACGATGTTTTAATCAGTTGAATTGAAAAATAAAAATGCTAGAGATCAAATTCGTTACCTCTTGCCTTGCGGGGCCACCTGCTGTGCCAAGCTGTTTACGAAATGTCATGCGTTTTTTGTAATTTCATTTGTAAATGGTTCGAATTAATCTTTTCTAATCGTAGGGTGTATTTATTGATAAGAATTATTGAAAATTATTATTAAGATGGGAAGGTATCCCTCAATCTTTGAAAAGTTGGTAAAAAAAATTGTAAGTTGAATAGATATTTATTTAATTTTACCTTTCACAATCGCATAATTAATCGATAGACAGAAATAATTTGTTTCGTTCTTTTTCGCTGTTGATGAAGATAAAAACTTAGCAGGCATTGATACTAAAATAACATTGGTGTAAGAAAAATGAAATGAAGCAACAACACCAAAGGCGAATTAACTACAGGTGGTGTCGAAACACCTTCTGATTTTGACAGTTCGAACCTATTAGTTTTGATTTGTTAGTGTTTTGCTAAGAATGGTTGACATTTCGAGCCGTAAACACTAACAATGCAATGCAAAACCCCCTATGTTGTTTCTGTTGTTTTGGATTGTTGTAGTTGAATTCGCCTTAAGTACAATGATGGTCGTGCACTACCTCGCCATGTCTTCCTTTCAATTTCCACATTGTAAATCGCGACTAAGATAATTTACGACAATTACCTTTAGCACACCATCCCCGATCTTAAGTAACGAAATAATTTGACAAAAGATGCGGTAAAATATGTAGTTCGTAAAATCCCTTATGGCATTTATTTTTTACTCTCGCGTCTGAATAGATTTAAATAAATAAAATAATTATTTAAGACACAAAAGGAAATTATAAAACACATTAGGAAGAACCATGATCTATGAATCGTCATATGAAAGTGGAAGGATACCATTTGTGCCCGATGTGAAGCGTGGGCATTGGTCTAAAACCTCAGATTTTATTTTCGCTGGTTTGGGTCTGTCCTATCGCATGGATATTTTCCTATTATTTATACATATATCGGATCGAGTATCGGGTGAGTTCGAAAAACAAATGCACTAAGTAAAGAAATTGAAAAAATAATTATTTCTTTAAACTTTCAGTTACCTCCCTACTACCGGCCTTTGCTATAAGCTTAGCTTTGTATACCGTACCTCTATTGATGGTCCAGTCATTTATGGGCCAATTCTCCAGTAGTGGTTTTATTTCAGCATTTCGCATATCACCAGCCTTTAAGGGTACACTGTTTGCATTATTTTGAAGTTAATGAATGTTATTATTAAATTGTATTTCTTAAATTCCAGGTATTGGTTTTGTATCACTGGCACTTAATATTTTTGTGTTGATATGTTATAGTCTTTTTGTTATGATACCGTTCGTCTTCTTATTTGTTTCCTTTAATCCAGAACTACCATGGTCGTGTGAAGGAGCCTTTCAATGGGTTGATGTAAGTAAGTTTTATACTTTCGATTAAGGTGTTCAAAATGCGGGTTTGATTTTGTTACAATCGCCTGAAATTTTGAAAATTAATTCGATTATAATAATTTTGAAAAATAGCTAATCGTAACTTTGATAATATCTGCAATGTCTAATTTCAACAAAATACTTTTAATATTTCAGTAAAAAAGGGTCAGCTAAAATATTTATAACGTTAAAGTTGTGTTCGCGCAATTTCAATTTCCGTTTGTAATTTCTACAATATTGTATTTAGACCAAAAAAATTACATATCGTTACTTTAATATAGAAAAGCCCTAACTAATATTTTCCTTTCTTTACAGGAGAAGGAAAAAACTTAATAAAAATTATAGTGATTTTTTTTAAAACCAGTTTTTTATTAATTTTATTAATAAAATTGCTTAGAGAATTGAACAAAAAACTGCGTTTAAAAAAAATCGTGACTGCAAGACTATAATTTTTATTAAGTTGTTTCCTTCTCCTGTAAAGTAAGGAAAACATTAGTTAGGGCTTTTCTGTATTAAAGTAACGATATTCTAAGCCCTATTGAGTAGGATAGTAGATTGCAAAGTCCGTCTTTTGTCTACCAATGTGGTTGTTGAAATGGCTCTTGTGAAGACCCCACATAAGCTGGGGATGTACATGTTTTTATTTTATTTACAATTAAGTGACAGAATAAAACTGGAATTGAAAGAACATTTATTCAAAATGTCGAAAGAAGCATTCAAGTGCCTCGGTTTTTTAAGACGGTGTATGATTTACTTCACTCCATCTAATCTCACTATTTATAACACCTTTATCCGACCGCGTATCGTTTACAACTCTCAAGTTTGGGCCGGTGCTTCAAAGTCTATTTTGGAGCTTCTTGACAGCGTACAGGAGAGGGCAAAGGTCAGTAGGACATCCAGTTCTATTGACTCCCTTGAGTACTGCCGCAATGTGGGTTGTATTTGCCTGTTTTAGCGTTACTACAATGATGAAATTGGTATTTGTTCCCGAACGTTTGTTCGTAATACACGTGTTTTATCAAGAGCGCATCCCTTTGTGATCGATTGGCAGGTGAATCGATTGGAAGTTGAATCGTTTTTGGCAGGAGAGTTCGTATGGGGAATTACATTCCTGCTGAAGTCTTCCCTCTCACTTTCTACTTGAATAACTTCAAGTCGAATGTTCACAAACACTACTTCCTCTATCCTCCTTTCCACAACCAGAAAAAACATGTTTAAATATGGTTACTCCAACAAAACTATTTTTAAAGAAAATTTTATACATAATATGTTTAATCTAACTATATCGAGCCCTTATAGCAAAAATGATGTAACCAACAAAAATGAAATTTTACAGGAGAAGGTTTTTTTTTAAATATTTTTGCTTCAAGTCTAGGGATTCGTTCGAAATTGTTGTTGCTCTTATTTCGTAACGGTACTTCCCAGAGGTATGAGATTTTTAGAGATGATGCAAATGATCAAAAATTATCGATTTTCATGAAAAAACAAAAATTTAAAATGTTGTTGGTCACATCATTTTTGCTATTAGGGCTCGATATTATTGTCTACGACAAACATATTATGGTTAATATCGTCCTACATCAAAAGCCACAACCATATTATGGTTGCTACTAAACATGTCATGGTTAATAATACCATAAAATATGTTTAACGCTTATAATAGCATGATTGGTTTTTAACCATAGCATGTCGCTCTTGGAAAAGAGGAAATTCTATTGTTTATTTTAAAACAAAGTCATATATTTGTCATATTTACGCTCACACAACCTGCAAATATCAAATAGCATTGTCGGTGTGACACATACAAACACCTTTTCACTAATACAACCACAATGCTTGATTAGTATTTTGATCAGTCCCAGCAAACAATATGAGTCCTAAAAGAGTCTTTTAGGACTCCTTTTTATGAGCAAAATGCTCAGAAAAAAGATCCTAAAACCCTCAGATATGAGCCTGTTTTCCTATGAAACCGTCAAAAAATTTTGTACTGAATATGAGCGTTTTAGGACTCCTAAATTTAACGATTTGTATGGAAAATTGTGAGCCTTTTTGCTCACAAATCAATCATAAAAACCTCTTAAAAGAGTCATAAAAGAGGGATTTCGGAGCCAAAAAAGAGTAGGAGAGTTTCTTTTTCTTAAAATTAGGGTATTCATTTTATTTGTAAATTTATGCTTTTTAGCTTTTAAGGGAAAAGTTTTATTAATATATGTTTTGTGCATGGAAATTATAATCATTTTAAACCAATTTCAACGAACAAAGGCTTCAAAAGGATAGTTTTGTATAATGAAAAGATTTGCAAGGACAATGTTTAGTCAGCTATTTACACATAAAGTACACAAAAAACATTAGTGAATTACTGAGCTCAATCCAAGTGACAAAATATCGGAGGTTGTTGTGCCAACAAGACCTGATTTTAAAGGAGAATCAAAAAAAATTTCTCAAAGATTTTATCAAAATCACAACCGAACAGCGCAAAATGATCACAATAATGACAGACAAACGTAAAATATTGAAATTATTAAGAATAAGAAAACAAACTACCGTTTCCCCTCAGAAAACCCTCATAAATAAGAGTTTTCTTGGAATGTGCTCCTAAATTGCTCATAAAAATTAGTCTTTTAGGAGTCCTGAATTCTACAGGCTCCGAAATCAATCAGAATTGCTCATAAATTAGGAGGGTAGTCATAAAACCCTCAAGAAAAGGTATCTTTTAAGAGTCATATTTAGGAGCGCTCCGAAAATTGTTTGCTGGGGTGTATTTGGCCCTTTATGAGTCCAAAAAATTGCTTTTAAGTCTTAATTCACATTATACGATTTTTGTCGTTGCGATTATTGTCGTTTCCTCTTTGAAGTCGGTCTGATGTTTACATTGTACGATTTTTGTCGTTACGACTGTTTCTGTGCAACCGAACTTCAATACATTTTTCGTCAAATGAGAGAACAATGAGAGAACGAATGAGCGAACAAAACGAATCGAAGAGTACACTCGCTTGTGTACCCCTTTTAATTCCTCTCACCCCTCTTTCCTATAAATTAAGAATCGCAACGACAAAAATCGTATAATGTGAATGGGCACTAAGTTGCGTACAGCTTACGTCAGTGCTGTCATTTCGAATGAATTTGGACAAGCAGTATTTGTGATAAACTTAGACGTGTAAATAACTGCAGTTTAAGAACTCTTCCCCTCTAAACTCTTTTGATGTATTAAAAATTAAACAAAAAATAACCAAACAATTTTATTTTGAAGTTTTGTAGGAACGTATCAGACAGCGATGAGACTGAAGAATACTTGGGTGAGTAGCAACACAAAATATAATTTTATTGTAACTGGGATACTCGTTTATTCTGCTACGTAAACGTAGTTAATAAAAAAGTAAGCTTTTGAATTAAATTTTTTGTAACAAAAAGCATTAATTCATTCATTGAACGTTGCAGTGAAAATTCCATATAAACGTTTTTTATATGAACTTGACAAATTAAAAATACCATAAAACCACTTAACTGTGTGAACATAGATAACACTTAACTAAAGCATAAAAAATCAAAGCAGAATATATATTTACTGCCGTATTCATAAAAAATTAAAATGGATTTGAAATGCATTTTAAGAAAAATTTGTATGAAAATGTTGCCTTAAAACGCATTTCAAACTTATTTTATTTTTTATGAATACGGCAGTTATTGTTTTTACTGTCAGCAAATGTCAAATTACTGTCCCATTTTACTGTCTGCAAAATTTGCCCAGTCAGCATGTGTGAGATCGAATCACCAACTGAGTGTAATGTCAAAGTACTAGCACAAAGTGTCTCGAAACTTAGTCGTATTGAACAGAAACGCTACGCATAGGTAGGCTACCTTTTTAACCCGAATGAACAGTAATTTTCGACTCAAGAAGGAGTCAAAAAAGACTCGAATATGATCAATAATTTCAAAGAATTCTGACTCTAAGCTAGCATTTTTTGAAATTTTTAATCATATTTTTTAATCTCTACAGCGCGTTTATACTATCAGAATATACGCTTATTTTCTTATCATAAATGATGCTCTTGGCGGTTGAAAATGGTACCCTATCCTCGAATCTTCTTAAAGAGTTATTTATGATTCGTTTTTTTTATAAGCTTAGACATATTTCCGACTCTTTTTCCAATTAGTTGAGAAGAGGGTATTATTTTTATTCATCACGACCCTATAAAGTATATATATTCTGGCTCTTTCAGTAATTATAAGTTGATTAAGCCATGTCCGTATGTCTGTCCGTCTGTTGAAAACATCCTCACTTTCGAAAAACTCAAACGAAATACACAAACTTTGTGTCGAATTGCTTGTAGTTATCCTAAGCAGTTTGGAATTAAAATCCAGCAAAATCGGTTCAGTACCTCCTTAAAAAATTGATAATTTTGTTACAAAAACTAACATAAATGGTGGAACAATGCACGGAATGATATAAGATTATGCAAAAAATCGTTTTATTTGACTGGAAATAACGCTGTCAAATTTCGTGAAGATCGATCCATGATTTACCATAGGCCCCATATAAACCCTACTACCCGAAAACAGTTTAGTACGTCTAAATCCGTAATAAATAATGATATCATAATATAATTTGATACGTCACAGTTTTATAGCACTAGAAATGACACTGTGAAATTTCGTAAAGATCGGTCCATAATTTACCATAGGCCCCATGTAACCCCTACTCCCGGAAAACAATTGAGTACGCCTAAAACCGCTCTCAGAATAAAATTCAGTACTTCACAGTTTTAGAGGACTAGAATTCACACTAATAAATTTCGTGATGATCGGTCCATAATTTAGTAGAGGTCCCATATGAAGCCCACTCTGGTAAATTAAATAAATTCACCTAAAACCGTAGCAGATATATTTATTTGGGGGATTCACAAGGTATTCATAAAGTTTTAAAGTCATATGTCTTAAAATAATTACAAGAAATAAATATGACTGCTGTGGGCAACCGGTTAAAATTTAGATTTCTACTGTACAGTTATGACGAATCAATGAACACAGCATTACAATTTTCATTTTGTTTGAAACACAACAGTTTTTTTTTTTTAAATTGTAAATTATTATTTATGACATTAAGACGATATGACTTGATAGCACACCTTGTGAATACCCCATATATGTATGGTGAAAATTGGTTTAAATACCAATAGCGGAGTTCAGTATTAGGCTTGCAAAAGACTTTATATTTATAGTATTTTTCTTTATAGTCTTGATTCTTGCCAATAGTTATATTGTGCCACCTTCTAATATCACATACACGTTTGCGATTTAATTTTACAATACGAAAAATTGAATAATTATATTATAATTATAGTGTATGAGCCGCTTTAGTAGTTTAAACGAGTACCATTTATAAAATGTTGTAATTTTATTTTCAGAATCAGAGCAATTCTTTCAAGTTCCATCGTCCGCATACTTCGAGTAAGTCTTATCTAAATTTGTATCAAATATCATAATATAATTCCAAAGCTCAAACATGAAGTAATTTTTTCGCTAAAAGATAACAACTAAAAGTTCTCGTCTCTTATCTTAAAGCACAATTTTTAGTACATTTAATATGTTCGGTCTTAAACTGACTCTGTCCTTGCACCTGGTTTTATCGGCAATTTGTATTTACATGATTATTGGATTTGTGGCTGTCAAATTTACTAATATTAGTAAAGTACGTAAAAATTAAATACATAAACTAAAAATAATTTTATAAAGTTTTTTTTTCCAGATCGGCCAAATAATACGTTATTCCGTTTGTATTATTCTAGTCCTGCTAATAATACTTATTGTCCGTTTATGTTTGGTACCCGGAGTTGGTAAAGTTATTAAGGATATATTTGAACCAAATTGGCGAGATTTTGTTGATGGCATGACGTCGATACCAAATTATGGTATTTCTGCGTTTGGGCCCGGTTGGGGTTTAATTTTAACACTGGCCAGCTTTAATAAATTTAACACAAATATCAGATATACCAGTTGGTTAATTGGTGGTGGCCATATATTGATGATAGTTCTGTACAGTATATTGCAACTGTTGATAAAGGGTTGTGTGTCATGCAAGTAGTAACCATATCGAAAATTGTTTGAAACTTATTTTTAAACTGCTCTCTATTGCTTTATTATACCCACACCGCAGTAGTGGAGACGGTATTATACGTTTGTGTTTATGTTTGAGTAAACCAATCGACTCAGAATCATTTTCTGAGCCGATCTAACAACGTCGGTCCGTCCGTTAGGGAAGCTCGCTTTGTGCGCAAAGTACAGGTCGCAATTTTGGAGATGAGTTGATGAAATTTGGTACATAGAGCCTCTATTGAAAATGTCGAGAATTGTTCCACAATTTTCACAATTTCACTTAGCCCAAACAAGATTCTATTCGAAATAGAGTCTTCGTGCCTAGGGATGGGCAAGTTGAAAAAATATATCGATATATATCGAATCGATATTTTTTTAGAGTATCGATATTTATTATTTCAAAAATATCGATATATCGAACGTATTTTGCTGAAACTATTATCGAATTAAAAAATTCAGGATACCTTTGTACAAACATATTTATGAACAAACAAATTATATGTAATTACATTGTTACTTTTTATTAATACGATTTCCGTATGACGTGCTAAATTCCCAGTTTTTCATATTTGATAAACACACTGAAATTTATTGTTGAGGGAAAGCCAGCTTTTATGCGCATTTCACTGGTTGCTTAGGCCAGCTCATCAGGAAACCTTTTCCAAAGATTTTAGAAAGGCCAAAAATATTATACAAATAAAACCCTAAAGCGAATAAGAATTATAAACACTAAAAGTCTTACTTGTAACAATATCAAAGCCAAAACAAAACACCAACAATAAACAGTGAGTTTATCTTTTCTTACATTCCCCTACAATTGGTTGGGTTCTTTCCGACTCGAATTGTAGATGTAAGTGTTTCATTTTATTTAAAAAAAAATTAATAATATGATATATAATATATTATATATATATATTATATATATTATATAATATAAACACCATTTCATCTGTGTGCTGATTTTGCATTTTTAATTGAATTTCACAATAATTTAAGTTGTATCTTTTATTTCTTCATTGATGTTTAATTTTGAAAAAAATAACAAAAATAAAATCTTAACTTTAAAAATATATTCTTAGTTTCAAGAAAACGATCTTAAAATTAAGATTACAATCTTGATTTTTAGAATTCATGCTTAAATTTGAGAATGCCAATCTTACTGGCCATAATTCAAGATTGAAATCTGAAGATTTCTGCAATACTAATTCAAGAATTTTGTTCCTAAATTTAGATCGTCATCTTTCTCTTATAGCCTTTTTACACTGATCAACATCTACCATCAAAGATGTCAAAAATGTGAAACACTCGTTTACATTGGCCATATCTACCATCAAACAAAAATGTCACCATTTTTGAATAAAAATGTTTTTAAAATAAAAAAATGTTTTCTTCTACAAAAGAGCCAAAATTTAATAAAAAAACACAAAAATGTATTTGAAGTCCAGTTTGTATGAAAATATAAAAAATACCTAACAAAAAACATTGCAATAAAAGAGAAAACTTGTCAAATGGTAACGCTGCTTTCAAACCCAATTTTTTTTTGTCCGTAATGCCACAATAATAGAACTTATTGCCACTTTTTTAGTGATGACACTAAAATAATCGAAAGATGTAGAATGGAATAAAATGAGATAAGAACATCTTTTAAAAATGTTGAAAGATGTTGGTTTTAAGCCATATGTATTTCTTATGGAAAGATGTTAACATCTTCGGAAATTGTGGAAAATTGATGGTAGATGTCAGATGTTGATCAGTGTAAAAAGGCTACTATTCTACTTAAAACAAACAAATCTCTTATAAATGAAGATATCCCAATAGTATTTGGCACAAAAGCCTTTTACATGAATCTAAACCTCAGTACATAATTATGTTCTGGCGGTTCCAAAATGGGGTAGACTTTCGAAAATTTGTTTTTAAATACTGTGGCGTAGGGTATCATAAGGTCGGGCTTGACCGACTATACTTTCTTACTTGTTTTTGTTTGAATTTATTATAGTATTGGCCAAAGATGATGTTCTGAGGGAATCAAAACCGTACCTCGCTTTATACTTAACTGGTGGCAGTATCTTTGCTTCTATGCAATGGGCTAATTTATGGTCAATAACTTTTTATTTTATGCTGTTTTTGTCAGGTGTCACTTTAATGGTGAGTTCGTTAAATAATTGAGCACCTTTTTTTAATTTGTCTGGGTTCACTTTATGAAAGTTTTCTTTCAGAAAGTCTGAGTTTATTGGTAAGAGGGGAAGAGAATATGCTTTTTTCTCTCCTCTCTCACTCAGAGTTTCTGAAAGACAACTTTCAAAGTGTGATCCCAGACTTTGCAAAGAAAAACACAGATACAGGGGGGTGCAAAAGTAACGCTACAAGATATTTTATGAATAAATTTTTACTTTCTGATTTTTTTCAAGTTATTCTCATAAAGTGCTAAAAGATTTGCCGAAATCAATTGATACATATTTAAATTTTTAAATTTTGGAAACTCACCTTCTCATTGGTCCTTATTTTCTGTATTCAAAATTTTTAAAGCAGAATCTATTAACATTTTGTTTTTTATTTTAATATTAGAAAATTTTTTATGCCGAAAAATTTTAGTGTCGGAGTCTCGAGCCTTTGTAGGTGCTACGACTCAGTTTTAAGGGTTTATAATCCTAGTTAAATAGCATGTGTGTTTAAGGGTTTACTTGAGAAAAACTTTTAATAAAATTTCCTAATATCTGACTTTTTATAAGAGACCCTTCATTAAGGGATTCCTAATTTATATACTCAATTAAGCCGAAGTATGTGTGAGACATCATCGAAAGGTTTAATGGGACAGCACATCATGCATGCAGCTTTGCTGGGTGTTTGCGCATCCCAAATGTCCAATTTTCCATGATTAGTATCAAATACTTCTTTCACCGAAGGTAAAAGGCTGTATGCAAAATTACCGAAGGGGTTTGAATTGCTTATAACTTTTTTATTATAATTTTTGTAAAGAAGACTTGGGGAATTTAAAATGAAGCAGTACTCAATTGAACAACGTGCCCAAAATGTTTGAGTTTTATTTTTCAAATCAATCATAATTTTATTCATAATTTATTTATGAGCGACGAGCCCATTTCCAATTATGTAGGCTCGTTAATAAGCAAAACTGCAGGATATGGGCTACGGAAAGTCCAAGAGTAGTTATACAGCGAGAATTACACCCACGTAAGTGTAATGTTTGGTGCAGTGTTTCTTTGGAAAGGATAATTGTTCCTTATTTTTTTGAAAATGAACACGGGGTCGCCGTTTCCGTCAATGGTGTCAGATATCGGATAATGTTGGAAAAATTTTTAAGACCAGCCGTGGAAAACCATCCGCAAGTATGGTTCCAACAAGATGGAGCCACAGCGCACACTGCAAGGGACACAATGGCTCTTTTACGGGATATCTTTGGTGAACGAATTATTTCGCGTTCAAGTGATTTTAAATGGCCGGATTTAACCGCCCCAGACTCTTTTCTTTGGGGTTATTTGAAAGGAAAAGTCTACATTAATAAGCCTAGAACCATCCAGCAATTAAAAAGCAATATACGCGACGAAATAAACAACATAACACCTGAAGTTTTGCGAAAGGTTATGGAAAATGTGTTGGAAAGAGCACGAATTTTCGAAGCAAAATATGGCCACCACTTGCGAGATATTATTTTTCATAACTGAATTAAAAATGTTTCCCATTGATATACTGTATTAAAAAAAAAATTAAAAATTATTTCTTAAATAAAAAGTTATAACGAATTCAAGCACCTTCGTTAATTTTGGGCCACCCTGTATAAGAATTTTATTCCGTTTGTAAATTCTTCACTGATGATCTTAGATCCTTTAAAGCATATGTATATTATACTGGGTCCTTATAAGGAGCGAAGTTATTTTACTCATGTCCGTCTGGTCGCGTGTCCGTTGAAATCGGTTTTCCGAAGATCCCATATATAATGACGACTAGATTGGTATATAGTTTGGTCACATATAGTCCGAAATCGTTTTCTTAATTTAATTCTGCCTGATCGGTTAACGAATGGTTGAGATATAAGCAGATACCACGACTCCCTCGAATTGTACCCTTAAATCCCTTGTTGCTGTTTTTACAAGCATCTTTCTTATAAATGGACAACACCTGACAAAATGTGGGCGCGATTGGAGAAGTGGGAGTGGCACAAAATAAATTTATTTCCATTCAAAGAACGGTATATACATTAATGTATATTCTTAACGCACGATTCTGTTAAAGTTTATTTTTTTACTGCCTGGCCAACGATCTCGAACGTAAACGATCGAATAGAATTGTATATGGAAAATATTTCTGAAACTGAGTGTTTTTCATAGAAATTTCCTATGCAAACGTTCACGTTCGAAATCGTTGAACAGACAGTTAATATTTATATCTATACGAATTTTTTTGCAGATAATCCAATTTAATATTATTTTGCAAAGTCTCTTCGATGAATTCATCTTGTTAAGGAGAAATAAAATGAAAGTTCGATTAGGTCTCATAGCTGTAATGGGAATGTCTTCTTTATATTTTGCCACACAGGTATGAAATAGCCTTTCCTCTATTAAAAAGTGAACATTACTTCTGAATAATACAATCTTTCATTACAGCATGGCTATTTAAATTTTTTGTTTTTAAGATTCGATACCGTAATAACACAATCAATAATTGATTTACTGGTGATTCTGGCTGTTTTATGGGTGTATGGACGTCAACGATTCCAACGTGATTTAGAATTTATGATTAATGAACATTTTGCTATCTGGAAAATTTTTGTTTTGCGATTTTTAGCGCCAATGGTTTTATTAGTCGCTTTGGTACACAATACTAAACATTACCTTTTAACTTTAAATTGTTATATTTATTGAAAGTTCTTTCTTTTAGACAGAAGGCTTATTGGTGTCAATATTTCACAGCGTATATGGCGAGACCTCTATAACTATTTTTAATCTTATGTTAAGGCCTTTGCCTTGGCTTTGTGTTCCGGGTTATATTGTTTACTGTTTGATGAAAGCCAAAGGTTCCTTTTCAGCCCGTTTCTTGAAAAGTGCCCGACCAACCGATTGGTATCCAGTTGCAGCCGAAGATCGTCAGAGATATGAAGAAGTTGTTAATAATGTAAATATGACGCATCCCTTGAATAATTTAGAGGGTAATGAAAATTTATAGTAAAATATTATTACTTTAATTTAGTTAATTGATTTACATAAATATTGATATGTATATAATTGAAATATCGCCAAAGAATACGATCTTTCGGAACAGAAAATTTGTGTTCTTGAACTGAAAAGTTTGATCTAAAACGTTTTTTTTTTTAATGGAAACTTCATTGATTAAGAAAAGTTCTCTGAAAATTTATAGTTGTATTGTGAACTCATGGCATTAAAATTTTTTCCCGAAACTACTTCCCGAAAGTGGGTTTCATCAACGTTGCCAGTTCAGAAGATTTGAATAAAAATAGGGGACTTAAGCATCTATTCTATCTGTCGCAATAACGGCTTCGCTTACTAAGACTTCTTAATTTGGAATTTGATTGCGTAAACTTTTAATTTCCAACCAATTTGTTAAAATAATTTCGTGCTGACGCTAAAACTTATTTTTTTGTTGGCTACTAGGGCTTTTAAATCAAAGTGCATATCGTGCACTTCATCTTCAGTGATGAGGCACATTTTCACCTCAGTGGATTTGTGAATAAGCAGAATTGCCGCATTTGGGCGAATGATAATCAAAGAGTGCTTGTCGAAAAACCAATTAACCCACAAAGAGTGACTGTTTGGTGCGGCTTATGGGCTGGCGGCATTATCGGGCCGTATTTTTTCCAATATTAGGCCGGTCAGGCAGTTACTGTGAATGGTGTTCGCTATCGTGAGATGATAACGAACTTTATGTGGCGCGAATTGGAATATATGAATGTGGACGATTTGTGATTTCAAAAGGACGGTGCCACTTGCCATACAGCTATCAAAACCATGGCTCTTTTGCACGACAAATTCAATGGCCGTGTTATCTCACGTGGTCGCGATATCAATTTGCCGCCAAGAACATGTGATTTGACACCATTGGACTTCTTTCTTTGGTGTTATTTGAAAGAAAAGGTGTACGTCGATAAGCCAGCAACAATTCAAGAGCTAAAGGATGAGATAATTCGGAACATTAACGGCATAGAACCTAAATTATGCCTCAGCGTCATCGAAAATTTGAACCATCTTTGCTTATTTCGTGAATGGTAACACTTAGCTCATGTCTGATTTGACAGATAATTAGTTTAATCCTTCCGCTGAAAGAATATGGTTGCGTATACGCTTGAATAACGCTGAGAAATATGCGTTTTCGCTTCGCTAAGTGGGCCTTTTCAGATGAAGCTCCTTTTGATCTTGGCGGATATGTAAACAAGCCAGAGACAATTGACGCTTTAAAAGACAATATTCGTGAAACCATTGGTGAAATACAGCAACACACAATCTATAATGTGCTTAATAATTGGACCGATCGTGTAGGCTACTGCATGGCCAGCCGAGGCAGCCATTTGAATGAAATTATTTTCCATTATTAACCGGAAGGATTGCACTTTCAAATAAAAAAAGAAATTTGAGAAAATATTCAGTAGTTTTTTTTATAGCATTTTCAAAAAAAAAAATTTTATTTAGTATTAAAAGCATGTGAAAGAGTATTGAAAATTCTAAATTTATAAAATTCCAAACGAATTTGAGAATTTTGACTTCAAATGAGAAATTGCAATTTTAAATTGATAAAATTCATAGTGTAATAAATAGGTGGGTGAATTAGGGAGAGTTGTAATGTCCATTCATTTATTTCATTTTGTATGCTCGTTTTAATTTATTTCAGGGACCGAAAATAACTGTTAATTTTGAATTTTTGATTAAAAAAATCAACCTCAAGAAAATGTCGGAGAATGAAACCAAGTATATCATTTTGAAAGTCTTGGACCAAATAGTCAGAAAATTCGATGCTTTTTAAAAATCAGATTTTTATTTTTTCAGGCAAAAATAACAGTTATTTTTTAACTTTTATTTTTTTGAGCAAAAATAACAGCTCAAAAAATTAAAGTCAAAAAATAACTTTTATTCATGCTCGAAATAATAAAAGTCAAAAATAACTGTTATTTTTGCTCAAAAAAATAAAAGTCAAAAAATTATTTTTATTTTTGTTTGAAAAAATAAAAGTCAAAAATAACTTTTATTTTTTATCGAAAAAATAAAAGCCAAAAAATAACTTTTATTTTCTGACTTTTACGATAAAAGTTATAACAGTTACGGTCCCTGATTTATTTCCTTATTTTCTTATGTGTGACTTTATATGGATTTTAAATTGGAGAACTAATTTTCGAATGACTATACCTTAAAATTATTCTACCATTATAAAACTGAATTACAAAATTTGTAATATATTTAGGTATATTCATTTGAAATTTTTTAAATTTCATCTGGAATTTATATGGGGGATGCACAAGATGTCATAAAGTCATATGTATTAAAATAATAACATACAAAATACGACTGTTGTGAACAACCCCCCATAATTCAGTGTGCTATTTTGAATTTAAATCAGCTGATTTAAAACAAATGGAAAAATTAAATATTTACTAAAAATAAAAATATTTTTTAATTATTATCCATGATTTAATAAATTAAATTAGATCGTTCCTGATTATTTTCCATTTTTCAAACGCAAATCAGAAATAAATTTTATTTTATTTGTTTACCAAACAGCAGAGTCCTAAGCCGATCTAATTTGACGCCTCAAGTTGCAAAAATTGCTAGCCGCAGGTTTAATTCGGATGTTAGCCGGATAAAATTATACCATCAACGGCGACGGCTTACAAAAACTAATGCGTAGGGTTTTTTCCCGAGATTTCCGTTCAATTATTTTCTTTTCCGTTTTCCCGGGATTCTTGTTGCGGGATCCCGGGAAATAAAAGTTCCTCATAGTTTCATAAAAAAGCTATTTATACTTTGAAATTTAGTTTTCTATCCTCTAAAAATGAGTATCTGTTGATGGGTTGTCAATAAGATCAATAACAAGAAGTGAGTACGTTCGTAAATCAATGTCTTCTGACGCAATATATCTACCAAAAGCAGAATTTGCCGTGCAACAGTTGATAATTAATAAATTTAGTGAAGTGAAGAGTTTATAAAGAACATAAATTCAAAATAAGATGCAGGCAGTACATTTTAATTGTCCATGGACAAATCTTACAAATAGGAGATATCCAAAAATATCTCTCCTTTATTGCAGCAAAGTCATATCTACAAAATGGCAAAATGCGATTCAAGTTAAAATGTACCGATTTAAAGATATGTACATATATTTTGCTATAACTTCGGTTCAGTTTGAGATAAAACCCGATGTTTTGTTACGAGAAAGTAGAAGGAACACTTTGCTTAATTAACTTAAAATTAAAAAAAAATGTTGAGATATGACGATATGTTAATAAGGTGATAAACATAAATTTGTTTCATTTTGTGACGGCTTATATAACCGGGAAGTACTGGGAAACCGAAATAAAAAAAACGATGGAAACTCGTTTAAGATACTTCAACATACAATTTTAAAAAAAACATTGTCCTAAATATTACAGGTGGATCTTGTAAGAAGAAGTCCGTTTGATGCTATTTTTTGCATCAATCTTGTCATACATTTGGCTGATATAGACGTTGTTTATATTTAAAAAAGAAAAATTACTTCCGATTGTGAATTAGAAATATGCAACAACTTTTAACTTTTGCACTTTAAACTATTTGTCCAATCTCGGTAAAAAAAGTGAACGAAATGTTTCGGAAACATGGTAATAAGTAAATAAAATAAGAAATATACTCGTTGCCGACTTTCTAAACGCATTGAGTGTGTCTTAATGTTATTTCCTAAAGCCTAGTACTCTGTTCCAATTTGTAAAAAATGTTGAGCAACATTAATTATTTCACACGAAAATTTTGACATGTATCAATGTTATCTATCTTGCGGTTTTTAAAAATTTAACGGTTTTTTTAGTTACAAGTATACAACATTATTTTTGAAAGTAATACAAAAACCATAGTTGGGAGTAGTACATTAAATGTTGATTTTACATAATAAAATTGGTATTGAAAATTTTTTCACTATCGCTAACTGTGATTGTATGCATAAAATCTGCACTCAATCCAAATTTGTAGTTCAAAATTTGAACTTGCAATAAAAAGCTGTACGAAAACATAATATCACTAAAATTTAAATAAATTTAATTTTGTACGTGCATGGTGTTTGATTTTTCCGATGATATGCATAAGCAAAGGAAATTAAACTAAATGAAGCTCTGTCAATAACGGAATGGTTCTTGGGTTTAATCATTAAAACAAAAGTTTTGTATTTTAAATTGTGTGCAAAATTTTTAGCCAAATAAGTGAAGAAAAAAAACTGCAATTAAGTGATGATTGCTTTCATTGCAATCACTTATGTGCAGTGTGATTGCTAATTTTTAATTCATCACTCAACATTAACAAAATTATTGCAATCATTTTAAACTAATGCACTACCCCCATCTATGACAAAAAACATGTGTTTTGATAATTTTCATTAAAAAAGTAAAACAATTTTATTTTAATAATTTTCTATAGTAAACAAGAAAAAATTTAATTTTATTATTAATTTTTGCACTTTTCTGCATTTTTCTTTTTGAAACGCTTGTTATAAACCCCACCTCACAAATACAAAATAAAATATTACAAAAAATGATACGCTGTTGCTTAAAATTCCGTGCGAAATAATATGAGCTGCACTTGTTTCGCACGGAAAATAAAAATGTTGCTAGAAACATTTCGCATTTTTTTCGTAATATAAACAGAGTACAACTCTGTGAACATTTTTTTGTTTGTATTTCACAGAAATTTTTTTTATATTGAGTTTGACAACATTTCGCACGAAATACTGAACAGAGTACCAGGCTTTAAGCTGTTAAAAAATGTTAATATATTTATAAAACATATTTATTTAAAATATTTTATCTATTATCAAAAAGTAATTTCAATTTTTGGGAATACAAAATTTAAATTTCAAAAGATTTTGTTATTCGTGCTAAATTCCCTGATGATCTGGCCTAAGCAACCAGTGAAATGCGCATAGGAATAGCTTATCCCATCAACAATAAATTTCAAGTGTTTTTATCAATAATAAAAACTGGGAATTTAGCACGAATAACAAAATCTTTTGAATTTAAATTTTATCTATTTTATAAATTTACTTCTTGATTTCAAACCTTGAGTACCATAATTTTTGTTTGTTTTTATTATTGTTTTATGAATTAAATTGTTATGTTTATGATATCTTTATATCTTGTATCTAGAGCATAATGATATGAAATTTACATATAAAATCGTAAGGTAATAATAATTCTTGTTCCCCTTTAAACCTTTAATTAATTTTTGGGAGTATTTAGGCATTTATTTTACTTACTTTGTAAACAAGTTCCCTTACGCTTTTTTAAAAAAAAAAGTTTTTTTCATTAATTTAAAACAAATTTACTTTGTATTATTTATATGGAGCGGGATCCCGGGAAATTTAAAAAATGTTCCCGTTTTCCCGGGAATCGAAAAATTCCGGGAAAAAAAACTCTACTAATGCGGCTAGGCTCAGCCGTTCAGCGCAGGCCTCTTCGGATTAATTACGACAGTGCAATAAACATAGCAAGCAAAGTTTTATTTATTTAACCCTAGAACACACACCAAGGTACAAATGTATCCACTTGCAACTTTGCAGTGCTGTAACTTAGGAACGGCTTAACTTAAGGAATAGAGATTTCGGATCTAGGAAACATAAGCAATTTCTAATTGTTTAAATGTTATTTAATGCAATTCGGATCAGTGGTTCAGGAGCAACGAGCTTCCAAAATCGACACCTACGTAAACACACACCCGGGATACGTTTGTACCACACCAGCTTATATCAAAATAAAAAGCAACAAACCATTTTATAGTGTGCTTTAATTATATTATTTTATTTGAAAAATGAAAATTATGAATTATTGTTACATTCGGTGCACTCGGTATTGGTGATCGAATGCTCAGGACACATTGGCTTCTTACATTTGCCACATACCTTTTTGGTTTTTCTACGTCGCTTTGTTTCTTGAGCATAACTTGAATAATAGTTGCCTGCATGCACTCTTTTGCTTATATCTTTTGAACCATGTAGAATATTTGCATGAAACAAAACTAAAACATTTTTAAAATAATTATTTACGCTTAAAAAAAAATAAAAATTAAATGGACCATTTAAACATAAGAAAAAGCCAAAATAATCTAGTAGGTACAAACGTATCCCGGGTGTGTGTTATCGTAGAAAAGTTGGGTATGCATTGTACGGTTAAGACACTTTTTGTTTGCAAAGCAACAACAATGTTAGAACATTTTGACAATGCAACATGAAACTTGTGAATACCCCAATATTATAAAGTACCATTAATTAAGTGTTTTTTTGGGCTCAGCGAATAAAGGCCTAACGAACTAACGCCTAATTTTTCAAAATGAAAGAATGCCTAAACAAGAACGCCTAAGAAGAACGTGAAAGAACGTCTAACTTTAAAAATGAAGGAAAGTCTAATTATAAAAATGAAAGAAAGTCTAAATTGTTAGGGCTTCTTTCATTATGAATTAACACCTAATGAAAGAAAACCTAACAACTGGAATTAAAATGCTGAAAATATATTTTGAAAGGAAAAAATGTATTTTTAAATTATATTTAACTATAAGTTATGTAAATACAGTTAAATTTTCAACAACTATAGCTCTACATAGCGGACATTTGAAAAAATTTTCACCTGCGTTAGCTTTTAGTTCATTACAACAGTTCAAGCAAATTTTTAAATGCCGACATGGCAAAAGTAATATATTTGCCTTTGAAACCAAACACACTATGCACATCGCAGTATCAGTTTCGTCAAAATAATGACTTGGTATGTTTGGATCAACAGTATAGTCGTCATCATCATTTTCATCTTCGCTATCATTATCGTCCTCGTTATCACTGTTATGCCCATTTGTTTCAAATATGTCCTCATCTGGTTCTAGGTCAACACAGGACTTCGGACTCCGTTGGGTTTTGTTTGTAACAATAATTATAACATTTTAAAAGAATACAATAAAACAGTGCCCATGTTCTGTACCTCTCGATTAAAATGTGTGAAATAAAACAAATATGCCATAAATTGATTCAATTAACTGCGTCTGTAACATTTTTGGCGAGTATTAGCTGTCACGTAAGGAAATTACTCGCCAATTTATAGAAAAAGTGTATCTGTAAAATTTTTGTAAAAAAAGTTCCCGCTTTGAACTGTCAAATAAATTCAAAAAAAAAAAGGACGAGAAACAATTTTAGCACTAAAAAACGGTTAAAATGCATAGAATTATAATAATAAAATTTTGTTCTTGGCACATTTCTTCATTGTTTAATTATTTTACTTTGAACATTTTTATAAAATATACGAATTTTTTCGAAGCTCGTTTGCAAACAACAAACATTCAAGTCGCACTTTACATTATTTGGTATAGCCGACGGTTGCATTTTCGCCGCCGTCGTCGAAAATGTTTCAATTTTAGTAAATTGTTATCGCCGTCAACGATATGTGTGAATGGCGCTCTCAACGTCTGCAATTTCACATTGGCTTCGAGTGAAATATTATGAAATTTATACTGCAGTCGAAACCAAAAACTGTCGACCAAAACAAGAAAAGTTGTGTAAAACTTTCGCTTTTTGAGATGGTTTGGCAGAGACTGTTTATATTTAATGAATCATAAGTAAAAGCAACGGTTTTGTTTTGCCAATGACAAATGAAGAAGTGAAAGAAATGGCAGTTTTTCCACTTTGACTGAAGTTATTTAAACGCTGTGCTGTACAGTACAAAACGAATGGTCGCAGTACTTATGTCCCATATAACCTGGACAAATTTTCGGCCAATTTTTGCTCACCTTAGCCAAGCATGCTAATATTAGCTGAGTATGTTTTTGGCTGAATTTTACTTTTTTATAATTTTAAGAATTATTTTTCTAATATAATAACTTGATAAAAAATAATTAAGCACTATTTTAAAATTTTTCATTTATTACCTTGCACGAACGTGTTTTATCTCAAAAGCTAATAGTCGTTTGTGCATTTTTTGCAAACAAACATTAACATTAATTATTTAGTTTATTTGCATATAACCACATATATACATACATACATACTTACCTAGTAAGCCAGCAAATAATATTGCATTAACTGTGCACTACTTATTTTAAGGGTTAAAATTTCATTACATTGTTGAAAATGTTTAAATATTCATGGGTCCTTCTAACAAATATACACACTAAAATCGTGTAAAAAATATGTAATCTTTTTGCATCTGAGTAGTTAACAAATAACTGGAACAAAAACTTTACGTAAAAGAACTTATGGCAGTTTAAAGGCCATCTAAAGTGTACTTTTAAAGCCTGACAGAACTAATGATTTGGTTAGCTGTCTAACTAACTAACTGTCTTACTGCTCTCACTTTGTGACATTTATGTGATCATAAATAAATACGAATAGTTTCACGCTTGACCAACGCTAACAAGTTATTTAAATTATGTTAGAAAATAACCCATCGATTTGGGCAAAATTGTATTCAGCAGTTAGGACAATTTTTATCTTAACTGGTTTGTTAATTAACAAAATTGCTGCATATCGAGTCAGACCAATGCACAAGAGACCCTAAAAACTCCATTTAATCCAAAAACATAACAACGCGGTCATACACATTTTTGGTGCCAAAATGTGACCTTTTTCTTCAAAAAATGAAGCCGGAGCTCGCGTAACGGTCAGATCTAGATCGTTACCACGCCAGGCTTAATGTGATGTGGTTTGAACACGATGGCCACAACTCTCGACTGCAAATAACATTTGACGCTAAATTTCAATTCCGATATAATGTTCCCCTGGGGGATGTGCTACACCTCTCAGGAGTGTAGTAAATCATCTTTCGGATATATGACCTCTTGATGTTACAATCACCGGGAAAAATAGTTATGGTCAGTGCCTGAATCCTTAAGATTAGAAATTGATCTAGTCCCTGGCAAAGAAGAAGATTTATCTTTTCTGTTTTATAGTCGTACTGCCATGGAGTTCTTTTAAGAGAGATCTGGGAAATCGGCGAGAGATGCATGATAGTTTCTATTGTGTCTATATTCTTTCCTCGGACATTGAAATTTGATGGGGAGTAACTGGTGTATGAAAACCATGAACTCTTCGTGATTTCTTAAGACCGGGGTACTCACCAGAGTAACTTCTGGTGCTGTGGGAGTCAGTAGACCCCGGCAAATTTGCCACTGGATTGGCTGAGTATGATTCTTGCGAGAAATTCTTCCGGTTTTTCAGTGTAATTTTGTTTTCGGAATCCTTGCCTTTTTTACGAAAGGACACTTTCTGTTATCACGTAGTGGATGTGGTTTATAACCAAAACCACGGGAAGGGAGACTTCGACATGGAAAGCGAATTTTACCTTTTGGCCTGTGGAGGTTTTCTAGGTGTTGTTGCTATTCGACGGATGTTGCTTTTTCGTATTAACATCTAAAATCATTGTTCGAAAATAAACACTAAATATCGCTCTTTACTGTTTGGTTACGTAGATTTGTGAAAAATACAAAAGCTAATAGTGTTTGTGTAGTAAATCATTAAAAAAATAATGTTTCCCTGTTTGTCATCTTTCGAACACAAAAATAATACTGTTCTTATCCAACTTAACAAAAACATGAGAACATATAATTCCGTTCGCAAATTAAAAATTCCACAAGCAAAACATATACACAATACACACACAAAGTGTTCGTGCTGCGGTCGTTGCTAAAATTTTTTGTTTGTGCATTTCTTTATCAATGTAAAAAAGAATCATTATAGAACGTTAAAATTTAATGTTTTTCTACAGTATCACCACAATTGTTCTGTTTTTTTAACGAAGAACAGAACACTATATAATATTCGGCTCTTTCTTGAAAATAGTTACGACCGGTATTAAGGGTTGTGTTCGTCTACACAATCACTAAAAAATATATATATCGTTCCTGGGTCTGTGAGCCGAACGGTAAATAAAGTTCTGTTTATTTTCGAAAACTGCTAAAATTTGCTTCCTGTGTTTGAAGTATCCGGGTACACTAGACCATACCTCAAAAAAAGTCCAATCTTTGCATATAATATATCAAAGTTTTTGTCCTGCAGATCCCTGTTCGTGATGGCAGAAAATTAAAGTTCACAAGAAACTATTAAACTTTTGCTAAGGAAGTAATTCGAAAATTCCAGCAGAAACATTTTAAACTTAAATTATACAAAAATATATACCGTTATTTCGAAAATAAAGCAGATTGCAAAACATAAATACGCGTATCTAAAAAACGGTTCAGTGTATTGAATAAGCTAAGAGAGCGAAATATCGCAAAAAAAAACATACCTTTATCTGCGCAGTCGTTTACGAACAAAATTTCGATATTTTTGTTATAAGAAAAATCACAAAAAATTCAGCTATGCCTCTACTTTGTTTCTACATGTATAGAAAACGATGTTCCAAACAAAACAAGCCATAAATGATCTGTTTGCCCAGAATGCACTTCGTCATAAACAGCCGCGGTACCCATACGAAAGAAATCATCTTTAAATATTAACAAATTTTTTTTTAATTAAATTTTTAGTACTATTTTTTTACAAGTTAAAGTTCTATCGGGCTTAAAAAACCTTTGTTATAATGTAGGGTATACAAAAATATTAAAATAAAAGCAAAGAGATATCAGAAATGAATATTTGTGCATACATATGTATACATTTATATACATACACCGAAAAAAATTTCACCTCATAAAAAGAAATGTCTGAAATTTAAAGAAATACTTTGTGATTTTATAAAAGAAACTTCTTGCGTTCAGAGCATTAAATTTAATTTCTTCATCATCTACACTTTCTATTCTATCTAATATTTCTTAATACGTTAAAAATAATTCAATACGAAAGTATTTTAGTTTCCAATGTAAAAAAATTTCAGTGTAAAAACAAACATGTGTATTTCTTAATTATAACATTACGAAAACAATAATTAAATTTTTGCGTTACATCCATTAAACATGCATACATACACACACACACACAAGTGTTTTTGTATAAAATAATTAAGTATAACAAAATTGTGCATCACTTTTAAATTGTATTTGGAATCACTTTATATGGCATCATTTGCATTTTTGGAATACCCCAAAGACCTTTAAAATTAATTTTAATTTCATATTCGATTTCAACTTATCATTTTAATAAGGACGCATTTATTATTTGATCTCTTATTTTCCACTTAAACATTAAAAAATTCGAAATACTTTATTGTGTAGAATCGAGTGATATTTAATATTCTTTCTGGCAATAAATATTTTTCAAGACAAAAATAGATGGAACAAATTTGAAAAACTGGCGATTGTCAGCGATTGTGTGTTTAAATAGAGGGAAACCAATAGTGTAAGATTACTAAGATCAATTATTACATTATGTTTAAAAAATTAAAAATTCAATAGATTTTAATGTCCACAATGTATCAAGAAGATGAATGGATGAATAATTAAAAAAAATTGCTAGAGGCCTAAAAATAGGAAAGCGCGCAGGACAATAAATTATATAAATATAATATATTGGAGCAATCGTTCGATTTCAAGTCCCCTCTGAACCTTATATTCATTGACTTTGAGAAGGCTTTCGACACTATTGCCCATAACGTTATTTGAGAGGCGCTTGGGTGTAAAGGTATAAAAACTTATTAAATTAAAAAGAAGCCTATATAAAGGGTCGAACTACCGCATGCTACACGATGGCATGCTTTCCATCCGCCAAGGGTGTGCTACCATTACTGTTCTATATCATGTAAGATATTGTTATGAGCCATACAATGGTGGAAAATTCCATCGAAGATGTAGATGATTTCCCACAATTTCCCACAAGGGAAATAATAAATATACAATTGCACACAGAAAAAAATCAAGTTAAAAACGTAGAAAACAAGGTTGATTTAAACTTTTTCGGTGTTGATTTTGCTTCATACGTTTTTCATATTAATTCAACCTGATTTTATAATTACTTGCGAACAACATATTTTTCTTTTAAAATAACCATAATTCATGTTAATTTAACATTGCAGTAAAGTTAGAGCAAAATGTCATTTATATTGAAATAACAATCCGAATCACGTTGAATGAAAGTTATTTCAAGTTGAAACAACGTGAATTTCATGTAGAAACTAATTGGTTGGAGTGTGTTATAACAGTGTGAAGAAGCTTCAGGGAAAACATATGCATTTATTTAAGAATACTTCAAAACACTTACCCCTGTAACACATGTTTCACTTATTTTGTAGTCTTCTTTGTTAACAGATCTATCAGCAGAATGGCCCGATATTGTTTTCGTCATAATTCTACTTTGAAAACTTGATGTACTATTTAGCTAAATAATTTTAATTAAAAGAATACTTTTTACAACATATTTTAAGAACGAAAATAAAAAAATTGACATACTTAACTATGTATGAATGTTAATTTAACAAGATCAACTTTTGATTTTAATATAAAAGAGGTTTTTATTGATTCAATATTGAATCCATATTTATTTATATTTAAATATTTTTTTTTCATTTTTTTTAACAGTGAATAATATTTAATAAACGTGATTAAAGATTATTTTAATATTTTTCATTTAAAATTAATATGAAATAACAATAAATTTAAATAAGGGGCATTCTTTTGCAGAAATTTACTATGATTCTCAATCAACATTTTTCCATGTTAATTTTACATTGGTATTTTTTTCTCTGTGTGCATATTTTTCCTTGTGCTCGCAATGAAGGCAGAAACAATATATTAATCCGTTTTAGAGCTTTTTATGAATTTTGGCATTGATTTGTTAGTGCATATTTTACCATTTGCAGCATTTTTTGCATAATTTAGTTAAAAGAGCTTTTATGCAGCATATAGCGCATATTTTGCCTTTTAAGGAATATTTTGATACATTTTAGATTTTTTTTTTTTGGTGCCTGTCGATGTTAACCTTGTGGGCAAAATACAAATTGCAATCTTGTAGATAATTTGAGCAAATTTTGTAAATACATTTTAATTGTATAGAGGACGAAGTCTATGTGAATTTCACATATTCCCCTTAAGAACTTCTTTCCAAACTCTTTGTGTCCGTTAACCATCTTATTATGTTGGTATTTAGATTGAATTCGCCCCAAAAATCTAAAAAATTCGTCAGTTAATACTATGGATTTTCCGATTATAATTACGGGTTGATTTGTTTTTTATTTAAGCTAATAGGGCCTAAGGTTAATTAATGTAAATAAAAAGCAATTTTTTATTACAGTTTTCCCGACGTTTCGTCGATTTTTTGTCGACTTTTTCAAGGGAGCGTCTATTTAAAATTTTTAAAAAATATATAAATTAACATAAATACAACAAATTACATTAAAAAAGTTAAACTTACAATATGAGCTTTTCACATTAAATTAAATTTCTCCTTTTACATGTAACATTAAACATATAAACACAAAACATAAATTTAAAGTTAAACACATATTTGTTGTTGTTTTTATTAAATCAAACTGTTAATAAGTTGTTGAATATTTTGTTTTTAAATTAGCAATTTAAATTTTTGGGGCATATTTTTAACAGTTTTCAGGACATATTTTCAAGTTTTAATTGCATATTTAATGCGCATAAAACGCGTTTTTAGAGCATATTTCTGGATTCCAAGCTTTTCGTACCAACTTTGGGAGTTTTTGCTGTTACTGTTCTCTAGATATAATAAAATCATGTTTGCCTTTGAATTTGAGGTACCACACCTACTTTCTCACTCCCGCCTTCTTATTTACAAATATTTTGTACCGATAACCCATCTATGTGTGCCAAATTCGGACAATTTTTCTCTTGCCGTTCTTAAGATATAATTAAGTTTGTTTTGTGCTTAAACCTATTTTGGAAACCTTGGCTATTGCCGTTTCCCAGATATAAAATAATCTTTAATATCTTTGTATGGGATGTGCTATGCCCACTTCTTCAATCTCGCCTGTTTTTCTAGATAAGTTGTGTATGGATAACCCAGCTGTGTGTATCAAATTTTGACAATTATTCTCTTGCCATTCTTTAGATATAAATATGTACATCTATTTTTTGCCACATCCAATCCCTCCAACATTTTGTCGGATGTTGTGTATTGACAACCAATATGCTTGTACCAAATTTGGAAACTTTATACTCAAAATATTTACCTTTTAAGGTTAATATGGGCATTTTCAGAGAAATTTCTACTTTTTTTAATGTAACGCCAGATTACAAATAAGGTTTTATTTTCGAACCATGTTGTTCAATCGTTATCCCTTTTGTTACTAAATCTAGAGCTCGTTGCGCTTTACACCAAAATATAAAAAAGTAAACTGAACATATAAAAATTTTTGAGAAACAATTTAAAATATTTCTGGCGTTACGTTACAAAAAGTAGACTTTTCGCTGGAAATGCCCATATTCATAAGTATCAAAAATCAGTTAGAGTTCCACATTTGTAATTGTTGCAATAGTAAATATTTTATATTACTTGATCAATATTTTATTACTGCAACCGTTTCCCAACCAATTTGTTTTCTGTGTGTGTTTATAATTCTTATTCGCTTTAAGGTTTTATTTGTAAAATATTTTTAGCTTTTCTAAAATCTTTGGAAAAGGTTTCCTGATGATCTGTCCTAAGCAACCAGTGAAATGCGCATAGAAGCAAGCTTTCCCTTAACAATAAATTTCAGTGTTCTTATCATATATGAAAGATTGGGAATTTAGCACGACATACAATAATCTTTAAATTTTTGTATCCGATCAAAGATAATTATCCACTTTTTGACAATAGCGGCTGAAAAAGAAGTATACAGCGAAAACTACAAATGAGTCTGATAAATGTGACGTGACGGAAGTAAACTAAGCTCATATTCGGCTTTAGCATACCAAAAAAAAATATGTATAAGAATTACATGGAATGGTAAAAAAAAACTTTTTCAATATCGAAATGTGTTATTTTTATTATTAAAATAAAACATCTTCTAAAAAAAATCAAGACTTGGAAGCAAAAACAAAAACAAAATGTATGGCTCTCTATCGTCGCCGATTTTTCAATTACACTTGAACCTTTAAAAGTTTCCCAAGAATTTGTTTTTTCCAATAGCTGCTGGGGAAAAATAAACAAAATTAAAAAACAAAACTTACAACACATGGGGAAATCTAAAGGAAAACTATACAAATTCCAAAAACACACAGACGTATGTAGCAGGAAGCCAGACGCAAATGACATTGTTCGCTAAAACTGCACTTGAATAAAAATTGTGATTTGTTTTGCTTTCAGGAATCTTAAGATCGTCGACAATCAAAAGAGAAGAAAAACATCGATGATAATGATGATCACAATTATAATAATTACGATTATCGCAAAGTGGTCATGGTATTTTGAATTCTATACAGACAAACAGTAAAAACAATTTTTAAATTTTTTGTGGCTGTTGTTTATATCTGTGTGTTTTTGTTGTGATAGCAAACTGATCGGATGTAAAAGCGCTCACTAAAACGTAAACTAAAGCAGGGTTACCGTTAGAAAGTTTTAAAAAATGGTAGGAAGAAAAGGTGGTTTTACAAAAATAAAGTCGCAAAAAAAACATTTTTAATGACTTTTATTTATAAACAACATAATCAGCCTGGTCAACGATGGCCATCGACAAGGGAGCAACAACAAGTCACGCTTTATTGTTTTCATTAGGGCCCCAATAACTTTCCAATTGGCGATCGTCAAATTATGGTTTAGCTTGCTACTTAATAGTCGATATAGACGAGAGTAAAAGAAACGAGTACTCAGCTTGATGTACTCGTCAAATATGCCTTGTTTTTTATTCTTTATGCAAAAAACGCACTGACTCAAAGTAGAAAATGTGGTAAGTTTATCAATAAGACTTGAAACGTATAAATTGCAAGTGCAAGTTCGAAAAATTCAATACACTCACACTTTTTCACTAGCATTAACAAAATGTTTGTACTTTCAGCCAATTGGCTGTTTCCTGGATTTTTCGTTGATAATACGTATACACTACTTGCAATTAATTACTTGAATGTGGAAACGTAGGGAATGCCTTAATTCGTTGTCATATGAATATGTTGCCACATCCACTGTTCAACAAATTAAACGCAAAGTTTTAAAATAAAACTGGGCAAAACATTTAACTTAAGGCATACAAATACAGCTCTGTTCTATTTTATTTGCCACAAATGACAAAAAAGTTTTGTTAATTGACTTGTCGTGCTAAAATTTTCAAGTGGATAGCAAACCAGTTGTTTGTCGTTGAAAAAGTAAGCGAGCGATAGCGATCGACATCGTCGGCCAGGCTGTTTATTAAACATAGCAAACTTAGAAGGAATAAAAAAACATGTTTTTGCAAAAAATATTAAATCTGTATTAATTTTTGTTGCAATTCTCTTAAAAGCTATCTCTTGTGGATGTGTCATTAACATGTAAACGAAGACAAATGTATTGATTACTTTGAATATTACGCTTACGATGCCAGACAAGATCGCTGTTCTTAATTTTTATAGTTATTTTCGCAAAATAAGATAATAGACCATTTACCAGGGCGAATTCATGTAAACGGTGGTAGCGATACTACAACAAGTAACAACACTAAAGACTCTACATTGCATTTTATTTGTTGTTTTCGTTGTTCAATATGTCAAAAACACAACTAACTTTTGACATTCCTCTCTCTAATTAAGAAAAAAAAAGTAGCGCAGCTGTGCTTTCAAATCCACCTGAATAATGAATTCGCCTTGCCATTAACACTACAACGACGAATTGTACTTACGTTTTCTAGGTAACCAGAATCTAAAAAACTATGATTTATTCCATGTACCACTAAAAATACTTCCCTGGACAAGAAAACAATTACATTTTAATGAAAAAAGAAAACAAACCAAAAATTAAAATGGCGGCTAGTTAAAATTGTAAAAAAAGGTTCAAAATTGTGAGAAAATTTAAGACACAAATAATATTGATAAAATAAATAAAGTTGATTACAAATAATAAGTAAGTATGTATTTGTTACACAAAAATCTTTCAGTCAGCTGTTTTTGTTATATAAACAAAATCGCGCTTATATTGAAAAAGTAGTATGTAAACGCACTAGATTTTAAAGAAGATTTCAAATCAAATCTACTAGATTTTGTTATAATGTAAACGGCCCATTTGTTCAAAATATCTCCAAAAAGTCGCAGACGGCCAAAAAGGGGATACACTGTGACTTTAGTCGACGAGCGGTAACCCTGAATAAATGTACATAATTCAAAACAGAGATGAGCAACAATAATTACAAATTGTACATTATTTTAAACTAATAGGACCTACTAATTAAATAAAAGTAATTTTAGCCTTATAAATATTATACGAATAAAATATTATCCTATATTGCTAAGACATTTACAAAGTTCGTCAAATTTAGGATATAAAATATCAATGCCACTAGAATAAAATTCAGAATTAGTACGCTAAATTTATGCATAAACAAGAGATTAAGTGAAAACTTTCTTTTTAATTAAAATTTAAATAACCTTCGGCTGTGCTGAATCTTTCTTACCCTCCATAAACAGTAAAAATATTACCGAAGTGGGCTTTAAACGAAAACTACGGTAAACAATGGACCGATCTATGCGAAACTTGACAAACTTATGTAGAATATTATAAAACTTTGACTTACCAAATTTTATTTCAACAGCGTTATTTGTTACGGTTTTACGCGTACTAAAGTTTTTTCAGAGCAGGCTTTATATGAGGCCTATGGTAAATACTGTACCGATTTACACGAAAGTTGACACTGTTACAGACCAACATTTTTTATAATTGCATTATTCGTTGCTGTTTTAGGTGTACTAAAGTGTTTTTTTTCAAGTGGACTTTATATAGGGCCAATTGTGAATTATGGACAGATCTTTACGAAAGATATGATTTCTACTAATCATTTAGAATCAATTTGTGCAAAATCTTATATAAATATCTGCATTCTTCCACTATTTATGCTAATTCTTGTAACAAATTTATCACATTTTCATGTATAACTTCTATTGAACTGATTTTGTTAGATTTCGATCCCACACTGCTTAGAAATAGAAGCAATTTGACATCAATATTCTTCTTTTCTTTTGAACAGTTCGAAGTGAGTGTTATTTTAACAGACGGATATGGATAAATTAGATGAATACTAAAAAAGTTGCACACGGAATAGTATTTATCCTCATCAAAAAGTTGTGGTGGAGGGAATAAAAAGGAAAATGTTCAAAAGAAAATTTATTTTAAGATATATCCCGAAATTTATCCCTATTAAATTATAAGATATTAAAAAAAAATCTACAAAACGCTGAGTAGAAACATAAAGAGCCATTATCACGACTTGTGGATAGTTAAAATAAGAATGCTAATTCGTTTTTCATTATTACAACTTTTCCTTAAGCTAAAATTTAACGATAAGCTAAAGGAAAGATCATCTTACCTTTAACTTTTAACGTAAGGGGTATGCATTTAGGATTGTAAACAAATAAACACTAGAAAAAAGAATGTGCTGGTTCACAATCTTCAAGTTTTAGCCATCAAGTCTTCATCTTTTAGGAGAGAAGGGAAAAGAGAATCCCATTTCTTTTCCTTTCTCTTCTAAAAACTCAAGACTTGACGGCAGGGGTGCCAGAAGATTTTGATAGAAAATCGGCATATTTTCAAAAAAAAATCGGCTCAAAATACATCATTTAACGCTTGGTCTACACTAAAGATAATTGTCTCAGCAAATTGGCAATAACGTCGGCGAAATAACAGAGCAATATTTCTTATTGCTCAGCTTATGTTTAAGGCATGGGAAAACGTATTTTTATGTTACTTCATAATTTAAAAAAAAAAATTAAGGAAGAAGGTGCAGTGTAAAAACTCCCGCAATCGTGCAAAAATTATTTCTATTATTCGACTTTATTAATAAAATGTATATTAATTTGTTTAAGCTTGAGGTCTTTTTTATATAAAAATATTAATTTCTTTGTTTTTGTTAAAGTAAATTCATTATTTTTATATAAAAAAGAACACAAACTTAAACAAATTAATATTAATTTAAATAATAACGGTCGAATATGAAAAAAATAATATTAATAAAAATAATTTTTGCAATTTTATTTGTGTGTTAATTTCATAGCTGTTAAGTAATGATTACTAATCATAATAATTAGTAATTAGATTATTTTTTTTTGAAAGGTGAAATAATGATTATATTACGATTATTTTCAGATTCGCACAATTACTAATTGATTACGATTACAGATAATCCAAAAATAATCAAGATTAATAAAAATTACGAAAAAAATAATCAAAAATAATAAGTAATCGAAAAATAATTTGACTACTTTCGGAGATTACTTTTGATTGTTTTTGATTATTTTTGATTATTTTTTTTTTATTTTGCGAAATTATGGCAATACTGTTTAATGTTAATTGTTTGTTTTCATTTTTTGTTATTATTATTGATGTTCATCGATTTGATCAAGGCGAATTCAACTACAGGTGGTGTCGGAACAACAACAATCCAAAAACAACAGAAACAACATACGGTTTTTTTCATTGTATTGTTAGTGCCATTAGCTCGAAATGTCAACCATTATTAGCAAAACACTAACAAATCAAAAGAAATAAGCTCGAACTGACAAAATCAGATGCCGTTTCTACACCACCTCTAGTTAATTCGCCTTGGATTTGATTTATTGATAACCTGTTTGCATTCTTCATGATTATGCATTTTTCTTATTTATCACGGGTTCACATTATTTGTGAACTATTGTAATTGTGAGTATTAAACATAACTGTTGTAAACTTTTAATAATAAAATTTATTTTTAGGTCAAAATGTCTGATTATGTTTCCGAAACCGATTTTTCCGCAGACGACAGTACTGAAGATCCGGACGTTAATCCTACTGGAAGTAAACGAAAGAACTCATTAAGTGAGGAATCAGGACCGGCCCTTAAAAAAGTCTGTGTGAATTCAAAAAAATAATTTTCAAAAAAGAATTTTACACAGATGTAGAAAAAGTTAGTTTTAAATATTTTAAATTAAAGCATACTATGTATTTTTATTTTTTATTGTTAGATTTCCGATAAGACAACTTGTGCTAAGTGCGTTGCATGTTATCGAGTGATAAGAGGAAGCAAGTGCTGACGAGATTTACCAAAAATATGATTTACTAAGGGATGCATTTGTTTTTTTTAACACGCCCTTATCGTCTTCAGCTCCAGTTGAACGACTGTTTTCATTTGCCGGGATCGTCAACATTCCAAGGCGGCAATCATTGTCTGATTTTTCTTTTGAAAAATTAGTTGTAATGAAGGCCAATTGTAAATATATGTAAATTATAAGACTTTTTTTTGTGAATTGAATGTATTCTGAATGTATTTGTTTTCTTGATTATTTTTCCACGTATTTTTCCCTTTTTTGTTAATTAAGTAAGTACTTAAATTGTTATCGGTTGTTTTGTTATTGAAGTGAATAAACCTATATTTTGTATACAAAAACTATCTAATTTGGTTTTATTTGTTCAGAATTTTTTTAACGTTTTTAATGCAATTTTTTTCAAAATAAAATCTTTGTATAAAATGATGCGCATTCTGTATTTTTAAAAAATAATCGAATGAAATCAAAAATAATCCTTGAAAGTAGTCAATTATTTTTTTGATTTCTTTTGACTATTTTTGATTATTTTCTCGTAATCCTAACTAATCTTAATTATTTTTTGATTATTTGTAATCATAATCAATTAATAATCAGGAATTGCTAAAAAGAGAATTATGTAATCAATACCATTATTTTTAAAATTTAATCTAATTGATTACTAATCGTAACCCAAATTTAACAGCTCTGGTTAATTTAATTATTTGATTTAATTATTTTACTACAATTATAATTTGCTACAATTTTACAAACTTAAAATCTTTCCCACACAATTTGCTTTTATATTTTTTTTTTTTGCTTCTTTTTTCAATTGACAACCAAATTTGATGTTTTATGTTAGCAATAATTGTCAACAGAAATGGACTAACAATTATTGCAACATAAATTGCCGGCAATAAATATGTACAAAAAATTGCTGTCATTTTTTGACATTTACTGCAATATATGCCGCAATATTTATCTCTGGTATAGACGGGCAGTAAATGCAATAAAACATTTTTAATAACAAAACAGAAAAATGCCTCATTAACTAATGTTTGAAATAAAAAAAAAAGAAACGTTTTATAAATAATTTTTAGTTAATTAAAAACAAATATATGTATATATTTCGTTAACTAAAATGCAAAAAGGCGTAACTAACAAAAATATAATTTTACAGGAGAAGCAAACAACTTTAGGGCAATTTTTTTTAAACCTGTTTTGATTATAGACAAATATTTGAGTTTGACATTTTTATTAAATCATGCTGGCTTATTTAGGCAGTCGTGATCGAATACATTTTCGAAAGCTTTTTTATTTCTTATTCTTTCATTAGATTCTGAACGAATCGAAATTTTTTTCAATGTTGTAAAGCATTTATTTGAGTTCCCACAACTCTGAAAATATAATTTCAATTCGTTCAGTATCGACTGAATGAATTAGAACTAAAATTGCTTTCGAAACGAAAAAGTATTCGTTTACGAATCAGTTTTTAAAACAATTCGAATTATTTAACTTGAAAATTGAACTTCCTTGCAAATTTTAATTTTTCAGGGACCATTGAAATTTTGTTTTATTTAGGTTGACTTGAATACAAATTCTTTCATAATTTTTGAAAGATTGGAAGGAAAAGAATTTTTTTGAAATGCACCACTATAATTCTCACGTTTTAAATCTGAGTTTTTGCCAAAAAGCTTCCTTATTTTAGATTGGCGAATATATGTAGCTGCATCATCCTCAATTCCATATAATCTTATAAGAATAATTTTTTTATTTATAGTAAATATGAATTTAGCTTATCCTTACTCCTTTGTAAGCGTCTATTCATTTTCAAACTTAATTATAAAGTTCTTTATATCTTCCTTATGCCGATAAATCGGCAAATATGGCAGGCCTGCTTGACGACTTAAACTTGATGAGTGTGAACCAGCATTATACGTTATTTGCTATAGTACTGCCATATTTTGAACAATTTTATATTTATTATATTAAAAAAAATGTGTAAATGCCCCTTAAATCCTTACTTTAGCTAAACATAAACATTAGAGGCAAAAACGGACCTAAACCATTTTAAGTTTAAATTTGAAGATTTCAAAATCGCCCCTTGAGGCCCACCATTATACTTTTAATAAATCATTAGTACCAAAAAAAATGAAACCAAAATTTTCTCCCCTAATCCATGTGTTCAAAGTATTTATTATGAAAATGAGAGAAAGAGATAATATAAAAAAAACAAATAATAATAATAACAAAAGTGTAAAAGAGTATCTGTTAGATTGTTTTTATTCTGTGCCCGTTAGTATTCAAAATGCATCGCAAAAGTGTGTTTTTTATTTAAAATTTATCGTTACTTATTAGTCGTTTGTCAAAGCTTCTACTTATTAGAACAAGTTAATGGTTTTAATTAAAACTAAACCGAACAATATAAACAAAAATTATAATAAACAATTTAAAAAAAAAATTATGTGACCGATACTATTAACCAATGTGTATTAGTATAATATATGTACATACATATAAAAAAATAAATTGTTAATTTTCTTAATTAATAATTCCAATAAAAACTAGTGTGTTATCTGCAAAATATTACAGCAATCAAAGAACCCCTTGTAGATTTGATACACATTCGTGCTCGCTAACTTTTAATTTTAATTATAAATATTTTTTTTTCATTATATTTTTAATTTTTTGTTCGTATTTTTTACATTCAATGTCAAGTTCATGTGTACAAAATAAAATCTGTAGATGAAAGCTAAAGAATTTAATTCAAAAAAAATAAAATTGTGCAAAGAATTATATTATTTATCTCTTGGGTTTTGTTTATGAGTTCCAAAAGATTTGTCTGCTCCAAAAATGGTGTATGAATCATCGTATGAAAGTGGCCGTAGTCCCTTTTTACCGGATACGAAACGTGGCTATTGGTCAAATCCTAGTGATTTTATCTATGCTGGCCTCGGTTTGGCATTTCGTGTAGATATGTTCTCATTGTCGTGGTGGTTTATGATGGAAACCGGTGGTGAGTATAAGAAAAAATAATAGCTTTATTAAAGAAACTGTGTATATACATCAAATTAATAAATTTAATAAATTGCTCGTGGCCTCAAAAAGAAGAGTTTCAAAGAGCGTAACCATCTGTAATTCAATTTCATGGTTTGTCCGTCCAATCATTTAGCCCAGAATGCAAATAAATTTCGTTAAGATCTTAGAGCTTGGAACTTACTAAGTGGTCAACAGTTTCAAACTACATTTAGATATTTTTTTGAGTTTCCCAGCTCTTATGGCTAATAAATCAGTGAACTGTAAATTTGTGCTCCATAGTATATGTAGATACAAAAATAATAATGTGGCAACACTACGATAAATGTTATCAAATTTATATGGTCGGTACAAGTATTCATGTAGGGCTAATAAATCAGATCAAGTTAAATTCTCTTTTTGGCTTAAAATGAGTTTAAACCAACTAATCGATATACATATAAACCATATTTAAACGCATAAAATTGGGCGTTTAAACTACCAATACAGACCATATGAATTTGAAATGTTATCTTTTTGGCTTCATATAATACATGGGATAATGATTTATAGTTGTTGAGTTTAAACTACATATAAATTTAAGTTAAGTTCAACTTAACCAGTGTTTAAACATTCTCCAAATTATTTACCATTATAGATGGTTTTTATATTTACTGATATATAAATATGCTGGTTTAAACACATTTCAAGCCAACAAAAGAATTTAGCTTGCACTGATATATTAGCCCAAAGTAGAGTTTTTCGCTTCCCGGACTTTTGCATTTCCCGAAAAAGTAGGTTTTATTTTTAAATTTCTCATGAATTCCCTCTTCACATAAAATGGTGCAAAGTTTTATTTATTTTAATTTATTTGAAAAAATAACTATTAATGAAATCCATTTTATTCATGCATTAAACGTTAGTGAAAAAAATGTCAGTCATTTATTTGTAAAGCCAACAGCATTTACACAAAACCAAAAAAGTTAAATTACGCCGTGCAACAAAATTCGGGTCATCGGCGACAGTCTCAATTGTTGTAAGCCAATATATCGGCCCCTTAAGTTTTTCTTTTTTTTTTTTGGAAATGCGTCAAAAAAATATACTAAATGTACTTCTGAGCTAAAAGACTATTTCTGATGTCTTCAGTAGAATTGTATGGCGATTCTTTTCTCAGAATATATTCACCCTCTAACACTAATTTTAAGGGGTAATTTTTGGCTTTTTTTTACTTCCACCCAAAAGTAAACTAAAACGGGACTTGAGAGGTTTATAATGTTCGACGAATATTTTATGCATCAAATTTTACTAGGGGTCTTCTAAGACCGAAAAATCGTGCAATGTATGTAAAACGGATTTCCAAAATTTCTGGCCTTGGAATTTTTGAATTTTTCGAAATACAATTCTATTGAAGACATCTGAAAAAGATCCTTTTTTTAGCATAGTAGTACGTTTAGCATATTTTCTTGATTTATTCCAAACGCCTTTTAAAAAAATTAAAAAAATTTAGGGCCAATATTTCGGGAACTTTTCAAACCCCTTTGGCAGATTTGCTCTACCAATAGTCTAGTTTCATTTCGCGTTGCAAGTGAGGCTGGTTTTTTTTTTTTTGGTTGCACAGTTCACAAAATATTTCTTTCAAAATAGAATTTAAGTACAGAATAAGCATGATAACATTATATAATCTCTGGACACTTTCAGTTTTCTCACTACTGCTTCAAAAAAAATTGACTCAATTCAGAAAATCTTTACTAATTGCTGCATTTAAAATTTTCTTAAAGGTTAATTTTTCACTTTTTCCATCATCTCTTTACTACCTCTATCTAATATAATTTATTATTTCATATAAAAGTCCAGAAACCTTTTAACAGCTTATATCCGATTGTATAATAAAGGAATATTATTGGACATGATATTTGCAATTTATGGCATCTACACAAAGTAACAGCTTCTTTAATGTTATCAGTCGACCTAAACCCAAGTCTAGGAAGTTATAAACTTCCAGAATTCATTCCTGAGTATTATGGTCTCTACTTGTAATTAATCTGAGTTGCAAATGGTAATCCAGCAGTATTTTATGTCAGTTAGATATGGTACTCCACTAAGTAAAATTTGCGATTTAAAAGTAGGTACGCATATGATTCATGTTGAAAAACGAAAAACTGTTACTCGATGCTTTATTACGATGCTTCACCATTAGCGAATGCGAAATGAACCGAAACGCTCGAAAGGCAAAAAACGAGGACGGCCATTAAGAAACAATGACATGACGCAGGATCTAGTTCGCTGCCCAAAGCAGTTTTAGGAATGAGATAAGTTCCTTTAAAGTCTTCTTAAACGAGGTTCTCAGTTGTAGCTATTTCTCACCAAACGTATCTAGTTTTAAACCTGTTTGGCGATTTGGCAAACTTTTCTTTAATGTAAAAATAGAAACTGTTCTTATGTAGAGCGAGAGAAGGAGGGGTAGAAAACTACGGCTCCACGAAAAGCCCCCCAATGAAATAACACCCAAACGAGAAATGAAATTTTTTGGGCCCTTTTACATTTTTTTTTTTGGATTATTTCATTCCTCATTTGGGGTTTTCAAATTATGAAATAATCTCCAATGAAATAACACCTAACAAATTTTTAAAATTCGGGGCTTGTTTCATAGCGTGTATAATTTGGGTGTTATTTCATTTTTTATTCGGGGGTTATTTCATTTTTAAAGCTGTTGGTTTTTGGGGGTTATCCTTGCTGAAACTGACTCTTTTATGAATTTTGGGCATAATTTCATTTTTGTTGCTGATGGGGTTTATTTCATTGGGGTTTATTTTATTTTCATCATTGGGTGTTATTTCATATGAAATAACTCCCAAATATTGGAAGTTGTTTCGTTTTCGCTTTGGAGTTTATTTCATTTATTTTTCGATGTTATTTCATTCACTGTTTTTGGGTGTTATTTCCTATTTTTTGGGATTTATTTCATTGGGGGTTATTTCCTGGGCGTTATTTCATTGGGGGGCTTTTCGTGGAGCCGAAAACTACCACGTGCAACTTCTCATTTAAAATTTTTTCAAATTGTATTTAACATTTTTACACTTATTAAGATGACAAAAACTACAGTTGATGGCCCAGAGAATTGTTGTAAAATCAATCATTAATTTATATGTAGTAAAAAGCAGTGTTGCCATTTCTGTTTAATGAAAATGTGCCTAAACTTCAAAAACTATCTGCTCAATCTTTAAATGACTAAAATATAATACAAATCCGCTAAGATTAAACATAACATTTTTAATATATTTAATTTTCTAAAAAATATGTTTAATTTGTACAAAAAAAAAATAAGCTAAATCTGCTGAATTTTTATAAAAACGTTTATGCTAAATAAAAAGGAATTTAAAAATCTAGTTCATTTTATTTAAAAAAAGTTCTATATTAATAATGTGGAAAACGAAGAAGTAGTAAAATTGGTACTCGGGTACCCATATACTACACTCACAATATTATTACAGTAACGGACTGTAGTTTATTTAAGAAATATTCCTTTCAGTAATTTTTAAATAAATAAACATTTAAAGTTCCAAGCAAATTTATTTTTAACTGATTCTAACAGTTATTAAAAAAACTAAGTGCATATTAATACGGATTTTCAGTTGCAGTTAATTTTGTCCGTTGATTCAGTTAAATTCTTCTTTATGTTAAAGTAAATAAAAATGTAATTTAAAGCAACGAAAAGTTCATTTAATTTTTACTGTCAAAAATTCAACCGCGAATTCCGTAAAAACAAATCAATATTCAGTTATCTTTTATAAATTAATTTTCAAAAAATTAACTACATATTCCGTAAAAACAAATAAATATGCAGTTATTTTATAAAATTTTACTGTCAAAAATTCAACACCATATTCAGTAAAAACAATTAAATATTCAGTTATTTTATATAATTTTACTTACAAAAATTAATTTTTACTTATCTATAAAAAATGAATTGCTTGTTTTGTGTAAGCAATACCCATTTTATATTTGTTAAAATAATTTAGTTAAATACCTACATCAAATTTTAAAAGTAAAATAATTGCGAAGCCATATCGGTCATGCTGCTGGTGTCTTATAATTGAGAGTTCTTCTGTAAACAACGTGGTCAGTACAACAAAAGTAAAACAAACGTGTGTAACTGGGTAAGTAAATAAAAATATTCTCCCTCTCTCGCTTATAAGAAAAACAAGCGGACAGGACAGGTGTCTGTCTGGAATTTTTTAGAAATTCGGCTCTTTTGTGGAGTAAACGAAAATTTAATAAAATAACTGAATATTTAATTGTTTTTACTGAATATGGGGTCAATTTGACAGTAAAAAATTGACAGTAAAATTTTAATAAATAACTGAAGATTTAATCGTTTTTACTGAATATGGTGTTGAATTTTTGACAGTAAAATTTTACAAAATAACTAAATATTTATTTGATTTTACGGAATATGGTGTTGAATATTTGACAGTAAAAATTAAATGAACTTTTTGTTAAAAATAAATGAAAAATAGGTAGACCGGTTTTTAATTGAACTTTCATTTATTTTATATATCAATTTTAGTTAATTTTACGTACAGAATATTGTGAGTGTAGACATAATGCATTAGTAGTCACTATTTTTATGAAATAAAATTACATTTTTAATCTTTTTAAAAGCGAATTAAATTATATTGATTTTAAAATAAAATTTTTTAACTTTGTTTTGCATAACGGCTAAAATTTTAAATTTTTTATACAGGACAGTATTTTTTAGTATAACAGTTGAACATTTTTGGTCATACATGATATGTAAATGAGACTTCTCCGTATTATAATAATAACGCTCTGGAAACTAATCTTAAGTAATCGTTTGATAGAGAATTTAGTTTAATGAATTCCTTGAATTCCCATAAAGTGTAATGTATTGGGTACTGGGGTAACCCGGATGCGCATGTTGCGATGGTTAAAGCTTAAGCAAATTTTTTGGAGTATTATAGCAAAAAATAAATCTAGAATCTGAATTCGCTTTCTTTAACGTTAAATAACGACGATTCAGAAGCTTGTTTAAAAATTTAAATTCTTAATACATTTTTTCAAGTAAATATATCTAGGTGGGTACCATGGTACCCGCCAATTAACACAAGGGTTAAAAAAGTCATGTTATGAGGTTAAGATTAATAGAAGAGTTATTTGTGCTGAATATTATCTAGATCCACCAAATATATGAGACATTTTGTCTTAAAGGGATAAAAGGAGAGGTCGCTACATTTTTAATTATATTAACTTTTAAAAGGATAAAATAGTTTGAATATTTTAGGGATCGATATTTGAATGGAAGCTGTATGCTTAAATCTGAACCGATTCAACCATTTTTAATTGGCAGTAAGATATTTTGCGCAACATTTTATCTAAACACGATCACATTAAATGTTTTATGGACATAAAGAAAGAGGTTTGAATGGGGACTATGTGATATTATAGACCGATTCTCACAATTTACATTGGTTTCGTTCTTATGAGAATTAAAAAACTTTATATAATCGCGTTTTTCTTAATTTGTGCATACATAAAAAACTTTACAGTTTGGAATAACATTTACCTACAACGAAAAGTTGCTTTGGCATACAATTAAAAAATGAAAATAATATGCAGATGCCGAAATTACAGCAACAAAAAAATGCATCTGTTAACCAGAATTTTAAGCCATTTTTTATTTGCTGAACATGTATTAAAATATGCTTCAAAAACGTGAAATACGTGTGCAATAAAAATACAGAAATAGCTAAAAAAAAAAAATGCAAGGAATAGCCTATCCCATCAAAAATAAATTTTAGTTTGTCAATAGTATGAAATGGGAATTTAGCACATATGACTTTGTTGCAATAAAGGAGCGTAAACATTGTAGCTATTTGATTTTTGCTTTTCTTTTTTGTTTAAATGAATGAATTTTATATTTTTAGGTACAAACGCAATCGCTGTAAAATCAGTTTTCTTTCTTATAAAGGTCAGGTCAGATTTTATTATTTCTATTAAAGTGTTTAGCGATAATCTTTTCATTTTAATGTGAATATTGTGAAATTCCCCACTTAATTAATATTAAAACAAATATTTTTAATTTTTAATTTTTTTAATGCAATAAAAAACCTCAATATCAAAGATAAGCTCGTCCGTATAATTTCCTAAGCTCAAGTTTACACAGAGAGGAATTATTATTATAAATAATTATTTATTATACATATGCATTGTATTCTATACTTTCCCATACATATATACATACATATGTACATATTGCACACTGAATCATAAGCAGGCATACATCAAAATTCAGTAATGTTTAGAAGAGTTAGAAAACTGGCTTCAAAAACATGGTTGCATTTTTTTAATCTAATTGAGTTCCATTAGTGTTAAAGAAGTAAAGTAAGCTAAATATTGGATTTGTAAACTGGTTGGCTTGTGGTTGTGCCTGTTTAGTATTTAGTGTGCGATATGTTAATGTGCATATCCTAATGCATCCCCGGACATATTTTAATATAAAGTATTTTTGCCAGCTGGTTTCGAAAAAAAAATATATATATATATATTTATAGCCTACCAAGGCAGTCACCAATGCCCAGTGTTGCCAATTTAGCATTTTTCATGCAAGATCTGGCCTGTTTAAAGTCATTGAGCATGAAATTAAAAAAATTTTAGTGCATATTTTTAAATTAAACTTGGTTACATTTCTTGCTGTTTTGTTGTCAAATAGTACTGAGGCAACTAAACGAATGAAATAATTTTCATTTTCGATATCGATCGAAATTTCCATTTAAATTGTATTGTAATTTCGATCGAACTTAAGGTAAATAAGCGTGAAAGTGAAAGTGTACTGCAATTTTAAAGTTGACGAGAACAAACCACAAAAGTTTGTTCTTAAAAATATAAAAAAAATATACATAAACCCAAATTTGTTAAAAGATTCATATTAAATAAATAAATAAACAAAATCAATGACGAAATTCCAATTTCTTACGTGTGTTTCTCATAAAGTTTGTAAACAAGAAAACAACTTTGCCACATTGCCGATTTATTAACACCAAGTTTTTACGATTTCTTGATTTGACGTTTTTTTTTCAAAAACAATTTTATAACACCGAATCCATTTAAATTTTATATAACTGACAACCTACCATTAACAATGTAATGCTTTCTTTTGTTTTCACTATAAAATATAAGAAAACATAACTATTAAAACTTTAAATTTTTACTGTCCTGATTATAGGCGATTTTTTCCCAACTTCGTCTGGTAACCCTTTAAATAAACAGAAGCCATCTTTTTACAGGGCATTATCAACACTCTCGATTTATACGGGGCGTAAAGTGCAATGTCTTATGACATTTAAGGGTAATTTTTTTTTAAATAAAACACGCTGCTCTTTTAGAGAGCATAGCATTTTTAAGAAACGAACACCAAATTGCATTTTTTTTTTCAATAAAATGTGGACATTTTTTGTAGAAAAGAAAACACCATAAGGATTAAAAAAACAAACATTTGAAGTTACTTAAGCAAAAGTTTTTATTCATATATGTAGTATTGTATTTTAAACTGAACCGAAGTTATAGCAAAATATATTTGATTAAATCTGTGTATTAAGGCTCAGTTAGCCGGGAGTAACAGTAACAGTAACCTTACCGTAAAAAAGTAAGACCAATATATTTCTTACTTCTAACTATAATCGTTCTAATTTCTTTACATACAACAAAATAAATCAGCTGATTTCCAACGTAACAGTTACTCCCAGCTAACTGAGCCTTCAGTTAGGCGAACGTTGCTGTACCGTATATGTACTGTATCAATCAGCTGTTCGCTTTTTGTTATATGAAAACCAATACAAAAGCTTACCGGAATGCAATATACCGTAGTTGCAACGTACCATTCTGTATAAAATAGAATTTCATACCGTTGTTACGTGACATTTGTAAAACAATGATCAGCGACTTGTATGTTACTTGAAATGCGGGTATTTTTGCTATTTTTTACAATACAACATATTTTCATATATTTATGTATAAAATAAACAAATGCATATACACACACAATGGAAACACATAAAAGGCTTTAAATGCTATCAAAACCTAGTTCGGTGTATAGACATTTACAATAAAAATATAAATGCTAAAATACAAATTTGTTTATGGTAAATCTATAATATAAATACTAACTGCCGTATTCATAAAAAATTAAAATAGATTTGAAATGTATTTTAAGAAAAATTTGTATGAAAATTTTGCCTTAAAACGCATTTCAAACTTGTTTTATTTTTTATGAATACGGCAGTAAATTATTAACGTAGTTTTAAGACTATTCCTTTGTAATCCAAAGCTGGGTTATATGTATGGTCCTGCCCTAGAACATCGAAATGTTAAATAGACCATGTTTTTCCATACGTTTGGGTCACTTTTGGAGTAGTTCTAGTCCCTTGTGGACTATATTTTACACGCGTGTTTGATTTTTGTTTTTTAAATTTATTTATTATTATTTATTTATTGAATGGTGTTCTGAACCTCGTGCGTTTTGCTTGCGATCTGCCAAAGTTTTATAAAAATATTTTAGTTCCTATTAATAAGATTTCTGTATGAAGTTCTAAATTCCCAATTTTTCATATATGATAAATACACTGAAATTTATTGTTGAGGGAAAGCTAGCTTCTATGCGCTTCTATGTTCCATTGAGCATACTTTTTCAACTTGGAGTCGCCAAACTTCTTGCGATTGCGATTTGCAGTACACCTAGATAGTTACTATGCGATTTCATGTCAGAATCGCAAATGGTAAGCGTGTTTTATTATTTTATTTTTAAAAAGTTTTTATGTCGGAAAGAATAATGTGCAATTTTCCTGTGAATGAATCGTACGATAGTGTAGGTAGTAGGGTCGGGAAAACCCGGGAATTCCCGGGAATTTCAATTATTTTTTTCCCCGTTTTCCCGGGATTTTTGTTGCGGGATCCCGGGAAATAAAAGTTCCTCATAGTTCTAGAAAAAAGCTATTTATACTTTGAAATTTAGTTTTCTATCCTCTAAAAATGAGCATCTGTTGATGGGTTGTCGATTGGATCAATAACAAGAAGTGAGTACGTTCGTAAAACAATGTCTACCTGACGCAATAAATCTACCAAAAACAGAATGTGCCGTGCAACAGTTGATAATTAATAAATTTAGTGAAGTGGAGAGTTAATAAAGAACATAAATTCAAAATATGATGCAGGCAGTAAATATCGCTCCTTTATTGCATATCTACAAAAACAAATCGAGCTTGGCAAAATGCGATTAAAGTTTTCAAAATGTACCGATTAAAAGATATATTTTGCTATAACTTCGGTTCAGTTTGAGATAAAACACCGATTTTTTGTTACGAGGAAGTATGAAGGAACATTTTGCTTAATTAACTTATGATTAAATGTTGAGATATGACGATATGTTTATAAGGTGATAAACATAAATTTGTTTCATTTTGTGACGGCTTATATAGCCGGAAAGTGCTGGGAAACAGAAATAAACAAAAACTATGGAAACTCGTGTAAGATACTACAACATACAATTTTAAAAACACAGATTACAGGTGGATCTTGTAAGATGGAGTCTGTTTGATGCTATTTTTGCATCAACCTTGACATACATTTGACTGATATAGACGTTGTTTATAAAAAAGAAAAGTTACTTCGGATTGTGAATTAGAAATATGCAACAACTTTAATCTTTTGCACTTTAAACTATTTGTCCAATCTCGGTAAAAAAGTGAACGAAATTTTTCGGAAACATGGTAATAAGTAAATAAAATAAGAAATATACACCCGTATTCAAAACAAAAATTTAGTTACTGCCAGGGCTGGGCAGTATTTGAAATACATGTATTTGAAATACGTATTTAAAATACAAATACGTATTTTGTATTTGTATTTTAAATACATGACGTGCAAGTATTTTGTATTTTGTATTTTAAATACGTGTCCAGCAAGTATTTTGTATTTTGTATTTTAAATACATAAAAATTGGAGTATTTTGTATTTTAAAAACATAGTTTACAAAATATATTTTTCAGTTTATTGAAGATTGTTTTCATTATGATCTACCAAAATTTAGAATCGCTAAAGAACGTTTTAGAAGTAGAAGCACCAGTAAAGAAGACGATGATTTTGTTGTTTTCGTAGATAGGGATGATGGTGAATCTAGGACATCAAATTTGGAGTTGGAATTTGTCAGTTTCCTCAGTGACAAGAGCAAAGACATTATTACTCTTGACAGCTATCCAAATATAAAAAGAGTATAATAGAATTTAATACAAGTTTGTGCTCATCAGGACCTGTAGAAAGATTTTTTTCTTCAGCAGGTTTTATTTGTTCTTCAACAAGAATCTGTTTTATGCTACATTTAAAAATCTGATATTTATGAAAGGAAACGATTGTTTTGTTAATTAGTTTTATCTAATTTATTTTTTGATTTGAATAAAAATTGATTATTTCGTATTTTAAATACATACAGGTACATGACGTGAAAGTATTTTGTATTTGAAATACGTACAATAAGTGGAAGTATTTTGTATTTTGTATTTTAAATACATGACCAGCAAGTATTTTGTATTCTGTATTTTAAATACCGCAAACCATGTATTTTGCCCAACACTGGTTACTGCATATCCCCTGATTAAGGATTTCTTATTCAAAGTACTTTTTAATAAACTATGATTATCGAATGATCAAAGACTTTTTAACTCCTGATTAAATGCTGTCAATTTGTTATTTCTATCAATTGAATTTAACTAAAACAGAGATGTTAAAATTTTTCTTAATCGGGCAATTTAAAAGTGTTTTGAATAACCTCATGACTAAATGGTGATTAAGCTTAATTAACATTTCAGTTACTCACTCGATGAGCGGAGTATAGTCGGAGTACACAAATTTTCGTTTTGAATACGGTTGATACACTTTTTTCGACTTTCTAAACGCATTGAGTGTGTCTTAATGTTATTTCCTAAGCTGTTAAAAAATGTTAATATATTTATTTAAAATATTTTATCTATTTTATGAATTTACTTTTTGATCTCATAACTAGAGTACCACAATTATTGTTTGTTTTTATTATTGTTTTATGAATTAAATTGTTATGCTTATGATATCTTTATATCTTGTATCTAGAGCATAATGATACGAAATTTACATATAAAATCGTAAGGTAATAATAATTCAAGTTCCTCTTTCAACCTTTAATTAATTTTTGTAGTATTTAGGCATTTCTTCTTAAACAAGTTCCCTTGCGCTTTTTTTTAAAAAAAATTTTTTTTCATTAATTTAAAACAAATTTACTTTGTATTATTTATATGGAGCGGGATCCCGGGAAATTTAAAAAAGTTTCCCGTTTTCCCGGGAATCAAAAAACTCCGGGAAAAAAAACTCTAGTAGGTAGTGATCCCTTCCTTAAGCCCACTAAATCTTAATTAAGTTATAATAACACTTTACAATTATACTATTTTTATCTTTACAGTTATCGCTTTTGTGCCCATATATTTAATAAGTTTAGTCCTCTACATAGTACCATTTATTGTGATACAATCTTTTCTGGGACAGTTTTCCAGTAGCGGTTTCATATCAGCATTTCGTTTAACGCCCCTTTTCAAAGGTTTGTTTAATTTTATTTTCTCTCAAATTTTAAACATTTAAAAATAAATTATTGAAAATCTTTCTTTCTAGGCATCGGCTATGTAACGTTGGCCTTAAATATTTGTGTGCTCTCGTATTATAGTATTTTTGCTATGGTACCGCTTCTTTATATGTTTGCATCTATGCAGCCAACGTTGCCCTGGAGCTGTGAAGGTTTTAAGAAATGGGCCACGAATTTGACAGAGGAGGAAGAGTTTAATGTATGATAAATATATTTTTGAAACACGAGTATTATTTGTTATTTCAATAAGCGTCAAAAATTATAATAAAACTTTATTTAAATTTTTATTTTGTTTAGCTTTGCAATTTGTATGTTCAAAATGAAACGGAGACGACCAATTCCACAAACTCCCATTGGGTTAATCACCATATACCTTCGGTCTTGTATTTTAAGTATGATTTTTTTTTCTTTTTAAAGTTGGAATAATTTAAAACCTGTTTGTTTATTTACAGGACCCTTTTTAATGACTTAAATCTATTCACTTACGAGAGTGTTGAATTTTCTATGTCGTGGCAATTAATTCTATGCGCCATTTTTATTTGGGCCATAGTGATTGTAGTTGTTTATAAATTTTTCAATACCGCCGCGGTAAGTTTTATTAAACAAAAAAAAACTTTAAAGTCAAAAACTCATACTGCCTGCTTTATATTGAAAACAAAAACAAATTTGAGTTTTTTTATATCCAATTTTTTTTTTTAATTTTGAAAAACCAGGCAGAAAGTTTTGAAACTAAGATTTTTCTCACTCGAATTTTAACATTAATAAACCATAATTGATTTCAGTTTGGTCAAATCATACGGTATTCGGTTTGGACTCTAGCGGGGCTTTTGTTTTTATTACTGATACGGTTTAGTTTTTTACCTGGTGCAAGCAATGTCTATCGTCGTGTTATCATACCTACACCGAGCGATATTGCACACGGTATTAGTTCAATACCGGTTTATGGTTTGACAGCTTTTGGTCCTGGCTGGGGTCTATTTGTAACACTGTCCAGTTTTAATAAATTCAAAACTAATATAATGAAACAGAGTTGGATCATAAGTCTTGGCCAAATGGCCATTATCCTGGGTATGGATTTGTTGGCAAATTTTTCAGAAGAATACTTTGGGGGTAAGTTTTTGATAATCTTTATACATGTTTGCTAAATCATAATTATAAATGTATAAAATATATATATTTTTTAATTACAGAGGTAACGGATAGCAATTATTACAGACAAGTGGAAAATATATGGACTTTATATTTATCGACCGGAAGTGCCATGGCCCATATGGCTTGGTCAAATCTTTGGTCAATATTATTTTACTTTATGCTCTTTTTGGCATCTATGCTATTGATTGTAAGTGTCAAACTTTTTTTTTTTTTTTTTTGTTGATATTTTTAAAGGACTCACCTTTTATTGTTCCAATTGACTCATTCCCATTTTCTTAGTCCCGATACAAATCACCACTCTGAGTTAAGTTTTAACATTGGAAAATGTCATTGCATTAGTGTTTTTATAAAAATGTGTAATTTAGGTCTAAAACAGCGTTTTCATTTGACAGTACTGGCGAGACAGTAAGAACATACATATAAGTTGCCAAAAACACTACTTACTGTCTTCGTGACGTAGGCGTCCAGACAGTATTTAAGACAGTTCACTTTTTGAAATAAGCCAAACGTGAATGTTGCGATGCAAGTTCAGCTAAACGTGTTTTGTATGAAATTTGGTCCAATTTAGTTTTATATGGCCAGAAATAATACCAAGCAGTATTGTAGCAATCGTACATAATTTACCTTAGGTCTCATATTGAGCAGCCTTCCGAAAACCACTTTAAAACTATAAAACAAACAAGTAGTGAAACTACTGTATCTGACTTAGGTGTAATACCAGAAAACACTCTACAGAATTGAAGGATAGTTGTTTCATAATTTATCATGGATCCAATATAAATTCCCCTCTCGAAAATATTTGTTCAAATTAACTTTTATGTGAAATAAAAGGATAAAAGTCAATAAATTGCCATATGGGCAGTTTCAGCGAAAAGTCTACTTTTTGTAACGTAACGCCAGAAGTAATTTAAATTGTTTCTCAAAAAATTTTATATGTACATATACATAGTTTACCTTTTTATAGTTTGTTGTAAAGCGCAACTGGGTAATTCCATGTCAAAACGACCAAGATTGGGACACGACCTCTTCCGATTGTAATGAAATTTGGTGAGAAGGTTCCTTTTATCTTATAAGGAACATATATGAACGAAAAAAAATTTTAAAAATTTTTTTTCAAAAGTTATGTCACATTCAAAATGTCATAATTTCGCAGATTTAGCCGAATGTGTTGAGCTTATTTCTTCAATATCTCGAAAACTACTTGACATACGAAGATGATTTAAATGTCATTTTAAAGAGAATACTGAAAAGAAATATTTTCAGTATATCTGCAAAATATTAAATTTTAAAAACGAACTAAGTCAAAAACCAATTTTTTTATTTGGCTCATTTTTTTTTATATAATACCCCAAACTGTTCTTAAAAAATCCTGAAACTTTGAAGGAAGTGTTTTTTTTTCTTTTTTAAGATATGATTTTTTTTCTTTCGCAGCCTTTGAAAAAATAATCTTAAAATAGAATTTTAATATTGTAATTTTGAGCAATAAGTACACTGTGCTAGTTGCAAAAAACAGACCAGCCGCGCACCTTGCATTTTGCCCTAATTGGGGCACGCTGAATCCAGTGGGACTTACCGTTTTTTTAGATTGGCTCTTGTTTTCAAGAATTACCGTTATTTCGAAAATGTAAGAGGTTGCACAGCATATATTTGCGTAAATCAAAAACGGTTTAGTTTATTGAAATAACTAAAAAAAACGAAATTCGGCAATAAATAATAAAGTGGGGTTGGTCATACATTTGACCCATCTAGAAGCATCCTACGCCGGATAAACCCATCTAACAAGCAGCGAAATCGTTGCTTCCAAACTCCGAAGTAACGTTTAGCAGAGTTTCTAGTGCCTATCTGTGCAGCATTATATTTGTTCTCCTTTTCATTCTGTGGTTTGGATAGTGGGGTGAATAAATAAGTCTGCAGCTTATATCCTGAGTCTCCCAACAAAATGCCTTTGAACCCTCCGCTTTCAAGTTTGATAGTTGAATCATTTAAAATACGGCAGTCATGAGTGGTAAAAGATATATAAATTATGCATTTCTGAAATGTTATTTACCTGAACATTCAGGGTATAGTAACCGTTTCTGTTTATGTAATATTTGGACTAAATTCCCGCAGGTTTTTTTGATACAAATGTGCGTTCGAATAACGTCTGGAAAATTTTTAAATGTCTGAAATTCTCTCATTAGGATTGCTTGCTCTATATGAGATGAAGGCATTTTAATTTTTCTATTGCCCCAGCGAGCTTAGGCACGAGCCACTCTGGCTGAAATTCTACACACTTTTGCTTGAGAGAACCCAAGATGTGCTGCATGTTCCATTCAAAGCATGTAGAACAAAACATTTTTGTTTCGTGCGGCAAACCATAACCAACACAAGATATACTACAGTCAAATCCCGATAATTCCAATTTCCAATTTATTTATTTATCCATAATATTTACATTTTCATTTCAATTTAAATTATATATTTAAGTGTTCAAGATTTTTCTTTTTCAGCTTAATAATAGATCTATATTTACAAAAATTTCTATATACATATATACAACATTTATTTGGAGGAGAAAATTTGGCAAAAAACCTATTTGATTTATATTTTTAAACTACTTATCCTACTTAAACTACTTTACTACAGACTAGATAAAAACCTAAGATGATACTAGCTCATTAATATGGACGAATTCAGAATTAAGACATCGAGTATTAAAATTTTGTGTAAGTCTATTGATCTTATCTGCAACTAATTCCAAGCCCGCAATATCATGAAGGCGTGATGTTGAAAAAAACCAAGGAAGGTTATATATAAGTTTTAATAGCTTATTTTGAGCTATTTGCAGCTTTTTAATATGGCAAGATGCACTAATTGACCAAACGGGGACTGCATAGAATATTACAGCGTGAAAAATAGATTTTAAAATGAGTTTTTTATTATTAATGTTAAGGCTAGATTTCCGATTTATTAAAGGGTATAGGATACGGGTTAATGTGTTAACTTTATTAGTTACATGAGGTATATGATCTTTAAACTTCATTTTCGGATCGAGCATAATACCAAGATATTTTACTTTTTGTTCCCACTGTATAGAATTATTATTTATAATAATATTGGTCTGTGGTATATAACATGCTTTTCGTTTCCTTGTAAAATATATCGCTTGTGTTTTTTCATAGTTTAGTATAATTTTCCATTTATTGAAATAAGATAAAATATCAGATAATGCTCTTTGTAAGTTTGCTATTATATCAACAGCCAAAATTTCAGAGCATAGGATTGCTGTGTCATCCGCGAATACTGACAAAGTGCAGTAGTCCAATTGAGGAAAATCAGATGTATATAAATTATAAAGGACAGGGGATAAACATGACCCTTGGGGACAACCAGCAGTTATGGAATGACTTTGAGAATGGTGTGAGCCAATGTGAACTTTAAAAGAACGAGAAGTGAGGAAACTGTGAATAATTTTTGTCAAAGCTATTGGGAAATTTAAATTTATCATCTTAAAAACGAGACCTTCGTGCCAGACTGAATCAAATGCAGCTTTGACATCTAATAGAACCATGCCGGTTGATTTTTGATTGTTGAAATTCGTTGTAACCAAATTCCTTATTCTTATCAAGGGATGAGCTGTGTTGTGTTCTCTGCGGAACCCAAATTGTTGAGGTGGAATAATATTATTGGCTTCCATAAAATCAGTTAATTTAATTTTAATAACTTTTTCTAAAATTTTACTGACACTCGACAGCAAGCTGATAGGACGGTATGACGATGGACAGTCAGCTTGCTTACCAGGTTTTTTAATTGGGATAACTTTAGCTTCCTTAAATTTTTGGAGAAAATAGCAAAGTTTTAGACATGAATTGATTATTAATGTTAAAAATTTAACGCCTTTGCTAGGAAGTGCTTTAAGACATCTATTATTAATACCGTCGATGCCAGGTGATTTTTTATTTTTTAAAATATTTGAAATCTGTGAAGTATTAATTAAACATACATCCAATGGATTAACTCTTAACGATCTATACGATTCCAGGGTATCATTCACTAAGGAAGTTGTAATTGGGTCCCCTAAATGGGATGAAATAGAATAATTAGCAGCAAATGTATGCGCTAAAATTTCACATTTTTCTTGATTAGTGGTGTACCGAACACCGTTTTGTTTTAAAATAGGGATGTTGTTAGCCTTCTTTCTTAAGACTTTCGTCAAATTCCAGAAAGGCGGAGAGCCTTTATCAAGCGTTGATAATAAATTATCCCAAGATTTATTTCTAAAGGAATCAATTTCCTCACGAATTCTCAAATTAAATATCTTCATCTGATAGAAGTCGTTTAGATCCCTGTATCTTTGCCAATCCCGCCGGTACGCATTTCTTCGTTGTATCATATTCTTAATATGGTAGGGCAAAGATTTTCCTCTTAATGAGGGATATATCTTAGGTACACTACAAGCAATTGAATCATTTAAAACATTTTCGAAATTTATAATATTCTGATCTATGTGTTCATGATTCAAAATATTGTTGATATCAGGTAGATTTAAGTTTCTATTTAAGAACCTAGAGAATTTGTTCCAATTAGCATTGTGAAAATCATATCTGAAAAAATTTGTGTTGTTGTAATTACCATTTAATGAAATTTTTACGGGTAAATGGTCCGAACTCAGGTCGTTTATGACTTCCGCTGGTGACATTATAAGCGGATCATTAGTCAGGAATACGTCCAGTGTAGAACCTTGTCTATTGGCGCTTGAAGGTATGTGAGTATTATCACAAGGATATATGATATCAATATTGTATGATTCTAACTTTTCATATAAAATATTTCCCCAGCAGTTTGCCCTAACACATCCCCAAGATCGGTGTCTACTATTAAAATCACCACCTAACAAATACCTTGCGTTACTACTGAGTTTATGAATGTCAGATGCGAATTGTCGTTTTCTTACGCCATCAGAACCCGCTGTACCACCAGGATAGTAGCACGAGTATATGTCAATTGGGCCTAAATTAGTGAATAGTTTGATGCCAATATTCTCAATAACAGATGTGTTCATAATAGGTAGTAATTGATGTTTTTTCTTATAATTATTGATACACCTCCACCTCGCGCAGTTGTCCTATCGTTTCTGTATACTTTAAATTCGTTGTTTCTGATAGATAAGTTTGAATTAAGACCAGTTTCTGATACTAAACAAATATGAATACTACGACTAGTTAAAAATTGAAATAATTCTAAATATTTATTGCGAATGCCTCTTGCATTCCAAGTTATTATATTGATTCCATTGCCTTCCATTATGCTAAGAATTTACATGCAAGGTTAGTGATAACCTCGAACTGATCGGACTTGTTTTTACAATTTCTAAGATTTGTAATTAACTCTAAAGTTTAATTCTTTATTTCCTCAAGAGTGAATAAATCATTAGAGCTATTATTATTAGCTTTATTATTTATATAATTATTAGTATTGTTATTATTATTATTATTATTAGCGTTGTTACGGTTGGTACTGTTGTTGATAATATCTCTTTGACCTTGCCAATTACTAGAAGTAGTTGGAGCACTTTGGCGCAGTGTGTTAGGAAAGCTGTTGCTATAATTTACGGTAGAAGAAACTCCTGCATTAGCACGGACTGGACGTCTTGGAGCTGGTTGGGCACGTTGTCTAATATTTAGATAATTTATCTTACTTGGACATTCCTCGAATGTTGATTTGTGGGGACCACTGCAATTTGCACACTTAGGGGTGGATTCTTTGCAATCAGATGTTTTATGCTGACCAGCACAGTTTGAACAAAAGGTTTTAACCTTACAGCGATTAGAACCGTGGCCAAACATTTGGCAGTTATAACATTGAGTTATATGCGTTTTTTTAGCTTGTTGAAATTCCCATTTCACCCTCAAATATTCAATTACAGAATATTTTTGCCTGAGCTCTTTCATTGTTATTGTTTGTCTTTTAAGATAAACAACGTAGATTATATACTCCACGTTGTATGCGTTCTTTTTTATGACGATTTTAACGTCTAAGCACTGAAGTCCCATATCGGTTAATTTTTTTTAACGATTAATGGATCATATTTATCAAGACCGAACAAAAGAGCTTTGTACGGCTTGTCATCTTTGGAGGCATAACTGAAGAACTCGTATTTGTCAGTAAGAGCACTAATAATGGTTTGGTATTCAGCTTTCGTTTTTAAAAATAATATTAAGCCGATAGAAATTTTTTTTACAGAATAATCTGTTATTTTGTTTATTTTACAAAGTTCGTGAACTTCTTCAATTTTGCTTTTTAATATGGTTATTGGGGATATATGAACCTTCACTGTATTGTTAACGATAACTTCATCAACATCATCAATTTTATCATCTTCTATAGTTTGAAGAGGGGAAAAGTAATTGTAATTTTTTGATGCACTAGGTGCATTTATTGTTTTTGGTTTTTTATTCATATTATTAACGCTTAATGCGTTGACATTGTCACTAGCAAGTGTACGTTTAATTTTGTTTGTATAAATTCTTTTATATGTAACAGTTCTTTTTTTTTTTTTTTTTTGTTTGTTTTTGTTTAGAATAATGAAATAAATTGTATTATTTAAGTAACACAACACTATGTAAACAAATAGGCAGTCGACGAGAGCAATTGAAAGTACGTCTCTTCACATCAAGTGATCGAGCATAACTATCCCGATAATTCGTGCTCCGATAAATCGTAATTCCCGATAATTCGTAATAAACTGTCGGTCCCTTGAAAAAATCTTGTTAATTCGTAAAATTTCCATACATTTTGGTCCCCTCGCTAATTTGTAATTTTTTTTTTTCAAATAAAATCTTCTTTGCCTCTTATAAATCGTAATTGTTTGCTTATAATACTTACTTATAATTCGTAATAAAAACAACAGAAACATGGAAAGAATGATTTTTTGTTTACCGCTATTTTTTTTTTGCGTGGGTTTTTTTCTTGTGTGTTTCTTTATTTTCTTAAGATCAGTTTGTTACATGAACAATTTGTATATATTTTTTCTTTTTAACCATTTTTTAATTCGAATTTATTTTATTTTGATCCCGTTAAATCTAAACCCCGCTAAATCGAAAACCCCTACAATTCGTAAGAAATGGCCGGTCCCTTGCGATTACGAATTATCGGGATTCTACTGTATGTGGTTTCTACTTTGTGTTTGCTTTATCAAATACTTTACCTATTTGATAGACATTTTAAAAAATAAGGGTAATCAATGGTAAAAAAAGGTTTGCATAATTTAAAATAAATAAAAATAGTTTTTATACTTTATGCAAAAAGTTATAACGACTTTAAGTTTCAACAGAAAACATATCTCGCGCGACCCACGTTATTTTTAGCAAAAAAATTTATCGAGCAGTTTATTTTTTAAATTAGTTCAATCATTAGTGATCGTTTTTCTAGAAAAAAAATTTGTGTGCATATTGATTTTGTTTTTATTACAATAAATAAGAAGACAAAAATGTTTAATTTTTCGTGCAATTATTAAAATTTTATTTTAACAAACATTGAAATTCTCACTTTATTAAACGCTTAAAGTAGGGTAAAGGCTACAAAAAGTATTTTAAATTTATGAAATGTTTATTAAACGTTTAATAGGCTATTTAACATTTATAAATACTCTTTTTTCGACTTTTGCTTATTAATCACTTATAAAGCTGCAATGATACGTTTATGAATTAGACTGCTTGTATATATAAAAACCCTTTTTACAAATTTGACTTTATGGACTTTCGCAAATTTTTGCAATTTTTTTTTTTTTATTTTACGACACTTTGTTCATTTAACCCGTTTAGCGATTTCAAATACATTTTAGGGCTTGTTTACAAGCTTGCAATTTTTCGCCAATTTTAGCCATGTTCGCGGAGGAAGCTATTTTTTCCTGTGATTCTTTACAGCGCTAACGATTTTAAATAAATATTACACTTTGCTAGCATGCCGCTCTTAGAAAATTAGCGATATTTAATTTAAATGTAGAATTTAATGCCATAAATTTCCAAAAACACAGTTTTCTTAAATACATTAATTTTTTTTGTTTACAACTCCGAATATAATGACACAGGTTTTTAAATTAGGTATGTTATTTTATACACAGGGGGTTCATGATACGAAATTAAAATCCATGTGAATAAAAAATTCATTCGGAAATTTTCAGGGTGATTAAATGATATTTAAATACACGAAATATCTTAGCAAAATAAAGTCCTTCTATAACATATGATGTTAGCGCTACTGTACCTAAACCATGATTTGTGGAAGGAAATGGAAGTTATTTGTCCATATTTTTAGACCAATTTTGAGAGTATACAGTCCAGAACTTAACAAGACTTTAATAAGTAAAGATTTATGGGTAAAAATGAGGGATTTATTGGTAATACTTTGAGGTTATCGTAATTTTTTTGCTAATTTCTCAGCTATTTTTACTGGCTGAATTCCAATTGCAAACTATTCCAGACTATACGCGGTATAAATATATAACAATCATATCTGGCATCTTTACAAATAACAAGTAAGCCGACGGACGAATAGACGGACATTATAAGGATCCAGAATAAATATTTCAAACTGAGTAACAAACTTATATAAAAAACGAACTTTTATATGTGTATCCCCTCCATCTGTGGTGAAGGGTATGAATAATTTTTTTTTTGTAATTAAAGCGAACTTTAAATTGTCAAGGAAAATCAAGCTTTTTCTTTTGAATGTCAAGCTTTTTGCAAATTTTGATCTGGCAAGCCTATACTTGGTCCAGAATTGCTCATAGATCTCCCTCCCTAAAATTACTTTAAGACGTAAATATCTCAAATAGATGTGTTAATCAACATACACTGCGAGTCATCGCTTATTAAATTGGATCTTGTTGTTGTTGTTATTAATACTCATTACTGTATGCACTAAATCTGGTAAGGAAAGCATGTGCCGAAAATTCCCCGTTACCTTGTTTTTTCTATGTTATTTAATTTTCGATGAAAAAGCTAACAAGTTTTCTGCGACATCAGGTTAGTGCCAGGAATTTCTTTTTAGGTTTTCTTTACGATTAGGAAGCGTATCGATTTGTTATTTGGCGCATTTCCTTGCCTGCCTCGTGAAGAGGGAGTTTTCACTGCATACAGTGACGACACCAAAAAGTATTTATGTACATATTACTTAATAACAACGACAACACCAAAAAGTATTTATGTATTAATAACAACGACAACAAGATATATTATAAGCTCATAGGGGAGGCGCTAACCTGATGTCGCGCAGTGCATATAATTATTAAACACAATAACACTTGAGTTTTAACCTCAAAGCATAATTTTGCCATGGATGTCATATAAGGCACACTCTCTTAAACATGTCGGTAAATTCTTGTTCATTATTCATTATAAAATTTCGTATTTCACTTTTCAGATCATACAATTGTACTCAATATTGACCAGTGTTTTCGATGAGTTTATTGCCTTAAGAGAGCGTAAAGTGGAAGTTTGTATGGGCATTGTCGCTCTAACAGCCGTATTATCCTTGTACTTCACCTCAAATGTAAGTTTGCATTTCAAAAAGCGGGAGTTTTGCGAACGACAATTAATATTTTGTAATTCTTTTGATTTCAATACAGCATGGTGTTACATATTTCACCGCCTTGGCTACGGATACTTTCACCACTCAAATCACAATTAATTTACTGTTGCTGTTGATTGTTCTATGGATATATGGACGTGTGCGTTTCCAACGAGATATAGAGTTTATGATTAATGAACGTTTTTCAACATGGAAAATAAATATTTTACGATTTGTGGCGCCTTTGGGAATGCTATTGGCTTTGGTAGGTTTTTTATTGTTGTTGTTCAAATATTTTTGTGTTTTTATGAATAAACAAGTTTGTTTAAAATCTGTTTTTGTGCGGTGTATTAAAATTGGTGTGGTGACTTCTTAGCCATTATTTTCCTTAGAAGATTTAGTGAATTGTTGTGATACCGTTCTGTCTTTATTTTGACAACTGTTCTCATTTATTTAGTTTTCAATTACTTTCTTTGTGTCTCTTTCTCTCTCTTTTCTTCTATCTCACTTTTGTTTTTAATGTTTACTGTTTAAAAAATTATTGACCCCATGTATGTATATATTCTTCATGCTTTATTTTCCTTGCAGTCTTGGTCCATATATATGTCCCTCTGGGAACATTTTTTTTCAAGATTGATCATCGATTTCTATGCCATAATTTTAATTGGTCTACCATGGCTTATCATACCCGGCTATGCCATTTATTGTATGTTCAAAACAATTGGCACCATTAAAATTCGTTTTTCAAGAAGTTGTCAACCGACCGATTGGTATCCAGTTGAAGCCGACGATCGGCAGCTGTATGAAAAATCCGTGGGAAATCCAGATATTACGCAAACGCTAAACGAAATGAAGGAAGAGGAAGTGATTTAAAAAGTTTTGTAAAATCCTATTGATTTACAAATCAATTAAGTGCTTAAATTATTTGTTTCTTTAAAATTAAAATAAGAAATATAAAAAGTTTTTTTGATTCTCATAAATGGGGAACTCGCTTTTCTAGGCGAATTATTTACCTTAGATTCGCAATTTTAAAGTTAATCTAATTATAAAAGTGAAATAAACTTACGAAATATTTACAATAGATTCTAAAATGATAAAAAACTACTGTTTTAAACTTTTAATGGTAGAATTAAAGAAAAAAAAAATCTGCTAATGATTGAAAATTAGCGCGGAAAATGCTTACCTGGCACAGGGCTGCCAGTTTTTTTTCCTTGTCCCAAAAAAATTAGAAAAAAATCCCCAAAAATCTCCAAATTAAAAACATAACCTTAAAAAGTTCATATTTTTTTCTTTGAGCTCGAGGTCCTGGTTTTATTGTTAATTATTCTAAATATTCCAATATTTCGTTTTTCATTTAAAAAACATTTTCTTATTACCGTACAAAAAACAGAAAAAATAAATTCTTAATATGTTGTACCAACATCGTCTAATTATGAACTTCTTTGAATTATTTATACATTATAAAGGTCGAATTAAACACAATATAAAAAATTTTTTTTTTCTTTTGTTGTTTTTTCTGACCAAATTTTAAATTTTTTTTAAAATAGTAAGAAAAATGTTAATAAGAAATAAAAATTTTTGGTTAAAAAAAATATTTTATTTTGCTTTCGGCATGTTTTTCAAAATCCTTTTTATGCGATTCCAGTGACTAATTACAAGCAATATGCTGTTTTTGAAGAAAAATAAGCCAATTTATAAGAAGTAGAAGCATGTTCAATTGGTTTTAGCCATCCTTAAAATCAACAATAAAAACACTATATCCGTCATTTATTTAATAATTCGATTCATCAAAAGCACTAACCAATAGCCCTGCATTCTTTTTCCCAAACTTTTCGATTTTAGATTCTTCTTTATTAAAATAATAAAATAATAATATAATAAATTAATAAATTATAATTTGAGTTAGGACGCTTTACACCGTAATAGTTTAGCTACTTTTTTCATATTTAATATACGAAACAAAGAAAAAATAAGCGTAAATAATAAAAGAAGGGAAAAATATATAAAAAATGTGTAAAATCACCAAAAAAAATCCCCGAACTTTTTTTAAATCCCCAAAAAAATCCCCATATGACTTACTTTGTCCTTTTTGCCTGCATGAAATGCCCAACTTTGTTGATAAATCCCCAAGTCTGGCAGCTCTGACGAAGCATACCTAAACAAAGAGAATAGAGAAGTTTAACCCAATTCCTATTCTTCGCTTGCTACAATCGATAGCTGGCAAATTCGAGTTTAACAAATGTGTAAAAATCTTTCAGAAACACTGTCAATTTTACACATCTTCAATTTTATAGACTTCTATTAACATTTTATATTTCATATAAAATTGTTTTCCAAACTCTACATTTTCCAGATAATTGCTGCATTTGTGACCTACTACGAACATATGATATCCAATGTCATGATTGGTGTCTACGCTATAATATTAATTGGTTTGCCATGGCTTATAATACCAGGCTATGCAGCCTATTCCATGCATCGAAGTATGGGTTCTTTCAAAACTCGGTTTCAACGCTGTTGTAGGCCGAATGATTGGTATCCTGTGGAAGCAGAGGATCGTCAGCGTTATGAAGAAGCAATGGGAAATATGGATATAACTCACCAACTAAACGAGATTACCGATAACGTGCTATGATAAGTGATATTGTTAATTTGAAACTTTGTTTTAATTATTTTTATATAAAATTTTTGTTGTTATTTCATTAAAGCCTAATTATGTAAATAAAAAACCAAAATAAATTTTTAGCCAAATAGTAACTATCTAATAACGGCATGGAGAAAAAAAATTAAGATTAATGGTGTTTTCTTTTCTAACAATAATGTTGCATGTATTCCACCATTCGCACGGGTTTTTGTTTTATTCTAAAAATATGTGCAAACATGTGAAAAGTTGTCTAAATATGTTGCAAAAATAAATGGCAAATTTGTTCCATTTCTTTCTTATATGTAATAATTGAGTGTGAGATAATAACCTTTTTTTCATCTGCGCTAAGAACTTTTTTATGCAAGCAAGTATTTTTTTAATATCCTTTTTTTTCAATAAAATAAATTCAACAAATATGTGTCAAAATACCTTTGATAAAACCTCCTAAAGTTCTTAACACCTTTTTGCATAACTTGCATTTTTCATGCGCAGTTCAATTACCATTCACTTAGAAAGAAGACCACACCAAACTTTATCTTCTCATTTTGTTTTCTGTGGTACAAAATGCATTGCATGTAACATTCATTCACTTGTGACTTATTTTTGTAACCAGTTAAAAATTTGATTCATTGCCAGTATGATTTAATATTAAACGATTATTTAAATATAGTTGTATTTGATAAAAAAAAAAAAATTAGCACATTTTTACTAATCCAAAAATCTCGGGATTTTTATGTAAACATCCCGGGATTCGGGACTTAAATTTTTATAATAATCCCGGGATTTCGTGTTCGGGATTTCGCGATTGGCATCCCTTATTGTGATGGATATAAAAACTTTTTGTTTTACTTTTATTTAAAAACTATTTTTTTTGGCGCACAATTTTTAACAACAGCTGACTTTAATTATTGAAAATCAGTGTCGTTAGCGCTGTAATTCAAAGAAAGTTTAAAGTTGAAAATTGCTACAACAGCGGTGAAAATCGCTTTTTAGTACAAACTTTGTATTCAATATTTAATTTAAACTTTAGTGTTGAGTGTAAAACATATTTATTATTTTGGTCTATTGTAATTTAGTAAAATGTATCACATTATAAGGATGCGTGTAACCTGATAAATATATTACACAATTTTATGCATTATTATTTTTAAGAAAAGAAAATACCATAAGTTATAAGATAAAAAAAATTAAGAAACTCCAGAATTTGTGGTTGTTAAGAAATAGTTTTTACATAGTGCTGGTTCACACTCTTCAAGTTTTAGCCGGCAAGTCTTGACCATTTAGAAGCGAATGGAAAAGAGAATGTCATTTATTTTTCCCTCTCTCCTAAAAACTCAAGACTTGACGAGTTAAACTTGACGTGTGTGAACCGGCGCATTCTGATACACTGAATTTTATATACCTGTTTTTTTTTTTTTTTTTTAGATGTTTATTTATTTTATAAAAAGGGAAAAATTACAAACTCCAAATAAACAAAAAGTATATCCATAACTTATTAGTATACAAAGTCCCATTTTAAAGAGCTCTGAAGTATAATTTCTATTAATAATAAAGTTAATTTTTCTGTTATTTTATTATTTATATATGTACATTAGGGTGTCCCAAAATTTTTTTTTGTCAGAGGCTCAAGCATAATTTGAAAGCTTATTGGGTCCAGTATTTTTGAATTTTTTTTTAGATTTTTAGGAAGAGGTTTAGAGGTCACGCAATTCAAGTATTTGTTAAAAATCTGAGTTTTCGGGCTTTTTTCAAACTTGACTCATAACATTGTCAATAAACACGTTTATTTAATTTTTTGACCGAATATATCTAAAGAAAATTTCCCAAACTTTATTTCAATATGCAAAAACTTTAAGTTCCGGCTATATTTTTGTCCATTACGATTCCACATATTAAGTATTTTTGTAATTTTTCAACAAATTCTGTAAAAAACGGGTTATTTCTTTTCAAATTTATATGAAAGGTATAAAAACTAGTGACGCAATTTTAAATACCGATAAGTTCTAAACAATTAAGAAAAACAAAAATGGAATTTTGTTCCACAGTTTCCGCGTTACACTATTTTTATAGTTTCTACCTTAAAAATGGTGATACTTTTTTCGTTATAATTATTGTATATTTCCATAAAATGTTATAGTTGGGTTTTAACTGTCATTAACTTCTGACATTTATTGATCTAAATCGTTACATGCTGTCATTTTCACTTTCTATTTTATGTGTATTCTCCGCTATAATAAATTTACATAACACAATTTTTTGAGTTAGCTGACCGACGAATCAAATAGAAAAGTTTCTTGTATATGTGGCAGCGCATAGTGAAAGGGACCTTAGGGGGAAAAAATCAATTTTTTGATGGGGACAACATCTGAGCATCGAATCAGACCAATCCCATGCCCCAAAAGTGTTCCCTCCCAGAGATATGCGCGTTTTATGAAGTGGTGGTACACCAAAATGGCTCTCCTGAACAAACCCGGTTTTTACCCTTAGGTCCCTTTATATTTTGCGCGTCACATACATGTATAAAAGTTTTCGTCGACGCACCGGTAAGAATTTTTTTTTTTTTTTTTGTTTTTGATCGTTAAAAAATGTGTAATTTTATTCAAAATAGATCTAATAGAATTTTGTGAAAACAAGAAATGTGTGGCTTGTGGGAAAAATGATAGATGCCCTTGATCCCTCCAAACCGCCGACAAAAATGCAAATTCTGCAAAAATTTTTTAATAACATATACTGGGTATAAAGGTCAAAACGGGTATAACTCAGGAACGATAAGAACAAATTTAAAAATTGTTTATTCATATTAATAAGAATTAATTTGTCTTTCAAACTGCAACATTAGTTTGTTTTCGTTTTCATTTAAACTTAAAAAGTTGTAAAGCGTTATTACAAAATTTTTGAAAAAATTACGAAAAATTGTAATTAAAGGTATCTAAATGAGTAACCTCATCACCAAATCTTATAAGTTTTTCACACAGGAATAAAGCTTGGATACTTTTATTTAAAACTGTTTCCTCAGGAGTGCAGAAACCCGTGGTATTAACCAAGTTATCAGTAAAGTTAAAAAAATGGGCCGAAAACTTCGGTTTTTTATGAAAACTCCATTTGCGCGACCTCTAAACCTATTCCGAAAATTCTTAAAGAAAAACCAAAAATACTTTACCCTATAAGCTTTTAAATTTTGATTGAGCACCAATGAAAATCATAAAGAAAATATTTTTTGGGACACCCTAATGTACATATGTAGCAGTTTTGATATGTTAAATAATTGTAAGCAAAAAAATTACAAAAATCTTACTTTTATATTGTTAATAATAAAAGATGGGGTCAAGGGTTAAAATCAAAGGATGAGTAAGCCACCAATATTTATTAGGATTCAAATTAGGTTTAATATTTTTATCCTTCAAGTAAATGCTTGTGTCAAAGCGACAGTTTTCAGGTGATAGTTCATACAATTTACTGATTTTATATTTATACCATCTTCGTTTTGAATAAAACCATGTTTATCAAGAAAAGGAAATGCTTCAGGTGGAATAAATCCATTTTCAAGTGTTTTTGAAATGTATTCCTCGTCAACGTAGTAAGGAGCCAATATTAGATTTTTCACAGTAGTATTGGTACTGTTTAGAATATGATCCCTTATAATGTGTATAATAAAGTTATCAAATCTAGATACCTTGGCTTTTTCATAGAGGATTTTGTTTGATACATATTTCTTGTAGTTACTACTTTTTGACCTGTATAATGAAGTACAGCATCTGAGACATTTCCTTTCGAATATACGTATTTTTTCCATATACGATGGACATATATTGAACCATATTTGACAGCCATATGATAAAATTGGTCTAATTAAGGACTGGTACATGATAATTTTAACCCTAGGTTGTATATATTTTGAAAAGAATAATGTTTTGTACGAAAAAAATGCTTTCCTGGCTTTAATAAGTTCTTGGTTTATGTGATTGTAGAAGTATAGAAATTTATCTAGCTCTTTTCCTAATAGCCTCACAGTCTGTTTTACTGGGATGCTTATATTATTCGTGGAACTAATACCAAACGATTTCCAGTTTCTTCTTATATTACTATTACAGTTCCCAACCGGTGGTCTAAAAAGAATAGATTCACATTTGTTCAAATTAATCTTCATGTGCCAATCTTTGGAGTATTTTTCAATTAATAAAAATTTATTTTGCAAACCACTATTAATTCCTTCTACTGTATTGTCGGCATGATATATAGAAATGTCATCTGCAAAAGCTATAACATTGTCTATTTTGTCTAATAAATCAAGTTCCCTGTTGCAGTCCATTGACGATTGTAAATTTCATAGTACCAACTGTTTCTTTCCCATAAAGAGTAAAGGTTTTATTATTGAGCATGTTATGTATAAGGATTATAAAATGTATTGGGAATTTATATTTCAGTTATTTATAAATAAGGCCCGGAATCCAAATACTGTCAAAGGCTTTTTCAAAATCTACTAAGCATGCCCCAGTATATAACGATTTGTTTAAATTCCACTGAATATTTGAAACAAGTAAATGAATTGCATGAATTGTTGAGTGCTTGTATTTAAAACCAAATTGTCCATCACTAACTAAATTATTATCTTCGCAAAATTTTACGATATTGATATTAATACAAACTTCAAATACTTTGCTAATGTTTGGAAGTAAGCTAATTGCACGAAGATTTTTCGGGTCTGTCACATCTCTATCTTTCTTTGGTAAAATTATCACTTCAGCTTGCTTCCAAGCCCGAGGAAAGTAAGCGTTGTTCAACATGTTATGAAAAAGTAGTCCGTATTTGAATATCAAATTGTCGGGTAAATTACGCAATACAACGTTAGGAATGTTATCAACACCTGATGACAATTTTGGCCTCAATTTTCTAAAGATTGACAAAACTATGTCTTTTGGTATAAAAATGTTATTAAGTTGGGATTCTTTTAAGTCATCTGCTCTTTTTGATATTGAAAATGTTGTCAAGGTTGAAAAATGCTGTTCATATTGAATTTTTTCCTCCAAAAATTCATTGAAACAACGATTAACTTCCAGATGTACTGTATTATCAGGGTCAATATCCTTAAAAGAGTGAACCGATTCTAAAAATGAACCAACTAAGTATATTTAAGTTTTGCTCTTCACCATAAACCAAGTAGTTGTCACCTTCCTTTTCTAAATCTAAGGGATCAATGCTAGCGTTTCTTATTAATCTATCATCCTCTAAAGGAATTCTTAGAGTATCTACCTTAAAAGGCCGTGCCATCCTAAACTGTTTTCTAACTTCACCAAACATATTCGAAGAGTCTTTTGGGGTTAATAGCGCAAGTCTGTCTTGATAATGCTTATTTACTGAAATTATAAAGTTTAATAGCTGTCTAATTAACTTCAATTTCGCTTTAAGCAGTCTAACTTCTGATTGCGTTAGGATCAATTCTAGTCGATTAAAACGTTTAATTAAGGTAAGAATCTTGGACTTCTCTTCTTGTAGTTTTTTAATAGTTGAATTGGCGAATTTATTAGTTGAATCATGAGTTTTATATTTTTGAATTACCGTATCCATAGCTCCTACAATATAGTTGTTTAATTCACGCAAATAAAAATCCATTTCGCTGTTTCTTAGATTCGTTCTCTTAATAATATTTTTTTGAACTTGTTCCAATTTGTCTTTTTAAAATTCAGTATTGAAGCGGAAGATTCATTAAAGAGAGAAAGTGGGTGATCATTTTCAAGGCTAATAACTTAATTTTAACCGCGTCGTGATCACTATCATAATCAAGTGCCTCTAGGCAATTAATGGAATTATTAACAGTATGAATCGCCAATCTTGAGTCAATTATGCATAAGTCTAGATAAGAATTACACCGTGGATATGATGGGCTACAAGTTGCGCATAGTTTACATCTGTATCTTATTTCATAATCCTCAATCCATTCTTTTAAATGATTCCCTTTAGTGTTTGCAATTCAAGTCACCGGCTAAGATGTAATAGTTTTCTGTATTTTCAAGATTTAGTGCTTGGAAAAGACTTAAAAGCTCAGATTTAAAAAAACTGCAGTTGTTTCCTGAAGGGTGATAGGCAGCTATAATGAAAAGAGTCTTATTTGGAAAAAGTGGTATTTTCACAACTGATGTTTCTAAGTGCCTAAATAAGTTTAAGTTCTTGTGGTGACTATATTTTAAACCTTTCCTAATCAGTATTCCTGTCCCTCCCCCCATCTTAGCGTCCTTTCTATCATTTCGTACAAAATTATAGTTTTCAAAATATAATTTGTGTTTAGAATAAAGTTTTGTTTCGTTAATTAGAACTAAATCTGGAGGATTGTGATTATTTAAGAATACACTAAGGTTATATCTTCTGTTTAAATTAATTAGTGAATTGACATTTATGTGGATAATATTGAATTCTTTTGCAATTGTTTCAGCCATGATAATTAATTAATCTTCTATCATAGAGAAAAGTGTATATATTCTAGACGATTGTAATTGTAATTGTATAATATAAAATAAGCAGAACGAAAAGTTCTTTCCTAGTTTCTTTAAATGTTTCATGCATTTCAATTATATTTTCCAATATATCGCTGCGAATTTATCTTAATCGTCAACAGGAAACTGAGTTAATTGAAGTTGTTGTTTAAAGTTATATACAGAAGAGTTGGAAACAAAAAGCAGTGACTAACCATAGATAATGATATTAAGTATAACTTCGGTGACCATTCGTCCTTTTTTTAAGAGGATATTCCTTTTTTTGATACGATGTCCTTTAAGATTTTTTTTTTAAATAAAGGACAGTAGATTGTCCTTTTTTAGAAAATTTATTTATTTATTTATTTCCAATTCTATACACAAGACTTAAAGCTTTTTTGTTAGATTATGATTTCTTCCTGAAACTCAAAAGCTATCCCAAATCTCCTAAAATTTCAATATTAATACAGCAAATCACACTGGTAAACAGTAATGCCAGCTTTAGATCGAATTCTAAAATTGTTCGTTCTCAACAAAGGAGCCCTATGATATTGCAAAAATTATTTTGATGATCCATGTGCTGGATTGTGGTTCAATTCAATTCATTTAAGAATCACTTTTAATACCAAAGTTCAAATTTCAAATGGAATGTGCAGACTTTAAATTAGTATTATGTTAAATCAGTTATATTAAAAATCTGTTATATTCAAAAAAATTATTTTTAATTATAAAATATTTTTTGTTTTAAAAACTTTTACATAATTTTTTTCTTTTTATGAATTTCTAGGTAATTTTATTGATTTTTTCATAGGCAATAAAAAAAAATAAATTTCGAAATGTCCTTTTTTCGTTTGAAAAATATGGTCACCGTATCTATAACGTAAATTCCAGTATTTACAGTGGGGTTGAAGTACAATTATTATAATAATTATTTGTGTATAGGTGTGGCCGGTAGGGAGATGCAGGACTACTTTAAGCCCCTCATATATAATAAATTACAACCTTAGCTGGTATGATTTTTTGTGCTAGTGCGTGTGTCCATGGACCAGGTTGCCGGCAAGAACCACCCCATCCGGCGAGCTTCAGCCGAGCTAAACGCGGGCATAACAGCGTCGCTGGAAATCTGGCAACACCGTGTTTTTCCGCTCTGTCTGTTTCACAAACAGATGACCACCCCACCACTACAAAAATAATTATTATAATAAAATAAGACCCCTTTCACACTCGGCAAGTTACTTGCGCAAGTCTCTTGCGCAACTCTTGGTTTGTAGATGTCAGCGGTAAGGTCGGGGTAAGGAAAAAAATTGTTACAGACTTTGTTGTTGTCGGTAAGTAACTTGCGCAAGTTACTTGCCGAGTGTGAAAGGGGTCTAACTAATCAATACAAGATAACTAAAAAATTAATCTAATTCTTAACTAAAGTTACTTACGTTACAATATGTTTTTAAAAAAAATAACATGTGGCAGCACTACGATAAATCTTAGCAAATTCATATGGTCTGTATTGGTAGTTTAAACGCCCAATGTTATGCGTTTAAAGATGGTTTATACGTTTACTGATTTATAGATTTGTTGGCTTAAAAACATTTTAAACCCAAAAAAAAGAGAGTTTAACTTGCTCTGATTTTTTAGCCCTAAAAAATTAATCTGTATTTAAATACGATTTAAGTTAATATGAAAATTAACTCAATATAGATTTGAATACTATGCTGAAAATTGGGCATAAATGTACCAACTTGGTGAATTAAGTTTTATTTAAGCGTTTAGTAAAAAACAGAATTTTGTATTTAAAACGATTTTTAACTTATCTAAATGTGATTTAAAATCGTACATAAAAATTGGCTGTAATTCGATCGGTCTACTAAAAGGTTGTTCTAGGGCCAATTTTTGATGTGTTATACACAAAAGCACAAACGCACAATTCCCCTTTGACTATGGTGGTGTAGGTATGATGAAAGAAACCGAAAATTTTAAAAGTGTAATAAAAGTAGGTATCTGTTAGATAATTTGTATTCTGTGTTTGTTCTTATAAAAAGTGCGTAGTTGTGGCTTTTATTTAAAATGTATCGTTACTTTTTAGTCGTTTGTCAAAGGTGTTACTAATTAGAACAAGCTAAAGTTTTTAAAATTAAAATTAAAGTGAACAAATTAATTAAAATTCTTAAAAAAATATTCAAATAAATTGAGAACGGTACTATAAACCGATTACTCAGGAAGACTTTTTTAGTCTTGTTATAAGTTTTTTTCACCATTCCACTTGATTCCTGTGTTTTTGGGCATGCTAATACCGAATATTTGAACTTACCTTTCTCCAATTACGTCACATTTATCAGATAACGAAACATTTGTAACATTCGCTCCATATTTCTCTTTACGCCGCCATCCAGTGTCAAAGTCTCCTTCAATTAAAATCAGTTATATCTCAATCGGAAAATATGGACAATAGACTTTGATCGAATAAAAAATGCTTGAACTAATATGGATCAAAGCTAAGATTTTATGAAAATTTCCATTTGATTATAAAAAATTTTAGGCTATAACGGATCGAAATCGGATGAAAACTAAAAATCTTATAAAAAAAAAACGAAAACCATAGCATTTAAATTTACCAGGATGTTTGTTGTGCATGCATTTTCAGTTAAGTGCGAAACTGATTAAATATCAAGAAGGTTTTCATATGTGATATTTTAATTTTTTTTAGTAGCCTTTTAAACAAGATATAATTAATTTTAATTTAAAAAGATTTTTGCTCTAAAAGGTGGCTGAAAGGAATATATACAGCGAAAATCACATATGTGCCGTTATCTGATCAATGTGACCTGATGGCCTAAGCCAAGGCGAATTGACTACAGGTGGTGTTGAAACGGTATCTGATTATGAAAGTTCGAGCCTATTTGTTTTGGTTGACATTTCGAGCCTTAAACGCTAACAATGAAATGCAAAAAACTCTATGTTGTTTCTGTTGTTTGTGGGTTGTTGTAATTCCGACACCACCTGTAGTTGAATTCGCCTTGACCTAAGCATGATAAAAACATAATAATAAGGTGGAAAAGATAAAAAAAAACCTTTTTCATTGTCGACCTGTGTTATTTGTTAAATATGTACTTAATTAAAACCACACAAATTTGTTTATGTTCTTAATTAATAATGCCAACATAAACAAGTGTTTTTTTTAATATTTTTTATAGTTTTGTGGCAATAAAACTAACAATTACATATCGCACTTGTTCAACAATAGTGTACTCGTATTAACTCGAAATTTGTGTGTTTTTACTTTTTGGAAGAAATCGATACGTTATCTTCATATTTACCCGCTGTAAAAATATCGCGCTATATTGTCTTCTTTTTGGTAATTAAGCGGTTGGTTTAAATTCCCGTAATTTTTTTAATTGTTTTCTATTCCCGCTTTCTCGGGAAAAAATTGTGTGATTCCCGGAAAATTTTGAAGAAAAACTTTTTTTAAAACTTTAGTAAGGCCACGTGTCTTTAGTGGTTTTATCCAACAAAATTTAAAATTTGCTTCAAATTTGAGAATGGGCTTTATATATGTAGGGTTCATGGTAAATTATAGACCAATCTTCACGAAATTTTATTTCTTGTCTTTGGAAACTGAAGTGTACTAAATTTTGCGACAATTTTATAAAGTTTTTCGATTAAGGGCGTAGTATTGGGTTTTCCGAGATTTTGTTTTATATGGGCCGTTTTAAGTGGTTTCGCGTCAAATTAAAGTAGATTATGTTAAATTGCACCACACAATCATTATTCGTTACGCTTTTGCCAAACTAACACAATTTCCGAGAGTGGTTTTAACAAGGACCCGTCGGTAAGTTATGGACCCACCTTTACGACATCTGGTGCCATATTAAACGAATTTGTTGGAATTTAATAAAAATTTGTGCATTTCGCCTCTAATTTATGTTAGTTTTTGTCAAGTTTTTAAGGGAGGTAGTTCCACATTTGGATGCACAACTCCTTTGCAACATGAATATATATACCAAAAAAAATTCACATGGAATAACAAACTTGGTATACCTTCATACCCCAAAATAAATAAAAATTGCAAATAATATAGTAAATTAATTTTTCCTTCATGCTCAATTTGTTAAACTGTGAAATCGTTTTAAAATTTCTACTTAGTGATGTGGAGCTTTCAGTCTATATTCGCCCTTCCAGAAATTATATTCCCCTAAGACTTAAATACTTTTAAGCAAATGAGCTCTGAATTTGACAATGGCATCGAAAATAACATCGTCAAGCATCATGAAATAACTTAAATCTTAATTTTTTTATTATTAATACGATTTCCGTATGACGTCCTAAATTCCCAGTTTTTCATATTTGATAAATACACTTAAATTTATTGTTGAGGGAAAGCTAGTTTCTATGCGCATTTCACTGGTTGCTTAGGCCAGCTCATCAGGAAACCTTTTCCAAAGATTTTAGAAGCGCCAAAAATATTATACAAATAAAACGAATAAGAATTATAAACACTGAAAGTCTTACTTGTAACAATATCAAAGCCAAAACAAAACACCAACAATAAACAGTGAGTTTATCTTTTCTTACATTCCCCTACAATTGGTTGGGTTCTTTCCGACTCGAATTGTAGTTGTAAGTGGTTTTTGCTATATAATTAATATCTATTAATTATTTAAAGCATACTTGCCAGTAAGAAGTATTAGTAGCATTGAGAATTGAGTAAATAATTAAATAAGCAATTTTGGTTAGAAATCCCGGGATCCCGGGAATATGAATTTTATTTCCCGGGAATCCAAAAAGTGCGGGAAAAAACTAACAATAATACTATGTTTGTTTTAAACTATGTACTACGTACATATGTATCATAATCTCCACCACACTTTAAAAAAAAAGTGTTCTATAGGGTGTTTTATATAGAGTGACACAAGCTTTAGTCATAATAAAACAAGGAAATATATTTTTAATGTAATGTAATGGTGTTTCGACAAAAGCTTTTGGATGCTCCTCACTCCAAATGCGACAATTCTAATTACTTACGAACCCATTAAACTAGAAATGGGCTTCATGGGAAAATAAAATTTTGAATTTCAAACGAAAATATCAGCTGTTAAATGGCTGCTCAAATAAAGCAGTGATGCCAACTTGAAGTTGTGACACTCTAAAAAAAACACCCTTTATATGCATGTATGTATGTGTGGCTTAAAACCAAACCGTTAACATAAATATACAACTTTTGACAGCTGCAAATAGACCTTGCTGGAAGTTGAAATTTAAATTTTTTTTTTTCAAATTGAGTTTATGTAAAGTGCTTTACATGTGGTGCATATATTTTATATATTTTAATTATTAATATTCTATTCTTTATATTATTTTTTTGTTCATATTTTTTAAATTCAATGTCAAGTTAATACAAAACAAAATCTGTAGATAAAAGCTTAAGAACTAAATAAAAACCCATATCAGCTTTGTAAAGAGTTGTTTGCTTATATCTGTTATCTTGTTGGTTTTGTTTATGAGTTAAAAATAATTTTTCAGCATTTTTCAGCATTAAAAATGGTGTATGAATCATTTTCTGAAAGTGGCCGTAGCCGCTTTTTACCAGATACTAAACGAGGCTATTGGTCGAATCCAAGTGATTTTATCTATGCTGGTCTCGGTTTGGCATTTAATGTGGATATGATCGCATTGATATGGTTTTATTTTATGGAAACCAGTGGTGAGTATAAATTTCGAATAATAAATTTATTAACAAAACTATTCAGCCCTATTATTAAAGTTGAAATCGACGGAATAGTTGCATTTTCTTAGACGTTATTGCCAACAATCGATTACTAATGTCGGTCACTTTGTATTTGCTTATGTGCTTTTAAGTTGACGTCGAGTAGAATTGACTCCGTTTCAATCTATAAGAAATTCTGCCATGATTAGATTAGAGCGTATGACCTTACATAAAGTATTTTTGCAAAGCGAATAAAAAAGTTTTTTTGCCGAACTTAGGGTCCCCATTTTTAGTTTTTCGTTTTATCTTTGCCATTAACCGTCGTTTTGTTTTGCTCTTAAAGCCACACAGAAAAAAATAAAAATTGATTTCAATTCAAAATTTAAGATATTAATTAAACAATTAATTAAATTTGCACCAGTAAACAAATTAAAAGTATAAATTAAACGGTTGGTTCACTTGATTTAACGTTAAATTCGCATGATTAAAGGTTTAATTAAAACTGATTTAATTTTTGATTAAAAAAGGGACAGCTCAAAGAGAGTGGCAATTGCACAGATCCCCTCAACCTAAGATTTATTAAAAGAGTGTACAAAAAGGCTAAGAAAGTTACTGCAGACTCGGAAAACGGCTTCTCTGGAAAAATGTCTTAAGGAACTTAATGCTATTCCACAATCATTACGGCGTGCAGCTAGAAATCTCAAAATAAAAATAGATGTATTTCTAATCACCAATTCGGCTTAAGAAGAGAACACAGCACAATTGAACAAACCCATCAAATAATAATTTGTTTTAAATTTTCCTCTTTTTTTCAAGAGCAACATGCTATGGTTGAAAACCAACCATGGTATTATAAGTGTTAAACATGTTGTAGTTATTTTTGACCATAACATGTTCGGACGCAACCATAATATGTCGGTGACAATAATATTGCTAAATGAATCATAATATGTTTAAAATTTTCTTTAAAATAGTTTTGTTGGAGGTGACCATATTTAAACATGTTTTTTCTCTTGGTGCAAAATGATTATATAGATTTCTAAAAATTGTAAAAATTTAATATTATGAATATTTTTGTTTTCATTAAATGATATTTTAATATTAATTAAAAAAATTATGAAAAATCTTTACCGTTTCAAACCATGTGTTGATTGATTTTAACAATTTCACAAATTTAAATTATGTTATTTTAAACGAAATAATTTTTTGATAGTTAATTAATATTTTAATTCAAAATTTATTTCAAAACAACTAAAATGTTAGTTAAATCAAAATTATATTTTTAATTTTCTTTCAACAGAAAAATAATTGATTCAATTATAACATTAATTAAATTTAAATACTTTTTTAAATAATTTTATTAATTGATAAAAAACTACTAATAATTTTTTTTGTGTAGTCAGTCGAAAGGTGCTACACTGTGCTACAATTTGACACTTTTGCTAGACAAGCTGGGCACTTGGCGTTTTAACCTAATTCGGGAACGCTAAGTCCAGTGGTGCTTGCCGTTTTTTAGGTCAGCTCTGGTTTTCGTGATATACCGTTATTTTGAAAATGGAGGAGGTTGCACAACATATATATTCGCGTAACTCAAAAACGCTTTAGCTTATTGAAAAAACAAAAAAAAAACCGAAATTTCGCAATAAAATTTCCCACACTCGCTTAAGGAGAAGAGACAGGAATGATCTTCATATGGGTTCTTTATAAAAACTGACGTCAAAGATTTGTGCCTTTACTTTTAGTCATAGAAAATTTAATTTGACATACTTAAGTGATTTTCCCGGTCGACCTTTATTTGGGACCTATTGTAAATTTATTACAATAGCTTTATTCGTTATGGTTCTACGCGTACCAAAGCCTTTGGCAAAAGTGCACTTTAAATGGGGCACATGGTAAATTTTTTCATTAAAAAAAGTTAAATGATTTTTTTCGAGCAGAGATGTGGTTGATAAATACTATAGTATTGAAAGAATAATGCTTCATATATTTATTGATTCATTATCAACAAAAATTTTCATTGGTTAAATAAAAATGTTCCTTTTATAAATGGAATTTCATAGTTATAATGAAGTATTTTCGTTAAAATCGCTTAATTGGATTTCGTAATTACGTTAAAAATTTGCATTGGATATATGAAAACAAAAAATTTTAATTGGGAACATAACTAACATAAAAACACTATACAAACATAACTATATTCATAAATTAATACAAAATTATAGTTTCCTTAAAAATATGTTTAATTGTTAAATGTAGGATTTAATTAGTTCATACATCTAATGTAATATGCCATTAAATTTATGAAATCAAATCTTTTTTTATAAAAGCAACATATTTCAATAATTGAAAAAAAAAATTTTTTTTAACATTCAAATAACTCTGTAGTCTCAATAATTAAATTGGTCTTCTCAAGAAAAAAACTTTGATATATCGTACTTTAAGGTCCGACTGTAAATGCCAAAGATATAAATTTGAAAATAAAAAATTTCGAAACCGCCGTTGCAAACAAAATTCCTATAACTACTTTTTTCTGGATGTATTTATGTAAAAAATAAGGACTTCCCTTTAATTGCGTTCTAGGATTAAGGCGTGTTTCGACTGACGGCCAGACAGATGGACATGGCTAAATCGACTAAGGCCCATTTTCTTAAGTAACCAATAGCTAAATGTAGGATTTTGTCGGCGGTATAAAAAGTCTACCATTATGACGTCATTACTTTAACCTACCAGGTATAATAAACCTTCCTTTAACTTATCGCTTACTTTATTTTTAAAAAGTTGTAATAATAGAGCACTTTTTATAGTGCCGAAAAAATTCTAAGTTAAAAAACGCGCCTAAGTGGTATAGAATATTATAAGGACGGACGTAAGCAGGAGATTCTCTATCCTATTTAGTCGAAGGATTTGTAAAAAAGTCGTGTGTGCTCATAAAGTATGATAGTGTGACTAAAAAATTTAATTGAGTGACAGTTTTTTTTTTTGAGAAGCCCTACCGACTTGCATATGGGCCAATCCAAGTGAAATCGGACAGCTTGGAGAAAAATATTTGTTGATTTCCTTTATTTTTTTACTGTGTTGATGTTCCTTCTCAACAGCACATTTCAGCAAATTTTCAGATTTGTTTGGCTATTGGTTACCAAGATATCGAATATTAAAAAAAACGAGTTATAAGAAAACTATGTTCAAATAAATACTCATACATTTTTCAATATTGGTCCAAATAGAGTAATTATTTATTTGTATTTTTCCTTTTTATGTCTACTATCCAAGAAAAAATCTGTTTGTCCTCTTTGGTTTTCTTGAATTTCTTTTATATAAAACTTTGATTTTGTCCACTAATTTAAAGACCCATCTGGTTGTGGGATTCAACTAAATACTATATTTTTTTTTTTGATTTTTTTAAAATTTGTTAAAAAAAATTTCGATATTAACCACTGTGCACAAATTTTCTAGGATTTCGCAGGATATATTTTAAATACTAATTCATTTATTTTGTTAACTTTTTGATATCTAACCATCGTTGCAGCCTCAAGACGCTTGTGAAAAACTCTTCGTAATTCGTTGATATATTTTGCAATCATCTTGCTTGTCTTTTAACATATGATTTTATAGCCAAAAAAACAATCTGCTTTTTTGAAACAATTCAAAGAATCCTTGTGATTTGGCCAAAAATAACCCGTTTATTATCCAGAACGCAGCACCCGGCCTTCTTAGGAATAATAATCAGACAACCATATTCCCGATAATAATTTATTTCAAGCATAATGAAGAGCATAATGAGTCTGGTCATTATATCTGATGGCAATAATCATGATGCAATTGCAGTATACGTGTATTTAAGGATTATTACTGATTTTGTGAAAAAATTACACCGATCACCAAGGTTTTTGCCACATGGATTCTGTATGCTAATTATTACTTTACAATATACCCTCACTGCAAAACACAAACTAATTTGTTTCTTTCACGCACGGATTTGTTGTCACACCCACTAATGATTTTACCTTATTTTCCGTTAATACTACTGTAGGTACGGTTTAATTGCATCAAGTTTTTGTTTAAAAGGGTATTACATGTTTTACACCCTCTAATCGAAACGAAATTTGTCCCTAATTTTGTTTTATTTTTTTATTTGATAACATTGATTTTTTCACCGAGTTTTTTTTAATCTTTTTGCTATCTTACTTATCTCGACTTAAGATATTTTGTCAAAATGCCACAGAAATGTATGTAAAGTATCAGTTTTTTTATGAAATATAAAATTCCTGTAAAAAAAAAACTATGGGTATCAAATTTTTTCCACCTTAGGAAGTCAAAATAAAGTAAAAAAGTTCATGTGACATATTAAAAGTTAATTTTTGTCAATCAGTGTTATTATCAAATGCGTCTAAAATATTTTACTTTTCTGATGGCGCTCCGCAGCATTTCAAAAATTAAAAAATTTTGTAAACCTACATTTTCACAAGGAAGTCTTAAAAATTTCTGCAGAATGGCACTATTTTACAACAGCACATGGGAAAGGCCCATGTGACGGTATTGTAGGCACATTGAATGGAATTGCCGAAAGAGTTAGTCTTCAGAAACAAATTGATAAAAAAATAACTACAGCTCTGGAATTGTATGAATGGGCATCCGAGTGGAGTAATTTACCAAACATTGAAGTAAAATTTCCTCCAGTACAGCATTATTTTGGCGCAAAATGAACTTTGGATTTGCGATATGAAACAGCCAAATCAATTCCGGGAACGCGAACATTTCATTGAATAGCTCCTTCTAATGCTGGTAAATTAATTGCTAAAAAGTTTTCTTCATCAAAAAATTAAAATGTTTTTTTAAATTAAAAAAAAAATACTTAAATAAAATAAAAAAAAATAATTATTGTTTTTTTGCTAAAATAAAAATATTGCACAGTGGTTTATATCGAAAAATTTTTTCTAACAAATTTATAAAATTCAGAAAAAATAGTAATTATTTGAATCCCACAACCAAATCGGTTTTAAAATTTGTGAATTTTTTTTTATATTTTTTCTTGGATAGTAGACAAAAAAAGAAGAATTACAAAAAAATAATTATTCTATTCAGACCAATATTGAAAAAGTTATGAGAATTTATTCGAACATTTTTTTCTTATAACTCGAAATTTTTTAATATTCGATGTCTCTCTAACCATTAGCCAAAACAATTTGAAAATTTACTGAAATGTGCTGCTGAGAAGGAACATCATCAAAGAAAAAAAAAAGAAAACAAAAAATATATTTTTCTCCAAAATGTTCGATTTCACTTGGATGGTCCCATATGTTTTTAAAAATGTTAATAAATGAAATGTTTGCATTTTCTGGAAAATAAGCCGAGTTATATGATTTTGCATATTTTTTGTGTAATAGTGTGGCATTGACAAGAGATTTTGCAGACATTTTTTTATGTCGGACAGAATTTTTTCCGATTTTCGTGTTAATGAATCGTACGATTGTGTTAGATTGTTAATCCCTGCTTTAAACCGACTAAATCTTAATTTAGTTATAATAACACTTCACAATTATACTATTTTTATATTTACAGTTATCGCTTTTGTGCCCATATATTTAATAAGTTTAGTCCTCTACATAGTACCATTTATTGTGATACAATCTTTTCTGGGACAGTTTTCCAGTAGCGGTTTCATATCAGCATTTCGTTTAACGCCCCTTTTCAAAGGTTTGTTTAATTTTATTTTCTCTCAAATTTTTAAGCTTTTAAAAATAAATTTTTGAAAATCTTTCTTTCTAGGCATCGGCTATGTAACGTTGGCCTTAAATATTTGTGTGCTCTCGTATTATAGTATTTTTGCTATGGTACCGCTTCTTTATATGTTTGCATCTATGCAGCCAACGTTGCCCTGGAGCTGTGAAGGTTTCAAGAAATGGGCCACGAATTTGACAGAGAAGGAAGAGTTTAATGTATGAAAAATATATTTTTGAAACACGAGTATTATTTGTTATTTCAATAAGCCTCCTAAATTATAATAAAACTTTATTTAAATTTTTATTTTATTTAGCTTTGCAATTTGTATGTTCAAAATGAAACGAGCACTACATATTCCCGTTATGTTAATCACCATATACCTTCGGTCTTGTATTTTAAGTATGATTTTTTTTTGTATTTTAAACAAGTTGAAATAATTTAAAACCTGTTTGTTTATTTACAGGACCCTTTTTAATGACTTAAATCTATTCACTTACAAGAGTGTTGAATTTTCTATGTCATGGCAATTAATTCTATGCGCCATTTGTATTTGGGCCATAGTGATTATAGTTGTTTATAAATTTTTCAATACCGCCGTGGTAAGTTTTATTAAAAAAAAAACTTTAAAGTCATTAAGTCATAGTTTTGAAACCAAGCTTTTCCTCACTAGAAAATTAAAGCATTAATAAAACATAATTGATTTCAGTTCGGTCAAATCGTACGGTGTTCGGTTTGGACTCTAGGAGGACTTATAATTTTATTACTAATACGCTTTAGCTTTTTACCTGGTGCCAGCAATGTCTTTCGTAGCGTTGCCATGCCATCATTTAACGAAATTACAGATGGTTTTTTTTTAATACCTTTTTTTGGTTTATCTGCTTTTGGTCCTGGCTGGGGTCTGTTTGTAGCACTGTCCAGTTTTAATAAATTTAAAACAAATATTATAAAACAGAGTTGGATAATAAGTTTCGGACAAATTGCCATAATACTGAGTTTACTTTTATTGGCCAATTTTTCTGAAGAACACTATGGGGGTCAGTGATCGACAAATTTTATAAATAGTTGCTAAATCAATTGCTTTATTTGAATTACAGAGTTAACGGATAGGAAATATTACAACCAATTGGATAGTGTATGGACCTTATATTTATCCACCGGAAGTGCCATGTCACATATGGCTTGGCCCAATCTTTGGTCCATATTATTTTATTTTATGCTCTTTTTAGCATCCATGCTGTTAATGGTAAGTGTAATGTTATTACTAATTAGTGTTGTGGTTATTTTTTTGAACTTTCTATGGTTTTTAATCCAAATTTTGATAATTTAATTAGGCTTATACTACATTTACATTAGGCCGAAATCTTGTAGATTTGATTTGAACTCTTCATCGAAATCTAGTGCGTTTACATTCTACTTTCTACTACAAACACAAAAAGAAATATACATTAAAAAATGTGCATAACATTTTATTAATAACCAGCGATATTTATTGTATCAATATAATTCGCCTTTTTTATTTTTTTACAATTTTTATAAAACTTTTTAATTTTTTTTAACAATTTGTGTTTTTTTTTAATGTAATTTTTTCTTGTGCAGGGAAGTATTTTTTAGTGCTATATTGAAAAAAAAACATAGTTGCATCATTAAGGACTACTAGATTTTAAGTAGATTTCGTCGAAATCTAGTCACAAGGTAGATATTGTTTTGTATGGGAAATCTAGTCAAAAACAACTAGATTTGGTTCGAAATCTCGTAAGTACTAGATTTTGCGTAGGTGTAAATGTAGTATTAAGTTCATCAAATTTAATGTTCATATAATTTCAAAAGATTTTGTTATTCGTGCTAAATTCCCAGTTTTTATTATTGATAAAAACACTTGAAATTTATTGTTGATGGGATAAGCTATTCCTATGCGCATTTCACTGGTTGCTTAGGCCAGATCATCAGGAAACTTCATCCATAAAGATTTTAGAAAAACTAAAGATATTAAACCAAAAAGTAATTTCAATTTTTGGGAATACAAAATTTAAATTTCAAAAGATTTTGTTATTCGTGCTAAATTCCCAGTTTTTATTATTGATAAAAACACTTGAAATTTATTGTTGATGGGATAAGCTATTCCTATGCGCATTTCACTGGTTGCTTAGGCCAGATCATCAGGAAACTTCATCCATAAAGATTTTAGAAAAACTAAAGATATTAAACCAAGTAAAAATGTTAAACGTATAAGACTTATAGCAACAGTTCCACTTGTAATAATATCAAAGCTTAAACAAAACAACATCAACAATAAACAGTGCGTTCATCTCGTCTTACATTCCCCGCTACAATTAGTTGAAATTCTCTCAACATTAATTGTAGTTGTAAGTAGGTTAAGAAAAACAAAATAAAAAACAACAACAGCTTACAAAAGATGTTGTCAATTAAGTGTTTTTTAGGCCGTGCACCCGCCTGTTTATTATCAAAAAGTAATTTCAATTTTTGGGAATACAAAATTTAAATTTCAAAAGATTTTGTTATTCGTGCTAAATTCCCAGTTTTTATTATTGATAAAAACACTTGAAATTTATTGTTGATGGGATAAGCTATTCCTATGCGCATTTCACTGGTTGCTTAGGCCAGATCATCAGGAAACTTCATCCATAAAGATTTTAGAAAAACTAAAGATATTAAACCAAGTAAAAATGTTAAACGTATAAGACTTATAGCAACAGTTCCACTTGTAATAATATCAAAGCTTAAACAAAACAACATCAACAATAAACAGTGCGTTCATCTCGTCTTACATTCCCCGCTACAATTAGTTGAAATTCTCTCAACATTAATTGTAGTTGTAAGTAGGTTAAGAAAAACAAAATAAAAAACAACAACAGCTTACAAAAGATGTTGTCAATTAAGTGTTTTTTAGGCCGTGCACCCGCCTGTTTATTATCAAAAAGTAATTTCAATTTTTGGGAATACAAAATTTAAATTTCAAAAGATTTTGTTATTCGTGCTAAATTCCCAGTTTTTATTATTGATAAAAACACTTGAAATTTATTGTTGATGGGATAAGCTATTCCTATGCGCATTTCACTGGTTGCTTAGGCCAGATCATCAGGAAACTTCATCCATAAAGATTTTAGAAAAACTAAAGATATTAAACCAAGTAAAAATGTTAAACGTATAAGACTTATAGCAACAGTTCCACTTGTAATAATATCAAAGCTTAAACAAAACAACATCAACAATAAACAGTGCGTTCATCTCGTCTTACATTCCCCGCTACAATTAGTTGAAATTCTCTCAACATTAATTGTAGTTGTAAGTAGGTTAAGAAAAACAAAATAAAAAACAACAACAGCTTACAAAAGATGTTGTCAATTAAGTGTTTTTTAGGCCGTGCACCCGCCTGTTTATTATCAAAAAGTAATTTCAATTTTTGGGAATACAAAATTTAAATTTCAAAAGATTTTGTTATTCGTGCTAAATTCCCAGTTTTTATTATTGATAAAAACACTTGAAATTTATTGTTGATGGGATAAGCTATTCCTATGCGCATTTCACTGGTTGCTTAGGCCAGATCATCAGGAAACTTCATCCATAAAGATTTTAGAAAAACTAAAGATATTAAACCAAGTAAAAATGTTAAACGTATAAGACTTATAGCAACAGTTCCACTTGTAATAATATCAAAGCTTAAACAAAACAACATCAACAATAAACAGTGCGTTCATCTCGTCTTACATTCCCCGCTACAATTAGTTGTAAAAATGTTAAACGTATAAGACTTATAGCAACAGTTCTACTTGTAATAATATCAAAGCTTAAACAAAACAACATCAACAATAAACAGTGCGTTCATCTCGTCTTACATTCCCCGCTACAATTAGTTGAAATTCTCTCAACATTAATTGTAGTTGTAAGTAGGTTAAGAAAAACAAAATAAAAAACAACAACAGCTTACAAAAGATGTTGTCAATTAAGTGTTTTTTAGGCCGTGCACCCGCCTGTTTATTATCAAAAAGTAATTTCAATTTTTGGGAATACAAAATTTAAATTTCAAAAGATTTTGTTATTCGTGCTAAATTCCCAGTTTTTATTATTGATAAAAACACTTGAAATTTATTGTTGATGGGATAAGCTATTCCTATGCGCATTTCACTGGTTGCTTAGGCCAGATCATCAGGAAACTTCATCCATAAAGATTTTAGAAAAACTAAAAATATTAAACCAAGTAAAAATGTTAAACGTATAAGACTTATAGCAACAGTTCCACTTGTAATAATATCAAAGCTTAAACAAAACAACATCAACAATAAACAGTGCGTTCATCTCGTCTTACATTCCCCGCTACAATTAGTTGTAAAAATGTTAAACGTATAAGACTTATAGCAACAGTTCTACTTGTAATAATATCAAAGCTTAAACAAAACAACATCAACAATAAACAGTGCGTTCATCTCGTCTTACATTCCCCGCTACAATTAGTTGAAATTCTCTCAACATTAATTGTAGTTGTAAGTAGGTTAAGAAAAACAAAATAAAAAACAACAACAGCTTACAAAAGATGTTGTCAATTAAGTGTTTTTTAGGCCGTGCACCCGCCTGTTTATTATCAAAAAGTAATTTCAATTTTTGGGAATACAAAATTTAAATTTCAAAAGATTTTGTTATTCGTGCTAAATTCCCAGTTTTTATTATTGATAAAAACACTTGAAATTTATTGTTGATGGGATAAGCTATTCCTATGCGCATTTCACTGGTTGCTTAGGCCAGATCATCAGGAAACTTCATCCATAAAGATTTTAGAAAAACTAAAGATATTAAACCAAGTAAAAATGTTAAACGTATAAGACTTATAGCAACAGTTCCACTTGTAATAATATCAAAGCTTAAACAAAACAACATCAACAATAAACAGTGCGTTCATCTCGTCTTACATTCCCCGCTACAATTAGTTGAAATTCTCTCAACATTAATTGTAGTTGTAAGTAGGTTAAGAAAAACAAAATAAAAAACAACAACAGCTTACAAAAGATGTTGTCAATTAAGTGTTTTTTAGGCCGTGCACCCGCCTGTTTATTATCAAAAAGTAATTTCAATTTTTGGGAATACAAAATTTAAATTTCAAAAGATTTTGTTATTCGTGCTAAATTCCCAGTTTTTATTATTGATAAAAACACTTGAAATTTATTGTTGATGGGATAAGCTATTCCTATGCGCATTTCACTGGTTGCTTAGGCCAGATCATCAGGAAACTTCATCCATAAAGATTTTAGAAAAACTAAATATAATTATTTTTATGAAGAAGGAATTTTCACTACATGAAAATCAATTTAAATTTATCGATGATTTTCCATTCTCAACTGCTGCTGGGCCCGAACCCGAACGTTTAATTTCGTCCACCCACCTTTTGCTGTACTAATTCGCTAAGAATCATTTTCTTGGCTCTCATAAAAATTTTGTCAAACAGTTAGAAATTTGGTAATTGTATTAAGAAATATATTATGCTAGTCTTAATCATGCTTCCTCAGTAGAAATATACCCGAACGTCAGAAACTGTTTAGTGGGAAATTAAAGGGAGGGGTTTCTTCTCATAAGGCATATATATGGGTTTCTAACTACCGTTAGAGAACCCCCAATAGGTCTTAGCAAAATAGCTATAGGCTATATTCTTCTATTACTTTAACAGTAATAAAACTTCTCCCACAAATATTGTTTTAAAGATAAAATTTTGCGCACATCAGCTCAAAAATTAACAGTGTTTAATTTAAAATTTTTCTAAAATTATATTAAAACTGTATGAATAACTTTGACAAATGTTCCAAAACTCACATGGTAAAAACTTAAGCCGAATTGGATATTGTTAAGGCTTGCCCCTTTGAACTCAAAGTTCAAATGTAATATTTTCTAAATTTAAGTTTAATATAAAAATAACGTTAATTTTTTGAATGTGGATATGAGAACTAAAGTTTTCAAAGATGACGTTTGTATAGTTTAGCATGTATTTCAAAACTTGTTTAATAAAATTAACCATTTGTCTCACATGGGTTAAAATAACCCCTTTACATAAACTGATTTCTAAGCCAAATTAAAAAATCTTAAAATAAAAATTGTTTTCCCCTCTAAGCTAATCCCGTGAAGCTCAGGAGACCTGAGTCTCCGTCGGAAATGGAACCGCAACCACCGAACTTATAGACTTTGCTCACTACCACCTTGCATACCGGGGCACCAAAAATAAATCAAAATGTTTAAATGTGCGTGCATAAGAATAATCCTTGGATATTTAAATTTAATGGATTTTAAATATAAAAGTCAAGGAAGACTTTATTTTTATCAGGGTTTAAAAAACTGCAGTCGAACAAAAAACGAAAATGTGTGTACAACTTTTCGATTTTTTTGTTGGTTTGACAACGACATTTTACATTAAGTGATTCAGAAGTGAAGTTTACAGTTTTTTGGCCTATAACAAATAAAGAATTGGAAGAAATGGCAGTTTTTCTACTTTGACTGCAGTTTTTTAAATGCAAATTTGTTATATGTATATACTTCATCCAATTTGATTAAATGGACTACTCGATGGACTGGTCCGATGTAATGCAAGCATCGCCATGTCATTGTTAAAAAGTGTTTGTAGTGAAACGACATGTTTTCGTTTTTAAACGAAGTTAAAACTAATCCTCTTGTGTATACAATAGAGTAGTTTTAAGACTACTACTTTGTTATCCAAAGCTGGGTTACATGGTCCTTCCCTAGGACATCGTAATGTTAAATAGACCATGTTTTTCCATACGTTTGGGTTACTTTTGGACCAGTCCCTTGTGGGCTACATTTTACACGCGTTTTTGGGCTAGTCCTATTATTTGCAGCGATGTGATGTTAGCGCTACTGTACCTAAACCATGATTTGTGGAAGGAAATGGAAGTTATTTGTCCATATTTATAAACCAATTTTGAGAGTATACAGTCCAGAACTTAACAAGACTTTAATAAGTAAAGATTTATGGGTAAAAATGAGCGATTTATTGGTAATACTTTGAGGTCATCGTAATTTTTTTTGCTAATTTCTCAGCTATTTTTACTTGCTGAATACCAATTGCAAACTATTCCAGACTATACGCGGTATAAATATATAACAATCATATCTGGCATCTTTACAAATAACAAGTAAGCCGACGGACGAATAGACGGACATTATAAGGATCCAGAAAAAATATTTCAAACTGAGTAACAAACTTATATAAAAAACCAACTTTTATATGTATATCCCCTCCATCTGTGGTGAAGGGTATGAATAATTTTTTTTTTGTAATTAAAGCGAACTTTAAATTGTCAAGGAAAATCAAGCTTTTTCTTTTGAATGTCAAGCTTTTTGCAAATTTTGATCTGGCAAGCCTATACTTGGTCCAGAATTGCTCATATCTCCTTTAAACTCCCTCCCTAAAATCACTTTAAGACGTAAAAATCCAAATAGATGTGTTTATCAACATACACTGTGAGTCATCGCTTATTAAATTGGATCTTGTTGTTGTTGTTATTAATACTCATTACTGTATGCACTAAATCTGGTAAGGAAAGCATGTGCCGAAAATTCCCCGTTACCTTGTTTTTTCTATGTTATTTAATTTTCAATGAAAAAGCTAACAAGTTTTCTGCGACATCAGGTTAGTGCCAGGAATTTCTTTTTAGGTTTTCTTTACGATTAGGAAGCGTATCGATTTGTTATTTGGCGCATTTCCTTGCCTGCCGGGTGAAGAGGGAGTTTTCACTGCATACAGTGACGACACCAAAAAGTATTTATGTATTAATAACAACGACAACAAGATATATTATAAGCTCATAGGGGAGGCGCTAACCTGATGTCGCGCAGTGCATATAATTATTAAACACAATAACACTTGAGTTTTAACCTCAAAGCATAATTTTGCCATGGATGTCATATAAGGCACACTCTCTTAAACATGTCGGTAAATTCTTGTTCAGTATTCATTATAAAATTTCGTATTTCACTTTTCAGATCATACAATTGTACTCAATATTGACCAGTGTTTTCGATGAGTTTATTGCCTTAAGAGAGCGTAAAGTGGAAGTTTGTATGGGCATTGTCGCTCTAACAGCCGTATTATCCTTGTACTTCACCTCAAATGTAAGTTTACATTTCAAAAAGCGGGAGTTTTGCGAACGACAATTAATATTTTGTAATTCTTTTGATTTCAATACAGCATGGTGTTACATATTTCGCCGCCTTGGCTACGGATACTTTCACCACTCAAATCACAATTAATTTACTGTTGCTGTTGATTGTTCTATGGATATATGGACGAGTGCGTTTCCAACGAGATATAGAGTTTATGATTAATGAACGTTTTTCAACATGGAAAATAAATATTTTACGATTTGTGGCGCCTTTGGGAATGTCATTTTCTTTGGTAAATTTTTATTATTCTTTGCGAATCATCTGAATTTTTTTTGAACAAAAAAGTTTTTATTATTAATAAGATCTGTATGACGTGCTAAATTCCCAATTTTTCTTTTTGATAAATTCACTGAAATTTATTTTTGAGGGATAGCTAGCGCATTTGCTTAGGCCAGTTAATCAGGAAACCTTTTCCAAAGATTTTAGATAAGCCAAAAATATTATACAAATAAAACCTTAAGAGAAAAAGAATTATAAAAACACAGTCTTACTTGTAACAATATCAAAGCTTAAACAAAACACCAACAATTAACAGTGAGTTTATCTTTTCTTACATTCCCCTACAATTGGTTGGTTTTTTCGACTCGAATTGTAGTTGTTAGTGGTTAAAAAGAAAAAAACTAAATTGAAAAACAAATTTCAAACAATTTGCCTGTTCGGTTTTTTGCAAGGGCACATGCAAATACATATTTAAAGTTATTTTTGGGAAAACAAAATTTTTATTATTAACAAGATTTCCGTCTGACGTGCTAAATTCCCAATTTTTTTTTTAAATCTGTTCATGTGCGATGTGATAAAATTGGTTTGGTGATATTTGAGCCAGCACAATAAGTTTTTTTTTATACTTCATGCTTTGTTTTCCTCACAGTATTGGTCCATTTGTAAATATCTTCCTCTGGGAACATGTTTTTTTTCAAGTTTCATAATCGATTTTTATACCCTCCACCACCACTAGTGGTGAATGAGTGTGTACTGCTGTAATAAAATTTGGTACATCACAGTTTTATAGGACTAGCAATCACACTGTCGAATTATGTGAAGATCGGTTCTTCACGAATGACCAGAAAGATGTAAAACCATGCAGTTTTGTGATAATCGTTCCACAATTTATCTTAGGTCCCATATTAAGCAGCCTTCTGAAACCACTTTAAACCTCTATAACAAATTTCACTAATTTATCAAAATGTGTACCAATTTAGGTGTTTTAATACCAAAAATCACTCTACAGAGTTGTGTGATGATTGGTTTATAAATTTCCATGAGTCCAATATGAAATCCCCTCTTTTTAATTTTAATAGTTACGTTTATTTTTGCAAAGGTTACTTAATAATATATAGATTCCATATGGGGCCCACGCCTGAAATATTCTAACTGTTTGTGCAGGGTATCAAAGAATCGGCACAGCCGAATGTAGCACTCTTACTTGTTATTTCCTTGGCTATAGGCTGCTGATTGGATTGCTCCCATAGTCTGTTATTGTTTTTAACCCCCGGCTAGAATAACCGCAAAAACCTGCATAGACATTCTTCTTCTGCTCTTGCGGGGGCCTGCGTTCTACGATTCGCAACCGTAAAGGAGAATGAACTTTACATTAGTGTTAACTATGATTAGCTTTGTGCGCTGTTTTTTTTCCTGGAGAAGACGAGTTCCAGATGGATCTTAGACGGCCGAATGTTTGTCGTGCTTTCCTCAAACGGTTGGCAAACATTTATTTAGTAACAATTCGTGTGTTGAGAATTTTTAAATATGATCTGATATTAGGTGTAACTTAAGGAAACGAATTAAGAAGCGTAACATAAATCCGATTTTTCGCATGCGAGAATCTAAAATTTTTTAACTTTGCATAAAATTTTTTGATTAATAAATATTGAAAACAATTTGAAAATGTTAAAAAATCTTTCAGAAGCACTGTAAAAGTAATGAACCCCCTTAAGACATAAATAGATATGTGACCTTCTCCGAGAAAAGGGACCTAGTGTGTGAAAATGAAGTTTTGAGAACAACGCATTTAAAGTTATTCTACCAGAATCCACTCTTAAGTCCAAAAGTTTTTGACACACTAGGTGGTCCCTTTTCTCGCAGAAGGTCTCATATTTTGTAAAACTTAATAATTTTTTTTCCAAAATCTATATTTTCCAGGTATTTATTATATATATGGCCTACAACATACATGTGTTTTTTTCAAATTTCATGATTGGTGTCTACGCTATAATATTTATTGTTTTACCATTGCTTATAATACCGGGCTTTGCAGCCTATTCCATGCATAAAGATATGGGTTCACTTAAATTGCGGTTTCAGCGATGTTGTGTACCGAAAGATTGGTATCCTGTGGAACCAGAGGATCGTCAGCGTTATGAAGGCGAAGCAATGGGAAATACGAATATAACTCAGCAAATAAACGAGAATACCAATAATGTCCTATAATAAGTGAAATTGTAAAGATTCTTCTTTCCTTAAATTATTTTTATACAAATATTTCATGGTGTATTAATTCATCCTTATTAAATAAAAAATATTTATTAGTTACTAGCAGACCCGGCAAACGTTGTGTTGCTATAAAACTTATTTCTAGTGGAAGAAAGAGGAATGAAGCGCTTTATACCATGATCGGCGTTGAAAAAAAAAAACAATACGTCAGCACATTATTGGTTTGGCGCATATGGCAAAAAATCGGAGAAAGCAGGTTTACATGAAGATTTGTCAAAAAGTATACGATAGAATTTTTTTCTTATTTTCTCCGCTGCTTACGGCATATGTTTTGAAGAAAAATGTAATTTTTGTCAACTTCATGAATGAAGTTACAAGTTAATATTATTTAATTGAAAGTGAAAAAATTATTTTGTGCCGCATATGCCACTTTTCTAAAAATATTTTTAAAAAGTAGTTTCTTGTGCTGCATACGTATACTTATTGCTATGCATTGAGTAAGTGCCGGTTCACACACGTCAAGTTTGCCTCATCAAGTCTTGAGTTTTTAGGAGAGAGGGGAAAAGAAATGGCATTCTCTCTTCCCTTCTCTCCTAAAAGCTCAAGACTTGACGAGTCAAACTTGACGTGTGTGAACTGGCACTATCTTACTGAAATGAAAGATTCTATATTTATAATCTAGGGTTGCCAGATACCAAAAGTGAAATAACTGGACAATAGAAAAAATTCACCTGGATTTTGAAAAAATAACTGGACAATTTGAAAATGCACTTAACTATAAGAAGAAGTAAAATTTTACTTCAGGGGGTCTACTCTCTATTGCTATGCGAAAGAAAATTGTAGCAAATGTAGCGATTGGTACTCTTTAATACGTTTGCGCATATATCTTTCGCATCTTTTAATTTATTTTCTTTTCGTAAATCATCACTTTATTTTATTTAAATTTTCCAATATCAAATATTTTTCATTACTGTAAATCCGCGCCATCTTTAATTTTTATTGCCACTATTCAGCATCTTTTTCAGAAAATTTTGCGTAAGTGATAGAGAGTACCAAGTTGGCATTTAGCTTTCGCATCGAAAATGTTTTCGCATCGCAATAGAGAGTAGACCCCCAGATTTTATTTTGCAATAAAAAAGCAAGAAAACGTAACTCTTTAAATTTAGTCTTCATATACATACATACATATCATATTACAAAAATACACTGGTCTAGAAATTTGGAAAAAATTGACTGCAGAAACGAAGCATGTTTTAAATAATCTGGGTGCACTAAATTCGGATATGGCATACAAATTGGACTATGAAGTCCGCATCCTGGCAATATGGTAAAACAGCCAACACCATAATGTACTAATAAAGTGACCTCACAAGCGCAGCTGTTTGCAGTGATTTTCTTCGTGGTGTGCCGTTTGGTGTTTTTTTTTTTTTTTTTTTTGTTTATTTAAATTTTTTATTAAGGCATTTTGACATTTGCCGTCTCAATGCTAGCAACAAAATAAATTCCTGTTGTTTTTTCTATTGTTGCTTTGTTGTAGAACTGAGGTCACTTTATTATACATTTTGTACTGTGTGTGGTGAATTTTGGTTGGAAAAAACGGATATGCAATATCAGAATCATTAAAAGATGCATATTTGCATCATTTTGGCTTTTCAGTCAGAAACTTGGACAAACCGTGGACACCGACTATGTTTTGCATTAACTTCATTCGCACTTAGATTGTTTTCCAAAAAACCTAGGTGCAGTGAGCGACGAAAAAGGTGAACGTGCTCACCAAGATTTAATGAAAATTAAAAGAAATGATCAAGAATTTTGGGACAAAAGCATGCTAGAAGACTATGACTGGACTCAAATACGCGAAACCGAACCAACAAAATAGAAACGACGTTTAAAAACGCCATTCACTTTTGAAAATTCATTGACTTTTAAATAAACTAGTGATTTTTCATGAAAAAAAAAACAATTTTTTTGTGTCTCAAAAACCTGACGTGATAGAGAAAAGCCAATTACAGATTCAAATTCAGCCCACCAAAATACCCTAAGATTGATATTTGGTTGATCCAGTCCAAAACCTTGTTGACTGGTGTCAGGGCTGCCAGGTACTTTTTTCGTTCTCCCCAAATTTAAAAATAAATTTCCCCAAATTTCCCACGATAAAAGAAAGAATCCCCAAAGTTCGACCCTGTAAAAAATACATAATTTTTAAAGGATAATTTAAATATCTATTTGAGTTTTACTTGTTCCATGTTCTACAAGAGTTCATTCTTATAGAAAGGAAATATGTAGATGTTTTTAAATATATATCAATTTATATATTTATATATATATATATTTATATAGATGAAGCACTTATGACGCAAAAGATTTGAGATACACTTGTCATTAAATGTATACACATATTTGAGCAAAAAATTAAGTTTTTTATGTCTTTGTTTTTTATGTATTTGCCGTTATTTTTTATTTTATCAAATATATTTAATACTTCGCTTTTTGAATTCTTTTTCGAGATAGAATATATGTATACTACTTTAAATTTTTAGTTTTATTTCACTTGCACTGCTCATTTTCACCCTTTTGATTTAATTTATTAAACATTTTAAAACTATAAACGACAATTGTTTAATAAGACGATTTTATTAAGAGCTTGCATATGTAAATACCAAAGATTTTGCGATTAAGGTGCTATCAGACGGTATGTATTTTACATATGTACTGTCACTTTTCTTACCATATGTAATTGCGTATGTATGTCAAAATTCCCATTTTACACACGATTCATAATTTTTGCTATCACACCTGCTTATGTTTTTCCGTATGACATAACCTATAAATGTAAACAAAAGCTGACTTTTTAAAGTGTATTAATTGTTTTAATTATAAAGCTGCTGAAATTATAAAGTTTTTAAAAGTAAAATGGATGTAATAACTGCTAATAAAATAATTGTAGCGTCCAGCATTATTGCAGTAATATCTGAAATAAAAATAAAAAAAAAGAAACAAAAACAAAAACCATATGTTTTGTTTATGTTTGCCACAGGAAAATAGAGCGTGTTCTAATCGAAGAAATTACATATGTATTTCCACATGTATTTAACACATGCAAAGTTTCATATGTATCACACGATGTGTACAACTTTTACAGATGGAAAATTTGACAGTACATATGTAAAATACATACCGTCTGATAGCACCTTTAGCTGTTGGTAGCACTGAGATCAAATATAAATAAATATTATAATTATAATTTTTTACAAAAAAAATAGTATTAACTACTCAAGAGGGTTTATAGGCAGTTAACATAAAACTACTGTATTTATATCTCTTGATCCAATAATTATGTATGATAAAAATATTGGGAATATGTACAATTTTGTTTTGCTTTTAATAGTATTTATCCTGTAAATAAAGCAACTAGTTTTCAACTATTACAAAAAATTATAGAAATTAACTAGTTGGGCTTCTATGACAACCCAACGTTAAATACGATGTTTTTTTTATTTATTTATTTATTTTATTTTTTTAATTGAATTGCTCCATACACAAGACTTAAGCTACGGTCAGGTCACACTTGTCAAATATTTGACGATAAACGGGGCCAACAAGCAAATTAAATAATAATTTCCTATAATTCCAATATTTATTTTGATTATATAAGCACAATTTACAAAAAACAGTATTTTTCTATATGTAGTAGAATAATTAGTTTATTTTGTGTTATGCAGACCATGTTAAATCTCACTAACTATTAACAAAGGGGGGGTTACGCTCAGATGGTAAAATATTTTATAAGTGTGACCGTAGCTTTAGAGTCTTATTTTGCAGTATGGAACTGAGAATGTGTAAAATTATAAATCATTAATTAATTATCAACTTAATAACTAATTACAATTTTATATATAAAACAAAACCAATTAAAAACCAACAACATTTAAATAATTTAATCATACAGTACTTTTCGCTTATAGTCCTCTACTATAAATTTGGCCTTAATCCGTTTTTGTCCTTTAAGCGGATTGGACCATAAGCGAAAAGTACTGGGGTCTAATCACCGCATACGATATCGAGCAAAATAGATCGAAATTATTTATTTTGGTATCATGAATCTCGATATAGAATGAAATTTATTGAATTTGAAATAATAGCATTCGATATCGAGTAACTCGACATTACATTTCTCGAGCTTTCATTCGATACGTCAGTGTCTATCGTATGCAAAAACATTCGATAAGACCCCTGTATGTACTTTAATCTCAAATATATGAAAACAATGGAAAGTGCAACAATAGTGTGACCGCAAGTTATATGGACAATTTTTTTTTCGTGTTTTCACTTGGCAAACTCCTTAGATTGATTCCAAATTAGAAAAAAATAATAAATTAAAAATTTTAGATCGTTGGAATAGTTATTGGGCGTGCCTTGAGGCACAAAGTTTGCTAAAAATGCTATTTTTCTCACTATGTGTCGCTTTAATTGTTGATAACTTCAGTAATATTTATTTTAGAGAAAAACTTTATTGACAAATATTCTAGGGCTATATCTTATGAACAATGTTGCTCTGTATTAGTTTTCTTCTTTAAAATTAATATTTAATCCAGAGAAAGCCAAATTAAAAAATATCACCGAAATTTTCACATATCTACGCATTCTTTGCCTGGTGATTACACTACGTGACAAATTTTCAACAAAGTCGCGACCAAATAAATTTGACAGCTAATCTTTATGTAAAACTTTCCCCTGAATCCGAATATGAAGTCAGAATTGTCAAAAGTAGAACCGTTTTTGAGATATTCCAAAATAACCGTTATTTGTGTTTTTAAAAAAGATGATGTGACTGAAATGCAATTATCTTCACAAATTTTTAACGGACTATGTATTTCTTCCTTTTTATTGAGAGGTAATAAAATTACTAAGATAACAATGGACTGCTTGTGAAGATCAGTGATGTTATACACTTTTTTTAAAAGTACGAAGCCCGAAAAACCCCCTATTTTTCTCTACAAAAATCCCTACAACTTTCAAATGATAATATATCAATAAAATAAATCCATTTGTATTAATTAATGCATATAAATTTTATTTAAAGTTGTTCCCAGAAAGCATTTGGATGATAATTTTTTATAAAAATCACCTGAATAAGTCTTCTCAGATAATTTTTGTTGATTAAAAACTGATTTATCAGTTGAGTGATTGAAAAAGGATGCATATATAATTTTTTTTAATTTTTGTTAATTAATGAAAATAAATTAAATTCCGAATGTTTTCTTCTTTTATTTCCAAGATCCCTATATCTTTTGTTGTTTTATTCAAAATAAAGAACATGACGATTAAAAATTTATTTAAAACATAATCAAAAACTTTATAACTAACGATTGAAAAATTAGATGATATATACTCACTAATAATTATCAAACTACCATTAAAGTGCTCAAAAAGAGATCAGAAAATTGTATCACAAGTTATTCTTTGAGGTGATTCATCGCTGGGGTACCCTACGAATGGGGATTATTCCCTACGTATAACACCACTGGTAAGATTGTTCGAGAAATGACAGAGTTACAGGGGACAAAAGTTTATGATTTTGTTCAATTTTGCTCTTTTCAAGTTATACTTTTTAAACTAATAATTTAAAAATCCTAATGTTTTATTGCATGCGTCATTAGATTATTTTAATATGAACATTTTTGGCACAACAAGACATAGATTGGTACAAAAATGACAAAGCTACAGAAGATTTTGTAAATTTACCCACATAGAAATTCAATAGTTGTAAGTTATTTTTAATATTTATTTTTACTAAAAATTTAGCTTTGTATATTTATTTGTTGTCTTTTTCTTTGGTTTGATACAAACCGAAAAGTGGGTTAGTTCAATTAATCTTCTGTAACTTTGTAATTTTTGCACCGATCTGGATCCTGTTGGGCACAAAATGTTTCAATTGAAATAGGCTAATATCGTAAGTAATAAAATTAAAAAAATGTTATTTTTTGGTTTAAAAAAATAACTTTAAAAGAGCAAAATTGAACAAAATCATAAAATTTATAATGAAGTTTGAAGTTTTTCCACTATAACTCTGCCATTTAATGACTCATCTTCACAAACGACCCATGGTTATTTAAGAAATTTTATAACCTCTCAATAAAAAGAAAGAAATACGTAGTCCGTTTAAAATTTTTGAAGATAATTGCATTCCAGTCACATCATCTTTTTTAAAAACACAAATAACGGTTATTTTGGAATATCTCAAAAACTGTTCTACTTTTGACAATTCTGAGTTCATATTCGGATTCAGGGGAAAGTTTTACATAAAGATTAGCTGTCAAATTTATTTGGTCACGACTTTGTTGAAAATTTGTCACGTAGTGTAATCACCAGGCAAAGAATGCGTAGATATGTGAAAATTTCGGTGATATTTTTTAATTTGGCTTTTTCTGGATTAAATATTAATTTTAAAGAAAACTAATACAGGGCAACATTGTTCATAAGATATAGCCCTAAAATATTTGTCAATAAGGTTTTTCTCTAAAATAAATATTACTGAAGTTATCAACAATTAAAGCGACACATAGTGAGAAAAATAGCATTTTTAGCAAACTTTGTGGGCTCAAGGCACGCCCAATAACTATGCAAACGATCTAAAATTTTGTGTATATTATTTTTTTCTAATTTGGAATCAATCTAAGGGGTTTGCCAAGTGAAAATACGAAAAAAAATAGTAACGGCTACCCTAGTGCAACAAGTTTAATGCAAAATCTAACCAGAAGTGTTCTAGCTAAATTTGTCTGCAGGGTATGTATTCAGACACACATAAATAAAAATTAAACACTATACATCATACTAAAAATTTCCGTTTTAAATGCAGTTACGATAATATTTTTTAAAATAAAACAATTATAGAATATAGTTTAGAGATGCCAAGTATTGAAATTTTAATTCAGAAACATTAAGAACTGGGAAAAAATTAAACTTAAAGAAAAAAAAGTATGTAGTACTGAAATACAAAGTGGCGAATGTGGAACGATTATTAAACAAACAAACAAATTTTAATAATTAAAAGAATTTTCCTGTAAAGATTCCCATACATATTTAGATATCCCCGGTTGCAATATTAATGCACTTGATACCGTCAACACTCAAACTTTCGATGACGATAGTGATTCTTATGCACTTGATGTCTACAATGTGTTCCACTGAAACGTATTTATGTATGTGGGTATGTTTGTCTGTATGTCTAATTGTAATATTCGTAAGTAGAAATTGTCGCCGTTGGAAAAACAAGTGTTTTGTGATAATCACTTACATACAATATAATCAAAATGTTAACGAGAGGCCGTTAGTATTCCAATCGCATAATAATTTATAAATAAAAAGGAATATTGCATTATTTATTTTATTTAGTATAAACTAATTCATTTTGAACTTGTCAGAACTGTTTTCAGTTGTATGTCACAGCTTCGTCTAATTAGATCGAGAAATTTTTAAAATATTATTTTTTCCCATATTTTGTTTTTCTGTGAATTTATTACCGATTATAAACAAAAACAAATAAAATAATTAAAACAAATACATCTACATAAATACTTATTTAGCAAAGTCGTTGAAAAAAATAATTAATTAATTAAAATTGTGCCTAACAAATTTGTATAAAGTCTGCGTTAGTACTTTATAGAAAGCAAAACGTCTCTAATAAGATAAGAGTACATAACATAATCTGTGTTTTATTTAAAACAAAAGTTTCCAATGTCAAGTTTAGAAATTGTTTTAATTGTATAAAAATTTTATTCATACGAAGAACTTATAATGGTTTATGAAACTTCCTATGAAACCGGACTACGTCCGTTTGTTCCAGATAGAAAACGAGGTTTTTGGGCACAGCCAAATGATTTTATTTATGCCGGCATTGCCTTGGTTTTTCGTATGGATTTTTTCTCAATGTCATGGTTTTTCTCGATGCAATTTAGCGGTGAGTACCTGTTTTTTTACAACTAATAAAAATGTTCCTTAAATAAAATAAGAGCCGTTTGTAGGGAATTTATTCTCAGATGTATTCTCATTAGATATAGAGTATAGTCTCCCTTAACGAAGAACTGTAACGCTGTTGTGGCGGGACGAGAGCAGCGTTCTACAAGGCAGACATTAAGTTCTTTTGAGAGGTCATTTTCCTTGTACAGATTGCACTGTATCACTTTTTAGCTTAAAACGGTGCGCTTTGCTACCCCGCGACAAATTTCCAGATATGCAATAATTAATTTTTAGAGTGTATGGTTGTCGACTTCTGTTCAAGTACCGCCTAATTTTTAACTAATGATGTGTATTGATAATTGAAATTTGAATTTCTATAAGAAATCTATTGAGTGCCACACCCAATTATGTTTTGTATAAGTGACTTTGCTTTTGCATTAAGTTGTAGATTTTTTAGTTTTGAGCTCTGGCCAACTGAGTTACATGCATATACGAACTACCATGTGAACTACGAGAACGTACTTTATAAATTGGTGTTATGAAGTGAGTTTAATTATGGTATTACAGGCAAGACGTTATTTTACATTAAAACTTACTGAGGTAGATTACCTGGCACTTTATTTTGATTTTGCTTGAAAAAACAATAAAATAAAGGAATTTGTTGTTTCTTTACCCGCTTACAACTACATTTCGAATAGGAAAAAATCCAACCAATTCCCAGCAAATTCAGAAATACTTCATATGTATTGCCAAACAAGCGTTTGCCTGGATGGAAAATATTATTGCGGCAATAATCGATTTAATATTGCGGAAGATACTTTCTTCGGGAAGAAACGTGTCTCGATAGCAATATTTCAAAGCAATATGAAAGCTATTCAGCTTAATTATAAACTGGCAATATTTCCAGATAACCACTTACAAGGAAATAGGTAGATATCGCCAAAATATTATTAGGATAATAAAAAGAAGAGTTTGTATTTTAAACAATATAAATTTTTTTAAGTGTTTATAATATGTCCGTTCGTTTACTTTTCCAGTAAAATCCCAGTAAAATCCCAGTAAAATCCAGTAGGTGAGTTATATGAAAATTTTACAAATTGATGTGTACGCGAACGCATTTCAGTAAAATCCAGTACAAAATTTGTACAAATTTTGGGGTAAACGAACACAGCTAATATAAATTACAAATAATATAATTTAAAATTAAAATAAAGTAACATAATATAATTAATAAGATTCTGTTTGTCGTGCTTAATTCCCAATTTGTATTCTTGAATCATACATTGAATTTGCCCTAGCCAAACCTGTATGCTGGGGTTTTTAGGGTCGAGAAATCATTTTATTTTGGATTGCCGCCAGAGAACGCTTTCATGAAATTTTTAAATATTATCGGCTTTTTGTGGACAGTTGACGAAATTGTTGTTAAAATGGACGAATATTTCTCAAAATGCAATCTAAAATTTTAAAACGAAAATAAAAATTCTTAACGTTCTAAAAATATGGATTGCATTTTCAAATTTATTGTGTTTACAATTTTTAATATGTACTGCAGAAATAGGGGAGACATTTTATAAGCTGGAGTAAAAAGTCCGGATATAATAAAATTTAATTTAGCGCTTGTAAAATCTCTTTCAAAATCATTCGGAGTAAAATAATAATGGAGTGGCTCCCACTGTTTCAAAATTCTATTGTTACTTCTTGGAGGATATTTCAATATATTATAAGTTCGTTCCAAAATAATCTTGAAATGAGAGGAAGTCGTCTTTTCTACTAGAATCTTGTCAATATTATCATTATATATGCTATCGCTGATACTAAATTTAGAATGTGGCATATGCAATCGTCCAATGAACAAGTGCTAACATCAATTTACAACAGTGGAGTTCAGTGTTTGGTGCAAATGGTCTTGCAAAAGAGCATATGCAAAATATCATAGCTGTTTTGTTAAATCCAACAATAAAAAAAAACAGAGTTTCCGTTAGATTTAATAAAAAAGCTACGGAATTTTGGATTTTCACAAGACCCGAAATCCCGGGATTTTTCGGGACTGACAAATCCCGAATCCCGGAATTTTTTTTATGAATCCCGGAATTTTTTTTATGAATTCCGGGATTTTTAATTTTAACAACTTTTATGTATGAACAATTTTTGTATGTAACAAAATGTTCGTTTATATTGAATTTTTATAGTTTCAAATTATTCATTGCCTTATGGACGTTTTCTCATTACGCAATTATCTTTTTTTCCAACAAAAAACTGCACATTAAAGAAATTTGATTTTCTCAATGCCTCATTTGCTCTCTATTCTGTCGCAAAGTTAACCAGCACTTATCTGCCAATTATTTATTTTCCTTTTATTTGCCGTACAGATAAATTCAATCAGCTGACTCCCAGCTTTTTTATGTATTTTGAGAGGTGTTGCCAACTGAAAACAATGTTTTTTGTCGGTTTATTGAGAAACCTAAAATCGTTAACGGACACTTTATCGGTCCAATAAATTTATGTTGACATTAAGTTCAAAAGCCGTATGCCGTGGCTTTTTTAAAAAATAAAAAAAATATGTATTAACTTTTGTTTAGAAAAAAAAATTCAAACATTAATAAATAAAGTGTTGGTTATTTAAAAAATTGTATATTAAATAAAAAAATGATCCCGGGATTTGTTAAAATCGGTCCCGTTTGACATAACTAGTTAACACCAAACACTGAACTCCGCTTATATTCATTGCACAGTAATTACGAGTTGCCATTTCATATCAATTAACAATGGGTTTGAAAAATTGGAAAATAGTACAAAATGAGCCACGGGATACCAGCGTACTTCTTAAATTTGAATTGTACCAACTTTATCAACGGTGTTTTTGATAAAAACGCTGAAATTTTTTTGTTGGTGGATAAGCTAGTTTCTATGCGAATTTCACTGGTTGCTAAGGCCAGATCTTCAGGAAAGATTTAGGAATTAAGCACGACAAACAAAATCTTATTAATTAAATATTTTGTATTCCCAAAAATTACTTTGGTAACATAATATAAATAGCAAAAATTGAGATAGAGAACAAGAAAGTATTACATTGTTACAGAAACGAACAAATATTAAGTCATCTCACGTAGTGCAGTTTCGTTTGGAAACGGAATTTATTCCGTAATTTTGTGCTTCAGAAAATGAGGAAAAATTTTTTCGGAATAAAATCATTTTTGTTTTCGTGAACGGAACGGGAGGTTTCTGTATCTCAAACGACAAAAGACTATCAAAATACACACTGAACCAAAAATTTACCTAAATAAGGTTGAATGGGGTGTATAGTTGAACAAAAGTAGGTTATTATACAGCCAACGAAAATATTAATCAAGACTACAGTTGCTTTTCTTCGAATTTGAATAAAGAAATTAGTTAAATTAAATCATTATTTTAGTAATTTCTGATTCATATTAAAGATTATTATTCAACTTAACTAATAAATTTAGTCAATTTTAGTGTATTTTTTATTTATATTGAAGAAATTTTATTTAATTTAAGTCTTTAAAATTTAATAATACTTTTATTGATATTGAAGAAATATTCTTAAATGTATCTACTTCATTAAGCTCAAATAGCAAACCCCCGTAGGAATTACTTTTTTTATTCTTTATAGGAATTTAACACAAATTTTTGCAATAAATACATACAATAATTCTGTATGGGATTACAAAATATTACTTTATGTTCAATAACATATTTATATTGCCTTAAAAATCTGTTTATTTAAGCAATATAGTACAAAGTAAATAACGTTGGAGATATTATTTGTAACCAGTAATAAAAAAAACTCAACAATTTTCGGTGAAGCACTAACAAAAATTTTTTATTGAAAAAATATGTATGGGCACTTCAAATTTTTTGAGCACCTGCTGAAACCGACATACTATGGCTCTTATTTCGTTAAGTTTTATGAATTGAAAAAAACGTTGTACAGGGTTTGGATGACTATACTTACAGGATATGACGTGCAAAGTTTCACGTTGAAAAGTCCTACACTTAAGAATTGGTGGTCATCTAAAATTCGAAACGACTTGAAACTTGCAAGAGTTTTTTCATTCATTCCGTTTTCTTTGTAATAGTTTTAAGCTTTCAGATCCAAACCCATACAAAATATAGTCACTAGACTTGGAGGATATATCCACTAAAAAAAAAATTTTGATATCGCTGCTGGGTGAAAAGTTGCATGGTGTTTTAAAGTGAAACCAAAATTTTCCGAATTTTGAAATTTTTGAAGATTTTACATAGAGTTTTTGCGCCGTTTAATAAAAATGAATTTTAAGCGCAGAATAAAAAAAACTGCGTAATTTTATAAAGTTTGAGGTGTATCAAGTTGGTGTCAGCACACCAATAACGTATCACGGACATCACAAACTTGAAAGAAATTAGCGTAAATTTTTTAAAAATTTATCTTTTTTGCGTCTGACAATCTGAATTGCCTTTTAAGTTGGCTAGTGTATTGCGTGATGTGAGTAACTTCGTAAAGGGCACCTCCGAGGCGAAACCGCACTTTAACATTTTTAAACGCAAAAATTTTATGAACTTTTGAAAATTTTTGCAAAAAATCAATTTATTTTTAAGCTTTTTTTTATATCAAAACATGTCATGGATACATGTTTAGGTATCTAAATAGATTCTTCGCGACGGACTAAACTGATAAAGTGCAAAAAAAATAATTTTTTTCAACCCTTGCGCGTGCAGCGGCAGTTATTTCCAAACACATTTCGCTTTGTGACAACTGAAGCGCTGTATCAATTCCGCTCAAACGTACATCGAATAGAAGACTTTACTGAGCTTGATACTAAAATTGAAAACGCACCAAAAAATTTTAAGGATTTAAAATTTTATGGAGGAAACAAAATGTTTCTAACCTCAAAAAGCATCCTTGTATGAAATATTTGATTTGGTTTCAGATTATACATTTTAAAAGTTTTTTTTCCCAAAATATTGCAAATTATGTCTTATACTAGCCGTAATTTTGTAAAATGTTTAACAATTTTAAATAAATTTTTATATGCATACACGATCAAAAAAAATTTTTTTATATTTTTTTCCAGTGTATTTTAAAAAGTATTCAAGCTTTTACAAATATTTTAGCGTGCTAAGAAAGCCCTTAAGGGGTATTATCCACACGCGTTATCCTTTTTCAATTTTAACAAAAACTGTAATTTTTATATTTTTTTTTTTAATTTTTAACTTTAAACCGCAGTAAAATTTGCGCCGTGTAATACAAATGATTAACGCGAACGGATTTCACATGCTCAAATATCGGTTTATACACACGCAAATCAACATTGATGTCAGACAAAAAAAAAATTTTTAAAAAAATGTCTAGGTGTCGTAAATTTTTGAAGTTGCTCGTATACATAAAATGTTCATGTATAGTATGTATATGTACAAAAGTTTATACACCAAATGCATATGCAATACATAATCAATTGTTTAATAAAACAATGAATTTTTTATTTAAATTCCATTTAAATCAACTAATCCCTATTTTGCTTATTTAAAATCTTGATTAATTGATTTATCGTAGTTTTTAAAAATTTATATTTTAAATAACTAAATACATAATTAAATTTTATGTATTTTGTACAAGAAACCTAAAATTACTGATTTCACAAAAAAATAAATTTACGGTTTTTCAGTAAATAAGAGATAACATTTTTTACAAAATAATGCTAATAAAGGCAATTTCGTGCAAATGTATATAAATGTATAGTTTAGAAATAAAACTTATATTTACACTTATAATTTACGTGCATATGTACATATGTATGTACATACATGTACGAGTACATAACTTAACATAAACACAAATTCGTTTGTTTTAATAAAATTCAAAATAAATTAAAGGGAGTTTAAACTGACAATTAACTGCCTGCTTATCGATTTCGAACGTAAACGTTCACATAGAACATTACATTTAAAACAAAAACATATTTTAAAATTTTGTAGTTGTTTTAAAAGCTTTTTTCCATGCGAACGTTAACTTTTGAAACCGATGAACAGGCAACAAATTTCCCTATAAAATTATTCCAAATTATAATTATAATATAAATATTTCAAAAATAAGGTATTTGTTGTAAAATTATAGAAATGCTTCTGAATAAAGGACCAAACTTAAATAGATTCTTTTGGATGCTCCTTGAAATGATAACTTCATTATATTTTCAATATCGACTATAGCACACAGGTCCGTGTAAGAAGATGAGGATGGTTATTTATTAAGTTTACATATTTCTGACTCATAATCATTAGTTGGTGTGTCGAAATTACTTATTCTAGTATTTTTCCAAGACATTAAATTGTTCTCAAGTTTTATCTGTATGCCCAATTTTATTTTCCATTTCATACAAAACTATTTGAGATGTTGAGGAGTCATTTGTTTGAAAGCATGAATATCAATGCATTCCTCTGTAAGTAAATTAAAGCATAATTAAAACAATTTTAAAAACATACATATATACTTTTTTTAATTACCGTAAAATACAGGAAATAAACTTTCGAAATTCCATTTATTCAGCTATTTGAGGAAAACGAATGGTAAATCTTTAAGTGCAACGTTAAAGGCCCAACCAGAACATGAATGAGGTCGCTTAAGTCAACTTAAGTAGCTGTGCGAATACATATAAAACATATGTATATGGCAATTTACAATGTACTTAATGATGCTTTTCGTTAAGTTTCGTCAAATGTCATTTGCTTAAGCAAAGTGCCAAACTGAACCGTACGAAAACAGCTGTGTATGTATAACAATAAAAAAATAAAATAAATTAAAATGAGCTTTTACATATTTTTATTTATTTTCCATTTTTTTTAAGACACTCACAAATTATCTATTTTTAAATTCTTTACAAATTAAATAGCATAAAATAAACAAATACACGGTTGGACTTTCTGGTACTTTTTAGTTTGAAGTACTCGCAAAAATACAAAATATTGCACAAATATGCAACAATGGTTAAATAGATATTAAGTACATTATGGCACCTAAAACTCTTTTTTTATTTGCTTATGCATTTGACAGACTTTTCGTTAATTTTTGACAGTTGCTTAAGCTAATACATGCATGTTCTGGTTGGGCCTTAAGGCTGCGATTGAACAAAACTTTTTCTCACAAATTTTATTAAATTCTTACGTTTGTTATTTAATTTTTTATTTTTTAATTTGTTTCACTTATTATTTTTTCTTCACTTATTTAGAAGCGTGTCTTATTAAGTAATCCCGTTTTTTGTTTTCTTTTTCCAAAACTTATAAAAATTCTTCAGTTCTACATGCCTTTATTCATATTTACTAAATCTAATTAGTTAGTTTGAAGATGTTTTTTAAACTTTTCTAAAGCAATTTAGTTAATTTACTAAATTTCTTCAATTCTACCAGCCTTAAGTCAATTTGAAGAATGCCAATTACCCAATTTAGTTAAATTTTACGAAATTCCTTCAGTTAAACTGGCCTTTTTTAAATTATTTTCGCCGTTAGTCAGTTTAAAGAAATTTCTTCATATTTACTAAAATAAATTACTTTTCTAAAACTTTAACGAAATTTTATTTAACTCAACTCCTTAATTGTTTATTATTATTCATAACTTTGGAAAAATTACGAAACGTATTCAAATAAACTAAAATTTTATTCAAATTTACTTTCATTAGGGGTGTTAACTTAATTAATATTGTGCGTTTTTCGTTTACGATGCGTTACTACTGCTTTTACTAAATCTTTGTTGTTCTTGTCGAATTTTTATTAATTTTTTAATAAAATTTTATTCAAATAAACTATTTTTACTTTATTATAATTAGTATTGTGGTAATTTTTGTTGAACTATTTATGGTTTTTAATCCAAATTTTCAATATTTTTAATCAGGCTTAAGTTCATCAAATTTAATTTTCATTAAACTATTTTTATGAAGAAAGGAGATCGAGTGGTAGCGATCGAAACATGTCAGGGTAACCAGCCGCCTGGGTTCGAATCTCAGGTCAGTCAAGAATTAATGATTATCAATAACAATTTTAATTAATTTTCATGTTGTAAAATTCCTTTCTTCATAAAAATAATTTAATGAAAATTAAATTTGATGAACTTAAGCCTATTTTTACTAAAATATATTTTTTGCTAAATTAATATTTTAATCAGGCTTAAGTTCATCAAATTTAATTTTCATTAAATTATTTTTATGAAGAAATGATTATTACCTGCGATATTTTTTTCTGTGCACTTTCTATCCATAAACTAATTTGTTTTCTCCAATTCCGAAAGGAATTGTACTCGGTGACAAGGCCCATTAAGCTTTATTCACAATAGGCAGCAACATTTTCACTGCTGTTCATAATAGTGTGAGTGCATCTGCCTCCCATACAAGGGTAATATAAATGTCTATATATTTGGAGAAGGATATCAGTCAAGGTATTCAAATTTGGTGTAATTACACGAGATCTAATTTAAATTGTTTTTAAGTTATTTTGCGTATAGCGAAGATATTAAGGTAGTACTATACATGCATATATTTGTATTAATTTCAGATACGGCCATAATACCGACATACTTGCTAACTTTAGTTCTCTATGGTATTCCACTGATGGTGATACAATCGTTTTTGGGCCAATTCTCAAGTAGTAGTTATATATCATCATTTCGTCTAGCGCCCTTGTTTAAAGGTAAGTTTCTTAAATTAAAAAAAAAATTGGTAGCTCCTAACTTACCTCTAATTTTATTTAGGTGTGGGCTACATAACATTGGCCATTAATTTGTGTGTTCTCATGTACTACAGTATTTTTGCCGTAATACCTTTAGTGTATATGTTTGCCTCCATGCAGCCCACCTTACCCTGGAGCTGTGCAGGTTTTAAAAAATGGGCTGTTAACTTAACCGAAGAAGAAGAAGTCAATGTGAGTTATTATTTTTGTTAACATTAATCTGAAGGGCGGACGACTAACAATTTTCTTTAAAGTTGTGTAACATAAAATTTGAAAATGCTACACGCGATATGGACGGAAATGAGACCATGTACGAGTACATTAATCACCATATACCCTCAGTATTGTATTTAAAGTAAGTCTTGCTTATTAAATTTTATTTATGTATGTATGTTTTAAAAATAAGAAACCTTTTTTAATTTCCTTATTATTTAGAAATATTTTTAATGATCAGTTTTTATTTACTTATGAAGACTTGGAATTCACAATGTCCTGGCAATTGGTTTTATGCTCTATTCTGCTGTGGACTTTAGTGGCGGTTATAATTTATAAATTTTTTGAAACTGAAAAGGTGCATAATTTTTATACATATAACTTTTTCAACTTGAAACGTTTTTTTAATTTTGAAACTTCTCCAGATGGGACAATTAATTCGTTATGGGGTGTGGATCTTTGTTGGCTTATTGACGATATGTTTAATACGTTTTAGTTTTCTACCCGGCGCTGGTGCCGTTTACCGAAGAATTTTTCTTCCGCCTTGGAGATATTATATTCAAGGTATCAGTATGATACCCATATATGGTTTATCGGCCTTTGGTCCTGGTTGGGGTCTTTTAATAACACTCGCCAGTTTTAATAAATTCAAAACAGACATTAAAAAATCTAGTTGGATAATTGGCTTGGGGCAAATGTTTGTAATGGTGGGCTTAAGTTTATTAACCCATCTAACGGAAAGGTACTTTGAAGGTAAGATATTTTTATTTTAAAGCAAGCCTGGATACCAAAATAAATTTCGGTATCGGTATTTTAATTTTATCGGTATACCGGTATAGCAACTTATGTAACGGTATATATCGGTATTACAATTAAATGAGCCAAACAAAAAAAAGTTAAAAAGATAAAAATATATTTATATTCATAACAATATATATGTGTATGTATTTTATTTATTGATTTCAACTAATAATATTATCATTAAAATGAACTTGAACTTTTGTATTTCAAACTGTCCAACACCTAACGTCAAATTTCCTATACAATTTTGTTGTAGAACCAATGGGGCATTCTGTGATTTTATCACACACGTCAAGTTTGAGTCGTCAAGTCTTGAATGCCGTTTCTTTTCCCCTCTCTCATAAAAGCTCAATACCTGACGAGTCAAACCTGGCGTGTGTGAACCAGCACTAAGTAACAAGACAATAATGCATTGTTCATACGACGATATAAACCACTGGTTTCGCTCTCTGAAACTAGATTGCCAAACATGCTGTTCATACGATTCGATCTTGTTTCATTTTGAAATTTTTATTTGTGTTGTTAATGTGATTCTTTTTAAAATTGATAAAAAAGTAAATAAAACTTAAAAACATATTATTTAATACTTTTATTAATATTATTATGTTATAATTGTCACTTTATTTTATTAAACATCAATTTTTATTTTGTTTTTTTTTCTTTGTTTTGATTTTTTTTGAGAGCTAGTTCAGATAAACAAACGATAACTGTTATCAAAATTGGAGATGATAGTACATTTTTCCTGTTTCGCAGCCTGTTTCAAAATGAAACGACCTGTTTCACTCTCAAAATTTTGTATGGGGAAACCAGTCGTTTCCATCATGTTTGGGGCGCGAAACAGGAATAAGAGAGCGAAACACGAATATTGCTGTCCGTGTGAACATGGTATAACAGTGTTGCAACCAGTGTTGCCAGTGAAATTTCGAGAAAGATACATTTTATTTCCAAAAAGATACACTTTTTCCGAAAAAGATACATTTTTAAAAAAATTTTGAAATGCATTTTTTACGTTTTACATTTATGTATAACATTTTTATTTCACATGTTTTTGTGTATTCGAAGTTTTTGTTCGAAGAAACTTCATTTGAACTGAAGATCATTAATTTGCTAACCGCACCACGATATCAAAGTCTAATATTTATTAAAAATCGTGAAAGCTGTAAGGAATCACAGGAAAAAATCACAGGAAAAAATTAAACAAAATGGGTTAAAAAATGTCGGAAAATAAAAAAAAAATATCCAAAAATAGCGATATTTCGCGAAAATTTTTAAAATTTCAAACAAGCCATAAAATTGATTTGAAGTCCTTAAACAGTAAGCAATGGCGAAAATTCGGTAAAAAATGTTAAATTAGCTGAAATTCGCAAAAATCTTCTATTATTATAAATCGTCCGAACATGGCTAAAATGCACGAAAAGTTGCAAAATTTGAAACAAACTCAGAAACTAATTTGAGATTGTAAATCAAATCGATTAAAAAAAAGACAATTGTTGGAAAATAATAAAACAAAAGCGTTAAAAATGAGTTAAATTACATCAAAACCAATAACAAAAAGTCGATTTTAAATTTTGGGTTAGTTAGGGCCTTTTGCGTTTTACTTTTGATATATTTTGATTAAACTAGAAATAGAACATTTTAAACTAAAAACAAAATTTTTTCTTGTTAAAAATATTATTACATATTAGAATAATAAAAGTCGATTCGTTTTACTTTCACCAACCCCTACAAATAAAAACATATGAATGTGAAATGCAGAACACCAAAGATGCTGAAGAAATAAGTTTTCGAGTGGATTCGGATTCTAGAACATTCGCGGATATCATATAAATTCATATTTATAATTATTTAAGTCATTTAAATTAGGTGTGTAATTTTTTAAAATACAGTTAGCTAACTTTAAAATTAATTACATGTATCTACATAACTATCTTTGGATGTTATCAAAACAAATTCATTTTTGTTAAGGCGCTTATACTAAGGTTGAAAATAAAAAAGATGTTCATATTTCTTCAGAACAACTTTGCACTACTAGTTATCATTGACTAAGGTGGAACGTATGTTGAAACATCCTTTATGATTTCTTTCTTTATTATTAAAAATGCTATTGTATTAGATTTGAGTCGGCAACGATGATCAGTTTTAATAAGTCTTAAAATTCTCTTATATTTTATTTCTGTACATTTTGCGTACAGATTCAAAAGATACGAAAAATCTCAGGATTATACATGGTACCTGAAGTCATCAAAAGATACGAAAAATGTATCTTTCGTATCCTAATGGCAACACTGGTTGCAACCATTGAGCGTCCAGTTAACAAACATACAGCGGTTTGCTGGAAATCGAAAACGTAAAACGCAAGAAGTCGTTTTTTAATAAGAATTCTGTAATAAAATAATTTTATGACAAATAGTATACAAATATTTCTCCATTAAACAGACTTTTATAACAAAAATTTAAAAATTAAAACCACTTCCAAATTCTTGCGTTTTACGTTTTCGATTTCCAGCACACCCCTGATAATTTTCATTATTCCGAGTTTAGACGAGCGAACATTTGGAAGGAAAACATCTGGAATTCTCCTTTGGTTTTTTCATTCGCGGTCACACAGACGAACATGTTGCCGGAAACATTCTTTTAATATTGTTGTTTTTTTTCTCAAAAAGCAAAGTAAATGTCAACAAAGAAAACGAGAACAAATCGTGTCGCCGAGTACCGAACACCAAAACCATTCTCTCTTCCCCACCCGTAATTTGCTAACGAACAAAATGTTTCCCTTCCAAATGTTTCCCTGTCTAAATGGGAACTTAGCACAAGTGTTGAAACTTTTAATTTTTTTTCTATTTAAAAAATTATATTATTTTTTAATACCGAAACGATTATACCGGTATTAAGGGAAACGGTATACGAATACCGGTGTTTTATGCAAAAAACAAATTTTGGTATCGGTATCAACGCTGGTGTTCAATTAAAACAGTGTTTAAACGACATTGGTATCGGTTGCCAACTTTGTTTTTAAGTGAAAATATTAAAAAAAATTTAAACACATTCCCTTTTGCAGAAGTTACTGAAAACAACTATTATTCGCGTGTGGAACGTGTCGCAACTTTATATTTATCCAGTGGCAGTGTTATGGCTGACATGGCGTGGGCAAATTTATGGTCCATATTATTATTTTTCATGCTATTTTTGGGAGCTTTTGTTCTAATTGTATGTAACTTGTCTTTTGGGATAAGAAATATTTTTAGAGCTTAGTAATTATTTTTCTTTTATTTTAGATAATACAACTATTTTCATGTTTAACTACAATATTCGATGAATTTGTACCGTTAAGGGATCGTAAAACGGAAATTCGTATGATGCTTACCGGAGCCATAGCCTTAAGTTCTCTCTACTTTACTTCAAATGTAAGTAACAATTAGCTGAAGCTATCTGTGCACATTCTAAGTAGTCTTACAATTTAAAGGACGTTTAGATTTAGCAGATATTAAAATTCCAAGCCGAATTCATTACAGGTGAGCTTAAAAGCCCTGCTGCCGAGTTTATCTGTAATGAATTTGCCTTGGTAACTTTGTCTAAAAGCCGTAGCCATACATCAAACAGCTTCCTAAAATGTTCATATGGGTTGGCATTACACATGAAATTTCTATGATCAAACTTCAAGCAAAATATGTTTTCATTTCGCGTATCTTCATTAAGTATTGTTTTGCTCTACACGTAACTGTTTGGCGAATGCTCTAAATTCCTCATACAAAAACGTACAAAATAAATTTAACTCTTGCTTTGCTTTATTGCCGTTAGAAAAACAAGTAGTTAAAGCGAAAGCAAAATAAAATGAAAACAAGAAAATACATTTTACTTTTGCAAATTAAATTTAGAATGTCAACAACATTAACGGCATATAACCTCAATTATGCCTCACCATCGGATGGAAGTGTGCCGCCGAAGTCGCGGCGGCCATTTGACCGATATTTTGTTCCATACATAATTGAACCGTAACAATATTATCATAATAAAAAGAAATTACAATTATTTCCTAAATAATTCATGTTTTTTTTTAAAAAATCAACATCGGCCCTTAAAATTTAACCACCCTTTACATAAAATAAGGTGTCTAACGTAAACAAAAAATGTGAACCCCTTAAAACTCGTTACGTTTTAAAGCAGTACTAGTCTTTTGTCGTACAAATATTTGCGATTTCCACAATGCAAGCGGTTGATTGTGTGGTAAAATGTATATGAAAACCACTATTTATAATCACAAAACCCATTTCATTGGTAAAAAAATAATAATATGGTCTTAGGATCCGATTCACTTGTTGTAATTCCAGTATTTTGTATTTTGGTAAATTTTCTTTAAAATTCAGTTTTTTGTTTGAAAGGGAGCCCCTAAAGGGTTGGGGATAAAGGATAAGTTTGTTGACAAAAATATTGGGGACACAAAAACAATGGAGATTACTTTGATACTCTACCGACTTCATTCTCTTGAACTTTAACCCTCGTGCGGCACTCCAATTTATAACCGATAGAGCTCAAATTGTTTTAATGCTAACCTCACACAAAATGCCCTTCATTTTTGAAACAGATAAGTTTTATATTGCTTTTTCATACACTTACGGTCCATTTTAATGTACATTATTACGTCATATAAAATGCAAAAGAGCCTATTATACAATAGAGATACAAAACTTAATAAGAAGGCAACTATGTTTTATGATTACAACAACGATTTTTTCTGGTTAATATCGTTAACAATTTATGAATTAATGGTTCTATTCTGAAAAAACTGATTTTGTAAACACAATAGCTTTCTTTTAATAAAGGCCCAGGTCCACGATGTCGACAAGAACATTTCTTTCGTATATTTGTATTGAAACAAAATTAAATTTTAAATTTTTATTATTGTTTTCATTATAAACATGCGAAAGAAATGTTCTTGTCGACTTCGTGGGCCTGGCAGTTAGATTCTTATCGCTCCTGAAAAACTTTTAAGAATAATGATAGAAACTTTTTATTTTATATGACGATATGTTTAATTTAATTGTAACTTTAAGAAATGTTTGTTTGCTTTATAAAAAATAAAAACAATATAAATTTTACCTTACGATATCCAACTACTTTTTTTTTAGCATGGAGTTACTTATTTTAACGTCCTCTCAACAGATTCCATTATCACACAAAATGCCATGAATTTATTGTTAATTCTAATTGTTCTTTGGATATATGGTCGCATTAGATTTCAACGTGATATAGAATTCATGATAAATAGAGGCTTCTCAACCTGGCAAATAAATAGTTTGAGATTCTTAATCCCACTCTTTATACTCTTGGCTTTGGTAAGAATCAAATATTTATATGTACATATATGATTAAATTTTCGCTGAGTAATACGATTACGATTTAGACTTGCCTACTGGCCAGTTTTCGCCGGGACAGTCCAGTTTTAGAGTGGAATGTCCCGTCGATACTATGAACTTGACGCCATTTGTCCTGTAGTTTTTTTTAAGACTTTTTCGTTATCTGCACCAACAAATTAAAAAATCGAGATCTTTAGCACTTATTTTAGTAGTACAAATAAATAAATAAAAAAAATATTTGCCAGATAATCTTGATTCCACTGCAGATTACTTTTTTTATTTGTAGCTCAATACACAAGTAATGTTGTGTATAAGCAAGGCGAATATAAGTACAAGTAAAGTGTATTCGCCTTGTGTACATTAATTTTAACAAAATTCGGGTGCGCTGAATCCGACGGTGCTATCCGTTTTTTTCGGTAAATATTTTTTCTTTCGAGATATGTATAATAAAATTACCTTTAAGCAAAATAAACTTTATTCTAATATGCGCAGTCGTTTTAAAAACAACATTTTTTTTTTTTGCCAAAAACAAAATAAATAATTTTTTAGCAACATTTTGATATTTAGTTTTTTTAAAATTCATAACAGAATGTACTAATAAAGTGACCTCACAAGCGCAGCTGTTTGCATTGATTTTCTTCGTGTGTGACGTTTGGCGTCATTTTTTTTTATTTATTTACATTTTTTATAAAGGCATTTTGACATTTGCTGTCTCAATTCTAGCAACAAAATGCCTGTTGTTTTTTCTATTGTTTCATTGTTGTAGTACTGAGGCCACTTTGTTAATACATTTTGATTCATAAAATATTATAAAATGCAGCGCATGCTACTAATTTTTTCTAGGCATACTATAAAAAACAACAAGTCATACATAATTAAAATTTGTTAATTAAATTTGATTTTTTTCACAAAAGACCAAAAATTTTAATTAATTTAAGAATTTCATAAAATGCAATAATTGTATGGCAGCCGCCCTAAGAAGTGGAAAATTAGGAGCATTGCTGCATTTTCGAATTTTTTTATGCATTTTTAACACATACAAATTTCGAAATGTTGCTAAAAATTTATCTTTTTATTTTGCTTAAAGGTAATTTTATTTTAGAATTTTAGTTTTATTTAGTAATTTAAATATACCAGCCTCCTCCATTTTCGAAATAACGGTAATATCTCGAAAACAAGAGCTAACCTAAACAAATTTGTTTGAATTTTTCAATGAGTTTTAATTGGTGTCCCGTTTTGGCAATTTTAAAAGGTGGCAAGCCTATTACGATTGGTAATTAATTCAATAACTTTTTTTTAATAAACTTAAAAATTAGATAATCGTAAGCCTAGCTTAAAGTTATTAAATTATTACGATTAAAAACAATTTAAAAATAAACACGATTGCTTAAAGTAATCAAAATATAATTTAACCCATTTATAAATCATTTTGATATTTTGAAGGATCGGAAATAATTAACATTCCTTTTGATTATGTATTTTTCCTACAACTTTTTTGAAGAAATTAAAGTTTAAATGAATAATAGTAAAGTCCTTAAAAAACGATTAAAGAATTAAAAATAATTTTTAAAAATCTCGTGATCGCGATTGTTTTTCTATTATGTATTTGTAATCATAATCAATTAGTAATCTGGAGAAACTGAAAGTTATCTTATTTAATCAATTACTTCACATTTAAATAAAAATTATCTGATTACTTACTTATTATTGTTCTCAGTAATTTATATTCAACAGCTATGAATGAAATTATATACATAACGCACTTTATCATAAAGAGGGTATTAACTCGAAATTTGTAACTGTTTTTATCAACATGTAATAGTCTTGTAATTCAGTATCGACTGAAATAATTAAAAATAAAATAGCTTTCGAACCAAAGAAGTACTCCCAGAGTGAAGGCTCAGTTAGCCGGGAGTAACAGTAACAGTTGCCTTACCGTAAAAAGGGAAGGCCAATCTTTTTCTTACAGATTCAGACGTAACATCTTACTGCTTACTATAATCGTTCTAATTGCTTTACAAACAACAAAATTAATCAGCTGATTTGCAACGTTACTGTACCCCCGGCTAACTGAGCCTTTAGCCTCCTGAAAATATCTTAATTTTGAGTAGTTACCCTCTTTATAGTCAAGTGCGATATGTTTGTACATTGCCAAATATAATAAACATTTTTGCCTATATTTTAGGTAACAGCTATAGTAATATCATCTATGGAACATGCAGTCGCCATTCCCGGTATTGTATTTTTTTCTGTAACTTTTGTAGTTTTGCCGTGGATTTTTATACCTCTATATGCGGCCCGTTCTATGTACCAGGGCATCGGCAAATTAAAAGAACGTTTTCAACATTGTTGTCGACCAAACGACTGGTATCCCGTAGATGCTGAGGAAAGACAACGTTACGAGGTTGCGATGGGTAATACCGATGCAACACATCATCTAAATGAAGATACCGATGAAGTATAATTTGTAATGTGATAAATACGTACACAGATATGTATGTATGTATGTATGTGCACATTAGGGATATAACTTTTTCACACTTTTTGCGAATATCAAAAATTGCATAGTACAGTCGTGTACAACATTAAAAGCTATTAATAAAAAATAAGATAAATTTTTCGGATTGTTAAAAAAGTTTACGCAGGGATCGGATTGAAGTTTGAAAAAACCATTGTTATCTCACGAAAATTTTAAAAAATATACACCTGATATTTGTATATATTCCTATACGTATGCATTAGATTTGAAAATTTTCCTACTGCTTACAATTCATCGCCATTCAAAATTTCTTAAAAGGTTTAAGAAATTTGCTTCCCTGCGTGAGGTTTTTTCGCAAAACGATGGGAGACAGTTGTTTTCATTACTAAAACATTCTTTGCCACTCCGTGGTTCTATGCCAAAAATTTGGTTATAGCCCTAGTGCACATGCATAATCATGTATGCACTTAAATATCCCAGCCAGCAAAATAGTCCGGCGTCTTCCAGATATCGTATAAGAATTCTGTCAGATTTCTGACCCAAAAACGTATGAAGTAGTTGACACGAAGTCTGACAGACATGTCGTGGGAAATTCTGTTTTTTTTTCTTGCCGACGTTTCTGACAGAAATCAAATGAAAAAGGCATGGAAAATTTTGATGAGCAAGCCGAGATTCTTATTGTTTTTTAACTGATAGCTGAAAGAATTCCTTTTATTGCAAAATACTTATGTGCTGTTTTCACAACACAAGTGACTGAACGTGTAATAAAATTTATATGAAAAGCAATCAGTTTTTTGAGTGTGCCAATCAGGAAACTTCATCCATAATAAAATAAATTAAAATTGACAAAGAAGACGAATTAACATATTTTAATTTATTTTCCAGTTTTTTTTTCAAGAAACTCAAGGTATATTTACACTGTTTACCTAAGTTGGAACACCAATGTCAAATTCCGTGTATATGAGCCAAATTTTGTACATGTGTGCGTTTAATTTATATGAAGACAATTTTGACAATTCAGTTCCACTCGGTTGTTTTTATAGAGCAGCATGTCTACACTCCCAAATGAGTCTACCTTGTGTAAATATACCTTGAAGAAACTCACAAATTACACGGTTGGACTTTTTGGTACTTTGTAGTTTGAAGTACTCGCAAAAAAACAAAATATTGCACAAATATGCAACAATGGTTAAATAGATATTTAGTACACCCCTTTTCAGTACAACAAAGTCTGTACTTAAATGTTTTTCCCTTCACCCGACTTTGCCTCTCACATCAACAAACCAAGAGTTGCGCAAGTAACTTGCCGAGTCTGAAAGGGGGTTACATTATGGCCACCTAAAAGTCTTTTTTTATTTGCTTATGCATTTGACAGACTTTTCGTTAATTTTTGACAGTTGCTTAAGCTAACACATGCATGTTCTGGTTGGGCCTTTGGTCTTGAAAACCTGAATACATTCGTTTAATATGTTTTTTTGTCCACTTTCGTCGACATTTTTTATTTGTACAAATTAAAGTACAAATGTAAACATAAAGAATTGTCATTATTGTCACAAAAAAATGCATTTACGCAATCTAGCAAATTAAATTCATGATCATTCATTCGAGATTTCATCAACATCAAAACGTTGTGATATTTTGAGACTACATTGATGAAGATTGCACTGTCTGTACCCAGCATAAGAATTCCGTTGGAATTCTATTAGACATATACATACATATCTACATAAATTTCCGGCGATATATCTAAGAATTAAGTCAGACATTTGCAAGTATGTCGGAGTATTTTGCTTGCTGGGATGTTTATTAATTAAGATATAATATTTGTATGTTTCTAAATAATTTAGTTTTTAAATACTTTAGATGTTAACATATTAAAAAATTTAATGACAAATTGATTCCTTATAATCTATCAGCTGTATTCATAAAAATGTATAAAAGGTTTATTAACCATTCATAAGAAAATATTGACAAATTAACCATTCATAAGAAAATATTGACAAATGTGTACAGTGCAATCTCCCTTAACGGACACTTCCCATAAGCGGACACCCCCATTAAACGGACATTGTTGCTAGGTCCCAGCAGCGCTCCATAAGAAAAGCATTACAGTCGCTTTCCCTTGAACAGACGCTTCTCATGAGCGGACGCGGACATCCGCTAGATAAAAAAAATTCTCTTGGACGGACACTTAGCTTATTTTTTTTCCGAATTTTTCATGTCATAATTTACAAATAAGCCTGCCAAGACTCTTTTAACTTGTTCGCTTTAACAACAGGGCACGGTTTATCATATTTACTACATCACATAACATAGTTAAATGTGGGTATGTTAAATATGTATAGTACTCATAAAACATTTTAAACTTTTATTACATATAGAACTACATTTAATGAATTTTTGTTATTAAACCCAATTGAATTGTTTATTTTTTATATTTTTTTTAATAAAAGTATGTATCTTTAAATAAAAACAAACAATATAAGGCAAAGTTTTGTTGATTTAAATTTGTAGTTTTCTCTTGGCCGGACAGCCCCCTTGTGCGGACACATTTCAACGGTCCCTTCGGTGTCCGCTCATGGGAGATTCCACTGTATTCATAAATGATAAATAGCCTATTGATTGAACCTTTAATAAACCATTACTAAAAACAAAAATTTTATTGTAGTCTTCCCCCTTCTTCAATAGAATGACAGTTTGCCATTTTATTCAAAGTAGTGTTTACAATTTCCAAAAAAAAATTTAAGAAATTAGTAATAAAAGTGTTTTATTTGCTAATATGGAATTTATATTTAATTGATTCTTACATTTATTCAAACAACTAAGTGCAAAGTTCAGTTAATTTAACGTGCAGAATAAATTCCTATGAAAAAGTAAGTTCGCCTTAATTTTTGTTACTTTAATTAATTTGATTTTATGTATACAACTCTTTATACATACCTTATCCATATCATTCCAATTTTCGGATGTATGTCTTTGAGAAGGATTTTGATTACATTTTGCATCCTAAAACATAAAAAAAAGTTTAACAAAGTTTATCATCGCACAAAGTCAACAGCATTTAACATACATACTTACATTATAGTTATGCATGTTCCTATTTTATTTTCCAATTCGTTATCTGCTTTAAAACGATATTCATTAAATTAACACTTATCAATTTTTCCTGACAATATTAAATTTGGTTTAAATATTAAACAAAAAAATGTACTTTGGACTTAAAGAAGAATTTTTGACAAAAAATACGAAAAACCAGAGGTATGGAATAACATCGAGGGCCTATATTCAAAACCCTCTATCTTTGATGTTCACGAAAATGACTTTTTAATGGCAAAATGTTCAGTAAAACAACCCTCATCTATGGTGTGATTTTCAAACCAAACGGATTTTTTTTGCTGTTTTATTCGCATTTTTGTATTTTCTCTATCTAAAACAATTAATTTTTCTGAATGCAAAACCCTCTTTCTCTTCTAATAATTAATTTTCAAATATTTTTTTGGAATAACTTGTTCTAGCAATTCATGATTTTTTTTACTATTTTTTGCAAGCTGAACATGGATATGACATATGCAATGGTTTGCCAAAATAGCGAAAGCGGATTTTACATGCTTGTTTTTTGGAAAATATAATCGTGCAAAGTATGAAATAAGTATTAATAAAATTGCAGCTGAGAATGGTGTACGTCACGTTTTTACAATGGACGCTCAAGCAGTAAAACTGTGTCCCAATATTAATGCAGCAGCAATTTAATTTAAGCAACGCCTTCAGGTACACAATTTTACTATTTATAACATAAGTACTCATCAGTCCACAAACTATTGGTGGAGCGAAATCAATGGTGATTTGTCCGCGTCGGTATTTGTTTCCTGTATTATTCATCATTTAAAAACGTATGTTCAGCTTATCAGATTCATTGCCAATTACAATTTTCTCGGATGGTTGTGGCTAACAAAACCATAATCATTATTTATTTTATGCTCTATCCAATTTTGCTGCTGAAAATAATAAAGTTATTGAACAGAAGTTCTTAAAGGAAGGCCATATTTTGACGAAGAAAACGAAATTAAAATTATTTAAGACACCTTTAAGGCCATGTATAACATATTACAAAATTGAGTCGTATTGTTTCTGGCCATATGAAGCTAAATTGGACCAAACTTTGTTTCTGAAATACAAATTTCAGAAATTACCCAGGTCAACAAACATTTTTTGTTTCTCTTAATATTTAGTTAAACTTTTTTTTCACATAAACCGTGACACTAGAAGAGCTGTAAAAGATTGCAATCGATTTAATTGAAATCACATGATTTTTTTTTTTTAATTTTCTAAGATTATCCCGCGAAGCTTTTCGCTTGTCTGCAGGAAAGAAGCCAGAGACTCTGGCGAGAATCGAACCCACAACTCCGGCGCTGATAGACTAACTCGCTACCAGCTAGCATACCGGGGCACTCAATATTGATTTTACGTTAATGATAACTAACTTTTTGATAGCATTCAAAATCGCAAAATTGATTGTATGATGTTAATTTTCCGATTTTGAATTCAATAAATTTTTTTAATCAATTTATTTATTAATTGATTACAATACTTTGATTGCTTTGATGAAACTCCTTCTTCTAAAGAAAAAGCTGACTCTGATAACTTTGATTTGTCAGCAATATTGACATTGTTGTTTACTTACACTTTAGTTGTGATTTCAGAGGAATTGTTTGAAATCACGTGATGACAATTACAATTTGATTGCATTCAGGGTTCTAAGTGCTGGTTCACACACGTCTAGTTTGACTCGTCAAGTCTTGAGCATTTAGGAGAGAAGGGAAAAGAGAAGGCCATTTCTTTTCCCCTCTCTCCTAAAAACTCAAGACTTGACGAAACAAACTTGACGTGTGTGAACCGGCACTAATCGCCGCATTCAATATCGAGCGTTCTTTTCTGAATACGATAGACACTGACGTATCGAACGAAAAGTCGAGAGATGTAATGTATTTGGTTACTCGATATCGTATGCTATTATCTCAAATTACGATACATTTAATTCGATATCGAGTGTCATTGGTATCATGATAAGAAATTTTGATAAATTTTGCTCGATATCGTATGCGTTAAATAGACCCCAGTTGGTTGAAATCATTATGATTTCCATCCCAATAGATTACAGTGCTTTACAGTTCTGTGCACATGTTCTGTAACTCCCGCGCCGGGAAACTTACACGTAAGGCAATTACTCTCCAATTTGAACTGTAAATTCAAATTAAATTAAAAATGCAATTAATAATAATTCGGAGAAGGTATGTACATATGTATGTGTTTTAATATTTTCTAAAATTTATTTCATCGTATAAGTTCATACGTTAATAGTAAATCTTTTACAGGCTATAAAAATTCAAATCTCTTTTTATTAAAATATTAAACTATTTTTTAACTTTCTTCAACAATTCTAACGTTTCGAAATTATTGCTGTTTAATTCTTTAATAATTTTTTGAGAATTTTTGAATTCAAGATAGGCCAAACGATATTCTTCCTGTGCTGGCTGCCAATATTTTGCTTGTAAGGAACGCAGAAAGTTCTCCTTAAGGGTACCTTTCGGCAGAAAGATTTTCATTAACATATACAAAGGAATGCAGATAATAGAAATGGAGCAACTGCACCAGCCCACAATAACCGCCCATTGAGGATAGCTTCGATCGTTATAACGAACTGGTCTATTAAAAACAATAGTGGTAAAGAAAATTGACTAGAAGTAAGAGAAGAGAACACCTTATTAAATTATGAAAAATGTTAGTAGATGATTGTTTCAGATTTACCACTAAAATAAAAGGAGTTATGTACTTCCAGCAATAGCGCCATATTCTTTCAGGTTTCTTACCAATCATAAAGTAAATGTCGTTCATAAAGTTATCAACGCCATAAATCCAAGAGACCATAATAATTTCAAATATACAGATTAATATTACCGACACTGAAGCCGAGTACCAGTCGAGCAACTGCAAAATAAACATGCCTCCCTAAATTCAAAAATATTTATGTTTTTATTATTTAGTTTACGACTCGAAACTTCTGTATAACTTACATTTGTGGTCAATAAAATGGACAGTAGGAACATAAAGATACAGGAAATTAAGGTAACTGCAAATTTGTAAGGTCTCACTTTTGGTATTTCATCTAATATTGATGAAATGATTGCTTCGATCTGAACAAACTAAAAAGAAATAAAAAAAATAATTAGTCGTGCTTAAAATTTATGGTATGTTGTTCAATAGAAGGGGTATTTAGTAGGATATTTTTATCTTCAAGTTAAACTAAAATAAGTTAGAGTGCCGAGTGCCCTCCACCGACAGCTAGAATATTTCCGGAGAGGGTCTTATATGGGGCTTGTGGTAAATTCTGGGCCGATCTTCACGAAAGTTGACAGTGGGATTTCTAGTCTTATAAAACTACCACTGACGAAATTACTATAGTGTGAGTGGCCTTTATATAAGGCCTTTGATAAATTATGGACCGATCTTCAAGAAATTTGACAGCGTGATTTCTTGTCTTAATAATAACAGCATAATCTGTTACGGTCTTACCCGCACTAAAGTGTTTTCCGAGAGAGTGCTTTATATGGGGCCTGTGGTAAATTATGTGCCGATGATGCGGTATGATTTTTATACATATACATGATTTCTATATATGAATATGTGCATTCCGCCACTATTTATGTTAGTTTTTTTAGCATACTTATTAATTTTTTAGGGTGGTGGTTCCACATTTGGACTCATAACTCTTAACCAAAATTGTTCTTTTTTTGAGTTTTTCAAAAGTTAGTGCTGGTTCACACTCTTCAAGTTTTAGCCATCAATTCTTTAGCTTTTGGGAAAGAAGGGAAAAGAGAATGGCATTTTTTCCTCTCTCTCTCTCCTAAAAACTTAAGACTTGACGGCGAAGACTTGAAGAGTGTGGACCAGCACTAAAAGTGTTTTCAGCAGACGGACGGAATTGCAGACAGACAGACATATGTTAATCGGCTTAGGGCTATCTTTGGATCACCAAATATAAAAGCCAGTTGTGTAGTGATGTTAACCGTACGGTAATTACCCGTTTTTAGGGTAATTTTGGGCCGCAAAATGTAGCAAGGTAGTTTTATTTAAAATACGGTAATTGAAAGAAATTTGGATTTTTGGTATAAATATACGTACATACATATGTAGGGTTTAAAGTTTTAACTTTTGAGAGGCTATTTTCAATTTTAAAATGCATAGATAATTATTATAACAAAAAAAATCAACAACATTATGTTTCTATAAATGTTTTCATAACACCGATAAGTGCAAAATAAGAAAAATGAAATTCCTCTTGTATATTAGTAATTTTATATTTAACATTTTGTTTGTTTAAAAACTACCAATTCTTAAACATATGAAATTACCGCAATTAACCCTCATTTTCGGATTATTTTAAGTACGGATCAAATTCAAAATTATTTTACTACCTTATCCATAAAAAATACAATTGGGGAATTCGCAAGGTGTGCTATTAAGTCGTATCGCCATAATGCCCTAAGTAATATTTTACAATTGTTTAAAACAAATATTGTTGTGTTTCAAACAAAATAAAAATTGTAATGATGTGTTCATTGATTCGTCATAACTGTACAGTAGAAATCGAAATTATAAGCGGTAGCCCACATCAGTCATATATATTTCTTGTAAATATTTTAAGACATATGCCTTTACGACTACCTTGTGAATACCCCAAATATTTTTGGTTAAAAATGTATTTTAAGACATTTACATTCAGATTTTTCTTAAAACACATTTTAAATGTAAATTAATGGCTTATAAATAATGCTCTTATGTTCTGTTAACAAATGAAACAATCAATTGCCTGTCATTTGGAAACAGCACATTAATGTTTTGATTAAAAATCTTTGCTCAGGGTAATTTCTTCTCAAAAACGGAAAAAAATAAAAGTTAACATCACTGCAGTCAGCGATGCCAACTTAGTGCTTTTGGCACTTTTTATGGTGCTTTTTGATGTCGCAAAACGCTAAAAAGTTATCCTTAGTGCCAAACCTAGAAAAAGCACTAACTTGGTGCTTTTATAATTTTTCTTTAGTGCCTTTAGTGCTTTTTACAAATTTTATTTTTTTCTACCCTTTTTAAAAACTTCGATTATAAGGAGAGAAAATATTAAGAATTACGCCGGAACCACATGCGAATGTAGAGTTTTGCATTCGGTGTACTATAGGCTTTAGTATAAGCAAAGTGTTAAATAAATTAAAAACAGCTGACAGAAAATGCTTTTATAACGAGCGTTGTGTGACCTGCCATTTTTCATGCGCTTTAGTTTCCAAACGCACAACACTCGTCTCCAAAAAGCTTCGTGTTGTGCACTTCTACCTCTAGTGCCAATGCAAACATACATGTTTTTTCTATTTTACACCTTATGTGTGTTTTTTATTCAGAAGCGTACATAGGTTAAAATAATTGGATAATATCATAGGCCAATTGTTTTATTTAACTTTGCACGATTTTAATTTAGATTTATTTTAACGATAAAATATAAAGTTTTTTATTAAAATATAGGCTGTCATTAAGTTTTATAAACAATAGTCGGTCATTGCAAATTTTCGGTAATTGCAACAGGCAAGATTTTTCGATTTACAAAAAAGGGATCATTTCATACCCTGCAAATAATGTTGGACCCCCTGATCTAATTTGATTAAATGGACTACTCCATGGACTGGTCTGATGTAATGCAAGCATGGACCATGTCATTGTTAAAAAGTGTTTGTAGTGAGACGACATGTCTTCGTTTTTTAACGACGTGCTTTCGTTTTTAAACGACTTCAAAACTAATCCTCTAATACCATGGAGTAGTTTTTAAACTACTCCTTTTTAGTCGGAAGCTAGGTTATATGGTCCTGCCCTAGGACATCGTAATGTTAAATAGACCAAGTTTTTTCCATACGATTGGGTTACTTTTAGACTAGTCCTAGTCCCTTGTGGGCTACTCTTTACACGCGTGTTTGGACTGGTCCTAAAATTTGCAGGGTAGAGCAATTGCTTTTTTGCTCCACCCATCACATTGTTATGCTCTTTTAATTCAGTTGACTTTCAGACAGCAAGTAGTGCACATGCTTGGCGGATGCTTAAGTTGATTTTAAAAAATAGTGCGTAAAAAAAATTACCGTACCATTACGAAAAATCGTTTAAAAAATTTAATTTTTCTCACAAGATCTTAATCATATTATATTTGACAATTGTCCTTTAACAAAATTTTTCTTTATTATATCTATACATATCGTCATCTAAAAGACCTAATAACCTATCTGCAAAAATTTCAAAATTGATTTTTTTTATGGATTTTTATTCCTTATATCATAACGCATATGTGTGCAAAATTTTGAACATATAACATTACAAATGACAAAGTTTTTCTACCTAGAGGACCGTTACGCACAAAAAAATATCGTTAATAGTTCCAATTTTATAACGTTTTTTCCCTCTCCTGTAAACTTTTGAAAACTGCAGATAGGTTTTTTCGTCTTTTAGGTGACGATATATTTGTATATTAATAAAATAAAAAGAAAATTGGCAGTGCTGCCACATTATTATTTTTTGCACTACATAAAATACATGGGGCGCTGATTTACAGCTCAACTCTACCAACGTTTTAACATTCATTGATTTATTGGCCATAAGTCATGTATTTAACCAAATTAATTTATACCATACTAAGTGCAAAGTTCAGTTAATTTAACGTGCAGAATAAATTCCTATGAAAAAGTAAGTTCGCCTTAATTTTTGTTACTTTAATTAATTTGATTTTATGTATACAACTCTTTATACATACCTTATCCATATCATTCCAATTTTCGGATGTATGTCTTTGAGAAGGATTTTGATTACATTTTGCATCCTAAAACATAAAAAAAAGTTTAACAAAGTTTATCATCGCACAAAGTCAACAGCATTTAACATACATACTTACATTATAGTTATGCATGTTCCTATTTTATTTTCCAATTCGTTATCTGCTTTAAAACGATATTCATTAAATTAACACTTATCAATTTTTCCTGACAATATTAAATTTGGTTTAAATATTAAACAAAAAAATGTACTTTGGACTTAAAGAAGAATTTTTGACAAAAAATACGAAAAACCAGAGGTATGGAATAACATCGAGGGCCTATATTCAAAACCCTCTATCTTTGATGTTCACGAAAATGACTTTTTAATGGCAAAATGTTCAGTAAAACAACCCTCATCTATGGTGTGATTTTCAAACCAAACGGATTTTTTTTGCTGTTTTATTCGCATTTTTGTATTTTCTCTATCTAAAACAATTAATTTTTCTGAATGCAAAACCCTCTTTCTCTTCTAATAATTAATTTTCAAATATTTTTTTGGAATAACTTGTTCTAGCAATTCATGATTTTTTTTACTATTTTTTGCAAGCTGAACATGGATATGACATATGCAATGGTTTGCCAAAATAGCGAAAGCGGATTTTACATGCTTGTTTTTTGGAAAATATAATCGTGCAAAGTATGAAATAAGTATTAATAAAATTGCAGCTGAGAATGGTGTACGTCACGTTTTTACAATGGACGCTCAAGCAGTAAAACTGTGTCCCAATATTAATGCAGCAGCAATTTAATTTAAGCAACGCCTTCAGGTACACAATTTTACTATTTATAACATAAGTACTCATCAGTCCACAAACTATTGGTGGAGCGAAATCAATGGTGATTTGTCCGCGTCGGTATTTGTTTCCTGTATTATTCATCATTTAAAAACGTATGTTCAGCTTATCAGATTCATTGCCAATTACAATTTTCTCGGATGGTTGTGGCTAACAAAACCATAATCATTATTTATTTTATGCTCTATCCAATTTTGCTGCTGAAAATAATAAAGTTATTGAACAGAAGTTCTTAAAGGAAGGCCATATTTTGACGAAGAAAACGAAATTAAAATTATTTAAGACACCTTTAAGGCCATGTATAACATATTACAAAATTGAGTCGTATTGTTTCTGGCCATATGAAGCTAAATTGGACCAAACTTTGTTTCTGAAATACAAATTTCAGAAATTACCCAGGTCAACAAACATTTTTTGTTTCTCTTAATATTTAGTTAAACTTTTTTTTCACATAAACCGTGACACTAGAAGAGCTGTAAAAGATTGCAATCGATTTAATTGAAATCACATGATTTTTTTTTTTTAATTTTCTAAGATTATCCCGCGAAGCTTTTCGCTTGTCTGCAGGAAAGAAGCCAGAGACTCTGGCGAGAATCGAACCCACAACTCCGGCGCTGATAGACTAACTCGCTACCAGCTAGCATACCGGGGCACTCAATATTGATTTTACGTTAATGATAACTAACTTTTTGATAGCATTCAAAATCGCAAAATTGATTGTATGATGTTAATTTTCCGATTTTGAATTCAATAAATTTTTTTAATCAATTTATTTATTAATTGATTACAATACTTTGATTGCTTTGATGAAACTCCTTCTTCTAAAGAAAAAGCTGACTCTGATAACTTTGATTTGTCAGCAATATTGACATTGTTGTTTACTTACACTTTAGTTGTGATTTCAGAGGAATTGTTTGAAATCACGTGATGACAATTACAATTTGATTGCATTCAGGGTTCTAAGTGCTGGTTCACACACGTCTAGTTTGACTCGTCAAGTCTTGAGCATTTAGGAGAGAAGGGAAAAGAGAAGGCCATTTCTTTTCCCCTCTCTCCTAAAAACTCAAGACTTGACGAAACAAACTTGACGTGTGTGAACCGGCACTAATCGCCGCATTCAATATCGAGCGTTCTTTTCTGAATACGATAGACACTGACGTATCGAACGAAAAGTCGAGAGATGTAATGTATTTGGTTACTCGATATCGTATGCTATTATCTCAAATTACGATACATTTAATTCGATATCGAGTGTCATTGGTATCATGATAAGAAATTTTGATAAATTTTGCTCGATATCGTATGCGTTAAATAGACCCCAGTTGGTTGAAATCATTATGATTTCCATCCCAATAGATTACAGTGCTTTACAGTTCTGTGCACATGTTCTGTAACTCCCGCGCCGGGAAACTTACACGTAAGGCAATTACTCTCCAATTTGAACTGTAAATTCAAATTAAATTAAAAATGCAATTAATAATAATTCGGAGAAGGTATGTACATATGTATGTGTTTTAATATTTTCTAAAATTTATTTCATCGTATAAGTTCATACGTTAATAGTAAATCTTTTACAGGCTATAAAAATTCAAATCTCTTTTTATTAAAATATTAAACTATTTTTTAACTTTCTTCAACAATTCTAACGTTTCGAAATTATTGCTGTTTAATTCTTTAATAATTTTTTGAGAATTTTTGAATTCAAGATAGGCCAAACGATATTCTTCCTGTGCTGGCTGCCAATATTTTGCTTGTAAGGAACGCAGAAAGTTCTCCTTAAGGGTACCTTTCGGCAGAAAGATTTTCATTAACATATACAAAGGAATGCAGATAATAGAAATGGAGCAACTGCACCAGCCCACAATAACCGCCCATTGAGGATAGCTTCGATCGTTATAACGAACTGGTCTATTAAAAACAATAGTGGTAAAGAAAATTGACTAGAAGTAAGAGAAGAGAACACCTTATTAAATTATGAAAAATGTTAGTAGATGATTATTTCAGATTTACCACTAAAATAAAAGGAGTTATGTACTTCCAGCAATAGCGCCATATTCTTTCAGGTTTCTTACCAATCATAAAGTAAATGTCGTTCATAAAGTTATCAACGCCATAAATCCAAGAGACCATAATAATTTCAAATATACAGATTAATATTACCGACACTGAAGCCGAGTACCAGTCGAGCAACTGCAAAATAAACATGCCTCCCTAAATTCAAAAATATTTATGTTTTTATTATTTAGTTTACGACTCGAAACTTCTGTATAACTTACATTTGTGGTCAATAAAATGGACAGTAGGAACATAAAGATACAGGAAATTAAGGTAACTGCAAATTTGTAAGGTCTCACTTTTGGTATTTCATCTAATATTGATGAAATGATTGCTTCGATCTGAACAAACTAAAAAGAAATAAAAAAAATAATTAGTCGTGCTTAAAATTTATGGTATGTTGTTCAATAGAAGGGGTATTTAGTAGGATATTTTTATCTTCAAGTTAAACTAAAATAAGTTAGAGTGCCGAGTGCCCTCCACCGACAGCTAGAATATTTCCGGAGAGGGTCTTATATGGGGCTTGTGGTAAATTCTGGGCCGATCTTCACGAAAGTTGACAGTGGGATTTCTAGTCTTATAAAACTACCACTGACGAAATTACTATAGTGTGAGTGGCCTTTATATAAGGCCTTTGATAAATTATGGACCGATCTTCAAGAAATTTGACAGCGTGATTTCTTGTCTTAATAATAACAGCATAATCTGTTACGGTCTTACCCGCACTAAAGTGTTTTCCGAGAGAGTGCTTTATATGGGGCCTGTGGTAAATTATGTGCCGATGATGCGGTATGATTTTTATACATATACATGATTTCTATATATGAATATGTGCATTCCGCCACTATTTATGTTAGTTTTTTTAGCATACTTATTAATTTTTTAGGGTGGTGGTTCCACATTTGGACTCATAACTCTTAACCAAAATTGTTCTTTTTTTGAGTTTTTCAAAAGTTAGTGCTGGTTCACACTCTTCAAGTTTTAGCCATCAATTCTTTAGCTTTTGGGAAAGAAGGGAAAAGAGAATGGCATTTTTTCCTCTCTCTCTCTCCTAAAAACTTAAGACTTGACGGCGAAGACTTGAAGAGTGTGGACCAGCACTAAAAGTGTTTTCAGCAGACGGACGGAATTGCAGACAGACAGACATATGTTAATCGGCTTAGGGCTATCTTTGGATCACCAAATATAAAAGCCAGTTGTGTAGTGATGTTAACCGTACGGTAATTACCCGTTTTTAGGGTAATTTTGGGCCGCAAAATGTAGCAAGGTAGTTTTATTTAAAATACGGTAATTGAAAGAAATTTGGATTTTTGGTATAAATATACGTACATACATATGTAGGGTTTAAAGTTTTAACTTTTGAGAGGCTATTTTCAATTTTAAAATGCATAGATAATTATTATAACAAAAAAAATCAACAACATTATGTTTCTATAAATGTTTTCATAACACCGATAAGTGCAAAATAAGAAAAATGAAATTCCTCTTGTATATTAGTAATTTTATATTTAACATTTTGTTTGTTTAAAAACTACCAATTCTTAAACATATGAAATTACCGCAATTAACCCTCATTTTCGGATTATTTTAAGTACGGATCAAATTCAAAATTATTTTACTACCTTATCCATAAAAAATACAATTGGGGAATTCGCAAGGTGTGCTATTAAGTCGTATCGCCATAATGCCCTAAGTAATATTTTACAATTGTTTAAAACAAATATTGTTGTGTTTCAAACAAAATAAAAATTGTAATGATGTGTTCATTGATTCGTCATAACTGTACAGTAGAAATCGAAATTATAAGCGGTAGCCCACATCAGTCATATATATTTCTTGTAAATATTTTAAGACATATGCCTTTACGACTACCTTGTGAATACCCCAAATATTTTTGGTTAAAAATGTATTTTAAGACATTTACATTCAGATTTTTCTTAAAACACATTTTAAATGTAAATTAATGGCTTATAAATAATGCTCTTATGTTCTGTTAACAAATGAAACAATCAATTGCCTGTCATTTGGAAACAGCACATTAATGTTTTGATTAAAAATCTTTGCTCAGGGTAATTTCTTCTCAAAAACGGAAAAAAATAAAAGTTAACATCACTGCAGTCAGCGATGCCAACTTAGTGCTTTTGGCACTTTTTATGGTGCTTTTTGATGTCGCAAAACGCTAAAAAGTTATCCTTAGTGCCAAACCTAGAAAAAGCACTAACTTGGTGCTTTTATAATTTTTCTTTAGTGCCTTTAGTGCTTTTTACAAATTTTATTTTTTTCTACCCTTTTTAAAAACTTCGATTATAAGGAGAGAAAATATTAAGAATTACGCCGGAACCACATGCGAATGTAGAGTTTTGCATTCGGTGTACTATAGGCTTTAGTATAAGCAAAGTGTTAAATAAATTAAAAACAGCTGACAGAAAATGCTTTTATAACGAGCGTTGTGTGACCTGCCATTTTTCATGCGCTTTAGTTTCCAAACGCACAACACTCGTCTCCAAAAAGCTTCGTGTTGTGCACTTCTACCTCTAGTGCCAATGCAAACATACATGTTTTTTCTATTTTACACCTTATGTGTGTTTTTTATTCAGAAGCGTACATAGGTTAAAATAATTGGATAATATCATAGGCCAATTGTTTTATTTAACTTTGCACGATTTTAATTTAGATTTATTTTAACGATAAAATATAAAGTTTTTTATTAAAATATAGGCTGTCATTAAGTTTTATAAACAATAGTCGGTCATTGCAAATTTTCGGTAATTGCAACAGGCAAGATTTTTCGATTTACAAAAAAGGGATCATTTCATACCCTGCAAATAATGTTGGACCCCCTGATCTAATTTGATTAAATGGACTACTCCATGGACTGGTCTGATGTAATGCAAGCATGGACCATGTCATTGTTAAAAAGTGTTTGTAGTGAGACGACATGTCTTCGTTTTTTAACGACGTGCTTTCGTTTTTAAACGACTTCAAAACTAATCCTCTAATACCATGGAGTAGTTTTTAAACTACTCCTTTTTAGTCGGAAGCTAGGTTATATGGTCCTGCCCTAGGACATCGTAATGTTAAATAGACCAAGTTTTTTCCATACGATTGGGTTACTTTTAGACTAGTCCTAGTCCCTTGTGGGCTACTCTTTACACGCGTGTTTGGACTGGTCCTAAAATTTGCAGGGTAGAGCAATTGCTTTTTTGCTCCACCCATCACATTGTTATGCTCTTTTAATTCAGTTGACTTTCAGACAGCAAGTAGTGCACATGCTTGGCGGATGCTTAAGTTGATTTTAAAAAATAGTGCGTAAAAAAAATTACCGTACCATTACGAAAAATCGTTTAAAAAATTTAATTTTTCTCACAAGATCTTAATCATATTATATTTGACAATTGTCCTTTAACAAAATTTTTCTTTATTATATCTATACATATCGTCATCTAAAAGACCTAATAACCTATCTGCAAAAATTTCAAAATTGATTTTTTTTATGGATTTTTATTCCTTATATCATAACGCATATGTGTGCAAAATTTTGAACATATAACATTACAAATGACAAAGTTTTTCTACCTAGAGGACCGTTACGCACAAAAAAATATCGTTAATAGTTCCAATTTTATAACGTTTTTTCCCTCTCCTGTAAACTTTTGAAAACTGCAGATAGGTTTTTTCGTCTTTTAGGTGACGATATATTTGTATATTAATAAAATAAAAAGAAAATTGGCAGTGCTGCCACATTATTATTTTTTGCACTACATAAAATACATGGGGCGCTGATTTACAGCTCAACTCTACCAACGTTTTAACATTCATTGATTTATTGGCCATAAGTCATGTATTTAACCAAATTAATTTATACCATACAAATATCCCCGGACAAATTAAAAGCAAAAATTTCAAGAAAACTTATATCATATTCAATATGTATGTCCAATAAATAGTCGAACATATTGAGTGGTGGGTCCAAAATTTATTCCCATTAGTTTACTTACCACACTATCTAATCCTAATAAAAAGAGCATGCTGAAGAATAAACCAGCCCATAATTGAGAAAATGGTAGCATGGATATTGCCTGAGGATAAGTTACAAAAGCTAGACCAGGCCCAGATGTTGCTACAGTCGCCACCGGAATTCCAGTTTTATCTAAAAAATAAAAAGTAGTCTGTATATGATTAACGAAAATATCGGCTCATTTTTGAGTATCGAACAATTCCAGTAAACATTTTAAGTAAATTACTAACGCGATAAAAATCCCAAAACCGAAAAAACCACAAATCCAGCAAAAATACTAGTTGAACAATTTATGATCGGTATATAAATGGAGTCACCTTTCGCATTATTGCGGAAATTATTAAAACTAGCCATGTTGACGATACCACCCCAACCAGGACCCAATGAGAAAAATATTTGTATGGCTGCATCGGCCCAAACTTTGAGATCCAAAAGACGAGACCACTCTGGATAAATGTAAAAGAGAATGCCCTTAGTGGCCCCTGGTAACGTTACGCCTCTTATAAATAAAATGAAGAGTATAATAAAAGGAAAAGTGGCTGTAAAATAAACCACTTTACCGACCTGTTAAAAAAAAGGTTATTTTTTTGTTTTAATCTATTTATTTTTTTATTTAAGAACTTACAGTTTCTATGCCTTTTATAATACAGACATAAACCATAATCCAAGCCATTAAAACTGCCAATAACAACGGCCATTGTACAGTGCCAATATCATCTATTCCTTTAGATATTTTTAAAATTTCTAAACTTGAAGAAGTTGAGAGAAAAAAATTGTGTTAAAAATTTATATAAAAAAGTAATCTTAATAAATAATTAATTTAAACAATTTCGTAATATAATAAATTCTATTAACAAATTAAGTAATTCTATAAACTCACTGAAAAAATTCATCGGCTGGTGTTTTGAAATCTCCCCGTGTCGTAAAATTACGATCAGCCATCTAAAAAATATTTGATCAAGACCAAATTTAAATCTTTACTCCAAACTTTAATAACAAAATATCCATACCTCTGTTACTTCTATGCAATATTCCGTATTCCAAGCGTTCCCACAAGATTCCCACGGTAATTTGTCAGTAAAAATATGCTTAAGAAACATTAAGGGATAAGCTATGATTACCGAATAGTAAACGGTACAGATAATATTGACTACAACTATTGCAAAACCGGCGCCTAAATTATGATATTTAAGAAAAAAAAAATATATTGTTTCTTGCTTCGTTTTTTCTTAATTTCAATTTATTTACCTTTGAATAAAGGAGCCAACCGGAAAATACCAATACATCCTAAACTAGAAAATTGACCCATAATAATTTCCATAAAAAATAGCGGAATGCCACAGAAAAATAACATTAAAAGATATGGAACTAAAAATGCACCTGCAAGAAAGTAAGAAATCAAGATTTTTTTAAAGTGCATATTTTAGACAAGGATTTTTTAAAAGAAGGAAACAAATCTTAAGTTTGGAAACAAGACAGAGGCATAGTCGTATTCAAGTTTTAAATTAGAAAACTAAATATGTTAGTCTGGGTTCACATTATGAAAGTTTTCTTTCAGAAAGTTTGAGTTTACTGGTGAGAGGGGAAGAGAATATGCTTTTTTCTCTCCTCTCTCACCCATAAACTCAGACTTTCTGAAAGAAAACTTTCAAAGTGTGATCCCAGACTAAGCACATTATCATAAGGCTTCAGAAAAATAAAAATTTAAAACGATGACACATCTTAAAAATCTACATAGTTGACAATAGCTCTCATTTAACGTCCACGCTATAAAAACTCTTGAACGTCCATGCAGCATCATTATCGTAAAGTGGGTAACTGTACCTCTAGTCTGCGTTACCGTTATGCCCCTTTTTAACTGCCTAACCACTTTCTTTGTTCCCTTTTTTTAATCCACTTTTGTATCTTTTTTTGTTTCCCTTTTTGAACAGAGTCTTTTATATTAGCAATCAATGTACGCAGATGTGCCAGCTTTTATACTTTCGTATGGGTTCACTTTACAACATAGAAGTACATGCGCTGAGAATTATTCAAAAAATTATCTGTCAAATAGATTGAAATTAGACACCAGTCAGTCCATGTTATCCGCTTTAAATGTGTCTTAACATTGTTTTATTCCAAGCAAGGCTGGCAACCGATACCAATATTTTGGAAAAACTTATAAATTGAATACCGGTATTGATACCGATACCGAAATTTGTTTTGTTCATAAAATACCGGTATACGTATACCGTTTCCCTTAATATCGTTACAATTGCTTCGGTATTAAAAAAAATATAATTTTTCAAATAGAAAAAAATTAAAAGTTTCAACACTTGTGCTAATGAAAAATTTGTTAGTTAACTTGACGCCCTATGGTTGCAACACTGTTATTGTTTTGTTTCTTACAATGATAAAATCATTGTTTTGTTTCTTACATTCTACAACAACATTATGTGCGTTCGTTTACTTTTCCAGTAAAATCCAGTAGGTAAGTTATATGAAAATTTTACAAATTTATGTGTACGCGAACGCATTTCAGTAAAATCCAGTACAAATTTGTACAAATTTTGGGGTAAACGAACGCAGCTATTGTTTAGGAAATTTTTAGGTGTGGCGTTTAACAGTTTGACAAAAGTTCAAGTATAAAAACATTCGGCCAGCTTTCTGAAGTTCCAAATACACTTATCAAATTTTATAATATAATTAAAATTCCAAAATACAATAAAGTTTAATACCGATGCCGAAATTCGTTTCGGTATCCAACCTTGATTCCAAGCGGTGATCTTACTAAAAAATATATATGAATGTTGTCAATAAAAAAAAGATATACAAAAACTAGGGTTGAGATATTCATGCACTAAAAAATCGAAAATATGCGCTTAAAATATGCACTAAAACCTTACAAATATTCTATAAAAATTGTTTTATAATTTTATTTAAACCAAGAATATAAAAAATTCAGTCTATTGTTATTAAAATATCTTTGAAAAACTTAAAACACTTATTAAATTGTGGTTTGTTTAAATAAATAAGTACTGTTTTACATATCCAAATAAAAACTGTCTGTTCAGACGCAAAAAACTTTTGTACACGGAAAATTATCTCTAAACATCAACTTACTTTAAGAATGCCAATGCATTTGGAAAAAAATTAATTTTGTATCGCGAGAATTCAGGGGCCTAATTCTGGCATTCGTTATAGAGTACTTTCTCGATTCGTAAGCAATTGTATTTCAGTCGATACTTAACGAATCGAAATTATTTTTTTATAGTATTGTGAAACTCAAATGAATGCTTTATAACACTGAAAAAATAATTACGATTCGTTCAGTATTGACTGAAATAATTAGATAGTAAATTGCTTTCGAATCGAGAAATTACTCGATCACGACTGCAAGAATCAGGCCCTAGGTTCCCAGCTAGCATTTTCAATCGTCTGGGAGTCTACTGGGAATCTCATGACGAGTGTTTTTGATCGTCGACGAGCTCATTTTTTAATTGTAGACGATTCCTCGCACGGGAGTAACTGTTACACAAGCTGATTCCTCTGTGAGATACTTCTACAACACTGCGGAGGACGCTTATATTAATCGTAGAGGGAATCGTTTACGATGTATGTAGAGATTATCTAACGAGTCTTTCAAAAATCATGGCAAGAGTCGTCTGAGACTCACTTAGGGATTATTTTACGACTCGTGAAATGCTCAGCCATATAACTGAGCTACCTAAATAAGGGCATCAAGCGTATTTTTCATGTCAAAACTTCTAGTTTTCATACAATTTTTATAAAACAAACCTTAAGGTCGCGAAATCAACACCATCCAGTCGGAAAAATCCTTTTTTTTCAGGTCCTTAGGCCGGTTTGTTTTATTGAAATTGTATTGACAATAAAATTTTCATTTTTCAAAAACGCTCTTATTTAGGTAGCTCAGTAATTGTTATACGACTCTTACAGAGAGTCGCAAAAGGTTCATTCCAAGATTAAAAGACGAGCGTGTCAAAAAATAAATAAAAAAATAATAAATAAAAAAAATTTATATGTTTTTGTTTTTGTTACTCGTCAGATAATCATCAGAAGATTCTTTTGGGAGTTGTGTATTAAACATAATCGTCAAACAAACAGCCTATGCTGGGTTTTTTTTGTATGTATATTTGGAAATTTTTTGAAGAACTCTTTTTTATTCAAATTAACTTTTTATTTCAAAAACTAGTATAATTTCGTATTTTTATACACTCGAATTTAAACCGATTAACCGGTTATTTCTAAAATTTTATTTATTTATTTAACCGAAAACGGGGTTTTTTAAAACGTCGGATAATCGATCTCCCTAGTATTTAGAGATCACGAACACGACTGCCAGGATTAGTCCGCTGAATATATTCTTTCGGCGATCTTTAACAAAAAAATCGTTTAATAGTTTCAGCTACGTGTTGTAAATTGTTAATTGTGAAAAGCAAATTTTGCTAATTTTGCACACTTGTCAAACATGTATATGACGAAAAACACGGGAACAAAAAGCAAACTAAGTAATCATTTCCTTCAATTTCAATATTTATTTAGATTATAATACCACATCTTACAAAAAACCATTTTTGCTATGTATGTATATATATAAGTATATTCAGTTTATTTAGTGATATTAAGACAATAAAGGTAATCACGATGGTCATTGTGCATATTTACAAATTGAAATTTTGCAGTGCAATTATAATTGATCGTAAGCATACCACTTTTATTTTTGTGCAAAAGTGCTATTTTTCTAAAAATTTATTCTGGCAACACAAAAAACTTCTGGCAGCACCGTAAAAAATCTGCATTTGTTTACAATTATACACAAGCAAATTAAAATAAATCAAGGCCCATTGAAAAGGTCTGCGCAAGAAGCCTGATGATCATTGTTTATGTTCTTTTTAGTTGTCAAAAGTTGTTTATATTTTGCTTACATGTGCATGTATACGTTTATGGTATGCCACACATACACGTTTTTTCCTTTTGCTTTGTATATGTGGTAGTAAATTTTTGACAACTAAAAATAATCGTTTTTTGTTTTTGTACAAGTAAGCAGACCAGATAGATGGGTCTTGAAATAAATGTTTGCTTTTTAAATTATTTAAATTCAAGTATCTATTTTATATTAAAACCCACAAAAATGTTCAATTAATAAGTTTCCTTAAAAAAACAATATGGCGCTTAATATGTCAAATGTTATTGTTTGCATATGTTTGCAACTGAGCAAATATGCACTACTAATTTTGCTCATGGTTTTTTAAGTACAAACGAAGTACATAAATAGAAGAAATTGCAATTACGTAAATTTTGTTGTTGTGTTGTGCAAATGTGTGTAGTTTTGCACGTATTTGCATCGTTTGCACCATGGTGGCAGCGTTCCGGCAACAAATACAACAAAAATACATATTATCAGGGGTCAAAAATATTTGAAACAAAAATCAAAGCGTGCCGCTAAACGTGGAGAAATTAATAAATTTTTAGCCAATTTTTATTTAATTATTAATTAAAAATTATCAAAAACTTTAATAAAATACAATAATCACAGCGCAAAACGTGGCCTTTTTGTAAACATTAACATAAACCTAGACAAACAATGCAAGTGCAAAAATCGTCTTCTGGCGTAGTGCCGACACCTGTTTATTTCACCATGGTTTGCACTATCCATCGTGATTTCCCTTCATGTTTAATCTCAATAACTATTACCAAAAGTAGCGGTTACGGTTGTACAAATATTTAATATGTAAGTGTGACCGTAACTTTACGGATGATGTTTCAATTAACATTAACGGCCAATTTCAACAAGATCAGTTATAACTAACCATTACTATAACGTCAGTTAACATTATGTATTTTTACAGTTAAGTGGTAGGGAATTATAACAGAGCTTGTTAAAATTGGTCGATAATCAAGGCGAATTTAACTAAAGTGGTGTCGGAACAATTAAAAACAACAGAAATAACATAGGGGGTTTTCAACCAATTTTCAAATTATTCTTAGCAAAATCAGATGCCATTTCGACACCAACTGTAGTTAATTCGCCTTGGCCGTTAATCATAGATTGTGAAAAATGCGGCAAATAGAAAAGAATTTTTTAGAAAACAGTCTTTAAGCGGCTCATACATACACTTGCAATAAAATTGTTAAATTTTACGTATTGTACAATTATATCGCCAATGTGTATGTGATATTCGAAGGTGGAACAATATATTGGCAAAAATCAAAAGACTTTTGATTTTTATTGCACAACGACAAGAAAGTGAAATGTGTTGGCAACATTGTGCAATGCTATAGGTTATGTTCACGTTTTTAATGAATGAATGAAACAATTGTGCGACTTATTGCATAATATACGACAAAATGGATCATATCATATACATACATACAAAAATATTGCAAGTGTATGGGCCGCTGTAGACACATTTAAACAAATGTTCATTGGGTTATGAAAATTATATGTATGACATTTAACATTTAAATTAAATATTCGAAATTATAATATTAAGTTTTCACATGCCCAAAATCCTTCACAATATCTTTGAAAATAACTCGAAGTATCAAACTTACCTCCTCCACTGCGATAGCACATAAATGGAAAACGCCAAACATTTCCCAAGCCCACAGCGTAACCAATTAATGCTAATACGAATTCGGTTTTTGAAGCCCAGCGGCCGCGATTGTCTTCTGGAGTATATAAAAAAGGTGAACCCCTACCACCAGTGAGTTTGACAACTTTTGGATTGGGTCTATTGCTACTACCACTACAATTTTCATTATCGTTATGTCGCACTGGTTTTGCACTCGACATTTTTTATAATTAACTTACTTCAATTTCCACACACTGGGATAAAAACATTTACATACATGTATAAAGTATTCTTCAAAAAAGAAAGGAAACGTATTTACCAACTGTAACGTAGAATACTTAATTGCGTAAAAAAATTTGATTGTAAATACTAGTGTGTGTTTTTATTTGGTTACTAAAATCAATATAATTTTTGGTTTTTTTTTTAATTTTAAATTAATTTCAAATGATTTACAGTACTTTTCGCTTATGACTACTAAAGTGGCACAACTTTTGTGGACTATAAGCGAATTTGGACTATAACCGATTTTTTGTATAAGCCTTTTTATGGATAATAAGTAAAACCTTGTACAATCCACATTTTGGACTATATAAAAATGATTTTCTTCAGTAAAACCACACTTTTTAAACAAAAGAAAGGTTTATTTTAAACATAACCAAATATTTATTTAATTTAAATAAATAGTAAAAACAATAATATTTTTTATTAATTAATTCAAATGCTTTAAAAACCTACAATATAAACAAAAATTTAAATAATTTCAATGCTTCATAAGCCTTAAGTATGAGATTCTTTGGATGACGAAATCAAACACAACATAAATATCAATTTTATGGGTTCTTTACATGGGATCTTCACCTTCTATATACTAAAAAAGCTCAAATATTTTTGTCAGCGTTTTTTTTAATTTTTATGCACCCAAATACAAAAAAGAAAATAAAACATATTGAGAGTTATTATTTAAATAGTGCTATCTGCAATTTAAAAAATGTGTTTTTTATAGAAACCAAGGCCCATCTATCAGGTCTGCTTACTTGTACAAAAACAAAAAACGATTATTTTTAGTTGTCTAAAATTTACTACAAAATATACCAAGGTATATTTAGACAAGGTAAACTCGTTGGCCCATATGCTTGTCAGCTGTTTACCTAAGTTGGAACATTAATGTCAAATTTCGTGTATATGAGCCAAAATTTTTATATGTGTGCGTTAAATTTATATGAAGACAATTTTGACAATTCAGTTCCACTCGGTTATTTTTAAAGAGCAGCATGTCTACACTCCCAAATGAGTCTACCTTGTGTAAATATACCTTGAAATATACAAAGCAAAAGGAAAAAACGTGTATGTGTGGCATACCATAAACGTAAACAAACGTAAACATGCACATGTAAGCAAAATGTAAACAACTTTTGACAACTAAAAAGAACATAAACAATGATCATCAGGCTTCTTGCGCAGACCTTTTCAATGGGCCTTGATAGAAACGAGTTCACTGACTGAACGGTCATCTGTCATTTAAATTTAATAAATAAATATTGGATTGTGCTATCTAACACACACGTTTTTTTTTTGTAGAAAAGTGCTAACTACATAAAAAATATTACATACTTCATATATTCATATAATAAAATTATAAAAGTTCTTATTACAAGGGTTGGGAATTGTGCCTAGATTTCAAAAACCAATATAATTTTAAAATTCGTTCCGGAAATTTTGCAAAAAATTTGTTTATGATGAGTTGGATTAGTTTTTGTCGACAATATAAATTTTAATTTATGCAATAAAATCGGAAAAAGATGGAGTTCGGGTGGTTAAAGGGCCAATTTTGAATGTCAAGTCAAGTTTTTTTCTGCATTTGATTTGAATTTCTTAATTTCAGACTAACTCAATTTGAATATGAAAATGGGCATTCAAATCAAAATGCATATCATGCACTTCGTGATTTTTTAGGTCAATTTAATCGTCCAAATGTGAGTACAATTACAGCTCTCACGTTCTTCGTTGATGATAAGATGGATGATCATCGTCAGTGATTAGGCACAATTTCAATAAGCAGAATTGCCGCACTTGGGCGAATGATAATCCAAAAGTAATTGTCGAAAAACCAATGCACCCACAAAGAGTGACTGTTTGGTGCGGTTTATGGGCTGGCGACATCATCGCGCCGTATTTTTTCCAAAATGAGGCCAGTTAGTCAGTTACTTTGAATGGTGTTCGCTATCGTGAGATGGATGTGGACGTTCGTGGTTTCAACAGGACGGTGTCACTTGCCACACAGCTAACGAAACAATGGCTATTTAGAGAGACAAATTCAATGGCCGTGTTTCTCACGTGGTGGCGATGTCAATTGGCCGCCAAGATCATGTGATTTGACACCGTTGGACTTCTTTCTTTGGGGTTATTGGAAAGAAAAGGTGTATGTCGATAAGCCAGAAACAATTAAAGAGCTAAAGGATACAACTAAATTAAATAAATAAATGAGATCATTTGGCATATTAACGGCATAGAACCTCAATTATGCCTCACCGTCATCGAACATTTGAACCATCGGATGGAGGTGTGCCGCCGAGGTCGCGGCGGCCATTTGGCCGATATTTTGTACCATACATAATTGAACCATACCAATATTATCATAATAGAAAGAAATGACAATAATTTCCTAAATAATTTGTGTTTTATTCAAAATCAACATCGGCGCTTCAAATTTAACCACCCTTTTACAAGGCCTGCTCGCTCTATTCCATACTCATATCTTTTTACAGGAGGTAATGTGGAATGTGTATCTTATATTCTTACTAATGCTTTAAATGCTAATATGGTATATGCCTGAAAGGATCTCCAATCATGAGTCAATTTAATTTCGTGTGAACGTTGTTGAAGCATTGGTAACAATTCCTTATAATCGGGTTCGTGTAAGAGAAAAAGTTTTCACAAATACACAAGAAATAAGAAAGCGCATGTATAATTTTGACCATATGATAATCCAAATTATTAAGCGTGGTCGTTGTGGACAATGTGAAGCAAAACTGAATTTGGTTGTACAAAATGCAAATTAAAGTTACACCCAAAGGCTTGTTTTGCACACTTTCATGCTGGTGTCCCAAAAACATTAAAAATATAAAATAATCTCAATATTCGGCCACAGTTGTGATATTTATTTCTTTATTTTTTTACTAATAAATAGTTCATTTTATATAAAAATAAAGCATTTTTACTTGTTCAAAAATATTAAACAGAATTTTATAAAAAAAAATTATAAAAATTAGATTAAAAGTGTATTAAAAAAAACTTCCAAGGCCCATCCAAGGTATATTTACACAAGGTAAACTCGTTGGCCCATATGTTTGTCAGCTGTTTACCTAAGTTGGAACACCAATGTCAAATTTCGTGTATATGAGCCAAAATTTGTACATGTGTGCGTTAAATTTATATGAAGACAATTTTGACAATTCCGTTCCATTCGGTTATTTTTATAGAGCAGCATGTCTACACTCCCAAATGAGTCTACCTTGTGTAAATATACCTTGGGCCCATCCATCAGGTCTGCTTACTTGTACAAAAACAAAAAACGATTCTTTTTAGTTGTCAAAAATTTACTACCACATATACAAAGCAAAAGGAAAAAACGTGTATGTGTGGCATACCATAAACGTAAACAAACGTATACATGCATGTGCATGCACATGTAAGCAAAATGTAAACAACTTTTGACAACTAAAAAGAACATAAACAATGATCATCAGGCTTCTTGTGCAGACCTTTTCAATGGGCCTTGAAAACTTCCAAATTCTGGCGTTTTACGTTTACGATTTCCAGTACACCCCTGAATATTTTTTAATGAAATTTTACAAGTAAATACATTTTTTAGGGTAATTATTACAACTTGATGTTAGCTGTTATCCGGCAGTTAACAGACGCTTTTTGACAGATAACACATTACTGTCTGTCAACTTAATCTTAACTTTAGCTAACTTCAAGTTGTAATAATGGCCCTTAAAAGCTTAAACAAACCAGCTAGAAAGATTTTTAAACTTACAAAACGAATCCAACAGTTACCTAAAAACAGCCGAAAATCCCCAAAAATGTGTTTTTTAGATATAATGGGTCTTAGTATTCCTATTGCACGATTATTATAAACATATCGGGTCATACAAACTCAAACGAGTCGCCGAAAATTGAACCGTCCCAATGTGGTCAGACGAGGTCATGGTCAACATTTACATGATATCATTTTCAAACAGTAAATGCCATAAATTGTTCTCCTGACCGATAATAACATTTTTAAGTTCACTTAAAAATGTATGTGTTTTATTTTACATTGTAAATCAAACCTCACGATGAATCTCCCGATACATGAAGAATAGGGATAAGACTAAACGCCGTGTGGGGCAGAAACAAATTTTGAAAAATATGGCGTCACTTTTTCTCTATCGAGAAAAAAGTTTCCGCACCGAAAGCGTTGAAGTTTTGTTTTATTTTATTTATTTTCATCATTAAATCAGTTACTGTTGTCTAAAATAAGTTTGTTTTTTGTTTAAATTCCTACATATACATATAAATAATCTTTAACAATAAGCCATTTTTCATAAGGCAAAATCAAATGGGTTTTAAATTTTCAAAAATAAAATGCAGACATAATATGGAGTTTTAGAAATCCCTTACGGTGCGGAAACTTTTTCACCGAATCAATCTAAAACAAAGTTTTTTATTATCAGAACAACATCATATGGGTGGAACTGGAGTGGTATTTTGCCTAATGAAGCAGCCTTTCAAAAAAGTATAAATAATATATCGTCGTCCGAAAGTTTAAGTGGTATGTATACGTGCAAAAATTGCATTTTGAGAGAATCGATTGTGAAGGTTCAGAAATGTTTTCTGAAAAACCTACTCGATAGGATTTTTTTGATTTTTATACCACATATTCGTCTTTCAAAGATAATTCTGAATAGATGCTTTTTATCTCGAGATCGCATCTACAGCGGTATATTTTTTAATGGTAATAAAATTTCTCTTTGCTCTATACGCTACCTTAGTCATATTTTCTTGCAAATACATATGTACACGTAGAGAAAAATGGCATTATAACAAAACTGTATTTTTTAGAAATAAAATTGAATAACAGTTTTAGGGCACTGCTACACGTTCAATGAATATAGTGATATTTCTAGTATCACGATATTTATTGAACGTGTAGCATGCAATATTGATGGATCGCGATCCATATCGCAGAATGGTCTAAAATATGAAATCCAGAAATCCAGATCGCGGATCGTGGATCGCGTGATAAATATTGAACGTGTAGCATTTTCATGATATTAAATAATATTAATAAAAATTAATACGTCGGTAAAAAGTGTCAAAATAAAAGAAATAAAATACGCAGTGGAAAAAATTAAACAAATAAAAAGTAAAACAATTGACAAAATTTGTGAAAAGCTTATTGAAATAAAGGGTAATGACAGAAGACAGTGGGTTCTGCTGGTGGAATCGGAATTAACCAGTGAACGAATTTTGGCTTTTTGCTCAAAATTTTTCTTTCCACTTTTTTCTTCAATGAAAAAGCAAGAAAAATAGCTAAACAGGCTTTCTTTTGGTTTTCTCGCGACACTGATAAACGACCCGCACAGCACAAAAATAACATAAATACTGACGCGATAAATATTGAACATGTAGCATACGCTCGTGATCCATCAATATTTTAAAATGGATCGTTATCCAAATATCACGATATTTATTGAACGTGTAGCAGTGCCCTTAGATTAGAAATTTTTTCATTTTGAATTTTTTTCTTTTCTCCGGAAACCTCTTTTTAATATAGCCGCTGTTTAAAAATGAGGCTGCAATATTGAGTTTTTAAATTTTATTGTAAACAAGTTATTCTGTATTGAAGAACTTTTATTTTACTAAATGGAAGAACCAAAAAATGTAATTGGTTAGAAATCTTGGAAAAATTCTTAAAATCTGAGAATTCCATTTCTATAACCTTAATTTTTATTTTATTTGTATAAAAATTTTTCAAATAATTAACAAATGACAAAATCCTGTGAATTTCTAAACGTTTCAAATACTTGTCTAAAGCACTGTGAACGTAATCGCACAAACGACATTCTTAAATAGAGCTTCTGAAACTTAACACACAAATAATGATTACGATATATAAATTGTCATCACAAGTTGATTAGTCGAGGTGCAATTTTTTTCATTAATTATTTTTATTACTATTTTTTATTATTAATTTATAATTTTTTTACTTTACTAATATTTGCATTAAACAATACTAACTCCACGTAGAGCAAAATGTTCATCAGTAATCAATTTCCATGTTTTGTATTGAAATATAGTGCAAAATTTCGGAAAAGATTTTTGTTTTGTTTTCTACAGAATATTCCTGGAAAATATTGAAGGAATAAGACTATTAAAGTATAAAAGCTTTTGAGGATTGTAATTTGACTTAGAATACACATTCGCATAATATGAAAATTTGTATAATAAATGTTACTCAACATGAGAAATAAATTCCCAGATTCTAAATATTTGATAAAATACAATAGGCACCATCCAGTTATAAGATACAAAAAATGCTGACATGAGAAATAAATTCCCAGATTCTATACTTTTTTTAAATGCTTTTCTTTAGCTTCACTTCGGAAAATCCAATCTTGTAACTTTAATTTAACCGCCTTTTACTCATAGGAAATGGATGAAACTTTGGAGGCATACATATTCCCGATGACAATGCACGAATACATGGGCGTAGCCAGGATGAAATTTAGGAGGGGGGGCAAATTTTTTTTTTTGGAAAATGCTTTTTTGACTGCCTTCTACTCAATGCAAATGGATAAAACTTTGCAGGAATTCATACTCCCGATGGCAATGTAACGTTAATTTAACAGCCTTTTACTTAATGCAAATGGATGAAATTTGCAGGCATTCATAATCCCGCCGACAATACTCGAATTCATGGGCGTAGCCGGGACGAAATCTAGGGGGCCAGAATTTTTTTTTGTAAAATGCTTTTAACCGTCTTTTACTCAATGCAAATGGATGAAACTTTGCAGACATTCCTACTCCCGGTAACAATACACGAAAACATGGGCGTAGCCAGGATTCATCCCCCCAGGATGAAATCTAGGGGGGAAGAATTTTTTTTTTGTAAAATGCTTTTCTTTACATTCACTTCGGAGCATCAAAACTTGTAACTTTAATTTAACCGCACTACAATGCAAAAAATTAACAGGGTCTAAACCGTGCATTTGAAGAGATGGAGAGACTGCGAAATTTATCATAACAGTAAATACTAATCCACAAGTGTAAAGTTTTATTATATGAATACATATACATACATTTTTTTATTATCTACATACATATAAAAATGAAAAACAAATGTTTGTTTGTTGGCTTATAGACTCCTAAACTACTGAACCATTTTTCTTGAAATTTTTACAGTAACATCACGTGAGCCCTAAAAATAAAATAGGCTTCTTATTTTTTCGATAGGGGCAGGGAAATTGGTACACTCCATAGGATACCAATATTTAATATCGCGTATCTTAAGAGCCACTGCACGCATTTTGTTCAACTTTTGGTAGTAGGATCTCCTGAGCCCCAAAATTTAAATAAAATAACAGCGGGGTAAGTGGTGCCCCCCACAGGACGCCAATGTTTAATATCGCATATCTTAAGAACTGTTATAGTGAGAATGTTCAAACTTTGTAGAAGTCACTCTTATGGTATACTACACCTTTGAAAATAAAAACAAAGCGGGTAGGCGCAGGGGGGAAAAACCTCCCAAAGGATACATACATTAAATATCGCTCAACTGAAGAACTATTCAAGGGCGAGTCTTCAAACGTGGTTAAAGCTACTATTAGGGTTAACTATAAATTTCAGTATACAAATGGGCGGGGTAGACAGGGGCGGAGCAGTACCCCTCATAGATAGATATATAAATAAGAGCCACTGCATGCATTTTGTTGAAGTTTTGGTAGTAGGATCTTCTAAGCCCCAAAATTGAAATAAAATAGGAGCGGGGGAAGTGGTGCCCACCATAGGACGGCAATGTTTAATATCTCATATCTTAAGAACTGTTATAGTGGGAATGTTCAAAATTTGCAGAAGTCACTCTTATGGTATACTACACTTTTGAAAATAGAAATAAAGCGGGTAGGCGTAGGAGGGGAAATACCTCCCATAGATCCATATATAAAATATCAATTAAAGGGATAGTCTTCAAACGTAGTTAAACTACTATTATGGTAAACTATAAATTTCAATACAGAAATGGGCGGGGTAGCCAGAGGAGGAGCAGTACCCCTCATAGATAGAAATATTAATAAGAGCCGCTGCTAGGAAATTGTTGAACTTTTGGTAGTAGGATCTTCTGAGCCCCAAAATTGAAATAAAATAGCAGCGGGGGAAGTGTTACCCCCCATAGGACGCCAATGTTTAATATCGGATATCTTAAAAACTGTTATAGTGAGAAAGTTCAAACTTTGTAGAAGTCACTCTTATGGAATACTTCACTTTGAAAATAAAATTAAAGCGGGTAGGCGCAGGGGGGAATTACCTTCCATAGGATGCATATATTAAATATCTCTCAACCGATAAAGTGGTTAAAGCAGTGTAGCGAAGCGCACCGGGTTAAGCTAGTCTACATATAAAAATGAAAAACAAATGTTTGTTTGTTGGCTTATAGACTCCTAAACTAATGAACCAATTTTCTTGAAATTTTTACAGTAACATCACGTGAGCCCTAAAAATAAAATAGGCTTCTTATTTTTTCGATAGGGGCAATATTTAATATCGCGTATCTTAAGAGCCACTGCACGCATTTTGTTTAACTTTTGGTAGTAGGATCTCCTGAGCCCCAAAATTGAAATAATATTGCAGCGGGGTAAGTGGTGCCCCCCATAGGACGCCAATGTTTAATATCGCATATCTTAAGAACTGTTATAGTGAGAATGTTCAAACTTTGTAGAAGTCACTCTTATGGTATACTACACCTTTGAAAATAAAAACAAAGCGGGTAGGCGCAGGGGGGAATACCTCCCATAGGATGCATATGGGCAATATTTAGATTTCACTAATTTTATAAATTTACCATTGAATTTGTTCGCTTAGATAAACAATCATACTGCAAAGTTGTGCAAACGTAATTTCTTATTTGTGAGAATGTTTTATTGTATGTTTTCTTTAATATTATCTTCTTTAAAAGAGGTGATATTTGATAAAAAATATTCCAAAAAAAATTTCTTACATGGTCTGTAATCTAAGGAAGAGTTCAAAGAGAAATATGTTATTCGGATTAACAGTAAATTTTTATTTTGTTTTAATCATTTTTCAGTTAAATTATTATGGAAAAAATTTCACGTTCGAAATGTCACGTATCGACCCAGATGTTGGCTTAAAAAAAAATTCAGAAGATTTTGTAATCAAACCAAAGACATTTTAATGTTACATTGCTACGTAAAATTCTGAAAGTAGTTTGTCTAAAAAATTGTGAAAGGTTTCGCTGAATTACGCCTTTTTATACATGGCCACAAAAACTACTTCTATTTTTTTCACGTTCAAACCGCTATTTCTAGAATTTCTAGAATCGCGACCTCCATAAACTTTAGCATAGATAACAAGGATTTCTTAGTGCTATAAGTTAAGGGTTAAAAGAACGTAAAAATATTTGTTGTTAAAAATGTCATTGCATTTATGATGCGTACGACTGTCACGTTCAACACTTTGGAATTACCCATATATTAAATATCGCTCAACTTAAATACTATCTTAGCTAGAGTCTTCAAACGTAGTTAAAGCCACTATAGTACCCTATAGTGAACTATAAATTTGTAAATAACAATCGGCGGGGTAGGGGAAGGAAGAGCGGTACCTCCCATAGAACGAAATTATTAAATTCCGAATATCTGAAGACAAATGTCTTCAAGCTTTATAGGATCCACTCTTATGGTAAACTACACCTTTCCAAACAAAATTTAAGGGGTTGGGTGCAGGAGGAGCAATCAATAATATACAAGTATAAAAGCGTATAAAATTTTGTTCCCTATAGACTTCTTACCCGGCTCTTAACATAAGCAATTAATATTTTATAATTTTAAGTGCGGGTGGTACCTCTCATACAATGGCAATAAAGGTGTTCCAATTTTTAACAAAACGCTTAGATAAAAATACACAACATCTTCCAAAAGAAGGTTCAATAGGAAAAGTAGTCATGGCACCTCCCATACGAACACATGCGATTTCTGTATACATACACAGAAAGAAAAACACTCGGGATAAATCAAGTTTTTTGGGATTACTTTAAGTACGAGTCGTACTCAAAAATTCAAGTACGAATAACACTTAAACGTACTCAAAACAATCCTAAATGGATTACTTTCGAAAATCAATCCCTTTTCAAAGTTTTTTTTTTTAAATTTGAACTCATGCTACTCATTTAGTTTATATTTTTGGTTAAATATGTACATAATATTTCTAAAATAAAAACTATATCGGGCATGATGTTGGGGTTTTATCATACGGGTAAGTAAATCACTCATAATCATTTTTTCTTTGTAATTTCTTTTTTTTTGTTTTTTTCAATCATGAATTCGAAATAAAATCAACTTTATATTACTTGAATCAAGCTCATTTTGAGATTGATTCAATCTTAGTTTTACTTAAATCAATCTCATTTTCGGATTATTTTAAGTACGAATTCGGATTAAAACAATTTTATAATTTTTGGATGAAGCGCATTTTGAGATTGATTCAATCTTAGTTTTACTTAAATCAATCTCATTTTCGGATTATTTCAAGTACGAAAACGGGATTGAATATGGATAATTTAAGTATTTTGGGATTAAAAATCCGTACTTGAATCAATCTTTCTGTACTTGATTCAAGAAAATCCGTACTCACCGTACTATTAATACCGCTTCGGATTGATTTGAGTACGGATGGATTGATTTTTCTTTTGAGTGTATCAGTAGAGCGGGTTCTGTAAAAGCAATTAAATTTGGTACAAGATGCTTTGTTATCAATACACGAGATCTGTTTTAAAAAAATTTTACTAATTGTATTTCGATGGGGTAGCAAAGCGCACCGGGTTAAGCTAGTATGAATTTAAATACAAAACATGTAAAACAATTTTCTTATTTAGCATGGAATTGTAATGTGTTAATTAAAGCTTTTCGTTACTAAAAAGTAATAAAATATATAAATGTTTAAGAAACGCTTTCCTTTACCTTAATATATTGATCAGTTGTGAACACAAAATGAAAATGAATACCAAAAAAATCGACTAAAAGTCAAAAAATAAGAACATTTCACACAATATAAACTTTTAAATCAAAATGGAAAAAATCTCACACATCACTTAAAGAAGAGCGTGGGGCGCCCATACCAACCTGAACTTAAAAACATGACTGCCGTGAGTACATTTTAATATTTCAGACCGAAAGAAATACAACCAAATACAAATTCATGTTTAAAGCTAATTTTCAATAATTGAATATTTTGTTTCATAACAACGCGCCCCACGCTTTTCTTTAAGGGATGTGTGAGATTTTTTCCATTTTGATTTAAAAGTTTATGTTGTTTGAAATGTTCTTATTTTTTTACTTTAAGTCGATTTTTTAAGTATTCATATTCATTTTGTGTTCACAACTGATCAATATATTAAGGTAAAGAAAAGCGTTTCTCAAAAAAAATTTTTTTTTTTTTATATATTTTAGATAAAAATCTGAAGTTTAAGTTCAAATGCATTCGCATTTCAACTTTGTTCGAATAATTCAAATAACTGTTTTTGTTCGTTCGATCAAACGATTAAATCTATAAAATGATTCGATTAATCGATGAGAATAACAAATAAAAAAAAATTTTTTTACAAAAAAATAACGTATTTTTAATAAGTTGCATTCGTTCATTCATCTACAACTATAGAAAATCTTCCATTTTCTTCTTTATTTTTGCTATGAATTCTTCTTTTTTTTAACGTAAGACTTTTCAACTTAACTCCATATGGTTGTATTACTTAAAGGCATTGTAAAACAATTTATTCCATAATAATCCGAAATTACTTTGACGTTGGCAGAAATGCCATCTTCAGCTTAACTTTTGCATGCAATTTCTGCAATTTCTTTAATAGAGCAACCGCTCTCTCTGTATGTATTTTTTTTCATTAGACCAAGTTCGACATTTTTTGATGTCGTTAGATTACCTTCCACTATGCACATCATTTTCAACGGTAATATTGTGACACTTACGCAAACGGTAAAAATATATATAATTTAAAAAAGGATAATACAATAACAACATTTTCTACTTTCATGATATGATTTAAATCTGTGGCATTTTGACAAAACATCTTAAGTCGAGATAAGATAGCAAAAAAGTTTTTAAGAAAAACTCGGTGAGAAAATTACTTTTATCAAATAATAAAATAAACCAAAATTAAAGAAAACTTTCCTTTATAATACAAAATTTTAAAAACGCAAGCAAAAATGTTTTTTTAATCAAAATTCGTACGATTAACAACATTTGTTTCAACTTTTTAAATTTGACTTAAGATGTTTTGTCAAAATGCCACAGATATGTAGTTATATGTAAATCAATTCTTTATTTTTTAGCTTTTAATTTATATCTAAGTTTAATCAAAAATTGAAAACCTTCCTTTCTTGAATTTTTTTAACGTTGGATTTAAAAAAAAAGTTAATACAATTTTTTAGCAAGGATTTGTTCAAAAAGAACATAAAATACATTTTTGAAATAACTACTATGAGTACTCATCAGGGTTTTTGCTTAATAAAAATTGAGATTAATTACAGTTAGGGCTATGGCTTTTAACTTTCCCACATTTTGTATAAAATCACTTTTCGACATTAATTAATCGATTTATTCGTTATTTAAAATGATTCAATCAAGAGTTTGGCTTTGTTTGATCAATTAATCGAATTATTCTTAATCGGCTGACAATTTTAATAAGCATATTTTTAAACTTGAGCCAATAACCAAAAACAAAACGCCTGCATAAGAATTAGATATGTATTCCATCTAGATCAAATTTGCAAAATTGTTAATTACAATGCGAATGTTGTTTTTCTGTACTTTTCATGTATGTACATAATTTAATTATATTCTATTATTTAATTTAAAGATGCTCTAGGTATTATAAATGCAAACAAGCGATAAATATTGTAAAAGCCACAGGTCAAAAATAATATTTTCTTTGTTTTGGTTGTAGATTATTAATTGTTTAACACTATAAAATTGTCAACATTGACACCCTGAATTTGTCAACATTGATACCCTGTAGAATTATTCTGTGCTCTAATAAAAAAAACCATTAAGGCTTATCACTAACAACAACAAACCACAGTTTGTTTAGTTCGAATCGTATAGATAATTAACAAGTGCTCTCATCTTACTTACCACCCCCACTTCGATAGCAGAGATATGGAAAACGCCAAACATTTCCCAAGCCCACAGCATAACCTAGGCATGATAATATGAACTCGGTTTTTGATCCCCAGCGACCCCGACTGTGATCGGGAGTATATTTTGCATGTGCATAAATACCACCGGTTGATTTGTTCTCACGGGCATTACGCGTACTACAGTTTTCATCGTCAAGTTGCACTGACTTTGCACTCAACATTTTCGATAAAATTTCACACTAAAAAAAATATACAAAGTTTAAGGAGAATAATAAAAACAACGTTCTTCGCTTAAAATAGAAACATAAAAATATGTAGGTACTAAATTGTGTTGAAAAATTTCAAAATTATTTGTATAACTTTTGTTTCGAGAAATGTGTGTGTTTTTATTTAGATTTGATATATAACTCCACTTCTTATACTTAAAATTTTATTTAGTCTTATTTTTTCACAAATATAATGAGGATCTTAAAAAAAACAATATCAATTTAATAAATTTCTGTGTGCCAAAGACTATTTTTATTATTTTTGTTTTCCTTTTGAGGGAAAATTTCCACATTGAAACCGTTCAAAAACTCGATGTGAACTAAATTGAATATGTGTTTGGATTGGATGAAAGTTTCTTTTCTTCTTTGCTTTCTCGACCCCCACTTTCGTTATTCACCAAATTGCTTCGACTTTATTTACAAATTGCTTTTTGGCGCTCTTGTGGTACTACGGCTATTTTCTCATTCTTTAGAAACATTTTTGTCTAATTTTGTATAAATTTTTCACTTGTGCTTTGAGAGTGTGTTTATTGTTGCTAATTTACATGATTAAGCATCGTCAATTTAAGTATCAGGAACTAAACAAAAAAAAAATCCAATTGAATGAATAAGCAAAATGCATTTGCAACAAACTGTGTACTCGCAAATAAAAAAGTGCCATACGCGTCATATACCATCTCTATACCAAAATAAACTTAAACACTATTATTAAGGTTTTTCAATTAAGTGTTTATGGCATTTAGTTTATTTGTTTAACTATCTGCTTTTCGCCATTGAAGGTTACCCCATTAACAGCGAAGCCACCGAAGAAAAATTATTTGGCAGCTTTAAACTAAAATACATAGTAGGGTCATAACTTTTTTGGACTTCATTCTTTCAAGGGTCTATCTTACGGTCAATATTGTTTTGATAATAAAAAACATTTTTTTCTTCAGTTTGGTGAAAAAACTACAAGCGTCAAAAGCGTAAATTTAAAATTAAATTTAAATATTTATTCTTGTTGTTTTTGTTTAAGCTTTGATATTGTTACAAGTAAAACTGAGGTTTATAATTCTTATTCGCTTAACAGTTTTATTTGTTAAATATCTTTAGCTTTTCTAAAATCGTTGGCTGAAGTTTCCTGACGATCTGGCCTAAGCAACCAGTGAAATGCGCATAGGAATAGCTTATCCCTTCAACAATAAATTTCAGTTTCTCAATAGTATGAAATGGGAATTTAGCACATTTGAAAGAAACCTTGTTAATTATTTAATATTTATTTTAAATTTTTTTAACACCTCTATGCAAAAATTATAACATTAAACGAAATAAACTTCAATTTCAGTGTACGCAATTCCATGTTATGCGCAGACGGATTTCAAAAAGTACAAAGTTTTAACTGTCAAAAAAAATCTGTCAAATAATTCTTGGAAGTAATTAGTATTTTTCAAAATGCCGAAAAAAAGTGTTAAAAATTAATTAACTGATTATTTAATTATCACATCATTAACGGAAATTGATAATATTAACGAAAATAATGGTATGTAAAGATACATTTTCATGAAAACAATACAATATACATAAGCTTTGAAATATTAACATTATATTGTGGACATTTTTACTTCAGACGATTAAGGTCCAATAACAACGGAAAATCAAAAAGAACCAGTTTAAGAATAAAAAAATACCAAAAAGATCGCATTAACAGATTCTCATTCACACAGGATCTTGCATGTTTAATTTTATGTTTCTATGTCAAATGCTAACGGAAAATCAAAAAGTTCTAGTTAATATACAAAAAAGTACCAAAATCTTTAAAATTTTAGATTCTTATCCACTCAGGATATTGCATCTTGAATTTAAAGTTAATAGGTCTAATAATAACGGAAATTAAAAGAGTACTTAAAGAGTACCACCTAAAGTACAAAAAAGTATCAGCTAAGGAACAAAAAAGTACAAAAAAGCCCTTTTACAGATTCTCATTTACTCGGGACCTTCCATGCTTAATTTTATGTTTCTAGGTCCAATACTAACGGAAATTCAAAAAGTATCAGTTAATATACAAAAAAGTACCAAGAATTTTCCTCTTTTAGATTCTTATCCACCCAGGATATTGCATCTTGAATTGTATGTGTCTTGGTCCAATAATAACGGAAATGCAAAAAGTACCAGTTAAAGAACAAAAAAGTTCCCTCAAAGATTCTTATCCGCTCATGACATTGCATGTTGAATTGTATGTTTTAAGGTTCAATATTAACGACAATTAAAAAAATACCAGCTGTGGAAACAAAAAGCTAAAGAATGATATTAAATTTCCCCTTTTTGGTACTATTTTTTCCCCCCCATTAAAGTATTAAAAATTTCAGTATTGTAGTGGGAGCCCATAATTTAGTACGAATATGTCAATGAATGGAGAAAAATGTTTTGTAAAAAAAGTACCAAAATTAGTTACGATTTTCGCCCACAGAAAACTGGTAGAAAATTTGGTGGATGGAGAATTAAACATTCTCTATTGCGACGTGAAATCGAGTACTTTATTCTCGAATCCAAGGTATGGTGTGAGGATATTCTTTCCCAGTTTAATGACAACCGATTTCGTCAAATCAGTTTCACCATCTTGTTTCACTAATATGTTCCAGTAGTCAATTTCATAATACAAATGCATGTAATCCTTTGATTTTGTTGGTAGAGCATCTTCTTTCTTCAAGCACTGTTATAGTAACTGCGTAAGTGGTAAATTAGTGAAGATGTTGAAGAACCTTTGGGCTTATACATTTTTGGACAACTGTTACATTTAGCATTATTTGATTTATCATTCATTTAATATTATCAAACCAAAGTTATTCTATAGAAAGAAACACATGAATTAGTTTGCCAAAAATATATTGATATAACTCTCTGAGTTAACATACATTTGTCTTTTTTTCTTTTGTGAAATTAATTATTGAGTTGTGTTGAACAAATGTAGCAAAAATATGTGCTGTAAAACTCACTTAACATGTCTGTTTTTTTTTACCAACGGGCAGATACATTTGGTTTGTTTGTTTAACTTAAAACTTTAAAAAAAAACATTCATATATTATTATTATTCGATTAATCGGCCTATATTTTTCGATTAAACCTTTAATCGACACTTGCAATTTTAAATAAATCCAACAATTAATTGTCTAAAATGGTTCGAATTAATCGTTCTTTTTATATTTCATAAATTCTTTTGTTTTAATTACAACTCATACTTCGCGAGTCGTTCGTTTTTTCCAATTCTAATATTTTTGGTTCTTCTTCTTCTTCCTATATTTATTTTAGTTTAAATTCCATCTCATGTTTTCTTAGTTCCAATTCATCATAAAATTTTTCTTTCTGAAACTCCAGTTCTTTTTTGAACTTTTCTTTATCGAATTGAATTAGGTATCGCTAAGTTTTGTTTCGCTCAATTTTAAATTAATACCATGTTCACACGGACAGCAATATTCGTGTTTCGCTCTCTTATTCCTGTTTCGCGCCCAGGGGTGCCAGAAGATTTTGATAAGAAATCGGCATATTTAAAAAAAAAAAAAATCGGCATTATCGGCACTTTGAAAAAAAACGGCAAAAAATCGGAAAATTTTAAAGACCTTTTTTAAATACAATAAAAAATATTTTTAATAACAAAACAGAAAAATTCTGCATTAACTAATGTTTGGAACAGAATAATCAATAACAAAAGAAATGTTTTATAACTAATAATTACAAACAAATATATATATTTTGTACTTTAGGGTAATTTTTTTATTATAGACAAATATTTGAGTTGAATATTTGAGCTTTGTATAGAAATCTATGCTTTAAATCTGCCTTATTTTAAAAGAAAACTGAAGGTTAAAACACGTTGGCCAGACGTTGGTTGAAATAGGTAAATTTAACTGTTAGGTACGAACACGACCACCTTTATTTTTGTAGAAATTACGGGCATAAATCATACTTGCTAATTCCGGCAGTGGTGATCGAATACTTTTTCGATGCGAAAGCTATTTTATTTCTAATTTTTTCAGTCTATGCTGAACGAATCGAATTTTTTTTTCAATGTTGTAAAGCATTTATTTTCGTTTGACTGAATGAATTAGAACTAAAATTGCTTTCGAAATCAGTTTCGAATTATTTAAGGGAGCATCGAAATTTTGTTCTATTAATTGGAAGGAAAATAATTTTTTGGAAATGCGCCACTAAAATTTTAAATCTGAATTTTTGCCAAAAAGCTTGCAAATTTACTTCATTCTCTTACGTTAGATTAGCTATTGGATATAGCTGCATCATCCTCAATCTTTTAAGAATAATTTTTTTATTCAAACTATTTTTATTGATAGTGAATATAAATTTAGCTTACCCTTACCTCTTTGTAAGCGTCTATTCATTCTCAAACTCAAATATAAAGTTCTTTATATTTTCCTTATAGAAAAAGATATTTTAACCGATGGCTTTTTTCTTTAATTTGGATTTAGTTCTTTCATTCCTCATAGTTGAACATTTTTCAAATAAAATTTTAAAAATATACCAAAACAAACAAAAATTTACCATGTTTTAGTCGTTTATTGAAAAATCGGCATTTTTGAGCAAAAAATCGGCAAATCGGCACTTTGATAATTTAGAGGCAAAAAATCGGCAAAATGCCGATAAATCGGCAAATATGGCAGGCCTGTTCGCGCCCCATACAAAATTTTGAGAGCGAAACAGGTCGTTTCATTTTTAAACAGGCTGCGAAACAGGAAAAATGTACTATCATCTCCAATTTTGATAACAGTTATCGTTAGTTTATCTGAACTAGCTCTCAAAAAATATCAAAACAAAGAAAAAAACAAAATAAAAATTGATTTTTAATAAAATAAAGTGATAATTATAATACCTTAATATTAATAAAAGTATTAAATAATATATTCTTAAGTTGTATTTACTTTTTTTATCTATTTTAAAAAAATCACACTAACAACACCAAAAAAAATGTCAAAATGAAACAGGAATAAATCGTATGAGCAGCATGTTTGGCAATCTAGTTTCAGAGAGCGAAACCAGTGGTTTCTATCGTCGTATGAACATAGCATAAGCCAGTTGTATAGTTCATGGTCCAATTAGTAGGTCTGCTTGAAATGCCTGCTGATTTTTTGCAGAGTTGTGTTTTTTACGTCCAATTGTTTTTGTAGCAATTGCTTTTGACGTTTCTACCATTTTTTACACAAACAATTGCTTTTGTTCTTGACATCTTTATCATTTTTCACACAAACAAAATGCGTGTTGTTTTTTCTATTGTTGGATTGTTGTAGTTGCGCGCAGACCTACTAGTTGGGCCATGGTATAGTTGCTATTTAAAAAAACAGGGTTTCGGTTAGGGATGGGCAAATTAAAAAAATATATCGAATCGATATTTTTTAATACCATGTTTACACGGACAGCAATATTTGTGATTCGCTCTCTTATGCCATGTTTCCACGACGATTTGAATCACCTGCTTCGCTCTCTGAATCATGTTAATGAATCACGGTGTTTATACGACTTATCTACTTGCTTCGTTTTGACAGTTGTCTTTAAAAAACAAATCAGCGTTGTCAACTTTGCATTTTCAAAACGCACCAAAATGGTGAAAAAACGCAGCAATTTCAGACTTTTTTTTATTTAAAATATTTATTTAATTAATTAATTCTGCATAATAATAATACAGTAGAATCGCAAATTGTCGTTCAAGAGGAGTTGTGCACTTTAAACCAGCCGGTGCAAATTGAATCTAAGTTAATTTATTAAAAAAAAGTAATTTAAATAAATTAAGTGTGTTATTTTGGAAAAATCTTTGCTTATTTTTGCATTTTTTACAATTAAATACCCCTTAGAAAATTTAATAGTTCAAAAAAGTTAACAACTCATATAATATTTCGGTCTATTTTTTTCGCGATTCTACTGTAACACAATAAAACAGTCTTTAAAGTTCAGAGTTTTAGAAAGAATAAATAAAACTTAACAAACATAAAAAAGCTACACAAATTAGTTTGTTTTCATACAAGGCGAATTCAACAAGGTAAACTCTTTAGAGCAACTGCTCGTCAGCTGTTACATCCCATTCGTCAAAATTTTCTTTTTTAATTGTTTTGTTTTAATTACATACATTAAATTGTCGAAGTTAAAATTTTTTGAGAAAAAACTTATTTGTTGTGAAACTTTTATTAAAATTGATTACAAAGTACGTATACTTACTTGTTTTTCAATAGCTTATATATTAGTTATTCCCTTTAAATTGTTCCAACAACTTCAAAATCTTGAGAAACACAAATTAAAATATGAAAACAATCAATAACATTTATTTCATTTATTAATTACGTCTTCATCACATTTTGTAAACAACTATTTTGACAAATTGGAATTGTTAAACTAACAAAATTCCTGTTATTTTTGTTAGAGTTGTAATTGTTGAAGCGACGAGTTTAGCTTGTTGAATTCGACTCGGTATTCATATGTACTAATTAATTTTTTTTATTTTCATAAAATATATACCAGCGATCAACTGTAAATATCTAGTAGGGATTCAAAGTTAACAATAGTTCAGTATTTATCGTTTTATTAAGAAAAATTTAAAAAATTTAATTTTTTCAGAAGTTTAGTATTTTCATATTTAAAATTATAACAATTAAACAGCCTTTTACATTTACATAGTTAAACAAGAAAACCCCAAAACTTTATAAAAAATAAAGAAATTTGTATATAAATACATAATATATATGTTTGCATTCATTTGTACAAGATGATACATTTTCGAAAATTAATTTAATAAATCTTGTTTAAAACTTTTTAAAAAGAGATCAAAAATTTATAATAATTATTCCAAATTAATAAAGTTAATATTTTCATCATTATTGTTATCGCAGAATAAATTTAAAAAAGCACCAAAACTGGTGCGAAACGAACCGAGTTGACAACTCTGAAATAATCGATTTTGACAGCTAGATCAGATAAACTTGCGATAAAAATTGGAGAAGAGAGAAATTTTTCGTGCTTCACAAGTAGATTCATATTGAATCTACTTGCTTCGCTCTCAAAATTTTGTATGGCGAAGCAGTTGCTTCGTTCATGATTGGAATGTGAAGCATGAATAGAGAGCGAAGCACGTACCGTGGAAACATGGCATTATTCCTGTTTCGCACCCCAAACATGATTGAAACGACTTGTTTTCCCATACAAAATTTTGAGAGCGAAACAGGTCGTTTCAAAAGTATTAAATAATATATTTTTAAATTTTATTTACTTTTTTATCTATTTTAAAAAGAATCACACTAACAACACAAAAAAAATGTCAAAATGAAACAAGAACGAATAGATTGAACAGCATGTTTGGCAATCTAGTTTCAGAGAGCGAAACCAGTGGTTTATATCGTCGTTTGAACATAGCATAAGAGTATCGATATTTATTATTTCAAAAATATCGATATATCGAACGTATTTTGCTGAAACTATTGCCAAATTAAAACTGTAATATACCTTAGTACATACATATTAATGAACAAACATATAATATGTATGTAATTTCATTGTTATTTTTTATTGTTTCATTTTATTTCAAAAAATTAATAAAAACAAAAAATTCAATCAATTATAACAAAAACAAAAGGGAAAAATACAAAAAAAAAACCATAGGATTTCCAAAAAAAAGTAAATTACAAAAAATTTAAATGGAAGTAAATAAGTCATGGAAGTACCAACTTACCTTAAAATTTTAATTGCAACCTAAAACTAACTAGAAATGTTTTTGATTGTTTTAGTCAAACAAGTAATCTTCAGATATGGATACCAGGAGCACTCTCTGTTTTTTGTGCTCTCCTGTCAATCGGCTTCTTGTATCAGGCACTGCTTCTTATAAATGCCATTCATTTTAGATCTTCATCAAGGTATATTTAGCCGCGAGATTACAACAATTGTACAATAAAACAAACAACAGGGCTTTTTATTGTTGTTATGTGATACGAACTATCAAAAAGCAAAGGGGTTAATAAAAGACAAAAACTACAAAAGATAAAAACACAAAACTTGTGTACTTGTTTACTATACAACATTTGACAATTCGTATCACAAAACAAGCAAATAAAAAAATAAGCAGCTGGCTTTCCGAGACTACCTGTTATAAATATACCTTGATCTTCTTATTACATAGTTTAAAAAAACAAATGATGCATGCAATTATGCCAATTCTTAAAAACAAATTGTTTGAAAAACGGCTAAAATTTTGAGTTTTTAATGAAGACTGACTTTAAAAATATCGAATTCGATAGTCGTATTTCAATATCGATATATTGATACATCGGTATTTTAAATATCGGCGATATATATCGATTATTTTGATTTTAAACATCGATATTTTTTGCCCATTCCTAGTTTCGGTTAAGCATTGAAATAAAACCCGGTTAGCCGCTTTTAATTTGAATAAATAAAAACACACAAATCAAAATAGTTTTGGAAATTAAAAGTTAATTTAAATTATAGAAGTAAAAGTGGCATATTCGGCTATGCCGAATGGACAAAAAATATCGATATTTTTGATATAATAAAAATTAAAAATATCGAATCAATATATATCGATATATTTTTTCAATTTGGCTGAAGAGGCAAAAAAGACTCGAACATTATTGAAAATTACAAAAAATGCTAGCTGGGTAATAATTTTTAACTTAAGTGCAAATAAAATAGTGCTTTTAATACAGAAATATTTTGGTTACTTTTCATTGCGCTTGGATACTTTATTTTTACATTTTGGTTACAAATGATTTTTGGCAACACTATTTGCAACCCTGCTTAGGAGCACTGAACATACACCTCTACACAAACGGCGGCGGTTGATTGTTTAGTTTGAAAATTTTTTCATTCATTGTGTTGCAAAAACTTTGTTTCTTAAAATTTTTTTTTAATACAATTATACAAAATATCTGCAAATATTCCACACATTTTAAAACTTAAAAATGGTTTCTCGTAAAAACAGCAGCAATATTAATAACGACAGTTCCAATGCATTCAGCTATATAAGAGAGTTTAGTGCTCAGGCGAGCCATTACCGCAACAATAAGTCTGAGGAATCTTTGGTTTTACTAAATCGTACTGCTTCCTTAATAAGTACGACTATACATCCACATCATTTTTCTCCTGGCAATTTGGAAATATCCCAATTCTTTATTGATTTGCATGTAGTCATGGGAACTTTGTCCATAGATTCTGATGCTCTGTGGACATGTGTGGGTATATTGCAACATTGTTCTAAAAATTTAGAAGCGCGTAAAGCGATAGTTGACGAATTTCGATATATACCACTTTTTACATATATCTTACAACGCACACTAGCGGGAGACAAAAGGCATCGTTTACTAACCCTTTTGCAGGAATTAACGTTTGGTATAAAAATCACTTGGGAGGAACCTTATATTGTTGTGCTGCTGGAACAGTTGGTGCAAATTGTTTATCAAGCAGCTGACGAGGGCGAGGAAAAGCATGCTCAATTATCTTTGTCGATTTTGATAAATCTCTGTTACAAGAATTTTGCGGTTTTATTTTTATTTCTACGCTCAGTAAATATTTCCAGTTTCAGTAGGCGTATACAAAGTTATGGCATGTTGGCCAACAAGATGTTAATTATTTTATCTGAGGATATACATTCACCCGATCAAAAAGAGCTCCATTTATTTTTACGTTCCAGTTTTGCTGCCATTGAAGATTGTATCAAACATTGGAATGTGCCTCATTTAAAACATATTGTAGAATTTTTAAGGGATTCTAGAGCTCATAGTGGCCTCCACCAGGCGATGTTGTCTTATGAATACTATTGTGAAGATATTGAAAAATTATTGCATGTAAGTAACAAAATACCGCCAAAAAGATTAAAACTAATAAGAACTTGTAGTCAGAACAGTAGTCACAATAGTCTTAAACAAAAAAACATACCAAAGGGTTCCCAATTTTGGAACCGTTTTTTCATGTATAAAAATATCTTAATTAAAAGAAAATTATTAAAGTATCATACTTTCGTGAGCGTGCCTAAGTAAAAAATATACAACCCAATTATGAATCAAAATTCCCCGGGAGTTTTCTGCCTTCTCCCATGTTTCCTATGTAAATTTAATTGTATAGAAATGGAAAAGGAAAATAACTCCCGGAAAATTTGTATTCATAATTGGGCTGATAAAACAGTTCGCTATTTTAAATCTGTATGTACCTTGAAAAAATTGGTACATAAGTTTTTTGCATCAAGGGCGCATTGTGAAACTTATAAAAAGGTTCATTATCTAAATCATCAACCAGACTTAGATTATTAGATTAGCTTTATTAAAGTGTCTCAAATTTTTTAGTTTATAATGGTAGCTTGCAAAGATACATACCTTATAAAATTGGACATTTCGAATGCGTTCCAACCAGCGAATTGGCGGCGGACATTTGCACGATATTGCATACCATATATGTGTAATGGTATCAATAGGTCATTCAAACAAATAAAATAATCAGGGGTGTTCTGGAAATCGAAAACGCCAAACGCTAGAATGTTAAACGTCGCTTTTTAATAAGATTTCCGTAATAAAAGAATTTTTTGATAAATATGATACAAATATTTCTCTATTAAAATGAATTTTATAAAAAAAATTATAAAAATTCGAATAAAAGTGTATTAAAAACAACTTTAAAATTCTTGCGTTTTCGATTTCCAGAACACCCCTGAATATCTTTATGAAAGACCTTTTACTTAAATTTGAACATTTTTAAAATATATACTATAGTAGACAGACTTGCATCTTAGGACATCTCCAAATCGAAAAAAAAAATTCACATTAATGTGAATTAAGAGAAAACTACCACCTCTATAGAAACGTGTGAATATTGAAAATAATTCAGTATGGGAAATGTTACCAAATTGAAATACCTAATTAGGGCGGTCTACATTCTGCCTTCAATTCTGTAAATAACTGCAATTAATACATTTTTTTTGAACTGCGATTTTATAAACTGAAGATTTATATCTTTCTGGTCCAAGAGTAAAAAATATAAAAGCATAAAAAAATGATGAAAATAAAGAAAGTCAAATACATAATATTCACTATAGCTTTTCAAAACTTATTTGATGTTTGTGTAGTAAAATCTGTATAACAAGTCTTTATTTTTTAGCATATAGAGGATCGCTCCTCCAAGGATGACTCTAATGAAGAATATCACAAGCAACAGCAATTTTGTATGGCTTTACTATTTCAATTAATCGAATATATAATGGAACTATCAGCTCAGCCAGATCCGGAGGGTAATGAAAATGGGGCAATAAGTTTAGATTCCAACATACCAAGAATATTTGAACTATTAAGTAACTGGCTGCAATCGGAAGTATGTGGCGTGGAGGCAATTAATCTTTTGGATAGTTTAGTAAGATTAGGTAATGCGAAAAATCTATACCAAAAAGCTTAACACTTTTCTTAATAAACTATTATTTTAAACAGCCAAAAAAGAAACTATAGCACCGCGCATCGCTAGAGATCCTTCAATAATTATACAACTTATAACAGTCTCAGAGAAATCAGACAATTTATCACTACATACAGCAGCAGTCTTACAACTTTTAGTATCGCTGTTGCATCAAACAAAAACGCAGAAATTAATTTTATCTAAAATAACTGAATCGTATTTTGATAAAATTCTAGCCCCTCTAATAAATATTAAGTCCGAAATGCCCAATAACTGCTTAAGCATAGAGGAAATTGAAAAATTTATGTTTTGCTTATTACTACTTATCAACTTTACAGAAATAGCTAAGAAGGCATATTTTGAAAAGTGCTGCAATTTGTTGCAACTAGCACAAATACAGCAAGCTTTGGCCAGAGCCATGATAAGTGGTAACGAAAAATTATGTTCGGCTGTCTTTCAAATATCACAATTTGAACACTTTCCTCAAACAGAAGTGGCAAAAGTAGGTCAAATTGAAAACGTTGTTTTATTTAATTTTTAAATAAATTATATTTTTAGCTTATTTCCAAATTAAATGCCTCAACAAACCAAATGACCCCCTCAGCTCCTTCCGGTGATCAATGGCGTAATTTGAATGCAATACTAAAGAGTCATAAAACATTTGCTAGCAAAGAATTAGAAGAACGTCTTCAGGCTCTTATTGAAGTAATAGCTCAAGCTCAGAAAAATAACCAGCTACATAATGTGGCCACCTCTCAAATTATAGAACTTTTTAATTATAAAATTGAAAAATTTAATTCAGTGGAAAGTTCCATGCAAAAGAGATTAGAAGAAGCCAGCAAAGAGGTATTCCAATCAATACTAGCTTACATTATTAATATTAATGTAATTTAATTTTTTAGATCACGCATCTAACACAACGTATTAATTTACAAAATGCCGAATTAGACAAGTATCACACCATGAACTTTGAACTGCATATCAATCAGGAAACTTTGCAGACACAGTGCAAAGATTTGAAACATCAAAAAGATAATTTGAAATGCAATATGACTGATTTAATGAAAAAACTTTCAGAACAATCCGAATCTTTAAAAATTAATGAGAAACGTTTAACAGTTAAAGTTTCGGAAATGATTGGTATGATGGCTTTTAACTATATTTCTGTTGTCAATTAATTATAATTCCTTGTTTTGTTTGTTTAGTTTTACAAAAGGACTATACTGATCTGAAAGAAGAAATGCGAACTAAATCAGAAGAATTAGACAAACTTCATATGGCTGCCAAAGAAAATGTAAGTAGATTTTGAATTGTATACAGTAAGATGTTAGGAATTTAACAACAAATTGTGATTTTTGTGTGAAAATGTATGTAAAAGCCATTTTAAAAATATTATTTGCCTGTGATAATATATTAAGTGTAATTTTATCCTTTCTTTTTTGACAAAGCACAAGTAAAAAAAATTTAATTTAAAGCTTATTTTGTAAATGTTGATGGTGAAATATTAAAAGTACATTTATTGGCATACTAAATGGCTTTGAAATTGTACAAAACAACGTTGGCTTAACGTAACAGTGTATTTTAGTAACTAAAATTACATTAAAAACGATAACATTACAGCCATTATTAATGGTAACCATGGCAACTGTAAAGCCACAACCAATGTTTCAACTATCTTAAAAAGGTTACATCTTCATTTAAACCGATTTTCTTCACCAAACACAACAAACAATGAAAAACTTATTTCCAAATATTTTGATTTCTTTAATATTTTTCTTACAAATAGAAGAATTTGTAACAGAAGAAGTTCCCTCGTTTCGCATTGTGGCACCACAAAATCTATGCAAACTTAACGATAGCGAAACAGGTGTAAAACAACCAGAAGGTGTGACAATAACTTTTCAACCCAAGGATGGCATTAAATTGTCTTACAAATTTAAAATTTTCTTTAAACTCATTGGACCCGAAACCCTTACACAACGAGAAACTTTGTTGGTATGGAAAGCGGTAAGAGCATTGGAACAACGCTTAAACAGCAGAGAAAGATTGGCAATCATGAGGAATAATATGGCTTTAATAAAGAAATCAGAAGTGGTACCGGGTGTAAGTTATATATTTCATGTGGTGGGCATAACTGATGCAGGAGAATCCAGCAGAGAACAGGTCTTTACCATAGACTATGCTGATGGGGTTATTCAAAATAGTTCTGTTCCAGAGGGTATTAACTTCATAATTATTGCTTCGGAGGAAATCGTGTCCAGCATTGAGTACAGTGTTATGGCAAAAGTTTCGTTTTGTAAACCTAAAAACGATTATTATATACAGTGGAAAATATCTGATTTAGAGGAAAGATATCAATTAATAGAAAATACCATTTCAAGTATTTTATTGGTTCCACCAAATGCCTTAAGTGCCGAGAGAAAAACATCAATTGAAGCTGAAGTCAAGGAGATTGGCAGCAACAAACTTCTAGCCAAAGATGTTATATGGGTTGAGGTTTTAAATAAAGGTTTTCAGGTCATGATTATACCTTGTGCTGCCAGAATTGGCGAGGGTACCTATTTAACTTTTCGCTTATTCATACGAAATTACGATCGTGTACAACAAATGGAAATTAAATGGTGGGTAGAAGATGACGCTAATAAAGACGCTTTGCAGCGCAGAGAAGATAATCAGAATTATTTCAAAGTTTTTTTCGAAAAAGCGGGAATTTATCAGGTCTACGCACAAGTAAAAATCAATGATATAGTCACTAAAGTTAAGGCCGATATTGAAGTGATATCTTCGGTGTTTATCAGCTATGATTTTCAGGAAATACCTAATTTAAATCCTTCCTCCTATGAAGAATTTAAATTTTCTGTTATGGTCATGAATATGGTGGCCAATTGTGAGACCAGTTGGCTAAGTGCCCAGGAGGAAGGCTTTAGACTAATACCTAGCGGCGTGCTAGATAAAGAGCACTATGGATATACAAAAGTGTCCAATTTGGATAAATATTATCTGGAGGAAATCGTTGACATTTCAAATGCTACCGTCAATCGTGAAATTACTTTAAATATTCCTACAAAGCATATAAAAACGGATATAATGTGGCCGGGCTTTGAAGGAGATGCCATGTACAAATTTCGTTTAGATGTTACATGTCCCAAAACATTCAGTGAAAGTTCGCAACAGCCAGACTTGGAAGATGAGCCCTGGGTTAAAGTAGTCACTAGTTACTTTATTATAGACATTCACACTAATGCCCCGCCTCAAGCTTTAATGGTATTTGTGGATCCCCTTAAAGGTGTGGCTTTAAAAACAATATTTAACATAAACTCCCAAGAAGCTAAAGATCTACTTTTGGACTCTCCTGTAAGCTATGAACTAAAGGTTGTTGCAGATAACTTTGAGTTATCAATTGGTAAATGCTTTCAATATAAAACTTGGGAAACTATTTTGCCTTATACGCTAGAGCCTCTCCAGATCACAGTAGAAATATGCGATATTCGCCAAGCCTGTAGTTCAATAAAGAATAATACACAGTTGTCTATAGCTTATGAAGAATTTAATGATCAAGATTTAAAGGCCTATGAAGAAAATGTTAATGGACTTTTTATGAGAACCGATTTTCAAGATGCTTTTAATTACCTAATAATGGCCACACTCACATTTAAAAATTCCAGGTCTACCTTTTACAATAAGTGGCTTGAATTTGTTAAATCGTCTGTAAATAAAGAAATAGACCAACTTCTTGAGCAGGCTGAAAATAACATCTACATTAGTCCAGATTCAAAGTTAATATTTGTAGTAAAGTGTAAAGAAATTTTCGATTATACTCAACTAAAGAATAAAGAAACATTGGAAAAACTTTTAGAAATTCTAGAAAATCTTATAGAATTTGCAGACTCAAAATCAGAACTACAAAAGCAAGCACGTTTTAAACGCTCCAGCAGAATAAAAAGAATAGTTAATCATTCCCAGGAACTATATACCAAAACTCAATTAACTCTATTAGAAGATTTATTAAATTCAGAAGAATATTCATCTCACGCTTTACGGAACTTTATTGAAAAAATAACTAATTTAACAAAGAAAATGTGTTTAAACGAAAACATTTCTCAGGAGTCTGTCAAATCTGAACTAGTTTCTTTGACCTTAAAAAAATTACAGGGGGATTTTCTTCAACAACACACAACGCAAATTAACGAAAATGTCTTCGATAAACTTATTTTGCAATTCAAAAATATAAATATGAATCTTATAAAACCTGAAGCGAAATATTGTTTAATAATCAAGTCTTATAATTTTAAAGAGAACTTTCAAGATGACATTTCTCTAATCGAGTATAATATATATGAGATTGCAAGTACAAATAGACAATTGCAAGACTTAAAATTAGGAGACTTAAAACAAACTCCATCAAATGTACAGCTTGATATTTATCCTTTGGAGCAACACGTAAACAAATGCCTAATGAAAACTTCGTATACGGCTCCTTGGTCTACAGAGCCTTGTAAATCTTTTGTTATGGGTAAATTTCTTAGATGCTCTTGTTCGCAAACAGGTTTTCTGAAAACAGCGCTGGTAAATTTACCACCCACTACAGTGAAACCCGTAATAAATAATGAAATTCTACCAACTACTGTTACTTCTCTGCCCACATTTAATTCTTTAACCACACAATTTGTAAGCACCACTGCCACTTCTACGAATTCCACAAGAGTATTTTCTACCACTTCTTTTACTACAATGCCTTCAGTAATTTCATCTACGAGTCTAAGGCCTAAAACGAACAATGACATGCAGGTTAACCCAACTACTCCATCATCTAATATGGATACAATACAAAAGGCCTCTCCTCTCTCATACATTATACCCCTTATATTTGTTTTAATTCTTATGTTTTTAGGTATTTTATACCTTCTACATCGTCGTCGATTAAGTCAGGCATCGAAAACTTTCACAAACGTAGCACCTTCTACGGTTTTAGAATTTCGTAAACCTGCTTCGGGTATTAGATATGCAAATATATATGATGATCATTTGTTAAGTGGTAACTTTTAGAAATATTTTCTTTTTTTAATATAAATTCTTAAATAAAATATATTTTCAAATTTATAACTGTGTTTTAGTTAATTCACATAAATTAAGAAAAATAATTAGGGAATTCACAAAGTGTTTGCTTTTGTCATATTTTTATAAATGTTACATTAATAGAACACTTTGTGAATTGCCCATATACATACATATATATTTTTCAATCCTTTTGGAATCTAATAGTGTAAGCAGCAAAATCTTCTGCTATTAAATACTACAGGGTCCGCCAAATAACTTTTTTTTTTTTTGAAAATGCTATAAAAAAAACTACTGAATATTTTCTCAAATTTCTTTTTTTATTTGAAAGTACAATTCTCCGGTTAATAATGGAAAATAATTTCATTCAAATGGCTGCCTCGAAACAGTGAGTTCATCTCTCCTTACATTACTCACTACAATTGATTGGAATTCTTCCAACATTAATTGTAGTTGTAAGTAAGTTAAAAAAAAACAAAATAAAAACAAAAACAACTCGCTTAACTGTTTTCGCAAACAAAATATAAAGCTTGTTGCCAGTCAGTTTTTTTAGGCCTTGCACTTGCCAGTTTATTATCAAAATAATATTCGTGGGAATACAAAATTTAACTTTAAATGATTTTGTTATTCGTGTTTAATTTCACAATTTTTATTTTTGATAAAAACACTGAAATCCATCATTTTTGATGGGATAAGCTATTCCTATGCGCATTTCACTGGTTGCTTAGGCCAGATCATTAGGAAACTTCGTCCATAAAGATTTTAGAAAAACTAAAGATATTAATTTGCATGCATATTTTACATTTGCATGCATATTTCAAATTTGTTTTGCATATTTTATCTTGATATATATTTTTAATGGACTTGGCAGAATTTATCTTTAACTATTGGAATCAGTAAATCTATGAGGATGCTCTAATATATTTTAAAGCACGGTGCTCTGGTTATGGTTTTAAGAACTTTTGATTGTGCCCCCTGTATAAGCTCGATACGTGAATTGCTGGCTATTCCTTATACATAATTCAAATCCAAAATTATAGTGTCGATAAGCACTATTTCTTGTTTATACCCAAACGATCTTTACACATAATTTAAAGTATCTTTTATACACTTCCTTATTTTCTTTTTATATTGTTTCAGACTTCTCGAATAGATAAACTGAAAAAAACTATTGCGGCCTTTGAGGTAGACATGAAAGAAAAAGTGCGACATATTGAAGAGAAGGAACGAGATTTAGCTAAAACTCAAAAATCCTTAGAAGAGCAAAGGGAAGCTAAAAAGAAATCTGATGGTGTAATAACAGTACTCGAGTCTCAACTGCAAGAGAAGAACGAACAAATACGCAGCTATGAGCTTGAATTAAGTGAAACAGAAGAATTGCGAAAAACTATAATGAGTCTGATGGAAAGTAAAAGACCGAAACGCAAATGAAACTGCGAAAAAAAACTATTTTTCCCGTAATATAAGTTTTAGTCTTGTTAAATTTATATTTATTAGGTATTTTTTAGTTACAAACTAGATTTTTTTTTTGTTTGTTAAAATTAATTTTTACATTTTTTTAATATTAATAAATAACATTTATAAACTTATATTAGTTAAAATTATTTTTTAGTCTATTTTACATTAATTTCAAAGTAAATATTAAAGTTTTTTACATATATTTCATAAACTTTTACATATTTTACATTTAACTTTATTAATTGTACAAAATTTTCTCAGTAATACACATTTTCTCGTAAATATACAGAAATAACATTTTATTTTTTATATCAAATTAATTAGTTCGTTATATTATTTATCGTTAAAGTTTTAATAAGGGACGGTCATTTGTTCGAATTGTGTTAAAACTATAGTTTTATATTTTATAACTACATATTTTGGGCCGGTTAAGGCTTTTTAATGCTAATTAATGGAATATTTTAAATGATACAAAAACTAATAACACTAAAATTGTATTTACAGCAACATTTGCAACAGCACTTCTCCCTTCAAGTAGTTCGTTTGTATCTGGGTCCAGTTTACGCGATTCCCGTTTTTCCGCTTTTTCGCACAACTCGCCACAATTTGCGTGTTCACAAATGTCACATATTTGAGATTTTGGAGCTCGATAAAATTGTCTGGCTCTTCGTACTGTAGGTAAGAAATTAGTAACAGAATTGCAGTGAGATGTTGTAGAAAATATATTTAATTTTATTTATGTTACCATTATCATAATAATCATACATGATTACAGGCACTAACTGGTGATTTGTCACCTTAACCACTTTATAGGCATGCAAGGTTGGACAGACTTCTCGCCGATCCAAATAATCAAAATAGATTATTACTACTGTATTACGTTTTTGGGTTTCCACTTTCTATAATAGGGATATATTCAGTTTTATTATTTATACTTTGTTCTAAAATACTCTATATATAATCTCACCTTAATTCTATTACTGGATTCTAAGGTTGGTAGAGTGTCGGTATCAACGACAAAACCGCTCGGTAAATAAATTTCCATTACCGCCATATTTGATTGATTTGAATCGCCTTCAGTTGGTATAAAACTAAAAGAAAATTGGATTAACATTTTGTCAACATTATTTTTTAAAAATGTTTAGAATTGTTACATTATCTAGTTACATTATTATTTTTTCGCAAAATACTATAGAAATTGATCTTAGATTTCTACAGTGCGTAAATATGACCACTGTGCATCGATTTGTTACAAAAAGTGAAAATTGAAAAATTTTGATTTGTGACGCTTTAGTATTTAGGATGCGATATGTATCAATTTACTAAAAGTAAAAGAAACTGTAAAAACGAAAATTTCGAATGATAACGTTAGCATAGAAAATTTCTATGTAAAACACTTTTTTTTAAATATTTTCCATATACAAATATTCATATTATTCGAATGTGTATTCTAAGTCAAATTACAATTTACAATTTACTTCATTGCTAGCCAAAGAATAACTAAAGTAAGCCTCGTAACAGAAATATACAAAACGAAAATTCTGATAGTGCATAGAAAATATTCCTGGAAAATATTGAAGGAATAAGACTATTAAAGTATAAAAGCTTTTGAGGATTGTAATTTGACTTAAAATACACTTTCGAATAATAAGAATATTTGTATAATTAAATGTTACTCAACATGAGGAATAAATTCCCAGATTCTTTTTTCCACATAAATTGTTGAACAGGCAGATAGTCTGATTTTTGAAAATTTTACATTGCATTTGAATTAAAAACTTATATATCGTCACCTAAAATGCAAAAAGCCCTATCTAACATTTTGAAAATTTTACAGAAGAAAAATTTATTAAATATGATAAATTGCATGAAACTGTTTATAGTTAATTTTTCTTCTTTTTTTTCTTGTAAAACCAACAAGTTGTTTTGAAAATTAAGAATGTTGCAAATTATACATACTGTTAGTTAATTCTTTGAGCGTTTATCATATAATCTTTTGTAGATTGGGCCCTTTTTTTGTCAATAAAATCGCTAATGTTGGCCTAAGGTTCCAACATTTTTTGTGGATACTTGTGTTGATGCAATACATCAGATTTAATTAAAAAGTTGACTTTTATTTACAATACAGAGAAAAGATGTTAGCGATTAAGTTTATTTAAAAGAGGTTTAAATTTGATATGAACTGTGAATTCCGCTTATTTTTCTAAAGATCAAATGGTTCTCAACCATAGATGCACATATCATATTTAAACACTACTTTACAATTTTGTTTTCCCAAAAAACCTTAAAAAAACTCTCCTACTAAAAAATAGCAGTTAACATTTTTATTTACATACCTGGCGCATGCCGACAAATGCAAATAATCTGAATGCGAGTTTCTATTCACCGTCGGATCCAGTACAAAGCGAGGCCAAGCACTGGTAACATTCGTATTGTAGCGATAAGTTACCTGGGCCAAAGCCAAACCATTTCCAGTGGCAGAAACCGTAAGATTTTTTAAGTTATTAGGTAACTGGAATAAAAAAAATATATATTTTTTATTATGTACATACGTATGTATATTAAAAAAAAAATAATAAAACAATTACATACCTCAATAGTCTGCAAAACCAAAGAATTTTGAGCATTTACATTCAATACGGTCTCAGCATTGTGTCCATAATTAAATAACAATTGCAAGTTATTGGCTTGACTGGAAAATCTCTCGGCAAAAGCTACTAGTGCCTGTAAGCCAACCACAGAATCTTGAGAGCTAACAAAACCTCCCAAGTCATTTCGTTGATTCATTAACCATTTTAAAACAGGCAGAGCATCGCCAATTAAATTGTTTTCCAAAAGTGCTAAAACCGCATAAGAGGATATTTCCACATTAACACTACGGGTCATATTATACCAAGGTGACATGGCCTCGTAAATGGGAGCAGTTTTATTCCACCATTTCATACCATCTGAAAAAATTACAAAATCAAATCAATAAGTACTTATTGAATTAAATCTTAATATGCGCACCTTTATTTACAGACATGGCATCTAGTTTTTGCACAAAAGATACTTTAGATTCATGATTTGCCTTTGCCAACACAAAGGTTCCTATAGCCATGGCATGTAAATTATTTGAATCATCTAGGCTACGTGTTATAAAGTCCAATGCTTTATTGATATTGTTTTTGTATTGTGGGTAGTTATTCTATAAAATAAACATGTTATTTTGAGATATGTTTGTTGTCATATTAACTTACCACATTTTCAATTAAAGCCAGTGTTACAAATGCACTCAAACTTAAATCTTTATCATCAAATTGTTCGAATATGTCTCCCTGTTCTTCAAAACCACCATTAGCCGTTTGCTTGCCAACGACGAAATTTAATGCCGTAGTTATTACTTCATCATCGATTTGTATAAATTCACTGGCCGAGCGAAAAGCTTTCGCTACATAAGCCGTTAACCATGTTGAGCTTTTATCTTCGTTCAAACCAAAAGCACTAAATCCACCATTTTTGTGACGATAATAGAGTAAACGTTGATAACCCAGTTCTAAATTCTTTTTTGCCCGCATCTCTATAGTTGGTGATATTTGTCGTGTGCGCTAAAAGTAAGAAATTGCTTATTTATCAGATCGAAGTAATTTTTTTTTGGATCTTATAAAGTTATCTTCGCCTAACGGTCGCTTTACAAAAATACAATATAAATATTTTTTATATTTTTTTATTGCCAAAATGTAAAAATGCAACTTTTAATAATAACAAAGTTTTACACAAAAAGCTGCAATTTAAGCAACCCCTAACCAAGTGTCAAAAAATCCGGCTTGAAAGTCGCAATTTTCAAATCGTTGGAAATTCCGTGCCGTTACCACTAGTAATTTATACACATTTGACCGTTAATCACCCCCTATCGTGAATAATAAGTGGAATTTTTGTTCCCATGAAATTTTCATTCCTCTCGAAGGGAAATAAGCAATCGTGAATCTCATCTGAAAAATTTTTTCACGCTGCCAGTTCCAGTGAATGTAAAAAAAAGCAGAAAGATTAGAAAAAATTAAAAATCACTGCAATTTTTGTTTAAAAATATACACGTATATATATATTTTAAAGAAAGATTAAAATAATAAAGCAAAATATTTAGTATTAGAGGGATAGTTTGATAACAACGTTAGTTTTTTGCACTTTTTAAATATCATGTAGTAAAATATTTTCCAAAATTCTGTCACCACGTCTTTCGAAAGCTTCACAAATCCGTAGGCAATCGACCTGTAGTTTTACATTTTGTTGACCAATATATCGGTTTGTGCCTTATTAACGGATCTAGCTAGCCCTTAATATTCGATTTATATGAGGAATTGCTAATGGGTATATACATACATCAGAAGTTTCTATAGAAAATGATATATCATTTTGTTAAGGGCAATATGTGCTGGTTCACACACGTCAAGTTTGACTCGTCAAGTCTTGAGCATTTAAGCGAGAAGGGAAAAGAGAATGCCATTTCTTTTCCCCTCTCTCCTAAAAACACAAGACTTGACGAGACAAACTTGACGTGTGTGAACCGGCACTATGAAAAATGTGATGTAAACATTCGTGTAAGTCCCAACAAACACGAGGTCAAACCTTTGATATGAAATGGCTTTATCATTTGACATTAAACACAATTCTCAAACGTTTTTCAATTGTTTGAATTTAACATTTAAATTTAAATTGATAATGATTTGAAAATAAACATTTGACATTAAATTTTTTATCAATTTGATATGAAATTGGTAGCAAATGGTAAATTCAAATCAAAACTAAACTTGGCAAAAATAAATATTATATAATTAGTATTGTGGTTATTTTGTTGAACTGTTCTATGGTTTTTAATCCAAATTTTTATTAAAAATGGCGATTAAAGTTGAATTTTTACTTCGTGGTTAAATGTGTTTTACAAGTGAACGAATTATTTCTTGTGAAAAATAAAAATTATTTTTGTGTAATTACAATGACTAAGAATACGAATTTAAAAAATTAAACGGGATAGTGAAGAAATTACAAGTTTGTTGTATGATTGCGGTGCTACAATCCTCAAAATAAAAGCGATCCTATTATTTGGTCTCTGCAAGAATTAGAGGACGGAAAGAACATTATTTCATATTTTTTGGCTATGGTACCGAATGTTTATCTCACGGTTTATTTAAATAAATAAAGAATTTAAATTCAAAAAATAAAATATTTTTATTTATGTTTCACAATATATTATAATCCACATTTGAAAAACATTTGAGAAAGCAAGTTGAAAATAAAGGCATTTCTCAATTTAATAATAATTTCCCTTTTTTGTTGAGAATGTTATGATATTCAAATGATTTTTAAATCATTCACCCTTATTATGTAAGTCGTCGTCGACGTCGACATTCATTTTAAATTGTTGTCACATCAAGTCGACGACTACACCACTTCGACGTTAATTTGGTATTATATAAGAGTGTTGTGTCGACGTCGCCTAGTTATCGAAAATTTGACAAAAAAAAAAGCCCATCTCCAATTATTTTTTTATTATTTTTGTTCTTTACTCAGTTTTTAACGCTATTTATGCTATTTCCTACATACATATTTTCTAACCGATTTAGCTTTTTAAAATAAAGTGTAGAGTTTGTTTCCAATTTTGAATTTTTTTTTTCGCAAATTTCGCCATGTTTTTGATAAGAGATATTTTTACTGTAAGTTTTCCGATTCTTTATAGCTTTAACGTTTATTTATAAATATAAGACTTTTCTATCATGCCGCTTTTTGCAAATGTTTGCGAATTTCCGTTAATTGAACAATTTTCACCGAATTTTTGACATTCCTTATAGTAAAATGGGCTTTTAATCAATTTGATGGCTTGTTTGAAATATTAAAAATGTTCGCGAATTTATGCTATTTTTGCATAATTTTTTTTTTTGTTATTTACCGACATTTAGTTTTTTTTTAGCAGATTTAGCGATTTCAAATCAATTTAAGGGTTTGGTTCCAAGTTTGCCATTTTCGCGAATTTACGCCATGTTCGCGAGCGATTTTTTTACTATAAATTTTCTGATTCTTTACATTTTTAACGATTTTTAATAAATATTGGACTTTGCTATCATGTCGCTGTTAGCAATTTTTTGTAATTTTCCGCTAATTTTGCAATTTTTAGCAAAGTTTTGCCATTTCTTATAGCTTTAGGGACTTTTAATCAATTTTATGGCTATTTTGATATATTAAAAACGTTTGCGAATTTTCGCTATTTTTGCAACCTTTTCGGAATTTTCGCAATTTTGGCTCTTTCAGGCGTTCGTCTTAAATGAAACATTTGCGCTATTTTAGCAAATTTTTATGAATTTTCGCGTTAAATTTACTAATAAAATTTGTGCCCTAACTGCTTTTAAATTTGCATTTTTTATTTTAATAAATATGTTTACATTTCATTTAAAATTTGTTTTACTTTCATTTGAGTCGTCGCAAAATTTCCTGTCGACTAAAACAGGGAGAATACTACTCGACGTCGACTTAAAAGCGCCTTAGAAAATATCAATTGACTGTCAATAGTAATCGATTATTGCCAATAACGACTCACAAAATACCATTACTGTTCAGGTGCCGTCGACTTCTGTCGACGTCGACTTTCATAATAGCGGTGATTATCAAATGTTTGTCGCTTAAGAAAACGTTTGATTTGAATCAAACCTCGGTGTTTGTTGGGGTGTGACATTTTTTCCCACTCATACTGGTAAACTTTAATATATACACGTGAATTTAATACAAAATTGCAAGTGTGTTAGTTTATAAGTTTTGTATGTGTTAGTTTCAATCAGCAATATCTTGTAGGGTACTTACACACATCTTCTTTTCCCTAGCAAAAACAATGTGAGCAAATCTAAGGGAAATGTGAACAAATTACGAGGGAAAACACTTTTCACGATAAGGAGAATTTTTTCCCGTGAACATTTTTTCACGGTATTATTCTCCTTTTAATTGCCTTTTTTTCATTGGAGTTTTTCATGTTCGCAAATATGTGTACACTGCACAGTCTATAAATTCGTAAGGCAATATCAGAAAGCCAAAAAAAAATCGGAATTTTTATCACGGTTTTATTTTAATTTCGACATTAAAGCGTGGTAAATCGGTTGAAATTTAAATTCTGATTATTAATTAATTAAATCGGGCAGGAATTATGGCGGAATATCGATTAACAAAATATAAAAAAGGTTGCAGTAACGATAACAAAAGAGGACCGGTCTCCAAAATAAGATCTAATTTTGTTTAAAGGAATTACAAGTTTTGAAGGAATTGCTAAGAAAACTGAAAGTGTCTAGTAGAGGTCTGCAAGAAAAAATAAAAAGCAATTTCAACACACTCATTTGTTTTTTAATTACAATGTGTTGATCACCCAATGATAACGGAACAAATGAAAAAATAACCAGAGACAAAACAACAAAAACTCATTCTATTCAGTCAACTCAAGTCAAATGAGTAAATTATTCAAATATAATTTGAATGTAAAATATGTGTACCTACACATTATGTATGTATGTGTAAGCTTAACTCTTATAAATAAAAGAAGCCACAAGCTTACACACATATTATGGCAAGGTATACAAATAATTTGAATATTTTTTGTAAACTTGCTCTCTCTAACGGGTCATTCCAATGTTTTGTTATTTATGAATTACTCTCATATTCATTTACAGTAAACAAGTTTTTTACTCAATTCATTCATTCTTATTTTTGTATATGGTTTACTCTCTTCTTATCTTTTTTAATGCTTTATAATTGAATAAATGTTGTGCACTTTGAGTAAAGGCAAACAAGTGAGTTATTCAAAGCAGACCTCTAGTGTCTAGAGATTATAAATATAAAGTTCCTTTGACTAAGTAGACAAACATCCGTAGAAAGGAAACGTGCTATCTCATTGAAATCTTCTTGATAAAAATTATAAATAGGTTTTCAAACGATTCTGTAAATGCTTATTCTGAACTAAAATCCTATTTAAAAAAAATATTTTGTAATAATTTGTTTAAAAAGTTAAAATCAAAAAGTTGAATTAATTCTGTGGCAATAAGTGCTTAATTGCCTGTTTTTAGAAAATGACAGCTAGTGAGTGAGTAAGAAATTATATTGAAAACACTAATTAAAAACGAAAATTTGTTTTTGTTTTCAATATAATTTCTCACTCACTTACTTCTCAGTTCTCTGCGGTTATAGTTCTTTAAGTTTTTATTCCTAAACACTCCTAATGTCAGAGATTGGAAGTAAATATAAGTATTTATTCCAAATGTCATTGCACTTTGAAAAAAGATAACTTGTCATTTTGTTATAACTTCCTATAAAATCCTACAAAATAATCGAAATTTTGCCCATGTGTACTTTTAAACATTCAGATCTTAAGGTGCCATTAAAGGTCACTACACACTATCCTATTTAGTCGTACGATATGTCAAAAAAATCGTGTGTGTTCATAAAGTATGATAGTGTGGCCTAAAAATTTAACTAAATGACAGATTTTTTTGACAAGTCTGACCGACTTGCAAAAGTTTTTAAAAATTTTCATAAAATGATAGTTTCTATGCGATCAGAGTTGTATTTTCTAATACAGCTGATAAGAAAACAACAATGTCGGCTTCATTGATTTAAAGCATCTTTTTTGTGTAATAGTGTGGCACCTGTAACAGACTTTGGTTGCGATTTTTTTTGAGTGTGATAGAAATTTGTCAGATTTTCCAGTGAATGAATCGTACGATTGTGTAGGATAGTGTTTCACGACCTTAAGCACTTTTTCGTTTTTGCCACAGAAATAAAAAAGTTAAATGCACTTAAAACTTATTTAATTGATCTCAGGAAATGTGTTTGGTTCAAATAAATAAAATTAAATAATATTTTGCATCGATTTGTAATAAGCGGGAATTCCTGGGATCTCGGGAAATTTAATAATAAATTCCGCTTTCCTGGGAAATGAAACAGTCCGGGATAAGAAAAACTCTATGTGTAGACCCAGACTTAAGAAAACCTTTGGTAAAATACAGAGCAACTAGACAAAAACTAAATAATTTTTACATATATGTACATACATACATATTCACAATTATAAAAACTTCATTATAAATTAAATTTAAAAATCTAAAACTGGTAAATATTTTTTTACAATCGTTTTTAGAACATAAAAATTAAAAAAAAAAATTCCCTTTGAAAAACCAAGATTTGAACCATTTGAATTCGCCTTGATTAAACACATTAAAATAAACTCCACCACTCATATAAAGGGTATAAAAAACAACAAAAAACCACATTACCAGCACTGTATTATCATAGTCACTGTACTACCAAAACGACAAAAAAAAAACATACACTAACATATTAATTCCATTTTGGTTTCTACGGTCATTGTTACGGCTGTGGCATTATGTTTAATTAGGTGCAATTAGAGGTGGCATAAGGTCCAATTAGACGTGACAAAAACATAATGCCACAATCGTAACGATGACCGTAGAAACCAAATTGTATGGTATGTTTATGGCATTTTGGTAATACAGTGGTTATGGTAATGAAGCGTTGTCGCTTCTAATTGGATCTTTAAAAATTGAGGCAGTCGTGGTATTTTACTCATATCTCAGCCATTTGTGGACCGGTCTTTTTGAATTTCAATAGCAAACAATTCCGTCCCTTGTGGACTACTCTTTACACGCGTGTTTGGACTGGTCCTATTATTTGCAGGGTGTTTAAAATTATACACAAGCAAATTAAAATAAATTTTTTTTATACCCTTCACCTCAGGTGGAAAAGGGTATATATAAGTTTGTCATTCCATTTGTAATTTCTACAATATTGATCTTAGATCCTATAAAGTATATATATTCTTGGTCCTTATGGGGAGAGAAGTTGATTTAACGATATCCGTCCGTCTGTCCGTCTTACGTTTGATATATGTTTTCCGGAGACTCCAGACATGATAGCGGCTAGGTTGTGACATTTGCGTCACATATAGTCTACCATCGGTTGCTATTGAAATTCAGCAAGATCGATCCACAAATGGCTGAGTTATGAGCAAAAAACCACGACTACCTCTAATATTTTCCAAAAATCCCTTGTGGTTGTTGTAATTTTATTACTTTTTGCTGTATAGCTGGAGAACGGCAAAAGCCAAAGCTTCCAAATTAGGTACACACATTTAGGTAGCCCATACACACGATCCTACAAAATGTGGGCGGGATTGGAGAAGTGGGCGTGGTACCTCCCGTACAAAAAAAATTAAAAATTGTACAAAAACCTAAAATTTAGGGCTGCCATATGTCCAATGGATATGACTTATATACCAAAATATCGAAAATTTTTAGTAGAACATATTTTATAAAAAATTCAGAAAAATCGGTTCAGATACAAAAAAGTTATGACCAAAACTAATTTTTTTTTTTAAATACCCACTTTCGGGAACCATAGATCTCCCCGAGTCCAAGCTTTATAACACAAGTAAATGGTAAATTCCTTCTTAAACACGTCGGTATATAAATCTGTCAAATCGGTTAAAAAATGGCTGAGTCATGAGCAAAAAACCACGACTACCTCTAATATTTTCCAAAAATCCCTTGTGGTTGTTGTAATTTTATTACTTTTTGCTGTATATCTGGGGAACGGCAAAAGCCAAAGTTTCCAAATTAGGTACACACATTTAGGTAGCCAATACACACTATCCTACAAAATGTGGGCGGGATTGGAGAAGTGGGCGTGGTACCTCCCGTACAAAAAAAATTAAAAATTGTATAAAAACCTAAATTTTAGGGCTGCCATATGCCCTATGGATATGACTTATATACCAAAATATCGAAAATTTTTAGTAGAACATATTTTATAAAAAATTCAGAAAAATCGGTTCAGATACAAGAAAGTTATGACCAAAATTAATTTTTTTTTTTTAAATACCCACTTTCGGGAACCATAGATTTCCCCGAGTCCAAGCTTAGTAGAACATATTTTATAAAAAATTCAGAAAAATCGGTTCAGATACAAAAAAGTTATGACCAAAATTAATTTTTTTTTTTTTAAATACCCACTTTCGGGAACCATAGATTTCCCCGAGTCCAAGCTTTATACCACAAGTAAATGGTAAATTCCTTCTTAAACACGTCGGTATATAAATCTGTCAAATCGGTTAAAAAATGGCTGAGTTATGAGCAAAAAACCATGACTGCCTCTAATATTTCCAAAAAATCTCTTGTGATTGTTGTTTTTTTGTTTGTGCTTTTATTCAAACGTGTTGAATGTTAGGCATATCAAACACACACATGTTTGTTCATGATTGGTCGCTTAAATTGGAAAATACGTACATACCTACATATTAAACAAACAAAGTGACGAAATATATTCTACTTTAATTCTTTATTTGCATAAGCGTTAATGGCTGAGTTGTCTGGGCGGTTGCTCAAAGCAGCGTTTTTAGTAGCTGCCGGGGTTCAAATCCAGCATCCACCTTTTCAAAAAAACTTTTTTTAGCTTTTTTTATATTCTTTAAACGATTTTAAAATAATTCAGCAATTTTTGATTTTTTTGACAATGTAAATATTAATCGTTCGCTTAACTTACATGTAAAACAAAAATCATATTCTATACCTATTTGTTTTTTATTTAATTTGTTTATGTCCTAAAAACGATTTTAAAATTACTTAGGTATAAAGCTTTTCGATATTTTCATGTTATTGGCAATGACACAGTGTTTTATTTTATTTCGGCAAGCATATACGTACCTACATATGTACATAAAAAGTTGTATGCAATTTAAATAAATCCATACTAACTAGTAGGTTAACCTACCCTGCAGTCGGCGTAGCTAGCGAATGCCTAGCTATTTCCTTAACTACCAATCATTACCATTAACTACCAGCCTAACTACTAGCAATGCAAACGACTAAAGATTTTAACATGGGGATGACATTGACGGTAGTCAATTGCCTCCATCTGCATAACCTTTTACTAATGATTTCACTAATCACATGTGATGTGCGATTTCACTAACACTGCTTCTATAGCAAAATAGTTAATATTTTTTCACTTACTATTTGTATAGTACGATCAGACCGATGAGATCAATAGTAAGCAAAACCCAACTATTGCTGTAGTCAAAATGTACCAGTTATATCACTAATGATATTTCCATAATGAAAACACTGCAGAAACTTGAAATTTTTTTGATTTTTGTTTATTTAACAAAAAAAACTTAAAATTTAAAACATTAATTTCAAACTTTAATTAAAACTTAAGCCATTCAAATAAATTAAAAAGTTAAAAAAATATGTAAGGAAATTTATTAGTTGTTTGTTAGGGTTAAGTGTTATTTTTTTGAGACAGAGTTTGCCTTTACCTCCCTTTTTTTGCAGTTGAATAGCTTTTTGTTCTTCAGCCGGGCCAGGGAATTTGGAATTTATTGGTATGGATTCTGAAACAGGGATAAATAAAGAATCTGTATATGAAATATATAATAATATATTAAATATATATGATATTACCTATGAGTGCATACATTTTCCAGACCTTGGAGACTTTTTTTGCCATGGACCCCATCAATGTTGTAGGTCATGACAACATTATTACTTAGTATATATTTTAAGTTTTTTTCAACTCCACATGGTTTAAGTATAGACTTCATTACTTCAACCATAAAAATAACATGTTATAAAAGATTATATGAATAATATATACCTTTACCTTTATAAAAAACGCACTTTTTCACTTAAAATTCAACGTTCACTGACCACGAACTTCCAATTGTAACTGACGCCAACACAAAATAAAAATAACTACATACATACTTCAAATAATGTTTTTCTTGTTGAATTCTCTTTGGAATAACGGCACAGTTTTTTTCGACACACAAAAAATAAATATAGTGAGAGAGTTAAAAGACGAACTCTTGCATTACTTGTGGCAAATGTAGTAGCTAGTCGATTTTTCCTTAGGGAAATACCTAACGATTTTGAGTCAATTTCTACTTTTAAAACTGCAGGGTAGCTATTGCAAAGCCATACATATGTATGCAAATGAGTATGTATGAATGAGCAAAAGTTATTTATGTATAAAGGCATTGCTTTCGTAATTGTTGTTGTTGCATTTTATTTTTATCTCTTATTGCTGTAGTAATTGTTGTTATTGTGTTTCGTCTAATAAGCTGTTGCTACGTTGATCTCTTCTTGCATTTCTCTTGGTTGCGGTTTTTTTGTTGTTTTTTTTATAATCTTTACCACAAGTGGTGGATTTTAATGTGTTTTTTACGCATACACATGTATGTATGTTCATAAAATTCTCTCAATATATTTTAATTTAACGCTTCTTCAATAAAACCGTTCGTAGCTGAGTTGTCTAAGTTCTCGCTTTAGGCTCGTAAGATTGCGAGTTCAAGTCTCCAAAATAAATTTTTTTTTTATTTTTATTAAATTTTTTTATACACGATTTTAAGATTAAATATAATTAAAACTTATATAACGAATTTCAAACATCAACTTTGTCGAAAGAGGAAACGGACTTAGTTATATACATACATTTTTTGATTTTGTCATAGGTATTCTTTTTAAAAACTTCTTGTTCTTATCTCACCATGGTGAAGGGTATTTAAGATTCGGCATAGCCGAATATAGCACTCTTACTTGTTTTTAATTAATTTAAATTTTATTCCCTATTTTATATTAAAACCCACGAAAATGTTCAATTTATAAGTTTCCTTAAAAACAATATGGCGGCTAATATGTCAAATTTTATTGTTTACATTTGTTTGCAACTGAGCAAATATGCACAACTAATTTCGCTCATGGTTTTTTTTAGTGCAAACGAAGTTTAATAAAGCAAATTTAAAATACGTACATTTTGTTGTTGTGTTGTGCAAATGAGAGTATTTTTGCACGCATTTGCATCGCTTGCACACTTTGCACTACCCATCGTGATTTCGCGTAATGTTTTAAAAAATAAATTGTTTTAAATGTTTAGAATTAAAGCGATTCTTTTCTTTAGTTTTGATAAAACTTGACTTGGAAACAATTCTTTCACTTATCGAAAGCAACCCATAATACAGATTATCCAATTTCTGAGTTATTTTCCTTTAATCATTTTAATCTTCCATTATGCCATTAGAGTCCTGTTTTATTTTTTTTAAATACTTAACACTTCTATTTGTTTTGGTTAATTCTGTTGTTGTGTGAGTGCCGGTTCACACACGTCAAGTTTGACTCGTCAAGTCTTGAGTTTTTAGGAGAGAAGGGAAATGAAATGGCATTCTCTTGAAACGTAGAACGCAAGTAAGTTTAAAAAAGCATGAACTGCGTGGAGGCGAAAACGCGTGGTATGGACCTCCAGCTTTACACTAAAATCATATTTAGCATTTCATGTCAGTTGTAGACTGCATGTAAGAAATAATTTTACAAAAAAAAATCACATTGTCCTTCCGGCATTTTTAATCCAACATTACTCAACAATTTTAATACCCTGTTTACCCCATCCAATATACAATTTCCAGTGATCAGAATATCATCAAAAAACACCACTACACCTTCTAGGCCCATTAGCACAGAATCATTTATTTTCTTTAAATGGCAGGTGCTGACGCTTATCCGTTAATAAGACTTGTAAACTGAAAGAGGCCCTTGAAGTTGGAAATGGTTGTGAGCTTTCTCGACTCCTTATCCAGTGGTATTTGCTGACATGCACTACTCAAATCAAGCTTCACAAACTCTACCCCACTTATGAATACAAATTCCCCGGGAGTTTTTTCCCTTTTCCCATTTTTCCAATTGAATTTCCATAGGAAAAATGGGAGAAGGGAATTTTTATTAATAATTGGACTTAAATTGGTATATTCGAATATAAAGAAAGAAATGTTTAAATGGCTGAACTCTTTAACGGCGCAAATAAAAATTTTTGTGGCGGCCGCACGCTATTTTGAAACAACTACTTCTGTTTCTGCAATAACTATGCAAAAAATAAAAACAGATACAATGTAAGAAGCAAAGTAAACCATGTTGTCTATATGCTCCTTTAATATAAGCGACGATTGTATTTTCGCCGCCGTCGTTGAAATTTTTTAAATTTTAGTAAATGTTGGTCGCCGTCAACGATATTTGTGAGTGCCGGTTCACACACGTCAAGTTTGGCTCGTCAAGTCTTGAACTTTTAGGAGAGAAGGGAAAAGAGAAGGCCATTTCTTTTCCCGTCTCTCCGGTTCACACACGTCAAGTTTGGCTCGTCAAGTCTTGAACTTTTAGGAGAGAAATGAAAAGAGAAGGCCATTTCTTTTCCCGTTTCTCCTAAAAACTCAAGACTTGACGAGTCAAACTTGACGTGTGTGAACCGGCACTGACTGTCGTTCTCAACGCCTGCAATTTCACATCGGCTTCGACTGGAATATTATGAAATTTGTAACTTAACGACGCAATTAATTTTGAAAGTTTTCGACATAAATTAAAGTCCAACCAGAATATGTATAAGCAAGCTCAAGGTACTGTCAAAAATCAACGAAAAGCCTTTTAAATGCATTTATAAGAACAAAAACCAAATAGAAAACATTTGGTTCCGTACGGAATATACGATCAGTTTCACACTTCACTTAAGCAAATGACAGTTTAATAAATTTTAACAAAAAGTTTCTTTAAGTTCAATATAGTTTGGCACATAAGATGTATTCGCACATTAACTTAAGCAACGTTATGCACATTCTGGTTTTGCCTTTACAGACACACTTTTCTCACTTTAAGAGCAACGATGGAATAATTTGTTTCACTTCTTTTCCATGCGAAAAGTTCACACCAAAGTTACAGAACATGTGTACTTAATGAAAAAAACGAAAATCGAATTTGATAAATTTCGAGTTGTGCCTGTTTATGATTTAGTGTTTATGTATGAACCATGTACTTTTTTCAATACAAAATAATAAAATTTTAAATTAATTTTAAATTGTTTTACATAATTACCTGTAAATACTTGAGCACCATTAAATTGGGCATGAATTGTATCATAGTTTGTTCGCCACAACCCGATGGCAGTCTAATTAAATTTTCCAAATTACCCAAAATACTGCCAACGACATCACCCACAGCGGATATTTCTATTTTCGCTGAATCTGCTATAGAATTGCGTGGAATGTGTATAGAAACATTAGCTTTGCGTTGAACACTTGAACCCATTTCGAAAAGAAAACCTTTATTAACAATTTCGATAGCTCCAGGATGTTCGACAAGAAGAATAGATTCAACCGAATCACCGGCCAATTGATTGGATGCTACTGCTTTAATTGTTATAGGCCCCACACGTTTGGGTGTTATAATGAAAGCCACTGATTTAGAAGACTTAGCTAGGACACGTACAGAGCGGCGGCTATAAAGTTCAATTTCTGAAAAAGACAAGGAATGATGTGAAAAAATCTTATATTTTCAGCTCTTAAGAAATGCATTACTACACGCAGGAAAAAAGCACGTTTAAATATGGTCACCTCCAATAAAAGTATTGTTAAAGAAATTTTTTAACATATTATGTTTAATTTAACCATATTGTTGTTATCGACAGCCATATTATGGTTAAAGAAGGTCTGCATCAAGATGTAACATCCATATTATGGTTGCCTCAGAACAAGTTATGGTTATTAATAACTAAAATATGTTTAAAACTTATAATAACATGTTGCTCTTGGAAAAGAGCAAAATACTATTGTAAATTTAAAAATAAATTTTTGTCTTAATTAAACCATTTATGTATGTCAAACATTTTCTTTAAAAATAGTTTTGTTGGAGATGACCATATTTAAACATGTTTCTTATCTGGGTGTATAATTGTGAAATCTTACTAGGCTTAAGCTTGGCCTTGCTATCGATTTGAGAAAAATCGAATTCTTGGGCAGTATTGTATAATGTAACATCAACATCTAGAGCACTGTCCTTGTTATTAAAGACTACAAAGGGCACTGCAATGGTCTCACCTACAAATAATAACCAAATGTTAATAGTTTACTGGCACCAATATTTCTCGAAACCTACCGATTCTTATGGAATAAGGCAATTCTGTTGTTATATAAAATTCCTTAAAGGTCAGCATCATTTTCGCGGGTGACGTAAAGCCAATACCTTGTACCGGATCCAAAGCAAATGCTGATACCACCCATGATGTCATTGAACTGGGCAGTCTTCGGTGTATGGTCGTCTTGCCTTCACTGCCGGCTGAAACGTTCATAAATAGCCAAGTATCGGCTGGTGGGTGCATTACATGTATGCGGGGATTATGCCAAAATGGCTTTGGTGTGTAAGAAAATGCATAACGCCCTTTTCCAGGTGCTAAAGTGTTCGTTTCTATAGCATGAGCCGGGCCAATATCTGTTTTACGTATTGTGGTAAGTTTATGTTCATCTTCATTAATGACTCTTCCTAGAGCTGGCGTTGTTTCGGGTTCTTTTTCAATTATAAAGTCGGTATTTGACATTGCAATAACCCCAGATTCCTTACCCGGTGAACCAATTGGTGTATTAAAGTCATTTAATTCATATTGATTAAGGGCTCTCATCAGACTTGAAGTTGAAAGATCATTTCCTTAAAAAAAATATAATTATATACATAAGTATGTATGTATTAGGGTTTAACCGTTGTTCGATTAATTGATTAATTTTGAGCGATTAAATAATTTATGTCGATTTATCGAAAATTTGCTTTTTCACTGTAATAGTTTTTTTATACCCTCCACCACAATTAGTTGTGAAGAGGGTATATTAAGTTTGTCATTCCGTGTGAAACTTTTTTATTATTCATCTCAGACCCAATAAAGTATATATATTCTGGGTCCTTGAGTGATTCTAAGTCGATTTAGCCATGTCCGTCTGTTGAAAACACGCTCACTTTCGAATAACTCAAAAGAAATGAACAAACTTGGTGCCAAATTTCTTGTCGTTATCCTAAGCAGTTTGGGATTGAAATTCAGAAAAATCGGTGCAGTAGGACCAGAGCTATGAATCAAAATGTGGAACCACCACCTAAAAAAAATGATAATTTTGTTACAAAAAATAACATAAATGGTGGAACAAGGCATGGAATGAGATAAGATTTTGCAAAAAGTTGTTTTATTCGACTGGAAATCACGCTGTAAAATTTCGTGAAGATCCGTCCATAATTTTCCCTAGGCCCCATATAAACACTACTCCCGGAAAACAGTTTAGTACGCCTAAAACCGTAAAAAATAATGCTAACATAACAAAATTTGAATTGAAACTGTTTAAATTGCTAAATAATTTAATATAGATCTAAACCTCAAACCAGCCAATTTTAATGCTGATGTCTGTTTTTATAAAGATAAATTAATAATAAATAGACATCATATAGATATCACTCCTGAAATATTCGAACAGTCGGTGGAGGGTATTAAAGATTCGGCACAGCCGAATATAGCACACTAACTTGTTTTCTTTAACGTAGAAAAAAGCCGGTACGCTTTAAACACCCTCAGGAGCATTTCCTTCGAGTAAAATTTTTTTCAAATATAGTACTGTTCAAAGAATGAAAGTGAAGAGTTTGGAAATAATTTATTTTTAAGAATGTTTAGTACAGACTTTTACCACAATAATACAGATGAAGAAGATGGGTTTTCTGAGACGAACGAAAACAATCCTTAGAATCGGTTAATTAATCAAGAATGTATAGGAGAGGGTGCTTTTAACTTTTTTGCTCTATTTTGCGCAATAAATTTAAAAATGTATTGCCTTTAGTTCCTTCAAGACTTGAAAATTTTTAATCGGATAGTTAAATTAGAATACATGAGTAGAGAGAGCTTTATCCGTTTTGCCATATTTGAAGCCCTAAATGTTGGAATTTCCAAAAAATGTAAATCTTAAAGTTTCTTTAGATGTTAAAGTGTCTGCAAGCCAAATTTTAAGAAACCCGGTTGATTAGTTAAGAAGATAATTTACGCCCACTAGCGATATGAAATATTCTTTACGACATATTCCGAATGCCATTGTACACAAAAGACATTACGATACATGCCTTGGTAACTGTTTAAGCGACAATAAAAAATCATAATATGGAAAATGGAAGGCATTTTGTTAATTTTTGTATGACCATATCATCGGAACCACTGGGACGATTTCGTGCAAGCTTCTCATAAACCTTCTACAGACTATCCCCAACATACCCTGAAATTTTGGGTTAAATCGGTCGACCCGTTTCCGCAGTTAGTGGTGACATCAACGTGTACTCTTCTTTTATACATATAGATTTGTGCATCGCGATGCACAAGAACTCACCATACATACTTAAATTTGTTTTAATAATTTTTTTTATTTCAATACCCACCTTTACGTATGTTTAATGCATTTTGATCGACTACCATAAGACCAATATAATTATAGGGCTTAGAGCTAATCGTTATATCAATATCTTGGCCCGGAGGAGCTTTTAATGGCGCCTCAACCTGAACGTTATTTAAAAGGCCCTCTTCAAATTCTATGACCTGCTCGTCATAAACAAATTCGCCATTAATGACCATATAAACCAAAAGTTTTGCTCTCGGCATCATGGCAAAAGTAGATAGAAATTTAAATGTATGATAGGAGTTATCAGCGACCTAGAATTCACAGAAAAAGTTAACCGATACCTAGCGTGTATACAAATTTCAAATTTGTTTATGTACTCACATCAACAGCACGTGATAGCAAAATATCACCCCGTCCAACAATTTGATATATAAAATATTTCATGGGTTCGCTGCAGCGTACAGCGATAGTAATTTCCTGATTTATTATGGGTCTAAAAGAATCGTTGCAAATATTTTAAAAATGTTAGAGTAAGTAATTCACAAATACAAATTTGCACCTAAACATAAAAATTATTGTTTTGGACCATTTTGTTTTATTAATTTAGTTTTAAAAAAGTCTTACTTACTTATCATTTACAACTTTGGCGGTGATAAAATTTTTACTATGCAAATGTTTGCGTGGTATTTTACCAATATCCGTTATAATTCCCTGATAACTTACCTGGATTTAAAAAAGAAGATTTGTTTTAAAGGATTTTGAAAACATTTATTTGAAAAAACTTACAATAACCGAATGATATTCATCCTTGTCTCCAACGGGAACGCTAAATTTCATTTTAACTTGAGAACGAGTATCCAAGGTATACTCGGTTTTATTATACATTTCACTGCTGCCATACCCATTCGTTAAATAAGCGGTCAAATCAGGTTTAAAGTCTTTCATCATAGCACCATCATTACGTAAAACTTTGGCCTAAAAATAGTGATATAAAAAGGACTGATGTATGTGCATATCGCCTTGCCGAAGTTATCAGCACGTATTAGTAAAACTAAATTACAGTAATGTATACAAACAAGAAGAATAGCAGGTGGTATCGATAGCTTAGTCTAGGTTCACACTATGAAAGTTTTCTTTCAGAAAGTGTGAGTTTATTGGTGAGAGGGGAGAGAATAACTGCATGTTCTCTTCCTCTCTCACCAATAAACTTAGCTTTTCTGAAAGAAAACTTTTATAGTGTGAACCCAGACTTAGCTGTGCTTCTTATAACTGCTAACAAGTGTCCCTTATGTCAACATTGGACTATGTTTACATAGGGACTGAAATGTCATATGTGTCTAAAGTGTTGTAAAACTAATACCATCTTATAAATACGCCTTAATGTAGAAACTCATTCATTTCTACCAGAATGTACTAATAAAGTGACATCACAAGCGCAGCTGTTTGCAGTGATTTTCTTCGTGTGTGACGTTTGTCGTCATTTTTTTGTTTATTTACATTATTTATAAAGGCATTTTGACATTTGCCGTCTCAAATGTCGCCGATTATCTTTTGACTGGAGAATTAAAACCAATTTAGAACATTATTAAAAGTTATTATAAATGTTAATTTTTTGTTTGTTTTCTTTTCACACAGTGCTTAAAAAACTGTAGTCAATGTTGAAAATTTGCAATTTCTTCCACTTCTTCATTTGTCAATGGGCAAAAAACTGTGTTGATTTTACTTCAGATTCATTAAATGCAAGCAGTCGCTGTCAAACTAACTCAAAAAGCGAAAAGTGTTACTCAAATTTTCGTTTTTTATTTTACAGTTTTGGGTTTGGACTGCAGTTTTTTAAACCCTGTTTTCAAATAAATCTTTACGTATTTTGTTTGAACCTACGAAATTATAAACAGTTAAAAGCGATTTATCAATTTATCACTTAAAATACTTTTTTGCTTCTCCTGTACATTTTTCAAAACGTTTTAAATTTTAGGTAACGATATGTGTGTTCCAAATATAATCAAGTTCTTAATCGGGCTTTATTTGGTTGTTTATTCAGTTATTGAAATAAATTTGAGTTGTTAAAAAAAAGGAAAAAGTAAATTTTCAAAAACTGTCATCTAAAATAACGTGCGTACATATACATAGATGTGCATACCTCTTAAAGCCGTTTTACACTACCCCACAAAGTCCTTAGTAATTTACGAAAATGCAACCCTGTCATGATAAGTTGTTATTGTTTTTTTGAAAATTTTCAAAGAATAATTTGAACAGGGAAGCATTTTTGAAAAATACGTATGATGCATTAAACACATTTACCACAGCAGGATACACGAACACACGACTACAAATGCTGGGTGCAACTACAGTCGTGTAGTCAGCTACTGAATTATTTTGAAGACGACAGCTACAATTGAAAAATTAAAAACAGCTGTTTTTTTATTGTGTATTTTTATTTCAGTGGTGCCACTATCATTTTTTTTTTAACTTTTATGAAATGGAAAAACAGCATAATTCAAGACTCGTAACAAACTTAATTTAAGCCAATAAATATATACATAAATACTTAACTATAATACATTTTATAGCGTAAAAACTAATGAATTTATTAAAAATCATTTAAAATATTTTAATTTTGTTTTTTGGAACTAATAAACAATATAATTTTAACAGCAGATTAAATAAAACCAATATACTGCTTTTAAAATACAAATTTTGTTCCGTCATCGCATGTCATAAAAGTTTCAGACCACGCTGGGTACGTACGTAAATATATAAAAGCTATGCATCACTGCTGCAGTGAAGCAAAATGTTGTTGCTGATGCGTGGTAACCAGTTGTAATGCTAAAGGCCCAACCATAATATGCATAGCCTTGCTTAACCTACTGTCAAAAATTAACAAAAAGTCTCTCAAATGTACTTAAAAAAAAAATTAAATAAAAAAACATTTGCTTAAGCAAATGACAGTTTCATTAAATTAAGCAAAAAGTTTCCTTAAGTTCAATATGGTTTGCCTTATTTAATTTACATGTATTCGCACATATGCTTAAGCCAACTTAAGCGCATTATGGTTGGTCCTTAATACTTTTTTACTGCACAACAGCTGTGCAAAGTTTGAATTTTTGAACACGAGCTAAATTTCAAAAGTTTAATAGGCAAACATAAAATAATAATAAAAATGTTATCAACAATAACGACGACAAATTCTATTGAAAATATTGAAACAAAAAGTGAGAGTTTTCTTATAAATTACAAGAAAAAGCATCACAAAAGAAAAATAAAAGGATTTCTTTTATGTCAAAATTTATTGCATCAGAAAAAAATTTTCTGCATAAAAAACTTTTGACATAGAGAGTGATGCCAAGTTTCTTACAAGTGATGCTTTTATGAACAATAAACTTTACTTCTGCGCAAGGGACACCCAACAACTGCATTTACGAACGTTCCCCTTATCAATAACTTTAAAAACTGGATCTAAAAAGTATTGGTATTATAAGAAACTACTTTGAAATATCTTTCACATGATTGATTAAAAATTCCGATGTATTAGGCCGTCAAGAACCAATTTTAAATATTAATTTTTCTTGATAGATTTTTCAACAAAACTTAAAATTTTGTCAATATATTTAATCAAACATATTATTAGTAACTCCACATTGTATTATAATCCACATTTGAAAAACATTTGAGAATTACGTTTGAAAGCAAGTTGAAAATAAAGGCATTTTTCAAATTGAAAATAATTTCCCCTTTTGTTGAGAACGCTGTGATTTCCAAATCATTATCAAACGTTTGTCGTTTGAGAAAACGTTTCATTTCAAATCATTTTCAATTTGAAATCAAACCTGCGTGTTTGTTGTTTTAAGGTTTAAAAAATTATATCTTGGAAAATTACTGAATTTGTTTATAGGTTTGAGTAAAAATATATATGTGGTAATAATTTATGTACTACAGTACAATACGCATATAAGAAAGCCTATAAATGCACCGATTTTCTTTCTTATATGCGAGCTCTCTTATAAAGAAAACACGCATATAAGAAAGATACTTTCTTATATCTGTAACACGCAAATAAGAAAGATATTTTCTTATATCTGTAACACCCATATAACACTCAATTCACATGAGGGCTTTTACGACGTCGTTTTATCTTGATTCCCTTTTAAAGCAACTTCCAAAATCTCTTTGCGTTCATACGATGATTTTTGGTTGCATGTCTTTTTTTTATTTACAGTATGGCCTTGATTATCCGTCATTCGATTAACCGGCAGCATCAATTAACTGGAAAATATAATTTGTTTTTGCATTGATTTAAATCACCTCTGTTATCCGAAATTATAAACAAATTATATTTTTCCTTTAAATTAGAACAATCAAACCAAATTTAAATAAACGAAGAAAGAGAATTTTCCAACGTAATGGAAGCGTATTCTGCCAATTACTTTTTTCCCTATGTTTACATAATAATACATTACAAATTTATACAAAATATGAAACACACCAAAAAAAAATTAATAATCAAGAATGCTGCCGGTCCCGTATGTTATCGATAATCGAGGACTCACTGTATTTTCAACCACACACTTCAAAGTAAGAAAAAGAATAAAGCGTTAAAAGAAAAAGTTAAAAGAGAAATATAAAAAACGACATGAAAACACAAACCGAGTCGTTTTGTTTACCCCTCTTTCGTCTGTACACCGCTTGCCATCAAACCAAAAGAGACGTCGACAAAGCGACGTCGTAAAAGCCTCCATGTGAATTGCCTGTAAGAAAGATATATTCTTATATCTGTAACACCCATATAAGAAAGATATTTTCTTATATACATACATCAGTAATATAATTTAAAAAATGTCCTATAGAAATATATAGTAATTGAAATAAAACTGTTTAATACTTATACATACTACACATCATTTTGTACTAAATTTCGTTTATTTGTCGTACAAATATAAATATATAAGTACAGAACTAACTGCCAGGCCCACGATGTCGACAAGAAAATTGTTTTTCGCATATTTATATTGAAAACAATAGTAAAAAACTAAAATTTGTTTTTGCTTTCAAAAAATATACGAAAGAAATGTTCTTGTCGACATCGTGGGCGTGGGCCTAAATATAGAAACATAACAAAAACAAAACAGGTGATTGCACTTCACTTAAAGAAGTCACATTTGATAAAAAAAAGTAATTTGGTAAAAAAATATTATTTCCTAGTTTTAAAATTAGATTTGATAAAAAAAATCAGTAAGAAGAATGAATACCTACATAGTTTAAAAAGATGTTTTTACTTAATAAATACTAAATATGAAGTAACACTGAACAGATGTAAATTGTAAATTATACACAAAAAAAATCTATTTTAACCGAGGAAAAAAATTCAATTGTGAGAATATATACTACTTTCTTATACACGTTACAATTTTCTATGGAATGAGCATAATTTTTCTCCAGAATTTGTTTCTTATAGAAGAGTTTTTCTTATAAGCGAGTTTCTTATATGAGGATTATTTAGCACGCAGATATATACAAATGTGCATGGTGTCTGAAGATGTCTTTCTTATAACCGAGTTTTTCTTATAAGCGAGTTTCTTATATGCGTATTGTAATGTAGCTACAAATTTAATTATTGTAATATGTACATAATTAGTAAGTGTTCCGCAAGGCTGAAAACCCGCAATACAATAAAACTTTATTAAGCAAATATCTAAGGGTAAGATAATAATTGCTATATCGATATAATTTTAAAAGCTGATTTTGTAAAAACAAATCAGCCACGGAGTACGAATATAGATATTAAATTGGCTCTTAATTGGTTAATCGGTATGCTTTAAACGCCATTTGAAAAACACTTTGAATCATTTTCCAATGATTCCCATATTTTATAGATTATTTTTAAAGCTAAAGAGATATAGATAAAGTATTTTACAACTTTTACGTCCTATAACTCCTAAACAAGGAAAGCGTAAGCACGAAAAAATCTTCCTATAGAACTTCTTTCAAGGATCCTAAAATGTTTTTTTTAATTTCTTTTCTGTTAAACAAAAAAATTTTTAAGCACTTATTCTTTAAATATTTTTTTATATTATCAACCCTTTTTCTGTTTTGTAGTAGACAAAAATAGAAATTAGTTTAATTTGACTACAACGACAAAATAAGCACAGACAACAACCTGCAGCAATGTAGCCGTGTCGTCGTGAAAATAATCATTTCCATATACACACATGTATTCTATTTTTGACATATTGAAGTCGGTAGCTTGCTGTCTCGAATGTGTTTATAGCATGACTTTGTGGGATAGTGTGTAACAGCCTTTATTAAAGAAAATACAAGATTATATACTTTCAATAAAGTGATAAAACAACGAACTGTATATGTATAGCCTGATAAAAAATTAGTTAAAGTTTTCCTACGCAACTACAAACATTCAGTCGAAGCACAACAAGCTTAAATTTCTGAACTGATGGTACTCTGTATTGCGATGCAAATGCAATTTCGATACGATAGCTAAATGCTAATTCGGTAATGAAATGAAATCTCAAAAAATGTAAATAAATTTGAGAATTTTAATAAAATAGTGATAATTTGTGAAAAGAAAAAAAAAAATTAAAAGATTCGCAAGACAAATGCGCAAAGGCATTAAATAAAGGGTGTTTTTTTATAGAGTGACACAAGTTTAAATCATACTAAAACAAGGAAATACATTTTTAATATCAATGAAACGGGTTTTTTTGGAAAGAATATTTTATGAAATGAATGTTTTAATATGATTTCTGCCATGTGGTCGCCCCGGCTGGCGGGTAGATGGTGCAATTTTAATCAACTTTTCGCATTCTGACCATCATTGTTTTTGAAGACATATGGGCCAATGACTCCAGCCAGCTCATAAAGCGCAACAAGCCGTAATTTTCTGTAGTTGTAATGGCTTCTCCTCGCTCCAAATGCGACAATTCTGATTATTTACGTACCCAGTCAACCAGAAATGGGCTTCATCGGAAAATACAATTTTGAATGGATATTCAAAATCAATATCGGTATGTGCTTCATATACGCCATACGCCGAATTAGTTTGATTTAAAATTTCAACAATTTGCACGCGTTGCTCTGGTGTAAGTCGATTCAGAATGAAATTTCAAAGCAAACTAGGCTATAAACAAAAAGCAACTATCAGCTGTTAAATGGGTGGTCAAAAAAAGCAGTAATGCCAACTCAAAGTTGTGACACTCTTAAAACAAAACACCCTTTAGTACCAATCACTAGATTTGGTGGCATTTTCTTTTGCATCGCATTAGAGAGTAGTAAAAAAAAATTTGATAAATTTTTTAATTGTAGCGGTCTATGATTTAGTGCGCGATATGTTTTATCTTATTTTTGCATAACTTTTTACTTACTGAAACTTCAAATGGTACACCTGGTATATAGTTGCTGGGTAATTTAACTGCCTCTACACGATATGCATCCAGATGCACCGTTATCACAGTTGAAAAATTTTGTACTGAACTGGTGGATGTCTCCTCAACTAAAGCATCCAACAAATATTCACGTTCATAATCTTCTTTCAATTTCAATTCATCACTTATATCAAATTCAAAATATGCACTGCCATCAATGGGCACCACTTTACGGGTAATCAAATCATTAACAAATGGTTGCAAGGACCCGAAGAAAGTAGGATAAATGGACAAAGTGGCTTCACCTACAATAGGTTTGCCAAAATCATAGCTGGAATAATAAAATTAGGCATATTAATGTTTTAAAATACTTTCAAACAAGAAAGTGAACTTACTAAGCCTTCACCAAAGCCCTGATTTTACCATCCTTATAAATAACGTGCTTATCCGTATTTATGTCCACAACAAATTTAGGCAAAATATATTCGACAACTTCAAATGTTCTTTTATAGGTTTCATCCATTACTTCTACCTCCACTGACCACTCACCAAATTTCGGATAATCTGACAGTTGCAAATCATTCGCATAAACTCCGCTTGTCAATCTAACATCTTTATATTTTCGTATCGCATTATTACCACCATCTCTAATAGTTATTTGGACACGTCCATAATTTAGGACTGGCTTTAAGTTGGCATCCATTATTAAAACACGATAGTGGACAATGTCTTTAGGTTTGTAAATAGCCTTATCCGACTGCACCATAACCGTAAATTGCTTAGCGTCAAAATTTAATCGCGTTTCATTGGTAAAGCGAATGCCCGTCAGACCTTCTGCGGTCAGATTATAGCGATCTGTTTTTAGGGAAGGTATCTAAAGCGGAAAAACATTTTCGTCTTCTTTCTATTAGTGTTTATATTTTGTTTATAGATCTTACCTCAAAATGAATCATTTCAGTGGAAAATGGTCTAATTTCAACAGTTTTAAAGTCACTATATGCACTGCCGATTATACCGACTTTAACTTTGGCTGGTTCTGGCGCTTTGTGTATACTAACGGCTACATGATACTGTGAATTTGGTCTTAGGGTGTTTGGTGCAATTATTGAATATAAACTGAAAGTAGAACAAAATCAATTTTTAGATTTAGAGATATATTTTTTCATAAAGTTTGGCGAAAAAAATTCAAAAAAGCTTTATTTTAACCAATTTCTATTGTTCTACTAAAGTTCATCAAATTTAATTTTTATTGAATTAATAAAAATTTATTGATAAATTTTCATTCTTGACTGAGCTGGGAATCGAACACAGGTTTTCACAGACAGGATACTCATACATGTTTCGATTGCAACCACTCAATCTCTTCAGAGGGGTTTGCGGTTTAACACTCACCGCCATTGACGACGGCTGGCAGTCAATAACACTAGCCAACAAGGTTTTGGACTGGAGCAACTAAATATCTTTCCTAGGGTAATTTGGTCAGTCTGAACTCGAATCTGTAATTGGGTTTTCTCTATTACGTCAGGTTTTCGAGATAAAAAAAATGTTTTTATTCGTTTTTACATAAAAATCACTAGTTTATTTAAAAGTCAATGAATTTTCAAAAATGAATGGCGTTATTTGAACGTGGTTTGCATTTTGTTGGTTCGGTTTCACGTATTAGAGTCCAGCAATAGTCTCCCAGCATGCTTTTGTCTCAAATTCCTTGATAAATTCTTTCAATTTTCATTAAATTTAGGTGAGCACGCTCCCCTTGTTCGCAGTCATTGCACCTTTTTTATTTTTTAATTATAAATTCGAATGAAGAATATGCAAAACATTGTCGGAATCCGTGGTTTGTCCAAGTTTCTGACTGCAATACCAAAATAATTTAAATTAATGCATATTTTAATGATTCAGACATTGCGTATCTTTTTTTCCAACCAAATATTCACCACAAAGAAATCAAAAATAGCTTGAATCAGTAAAGCAGCCCATACACGATTCAATTCAATTGTCATCTGAGTCGGTTGTTGTCTAAGTCAATTGATTAACTTGACGGCTGTCGAGGTGGTTGAAGAAAAGTCAAAAGATTTTGATTTGTTCAAGTTGACTTCTAAGTCTTTCAATTCGATTGTACTGTTAGTGCTCGAGTCTCTGATCAGCTGTCAAAATAAATGTTTGTAGTTTGCTTTTGCAAACAAATTAGTGAAGTATGTATTTTAAAAATTGTTATTTATTTCATTAAATTTTACAATTAATTTAAAATCGTTCAATTCAGTTGATGAAGTGTGTGGCCAGGCATCAATTCAGTTGAAATACTCAGTTGACAATTGAATTGAAACGTGTATGGGGCGCATAACACACGATCTCCCTGACATGCTTGAGCTAGATTTAGAATGAATGTGGGCTTCTGTCAAATAAATAATTGTGAAATTGTAGTGTCAGTATTGACTGTTTTACAGTATTGACAGCATGCAATAAAAAATGAACAAGACGTGATAGCCCATTTTTTATGCCAGATTCCAATTCAGCGCACCCAAATTAGTAAAAAAAAACATGCTTCGTTTCTGCAGTAAATTTTTCCCCACATTTGCAGACCAGTGTAATCAAACATCAATCTTTAAACGAAATTTTATTTAACCTTTGGAAGATCGCAATTGGCTTTGAATGATTCTCTACTTTAATTGATTTACATGTTCTTCCTTATTAATGTTTTTTCGTAGTTTCTGTCAAGAATTCTTCTTGAAGTCCAAAATAAATTTTTCTCTTTTTCGTGTTCTAGATTAATGCTTTAATTGGTGAAAAATGTTGCAGAATTTTTCCTGTGCAACAAAGTCACAGCCTTGGTCCCTACACAAAAATCAACCTTGTTCTAAGTGTACAGAATTAAGTGAACGAAACACATTTGATGATCCAATGGATTTGAATTGCGGAATGAGGAACGATAAGAGAACTATTGAAAAAGTCCGCACCGTTCCCTTCAGCAAAACGTTTAATGGAACTAAGTCGTTTAGGAACGACACATCTCTACACCCCTTTGCTCAAACGAGAAACTTTTGATAATGATTTGAAAATCATAGCATTTATAACAAAAAACTAAAATTGTTTTCAAATTGAGATATGCATTTATTTTCAACATGCTTTCAAATGTTATTCTCTAATGTTCTTTTTTTCAAATGTGGATTTTTTAATTTAAATTCATTATTTATTTAAAAAAATTGTGAGGAGAAATATTTACATACAAGTAAAACACAGTTTTTAACAAGACTTCAGAGATAAATATTATAAGCATTCATTTACCATAGGCTTTTTCCAAATACGGCACGATTTATAAGAAAATACTTCCTAAAGAAGTAAATAAGTGATTTTTTGGTAATCCATTAATTCCCACACTGCTTTTTATTAAAATTTAAAGTCATTCCAAAATAAAACACTAAAAAAAAGTTGCAAACTCATGTTGTTTTAACAAAAGAAATTAAAAATCATTAAAATATTTTTTAAACCCTGAAATCAAATTGTACAAAACGGCAAATAAAATTACAACAAACGTACAAGTGTTTATTAAAACATACTAAAAAGACAATGAAAAATATTGTGGCCAAAAAATCGTAATTATTAAATACCAGTTGCTTGATACCATTAAATATCTTTAACAAAGCCAAAGAAACTTTTTAATGGAACCGGCAAACGAAAATGCAAAGTTGTAGGTGAACAAAATACAAATTCATCAAGAGTATAAAAATTTGTTTTTCAAACAATTGCTTGGATTTTTTTTTGTTTCTATTTATTCACTTTATATTGATGCACTCGTAAGTGGAGGTTATTAAACGTTTTACCACAATGGCAAATGATGACTAAGGAAAAGAAGATGATAATGACGATGCTGTAAAAAGATATAAAATTACTATTTGTTTTTTTTACAATAAGATAGTTAAATGGAATTTTTCCCGGACTTTTTCGCTTCCCGGTAAAGTGGAGAAAAAATGTAAAATTTCCCGGGATCTCGGAAGTATCGCTCCAAAGAAAAGTTACTTAATGCATAATTAAATAATTTGATGGTAATTTAAACACTTTTAATCCTAAGACAATAAGCTTTTCGTTGATCTGGAACGCATTCATATGCAGAAAGCTACAATAAATTTGTAAACAGTACATTGAAAACAAGTAAGAAAGTATGTAAGCCTGATCATCAGGAAAAACATAAATATGCTATTGCACGTTTTTCCTTGTGCGTATAATAAAGGCAGAAATAATAAATATATTTATCCGTTTTGGGGCTTATTATGATTTTTGGCATCGATTTGTTAGTGCATATTTTAGCATATTTTACCGATTGCAGCATTTTTTTTTTTTTGCATAATTTGGTTAAAACAGCCTTTTAGCGGCATTTTTTTAAGCTTATATCGCATATTTAGGCTTTTTGAGGCATATTTTGATACATGTAAAATTTTTTTAGATGCCTACTTAAGTAACATAATGGATTACTAAAAAAGGCACAATTGAAACCTTTTGTTCACTGACGGACCTAAGTCAAATGATTGCACCACATTTGCAATAGTAGATCGGCACGGTAATTTAATCAACATGGGGTACATCGACAGTGACGAGAATTATGTTATCTGTACTGACAGTCTCTCTACTATTCGAGCCATACGAAATTCCTTATACTATTCTCCGGTAATAAATCAAATCAAAAACATTTTTATAAAACTTTCTGACAAAAGTAAAATAATGTGGGTGCCTTCTCATGTTGGCATACCAGGAAATGAATATGCGGATTCACAAGCCGCAGAAGCAAAGCAAAGACCACTAATAAAATTGACATCATATGCAACTTGAGATATTTTAAGTTCAGTCAACCCCCATTTGGAATCGATTACCGCAGACAAATGTCGTTTATATCAGTATAACTACAAAAAAAAATATATGTAATCCCATAGGATCGAAACCGATTTATCCCAATACCAGCTCTAGAAGGGAAACCAATATACATAATAGTACGACTAAGCACAGGGCACTGCAAACTAACTCACAAATATCTACTTGAAAAAACTACACATCCAAAATGTGAATCTTGCAATAGAGAACTAAATATCGTCCACATTCTTGATGAGTGCCCCACATACCATTCTTCCAGAATTAACATATTTGGCACCAGTTCTCCATACGAACATAACATTAAATTAATTTGTAAATATCGAGCCCTAACCGCGAAAATAACGTAAGCGACATAAATATCAGTTTTCGTTTTTTTTAATAAATGACTTTATTGGCAACACTTGCATCATCTCCTTAAATGTCATGGTCACAAAAGGTACCGTTACGATTTTATAGCAAGAATTTTATTGTAAGCGACAAATTTCATACAAAATTTATATGAAATAAAATAAAAAAGCTCTCTCCTGTAAAATTTGATTTTTGGCGCTTACACTATTTTCGAGGTTAGGGGTCGATATGTTTTAAAAAATAACCTACAAATCGCAAAAAGCCACTGCAGCTAGAACTCTTAGCTTAAGTTAGTTACAATAGTTATATTAATGTAATTAATAAATAAATAATAATAATAAAATTATTAGATACCTACAAGAGCTTTTGCAGCAAATAAAAAAAAAATTATGCGAAATGATGGCTTTTTTTTGAAATATCAAATCAATTTCGTCAACTTCATTTTATTTTTACTCGAAAATTTTTAGACAAAGCAGGTTGTCATTAAAGCTTTGTTCACAATCAGAGCAACAATTTTGTTTTTTCTTCTACATATCTTATTTCTTCCCAAAGTATTTTATATATTTTCCTCAAATAACAAAATCATTTATAAAATTTTCTATTCCCACGAAAATTATTTTGATTTTCCTTTCATTTTTCGAACAAAAATCTAACAAATTTTTTTTTAAATATTGAGTCAAGGCCCATTGAAAAGGTCTGCGCAAGAAGCCTGATGATCATTGTATATGTTCTTTTCAGTTGTCAAAAGTTGTTTACATGGGCATGTATACGTTTATGGTATGCGACACATACACGTTTTTTCCTTTTGCTTTGTATATTTGGTAGTAAATTTTTGACAACTAAAAAGAATCGTTTTTTGTTTTTGTACAAGTAAGCAGACCTGATAGATGGGCCTTGTATACTAGAACTTCAGCAACACTTTGTATGAAATTGTTTCTGACGTTTAAAATAATTTGAATTAACATTTTAACAAAATGTTGTAAAAAATAATAATAAATGCATAATATTGTTGTGGGTGAAATGTGTGTGGTTGCGAAAAAAATTGTTGCTCTATTATGATCACCAAGTGAAAATGCTTCTGGGATTGTGACATAAGACAAAAACAAATCTGATATAAATGCTAATATCTACATAGATAATTTTCGGCAATAATAACTCTTATATGAATTTTGACCTCTTAACATAACTTTGTTTTTGTAAGCAGATGACTGACTGCCCATTTTGTTTTCAATTAGCAATTAGGGGTGCCAGATGTACTGTTTTTTGCAGTGTATGTACTGATTTTTGTCAATTGTACTGTTTTATGCACAACACCGAAAACAGTACGCAAATGTTCTGTTTTTTACACTTTTTGTACTGATTTTTTTGTTTAGTCTCCAAAAAACAAAAATATTTAGAAACCCCTTTTTAAAGTAATACACATTTGGGAATTTTTAACGGTATGCTTTTAAATCATTTTGTCATAATATCCTAATATTTTACAATATAAAGTTTAAAGAAATTGTTGTTGTATTCTAAACAAAAAATAATAAGACTTTTTGTGCTGCGTTTATTGTTTTGTCATAAATACACAGAAGAAATCTAAATTATGAGGGGTGGCTCACAGCAGGCATAATTGTTCGTGTCATAATTTTAAGACACATGACTACCCGTTAAATCTCTTAATAATATTCCCTATAACAAGCTATCAATACTGCATAAATTTATCAAACCTGAGAAAGACTAATATTTTAAAATTTTATTTTTTTAGCACCAAAGCTACGCAAAAATTGAAAAATACAAAGTTTGCAACTATAAGCGAAAATTTTTTATATTTCCAACAATCGATAAAAGTGGTTAAAAGTCTCTAAAACTAAAAGAAATGACAAAAGTTCGGTAAAAACTGCCAATTTAGCGGAAATTCCCCAAAATTTGGTAGCAGCGGTATGGAACAAATTTTTATTAAAAATCGTAAAAGTCAGAAAACTTACAGGAAAAAATCGCATTTATCGCGAATATGGCTTAAAATCGGGAACAATTGCAAAATGGGAAGCAAACCATAAAATTTATTTGAAATCGGTAAAAAAAAAGAAAATATCGGAATATAACATAAAAAGCATTAAAAAATGATCTATAATAATGAAGAACTAACTTTTTGTCAGGTGTTAAAAACAGGAAAGGGCATTCCATAAAAGAAATTAAGTTTTTTGAGAACTTATTTTATATTATTTTATTTTGTTTGTAGCGACTGGTTTCAGCATGTTTTTTAAATCCTTTTTATGCGATTCCTATGAGAAATTACAAGCAGACCAATATGCTGTTTTTGAAGACAAATTAGCCAATTTATAAGAATTTAGAGCTTGTTCAGTCGGTTTTAGTTATCCTTAAAATGAACAATAAAAATACATACATATATCCGTCATTTGCTTTCGACGCATCATAAGTACTTACCAATAGCCCAGCATTACTTTTCCCAAACTTTATTTTATTGTCTATCATTTTTACTTATTTTTGGGGAAGACATATTTGCTTCAAAATTGTCTTTAAAAAATCAAAAATTGTTGACAATGCATTTAATTCCGAAATGCAACGTTGTAGTTGCCACTGCGCAAAAAGATAACCAAAAAGTAATTTTGCATGGAACTTATGCATTTTTTTCAAAAAACGCTTTATTTCAATTTGTTTCTCTTTTGCTTGGTTTAAATCACTTTAGTCTAGCACAACTGATTCTAATCGTTATCATCTGCTTTTGTGAAAAAAGTCTATGAAATACCACGGTAAATGTTTTTCAATTTATCAAGAAACTACAATTTTTGACTTAAGACACTTTTGCCAAAATCCAAAGAGATGTCAATTCATATCCGATAAGAAAGGCAATGTTTAATGCTCTGACATTTCGAAAGAAGAAGAGTTAAAATGTACAGAATTTTTAAGTTGTCAAAATACCCAGATTTATTTTATTAAAACGAAAAAAAGTGGTTCCCACATGCTTAAAAAATATATATTTTTTCATCATTATATAATGATTTTAATTATTCCAAATGTTATTGGGCATTGAAAAAATATAAAAAAAGTAATTTTGCTATAACTTCCTCAAAAATCCCTTAAAATAATTGAAATTTTGCCCATGTGTTTTTTGAACATGAATATCTTAGGTGACATTAAGCACGTTTTCCTTTTTGCCACAGAAATAAAAAAATCTAATGCATTTATAAACTTATTTAATTGATTGGAGGAAATGTTATCCGTTCAAATAAATTATATTACATAATATTTAGAATCAATTTGTATAGAGCGGGAATTCCCGGGAAATTGAAAAACAAATCCCGCTTTCCCGGGAAATGAAAAAGTCTGGGAAAAGATAAACTCTAATTTGTATCTAAAAAACGGTAAGAGGAAAATTGTCAAAATTTAGCACACATTGCAGGGTTATCAGGACACAACCTCTCAAATAAGGTGAGATTGAAGAAGTCGGCGTAGCACAAAATACAATTCTTTATATCTGCTGTCAAAGTAGAAAAACTGCCATTTCTTCCATGTCTTCATTTCCCTACAAGAAGACTACCGGTCAATTTACTAGTTATATGACCGGTAGTGTTGACCAATATAGTGTTATAGTAATAGTAATTTTTTTTGTTTTGGTTATGCATTTCTTGTATTGTTAAGGAGCATATAGACGACATGTTTTTGTCATCTGACATGTCAAATATTTAAGTCACATGTAATTGTGCATGTCTGTCAAAATCGCTGTTTTACATAAGCTTTATAATAATCGGTCACAAACGTACATGTAATTTGCTTCTGACATTGTCTCTGTTTTTTTCGCATTGTTATTGCAGAAACCAAAGTAGTGCTCGGTTTTAAAACAGCTTGGTGCCGCCATGAAATTTTTTGTTTGCGCCGTAAAAAAGTTTAGCCATCTTAACATTTTTTTCTTTTAATTCAAAGATACCAATTTAGGATTTTATTATAATACGGTTTTTATATATATATTCACATAAATTCTATTCAATGGTAAGATGATCAAACATATCTCGGTATTGTAAAAAATTAACTTCAGCCGGCTAATGATTCCGTCTATAGTGGACGCCGCTGCCGGTTTCTTCCCGGCATAGATTTCTGATGTCAGATGGTTTGTCAGAAGAAAATAGAGCACGCTCTAATTGAAATTTTGTCAGATGACTTTTCGTCTGACTTTTACAGAAGCAAAGTTAAAAAGGTAACACACGACATGTATGTATTTTGCAGTGGAAAATTTGACATGTCAGATGACAAATACATGTCGTGTACGGTCGCCTTTATTGGTCTAAAAAACAAATGCTTTTACTTCTAATCTGGGCTGTCAGATATGGCGATTTCTCGCCAAACGTGGCGATTTTCAAACTTTTTTGGCAACCTAATTTTTGATTTGGCGACACGACGATTCATTATTATTGTTTGGCGATCTTGATGGCTATTTTTGATGAGCTATGAATTTGTTTTGAAATTCGTTAAATTCAATACATACTTAATATATTTTTATACCACCATTTTTATGAATGAAATTTCAGGCATTCATATATATGATAGGTATTTGAAAGAATGTTCACATGGCTGATGAATACAATGAAAATCTTCTAGAAAATTGTTTTCATATTTAAAAGTGCACTTGAAAAAATCAATAAATGCAATTCCTTAAAACATTTACACGTTTTAAGTCTATAAACATTTTTCATTGTATGTATGTGGCAGTTTATTATCACTGATAAAATACGTTGTTGTTAGTAATATTTGAAGGATTTTTTTGAATCCTAGCATACCCTTAGACGTTTTTGAAACGCAATGGAAAAAATTAGCGTTACTTAATTGGATAGGTTAATAAGCTTAGGCCAAAATTTCATTGCCACAAGGATGCGGCACACCCGGAAAAAACACATATTTAAATATAGTCACCTCCAACAAAACTATATTTAAAGAAAATTTTAATCATATTATGTTTCATTTAACCATATTTTTGTCACCAGTAACCATACTTTGGTTGAATTAGTCCACCATCAAGAAGCCACAACCATATTATGGTTGTCTCCGAACATGTTATAGTTAATAATTCTGTTACATATGTATGTAGAAACATACAAATATGTATTAAACTTAGGGGGTAATTTTGTTGTTCACTTCACCTTGCGTTGAGAACAACAAAATTACCCCCTTAATATTTTTATTAGGTGTCCCACTTACAGTGTGAGTAGCTGAACATATATTTTTTAATGACACATACATATACTAGACTAGTTGATATACTAAATTTTAAAATTGGTTTAAAAGAGTTTTTTGTTTTCTTTTTGTTCTATTTCTTTTCACATTATTTTAAAACATACATATATTTTCAGTTTTAATTAGTGAAATACTAAAACCTCTACACACTTTTCTTTAATGAATACTTATTTAAACACAATCACAGAAATCATGAATCATTTTTAACGTTTCAGCACTTTTGTTTATTCTTGCACTTTGTTTTTTTGTTTTTCTAAACAAACAACTTCAAAAATTGTAACTCCAAATAAAAATTTTTTTGTTTTAATAAGATTACAAGTATGGATACGTTTTAACATTAGGGTAAGACTTATTTAAAAATTCACAATTTAGAGTTTATACATTTTCTAGGTCAAACAACTTGTGTTGTCATTCGAATAAAAATTATTCACATATTCGAACACCTATTTATATTTTTATTCGAACGAACAATATTTTTAAATTTTGAATAAAAGATAATTCCAACAGTCTTTAACGAATATTCGAATATGACTTTAATTACTGATAGGAATCAGATTAAGTTTCTGAACTAAATGGTAATATACTATTAACTGATATAAAAAAGTTTATATGTATGTAAGAATGTAAGAAATTCTAAAAACATAACATGTCATGATAACCAGCCGCCTGGGTTCGAATCTCAGGTCAGTCAAGAATGAATGATTATCAATAACAATTTTAATTAATTTTCATGTTGTAAAATTCCTTTCTTCATAAAAATTATTTAATGAAATTTTAATTTGATGAACTTAAGCCTGATTAAAAATATTGAAAGTTTGGATTAAAAAAATTTTTTTTTAATAAAAAAGAAAGTAAATATGGATAAAAAACTGTAACCAGTTATGTTATTTTAATTTTTTATTTTTCATTTAATAATCAGTTCATACTTTTTTCCTTTTGCTTAAAGTTACACGTGAAATAAGTGCAGATAACATTATTTCGCAGTTGAACAAAAAGTTGCCAGAAACATTTCGGAACTTTTTCACAAAATGAACAGAGTACAACTCTATCAACATTATTTTATAGATATTCCGCACAAGTTTTTTTCATATGCGTTTTGCCGGCATTTTACGTGAAATGTTGAACAGAGTACCAGGCCTAACTCAATTACATTTAGATCAAAAGCAACATTTCAAAATCTTTCCTATTAGATTGTTTTCTTATGTTAATAAAAAAAATTAAATTAATCGGCAAAACGCCAGATCAATTTTATGGTGTTCTTAAATTCGCATGCTTTGCTTGCAATCTGCCTTTATTACTTAAGGCTAGTTTACACTATAAAACTTTGTTTTAATACAAGTCAAAAACTCAAGAAGAATATAAATGTGTGATAGTGTGAATGCAATTTGTGCTGAAAATGACAAGTTGTATTTGACATCCCAAACGACTTCTTCGTTTTTTGAAATTTTTCAAAACAATAATAAAAAATGCAAGTAAGACTTTGAGTGTTTAAAATTCTTATTCGCTTTAAGGTTCTATTTGTATAATATTTTTTGCTTTTCTAAAATCTTTGGAAAAGGTTTCCTGATGAACTGGCCTAAGCAACCAGTGAAATGTGCATAGAAGCCAGCTTTCCCTCAACAATAAATTTTAGAGTATTTATCAAATATGAAAAATTGGGAATTTAGCACGTCATACAGAAATCTTATTATTAATAACACTTTTCATTTGATCAGGGTTGCATTTTAACAAAAGCATGTTCATGTATGATAGTGTGACTACAAACTGTAATGTAACATGAGATAATTTGACAGTCTTACAAAGTATTATGGAATACGAAAGACTTGTGTGATAGTGTAAACTAGCCTTTAATAATATTCTAGGTCCCTTGAGAAAACTTTTGCATTGTAAAATCGCTAAACTCCTTGAGACTGCGATTTATAGAAGTTAGGATCGCAAATCATTTTCGATTGTCGGAACATGCCCTAATATGTCTTTTTTTTAAGTTATTCGAATGAAATTTTTTATTCTGTATTCGTTTAAATATTCGAACAAAATTTTAAAATTATTCGGCTGCTCGAACAAAATTTAATATTTTTTTTCGAACAATTATAAAACATTGACAGCACTACAAACAACTTACAAACGTATATAAAGGTCAGGTTTTTTTTTAATGTGGATTAAATTGAATCTTAGTAAAACGTAGTCTGAAACCCAAATTTTTCGGCGAAATGTGATTTTTTTTTATTATTTCATTAAGGGCCAACATTTTAAGCAAATCTAAGCTGTTCCATCAAAATTTTGTATACAAACTTGGTAATGGCGGCACAAATCTGTTTTTAGATTAACTTAACCTAAATAGTTTAACGGAGGTATCAAAAACCCAGCCTTAGTAGAAGTTGATAACTTTCTGTGAGTTTTTTTTAAAAGCAATCGCCCCGGGAAGTTCAATTATAATTCGTATGCTATGGCCACACTTAACAAATATTTGATACCCCACACGTAACCACACAACTAGGGGTGGAGTATTTTCCGTTTGCGCTGATGTATGTAACACATAAAAATAGATCTTACGATGTCCGTCCGTCCGGCCGGCTGTCCATGCAAACCTTGTGCCAAAGTACAGGTTTTAATTTGGGACATAATTTTATGAATATACATATATACATACATACTAGATTAACCCGGTGCGCTTTGCTGCCCCCATCGAAATAAAATTAGTAAAATTTTTTTAAGAGGAATCTCGTGTGTTGATAGCAAAGCATCTTGTACTGCATTTTAATGCTTTTATTGTAACCGTTCTAGAGAAACACAGAAATTTCAAGTGTATTCGTGCTATGTCTTCTTTTCCCATTGAACCTACTTTTTAAAATATTTTGTGGATTATTATCCAAGCTATTTGTACAAAATTTGAATACTTTCACTGTTGTAGTACTTCAAAGATATAGAAATCTTTTTTTTATTGTATGGAAGGTGCCACGATCACTTGCAAATTGAAAAATATTAATAGCCTATATTTAAAGCCTGGAAATCAGAAAATTACTGTGACAATTTCAAGAAAATCGGGCAGTGGTTTAAGAGTCCATAGCGAATAAATAAACATACGCTTTTTCATTTAAATACTATTTATTGCTCCCCCTGCACCTACCCACTTATTGTCTGCTTTGAAAGGTGTAATTTACCATAAGAGTTGTTCCTACAAAGCTTAAAAACTTTAGCCTTCCGATATTCGGTATTAAATATTTTCATTCTCTGGGGGTTTCTGCTCCTCCCAAGTGTAACCCGCTTATTTTTCTTTTGACATTTATAGTTTACATAAATAGTGTCTTTAACCACGTTTGAAAACTCTAGCTATAATTGGGGTATTCACAAGTCCTATGTATTTCTTGTTATTATTTTAGGACATATGACTTTACAACTTTACGACTACCTTGTGAATTCCTCAAATGTTTCTTAAGTTTCGCGATATTTAATAAATGCATCCTATAGGGGGTATTTCTACCTCTGCGCCTACCTGCTTTATTTTTATTTTCAAAAGTGTAGTATACCATAAGAGTGACTTCTACTAAGTTTGAATATTTTCACTATAACAGTTCTTAAGATATGCGTGCAGTGGCTCTTAAGATATGCGATATAGTTTATTGGCATCCTATGGGGGTACCAATTCACCTGCCCTATCGAAAAAATAAGTAGTCTATTTTATTTTAAGGTCTCACGTGATGTTACTGTTCAGGAAAATCGGTTCAGTGATAACGGAGGCAAATTAAAATCACTTGTACGCGAAATAATTCGTTCACCAAAGATGTCCCGTAAAAGAGCCAATTTGTCCTTTGCAGTGTGCACTGTGGCTCCATCTTGTTGGAACCATACATGCGGATTGTTTTCCACGGCTGACCTTAAAAATGTTTCCAAAATTGTCCGCCATCTGACACCATTGACGGGAACGGCGACCCCGTGTTCATTTAAAAAAAAATAAGGACCAATTAGCCTTTCCGATGAATCACCGGACCAAACTGTACACTTAGGTGGGTGTAATTCTCGCTGTTGAACTACTCTCGGATTTTCCGTAGTCCTGCAGTTTTGCTTAGTAACGAATCCACTTAATTGGAAATGGGCTTCGTCGCTCATAATTTAATTATGAATAAAATTATGAGTTTCTTCTGCATAATGAAGTCGTTGCTTGTTCAATCGAGTACTGCTTAATTTTAAATTCCCCAAGTCATTTTTACAAAATACTGAAAAAAAAATTATAATAAAAAAGTTATAAGCAATTCAAACCCCTTCGGTAATTTTGGGCCACCCTGTAGATACTGTTCGGCAGAAAGAACTCTTATATGAATATTAACCTCATAACAAAAATATGTTTTGGCGGGGTAAAATTGTCCATTGGTCATAAATAGGGCACACTCTCGAAAATTTTTCTGTAAATACTGTGGTGTAGGGTATCAAATGGTCGGGCTTTACTGACAATTCGTTCTTACTTGTTCTTTAGATCATTTGTTTGAGAAATAAAAATTTAAAAATTCAATGTTAATGGTTCCATAATTTAGTGGTCACGCTTTTTTCCTGTTTTTTCGTCAATTTATGTTTTTTTATGCATTTCATAAAAGGTATATATATATTCCGGGTTCTTATGAGTAGCGAAGTTGATTGAACGATGTCCGTCTGTCTGTTAAAATGGGGTTTCCGAAGACCCCAGATATTATGGGGATTTGGTTGTTATATACTTTTGTCACATCTGCTCCGTTATATTTTGCTAATGAAATTCAACCAGATCGATGATGCCATAAATGGCTGTACAGCGAACTTCATTTAACGTTGTTCGTCTGTTTTTCTGTATATCTGGAGAACGGAAAGCGTAAAATTTTCCAAGCCTTGGTTATCAAAACACAATATCTGATTAAAAATGGGCGAGATTGACAAAGTGGGCGTTGCACTTCCCCTACAAGGCATTATCGATTTCTTTATATCCGGAGAACTGAAAGAGCCAAAGTTTTCGAACTAGGTAGTTAGTTATCAATACACAACTTCCGACAAAATGTGGACGGGATTGTAGAAGTGTGCGTGGCACAGTAGATGGAATTATATCTAAAAACCGGTATATATTTGATTTTCTGTTCTTATCGCATTATGGTGAAGGGTGAACAAGATTCGGCAAAGCCGAATATAGCACTCTTACTTGTTAAAATAAAATTTAAAATTTTTAAAATCAGAGTGGCCCTAATGTTACTATTCAGACGTTACAAAATTTTGTTTTATTAATTAATACTTTTCCTAGTAAGAATACAGTTTTCTCACAGAAATTAAAAGTGTTTCTTAGTGTTTCATGCATCGTTGATTGCCATTATAATCTACGCTTAGAGTCATATTAAATTTATAAGACTTTGAGAAACAATTTTAGTCTTTATTTCAGACAGTTCCATAGACTCTGTCTGATTTTATAGTGGCTAGTAGAGTCAGCCATTGGTTGGTTGGGTGCTTATTAAAGTTAGTTCCCAATAAAGTTTATAGACGCTTTTTATTGTTTATTTTACATGTTTGTTGTGTTTGTATTGTCTTGGTACCTGCCTCATATGGTCAAGCGATCATGAGCAGTAAGACAGCATTCATTTGATTTTTAATGTTTTTATTGCATAAAAATTAGTTATTTTTGTTGTTAATTTTTTATAGTTATAGTGGGTTAAATCACGTAATTTAATATGAAAAGTGGTAGCTGGCGTGATTAATCGTATGGGATTTTATGTACTATGGTTAACTTTTAATCTAGATATGGGCACCTCCACAGAAGTGTCCCGTTATGTCACCAAGTTATTTACCTTGTTTTTTACGCCCATGCTGTTCTAATTTTTTCTCTTTTTCACTAAATGGCGCTTTACACCAAAATACAAAAATAAAATTAAATACTTGAGAAACATTTAAAAATGCTTGGTGCCGTAACGTGATAAAGAGTAGACTTTCCTGTGGAAATACCCATATGTAGATACTGGCCTAGATAATATTTTAAGTTCACTTAACTCTTTAAGGAAGCTTTTAAGTAAGTATGAAGTCCATAGCATTCACAAATGGCAGAGTAAAATAAATGTCAATTTAATTTATTTTAATTTTTAAATTAAAATAGAAAGAATAAAAAAAGTTTAACGGCCAATTTCACAAAGTTCAGTTAAAACTAAATATTACCTTAACGTCCAGTTGCCAATAGGCTATGACAGATACAACTGAAAGTTAATTATAACTAAGCTTGGTGAAATTGGCCGACAATAGATTAAGGGCCTAATTGTGTACAACGCAACGAAAATGCATTGAAAGCAAAAACAAATTCAAAAACATTCTATAATTCTGTTGTTGCTTTCTATAGAAATTCATATTGTTTTTTAAAAATTTTTAACGCCACAAAATGCCTATGAAGTGTTTGAAATTTAACAAGTAAGAAAGTATAGTCGGCCAAGCCCGACCGTATGATACCCTACTACACCACAGTATTTAAAAACAAATTTTCGATTTTTCATTAAAATCTGTAGAAAGTTTTGGAGAGGCAGAAATTGTCCCTATTTCCCCTCGTGGACCTATTTTTTGAAAAAAATAATAGCTTATGTGCCTATATAAATATGGATCGATCAATGTTTTAAATTTGGTTTGATTAATTTGTTAATTTGGACGTCAATGAACCGCTTGAAGCGGATCTAAATTTACTATCAGCCACCGCACTTAATTTTATTTTACACAGATAGCAAATCGTTTTTCTGAATCGAATTTAATTCACAAAGGTCATTTTTCACTTTTATTTAATTTGAGATAGTGTTTTTTACAGACACGACAATATTTTTAATTTTACACTGCATTTTTGTATTTGTTTAAATAGTATTTTAAGAAGAACCAGCTCAAATAGAATAAAAACAAGAAAAGCCAACAAATGCTAAACTAAAGCTATTTTAAAAACCAATTTAATAAACGTTACGTTACCCCATGAAACTTCGTTGACTTCAACGTACGAGTTCGGTAAGCCGACAAATCAAATGTAAATTTTATGCGTGAGGAGATAACATTTTTTTAAGGTTACATAAACTGAACGAACACTATATAAATCTTTAACGTACATTTTATATGAAATATTTAAAAAATGCATGTTCATTGTGTCAATGAACAGGGGCCTAATTCTGGCAGTCGTGATCGAGTACTTTCTTGATTCGAAAGCAATTTTATTTTAGTCGATACTTAACGAATCGAAATTATTTTTTCAGTATTGTGAAACTCAAATTAATGCTTTATAACACTTAAAAAAATAACTCCGATTCGTTGAGTATTGACTGAAATAATTTTATAACAAATTGCTTTCAAATCGAGAAATTACTCGATCACCACTGTCAGAATCAGGCCCCAGTACTTCAATTTCAATTTCCTGGATAATTTTATTTTTTATTATATTAACGAATAAATCATTGAGCCAACGAAAACTGTTTAAATAATAGTTGTGCGTTAATATTATGAACACTTTTTGATTAACTGCCTGTTTTTAGAAAACGTAAGCAAGTGAGTGAGCGAGAAATTATGTATATTGAGAACAAAAACAAATGTTCGTTTTTTATTGTTGTTTTAAATATAATTTCTCGCTCCCTCAATTGTTAACGTTTTCTAAAAACAGGCAGTAACTGTATTGTGGTGTAGGTTTAAAAACTCGGTTTGAATTCCTGTAGAAAGCAACAACAAAATTATAAATTATTTTGAAATTTGTTTTGCTCTCGATGAAATTTTTGTCGTTGCGTTGCGTTTTACACAATAATCGCTAGAAATTTAGAATTCAGAATGTTATTCTGTGCACTTTGCGCCATTTTCAGCAGTTATTTAGAAAACAACAATAAAAATAAGAATAAGAAAAAAATTACAATTAAAGTTTTTACAAAAAAAATCTTTTATTTAAAGCTGACAATAATTCCACTTTTCACTAATCAACTTTTGCTAAAACATACATGCCTGTATAAAAAAAAAATTTTAAATTTAATAAAGGTTTTAAGAACAAATTTGCTATGAAAATTATTCTTAATAAACGTTTGTTAAATTTAATAATCGCTTATGAATACGGGGGATAATATGTTTGAAAATTTTTTTCAGCTTATTCGGACAAGTGGTTCTCGAGTTATGATAAGCAAAAGAGCCCAAAACGTGACAAATGCCCCTATACGAATATATAAATATTGGTATGCTCTTCATAAAAGTTAAAAATGCAGTTTGATAGTCTGCAAAAAATAAATACTCGTCTAATTTTATTAATATTTTGTTATAAAATTTTGCATTAAAAAGGAACTTATTACTTTTACATTCCATTGCAAAACAACAAATAAAACACATGAAATACAAAGTATTTTCCTTTTTTTTTTTTGCTTAAAACTATGTATTTTGGTGTACTCTATTTAACTCAATCAAAAACTGAATTTTAAAAATGTGGACTTTACGACTGCAGGTAACGATATGTTTATATTTTGACTCACAAAGTCTGTTTCATACTGAATTCTCAGAAATGTAAAATAAGTAAACTAAGTGAAATAATTGTACTTTTATGTACATATATAATTTTAAAACAAAACCAGGCAAAATGTATTAAAACTAAAAAAAATAAAAACTTAAAAAACAGATATTTATTTAGTGAATAAATTAAAAACAAACAAAAATGTATAGTCGGTAAAGCCAGACAATGTGATTCCCTACACCACACTACTAACAAACAAATGTTGGAGAGTGTTCCCACAACAAAATTATGTTTTAAGGTTAAGATATCTATTAACTATATATGTTTATACCCAGCACCGAAGGTGAAAGGCTAATGTATGTATATAACTTTGTCTGGACACAGCAAACGGATTATTATAAATACTGCTAGAATTTTAATTAATAGGGTACTAACAATTAGTGACAAGGTTTATCACAGGAAAAACATAATTAAAATTAGAAATACATTAAGGGAAAACCATTTTCCAAATAGTTTGAGTCATGGATTAATTAATCGATATAGAGATAGGAGTAATGGGATTGCTAGAATTACGAGAACAACAAAACCAATGATATCCAAATAATTATCATACATTTCCAATGTTTCGGAAAGAATAAAAGAATCAGGAATCTTTGACACTGATAAATATAAGAAAGCATACAAAGCTTATAATACATTGAACAGTTTATTTAGCAAGACAAAAGATAGAACTAGTAAATGGGATATGTCCAACATTGTCTACAAAATTCCTTGTAAGGGAAATGATAATGAAATATGCAATCAGGTTTACATAGGTACAACAAAGAACAAATTAAGGACTAGAATTGCGGGGCATAAATCCGATCAAAAATATAGGGACATTTATTCTAAAATGACAGCATTAAGTAATCATTGTCATCAATCTAATCACTATCCAAATTTTGAAGAAGCATCGGTTTTAAACACTGAAAATAACTACAAACGCAGATATATACATATTAGAAATGTTACACATAATTAATACACCAACTGCACAGAGAATAAATTTTTCAAGCAGACACAGAACATATCGTCCCCTTAATATACCAATATTGCATATTTAGAATCTCCATCATTGATTCTATGCCTGGTCGAAATTTCGTCAAATTCTACTTCCAACATGTGGGTCAAAATGTCGTTGGGAAAAATAGTGTATAATTTCTTGTTCAAAATTATCCTTCAATAAGTGTGTAAGCTCATATCGAGCCCTAATCGCGAAAATAACGTAAGCGACATAAATTTCAGTTTTCGTTTTTTTTAATAAATAACTTTATTGGCAACACTAGCATCATATCCCAAAATGTCATGGTCACATAAGGTACCGTTACGATTTTATAGCAAGAACAATTTTATTGTAAGCGACAAATTTCATACAAAATTTGTATGAAATAAAATAAAAAAGCTCTCTCCTGTAAAATTTGATTTTTGGCGCTTACACTATTTTCGCGGTTAGGGGTCGATATGCGCTATTTTACTTGAAATTGCCACTCCAAAATTGTTAAAAGAATAATAGTGTATACGCATTATACTCCATTTTAGTCTGTAGAAAAAAAATTCAATTTATGAAAACTTTAACTCATAAAATTGCTTATAATAATCAAGGCCCATCTATCAGGTCTGCTTACTTGAACAAAAACAAAAAACGATTCTTTTTAGTTGTCAAAAATTTACTACACAATATACAAAGCAAAAGGAAAAAACGTGTATGTGTGGCATACCATAAACGAAAACAAACGTATACATGCACATGTAAGCAAAATGTAAACAACTTTTGACTACTAAAAAGAACATAAACAATGATCATCAGGCTTCTTGCGCAGATCTTTTCAATGGGCCTTGATAATAATATACACTATTGTTTGAGAAATAGTTTCATTCCGACCATCGAAAGCTGCATGATCTCCAAAATTTGTGCAAGAAGAATGTAATTCGTCGTGGCTCGCAGTAATTTTTTTATAACTTACAAGGTGGAAAGAAGCGAAATTGTTTAGATGAGCCAGATGAAACAGAGGAAGAGAAAGAAGACGAATGAACTTCTAGTTATTTTTGATTTACGCAATGTATACCTTAATTTGTCATAATTTTTTGTTTTTAATAACCCAAATTGAAAAGTAATGAATATATGCCACTGAATTAAAAAAACTACGAATTAATAAGGGTCCTCATGATATTGTTTATAAGTCTCGTAATCTGTGCAAACTGTGCATTTTTACGCCCTCGTAAATGAACTGTCAAAAATTGTATGAGAATTCATTTACACAAACTTGGTAAATTTGCCCAACAATTTTGTCTCGTAAACTTGCGCTGTTCAATTGTGCATTTATACAAACAGATCTTTTAATGATTTTAACGTCGTTTTCAATGAAAAATCCAAGTGTCTATAAATCACAAACAATAAATTCTAGCAATAATTTCAGTAAATTGGTCTTTTGGCTTTCTTTGAGCATTTTAAAAGCAAATTTCTCATACATATTAATCACAAATTTAAACACAAATTTTTATATTTTTGAATTTAAATTTTTAATTTATTTTTGTATTGACGTTTCTTACAAACTGACATTAATTGTTTAACATTACACAAAAGTAAAAAAGGGGCTTCATGGCAATTTTAAGCGACATCATGAGGACCCTTAATAAATAAATAAATATAATGTTACAAATTGATATTTTTGAGATCAAATATTTTAATAAAAATACCGTAAAATTATTAAATAAAACAGCGTATACCATACAAAATAATACGAATTCCTTAAAAAATAAAATAGCCCATATGGAGGACTTGCACTTTGAATGACATATGGATGGTCTTAAAGGATGCGTAGAATAAAAAAAAAATGGTCAATTTAAAGATAAGAAACGGTTTTATGTATTCGTCGTAAAATCCAATATGAAGAATTTTTATTTACCGCGAATTTGAGGTTTTAATAGACATCCGATTTGACAAAAACTTTAAACACGATTTTCTCAAAACCCCCAAAAAAATTATACGCTATTGTTATATTGAGGGGACGATATAAAAGTATGTAAGATAAAAATACGTTTAGTTGAAAATGTTTATATGTTATAGGAATTTTCTTTAGTCAAAATGTTTTTTTTATTATTGTAAATGTGGTTTTTGAATTAAATTTATAGATAGCAATTTTTTTCGGTTTATATGAATGCTTATACTTTAGTTATATTTTATTTTTGTTATTATGGTTTTTGAATTTAATTTATGACAAAAATTTTTTTCATAATTTTGTTAGTTTTTTTTTTGTTTTTTAGATAAAATTTGTTTATTTTCGCGACGATGCGAAATATTGAAAAAATAATAAATATAATATTTTTTATAAAAGAAGACCTCAAGCTTAATCAATTTAAAATAATTGTATTTATTATAATTAGTTTGTAAAGAAAACTTGAAAAAACCCTTACTAATACAACGCTCAAAAAAAAAAGTAAAAGTTATAGTCAAGAAATAAAACGAAAAAGTGGGAGTTATTTAGTGAGCCATCAACATTTTTTAATATCTGTGTTTGGAATCATTCCTATTTCCTAAATAAATGCTCGTATTAAATCTGCTATTGTCAATTGTAAGTTGTTTGCTTAGTACAGCTTTAACATTGGCTCTTCTATAGATGTGATAGAATATTGGGATGCCGATTTCGTTTTGAATGTAACCCTTATTATCGAGGGCCAGATCGGTTTAGATATGAGCAAAAAAACGCGACTACCTCTAATTTTTTCCAAAAATCCCTTGTTGTTGTATTTGTATTACATTTTTCTGTATATCTGGAGACCCAAAGTTACCAAATTAGGTACACACATTTAGGTTATCTAAACACAGCATCCCACAAAATGTGAGCGGGATTGGAGAAGTGGGCGTGGTACCAAATATCTTCTGAAAAACTCGGAAAAATCGGTTCAGATACAAAAAAGTTATGACCAAAATATAATTTTTTTTAAATACTACCTATTTTCGGGAACCATAGCTCTTCCCGACTCCAAGTTTTATGACCAAAGTAAACGTTAAATTTATTCTTAAAGTTTTTCTTAGAGATGCTGAAATTCGATTAAAACTAAACTTGCTATAGGTATATTAATTAAACTATTAAACTATTAACATGTGCAAATAATTAAATAAAATCGAGCGATATACATATGTTATATAAATATGCTTCCATTTATATGTACATATATTTAGATATGTATGTATATATAAACTTCTGTTCTTTCCAAACCATGGTGAAGGGTATATAAGATTCGGCATAGCCGAATATAGCACTCTTACTTGTTTTAGTCTCAAAGTGTTTTTAGGAAGGTGATTTATATGGGACTTAAAGTCAATTCTGGACGTACCATTGCGAACACGGCCGTACATCGTTACATCAATCCAAATAGTGTCTCACAACCGATATTTCTTTGTGTTACACACAACAGCACAAAGACATAACACCTCTGTTAGTGTAGGGTATTAATATTTGTATAAAGTTATTGACTTGAAAAGCACTCGTACAAATAAACGCTAATAACAACAATAAAAAAACCGACAAGTCAAGGTAAACTAAAGGAAATACATAATATTCAGTTAAAAACAGCATACAACAATCAATGCGTAGGTTTTAAAATTTTTAATAAAAAAAATTATAGCAAGAATAAGAAAGATATAAAACAAAAAGAATCAAAATAGCAAAAACATAACAAGAAACTGTCAAAACAAGTCAATTGATTACGTGACGTATAGAAACGGCAAAATAAAGTTTAGCAACAATAAAAAAATCAACAAGCAATTGCTTATAAAAAGACAATGAACAATTATAATGTCTTACAAGAAATCAAATCCAGCTTCACAGCCGGACAAACCGTTTACATTTAGTTACAGCACGCATCCGATCGAAACACAGTGGGGCGAATGAACGGTATCTAATAATAATTATGTATTTACTATTTATGGAAATCGTCTCAAAGTGCCTTCAAAGGCACTTTATCATAAAGAGGATATATACTCAAAATTTAAACATTTTCAGTAGAAGCCAAACAATTTTCTTATTTAACCCTAGAACGTCATACGTCGTCAAATCGACGACGTATGTTTTTATTTTGTATTTTTCTTTTTCTTTTTAAGCTGATTTTTGGAGATATGTACACATAATCATATCACAAAGGGGCCAATAAAGTACCCAAGTGAGCTGTCTTTTGATGGCTGCCCATGGAACCTACACATAATCATAGATCTATATACTGAAAGAATGAAAGGTTATATACCCCATCCGTAGCGGTCAACCACAGATGTCTTTTTAAAATGAATTTCGAAAAGGGTCCATATTTATTTAGAATATTTAATATGTGTGTTTCAGTTAGCAATTGGAAAAAACTTGCATGCTAATTTTTTAAAGTTAGGGGTAAGTTTTGAATATGTGGGCCAGAATGTACTAATAAAGTGGCCTCACAAGCGCAGCTGTTTGCAGAGACATTCTTCGTGTGTGACGTTTGGCGTCATTTTTTTTGTTAATTTACATTTTTTATAAAGGCATTTTGACATTTGCCGTCTCAATTCTAGCAACAAAATGCCTGTTGTTTTTTTTATTGTTTCATTGTTGAAGTACTGAGGTCACTTTGTTAATACATTTTGATGTGGGCAATTTGTTATAAAAAACTATTTTTGATTTAATTTTTTTTATTTATTTATTTTTTTGATTTCGCCATTTGTAAAAAAAAATCTGAATAGTCAACACCGTTCAGGAGAAAAATTAAATTAATAACACAATTTTTTTTATCTTCATTTCGCAAATGTGTGAATGTAGCTGCTCGGAGGATAATGATATCCAAATTGCCGATTTCCAAAATTTGTATGTAGATATTCTTACCACGGAATTTCTATTGTTTGACAAAAATCTAAGTTCTTAATCAACTATTGCATCTCTCCATTTTTGAACCAGTTTCTTCAACATTTTTGTTAGAGTGACACCAACATTCATTTTAACATTTATGTATTGCCAACGCTTTAAAAATTGCAATATTTATTGCAGCAAACGTCAAATTTGATGGCTCCATTAATGGTGTTTTCTTTTCTACAAAAAAATGTGCCTTTTTAAAAAAAAAATTCAATTTGGTGTCTTTTTCTTAAAAATTTTGCTCCCGAAAAGGGTGGCATGTTTTATTCTAAAAAACTCATGCTTTTCAGGAGCAACATTTTTAAGAAACAGACACCAAATTGCATTTTTTTTTTTAAAAAGGGGCACATTTTTTGTAGAAAAGAAAACACCATAAATTGATAACGTGTGGATCTTATATTGCCATGAGTGGCAATCCATTGCGCAATGATTTCTCTTCTGATTGCTAGATCAATTATTGCTGAGCAATCTGCTGTAAAATCAGTTGTAATCTATCCCACATTTCATTTATATGTACGTTTGTTTATGGCGAAGCAATTTTACGTGTTCTTCAGCAATATAATCAGCAATTATTGGGCCATTGTTCTGCAGACGTTTTTGCTTCTGCTCACACTGCTTAAAAACATGCATGTAGTGTTGTATACATATTATCAAAGAAACATTTTGCGAAATATTTAGTAGAATCTCATGCCATTTGCTTTTCTGTTTACACAAGCCACTGCGAGTTAATTTTTAAAATGTCGTTGAAGCATCAACTTGAGAAATCAATATGAATTCCCTTAATGTCCTTTTGACTAATAAGGAACGTTTTGTTCTCATTGACAAAACTATCACCGTGGTTAAAATTAGAAATTTGTTGTCAAACGATTCTGTCAATTCTTATGCTGTACTAAAATCCTGTCTGTATGAAAAAATGTGCCAAAACAAAATATTATTATTTTTTGCATTTTTAATATGTTTTTTAGTTTTAAAATTTTTTCTCGCCCTGTTTTTATTCGTAAATTTAATTGACAGTTCAAAACGAGGACTTTCTCACAGAAATTTTACAGATACACTTTTTCTGTAAATTGGCGAGTAATTTCCTTACGTGACAGCTTATACTCGCCAAAAATGTTACAGGCGCATTTAAGTGAGATAAACAGTTGTTTGTTTCAATTTATGGCATTTTTGTTTCAATTCTCACGTTTCATTTAAAAAGTTTTTCCACGCACTGATCTACAAAACTAAATAAAAAGAATGGAAAATCTAAATTAGTTTTCATCTGTTAAGTCCTTTCTCAGATATTTGGTTTTTATGACAATGTTTGTTACAATTGGCCCACTGTCTGATATGAAAAAGATATCTAAAGTAAGTTTGTGTCTTAAGTCTTTTTTGTTTGTTTTTGTTATTGTGGAACTTAACGAAAAGTGAGAATGAAAGAGGGTGGCTGGCTAAAAGAAGTATGTGTCTTAGGTCTTTTGTTTTGATTTTATTCCATCAAACCGCAATGTTTGTTCTATTTTTCTGCAAAAATTGAAATTACAATAGTTTTGTTGGTTTTATTTAATTATTTGTTTAAGATTAAGCATTTTTCTATTGTGAAATGATTCATAAACATTTTGATTGCATATAAACTGGATTTTTTTTTCTTCGTTTTACTTTAATCATTTCGCTTATGAGATCATTTTGTTTTAATAAAAACGAAATGCTACACACACACACACATTTAAGCAAGCCATATGGAGAAACTACACAATAAGAAAATAAGAAATTTAAATAAAATACAAACCCTTGTCCAGAATTTAAATGCACCAGCAGTGATAAAATTATTAAGCACTTAAAGTACAACATTTTATGCATGTTGTTGTCGTTGCTGTTACTAAACATTATTAACTTTACGGTCTTGTTAACATTTGGTTTAAAACTTTTTCTTTTGCACAAACTTTTTGTTTAAAATGACAAAAAAAATTTATTAAATATTTATGAAATCACTTAATATTTTTGACTAATATTTAAAGAATTTACTAAATATGAAAATTATTCATCGCTTTTGAGTTTGTAAGCTAGTATTGAAAACTTTGTGTGTGGGATGTATTTTTTTTTACAACGTTATAATATACTTTTGAAAAAACTGTTCGCCGATATTTTGCACATTTTATTTTGTATTTAGTGAAACAATTTAGTTTTAAATAATGTAGATCTTTTGTTTTTACTATTTTTCACGTTTGTTTTTCTTATTTTTTTTTGTTGTCCAATTGTTTTTAATACCTCAGTTAAGCGCGTTTTTAGGTCGACGTTGTTTAAACTTTTTAATTTTCCGCTTTTAGTTGTTGACCGTCGTAGTGTCGAAGTATAACTAACTTGTCTGTTTATTTTTTGGATTAGCGTTTAGAGAGAGTGTATGTGTTTAATTTTAAGTTTACCTTTTGCATTGCCTTAAAAGTTTTAAATTTTTGATTTTAATAAAGCTTTACTTTCTTCTGTAAAAATAATGTTGTGGAATTTGCTTAAAATGTTTTGAGTTTAAATTTTGTGCTGGCAACTTTTGACATTTTGGCTAAAAAGGTGTTTTTTTCATCCATGTAACTTATTCCTATTGTTCACACCGAAATTTGTCCCAAATAGTTATTTCTTTAATCTTTCTTTTTTACTTTCGTTTTGCTTAGGTCTTTTTCTTCAAGTGTTTTTTGGTACCTTAGTAGGATGCAAGAGGAATATCTATCAAATTAAATGTTTTGTAACTCAAGAACAGGGGTTTTCAATTGTTAGCATATGCACTAGGATTCAATTCTTTTATATTTTTGTGTACGTGTTTCTAAAACCTTACAAATAAAACGTTTGCTGAGAAACAAGTCAAATTAACTTTTCCGATGGTATGTAGCTTAACTAACTAAAATTTCATACCCTTGATACTGTAATCAGTTTTGCCAAAACTGGGAGACCAAAAATGGCTTAATTTACGGGGAAAATGGCTAAAAAATGGCTAAGAACTTTTTTAAATAAAAACACATTAAAATTCAATAACAAATCATAAATAATTCATTTAAAGTTGTTTACGATGAAACTGTAAGTTGAGATCAATTTCTTAATTAAGCTTGAGGTTTTTCTTTTTTTATAAAAAATTAGATAATATTTATTTTATACAAATTCCAATATTTCGATTTTTATTTCCCTGACGATGATACACATTGCAGTATCGAAATATTGGAATTTGTATCAAATAAATATTATCTAATTTTTTATAAAAAAAGAAAACCCTCAAGCTTAATAAATAACACTGAATTCACATGAGGGCTTTTACGACGTCGTTTTATCTTGATTCCCTTTTAAAGCAACTTCCAAAATCTCTTTGCGTTCATACGATGATTTTTGGTTGCATGTCTTTTTTTTATTTACAGTATGGCCTTGATTATCCGTCATTCGATTAACCGCCAGCATCAATTAACGAAAATATAATTTGTTTTTGCATTGATTTAAATCACCTCTGTTATCCGAAATTATAAACAAATTATAATTTTCCTTTAAATTAGAACAATCAAACCAAATTTAAATAATCGAAGAAAGAGAATTTCCCAACGTACTGGAAGCATATTCTGCCAATTACTTTTTTCCCTATGTTTACATAATAATACATTACATATTTATATAAAATATGAAACACACCAAAAAAAAAATTAATAATCAAGAATGCTGCCGGTCCCGTATGTTATCGATAATCGAGGACTCACTGTATTTTCAACCACACACTTCAAAGTAAGAAAAAGAATAAAGCGTAAAAAGAAAAAGTTAAAAGAGAAATATAAAAAACGACATGAAAACACAAACCGAGTCGTTTTGTTTACCCCTCTTTCGTCTCTACACCGCTTGCCATCAAACCAAAAGAGACGTCGACAAAGCGACGTCGTAAAAGCCTCCATGTGAATTGCCTGTAATATTGAAATTTAAAATTATTATTTTTATATAAAAAAGAACTCGAACTTAAACAAATTAATATTAATTTTAATAATAAAGATTGAATAAGAAAAAAATTATAATATGTATTTGCAATTTTATTTTAGTGTTTATTTAATTATTTTACTACAATTATAATTTGCTACAATCTCAAAAAACTCAATTTCTTGCCCACACAATTTGCTTCTATTTTTTTTTCTTTTTTGCTTCTTTTTTTCAACTGACAACCAAATTGACGTTTTTTGTAAGCAATAATTGTCAACGAAAATGGACTAGCAATTATTGCAACATAAATTGTTAGCAATAAATATTTACAAAAAATTGCTGTCTACATTAACGCTAGGTCTCCACGTAGCAATATTTTTTGCTAAGCACAAGCAATAACGTCGGCAGAACCATGGCGCAATAATTGCTGACTATATTGCTGGAGAACACGTGAAATTGCTTTGCCATATAAAAACGTATAGAGAAATTAAATGTCAGATAAATAACAGCTGATTTTACAGCAGATTGCTAAGCAATAATTGCTCAAGCAATAAGAAGAGCAATCATTGCGCAATGGATTGCCATTCATGGCAATATGCGGTCTATACGTCGCAAATTTTATGGAGCAATCAAATTTGACGTTTGCCGCAATAAATATTGCTACGTGGAGACCCGGGGTAAAGATAACATAATTTTGACAATTACTGCAATATATGTCGCAATAATTATCTCTGGTATAGACGGGCAGATATGTACTTTACGCACAAGGTTTACATGGACAGCCAGCTAGCCGGACAAACATCGTTAATTCGACTCAGAAAGTGGTTCTGAGTCAATCGGTATACGAAAAAGTGGGCTTAGGACCAATATTTTAAGGTGTTACAAACATCAGTACAAACGCATAGTACCCTCTCCACTATTGTGGTGTTGGTATAAATATTTCATTGATAAAATCGAATTAACGGTTGCTAAATGTAACTTTTTTTCAAATTACTTTTAACGATGTTTACTTGGCGAAATAACCTCTCTTCTTCAGCATTAGACCATGGAAGTGGGAGCAACTTTATAGTAAATTCTGAAATTTCTAAAAAAAATTTGTTGCCGCCTGCATCTCTTTATTGAAAAACTTGCAACCAGAAAGAAACACCGATGTTTGTGTTGATCCATTTTATAAATTTAATATTGGAATACTGGTCCCTTATTTTGAAAGATGTTTCATCATCATCGTTAATAGCGATATTCAACATTTGTAAAAGTTGTGATTTAAATTAAAGGCGTTTTAATTGTTAAAAATGTATATTTTGATTTTATAAATTTTTATAATAAAATAAAAATTATTCTTTTAAAAGAAAAACGGCAAGAAAAGTGTTATGGCTAAACAAGTTGAAAAATGGCTAATGGCTAAATGCATTTTTAATGGCTAAACAGGGTGAAAAATGGCTACATCTAGCCACTAAATGGCTAAATTGGCAACACTGACTGTAATACCCACAATATGTTAGCCTTAGGAATAAAATCACTTTTTTCTTTAAAAATGTTGAAAAATAAATTTTTTTTGTAGTTATTTGCAATATTAATTAAATTAAAATAACTAGTGACATAGAGTGCTCCTGATGTCCATATGTGATGATTTCTGGTTTGACTAGAACAATCAGAAACATTTCTAGTTAAAGCGGCCCATACACTTGCAATATTATTGTATATAATATTCGCCATATTATTTCCAATTTGTTCTACTTTTTTTGGATTTCATATGGTTTTTTGTATTCTTCCCTTTTGTTTTTTGTTATAATTAAATTTTTTGCTTTGATTGAATTTTTTCCTCCGTATTCAAAAACGATTATTAAATTTAACAAACGTTTATTAAGGATAATTTTCATAGTAAATTTGCCCCCGTATTCACAAACGATTATTAAATTTAACAAACGTTTATTAAGGATAATTTTCATAATAAATTTGTTCTTTAAACCTTTATTAAATTTAAAATTTTTTTATGAATACAGGCGTTGTTAAATGTTAACATTTAAAAGGAAGCTAACTATTTAAGCATGGGAGCTTGGACAAATATGAACCTATTTGACATGAAATTAGTTTGCAGTAAAATATTTTTGGTGCGAATTGAATCTAAATACCAACGTAATTGGATGGTTCACGGATAGTCTAATTTGGAAAGAAGTTTTTATGGGAAATATGTGAAATTATAGACCGATTGCAACCATTTACACTGAATTGGAACTTGTACTTTTCGCACAAGGTTAACGTGGGCAGACAACCAGCCAGACGGACAGATGGACATCGTTAAATCACTTTAAAGTGGTTTTAAGTTGATTTTAAAAAAGTAGGCGAAGTTTTTTCTGGGAAATACCTCTTATTACACTATGCAACATAAAAAACCGGCTTCAACCAATAGTCTAGTTTCATTTCGCGTTGCAAGTATTGAAGCTGGCCGTATTGACCCGAATTTTGTTGCACTTTGTTATGTATTAAATTAACGTTTGCACACGTTTATTTATTTTTATACCCTTCACCGAAGATAAAAGGGTATAAATGCAGCGAACGCACATATTTCCAATTTGTAACAAAGGTTTTTTAACCTTTATGTGCTCGGTTTAAAGAACAAATTTACTATGAAAATTATCCTTAATAAACGTTTAAATTTAATAACCGTTTTTGAATACGGGGGTACATTTGTAGTAATTTTGATTAGATTACCGAATAAAAATTTAAAACGTCAGTAAAACAATTTGAGGTTTTTGGTAGCTTCCTAAAATCTTGTTTTAAGCAAATTTAAACGTTAATGATGTAAAAATAATTATTTCGTTTTTCCGTAAGCATATAACTTTTGAATTTTATTCCAGGGAATTCTCATGCAGCTTTTTTTGACATATTAATATTTTAAAAACTATTATTGCACAATATGGTTTTTAGCAAGGCCCATTGAAAAGGTCTGCGCAAGAAGCCTGATGATCATTGTTTATGTTCTTTTTAGTTGTCAAAAGTTGTTTACATTTTGCACACATACACGTTTTTTCCTTTTGCTTTGTATATGTGGTAGTAAATTTTTGACAACTAAAAAGAATCGTTTTTTGTTTTTGTACAATTAAGCAGACCTGATAGATGGGCCTTGGTTTTTAGAAATTAATAAAACTTACATTTGTTATACATATATTTAATAGGGAAGTGCGATTAGTCGATGTTTCAAAAATATCGATTATTAAATATTCTGATTAATCAATTATTCAATTAATTAGAAAAATGAAAATCATAATTAACAATTATTGCCCCTATTACGGTTAACAGCTCAACTCTAATTAAGTTGAAATTTAAACAAAAACATCAAAAAGTTTCAACTACATAGCAGTTGTTTTAATAGGGTTATAAATCGTAATTTTAAAAAATTTAAAGGTTCTCTATTATTTTATATTTTGCAATTATGCAAGATTTTATACACTCTAGAAATAATTTAATGTTATCTTATTTACAACTATCACCCATGTTCTGACAAAAGCACGATTTGATATGACAAACTGCCACATTTATTTTATGGTGTTTTGAACCTAGTGCGTTTTGCTTGCGGTGCCATTGCTATTGTTTCCTAGATATATTTTCTTGCGCTTTACAGAGCACCTAACATGCGATTGCAAGTCAGAATCACTGATGTTAAGCGTTTTGTGATTGTCATAACATACCAATTTTGTTTAATCGATTAATTGATTAATCGGAATTTTACTAAATCAACATTTTAATTAACCGAGTAGTCGCACATACCCACTGATTATAATTTCCTGAGTATTTTAATACAATTTAATTTCTTTAGTATTACTTATATATAAAGTTAATTTTATATTAAAAGTTGTACTTAAAAAAATTTTTTTAAAAGAAAATTTAAGGCACATTAATTTTGTTGCTCGTACTAATAACATATTTTTAGTACCTAAGCACAATTTGTTGCTTTTCTCAGTTTTGTTTTAATTTATCACATTTTGTAATGGCACATCTAGACAAAATAAATTTCCAAAAAGACTTTGCTAATAAAATTACAAGAGTCAATATACCCATTAATATGGCAATAGCATCCAATGAATAGTACACAAACCAATTTAGATCGACAGCGTATGAGTGGAACACCTCTGCTGTACCACTATGCTGTAACAAATGTTCAACCCACCAGGTGGCGGTGTCCAGGGGTTTTGATTCACGATCACGGAATATTTTGGAAATTTCTAAAGCTTTTTTTGAATAGCTGTTATGTGTTCGTCATTTATTAAAAAAAAATGGAAATAGTTTAAAAGAAAAGATAAATTGAGCTTTAAATATAAATTATAAAAAAATGGCTGACTTCCTAAACGTAATGTGGCAATGCAACACGTAAAGGAATAGCTTCAAAAACTTCACTTCTTTTCTGTTGACAAAGCCTTGAGTTCATTATAATTATTGTATGGTTGCCGTATCCACTTCATAGAAGTTGCGACATTTGTGCATAGTTTTTATTTGTGATGCTTTTTCCACGCATTTGTTTTTATTGATAATTTGCAACATTGCGTTAAGGAAGTCACCCATACTTACTTGGAATGCATTACTCGTGTTATTTCCTCTTCAAGTGTTTCCTCAGTAATAGTATTAAAGTTCACAACGCGACCAATCTTTCTATTTTCTACAGCAAATCCATTAACAAACTGATCACCATAAATCGGTGTTAATATCATAGACTTGCCGCAATAAACCGCCTCTGTAGTACTTAAAAGTCCACCATGACCCCAGAAAATTTTGATTTTTGGGTGGCCTTAAGCGACAAAAAGTAAATAAATATAATTTAAATATGTATAAAGAAAAGAATATTTTATTAAGATGAGTTTTAGATAAATTTTAGTTATTATCAATGATTATCGAACCTGTAATATATACATACATATACATCTGAACATGGCATCCCATGGGCACCCATGTAAGTAAGCAAATATATATTATATTTAAGGTATAATATGGTCGGGCTTGGTGTATTTTGTAACAAATAATAGCAGATGATCGTTCATAAAATATTTTGAGTTGATTATTTCTAGTTTGTGATCTGCACCAAGTTAAACAGTTGAGAAAAACATATTCATAGTTGGGCCTATTGAACTGATAAATTAGACGTGCTTAACTGTTATGGTTTACCCTTTATCACTTGAAAGCAAGCAGAGCAAAGGATACTGTTAAATAGGATGAGCTTGATTCATATATCGTACATTTTTTTAATGTTACTATTTCGCAATTTATGTTAGAGGTTAAAATTCATATACAAGTTATTTGTACACAATATTATCTAGACATACCATCTATATGAGATATTTTTACTTACAAGTATTCAGGGGTGCACTATGCTTTGTCCCATAGACAAAAATCAAAAATAAAATTTTTTGTCTCAAATTGTTTTTAAATACAGATTTTTTGAAAGATAATAAGGTACATATCTCAAACAAATGTTAACAAAAAAAATTTCTGATTGCTTTTGCCACCACGAGAGGGCGTTAAAAGCAGATAATTTCTTGCAAACATTACTTAACAGAAAAATGAGTTTTAGTTGTTTCACAAAAATAATCCTGAAAAATTCATTTTTTTAAAAAGTCGCTCGAAACTTGGGTTTCAAGTACTTTGACAATTGGTTGGGTTCTTTCCGACTCTAATTGTAGTTGTAAGTGGGTAAAAAGAAAAAACAAAATTAAAAAACTAACTGTTTCATTCTACTGTCTTCGTAAGAAAAAACAAAAAAAAAACCAATTTGTCAATTCAGTTTTTTGCACGGGCAAATGCAAGTATGTATATTATCAAAGTTATTTTCGGGAATACAAAATTTATTATTAATACGATTTTCGTATGAATGTAATAAAAGATAAACTCACTGTTTATTGTTGGTGTTTTGTTTTGGCTTGAATATTGTTACAAGTAAGACTTTGAGTGTTTATAATTCTTATTCGCTTTAGGGATTAATTTGTATAATATTTTTGGCTTTTCTAAAATCTTTGGAAAAGGTTTCCTGATGAGCTGGCCTAAGCAACCAGTGAAATGCGCATAGAAGCTAGCTTTCCCTCAACAATAAATTTCAGGGTATTTATCAAATATGAAAAACTGGGAATTTAGCACGTCGTACGAAAATCGTATTAATAATATAATAATAAATTGTGTATTCCCGAAAATAACTTTGATAATATATAATAATTTTTGTTTAACCCGGCGTTTCCACATGCAAGTAATTACTTGCAAGTAGTGTATACGTATTATCAACGAAAAATCGAGGAAACAGCCGATTGGCTGCAAATACAAAAATTATGTGAATGTTAGTGAAAAAGTGTGAGTGTATTGAGTTTTTCGAACTTGTACTTGCATGTGGAAACGGGGGGTAAAAATCCAAAATTTTAATTTTTTTATCAAAATATATCAAACTTAATCAACAGGAGGGTATTAACTCAAAATGTTCAGTAGAAGCGAAACAATTTTAAATTTAATATTAAAGGCACATGAAAAAGAATTTTTAAGCCAACCATTTCATTATCAAAAAGTAGGCAAAATAGCACGATATTTTTACAGCGGATATGAATACTACTCGTCGATTTTTTTCGAAAAGTGGAAAAATGAAAATTTTGATGGATCAAGTGCGATAAGATTTTTTCATAATTTTTTAATGGGGTTAACATTGCTAGTTTTCCTCTTTAATTTTTTCATTTATGTTATCTTTTAAATATCCTTATAGTTTTATTTTTGCAAGAGCATTTTAACCGGTTTATCCTATTTTTCAATAAATTATGTTTTTGTATTTTCCACATTGATAATCCGATTCTACCCAAATTTCGCACAAATATATATCTTGCAAATATCAATTTAGATACCAAAATTTATTACGATCATTTTTGTAGGAGTGGTAGCGTTTTTAAGAAAGAGGATATATAGCAGGACCTTGAGTCCTTAGTTCGATTTAAATTAAAATTTACACACACGTTGCTAGTTGCATGTGTATCAGCATGACCACTTTTTGTAATTTTGTGGGCATAATTGAAGCTAAAATTACATTTTTCAATTTCAGGACACATGGGAGGTAGGCGTGTCCTTGGCCCGATTTTTTCAAAAATACTAATTTTTCTTAACTAAGCTTTTTTATGCAAGTGTACCAAATTTCAAAAATATCTGACAACTCCTTCTATTTTTGTCCCTTCGTTATATGTGAACGATGCATAGTGGGTTGGTCGCTAAATTTTATATTAACATGTAAAAGGAAATTAAAGCTTTTTACGGGTGGGATCTATGATCAAATGTAAATCGATCCCAAATAGAATTCAATTGGCTGTAAAATATGTTTGGGTCGAATTTAATATCAAATCCAACATAAGATGGTTAATGGACACACAGTCCATTTCAAAAGAAGTTTGAATGGGGACTTTGGGAAACCATATACCGATTCTCACCATTTTTGTTTATTTGTTAGTGTACTTGTTTGTTCCCTACAGACATTCACAGTAACGATTTCGTTCTTAGTACAAATAACTTGTTATTTTTTTAAAAAAACTTATTGAACTTTTATACTTGTTAAAGCATGTCATACTTACACATCAATGTCAATTGTGGGGCCCATTTTATGAACAAAAATTGAGTACTTTCAATTGGAACTTCATCTGTTTCCCACTTCCAAATGATTTTCATATCTAATTTTTTTAAAACATTCAAAATTGTTTGTAATTTACTTTGATCCAAAGATGACCCCTTAATCATTGAACCCCAACTTATAAATAGAACATCTTTTTGAGTATTATTCAAAAACAAATCAATTTGCGGTGGCAAAACATTATTTACTTCCTGTTCGTTGATGTGTATGCCACCAATTTCCTTAAATTGTTCGGTAAAAGGTCTAATACCCATCAAGGAATAATGTTGATTGCCAAATATTAAACGTGTATATTGTTTGGCAATCTCCGCTACGTCAACTTCTATGTTTAAGTAATGTTTAATCAATTTGTTATCAAGACGATTGGTGTAATAACTTAAAAAATGAATTATTTATTATCTTGTAATGTGATTTTGTTGACATAAGAATACTCACCGATAAAGTAAAGGTAAAGCTTTTGCTTGCACAAAATTTATTAAACGTTCATGACAATTAAGTGGCGTGCGAAAACCTACAAATTCCGATTGCACAAACGAAGGGGTGTCAGGCATTAATATGCGATCATAGTACCAAGGCATTACAAGGCAGCTACTTAATGCTACCACTGGTGTTTTCATTAAATAAGGCAAGGCCATTTGACAATCAGAATTAAAATATTCTGTTATAACCAAATCGTATGGTTGCTGCTGGTGGCGGTTTAAAACTTCTTTAACGTGTCCACTTTTATAAAGTCTTTTACACGATTGCTGACCTTCATTATGTAAAGCTATGTATTCATCAAATAAACCTTTCAAGGTTCTTGCTTTCATCTCAACAAGTGGCACCACATTGATAACTTCTACGCCTTCTAACAGCAATTCCTCATAATTTCCTTTAGGCAATGATGGAGTTTTAATGTATGTAATCACAGTTACATTGTGGCCCTTTTCCGACAAATTGTGCAACAGAGGATAGAAGACCTTGAAGTGACTGTAACCAAAATGAGGAAATATTCCCAGTATTTGTTTCGCCTCTGCTTGCATTAATACAATACTAATTGCTGCACAGCAGCAGAAAAACTTCAGTAAATTCATTATTAACTAATAAACGTGTACTGGTGAACTTAAGGTGACTAAACGTTTGAAATATAATAGAACTTATCACTAGTGCTTAGAAAGGCGAACTGAACAAAATCTTTGTCTAACCATGACTAGCGACAGTTAACAGATGGTTCCATATAACGATCACAATTAAATTAATCAATTGTTATCAATTTAATTTTACAATGCTGCATACATACATACATATGCATATATGTACATTCATATTAACTAATAGGATTATCATTGTTAGCTTGTGTTAAAAATAACATTACTTTAAAATTCACTTTTTTTAAAAGACAATTTTGTAAAATGCTTTAATATAATTGTATTAAAGTAAAAAAAAAATTAAAAGTTTTGTAAATATTCATACTTATTTTGTTTTATCAAAAATAATTTTTATTGTTTTGTTTATAAGCTGACAATTAGGCTTGCCAGAAGAATTCAAATTAAAAGTGCTAAATCAACAAATGAAAGTTCTAAATTTTTCTACAGTGAAAAACAAAGGTGCTATTTTTGTGACATTGATTTTTAAGAAAATAATTTTGTTTAATATAAACATTTACGGCCTTATTCATAGAAAATAAAACAGCTTAATAAAAGGTTTATGAAACGAATTTTGTATGCAAATCGGTTTAATAAACCTTCTATAAACCTGATTTATTTATTATGAATAAGGGGGTTATTATATATTGCATTATAATATATGTATTTTAAATAAATAAACTGTTTAAAATTTCAATTATATCATGTTCATCTTCCTCATATACCACTCATTTTGGTACTTTTCAGATGAACCGATTTTTTTTTCATTATCGCCCGATACTTATAAAGTATGCCGTATATCTAAACATTTATGCAATAGGTCTTTGGTCCAATAGGAGGTTGCCTCTCTGAACATTCTGAATAGCTGATGGTTTTTTGTCCCAATGTCTGAGAAAACATTAATTTGCTTCTCTAAAGCCGGGCAATTATAAATAATTTTTAATGATCAGACTTCGCTTTTATGGCCAATTTTCAGGATTGATATTAAAACAAATTTATTTTTAAAATCGTTTTAAATACAAAATTCTCCTCATTAAAAACTAAAGTGGAACTTAAGTCACCGATGCGGTAAACTTAGGGGGTAATTTTGTTGTTCACTTCACCTTGCGTTGAGAAAATTTTCATATAAAATTTTTTGAATTTTTGAAAATTTTTTGAATTTTTGAAAATTTTAAAAATTGTATATGAAAATTTTCTCAACGCAAGGTGAAGTGAACAACAAAATTACCCCCTAAGTTTACCGCATCGGTGACTTAAGTTCCACTTTAGTTTTTAATGAGGAGAATTTTGTATTTAAAACGATTTTAAAAATAAATTTGTTTTAATATCAATCCTGAAAATTGGCCATAAAAGCGAATTTTCAAAAATTCAAAAAATTTTATATGAAAATTTTCTCAACGCAAGGTGAAGTGAACAACAAAATTACCCCCTTAATTTTAACTTAAGTTTCCATTGTAATATTTTAACATGGTGGCCTCAATATCACAACAATAAAACAACAACAGGCAAAGCATTAACAGTCAGCTGTTTTTTCAGACCACCTTGTAAATAATTACACTTGTTTATATATTTTTTTTTGGTATTTAGTAGTGCTCCCATGCTTTTATCTTAATTAATTAAGACTTTTCAAATAAAACTCAAAAAATCAATCTGTATTTAAATACAATTTAAGTTTTTATGAAAATTAACTTAATATAGATTTAAATACAATCCTGAAAATTGGGCACATACACATACAAATTCACAAATAGCAAATAGTTACAATTGATATTCCCGAATAAGTATAAAAGACAAAAGTGCCAGAATTCCAACATTTTATTATAGGGAAAATAGTAATTTTTTAATGTATTTTAAAGCTTTGACCAATTCATATAAGTATTTGATGTCACACTTATAAAAGTTTCTTAAATATTTTTTACAAATAACTATATGATTTTATAAAACAGAAGTAACTGCGTTTGATGCGAAAACATTTATGGGATTTAAAAAAAATATTCACTATTCGACGATGCTATGCAATTTTTACTATTTGCACAAATTATAAAAAGTTATATGCTGCATGTATTATTCATGATACACTTAAAGAATTGATACTGTACTCGAATAGATTTTGTGAGTTTTAAAGTAGTTTTCGAATCTGAAAAAGATCTAAAAGTGCTTAATAATAATTAAAATGTGCTAAGCTAGCACTTAGCACTTGTTTTTCGAAATTCTTAGTGCCAATTCAGAAACATATGTGATAAATCTAGCACTAAAAGTGCTAAGCTGGCAAGCCTGCTGACATTGTCCAAGGCCAATTCATCCGAGGTAATCTCGGTACTACAACAAGTACAACTCGTACAAAAACGAAAAGCAATTTGTTTTTGTAAAATCCAAGGCGAATTCAAACACGTAAACTCATCTCTACAACTACAAAAAGCCCATGTATTTTGTTTATACAATTTTCTGGTTGGTTGTCAAAATTTTTATATTGCAAATTAAAATTATCACTTTTTTATAAAAGAAATTAATAAATTCACTTCAATCATTCGCAGTTTTGAAATTTTTTTATTATAAAAATAATATTTTTAACACTTTTCATTCAACTCCTTCTCAAAACAAAATCATATTTTGACGTTTGACCATATTTTTTAATTCGCCGTGGAAACAGCTGATGAACGGCTGACGAGATGAGTTCACCTGTTTGAATTCGCCTTGGTACAATGTCAAAAACAGAAACAAAAAAAAAACAGAAACAAAGATAATAAGAGAGACTAAACAAAATTTTGACATCCAACAGTGATTTTAGCTAATATCAGCAGGGCTTTTAAGACCACCTGTAATAAATTCGCCTTGACATTGTCAGTGTTTTAGTTCTTCTTCTATTTCTTATCAATCAACCAAAAACGACCCTACAAGAAGACTACCGGTCATTTTACTATTTATATGACCGGTAGTGTAGACCAATATAGTGTTATAGTAATAGTGATTTTTTTTGTTTTGGTTATGGATTTCTTGTAGGGGATTCTTTGCCATAGTTGCCAGATTAATTGGTTCAAAATCTTGAAATTTGAATGAAAAAAACGTCACATTGACTTGGCTCAATCGTGACAAAAATTGTCATTGTAAAATAAGTTTATATTTCTTTTGTTAAAAAAATACGTAAACAAAAATAACGCTTTTATTAACTACATTCATATGTATGTATGTATAGTAGAAAAAAACTAGACGTGAAGAAAAAAACTGAGAACGGACTTGAATTTATTTACAATTACAATTTTTACGGCAGACCAGTGTTATCAACTTTTATCGATCAAAATATAATCTATAGTCAAAGCTAAAGTTTAAAGGGTGTTGTCTACAGCAAATCAATATTTATAATAATAACTTAAGCAACCAAAAATTAGAAGTATTTTTTATTATCCCTTGGATAAAACTTCCACACGGTTGTCAAACCTAATGCCAAACAACGTACTATAATTCGAGAATTCAAGAAATACTGTTTGTGATGCTTTAAAAAACAACAAGAAAGCGCCATTTACACTGCCTTTACACATGAAAGTTCTTTCATGAAATTTCTGTATATGTATTATAAGTAAAAATTTCAATGAAATAGACGACTTTCTTGAAAATTTCTTGTTCGATTACACAGGAAAGTGAAAGTTCATTTGAAAAATGTCGTCAAGGCGCAAAGTGGCAAAAATTGTTTTAGTTTTAGAACTAAAAAAACTAGAAATTGAAAACCAAAACAAAAAAAAAGATATGAAAATAAAAAAATCAGTAAATAGGAGGCAGTGGGTTAAGCCATTATTAATAAAAAGATGTGAATTCGATGTGGAAGCGAATTTACTGAGAGACCTACTGTGGGAAGACGACGACAAGGATTTTAATAATTTTTGCAATAGCTTCATACGATTTTTTTTAATGTCGTTCCTTCTGTAGGATTTGTGGTTCATATCCCACAAAATGGGGTGGGATCGGTACAAATTTATTAATTTAATAATTTGTTTATTGCTTAATTTTGCCTCCATTTTTATTGTTTTTCTTATTTGTAATTTCAGAGTTGCCAAGACAAATACTCACGCCGAACTTTAGGCATTCGTTCCAATTAATATTTATTTTTATTTATTTTCCTAATATTTATCCACTTTAATAAGAATAGTTGTGTTTCAAATAATTGTAGTTAAAAAATATATTAAAATTCTTTATATATACGTCCAAAACAAGTTGCTTTTGTAACTATAATTTAACACAATCCTGAAATTTCAAATGCAAATTTTAAATAGGCAACAGTGCTTAGTTTATTGTCATTTGTTTTCATGAAATTGTCAAAAAATCGCTTTCTTGAAATTTTCATTGAAAGCAAGCTGAAAGTTGGGCTGAAAGTAAAAAAATGTAAATGTGTTAGTGAAAAATTGTGAGTGTATTGCGACTTTCATGAAATTACTTTCACGTGTAAATGCTGGGTCAAAGCCTTTGTCTGGGTTCAATAAGTATGTTTTTTGGTATAAGCAAGCGAAAATTCTGCTATATTTTTATTTAGTTAACGGATATAAAGCTTATTTCTAGTTTTCCTAAAAAGTGAAATATAATTTTTATAAATCTAAGCGAAGTCTTCGGAGCGAAACAAAAAATATAATATAATATAGGATTGTAAACATTTTTCAAGCAATAATGTCTGAAATAATGGCCGGCAAAAACTTTTAAAAATTATAAATGCTATAAAGCAGTAGTGGCCATGTTATCCATATATACATACATATGTTTGTTCAACCTTTTTGAATTAATGTCCCTCAGAAAGTAAATGTAAGTACCAAATATAAAATAGTGTAAAATTTCAAATCGGTTGTCTTGCATTTACTTCCTTCTTTTCTTTTACGATTTTTTTAAATCTTGGCCTAGGGTTTAACATTTTTTTTTTTCATTATTTATTTACCCTAGGCAGTGTTACCGTTCAAAATTTTCAAAAAGGGGCACAAAAAGGGCATTTGCAAAAAAAAAGTGTCACAAAAAGGGGAATTCTAAGAAAAAAAGGGGCAACTTTAAAAACAGGAAAATTTAAAAAAAACGTATGTATTCATTAAATTATTTTCATCGAAAACTAAACATAACAAAAAATTAACTTCATATTTATAAAAAAATACATTATAGGCATATAATACAAATTGTTTGGGAAAAACACACATATATATCTATACATATATATATATACATATATACAAGTTAAGGTGTGATGTCACATTCCTTAATTTTTATTTTTCAAATTTATTTACTTTCCCACGATTTAAGCTACACGCGCAACGTATTTTATGCTGACGCAGTGTGAACGAAAATTATTTTAATAAATTTTTTATGTAACATTAAACCGTTGTTTTTAACTTTGACAACATGATTGCATTTTTTTATTAAAACTGCAACGCGACTGCGGACAAAATTATGCTTCTTGCCAATTAAAAGTTCTAATTTAAGTTAAGTTAACAATAAGAATTAAGTCAGTTTAGAATAACTATTAGCTCAAATAAGGTGTAATAAAGATAAATAAAAAATAAAAAATGTGGATTTTGTTGTTGTTTTTTGTTTGGCTTAAGGTCATACATTAAAATTATAAATAAAAAATCCACAAATTTTTGTATTTTTAATTTTGTTTTTTATTTCTAATCCGATATTTCGACCATACATCGATGGTCATCTTCAGGGGCTACAAAATACACATATAGTTAACATTTAAATTTTATAACGTAACACTAATCAATACATACATTTAAGACACTGTCAAATTTAAACTACAAAAAAGTTGACACGTCCTCACTGTTCGTCAAATTTTCATCAACTGATATTTTTCTTGTCTTATTTTTGTTTTCTATGTCGGTGTTTGTTTATTGTGTATTTGTATATATGCGAAATCTTATCGGTGTCTGTCTTGTAATTGAGACGTAAGTTTGCTGGTGTGTTTACTATATGTAACATTTCCAGTGTGTATCTCTTGGCATAGTTACTCTCTTCTTGTAAGATGCTCACATTATTGAAATTTGGTTTGTGTCCTGTTATTGTACAGTGGGCCGCAAGGGCAGTTTTTTGTTCAATTGGTTTTGTTACAGCTCTGTGATCAGATTTATGTCCTGATAATCTTGTCTTGAGTGTTGATTTCGTAGTCCCTACATATACTTTTGGGCATATGTTGGACCCGTCCCCCTCACAGCTTATTTTGTAAATCAAGTTTGATTTATCTTCCTTTTCAAGTTTCGTCTTTGGTTTACTGAATAATTGGTACACAGAGTTATTGGTCTTAAGGGCTATTTCGTATTTTTCCTTGTTGTATATGTTAGAGTTCTTTAGCCTTTCGGAGAATCCGGGAATGTACGTTACTGATTTGTATATTTTAACTAATTTTTCTTCTTCTTTGCTACCGAGTTTTTTTGATTTTGCATGTTTGATTAAATCCTTAATAGTTTTTATAGGAAATTCATTTTTCTTTAGCGTGTCTATTATTCTTTTAAAATTATCCTTGTGGAAAGAGTCATCACTAATTTCTAAAACTCGTCTTATAAAATTTGTGGCAGTGTTAATAATTATTCGCCTAGGATGTTTAGAGTAGAAGTTTATGAGTCTTCCAGACGATGTTGGTTTTTGATACCAGTCTGTCCTAAGCAGGTTGTTTTGTCTAAGAACCACACAGTCTAAGTAGGGTATTCTATTTCCATTTTCCTCTTCTTTCGTAAAACAAATCTGTCTATTAAATGAGTTTAAAATTCTTAACACATCATTCACATCTTTCCTTTTGATAACACAAAACAAGTCATCCACGTATTTGGTGAGAATTTTTGGTTTTTCTCCCATCAGATCTACTGAAAAGTCTAGAAGCTTTTCCATTATAATATCCGCAATTACAGGTGATGCTGGTGAACCCATTGGCATACCTTTTCTTTGTTCATATATTTTATCTTCATATTTGAAATATCTTGTATCTTTGATACAAAAAGAAAGGATATCCATGAAAAGCTTTTTTGGAATTTTGGTGTAATTTTCCAATATATTCCAGTTTTCTTCAATTGTTTGGAGAGCAAGATTGACCGGAATACTCGGAAATAAAGCCACTACATCAAATGAAATCATTATTTCGTCATCTTCTATTCTGGTTTTATTGATCCTTGATTTGAATTCTATTGCATCCTTCACATTGTATTTAGATTCCTTCGTAAGATTTTTTAATATGCCTACCATATATTTACATAAACCATATGCTGGTGAATTAACAGATGAACAAATCGGCCTGAGTGGGGTTCCTTCTTTGTGTATTTTCGGCAATCCGTATATCCTAGGGGCTATTGATGTCCGTGTACTTAGTCTGTATTTTTCCTGTATAGTTATCAGATTTAAATCAAACAATTTTTCTATTAACAAGTTATTTTTGTTCTGTAAAGTGGCGGTTGGATCTTTTTTCAAACGTTGATAAGTGCACATATCACCTACAATATCTCTCATTTTGCATAAATATTCATCTTTCATAATAGCTACAGTTTTATTACCTTTGTCCGAACTTAAAATAAAAACATCCTTATTTTTGTTCAAAAAATCCCTCGTTTGTACCACTGTATCAATAGTTAATTTGTCTCTAACATTAAGTTTGGTTTTATTTAAGTGTCCGTCTATGAGAGACGTTAGTTTGCTTCTCGCGATCTCCTGTTGCTCTCTGTTTTCAAGTGTACGAATTATATCTTCACCATCAGCAATACATTTAAACAATGGAAATGTTGTAATGGTATTGGGTAACGCATGTTTCGGCCCTAATGACAATAACCATTTAACGTTCGTTGGTATGTTTCTATCAGTTTTGTTTACAAACCAATCTTCATTGTTGTTGTTGTTAATTTTGATTTTCTTATTTTGCTCGTTCTTTAATTGTTGTAGCTTTCCGATGTGTCTTGATTTATTGTTGTTATTAAGTTTGTCATGTAAAATATTCTCTCCCTCTATGAATAATAATAGATCTTGCATGTCCATTATTTTTCTCAATGTTTCCTTTGTCTTTACCAATTGTTTTCCAACCAAATCTGTCTGTCTGTGTTTATGTTGTATCAGTAAATTTAATATTCTAATAGGTATGAAAATTATAAACAATACTTTCCAAATCATTAAGAGTATTTGATGTTATTTGGTTTTTAACTTTAAAAATGTTATAAATGTTTTTCGTCGCATTACGAATAAAGTTTGGTATTAAGCCCAGTTTCTTACACTTAATTAAAAACGTTGTTGTTGGTTTTAATCTCGCAAGAGATCGGCTATATTTTGAATAATTACCAATGATGTTTTTGGTGTTTTTGTTGTATTTCGTTTTCAGTTGTTTGTACATGATGAGTCAGTACTGCGGTGTGCCTTCCGTGTTGTATGTTCAATATTTATTGTTGACCTGTGTCGATTATCTTTGTTGTTGTTTTTTGTTTGGCTTAAGGTCATACATTAAAATTATAAATAAAAAATCCACAAATTTTTGTATTTTTAATTTTGTTTTTTATTTCTAATCCGATATTTGGACATGCAAGATCTATTATTATTCATAGAGGGAGAGAATATTTTACATGACAAACTTAATAACAACAATAAATCAAGACACATCGGAAAGCTACAACAATTAAAGAACGAGCAAAATAAGAAAATCAAAATTAACAACAACAACAATGAAGATTGGTTTGTAAACAAAACTGATAGAAACATACCAACGAACGTTAAATGGTTATTGTCATTAGGGCCGAAACATGCGTTACCCAATACCATTACAACATTTCCATTGTTTAAATGTATTGCTGATGGTGAAGATATAATTCGTACACTTGAAAACAGAGAGCAACAGGAGATCGCGAGAAGCAAACTAACGTCTCTCATAGACGGACACTTAAATAAAACCAAACTTACTGTTAGAGACAAATTAACTATTGATACAGTGGTACAAACGAGGGATTTTTTGAACAAAAATAAGGATGTTTTTATTTTAAGTTCGGACAAAGGTAATAAAACTGTAGCTATTATGAAAGATGAATATTTATGCAAAATGAGAGATATTGTAGGTGATATGTGCACTTATCAACGTTTGAAAAAAGATCCAACCGCCACTTTACAGAACAAAAATAACTTGTTAATAGAAAAATTGTTTGATTTAAATCTGATAACTATACAGGAAAAATACAGACTAAGTACACGGACATCAATAGCCCCTAGGATATACGGATTGCCGAAAATACACAAAGAAGGAACCCCACTCAGGCCGATTTGTTCATCTGTTAATTCACCAGCATATGGTTTATGTAAATATATGGTAGGCATATTAAAAAATCTTACGAAGGAATCTAAATACAATGTGAAGGATGCAATAGAATTCAAATCAAGGATCAATAAAACCAGAATAGAAGATGACGAAATAATGATTTCATTTGATGTAGTGGCTTTATTTCCGAGTATTCCGGTCAATCTTGCTCTCCAAACAATTGAAGAAAACTGGAATATATTGGAAAATTACACCAAAATTCCAAAAAAGCTTTTCATGGATATCCTTTCTTTTTGTATCAAAGATACAAGATATTTCAAATATGAAGATAAAATATATGAACAAAGAAAAGGTATGCCAATGGGTTCACCAGCATCACCTGTAATTGCGGATATTATAATGGAAAAGCTTCTAGACTTTTCAGTAGATCTGATGGGAGAAAAACCAAAAATTCTCACCAAATACGTGGATGACTTGTTTTGTGTTATCAAAAGGAAAGATGTGAATGATGTGTTAAGAATTTTAAACTCATTTAATAGACAGATTTGTTTTACGAAAGAAGAGGAAAATGGAAATAGAATACCCTACTTAGACTGTGTGGTTCTTAGACAAAACAACCTGCTTAGGACAGACTGGTATCAAAAACCAACATCGTCTGGAAGACTCATAAACTTCTACTCTAAACATCCTAGGCGAATAATTATTAACACTGCCACAAATTTTATAAGACGAGTTTTAGAAATTAGTGATGACTCTTTCCACAAGGATAATTTTAAAAGAATAATAGACACGCTAAAGAAAAATGAATTTCCTATAAAAACTATTAAGGATTTAATCAAACATGCAAAATCAAAAAAACTCGGTAGCAAAGAAGAAGAAAAATTAGTTAAAATATACAAATCAGTAACGTACATTCCCGGATTCTCCGAAAGGCTAAAGAACTCTAACATATACAACAAGGAAAAATACGAAATAGCCCTTAAGACCAATAACTCTGTGTACCAATTATTCAGTAAACCAAAGACGAAACTTGAAAAGGAAGATAAATCAAACTTGATTTACAAAATAAGCTGTGAGGGGGACGGGTCCAACATATGCCCAAAAGTATATGTAGGGACTACGAAATCAACACTCAAGACAAGATTATCAGGACATAAATCTGATCACAGAGCTGTAACAAAACCAATTGAACAAAAAACTGCCCTTGCGGCCCACTGTACAATAACAGGACACAAACCAAATTTCAATAATGTGAGCATCTTACAAGAAGAGAGTAACTATGCCAAGAGATACACACTGGAAATGTTACATATAGTAAACACACCAGCAAACTTACGTCTCAATTACAAGACAGACACCGATAAGATTTCGCATATATACAAATACACAATAAACAAACACCGACATAGAAAACAAAAATAAGACAAGAAAAATATCAGTTGATGAAAATTTGACGAACAGTGAGGACGTGTCAACTTTTTTGTAGTTTAAATTTGACAGTGTCTTAAATGTATGTATTGATTAGTGTTACGTTATAAAATTTAAATGTTAACTATATGTGTATTTTGTAGCCCCTGAAGATGACCATCGATGTATGGTCGAAATATCGGATTAGAAATAAAAAACAAAATTAAAAATACAAAAATTTGTGGATTTTTTATTTATAATTTTAATGTATGACCTTAAGCCAAACAAAAAACAACAACAAAGATAATCGACACAGGTCAACAATAAATATTGAACAAATGTGGATTTTTTTTTAACAATTAATAAGCGAATGTAATTAACTGGGGGCTCAACCGGGATCCTTAAAAAGCTTAATCCTGAAAAAAACAAGTAAGGAGATTTTTAAGGACAAAGCCAAATAAAAAATAAGTACCCTTGTAAAAAGGAGAAAAAAAATATAAAACAAAAACTTTAAAAAAGTATCCTTGTTAAAAGGAGAAAACATTAAAAACAAAAACTTTAAAAAGTATCCTTGTTAAAAGGAGAAAACGTTAAAAACAAAAATTTTAAAAAAATTAAAATAAATATCCTTATAAAAAAAGGAGAAAAATAGAACAAAAAACAATTTAAGGAAAAGTATAAGTTCATAAAATAAATTAAAATTGTGCAAACTAATTAATTTAATTAAAAATTGTGCGAAAACTGAAGAAATAAATTAAAAAAATAGCGCAAATTATTAAAACTCGAAATTGTGCAAATTAGCTAAAATTGGTGCAAATTGATAAAAAATTGTGCAAAAACCGAATTAAAAATTTTACAATTTTCCAATTTTCCAAAAAAGACAAATTAAAAAATTTTTTAAATATATTGAAGAACATTTCAAAAATTTTTTTGAATGCAATTTCGACAATCCAATTCATCATTCATCGTATAGAAGACAACAGCAATTTCGACAATCCAATTCATCATTCATCATATAGAAGACAACAGTAATTTCGACAATCCAATTCATCATTCATCATATAGAAGACAACAAGGATTCTCAACAAAATTTCGGAAGACAACAACGTATAGTTGTAAGTAATTTTAAGTCAATTTAAAATTGTGAAAGAAAATAATTAAGTGAAATTTAAAAAGAAAATAATTAATTTATAGTTGAAATTTTGAAATATGAAAATAAAAAGTTAAATTAATTTTCTAAATTTAAAAAGAAGAAAATAGTAATATAAAAGAATTTAAAATAAATTTATGATTTCTGTGGCTATTTACTGTTTTTAAAAAATATTTCGTGAATGTTTTTTTTGAAAACATTTATTCAAAAGTTTTGGCTTTATGCGATTTTTGTGTAGATAAATTTTATTGAAAAATAATTTAAAATAGCCGAATTCAATCTGGATTCAGAAGTAGATAACCTATCTAATTCGTTTAGGGATTTGGGGACAGATTTCAAAGAAAAAATGGCTACTGTAGATCAAATTAGAATTCTAGTAGAAGCACAAACAGCTCCTTTAATAGCTAGAATAGAAGAATTAACGAAAAGCTTAGGAGAATTGACAAATTCAGATACAGTAGGCGAATTCGAAGAAGAAAAAATTAACGTGGCAGTACGATGCGACGAACCATTAGATGTAATCAAGTCCTTGCCAACGTTCGATGGCAAAAACTCTTACGTTAGCTGGCGAGAGGCAGCTACAAATTCAATGAAAATATATGCGAAAGGTAGCAGACGTTATTTTTCGGCTTTGACCATTTTGAGAAATAAAATTATTAGCGACGCCAACGATACCCTAACAAATCATGGCACTGTTTTAAATTTCGACGCAATCATAAGTCGTCTTGATTTCGCGTACGCTGACAAAAGACCACTTCATCTCATCGAACAAGAACTAAGTGTGATGCGCCAAGGGTCACAACCAATTATGAATTACTACAATGAAGTTAACAAGAAACTGACCGACCTGACAAACAAAACAATCATGACTTACGGAACAAACTCTGACATGGCCAAAGAACTTAATGATAGGAACAGGCGATATGCTCTTAGAGTATTTATGACAGGCCTAAATGCGCCTTTGGCTGATATATTATTCTCTATTTCTCCCAACAGTCTACCGGATGCTTTGGCAAAAGCACAGGAATTAGAGGCGAATAAAGTTAGAGCTAACTTTGCTCTACACTTCAATAAACCAATAATTAATAACCATATCAATAAAGGAAATAACGTTCTACGTTTTCCTAACCGAAATAATAGGGACTATCGTCCTAATGAAAATGTAAATAGATTATTAAATTCAAAACCAGAACCAATGGAACTGGGAAGTTCGAATTTTAAATTTAAGCAGGAAAGGGAACAAAATTATAAAAACAATTTTCAACAAAACAGAGCTTTTAATAATTTTCAAAATACAAGACCCTTCAACAACTATCAACACGGTCTTAAGCGACAATCAGATAATAGTGGCCAAATAAGCCACCAACCACATCAAAAATTTCAACGAATCAACAACCTAAATGAAGATTCTTTTTTAGATCAAGGAATGGACTGCCCTACATTATTAAGGCAGCCACCACAGGAAGAAAATATAAAATTCTAATTGATAGCGGTGCAACAAGTTGCTACTGCAGCCCTGGTGTTCTAACGAATAGGCAGGAATTAGTTATTAAGAAGAGGGTAAGAACCATTAATGGTTTTACCATCATTAAATATTTTTATGAAGCTAGCATTTTTGGTTTTAATGAAAGATTTTACGAAATTGAGAATTTAGAATCAGACCTTCTTATAGGTTATAAGTTTATGAAAAGAGCTAACATTATTTTAGATTTTGAGAAAGGAGTATTAACTTGTGGTAAACACTGCGAGAAAATTATAAACATTGAGTCAAAAAACTCAAGTGAAAATATAGAAACAAGAAATAAGCATTTTAAAGGAAGTGCTCTTAATAAATTAAAAAATGAAGAAATTTTAAAATTCAGTGATGAAAGTGAAAAATCATTGAATGATTTAAGAGAAAATGTTATACGAAATATTGAAAAATTGCATTCAGATATAAATATGAAGAAATCCGAACAATTGCTGAAGCGCCAATATGGAGCAAGCAATATCCATACCCACTTTCTGCAAATAGCTTTGTTAACAATGAAATAAAGAAACTATTACAGGACGAAATAATTCGCCCAAGTAAAAGTCCTTACAACTCCCCAATATGGGTAGTTCCGAAAAAAGGAATAAATGAAGATGGTACGCAAAAATTGCGTATGGTAATTGATTACAAAAAATTAAATGAAAACACAATATGCGATAAATATCCCATACCATATTGTAACGTTATATTGTCCAATCTGGGTTCGAGCCATTATCGACAGGAGTGTCGACAATGGTGCCATTTCTCATACCAAGTGGGATCTGGTAAAACAAAAACTCATGGGTGTGTTCTGGACGATCCTCAGGGAGAATCCAGGACCACCCCCTCAATGCGATGACGCCGGCTGGTTCCAGGGTCACGTGAAGCTGATGGCTTGCGCAGATGAGCGCTCAGCGCTGCTTCTTAAGCAGGCCATCCAACTATTAGGAGAGGTTTGGGAAGGTGCCAGGCTTGACGTGGTGTTAGTAGGAGAGATACCACGGAGGCCAAGATCAATCGCCACCATCCCCGCCGAACCATCTGAGCCTGAGGAGATCTTGAAGATCATTCAGTGCTGCAACCCTAAACTACCCACACAAGACTGGAAAGTAGTGAAGGTTTCAGCTGCTGAAGGGTCCTCGAGGACGGCGATTGTGGTTATTAACCAGCAATCCTTGGAGCCACTGAGGGAGAGGCAGGGCAAGCTCTACTATGGTTTTAGTACGATCTTGCTCCGTGTCTACCGAAGTGACAACAAGGGCAATCCGGCTCCATCGGTAAGTGAGGCCAAGCAACCTGCAGAAAGCATGGCTTGCGACGATGCCGTGGGCTCAAGCGACAAAGAGGATACCCAGTCTCTCTCAGGATTGGTGGGTGACTTCTTTGATCACTTGGGTGATATGGTTGATGAGGACGTGCTGCTGGAGTCTGACCAGGAGGACGTCAACATCACAGTGGTCGCCAAAATGGATCATGGTGAAGGTGCTGCAGATAAACCTCCACCACTCTAAAGCAGCATCTGCTGCACTGCTTCTCCGTGTGGTAGAAAGAAGGGAGGAGCTCGTGATGGTCCAAGAACCCTGGATCCACAAGAATCGGGTTTGCGGACTTAACCTCAAAGGCTACAAGCTATTGTTTGCGAAAGGTACAGGTAACATAAGATCTTGTGTCTTAGCTAAAAACTCGTTGAATATCTTCATTCTTTCTGATTACAGTGACGAAGATACCACAACTATTGCCCTTGAGACACCGGACGGTATAGTCTGGATGGTCTCGGCGTACATGGCGCATGACCACGGGCAGGACCCACCCAACGGGCTCATCCGTGATGCAGTTTTGAAGGCCGCGAGCACTGGAACACCGGTGATAATCTGTGCCGATGCTAATGCGCACCACACTATATGGGGCAGTACGGATACAAATGTAAGAGGTGAGTCACTATTCTCCTTTATTATTAATCATAATTTAGGAATAGTAAATAGGGGCTGTGAGCCTACGTTTGTTGTTGCAAATAGGTGTGAGGTTCTTGATGTCACGCTAGTTAGTATAGACCACACCGATATGATCGAGGGGTGGATGGTGTCTAATGACTGTTCGCTCTCTGATCACAGATATGTGGAATTTAGGCTAGGGCTTAGGTCTTCAGGATCGATGGCTATATTAAACAGGAGACGTACGGACTGGGGAGTTCAGTACTCCTCTCTGGTCAGGTCTCTATCTGACCCTCCTGGGGTTGATGATATCGGGGGGATCGATGCAGCAGTGGATCTGCTTTCGAACTCACTGCAGTTGGCGACTTCCTTGGCATGTAGACCAAGGGTGCGCAGGGGTAGGAACCGACCACCATGGTGGGATCCTGACATTGCGCAGGCAAGAATTGACTGTCGCAGGTTGTTCAATGTGGCAAAGCGCCATGGAAACTGGGCGGACTATAAGTCATCATTGAATAGGTTCAGAAATCTGGTTAGATCGGCGAAAAGGGTTGCTTGGAGGAACTTCTGTAGCGGCGTGGAAGGATCCTCTGAGACGAACCGTTTACGTAAGGTAATGGCCTCGAGCCCGGTTGTCCCGACGTACGTCCGGAAATCGGATGGTAGTTGGACCACGAATAGTCAGGAAACACTGGAAGTGTTGATTGATACTCACTTTCCTGGAAACTCCCAATGGGGATTGCGGGATCAGTCGCGGGAGGCGACTCCTATTCCTATGTCCATACCATTGGACTACGATAGGATTAAGTGGGCTATCGATAGCTTTAGCCCATACAAATCTCCGGGTATGGACGGTATAATTCCTGCGGACCTGCAGAGGAATTCGACCCTGATAATACCCTGGTTGTTGGCCATATACAGGGGATGCGCTAGATTTTCGTATCTTCCCGTGAAATGGACCCTGTGCAGGGTGGTCTTTATACCCAAAGGGGGTAAGGCTTCTCACACCGAGCCGAAGGATTACAGACCAATTAGTCTTTCATCCTTTCTTCTTAAGACTCTTGAGAGGGTTATCGATATACACTTGAGGATGACCATCCCAAGGGACTCACTCTCTGCCTCTCAACATGCCTACACAAGGGGCAGGTCTGTTGAGACGGCTCTTCACTCTCTGGTCGGAACCATTGAGAGATCGCTCGAATTTAGGGAGTATACGCTTGTGGCCTTTCTCGACATAGAGGGGGCCTTCAACAATGTCAACCCGGACTCTATCGTGATGTCCATGAGGAGTCTGGGGATCGACGCTGGCATATGTAGATTTGTGGACAATCTACTACGGAATAGGGTCATTTGTTCTACGATAGGTGAAACCAGTGTTCAAAGGCTGGTGAACAGGGGTACTCCCCAAGGGGGAGTTCTATCCCCACTATTGTGGAACCTGACTATGAACACCATGTTAACAAGGATGGATGACATGAGGATCAAAACGGTGGCGTATGCTGATGATGTTGCAGTGGCCATCTCAGGAAGGCATTTGGGCGTAATGTCCCAGTGTATGGAGGCTGCTTTGAAGATACTCAGTACCTGGAGTGCATCATGCGGTCTGGGTGTAAATCCGTCTAAGACGGAACTGGTACTCTTCACGAGGAGGTATAAGACCGAGGACTTTAGGCTTCCGAGGTTGAATGGAATTGAGCTTCGGATATCTCAAAGTGCGAAATATCTGGGCGTGGTTCTGGATAGCAGGCTGTCATGGGGACTAAATGTCCGGATGAGAGTGGAAAAGGCAATAGTTGCCATATATGCGTGCAGGGGTGCAATCGGCAGGAACTGGGGTATGAGCCCGAGGTGTGTCAATTGGATCTTTGAGGCTGTGGTAAAGCCGACCCTGTACTATGGGGTCGTTGTGTGGTGGACTGCACTGGATAGGGGCGTACACCGTGCGATGCTTGAGAAAGTATACAGACTTGTCGCGTTGATGATTACGGGATCAATGCGATCTACTCCAACAAGGGCGCTGTTCACGATACTGAACTGGCTCCCGGTGGATATAATGGCCAGACAGTTGGCTCTTTGTTCGGCGACGCGGCTGCACGCGGTGAATAGCTGGTCAACACGTGACTTTGGACACGCCGGGATAATCAAACGTACGATTGTCCCTGATGTAGTGGATTACTGCACCCCGGTGCCATTCTTTGGTGCGGGGTTCGTGGTGCAAATGGCGCACAGCGGTGCGCTGTTGGATACTTTCCGTGAACCGACCCTAGGGGTCTACACTGATGGTTCGAGGAAAGGTGAGAGGGTCGGCGGAGGTTTCTTCATAGAGGAACTGGATGTGAAGGTTTCCTTTCGCCTGCCGGATGGATGTAGTGTCCTGCAGGCGGAAATCTCGGCTATAAGGCGGGCGGCAAACTGGCTGAGGTATCATCGCATATCGGGAGATATACGTATATTTACTGACAGCAAGGCTGCCCTTGCTTCCCTAGCGGGTGTCTACACGACATCGAGGTTAACTGTAGAATGTCGGATGTCTTTGGATGAGATTGCGAAACATTCAAGGGTAACGCTAATATGGATACCGGGGCACACTGGGTGCCCGGGCAATCAGGTAGCAGACGAGCTGGCCAAACAGGGTGGTCGCATGGATGATGCATTCATTGACCAATTCATTGGCCTTCCAATGGCTCAATGTAAATCACTTATAGGGCGCGAGTCCTATAGAGTTGCGCAGACGCGGTGGACCTGTGAATCCACCTGCTCGATATCCAGGATCCTTTGGCCTGGATATGATGGACGGAGAACTAGCTCTCTACTTGGGCTTAGCAGAAACCAGATTAGGACTGTGATATCGGTTGTAACTGGACACTGGCCGGTGGGGACTCATGCTAGGAGAATGGGTCTGGAATTTTACGACTACTGTAGAAGTTGTCAGAACGAGGAGGAGGAGGAGACTGTGCTCCACTTTCTCTGTCATTGCCCTGGACTGCGGGGTATAAGGGTAGAATGCCTGGGGGAACCGGTGTTTGCCTGTTTGGGGGATCTATCTGGGATGGAACTGAAATCGCTCCTTCTCTTCACTAGGAAGACGAGGTGGTTGGACTTTGCAGTGACGCCATCTGAGTGACTGCTCTAAGGGATGGGCATTGGCGCAGGGTATCACAAAGGGACCAATAAAGGACCCAAGTGAGCTGTCTTTGATGGCTGCCCGTGGAACCTAACCTAACCTAATCTGGGTACAGCAAAATATTTTTCAACTATCGATCTGGAATCAGGTTTTCACCAGATCCTTATGAAGGAAGAAGATATTGAGAAAACTGCATTTTCTGTGAACAACGGAAAATACGAATTTTTAAGATTACCCTTCGGTCTCAAAAATAGTCCAAGTATTTTTCAACGGGCTATGGATAACATTTTACGCGATTTTATTGGAAAAATATGTCATGTTTATATAGACGATATAATAGTGTATTCTAAAACACTAGAGGAACATTGTAAACACTTAAAATTGGTAATTAATAGATTAAAAGAATCAAATATGAAAATTTCATTAGAAAAATCAAAATTTTACTCTAAAGAAGTAGAATTTCTTGGATATGTTGTAGGCCATAACGTTATAAAAACTGACCCAAACAAACTAGAAACAATAAATAACTACCCATTGCCTAAAACCTTAAGACAACTGAGGAGTTTCCTAGGAATGATAGGATACTACCGAAAATTTATAAAAAATTATGCTCAAGTAGCAAAACCATTGTCCAAATATTTAGCCGGTGAGAATGGTAAAGTATCACAGTATATGTCCAAGAAGATTGAAATTAAATTGGATGAAGAAGGTATAATCACTTTTGACAGATTAAAAAAATTATTATCCGAACAGATTGAACTAACTCAGCCTAATTTTAATAAAAAATTCATTCTTACCACTGATGCCTCCAATGATGCAGTAGGTGCTGTCCTTAGTCAGGATGGTAAACCAATAACTTTTATATCAAAGACACTTAGTGTAACAGAAAAAAACTATGCAACCAATGAAAAAGAACTTTACGCTATCGTATGGGCGTTAAGGAATTTAAGAAATTATTTATATGGTAGTTCAAATCTTGAAATTCATACAGATCATCAACCATTAACATTCGCAGTTTCTACACGAAACCCTAATGCAAAAATCAAAAGATGGCGATCATTTATTGAAGAATTTTCACCAAAAATTATTTATAAACCAGGTGTTCACAATATAGTAGCAGATGCTCTTTCACGTCAATATTTAAACAATATTTCAGATGAAGAATCTCTTCATAGTACCCAACATTCTACAGAAAGTAGTGACGATTTCAATATACCAGAAATCTCAAAACCATTAAATGAATTCAAGCAACAAATACTTTTGTGCAAAGCAAATTTTACAATTCATGAAATGATCATAACTTTTGGAAGAACAAGACATATTATCGAATATGACACAAGAGAAAATCTTAAAACAATTCTCTTAGAATTTATTAAACCAAATTTAGTTACCTGCATTCATTGTACAGCAGAAGATTTAAACGATTTTAAGGAAACTATTAACGGAATTTTCACAAACAAATTTGTATATACTAAAATATTTCCACTAGACATCACAAATGTTGACGACCAACAAAATATAATTCAAAACACTCATTCACGAGCTCATAGAAACTGTAAGGAAAATTATAAACAAATATATAAACAGTACTACTGGCCGAAAATGATAAAACATTTTAAAGAATTCATCAGACACTGTGCAATTTGCAATAGAAATAAATATAATAGACACCCACAAAAGGTTCCAATTGGAGAGGCTCCAATTCCTAAGAAAGAGGGGGAGTTCCTTAATATAGATATTTTTTACGCTGAAGGTCTTAAGTTTATTACATGTGTCGATGCTTATTCTAAATTTCTAGTTATAAAAAATATAGAAGATAAAACAAACATAGGAGAAAAAGTTTTAGATGTCCTTCAAAACTTTCCTAATGCCAAAAAAATTACACTCGATAACGAACCAGGCTTTTTAACTGCTCAATTTAAATCATTAATGCAACGTTTGCAAATTGAAGTTTATTATTGTACACCGCGGCATAGCACAACGAATGGTCAAGTCGAAAGAGTCCATTCTACATTAATTGAAATAGCTAGATGTATCAAGGAAGAATTTAATCTAATAGATGCCACTGAGGTTTTTTATAGAGCAGCTCAACAATATAATAATACAATACATTCAGTTATACAAAATAAACCAGTAGATATACTTTTTAACAAAATTCCACACAATTTAGTAGATATATTAAAAAAAGCTCAAGAAAATATGATATCAAGAAATAATCTAAGCCAAATAAAAACTTATCAACCAGGCGAAGTAATATATGAAAAGATTATAGGGCAAAGAAATAAACTTTTGCCACGATTCAAAAAACAAAAGGTAAAAGAAGACTTAGGAAATAAGGTTAGAATTAATTTTCGCGATAGAATAATACACAAAGATAATATAAGAACTTAATTCATAAAATGACTTTTTTTTACATTTTATACATAATTATTTTGTCTCTTCCTTTATAGAAAATGAAGTTTTTAATATTTTTGTTTATATTGTTTGAGACCTACAAAACGGAAGTCCAGATACTAGACTATACAAACTCACAACTAATTTCAATGCACCAAGGACAAGCAAGATTACAGAACGGAAACTTTAAACTTATTCATATTTTAGAACTTGACGAATATGAACGAACAATAAATAATTTGAATAATGAAGTTCAAAGAAGAGTATTAGTAAATAGTACATCGCTACCATTTTTGCTTCATGATATAGAACAAATTAGAAATCAAATTAAACGAATGAAACCAAGAATTAAACGCTCAATTGACATTATTGGCACAGCTTGGAAATGGATAGCCGGTACACCCGATCACGAAGATCATAATATTGTAGTCAGTAAAATAAACGGATTACTTACAAATAATGAAAGACAGAAAATTATTAACGAAAAGTTTATTGACAGAATCAACTTATTGACGAATACTACTAATCATATTCTAAAAACAATTCAGACTTTAGAGGAAACTCAAAGGGTTATAGAAGACTCTATAAGAAACAGGATAAATATTGTTAAAGCAGATGTTATTAATATAGAGTACGCATTACAATGGGCGAAAGTAGGAGTAATTAATTCATTTATACTTTCTGAAAAAGAAATCAATGAAGCCAAACAATTTTTGGATCTTGAAGAATTTCCATACAATAATTTAGAAGAAGCTTTAGGTTTTGCTACAGTTAAAATAGCTACAGACTATTCATCTTTAATCTATATAATAAATTTACCTGCAATTAATAAAATAAATTGTGAAAAAATATTAATTAAGCCAGTAAAACAAAATCAAAAAATTATAAAAATCAATTCAGAAAATCTAATTAGATGTAAGGATAAAATCTTTGAAATGAAAAATAAGTGTAATCAATTTAATGATTTATGTATTTGTAATAATGAAAAGTTAATAGACATAAGTGAAACAACTTGTATACCGCTACTATTAAAAAGCAAGAATCATAATTGCACATTTATAAACAATGAACATGTTCCTACAATACAAGAAATAAATGAAGGAACAATACTTTTAAATCAATTTAATGGATTTTTAGAAATATTTGAAAACAAAATATATCAATTATCAGGAACATACTTGATTCAATTCCATAATGAAACAATTAAAATTGAAAATCGAACATTCACTTCAAAAGAAGTTTCCCATTTGAAAGCACTCCCAGCTGTACTACAGCTATCATCCAATAAATCAATTGTTGAAGAAGTCCTATCTTTGGAAATGATGAAAAATATTCAAGTTAATAATATAGATGAAATAAATTCGATATCAACTAAGGGACGCCTAATGTTTTCGACAAATATCAGTTTATCTATTTTATTGGTTATCGCAATTTGCTTAATTTTTATTAAACTAAAATCTAAATCTAATTCTGACATAAATATTACAGCAAAAATTGAAAAAGAAAAAGAACAAAATACCTCCACGGTTGAAAAATCAAATTTTGAAAAATCTAATAAAAGATTCTGTAGTGCTAATGAATTACCCACATTTTAACAATCGGGGCGATTGATCTTACAGGGGGAGGAGTTAAGGTGTGATGTCACATTCCTTAATTTTTATTTTTCAAATTTATTTACTTTCCCACGATTTAAGCTACACGCGCAACGTATTTTATGCTGACGCAGTGTGAACGAAAATTATTTTAATAAATTTTTTATGTAACATTAAACCGTTGTTTTTAACTTTGACAACATGATTGCATTTTTTTATTAAAACTGCAACGCGACTGCGGACAAAATTATGCTTCTTGCCAATTAAAAGTTCTAATTTAAGTTAAGTTAACAATAAGAATTAAGTCAGTTTAGAATAACTATTAGCTCAAATAAGGTGTAATAAAGATAAATAAAAAATAAAAAATGTGGATTTTTTTTTAACAATTAATAAGCGAATGTAATTAACTTACATATATCGTGAAAATACATGTCTTGTTTGCAAGTAAACGATAATAAACTGTTGCATAAAATTTTTATTTCAACTATTTATACAAAAACAGTTACTAATTACTTGTAAATAAAACGAGCTTAAAATAGTGTAATAACAATACTTACAAAAACAAAAAATAGTTCATAATATGATTTGATACAAAAAACTTTACATTTAAATAGATAGAGATATGTATATATGTAAGTTTATGTACATAAATATTTGGCACTTGGATTATTTTACTTTTTTACCAAAAAAATTAAGTTACGAAAAAACCTCGAGGAAAAAGCATATAAAAGTATTGATAGGAAGATAGTTAATATCAGGTACAGATCCATTTTTTTTATAAATTGCAGTGTTATGTTGTTTCTTCAACTATTAAATATCTATATCTATTAAATATCTATATTTATTAATCAATTCATCACTTGGAATCCAATCTTCCAAGTCATTTTGATACAAATTTAAAGCGGATAACATAGACTGACAGGTATCTACTTTCAGTCTATTTGTCACTTTATTTTTTAAATATGCTAACTTAGAAAAAATCCGCTCAGCGGATGCACTACTATGTGGTAAAGTAAAAACATACGAAGCAAATTTATACAAGTTTGGATATAAATTGTCACCCAAACAGTTTTTTAAATTGCCAATTTCGTACCAAAATGTTTCAGGCTTAGATATTTTAAAAATTGCTTCATAGCTTTTATCGTTTGATCTGGTTTCTAATAGTTCGAACTCTTTTACAAAATCATCTGGGTTAGTAATTATATCCATAAAAACGGTAACAATTTCAAAGTAATTTATGTCTTCAGCTGACTTAATAAATACTGGATCTAAAACCTTTAATGAACTCAGCCTCTTATCGCTAATATTAATTCTTGATAAAATTTCTTTGCACAGCTTTTGGTAAAAAAGTAAAATGTTGTTTTTATTTTCTACAATATCACTACTAAAGATGTTGTTAGTACATATTTCTAGCTCGGCTTCGTGGCCGATATATATATTTTAAGAGTTTGTTTGCATAACATACTCTTTTTTTTTAAAAAATTTTTAAAAATTTCTAATACAATATCTTTCGTGGATGAAACTAAATATATAATTTGTGATGATTCGTTTTGAAAATTAAGGTTTAATTTATTCATAATATTTAATAAATATACAGTGCCAGCTCGCTAATCCGAAGGTGTGTAATCCGAATTATCCAGTAATCCGAATTGAATTTATGACATACTACATACTCTATAGTTCGTATTGATTGCAAGTTCGCTAAACCGAATTTTTATTTATTTTATTTTTCTGCTTTGTCATAATTTTAAGAACCGATTTTCTGTGCAAACTTTGAAAATTTGTAACTAATTTTACCGCAATAATGACGTGTAAGGATGGATTATTAAATCTGGCAATACTTCGTGGGAGCATGTGCACTGCAAGTGAAGCAACCCTACATCACAAATTATGTATGGAAAAAAACATAACATTTAAAAAAAGCTTCACTGCCCTTTTTAATTAAAAACTAAATTGGTCTTGAAATATATTTTCAGAAAAATTTGTATAGAAATTTTGTTTGAAAATACGTTTGATATAAGGTGGTCTTATTTTGAAAAACGTTTACAACACTGTAAAATATTTTAACGTTGTGTCAAATATTCAAACAAATATTTAATTTTGTTTTTAATTTTAAATTGTGTGTTTTGAAATATAATAACTTAAAAAAATTTTAAATTTCATAATTTTAATCGAAAATTATAGAATTTAGTAAAGATTCCCCAGAACCACCAGAAAGGTATACCATTTTGACACAAGGTTAGTTATTAGCTGTTGATTAAGTAGCAAGATAAGGTCACCTGGTGTAAATTCGCCTTGGTTTGATACCTTAATTATTTTTTTAGAATACAAAACTTAATTTTTTCATTCTTGATTAATTAAAATGAAATAAATTTTTGTTAAAATCCTGGTCTGTGTTTAATTTTCGGATATAGTGAATTATAATACATAATAACAGCACATTCAGTAATCCGAATACCTCGTTAATCCGAATCAGGGTCTGCAATCATTAGCTCTGTTTCTTTACTCTACTTTGGGATCCCTCGGGATCCCAATTTGCACGAAAAGCGTTCCCGTACTTTTAATTTGTGTAAATGAGAGCGGATTTGAGAGAATAAAATTCTTCTTCTTCTTGCACGAAACAGCCCAGAATTTTTCTTCGTGCAAATTGTGCAAATGCTGTAAAACATAAACAAAACAAAAAAAAAAGGAAAATAGTTCATGATCCAAATTCTGGAAAAAGTGTTCTGGAATAAAACAATGTACTTAAATAAAAAGTTTTGTACTGAAGTATTAGGGAAACATAATGTTAGTTATTGTAAAAGTGTTTGTTTTGTTTTATTTTGAGTAAAAGTTGTTTAATTCTAGAACCAATATACAATTTTTCAAAAGTGGCGCAATTTTTGTTTTCGTTGTAAAGACTGTCAAACCACAGAATTTTTATTTCGTGCTTAAAATTTTGTTTTTTCTGTTCCCGTACTTTCGTGTAATGTTGTCTTTTTATGAGAGAAATTTATGCTTGCTCTCATTTGCACGAACTTTACCCAAAAAGTAAAGAAACAGAGCTATTAATTCGAATTGGCGAGCTGGCACTGTACTAGAAATTTGAGTTAAATTTTATTGTTAATAGAAAGCCCTTCATGAATTATTTTAATTTTTTCCAAATTAGATGCTATTTTTTCTTCAAATTGAGCTCGGATTCATTGATTGACAGTATAAAAAAAATTTGGTTCAAAAAGGGGCAAAAGGGGCAAAAAAAACTACAAAATTATACAAAAGGGGATTTAAAACAAAGGGGTCAAAAAAGTGGCATGGCAGTCAAAAAGGGGCAAAAATTCGACTTTAGTCGCATAACGGTAACACTGACCCTAGGTCTACACTAAAGATAACTATCTCAGCAAGTTGGCAATAGCGTCGGCAGAATAACAGAGCAATATTTCTCATTGCTCAGCTTATGTTAAAGGCATGGGAAAACGTATTTATGTTAACTCAAAGAAGGTGCAGTGTAAAAAATGGCGGTATCTTACAAGAATTATTATTATTATTCTACTTTATTATTTAAATTTATATTAATTTGTTTAAGCTTGAGGTCATTTTTAATACAAAAATATTAATTTTATTAATTTTTTTATTTTTGTTAATGTAAAATTATTATTTTTTTATAAAAAAGAACTCGAACTTAAACAAATTAGTATTAATTTTAACAATAAAGATCGAATAAGGAAAAAATTATAATTTTTGCAATTTTATTTTAGTGTTTATTTAATTTTTAATTTAATTATTTTACTACAATTATAATTTGCTGCAATTTCAAAAACTTAATTTCTTTCTCACACAATTTGCTTCTATTTTTTTTCTTTTTATCTTCTTTCTTTCAACTGACAACCAAATTAACGTTTTTTGTAAGCAATAATTGTCAACGAAAATGGACTAACAATTATTGCAACATAAATTGTTAGAAATAAATATGTACAAAAAATTGCTGTCTACATTAAAGATAATATAATTTTGACATTTGCTGCAGTATATGTCGCAATAATTATCTCTGGTATAGACGGGCAGTTATTGAATCTTCATATAGTAAATATGAACTCACAATAATTAATCAAATCTTAACCTAATACTTTATTTTATGTCCTGCCAGTGCCAGACAAAAATTTTTTCATCACGGGTTCACTTATATAGGTGTTTATCGCTCATCTAAGGAAGTGTGGCCGCTATCATTTAAAATATTTCGTGCTAGTGGGTTCGGATGCAATTCGAGCCTTTTTAAGTATTTTACTGCATATTTCGTAATCACAGTTTTAACTAATGGAACATTGAGATCCTTGTGAATATTTGAATTTTTAACATACCAAGGGGCAGCTGTGATTATTCGAAGAAGTTTATTTTGGCGCCTTTGAATTTTTTCGATATTAGAAGCCGAGGCAGTGCCCCATAACTGAATACCGTAGCACCAGATAGGCTTTAAGATAGAGTTGTAAAGTAGGAGTTTGCAGTCGAGACTAAGGACAGAGTTTCTTCCAATAAGCCAATGAATTTGTATGGCTTTTAGTTTCATTTGCGTTAATTTTGCCTCTATATGGCTTTTCCACGTCAAACGGCGATCTAAATGTATACCGAGATATTTTACATGCGAATTTTGAGGTATTATTTGATTATTGATTTTAATTGGGGGGCATGATTCCCGACGCAAGGTGAATGTTATATGTACGCATTTTTGCTCATTGACTTTTATCCTCCATTGTTTTAACCATATTTCTAGTTGAAATATATGATCCTGTAAGTAACGAGATGCTTCATAACTGTTTTCGTGGACGCTTAGAAAAGCTTTTGTATCGTCTGCAAATGTTGAAGTTTGTGTGTAGTTGCTCGTTGGCATGTCCGAAGTATAAATTAAGTATAATAGAGGCCCCAGAATGCTGCCCTGTGGGACTCCAGCGCCAATTGTCTGAGGTGAACTAAAGAAATTTCCTTCTTTTATAATAAATTGACGACCGACTAAGTAGCTTTCTAGCTTTGCTTCAATTTATGTAATAAGCCTAAATGCCAGACTTTATCAAAAGCTTGAGAAACATCGATGAAGAGAGCGGAACAATATTTTCTTTCTTCAATGGCTTTTCTTATGGCGTTTACTATACGATGGGTTTGTTCAATTGTGCTGTGTTCTCTTCTAAAGCCGAATTGGTGGTTAGGTATACATCTATTTTCACTTAAAATTGGAGTTAATTTTGACACTAACAGCCTCTCAAACAGCTTTGATATATTAGAAAGTAAGCTTATAGGCCTATATGACTCAACTTTGGTGTGATCCTTTCCTGGTTTAGGTATCATGGTGACTAAGGAAACCTTCCATTTTTGAGGATAGTATTGAAGACGTAAGATAGCATTGAAAATTAAAAGAATAATTTTCTTTGCTATGCTGGGTAACTCCAAAAGCATTTTGTTGCTGATCTTATCAAAACCAGGGGCTTTTTTGGGGTTTAATTCACAAACAGCCTTTTCGATTTCTCTTATCTCAAAATCTTAGGGGAACAGCCGCTCTAGCAGGAACAGGTGGTGACACGACCGCAGTATCGTGAGATATATTTGGGGTAAATACGTTTTTTAAGTGATTAACAAACAGATTTCCCTTTTCGTTATCATTTCTTGCCCAACTTCCGTTCAAGTTTCTTAATGGTGGCTTAGAGGCGACTGGCCTTTTTAGATTTTTAGCTGCACGCCATAATGAGTAGTCTGATTGCGGAGTTGCATCAAGTTCCTTAAGATATTTTTGCAGAGAAGCCGTTTTTTGAGTCTGTAGTAACTTTCTTAGCCTTTTTGTACAATCTTTTAATAAACTCTTTAGTTGAGGGGATCTGTGCAATTGCCACTCTCTTCGAGCTCTTCTTTTTTCAGACAGGAGACGCTCAACATCTGTGGAATAAATTTTAATATTTTTAGTTTTTTTTGGGGTCATACTGGAATGTTGCACAGCTAGCTTCAGAAAACTGTCAAAATTAAGAATAGCGCGATCTACGTATTCCGGTGAACTAAGCGGAATATTTTCTGTGCAATGGTTGCTGAGATATTTTTTATATTTTAGCCAATTGATTTGTGTAGCTGGCGTCGCTAAGTAACCAGTTGGAGATACAATTCTATTGGGGTTCATTTAAGTAACAATTGTTGGTGTGTGGTCGGAAGATAATTCTAAGGAAGCTTCAACATAAATCGTTTCTAAGGGAATGTTTTTAACCACGCCAAAATCGATGACATCTGGTATTTTTTGCTGATCAGTAGGCCAATATGTTGGTTGTCCACTCGCTATCACATTCAAATCCTTTTTAGAAATAGTATTAAATAGAACACGACCCTTTGGTGTTATATGTCGGGGCCCCCAGAATGTATGTTTAGCGTTATAATCGCCAGCGGCCAGGAAACAAGGTCCTAATGATTTAAAATAATTATAATATTGGCCTTCTGATATTGAATATCTAGGGGGGGAGTATAACGATGAGATTACTACGTTTCTATTTAATTCTTCAACGCAAATGTTTGTTGCTTGAAGATAATCTTCACGATGATCACCTATGAGGTAGTGTTTGACTCTGGTTTTTATTAAAATGGCAGAACCTCCACAAGCTCTATCTCGAGGGTCCTTGGTATCATATAGTATATAACCATTAATTTTAAACGTATTTCTTGAGGACAAATGAGTTTCAGAAACCATCATGACATCAATTTGTTTACTTTTAAGAAAATATTCTAGCGTAAGAGGTTCTGTTATTACCAGGCTGGGTGGCTTGAATTGCATTGGTGTTTACTTGGTTTGCAACCTGCATTTAAGGGGTATTTGTTTTCGGTCCAACCGTTTGCATAACGATATTATGTACAGGGCATCCTCTATAATTGGCAGTGTGATTACCGCCACAGTTGCTACATTTTTTTTACGTTGGGGTCGGTTTTAGACTTATCGCAAGAAACTGTACCGTGTAGTTCTCCACATACTACGCAAACAGGGGGTAAGTAGCAGTATGCCTGAGTATGGCCAAATTCTTGGCAGTTAAAGCACTGAACAGGTCCATTTTTTTGTGCGGCTCATCAATTGTGATTTTTCTGTATAGAATATATTTTAAACTATAAATGGGATGCGTTTCGTTTTTTTTTTAACTTAATATCGCCGGGCTCTAATTCTACACAAAAGAGTTGTTGAGGATTTTTTTTCCCCTATTTCTTATATTTACCACATGTTTTATCTTGAAACCTTTTTCTTCGAAGAAAGTTTTAATTTCCTCTGGATCTACGCATGAATCAATTCCCTTAATCACCACCTGCAGACCTTTACTGCTCTTGAGTTGGTATGTATAAAAACTTTTTTTAAGTGCCTCAAATTTGTTAATTATTTTGCGAAAATCATTTTCATGATTTACTTGAATTTTCGTTTCATTTATACTACCTCGCTTTATTGCGGCTACATAAAAAGAATTTTCACCAATCATCGAAATTAAACTCTTTATTAGATCATTTGAGTTATGCTCCCTAAGATATATCGGGGGAGGCTTGGACGATTTTATTACGTTTGGTGCTTCAGAGGATTCATCCTCCAGAATTGCAAAGCGATTTTGGGAATTTATTTTATCAAAAGATGGCACTTTTGAGGCCGAAGCAACAGCTGAAGACCCCGTTTAAGGACTGTTATATACCTGTCCATACCAACTTGGACTTGAGGCTTTTGACAACTTTTTACAGGGGGGTTTTCCATTGCATTTGTGTTTAAGTTCATGGTATCATTTCCCACTAAATTTGTTTTTGACGTCGCGGCAATACTTGCTGGCCTGGCAACACTTGTCACCAGGTCTAGTTTTAGTTTTTTAAATGAGTCACTATCCACCGTTTGTGTAAATACCGAGGGTGAGAGGGAACGTGTACGAATAAATTGCTTAGCCGTTAGGTAGTTAATATTGTTTTGTTTTATTTATTTCATTATTTTCATCAGTGTTACCGTTATGCGACTAAAGTCGCATTTTTGCCCCTTTTTGACTGCCGTGCCACTTTTTTGACCCCTTTGTTTTAAATCCCCTTTTGTATCATTTTGTAGTTTTTTGTGCCCCTTTTGCCCCTTTTTGAACCAATTTTTTTTTATACTGTCAATCAATGAATCCGAGCTTAATTTGAAGAGAAAATAGCATCTAATTTGGAAAAAATTAAAATAATTCAGGAAGGGCTATCTATTAACAATAAAATTTACCTCAAATTTCTAGTATATGTATTAAATATTATGAATAAATTAAACCTTAATTTTCAAAACGAATCATCACAAATTATATATTTAGTTTCATCCACGAAAGATATTGTATTAGAAATTTTTAAAAAAATTTTAAAAAATGAGTATGTTATGCAAACAAATATAGTACAAATTGATTTTGTTGATGTTCTGCATATAAAAGAAACTCTTAAAATATATATATCGGCCACGAAGCCGAGCTAGAAATATGTACTAACAACATCTTTAGTAGTGATATTGTAGAAAATAAAAACAACATTTTACTTTTTTACCAAAAGCTGTGCAAAGAAATTTTATCAAGAATTAATATTAGCGATAAGAGGCTGAGTTCATTAAAGGTTTTAGATCCAGTATTTATTAAGTCAGCTGAAGACATAAATTACTTTGAAATTGTTACCGTTTTTATGGATATAATTACTAACCCAGATGATTTTGTAAAAGAGTTCAAACTATTAGAAACCAGATCAAACGATAAAAGCTATGAAGCAATTTTTAAAATATCTAAGCCTGAAACATTTTGGTACGAAATTGGCAATTTAAAAAACTGTTTGGGTGACAATTTGTATCCAAACTTGTATAAATTTGCTTCGTATGTTTTTACTTTACCACATAGTAGTGCATCCGCTGAGCGGATTTTTTCTAAGTTAGCATATTTAAAAAATAAAGTGACAAATAGACTGAAAGTAGATACCTGTCAGTCTATGTTATCCGCTTTAAATTTGTATCAAAATGACTTGGAAGATTGGATTCAAAGTGATGAATTGATTAATAAATATAGATATTTAATAGATATAGATATTTAATAGTTGAAGAAACAACATAACACTGCAATTTATAAAAAAAATGGATCTGTACCTGATATTAACTATCTTCCTATCAATACTTTTATATGCTTTTTCCTCGAGGTTTTTTCGTAACTTAATTTTTTTGGTAAAAAAGTAAAATAATCCAAGTGCCAAATATTTATGTACATAAACTTACATATATACATATCTCTATCTATTTAAATGTAAAGTTTTTTGTATCAAATCATATTATGAACTATTTTTTGTTTTTGTAAGTATTGTTATTACACTATTTTAAGCTCGTTTTATTTACAAGTAATTAGTAACTGTTTTTGTATAAATAGTTGAAATAAAAATTTTATGCAACAGTTCATTATCGTTTACTTGCAAACAAGACATGTATTTTCACGATATATGTATATATGTATATATATATATATATGTATAGATATATATGTGTGTTCTTCCCAAACAATTTGTATTATATACCTATAATGTATTTTTTTATAAATATGAAGTTAATTTTTTGTTATGTTTAGTTTTCGATGAAAATAATTTAATGAATACATACGTTTTTTTTAAATTTTCCTGTTTTTAAAGTTGCCCCTTTTTTTCTTAGAATTCCCCTTTTTGTGACACTTTTTTTTTGCAAATCCCCTTTTTGTGCCCCTTTTTGAAAATTTTGAACGGTAACACTGGTTTACAGTTGACGTAAAAATTTTTTTTTGTTTTCAAAACAGCGTAGCTAGAAACTGGCAGTTCGACTGTATAGTCGCGTAACACAAATTGGCTGGTGACTATATTGAGTTCTGTATAGTTAAAAACACATTTGTTTTGTTTTTGAAAAGAAAAGAGAAATACAATTACATACATTTGTATGCATTAATAGAATGAAGAAACTTATTTGTAATGTTTGTAATGTCAATTATAATACTACTTTTTATTAAAAAATATTTATTTTTGCTTTATTAAGGTACATATTTAATGAAAAATTAAAAAAATGTTTTTAAGATAAAATGAAAATAAGATTTTATATAGAAAAAATAGTAAATATAATAATTTTTTTCTGTTAGTTTTAAATATTATAAGTTTCTACTAAAATTATTTATAGGTAGTAATCTAAGTTTTTTTTTTTTTGTTTATACATACATACATATGTAGGTATTTTAATTATTATACATTTATATTGATTTATGTCTGTAGAACATTGTCCTTAAATTAGTTAATTCAAAATATTATATAAAATTATTTAAGTATTATTTTCAAGATTTAAAAACTATTTACAAAATATTATTATAAAAATTATATTTAAATAGGATTATTTCTCATATAACTAATAAAAAAGAAAAGACTTAAAGTTATGTTTTGATGTACTAAATTCCATAACAAAAGTATGCGACAATTTATTAAATAGAGTTCAAGCTCTAATAAAAGGACTATTAAATAAAAAATTAAAACGATGCAGTTGAATAAAAAACATTTTATGGACACGAAGATTCCTGCAGGGAACGTTAAAATCAACAATTTATGTGTAAATAACCAATTTACTTAAAAATAAATGTGACAGTAGGTAAAATTTTTGGGTAAGAAGATGTGTTTTATTGATGTCTTAATGAAACTTTACCATTTTATGGTAACTATTTAACGTAAATTTGTCCTGCCACAATGCCTTTATACATTTTTTGCAGGCGAACTCAGGTGCGCATTTGGTATTTTGTAAAAAGTTATGATATACCATTAGGTAGAATAAAAATGTATGCACAGATATTTGAATGAATTGTCCTGTTGCTTTTTCTTATTGTACAAATTTCTTAGTATTGTGTTACATGATTATCATTGTGGCAGGCAATAACTGTAAAATATTTTGCACTGGCAATGCAAAATATATACATATATTCATATAGGTAGATAGTTTTTACTGAAAGCAGTTCATAATTGGTGATTGACGACGACGAAAATAAAACACAGTTTATTAAAAAACAGTGCGTGCACATTAGTGTGGCCGCAAGTTATATGGACAATTTTTTTTCGTTTTTTCACTTGGCAAGCCCCTTAGATTGATTCCAAATTAGAAAAAAATAATATATAAAAAAATTAAGATCGTTTGCATAGTTATTGGGCGTGCCTTGAGCCCACAAAGTTTGCTAAAAATGCTATTTTTCTCACTATGTGTCGCTTTAATTATTGATAACTTCAGTAATATTTATTTTAGAGAAAACCCTTATTCACAAATATTCTAGGGCTATATCTTATGAACAATGTTGTTCTGTATTAGTTTTCTTTAACATTAATATTTAATCCAGAAAAAGCCAAATTAAAAAATAACACCGAATTTTTCACATATCTACGCATTCTTTGCCTGGTGATTACACTACGTGACAAATTTTCAAAAAAGTCGTGACCAAATTAATCTAACAGTTAATCTTTATGTAAAACTTTCCCCTGAATCCGAAAATGAAGTCAGAATTGTCAAAAGTAGATCAGTTTTTGAGATATTCCAAAATATCCGTTATTTGTGTTTTTAAAAAAGATGATGTGACTGAAATGCAATTATCTTCAAAAATTTTAAACGGACTATGTATTTCTTTCTTTTTATTGAGAGGTTATAAAATTTCTTAAACAACCATGGACAAAACTTCAAACTTCATCATAAATTTTATGATTTTGTTCAATTTTGCTCTTTTCAAGTTATTTATTTGTCCCCTGTCCCGTGTAACTCTGTCATTTCTTGAACAATCTTACCAGTGATATTATACGTAGGGAAAAATCCCCATTCGTAGGGATTTACTTCACAAAAAAAATAGCCATAGGGAAAAAAGGACAGATTATTTTAAATCATTAAAATGTAGGGACTTTTCAATAATGTTGGAAAACTATACGTTTAGTAGCTTTTTTCGATTTGTGATAGCATACTAATAAATTTGATAATACGGCAGCAATAAAAATTGTTAAATTTCTTTGAGTCATCGCTTGCCGTCATTTCAGCTTTGATTTTAACCAAATTTTGTGATAAGCTCTTTTAGAAGAAAGGAGATCTGTTAAACCTTATTTTCTAGAGCAAGAAATATATAATACATATGTAAAAGATGGGAATCAAAAAGTTTTGGAGTAAAGTCGAAATAGTAAAGGGAGTGTGAGAAAATGGTACCCTAGCGATGAATAACCTCAAAGAATAACTTGTGATACAATTTTCTGATCTCTTTTTGAGCACTTTAATGGTAGTTTGATAATTATTAGTGAGTTTTTATCATCTAATTTTTCAATCGTTAATTATAAAGTTTTTGATTATGTTTTAAATAAATTTTTAATCGTCATGTTTTTTATTTTGAACAAAACAACAAAAGTTATAGGGATCGTGGAAATAAAAGAAAAAAACATTCGTAATTTAATTTATTTTCATTAATTGACAATAATTTTTGGGCTTCTAGTTTCGCCAATCTTTTTATTTCTTCGTCAATGAATTATATATGAATCCTTTTTCAATCGCTCAACTGATAAATCAGTTTTTAATCAACAAAAATTATCTGAGAAGACTTATTCAGGTGATTTTTATAAAAAATTATCATCAAAATGCTTTCTGGGAACAACTTTAAATAAAATTTATATCCATTAATACAAATGGATTTATTTGTTTTGCTATATATCATTTGAAAGTTGTAGGGATTTTTGTAGAGAAAAATAGGGTTTTTCTGGACTGCGTAAGAACTTTTCAAAAAAGTGTATAACATCACTGATCTTCACTAGCAATCCATTGTTATTTTAGTAATTTTATTACCTCTCAGTAAAAATTTGTGAAGATAATTGCATTTTAGTCACATCATCTTTTTTAAAAACACAAATAACGGTTATTTTGTAAAAACGGTTCTACTTTTGACAATTCTGACTTCATTTTCGGATTCAGGGGAAAGTTTTACATAAAGATTAACTGTTAGATTAATTTGGTCACGACTTTTTTTGAAAATTTGTCACGTAGTGTAATCACCAGGCAAAGAATGCGTAGATATGTGAAAATTTCGGTGTTATTTTTTAATTTGGCTTTTTCTGGATTAATGGCCTGTTCAACTATCTCGACAGCAAAACGAAGCGATCGCCATCTATTCGCTCGATTTCGAATCAGATTGGGTTCAACAATTTCGACAGCTTTCGATCGCTTGCTCTAACGTTTGTAAATATTTGTTACTTACGTATTAAAATAATTAAGTATTGCCATATTAGATATGTATTTCTATATTTTGTTGCTTTTTTGTTCAAAAGTATCAAAAATAATACTAAATTGCTTGTTGACAAATACAACCGCGTGTGAAATTTTTTCAGCTGTATAAAAATTTCAAAAAATAAAAAAACCTTTTTTGTTCAAACCAAAACTAAAGAAAAGTGTAAACAGAAATTGAATTTAATCAAAAACAAATTATTCAAGCAAAAAAATTAATGATACAAAGAAATAAATAAATAAGTTAATGAAACCATACGTAAAAGAAAGTTAAATAAGTAACAAGTAAATATTTTGCTAGCATCAGCTTGCTCCTTGGAAGTAGTTGCATTTGTTTCATTTGACGACAAATTAACGACAGTTGTTCCTCAACAACCTTTAGAAACTCTTGGCGGTGATTCTGATATCTGCTGACTGAGTTTCAGCACTTTTAACTTTACCCGCCAACACTCTACAACAAGGTGCTGCAGCCGAAGACCAAAGCAGCGTCCGATCATTTATATGATCTGGGGAAGTTAAATAGTTTTGTTTATAGGTACCACCACCGCTTTCTTGCAGGCTTTTGTTGTTTTCTGAAATTTATTTTTGTCCTACATTTCAAATCTTCCCATGTCTGTAAAAATATGTAATACTTTCAAAACCAATTCAAGCCATGGTTGTTTTCTGCCTTTAATTATAATGTGGGATAAAATTTCCCGCCTTGAATAGAATGGATGGACCAATGACGCTTAGTTTTAGGCCTATTATTTTCCATTACTCGCCCATTGAAAATTTATTTGCTCCAAACACTGGTGCACCTTTCGCCATCTTAGGATGTTCCTCCATTTATTCGCCTAATGTTAGCAATATGTCACTCATTTATTTCTCTCAAGAAGCGTTTTCGAGATAGTCGCGAAAATCATGTTTTTCTGCAGTTGTTTCAGCTCGTTATTTTGAAAATTGAATTGTTCATCTAAATTGTAAAAACTATTGAATAAAAATGTTTTCCTCTTTCAGCACATATTTATACTGTGTTGATTGGATAAAAATTTACTGTGCTACAGGCCATTCGATTTAAAAAAAATTATTTTTTTATGTTTTTCAATATTAAACTGAGACTGAACTCTGCATTAAGGCATTTTTTTCAAATTAAAAGGCTTGTAATTCAGTGAATTTTTATCCGATCAACATACTATAAAGAAAGGAGGATAAACATATTTATTCGAAATTTTGGAAATATAATATTAATCCAAACAAACACGATTTTCGCGAATAATTCGAAAACGATTATGAGAGAAATAAATGAGTGCAATTTTGAGTTTACCCACCCCATTAAGCTTAAACAAAATCTAATTTTTAAGTCTAATTTGTTGTGGCGTATTGAAATCAAAAAAAAATTACCAATTGTTCTCTATTTTTATTTATAATTTATTTAAAATACCCTTAAATATTTCTTGTTTGTTATAAATACCATGATTCGACAACAAAACAACAAGTGAGTGGTTTTGACATTTGTTTTCGTAATATCGACAATACCTTCGATATTAATAAACCGCTTTTTGTATGAAAGTACTTACGTTTTCTTTCGAGTTGTCGTCTAAACGAATGTTCGTATAGAATAAAGTTAGTTGAACCCAAAATAGTTTTCGATCGCTTAGAATGCGATCGAAGTCGTTCTTTCGAAATCGTTGAACAGGCCATAAATATTAATGTTAAAGAAAACTAATACAGAACAACATTGTTCATAAGATATAGCCCTAGAATATTTGTGAATAAGGGTTTTCTCTAAAATAAATATTACTGAAGTTATCAATAATTAAAGCGACACATAGTGAGAAAAATAGCATTTTTAGCAAACTTTGTGGGCTCAAGGCACGCCCAATAACTATGCAAACGATCTTAATTTTTTTATATATTATTTTTTTCTAATTTGGAATCAATCTAAGGGGCTTGCCAAGTGAAAAAACGAAAAAAAATTGTCCATATAACTTGCGGCCACACTAATGTGCACGCACTGTTTTTTAATAAACTGTGTTTTATTTTCGTCGTCGTCAATCACCAATTATGAACTGCTTTCAGTAAAAACTATCTACCTATATGAATATATGTATATATTTTGCATTGCCAGTGCAAAATATTTTACAGTTATTGCCTGCCACAATGATAATCATGTAACACAATACTAAGAAATTTGTACAATAAGAAAAAGCAACAGGACAATTCATTCAAATATCTGTGCATACATTTTTATTCTACCTAATGGTATATCATAACTTTTTACAAAATACCAAATGCGCACCTGAGTTCGCCTGCAAAAAATGTATAAAGGCATTGTGGCAGGACAAATTTACGTTAAATAGTTACCATAAAATGGTAAAGTTTCATTAAGACATCAATAAAACACATCTTCTTACCCAAAAATTTTACCTACTGTCACATTTATTTTTAAGTAAATTGGTTATTTACACATAAATTGTTGATTTTAACGTTCCCTGCAGGAATCTTCGTGTCCATAAAATGTTTTTTATTCAACTGCATCGTTTTAATTTTTTATTTAATAGTCCTTTTATTAGAGCTTGAACTCTATTTAATAAATTGTCGCATACTTTTGTTATGGAATTTAGTACATCAAAACATAACTTTAAGTCTTTTCTTTTTTATTAGTTATATGAGAAATAATCCTATTTAAATATAATTTTTATAATAATATTTTGTAAATAGTTTTTAAATCTTGAAAATAATACTTAAATAATTTTATATAATATTTTGAATTAACTAATTTAAGGACAATGTTCTACAGACATAAATCAATATAAATGTATAATAATTAAAATACCTACATATGTATGTATGTATAAACAAAAAAAAAAAAAACTTAGATTACTACCTATAAATAATTTTAGTAGAAACTTATAATATTTAAAACTAACAGAAAAAAATTATTATATTTACTATTTTTTCTATATAAAATCTTATTTTCATTTTATCTTAAAAACATTTTTTTAATTTTTCATTAAATATGTACCTTAATAAAGCAAAAATAAATATTTTTTAATAAAAAGTAGTATTATAATTGACATTACAAACATTACAAATAAGTTTCTTCATTCTATTAATGCATACAAATGTATGTAATTGTATTTCTCTTTTCTTTTCAAAAACAAAACAAATGTGTTTTTAACTATACAGAACTCAATATAGTCACCAGCCAATTTGTGTTACGCGACTATACAGTCGAACTGCCAGTTTCTAGCTACGCTGTTTTGAAAACTAAAAAAAAATGTTTACGTCAACTGTAAACACATCAACTGCTGTGTTTCAGTCGCAAGTTCAGCAGTGTGTGTGTATGAAATGGAGTGAGTCGGCTGCTGATTCTTTTGACTGCTGAAAAAAAAGTAAATTCTGTTACTGTTTTTTCAGTAACTGTGCGCATACAGTTCAACTGATTTAAGTATGAGTGGGGATGAAAATTGATGCGTCGAACTATTTTCAGTATAGTTGCCTGTCAAAAAAAAAAACTGGCGACTGAATTTTAAACACTGGTTGAATTATCGTATTTATTAAGTCTTCTTTTGAGTTCTGTTATTTCGTTTTTCATCTTTTTAAACTCAGAAGTTTCTGGCTCTATATTGTTTAAACTCTCTTTAAATGCACTAACTGTTGTAGTTTCTAAAACTGTTACTCTTTCATTAATAGCATGCCATTTTGGTTGTATTATATTCAGTGTGACCAGATTTTTAAAAAATATAAAGCTAAATCATGCTTAAAATAGAGCTTAAAAGAGCTAAAAAAGAAAATTTAAAGCCAAAAAATAAAGCTAAATTTTTTTTATAGCTTCTTGTAGTAACTTTTACATATTTCGATATTTTTCATAGATTAAATCATGATACAAATACACAAGGTAGTTCCACTTCTCTCTCAGAAATAATTTTTTGAAATTTATTGGAATTATTTGAAGTTTTTATTTGTATCAAGCTTCAAATAATTCCGATAAACTTCAAAAAATAATTTCTGAGAGAGAAGTGGAACTACCTTGTGTATTTGTATCATGGATTAAATAGTGTTTAAATGAGTATATATGTATAATATCCTTGGCTTTGTTCTTAAAGGTCACATTTAAAAATATCATAAAATCCTAATTTAACTATCGGTAAGTTGTAAAAACGGTGGTTAAAGTTTTTATAAAAATTTTTTTTATTATAAGTATGTAGCTTAGAATATCTCCAAACCTTACTTATCAACTTTGACTTATGGCCAATTTTCAGGATTGATATTAAAACAAATTTAATTTTAAAATCGTTTTAAATACAAAATTCTCTTCTTCACTAAAAACCTTAGTGAAACTTAAGTCACCGATGTGGTACACTTAATTTCAACTTAAGTTTCCATTGTAATATTTTAGCAAGGTGGCCTCAATATCACAACAATACAACAACAACAGGCAAAGCATTAACAGTAAGCTGTTTTTTCAGACCACCTTGTAGATAATTACACTTTTTTATATTTTTTTTTTGTATTTAGTAGTGCTACCATACTTTTATCTTAATTAAATAAGACTTTTCAAATAAAACTCAAAAAACCAATCTGTTTTAAATACGATTTAAGTTTGTTATGAAAATTAACTTAATATAGATTTAAATACTATCCTGAAAATTGGGCATTAGACATATAATAGATGTGTTCATTTACTAGCAGAATTTACAAAATGTTCTCCCATTTACTCAAAAAAATAAAAAAGGAATTGAACGCTTTACCACCAAAAACTAGCAAGTTGGTCATATAGACACTCTTCAGATGTAATAAAAGAGATTATATCGTAATTAATTTAATTGTTTTAAACCATTTGCCGAAGAATATAATTCGTAAATTTTAATCAAATAAACATTTTATGTGATTGAAAGACTTTTAATTTAAAAATTTTGAAAATAATTTTTTTAAATAAAAATATGAAACAGGTTAAATAATTCTTGCTGGTAAAAATTTAACTATCAGATGTTTTCAATAAATTATTAAAAAAATAGTTGACGATGCGTGTTCGTGATCGAAGTCGTAGTCGTTTGAAATTTTTGTCGATTTCAAAATCCCGACAACGACAATGTAAAATACATAAGTAAAAAGATCGTCGGCCAAATAAGATATTTTTGCCCTGATACCTAAACCAAAAACTAATTTTTTTAAGTTGAGTGTTGATGACAAAAATTAAACGATTTAATTTTAGTTCTTTTATATGGTAGAACGTTTTGCTAATGTGACTATAATGAACATAATTCGATTTACTTTTGCCTTTGCTATGCTTACATCCCTTAATGGACTATCATGTAAATCTTATTTTAACTTACAACGGCAGCACAATAGATAAATTGGAACCGCTAAAGTTGGGACTAGATACGAAAAGTACTGTATGCTTAAACCTTTTTTTTAATTCTCACGCAGTGGGCATATGCTTGAAACTTACTCTTTGCTATGCTTTTGTTCTATTCATAATTGATAGTCTTGCTATTATCACTAAAATATTGAATAGAAATATGTATTTGGTTTTTACAAATCATATAAACTTACGAAGGGTCCTCATGATGTCGCTTAAAATTGCCATTTGTGCAAATGCGCAAACTTACGAGTCTTGTTTCATGAAGCCCCTTTTTTTACTTTTGTGTAATTTTAAACAATTAATTTCAGTTTTTAAGAAACGTCAATACAAAAATAAATTAAAAATTAAAATTCAAAAATAGTAAAATTTGTGTTTAAATTTGTGATTAATATGTATGAGAAATTTGCTTTTAAAAATGCTCAAAGAAAGCCAAAAGACAAATTTACTGAAATTATTGCTAGAATTTATTGTTTGTGATTTATAGACACTTGGATTTTTCATTGAAAACGACGTTAAAATCATTAAAAGATCTGTTTGTATAAATGCACAATTGAACAGCTCAAGTTTACGAGACAAAATTGTTGGGCAAATTTACCAAGTTTGTGTAAATGAATTCTCATACAATTTTTGACAGTTCATTTACGAGGGCGTAAAAATGCATAGTTTGCACAGATTACGAGACTTATAAACGATATCATGAGGACCCTTACTATTTATTCAAGAAATATTTTGAATTGTAACTATTTTATTCTTGCCCTGCAGCACTGTTATGTATGTAGTTCAAATCTTCAAAAGCGATTGCTTCTGCATTGTCACACTATTACTCTTTTAACTAAATCACAAATAAGTTTATTTGGATAAACTGTTTTATTTATTTTGAAATATAAATAAACACGAAATTAAAATTAAAAAAGGTTAAAAAAGCTAAACGCATTGTTGAAAAAAGCCGAAAAAAGCTTAAAGCTAAATAAAATATCTAAAGCTAAACATGAAAAAATAAAGCTAAATTTAGCTCGAAAAAAGCTAATATGGTCACACTGATTATATTATATCTCTTGTCTATTTCACTTAAGAGATCTTCCTTATATTCTTTAAATTTATTTTCAAACATATTGAGCAATTGACCCGTGAGTTTATTTTGTTTTTTTCTTTAAAATAATATTAAAAAATTTCTAATTTATTCAAATTGATATTTTTTTTTTATTTCTTAACTTTAGGTAGCAATATAACTGTAAATGAAGCAGAATAGAAATAAGGTTTGGTTGATAACTGCAAAGTAGCTCAGGGTGGCAGTCGCTACACTGATTCTCGCTGACAGAAGCTTGTATGATGGTTGTCAAAATGGGGATTCAAAAAATAACTGTTCCAGGTGATTTTTTTATGATATGCGAGAAAACAATTAAAAAATTAGTTTAGGATCCTTAGGAAAAGAATACGGAATCCAACAATTTAATATCCAAATATCAATCGGGAGTAAAGAAGTATTTCTCATGTGAAGCATCAGTAAATAGATAGAAGAAAATAGAAGAAAGTAGAATTTTTAGACTTTAACCCTTTCGGTACGAGTGGTACGCATATGTACCACAAAACTTTAAACATCTCTACAAGTTGTAGTATTCTTATTCTTTGGCGTACTAACCGTTTTCTATACGATTTCCAATGTTCTAAAACAGTATTTTTTTAAATGTCATTGGAAACACGTGCTCAGTTTATAGATTTTCCTGACAAAGTCAGACGCATGTTGTAATTATTTCTCATTTTTTCAAGATTTTGCAAAAATTAGACGTCAATAACAAATTAAAATAAAAAATTTTAGCAAAAGGAAGTGAGTTTTACTTATAATTTAGAACAGGTAAGAAAGAACTTTGGACAGTTGGTACATATGTATGCCAGCAGTCCTCTGGGTACCAAAAATTGTTTTATATTCAAAAGTTCCCGTAGGATGAAAATGAAATATATGGTTTGAAAGACTTTTCTGCTTCAAGTAGTGATGATTACAACCCGATTGATTACTATTCTAGTGACGAAAGTTCGTCGGAGGACGGTGCAGAAGATGATGTTATCGAAGAAATAATTGAAGATACAATATGTATCTTCCAGCAATCGAGTAGATAATACTAATTTCGAGTGAAATACTCCTGAACAAGATTTTATTCCAAAGATATCTTTACCTACGACTCGCAGCTGCAAAATATCCGAAAACATCCCGTTAAATCAGTTTACATGTAAGTGCGCAAACGAGCGTATGTGCACAACCAAGGTATATTTATAGCAGGTAGTCTCGGAAAGCCAGCTGTTTATTTTTTATTTGCTTGTTTTGTGATACAAACTGTCAAATGCTGTATAGTAAACAAGTAAACAAGATTTATGTATTTTTTGTCTTTTATCAACCCCTTTGCTTTTTGACAGTTCGTATCACACAACAACAATAAAAATCCCTGTTGTTTGTTTCATTGTACAATTGTTGCAATCTCGCGGCTACACACAGAAAAAAATCATTGTATATTCGTTCAAAACAAGGTTAATTTAACATTTTTCAGTAGTGATTTTGCTTCATTGTTATTTCATGTTAATTTAACATGATTTTACAATAACTTGCAAACAACATTTGTTTCTTTTAAAATAACTGTAATTCATGTTGATTTAACATTCCAGTAAAGTTAAAGCAAAATTACATGAATATTGAAATATCACTACGAATCACTTCGAATCAAAGTTATTTATAGTTGAAACAAAGTAAATTTCATTTTGAATCAATTTGACTTACGTATAAAATAGCAACACTAGTCATGTTGAATCAAACTTGTTTCAAGTAAAGATAACTTGTATTTCATTTAAAATTAATTTGGTTTGGAGTGTTGATTTTAAATGATCCCATATCAAATCAATTTGTTTTTCATGTTAAAGCAACCTGATTTTCATTTAGAATTAATTTGATTTGAGTGTTGATTTTAAATTATTCCCATATTAATTCAAAGTTATTTAAAGTTTAAACATCATGAATTTCATGTAGAATTAATTTGATTTTAGTATTGATTTTAAATAACTCCCATATAAAATAAACTCGTAATAAAAGACGATTTTTCTTTTTTAATTATTTATTCATTAATATACATAACACTTATAATAGTAACAGAGTAAAAATTGTCAGAATTAAAATTAAAGTTTACAAATATTTGTTTCTTAAATATATTTTTCCATTATTTATAGGAAAAAGATGTAAGGGTGAACTTGTAAAATCATAAATTTCTTTAAGAAATATATCATCCCTTAATTTTCCTACTTGGTATGACTGAAAATGCTCATCAAAATTAATAATTTCAACTTCATGACATAAAACATGAATTTTATCGGAAGTTTTCAGTAAAACAAAAATTTTAAATAATTTAAAAAAATCCTTTTTTACTGCTATATAACAACCCTTTTTATATACTCGTCCTAAAAATATAATTTTGTTATAATATACAACATTACCAAATTTTATATTCACTTCCTCATGCATATGAGTAGGGATATAACTAAAATCAACAATATCTATATTATTAAATTCGAAAGCATCTGGAATCCCATTCGTATAGTCTAAAAGAAATTTTGCAAAATTTAATCCAGCTTTTGTACAAAGCGTTAATGGTACATTTACTCTTGAATTCATATTATTACAATATCTCTTTGTGTCCTTATGTTTAGCTTCAAATCTGAGGCTCCAAATAAACTTTGGTGGTCCGCACTTTTTAATAAGAGTTACATAGTGCAGTAAAAAATGTGCCTTAGGTTTAAGCGAGCCATAAAGTTCTGAAGAAATTTTGTTATGTTCGCGAACTAATAATTGAAGCCCACATAAGTCACTGGCTGTGTATTTGTTCTTTAATAAATTATCTAAAACTTTCACCAATACAATTAAAAGCTTCCAGTGAGGATTTGTTCTCGGAACTAAGTCACCAATTATAAGAAGTATAAAATCTGTTAAAGTCCATAATTCACGAGCTGTCATTTTTAAATGAAAATTTTGCAGTGCTTTTTGCAATATATCGGGACCTATATTTCCTACTTCATCTTCGCCATATGGAAATAACCTTCTACGGCTATTAAAAATATTCAAAGAAAAAGTTTTGCTGTTAGTTAGCGATATTAACACATTACAAATGTCATTAATACACACGCCTTCAAAAAGGTCATGCATTAAATCTAACGATATATTTTGAGTTACATGGAACGCTTTAAGTTCGTTAAAAATACAATTTTCTCTCACTCCGGTTTCTTTAAAATCGTCTAGTAAAAAGTCAGCATTATAATTTTCCTGATTTCTAATCGAAATTTCAATTTCTGATGTATCTTTCTGCATTTCGGAACGCTCACGACGACAAATTCTACAAAATCTTTTGGAGTTAAATGATTTTACGAAACCCAGAATTGAATTTAGACCTAAATTATCGCCAAGAATTAAACCCACGGTGAAATATATTTTGTGTGTTATTCCTGATGTTACTATTTCGATTCCTTTGTCTTCTAAATTTTTAAGTAATGTGATTAAGTGATGAAATATTTTTTTATTTCCAAAAGTTTTAACATCAGAACTATTTATGTATCCTAAATGGAAAATAAAATCTAGCTTTGATGTTACTTGTTGAGGTAAAGTAGGTATACTATAGTACCCTGCTGTAACAGACTTCGAGTGAGAGCCTAAAGGATTATTTATTCCAAAATCATCAAAATATATAAACAATGGAAAAACATGTTTATTTAGAAAATTAACTTTTTGAGATTTAAAAACTTCGCCATTGAGAAAATTGGTTATAGTTTCTTCTTTAAGACTGTCACTTATATGTCGTAGAGACATTTCTAAAACTCCTGGTACTTCAAAAATCTTTTTTAATTGAAATTTAAGTGGCATAAAGCAGCAACTAAATATTTTTGCATCAAAGGTAGGATTTCCTTGCTTTATGCGTTCACAAATTTGATTTGAAATAATGATACACTCACAATCCTCATAAAGTTGCTTTTCTTTTAATATTTTAAAAAATTTGTGCTCTGTTGAAATATCTTCGAATGGGTTTTTTAAAAATTTTAGTAAATCATTTACACTTGAACTGACGTTTTGGGAATGAAGAACTGGTCGAATACATTCTTCAAGATCAGAAAATATATTTACTATTGACTTTTGAATAGTCTGAATCTCCTTTCTTGGCATCATAGGTTCCGAGAACAAAAACAACGAAAAATTAAATGCTTTTTCTTTTAAATGATCTATTTTATTTGTGAACTCATTATTGTGAAATAACAAACTATTATTGGGAATATCTAACCAACCGGTAGGCAAATTATATTGATTTTCAGAAACCGAGATAACTGAGTGTTGGATTGATGAGCTTAAGTTTGCTGACCGTGCAATAGAATTCTCACTTTGATTGGAATTGTTAGAATGTATACGAGTAATGTGAGCTTTAAAAGTTTTGAAATTTGAAAATTTTTGAGAACAGTCTCCCTGTTTGCACTGAATTGTGCTATTTGAATTTAGAAAATGATCCATTTGGTAATGTTGTATTAGGTTTTTTAACAATAATATTTGTTTGCAGCATATAAAACAAATTAACATTTTGAATTATATTATTTTGGTTTTAAAAAGTTAAGTATCTGGCAAATACTATATACCTTGATGTCGCTAGCAATTTTAATTTCGTAAAAATGTTCTTGAATAAAAAGCCAAGGGCCTTGGCAGCCTTTTGGATATTCTAAAGATAGTGTATGTATTATTTTAAAGCAAATATCAAGGCTATGCAAAAACGAATCAAATTTTAAAAGCGTTTTATCAAAGTATACATAAAAGCTCTCTAAATTGTATACACTATGGCCTACAACTATTACAAAAGGTTGCACAGTTAATCCTTTACTGTAATATTTTTCTCTTAGCTCACTTATTACCTTTTCGTAGTCATTAATTGTACTTAGATGTAAAACAAAACTTTCATTTGCATCGGGTATAGAAATCTTCTTAACATTTTTCCCATCTTTGTTCGAGAAGCGTGCCGTTGGTAAAATAACCGAATTTAAAAGTATAGTATACAAAAAGTCAAGAGAATCTGAGAAACTATTATGTCCTGGATTTGAAATTATCAGAGTCTGCTTAATTTTTTGAGAAGGACTTTCATTTGCAACTAAGTTTGATTGTAATCAATTATTATATTAATTGATTTCTTTTAAATCATACAGATTATTTTCAAATTTTTAATGCAATCAAAAATTGGAGTCAATCTATGCATTTTTTACTTTTTAGTTATACTTAATGGGTCATTGGTGTACCTTTGTACTTTTCAAGTTTTTCAAAAAAAAAAAACTGCAATTGCACTAATTTTTCCATCCCTGATTCGCAGGGTGCTGCCATGTAGTTACATGTTGGGAATAGTGTTGCCAGAACTTTAAGAGGTAAAATCAGCAAAAAACCATAATTTTTTATCAAAAAATCTGCAAAATCTGCGCCAATATTTAAAAATCTTCAATAAATCTTCAAAATTCATTTATTACATTTTTTATGTATTTTATTTAGAAAACCAAATAATTCATTTCAACATATGCGGCCATGTTCTGGAATTTGAAATAGATTTTAGATATCTATAAGTGGTCCTCGAAATATGAGGTATAAAATAGTAAATATTGTTTTTAACTTAAATGATTTTGTTATTCGTGCTTAATTCCCAATTTTTATTATTTGATAAAAACACTGAAATTTATTGTTATGCTATTCCTATAAGCTATTTTCAACACAGCAAAGTTTTATAAATTGATTTTATTTTAATTTTACTCCAATGCGATTTTAAGATCATGCCTGATAATTTTGCGATATTTTTACATTAAAAATATCTTTCCAAGCTTCTTCTCAAGCTGAGAATGGATTAACACAAATTAAAAGTTATTGCTTGAAATGTTATTTAAACTATCAAGGGTCTTATTGAAAATTTACAAGAGATGAAATATTGCAACTATTAATGATATTTATATAAATGTATACATAAGTACATATGAATATATGTATACGTACATATGCATATCATTTCGCTTAAAAGCAAATAACATAAGTCCATAGATATAAGTGTGTCGAGACAATGCGAATTTTCAATTTTTAAGTAATCTTTTGTGAATAAAGTTCCTACCAATAAATCTTTTTCCAAACGGTTCTTCTCTAAATGAGTGATATATTTTGTTTATCAATGCAAGAAGTGGGAATAGTACGAACATAAGTGACAATGTAAAGAAGTTTCCGCAGAGCTAAAAAATCTGCAATTTCAAACCAAAAATCTTCAAATCTGCATTTTGAAAATTTTGGGGATAAAATCTGCAAAATGCAGATAAATCTGCACTTCTGGCATCGATGGTTGGGAATAGAAATTGCAAGTTACAGCAAATTGCTTGAACTACATATGAATGCAAGAGTTCTTCATACTATTGCAGCTAATACTAATTTTATTTGATTTTGTTAAAATGCAACTCTGATGGAATGAAAAGTGTTTTTGAAAAAAATTTAAAAAAAATGGTAAAATCGTATGGGATGTCAAATTATTTGTCGTAATTCTTCTAATTTCCATAACATATTGCATTCACGCTATCTCACTTAATCATATTACTAGAGTTTTTGACATACATATGTATGTATATAAATAGAAAATATAAAAGTGTTAAGCACCCTTAAGTAAGACCATCGTATAATTACATCTGTGTCATTTGGGAGAGTTTTCATTGTTTACCCACATAATCCCAAATTAATTTATTTAATTTTTGTCATGTTTCTGTTTAATTTATATGAAGCCTTACATATGTGATATGTGATAAATAAAAATTTTTTCAGTTAAGTCCCCCAAATTTAAGAAAATTGAAGATATTGATTATTTTTTAAGTTTTCATAAACAATATCATTTATGTTTTTTATTTAAATAAATTGTGAGTTTATAACATACAAGAAAACATGATTTTATTTTTATAATATATTTTATTTTTATAGTATATTAATTGAATTTTTGATGTTAAAATAACTAAACTCAGATGCTTTTACAAACTGGCGATATTTGAGCTATTAGGCGGGCAAGCTAAAAAAGAAACTGGCATCACTACATTCGATGAGTACATGTAAAATTTTTTGGCAAACAAACGCACACATAAGCGGAGTACAGTGTTTTTGGTTCAAAAGGTCTTGTTAAATCCAACTACAAAACACACAGACAGAGTTCCCGTTAGATTTCATAAAAAAAATACAATATTTTGCATTTTCTCTTTCGCTATGATAGACGCTAACTTATTAAAACAAAAAATGAAAACAAAATTTGGTGTGAGGCATATATTAAAAACAACAATTAAATACTCAAATTTGTTTTTGTTTTAACGTTTTTTATATTATGTGATGCCACGGAATAGCTGCACTTTTTATTTAACATTTTAAATTTTTTCAAATGCTTATTTAACATGGATCAATGTTTTTTTAAGTGATTCAATGACGATTTTACAATGGTATTTTTATTTGTACGTTAATTTTTAATTATACAATGTTGATGATATACTTACATACATACATAGTATATTGTAAGGTGGATTTTTCGTCGACTTACTTAAGTACATACATACATACATACTTATACCTATATCTACACACATATATGCTTAAGTAGCTATGAATGTTAATTTAACAAGATAACCCTTTGATTTCAGTATAAAACAAGTTTCTATGGGTTCAATATTGAACAATTTTATTTTAACAGTACCTACATATATGCTTCAATAGGTATGAATGTAAATTTAACAAGATAAACCTTTGATTTCAGTATACAACAGGTTTTTATGCGATCAATATTGAACGATGTTATTTTAACATTGAACAATATTAAATTAACGTGATTTTAGGTTATTTTTAATATTTTTCCTTTAAAATTAATGTGAAACAATGATAAATTTAAATAAGGGGCATACTTTTGCAGAAATTTACCATGATTCTCAATCAACATTTCGCCATGTTATTTTAACATTGGTATTTTTTTCTGTGTGTACCTGCTAGAAATATACCTTGATCACAACTAAAAAAGAAAAAAGTAAAAATAACTGCAAGTTACAGTGGTGGAATAGAACTGATCATAGGTTGGATTTTTTTATGTCCTACAACCGTCTTCCCTGTATAAAATGCTATTGGTCACTTCACAAATCTCTCGGCAATCGATCTATTAATGCAGCAATTTCACGTAATCGTTTCCTATTTATATCCTATACGATGTATTTCGCAAGCCTTAAAAACCTCCAAACTGTAACAAAACTTACTACATACATACATATATACATAGATGACTTGGTAGAATGTTTAAAAAAATTTACAAAGTGTAATTTCAAAGGCCGTAACACACTTAAGCAGTAGGGTAGTAGGAGGACCATTCGCCATAGGGGCACATCTGCCATCAATGATTATCTTAAAAACGATGTTATCGTTTTTGTTACTTTAATCGTTATTCTTTTCCTTTATCGATGATCTCTCATCACAAAAAACATTGACAGTTTCAGTTCACTTATGATCGGACACGGACGTAGTTATTTGTTTTTAATTTGAAAACCGCGAAAAATTCTTTGATGTCAGTATTTTTGTGACAAAATTCTTAATATTTGCGGCTGAATAGAGAAATTGTTTAGTGTTATAAACTTGATGTTAGTGAAAAAGAATTGAAACCCGTTCTTTTAATAAATTCATTAAAAGTGTGACAAAAATAAACATTGCATTTGGCATTCGCCAGACCAATGGTGGGGTTATTTCGATGATGATGTTAGATTAAAGCAAAATAAAACTTTCTTTAAGAGATGTAGTTTCAGGAAAATATAATATTACTAGAGCTGCTTTTGAACATGGTTTAAAGCGCACCACATTACGAGACCACATGAAGAAGCAACACAAGTCTAAGCTTAATGCAATGGATGACTCAGGGCAATCCTCCATAGATGAACAACTGTATACGTCGAAATACACATGAAATCAAGTTTTCGCGAAAAGTCCTGAGAAAGGCATATTTTTACAATTAACGATATAGCGACGTTGTCTAACATTCCATTCCGGTAGGTTTTTCCTGAATCAGATTTCGTAAACGAACCACGTGACGAAAATCCAACAGCTGACACTGATAATGAACCAAGCCTTCAACAAAACACCTCCAGCTCTACTGAAAACATCAGAACAAGTTCGTCCACTTCACAAGATACAAAAGTCAAATTCGAATAACAGAAAGGGAAAATCAAAAATATTAACATCCACTCCATCTAAAGAAGAGAATGAAGAAAAAGATAGAACTCAGCAGCACAGAAAGCCGAAGAAAAAGAGGATTTGCGCAAAAAAAACAGTCTTTAAAAAATCCCAAATTCCTACTATGCTGCAACATATTCCTCGTCTGATCTATCGGATATAAGTAACGCCGATTCTGATAAATCTGTTGGTTCTTTTGCTTTGTATATGATAGCTATATGGAAGGAAACTTTGTACTAGTTTGATTTTCTGGAGAGACACATAAGTTTTATATTGGCAAAATAATATCAAAAAGTCCAACTTCGGAAAGATCGATTTTGTGAGAAAAAAAGTAATTTGTGGACTTTCATCGAACTCGATATTCCTGACATTTGCTACGTTCTTAAAACTGATATGATATTGTTTTACGATCACCGGACCCAGCTCATCTTCCAGGAACTTCCCGATCTGTAACAAGATATTTATTTGATGTTGGTGTATCGCAGTACAACGTAAAGTAACTTTGTAGTGTTATTAAATTAAAGAAAAAATTATTTTTGATCTCAAGTATGTATTTTAACAAAATTTTATTTACTTTACGTAGAACTAAATTTATTTGCCTTATTTTTTGTTTGTTTTCTGAATTACATTTTTACAATAAAAAAAAACAAGTCATATAACGACAAATTTTAGTTTTATTTTATTTCTGTCGTTTCCGCCCCATCCCTATGGCGAATTCACCCCATAGGTGGGGTGGCATCGTCATTTTTGGTTACTTCAGAAATTGCTAAAAAAAAACATATAAGAGGACAAAAAGGACTCAAATTAATGTCAACAAATGTAAGGCTTTAAAAATAAAACAATTTTCCAAATATCATTTGCAGTTTTGAGAAAAGAGAAATTTAAAAAAAAGTGGCGAATGGTCCCCCTCCTACCCTACATGGCTCTCAAGCCTATTAAAAGGGGTATAAAATGTGGCTGCCATGTAATTATTTTACTGGGTACATATCAGAGAAATCCAAAAAGTTATATTTTTAATATTTATAAGTTCTTCATACGCCAATAGGTATGAACATAACTAAGTTTGTACATCAGGGGGTCGATTCTGGTTCTGTGAAACTGTGAAATGAAAAAAAACTTTTCATTTTCGTTTTCATGAGCACTTTTCACATTAGCATTTCACATTTACACAAAATGCGATTCCCGTTCTTTTAATGAAAAAGTGTTTCATTCCATTGTAGCTGTGAAACTTTTGTAACTATCCCTACAAGAAGACTACCGGTCATTTTACTAGTTATATGACCGGTAGTGTTGACCAATATAGTGTTATAGTAATAGTAATTTTTCTTGTTTTGGTTATGCATTTCTTGTAGGGATATTAATAAAATGTAAAAGTCAAATGCAGATATCGAAGCTTAGGATTTTGAAACGGCGCTAAGCCGCAAACGAGTTTTTTTAATGCTTGAGCTGCAAGCATTTATTTTTGCTAAAAGAGTTTTTTTGAAGAGAGAAAAAAATACAATTTTATGGCTCCTTTTGTTTTATACAATTTTTTCAGTAAAAGAGTTTTTGTTGTTTTTTATTTTCATACATATATACATATGTACATGGTAAATATTTTTAACTTAAAATAAATAAGAAGTAAACCGAAAATTCCGAATTTGTTGCATTTGGGTATTTTTCATGAACGATATTGCATCTGAAAGAGGTTGGCCTCAATGTCCTGCTCAAGTGCGCGCAAGAAATAGGAAAGGAAAAAATTTTACATAAAATGTGTTAATAAATATATAAAAACAACAGCAATTTTTTAACGGAAACAAATTTTTATACAAAAAACAAGAGCAGTTTGAATGTAAAACCGATCAATCAATGAGTTGACAAATGAGTTTTTTGGGTTGATTGCCCCAAAATATTTATTGCAGTAAATAATTTTGGCATAAAACTGACATCTACGAAAATAATGTTATTAACTTATGTGAAAGTTTTTTTTAGGGTATTAAAATAAAAGCTTGTTTTTGAAAAAGGTTTTTTACTTTTAATTTATTTTTTAATATCAATCACATCAAGTTATTTAATTTACTTGCTTTTCTACACAAGTAAATTTCGCGACAAGTTTTTATATCGTGTAATGACAATTGGCAAGATTTTATATCATAGTGCCGGTCCAGACCTGCAATTTTTGTTGCAGCAATTCTTGAGTTTATTTGTGAAAGTGGTGAGAAAATTTTGGAGCGGAACTCATTTCAGCAATATAATCATGAATTTCTGCAACAAAAATTCCAAATTTGGACAATGAATGATAAATAAGGTAATGCCTCTATTAGTTGCTAGTAAAATTTTCAAGTAAAAGTTACTGCCAGGCCCACGATGTCTACAAGAACATTTCTATCGCATATTTATATTGAAAACAATAATAAAAAACTAAAATTTGTTGTTGTTTTCAAAACAAATATACGAAAGAATTGTTCTTGTCGACATCGTGGGCCTGGGCCTTAATTTCTTTCGTTTAAGCTTTCGAGTTATTCTTAGCAAGCCTTTTCATTTGATACCTATATTATAGGTTTGCATTAAAAATAGCTAGACCGCCATATTGGCTGTGCTGCTATGTTTGATTTAAAATGACGTTTCATTGTTTACAACATGGTGAAATAAACGATTTTTTCCTCCTGCATTGTTTGTCTAGGTTTATGTCAAAGTTTTGTTTATGTTTACAAAATGTCCACGTTTTGTGATTATTGTATTTTAATAAAGTTTTTGATAATTTTAAATTAAAATAAATGAGCTATTGACCATAATTAAATAAAAATTGGCTAAAAATTTATTTATTTCATCACGTTCAGCGGCACGCTTTGATTTTTGTTAAAAGTATTTTTTGACGCAAACGGTGATGTAATTTCCAATTTTGTTGTAATGTTGTATTTGTTGCCGTAACGATGACACCTATTTAATCCACCATGGTTTACAATGTATTGTCATCAAAACTGAACGTGTGTACATAATTTCAGCTCAGTCAATTGAACATATCTGCTTCAAATTGAGTTGCAAGGTTCCACCCAAACATACATTAATTGCAAGTTAAACAAAAGCTTTAAAAAAACGACCATAAGCCCAAAAACTTGTGAAATCATTAACAAATAAAAAGCCAAATAAAGATTTATTTAGTAATATGTTATTAAATATAAAACATAAACATGTTGTAGGCGGCTTTAAATTTACTTTAAGCCGTCGCTAAGCCTAAATTCTTCACCGCCGATGGTAATTACATATCTACTTTGTCATTTAATCAAGTGTAAAATTATACAAATACACAAAAAATAAAATTAATTTAAAAAATTTTAGGATTATTAGTTTTAATGGAATTATCGAAATAAATTCGGAATGGTTCAATGCACGAAAACTAATAACGTTTTTCGTCAGTAATGTTTTTTATTTTATCAAAAATTGGCATTTTATATGAATATAATAAGTTAAAAATCTGTAAATATGAATCTTTTTAGAAGATTATAATTTTTATTTTTTTAAATTATTATTTATCTTTAGCAATGTCCATATTTTTCTCTAAATAATTTAATTAAAATTATTTTTCACCGTTAAAATGAATGTGTAAAAATATGACATAAATGAAAAGTTTGTGACACTTCTTTGCACTGTTACACAGAACAAGAATCACATTACTGTGAAAATGTGAAAACAATTTGTTTTATTCCAGTTGTTCTTCTCATATGAAAACATTCGAATTTATTTATCATTTTTTCACTAAACGAGAATCAGAAACTCTATGAAAATGTGAAAAAAGTTTTCATTTCACAGTTTCACAGAACCAGAATCGACCCCCAGGGATGATAAAGACAGTATAATTGTACTTTTTTCAGTACTATTATTAGCATTGCAAAAAAATGGCAGTACTCCATTGACCAGTGTTCCCAGTTTTGGGGATTTATCCCCAAATTGGGGATTTTATTTTGTAATTGGGGATAAAAATTTCGTGAAAATCCCCAGGGGATTTTTTGGGGAAAAGCACTTTTTTCGCTGGGGATTTTTGGGGAAATATATTATTCTAAATTTCATTTTTCCAATGGCAAGACCGATTTGGTCAATATTTGGGTACAAATTTTAGTCTTTTCCCGGTTTTAAACTATTTTAAGAACTTGTTGAAATAGGTTTAAATATGCTTTTTGTACCAACAAGCGTTTCTTCTGTTGAACTAGCTTTTTTCTGTAATGAATACAACCAAAATCAATATTTGCAACAGAATACAATATGAGTTATTAGGAGCTCTTCTTAGAATAGAAGTTTGTACACTTTAAAATAATGCAGCTTGCTGTGACAAATTTATTCAACAATCTTAAATGCACTTTTTAAACAAACAACATGTAAAACAAAATTGCATTGGCTTATGACTTAGAAGATTATGGATTCCCTAGTTTTGGAAATGATAAATATGTATTGACGCATAATTATTTTTCTTTTGCGTTTTACGTTACCTTTGTTACTTTCAATACATGTGTACACATAGATACGTAGAACTCAAAGAATAAAAACCATTAGTTTTAATTATATTACACAAATGTATTTAATTATATAAATCGATGTATGCATATTTTTCCATTGACATAATATTATGTATTTTATTTTTGAGAAAATGTGGGGATTTTTGGGGATAAGAAAATGGCTATTTTGGGGATTTTTGGGGATGAAAATCACAAATTGGGGATATGGCTTAAAATAAAACTGGGAACTCTGCCATTGACATGTTTAGTACAATTAAAAAATGTCAATCGTTTTAAAATTGAAACTTTTTGGTCTAGGGTTGCAGAATTGAAAAAGTTAATTAATGAACTAATGTGTCCGGGTATCAGTAGAACTGCCAAAGGTCGGCGAATGTCTAACGGATATTTTTTTTTACCAAAATATGATAAAAAAAAAAACAATACCGTGTCGAATTTTATGCAGACGAAAGATTTACGGTAGTCTAATGAATCTGGTTTCTATAGTTTTATCTAGCGGAGCCGGCGAACTTCGCCTCGCCCCAATTTTAAATGGCAAAATGACACCTATCAGACTGCGCAAAGTCTTAGTCAACGTATAACGCCATCTGTCGGATTTTGGCTGAGAACTTTATATTTCCGTAAAAACCTAAGTTTGACCATGGCGACCATTTTAAAGAAAAAATCGTCCAAATCAGTCAAGCCGTTCTCAATTTATGCGCTAAATAGAAAAAGTGGGCGTAAAAGTAGGCGTGGTAAATTTTTCTTTCGATGAAAACTTAAAATGCATTAATACGAACATTTGAAAGAAAAATTTGTCTCTCAACAATATCATTGTATTACGCGCTGTTAGGCTCGTAGCTCCGTTTTGTTGAAACCAGAGCTCACCGAGACCATGCGCTTGATTTTCAGGTCGCTCTACTGGATACCTACTGGCCATGTTATCGGAAAAATGGTGCCGTTAAATTTACCATTTTGGCGAAAGTAAGGTAATATTTTCAAGGCGTTTGATAGTGTCCCTCGATTTGTATAAAGGTTTCTCAGAAAGCGTATTATACGAGTAATTATAGATGGGGTTTTGTCAAACGAGATTCATTCAGGGGTGCCGCAAGGCTCCTTTCTTTCTTCTTCTCTTTTTTTATTTTTCTAAATGACTCCTATGTCGAACTTCTAACCCGATCTACACTTTTGCAAATGACAGCAACCTTTGCCATTCGTAATCATTTGACTATAGACCAAGCGTATCCGATATTGGTGCTGAAAGGCAGAACATTTACCGTACCCGTACGTTTGTTTGGTATACACGTTTTTCCTCAAGATAGTTGCCGGTAAATCATACAACAAATTACAAGGAAAATTCGTTTTTTGGCCGGACTGTTCGTATGTGGAATACATTTCCTACTAAAGGCTTCCCTATCACTTTTAACATGAAAAAATTCAAGCCGAATGTTCACAAGCACTACTTTCTCATTCCATCTTCCCATAACCTATTTTCTTAGTCCTCCCCCAAGTGCTGGCCCTATCAAATGCCTGTTTATTTCGTAAACGGTAATTTTATGGGAGCTTTTTAAGTTGAAGGAAAATATTTTTAGACTAATTTAATTTTAGTACCAACCTAAATCAAGTAGCTAAGAAATTCATAAAATGCAGAATCGTCCGACCTGTGGGCAATAGTCTGTATGTGGTCGAAGAACTTCAGAGAAAATCGCTGTGGTTATTTCACGCCAAATATTTAAAGCAATAGTTTTAAATTCTTTGGTGGGCTTAGTCCCAGCATTTCCGCACGTATAGCCAAAGGCAGGCGCAGCCCTACCAAATATTTGACGAAAAGTCTAAAATAAAGCGTGACCAGTTAACGTATTTCTTTTTGATTTTTTTTCCAATTATTATTGATGTACTAAACTTTACTTAAGAAACTTTTAATTTGTGTTTGATCGACCAAACTTTGCAAAAGCAAAATGATGGGTGTGGAAACAGCCTTAATATATCGGAATTAGGAAAAGGACGATTTTTGGGTTTTTTTTTTGTTTTTTTCTATATGGGGTTAGTATGTGCTTGCTACACAAAATTCCGATTGGTTAGAAGTATGGTCTATTTATTTATATTTTTGGCTTTATTTAATTTATATTTTTGAATTTTTCCTGCCAATTTTCTAAAAGACTTGTCGTTGAAGTTTGCCCTGCATGGGCAGTAGATAGGTTTATTTTTTTCTTTTAGAAAATTGTAAGTTTGATTTAGATATTTTTATTTATTTTTGTTTGTTTAATTAACCTTAGGATACAGGCAAGGGGTAGTTCTCGCCAAAGACTCTGGGCTGTGGTCTATGAGCTTTGGTGGACTTGGTCCTTGCTGTGTTTTTTTATGTTAGATTTAACTTACCAATCTAAGACGAAGAAAAGATATATATTCTGGCTCCTTGAATAATTCTAAGTCGATTTAGCCATGTCCGTCTGTCTGCCCGTCTGCCAGCAAACTTGCTGTCTAATGGCTTGTAGTTATCCTAAGCAGTTTGGAATTGAAATCCAGCAAAATCGGTTCAGTAGGATCAGAGCTATGGATCAAAATGTGGAACCACCCCCTTAAAAAATTGATAATTTTGTTACAAAAACTAACATAAATGGTGGAACAATGCACGGAATGATATAAGATCTTGCAAAAATTCGTTTTATTCCACTGGAAATCACGCTGTAAAATTTTGTGAAGATCCGTTCATAATATACCCTAGGCCCCATATAAACTCTACTCCCGGAAAACTGTTAAGAAAGCCTAAGACCGTAATAAATAATGCTATCATTACAAAATTTGGCACGTCACAGTTTTATAGGACTAGAAATAACACTAATAAATTTCGTGATTATCGGTTCATATAAAGCGCACTCTGGTATATGGTATATGGATATATTTATTGTGGTAACATATCTTCCAACTTAGTTTCATATGATCAGAAAAAATGTCATGAAATTTTGTGATGTACGGTCCTTAATTTACTTTTGATTCCATATTTAGCAGCCTTCTGAAATTCACTGTAAACGCTAAAACTTATTTCACCGCTGTATTGAAATTTATGTTTTTTAATACCAGATATCACTCTGCAGAATTTGCATGCTGACGTCTGTTTTTATAAAGAATAACTAATAATAAAGCCTTTACACACTATCCCAGAATGGCTTACGTATGAACATTTTCAAAAAACAATAACAACTTATCATGACAGGGTTGCATTTTCGTAAATTACTAAAGACTTTGTGGGATAGTGTAAAACGGCTTTAAATAGATATCACTCCTGAAATATTCGAACTGTCGGTGTACGGTATATAAGATTCGGCAGAGCCGAATATAGCACTCTTACTTGTTTTTTTTCTTCTTTGCTTATATCCAATACCTACTGTACCAACATTTTTGAGGAATTATTGTACTAAAAGCTATTTTATTATTTAAATATATTATTTTTTCTTTGTTCCTTTTAGCATTTTGTGAAGAACTTACAATCGAACAAAAATAATAACACTCGAAATTTTGCAGAAAATTATGAAAAATGTGTCAAAAAGTGTGTGAAATTCATGGTGGCGCAGAACGAGATAGTAGGTATATGGTTAAAATTAATTTAAACTTTTTTAACTGTTATTTTTTCTCTGTTTTTTTCAGCTTTTTGTGAAGAAGACTTTGGGAATTAAGTAGGAATAACTAGCAATCGAACACAAATAATTACACTCGAAATTTTGCGAAAAGTATTGGAAAATATTTTAAATATTTATAAATATAATAAATAATAAAAAGTTATAATGAACTCAAACCACTTCGGTGATTTTGGGCTACCCTGTGTATGATTTAGATTGTGCTGGTTCACACACTTCAAGTTTTAGCCGTCAAGTCTTGAGTTTTTAGGATAGAGAGGAAAAGAAATGGCATTATCTATTCCCTTCTCTCATTAAAGCTCAAGACTTGGCGACTAAAACTTGAAGAGTGTGAACCAGCACATTGCAATAAAGTTAGTTCCAGTGATGCCAACTGTAGGGAATTTTCCCTTTTTTTAAGGGATTTTTCGGAAAATTTCAAGCTTAGATAAAAAAGATTAGATATTTTATTTAAAGCAAATGTACGGAATTTTTCAATTACCATCTCATTTCCAATATTGTGCATTTAAGTGCAAATGTAGTATTTTTTAACTGAAACCCTATACCATAAGTCCTAACAGCCTGGAAATCTTCAACAGATGCCAAAAACCTGTACGTATATTAAAGCCGTTCTTATTGCCGGGTCCACAAAACGTTATCGGATTCGCTCCAAATTTTACTTCTTTACTTTTTAAAATATAAAGGAACAAAAATCTGCCCGGCGAACTGGAATCAAAACTCTTTAAAATTTCCATACAAATAAGAACACCTTTAGCGTATATAAATAGTAGTGGTCGACGAATATTCGGGTTCGTATTTGCCTACTACTCGCTTATTTGTGCTTTTTGCATCCGCACTCAGATTCACTAAATGTATGTGAATATTAAAAGCGAATATTTTAGGAGTAAAATATCTACAAGGAAATTGATTTTGTACCGAGGAAAAAATAATCACACCTCTAAACTAGAAGAAATAAAATCATACAATTCCGAATTTTAACAAAACTCCTCTCAAATGCATTTAAAAACACAAAAAAAAAACATTCTATTCCGTACGGAAAGTGCTATCTGTTTCGCACCTTGCTTAAGCAAATAACAGATTCTTAAAACTTAACAAAAAGTTTCCTTAAGTTCAATATGGTTTGACACACATGTATTCGGCCATTTGCTTAAGCCAACTAAAACAAATTCTATTTAACCCCTATATATTTAAAAAGGATGAAAAATTAATAAATGAAAAACCAAGCAATCAGCTTAACTGTGTTTTTCTCCAGATTAAAAGAACTTTAGTGGCGTTTCTGCATTTTTATTAAATTGGAATAGAATTTATTGAGCTTGAGGTTTTTCTTTTTTATATAAAAAATTGTAGAACATTTATTTTATAATTCCAATATTTTGATACAGCAATGTGTATCATCGTCAGGGAAATAATTAAACAATTAAAATAACGTTTATAAAATAATGAAGAAACAATAACAATTGTCACATAGAAAAAACTATTTACAATTAAAAAAGTTTTTATACAAATAATCTATAACATTCTAAAAAATTATTTAATTTCCTGTTTTGATTTTATAAACTAACTGCCAAGAATATTTATTTCGCATATTTATATCAGTGTTCGATAATAAACACTAAATATCGCTAATAGTGTTTGTATAGAAAATCATTAATAAAAATAACGTTTCTCTTTTAGTCATCTTTCGAACACAAAAATTATACTGTTTTTGTCAAACTCAAAGAAAAAATATGAGAACATTTAATTCCGAACACAAACTCATTGTGTTCGGTTCGGCTCATTAATGTTCGCCCCTTTTGGCTGTCAAAAAAACCAAATATTTTTTACAAAAGCAAAATACACGCACGAAACAAACAAAACGCCAACAAAATAATTTTAAACAACCCGCTCGACCACGGCAATCGAAAATAATATTGCTATTGAACAATTGGCAAACGTTTCTCTGATAAAACGTTCGAGAACGACTACTGCTAGTGAAACGAAAAAGAACTCATAGAGTTCACCCGTCGCTCAGTTTGTGGCAGCAAATCTTTCGATCTCGAAGGTTTGCTTTAATATTAATAGCGATCCTTTGGCATTATCTATAACGAACAACTTTAACGACATCACTAAATATTCACTAAAAACAGTTTTAATTATTCGATTAAAATATCGCTAAACATTCGTTTTTTTTTATATTTTTCTCTCTTAATTTTGTGTGTTTTGTTTTTTTCTCTATAAAAAAAGAGTACGTTTTGTTTTTTTATGTATAATACATATGTATATAAAATTTATTTATAACAACAAAACAAAAATTTGTACTTAAAGTTAAATAAAAAAAATAATTCTTAAAAATGCTTATAAATTAATACTTTACATGAAAATAATTTTTAAAAAAATAAATTGCATACATATATTTTTAAAAAATAAGGTGATAAAAAGTAATTAAGAAAACGCAGTTTTATTCAATTTCCATTCTTTTATTCTTGGTACTTAGCTGATTTATTTAGTCTGTCATGGGCATATTAAAAAAACCTCTGTGATATATTATCGAAATCACCATCTTCTAATGAAAATTTGTTTTTAAAAGAATCTAATGAAATATATATAAAAATCAATTATTCTACAATTATTATAAACAAAAGTTTTTCTTACGTCGAATAGCTGAAGTTAATCGCGATCCCCTTAAACATTTGTTGCTGATAGTTCCTCTCCAAGAGAACTGCTCCGCCAGTACTTCAGAAAACATTATTTTCCAAAAGTTTCGTATATTTTTATATTAATGTTTTTTTAAACTTGCGCTTTTAGCTTTAAACACTTTCACTTTTAACTCACAAATGACCTGTTTATTATTATTTTTCAATAAAAAACGAAAAAAAAACGTTTTATTTGCTTTTCTTGCGAGCAGCATTTTTATTAATGATTTTTTGTTCGCAAAAATAAAACCGCAATATCATTTGTGCAGATTTGGTGAGAAGTAAGCGAAGATAACGGTTTAAAATTCGCTTACTCAAATTTAAGTTCGCGAAATCTTCACGTTCACTTTAACCTTAAATTTTCGAACTTTTAGCGAACATTTTTGTTTCGCTAATTCTTCGCAGTGGTGAATGTTCGCTTTTTTCGAATCTCAGGTCAAGCGGGAAACAACACATATCACAATACACACGCAAGCTGTTCGTGGTGCGGTCATTGCTAAAATTTGTTGTTTTTGTTAATTTCCTTATCAATGCAAAAAAAAAAGAAACATAATAGAACATTAGAAAATAATGTTTGTATTAAAGACCTGCACAGATGTATCTGTTTATATCTGTTTCTGTGTTTTTTCTAAAGTGGATGCGTATGGATGAGTGCTCTTGTGTTTCTGATATGAGTTGATATTGATATGATTTGTAAAAGAGTGGATGTAAGTTGATACAAAAGCGAAAGAGAGTATCATATCTGCTAATATCTGTTTCGCAAAAGCAGATACTAGTGGATACTGATGGAATACAATAAGTTACTTATTGTACGATGCCGTTATTTTCAATTATTTTTCAACGAAAAAGAGCGTGAATGTATTACGAGCGAAAAAAAGCAAAACAAAAAATTTTTACAAAAACAAAATACACAGGCTGCTTGTACTATGGTCGTACAAATTGCCAAGCAACAACAACACTACTAGTTACGTATTATACCTACGACGAAAATACAAGTGGAAGCGCTTGCAATTTTTCTTGATGAGCAGCACGATTAGCCTTTGTGTCTGCTGCGTACATGATTTGTTCTTGTAAAAATGTGTATGCTGCTTTTTTTTAAAGCAAACATTTTTGAAAATTTTAGTAACGGTAATATTTTTTTTCTTAAATTCTTTGATGCCTATGGTTGTTTTTGTTAAAAAGACATGTAGACAAAAATTATTGTAAAAAAAATTACTGAAAGAACTGAACACAAAACTATTTTTTTCGTTTAAAGAACTTTTCTAAAATATGTAGGTAAACACATTTGAAAACATTAAAAAAGAAGTATGCTACATTTTATGTGGAAATAAACTACATACATAAATGCAAATGTTACAGTAAGTATAATTGTTGGATTAGAAAAATTAAAAAACGCACCGCAATTTAAAAAAAATAGCAAACAATCAAGAAAAAAACCCTGAAGAAGACACTCAAAGGAGTGCTGAAATATTGATTTAAATAAATTTTATATCAAAAACAACCCTTAAGCTCGAAAATTTAATAAGTTATACTTTAGGTTTTTTATTTAATATAACCGTATTAGGTATGTAGAAAAAAAATAGAAAATTCATATTAACGTTTTGAAATATTTTTATTTTGAAAATAATTGTTTGACTAACAGTTGAATTTGAGCCCTAACCGCGAAAATAACGTAAGCGGCATCATTTTAGATTTTTGTTTTTTTCTAAATAAATGACTTTAACGATTTTATAGCAAAAACAATTTTATCCAGGGACCCTTTAAAGGAAACGACAAAAAACCATATAAATATTGATTAATTATAGGTAAAGGTTAAAAATTACAATTATCATTTAATATGTATATTTTATTCTGGTTATCGTAACCAATTAAAGAAAAAATATTTTTTTTGGTTATACCTTCATAAATAACCATTAATTCACCTAAAAAATTTTTTTGGTTACAAACAACTATTAAACCAAATAATTAATTTTTTGGTTACAAATAACCATTTTAACAAATAATAAATTAATTTGGTTACAAATAACCATTAAAACAAGTAAATTATTTTTGGTTACAAATATAAATTATTCATATGTAAGAAAGTATAGTCGGTTACTATTTGGGACCCATGGGCAATATTTTTTCCGGCAAAAGCAAAAAAACTGTTTTTAAGTACAGACGGTGATTCTAGCGGTTTAGAATTGCCTCTCAAGTCACGCACAACAGTTGACACGTTCACTCCTTCTTCTTACTCATCGAAATTATTCCGATTCGTTCAGTATTGACTGAAATAATTAAATAATACTTATAGGTGGGTCTAAAACCAATATTTGAAGGTGTTACAAACATCAGCACTAACGTATAGTAAGTACCCTCTCCACTATTGTGGTGGGGGTATAAATATTTTATTGTAATGGTAAAAATATTTACCTGATTGATAAATCGAATTAATGGTTGCTTAATGTAACCTATTTCTCAAATTACTTTAAAGCTTAAACGATGTTTACTTGTCTAAGTACACTCTCTACTTTAGCATTAGTCCATGGAAGTAAGATCAACTTTAGTCAATTCTAAAATTTCTAAAAAAAGAAACACCGATGTTTGTGTTGTACCATTTTATAAATTTAATATTGGAATACTGTTCCTTTATTATGTAACGATAATGGTTAAAAATAACCAAATGAAAATAAAAGGAATTTTCCAGTAAACTTAAATAAAATACAATAACCATTATGTTTGGTCCCTGATTTTATCGTGAGCGACAAATTTAATACAAAATTTATATGAATTAGAATAAAAAAACTCTCACCTATAAAATTGATTTTGGTGCTTACGTTATTTTCGCGGTTAAGGCTCGAATAATAAAAATGTTTCACACGGAATGACAAACTAAGTATACCCAGCTAGTTGTGGCGGAGGGTATAATAACAAAAAGCCAACAAAAAACCAGACATGTCGCACACACACGCACTGTGTGTTGTGCTGTGCTGTGGCAGTACAAATTGCCGAGCAACAACAGCAACACAAGCGAGAATCGTTGTTATCAGGCCATATTTCAAGATTTTTAGGCATTTTGGCGATATTTTCCTCTAAATTATCAAAGTGCATATTTTTTGAGAAATACTTACAACACGGTAATTTTTGGTTTGTTTTATATAAATTACACTACGCTAGTTGGAAAAACAGACAAGCCGGGCACATGGCGTTTTAAAAAAATAATTCGGCTACACTGAATCCAGTGGTACTCGCCGTTTTTTTAAGATTGGCTCTGGTTTTAGAGATATACCGTTATTTTGAAAATGGAGGAGGTTGGATATTTGTATCCAAAATATAAAAAAATATAACCAGAAAAATATATTTTTTTTCCAATAGATATTTGTAACCAATTTGGTTATCATTAACCAAAAAAAATAAATTTTACTTTCATTGGCTACCACAAACAAAATAAAATATATATAACGATAATGGTTAAATATTCCCAATTGAAAATAAAGGAATATTTCTCGTTACCTTTACAAAAAATAATAATATGCAGTAATTATTTTCAGTCCCTGAGTTATTTTTTGATTTAAAAACAAACAAGTCCATATAAAACAGTTATTTTTCAACGTAAAAATAAAAGGTCAAATTTAACTATTAAAAAGAGAGTTTTATTAAGCCGTCATAAATTAAAACTCAGTTGAGCAATAAAATATCGAATAAAACTGTTAAAACGAGAATTTTATTCAGCCGTCAAAAAATAAAACTCATTTCAGGAGTTTGATTTTAACCAGCATTTTATTAAACTAATTTTTTGTACATTAACAACCAAAGCGCTGGTCAGATCACTACAATTTCAACGTAAAAATAAAAAAAAAGAAGAAAAACATTATGAGTGTTTAGACGTAAAAATTAAAATCCTTAAAAGAGTTGTATTTGTTGATGGTGTGATTTCTATTTTAGGGCGAATATTTTATGATTGCGAAATAAAACTCTCTTTTTAAGAGTTCATCCAAACTTTTATTTTTTCGTTGAAAAATGATTTTTAACTGTGGAGTTGAGATTTTTTTTCTAGATCACCATAGGTTCTTAAAGAGAACTTTAGAACAAACCTATTGGTTGACTCCGTTTTTAAGCTAAAATTTTATGGATAACTCTTATTTACGGTCCTTGCGATTTTTTAATTAACTAAAATTTATTTCTAAAAAGTTTAATTTTATTAATTTTTTTAAAGCATTAGGTAATGGTTAATTGTTTTGTTTTTTTATTTTTGTCAATGTGTTATTGTGTTTAAAATCGTAATAGTAATTTGCCGATTTTTTTATTTAATTTAATTTCTGATTTGTTTTTGAAAATTTGCCGTTTTCTTACCAAAACCATCTGGCACCCCTGGTTGAGATCGTATACAAGTTTTTATAAACTTTCTTATTTTCATCAACTCGCCAACAATATTTTAAAATACAACAGATAACCACAGATATTGTAGAAATACTTATGGTGACAACAGATATTTTTAAGTAAAAAAAAATGTTATGTCATACTCAATCCAAAACCATAAGCAACTGTTTTGGTTTTTAAGATATGGTGAGTGGGCAAAAGCAAAACCATACAATATCAGTTACACTCATTCTCTCATTTATATCAGTAGTAACAGATAAATATCTGGTGTATCTGTTTCAACAATACTTACTGATACACTCGTGCAGGTCTTTAGTTTGTATAAAGTATCACTACAATTGTTCTGTTTTTTAACGAAGAACAGAACAATATATAATGGAAGCAAATGGATGTTGTAGGCAGTGCTGCCACAACCAATACAATTTTTACAACCAAAATGTTTGAAAAAGTTGAAATTGAAATTTAAATTTTGTATTCCCAAAAATTGAAATTACTTTTTGATAAAGTTACTAAATGTAAAAAAGTTTAACCAAATTTAAAATGGTTTTTATTAATTGAGAAAAGCATTAAAATTTATTTTAAGTTGCACAAACGTAATTCTCTTACATATTAAAAAAATAAAGAGAAACTTATGTGCTGTTTTCACTCACACATTAATTAAAAGTTTTTATTTATTTGAGACTTTTCGTAAAAAAAAACATTTTTATTTTACAAGAGTTAAGCCCGTAAAATGTCCATACAATTGAATATTTTTTAATATGCCAGTTATAAATAAAAAAAAAATAGGAAATAGTTTTCCGCTTTTTAGCTGTTATTGGCAGGACTGTAAAATGCGGCGGTTTCTTAATCCTTTTGTCGAAATTTACGTTTGGCGATATGCATTTTAATTAAATATTTTCTAATATGCAGGTAACCCTCCTACAAGACGGCTTCCTACAAAACGATTTCGATCTTACACGAAAAAAAATTTGCGGAAATCTCCTCATCTACAACACGTTTTAATTCTAACACGATAAAATGGAATTGCAACTTTATCATGATTGGGTTGTTAAAATTGTTCCAAAATAGTACAAAAGTACTAGATTAGAATAAAAATGTAACTCTTGTTTATTTTTGTCTGTTATTTTTTGTATGTATGTACATATTTCTTATAAAAACAATGAATTTAAAGAAAATATTTAATTAAAAAAAATTTATATTTTACACTGTCTCCTAGCCTCATGTTACACGTTTTCCTACAACACGGCGTTTTCTAGGAACCTATCTACCGTGTTGTAGGAGGGTTACCTGTACTTACATACATATATATATGTATATATTTTACATATATGTAAAATATTATAAAAACTTTTTTCTCTTGTTTGTAAATTTTATTTCAAATTTATAATTCTTATTATAAATAACTTTTTCAAAATTGTTATATTTGAAATATTTTGTGAATCATTGTAAAATATTATGGCGAATATAAACAAATTCGCCTTTCGTAACGTATGTACATTCATTGGGGAAAAATTATATGACTGACAGTCAAAAGTTTTTTTTACCAAATAATTTTCTTAAAAACCCTTAAATAAATATACATACCGACAAGTTATTAACAGTAAAATTTCAAATTTCTTAAATTTACAGCCATTTCTTCAAGAAAATTCCATACATTTTAAAATTATGTTGTTAAATGAATGCATTTTTGAAAAACCTTCAAAATTCCTATGTGTTTTTCAAATATGCATTTCAATATACTTCTGGGAATAACCTAAATTTCGAACGTTAAACTTATTTTCAAGTTTTTAGAAACACTAAAACGACTTTTGTGTAATTTTTCAGTAATTTTCTGATTTTAACTACTATTTACCCAGTAAAAAATGTGATCCAAAAGGAGCAGGTTTTATGTATGAATGCATACCTCAAATCGCTTCAAACCTGCTGATAAGATGCCTGATTTTTGTATGGAGTGTTCCCGGTTTGGAGGACTATTTACTGCTGACAATCTTTTTTTTTTTGCTTTTTTATTTGGTTTATTGGATCTTTTCTTTGAGAAAAATAACAATAAGTATTAATATCTTTAACTAAACGTATATTGTGGCCCTGATGCCAGCGCATAAGTGACCAATGAGTGTTAACAGGTTTTGCGTTTCGTTACTGGTGAGCTGTAGCCAATGTATCTACACGCAGAGAAAAAATATGGTTGGGCATGGTTACGGCAACCACACTGTGTTTATTGTAACAATATATTGTTGTTGTACACAAATAATTGTTATTTTTATTAAATATCAGCAATATTATAGTTACTGTAAACATTGCAATGATTATCGCAATTATAAATTTGAGTATTGTTGACAGAAAAATAATTATTTTTCTAACAACTAAATTAAGATAACTTTCAAAACATATTATATTACTCACAGCCATAACATGATATTAAATAGCCATAACATGATAACTTTATATACATTTATCATAATAAGTTTAAGATGTAATCAAAATATCGTTACTCTAATAATATTTTGGTATCGCCATTTGTAAAATAATTTTGTATCAGTTGTGTCGTGTTTTACATAAACATATCGAATTATTGGTTAGTGAGTGGCTAAATAATAAAAAAATAACCATTAAAATAAACTAGAAATTAAAAAAAAAATATTAAAAAAGAAATAACAAAATAAACAAGAAATTAAAAAAAAATAAAGAAAAAACATTAAAAAAAGGTTGTAGTGTCACAAAATAAAATATCTTTGCTAAAAAATTTAATAATCTTAAAGTGGTGGAAAAATTTGTGAAATATTGGTGCAAAACCAATTAACCATTACAGGTAAGTTTTGTGTTATTTTAAGAGAAAAATAATGAAAACTCCATAAAATAATTTATAAATAATTGCGACCTACGACAAAAAGATTACAGTAACTATATTATGTTTTTTATTTTATCATAAGTATTTTTTTCCAATAAAAATATTATGTTTAAAGTTGTATCAGATTATGATGTAAAAAATTTATGTATAACAGTTCATATCACTTTGCATCATAATATGATTACTTCTAAACTTATTATGATTGCCATGACAATAATATGATTACTTCTAAACTTATTATGATTGCCATGACAATAATATGATTACTTCTAAACTTATTATGATTACCATGACAATAATATGATTACTTCTAAACTTATTATGATTGCCATGACAACAATATGATTACTTCTTATCTTATTATGATTACCATGACAGTAATATTATAACTTCTTAACGTTTTATGATTAACAGGATAACAATATGATTCAGGGAAAAATATTATGATGTTATATTACGAACATATTTGGTCATAATATGATTTAATAACAATCGTAATATGGTGACTACAATCATGAATCTTATCATAATATGTTGCTCTTAGAATATGTTTACCACAACCATGTTTTTTCTTTGCGTGTACTCTATTTAAGCGACTATGTCCTCTAAATAGGGGTAGGGTATGTGCTAAGGGATTTGGGTGTGTTGACAATTTACGCACGTATTTGGAACAATATTTCTGTATTTCTTCACGGATGTATGGTATGCTAAGATCTTTGTGTATGTTTTCGTTGCGGATAAACCACGGGCTGCCAGTTATAAGGCGTAGTATTTTGGATTGCCTTCTTTGCAATTTTTAAACGCTGACAATCAGCGCTTTTTTTAACATGCAAACAAAGCAATCCTAAAGCGCTTTTTTAAGGGATAACTATATTTCCATATTCATTGATGTTTTGCTTTTAATTGCTTAAATGCATTGTTTCAATAATTTTCATAAACCATTATATACTTTTATTTTTTTTCGCTTTAAAACATCATCGTTGTCAGCACTAAAATAGCAGCTTTTTCCTATATTTTATTCTTTATCATTTACTGCTATATAAAAGCTCTCTTATTGAAGCGCTCGATTATGCGCTTTTTCTCTTAAGTGCTTCAAAAAACCCAAATTTTTTTTACTGGGTATCTTTACTACTCTTATGGCCATTTTCTCAATGTACCGTCAAACTGCCTGTTACTTAATGTCAACATAAATTTATTAGACCGATAAACTGTCTGTTAACAATTTTGGGTTTCTCAATATACCGACAAAAAACATGGTTTTAAGCTGGCAACACCTCTCAAAATACATGTAAAAGATGGGAGTCAGCTGATTGAATTTATCTGTACGGCAAATAAAAGGAAAATAAATAATCGGCAGATGAGTGCTGGTTAGCTTTGCGACAGAATAGAAGCAAATGAGACATTGAGAAAACCAAATTTCTTAAATGTGCAGATAATCGTGTAATGAGAAAACGGCCATTAAAATCAACAAAAACTACGATAATTTAAAAAAAATTATTGTAAATCTTCATTGTTAAAACTTCTTTTGTTTTCGATTTTAGAACATGGCATTTTTAATATAAAAATCACAAATCAATATTTTCTTATCAAAAATCTTGAAAAAATTATTTGGTTAAATTATAAAAAATATCCGTTCATTGGTTACAAATAATGAAAATATCGTAGTACACAGTACAAATTATTCGAGCTCGTAAATAATTGTATGTATCAAGAAAAACATATTCGTGCGTATTATTATTTTAGAAAAAATTTAACAAAATGAAATAAATATTCACATCTCCACATTGCAAAATAATATAACCAATTTTGGTTAGAAATAACCAAAAACGGTAGCTCTGGTTGTAGACACATAGGGACTTACTGGCAAAGTTTGTTGGTAAGGGGGCGACACTGTATGCGTGACACACGTTACTTTTTTCCTTTCTAGTCTACAAACTTCATCTGTCTGCCTTCTGTCTGTCACATTTTAAAAGGGGACTAACAGCCTGTGCTCTTAACCCCAGGTCTATACCAAAGATAAATATCTCAGCATTTAGGCAATAAGGTCGGCAGAATAAAGAAGCAATATTTCTTATTGCTTAGCTTTTGTTAAAGGCATGGGAAAACGTAACAGAATAATACAAACGGAAATACTGATAGTGCATAGAAAATATTCCTCGAAAAAATTGAAGGAATAAGTACAAAGCTTTTGAGGATTGTAATTTGGCTTAGAATACACATTCGAATAATATATGAAAATTTATAAAATAAACAAATTAATAGAAATCTAAGTAATAAAGATCGGTTGAGTTGTTACGTTGAAATTTTTTTAATTAGTTAAAGCAAATGACTTTTACAATAAAAAATCTATTGAAAAAAAAAATGTTTACCACCGTTGATAACGAAAAACTTATAAAATGTTTAACTATTTTACGTTTACAGAACATTTTAAGTTATCAAGTGAACTTTGATACATTTAGCTGCATTTGTCGTACCTACGTATGAATATAGTACGTGACGAACTTTAAGAGGTTCTAAAATTTACAAAATTATATCAAATTAAAAAAAAGATTTGTTTGCAGCAAATATTTTACTTATAGCTTTTATGAAATACATGCTACTACTGACGTAGACAAATAATGTTTTTACATTACGTACGTGATATTTGAACAACATTCAAGACTAATAAAAATACCGCTAATCGGCCTTTATCTTTACTCATGGATGTACTTCATGATTGTTGAAACATTAGTTTAATATTTGCAATGTTACAACTACCTGAATTTAGTCGCTAAACAGGAACTCGCCCATTTGTTAATCGACCCAAGCTTGCCATTTTAGCATTTTTTGTGCTTGATCTAGCACTTTAACTCTAAGTTAGCACAAAAGATTTCAAAAAATGCTAAGTGCTAGTTAAGCACTTTTGAATAAATTGTTAGATTTTTTTTTTCTTTTTTAATATTACCTACATATTACATATAATATTTGCAGTTTGTTAGTTAATTCAACATCAATTAAAATACATAAGCTTCTGTAAAATATTAAGGTCTTAAAAAAATGTCTACATTTTAATTGATAACACTTTTAAACAAATTAAGTAATCCTGGAGTAAATGAATTTCAGTGCGGGTAAAATTAAAATAATTCCAAATTAATGGCATACTAATGTGAATTCATACAAAAAAAGTTCATAAGGCCCGTTTTCACAACTCACCGATAGCTAAAGGTGGGATTTTATCGGCCGTATAAAAAGTGTTCCTTTATTGAAACTTTACTTTTACCTACCAGGTAGGATGAACCTTAATTTACTTAATCGCCCACTTTAGGTTAAAGTATTTTTCATAATTTTAACACGTATGTCTTACCTACTGGTTGAACTATAGTGTATTTTGCACCATTGATTTTTGACAGTTATTTCAAATACTTAATCATGGTCCAATAACTAGGTCGGCTCGAAACGCCTGCTGATTTTTTGCAGAGTTGTGTTTTTTACGTGCAATTGTTTTAGACATTTCTACCATTTTTGACACAAACAAATTCTTTTTTTGTTCTTGACATCGTTGTCATTTTTTACACAAACTAAATGCGTGTTGGTTTTTCTATTGTTGGATTATTGTAGTTGCGAGCAGACCTACTAATTGGGCCATTAAATTATTAAAAATACAAATGCTGCCATATTTTAAAAGAAAAAACTTTGAAATTACCAAAATAGTTTACAAATAGAAACTGGGAATTATTTCCTTCTGAAGTTTACTTTATATTATATTCAACATTTTTTATTTTTACCGGATAGGTAAAGATAACTGTTTTGCTGGGTACACACTATGCAACACATTTACGCAATCTAGTGAATTAAATTCATTTTCATTCATTCCAGATCAACAACATCAAAACGCTTTGATATTTTGAGGTTGCATTGGAACAGATTGCATGTAGGTTGCACTGTGTGTACCCAGCATTATTTACGAACTAGTGCTGGGATACTATCGATATTTATCGATAGTTAAGATTTCACTATCGATACTATCGACTGAATGTTTGTACTTGGGTAGGAAAAATTAAACTAATTTTTTATCAGGCTACAGTTTATAGTTTTTATCACTTTATTGAAAGTACATAATTTTATATTTTCTCAAAAAAGACGTATGTATGTATGTACCTACGCAAGTTATTTTAGATGACAGTTTTTGGAAAATTATGCTGGTATAGGTAAAAATATGTTTTTTCTTTTTTTTTAACGTATTTCATTTTTATAACAACTATAAAATTAATTTAAATAACTGAATAAAACAACAAAATAAAGCTCGATTAAGAACTTGATTCAATTCGCAATATGTAGGTTCAAATAAAATAGCAACGTAAAATTTTTTTTGAAAAGAATCTGTATGATTTCCTCTAATGGTCGTTCATTGTATTGCCTTACACAGAAGAAATTTTGCACCAGTTAAAGCATTAATCAAATATAAAATCAGTTTTAATTTAAAATTTAATCAAGTGAATTTAAGTTTTAATCACCTCAGTAGATTCGTCAATAAGCATAATTGCCGCATTTGGGTGAATGATAATCCAAGAGTGATTGTCGAAAAACCAATGCCCCCACAAAGAGTGACTGTTTCGTGCGGCTTATGGTCTGGCGGCATAATCGGGCCGTATTTTACCAAAATGAGGCCAATCAGCCAGTTACATTGAACTTTTTATGGCCCGAAATGGAAGATCTGGATGTGGACTATATGTGGTTTCAACTGTTGAAATTCAACAGGACGGTACCACTTGCCACACAGCATGCGACAAATTCTTTGTCCGTGTTATCTCACATGGTGGCGATTCCATTGGCCGCCAAGATCATGTGATTTGACACCGCTGGACTTCATTCTGTGGGGTTATTTGAAAAAAAGGTGTACGTCGATAAGCCAGCAACAATTCAAGAGCTAAACGATAAGATATTTTGGCACATTAACGGCATAGAACCTCAATTATGCCTCAGCTTTATCGAAAATTTGGACCATCGGATGGAAGTGTACCGCGACTTCGTTTCATACATAATTGAACCATACCAATATTATCATAATTAAAAGAAATTAAACTAAATTCCTAAGACCCCTTTCACACTCGGCAAGTTACTTGCGCAAGTCTCTTGCGCAACTCTTGGTGTGTAGACGTTAGCGGTAAGGTCGGGGTAAGCAACAAAAAATATTGTACAGACTCGTTCTCGGCAAGTAACTTGCGCAACTAACTTTTCGAGTCTAAAAGGGGTCTAAATAATTTGTGTTTTATTCAAAATTAACATCGGCTCTTAAAGTAAACAACCCTTAACGTAAATTATCAGTTATGTTCTCTAAATCGAATACATACGAGTGAAATTTAAATCGAAACAAAAGTCGCTTTGATATACTTTATACTTTGAGTTTTTACCATTACCAAAACTTCTCTTAAAATTAGGAAAAACTACAGCGATTTGAAAAAAAATTAACTAACAATATCTATTGATTTTAATTTTACTCGCTTTTCAGGCATAATTAATTAATTAGAAATTATTAAAAAAATTTAAAAAAAATTGAGCTGGAAGCCAATGTTTGAAACCCCTAAAAAGTTTAGCAGGCGTGACACAATTGCAAGTTCTGTTGCGGTTCAATTTGTTAAAATCAAAAACTTGTTAAGTAATTGTAAGTGACAGCAAAATAAATAATAAAAAAATACATAAGAATATTAAAATATACTGTTTTTTGATTTTAGGAATTCAGAATATTTAATTTCTTTAAATTTATGTGCATTAAAGTTATTAAAATAAAACGATGTACGGTGCAAAACTATTAACTTTGTGATAAATAGCTGATAAGTTACTACATACAGAAAAAGTAACTACTAAAAATTTCGTAACAGAACGGCACGGAACAGAACAGAACAGAAACAGAAAGTAAATACTTATTCTGCCTTAAAGTTTTAAATCAAAAAGACATGTATGTTTTTCCCATTGGATAAAACTTTAAAATAAAACTCTTATTCGATTAATCGAGCAAAATTAAAATTTAAAAATCGATTAATTCCTTTCTCGAACAAAACTAAAATGCAAATAATTGGATACTCTAGTATAATCGCTTGACACGTGTGCTAAAGGGTATGACAAACAAAAAGGCACAGATTTTGTTTAAATAAATAACACACTGGGTGAAAAACAGAACTCAGTTTTAGTTCAACTCAATTCTAGTTTGGATCTGAAGCTTAACAAAAAAAAAATTAATTTTTACTTTGTTGCTGTTTTGTGTGTTGTTGAAACAAATATTTTGTTTAAAAAGAAATAACTAAATATAAAAATAAACAATAAAAGTGCTTAATAGTAACAAAAAAAAAAAATATAATTCAAAGAAAAAGTAATTTAACAAAAAGTCATGAAGCGGACTCTAAGTTTCGCTTTAATATTTTTACAAATTTCACTATTTGTAAATGCCTGCGGGTAAGTTTTCATTTAAATTATCTTTTTTCGTTGTTTTAAAAGTTTTTACTGATTATTAGGGACTTTTTAAATTGCTTAACGTGATTGTTTGTTTATGTGAAAAAAGCAATTATTATTTTCAAGAATTTTTATTGAAAAAAAATTAAAAAAAAAATAAATGTTACAATAAGATTTAAGTGCGGTTTCCACAACACAAGTGATAGAACGCAAAGATAAATTTATATGAAAAGCACTCAAAAAAATGTGTTTTTTTTAAATTATTTGAATTTGAATTTTTCAAAACATAACAATATTTAAAAAAAATATTTCATCTGCAAAACCGGAAATGAGAAATTTAAACTATCAGGGGTGTGCTGGAAATCGCAAAAGTAAAACGCAAGAATTTCAAAAGTCATTTTTAAATAAGATTTCTGTAATAAAAGAGTTTTATGACAAATATTAAACAAATATTTCCCTATTAAACAGGATTTTAAACCAAAAATTAAAAGAATTAGGTTTAAAGTTTATTAAAAACAAATTCCAAATTCTTGCGTTTGCGATTTCCAGCACACCCCTGTAAAATATTTCGAACTTGAATACTTTTTGTTATTTTTTTTCCAAAATAAACCTGAGGTGTCCTTGTTGTGCTGTAAATGCTTAAGAATGCGATATCCATAAGTTAAAGAGCTAAGCAAATTTCTTTACAGGTTCAAAGCACTTCTTAACCGGAAGTGATCATTTTGAATTCTAATTTTTTTAACTTAGACCAAAAAAAGTTATATGTATCATACTTGTAATACTGTAAACGTTTTGAAGTGGGATGTACATTTGTTTAAAAGATACGTTAATAACTATCCTTATAGTTGTGGCACCACGAAACCTTAGCTTACCAACATCAATTAAAAAGGTATCCAAGTAACCTTTTTTTCTTTTATTTTTTAACAAAATTAGCCTTCGGTGTCCTAATTATATTGAAAGAGTTTTAGAAAGGAATCTCCATAACTTTAAAAGCTATGCAAATGTATGTACAATTTTCATTGCCACTATATTTGTATTGCGTCCCCTCTAAGGGGTGAAAATAAGGGACAAGTTTGTTTCGAGAAAATGCTAAGGACCAAAAAGTAAAAGAGGTCGGTCATACATTTTAGCCCATATGGGAGCTCTTATGCGGTTATCGGAATTTGTCTTCAATACATATCTAGTCTGTATTGAAAATGTTGTATTGAAACCCCTTTTAGGAATAGAGATAGTAGGTAGGGGTGTTAGAATCAAATGTTCGGCATGAAAAATAAGGTGGGTTGGTCAAGCAATTGACCCGTATAGGGGCGTCCTTTAGTTAAACCGTCATCATTTTAGAGGGCCCCCTACGGCGTGGAAACAAAAAAATAAAATGTGTTACTTCCCTGGGGGGACTCCAATGCAGTTATGGGACTTTTTCTTTGGTATATTTTTCTTAAATATTAAAGAAAAATTTCTATCTATAACTGCATATATGATCGACCCCCATTAGTTGTTTTTTTGTTCATTGATAATTTTACAGATTTATTAATTGATGCCCCAGCGCCTTAAAGGGTTTATAGGGAAAAAAGAAAAAAAATAAAAAAAAAGATAATAGAAGAAAAAACAAAAATAATATTGATATTTATGTATGTAAGTGCTGGTTCACACACGTCAAGTTTGACTCGTCAAGTCTTGAGTTTTTAGGAGAGAGGGGAAAAGAAATGGCATTCTCTTTTCCCTTCTCTCTTAAAAGCTCAAGACTTGACTTGACTTGACTTGTGTGAACCGGCACTAAGTACATTTATAAAAGTTTATTTCAATAATTACATCCCAGTAAAAACTTCGCCTACAAAATAATGTGTTGAGTAATTAGAAAAATATAAAAGCTCTACTTACAATTCTACTGAAAGAACCAATGAATTTTTCAAGGGATGTCCCAAAATGATCGCATTGAAAAGTAAGTCATTATTTTTATACCTACACACATCAAAAAAGTAGTTATAGAAGTTGTTGAAGAAGTAGGTTTTGAAGAAATCTACTAAATAATGAGTGAAGGAAATTATTCATTTTAAAAATTAAGCGAAGTTTTTACTGGGATATTTAATAAAAGAAAAAAAAAAGAATTATATAAGAAGAATTTAAGATTTGCATTAAAAGTGTTTCTGTGTTTTGTAGTAGATGATCTTTAATGTGATTTTTAAATGTTTAAATTGCATTTATATTTCTTAAACTTTCAGGCAATTGATAATATTTAATAGGCCGCCCAGCATATGAAATTCTTTGCTTAGTGAAATCGTCCTAAATATTTTCTCAAAACAAACTTGCCCCTTATTTGCAGTTATGCCAAATATAAAGAAATTTGGGCAATATTTTTTTTTGTCCGGTTTACAAATAATATCTCATATTTCATAACATTGTAATCCCTGCGAACATTTGGTTTTTTTTTTAATTAAAGCACGCTCTGTTTACCCACAATTCCATCATTAACGTATTTTTTTCTCTTTGGAAAATAATATTAGCAAAATTTTTTACATGTTTTAGAATTTAACGACGTGATAATGTCCTCCAGAAGTGATTCTGAGTCGAACGGTATACTTAAAGGTGGGTTATTTTACAAACATCAGCACAAATGCATAAAAGCCTCTGCACTTTTCTGCCCTCCTAAGAATAAAAGTCACATGAGCCAAAATTCCAAATTCAGATAGGTCACATCTACCACTTCTAGCAAGTTTCCTAGACAAAAAAATCTTATCTTCCACATACTATAATTAAAAGTCTCATTGAGAAAAGACTTTTTCCCATTTGTTTGCTTAAATATGATTTTTTCTTTGTGTGTGCAAATTGCGCACAAGTTTTTTAATTAAATTACTATAATTGTCTAACTATTAAAGAAGACCTCATAGAAGGCCTTGGCTTTTTCGTATGAAAGGTATGATATACATTCCACATTCGCTTCTATGAGAAGGGAGTAGAGAAGGAGTAACATTTTTTTGCACAAGCAAAATAATTATTTTTTTGATCCCGTTATCATTCTTATGAACCTGCTGGGTTCTTGCAAACACCGTCCAGTTCGAATAAGTCTAAGACCGAGGCCACGTAATGAGCGGCGAAAGCGGATAAGAGACGCCGGTCAGGAATAAAACTTGTTCTAATTTTTAGTTGGTTTCTGAGCGGCAAAGAATAAACAAGACAAAACTGAATGCGGAGCTTATGATTTTATCTGCACAAAGCAAACCGCCATTATGGAAAGACAGATTTCCAAATTTCAGTTAACTTTTTACCAAATCTTGTGTTAACTTTTTGCAGCAGAAAATCAAAGGATTTCTCAGACAAACGGCTGAGAAATTTGCTCGATTTATAGGATGACACCAAATCTTCTTTTTTTCTTAAACGCATTTAATTCTTATAAATATGAGTACGATTTTCGCGTAATAACATCAAACAATGGCATTTTTACAATTAACCGCTTAATATTAAGCGTAAGAAACCACAGAATTTTGTTCTTCGATCTGCGAACATCATCTTAAGGTAATTCTGAGTGGAAAGTGAGCAAAATATGAAAAAAACAATAAGACTAATCGCTTTATTATACAATATTAAAAAAAATATATGCTGTGCACAGTTTTGGGCAAAATACATGGTTTGCGGTATTTAAAATACAAAATACTTGCTGGTCACTTTCAGGTTATGTATTTAACATACAAAATACATACACATCCGTATGTTTTTAAAATAAAAAATACAAAATATGTACTTTCATTTATTGTACGTATTTCAAATACAAAATACTTCCACGTCATGTATATGTACACGTATGTATTTAATATACGAAATACACCATTTTTATTCAAACCAAAAAAATATATTAGATAAAACTAATTAACAAAACAATTGTTTCCTTTCATAAATATTAGATTTTTGAATGTAGCATCAGACAAACAGTTCCTTGTTCGAGAATAAATAAAACCTGCTGAAGAAAATAATCTTTCTACAGGTCCTGATGAGTACAAACTCTATTAAATTCTGTGAATATTCTTTTATATTTGCTCTTGTCACTGAGGAAACTGACAAATTCCAACTCCAAATTTGATGTCCTAGATTCACCACCATTCCTATCCCTATCCCTACGAAAACAACAAAATCATCGTATTCTTCACTGGTGCTTCTACATCTGATATTTCCATATTCTGACGTGTTTAACATGCTTTACACAAACATAATGCGTGTTGCTTTTTGTTGCGTTGCTGTAGTTTTGCGCATAATTGCTTTCATACATCGGTTGCGACCGTATTGTTGTGTTCCTAGAAAATGTTGTATGTCTAAATTAAAAAAAAAACAAATACGGAAAATATGGACTTGTTTGTTTTGATAGTCTTTCCAAGGCGAATTCATGTAAACGGTGGTGTCGATACTAAAACAAGTAACAACACCAAAAGCACAAGTAACTTTTGACATTACTCTCTCTAATTAAGAAATAAAAGTAGCACAGCTGTGCTTTCAACGCCACCTGAAAAATGAATTCGCCTTGAGTCTTTCTTTAAATAATAAATGAATATTATTAATTTTGATTTATTTAAATTCCACGCCCTACTAATGTAGCTTTCTTTGTTTAAAATTATAGCTTTTACTCTATTGTGGCACCCGGTACCATACAATCAAATTATGATTACACGGTGAGTGTAACTCTTCATAAGCATATCAAACCAGCCTTCATTAAAGTAGGCTTGGTAGGACCATCATACAAAGATACGAAAATCATCTTTATCTTTCCCTCACAAACAAAAGCCGTAAATTTTAAGGTGCCCCAATTAAAAGAGGGCACTTATCAACTGGTAACGGAGGGTGTGAAAGGCATAATATTTAGAAACTCAACAGAATTGATTTTTAAGGATAAGCAACCCAAAGTTTATATACAAACTGATAAAGCAACCTACAAGCCAGGAGACTTAGTACAATTCCGCATTGTTGCATTGGATGAAAATACCAGACCAGCAAAATTAAAACAATATCTAAGGTTGAGCTTTAAAGACGGTGCCGGCAATTATGTTAAGCAAATAAATGATATTAATTTATATAATGGGGTCTATAGTGGAGAATTTCAATTATCCGAAGAACCGGTTTTGGGTAACTGGATGATGGAGGTGTCATTGGGTCCCAATGACGATGCCATCAAGACTGAAAAGAAATTTGAAGTAGCTAAATATGTTTTGCCAAAATTCAGTGTTGAAATCGAGACGGCTAAAGATATTTCCTACGACTTACCACTTAAAATAACCGTACGTTCTAAATACACCTATGGTAAACCTGTTAAAGGTAAAGCTACCGTGCAAGTTGACGCCCAAAATGGCCAAGCTATATCAGAGAAAATCATTGATATAGATGGTAAAGGTCATGTTGAATTCGATTTGTTTAAGGATCTTAATTTGGAAGTACCCACAGTAAATGATCGTCTTGGCTATTTTTATTACTTCTACACACCGCCTTTAAATATTCTGGCTATTATGACCGAAGAATTCACGGGCAATAGTCAAAATACAACAGCCACGGTAAATCTGCATCGTTCACGGTACAACATTGAGGTTTTGAAATATGTTTACGAATACTGTCCCAATATACCATTTGAATTAGAAGTTTTTGTGAAAAATCTTGACGGTTCACCTGTACAAGACGGCAAAGATATTGCCAAGCTTACAATCGATAAGCAACAGGTATACTATTACGACGGCTCAACGCCACCGCCAAGCAACGAAGAAGTATTTGAGTTTGCCAGTGAACTTGATAAGAATGGTAAGGCTGTGTTCAAGGTCACCCTACCAAAAATAGATTATTACTTTAATGTAAAAGTAACATATGCCGATCAAATGATATATTTACCGAGTTTATCGGAATGCGTAGAGAAGAAACCTACAGATGTTGAAGACGTGGGACCGCTAAAGTTGGTCATGCAAACGGAAAAGTAAGTAGAGTTTTCATAGAACAATTTTTATTTTATAACTTTTTGGGCCGATTCCCAATTAGCACTCAAAAATAAAATTTCAAGTGCTTAAAATTGAACTGGAAATAAACTTGTGTACAAACGTATTTTCAAATGTTATTCAAGTTTCAAAATATTTCACTAATATTCACTTGATTTGAAATTCGCGTTTTACTTAGGAATGCTATTGAAATAAAGTGTAACAAAAATATATCCCAACCCTTGAAACTTTAAATTCGAACTTGAAAACCAACACTGGATTCCAGCAAAATTGTTCATTGGGTTGTTGCTAAGCTTAAAAACTAGTTAGCATAAATTACTTAATTGATTTTTTTTCTATATATTTCCTGAGAAAAATAAAAAAATAGTTTTTCACGTTACGAAAAATCGTCAAAAAAAATCGGACAACTTAAAATTTACTGCCTGTTTAACGATTTCGAACAATATTCTAAAATTTTTTTTGTTTTAGAGAGAGATTCTTCCATAGCACAGCAAAATACGCTTCTTCAATCGTTGTGGGAATCGTTAAAGACGTGGGTAAATTTTTTCTAACGAGTTTTTCATGTCAAATATCGTATGAGACTCAGGTAGATATTAACTTACAACTCGCCACATAACTGTTGAAAATATGATTTTGACAGAGCCGTACAGCCGTACCTTAACAAAAGCAGCACGTGTTTTCTAGTTTTTGAATAGAGCGGCCTCAACGCTTTGCAATTGGAAATCCCGATATTGACAACTCGTTTAATAGTGAAGTTTGCCGCTATTGTTAATTAATAATGGCAATTTAGCTATTTTTTGGCCAATGTAGCGTTTTTATCTCTATTTTTATATGTAATTTGTGGGTTTTATTAAATAAGAAAGCTTTCACTACTTTTCGTGACACAACGTTGACGCTCTTGCTAAGGTACGGCATAACAGCGTAAAAGCTAAGCGAAAGAAAACGTGCCGCCTTCCGCTCTTGTTAAGGTACGGCTGCTAAACGTTCCAAGTTTAAAAGCCGAACGTGTCAGGAAATTTTAAGTTTTATTCACAATTTCAAGACTGAAAAATTGTCACTTATTAAAAAAAAATCGGCACATTGCTAATTTCAGAACAAAAAATCGTAAAATGACGATAAATCGTCAAATCTGGCAGCCCTGCTTATGGTTTCTTAAAATATTGGTTTACACATTCATTACAGCACTCTATCGAAAAATCGTAAATTTTCTATTGATTTTGTCCATATCAGAATATATATGACTCTGCAATGAGTTGTGACTTTAATTTCAAAAAAATCTTTAAACTAATGTTTTAGACGAATAAATCGAAACATTATCAAAGCTCTCATAAAACGCTCCCTCCTGAAATCGGTGGCATGTATTTCAAAATATTTATGGAATCCTTTGCTCCTTACTTTTATATACTTGCAAGTAATTATACGGTCAAACTTGCCTTATTAAATGTTCATACTTTTTCATATAAATTTGAAATAAAATAATACATAAAGAAAATTTTTTCAGACTTCAACTTGGTGAAGATGTTGTTGTAGAGGTCAAATCAAACAAATATTTCTGCTATTATGTTTACACGATTGTGGCTCGAGGTAACATTATTAAGCACGAATACGTCAAACTACGGAGGAGAGTCAAATCCCATGTAATTAAATTTAAACCTTCCTTCGAAATGGTTCCCCAATCTTACTTATATGTTTATTTTGTTCGGGGCAACGATTTCACGTTTCAAGAATTGTATCTAAGTTTTCCCAGAGAGTTTCAGAATAAGGTAAGCTTGAAAAAGGTTTATAAAAAAAATAAAAATGATATTTAATCAGTATATTATATATTTTCAAGATTGAAATCACTGCTCCTAAAGAAGCTAAGCCCAGTGAAGAGGTCACAATAAATATTAAAACCGATCCAAATTCATTTGTTGGCCTATTGGGTGTAGATCAGAGTGTAATTTTGCTGCAATCTGGCAATGATTTGGATCGGAATCAAATAATCAACGATTTAAGTTCATACGATACATCGACACCCTATATTAGTGGTTATGGTGATTATCCGGGTAGATCCTCAGGTTTGGTAACCTTAACTAATGCCAATTATCCCTATTCTACTGGTAAGTGTTGCATGGAAATATTTTATAATTTTTTTCGGCGCTGCGAAATGTGGCCCAAAAAAGGCAATGAAAATTTACTCCACATTTTTGGCTTATTTTCATAATGCAATATGAACCAAGTTTTTAATGAAATTTAGTAGGAGCCCTATAATAAAATATGATTCTAAAGTTGGGGCAACTTTTCTTTATAAAATATCACCGTAAAATTTTTAATGAATATTAACCCCAAAAAAGTTAAAATTGAACAAAGAAAGAAACACGAGAAAGTTTTGTTATGAACTCCCGAATTCAAAATACCGAATTCCAAAATTCCGAGTTTCAAAATCAGGTGTTTAGATAATCCAGAATTAAGAAATCCTAAATTTTAATACGCCGAATAACTGTATGGCTTTGGTTATAAAAATCGCACGATAGATAGCATAGTTAAGCCGTCGGCCAAACCAAAGAGTTTCTCCTCTTTAACAAACACCGTATTTGCCAACTAAAGTTTCTTTGCATAACCGGTCTTCGGCAGGGTGCAAGGATTTTCTTCTTTATGCTATAATTATTCAGAAATTTCATACTACCCAGCAATGAAAATGTTTTACACGTACTAACGTGTGACAGACATACTTTGTGAATATGGGGCACTCGGAACTCTATATGTATAAGTTTCTTGTTTACTTTTATACCCGGTTCACAAGGACAGCAATATTAGTGTTTCGCACTCACATTAATGTTTCGCGCAAAAATGATTGAAACAACATGTTTTGCCATGCAAAAAATTGTGAGAGCGAAACAGGTCGTTTAATTTGAAAACATGCTGCGAAACAGGAAAAATTTGCTATCATCTCCAATTTTGATAAGTCTGAATTTATACGTTTCATCTTTTGATGCTCAACTTCTTTTCAATTCCCTTTTAAAGATGCCAATACATATATTCACACGCAGCAATCGGTTTTAACTTTTTTCGGTACAAAACAACAACAATTTTATTAATAGCGAATCAAAGTCTGGGTTCACACTATGAAAGTTTTCTTTCAGAAAGTCTGAGTTTATGGGTGAGAGAGGAGAAAAGAAAAGCATGTTCTCTTCCCCTCTCACCAATAAACTCAGACTTTCTGAAAGAAAACTTTCATAGTTTGATCCCAGACAAAGAAAAAAAATTGCATGCATTCATCGTTGTGCATATACCAACGAATAAAAACACAAAGCGTACTGACCGAGTACAGGCATCTCCGTACTAACCCCCTTTCATCTTTCTTCTCTCACCTAAAAACATAAGAGTCGAGCATCAAAAGATCAAAAGAAACGTGTGAAAGCAGACTTACAATTAACCTGGGCACATTTCGAAGGATTTACCATAATTTTCCAATTAGTAAGCAAATTTTCAACTACATAAATGTGAGTTTGCAAGTTGTAAGAAGCAATATTAGGATTTTTATCTATGCAAAGAAATGCGGTGTCGTCTGCGAAGGTTGAAGTACATATGTGTAAGGGCACTTGTGGGCATATCTGCAGTGTATAGAATATGCATAAGGGGACCAAGAATACTCCCTTGGGGAACACCAGCCGAAATTTGTCTGGGGCTTGAGATTATGTCTTTGACCTTGACCACGAATGTTCTGTCAGTTAAGTATCTTTTTAGAAGCTTGTGTGTATGTTGGGGTAACAGCGAAACTATTTTATATATTAACCCTTTGTGCCAGACTGTGTCAAAGGCTTGAGAAATATCAATAAATAATGACGTGCATTATAGCTTTTCCTCAAATGTTCTTCTGATAAGAGTCACTATTCGATGAACTTGTTCTACCGTACTGTGGTCTTTTCGGAACCCAAATTGGTGAGCGGGAATGATTTGGTGATCGTTAAGGAATGGAGTTAGTGCATTTAGAAATAATTTATCAAAAAGCTTTGATAAAATAGAGAGAAGACTTATTGGCCTGTATGAGCTTACTTGACTGGGGTCTTTTCCTGGCTTTGGAATCATTATAATCTCGGATATTTTCCAAGCGGAAGGGTAAAAGCCTATACGCAGGATTGCATTAAATATATAAAGTATAAGTTAGAGCATTGCTAGGTAGTTCACATAACATTTTTACTGTAATTTTGTCTTGACCAGGAGATTTCTTTGTGTTGAGATTTCGAACAAATGTTATTATGTTAGGAAATCGAAGTTTCATGGGGGAGACTACTTTCTCATTTATCTGTGGGACAACTATGTCGGAGTTGGTGTTATTGGGTGTGAACACTTGTTCTAGGTGGCCGCAAAGGCTTTAGATTTATCATCTGGACTTCTGGCCCAACTGCCGTCAATAAGGCGAACTGGAGACTCGTAACTTATAGGACAGGTTAGGTTTTTAGTTGCTTTCCATAGGCTGTAGCTTGTTCATTCTCTTGGATCAAGACTTTGCAGATATCTTTGGAGAGACGATACTTTGTTTTCCTGGAGAACTTTGCGAAGTGCTCTTTGACATTGGTTTAGTTGGAGTTTTAAAAAGTATTAAATAATATATTTTAAATTGTTACTTTGTTTTTTATCTAATTTAAATAAAATCATATTAACAACAAAAATATGTCAAAATTAAACAAGAATGTATCGTATGAACCAGGGCTTAAAAAACTGCACCAAAAACAGTCGAACAAAAAACGCTTTTGGAGTTGGTTTGACTGCGACCGTTTGCAATTAATGAATCAGTAATCAGTAAAAAGAGCAGTTTGTTCTTTGCCAAAGACAAATGAAGAAGAAGAACAAATTGCAGTTTTTCTACTTTGACTGCAGTTTTTTTAACGCTAGAATGAAATTGCGCCTTTTTATACATGGCTACAAAAACTACTTCTATTTTTTCACGTTCGAACCGCTTCTTTTTTGCCATTATCTTTGACCAAGAATCGCGCCCTCCATTAACTTTAACATAGATAACAATGCTTTCTAAGTGCTATAATTTAAGGGTTAAAAGAACGTTAAAATATTTGTTGTTTAAAATGTTATCGCATTTTTGATGCGTACGACTGTCACGTTCAACACTATGGAATTACCCATATTGCGCAATATGGAGTTACCGAAAGAACACTCTGTGTTACTCTTTGCCTTACGGTTCTGAGTTTTCGGGATATTTAAAACTTGGTATTTAAACATCTATTCAAACATAAATGCATACATACATATGTACATATATAACAAATTTTGAATTGTTGCAAAATTCCAAATTAAAAAGTTATTTAGGTGACATGAAGTATTTTGCAAAACATTTTCAATGTCTACCTTTGAAACGAATCAATAAATTTAATAATTTTTTTTCAGATTTTCCTCGAATTTATTTTAGAAATGAAGAATTTTTACCTGGACCTATGCCCTTCGATAATGTAATCGCATTCAGATCAGATATTATGCCACAGCCAGAATTTGCACAAGCTGAAATAGCACCAACAAATTCTATCATAGAACCTAAAATACGCAAAGAATTTATTGAAACTTGGATTTTTAATAATTTGAATAGGTACGAAAATCAACCTGTAACCTTTTGTTTCTAATATTTTGCCAATAAGAACAATTTTATATGAAATAATTATTATTTGTTGGGTCTATTTTCTCTGTTTATGTTGTTTAATGTTAAATGATTGCCCACTTCACACACAGCAAGTTTATTGTGCAGGTATTAAGTACAGAAGAGTAAAGAAAGTGAAATAAAAACTTTGCTTTCTGCATTTTTCTTTTAACTCAAGACTTGTTAAAAAAAGCTTGCTTAATTTTCTCTTTACAAATCGAACTAATGAGCACACGTTTGTAACAAATTTCGTCCTCATAACAATTATTTACTTTTCAATCTTTTTAGTGTAACTAACATAATATTGATTTTTGGTGTGGCTTAATAAAGCCATCAAAACTCAATTTCGAATTTTTGTGTAGCTACGTCCGTTTACGTTAAAGGTGATGATATATGCAGGGTATGCCAATATTTTTGAAATATATTTATTTAACAAATTTCGTTCTTTTTTCTATAACCTTTACCTCTGATTTTTTTAAATCTTACATCTATTCATTCTATATACTTCTAGTAACACAGCAGCATCAATTATTCCCCAATTATAGTAGGCTTCTAGTAAAAAAATTTTAAATTCCGTAGTAACGATAGCTGTATATTCAAATTTATACAACAATATTCTTGTGCTTTATATTAAAACCACATTTTATTTTTAGCTACTTCTTATAATGTTTAACTTTTTTTTAGAAGATTTTATATATTTTTTGGAGAAGACTGAGTTAAATCCAATACCAATTTCTACCCAAATTATTCCAAGTGCAACCGAGATTCCTCAACAACCTAGCGAGCCATCACCATTTATTCGCAAAAATTTTGAGGAAGTTTGGATATACCAAATTCTTAATGGGTAAAACAAATTTTTTTTTTTTTTGCTTTTCCTTTAAGGAAATATGTACATAAATGTTTCTTATTTATATTTTGGAAAAATCAGGCTTAAGTTCATCAAATTTAATTTTCATTAAATTATTTTTATGAAGAAAGGAATTTTACAACATGAAAATTAATTAAAATTGTTATTGATAATCATTCATTCTTGACTGACCTGAGATTCGAACCCAGGCGGCTGGTTACCACGACATGTTTCGATCGCAACCACTCGATCTCATCAGGTGCTGAAAAAAGTCAACAAGAAAAAGAAAGACAAAATGAAAAACAAAAAATGCACTTTGGACTACAAGAAGAATTCTCGACATAAGTATGGAAAAAACAGAAGTTAGGAAAAAATGTAAAATCAATTAAATGGATAATCATTCAAAAAAAAAAGCAAATTTCGATCTACCAAAGGTTAAAATACAATTTGGTTTAAGGATTGATGTTTGACTATTGACGTCAGCAGTCGTCGATGGCTGCGAGTGTAAGACAGCAAATCCATCTGAGGAGATCGAGTGGTTGCGATCGAAACATGAATTTGGATTAAAACCCATAAATAGTTCAACAAAATAACCACAATTCGAACTCGCCTCAACAGTTTTCATTTCAAAATGTTTAAAAAAAATAAACAACATACATACATACATATAAATCTTTCCATTTTTATAGGCTGGTTTTAAGAAAAGAAGAGGAAATAATATACGTATACTTACTTTCACACTCGTCAACATCTAACATCTGACATTATTTTGCGAAGATTTTAAAATGTTCCCATAATAGCCTTTTCACACTTACCATAAGAAATGCATAGAGCTTAAAATCAACATCTTAACAAGATATTCCTATCGCATTGCATTCTATTCTACTTTTTCTGATTATTTTAGAGTCAACAATAGAAAAGTGGCAATAAATTCTATTATTACTGTAACATCACTAAAAAATGTAATATTTTTTTAAAGCAGCGCTTCAATTTGTCAAGTTTAAAAGTATTAAAAAAAAAAAAATTCGAATGTGCCATTTCTTTTCCCCTCTCTCCTAAAAACTCAAGACTTGACGTGTGTGAACCGGCACTAACTAGTTTATCGCAAAAGCTAGTTACAAACGTGTTTATAATTTGTATGGATAAAAAATTTTTTCAAAATAGTTTATCATCATAAACAACTTATAACCTGTTTATGGCGTAGGTGTAAATGCACTGTCAAGTCAAACTTGACGTGTGTGAACCGGCACTTACGATATGCCAGAATTGAGCACTGAACTTGTGTAGTGTATGTCTGGCATTAGCGGTGTTGCCATAAATAAATCGGCTAAGAAAACGTGCTAAAATGTTCTGCAACTTAAAAAGAAAGTGCTATTTCTATTTTATACAACTTTTTTATTGAAACAATTAGAAAAGCTAGTTAAGTCTGGGATCACACTATGAAAGTTTTCTTTCAGAAAGTCTGAGTTTATTGGTGAGACGGGAAGAGAACATGCTTTTCTTCTCTCCTCTCTGACCCATAAACTCAGACTTTCTGAAAGAAAACTTTCATAGTGTGAACCCAGACTAACTTTTTTAATGTAATGCTTTAATACAGAATAACATTGTAATTTATTGTATTTTTCACTTTTAAGACTGTGTGAATCGGTACTAACATTTCTTATAAATTTGGAATTTTTTAAAAATTTTCTTTGTTTATTTTATTTGTCTTATTGTTTTGCTTTTTTCACAGATTAAATTAATTATTTTTATTTTTGAGGAAATGTCAAATATAAGTAGCGCTGCCAGAACAAAATTTGAAAATAAAAACAGAGTTGCATTAAAAAACTGCCTGTTTGACTCTTCAAGTCTTAATCTTTTAGGAGAGAAAGGAAAAGAGATTGCAATTATTTTCCCCTCTCTCCTTAAAACTCAAGACTTGACGTGTGTGAACCGGCACTAACTAGTTTATCGATAAAGCTAGTTACAAACGTGTTTATAATTTGTATGGATAAAAAATTTTTTCAAAATAGTTTATCATCATAAACAACTTATAACCTGTTTATGGCGTAGGTGTAAATGCACTACATATAATGCGTCAATTTAATTTATAAGTTATTTATGTATGTGTATTTAGGTCTATTATTTTCAGATATGATTTCAAATTATTATTATTATTAAACCGTTTCAGAAGAAATAAATATATGGGGGATTCACAAGGTGTGCTATCAAGTCATATCGTCATAATGTCGTAAATAATATTTAACAATTGTTTAAAAAAAATATTGTTGTGTTTCAAACAAAATAAATATTTTAATGCTGTGTTCAATAATTCGTCATAATTATACAGTAGAAATCTAAATTATAAGCGGTTGCACACAGCAGTCATATACATATATTTCTTGTAATTATTTTAAGACATATGACTTTACAACTTTATGACAACCTTGTGAATCTCCCAATAGTAAATATTAGGAGAAACAATGAACTTGAAATTGACGTTATACTTTTTAATTCTCTGGGAAGTGCTAACGAATTTCAACCACCAAAAAAAATCCAGATTCTACAAAAATTCGTATCAATTTTGAGGAAATCTGGATTTATCGAATTCTTAACAAGTAGCTTTAGGTTATATTGAAATTTTTTTACATTTACACAAAATTTACGACACAGGCAGTTTGACTACAACAATATGTTTGTGTAACTGTTTGTGTGGTTTATTTGGGCCTTAAATCGGACACATTCGCTTATATTTCATTAGTGGAATTGTGTGTGGATATCTTAACTGTAACTAACATTCATTAATGTATAATATTTGTTTTTTAAATGTCAATTTGGTTACAATTTGGTTTTTCACGTGATTTTACTTTCACTAGAATCAGACGGTGATTTTTTCATGATTTTTGGTGTTTGTCGGCGAACGGTGTAGCGAAGCAGGGTATAGACAAAGTCAAATTTTCAGTTATCTGTTCTCTTTTTCACACATTCGTATTGTTGTTATAATGCTAAATTTAATTTTTATTTCAATGCGGCAACATCTCTTTACAATACAAAAAACGGAGAGCATTTAAATCGTTTGTTTTTTACAAATAAGCAAATAAAGAAGACTCACCGATAACGGGAGAATAAGCAAACCTATAATCATGGGGAAAAATCATCATTTGAATCTGTTGTGTTTTTGGAAGCAACATTTAAAAGAAATAAAAAAAGACATGATTTTTAAATCACGGTCTGAATCTGGTGTTACTAAAGGCCGTTACACACTATCCCAGAAAGTCTTACGTATTTTTCAAAAATGCTTCCCTGATCTTATTATTCTTTGAACATTTTCAAAAAACAATAACAACTTATCATTACAGGTTTGTATTTTCGTAAATTACTAAAGACTTTGTGGGATAGTGTAAAACGGCTTTTAGTCGTTACCCACAATTTTTAGTATTAACGAATTCAAAGGCAATATTCGCTATATTGGTTTCATTCTTCCTAACTATCGCAAATTGTTACAAGGGATTTGTGTCTAATATGTAACGCGTGGTTTAATTATGGTTCTCTAATCATTCGATCCGATTGTGTAAGGCGTTGTCGTTAACGCCTGAGTCGACTTTTGTGATATGCAACACCATATACAACATGTTTTTTACATCTGTCTTGACAGAAGATTTATAATATTCACGTAGTTCTACAACACACAAGTCGCTCTCGGTTTCAAAATGGCATGCTGCCGCCATGCACCGTAAAAGAGCTCAGCATATAGGTATATGTATGTATGTACAAAACTACTTTAAATGATTAAAAACATACATGCATGTACCGGTATTGTAAAATATCAACTTCAACTGGCTAATTCAATTGGCTAAGTCAATAGTGGACCGCCGCTGCTTGTTATCTCACAGCACAGATTTCTGACCACATATTTTTTTTAATAATAAAAACAGCTTATGTCGAATAGTTTGTCGGAAGCAAATAGAGCACGCTTTAATTGAAATTTTGACAAACGAATTTGCGTCTTACTTTTACAAATTTTTTTAAAAATTCCTAGGGAGTATATTCTCTTTTACCATTTTTAAAATTGGATTAACATAGGAAAAATTAAAAAAATGAAAAAACTCCCAAGGAATTTTTATTCACGATAGGGGTGAATGTTTTTAAGGTAATACACGACATGTACATATATGTATTAGTATAATTACCACAGAATATAGTAATTACTTTTTTTTTACAAAAATAAGTGTTATGCCCCATACTGTACTGATGATAAAAATCGCTTTTGAAACACAATTCGAAACAAAAAATTCTCGAACCGAATCAAACTTGTTTATTGCAAGAAAAAAGGCATTCAAAATAAATAAAAGATTCATCTATGGACACGAATGCAATTTCAAGAAAACCGTAAAAAGTTTCTGCAGCAAATCTTTCGCAACTTGAACTGGGACTATTCAATAAATGATCAACTTGTAGTGAACTTTTTTGAACAATGCTGCACTGAGAAAGAAGCATTAATGAGTGGTTGTGTTTAACAATTTTAAAAATTTTGCATCTTTTTTTCACAAATCATACTAATTTTTTGTAAAAATCTTAAGCTTTTTGTGTCGTGATTTTATAAATCTCAATTTATTAAATAGCAAATAAATGTATTTTAATGAATTCCTTTTCTACTATCTCTATATTCACCCCAACAAAATTATACAGCACCGACTCAAATGGTTTGGCTAGTCTTACCAAAAATATACCCGATACAATAACATCATGGGTTGTAACTGGTTTCTCTTTAAATGATAAAACCGGATTTGGTATGGTTGCAAACCCTACCAACATTACGGTTTTCCAACCCTTTTTCATTAGCATTAACTTGCCCTATTCCGTAAAACGTGGGGAAATTGTCGCCATACAAGTGATTGTATTCAACTACATGGAAAACACCTTAGATGCAGTAGTTACTATGGAAAATATCGATTTCGAATATGATTTTACCGAGGTATTCAATGCATTACAGGAAACGGTTTTAGAGGAGAAAGAAAAAGTCAAACAAGTATCTGTACCCCCCAATAGTGGCATGCCTGTATCATTTATGATCCGGCCCAATAAAATAGGAGATATAAGTTTAAAATTTAAAGCCATTGCTGCTATGGCCGGGGATGCCACTCTGCAAAAACTCAAAGTTGTACCAGAAGGTTTTACCCAATACGAAAATCAAGCCATATTTATAACTCCCTCTAATGAACCGTTTAAGGAAACTCTAACGGCTACTATACCTAAAGAAGCAGTCTCGGATTCAGAATATGTGGAAATTTTGGTAGTTCCTGATATATTAGGGCCTACCATAAAGAATCTGGATAGTTTAGTGCGTTTACCATATGGCTGTGGTGAACAGAATATGATGAACTTTGTGCCCAATATTCTGGTTTTATATTATTTGGATGCTATTAAGCGAGACATGCAAACTGTGGTACAGAAGGCTAAAAGCTACATGGAAATTGGCTATCAACGCGAATTAACCTACAAACATAAAAATGGTGCTTTTAGTGCTTTCGGCGAGGGGAGCAGTGAACCCAGTAGTTGGCTTACCGCTTATGTAGCACGTTCCTTTATACAGGCTAAACGTTACATCACCATCGATCAAAATGTCATTGATCAGGCTTTGGCATATTTAATGTCGACTCAGTTAGTGAGTGGCCAATTTGAACAGACTGGTCATTTATTCCATCCTGCACACCAAAATAACTATGGTTTTACGGCGTTTGCTTTGTTGGCTCTTTTAGAAGAAACAGTAAGTAAAATATACATATACATACTTGTGTTTACAATAATTTTTGTTTTTACTAAGTACGTTTAATGTTTACTCCCTTCCAGGACAACAACAAATATAAATCAGGAATCGATAAGGGTATTACATATTTAGTCGACAATATTGGCAATGAAGATGATACTTATGCACTTGCAATAGCAGCAGTGGTGCTTAAGAAGACACAAAATCCCAGTGCTGCTAATCTGATGGAAAAACTAGAAAAATTAGCTAAGGAAGAAAATGGACTTAAATGGTGGACAAAATCGTCACAGGATACAAGTAACGATATCGAAATTACGGCTTATATGTTACAAGCATATGTGAACAGTGAACCAGCTGGAAAATTATTACCCATTTTAAAGTGGTTAATAGGAAAACGTAACAGTTTGGGGGGTTTTGAATCCACACAAGATACAGTTGTTGGTTTACAGGCCCTGATCGGATTTGCTGAAAAGTACATTACTGCCGGGGATGGTAAAATGACTATTAACTTTAAGGCTGAAGATAGTGAGGGCAAGGAAACCACCACGGGAAGCTTTACGGTGGACAAGGTGAATTCATTGGTTTTACAAACTCATGTTGTAAGTTAGAAAAATGTATTTAAAAAAATACTATCTTATAAATGTACATATATGCATAAATATTGTTTTTCCACTTATAGCTGGCAAAATCTTCACGTAAAATAACATTGGAAGCCAAAGGTGAAGGCTCTTCTCTAATTCAGTTCTCTTATCGTTACAATTTAGTCACCAAAGATGAAAAACCTAGTTTCACCGTCAAGCATACAATTAATGAAACACCTTTTCCTAAAATATTCCAAATGACTGTTTGTGCTGAATTCGTTCCTGGAGACAATAGCGATCTTAAAGAATCCAATATGGCTGTTATGGAAATATATCTACCATCTGGTTTTACATTTGATGACATAAAACTTAAGCCGAAAGAAATGCAACGGGTCGAAACTAAAAACTTAGATACGGCCATTTTTATTTATTTTGAATATCTTGTGGTTGGAAAAGAAATATGCTTTGATGTGATTGCGGAGAAAACGTATGCAGTGGCCAAGCAGAAGCCTTCAGTTATCAGTATATACGACTACTACAATCAAGATCAAAGGGCTACAGTTTATTACAGCGCAGAATCATCTCTGTGCGAAATTTGCGAAAAGGGAGAATGTGGCAATTGTAGCCAATAAGTCGAATAAATAATATTTAATATTTATAATTATAAATTTAATATCTATCTTTAGCTGCATATTCATAAGCAATAAATTTTAATTAATTTAAAAATTTGCGATTTTATTATTAAACAAGTTAGAGTGCTATATTCGGCTGTGCCAAATCTTTAATACCCTCCACCGACTGTGTGAATATTTCAGGAGAGATATCTATATGATGTCTATTTATAATTAATTTATCTTTATAAAAACAGACATCAGCATTAAAATTAGTTGGTTTGAGGTTTAGATCTATATTAAATTATTTAGCAATTTAAACTAGCTTGAGTAACAGTTTCAATTCAAATTTTGTTATGATATCATTATTTTTTACGGTTTTCCGGAAGTAGGGTTTATATGGGGCCTAAGGTAAATTATGGACCGGAAATTTCACAGTGTTATTTCTAGTCCTAAAAAACTGTGACGTACCAAACTTTGTTATGATAGCATTATTTTTATCGGTTTTAGGCGTACTAAACTGTTTTCCGGGAGTAGTGTTTATATGGGGCCAAGGGTTAATTATGGACGGATCTTCACGAAATTTTACAGCGTGATTTCCAGTCGAATAAAACAAATTTTTGCAAAATCTTATCTCATTCCGAGCCTTGTTCCACCATTTATGTTATTTTTGTAATAAAATTATCATTTTTTTTAGGTGGTGGTTCCACATTTTGATTCATTGCTCTGGTCCTACTGCACCGATTTTGCTGAATTTCAATCCCAAACTGCTAAGGATAACTGCAAGCAATATGGCACCAAGTTTGTTCATTTCTTTTGAGTTGTTTGAAAGTGAGCGTGTTTTCAACACACGGACAGACAGACGGACGGACATGCCTAAATCGACTTAGAATCACTCAAGGACCCAGAATATATATACTTTATGGGGTCTGAGATGAATAATAAAATAGTTTCACACGTAATGACAAACTTAATATACCCTCTTCACAACTAATTGTGGTGAAGGGTATAAAAACAAAAGGATATATCTACAAAAGATACTATGGCAAACGATGAAAGGCCTAACTGACAATTTGACATAAGCAACATTGTCAAAACAACTGGAAGGTGAGAAAAAAATAAAAGAAAATTTAATTATAAACAGTTTAAGGCGATTTATTAATTTATCATTTTGATTAGTTTTTGCTTCTGCTGTGAAATTTTCAAAATGTTAGATAGGGTCTTTTGCGTATTAGTTGACGAAATATAAAAGACAATATAACAAAGTTTGGGAAAAAGAATGCTGTTCTATTGGTAAGTACTTATTATGCTTCGAAGTATTAAGCAAATGACGGATATATGTATGTATTTTTATTGTTGATTTTAAGGATACCTAAAACCGACTGAACAAGCTCCTAATTCTTATAAATTGGCTCATACGACTTCAAAAACCGCACATTGCTCTGCTTGAAATTCCTCACTGGAATCGCATAAAAAGGATAAAAAAAACCTTGCCGAAACCAGTCGCTACAAACAAAATTAAATGATTTTTTTACTTAAAATTTTTATTTGGGGATTTCCTATTACAATTTTTCTTACTTTTTTTAAAAAAAGACATACAATTTTTAATTAACAGATCGAAAATTTGGTCAAAAAAAACAATAGAAAATATTTACCTTTTAGGGTTTTGATTTTTAATTTGGAGATTTTTTTTTAATTTTTTGGGAACAAGGACAAAAAGTACTTGGCAGCCCTTCCTGTCACCTGGAAACAACACATTTTGTATTATAAAAATTAAGTTAGCAAATATTGTTGGAGAAAAGTAAACACTTCTTATTTTTCTGTAGAATAACTACTTATTTTTGTTCGAGGTGTCCACAGAATTCAGTCTTACACAACACTTACTAGAAGTCTAAAAATATCTAGTTATTATTTAACTACTAGCAAGTTGAATTGTAAGTACTTAAAATATCCTTACCAGAAGCCAAAAAATCACTAGTTAACTAACTAGTTAATAGACCTAATAAGTAGTTATTGAGTACGTTACCAGTAATTAAATATTCAGTACTGAAAACAACACAGCTAATAAGTAGTTATTGAGCTGATTATTGGTAAGCAAATGTTTTACAATACATGATGTTTGTTTCCGACATTTGAAAACAGCACGTTTATAAAGTAACGACCGTTACTTTTTGAATGGTCAAAAAAAGTATTGAAATTACATTTTTTATGAATGATTTCGGTTGCTGCCGCTGCTTAAACTTTCGTAAGTCCAAAATAGGTTGGAATTTTATTTAAAAAATCTCCGAAAACTCGTTACTACCGTTACTTTGGAAACACCCATATATATGTTATTTGAAAGATAAAAAAACCTTTTTTCAAAAAAAATTAAATATAAAAAAACATTTTGTTAAAACTGCTATATTTTTCCCCATTTTGTAAAAATCAAAGAGTTCTTCATTAAAAATTATTCATAAGATCTTAAAAAACAATATCATGCCGATAACTAAGCCAATTCTTTGACCTGGAGATTGTTCAATGCCTCTAAAGTGTAGTGTTTCAATATGGATACAATCTAGCGAGAGGGTTAATGTTGCTTGTTACCATTGTTGCCAACTTTCTTTGAAGACTTCCCGTCAAATCGCACTTCAAAAACCGCTAGAAACCGCTAAATTTTTTATTTAGCTTAAAATGTTTTTAAAATATCGCTTAAATCTTAATATTATGTGAAATGTTTATACAAATCTAAATATAGGGTGCTTTTTTAAAGGTGTATGTCTTTCAATTAAAATTATATTGTAAGGTTTTTAATTTCACTGACTGTTTTAGTCCCCCGAAAGTACAAAATGTGGATATTCATATATAATTCAGGGATTTGTATTGCTTGAAATCTATCCAGACATTTGAGTTAAGTGCACTTATACTAGTTTTGGTAATGATGCTTAAAATTTTAAACAGTTCAGTTTGTGCTTTGTTGTGATCACAGAATACACAGAACTGTAAAAAGTGACGTGTGAAAAAGGCCCAAATCAGTTGCGAGGGCAGCTTTCGAAGAAAAATAAAGAAAATGTTTTTTGGTAGTAAAGTGGCAATGTGTAAAAACAGGCCGCTACTATCAACACGAATTTCGTAATCAAAACAAAAAATGCAAAAAGGGCAGCTTTCGCAGAAAAAGACAGAAAAAACACAATATTTTCTGTCTCGTTACACCTCTGTATGCTCTGTGGTTGTGATACAGACGTGTATTATTAAACCCGCATACAATTTGAATTAATTAAATTTGATTTTTTATTTAAAATAAACATTCCGCGAATAAACGCAAAATAAATGATTTTTAAATAAATTATTTAGCATAAAAGTGATCATTTATACAACGAAAAATTAAATAAAGATAAATAAAAAATATAAGTGAATATATGTACATACATACTTATGTATGTATGTATACATAATCTTGCAAAAACATTTTAATTTTGTAAAGAACAAAAAAAAAAAAAATAACAAAAATATTAAAAGCACAAAATTACGGTGAAAAACAAAAACAATATTTTGTATCAAGGCCCATTGAAAAGGTATGTGCAAGAAGCCTGATGATCATTGTTTATGTTCATTTTAGTTGTCAAAAGTTGTTTACATTTTGCTTACATGTGCATGCATACGTTTGTTTACGTTTATGGTATGCCACACATACACGTTTTTTCCTTTTGCTTTGAATATGTGGTAGTAAATTTTTGACAACTAAAAAGAATCGTATTTTGTTTTTGTACAAGTAAGCAGACCTGGGGCCTAATTCTGGCAGTCGTGATCGAGTACTTTCTCGATTCGAAAGCAATTTTATTTCAGTCGATACTTCACGAATCGAAATTATTTTTTCAGTATTGTGAAACTAAAATTAATGCTTTATAACACTAAAAAATTATTCCGATTCGTTCAGTATTGACTGAAATAATTAAATAATAAATTACTCGAGCACGACTGCCAGAATCAGGCCCCTGATAGATGGGCCTTGTTTTGTATGAACAAAAACAATGAGACAACAATAAAACTCAACGAGAGAAATTGCTATGTGACAGTTCATGCAAATGAAAATCAGTGTTACCGTTCAAAATTTTCAAAAAGGGGATTTTCAAAAAAAAAGTGTCACAAAAAGGGAAATTCTGAGAAAAAAAGGGGCAACTTTAAAAACAGGAAAATTCAAAAAAAACTAAACCAAGGCCAATTGAAAAGGTCTGCGCAAGAAGCCTGATGATCATTGTTTATGTTCTTTTTAGTTGTCAAAAGTTGTTTACATTTTGCTTACATGTGCATGTATACGGTTGTTTACGTTTATGGTATGCTACACATACACGTTTTTTCTTTTTGCTTTGTATATGGGGTAGTAAATTTTTGACAACTAAAAAGAATCGTTTTTTGTTTTTGTACAAGTAAGCAGACCTGATAGATGGGCCTTGAACTAAACATAACAAAAAATAAACTTCATATTTATAAAAAAAATACATTATATTTAATACAAATTGTTTGGGAAAAACACACATATATATATATGTATGTATACATGTCTTGTTTGCAAGTAAACGATAATGAACTGTTGCATAGAATTTTTATTTCAATTATTTATACAACAAGTAAGAGTGCTATATTCGGCTATGCCGAATCTTAAATACCCTTCACCATGGTGAGATAAGAACCAGAAGTTTTTAAAAAGAATACCTATGACAAAATCAAAAAATGTATGTATATAACTAAGTCCGTTTCCTCTTTTGACAAAGTTGATGTTTGAAATTCGTTATATAAGTTTTAATTATATTTAATCTTAAAATCGTGTATAAAAAAATTTAATAAAAATAAAAAAAAAATTTATTTTGGAGACTTGAACTCGCAATCTTACGAGCCTTAAGCTGGGATCACACGATTGCCGCAAATGCACCAATATGACACAATTTTTATTGTGCTTTATTGACGCACAATAATGAAATTGCACCAATCAAATATTCTGAAATCACACGATTGCCCTGTTTTAAACAAATTTAATTGCCGCTAGTTGGTACAAAGCGAAATGGTTACAAAAATTGCCGCAGCACAGTCACACGATTGTTCTTACTTGTGTTAACTGCGAAAACAGCTGTTGTGGTAGCTTTTTTATTTGTTTGAGAGTTCTTGTTGGTTTGTTCATTGAAAAAAATTAAATTTGTATCATTTACTTAAACAAATTATTGCTGAATAGTGTTATTTAATTTTTTTAAGACATTCCAAAAACTAACAGTTTGTTCAACAATTTCGTAAATTTAGTTTCGAATATAAAAATCTTTAATAAAAATATTCGTACAGAACAGCTAAATATGCTTGTGAACATACATACATACATACTTAAAATAATTAATTAAAAAAATTTAAATGCAAAATAAATAAATACATATTTATTTTCATTACCTACTAAAAGAAACACAAAAAAGTAAATCTCTTAAAAAAGGCAAATATTGCCGCGTATTGTGTTGTTTGATTGCCGCACAAGAACACAATAAATATTGGTGCATTTTTGTAATTTTTATTGACGCGCGGTTGCATAGCAAACAGTCACATGATTGCCGCACCAGGGTTGCATTTGATTGGCAAAAGTAAGCACAATATTGTCCTCGATTGGTACATGAGCCATTTGGTTGTGCTGTCACACGATTGGGGTATTAAAAAGTGTGAAAATTGGTACATTGCGGCAATCGTGTGATCCCAGCTTTAAGCGAGAACTTAGACAACTCAGCTACGAACGGTTTTATTGAAGAAGCGTTAAATTAAAATATATTGAGAGAATTTTATGAACATACATACATGTGTATGCGTAAAAAACACATTAAAATCCACCACTTGTGGTAAAGATTATAAAAAAAACAACAAAAAAACCGCAACCAAGAGAAATGCAAGAAGAGATCAACGTAGCAACAGCTTATAAGACGAAACACAATAACAACAATTACTACAGCAATAAGAGATAAAAATAAAATGCAACAGCAACAATTACGAAAGCAATGCCTTTATACATAAATAACTTTTGCTCATTCATACATACTCATGTGCATACATATGTATGGCTTTGCAATAGCTAGGTTAATCTACTAGTTAGTATGGATTTATTTAAATTACATACAACTTTTTATGTACATATGTAGGTACGTATATGCTTGCCGAAATAAAATAAAACACTGTGTCATTGCGAATAAAATGAAAATATCGAAAAGCTTTATACCTAAGTAATTTTAAAATCGTTTTAAGGACAGAAACAAATTAAATAAAAAATAAAAAACAAATAGGTATAGAATATGATTTTTGTTTTACATGTAAGTTAAGCGAACGATTAATATTTACATTGTCAAAAAAATCAAAAATTGCTGAATTATTTTAAAATCGTTTATAGAATATAAAAAAAGTTAAAAAAAATTTTTTTTTGAAAAGGTGGATGACGGATTTGAACCCCGGCATCTACTAACAACGCTGCTTTGAGCAACCGCCCAGACAACTCAGCCATTAAAGCTTATGCAACTAAAGAATTAAAGTAGAATATATCCCGTCACTTTGTTTGTTTAATATGTAGGTATGTACGTATTTTTCAATTTAAGCGACCAATCATGTACAAACATGTGTGTGTTTGATATGCCTAACATTCAACACGTTCGAATAAAAGCACAAACAAAAAAACAACAGCCACAAGAGATTTTTTGGAAATATTAGAGCTGTCATGGTTTTTTGCTCATAACTCAGCCATTTTTTAACCGATTTGACAGATTTATATACCGACGTGTTAAAGAAGGAATTTACCATTTACTTGTGTTATAAAGCTTGGACTCGGGGAAATCTATGGTTCCCGAAAGTGGGTATTAAAAAAAAAAATTTAGTTTTGGTCATAACTTTTTTGTATCTGAACCGATTTTTCTGAATTTTTTATAAAATATGTTCTACTATTTTAATTTCCGATATTTTGGTATATAAGTCATATCCATAGGACATATGGTAGCCCTAAATTTTAGGTTTTTATACAATTTTTAATTTTTTCTGTACGGGAGGTACCACGCCCACTTCTCCAATCCCGCCCACATTTTGTAGGATTGTGTGTATGGGCTACCTAAATGTGTGTACCTAATTTGGAAGCTTTGGCTTTTGCCGTTCCCCAGATATACAGCAAAAAGTAATAAAATTACAACAACCACAAGGGTCGTGGGGGTCGAGGTAGTCGTGGTTTTTTGCTCATAACTCAGCCATTTGTGGATCGATCTTGCTGAATTTCAATAGCAACCGATGGTAGACTATATGTGACACAAATGTAAAACAACCTAGCCGCTATCATGTCTGGAGTCTCCGGAAAACACATATCAAACGTAAGACGGACAGACGGTCAGACGGACAGACGGACGGATATCGTTAAATCAACTTCTCTCCCCATAAGGACCCAGAATATATATACTTTATAGGGTCTAAGATCAATATTGTAGAAATTACAACCGGAATGACAAACTTATATATACCCTTTTCCACCTGAGGTGAATTACTTGTAAATAAAACGAGCTTAAAATAGTGTAATAACAATACTTACAAAAACAAAAAATAGTTCATAATATGATTTGATACAAAAAACTTTACATTTAAATAGATAGAGATATGTATATATGTAAGTTTATGTACATAAATATTTGGCACTTGGATTATTTTACTTTTTTACCAAAAAAATTAAGTTACGAAAAAACCTCGAGGAAAAAGCATATAAAAGTATTGATAGGAAGATAGTTAATATCAGGTACAGATCCATTTTTTTTATAAATTGCAGTGTTATGTTGTTTCTTCAACTATTAAATATCTATATCTATTAAATATCTATATTTATTAATCAATTCATCACTTTGAATCCAATCTTCCAAGTCATTTTGATACAAATTTAAAGCGGATAACATAGACTGACAGGTATCTACTTTCAGTCTATTTGTCACTTTATTTTTTAAATATGCTAACTTAGAAAAATTCCGCTCAGCGGATGCACTACTATGTGGTAAAGTAAAAACATACGAAGCAAATTTATACAAGTTTGGATATAAATTGTCACCCAAACAGTTTTTTAAATTGCCAATTTCGTACCAAAATGTTTCAGGCTTAGATATTTTAAAAATTGCTTCATAGCTTTTATCGTTTGATCTGGTTTCTAATAGTTTGAACTCTTTTACAAAATCATCTGGGTTAGTAATTATATCCATAAAAACGGTAACAATTTCAAAGTAATTTATGTCTTCAGCTGACTTAATAAATACTGGATCTAAAACCTTTAATGAACTCAGCCTCTTATCGCTAATATTAATTCTTGATAAAATTTCTTTGCACAGCTTTTGGTAAAAAAGTAAAATGTTGTTTTTATTTTCTACAATATCACTACTTAAGATGTTGTTAGTACATATTTCTAGCTCGGCTTCGTGGCCGATATATATATTAAGAGTTTCTTTTATATGCAGAACATCAACAAAATCAATTTGTTCTATATTTGTTTGCATAACATACTCATTTTTTAAAATTTTTTTAAAAATTTCTAATACAATATCTTTCGTGGATGAAACTAAATATATAATTTGTGATGATTCGTTTTGAAAATTAAGGTTTAATTTATTCATAATATTTAATACATATACTAGAAATTTGAGGTAAATTTTATTGTTAATAGATAGCCCTTCCTGAATTATTTTAATTTTTTCCAAATTAGATGCTATTTTCTCTTCAAATTAAGCTCGGATTCATTGATTGACAGTATAAAAAAAATTTGGTTCAAAAAGGGGCAAAAGGGGCACAAAAAACTAGAAAATGATACAAAAGGGGATTTAAAACAAAGGGGTCAAAAAAGTGGCACGGCAGTCAAAAAGGGGCAAAAATGCGACTTTAGTCGCATAACGGTAACACTGCTGTAAACACATCAACTGCTGTGTTTCAGTCGCAAGTTCGGCAGTGTGTGTGTATGAAATGGAGTGAGTCGGCTGCTGCTTCTTTTGACTGCTGAAAAAAAAGTAAATTCTGTTACTGTTTTTTCAGTAACTGTGCGCATACAGTTCAACTGATTTAAGTATGAGTGTGGATGAAAATTGATGCGTCGAACTATTTTCAGTATAGTTGCCTGTCAAAAAAAAAAAACTGGCGACTGAATTTTAAACACTGGTTTTGAAAACTAAAAAAAAATGTTTACGTCAACTGTAAACACATCAACTGCTGTGTTTCAGTCGCAAGTTCAGCAGAGTGTGTGTATGAAATGGAGTGAGTCGGCTGCTGATTCTTTTGACTGCTGAAAAAAAAGTAAATTCTGTTACTGTTTTTTCAGTAACTGTGCGCACACAGTTCAACTGATTTAAGTATGAGTGTGATGCAAATAAAATACAGTTCATTTTTTTTCAGCATGTTGCTGAAAATAAATGAAATTTTTAGCAAATTTCGACTGCTTATAGCAGTTGTTCGAAACCCTGAATTCAACTGTCGCTGGTAGTGTTCGAATACATGGTGTACCGTACTATGAAAATGAAAATTTGTTTAACATATTCAGTAAAATTTGTAAAAATATATTGTATGTATAAACACCTCATGTAGACAAAATGTATAGACTTAATAAAATTTACAAAAATAATAAACCATATACACCATACGATGATGTAATATTTGTACAAATGCACTCTCCGTATGAAACACTAATTTATTTACTACGCTTATTTAAACAAAACCAATAATCATTGCATTTAACATAAGCGTTGCTGCTAGGTTTTTTAATATTACTTTTGAATTTGATATCATTGGGAAATAATAGATTATGTTCCGAAGACGTTACTGCACATATGGTCGAAATTCTTTGCAAGCAAAGAAATGAGCTAAAAATCTGCCACATAAATGATCAAAGCCTTTTTAGTAAAATTGATGAATTCCGACATATCTTTGAAAATTCTGGATTGCATATAATTTGTATATCAGAAACATGGTTAAGTGAAGCAATAACAGATGCCATGGTCTCAATAAACGGTTACAATTTATACAGAAATGACAGAGAGGATGGATACGGGGGTGTTGCAATATATGCAAAACGTGAACTTGTCTGTAAACTCAAAAGCAAAAATAATATGCGAACTCAGCTAATTCACGTAATACTTGGAAAACTATAAGGGAAATTGGAATTGTTCGTCAAAAAGCAACTTACGGAAGCCTGACTACAGATCCAAACTCCATTAATGCAAGCTGTCTTAGCATACGAATGCCACTTTCAAACCACTCGTACTACAGCAACTTTACACCCGAAAAACCTTTTAGTTTTGGATGTGTCAGTCAGTTCGATGTCTTAAAAGCTGTTTATCTATCACATCAAAAGCCACAGGAGCTGATGATATCCATCCAATATTTTTAAAAATGGTTCTTCCATATATTTTGGCGATTATAACCCACATTTTTAATCACATCATCACTACTAGTAACTATCCCACAAGTTGGAAACGGGCCAAAGTCCTTCCCATTCCAAAATCATCTTCCGAATACCTTCCTATTGCTATACTACCCTATCTATCTTAGGCTTTTGAAAAATTACTCCATACACAAATAAATAAATATCTCAATGATTTCAAACTACTTACATCGAAACAATCTGGTTTTCGTCCCCAGCACATTGCTCTCATTGACGTAGCTGAAGATCTTAGAAAAGAGCTAGACTAGACCACTCAAAGGCCTTTGATAATGTTGACCATGTTGTTTTAATACAAAAACTTGAAAAAATTATACATTTTTCTCCTACGTCTTCGAAACTAATGCGATCATACCTTACTGGACGACAACAGTGTGTAGAAGCCAATCCGTCGTTAACATCCTCCTTTCTCCCAGTCACTAGAGGAGTACCGCAGGGCTTAATTCTTGGACCTTTACTTTTTTCAATTTATGCTAACGACTTGCCAGATCAGTTGCAACACTGCAATATCAGAATGTATGCGGATGGTGTTCAACTGTATATTAGTAATAAAAAAAGAAACTTTGTGGATAAGTTACACGAGGACTTAAAAAGTATTTCACAGTGGGCTTCAACCAATGGCTTAAGCCTTAACCCAAACAAATCAAAGTGCATCCTATTACATAAAAGAACACAGCGCGCCATTGAAATACCCCAAGTCTACGTTAATAACCACCGAATAGAAGCAGTGAGTAGAGCTAAGAACTTAGGAGTTATCTTCAATAGCACGTTAACCTGGCCAGATCATGTCACAAATGCCTGTGGAAAAACATTCTCTATGCTACGTACGCTATGGCCCACACAATACTGTACACCACTCAAAATCAGACTGCTGCTTGCAAAAACTTACTTAATACCCACCTTAACGTATGCCTGTGAAGTTTTTCCAAGTTGTGATGCAACAAGTAAAGCGAGACTCAATGTAACGTTCAACAACATGACTAGATACGTATATGGACTTAAGCTTTACGAAAATAGTGAACATATCACCTTCTACGCAGCGAAGATTCTCGGCGTACAGTTCCATGATCATATGAAAATACGAACATTGGTATTCTTGCATAAAATCATATCAACTCACGAGCCTCATTACCTTTATAGCCGGCTTAGTTTTAGTCGATTTGGCAGAAACAGAACTTAAATACAACTGAGACACCATACGCTTATATCAAATTGGCAGTTCTTCGTAAATGCAATATGTACGTCTTTGAAATACTATTCCTCCAATCATTAGGGAAACCAGCAACGCACCACTTTTTAAAAAAAGAATTCTCAATTTTTATTGTAACTAAAACTCCATTACATATTTACTTCCTGATCTTTTTAAACTTTTTATAACTTACTCTGCATGTCATTATTTAATCTCCTCCTTTTACCTGCTCATTTAATTAAAATAATTTTTGTTAAATCTTAAAAATTTTATTTTTTTTTTTATTATTATTATTATGCTAAACTGTTAAACAAATAACTATGTTCGCTCTTCTATTAGTATAAAAAACTTTTGTTTTGTTATACAAGGTACGAACTTATAAATAAATAAATAACAGCAAAATAAATAAAATAAATAAATATATAAATAAATAAATAAATAAATAACGTATGAATGCATTTTGTTTACTCTTGAAAATAATATTAAAATATTTTTTCTATCCTTTAATTTTGTTATTAAACATTCAATTTGCAAACACAAAAATAATTTTATCCAATATTTTTAATTTTCCTTTTTTTTAATTATATCTATGTCGACGTCCGACGGAGATACGCTTTTACGTGTACGTCAACTATTATGTGCCTTTGTTTAAAATATTATACGTTTTAATAAGACAATGTATATATGAACGTCGTACGCCATTACGTTCATACGGTGTTTCTACGGCTAAGCAAAAAGATTTAAAAAAAAATTTAAAATTATAATAAATATTATTGGTATGTCTTTATATCTGCAATAGCCACATTCTCCCTCTTCGCAAATGTCGCATAAAGACGCCTTCAAGCTGTAGTTAACTGTTGCCTTTTGATCTGGATTTAAGTAGTCGTATAAAGTGATAGCTGAAGGTTTCTGCTTAGCCACTGCATGAGTTTTCTTCGCATTAACATCAAAGCATATTTCCTTTCCAACCTCAAAATAATCAAAATAAATAAACATGGCGGTATCTCGGTTTATAGTTTCAGCCCGTTGCACTTTCTTGGATTTAAGTTCCAAGTTATCAAATGTAAAGCCAGAGGGTAGATATATCTCCATAACAGCCATATTGGATTTTTTCACATTGTCTCTAAGAACGAATTCAGCACAAACAGAAATTTGGAATATTTTAGGAAAAGGTGTATTATGAATTGCATGCTTGACGGTGAAACTAGGTTTGTCATCTTTGGCGACTAAGTTGTTGTAACGGTAAGATAACTGAATAAGAGAAGAAACTTCACCTTTTGCTTCCAAAGTTATTTGACGTGAAGATTTGGGCAGCTAAAAGTGGAAAAATTATATATCTTTAGTTTTGTAAGACGACAAACAAAATGTTGTTAATTAAAAATGTTGAAAATGTCAAAATTTACTTTGATAATAAACTGGCAAGTGCACGGCCTACAAAAACTGAACTGGCAACTTGTTTTATTTTTTGATTTTCGTGCGAAAACAATAAAGTAAGTTGTTTTTGTTGTTTCTTAGCCTACTTACAACTACAATTAATGTTGGGGGAATTCCAACCAATTGTGGCGGAGGGAGGGGGAGGGGAAGGGGGGTTATGTAAGAAAAGCTAAACTCACTGTTTATTGTACTTGTTTTGCTTAGGCTTTGATATCGTTACAAGTAAAACTGGCGCTTACAATTCTTATTAGCTTATAATTTTTGTTAGCTCTACAGTTTTATTTGTATAATATCTTTAGTTTTTCTCAAATCTTTGGATGAAGTTTCCGGATGATCTGGCCTAAGCAACTAGTGAAATGCACATAGGAATAGCTTATCCCATCAACAATAAATTTCAGTGTTTTAGTCAAAAATAAAAATTGGGAATTAAGGACGACAAACAAAATCTTGTTAGTTTTGTAAGATCTCTTAAAATAACTTACTACATGAGTTTGTAAAATCATTGAATTCTCCCTGTCCACCGTAAAGCTACCCTCGGTGGTTACGTTGCCCTCGCTATCATGAGCCTTAAAGTGAATAGTCATTTTACCATCCACGGCAGTAATGTACTTTTGAGCAAATCCACTCAGGGCTTGTAAGCCAACAACTTTATCTTGTGTAGAATCAAAACCTCCCAAACTATTACGATTTTTTATTAACCACTTAATGATTGGTAATAATTTTCCAGCTGGTTGATTGTCCGCATATGCTTGTAATATATATGCCGTTATTTCGATATCGTTACTTGTATCCTTTGACGATTTTGTCCACCACTTTAGACCATTTTTTTCTTGAGCGTATTTTTCTAGTTTTTGCATCAGTTTAGAAGCCCTAGAATGTTGTGTCTTCTTTAGCACTACTGCTGCTATTGCAAGTGCATAAATATCATATTCCTTGTCAATATTGGCGACCAAATATTTAATACCCTTTTCGATTTCTGCTTGATAGTTGTTGTTTTCCTGAAATGAAATAAAAATTAAACAAAAATATATTTCTATATACCTAATGGGGTCTAAGATTAACATTTGCTGATGTTAGCCATGGACTAAGATATTTAGTACATATTTATAAAAGTTGATAAGTACTAACATTTTTGTATACTTTTTTTTTATATTTACCGTTTCTTCCAAAAGAGCCAACAATGAGAATGCCGTCAAACCAACGTTGTTTTGTTGTGCAGGATTGGATAATTGACCGGTCTTTTTGAATTGGCCACTTTCTAACTGAGTCGATATTAAGTATTCCAAGGCCTGATCAATGACATTTTGATCAATGGTGATGTAACGTTTAGCCTGTATAAAGGAACGTGCTGCATAAGCGGTTAGCCAGCTATTAGGTTCACTTCTTTCCTCGCCGAAAGCACTAAAAGCACCATTTTTATGCTGGTAGGTCAATGCGCGTTTATAGCCAACTTTCATGTGGTTTTTAGCCTTTTGTACCAAAGCAGGCATATCACGCCTAATAGCATTCAAATAATCCAAAACCAAAATATTATGAACAAAGTTCATCATATTCTGTTCACCACACCCGTAAGGTAAACGTACTAAACTCTCCAGATTATTAATTGTAGGTCCTAGGATATCACCAACCACCGAAAATTCTAACAATTCTGAGTCCGAGACTGCTTCTTTAGGTATAGTAGCCCTTAGAGTTTTTTTAACACGTATTTTAGAGGACTCTAAAAATATGGCTTGATTTTTGTATTGGGTAACACCTTTTGGTTCTACTTTCAGTTTTGGATGTATGACATCGCTGGCCAAATCAGTAATGGCTTTAATTTTTAGAGTTATCTGTCCCACTTTATTGGGGCGAAGCATAAATGATACAGTTCTTTCACTTTTTGGGGGTACAGATACCTGTTTGACTCTTACTTTTTCCTCTAAAACCGTTTCATGTTTTTTATCGAATACCTCGGTAAAGTCATATTCGAAATCGGTATTTTCCATAGTAACATTTGCCTCTAAGGTGTTTTCCATGAAGTTGAATACAACTATGGGTATAGATATTATTTCACCACGTTTTACAGAATAGGGCAAGTTAGTGCTTATTAAAAAGGGTTTGAAAGCCTCGGAGTTTAACGGGGATCCAGTAAGAACCGATGTATAAATGGTATCGCGCATATTTTTGGTAAGACTATCCAAGCCATTAGCATCGGTGATATTTATGTATTTGTTTTTTGAATGAAAAGCAGGAAAGTAGAAATAAGACTTATTTAAATACGTTGATTTTAATTTTTAAAAAATTTACATCTAGGCAATCATAACAGAATAAGCTTAACCATATTTAAGAAAAAATTGCTAAAGTTGTATTCATAAACGAAAAATAGTCTATTAAACCTTTAATAAACCATTCATAAAGTAAGAAAATTTATTTTTCGATTTACCCTTCTTTAAACCAAAAATAATGTGACATTTTGATAAGCGTTTGCATGTTTTGATTTTATTTTTGTGAAAAATGTTGGGAAATAATGAAGAAATGTTTTTATTTATTAATATGGACATGTTAAATACATTTTAAATAATTTTTCTTTATTAAAGACAACCAATTTCAATTTATATGGTGAATTATTTAAAACATTTTTATATGATTTAAAAGAATATGTTCAAAATAGCGAAACATTTTAATATTTCAAACAAGCCATACAAGTCTTAAGGAATTGCAAAGATTCGGTAAAAGTTGTTAATTAGCGGAAATTCGAAAAAATTTGCAGACAGCGGCTATTTATTAAAAATCGTTTAAGCTCTAAAGAACCACAGGAAAAAATGGCTTATATCACGATCATGGCTTAAATTCAAACTTGAAAAATCCCCTGTTAATTTATTTGAAATCACTTAAAAAAAAACAAATTGTCGGAATACATAAATTTTCTTTTTTTTTTGCAAAATCTTTTTAATATTTCGAACAAACTTTAAAATTGATTTGAAGTCAGAAAAACTATAAGGAATCGCAAAAAGTCGGTAAAAATTACTAAATTAGCGGAAATTTGCTAACAGCGACATGATAATAAATTCTACTACTTAGTTTTTGTGTAGAAAAGAAAACACTATTAGATATTTCCATAAGCTGCATTTAAAATGTAATATTTTTAATGATTTTTATAAATACCCAAATAAATTCCAAAAAAAAAAAAATATGTTGCCGTTAAGTTAGCATAAATACCTGACGTTAAAGGTAGAAGTACATAACACGCGTTAGTGCGCGCGCCCTCTGTAGACTTCAGTCAAAAAAAGTTAAACTAGTGTAATTTAATAGAACAAGCTACATGCAAAATATTTTGACGCGTTACCGCCAGAAAGTTGGTTAACTTTGAACTTTGTAACGCGTTGTGTATTTTTGACAAGTATTCAGCTGACAATAAAAAAAAAATTTTACAAATTTGCGAATCGTGAAAGAAAAATTTATTAAAGAGCTTTAAAAACATATAATATTTATATAAAAAGAATAAATTCAATAAAATAAATAAATCTTGATATACTTTCGAATCCGTTTACAATGCACAAATAAGTAAACAGCTGACAAGAACAGCTTTTGTAACGCGTGTTGTGTAACTTGCAATTCTTCATGCGCTAAAGTTTTTGAACGCACGACAAAAGTCGACGAATGAACGCGTGTTATGTACTTCTACCTTAAGATAGAACATAGCAGTAAATGTTATTGTTAAAAAAGTTACTGAATAAAATTTACGCTAACTTTTCTGATAAATATTTTTAATAATTTAAATTAAGTTAAAATTGAATAGAGAATCGCAATACAGATTCTTTTTAATATTATTTTTGTCTTAAATAATTTTACTCTCCACAAAATTACGCCCTTATAGGAGTGGTTGAAAATATCTGTTTCACGCATTCCTTTTTTTACATACACACACAAAAAAAATACCAATGTTAAATTAACATGGCGAAATGTTGATTGAGAATCATAGTAAGTTTGTGCAAAAGTTTGACCTTTTTTTAAATTTATCATTATTTCATATTAATTTTAAATGCAAAATTTTAAAATAACCTCAAATCACTTAACAAGGCTTCTTTCAAATGTGCTAAATTCCCATTTTATATTGTTGAGAAACTGAAATTTATTGTTGAAGGGATAATCACGTTTATTTAATATTATTCACTGTTAAAATAAAATTTTTCAATATTGAATCCATTAAAACCTGTTTTATATTAAAATCAAAAGTTTATCTTGTTAAATTAACATGCATACATACTTAAGTATGTACATTTTTTTATTTTCATGTTTAAAATGTGTTATAAAAAGAAGACAAATCCCGTATTCTTTTAATTAAAATTATTTAGTTAAATAGTACATCAAGTTTTCAAAGTAGACTGGTGACGAAAACCATATCGGGCCATTATGCTGATGCTTCTGTTACCACAGGAGAATACAAAATAAGTGAAACATGTGTTACAGAGATAAAGGCAGAGTTAGCCGAACGTCCACGTCCCCTAACGGAACGTCTGGTTCGTTTTGTTATTTGCAAAAAATGCAAATGCTTACTGAATTAAATTGTCACGTTGGCGGAACGTCTCGATCTGTATAAACTAGATTTTTATGCCGTTGTTACGTGCCAGTTGTAAAGCAGTGATGGGCTGCTTGTATGTCAAATTGAATGCGAGTTCTTTGCTCTTTTTTTAAGGAATTGCGACAAAACAACTTAAAATACAACATATTTCCATATAAACAAATATATATATATATGTTTAGATGTACAAAATAAACAAATGCATATACACATACAAAGGAAATGTGAAACAAATAAACCCTGCAAACAATTTCCATCGCCGAATCATCGGCCGCGAATCGTAGTCAAGTTGTCTAACATCGCTGCGATGCATCGCGTGGAAGCTAAATGCGAACCTCTGGCGAATCGAGATAACGTTCGCATGTGTCAACCAAGCGATTCGTGTACCGCGATTCGCGTGAACATCGTGTACCGCGATTCCCTTGAAACCAAATATTTATTTTCCCCTTACCTTAACAAAACAACAAGACAAAAAAATTCAATCGAAAGTTATAAAAAACACTGATGATTGCCGCTACTTGTGTGCGCTCGCATATTCATCATATGACACGTTTTTAAATGTTCTATAAGTGCACCAATGTGCTTACAGTACGGTGCGGTACATTACGGGTACAGCAACGTTCGCCTAACTGGGCCTTAAGTGTTTTGAATTATTCTTAAATATATGGATATGTTGGCTGAGTTCCAAAACATCATAATACTTTGCAGTCGAAGTCAAAAATGTACCATCAAGTTTAACGATGCACAGTTTGGTCATTGTGAACGCATCGGTAACTGTTTTGATGCACTTTGGGACAGATAACATTCTAAAATTTTACACGGTTGCATTGTAGAATGCTTTTAAAAAAGCGAGTTGCTTTGCAACTGACGTTTTGGAACTCACCCGTTGTCTCTGAAGCTTCTTCACACTGTTATATCACACTCAAACCAATTTGATTCTACATTAAATTCACGTTGTTTCAACTTTGAAATAACTTTCATTCAACGTGATTCGGATTGTTATTTCAATATAAATGATATTTTGCTTTAACTTTACTGCAATGTTAAATTAACATGAATTATAGTTATTTTAAAAGAAAAAAATGTTGTTCGCAAGTTATTGTAAAATCATGTTAAATTAACATGAAGTAACAAAGAAGCAGAATCACTACCGAAAACGGTAAAATCAACCTTGTTTTCGACGATTTTACATTGATTTTTTTCTGTGTGCATTTACAATTTAAATAAAAGACATCTTTTATAGATGAAAAGTTGAAACCAATAACGCGTATATTATACTTGCTGACCCGGTCCACGTTGCCACAGAATACCACAGAACTGTCACGAGACGCCAGATTTTGCATTTTTTTTTGTCTCCTTTGAAGAAAACTGCCCTTTTTGCATTTCTCTTTTCACCATATTTTTTGCCACAATACAATGAACACAAATTTATTAAGTTGAAATTATCATGAAGAACTAGGCTTGCCAGACGTACTTTTTGCAGCAGTACACGTACTTTTTTTCATCAATGTACTAAAAAAGTATGCTAAAGTACTTTTTTTAGCCTTTTGTACTTTTTTTCGTTTTTAGTAATTTTTTTTAGTGTAGAAAAAAAAAGTTCTTTGAAACACCCAGTAAAAATATCTTCAATGGCGATTGAGGGTCCAAGTACATTGAAGTCTTTGGCTTTGAATTTAGATTGTTTCCTAACATTATATAAGTAGAAAAGCAGAGCTACTGCTGGCGTTTTCGCTATTCTTATTAAACGTTTGGTTACAAGCAAAATTTAAAGCCAAATCCTTCGATATACTTCCACTCTGAATCAAAACAAAACTAATGTCAAACATTTTACCAGAGCGTGAAGTTTTTTAAAGTTATTTAAAATATCGTGCTGTTTTAGATGTTTTAATTAAATTTTGATATTAGGTCAGTAATATTTATTTAAGAGCGCAGCAGCAGAATCCGCTTTTTCTTATCACACAGTAGTACACAGCCATAGTTACCAATCGGCGCATTGCACCAGCAAACTTCTCAAACAGATGTTTCCAGATTGCAATGTGGCATCCAACTTTACGTGTGGTAAAACCAAAATGTCTAAAATTATAACTAACATTTTGGCAAAATATTCAATAGAATCACTGTTGAAGGACTTAGACAATTCACACCCATTTTCAATTTCGACTGACGCTTCGAACAAAGGTAATATAAAAACGTTTCCAATAGTGCTGAGATATTTTAGTAAAGAAACAGGAGTAAACACAAAACTTTTGAGTTTCTACAACTCTGATTCTGAAATGTCAATAGCAAAAATTTTAAATTTTTAAGTACAGTAAAATAATCGGCATTTTTTGACCTTCGATTCTTTTGACCACAAATTCGTTTGAAGGCAATTAAGCTTTAATTAAGGCTTGAAAAATGATCTAAACAGCACTTTTTTTAAAAGAACTTGTTTGATAGTAATTGGGTCTTTTATTGTTAACTTTCTTGATAACGAATTACATCTTCAATTTAGTCGTATGTAGACATTTCGTCGTTCGCAAGTTATTGTGTTCTATACCGCAATATATAAAAAATTGGGATAAGATTCATTTTTAGGTAAACTTTAGAGATCTGTCGATCTGTGCCATCAGTCTGCTCGTATCATTTATAGTTTTCGAAATATGAGACATTGACTTTGTGCTATACAACACTTCAGTGACAAGCTTCGTAACCTATTGTGTTCTATATGCAAAAAACGGATTAAAAATACTAAATAAAAAAAATAATTTTTTATTTTGTTCTATATGAAAGTGTAAATAAAAATTGTAGTACTTTGGAACTCTTTGCATTGTCTGTTTTTGTTTTATTTCCTTTTTGTGACTTTACATTGCAGTTGGCAAATGAAATGAAAAAAAAACACAAGTTAGAGTGCTATATTCGGCTGTGCCGTATCCACCGACTGTTCGAATATTTCAGGAGGGATATCTATATGATGTCTATTTATTATTAATTTATTCTTATTAAAACAAACATCAGCATTAAAATTGGTTGGTTTGAGGTTTAGATCTACATATATTAAATTATTTAGCAATTTAAACTAGTTTGAGTAACAGTTTCAATTCAAATTTTGTTATGATAGCATTATTTTTATCGGTTTTAGGGGTACTAAACTGTTTTCCGGGAGTAGTGTTTATATGGGGCCAAGGGTTAATTATGGACGGATCTTCACGAAATTTTACAGCGTGATTTTCAGTCGAATAAAACAAATTTTTGCAAAATGTTATCTCATTCCGTTTCTTGTTCCACCATTTATGTTATTTTTTGTAACAAAATTATCATTTTTTTAGATGGTGGTTCCACATTTTGATTCAATGCTCTGGTCCTACTGTACCGATTTTGCTGAATTTCAATCCCAAACTGCTTAGGATAACTACAAGCAATTTGGCACCAAGTTTTTTTCATTTCTTTTGAGTTGTTCGAAAGTGAGTGTATTTTCAACAGTCAGACGGACATGGCTAAATCGACTTAGAGTCACTCAATAGCCCAGAATATACTTTATGGGGCCTGAGATGAATAATAAAAAAGTTTCACACGGAATGGCAAACTTAATATACCCTCTTCACAACTAATTGTGGTGGAGGGTATAATAAAGTTTTTGTTTCGTGAAAAGACATTGCTTTTCATTTCTCACAATAATTTTTTTACATTTTGTTTTATATGCTATAAAAAATAAGTTTCATAAATAAATGCATATAGAACAAACCTGTTTTTCTTTAAACGCTTATTACTCTTGGAAGCTTTTCCAAGGACTCAAATTTTTTTTGCCAAAAAAAACCAGAAACTCTAGAAGTTTCCTTGGTAAGAAGGTTGCGACAACTTTTTCGGTTCAGTTTTTTATAACTAACAACTAAACTTTAACAGCGATTTACCAAAAAAATATTTCTGTCATATAGAACACAATAACTTGCGAACGACGATTTGTCGGCCACTGTATTAAAAAATATTTAAATTAATTTTATTAAAAAAAAAAAAGAATTGAATTTGAAAAGCCCTGACTAATTTTAAGTTATTACTTTATTATTATTTATGTATGTATATATTATTATTATTCTTATTTATGATCTCATTTTTATCTCCTTTGTTGAATAAATTGTTATTTTATGTTATTTAATGAATTTTCAAAACTTAAAAAAAAAACTATTTTTCTTAAAGTTAAATAATATTTACGATCTCATTTTTATGTTCTTTATTGAATAAATTGTTATTTTATGTTATTTAATGAAATTTTTAAACGTTTTTTTAAAAAAAAATAAATGTACTGCTTTTTTTCATCAATGTACTTTTTTAGTCAATTCCATATCTGGCTACCCTATGAAGAACTGTTGTACAAATTAGCTTTTAAAATTACCACAACACTAGTAAATAATATTTTAATGAGAAAATAACAATATAAAACAAAACAATATAACTAAATGATTTTTTTTCACTAAACACAACGTTTGTTGAACTAATGCATTTGTTTAACGTGGTTTGTGTTTTGATCACGCCATTTGTGTTGATTGTTGCGGTCTGTTTTTACACATTGCCACTTCACTACCAAAAAAAGCTTTCTGTCTTTTTCTTCGAAAGCTGCATTCGCAACTGATTTGGGCCCTTCTCACACGTCACTTTTCACAGCTCTGTGGTATTCTGTGACGTTGCTGGCCCTAGGCAAACATTAGTGTTGTATTACCACACGATTTTAATTGAGCTTTTAATGAAATTAACCGCCTTTAAATAAAAATCCATGGAATACCTATCATAAAGTTTTTTTACAGAATAACTTACAAATGGTGCAGATATGGGCTAAATCAAAAAAGAATCGCATGTATTTAAGGCAAATTGGAAATTATATTTATTTATTACTTCATCTTAAGGCATTCGCTGTTTTTTTATTTGGTGTAAAAACGTATAAATTTTTTGGCGTGCCAACTCAGGAGCAAGCCACATCCAACAGGCTGTGTGAAATACATGAATTTTCCGAAATTAAGCCAGCAATAGTCAATGATTGGCCTTGTGCTTTGTTGATGGTAATAGCAAAGGCAAGACGCAAAGGGAATTGGAGCCGTTTGAATCGGAATGGTAAATCGTTAGAAATCTTCGGAATCCGTGGAATAATTATATTAATAATTATATTAATTACCTTTGAATCTGTCACCAATTATTGTTGCCTTGATTAAATTTGGTGAACAGTTTTTGATGTAAATAAACCGAAAACTCGGATTTTTGAATGCAACATTTCGAAAGTTTTAAAATTTTGATATTGGTTTTTTGTAAATATCTTCGGAACTATATAACCGATTTAAGAGTTTCATATCTCGTTTTGAAAAATATGACAACTGCTTTAAAAAAAAAATAACATAACGCCCCTCCGTCCGCTGACCGAAAATCAAAAATCAGACTTCACAGTGTGACTAGCCTGAATATTCTGAAGATATAAAAATATAATCACGACTTAAAGGCAATTTTATTTCAAGTTATTTAGTGTCTTCTGTAATTAAATTGTGTAACCCCAATCTAAGTTATGATACAATCGGTGGAACAGCCTTTTGAAAAAACCAAAATTTTATAAAAATTTAAATAAAAAAATATATTTATTAAAAAAACAAAAAAAAAAATAAAAAAATAGTCACAAACGATCATGAAAAAAGTTCAAATTTGTTCTTAATATATTTTTGAATTTTTGAACAGTCTTTTTTTCAGTTATTTATAAACGGATTTGGCTGATTTTCTAAAGCATTATCGATTGAAAGATACATCATAATTTGTGGAGACAATTATCTTGAAATAAACTTCGCTTCTGATAAGGACCCAGAATGTTTATACTTTGAAGAACTAATGGTGCAGAAACTGCAAACGGAATGACAAACTTATTTGTACCCTTTTAACTCCAGTGCAGGGCATACAAAAAGTTGACAATTTTATGAAGCCTTCAAAATTTAAGTCTTATGGATACAAATTAGAGACAGACTTGGTTTCTTCCTCATATCACATATCAGTTATGGCCCGATCAAGCTGTTACATAAATATATGTATATAACGATCTAGTCCTCAACATGTCTGGGCTCTCCGGAAAACCCATTTTTACGTACCCTGTGATAAAGGATATAATGAGATGATTAAGATAAAGACTTACCTGCTAGCATTTACAAATACTAAAATTTGCAAAAATATTAAAGCCAAATCTACTCTCCGCTTCATGATTTTTTTTTTAAATTTTCAATATTTTTTTATCACTATTAAAAATAATAACCACAACTATATCTTGTTTATCTAAAAAACAATATTTTGTTTAAATAAAATTTTTCACTTTTAAGCGCGATCGTGTCTAAGTTTGTGTTCGTTTAGCGTCAGATCCAAACAACAATGTAGAGTTCGACTCCAACTCAATTCTGTTTTATACACATTGAGCACGCAATGAACAGCTGGCTTATCAAGGCCTCCTTCTAATAATTACACACCATCCATTGAGATATTTTTGATTGTCTCTTTGTTTATGTATATTGTTTATATGTTGAATTTAGTCAGTGTAGTCAGAATAGGGCCAAGGTATATTTATAGCAGGTAGTCTCGGAAAGCCAGCTGTTTATTTTTTATTTGCTTGTTTTGTGATACAAACTGTCAAATGTTGTATATTAAACAAGTAAACAAGTTGTTTGTATATATCTTTTGTCTCTTTGCTTTTTGACAGTTTGTATCACATAACAACAATAAAAAGCCCTGTTATACCTGCTACCTGCTATAAATATACCTTGAATAGGGCATTTAACCCAAAATTGTGAAATTTATTTATAAAATAGAGAAATAAATGTAAAGACTGAGCCAGAATGTACTAATAAAGTGACCTCACAAGCGCAGCTGTTTACAGTGCTTTTCTTCGTGTGTGACGTTTGGCGTCATTTATTTTGTTTATTTACTTTTTTATAAAGGCATTTTGCCATTTGCCGTCTCAATTGTAGCAACAAAATGCCTGTTGTTTTTTCTATTGTTTCATTTTTGTAGTACTGAGGCCACTTTGTTAATACATTTTGGACTTAGCAAAGCATAATAAGGGAGAGTTTAATTATTTACCCACTGCGTTGCCAGAATATTTGGAACGAAAATCTTTATTTGGCGAAAAAAAAGTCTTATTTTGAAGAGAAAAATCTTAAAATTTTTTATAACCAGGGCAAAAAAGTAAAAATTATTTTTTTTTCTAAGAACATGCTTCTTATTATGGAACCTATTTAAACTGAAATACATGGCGGCATGAAATAACCCCCCAAAATATAAGCCCCCCAAAAAATAATGAAATAACCCCCCAAAGTGTGGAGCCTTATTTCATATGCAATGAACCCCTAATTTTGAAAATGAAATATACTCTCAACGAAATGAAATAACACCCCAAAAAGAAATTAATTAATACCCTAATTTTTTCATATGAAATAAGACCCCAATTTCTGTAATGAAATAAGTCCCCAATGTGTATTATACAATTAATTGAACAGTTTTGGTTTAAAGAATAATGCGATAGATAGCATGGTTAATACTTCGGCCGAGCGCAAGGATTTTCTCCTCTATGATATGCCAATCATCGGCTTCGATAACTAAAGCTCTTCTGCATAGACGGCCTTCGGCCGGACGCAAGGATTTTCTCCCCTACGGCATAACAAACACTGGCTTCGCTAACTTAACTTCTCTGCATAGTCGGCCTTCGGCCTGGCGGAAGTATCTCCTCCTTCATTGTATAACAAATACCGGCTTCGCTAATCAAAGCTTTTCTGCATAGGCGGGCGTAGGCCTAGCGCAATCCCAAGTTTAGGAGCTTAACTTAGCGAAGACGGTGTTTGGTACAACAAAGATGAGAAAATTCTAGCACCCGGCCAAAGGCCGGCTATACAGAGAAGCTTTTGTTAGCGAAGGCGGTGTTTGTTATACCATAGAAGAGAAAGTACTTGCGCTAAAAAAGATTTTCGTAATAAATTCAAAAAGGAAATAATCCCAAAAAGAGTATATTGGGGCTTTATTTCATAATGATTATTTGGGGAATTATTATATATTAAATAATAGTCCCAATTAAGGAAATGAAATAACACCCCAAACAAAAAGAAATAACCCCTAAAAATCGTTGTTGTTGTGCTCTGTATAAACTTTTGGGGGGTTATTTCATGCCGCCGAAATACATACATACATAATTGCGGTATTTATACAAAATTAGATTGTAGATTTAAATTGTGTTTTTAGTTATATTTTCCATTAAATTTTTTCTAAAAATACATTTTAAATCCATTTAATTTCTGATAAATAATATCGTAAAAAAGTCCACCTAAATAAAGAAGGTCCATTGAAAGTAACTAAATGCTAAAATTAGAGATATGTATATACATTTTGGACAAGAAGATTTTAGTTTGGAAGCTATGAAGCTGATACATCGTATGAAATCTTATGAGTTCTTAATTTTATATTATATTTTTTGTTACTGCTGTTATTTCGAAGAACCACTAATTTGCTCCCATCGAATCCAAACTTGATTCATTCAATTCAGCACATATCATTTACAGAATTCACGCCCCTGTTTTTTTTTTATTTTTTGTTATATGTATTCGAAAAATATTGCAAGCATAACACAAATTTGGTCTGGTCAGACCAAGACGGTAATCCTAGGGTTAAGTTCTATTAGTTTTGCCTTTTGTTACTAAATACATGAACTTGTTTGTTCTTTAATATGTATGTATGTATATGCATGAAACTTTATAAACATTCGTTTTTTCTATTCACAAATATTTATTTTTCATCAATATTCTTAAAATTAACTACCGCTAAACTAATATGCTTTTTAAATATTTTTTATGCCCAGAAATACAAATGAATTCTTGTGTATGCTAGACAATGGGTACAAAGTGAAAAAAACCTCATTGTTTTAAAAATTAAGTGTTTAAAAAACTTTAAAAATATTATTACGTTGTCCGAACTTAAGGTTAAAAATCTTTATTTCTAAAAATAAAAAATCTTCACCTGTGAAGAAAAATCTTAAAATTTTATTTTGTTAAAAAAAATCTTCAAATATAAGATAAAATCTTCATTCTGGCAACGCTGTTTACCTATGTAATGTCAAACAACGAAATAAAAAATAAATAAAATAATAACTGGAATTGAATGGAAGCTCATTTTTAAACACTTTTTATGTAACTTTCCGAAATTAAGTGTCTTTTAACCGATTTGGTGATTACAAATAAAATTTTGAGTTTGTTTCTAATTTTGCAATTTCGCGAATTTAAGCCATGTTCGTGATAGAAGAGCGATTATTTACTGTAAGTTTTCTGGCTCTTTACAGCTTTAAAGATTTTAAATTAATATGTTAGCAAATTTTTGCGAATTTCCGCTAATTTAGCAAGATTTACCGAACTTTTGTTATTTTTATAGTTTTAGAGACTTTTAATCCATTTAATGGCTTGTTTTAAATATTAACTGCCTAATTTATAAAAAATAAAACATGTTAATAAAGGGCTTATGAAACAGATTTTGTATGAAAATCCGATTAATAAACTCTTTATTAACCTGTTTTATTTTTTATAAATTAGGCCGTAAATATTTAAATAAATTGTGACGCTTACAAAAGTTGAAAGTAAACCTAATTCTCGCCTTAGGCATCTACGCTTCTGTGCATGTAACTTACTACACTACACAGGTTCTACTTTTTTGACAGCTGCGAAAAAGCGATCAACGCGTGGTGTGGACCTCCAGCTTTATTGTTATACAGTAGCATCGCGAAAAAGTAAACCGAAATATTCCACGGGTTGTTTACTTTTTGAACTATTCAATTTTCTAAGCGGTATTTAATTGTAAAAACTGCAAAAATAAACAAAAATTTTTCCAAAATAACACACATAATTTATATTGTCGAGTTATTGGTCATGTAGTGTAGTCTTGTGTAATTTTTAAGTATTATCTTAGCACTTCTGCCGCATGATCCTGGGATAAAAATTACCTTTTTTGGGGAAAGAAAATAGACAATCAATTTTTGAATGCTAAATTATTTCAGGATTTATTAAAATCAATCAATGGCTTACATACTAATAGTTAACCTACAATCATCAGCATTTACCCAATTTGCTTTTGTTTACATTAATTAAACTTAAATTGTTCAAACCGAGGGAATGCTGATGGTGCTTTTTAGATTGAATTTGCACCGGCTGGTTTAAAGTGCACAACTCCTCTACTGTATTTGTAATATAAAAATATTATGCAAAATTAATTAAATAAATATTTTAAATAAAAAATAAAGTTTTTTCTCCATTTTGGTGCGTTTTGAAAATGCAAAGTTCACAACGCTGATTTGTTTATTAAAGACAACTGTCAAATCGAAGCAAGTAGATAAGTCGAGTAAAACCAGTGATTCTTAAACATGATTCAGAGAGCGAACGAAGCAGGTGATTCAAATCGTCGTGGAAACCAGGGTTAAAAATGCTATCGCCGTATTAGCAAAAGCAGCCAAATTTTGCCTTTTCCTTAATTAAAAAAAATTAAAATTAAAAAGCCGACAAGTTCCACTGCTAAAAAAATCCACACTTTCCAAATGCAGCAGCAAAAAAAACAGACAAAATAATGGGCACTGCCTCTTTCCATCGTTGTATTATATATCCTCTATTGGATCTTGAAAATGTTATCCTTTTGTAAAGATACTCAAGTTGTTAACTATAGATAATTGTGTGTAAAAATTGTAGAATACGGCATTGTGAAAGGTTAGCAAAAGGTACATTATAAATTTGGTAAGAAAACTATTCTACCACACGCAGAGAAAAAACATGTTTTAATACGGTCCCCTCCAATAACACTATTTGTAAAGAAAATTTTAAGCATATTATGCTTAACCTGAACATATTATTGTCACCCACAGCTATATTATGGTTGAATGAGTCCTAAATCAAGAAGCCATAACCATATTATGGTTGCCTCTGAACATGTTGCGGTTAATTATGACAATCCCTCGGGATCAAAATTTGCACGACAAGCGTTCCCGTAATTATAATTTGTTGTATACAAACATATGTTGGAGACAATAATATGTTTAAAGTAAACATAACATGTTTAAAATTGTCTTTAAAAATTGTTTTGTTTTAGGAGACCATATTTAAACATGTTTTTCTCTGGGTGTGGAATTATCAGTTTAGTACATTTAGGAGGAATACAATACCATCATTCCCACCAAATCTGACTGTATATCAAAAATAGACGTTAGGACATCTTCCTGGGTAGTATTCATTAACTCAAATCTAACCTTTTTTTTGCCATGTCCTCTTTGATTGAAATTTTTATTTATAGTATTTACACTTTGCAGCTTTGATTTTTATGTTTAGATTTCTTCTGATTGTCTTGAGAAAGTTTACTGGTTCTAAGCCTTTGATTTGTGTACTTTATTTAAATTATCTATTGAGGTTTTAATATCGTTTAAATATTAGGAGTTGTCGGGCTTTAGCTTCTTAATTTATTACTGGAATTTCATACTGTGTGGCATTTACCAGCAATTTAAACTCTATTTTTTTTTTTTATAATTTCCTAGTTTATCCCGCGAAGCATTATGCTTATTACTGGATTATATTTTCCTTATAAATATTGTATGTTTTTTCTCAGGCTTGTGAACTTGTTCACGTCCGGGAAAATGTAAAATCGCAGCTCCTAGTTTTTTTTCATGTCCTACACGGTTTTGGAACTGCAGGATGTCGCCAAAAAAAGTTGTCATCACTTTAATGTAAGTGGACATTTCCACAGAAGAGTGTACTTTTTGTGACGTTGCGTTACTAAGCATTTTTAATGGTCTCTCAAAAAAAAAAAAAAAAATTTATATATTATTTACTTTTGTGTATTTTGGTGTAAAGCATTAAGTGAAAGAGAAGACACATTTGAACAACGTGGGTCTTAAATACAAGATTAATTGCTAAGTGGCTAAACGTGGCAAAAAGGGAGCTCCTCTGTGGAAGTCTCCATATGGCAATGAGTGGCGAAAAATGTTTTGTACAAAAAGTACCGAAATTATCTACGATTCTCAACCCTTTAACGTTAGAATTTTGAGAAAGTACCAATTATATGTTGGTATTTTTTAGATAATCTTCGAACGTTATAATCAGCCCAATTATGCATACCTATTCCCCGGGAGTTTTTCCCCTTTTCCCATTTTTACTATTGAATTTACATCGGAAAAATAGGAGAAGGGAGAAAACTCCCGGGGAATTTTTATTTATAATTGGGCTAAATATGTTGGGTGACAAGAAATTCAGAATTTCAAATAAGTACCAGATACCTGACCGTTTTTTTTAATTAACAACGATAAGTGTTAACTGCCTATTTTAGTAAATGCGTAAAAACTCTTTCTTTCTTTAAACAAAAATAAATTCTAAAAACTTTGTTTTTGTTTCAAATATATTTGTGCGAAATAGCGCATTTCGACAGTAACTTTACAAAAACAGCTTGTAAAACAATTAAAAAAACCCATATTAAAACAAAAATAAATATTTACAGTCTTAATTATTTCACATTTCATCTATTTGTTCCATATCTTTTTAATTGGTATATTTTATTTATTTTAATTAAACAACAAGAATGTTGTTTTTGAAATACATACATCCCTACCAGTGATGCCACCAACGAAATGGTGAATTACACATGGATCATGCCAAAATTACACATGAAAATACAAATTACACATGCTATCTGTTATTTGCAAGCTCACGTGTTTTACTTTGAATATCATTATATGTATGCGTCATTCTACGTTAAGAGGTTGTCTGATAGTATGAATGGCGGCGTGATTATAAATAACTTTAATAGTTTCTATATTTGATCTTTTGTAACTTTTCAATAAGACCCTAAAAGACCGTTAAAAGTTTAAATAACATTTCAAACATTTAACTTTTAATCTGTTGTTTAAAAGAACAAAGATGCGACTAGTCCTTACTCCGCCTGCGTAAATAAATTTGAATAGTTTTTTTTAATGTAAAATCGAATTCCAGTTTTTTAAAAAAATATTTCCTTTTTATACCTCGTACTATGAGGGCCACTTAGGGCCATTGTTACAACTTGCAGTTAAGATGAAGTTGACAGCTAGTGATGTGTGACATGTCACAAAGCATCTGTTATCTGCCGGATAACAGCTAACGGCAGGTTATTATAATGATTCCTAAATACATTTACCAGAACTACTTTTAAAACAGAACATTGGCTGTATATTTTGAAAGGAATTGTTATAATTAAAGTTATTTTTGGGAATGCACAATTTATTATTAATACGATTTCTCTATGACGTGCTAAATTCCCAATTCATTCCTTTGATAAACTGAAATTTATTGTTGGATGGATAAGCTAGTTTTTATGCGTATTTCACTGATTTCTTAGGCCAGATCATAAGGAAACCTTTTTCTAAAGATTGTAGAAAAGATAAAAATAAAAAATATCTTTTTCTAAAAAAAACACATAAAAAATGTAATAAATGTGTTTTGAAGATTTTTCTAATCTTGGCGCAGATTTTGTAGATTTTTTGATGAAAAATTATGCTTTTTGCTGATTTTACCTGTAAAAGTTCTGGCAACACTGAGCACAACGCGTAATACCCTCTCCACTGTTATGTTGATATCACCAACAAACTTCGCTGGCACAATATTACAATTTTGTATTTTCGTTTTCAAAATAAAGTCCCAAAAGCAGCTGTGTTTAATTTGTAAACAATAACTAATTAGTAAAAATACAAAATTCTTCTAAATTTTTTATAATTTATATTTTAATTATTCCGCAGTTATAAATTTTTTTTATTAAAAGATCTGCGTATGACGTGCTAAATTCCCAATTTTCTATACTTGATAAATACAATGAAAGTTATTGTTGAAGGAAAACTAGCTTCTATGCGCCTTTCACTGGTTGCTTAGGTCAGATCATAAGGAAAACTTTTCCAACATTTTTTGGACTTCACTGTATTGTGCAGAAATATTCTGTGTATTATTATATCTTTGATAATGTTGACATTTTTTACAAATTATAAAATTGATTTAATTTAATTTAATTTTGTATAATAAACAATTTACTCTATCTGAGTTTTGCTACGTATCGATATTGGCGATATTTTTGTTTGAGTATCGGTATCGTATCAGCAAAAAGCCGTATCGTAACGTCTCTAATTACAACGTCCATAGTGATCGTATTGAGTCTCTTCATTTTACGAAGCCTAGCCCAAATCAATCTATCTTTCTTTCCCCATATAAAACCAGGCTATTGGAACATAATAACATTATTTGCTCGGAATTCCTATCAAACCGTTTATATTTTAATGTTCCTCAACGCCCTACACGTTATTACCAGCCGTTGACAATTCTATGTTTTCAGCAAAATTATGCTTATTCTGACTATTTTCGCAAATTTGTGTACATTTTAATGATCTGTACAATAGATACTTTCGATACATACAACATTGTGGAATTTTTGTAAACGGAATTAAATTTGTTCTTCTAACAAATGTCACCACGGTACGTGCTTCGCACTCTATTCATGCTTCACATTCCAAGCATGAACGGAGCAACTGCTTCTCTCTTCTCCAATTTTTATCGCAAGTTTATCTGATCGAGCTGTAAAAATCGATTGTTTCAGAGTTGTCAACAGCGATAACAATAATGATGAAAATATAAAAAAAATATAAAAAGTTTTGAACAGAATTTATTAAATCAATTTTTGAAAATGTATCATTTATGTATCATTTATGTACAAATTTGTTTACTTTGTTTATAAAGTTTTTGGTTTTTCTTTTTTAACTATTTATAATATAAAAAAAAGTTTAATAAACTTCTGAAAAAAATAAATTTTTAAAAATATCTTAATAAAACTATAAATACTGAACTATTGTTCATTTTGGATCCCTCATAGACATTTATAGTTGATCTCTTTTTAAAAATTGTATATGTTTTATGGAATTAAAAAAAATGTATCTAGAACATATGAATACCGAGGTAAACTCTTCGCTACAACAATTAAAACCTTAACAAACATAACAGGAATTTTGTTAGTTTAACAAATCCAATTTGTCAAAATAGTTGTTTACAAAAAGTGTGATGAAAACGTGAATAATAAATAAATAAATGAAATAAATTGTATTGATTGTTTTTATATTTTAATTTGTGTTTTTCAAGATATTGAAGATATTAGATCAATTTAAAGGGGATAACTATATAATAATATGTAATAACTAATAAAAGCTAATGAAAAACAAGTAAGAGTGCTATATTCGGCTGTGCCGAATCTTATATACCCTTCACCATTGTGCGAGCAGAATACATAGCAATTACACAGAAACTAAATAAAACTGGTAAATATTTTTTTTTAAATTAGAGACAACCGGTTTTTAACTTCGCTTTTCGTAAGGGCCCAGAATATATATACTTTATAGGGTGTAGGATCAATATTGTAGAAATTACAGTTATACATATATACCTTTTTTTACCTTCGGTGAAGGGTATAAAAAGAGTAATTTTCGGAAGTTAGGGGTCTAATCACCCCTGCATACGATAGACACTGGCGTATCGAATGAAAACTCGATAAATGTAATGTCGAGTTACTCGATGTCGAATGGTATTATTTCAAATTCAATACATTTCATTCGATATCGAGTTTCAAGATACCAAATAAATAATTTCGATGAATTTTGCTCGATATCGTATGCGGTGATTAGACCCCAGTATTTCGGTTATAACTCATACAAATTTCCGATATTTTGATATATAAGTCATATCCCTAGGACGTATAGCAGCCCTAAAATTTTTGATGTTTTTTAGCCCATTTTTTGAGTATTTTGCTCATAAATTACCCATTGTCTAACCGATTTGATAGTTTTATATACCGACGTGTTAAGGAAGAATTTTACCTTTTACTTAAGTTATATTCATATATAAACATTTATATATACTTGTATACATATATTTTAACAAAGTTAATTAAAAAAAAGAGTAATTTTTTGGGATTCAGTATTTCGGTTGTAACTCAGCCATTTTATAACCGATTTGGCAGATTTATATACCGACGTGTTGAAGAAGAAATTTGCCATTTACTTTAGTTATAAAACTTGGACTCGGGGAGATCTATGGTTCCCGAAAGTGGGTATATAAAAAAAAAAAAATTTTATTTCGGTCATTACTTTTTTGTATCTGAACCGATTTTCCCGAGTTTTTTATAAAATATGTTCTACTTAAAATTTCCGATATTTTGATATATAAGTCATATCCATAGGACATATGGCAGCCCTAAATTTTAGGTTTTATACAATTTTTAATTTTTTTTGTATGGGAGGTACCACGCCCACTTCCCCAATCCCGCCCACATTTTCTAGGATAGTGTGTATTGAGAACCTAAATGTGTGTACCTAATTTGGAAGCTTGGGCTTTTGCCGTTCCCCAGATATACAGCAAAAAGTAATACAAATACAACAACCACAAGGGATTTTTGGGAAAAATTAGAGGTAGACGTGGTTTTTTGCTCATAACTCAGCCATTTTATAACCGATTTGGCAGATTTATATACCGACGTGTTGAAGAAGAAATTTACCATTTACTTTAGTTATAAAACTTGGACTCGGGGAGATCTATGGTTCCCGAAAGTGGGTATTTAAAAAAAAAAAAATTTTATTTTGGTCATAACTTTTTTGTATCTGAACCGATTTTCCCGAGTTTTTTATAAAATATGTTCTACTTAAAATTTCCGATATTTTGATATATAAGTCATATCCATAGGACATATGGCAGCCCTAAATTTTAGGTTTTTATACAATTTTTAATTTTTTTTTGTATGGGAGGTACCACGCCCACTTCCCCAATCCCGCCCACATTTTCTAGGATAGTGTGTATTGAGAACCTAAATGTGTGTACCTAATTTGGAAGCTTGGGCTTTTGCCGTTCCCCAGATATACAGCAAAAAGTAATACAAATACGACAACCACAAGGGATTTTTGGAAAATATTAGAGGTAGTCGTGGTTTTTTGCTCATAACTCAGCCATTTTTTAACCGATTTGACAGATTTATATACCGACGTGTTTAAGAAGGAATTTACCATTTACTTGTGTTATAAAGCTTGGACTCGGGGAGATCTGTGGTTCCCGAAAGTGGGTATTTAAAAAAAAAAAATTAGTTTTGGTCATAACTTTTTTGTATCTGAACCGATTTTTCTGAATTTTTTATAAAATATGTTCTACTAAAAATTTTCGATATTTTGGTATATAAGTCATATCCATAGGACATATGGCAGCCCTAAATTTTAGGTTTTTATACAATTTTTAATTTTTTTTGTACGGGAGGTACCACGCCCACTTCTCCAATCCCGCCCACATTTTGTAGGATCGTGTGTATGGGCTACCTAAGTGTGTGTACCTAATTTGGAAGCTTTGGCTTTTGCCGTTCCCCAGATATACAGCAAAAAGTAATAAAATTACAACAACCACAAGGGATTTTTGGAAAATATTAGAGGTAGTCGTGGTTTTTTGCTCATAACTCAGCCATTTGTGGATCGATCTTGCTGAATTTCAATAGCAACCGATGGTAGACTATATGTGACACAAATGTAAAACAACCTAGCCGCTATCATGTCTGGAGTCTCCGGAAAACACATATCAAACGTAAGACGGACAGACGGACAGACGGACAGACGGACGGATATCGTTAAATCAACTTCTCTCCCCATAAGGACCCAGAATATATATACTTTATAGGGTCTAAGATCAATATTGTAGAAATTACAAACGGAATGACAAACTTATTAATACCCTTTTCCACCTGAGGTGAAGGGTATAACAAGTACATACTTTGTAATCAATTGTAATAAAAGTTTCACACAAAACGAGTTTTTTCTCAAAAAATTTTAACTTCAACAATTTAATGTTTGTAATTAAAACAAAAAATAAATAAAAAAGAATATTTTTTGACAAAATTGGATTTAACAGCTGACGAGCAGTTGCTCTAAAGATTTTACCTTATTGTATTCGCCTTGAATGAATACAAACAAATTTGTGTAGTTTTTTTTAAGTTTTGTTAAGTTTTACTTTTTTTTCTAAAAACTCTCAACTGTAAAGACTGCTTTGTTCGAAAGCTGCTTGTGACGCTTACAAAAGTTGAAAGTAAACCTAGTTTTCGCCTAAGGCATCTACGCTTTTGTGCATGTAACTTAGTACGTATAACTACACAGGTTCTACTCTTTTGACAGCTGCGATAAAGCGAGTAACGCGTGGTGTGGACCTCCAGCTTTATTGTTATACAGTAGTTCGCGAAAAAGTAAACCGAAATATTCCACGGGTTGTTTACTTTTTGAACTATTCAATTTTCTAACACACTAAATTTATATTGTGGAGTTATTGGTCATGTAGTGTAGTCTTGTGTAATTTTTAAGTATTATCTTAGCACTTCTGCCGCATGATCCTGGGATAAAAATTACCTTTTTTGGGGAAAGAAAATAGACAATCAATTTTTGAATGCTAAATTATTTCAGGATTTATTAAAATCAATCAATGGCTTACATACTAAATTTTAATCTACAATCATCAGCATTTACCCAATTTGCTTTTGTTTACATTAATTAAACTTAAATTGTTCAAACCGAGGGAATGCTGATGGTGCTTTTTAGATTGAATTTGCACCGGCTGGTTTAAAGTACACAACTCCTCTACTGTACAAAAATATTATGCAAAATTAATTAAATAAATATTTTAAATAAAAAATAAAGTTTTTTCTCCATTTTGGTGCGTTTTGAAAATGCAAAGTTCACAACGCTGATTTGTTTATTAAAGACAACTGTCAAATCGAAGCAAGTAGATAAGTCGAGTAAAACCAGTGATTCTTAAACATGATTCAGAGAGCGAACGAAGCAGGTGATTCAAATCGTCGTGGAAACCAGGGTTAAAAATGCTATCGCCGTATTAGCAAAAGCAGCCAAATTTTGCCTTTTCCTTAATTAAAAAAAATTAAAATTAAAAAGCCGACAAGTTCCACTGCTAAAAAAATCCACACTTTCCAAATGCAGCAGCAAAAAAAACAGACAAAATAATGGGCACTGCCTCTTTCCATCGTTGTATTATATATCCTCTATTGGATCTTGAAAATGTTATCCTTTTGTAAAGATACTCAAGTTGTTAACTATAGATAATTGTGTGTAAAAATTGTAGAATACGGCATTGTGAAAGGTTAGCAAAAGGTACATTATAAATTTGGTAAGAAAACTATTCTACCACACGCAGAGAAAAAACATGTTTTAATACGGTCCCCTCCAATAACACTATTTGTAAAGAAAATTTTAAGCATATTATGCTTAACCTGAACATATTATTGTCACCCACAGCTATATTATGGTTGAATGAGTCCTAAATCAAGAAGCCATAACCATATTATGGTTGCCTCTGAACATGTTGCGGTTAATTATGACAATCCCTCGGGATCAAAATTTGCACGACAAGCGTTCCCGTAATTATAATTTGTTGTATACAAACATATGTTGGAGACAATAATATGTTTAAAGTAAACATAACATGTTTAAAATTGTCTTTAAAAATTGTTTTGTTTTAGGAGACCATATTTAAACATGTTTTTCTCTGGGTGTGGAATTATCAGTTTAGTACATTTAGGAGGAATACAATACCATCATTCCCACCAAATCTGACTGTATATCAAAAATAGACGTTAGGACATCTTCCTGGGTAGTATTCATTAACTCAAATCTAACCTTTTTTTTGCCATGTCCTCTTTGATTGAAATTTTTATTTATAGTATTTACACTTTGCAGCTTTGATCTTTATGTTTAGATTTCTTCTGATTGTCTTGAGAAAGTTTACTGGTTCTAAGCCTTTGATTTGTGTACTTTATTTAAATTATCTATTGAGGTTTTAATATCGTTTACTACCACCATTATGGATAACAATCTTGAAGCGATGTGGTGGCTTAAGTCTTGGCTGTGGTACGTGTCTTGGCCCGGGTGTTTGCCAGCAACTGACGACTCCCGAGGTGAAGGCAATGAACTTTAAAGGCCTTGGCGACGAAAGGTTATCCATCCCCTAAACCGAGGTGTCATGCGACCCGTGCCTATCGGTTGGTTTGCAGTCAGGGGTTACCGACTGTATTATCACGGAGCTTTGCTGATACCTGGGCACCTCAGCAAATAGACCACGCCCTTACCACGTTAACGGGGGCTATGACGTGGTGGACCTCTCCATTCCCCTACACTCGTGGGACCAAAACATGAAACCTTCTACACAACAAAAACAAACACAACAAAAACAAACAACGAAAACAGATGACGAACAGGCGAGAACAAGGACAACGATGGACAGTAAGACGAATAAGCCAACGGCTGTAACAGCCCAGGCAATCAAGGAAGATCGGCCCAGGTCGATCGGAATTGGTAAGGCAGCTCGACCAGAAGGCGGCTGCTCTAAAAACAGCGGCGAGGTACCCCTGAACTTCGCTCCAAGTACCTCCAAAGCCGCACAAGCCCTTTCCGTCATTGGAACGGATAAATCCCCTGCTTCGGGTGCTGCGAAGTTGAATGCGACAAAGTCGTCCAACAATGCAGTTTCCCATGCGTCCACTGTGCAAGGAGGGATGACGATGATAACATCCAATCCCAAGGTTGCACCACCCCCCGCCAAACTCGGCGACCGCAGAAAGTCCCCTTGGCACAAAAACCCTACAAAGAGGGCATCTAACACAAGGCGTGCTGCCTTGCGTTTTATTAATCTTTACGGCCCCAAGAAAGCCGAAGATCTCACCAATGAGCAGAAAGCTTCATTGGCATGGGCAAGAGCCTACATAGCTGGGCTGCCAAGTGCTACCCCTCCAGTCCCTGAAAAGGTGACAATGCCTAAACGGCAACGTTCGGAGGAGGAAGCTGCAGCCACGAAACAGCAACCAGGGACGAAACGTCCCAAAACTTCATCGAAACCGATGAACAAATCATTCAGCGAGGTGGCCAAAGGTCACCTTGTTCGAGCCATTATCGACAGGAGTATCGACAATGGTGCCATTTCTCATACCAAGTGGGATCTGGTAAAACAAAAACTCATGGGTGTGTTCTGGACGATCCTCAGGGAGAATCCAGGACCACCCCCTCAATGCGATGACGCCGGCTGGTTCCAGGGTCACGTGAAGCTGATGGCTTGCGCAGATGAGCGCTCAGCGCTGCTTCTTAAGCAGGCCATCCAACTATTAGGAGAGGTTTGGGAAGGTGCCAGGCTTGACGTGGTGTTAGTAGGAGAGATACCACGGAGGCCAAGATCAATCGCCACCATCCCCGCCGAACCATCTGAGCCTGAGGAGATCTTGAAGATCATTCAGTGCTGCAACCCTAAACTACCCACACAAGACTGGAAAGTAGTGAAGGTTTCAGCTGCTGAAGGGTCCTCGAGGACGGCGATTGTGGTTATTAACCAGCAATCCTTGGAGCCACTGAGGGAGAGGCAGGGCAAGCTCTACTATGGTTTTAGTACGATCTTGCTCCGTGTCTACCGAAGTGACAACAAGGGCAATCCGGCTCCATCGGTAAGTGAGGCCAAGCAACCTGCAGAAAGCATGGCTTGCGACGATGCCGTGGGCTCAAGCGACAAAGAGGATACCCAGTCTCTCTCAGGATTGGTGGGTGACTTCTTTGATCACTTGGGTGATATGGTTGATGAGGACGTGCTGCTGGAGTCTGACCAGGAGGACGTCAACATCACAGTGGTCGCCAAAATGGATCATGGTGAAGGTGCTGCAGATAAACCTCCACCACTCTAAAGCAGCATCTGCTGCACTGCTTCTCCGTGTGGTAGAAAGAAGGGAGGAGCTCGTGATGGTCCAAGAACCCTGGATCCACAAGAATCGGGTTTGCGGACTTAACCTCAAAGGCTACAAGCTATTGTTTGCGAAAGGTACAGGTAACATAAGATCTTGTGTCTTAGCTAAAAACTCGTTGAATATCTTCATTCTTTCTGATTACAGTGACGAAGATACCACAACTATTGCCCTTGAGACACCGGATGGTATAGTCTGGATGGTCTCGGCGTACATGGCGCATGACTACGGGCAGGACCCACCCAACGGGCTCATCCGTGATGCAGTTTTGAAGGCCGCGAGCACTGGAACACCGGTGATAATCTGTGCCGATGCTAATGCGCACCACACTATATGGGGCAGTACGGATACAAATGTAAGAGGTGAGTCACTATTCTCCTTTATTATTAATCATAATTTAGGAATAGTAAATAGGGGCTGTGAGCCTACGTTTGTTGTTGCAAATAGGTGTGAGGTTCTTGATGTCACGCTAGTTAGTATAGACCACACCGATATGATCGAGGGGTGGATGGTGTCTAATGACTGTTCGCTCTCTGATCACAGATATGTGGAATTTAGGCTAGGGCTTAGGTCTTCAGGATCGATGGCTATATTAAACAGGAGACGTACGGACTGGGGAGTTCAGTACTCCTCTCTGGTCAGGTCTCTATCTGACCCTCCTGGGGTTGATGATATCGGGGGGATCGATGCAGCAGTGGATCTGCTTTCGAACTCACTGCAGTTGGCGACTTCCTTGGCATGTAGACCAAGGGTGCGCAGGGGTAGGAACCGACCACCATGGTGGGATCCTGACATTGCGCAGGCAAGAATTGACTGTCGTAGGTTGTTCAATGTGGCAAAGCGCCATGGAAACTGGGCGGACTATAAGTCATCATTGAATAGGTTCAGAAATCTGGTTAGATCGGCGAAAAGGGTTGCTTGGAGGAACTTCTGTAGCGGCGTGGAAGGATCCTCTGAGACGAACCGTTTACGTAAGGTAATGGCCTCGAGCCCGGTTGTCCCGACGTACGTCCGGAAATCGGATGGTAGTTGGACCACGAATAGTCAGGAAACACTGGAAGTGTTGATTGATACTCACTTTCCTGGAAACTCCCAATGGGGATTGCGGGATCAGTCGCGGGAGGCGACTCCTATTCCTATGTCCATATCATTGGACTACGATAGGATTAAGTGGGCTATCGATAGCTTTAGCCCATACAAATCTCCGGGTATGGACGGTATAATTCCTGCGGACCTGCAGAGGAATTCGACCCTGATAATACCCTGGTTGTTGGCCATATACAGGGGATGCGCTAGATTTTCGTATCTTCCCGTGAAATGGACCCTGTGCAGGGTGGTCTTTATACCCAAAGGGGGTAAGGCTTCTCACACCGAGCCGAAGGATTACAGACCGATTAGTCTTTCATCCTTTCTTCTTAAGACTCTTGAGAGGGTTATCGATATACACTTGAGGATGACCATCCCAAGGGACTCACTCTCTGCCTCTCAACATGCCTACACAAGGGGCAGGTCTGTTGAGACGGCTCTTCACTCTCTGGTCGGAACCATTGAGAGATCGCTCGAATTTAGGGAGTATACGCTTGTGGCCTTTCTCGACATAGAGGGGGCCTTCAACAATGTCAACCCGGACTCTATCGTGATGTCCATGAGGAGTCTGGGGATCGACGCTGGCATATGTAGATTTGTGGACAATCTACTACGGAATAGGGTCATTTGTTCTACGATAGGTGAAACCAGTGTTCAAAGGCTGGTGAACAGGGGTACTCCCCAAGGGGGAGTTCTATCCCCACTATTGTGGAACCTGACTATGAACACCATGTTAACAAGGATGGATGACATGAGGATCAAAACGGTGGCGTATGCTGATGATGTTGCAGTGGCCATCTCAGGAAGGCATTTGGGCGTAATGTCCCAGTGTATGGAGGCTGCTTTGAAGATACTCAGTACCTGGAGTGCATCATGCGGTCTGGGTGTAAATCCGTCTAAGACGGAACTGGTACTCTTCACGAGGAGGTATAAGACCGAGGACTTTAGGCTTCCGAGGTTGAATGGAATTGAGCTTCGGATATCTCAAAGTGCGAAATATCTGGGCGTGGTTCTGGATAGCAGGCTGTCATGGGGACTAAATGTCCGGATGAGAGTGGAAAAGGCAATAGTTGCCATATATGCGTGCAGGGGTGCAATCGGCAGGAACTGGGGTATGAGCCCGAGGTGTGTCAATTGGATCTTTGAGGCTGTGGTAAAGCCGACCCTGTACTATGGGGTCGTTGTGTGGTGGACTGCACTGGATAGGGGCGTACACCGTGCGATGCTTGAGAAAGTATACAGACTTGTCGCGTTGATGATTACGGGATCAATGCGATCTACTCCAACAAGGGCGCTGTTCACGATACTGAACTGGCTCCCGGTGGATATAATGGCCAGACAGTTGGCTCTTTGTTCGGCGACGCGGCTGCACGCGGTGAATAGCTGGTCAACACGTGACTTTGGACACGCCGGGATAATCAAACGTACGATTGTCCCTGATGTAGTGGATTACTGCACCCCGGTGCCATTCTTTGGTGCGGGGTTCGTGGTGCAAATGGCGCACAGCGGTGCGCTGTTGGATACTTTCCGTGAACCGACCCTAGGGGTCTACACTGATGGTTCGAGGAAAGGTGAGAGGGTCGGCGGAGGTTTCTTCATAGAGGAACTGGATGTGAAGGTTTCCTTTCGCCTGCCGGATGGATGTAGTGTCCTGCAGGCGGAAATCTCGGCTATAAGGCGGGCGGCAAACTGGCTGAGGTATCATCGCATATCGGGAGATATACGTATATTTACTGACAGCAAGGCTGCCCTTGCTTCCCTAGCGGGTGTCTACACGACATCGAGGTTAACTGTAGAATGTCGGATGTCTTTGGATGAGATTGCGAAACATTCAAGGGTAACGCTAATATGGATACCGGGGCACACTGGGTGCCCGGGCAATCAGGTAGCAGACGAGCTGGCCAAACAGGGTGGTCGCATGGATGATGCATTCATTGACCAATTCATTGGCCTTCCAATGGCTCAATGTAAATCACTTATAGGGCGCGAGTCCTATAGAGTTGCGCAGACGCGGTGGACCTGTGAATCCACCTGCTCGATATCCAGGATCCTTTGGCCTGGATATGATGGACGGAGAACTAGCTCTCTACTTGGGCTTAGCAGAAACCAGATTAGGACTGTGATATCGGTTGTAACTGGACACTGGCCGGTGGGGACTCATGCTAGGAGAATGGGTCTGGAATTTTACGACTACTGTAGAAGTTGTCAGAACGAGGAGGAGGAGGAGACTGTGCTCCACTTTCTCTGTCATTGCCCTGGACTGCGGGGTATAAGGGTGGAATGCCTGGGGGAACCGGTGTTTGCCTGTTTGGAGGATCTATCTGGGATGGAACTGAAATCGCTCCTTCTCTTCACTAGGAAGACGAGGTGGTTGGACTTTGCAGTGACGCCATCTGAGTGACTGCTCTAAGGGATGGGCATTGGCGCAGGGTATCACAAAGGGACCAATAAAGGACCCAAGTGAGCTGTCTTTGATGGCTGCCCGTGGAACCTAACCTAACCTAACCTAATATCGTTTAAATATTAGGAGTTGTCGGGCTTTAGCTTCTTAATTTATTACTGGAATTTCATACTGTGTGGCATTTACCCAGGGTTGTTAGACTTTTTTCCTCAAAAATCGTCAAAAGTTTTAACACAATTCGTCAAAATCGTCACGAAAATTGAACAAAATCGTCAACAAAACGTCAAACATATAAATTTTACAAATTAAAGACAATTTATTGCATGGATTGGTTCGAAAATATAAATTTTTAGCAAGAAATTCTATTTATGATGAAGAAAGTGATATGGTTAAGTTTTATTCTATTTATTTCAGCAAGTGAGCTGAATATTCATTTAAAAAGAAAACATAAGAAAAAATATATTTGCATAAATGCATAGCAAAAATATTTTTTATTTGATTTATCCATATTCAGAAAAATATTAAATAATAAATAAAATCTCATTTGCTTTTAACTCGAGCTATTTTTAAATGATTAACTTTTAGCGCTATCTCTATTGCAAATTGTTTTTATTGTTAAAGGTGCTAAAAACCAAGGATTCTGTCTATATCGACAGTCTTTTTACCCGACTTGAAACGTTTTATTACGTCCAATATTAGTTCCAAACTAACATATTTTCTTCTCATTGCACTCATTTTACTACACAATTCTTATTAAAAAAGTAACTTCTTACTTTCTAACACGCAATTTTACTAAGAATAACTTATGTACCTAACAGAATTAAATGGTATTTGCCTTTTTACACACAAAGAGAAAAATTCTTCACATGAGATTATGATTTCATCGAAAAATACATTCATATGTAGCGACGCAAATCGAAATCATAAAAATGCAAAGCGGATTTAACCAATTTTTAAAAAGCGGACCAAATAGATCAGACGCAAATTAGTGCTCTAGTGTATATTTTTGCAGTATCGATGGCATTTCTATGATTGTAGAATTTGAATTATTAATGCTTCTAATGAAATCCACCTGGTTTGTGATGGGGGAGGAATTTTTTTGTTTAATTTCCAAAAATTTTTGTATTTCGAAAAATTGATTTTTAAGTTTTGGACTGTTCCCAATATAATTGTAAATATTTCTTGTGTGTTTTATCGATGCCAGAAAATCATCATAACACTATAACTTCTAGTCAAAAAATCGTAATTTTACTGTTTTTTCTCAAAAAAATCGTCAAAATGACGAAAAATCGTCACATCTACCAACCCTGCTTGCCAGATTAAAGTGTTATAAAATTGATGTCAGATTACAGTTTAAAGTAAATTTATTGACGGGATTAAATCGTCAAAACATAAGTGACTCTACATCAAAAATCGTCAATCGTCATTTTGGTAAATTCATCGAAAAAAATCGTCAAAATGACGTAAAATCGTCACATCTAACATCCCTGCATTTACCAGCAATTTAAACTCTATTTTTTTTTTTTATAATTTCCTAGTTTATCCCGCGAAGCATTATGCTTATTACTGGAATATATTTTCCTTATAAATATTGTATGTTTTTTCTCAGGCTTGTGAACTTGTTCACGTCCGGGAAAATGTAAAATCGCAGCTCCTAGTTTTTTTTCATGTCCTACACGGTTTTGGAACTGCAGGATGTCGCCAAAAAAAGTTGTCATCACTTTAATGTAAGTGGACATTTCCACAGAAGAGTGTACTTTTTGTGACGTTGCGTTACTAAGCATTTTTAATGGTCTCTCAAAAAAAAAAAAAAAAATTTATATATTATTTACTTTTGTGTATTTTGGTGTAAAGCATTAAGTGAAAGAGAAGACACATTTGAACAACGTGGGTCTTAAATACAAGATTAATTGCTAAGTGGCTAAACGTGGCAAAAAGGGAGCTCCTCTGTGGAAGTCTCCATATGGCAATGAGTGGCGAAAAATGTTTTGTACAAAAAGTACCGAAATTATCTACGATTCTCAACCCTTTAACGTTAGAATTTTGAGAAAGTACCAATTATATGTTGGTATTTTTTAGATAATCTTCGAACGTTATAATCAGCCCAATTATGCATACCTATTCCCCGGGAGTTTTTCCCCTTTTCCCATTTTTACTATTGAATTTACATCGGAAAAATAGGAGAAGGGAGAAAACTCCCGGGGAATTTTTATTTATAATTGGGCTAAATATGTTGGGTGACAAGAAATTCAGAATTTCAAATAAGTACCAGATACCTGACCGTTTTTTTTAATTAACAACGATAAGTGTTAACTGCCTATTTTAGTAAATGCGTAAAAACTCTTTCTTTCTTTAAACAAAAATAAATTCTAAAAACTTTGTTTTTGTTTCAAATATATTTGTGCGAAATAGCGCATTTCGACAGTAACTTTACAAAAACAGCTTGTAAAACAATTAAAAAAACCCATATTAAAACAAAAATAAATATTTACAGTCTTAATTATTTCACATTTCATCTATTTGTTCCATATCTTTTTAATTGGTATATTTTATTTATTTTAATTAAACAACAAGAATGTTGTTTTTGAAATACATACATCCCTACCAGTGATGCCACCAACGAAATGGTGAATTACACATGGATCATGCCAAAATTACACATGAAAATACAAATTACACATGCTATCTGTTATTTGCAAGCTCACGTGTTTTACTTTGAATATCATTATATGTATGCGTCATTCTACGTTAAGAGGTTGTCTGATAGTATGAATGGCGGCGTGATTATAAATAACTTTAATAGTTTCTATATTTGATCTTTTGTAACTTTTCAATAAGACCCTAAAAGACCGTTAAAAGTTTAAATAACATTTCAAACATTTAACTTTTTATCTGTTGTTTAAAAGAACAAAGATGCGACTAGTCCTTACTCCGCCTGCGTAAATAAATTTGAATAGTTTTTTTTAATGTAAAATCGAATTCCAGTTTTTTAAAGAAATATTTCCTTTTTATACCTCGTACTATGAGGGCCACTTAGGGCCATTGTTACAACTTGCAGTTAAGATAAAGTTGACAGCTAGTGATGTGTGACATGTCACAAAGCATCTGTTATCTGCCGGATAACAGCTAACGGCAGGTTATTATAATGATTCCTAAATACATTTACCAGAACTACTTTTAAAACAGAACATTGGCTGTATATTTTGAAAGGAATTGTTATAATTAAAGTTATTTTTGGGAATGCACAATTTATTATTAATACGATTTCTCTATGACGTGCTAAATTCCCAATTCATTCCTTTGATAAACTGAAATTTATTGTTGGATGGATAAGCTAGTTTTTATGCGTATTTCACTGATTTCTTAGGCCAGATCATAAGGAAACCTTTTTCTAAAGATTGTAGAAAAGATAAAAATAAAAAATATCTTTTTCTAAATAAACCACATAAAAAATGTAATAAATGTGTTTTGAAGATTTTTCTAATCTTGGCGCAGATTTTGTAGATTTTTTGATGAAAAATTATGCTTTTTGCTGATTTTACCTGTAAAAGTTCTGGCAACACTGAGCACAACGCGTAATACCCTCTCCACTGTTATGTTGATATCACCAACAAACTTCGCTAGCACAATATTACAATTTTGTATTTTCGTTTTCAAAATAAAGTCCCAAAAGCAGCTGTGTTTAATTTGTAAACAATAACTAATTAGTAAAAATACAAAATTCTTCTAAATTTTTTATAATTTATATTTTAATTATTCCGCAGTTATAAATTTTTTTATTAAAAGATCTGCGTATGACGTGCTAAATTCCCAATTTTCTATACTTGATAAATACAATGAAAGTTATTGTTGAAGGAAAACTAGCTTCTATGCGCCTTTCACTGGTTGCTTAGGTCAGATCATAAGGAAAACTTTTCCAACATTTTTTGGACTTCACTGTATTGTGCAGAAATATTCTGTGTATTATTATATCTTTGATAATGTTGACATTTTTTACAAATTATAAAATTGATTTAATTTAATTTAATTTTGTATAATAAACAATTTACTCTATCTGAGTTTTGCTACGTATCGATATTGGCGATATTTTTGTTTGAGTATCGGTATCGTATCAGCAAAAAGCCGTATCGTAACGTCTCTAATTACAACGTCCATAGTGATCGTATTGAGTCTCTTCATTTTACGAAGCCTAGCCCAAATCAATCTATCTTTCTTTCCCCATATAAAACCAGGCTATTGGAACATAATAACATTATTTGCTCGGAATTCCTATCAAACCGTTTATATTTTAATGTTCCTCAACGCCCTACACGTTATTACCAGCCGTTGACAATTCTATGTTTTCAGCAAAATTATGCTTATTCTGACTATTTTCGCAAATTTGTGTACATTTTAATGATCTGTACAATAGATACTTTCGATACATACAACATTGTGGAATTTTTGTAAACGGAATTAAATTTGTTCTTCTAACAAATGTCACCACGGTACGTGCTTCGCACTCTATTCATGCTTCACATTCCAAGCATGAACGGAGCAACTGCTTCTCTCTTCTCCAATTTTTATCGCAAGTTTATCTGATCGAGCTGTAAAAATCGATTGTTTCAGAGTTGTCAACAGCGATAACAATAATGATGAAAATATAAAAAAAATATAAAAAGTTTTGAACAGAATTTATTAAATCAATTTTTGAAAATGTATCATTTATGTATCATTTATGTACAAATTTGTTTACTTTGTTTATAAAGTTTTTGGTTTTTCTTTTTTAACTATTTATAATATAAAAAAAAGTTTAATAAACTTCTGAAAAAAATAAATTTTTAAAAATATCTTAATAAAACTATAAATACTGAACTATTGTTCATTTTGGATCCCTCATAGACATTTATAGTTGATCTCTTTTTAAAAATTGTATATGTTTTATGGAATTAAAAAAAATGTATCTAGAACATATGAATACCGAGGTAAACTCTTCGCTACAACAATTAAAACCTTAACAAACATAACAGGAATTTTGTTAGTTTAACAAATCCAATTTGTCAAAATAGTTGTTTACAAAAAGTGTGATGAAAACGTGAATAATAAATAAATAAATGAAATAAATTGTATTGATTGTTTTTATATTTTAATTTGTGTTTTTCAAGATATTGAAGATATTAGATCAATTTAAAGGGGATAACTATATAATAATATGTAATAACTAATAAAAGCTAATGAAAAACAAGTACATACTTTGTAATCAATTGTAATAAAAGTTTCACACAAAACGAGTTTTTTCTCAAAAAATTTTAACTTCAACAATTTAATGTTTGTAATTAAAACAAAAAATAAATAAAAAAGAATATTTTTTGACAAAATTGGATTTAACAGCTGACGAGCAGTTGCTCTAAAGATTTTACCTTATTGTATTCGCCTTGAATGAATACAAACAAATTTGTGTAGTTTTTTTTAAGTTTTGTTAAGTTTTACTTTTTTTTCTAAAAACTCTCAACTGTAAAGACTGCTTTGTTCGAAAGCTGCTTGTGACGCTTACAAAAGTTGAAAGTAAACCTAGTTTTCGCCTAAGGCATCTACGCTTTTGTGCATGTAACTTAGTACGTATAACTACACAGGTTCTACTCTTTTGACAGCTGCGATAAAGCGAGTAACGCGTGGTGTGGACCTCCAGCTTTATTGTTATACAGTAGTTCGCGAAAAAGTAAACCGAAATATTCCACGGGTTGTTTACTTTTTGAACTATTCAATTTTCTAACACACTAAATTTATATTGTGGAGTTATTGGTCATGTAGTGTAGTCTTGTGTAATTTTTAAGTATTATCTTAGCACTTCTGCCGCATGATCCTGGGATAAAAATTACCTTTTTTGGGGAAAGAAAATAGACAATCAATTTTTGAATGCTAAATTATTTCAGGATTTATTAAAATCAATCAATGGCTTACATACTAAATTTTAATCTACAATCATCAGCATTTACCCAATTTGCTTTTGTTTACATTAATTAAACTTAAATTGTTCAAACCGAGGGAATGCTGATGGTGCTTTTTAGATTGAATTTGCACCGGCTGGTTTAAAGTACACAACTCCTCTACTGTACAAAAATATTATGCAAAATTAATTAAATAAATATTTTAAATAAAAAATAAAGTTTTTTCTCCATTTTGGTGCGTTTTGAAAATGGAAAGTTGACAACGCTGATTTGTTTATTAAAGACAACTGTCATATCGAAGCAAGTAGATAAGTCGAGTAAAACCAGTGATTCTTAAACATGATTCAGAGAGCGAACGAAGCAGGTGATTCAAATCGTCGTGGAAACCAGGGTTTAAAATGCTATCGCCGTATTAGCAAAAGCAGCCAAAATTTGCCTTTTCCTTAATTAAAAAAAATTAAAATTAAAAAGCCGACAAGTTCCACTGCTAAAAAAATCCACACTTTCCAAATGCAGCAGCAAAAAAAACAGACAAAATAATGGGCACTGCCTCTTTCCAGCTTTTGCGTTTTTAACAATTTGATGGAACTCAAAAAGCAACGGCAATAGCTTTTATGTTGTAGGAAAAAGAATGAAACAGACAGCTTCTGTCTGAAAGCCGCAAAATCACTCAGCACTCAGGTGATGCCCCCTACTAATGCATTGCATTGTGTTGGAACTAGGAAAATAGGTTATGGGAAGGAGGATAGAGGGAGTAGTGTTTGTGAACATTCGATGTGAACTTGGTCATGTTGCAAGTGAGAGGGAAGACTTTGGCAGGAAGGTTATTCCACATACGAACAGTCCGGGAAAAAACGAATTCTCTCTGTAATGCGTTGTACGATTCACCTGCCAATCGACCACATAAGGATGGGCTCTTGAGGAAAAACGTGTATTGCGAACAAACGTACGGGTTTCGGGAACCAGATCCCTAATTTCGTCAGAACACATCCCATTGTAGTAACGATAAAACAGGCAAATACAACCCACATTTTAGACTTTGAAGCACCGGCCCACACATGAGAGTTGTATTCCATACGCGGTCGGATATAGGTGGTATAAATAGTAAGGAGATCAGATGGAGTCAAGTATATCCTACTCCGTCTTAGAAAACCGAGGCACTTGAATGCTTCTTTCGACACCTTGAATATATGTTCTGTCCATCGGACATCACATTGTATCCTCATGCCCAGAACATCAAGAGATTCTGATTCCTCAATAATTATACCACCCATATATACAGATGAGGCACCTTGATTTGTTGCGCGTTTATGCGTCAGCACGCAACATAGGGTTTTTCTAGCATTAAAATCGACCCTATTTCCACGACCCCATTCCGAGACTACATCAAGGTCTCGGCCAAGTGTATCATTCATATGCTGCCTCATAGCAACGACTTCGGATACGCTTGGTCTGTGTTCAAATGAGTACGAATGGCAAAGGCTGCTGTCATCTGCAAAAGAGTAGATATGGTTAGAATTTTGACAAAGGAGGTCATTTAGAAAGATAAGAAATAGAGTAGGAGAAAGAACGGAGCCTTGCGGCACCCCTGAATGAATCTTGTACTCGTTTGACGAAACCCCATCTATAACAACTCGTATAGTGCGATCTCTGAGAAAACTCGATATAAATCGAGAGAAATTATCAGCGACACCAAATGCAGCAAGTTTTGACAAGAGTGCACCATGCCAGACTCTGTCAAACGCCTTGGAAATATCCAAAGCAATTACCTTACTTTCGCCAAAATGGTGAATGGAACGGCACCATTTTTCCGATAACAGAGCTAGTAAGTCTCTAGTAGAGCGACCTCTACGAAAGCCATACTGGCGGTCGCTTAGTAGGTAGTTTGACTCTAAATATTTGACAAGATGGTAATTTACCATACTCTCCATAACTTTGGAAAGTGCCGAACAGATTGCAATTGGGCGGTAATTTTCGGGGTTATTAGCGATTCCTTTTTTAGGAATTGGCGTTACATTAGCAACTTTCCAGCAGACTGGAAATTCCGCGGCACGGTATAAAGTGCTGAAAAGATTTGCTAAGGGACGAGCTAGCGTCGAAGAGCACTGCTTCAAGACCAGTGCAGGTATACCATCCGGCCCAGGAGACTTATTTATGTCGAGATCCGCAATATAGGCTAGGAGCCACACAAACTGGAGAAAAAAGCAGCGGAAAAAAGCAAACTAATGCCAATGGCACATGATTGCGAAGAGACACTCGATATTTTTCATGCAAAACAAACACAACAAGAATTTTTTGTTGTTTTCTATACAATTAAATAATAAAACCACTTCAAAAATTTTGTGCGTTGCATTGTTACATTTTATATGAAAACCAAAAACAATTTATTTACAAAATTAAAGTATGCACATTCATACGTACATACTTATTTAGGTATTGACACATTAATCGTTTTTGTGCAAATATGTACATACGTATGTACGTATAAATGTTTCACAAATGCTGATCATTTCCCATTAGCACATAAATCGGCTGCTTTCAGCACTTATAACTTATAAGTTATAAGTGCGGCTTTTTTTGTTCTTTGTGTTTTTACCAGCCAGGGAAAAATTTGATTTTTAGATTTTTTAGTTTTGTCTTTTTTAATAAGCTCTGCTTTTAGGACAAAGTAAAAAAAGGAAAAGGCATAAGAATCATTTTGAGCTTTTGCTTTTTATATGGCTGGTCTTTCTTGTCGCTAGCTGGTAAAAAAGAAATTGTAAAAAAATAAAAAAAATACAAAAAAGGAGATTTGCTTTTTTGCACAAACGAAAAACAAAACAAAAAAAAAATTAAAAATTTCAATAGCAGTGGCAAAAGCAAAACTAAAAACCATCCAGCTGATGGGTGCTTTTAAACCCTGGTGGAAACATCGCATAATATCATTTAATGTTTGACTCTTTTGGCTGAAAGGATTAAATCCATAAAATAGTTTTCAGTACTATTTAAAGCTTTTGTTTTTCTCAAATTATTGTTTTATGATAAACTTTTATGGTTTAGATGGGATCTTCACCTGATAATTTTTCAAACTTTATATTAAAAATAAAAACGCTGAGAACCCTATTAGAGTCTTTTTATATAGATTTTGACGTTTAGTATGGCAAAAAATTGTCAGGTGAAGACCCCATGTTAACAACGTTTGACAGTAACACAACTTAGCAGCACCTGTAAACGAGCGAACATTTCCCACAAGTTTCTTTATTTCGTGAGTTTTTGAAATTAAAATTGGAAAAAAATTAAAATAAAAAATGTTAAAGTGAAGTGCAATTTACAATAATATTTTTCAAATTTTATTCCTATTCTTGCAAACCAAATGCACTTTTTTCAATTTATTTTATTCAAATTAATAATCAGGTATGTGATAAAAACGATTTTGAAAAGAAAACGATTTGAAATCGATACTATCGTTTTCAGTATCTTTATACATATACACAGAAAAAAATTACGACAAATCAATTGTTATATTGAATACCATATTCGTCAATACAATTAATTTTTTAATTGAAAAGGCACCAACAACCGATTTTGTAAATATAAAAAATACTTTTGTTAATTAAAATTGTTCCGGGGGTGTTTTGGTCAATTTCTCCTACCGGACGCGTCCCCAGGTGGCGGATAGGGGGGTGATGGGCGTCCTGTCCTCTCTCAAATATAATTGAACCTATGGAGGAGAGGGGGCAGTATGCCCATTGCTTAGGGAGTCTAGCACTCCCCGCGGACCAAAAAATTGACGAAAAATGAATATGGAAAATAATAAAATGAAAGTTACGGTGCAGGGCTTAAATAACCCAGTGCCGGCGGCAAACGTTGATCTGCTCGCGAGTCATGTGCCGTCGTCATCCCGCGATCGTGAGCACAAAACTACTACAGAGGTGGGTACCTTGGCCTCAGTAGAGAGAAATGTGACAAGCGTACATAATGCCTGTGGCAAAAATGTAGAGGTGAAAGAGAAGGACGCACTCAGAGGGGGCTCAAAGCAACCTCAGCCCTTAAACAAGGGTGAGGGGTCCGACTCCGAATCCTCAAATGAAAACAATACCACCATTTTACCAAACCCCAACAAGGATGAGGTAGACCGTATGGTGGAAGAAGTGAGCGACAGCATAGCCAAGCTAGCAACAACCAAAAAACGGCTATCTGGGGCATAACGAAGGAAGCTGAAGAAGATGCACCAAAAGAACATATTGGGCCAATCCCGGGACACTGCGACGGTATCGGATCCCCCTTCAGTCTCTGAGACGAAGAGAATCAGATCTCCTGAGGAGCTGAATACCGAGAATAAGCCCAAGAAAAAAAAGAGCTCCCCGCATTCAAATAGACTGGTTGAGCCTAGCCATACTTTACTCAAAGAAGACTCTTGTCAGAATTCGACGAGTAAGGGAGGCAAAGCAAAATCAGCTATTGAGAAGGCGAGCACGTCAACGAAATCAACCCCAAAGGGAAGGGCACCTGAAAAGGAGCCTCCCCCGACGCGGAAGAGGAAGCTAGACGCTGAAACAGGAAAAGAGCCGCCATCTTATGCCAAAATTGCCAGGAAAAAATACCAGGAAGATCTATGCTATGCAGTATATGACGCTGGTAATCCAACAGGCAAAATACCAGTAGACCAACAAAGCAAGGTAGAGGACTTGGTCAATAATAAGATAGTGGACCATGTAATCGCGTCTAAGGGACAACAGCCCAAAGAGAGCATTAGCAGCGAGTTCGTCAGGGGTGTGATGTTCATGAGGCTGGCATCACACCAATGTGCTTGCACCCTGAAGGGCTTAGTGGAAAACATTCCTCCTCCCTGGGACGGCGCAAAGCTAGGACTGGTGAAGAGGAAGGAACTTCCGTTGCTCTTGAAGTCCACCGTCTACATCAAAGGATGGGGCAGCAAACTGGCGAATGAGCGTATACTGGAAATTCTAGGCAGCCAAAACGCTAAACTAGCCGTGGAGAAATGGGAGGTCTTTCACAGGAAGGAGGACTCTGATGGAACTCTTCTTGTGATAGGCATCGACCAAGACTCCATGGCTAGCCTTGCCAAGAATAAAGGTATGGCTTATTTCGCCTCAAAAGCTGTATTTTTTAAGAACGGGAAGACACCCATTGGAGGGGCTGCCATGGCCAGACCTGGCAATGAAAAACAAGAAACGGTGCCGAAATCACCAGCAGTATCTGCTAACCCGGAGGACTCAGATCCTAAAAGCGAGGGGGCTATGTCCAACTCGCAAGAAGACAGACTCTTGGAGGGCCATGATTGAGGTCATCCAAATAAACCTCCATCGGAGCGAGATGGCAACCAACGCTCTGACGTCTAAAATAAACAAAGGTAAGATACACATAGCTTTAATCCAGGAACCTTGGACCACTCGGAGCAAGGTTTCTGGGTTGAACCATGTTAATTATCAACTTTTTTACTCTGATACAGGGTCTCGTCCGAGAACTTGTATCCTATGTCATAAAAACTTATGTTTTCTTCTCTCAACAGGGTTGTCAACGTCGGATGCAACGGTGCTGAAACAAGGGGGTAGCAATACATACCTTGCGGCTGTTTACCTGCCTTTCGACTCTCCGACACTTCCACCCACGTCGGAGTTGATGAAACTGACTGAGGAGGCGCAAAGAAAAGGTATGAAACTTTTAGTAGGTTGCTAACTCTCACCATGTAGCTTGGGGTAGTACTAACACCAACCGTAGGGGACAGGCTCTTATAGATTTCTTAAATACGAAGGACTTGATCACGTTGAATGTAGGGAATAAGGCAACCTTTGTCAATAGGATCAGGGAAGAAGTATTAGATATTACATTTTGCTCTGGGGACCTAATAAACGAGATCCAGGATCCACCGGTATATAAGGTTCAAAATTCTTCGGCCACCGCCGAAGCCGATAAAATTTCGGAACTGGTCTAAAACCGACTGGGTACGATTCGGGACCGGATTGAGGAACCGATTGGGGTTGGGCACAAGTCAATGCCGAAATAAGGAGGACATAGACGCCAAAGTGGAAACGCTCACAAACGCCTTGGTTGAATCGTTTGAGGAGAGCTGCCTCCTACGAGAGCGGAGATCCCCACAGGAGAGGCCGTGGGTAAATGGGGAGATTCGGGATCTGGGGAGGAATCTGCGCAAACTCTCTAACCGGGCTAAGCGTAAGAAGACTGCAGTATACTGGGATGAATATCCCAGTAGGCTAAAAGAATATAGGAAAATCACTAGAAAGGCCAAACGAGACTCCTGGAAACTTTTCTGTGAACAGGTAGATAGCGTTAATGACGTTTCGAGGATTAAGAAATTCTTATCTAAAACCCATCTCCAACCAGGATCAATGGTCGATGAGACTGGGAGAAGATTGGAAGATATAGAGGAGATCATGGAACTTCTATTGGACTCACATTTTCCGCCGACCGTAACGGGCGTCACGGAGGAACCGTTATGGGAGCGGGGAGACCAAAATGGAGGGATGGTCATAACGACTGAGATGATCAAGAAGGCGATCAGAAGTTTCGCACCATATAAGGCCGCAGGGCTGGATGGTATATTTCCGGCACTCTTACAGAGGGAGGTGGACCTAGTGTCAACTCATCTGTCAGGTTGCTAGGGTAGTATTTATACCCAAACCTGGGAAGCCGACCTATGCGACACCAAAGACATATCGCCCAATAAGCCTAACGTCCTTTCTACTCAAAACTATGGAGCGGATAGTCGATGCCATGATTAAGAGTGGAATACAGGACAGTGACCTGAAATATAAGCAGCATGCTTATGTAAAGGGCAGATCAGTGGAGACCGCATTGAATGAGGTAGTACACTATATACGGAAATCCTTCGATGACAAATTGTATACATTGGCGGTGTGTATTGACATCGAGGGAGCCTTTAATAACGTATTGACCGATACTCTTATCCGATCCTTGGACCAGTTTCTGGTTGACCGGGCGCTCAGCGACTGGATCACCCACATGCTAAGGAATATAATGGATAAGTTGCGAAATGTACGGTGTTACCACTAGGAGAAGGGTACTTCGTGGAACGCCGCAGGGGGGGATCTTATCTCCCCTGCTATGGGTAACCACGATAAACAGTCTCCTAAGGACCTTAACCGAAGCGGGGTTCCAATCGGTATGCTACGCAGACGATGTTGTAATACTCCTAAGGGGAAGGGATGTAAACTATTTGTGCAGGAGGGCCGAGACGGCCCTAAACACGGCCTTTAACTGGGCCCGAACTAGGGGCCTAAATGTAAACCCGGAGAAGACGGAGATATGTCTGTTCACGGGGAGAACAAAAATTCCTGCCTATGAGGAACCACGTTTCTCGGGCAGGACAATAGCAGTGACCGACAGGGTTAAGTACTTGGGCGTTACCCTTGATCGGAAACTGAAATGGAAATACCACATAGAGGACAGAACCAACAGGGCGAGCCGGTGTTGGGCGCTATGTAGGAGGACCATTGGCCCGAAATGGGGCCTGCGACCGAATATGATACACTGGCTTTACAAGAGCGTAATAAGACCGATCTTAACTTACGCCTCTGTAATCTGGTGGACCTCTTTGGATAAAGGGTGCAACATAAGACCACTTCAGGGGGTCCAGCGTACGTGTTGCTTGGGTATAAGTGGGGCAATGTGCACCACGTCAACCAGGGCTCTGGATACACTGCTGGATATACCACCAATCGAAACGCAGGTGAGATACGAGGCGGCACTTGCGGCCGAACGCCTCCTATCTCTTGGCGAACTATATATAGGTGACTTCAGAGCAGGTTATCAGTGTATACTGGGAACGTTGCCCGGATACACACACTCATCAGACATCCCTGACCGCATACCGGAGACGGAAACTGTCGGAAACTGTGGTATTATGATCCCTGAAAGGGGAGAATGGTCGGGCGGAACTCTGGTGCAGATGCCCGTGGGGATCTGTTGCTACACGGACGGATCTAAGTTGAGGAATAGAACGGGTATAGGGGTCTTTGTTGAGAACCCGGAGACCGAGATATTCTACCGTCTTCCTGATCACAACACAAGCTTCCAAGCGGAAGTCCGTGCTATTACGGAGTGTGTGGAATGGATTGGATCGAATATGGGGCGAGTGAACGCTAACATTTTCACGGATAGCCAAAGGGCAATTAGGGCGATATCAGCTAGTAGGGTTAAGTCCAAAACCTTGCTGGACTGTAGAAGGGCCATTACCGAGTTTTCCTACGGGGGCAGGATCCATATCATATGGGTGCCGGGCCACTCGGGGATAGCCGGGAACGAAAGAGCCAATACACTGGCAATTCGGGGAAGGGAACTCGAGGCAGTTAACTTGGCGAACGCAAAACCGTTTGAGGCAACGAAGGCGGAGTTAAAGGCGTGGGCTAGAGAAACCCACACGGCCTGTTGGAACAACGGGACGGTGGCCAGGACCACTAGAATTTTATGGGGTAACCCAGATAAAAGGAGGACTAAGGGCCTCCTAAATGGGAGCAAGTCCGAGGTCAGTATGATGGTACGTATCCTGACTGGTCATGCAGGACTACGGGCACAACTGTATCGAATTGGACGGGTGGATTCCGATGAGTGTAGAGCGTGCGGCGAGGAAAGCGAGACGTTGGAGCACTTTCTCTGCCACTGTCAGGCATTTGCCGAATTAAGGTCCAGACACCTCGGGAGCGATATCTTATCGGACCTGGAATCCCTGAGGAACGGCAACTGGAGAACTTTGAGGAGTTACGTCCGAGAAACCAGGTTTCTGAATACCGGACATTGACAATTGGATCTCCATGTTCTTAGGGAGCGCACAACAGGCCCAGCAGAGGCCTAGGTGTATATCGTAAGAGATATGAGGAGGCATTTCGATGCTTCATCCTCCTTACGATCTAACCTAACCTAATTAAAATTGTTCCCATTCAACAAATATTTTTAGCATTGAGTTTAAAACATTAAATAAAATATTTGTTGGCAATCAAATAAAAAATGTTATTACAAAATTGTCATATTAATAAAATATATTGTTGCTAATTAATTTTGAAACCTGTATTTAAAAGAAGTAAATGCATTAACAATGTTGATTTAAATAATTTTTTTATTTAAATATATTAAAAATCTCATTACAAATAACTTTAGCAGGCACATATGTAGTTACTTAGAAATGGATGCGTTTGAAGGTTTAAACATGTGCACAAAACGGAATCTTGACGCAATCATCAACTTTAATTTGAAACCTAAAATAAATAAAACCCCGTTAAAATGTTGATAAGAAGTTTTAAATAAAAGCTTTACTAACCCCAGAGATTGTCTTAGTTTTCAATAACAGTCATATCGTTAATTCTTTACGACATTAAATTCAAAAAATATTGAATTTTTGACACAAAATTAATTTTTTTTTCAAATGAAAGAAATTGTTAATGTGACAATTTACAAACAATTTAATGCACGTTACTTCAATTTAAGAAATCAACATTGGTTTTAGTTTTTGGCCAGTTCTTATTCCGCCGAATTTAAGCTTCAATACAGTGACTAAGAACCTCTTGCTAGTAACTATACACCCTTATCCACCAATGGTGAACGGTTTTAAAAATATTTTTCATTTCATTTTGTAATAAACAATAAATTTTCTACAATTAATTTTCAATAACCTGTGCAAAATGACGTGTGAAAAGGGCCCAAATCAGTTGCGAAGGCAGCTTTCGAAGAAAAAGACAGAAAGCTTGTGTGGTAGTGTGAAGTGGCAATGTGTAAAAACAGGCCGCAACCATCAACACAAATGGCGTGATCAAAACAAAAATAACAAAACACAAACCACGTTATACAAATGCATTAGTTCAACAAACGTTGTGTTTAGTGAAAAAAAATTCATTTAGTTATATTGTTATACCCTTCACCTCAGGTGGAAAAGGGTATTAATAAGTTTGTCATTCCGTTTGTAATTTCTACAATATTGATCTTAGACCCTATAAAGTATATATTCTGGGTCCTTATGGGGAGAGAAGTTGATTTAACGATATCCGTCCGTCTGTCCGTCTGTCCGTCTGTCCGTCTTACGTTTGATATGTGTTTTCCGGAGACTCCAGACATGATAGCGGCTAGGTTGTTTTACATTTGTGTCACATATAGTCTACCATCGGTTGCTATTGAAATTCAGCAAGATCGATCCACAAATGGCTGAGTTATGAGCAAAAAACCACGACTACCTCTAATATTTTCCAAAAATCCCTTGTGGTTGTTGTATTTGTATTACTTTTTGCTGTATATCTGGGGAACGGCAAAAGCCCAAGCTTCCAAATTAGGTACACACATTTAGGTTCTCAATACACACTATCCTAGAAAATGTGGGCGGGATTGGGGAAGTGGGCGTGGTACCTCCCATACAAAAAAAAATTAAAAATTGTATAAAAACCTAAAATTTAGGGCTGCCATATGTCCTATGGATATGACTTATATATCAAAATATCGGAAATTTTAAGTAGAACATATTTTATAAAAAACTCGGGAAAATCGGTTCAGATACAAAAAAGTTATGACCAAAATAAAATTTTTTTTTTTTTAAATACCCACTTTCGGGAACCATAGATCTCCCCGAGTCCAAGTTTTATAACTAAAGTAAATGGTTAATTTCTTCTTCAACACGTCGGTATATAAATCTGCCAAATCGGTTATAAAATGGCTGAGTTATGAGCAAAAAACCACGACTACCTCTAATTTTTCCCAAAAATCCCTTGTGGTTGTTGTATTTGTATTACTTTTTGCTGTATATCTGGGGAACGGCAAAAGCCCAAGCTTCCAAATTAGGTACACACATTTAGGTTCTCAATACACACTATCCTAGAAAATGTGGGCGGGATTGGGGAAGTGGGCGTGGTACCTCCCATACAAAAAAAAATTAAAAATTGTATAAAAACCTAAAATTTAGGGCTGCCATATGTCCTATGGATATGACTTATATACCAAAATATCGGAAATTTTAAGTAGAACATATTTTATAAAAAACTCGGGAAAATCGGTTCAGATACAAAAAAGTTATGACCGAAATAAAATTTTTTTTTTTTTAAATACCCACTTTCGGGAACCATAGATCTCCCCGAGTCCAAGTTTTATAACTAAAGTAAATGGCAAATTTCTTCTTCAACACGTCGGTATATAAATCTGCCAAATCGGTTATAAAATGGCTGAGTTACAACCGAAATACTGAATCCCAAAAAATTACTCTTTTTTATAATTAACTTTGTTAAAATATATGTATACAAGTATATATAAATGTTTATATATGAATATAACTTAAGTAAAAGGTAAAATTCTTCCTTAACACGTCGGTATATAAAACTATCAAATCGGTTAGACAATGGGTAATTTATGAGCAAAATACTCAAAAAATGGGCTAAAAAACATCAAAATTTGTATAAAAACCTAAATTTTAGGGCTGCTATACGTCCTAGGGATATGACTTATATATCAAAATATCGGAAATTTGTATGAGTTATAACCGAAATACTGGGGTCTAATCACCGCATACGATATCGAGCAAAATTCATCGAAATTATTTATTTGGTATCTTGAAACTCGATATCGAATGAAATGTATTGAATTTGAAATAATACCATTCGACATCGAGTAACTCGACATTACATTTATCGAGTTTTCATTCGATACGCCAGTGTCTATCGTATGCAGGGGTGATTAGACCCCTAACTTCCGAAAATTACTCTTTTTATACCCTTCACCGAAGGTAAAAAAAGGTATATATGTATAACTGTAATTTCTACAATATTGATCCTACACCCTATAAAGTATATATATTCTGGGCCCTTACGAAAAGCGAAGTTCAAAACCGGTTGTCTCTAATTTAAAAAAAAATATTTACCAGTTTTATTTAGTTTCTGTGTAATTGCTATGTATTCTGCTCGCACAATGGTGAAGGGTATATAAGATTCGGCACAGCCGAATATAGCACTCTTACTTGTTTTGTTTTATAATGTTATTTACTCACTTAAATATTATTTGCTAGTGTTGTGGTAATTTTAAAAGTTAATTTTTACAACAGCTTTTCATGTTAATTTCAACTTAATAAATTTGTGTTCATTGAATTGTGGCAAAGAAGATGGCCTATTAAATCTGACTATTTTCTTTGGAATTCGTCACACTTTTGTAATAAAGTTGCTTCATCAACATGTAATAAAAATGTTGGTGTTAGAAAATCGAATACATGACAGACTGCTCTCATACCAATAAAACGTGTTTTTCTCGGTTTGGAAATCGATGATCATCAGCTAATTCATCAAAATGTTTTATAACTTTTCTTTGCCTTTTTTCTTGAAAATGGATATCAATACCATATTTTCTTGCAGTTTCTCGCACTTGAATAATTCGAAATCATTTCTATAAATTTGCAACTTTGCTTTGGTCTCTGCTAAAACTTTACTCGCCTCGCCCAAATTGATGTCGCGTTTTTGTATAGTTTTGGATGCATAATTAATGTCGTTCAATACACTGTGCATGAATTCGCAAAGCCACACGAACTCGAAAGTTAGAATTTTTGTTTTAATACTCTCTGCTTCACTACGTTCATCTTTATTAGGACTCTTTAGAACTATTTCTGATAATGCTTTGATAATATCAAACTAACGAAGTTTTAGTTAAAAAAAAACTTGGAAATATTTATTATTACCTTTGGGCATATACAAAACTTGCCGCAAAATGTCGGGCACAAGCTCTACAAAAGACAGAAAATTTCCGTGGTATCCTTCCTGACTTAAGTCTTTTTGATGTCCTCTCAAAGCCAAAGAACTCTTTGCTAGTATAAGTATGATATCGAATAACCTTTGAAGAACTATTTTCCAAAATGATGCTTCTTTGCGAATTTCATTTTCAAGTTCCTTGTTCCTTGTATCGTTTTTTTTCCAAAATTCATACACAGCACATGCTTCCGAAAGGCCACTGAAACAACTGTGCTGTTTAATTCTTTCTGATAAATGATTCTAATCTCGAATTCCCGTACACCAAACATGATTCCTTTGTGAAGCAAATAACTAGCAGGGTTGACAATAGGCAGCGTCTAGTATTTTGGAATAACACAACCAAAAACGATTAACTGGCCCATATTTAAAACACGAAACGTAGTACGATTTTGAAAAACACCTATTGTTCTGGTAGATGTCTGTTGGAAAAGGTCCTGAAGGCTGTAAGGCCCCATATCAAGAATTTGACGTTTTTCTTTATCACTTAATATTTTGTTCGTGAAGTTTCCCAAGTCATAAGGAGATTTGTCGTACAAATTTTTGAAAAATGTAGAGGTCTGTGGTTCCTCCAAACCCTCCGCTCTTATGTGTGTCATGTAAATAAAATCGTTCACATGATCGGCACGGACGTATCTCCAACTGCAATAACTGTCGAATCTTCTTCAGTAGGTTTTTCAACCAAAACTGCAGTTACCACATTATTTAAGTCACTATCAATAGAAATATTTTGGCCAGATGCACTTGCAGAAGGCTGACTAAAAAACTCGTCAATTTTGGGCAATTTTTGTTTAGTATCTTCCCCTACAAGAAATTGCTGATGTAAACTAACACATACAAAACTTATAAACTAACACACTCGCAATTTTGTATTAAATTCTCGTATATATATTCAAGTTCACAAGTATGAGTGGGAAAAAATGTCACAAGTACATGAATATTTACATCAGTTTTTTCATATTGCCCTTAATAAAATGATAGAAGCTTCTGATGTATGTATAAGCACATCAGCAATGCCCATCAGATGATGCATCAAATGACTGTCATTGTTCTTGTAGGGTTCTCTTTCTTGGCGTTGTTTACGTTTAAATGCATCACTGGGTTTCTTTTTTTTTAACCATAATTTTAGTTTTCTAATTTATTTAAACAATACAGTATAAAGCTGGAGGTCCACACCACGCGTTACTCGCTTTTTCGCAGCACACGCAGCTGTCAAAAAAGTAGACTCTGTGTAGTTATACGTAGTAAGTTACATGCACAAAAGCGTAGATGCCTTGAGGCGAAAAGTAGGTTTACTTTCTACTTTTGTAAGCGTCACAAGCAGCGTTCGAACAAATCAGCTGATTTTGACAAATTAAATTTAATTTTTACTTGTGCTGCAAAAAAAGCGTTGCATGTAACTTGAAAAGGAAAACGCAAGTAAGGTTAGAAAAGCACGCACTGCGTGGAGGCGAAAACGCGTGATATGGACCTCCAGCTTAAGATTGTGCTCGAGTAGGTACGTACTTACTGTTTACTGACGATGTTAATAGTAAAATAAAAGGAAAGAGAAACACAATCATGGCGAATTTACTTCAGGTGGCGGCGAGACTACAACAAGCCAACAACACAAAAAACAACATGTATTTTGTTTTTATTTTTCGGTCATGTAATGCCAAAATCAAGGCGATTTAATATATATATGAATTCGCCTTATATAGAAGAGTTGACTTAAGCAGGGCTACCAGATTTGGGGTTCTAATCTCAAATTAGATAACTAAAATTAATTTCGGGTTTAAATTGAGAATGTACAAATAAACTATTTTTCTTTTTGGGAAAATTATTGATCGTATTGCTTCTTTTAAAGGCCAACATATATAAGATCTGTAAGTGTTTTCATGTACATAACATTTTCATGGTATAACTTTTGAATTTCTCTCAACTGAGTTGTCATGATTAAAGTGGGGTTGCAACTTGCAACCTGTCATATTTATTTTTAAAATGGGAGAAATTTCCAAAAGCTCAAATCGATCGAGATATCTGGTAAGGATTCCCCTAAGCTTGAGGGCCCCGGGGCACTGGCCCGCCTAGCCCCTAGGTAGCTACGCCACTGCAATTCAGTCCCTTTGTAAACATATACAAATAGTTAGCAGTAAAAAAGCATAGCTACCTGCCAGCCATTCTTTTTGTTTGTACATATTCATTATAATAATTCAGCACGAATTAATAATATACAAGTAAAAACTTGCGACAAAAAAACTGTGTGTGTAATAGCTGCTGTTACAGGTTTTTATAGCTGTATTTTAACTAATAATAATATCGATTTGGATATTTTTCCTATCGATATTTAAAGACTATCGATAGTTTCCCAGCAGTATCACAAAGCAGGTTTTTGGGGGAAAATATTAAAAAATAACTCTATAAAGTGCTGGTCTACACACGTCAAGTTTGATGCATTTTTTTATTTTTTATTTATTTATTTATACTTATTAAGGAAAATTACAGTACAATAAGACATTTAATCTTATATAATAGCACTGCTGATACAGTAGCAGATTTGTTTTTTGTAGTTGCTTAGACATTAGAGATTATTAATATTAATAATAAGTTAAAATAGACATAAATTAAAAAAAATTTTGCAAAAATGTTATTTAAGCAAACTGAGAAAATAATGCAATGTTAAGGTTCTTAGCAATACTTAGGATTTGTATATCAGATTGGAGTTCATTCCAGAGACGGATGTCATTAATGAAGAAGTGCCTTTGTGGTATCGAATGAATTGTATTCTATATCCTCTATTGGATCTTGAAAATGTTATCCTTTTGTAAAGATACTCAAGTTGTTAACTTTAGATAGTTGTGTGTAAAAATTGTAGAGTACGGCATTTTGAAAGGTTAGCAAAAGGTACATTATAAATTTGGTAAGAAAACAGTTCTACCACACGCAGAGAAAAAACATGTTTTAATACGGTCCCCTCCAATAATACTATTTGTAAAGAAAATTTTAAGCATATTATGCTTAACTTGAACATATTATTGTCACCCACAGCTATATTATGGTTGAATGAGTCCTAAATCAAGAAGCCATAACCATATTATGGTTTCCTCTGAACATGTTGCGGTTAATTATGACAATACCTCAGTTTCTTCACTCTTCTTTTGGATCCCTCGGGATCAAAATTTGCACGACAAGCGTTCCCGTAATTATAATTTGTAGTATACAAACATATGTTGGTGACAATAATATGTTTAAAGTAAACATAACATGTTTAAAATTTTCTTTAAAAATTGTTTTGTTTTAGGAGACCATATTTAAACATGTTTTTCTCTGGGTGTGGAATTATCAGTTTAGTACATTTAGGAGGAATACAATACCATCATTCCCACCAAATCTGACTGTATATCAAAAATAGACTTTAGGACATCTTCCTGGGTAGTATTCATTAACTCAAATCTATCCTTTTTTTTGCCATGTCCTCTTTGATTGAAATTTTTCTTTATAGTATTTACACTTTGCAGCTTTGATCTTTATGTTTAGATTTCTTCTGCTTATCTTGAGAAAGTTTACTGGTTCTAAGCCGTTGATATGTGTACTTTATTTAAATTATCAATTGAGGTTTTAATATCGTTTGAATATAAGGGGTTGTCGGGCTTTAGCTTCTTAATTTTTTACTGGAATATATTTTCCTTATAAATATTGTATGTTATTTCTCAGGCTTGTGAAATTGTTCACGTCCGGGAAAATGTAAAATCGCAGCTCCTAGTTTTTTTCCATGTCGTACACGGCTTTGGAACTGGAGGATGTCGCAAAAAAAGGTGTCATCACTTTAATGTAAATGGACATTTTCACAGAAGAGTGTACTTTTTGTGACGTTGCGTTACTAAGCATTTTTAATTGTCTCTCAAAAAAAAAATGTATATATTATTTACTTTTGTGTATTTTGGTGTAAAGCATTAAGTGAAAGAGAGGACACATTTGAACAACGTGGGTCTTAAATACAAGATTAATTGATAAGTGGCTAAACGTGGCAAAAAGGGAGCTCCTCTGTGGAAGTCTACATATGGCAATGAGTGGCGAAACATGCTTTGGAAAAGAAGTACCGAAATTATCTATGATTCTCAACCCTTTAACGTTAGAATTTTGAGAAAGTACCAATTTTATGTTGGCATTTTTAAGATAAGCTACGAACGTTATAATCAGCCCTATTATGAATACCGAGTTTTTTCCCCTTTTCCCATTTTTTACTATTGAATTTACATAGGAAAAATGGGAGAAGGGAGAAAACTCCCGGGGAATTTTTATTCATAATTGGGATAAATATGTTGGGTGACAAGAAAGTTTCCCGCTTTTACCCGTTTACTCCTCAAAAGGGTAGAATTTCAAATAAGTACCAGATACCTGACCGCTTTTTTTTAATGAACAACGATAAGTGTTAACTGCCCATTTTAGTAAATGCGTAAAAACTCTTTCTTTCTTTAAACAAAAATAAATTCTAAAAACTTTGTTTTTGTTTCAAATGTATTAGTGCAAAATAGCGCATTTCGGCAGTAACTTTACAAAAACAGCTTGTAAAACAATTAAAAAAAACCCATTTTAAAAAAAAAATAAATATTTACAGTCTTAATTATTTCACATTTCATCTATTTGTTCCATATCTTTTTAATTGGTATATTTTATTTATTTTAATTAAACAACAAGAATGTTGTTTTTGAAATACATACCTACCAGTGATGCCACCAACGAAATGGTGAATTACACATGGATCATGCCAAAATTACACATGAAAATACAAATTACACATGCTATCTCTTATTTCTAAACTCACGGGTTTTACTTTGAATATCATTATATGTATGCGTCATTCTACGTTTAGAGGTTATCTGATAGTATGAATGGCGGCGTGATTATAAATAACTTTAATAGTTTCTATATTTGATCTCTTGTAACTTTTCAATAAGACCCTAAAAGACCGTTAAAAGTTTAAATAACATTTCAAACATTTTACTTTTAATCTGTTGTTTAAAAGAACAAAGATGCGACTAGTCCTTACTCCGCCTGAGTAAATAAATTTGAATAGTTTTTTTTAATGTAAAATCGCATTCCAGTGAAATTTAAATCGAAAAATTTTTTTAAAGAAATATTTCCTTTTTATACCTCGTACTATGAGGGCCACTTAGGGCCATTGTTACAACTTGCAGTTAAGATAAAGTTGACAGCTAGTGATGTGTGACATGTCACAAAGCATCTGTTATCTGCCGGATAACAGCTAACGGCAAGTTATTATAATGATTCCTAAATACATTTACCAGAACTACTTTTAAAACAGAACATTGGCTGTATATTTTGAAAGGAATTGTTATAATTAAAGTTATTTTTGGGAATGCACAATTTATTATTAATACGATTTCTCTATGACGTGCTAAATTCCCAATTCATTCCTTTGATAAACTGAAATTTATTGTTGGATGGATAAGCTAGTTTTTATGCGTATTTCACTGATTTCTTAGGCCAGATCATAAGGAAACCTTTTTCTAAAGATTGTAGAAAAGATAAAAATAAAAAATATCTTTTTCTAAAAAAAACACATAAAAAATGTAATAAATGTGTTTTGAAGATTTTTCTAATCTTGGCGCAGATTTTGTAGATTTTTTGATGAAAAATTATGCTTTTTGCTGATTTTACCTGTAAAAGTTCTGGCAACACTGAGCACAACGCGTAATACCCTCTCCACTGTTATGTTGATATCACCAACAAACTTCGCTAGCACAATATTACAATTTTGTATTTTCGTTTTCAAAATAAAGTCCCAAAAGCAGCTGTGTTTAATTTGTAAACAATAACTAATTAGTAAAAATACAAAATTCTTCTAAATTTTTTATAATTTATATTTTAATTATTCCGCAGTTATAAATTTGTTTATTAAATGATCTGCGTATGACGTGATAAATTCCCAATTTTCTATACTTGATAAATACACTGAAAGTTATTGTTGAAGGAAAGCTAGCTTCTATGCGCATTTCACTGGTTGGTTAGGTCAGATCATAAGGAAAACTTTTCCAACATTTTTTGGACGTCACTGTATTGTACAGAAATATTCTGTGTATTTTATCTTTGATAATGTTGACATTTTTTACAAATTATTAAATTTATTTAATTTAATTTTGTATAATAAACAATTTACTCTATTTGAGTTTTGCTAGTTTCAACTTGAATTCAAATTCAATATACGTATCGATATCGGCGATATTTTTGTTTGAGTATCGGTATCGTATCAGCAAAAAGCCGTATCGTTACGTCTCTAATTACAACGTCCAGTGATCGTATTGAGACTCTTCATTTTACGAAGCCTAGCCCAAATCAATCTATCTTTCTTTCCCCATATAAAACCAGGCTATTGGAACATAATAACATTATTTGCTCGGAATTCCTATCAAACCGTTTATATTTTAATGTTCCTCAACGCCCTACACGTTATTACCAGCCGTTGACAATTCTATGTTTTCAGCAAAATTATGCTTATTTTGACTCTTTTCGTCAAATATGTGTACATTTTAATGATCTGTACAATAGATACTTTCGATACATACAACATTGTGGAATTTTTGTAAACGGATTACCTTAAATTTGTTCTTCGAGTGACATGTTTCCACGGTACGTGCTTCGCACTCTATTCATGCTTCACATTCCAAGCATGAACGGAGCAACTGCTTCTCTCTTCTCCAATTTTTATCGGAAGTTTATCTGATCGAGCTGTAAAAATCGATTGTTTCAGAGTTGTCAACAGCGATAACAATAATGATGAAAATATAAAAAAAATATAAAAAGTTTTGAACAGAATTTATTAAATCAATTTTTGAAAATGTATCATTTATGTACAAATTTGTTTACTTTGTTTATAAAGTTTTTGGTTTTTGATATTCTTTAATTAGGCTTTAGTTCATCAAATTTAACTTTCATTAAATTATTTTCACTGAGGGAAGGAATTTTTGGTTTTTCTTTTTTAACTATTTATAATATAAAAAAAAGTTTAATAAACTTCTGAAAAAAATAAATTTTTAAAAATATCTTAATAAAACTATAAATACTGAACTATTGTTCATTTTGGATCCCTCATAGACATTTATAGTTGATCTCTTTTTAAAAATTGTATATGTTTTATGGAATTAAAAAAATGTATCTAGAACATATGAATACCGAGGTAAACTCTTCGCTACAACAATTAAAACTTTAACAAACATAACAGGAATTTTGTTAGTTTAACAAATCCCATTTGTCAAAATAGTTGTTTACAAAAAGTGTGATGAAAACGTAAATAATAAATAAATAAATGAAATAAATTTTATTGATTGTTTTTATATTTTAATTTTTGTTTTTCAAGATATTGAAGATATTAGATCAATTTAAAGGGGATAACTATATAATAATATGTAATAACTAATAAAAGCTAATGAAAAACAAGTACATACTTTTTAATCAATTCTAATAAAAGTTTCACACAAAATGAGTTTTTTCTCAAAAAATTTTAACTTCAACAATTTAATGTTTGTAATTAAATCAAAAAATAAATAAAAAAGAATATTTTTTGACAAAATTGGATTTAACAGCTGACGAGCAGTTGCTCTAAAGATTTTACCTTATTGTATTCGCCTTGAATGAATACAAACAAATTTGTGTAGTTTTTTTTAAGTTTTGTTAAGTTTTACTTTTTTTTCTAAAAACTCTCAACTGTAAAGACTGCTTTGTTCGAAAGCTGCTTGTGACGCTTACAAAAGTTGAAAGTAAACCTGGTTTTCGCCTAAGGCATCTACGCTTTAGTGCATGTAACTTAGTACGTATAACTACGCAGGTTCTACTCTTTTGACAGCTGCGAAAAAGCGAGTAACGCGTGGTGTGGACCTCCAGCTTTATTGTTATACAGTAGCATCGCGAAAAAGTAAACCGAAAATTTTAAGCATATTATGCTTAACTTGAACATATTATTGTCACCCACAGCTATATTAGGGTTAAATGAGTCCTAAATCAAGAAGCCATATCCATATTATGGTTGCCTCTGAATATGTTGCGGTTGATTATGACAATTCCTTGGGATTAAAATTTGTACGACAAGCGTTCCGGTACTCTTAATTTGTGGACTAATTAGACCATAATATGGTTGTTGATGACAATAATATGTTTAAAGTAAACCTAACATGTTTAAAATTTTCTTTAAAAATAGTTTTGTTTTAGGAGACCATATTTAAACATGTTTTTCTCTGGGTGTGGAATTATCAGTTTAGTACATTTAGGAGGAATACAATACCATCATTCCAACCAAATCTGACTGTATATCAAAAATAGACTTTAGGACATCTTCCTGGGTAGTATTCATTAACTCAAATCTAACCTTTTTTTTTGCCATGCCCTCTTTGATTGAAATTTTTCTTTATAGTATTTACACTTTGCAGCTTTGATCTTTATGTTTAGATTTCTTCTGCTTATCTTGAGAAAGTTTACTGGTTCTAAGCCGTTGATATGTGTACTTTATTTAAATTATCAATTGAGGTTTTAATATCGTTTGAATATAAGGGGTTGCCGGGCTTTAGCTTCTTAATTTTTTACTGGAATATATTTTCCATATAAATATTTATTTACTTATTTATGTCTATGGAATTTTATTCCTTACAGACAATTTAAAAAATAATTGATTACAAAATGATACACATAAAAATATTATACATAATTAACAATAAAATTACTAAGTGCTGAGAAATGTGAGTATTGCCCTTTTTACAGCATTAGGATTTAATGAAAAGTCGATAAATCTATATAAGTTGTTAAATGCATTGCTCATTCTCCTGAGAGGGTCAGCATTAGCATAATTAGCTCTAACAAATGCAACTGATAAAGGTATGTAATTCCGGGATGGACGTTGAGGAATGTTAAGAGAAATATCATTTATCAAAAAACCACAGCAGATGTCACCATTAATAACATTGAATAAAAATAACACATTAAGCATAGTTCTACGACTTTTTAATGTAGGAAGTTTAATAAGAGCAAGTCGAGCAGCATATGAAGGCAAGTTTAAGGGGTTAAAACGTAATCCACGAAGACAAAACAACTGGAATTGTTTTTGAACCGACTCAATGGCATTGGAATGGATTTCGTAAATAGGGTCCCATATTATCGATCCATATTCAAGAATATGTCGAACTAGTGCCATGAATAATGTTTTACCAATATACGGATCATTAAACTCTTTAGCCCAAAGTTTTATATAACCCAGTGAGCCCCTTGCTCTATTTATTATAGATGTTATATGCAGAGTAAAACTCAATTTAGAATCAAATAATATACCAAGATCTTGGAAGCTGTCAACTAATTCCACTTTATAATCACCCAGAAAAAAATCAGCAACAATCGGGTTATTTCTTACAAAGCGCATTGTTTTACATTTCTTTAAATTCAGCTCCATAAAGTTGTTGTTGCACCATTCATAAAATGAGTTTAGGTCCTTTTGAAGTCGATGGTGGTCTAAAAGTTGGTTATAGGTTAGATAAACTTTGACATCATCAGCATACATTAAAATATTCGAGAACTTTATTACGTTAGGCAAGTCATTAATAAACAATGAGAAGAGCAGTGGTCCAAGGTGGCTTCCTTGAGGAACATTAATATTTTTGCTTTTAAAGCAAACGGTTTGCATCCTATCTGATAAATATGAGTACATCAATTTTATGCAATGCTTCGTAAAACCAATTAATTGTAGTTTCTTTTCAAGAAGCAAATGATTTACTTTATCGAATGCTTTGCTAAAATCAGTGTAAATGACATCGGTTTGATTTTTTTGAAGAAATCCGCGGGTAACAGCGATAGTAAATTGTAAGAGATTTGTAATCGTAGAACTTCCTTTGCGAAATCCATGCTGATAAGGAGATATTATATTTGCAACTTGATAACTCAAATGTTCTGAAATAATTTTCTCAAAAAGCTTAGGTATAGCACTCAGCTTTGCGATTCCCCTGTAATTTTCAATAAGAGACTTATTACCCGACTTAAACAAAGGAACAATATACGACTCTTTCCACAATTTAGGCAGATAAGCATATTTAATAGATGCGTTGAATAAAGTTGTCAAAGGGATTGCTAAGGAATCTGCACACTTTATTAACACACAGCTCGGAATTTTATCCGGGCCATACTGTAGGAGAACTTCAGTTTTTTTTAGATTATTTGTAATCGTATACACATCAAGAAGCAATAGTGATATTGTATTGTTTTCCACCAGGGGAAATGGATAATTGACTGAGTTATCATATGTTGAATTCGAGTAGGTGGTTGAGAAAAAATCAGCAAACATGTTACTTATAGATTCAATTTGTCGATAAGTCATTGAAGTAGGATAACCAACGGTTTTTTTCTTTGAGTTTATAAATTTATAGAACGACTTGGGATCACGTTTTAAATTAAATTTGATTTTATTTAAATAACGACTGTAACAAATTTTGTTTAGACTAGCATATTCAGCCCTGCTGACGGAATATTTTAGATAGTCTACAGATGATCCAGATCGCTTGAATACTTTATAATATTTATTTTTCCTATTCTTTGCTCGAGAAAGCTGCACGTTATTCCAAGGCGGTCCCAGTAATACTTTAGATGTGCGTTTTGGAATACACACATCCATAAATGAACACAGCTTGTTGTAAAACACATCAAATATACGACACATGGAATCACTTGAGTTTGAAGAATATGCCAAGATCATTTAACATGTAGTAATTAGCTCGTTCGAAAGAAAATACTTTTTCAGAACTAACATTAAGGGCCATTATTACAACTTGCCAATAGTTAAAAGTCGGATTTTGTCGGACCGATAAATAGCTTTGCATTATAAAACCTTCATTTATTATGTTTTCATCTATTAAATATTATTATTATTGTAAATAACAGCAATAAAAAATGGAAGCTGTAATAATACAAAGCTATTTATCGGTCCAACAAAATCCGACTTTTAACTATTGGCAAGTTGTAATAATGGCACTTAATGATACAGCACAATCCGCAGGAACTGATACAATAACTTCAAAAGCAGGATGATATCGATCTTCTGGAAGAGTAATAGGGTTGGATCGTTTAATATAACAGTCATCTATATCATTTACAAAAGTTTAATCTAGAATTTTAGCAAAATCGTTTAGTATTCCATTTATTTGGAAAAGGCTCATATCATATAAAATATTAAAAATATTGTATGTTATTTATTCAATTCAATTCAATTTATTTGCTTTGTTTTATAAAATTTACATTTCACTTAACTTTTATACGTTTTAAAGAGTTTAAGATTTTTATCTTTTTCTGCTTAATCTATAAAATTTAACAATATTTCATGAATTTATGTACATATATACAAGAGAAATTTTATTGGAGGTAAAAATTTAGCAAGAACCTATTTGACTATTTTTGTTTTTTTATAAAATAACTTAAACTAAACCACTTACACTCCTAACTAAGATGAGCTAACTCATTAATATGTTCATAACCAGAGCTCAAGCATCTGATATTAAAATTGTCTGTGAGTCTTATTATCCTTTCTTTTACTAATTCAATGCCGGCAAGGGAATGAAGTCGCTCAGTCGAAAAAAACCATGGAAGATTATAAATTAACTTCAGTAACTTATTTTGCGCAATTTGCAATTTTTGTAAATGACAGTTTGCACTTGTGGACCAAACAGGGGCTGCATAGAAAATTATAGCATGGAAAATAGACTTTAAAATTAATTTTTTATTACTAATGTTCAGTCTAGAATTTCTATTTATAAAGGGATATAATATTCGAGTTAGTACATTTACCTTATCTGTTATGTACGGTATGTGGTCTTTAAATTTCATCTTAGGGTCAAGCATAACACCTAAATATTTAACTTTTTGTTCCCATTGGATGGAATAGTTGTCGAACATAATACAACTCTGTGGTAGAAAACAATCTTTGCGTTTTCTAGTGAAATATATTGCCTGAGTTTTATCAGTATTTAGCATAATTTTCCATTTGTTGAAATACGAATGTAATTCAGTTATGGCTCTTTGAAGATTAGTTATTACGTCTGTAGCTAATATTTCGGAGCTAAGAATCGCTGTGTCATCAGCAAAGATTGACAGCACAGTAGTCCAATTGCGGAAAATCTGCTGTATAAAGGTTGTAAAGAATAGGAGACAGACAAGAACCTTGCGGACAACCTGCTGTAAGAGAAACACATTCAGAAGAATATGAACCAATATGAACTTTAAAAGTTCGAAGATGGAGAAAACTGTGAATGATCTTTGTAAGCTGTATGGGAAAGTTAAAATTAATCATTTTAAAAACAAGACCGTCATGCCACACCGAGTCGAAGGCTGCTTTGATATCGAGTAAGACCATGCCTGTTGATTTCTGGAGTTTAAAGTTATCGTTAACTAGGTTTTTTATTCTTATTAGTGGATGAGCAGTATTGTGTTCCCTGCCAAAACCAAACTGTTGGGGCGGTATAATGTTATCGGCTTCCATAAAATCTACTAATCTACTTTTAATAATTTTTTCCAGAATTTTACTTATTGAGGACAATAAGCTTATGGGTCGGTACGATGAGGGGCAATCTGGGGGTTTTTTTGGTTTTTTAATTGGAATGACTTTGGATTCCTTAAATTCCTGTGGAAAATTACAAAACTTTAGGCAATAGTTCATAATGATTGTTAAGAGCTTAATTCCCTTTTGGGGAAGTGCCTTTAAACATATATTGTTTACACCATCAATTCCTGGTGATTTCTTTTTCTTAAACGACTTGATTATGGCAGCGATTTCTGATGTAGTTGTTGACAAATCGTCCGAACGATTTACATTGATCGATCGCAATGATCGTATAGTGTTATTAACTAATGAATTTGTAAGGGGGTTACCAATATTTGCTGAAATGGAATGGTTCATAGCAAATGTCTGAGCCAAAATTTCACCTTTTTCCCGGTTGGTAGTGTAACGGTTACCGTTTTGTTTCAGAATGGGAATACTTCTTGACTTCTTCCTTAGTATTTTGGTTAAGTTCCAAAATGGTGGAGAGCCTTTATCTAGAGTGGATAGCAAATAATCCCATGATTTATTTCTGAATTTTTCAATCTCATCACGAATTTTTTTATTCAATAATTTCATTTGAAACTGGTCATTTCTATCCCTATATCGCTGCCACTGTCGCCTTAAGTTATTTCTTTGTTGAATCATATTTCTTACGAAATACGGTAGGGGTTTCCTTACATGGGAGGTATATTTCCTAGGAACACTATACTCAATTGCACCGTTTAAAACCTGTTTAAAGTTTAAGATAAGACTGTCAATATGTTCACAGTTTGTGATACTGTAGGTATTTGGTAACCTAAGATGACGATTAAAGAATCTAGCAAATCTATTCCAGTTGGCCCTTGCAAAGTCGTAGTTGAAAGTTGTTGTATTATTGTACGAGTTATTTAAAATGATCCTCACTGGCAAATGGTCAGAGCTTAAGTCATTTAAAACCTCAGCAGGAGACATTATACCGGATAAGTTTGTTAAGAATATGTCAAGAGTAGAGGCTTGTCTATTAGCACTTGTGATCACTGGGATATATCATTTCAATATTGTAAGAGCTTAACTTCTCGTACAATATATTTCCCCAGCCATTGGCCCTTAAACAACCCCATGACTGGTGTCTACAATTAAAGTCGCCACCCAGTAGATATTTATCATCACGACTAAGTCTGTGAATATCCGAAGCGAATTGTCTTTTCCTAATACCGTCACTGCCCACTGAACCACCCGGAAAGCAGCACGAGTAAATATTTATACAATATGTGTCAGTAAAAATTTTAACCCCAATATTCTCAATCAGGTTAGTATTCACTATAGGAATTAATTGATGAGGTATATTTTTTCTTACAATAACTGCTACCCCACCCCCTCTGGAATTAATTCGGTAATTTCTGTAAATAAAAAACTCACTGTGTCTTATAGATATATCCGATTTTAACCCTGTTTCAGTAACTAAACAAACGTGTATATTATTAGAAATTAAGAATTGAAATAGTTCTAAGCTTTTGTTGCGAATGCCTCTTGCATTCCAAGTTATCACATTGATGCCATTGTGATCCATTATGATAAAAATTTAACTGCGAGGTTTGTGATGACCTCGAATTGTTCTGCTTTAGACTTACAGTTTTTCAATTTAGTTATTAACTCTAGAGTTAAGTTTTTGATTTCTTCTATAGAAAATAGCTCATTAGGACCGCCGGAGTTATAGGTGTTATTTCCACTATTGTTGTTTACGGCGTCTCTTCGCGATATCCAGTTACCGGATTGGGCTGGTACACTTTGGTGTAGTGTGTTGGGATAATTGTTATTATAGCTGCCGTTTGCCTGACGCGCAGTATTCTGACGAACGCTTCGTCGTTGTGCTGGTTGCGAACGTTGTCGAATATTCAAATAGTTGATCTTGCTTGGGCATTGGTCGAATGTAGACTTGTGCGAGCCATTGCAATTAGCACATTTATCTGCAGTTCCTTCACATTCCGAAGTTTTATGTTGACCAGCGCAGTTTGCACAAAATGTTTTGACCTGGCAGCGACTTGAGCCATGGCCGAACATTTGGCAGTTGTGGCATTGGGTAATCTGTGTTTTAGGGGCTTGCTGATAGTCCCATCTCACTTTCAGGTAATTTATTACCGAATAATTTTGACGCAGTTCTTTAACTGTAATAGTTTGTCTTTTTAAATAAACGACATACATATATTATGTATTCTTCGTTATAAGAAGTTTTTTTTGTAACAATTTTTACATCTGTACAGTCTTGGCCCAAATCAGACAAATTTTTTTTAACGATTTTTGGATCTTTTTTATCCATACCAAAAAGCAGGGCTTTGTATGGTTTTTCACTTTTTGTTGCATAAGTGAAATACTCATATTTGTCTTTGAGTGTATTAATTATGGTTTCAAAATCTGTTTTAGTTTTCAGAAACAATTTTAGGCCAATTGAAATTTTTCTTATGGCATAATCTGAGATTTTGCTCAATTTACAGAGCTCATGAACTTCTTCGATTTTAACTTTCAGAACTGTAATTGGGGGAACATGAACTTTAACAGTTTTTTCCATTATGATTTCATCATCTTTAGATTTATCTTCTTCAATTGTTTGAAGGGGAGAAAAATAGTTGCTAAAATTTGATGTACTTGGTACATTATCATTTGCTTTTGGTTTCTTATTATGGTTTTTAGCGCTCATTGCGCTTATATTGTCACTGGTGCGTGACCGTTTAATTTTGTTCGATTTTAATATGTTATTTATCAGGCTTGTGAACTTGTTCACGTCCGGGAAAATGTAAAATCGCAGTTCCTAGTTTTTTCCATGTCCTACACGGTTTTGGAACTGCAGGATGTCGCCAAAAAAAGTTGTCATCACTTTAATGTAAATGGACATTTCCACAGAAGAGTGTACATTTTGTTACGTTGCGTCACTAAGCATTTTTAATTGTCTCTCAAAAAAAAAATTATATTATTTACTTTTGTGTATTTTGGTGTAAAGCATTAAGTGAAAGAGAGGACACATTTGAACAACGTGGGTCTTAAATACAAGATTAAATGCTAAGTGGCTAAACGTGGCAAAAAGGGAGCTCCTACGTGGAAGTCTCCATATGGCAATGAGTGGCGAAATTGTTTTGTAAAAAAAGTACCGAAATTATCTACGATTCTCAACCCTTTAACGTTAGAGAAAGTACCAATTTTATGTTGGCATTTTTTAGATAAGCTACGAACGTTATAATCAGCCCAATTATGAATACCTTTTTCCCCGGGAGTTTTTTCCCCTTTTCCCATTTTTACTATTGAATTTACATAGGAAAAATGGGAGAAGGGAGAAAACTCCCGGAGAATTTTTATTCATAATTGGGCTAAATATGTTGGGTGACAAGAAAGTTTCCCGCTTTTACCCGTTTACTCCTCAAAAGTTTAGAATTTCAAATAAGTACCAGATACCTGACCGGTTTTTTTTAATGAAGTGTTAACTGCCTATTTTAGTAAATGCGTAAAAACTCTTTCTTTCTTTAAACAAAAATAAATTCTAAAAACTTTGTTTTTGTTTCAAATGTATTTGTGCGAAATAGCGCATTTCGGCAGTAACTTTACAAAAACAGCTTGTAAAACAATTAAAAAAAACCCATATTAAAACAAAAATAAATATTTACAGTCTTAATTATTTCACATTTCATCTATTTGTTCCATATCTTTTTAATTGGTATATTTTGTTAATTATAATATCTTCTAAAAAAAAAACTTTTAATTAAACAACAAGAATGTTTTTTTTTGAAATACAAATGTATGTACATACCAGTGTTGCCACCAACAAATTACACATGCTATCTTTTATTTGCAAACTCACGTGTTTTACATTGTATATCATTATGTGTATGGGTCATTCTACGTTAAGAGGTTATCTGATAGTATGAATGGCGGCGTGATTATAAATAACTTTAATATTTTCATTGTTTTATCTCTAATCCTTACTCAGCCTGAGTAAATAAATTTGAATAGTTTTTTTTAAGAAAAATCGCATTCGATCGAAATTTAAATCGAAAAAATTTTTAAAAAAATATTTCCTTTTTATACCTCGTACTATGAGGGCCACTTAGGGCCATTGTTACAACTTGCAGTTAAGATAAAGTTGACAGCTAGTGATGAGTTACTTGTCACAAAGCATCTGTTATCTGCCGGATAACAGCTAACACCAAGTTATTATAATGGTTCCTAATGACATTTACCAGAACTACTTTTCAAACTACAATCGATTTCAAATTGCAGAACATTGGCTGTATATTTTACATACATGGGCATACTGCATTACTTTTTTACTGCATTACGCGTTTCAGTAATCAGTAAAAAGTACTGATTACTGAAAAAAGCAGTATTCAGTAAATTTTACTGATTTGTGTAAAAAAATGCAGTAATCAGTAAATGATTGATAGTAGATAATGTCTGCCTTAAAAATAATACATACGCATTGCATGAATAGTGGCGTGTTTTCACTTTTTTAAATTATTTAAAAAGGAAATGTGTTATTGGGTAAAAAAATATTATCATAGTTAAAACAACGAGTTATTTTAATTTACAATGAAAAAAATTTTCCAGCCGACCGAGCTGAGAGTCGAACCCACAACCTTGTAGATGAGAGCCGTAAACACCCAGTATAAGACCAATATCTTTTATATTTATGTTTAAATCAGGGATTTCCAAAATTTTTTTGGTTGTGTGTTAGTGAGTACCAGAGAGTAAGCAAATTGAGAGAATGCATTAATTTACAGCCGAAATAAAATGTTAGTAATATATTTTATAAGTTGTATAACACAAAGGTACAAAATTAAAAATATTTTGTGTTGATAAAAAATTTGTAGCAATTCTTTACCAATTCAATGCCGCTGATTTAAAAACTACACTTTTTTTATTCGGAAGCTTTTTGACTCTAAATCAGTTTCAAATATCTTATTAAACAATTGTAAAAAATTAAAGATTTTTATGTTTTAAAAATTCATAAAAAATAAATATTGCACGCAAATCATAGCTGATAGAAAAAAAGTGCAGTTTTAAAATCAGCGACATTGAATTGGTAAAGAACTGCTACAAATTTTCTAGCAACACAAAAAATTTTTAATTTTTTTCCCTTGTGTTCTACAAGTTATAAAATAAAATCTTCTAAATTTATACTTTTATGGCAGTTTTGTAATAGTAGAATGCTTTTCAAATGGGATGAACTTAATTTATTACGTTGCTTGGAACAAATAAATTTTAAATCCGAAAAAATTTGTTCGCATAGGTAAGTAGTGCCGAATAAAGAGAGGCACGTCAATGAATTTTTTTTTAGTTCAGGATAGAAATGGTATTCACGGTGTTGGGTTGCTCATACTTCAAACATCTGTGCATACATTTTTATTCTAGCTAATGGTATATCATAACTTTTTAGAAAATACCAAATGTGCACATGAGTTTGCCTGCAAAAATGTATAAAGTCATTATAACAGGTCAAAGTGACGTTTAATAATTACCATAAATTAGTAAGGTTAAAGGCAGAATTAGTCTTTACTTTCTGTTTCTGTTCTGTTCCGTGCCGTTCTGTTTCAAAATTGTAAAAGTTTCTTTTTCTGTAGCAACTGTAGCCATTTATGACAAATTTATTATTTTTGCACCATCCATTGTTTTATTTCAATAACTTTTATGCACATAAATTTGAATAAATAAAATTTTATTAACGAATTTTTTATTATTTATTTTGCGGTAACTTACAATTACTTTACAAGTTCTTGATTTTATCAAACTGAACCGCAACAGAACAGAACAACTAATCAATTTCACAGGTTTTTTAATAACAAAAACAAATCAGCTGGTTCGTAACAGAACAGAAAGTAAAGACTTACTGAGCCTTAACTTTTTGGGCTCGGTCAAATAATTGTAGCATAAAAAAGTAAGCAATGAAAATAGTGCGAAACAATAAAGTTTCATTAATACATCAATAAAACACATCTTCTTACCCAAACATTTTACCTACTGTCACATTTGCTTTTATGTGTACAGGTTATTTACACATAAATTGTAGCAAAACAAGACTTTTTTACTTGTTTTTTAAATATTTCTACTTACTTAAGAAAAGGGTTTTCAAAGAAAGAAAAAACCCAACGACGCAATTGGTACAGAAACCAAATTATTTTTACAAGCAAAATACCAACAAATTCTTTTGGCTATTTTTTTTCTTAATAATTTCTGCATTTAGGTACGTCTTTTTAAAGAAAGCAAAAGGGACCCTTTTACAGGTAGCAAAGAATTTTTTTTCACAAACAAAACACATATCGTTAGCTTAAACGTTGCAGTAAATGTTATTGTTAAAAAAATTTACTAAATTAAATTTACGCTAGCTTTGCTGTTAAATATTTTCAACAATTTAAATTATGTTAAAATTAAATAGAAATGTTATATTACTCTGCATTTAAGTCTTAAAATTTAGACTCTAAATATTGCACGCAAGGCATTGGATGTTACCAAAAGCATTTTTGACCGCACAATATTTTTGAGTGTAAGCTGAAACAAAATAATATAGCATCCGCTAAACATGTGCACTTGTCGAAGTCACACCGACGACTGAATTGAAGAGCATAAAAATATGTGTTTGTAGTGGTTTGCACAATTGTGCAAAGAAATGGAAACCCCTGGTTTAAATTCATATTTATATTTTGATTTTGAAAAAAAAGTTTATTTTTTTATTTTTTTAAATGTTTAAAAAATGTATTTTTAAATTTAAAATATAAAAGAGAAAATATCTTGTCCACCAAAGCCGGATTCGAACCACCGATACTAAATGCATATGTTGTCTCTGAAGCATCTTCACTCTGTTATAACTTAAACCAATTAGTTTCTACATGAAATTCACGTTGTTTCATCTTGAAATAACTTTCATTCAACGTGATTCGGATTGTAATTTCAATATAAATGACATTTTGCTCTAACTTTACTGCAATGTTAAATTAACATGAATTATAGTTATTTTAAAAGAAAAATATGTTGTTCGCAAGTAATTATAAAATCAGGTTGAATTAATATGAAAAACGTATGAAGCAAAATCACCACCGAAAAATTTAAAATCAACCTTGTTTTCGACGTTTTTAACTTGATTTTTTTCTGTGTGTACCCTCATCTGCACCTGTAGAACGACTGTTTTCTTTTGCTGGGATTGTGAATCGCTCTAGAAGACAAAAACTTAGCGACAAAAATTTTGAAATGCTTGTGCTTAGAAAGGCGAACAGCATATCGTCGTTCGCAAGTTATTGTGTTCTATATGCCAAAAATGTTTTTTTGGTAAATCGCTGTTAAAGTTTAGTTGTTAATTACAAAAATTGAACCGAAAGAGTTTCTGGTTTTTTTGGTAAAAAAATTTCAGTCATTGGAAAAGCCTCTAAGAGTAATAAGTGTTTTTATAATAAAAGCTTTGTTCTATATGCACTTATTTACGAAACTCTTTATAGCATATAGAACAAAATGTAAAAAATTATTGTGAGAAATGAAAAACAATTTGTTTTCACGAAACAAAAACTTTATTTTATATAATATTGACTTCATTTTAAACTTAATCTTATAGTTTTTTTTTAAATCCACTTATGCAATACTTGGTAATTTCTTAAGGAAGCCATCTTGGACCTGTTTATTAATGATCTTCCAACAATAATAATATAATACTGTAACATTTTATTGTACACTGATGATGTCGAAATTTTCTTTAGCTATAAAAACCAATACAAACATATTTTTCTTCAAAACGATCTTGATCATTTTTATCAGTGGTGTAAAGCTAATCTTATGGATCTTAATCTAAAAAAGTGCAAATATATGCGATTCTTTAGGAGGAACTGCGTTAATGTTCATTACGTTTTAGGAGAGCATAAACTGGATCTAGTTGATGTTTTTCTCGATCTTGGAGTTTTACTCGATCCAAAACTGAGTTTTGTTCCACATATTCATATGACCGTCAATAAAGCGAGAGGTGTTCTTGCCTTTATCAAACGATGGGCAAAGGAGTTTACCGATCCCGATATTACAAAACAGCTGTATACCTCACTTGTAAGACCGATCCTTGAATATGGATCCGTAATTTGGGACCCGCAATACAACGTACATAGTAACCATATCGAATCTGTTCAAAAACCATTTCTTCTGTTTTGTCTGCGAGGTTTATAATGGAATCCGTCTATAAATCTACCATCATATCCCAGTAGACTTAGTCTAATTAAACTACCAACTTTAAAAAGCCGACGCTAAATGTATCCTTTATGTTAAATATAATTAATTGCGATATTTCATCAGAGTTTCTTTTTGGAAAATATTACTTTCAATGTCCCTAAAAGACCTACTCGTTACCTTTGCCCCATAGCATTACCATTTGTTCGCAGCAATTACGCAAATGCTGATCCATGGCGGAGAGTTGGAAAAGATTTTAATGACTTGTATAAATTAATTGATTTCTCACTTACCTCTGTGTGCCACAGGGATCGATTCTAGGACCCCTCCTTTTTTCAGTTTATGCTAATGATTTACCACAGCAACTTACTTATTGTAAAATACATATGTATACATTGCTGGGCAGTTGCAAACGGACTTTGTCTTAATCCACAAAAGTCGAAATGCTTAATAATTCATAAAAAATCCATTACACCACTTATTGAAGATGACATTTTAATAAATAATCAAAAAATCGACATGGCGCAAAGAGTTAAGAACTTAGGGATAGTGTTCAACAACAACTTAACCTGGTCAAGCCACATAAATACACTCGTAGTTCGGACGTATGTCAAACTTCGAATGCTGTGGTCCACACAACACTTCACGCCACTAAGAAGAAGGCAGCTTCTTGCAAAGGCTTATCTGATTCCTAGTCTTACTAGATTCCATCAGTAGGAAAAATTTAGAAGTTTTGTACAACAACATTATAAGATATGTTAACGGATTAAGGAAGAGTGATGGAGTCTCTGCATTTTCAAAAAACCTTTATGGAGTATCTTTCGAAAACCTTCTTAAAATTAGAGCCCTTATTTTTCTGCACAAAGTTGTATATACGAAAAAACCACAATACATTTATAATTTTATACAATTTGCTAGATCCACCAGGGGTAAGAACATGATTATACCTAGATTTAAATGTCTTGTGTCGGAATGGCAATTTTTTATAAACGCCGTTCGTCGTTGGAATGGTGTGCCAAACTACCAACAAACAAATAGCAACGCAAATCTTTTAGGAAATTTTTATTTAAAATTTTCGCTTAGCTTAAACTAAAAATGTTCGTGATAAATTTATTAAATGCTTTTATATCTGTATTTTTTGTTTAATTTTTTCTATATATTGGATTAAATTTTTTATTTTTAATATAACTTGTAATATTACTTTTATTATATTTATTCTTTTTTTATTTTTATGTTAAATGTTACCTATTTAAATCTTTTATATGGTTATCCTTATAAACCAATATAATCCTGTACTTTAATTATAAGACTTATTCTTCTTGTTCAAGAAATCGATAAATAAATAAATAAATAAAATAAATAAATAAATTGTAAAACGAAACATAATAATTTATTTAAACACTTACTTACATATGTAAATTTTTTTTATGTCACATTGTATAGTCTGTAAGGACTTAATAAATAAATAAAAAAATAAAAGGTAGTTTCGTCTATAAAATAAGAAAAAATTAATCAAATTTATTTGGCTTCGATTTTTAATTTTAATTAAAACAAACACACACTGCCGTATTCATAAAAATATTTTAAATTTAATAAAGGTTAACAAAGCAAATTTTGTATGAATATTTCTCTTAATAAACGTTTGTTAAATATAAAAATAGTATATGAATTTAAAAAAGTCAAAACACGCCACTATTCATACAATGTGTTTGTATTATTTTTGAGGCAGACAGTATATACAATCAATCATTTACTGATTACTGTATTTTTTTACACAAATCAGTAAAATTTACTGAATACTGATTTTTTTTTTTAGTAATCAGTACTTTTTACTGAATACTGATTTTTTCTCAGCAATCAGTACTTTTTACTGAATACTGATTTTTTTTTTTTAGTAATCAGTACTTTTTACTGAATACTGATTTTTTTTTTAGTAATCAGAACTTTTTACTGAATACTGATTTTTTTATTCAATAACCAGTAAAATTTACTGATTACTGATTTTTTTTTTCAGTAATCAGTAAAAAAAGAAAATACTGAAAAAGTACTGGTACTGAAAAATGCCCATCTATGATATTTTAAAAGGAATTGTTATATTCAAAGTTATTTTCGGGAAATACGTTTTTATGCGTATTTCACTGATTTCTTAGGCCAGATCATAAGGAAACCTTTTTCTAAAGATTGTAGAAAAGATAAAAATAAAAAATATCTTTTTCTAAAAAAACCACATAAAAAATGTAATAAATGTGTTTTGAAGATTTTTCTAATCTTGCCGCAGATTTTGTAGATTTTTTGATGAACAATTATGGTTTTTGCTGATTTTACCTGTAAAAGTTCTGGCAACACTGAGCACAACGCGTAATACCCTCTCCACTATTATGTTGATATCTCCAACAAACTTCGCTAACACAATATTACAATTTTGTATTTTCGTTTTTAAAATAAAGTCTCAAATTTGGAGATAAATAACCTGGTTTTTAACAACGCTGGCTCTAATGGTATTGCTTTTAAAAGACCAAAAGCAGCTGTGTTTAATTTGTAAACAATAACTAATTAGTAAAAATACAAAATTCTTCTAAATTTTTTATAATTTATATTTTAATTATTCCGCAGTTATAAATTTTTTTATTAAAAGTTCTGCGTATGACGTGCTAAATTCCCAATTTTCTATACTTGTTAAATACACTGAAATTTATTGTTGAAGGAAAACTAGCTTCTATGCGCATTTCACTGGTTGCTTAGGTCAGATTATCATTAAAACTTTTCCAACATTTTTTGGACGTCACTGTATTGTGCAGAAATATTCTGTGTATTTTATCTTTGATAATGTTGACATTTTTTACAAATTATAAAATTTATTTAATTTAATTTTGTATAATAAACAATTTACTCTATTTGAGTTTGAATTCAAATTCAATATACGTATTGATATCGGCGATATTTTTGTTTGAGTATCGGTATCGTATCAGCAAAAAGCCGTATCGTAACGTCTCTAATTACAACGTCCATAGTGATCGTATTGAGTCTATTCAAAAACAATTTTTGCTCTTCATTTTACGAAGCCTAGCCCAAATTAATCTAAACATAATAACATTATTTGCTCGGAATTTCTATCAAACCGTTTATATTTTAATGTTCCTCAACGCCCTACACGAAATTACCAGCCGTTGACAATTCTATGTTTTCAGCAAAATTATGCTTATTCTGACTCTTTTCGTCAAATATGTGTACATTTTAATGATCTGTACAATAGATACTTTCGATACATGCAACATTGTGGAATTTTTGTAAACGGATTACCTTAAATTTGTTCTTCTAATGACATGTTTCCACGGTACGTGCTTCGAACTCTATTCATGCTTCACATTCCAAGCATGAACGGAGCAACTGCTTCTCTCTTCTCCAATATTTATCGCAAGTTTATCTGATCGAGCTGTAAAAATCGATTGTTTCAGAGGTGTCAACTCGGTGCTTTTTTAAATTTGTTCTGCGATAACAACAATGATGAAAATATAAAAAAAATATAAAAAGTTTTGAACAGAATTTATTAAATCAATTTTTGAAAATGTATCATTTATTTAGGCGCCCTATGCTCCAATGGGAGTTAGAGGAACACATATATATATATATATATGTATCATTTATGTACAAATTTGTTTACTTTGTTTATAAAGTTTTTGGTTTTTGATATTCTTTAATTAGGCTTTAGTTCATCAAATTTAACTTTCATTAAATTATTTTCACTGAGGGAAGGAATTTTTGGTTTTTCTTTTTTAACTATTTATAATATAAAAAAAAGTTTAACAAACTTCTGAAAAAAATAAATTTTTTAAAATATCTTAATAAAACTATAAATACTGAACTATTGTTCATTTTGAATCCCTCATAGACATTTATAGTTGATCTCTTTTTAAAAATTGCATATGTTTTATGGAATTAAAAAAAATGTATCTAGAACATATGAATACTGAGGTAAACTCTTCGCTACAACAATTAAAACTTTAACAAAAATAACAGGAATTTTGTTAGTTTAACAAATCCAATTTGTCAAAATAGTTGTTTACAAAAAGTGTGATGAAAACGTAAATAATAAATAAATATGTAAATGAAATAAATTTTATTGATTGTTTTTATATTTTAATTTGTGTTTTTCAAGATATTGAAGATATTAGATCAATTTAAAGGGGATAACTATATAATAATATGTAATAACTAATAAAAGCTAATGAAAAACAAGTACATACCTTTTAATCAATTGTAATAAAAGTTTCACACAAAACGAGTTTTTTCTCAAAAAATTTTAACTTCAACAATTTAATGTTTGTAATTAAAACAAAAAATAAATAAAAAAGAATATTTTTTGACAAAATTGGATTTAACAGCTGACGAGCAGTTGCTCTAAAGATTTTACCTTATTGTATTCGCCTTGAATGAACACAAACAAACAAATTTGTGTAGTTTATTTTGTTTGTTAAATTTTATTTTTTTTTCTAAAAACTATGAACTGTAAAGACTGCTTTAAGCTGGTAATAATACAAAGCTATTTATCGGTCCAACAAAATCCGACTTTTAACTATTGGCAAGTTGTAATAATGGCACTTAATGATACAGCACAATCCGCAGGAACTGATACAATAACTTCAAAAGCAGGATGATATCGATCTTCTGGAAGAGTAATAGGGTTGGATCGTTTAATATAACAGTCATCTATATCATTTACAAAAGTTTAATCTAGAATTTTAGCAAAATCGTTTAGTATTCCATTTATTTGGAAAAGGCTCATATCATATAAAATATTAAAAATATTGTATGTTATTTATTCAATTCAATTCAATTTATTTGCTTTGTTTTATAAAATTTACATTTCACTTAACTTATATACATTTTCAAGAGTTTAAGATTTTTATCTTTTTCTGCTTAATCTATAAAATTTAACAATATTTCATGAATTTATGTACATATATACAAGAGAAATTTTATTGGAGGTAAAAATTTAGCAAGAACCTATTTGACTATTTTTGTTTTTTTATAAAATAACTTAAACTAAACCACTTACACTCCTAACTAAGATGAGCTAACTCATTAATATGTTCATAACCAGAGCTCAAGCATCTGATATTAAAATTGTCTGTGAGTCTTATTATCCTTTCTTTTACTAATTCAATGCCGGCAAGGGAATGAAGTCGCTCAGTCGAAAAAAACCATGGAAGATTATAAATTAACTTCAGTAACTTATTTTGCGCTATTTGCAATTTTTGTAAATGACAGTTTGCACTTGGTCCACAAGGGCTGCATAGAAAATTATAGCATGGAAAATAGACTTTAAAATTAATTTTTTATTACTAATGTTCAGTCTAGAATTTCTATTTATAAAGGGATATAATATTCGAGTTAGTACATTTACCTTATCTGTTATGTACGGTATGTGGTCTTTAAATTTCATCTTAGGGTCAAGCATAACACCTAAATATTTAACTTTTTGTTCCCATTGGATGGAATAGTTGTCGAACATAATACAACTCTGTGGTAGAAAACAATCTTTGCGTTTTCTAGTGAAATATATTGCCTGAGTTTTATCAGTATTTAGCATAATTTTCCATTTGTTGAAATACGAATGTAATTCAGTTGTGGCTCTTTGAAGATTAGTTATTACGTCTGTAGCTAATATTTCGGAGCTAAGAATCGCTGTGTCATCAGCAAAGATTGACAGAGCACAGTAGTCCAATTGCGGAAAATCTGCTGTATAAAGGTTGTAAAGAATAGGAGACAGACAAGAACCTTGCGGACAACCTGCTGTAAGAGAAACACATTCAGAAGAATATGAACCAATATGAACTTTAAAAGTTCGAAGATGGAGAAAACTGTGAATGATCTTTGTAAGCTGTATGGGAAAGTTAAAATTAATCATTTTAAAAACAAGACCGTCATGCCACACCGAGTCGAAGGCTGCTTTGATATCGAGTAAGACCATGCCTGTTGATTTCTGGAGTTTAAAGTTTTCGTTAACTAGGTTTCTTATTCTTATTAGTGGATGAGCAGTATTGTGTTCCCTGCGAAAACCAAACTGTTGGGGCGGTATAATGTTATTGGCTTCCATAAAATCTACTAATCTACTTTAATAATTTTTTCCAGAATTTTACTTATTGAGGACAATAAGCTTATGGGTCGGTACGATGAGGGGCAATCTGGGGGTTTTTTTGGTTTTTTAATTGGAATGACTTTGGATTCCTTAAATTCCTGTGGAAAATAACAAAACTTTAGGCAATAGTTCATAATGATTGTTAAGAGCTTAATTCCCTTTTGGGGAAGTGCCTTTAAACATATATTGTTTACACCATCAATTCCTGGTGATTTCTTTTTCTTAAACGACTTGATTATGGCAGCGATTTTTGATGTAGTTGTTGAAAAATCGTCCGAACGATTTACATTGATCGATCGAAATGATCGTATAGTGTTATTAACTAATGAATTTGTAAGGGGGTTACCAATATTTGCTGAAATGGAATGGTTCATAGCAAATGTCTGAGCCAAAATTTCACCTTTTTCCCGGTTGGTAGTGTAACGGTTACCGTTTTGTTTCAGAATGGGAATACTTCTTGACTTCTTCCTTAGTATTTTGGTTAAGTTCCAAAATGGTGGAGAGCCTTTATCTAGAGTGGATAGCAAATAATCCCATGATTTATTTCTGAATTTTTCAATCTCATCACGAATTTTTTTATTCAATAATTTCATTTGAAACTGGTCATTTCTATCCCTATATCGCTGCCACTGTCGCCTTAAGTTATTTCTTTGTTGAATCATATTTCTTACGAAATACGGTAGGGGTTTCCTTACATGGGAGGTATATTTCCTAGGAACACTATACTCAATTGCACCGTTTAAAACCTGTTTAAAGTTTAAGATAAGACTGTCAATATGTTCACAGTTTGTGATACTGTAGGTATTTGGTAACCTAAGATGACGATTAAAGAATCTAGCAAATCTATTCCAGTTGGCCCTTGCAAAGTCGTAGTTGAAAGTTGTTGTATTATTGTACGAGCAATTTAAAATGATCCTCACTGGCAAATGGTCAGAGCTTAAGTCATTTAAAACCTCAGCAGGAGACATTATACCGGATAAGTTTGTTAAGAATATGTCAAGAGTAGAGGCTTGTCTATTAGCACTTGCAGGCACGTAAGTGTGATCACTGGGATATATCATTTCAATATTGTAAGAGCTTAACTTCTCGTACAATATATTTCCCCAGCCATTGGCCCTTAAACAACCCCATGACTGGTGTCTACAATTAAAGTCGCCACCCAGTAGATATTTATCATCACGACTAAGTCTGTGAATATCCGAAGCGAATTGTCTTTTCCTAATACCGTCACTGCCCACTGAACCACCCGGAAAGTAGCACGAGTAAATATTTATACAATATGTGTCAGTAAAAATTTTAACCCCAATATTCTCAATCAGGTTAGTATTCACTATAGGAATTAATTGATGAGGTATATTTTTTCTTACAATAACTGCTACCCCACCCCCTCTGGAATTAATTCTGTCATTTCTGTAAATAAAAAACTCACTGTGTCTTATAGATATATCCGATTTTAACCCTGTTTCAGTAACTAAACAAATGTGTATATTATTAGAAATTAAGAATTGAAATAGTTCTAAGCTTTTGTTGCGAATGCCTCTTGCATTCCAAGTTATCACATTGATGCCATTGTGATCCATTATGATAAAAATTTAACTGCGAGGTTTGTGATGACCTCGAATTGTTCTGCTTTAGACTTACAGTTTTTCAATTTAGTTATTAACTCTAGAGTTAAGTTTTTGATTTCTTCTATAGAAAATAGCTCATTAGGACCGCCGGAGTTATAGGTGTTATTTCCACTATTGTTGTTTACGGCGTCTCTTCGCGATATCCAGTTACCGGATTGGGCTGGTACACTTTGGTGTAGTGTGTTGGGATAATTGTTATTATAGCTGCCGTTTGCCTGACGTGCAGTATTCTGACGAACGCTTCGTCGTTGTGCTGGTTGCGAACGTTGTCGAATATTCAAATAGTTGATCTTGCTTGGGCATTGGTCAAATGTAGACTTGTGCGAGCCATTGCAATTAGCTCATTTATCTGCAGTTCCTTCACATTCCGAAGTTTTATGTTGACCAGCGCAGTTTGCACAAAATGTTTTGACCTGGCAGCGACTTGAGCCATGGCCGAACATTTGGCAGTTGTGGCATTGGGTAATCTGTGTTTTATGGGCTTGCTGATAGTCCCATCTCACTTTCAGGTAATTTATTACCGAATAATTTTGACGCAGTTCTTTAACTGTAATAGTTTGTCTTTTGAAATAAACGACATACATATATTATGTATTCTTCGTTATAAGAAGTTTTTGTTGTAACAATTTTTACATCTGTACAGTCTTGGCCCAAATCAGACAAATTTTTTTTAACGATTTTTGGATCTTTTTTATCCATACCAAAAAGCAGGGCTTTGTATGGTTTTTCACTTTTTGTTGCATAAGTGAAATACTCATATTTGTCTTTGAGTGTATTAATTATGGTTTCAAAATCTGTTTTAGTTTTCAGAAACAATTTTAGGCCAATTGAAATTTTTCTTATGGCATAATCTGAGATTTTGCTCAATTTACAGAGCTCATGAACTTCTTCGATTTTAACTTTCAGAACTGTAATTGGGGGAACATGAACTTTAACAGTTTTTTCCATTATGATTTCATCATCTTTAGATTTATCTTCTTCAATTGTTTGAAGGGGAGAAAAATAGTTGCTAAAATTTGATGTACTTGGTACATTATCATTTGCTTTTGGTTTCTTATTATGGTTTTTAGCGCTCATTGCGCTTATATTGTCACTGGTGCGTGACCGTTTAATTTTGTTCGATTTTAATATGTTATTTATCAGGCTTGTGAACTTGTTCACGTCCGGGAAAATGTAAAATCGCAGTTCCTAGTTTTTTCCATGTCCTACACGGTTTTGGAACTGCAGGATGTCGCCAAAAAAAGTTGTCATCACTTTAATGTAAATGGACATTTCCACAGAAGAGTGTACATTTTGTTACGTTGCGTCACTAAGCATTTTTAATTGTCTCTCAAAAAAAAAAAAATTATATTATTTACTTTTGTGTATTTTGGTGTAAAGCATTAAGTGAAAGAGAGGACACATTTGAACAACGTGGGTCTTAAATACAAGATTAAATGCTAAGTGGCTAAACGTGGCAAAAAGGGAGCTCCTCTGTGGAAGTCTCCATATGGCAATGAGTGGCGAAATTGTTTTGTAAAAAAAGTACCGAAATTATCTACGATTCTCAACCCTTTAACGTTAGAGAAAGTACCAATTTTATGTTGGCATTTTTTAGATAAGCTACGAACGTTATAATCAGCCCAATTATGAATATCTTTTTCCCCGGGAGTTTTTTCCCCTTTTCCCCTTTTCCCATTTTTACTATTGAATTTACATAGGAAAAATGGGAGAAGGGAGAAAACTCCCGGAGAATTTTTATTCATAATTGGGCTAAATATGTTGGGTGACAAGAAAGTTTCCCGCTTTTACCCGTTTACTCCTCAAAAGTTTAGAATTTCAAATAAGTACCAGATACCTGACCGGTTTTTTTTAATGAAGTGTTAACTGCCTATTTTAGTAAATGCGTAAAAACTCTTTCTTTCTTTAAACAAAAATAAATTCTAAAAACTTTGTTTTTGTTTCAAATGTATTTGTGCGAAATAGCGCATTTTGGCAGTAACTTTACAAAGACAGCTTGTAAAACAATTAAAAAAACCCATATTAAAACAAAAATAAATATTTACAGTCTTAATTATTTCACATTTCATCTATTTGTTCCATATCTTTTTAATTGGTATATTTTGTTAATTATAATATCTTCTAAAAAAAAAACTTTTAATTAAACAACAAGAATGTTTTTTTTTCAATACAAATGTATGTACATACCAGTGTTGCCACCAACCAAATGGTGAGTTACACATGGATCATGCCAAAATTACACATGAAAATACAAATTACACATGCTATCTTTTATTTGCAAACTCACGTGTTTTACTTTGTATATCATTATGTGTATGGGTCATTCTACGTTAAGAGGTTATCTGATAGTATGAATGGCGGCGTGATTATAAATAACTTTAATAGTTTCAATATTTTATCTCTAATCCTTACTCAGCCTGAGTAAATAAATTTGAATAGTTTTTTTTTAAGAAAAATCGCATTCGATCGAAATTTAAATCGAAAAAATTTTTAAAAAAATATTTCCTTTTTATACCTCGTACATTGAGGGCCACTTAGGGCCATTGTTACAACTTGCAGTTAAGATAAAGTTGACAGCTAGGGATGTGTTACCTGTCACAAAGCAGCTGTTATCTGCCGGATAACAGCTAACGCCAAGTTATTATAATGGTTCCTAATGACATTTACCAGAACTACTTTTAAAACTACAATCGATTTCAAATTGCAGAACATTGGCTGTATATTTTACATACATGGGCATACTGCATTACTTTTTTACTGCATTACGCGTTTCAGTAATCAGTAAAAAGTACTGATTACTGAAAAAAAGCAGTATTCAGTAAATTTTACTGATTTGTGTAAAAAAATGCAGTAATCAGTAAATGATTGATAGTAGATAATGTCTGCCTTAAAAATAATACATACGCATTGCATGAATAGTGGCGTGTTTTCACTTTTTTAAATTATTTAAAAAGGAAATGTGTTATTGGGTAAAAAAATATTATCATAGTTAAAACAACGAGTTATTTTAATTTACAATGAAAAAAATTTTCCAGCCGACCGAGCTGAGAGTCGAACCCACAACCTTGTAGATGAGAGCCGGAAACACCCAGTATAAGACCAATATCTTTTATATTTATGTTTAAATTCATATTTATATTTTGATTTTGAAAAAAAAGTTTATTTTTTTATTTTTTTAAATGTTTAAAAAATGTATTTTTAAATTTAAAATATAAAAGAGAAAATATCTTGTCCACCAAAGCCGGATTCGAACCACCGATCCTAAATGCATATGTTGTCTCTGAAGCATCTTCACTCTGTTATAACTTAAACCAATTAGTTTCTACATGAAATTCACGTTGTTTCATCTTGAAATAACTTTCATTCAACGTGATTCGGATTGTAATTTCAATATAAATGACATTTTGCTCTAACTTTACTGCAATGTTAAATTAACATGAATTATAGTTATTTTAAAAGAAAAATATGTTGTTCGCAAGTAATTATAAAATCAGGTTGAATTAATATGAAAAACGTATGAAGCAAAATCACCACCGAAAAATTTAAAATCAACCTTGTTTTCGACGTTTTTAACTTGATTTTTTTCTGTGTGTACCCTCATCTGCACCTGTAGAACGACTGTTTTCTTTTGCTGGGATTGTGAATCGCTCTAGAAGACAAAAACTTAGCGACAAAAATTTTGAAATGCTTGTGCTTAGAAAGGCGAACAGCATATCGTCGTTCGCAAGTTATTGTGTTCTATATGCCAAAAATGTTTTTTGGTAAATCGATGTTAAAGTTTAGTTGTTAATTACAAAAATTGAACCGAAAAAGTTGTCGCAACCTTCTTACCAAGGAAAATTCTAGAGTTTCTGGTTTTTTTGGTAAAAAAATTTCAGTCATTGGAAAAGCCTCTAAGAGTAATAAGTGTTTTTATAATAAAAGCTTTGTTCTATATGCACTTATTTACGAAACTCTTTATAGCATATAGAACAAAATGTAAAAAATTATTGTGAGAAATGAAAAACAATTTGTTTTCACGAAACAAAAACTTTATTTTATATAATATTGACTTCATTTTAAACTTAATCTTATAGTTTTTTTTTTTAAATCCACTTATGCAATACTTGGTAATTTCTTAAGGAAGCCATCTTGGACCTGTTTATTAATAATCTTCCAACAATAATAATATAATACTGTAATTTTCTTTAGCTATAAAAACCAATACGAACATATTTTTCTTCAAAACGATCTTGATCATTTTTATCAGTGGTGTAAAGCTAATCTTATGGATCTTAATCTAAAAAAGTGCAAATATATGCGATTCTTTAGGAGGAACTGCGTTAATGTTCATTACGTTTTAGGAGAGCATAAACTGGATCTAGTTGATGTTTTTCTCGATCTTGGAGTTTTACTCGATCCAAAACTGAGTTTTGTTCCACATATTCATATGACCGTCAATAAAGCGAGAGGTGTTCTTGCCTTTATCAAACGATGGGCAAAGGAGTTTACCGATCCCGATATTACAAAACAGCTGTATACCTCACTTGTAAGACCGATCCTTGAATATGGATCCGTAATTTGGGACCCGCAATACAACGTACATAGTAACCATATCGAATCTGTTCAAAAACCATTTCTTCTGTTTTGTCTGCGAGGTTTATAATGGAATCCGTCTATAAATCTACCATCATATCCCAGTAGACTTAGTCTAATTAAACTACCAACTTTAAAAAGCCGACGCTAAATGTATCCTTTATGTTAAATATAATTAATTGCGATATTTCATCAGAGTTTCTTTTTGGAAAATATTACTTTCAATGTCCCTAAAAGACCTACTCGTTACCTTTGCCCCATAGCATTACCATTTGTTCGCAGCAATTACGCAAATGCTGATCCATGGCGGAGAGTTGGAAAAGATTTTAATGACTTGTATAAATTAATTGATTTCTCACTAAACTCTGTGTGCCACAGGGATCGATTCTAGGACCCCTCCTTTTTTTAGTTTATGCTAATGATTTACCACAGCAACTTACTTATTGTAAAATACATATGTATACATTGCTGGGCAGTTGCAAACGGACTTTGTCTTAATCCACAAAAGTCGAAATGCTTAATAATTCATAAAAAATCCATTACACCACTTATTGAAGATGACATTTTAATAAATAATCAAAAAATCGACATGGCGCAAAGAGTTAAGAACTTAGGGATAGTGTTCAACAACAACTTAACCTGGTCAAGCCACATAAATACACTCGTAGTTCGGACGTATGTCAAACTTCGAATGCTGTGGTCCACACAACACTTCACGCCACTAAGAAGAAGGCAGCTTCTGGCAAAGGCTTATCTGATTCCTAGTCTTACTAGATTCCATCAGTAGGAAATATTTAGAAGTTTTGTACAACAACATTATAAGATATGTTAACGGATTAAGGAAGAGTGATGGAGTCTCTGCATTTTCAAAAAACCTTTATGGAGTATCTTTCGAAAACCTTCTTAAAATTAGAGCCCTTATTTTTCTGCACAAAGTTGTATATACGAAAAAACCACAATACATTTATAATTTTATACAATTTGCTAGATCCACCAGGGGTAAGAACATGATTATACCTAGATTTAAATGTCTTGTGTCGGAATGGCAATTTTTTATAAACGCCGTTCGTCGTTGGAATGGTGTGCCAAACTACCAACAAACAAATAGCAACGCAAATCTTTTAGGAAATTTTTATTTAAAATTTTCGCTTAGCTTAAACTAAAAATGTTCGTGATAAATTTATTAAATGCTTTTATATCTGTATTTTTTGTTTAATTTTTTCTATATATTGGATTAAATTTTTTATTTTTAATATAACTTGTAATATTACTTTTATTATATTTATTCTTTTTTTATTTTTATGTTAAATGTTACCTATTTAAATCTTTTATATGGTTATCCTTATAAACCAATATAATCCTGTACTTTAATTATAAGACTTATTCTTCTTGTTCAAGAAATCGATAAATAAATAAATAAATAAAATAAATAAATAAATTGTAAAACGAAACATAATAATTTATTTAAACACTTACTTACATATGTAAATTTTTTTTATGTCACATTGTATAGTCTGTAAGGACTTAATAAATAAATAAAAAAATAAAAGGTAGTTTCGTCTATAAAATAAGAAAAAATTAATCAAATTTATTTGGCTTCGATTTTTAATTTTAATTAAAACAAACACACACTGCCGTATTCATAAAAATATTTTAAATTTAATAAAGGTTAACAAAGCAAATTTTGTATGAATATTTCTCTTAATAAACGTTTGTTAAATATAAAAATAGTATATGAATTTAAAAAAGTCAAAACACGCCACTATTCATACAATGTGTTTGTATTATTTTTGAGGCAGACAGTATATACAATCAATCATTTACTGATTACTGTATTTTTTTACACAAATCAGTAAAATTTACTGAATACTGATTTTTTTTTTTAGTAATCAGTACTTTTTACTGAATACTGATTTTTTCTCAGCAATCAGTACTTTTTACTGAATACTGATTTTTTTTTTTTAGTAATCAGTACTTTTTACTGAATACTGATTTTTTTTTTAGTAATCAGAACTTTTTACTGAATACTGATTTTTTTATTCAATAACCAGTAAAATTTACTGATTACTGATTTTTTTTTTCAGTAATCAGTAAAAAAAGAAAATACTGAAAAAGTACTGGTACTGAAAAATGCCCATCTATGATATTTTAAAAGGAATTGTTATATTCAAAGTTATTTTCGGGAAATACGTTTTTATGCGTATTTCACTGATTTCTTAGGCCAGATCATAAGGAAACCTTTTTCTAAAGATTGTAGAAAAGATAAAAATAAAAAATATCTTTTTCTAAAAAAACCACATAAAAAATGTAATAAATGTGTTTTGAAGATTTTTCTAATCTTGCCGCAGATTTTGTAGATTTTTTGATGAACAATTATGGTTTTTGCTGATTTTACCTGTAAAAGTTCTGGCAACACTGAGCACAACGCGTAATACCCTCTCCACTATTATGTTGATATCTCCAACAAACTTCGCTAACACAATATTACAATTTTGTATTTTCGTTTTTAAAATAAAGTCTCAAATTTGGAGATAAATAACCTGGTTTTTAACAACGCTGGCTCTAATGGTATTGCTTTTAAAAGACCAAAAGCAGCTGTGTTTAATTTGTAAACAATAACTAATTAGTAAAAATACAAAATTCTTCTAAATTTTTTATAATTTATATTTTAATTATTCCGCAGTTATAAATTTTTTTATTAAAAGTTCTGCGTATGACGTGCTAAATTCCCAATTTTCTATACTTGTTAAATACACTGAAATTTATTGTTGAAGGAAAACTAGCTTCTATGCGCATTTCACTGGTTGCTTAGGTCAGATTATCATTAAAACTTTTCCAACATTTTTTGGACGTCACTGTATTGTGCAGAAATATTCTGTGTATTTTATCTTTGATAATGTTGACATTTTTTACAAATTATAAAATTTATTTAATTTAATTTTGTATAATAAACAATTTACTCTATTTGAGTTTGAATTCAAATTCAATATACGTATTGATATCGGCGATATTTTTGTTTGAGTATCGGTATCGTATCAGCAAAAAGCCGTATCGTAACGTCTCTAATTACAACGTCCATAGTGATCGTATTGAGTCTATTCAAAAACAATTTTTGCTCTTCATTTTACGAAGCCTAGCCCAAATTAATCTAAACATAATAACATTATTTGCTCGGAATTCCTATCAAACCGTTTATATTTTAATGTTCCTCAACGCCCTACACGAAATTACCAGCCGTTGACAATTCTATGTTTTCAGCAAAATTATGCTTATTCTGACTCTTTTCGTCAAATATGTGTACATTTTAATGATCTGTACAATAGATACTTTCGATACATGCAACATTGTGGAATTTTTGTAAACGGATTACCTTAAATTTGTTCTTCTAATGACATGTTTCCACGGTACGTGCTTCGAACTCTATTCATGCTTCACATTCCAAGCATGAACGGAGCAACTGCTTCTCTCTTCTCCAATATTTATCGCAAGTTTATCTGATCGAGCTGTAAAAATCGATTGTTTCAGAGGTGTCAACTCGGTGCTTTTTTAAATTTGTTCTGCGATAACAATAATGATGAAAATATAAAAAAAATATAAAAAGTTTTGAACAGAATTTATTAAATCAATTTTTGAAAATGTATCATTTATTTAGGCGCCCTATGCTCCAATGGGAGTTAGAGGAACACACATATATATATATATATGTATCATTTATGTACAAATTTGTTTACTTTGTTTATAAAGTTTTTGGTTTTTGATATTCTTTAATTAGGCTTTAGTTCATCAAATTTAACTTTCATTAAATTATTTTCACTGAGGGAAGGAATTTTTGGTTTTTCTTTTTTAACTATTTATAATATAAAAAAAAGTTTAACAAACTTCTGAAAAAAATAAATTTTTTAAAATATCTTAATAAAACTATAAATACTGAACTATTGTTCATTTTGAATCCCTCATAGACATTTATAGTTGATCTCTTTTTAAAAATTGCATATGTTTTATGGAATTAAAAAAAATGTATCTAGAACATATGAATACTGAGGTAAACTCTTCGCTACAACAATTAAAACTTTAACAAAAATAACAGGAATTTTGTTAGTTTAACAAATCCAATTTGTCAAAATAGTTGTTTACAAAAAGTGTGATGAAAACGTAAATAATAAATAAATATGTAAATGAAATAAATTTTATTGATTGTTTTTATATTTTAATTTGTGTTTTTCAAGATATTGAAGATATTAGATCAATTTAAAGGGGATAACTATATAATAATATGTAATAACTAATAAAAGCTAATGAAAAACAAGTACATACCTTTTAATCAATTGTAATAAAAGTTTCACACAAAACGAGTTTTTTCTCAAAAAATTTTAACTTCAACAATTTAATGTTTGTAATTAAAACAAAAAATAAATAAAAAAGAATATTTTTTGACAAAATTGGATTTAACAGCTGACGAGCAGTTGCTCTAAAGATTTTACCTTATTGTATTCGCCTTGAATGAACACAAACAAACAAATTTGTGTAGTTTATTTTGTTTGTTAAATTTTATTTTTTTTTCTAAAAACTATGAACTGTAAAGACTGCTTTAAGCTGGAGGTCCATACCATGCGTTTTCGCCTCCACGCAGTGCATACTTTTCTTACCTTACTTGCATTTTACGTTTCAAGTTACATGCAACGCTTTTTTTGTAGCAGCACCACAAGGAAAAATAAAATTTAATTTGTCATAATCAGCTGATTTGTTCGAACGCTGCTTGTGACGCTTACAAAAGTTGAAAGTAAACCTGGTTTTCGCCTAAGGCATCTACGCTTTTGTGCATGTAACTTAGTACGTATAACTACACAGGCTCTACTCTTTTGACAGCTGCGATTAAGCGAGTAACGCGTGGTGTGGACCTCCAGCTTTATTGTTATACAGTAGCATCGCGAAAAAGTAAACCGAAATATTCCACGGGTTGTTTACTTTTTGAACTATTCAATTTTCTAAGCGGTATTTAATTGTAAAAACTGCAAAAATAAACAAAAATTTTTCCAAAATAACACACATAATTTATATTGTCGAGTTATTGGTCATGTAGTGTAGTCTTGTGTAATTTTTAAGTATTATCTTAGCACTTCTGCCGCATGATCCTGGGATAAAAATTACCTTTTTTGGGGAAAGAAAATAGACAATCAATTTTTGAATGCTAAATTATTTCTGGATTTATTAAAATCAATCAATGGCTTACATACTAAATTTTAACCTACAATCATCAGCATTTACCCAATTTGCTTTTGTTTACATTAATTAAACTTAAATTGTTCAAACCGTGGGAATGCTGATGGTGCTTTTTTAAAAATTTGATTTGAGATAATGAAAAATAAAAATACAAATTTTTAATATTTTAATCAGGCTTAAGTTCATTAAATTTAATTTTCATTAAATTATTTTTATGAAGAAAGGAATTTTACAACATGAAAATTAATTAAAATTGTAATTGATAATCATTCATTCTTGACTGACCTGAGATTCGAACCCAGGCGGCTGGTTACCACGACATGTTTCGATCACAACCACTCGACCTTCTCAGATGGATTTGCCGTCTTAAAAATAAACAAAGTTCTTCAATTAAAAACTAAGTAGTGGTGTGCATAAAAATAGCACACTCACTACAATATAAATTACTTTTTTTTAATAAATTAACTTAGAATAAATTTCCACCGGCTGGTTTAAAGTGCACAACTTTTCTACTGTATTTGTAATATAAAAATATTATGCAAAATTAATTCAATAAATATTTTAAATAAAAAAATATTTGGAAATGCAAAGTTGACAACGCTGATTTGTTTATTAAAGACAACTGTCAAATCGAAGCAAGTAGATAAGTCGAGTAAACACAGTGATTCTTTAACATGATTCAGAGAGCGAACGAAGCAGGTGATTCAAATCGTCGTGGAAACATGGCATAATATCATTTAATGTTTGACTCTTTTGGCTGAAAGGATTAAATCCATAGACTAAATACTAGTGGTCTTAAACTATCGGCAGCACTTTTGATGGTTTTTGGCCATCGTTTTATTATATATCCTCTATTGGATCTTGAAAATGTTATCCTTTTGTAAAGATACTCAAGATAATTGTGTGTAAAAATTGTAGAGTACGGCATTTTGAAAGGTTAGCAAAAGGTACATTATAAATTTGGTAAGAAACCTGTTCTACCACACGCAGTGAAAAAACATGTTTTAATACGGTCCCCTCCAATAATACTATTTGTAAAGAAAATTTTAAGCATATTATGCTTAACCTGAACATATTATTGTCACCCACAGCTATATAAGGGTTAAATGGGTCCTAAATCAAGAAGCCATATCCATATTATGGTTGCCTCTGAACATGTTGCGGTTAATTATGACAATCCCTCGGGATCAAAATTTGCACGACAAGCGTTCCGGTACTCTTAATTTGTGGACTAATTAGACCATAATATGGTTGTTGATGACAATAACATGTTTAAAGTAAACATAACATGTTTAAAATTTTCTTTAAAAATAGTTTTGTTTTAGGAGACCATATTTAAACATGTTTTTCTCTGGGTGTGGAATTATCAGTTTAGTACATTTAGGAGGAATACAATACCATCATGTCCAACCAAATCTGACTGTATATCAAAAATAGACTTTAGGACATCTTCCAGGGTAGTATTCATTAACTCAAATCTAACCTTATTTTTGCCATGTCCTCTTTGATTGAAATTTTTCTTTATAGTATTTACACTTTTCAGCTTTGATCTTTATGTTTAGATTTCTTCTGCTTATCTTGAGAAAGTTTACTGGTTCTAAGCCGTTGATTTGTGTACTTTATTTAAATTATCAATTGAGGTTTTAATATCGTTTGAATATTAGGGGTTGTCGGGCTTTAGCTTCTTAATTTTTTACTGGAACATATTTTCCTTATAAATATTGTATGTTATGTCTCAGGCTTGTGAACTTGTTCACGTCCGGAAAAATGTAAAATCGCAGCTCCTAGTTTTTTTCCATGTCGTACACGGCTTTGGAACTGGAGGATGTCGCTAAAAAAAGTTTTCATCACTTTAATGTAAATGGACATTTCCACAGAAGAGTGTACATTTTGTTACGTTGCGTCACTAAGCATTTTTAATTGTCTCTCAAAAAAAAAAACAAAAATTTTATATTATTTACTTTTGTGTATTTTGGTGTAAAGCATTAAGTGAATAAGAGCACGCCTTTGAACAACGTGGGTCTTAAATACAGGATAATTGCTAAGTGGCTAAACGTGGCAAAAAGGGAGCTCCTCTGTGGAAGTCTACATATGGCAATGAGTGGCGAAACATGCTTTGGAAAAGAAGTACCGAAATTATCTACGATTCTCAACCCTTTAACGTTAGAATTTTGAGAAAGTACCAATTTTATGTTGGCATTTTTAAGATAAGCTACGAACGTTATAATCAGCCCAATTATGAATACCTTTTTCCCCTTTTCCCATTTTTTACTATTGAATTTACATAGGAAAAATGGGAGAAGGGAGAAAACTCCCGTGCAATTTTTATTCATAATTGGGATAAATATGTTGGGTGACAAGAAAGTTTCCCGCTTTTACCCGTTTACTCCTCAAAAGGGTAGAATTTCAAATAAGTACCAGATACCTGACCGCTTTTTTTAATGAAGCTTTTTTAGTAAATGCGAAAACTCTTTCTTTCTTTAAACAAAAATAAATTCTAAAAACTTTGTTTTTGTTTCGAATGTATTTGTGCGAAATAGCGCATTTCGACAGTAACTTTACAAAAACAGCTTGTAAAACAATTAAAAAAACCCATATTAAAACAAAAATAAATATTTACAGTCTTAATTATTTCACATTTCATCTATTTGTTCCATATCTTTTTAATTGGTATATTTTGTTTATTTTAATTAAGAAACAAGAATGTTGTTTTTGAAATACATACCTACCAGTGTTGCCAGCAACGAAATGGTGAATTACACATGGATCATGCCAAAATTACACAGGAAAATACAAATTACACATGCTATCTTTTATTTGCAAACTCACGTGCTTTACTTTGTATATCATTATGTGTATGCGTCATTCTACGTTAAGAGGTTATCTGATAGTATGAATGGCGGCGTGATTATAAATAACTTTAATAGTTTCTATATTTGATCTCTTGTAACTTTTCAATAAGACCCTAAAAGACCGTTAAAAGTTTAAATAACATTTCAAACAATTAACTTTTAATCTGTTGTTTAAAATAACAAAGATGCGACTAGTCCTTACTCCGTCTGAGTAAATAAATTTGAATAGTTTTTTTTAATGTAAAATCGCATTCCAGTGAAATTTAAATCGAAAAAATTTTTTAAAGAAATATTTCCTTTTTATACCTCGTACTATGAGGGCCACTTAGGGCCATTGTTACAACTTGCAGTTAAGATAAAGTTGACAGCTAGGGATGTGTTACCTGTCACAAAGCATCTGTTATCTGCCGGATAACAGCTAACGCCAAGTTATTATAATGATTCCTAAAGACATTTACCAGAACTACTTTTAAAACTACAATCGATTTCAAATTGCAGAACATTGGCTGTATATTTTGAAAGGAATTGTTATAATCAAAGTTATGTTCGGGAATACACAATTTATTATTAATACGATTTCTCTATGACGTGCTAAATTCCCAATTCTTTCCTTTGATAAACTGAAATTTATTGTTGGATGGATAAACTAGTTTTTATGCGTATTTCACTGATTTCTTAGGCCAGATCATAAGGAAACCTTTTTCTAAAGATTGTAGAAGAGATAAAAAAAATACCTTTTTCTAAATAAACCACATAAAAAATGTAATAAATGTGTTTTGAAGATTTTTCTAATCTTGGCGCAAATTTTGTAGATTTTTTGATGAAAAATTATGCTGATTTTACCTGTAAAAGTTCTGGCAACACTGAGCACAACGCGTAATACCCTCTCCACTATTATGTTGATATCTCCAACAAACTTCGCTAACACAATATTACAATTTTGTATTTTTGTTTTCAAAATAAAGTCCCAAATTTGGAGATAAATCACCTGATTTTGAACAACGCTGGCTCTAATGGTATTGCTTTTAAAAGACCAAAAGCAGCTGTGTTTAATTTGTAAACAATAACTAATTAGTAAAAATACAAAATTCTTCTAAATTTTTTATAATTTATATTTTAATTATTCCGCAGTTATAAATTTTTTATTAAAAGATGTGCCTATGACGTGCTAAATTCCCAATTTTCTATACTTGATAAATACACTGAAATTTATTGTTGAAGGAAAACTAGCTTCTATGCGCATTTCACTGGTTGCTTACGTCAGATCATAAGGAAAACTATTGTGCACAAATATTCTGTGTATTATTATATCTTTGATAATGTTGACATTTTTTACAAATTATAAAATTGATTTAATTTAATTTTGTATAATAAACAATTTACTCTATCTGAGTTTTGCTACGTATCGCTATCGGCGATATTTTTGATTGAGTATCGGTTTCGTATCAGCAAAAAGCCGTATCTTTACGTCTCTAATTACAACGTCCATAGTGATCGTATTGAGTCTCTTCATTTTACGAAGCCTAGCCCAAATCAATCTATCTTTCTTTCCCCATATAAAACCAGGCTATTGGAACATAATAACATTATTTGCTCGGAATTCCTATCAAACGTTTGTATTTTAATGTTCCTCAACGCCCTACATGCAGCGATGCCAGAAGTGCAGATTTATCTGCATTTTGAAGATTTTTTCCCCAAAATTGTCAAAATGCAGATTTGCAGATTTTTGGTTTAACATTGCAGATTTTTTAGTTCGTTGGAATCTTATTTACATTGTCATGATTGTACTATTTCCACTTCTTGCATTGACAAATAAATATAGTATATCAACCATTCATGGAAGAACCGTGTGGAAATAGATTTATTAGTAGAACAATTATTCACAAAAGATAATTTAAAAATTAATAATTTGCATTGTCTTGACACATTAATATCGCGGGACTTATGTCATCCCGCAATTAACTTTTAATTTGTTGTTTAAATTAACAAAGATGTGACTAATCCTTACTCAGCCTGAGTAATTAAATTTGGATAGATATTTTTAATGTAATAATATCCATAAATGATAAGCTATGGTCATAAAATCAAAAAAAATTTTATAACTTTTCTGTGTTGAAAGTGTTCCTCATACTTCGAGGACCACTCATATTTACCAGAATCACATTTTAAACTACCATCGATTTTAAATTCGGGAACATATTTTGAAATGAATTGTAATATCTTTTTCTAAATAAACTACATAAAAAATGCAATAAATGTGTTTTGAAGGTTTATTGAAGATTTTTAAAACCTTGACGCAGATTTTTTGATAAAAAAATTATGGTTTTTTGCTGATTTTTCTTCTAAAAGTTCTGGCAACACTGCCTACACGTTATTACCAGCCGTTGACATTTCTATGTTTTCAGCAAAATTATGCTTATTCTAACTCTTTTCGAGAAATATGTGTACATTTTAATGATCTGTACAATAGATACTTTCGATACATACAACATTGTGGAATTTTTGTAAATGGATTACCTTAAATATGTTCTTCTAATGACATCCCTAAAAGAAATGTATGAGCGAGTAGTCACATTTTTAATTTTGGTGCTTAGAAAATGATAGAAAGAAATTACCGAAATCCAGTTTGCGGTCAAATTCGGTCATTTCTTTCTATCATTTTCTTAACACCAACATGAAAAATGTGATACTCGCTTATTCATTTCTTGTAGGGATGTTTCCACGGTACGTGCTTTGCACTCTCTTCATGCTTCACATTCCAAGCATGAACGGAGCAACTGCTTCTCTCTTCTCCAATTTTTATCGCACGTTTATCTGATCGAGCTGTAAAAATCGATTGTTTCAGAGTTGTCTACTCGGTGCTTTTTTAAATTTGTTCTGCGATAACAATAATGATGAAAATATAAAAAAAATATAAAAAGTTTTGAACAGAATTTATTAAATCAATTTTTGAAAATTTATCATTTATGTATCATTTGTGTACAAATTTGTTTACTTTGTTTATAAAGTTTTTGGTTTTTCTTTTTTAACTATTTATAATATAAAAAAAAGTTTAGTAAACTTCTGAAAAAAATAAATTTTTAAAAATATCTTAATAAAACTATAAATACTGAACTATTGTTCATTTTGAATCCCTAATAGATATTTATAGTTGATCTCTTTTTAAAAATTGTATATGTTTTATGGAATTAAAAAAAATGTATCTAGAACATATGAATACCGAGGTAAACTCTTCGCTACAACAATTAAAACTTTAACAAACATAACAGGAATTTTGTTAGTTTAACAAATCCAATTTGTCAAAATAGTTGTTTACAAAAAGTTTGATGAAAACGTAAATAATAAATAAATAAATGAAATAAATTTTATTGATTGTTTTTATACCCTTCACCACAGGTGGTGAATAGGGTATATATAAGTTTGTCATTCCGTTTGTAATTTCTATAATATCGATGTTAGACCCTATAAAGTATATATATTCTGGGTTCTTATGAAAAGCGAAGTTGATTTAATGATGTCAGTCTGTCTGTTGAAATGGGTTTTCCGAAGACCCCATATATGATGGCGGCCAGGTTATTGTACATTTATGTCACATATGGTCCGGAATTGTTTGCTATTGAAATTCAAAAAGATCGGCCCACAAATGTCTGAGATATGAGTAAAAAACCACGACTGCCTCTAAATTTAATTAGAAGCGACATAACCTTACCAACGCTGCATTACCATAATTACTGTATTACAAAAATGACATAAACATACCATACAAGTGTTGGTAATGTGGTTTTTTGTTGTTTTGTATACCCTTTATATGAGTGGTGGAGTTTATTTTAATGTGTTTAACAGTGTTACCACCAGCAAAATTCAAAAATACACTGAAGCAAAATTACCCGATTTAAATGAAATTACACCTGATATAAAATTGAAGTTGTATTTAATAAAAAGACATTTTACAAAGAAGCAAAAACACAACAAACTCATTGAAAGAAGATCCATATTTGTTAAACTGTTAAAATTCTTATTGTGATTTTAAATAAATTAACAAAAATAAAATTTAAGATTTAAATACTATTGATAAAACATAGAATAAAACTCCTAAAATAATAATGGGTATTTTTTTAAGCCCGATAGAGTTTACGAAAGGTTAGCTGTCAAATGAACTGTCATACTGCTCTCACTTTTTGCTCCGGCACATCATCATGAATAGTTTCATGCTTGAACAGTGGCGTTGTTCATCAAAATTTACTTTGAAAATCAGCCATCGTTTTTCGCAACTTATAGGCGACCTTATGAATTTGTATTGTCTACCATTTTAAGTTTCATGGTCTTAAAAATACCCTTTATACCTTATTAAGTAAACAAAATGCCTGCAGGGTTTTATACAACTGTCTCTTTCGTAATTCAGTTTTACAACTGTTAACGTAAGGTGACCATACGTACTCTTTTTTAGAGGACAATCATCTATTTTAACTGGCTGTCATCTATAAAATTTGTGTCCTCTTTTATCATCTTTTTTTCATAATCTGTCATCTTTGTCCTCTTTATTTTTAAATGCATAATCAATATTTGTTTTTTTTTTATAAACTAAAATAAATTTTATTTCACGGCGATCGCCGGTTTTTTCCTGTCAAATCGTATGGAAAATGTCGTGCCGTGCTTATTCTTTTCATACTTCTACTGAACTCTTATTCACTTGCAGTATACAATTTTGAATAAGTTAGTGCAATGCATTTTAATTTTCGTTTTTTTTTTTTTAGTAATTTTACTTATTTATAAGTAAACGTAAATGTGTATATATCGCTGGCTGAATATGCAAGCAAACCTACTAAGTCCCTTTCAACAAATTTTACAGGAAAACTTTTTTTCCCAATTTGCTGCTTGAAAGGAAAACCAAAAATATAGTTGATTTGACACACTTCAAGACTCAAATTAAAGGAAAACTACATGGTGGTCGACGAGGAATATCTTTCTCTACCACACGGCATCAAAATCTCCATTTACTTAAAAATTGGATTTAACAGGTTTGCATTTTAAGGGATATGTTATTTTTTTTTTTAATTTACTTAACATATGTGAATGTGGGAATGCAAATTTGTCAGTAAAATATGTAAAAAAAATCTTAAATTTTTAACCTTTTTTCTTTTTGTCCTCTATTTTTATTTTCAAAATCTGGTCGCCTTAGTTAACGGCGTTTAATATTCTTCAAACTAAAGCATTTGAAAGATTCCAGATAAAAAAAAATTAATAAGCAGCCTAATTATGAATAAAAATTCACCTGGAGCTTATTCCCTTTTCCCGTTTTTACAATTGAATTTAAATAGAAAAAATGAGGAAAGGGAAAACACTCCCGGGGAATTTTTATTCATAATTGGGCTGTAAATGTTGCAATATTGGAAACATTTCTTCCCCCAGGCTAGTTTTTACTTGGAATAACTTTTTTCAATAGACCTCAGGTTCTAAATCACAGAGTCCATCTACATTCATAATCGAACTTTTGATAATATATATTAAACGATTGAAGACTTTTCTTAAAAAGCAACCGAGACTTTGGTAAAAAAGAAATAAATGTCATCACTGATATCGAATCTTGATTTTATTTGGATATGTGATATAAGATATTTAAATTACACCTGAATTACTCCTAAGAGAAATTACCCACGCTCTACCCACGACAGTAAAAATTATACCAAATTCGGGTAATTACCCACAAAGTGGCAACACTGGTGTTTAATCAAGGCGAATTCATGTAAACGGTGGTGTCGATACTACAACAAGCAGGGCTGCCGTTTTTGGTTATTTCTAACCTAAATCTATCTATATATACATATAAAATTGTAACGTTACTGACTGACTCACTGACTCCTGACTAGTCAGTCTGATTCATCATCGCACAGCCTAAACGCCTGAAGCTAATAACTTGAAATTTGGACCAGAGATTGGTCACTCTCCAAATCGATCCACTAAGACGGGATTTTTGGAAATTCAAATGTTTAGGGGGTAAAAAAGGGTAAAAAGGGGAAAATACGGTAACCTTATATCTCCAAAACTAAAAGAGATACAAAAAAAATGTAATACTTATCGTTGTCCTTAAGAAAAATAAGCGGATAGGTGTCTGGTTTTTTTTTTTTGAAATTTGGCCCTTTTAGAGAGTAAACGGGTAAAACCTGAATACCAATAAACATAGAACCAAAGTTTATACCACATTCGAAACTTATCAAAAAAATACGAATATGAATTTGGTACTTTTTCGAAATTCGAACATTTAAGGGGTGAAAATCGTTACTATTTTTAGTACTTTTTTTACAAAACATTTTCCTCCATTCTTTGACATATTCGTACTAAATTATGGGCTCTCACTACAATACTGAAATTTTTGATACTCTAATGGGGGGGAAAAATAGAACCAAAAAAGGATACACGGGAAATTTGATATTTTTGTTTAGCTTTTTGGTTTTACAGCTGGTATTTTTTAATTATCGTTAATATTGGACCTAGAAACATAAAATTCAACATGTAATGCCCTGAGTGGATAAGAATCTATGACGGAACTTTTTGGTACTTTTTTGTTCTTAAACTGGTACTTTTTGAATTTCCGTTAGTATTGAACCTGGTTGGTTGGTTGGTTGGTTAGTTGGTTGGTTAACGTGGTAGCACGCGCAACAAGTAGAGCCGACGGTGGCTCCGTTTTGACACCACACAACTCGTCAAGAAATCGGAACCCCCGATCAAAACTTGACCCAGGGGCAATGCTGAGGTGGCTAGAGCCAGCCCGTTGCGTTGAGATATTTCAGCAGGCCGTTGAGTCCCACCCGCGATATCTCCGAGAGTCCTTGTAGAAGGTAATTCCCGAACAGTCCATGTCGTATAGAGTTAAACGCCGGGCAATCACATAGAAGATGAAATACTGTCTCCTCAGTTCCAGGATCCCTGCAGCTGCGGCAGCATTCATTGAAAGGGAGGCCGAGTCTCATAGCGTGCTTGCCGATCGTCCAATGACCAGTGAGCACGTATGTAAGTCTTGACACGTCCTTTTGACTGAAATTGAGAAGTCGCTCAGAGCGACCTATGTCATATGTGGGCCACGTTTCCTTGGTAGCCCTACAGCCATCCAGTTTCCTCAATTTATCGTCAGCCATATCCAGATAGTGCCTGAAGATTTCGCTCCTGATAGTTCCCAGGGGTGTTGCGACTGGCACAGCCTGTGAAATATCAAGAGCGGCTCCAGTTTTGGCCAGCCCATCCGCTTGTTCATTGCCATAATGGTCCCTATGCGCAGGGATCCAAATTAAGGTAATGTCAGATAGACTGCCCAGTCTGGACAGTTCTTCCCTACACTGGTTGACGAGTATGGATGTTGTTTTGTGTAACTCCAGTGGCATCAAAGCTGCCTGGCTATCGACGAAGATGCCAATTTTGCCGCTGATGTTCCTTTCGTATAGCGTTCTGCATGCCTCCCTGATCGCCAATATTTCAGCCTGAAATACGTTAGCCCAATCCGGCAGACAAAAAGAGAGGTTCACATGTAGTTCCTCCGAGAAGACCCCAGAGCCGACACCACAGGTCTTCTTTGATCCATCTGTGTAAACCCTCGTGCGGTATTCCTCGTCCAGGATACCCCTGCTCCATTCCCGTCTTGACGGGAATATGACCTTGAATTTCCTATCAAAGTCCATGCGGGGTATCATGTAGTCCGTTGGTCGTTTCAGAGATGTGGGTTGCTTCTGTAAGATCCCTGCATGACCGTACGTCCTCGCCTTCCAACATCCCGATGAAGAGAGCCTGACCGCGCTATTGACGGATATGGCCATAAGGTGTATTTCAATTGGAACAAGGTGCAGTATAGTGTTCAGAGCCTCTGAAGGACTAGTGCGTAGAGCGCCTGTTAGTATTGAACCTAGAAACATAAAATTCAAGATGCAATGTACTGAGTGGATAAGAATCTATAAGGGGAAGTTTTTGGTAATTTTTTTTTCTTTAGCTGGTACTTTTTTAATTACCGTTAGTATTGGACCTAGAAACATAAAATTAAACATGCCAGGTCCTTAGAGAATGAAAATCTGTTAGAGGGTTTTTGGTAAGAGGGTATATATAACTTTGTCATTCCGTTTGTATGTTCCACAATATTGATCCTACCGCCTATAAAGTGTATATATTCTGGGTCCTTATGAAAAGCGAAGTTCAAATCCGGTTGTCCGTGCGTATGGTGAAATGGGTTTTCCGAAAACCCCAGAAATGATGTGGACTAGGTTGATGTACATTTATGTCAGATATACTCCGTTTGAGTTTGCTATTGAAATTCAGCCAGATCGGTCCAAAAATGACGGAGATATGAGCAAAAAACCACGACTACCTCTAAATTTTTCCAAAAATCCCTTGTTGTTGTATTTTTTTTATTTCTGTTTATCTTGAGAACGGCAAGAGCCAAAGTTTGCAAGATTGGTACACACATTTAGGTTGCCACACACCATCCTACAAAATGTGGGCGGGATTGGAGAAGTGGCCGTGGTACCTCCCGTAAAAAAATTAAAAATTGTATAAAAACCTAAATTTTAGGGCTGCCATATATTCTATGGATATGACTTATATATCAAAATATCGGAAATTTGTATAAGTTATAACCGATATACTGGGGTCTAGTCACCGCATACGATATCGAGCAAAATTCATCGAAATTATTTATTTTGGTATCTTGAAACTCGATATCGAATGAAATGTATTGAATTTAAAATAATAGCATTCGACATCGAGTAACTCGACATTACATTTATCGAGTTTTCATTCGATACGCCAGTGTCTATCGTATGCAAAAAAATTCAATAGTTTATTCGATACGATAGTATCGAATGCGATGATTAGACCCCTGAACTCCCGAAAATTACTCTTTTTATACCCTTCACCGAAGGTAAAAAAGGTATATATAACTGTAATTTCTACAATATTGATCCTACACCCTATAAAGTATATATATTCTGGGCCCTTATGAAAAGCGAAGTTCAAAACCGGATGTCTCTTACACCAGAGCCAATCTTTAATCCGGGCTTCACCGTAAACACTTTGGATAGTATGGCTCATCATGATGACCTACAAACCCCCGCGGATGTGATACGAATATTCACCGACGGTTCCAAAACATTGCATGGTGTCGGTTCTGGCATTTACTCCGAGCAGTTAAGCTGGAGCATTCCTCTTCGGCTGCCGCATTATCGCAGTGTTTTTCAGGCAGAGAAGTCCATCTACACAGCCGCGGGGTGCACTCGGTATGGTTAGAAATCTGGCAATGATAACCACAATATTACCGATAATAAAGCTACCATAAGATCCCTGTAGAGAGTGCTCATCACTTCGAAAATTGTCCGAGAATGCCAGATGTCTCTGGAGGAGATATTGAGACATTCAGTGGTTACCCTTAAGTAAGTCTCTGGACTCAGGGACATTTATGGGAACTGTATGTCTGATTTGCTGGCAAATACAGGAACTACCTAGAATTGCAGAGGCTCGACCCATGATATAGATGTTTCGCTCACAAGGAGTAAGCAGCTAATTGCAAACACATTTCATCTCATTGCCAATCAGAGGTGATTTGATGAAACTACATGTGGGAAAACTAGAAAAATCTGGCCCATCAAAAGGAAAAGAGGAGATGAAAATCACGGAATCCATTACCCAAAATAATATTGTGAGAACATTTGGTTAATTTTAGTTTAAGTACAAGGCTATAAATTGGTCTACATATTTTCTTTAATTTACCGTAGGTCCCATATAAACCTCACTCGTGGAAAACAACCTATAACGCCTCAAAACGTAACTGAAAACTTTTTTGTAATTAAGTTTGATCCAATTTAGTCTCATGGGACAAGAAATTACGCTGCCATATTTTCTGAAGATTAGTCGAAAGCCATAGGCTTCTTAAAGGGGTTATAAAGATCTTTAAGAAATTATAAAATAAACAAAATTTTATTCAAGAAAAGGCTTGCTTTCATCCAGTGATATTCAAATACTATTCAATATTCGGTTAATATTTCTCACTGCCTGATTTTATTTTTCTTGGATTGCATTGCCAAATAAAGTGATTTTTAATACAAGACAAATTTGTTTTAACTGTTTGTATAAAAAGGTTATTTCAATGTACCTGTCTTTATATGACTGGTCTAATTTGGAATTGATTATTTCAAAACTGCCCTTTGGAATATAATATTTTGAATAAAACAATTTGTTCTATTTTACAAACATATATTTCCAAAATATTTTTTAATATTTTAACAATCGAAATTAATTTGAAAAACTGCAAAAATTAAGAGCAGCGAAATTATCTGCGGGAATATTGGGTTAAACGTTGGGCTTGGAATCAAATTCATCTTAAAGATAACTCATATCGCAATATATTCAGGATAATCATCTTCATCATTTTCCTCATCAGGCGTATCACCAGAATAAGTTTTCTCATCAGACATATCACCAGATCCAGTTTTTTCATCAGGCATATCACCAGATTCAGCTTCTTTTTCATCTACTGAAACTTCAGATTGCGATAAAAATCACCGAGATGCTCCTTCATTCGAATCATCCAAATAGCAGGGAAGAGGTATAGCCACAGCAATATGGGATGCAAATCCTAAAACCAAAAGTGCTATCACGAATCGCATGTTTTTTTTTAAATTTTTATATATAATTTAAGACTTTATATCGTCAAATTAATAGTTTAAACTCCAAAAGGAGCAGGTTATATGTATGAATGCATGCCTCAAATCGCTTCAAACCTGCTGATAAGATGCCTGATTTTTGTATGGAGTGTTCCCGGTTTGGAGGACTATTTACTGCTGACAATAAGTGCTTTTTAACATGCAAACAAAGCACTCCTAAAGCGCTTTTTTAAGGGATAACTATATTTCCATATTAATTGATTTTTGGCTTTTAATTGCTTAAATGCATTGTTTCAATAATTTTCGTAAACCATTATTTATTTGTATTTTTTTCGCTTTAAAACCTCATTGTTGTCAGCACTAAAATAGCACCTTTTTCTATATTTTATTCTTTATCATTTACTGCTGTATAAGAGCTCTCTTATTGAAGCGCTCGACTATGCGCTTTTTCTCTAAAGTGCTTCAAAAAACCCAATTTTTTTTACTGGGCTAGTTAATTTTTTCAAAAAAATACCATATTTATTCCCTCGAATAAAAAGAATCTCATTTGGCATAGTTCATTTTCTTTTTAGCTCGTTTAAAGATATTGATTTTGTGGTCACAATTTATTGGTCACCTTAAAAATTACACAAGACTACACTACATGACCAATAACTCCACAATATAAATTTAGTTTGTTATTTTGAAAAATAATTTTTTGTTTATTTTTGCATTTTTTACAATTAAATACCGCTTAGAAAATTGAATAGTTCAAAAAGTAAGCAACTCGTGAAATATTTCGGTTTACTTTTTCGCGATGCTACTGTATAACAATAAAGCTGGAGGTCCACACCACGCGATTCTCGCTTTTTCGCTGCATACGCAGCTGTCAAAAAAGTAGAACCCGTGTAGTAATACGTAGTAAGTTACATGCACAAAAGCGTAGATGCCTTAGGCGAAAACCAGGTTTACTTTCAACTTTTGTAAGCGTCACAAGCAGCGTTCGAGCAAATCAGCTGATTATGACAAATTAAATTTTATTTTTACTTGTGGTGCTGCTGCAAAAAAAGCGTTGCATGTAACTTGAAACGTAGAATGCAAGTAAGGTAAGAAAAGTATGCACTGCGTGGAGGCGAAAACGCATGGTATGCACCTCCAGCTTAAAGCATTCTTTACAGTTCAGAGTTTTTAGAAAAAAAGTAAAACTTAACAAACAAAAAAACTACACAAATTTGTTTGTTTGTGTTCATTCAAGGCGAATACAATAAGGTAAAATCTTTAGAGCAACTGCTCGTCAGCTGTTAAATCCAATTTTGTCAAAAAATATTCTTTTTTAATTTTTTTTTTGTTTTAATTACAAACATTAAATTGTTGAAGTTAAAATTTTTTGGGAAAAAACTCGTTTTGTGTGAAACTTTTATTACAATTGATTACATAGTATGTACTTGTTTTTCATTAGCTTATAGTAGTTATTACCAAGGCCCGGATTTTTATGCAAATGCATATTTGTGCTCGTCAGTCGGAGCTTACCATACACAAAATATCTTTGCGAATCAAGAAATTTGCAGTAAAATGGCATCGATTTGTTATTGCATATTTTTTCATATTTTACTTTGAACGCATATTTTTCCTTATATTGCTGATATTGCATATTTTGAAAAAACTTGTCTTAATTGCTTTATTTTGGCATGCACCCTTCCGCAGAAGCAATTAACTGTTGCCAATTCAAAGATATTGTAGAAGGATTCAACAATGGTGAATTTAAGTTAATTGATATTGCCATACATAAGATGTATTTTTTGGAAGGTAACTTAAGTTAACAAATTCGTAGCAAGCTTGATAAAGATTAAACAAAAATTAAGGATTTAAATTTATTGTTTTAAATCCTTAACTGCTTGCATATTTAATTTAAATTGCGTTAAATTAATTTAAATTGCGTAATGAAAATGAATATACCACAGAGAAACTATCATCATTTAATCATGCACTTCCATTTTATTTTGTTTAGAAAAACAGAAATGTATGGCCAAATATATCTCTAAAGGCATTTTAAAAAACAAAATCAATAAACAGTTGGTTCGTATGTAATTGCGATCAGTTTCGCACTTTGCTTAGGCAGTATCAAAAAAAATTAACAAAAACTTTTCTTTAGTTGAATATGGGTTGACACTTATAATTGTTGTACTGTGTCATGATTAACATGCATTCGCACAGTTGCTCAAGCCAGCTAATGTATATTATAGCTGGGCCTTTACAAGTGACTTAATTTGCACGATTGTTCATGTTTCTTTACATATTTGTGTTTAACTTTATTATAACTTCTAATTTTGAGGTTATTGTGCCTTACTTACATTTATGAGACTGAAAATTCTTAATGCTATTTTTGTTTTTTTCTTGTTATTTAATGTTTTTTTCAAGATAATTTTAACTGCATATTTTTTAAATTTTAGCGCATATATTTCTATTCTTATTGCATTTTTATGCGCATAAAACGCGATTTTAACTGCATAAAAGTCCTGGCCCTGGTTATTACATATTATTATATAGTTATCCTCTTTAAATTTATCTAATATCTTCAATATCTTGAAAAGCACAAATTAAAATATAAAAACAATCAATAAAATTTATTTCAACAAATAGAAACTGGGAATTATTTCCTTTCATAGGTTAATTTATTAAATTCAACATTTTTTTATTTTTTCGAATTTATTCTATGAGCTTAATTTCAGTTATGTATTTTATAAAGCTTTTTTGTAATAGTCCTATTCCTCTAATTTTTAGGAATGACTTTATACACTACCAGACTATTATATTTTATCTTCTTGTTACATTTTACCTTAGCTGTCCTTTGGATAGCAATGAAGTATATTGTATGAACAGAAAAATTTACAATTATTAGACACCAGCAGAATGTAATGCATTTTCTGGCCCGCTACAGCCTTCGTCAGCATTCTTTGTGAAAGTGTGAATATGTACAACATGAATTTATTTGTCCCTTCTTTTTATTTTATTAAGTACTATGTAATATTTTAATACTTATGTACGCAAATGGAAGAGCTGTATGTATATGCATATGAATTGTTTTTATTCTTTAAGTTTATGTTTTTTTTTGTAAAACCAATACATAGCAAAAACGCCAGCAGTAGCTGTGCTTTTCTACTTATATAATGTTAGGAAACAATCTAAATTCAAAGCCAAAGCCTTCAATGTACTTGAACCCTCAATCGCCATTGTAGATATGTTTACTGGGTGTTTCAAAGAACTTTTTTTTTCTACACTAAAAAAAATTACTTAAACCGTTAAGCACAGAAAAAAAGTACAAAAAGAAGTACAAAAGGCGAAAAAAAGTACTTAAGCGTTCTTTTTTAGGTGTTATGCAGAAAGCAGTACATTGATGAAAAAAAGTACGTGTACAGCTGAAAAAAGTACGTCTGGCAAGCCTACTCCAGTGCGAGTTAGAGGAATAGAAAAAAATACCCTGTTCCACTATCAACTTTAAAAAAAGCCAGATAAAAGGTATGTTGTATGCATCGAAAGTATCTATTGTACAGATCATTAAAATGTACACATATTTGACGAAAAGAGTCAGAATAAGCATAATTTTGCTGAAAACATAGAAATGTAACGTGTAGGGCGTAGAGGAACATTAAAATATACACGGTTTGATAGGAATTCCGAGCTAATAATGTTATTATGTTTAGATTGATTTGGGCTAGGCTTCGTAAAATGAAGAGACTCAATACGATAACTATGGACGTTGTAATTAGAGACGTAAAGATACGGCTTTTTGCTAATACGATACCGATACTCAAACAAAAATATCGCCGATATCGATACGAATATTGAATTTGAATTCAAGTTGAAACTAGCAAAACTCAGATAGAGTAAATTGTTTATTATACAAAATTAAATTAAATAAATTTTATAATTTGTAAAAAATATCAACATTATCAAAGATATAATAATACACAGAATATTTCTGCACAATACAGTGACGTCCAAAAAATGTTGGAAAAGTTTTCCTGATGATCTGACCTAAGCAACCAGTGAAATGCGCATAGAAGCTAGTTTTCCTTCAACAATAAATTTCAGTGTATTTAACCAGGGTTGCCGTTGACAATTTCGAAAAAGTGTCAAAAAAAGGGTATTTAAGAAAATAAAGGGTCAAAAAAGGGTTATTTTAAAGTAAAATAGGGTCAAGTTTATTAGTAGGTATTAAATAAACACATTAGACTTAAATAAAAGTAATTATACATTCCTTTGATAATACGCAGGAATTTGGAAGTTGTTTTTAATGCACTTTAAATTTAATTTTTGTTATAAAATTCTGTTTAATAGAGAAATAATTGTATAATATTTGTCATAAAATTCTTGCGTTTTACGTTTTCGATTTTCAGAAAACCCTTGAATGTTTTTAATTTTTTAGAAATACTTATTCTTTATTTTGTAATTTGTTCTTCACTTGGAGTCCATTCGTCCAGCTCCGATTCGAGCAAATTGAGAGAGGAAAGCATGGACTCACAAGTTTCTATATTTTAAGTTTGTTTGTAAATAGTGTCCGTGTCCGCGCTGGGCGTTATGACATGCTACCAATTTGTATATGTATTTTCACAAAACTCGTGACAACTTTCGAAAGGAATATGGAAAATTGTACTTAATTACAAAAAGAAACTGGGAATTATTTCCTTCTGAAGGTTACTTTATATTAAATTCAACATTTTTTATTTTTCGAATTTATTCTATGAGCTAAATTTCAGGTATGTATTTTATAAAGCTTTTTTGTAATAGTCATATTCCTGCAATTTTTCAGAAATGACTTTATACACTATCAGACTATTATATTGTATTTTCTTGTTACATTTTACCTTAGCTTTCCGTTGGAAAGCAATGAGGTATATTGTATGAACAGAAAAATTTACAATTATTAGACACCAGCAGAATGACTATATATGACTATTACAAAAAAGCTTTATAAAATACATACCTGAAATTTAGCTCATAGAATTAATTAGAAAAATAAAAAATGTTGAATTTAATTTCAAAAAGGTTCAAAAAGTGTCATAAATTTTGTTAAAATGATACAAAGGGATAAATTAAAAAAAGGTTCACAAAAAGTGTCATTGGCATAAAAAATGGTCAAAAGTGATACTTTAGTGTCACAACGGCAACGCTGTATTTAACAAGTATAGGAAATTGGGAATTTAGCACGTCATAGGCACATCTTTTATTAAAAAAATTTATAACTGCGGAATAATTAAAATATAAATTATAAAAAATTTAGAAGAATTTGGTATTTTTACTAATTAGTTATTGTTTACAAATTAAACACAGCTGCTTTTGGGACTTTATTTGGAAAACGAAAATACAAAATTGTAATATTGTGCTAAGAAAGTTTGTTGGAGATATCAACATAATAGTGGAGAGGGTATTACGCGTTGTGCTCAGTGTTGCCAGAACTTTTACAGGTAAAATCAGCAAAAACCATAACTTTTCATCAAAAAATCTACAAAATCAGCGCCAAGATTAGAAAAATCTTCAAAACACATTTATTACATTTTTTATGTGGTTTATTTAGAAAAAGATATATTTTTTTTATCTTTTCTACAATCTTTAGAAAAAGGTTTCCTTATGATCTGGCCTAAGATATCAGTGAAATACGCATAAAAACTAGCTTATCCATCCAACAATATATTTCAGTTTATCAAAGGAAAGAATTGGGAATTTAGCACGTCATAGAGAAATCGTATTAATAATAAATTGTGTATTCCCGAACATAACTTTGATTATAACAATTCCTTTCAAAATATACAGCCAATGTTCTGCAAATTGAAATGGTTTGTAGTTTTAAAAGTAGTTCTGGTAAATGTCTTTAGGAATCATTATAATAACTTGCCGTAAGCTGTTATCCGGCAGATAACGGATGCTTTGTGACATGTCACACATCACTAGCTGTCAACCTTATCTTAACTGCAAGTTGTAACAATGGCCCTAAGTGGCCCTCATAGTACGAGGTATAAAAAGGAAATATTTTTTTAAAAAATTTTTTCGATTTAAATTTCACTGGAATGCGATTTTACATTAAAAAAAACTATTCAAATTTATTTACTCAGGCGGAGTAAGGACTAGTCGCATCTTTGTTCTTTTAAACAACAGATTAAAAGTTAAATGTTTGAAATGTTATTTAAACTTTTAACGGTCTTTTAGGGTCTTATTGAAAAGTTACAAGAGATCAAATATGGAAACTATTAAAGTTATTTTTAATCACGCCGCCATTCATACTATCAGATAACCTCTTAACGTAGAATGACGCATACATATAATGATATTCAAAGTAAAACACGTGAGTTTGCAAATAAAAGATAGCATATGTAATTTGTATTTTCATGTGAAATTTTGGCATGATCCATGTGTAATTCTCCATTTCGTTTGTGGCAACACTGGTAGGTATGTATTTCAAAAACAACATTCTTGTTGTTTAATAAAATATACCAATTAAAAAGATATGGAACAAATAGATGAAATGTGAAATAATTAAGACTGTAAATATTTATTTTTGTTTTAATATGGGTTTTTTTAATTGTTTTACAAGCTGTTTTTGTAAAGTTACTGCCAAAATGCGCTATTTCGCACAAATACATTTGAAACAAAAACAAAGTTTTTAGAATTTATTTTTGTTTAAAGAAAGAAAGAGTTTTTACGCATTTACTAAAATAGGCAGTTAACACTTATCGTTGTTCATTAAAAAAAAGCGGTCAGGTATCTGGTACTTATTTGAAATTCTGCCCTTTTGAGGAGTAAACGGGTAAAACCTGTATTTTGAAACTTTCTTGTCACCCAACATATTTAGCCCAATTATGAATAAAAATTCCCCGGAAGTTTTCTCCCTTCTCCCATTTTTCCTATGTAAATTCAATAGTAAAAATGGGAAAAGGGGAAAAACTCCCGGGGAATAGGTATTCATGATTGGGCTGATTATAACGTTCGAAGATTATCTAAAAAATGCCAACATAAAATTGGTACTTTCTCAAAATTCTAACGTTAAAGGGTTGAGAATCGTAGATAATTTCGGTACTTCTTTTCCAAAACATTTTTCGCCACTCATTGCCATATGGAGACTTCCACAGAGGAGCTCCCTTTTTGCCACGTTTAGCCACTTAGCAATTAATCTTGTATTTAAGACCCACGTTGTTCAAAGGTGTGCTCTTGTTCACTTAATGCTTTACACCAAAATACACAAAAGTAAATAATATAAAATTTTTGTTTTTTTTTTTTGAGAGACAATTAAAAATGCTTAGTGACGCAACGTAACAAAATGTACACTACACATAAAAGTGATGACATGATTTTTGGCTACATCCTCCAGTTCCAAAACCGTGTAGGACATGGAAAAAACTAGGAACTGTGATTTTACATTTTCCCGGACGTGAACAAGTTCACAAGCCTGAGAAATAACATACAATATTTATACACTGAAAAGAAAAATCAATCCATCCGTACTCAAATCAATCCGAAACGGTATTAATAGTACGGTGAGCACGGATTTTCTTGAATCAAGTACAGCAAGATTGATTCAAGTACGGATTTTCAATTCCAAAATACTTAAATTATCAATATTCAATCCCGATGTCGTACTTATTATAATCCGAAACTGAGATTGATTTAAGTCAGGGATGATAAAGCTAGTACAATTGTACTTTTTTCAGTACTATTTGCATTGCAAAAGTACTGAAGTACTCCAATGACATATTTAGTACAATTAAAAAATTTCCAAATATCAGAAGAATTGCCAAAGTCATATTGTCTACACAACATTCGTCGGCGAATATGGAAAGGATTTTTTCGTAGCAAAATATGATAAAAACAAAGCGAAGAAACCGCCTTTTGGGATTATTGTATCATACTACAGTCTAATGAATCTTGTTGCTATAAATAAACGAAAACTTTTAACCTTGATTTATTAAAGTATGGTGAAACGGGGTATAGTGTAACCCTAGATATTGCGACTTGTTGAAAAATTCAATCAAGTTGTAGAACCATTTGTTACGTTAGATGTGTGGTTGGTCATCGGTCGAATAAAAAATCAATTTGATTTGAGCTTTCAAACTGGTACGTGTGATGGCGATTTTTTCTTTTTTTTTTAATTTTTATACTGAAGTACTGACGGCGTGCGAAGTAAACAATATCTTAGAAAACAAATACGAAATTCCAATGCACAATTTTAATAAAGAATATAAAAACTACTGCAACCTTTATTTATTTTCTTTCCTTGCTCCTCTTCTTACTTCATTTACGCCACTAGTGCTAAAAATCGGTACTCATGTTACTCTATAAAAATATTTTCTTAAAAAAGCTTAATGAAAAGTTGTTAAAAAAAATTCTAGCATATAATATATATATATATATATATAATATATGTATATATAATTTAAATATTTTTTAATACAGTGGCCGACAAATGTCTACATACGACTACATTGAATATGCAATTCGTTATCAAGAAAGTTAACAATAAAATACCAAATTACTATCAAACAAGTTCTTTTGTAAAAAGTGCTTTTTAGATAATTTATCAACCCATTATTAAAGCTTAATGACGCTCAGATTGATTAAATATTAAATCTGCTACGAGCAAAAAAAAACCAGAGTGGAAGTATATCGAAGGCTTTGGCTTTAAATTTTGCTTGTAACCAAACGTTTAATAAGTATAGCAAAAACGCCAGCAGTAGCTGTGCTTTTCTACTTATATAATGTTAGGAAACAATCTAAATTCAAAGCCAAAGCCTTCAATGTACTTGAACCCTCAATCGCCATTGTAGATATTTTTACTGGGTGTTTCAAAGAACTTTTTTTTTCTACACTAAAAAAAAATTACTAAAAACGTTAAGCACAGAAAAAAAGTACAAAAAGAAGTACAAAAGGCGAAAAAAGTACTTAAGCGTACTTTTTTAGGTGTTATGCAGAAAGCAGTACGTGTACTGCTGAAAAAAGTACGTCTGGAAAGTCTACTTTAGTGCGAGTTAGAGGAATAGAAAAAAAATACCCTGTTCCACTATCAACTTTAAAAAAGCCAGATAAAAGGTATCGCCTAAATTCTTTATTTCGTGTAAACTTAATGTTGTTTTTTTTTTTTTTTTTTTTTGTTATTTGCCAAAGGTGTACTTCAAATACGTATGTATAAAAGTATAGTACAAGTTAATTTTAATGTACATATGTTCGTACATTTTCTGTTATTTTAATAATAGAACTTCACTCACAATATTCTGTACGTAAAATTAACTGAAATTGTAATATAAAATAAATGAAAGTTCAATTAAAAACCGGTCTACCTATTTTTCATTTATTTTTAACAAAAAGTTCATTTAATTTTTACTGTTAAAAATTAAACACCGTATTCAGTAAAAACGATTAAATATTCAGTTATTTTATTAAATTTTCGTTTACTCCACAAAAGAGCCGAATTTCTAAAAAATACCAGACAGACACCTGCTTGTTTTTCTTATAAGCGAGAGAGGGAGAATATTTTTATTTACTTACCTTACCCAGTTACACACGTTTGTTTTACTTTTGTTGTACTGACCACGTTGTTTACAGAAGAACTCTCAATTATAAGACACCAGCAGCATGACCGATATGGCTTCGCAATTATTTTACTTTTAAAATTTGATGTATTTAACTAAATTATTATAACAAATTGAAAATGGGAATTGCTTACACAAAACAAGCAATTCATTTTTTATAGATAAGTAAAAATTAATTTTTGGTAGAAAAATTTTATAAAAAACTGAATATTTAATTGTTTTTACTGAATATGGTGTTGAATTTTTGACAGTACAATTTTATAAAATAACTGCATATTTTTGTGTTTTTACGGAATTCGCGGTTGAATTTTTGACAGTAAAAATTAAATGAACTTTTCGTTGCTTTAAATTAAATTTTTATTAACTTTAACATAAAGAAGAATTTATCTCAATCAACGGACAATATTAACTGCAACTGAAAATCCGTATTAATATGCACTTAGTTTTTTGAATAACTGTTAGAATCAGTTAAAAATAAATTTGCTTGGAATTTTAAATGTTTATTTATTTGAAAATGACTGAACGGAATATTTCTTAAATAAACCACAGTCCGTTACTGTAATAATATTGTGAGTGTAGTAAAAAATATTTTTAGTACAATTATGGTCAATTAGAATAATAATCATCTGCATCATTTTCCTCATCAGGTGTATCACCAGAATAAGTTTTCTCATCAGGCATATCACCAGATCCACATTATTCATCAGGCATATCACCAGATCCACTATTTTTATCAGGCATATCACATCCACATTCTTCATCAGGCATATCACCAGATCCAGCTTCTGCTTCACTCCCTATATTAACATCATCGGATTTCGCGGAAATAATACTTTCCGATTGCGATAAAAATCGCAGAGATGCTCCTTCATTCGAATCATCCAAATAGCCGGGAAAAGGTATAGCCACAGCAATATAGGATGCAAATCCTAAAAGCAAAAGTGCTACCACGAATCGCATGTTTTTTTTAAATTCTTTAAATATAATTTATGACTTTATATCGTCAAATTAAAAGTTTAAACTAGTAAAGTTTTTCAAAAAAATACCATATTTATACGCTCGAATAAAAAGAATCTCATTGGGCGTAGTTCGTTTTCTTTTTAGCTCGTTTAAAGTTATTTATTTAATTCCATAATGTTGATTTAGCTGTTACTTTTGGAGTATAGTTTAAGTGGAATAAAATATTGTATTGATCTATTTATATTAGCAAAGAATAAACAATAAAACGATCATTTTAGCTGCAAAGCATATTTAGGGTGGGTTTTTAAAATGGAGATTAGAGATTTAGTCATCTTTAATCTGTGTTTTTAGTTTTTAAGATGATAATTAATTATTTTTATTAGCCAGTTTAAGCGGCCAATGTATAACAAAAGCATCTAGTAAAATTTTTTTTTAGAAAACAGAAAAATGGATTATTCTACACAGAAAGAAAAATACTCGGGATAAATCAAGTTTTTTAGGATTACTTTAAGTACGAGTCGTACTCAAAAATTCAAGTACGAGTACACTTAAACGTACTCAAAACAATCCTAAATGGGATTGCTTTAAAAAATCAAACCCCGGAATTTCTTGAAATAAGTATAAAATTCTTAAATCAAGTACAAAAAAGATTAAACTTGTCGTTGATAGTGTCACTCTAAACGTAAAATTACAAAATGAGGCTTTTAATCTCATTAAACTTATAAGTCTCATCTCTCAGCATTGCATTCGTTTATGCGTGAGTTAAGTTAAAGACTATAAAAAAAACACAACTACTTTCTTTCACTTCCAAAATAATAATAATTTTATTCATTCTTTTTCTTTAAAATGAAACTTATTTTCTAAATACAAAAGTGCTTACACAAGCTAAAGTTCAATGATTTCTTATTTTATTTATTTTAAATAATTTGGAAATTTATTTCTTGTTAAAATTTGCTGATTAATAATGTTTGTAATATTTTAGTTTTATTTTAAAGTTCAGTAACTTCTTATTTTGCTTATTAACTTAATTTATAACTTGTTAAAATTTATTTGCTGATTAATAAAATTTGTAATAGCTTAGTTTTATTTCTTTTGAATATTTAATGTATGCTGATGCAGCTATTTAATCTAGGTGGCTTTGTTGGTGAGTCTGTTGTTGTTGTTGTGGTTGAGGTTGTTTCTGTAACTCCTCCCCCCTTAGAGTGAAGCGATGGCCAAAAGTATTGCTGGTCAGGAGCGACTCTATTCGTGGTAGGGAATTCTTTTACGACATATTTTGTTTTTTTGTTGGTTATTAGAATGATAATTGTTACACTAACTACTGTAGTTATGAGACCATAGTTTATGTAACTGTGTAATTCGGTATTGTTTGATAAGGATACAATGGCTAGTTTATTTTTTAAATGGTACTCTTTAAGTTTGGGTATGCTCAAGCTTTCTATTGTCGATTAAGGTTTTATGTTTACTTGTGTCGGTGGGTTTAGAATAAAATCGTCCCAATATATGTTTGGACTGTCTTTGTATGTTATATCATTGATGATAAGGTTACAGTTTTGAAAATGTATTAATAGGTTTCCTTCAATGATATACTCCTTCGGGTCGCATGACGTTTTGATTTTCGTTGGTGGTAAATTGGTTGTTAATAAAAGTCCTTGTTCGAGTTGTGAGACTCTAGTTATCTGGCCAATATCGCTGAGTTTACATTTGGCTTCCAAGTTTCGTATGATTTTCCCAAAGCATGAAGACTTTTCTATTGTTTCTTGTTGTAAGCTCTCTTTGCAGTAATACAGATTTTCAATCTTTTTGCATATATCATCGAAATATTGAATTTTATCATTGTTATATATTATGTAAGGCTTCGTTATTATTTCTTTTATTTTGTTAATGGGTATGGGGATTGCGTGGGAAATTGTGTATTGATCATGAGGGATGTGAGGTATAAGAATATTAAAGATAATATTTGTATCATTGTAGTAGGCTTGCAATTCCAAAAGTTCATACAAGTGTTCTATGGTACTGACTTTGACAGATTGATCTCCCAGATTATTTTCGATGTCTTTTAGTTTGTCCGTGTTTAAGATCATTTTTGGTACGATCCCAAGTTTGGATAGGGTCATTGCTTCGGAAATACTTGAAATGTGATTTGCCAATAAATCGATATGATAATTAATTTGGTTAAGGTATTGAATATCATTGATAAGCCTAGAATTTGACAAAATACTATTTTGTGAGTACTGTAATGACCGTACTATAATATCTTGCTCGCTATTTATATAATTGGTAATATTTTCCATTCTTTCAATAATTTTAGTGTTAAGTATACTTTGGTTATTCGTGTCAATCTGTTGCTTCGATGTCAAGTTACGCATATTCGCCCCAATATGCCCGGACACTCGGATAGCGAAAAACGGACATAAAAAATAAAATGCCAATATACTGACGAATTTCTGAATTGGTTGTAACGAAGGAAGTTGTAATATCTTTTTGAGTGGCATATAAGTTTGATTGTTCAACAATATGATCAATAATAGTGTCGCCCAAAAAGTACTCGAAGCATTTGAAAGGTGTATCAAGTTTTTTGAGATCCTCTCCTAGTTCGGGCTCAGAAAACGCAATCGCAGAGTTATCCAGCACTATGTTATTTTGGCGCAACAAGATTTTCTTGAAAGAGGGAGACTTGGGATCTATTTCAAAAACGGATCCAATCAAATCCCCTGTTTGACAAACACTACTATCTTCAGGCTGAATGGTATTTTGATCAGCAGCCACACTGCGTTTGTGTTTCTTTGATGGAGGAGTATTTGAAGCAATCGAAGTAGAACGAGATAATTAGTTTGCCAATGACGCAGGACTTCCGCTAGAAGTTACGCAAATCTCTGATACCAGCATCGATTCTGATAAATTCACCACTTTATCTATCGTCTCATCAAATCCAACGTTGATATTGCACTCCATGTCGCAAGCAACATCAACCAAATCGTCTTCCATATCTTCTTCGTCAGTATCGCTCTCGAAACTCATCAAATCCAAAATTTTTCCAATCTCTTCATCTGAAAGCGATGACAACTTTTGAATTTGGCGACGCTCCATGTCTATTATTAACAATTTTTTTGGCTTTAACATCTCCTGGAATTTTGATTTTTAAAACTTACCTCATATATTTTTTTTATCAAATTTTCCCAAGACCGCCTGCAGACGGGCAACCTTCCAAGATCAATAAAAAGCTTGTGAAAAGTTTTTTTTTCAGTTTTTTTCTCTTTTTGCTTTCTTTACATCACTAGCAATACAACAATAATTTTTTCCTTTAACTGAGGAAAGCTTAAATATTTCTTTTAATTTTTTTAATATTACACTTTTTGCAAAATAATTATTTTGTGCGTACTTCACGAATTGTAAACTTCAAATGACCGTTAAAGCTGTCTAAAGCAGCAGCATTCGTTAAAGATGCAATAAAAGCAATTTGTGGACTTCCCCGAATTAGACAAAATACAAAACAAAAGCAAAACGAAAATTTTAAACCAAATAAGTGAGCAATAAGTTTAGCCCGTCTTCAGGCGGTCTTGGGGACTAGAGGGTTAAATCGTTAATACGAGAAGCATCATTGCTATCCATATTTCCTGTAATGAATTTTACTGCTGAGCCTATACCATTAAATAATCCTCTCTTGTTGCGGTATTTGGGTGTTATTGAATTTAATTTGTTTTTGAGGTCTGCTAACTTGTGTTTCGTGGTTCCCAGAGAAACTTTGTTATAATGTGAGGGTGTGAAATGTTTTAGTGATACCTCAATCTTCATGATGTTATTATTATATGGTTCGAGTTTTATAATATGTCTGAGGTTAGTGTAATCTGTTATTGTCTTGGCTGTTCCTAGTTTAATTCGTAATAACCCATGAGTATCGGTCAGATTCTGTATTTTCAGTGTTTGTGATTGCACAGTGGCTATTAATCTGAAATGGCATATATTTGTAAACTTTTTGAAATTTTTATTTTTCTTTTTAATATTTTCTTTTCTTAATCTTTGATTTGTGTAATTTTTTGTTTTGTGTAGTTAGTAATGTTACTTTGTTGTTTTTCTGTACTTTGTACTTAAAAAATTTTGGTGTTAATTTATTTCTTCTACATTTTTTCCTGTAAATATTGTCATTTTCGTCGTAATTTATTGGGTCTTGCCTATTTACGTTAAGTTTTTCTATGCGTTTATCGGTGTCAGTTTGCAGTTTATTTATGATGCAATCATATAATTGAGTTTGAAATTGATTAATTTTGGAAAGGTATTCATGTTCGTTGTTATATGTGATCTCACGATCGAATTTGTGTGTTCTACCATAAAAAAGTTCGAAAGGTGTTAATTTTGTAGAAGAGTGAATCGCATTATTGTATGTTATAAGAGTTTCATTTAATATATCGTCATGATGCATTTCTAATTTTTGATTTTTTCTGTTATTAACCTGTATATTTCTGTTAGTGTTGAGTGAAGTCTTTCAACAGGTGCATTACTGCTTGATTGTTGAAATGAAGTAAAATGTAAATTAATTTGGTATTGCTTACAAAAATCTTTAAATATGTTTGAATTGAATTCGGTGCCTTGGTCGCAAACAATTTTGTTGGGTATGCCATGCATACTCAGAAAATGTTTTAAAGATTTAATTACACAAAGACTATTTCTCGCTGTTAAAGTATATGCGGCAGCGAATTTAGAGAATTTATCTATAATTGTAAGAATGTTTTTAGCGTTGATTGTGTAAATGTCTATGTGGATTATGTCTAGTGGTTTAGTGGGTGTTGCCGGTTTCTCGAACTTTGTTTTGGGAGGGTTCCTGTCGTACTTGAGTCTTTGGCATGCATCACAATTATTTATTGCTTGCGTTACTTTTGACTTCATGAAGGGAAAATAATATTCACGTTTTAAGTGGTCTAATGTTTCCTGTATACCTCTATGATTGCTGTTTTCATGATAGTCCTGAATTAATTTGTCCTGACTGTCATTTTCTTTTACGCAAAATGTTTTGCATATACGTTTTGGATCAAATAAAAAATTTCGTCTTCAGTAAATATTGCAGTAGTTTTATTAGGAGCAAGGTGATTTTTTTAGAATTTCTGTTATAATTTCTTCTGTGTAATGAGGGTATGTAAAAGTTTTCCTATGTTTGTTTTTAAATATAGCTTCGAGTTTCATATGAGAATTAGAGTTTCCTTTCTTAAAAAGAGCTTGTAAATTAAAGTCGTTAATTGGTTTTTCTGAAATAGGTATACCATCATCGTTGTTCTCTTCTGCTGAGTGAATAGTACTTCCTGAAGTGCCTTGAATAGATACTGTATCGAATGTATTTATGTTTTGGTTACATGAAGGGTCAGTTTTTATACGGCTAAGTGCGTCTGCATTAGTGTTTAGTTTTCCTTTTTTGTAAATAACTTCGTAGTCAAACGGATAAGTTTTGAGTTTGGTTCTTTGAGACTCATAATCCAAGTTAATGGCTTATGATCCGTTAGGATTCTAAACCGGTGACCGAATAAATACGGCCGAAAATATTAAATAAATTGGTTTATCGTTTCCTATGGGACCTTGTGACAGAATGGCTCCCATCGCAAAATTACTTGCGTCTGTTGTAAGGTTGAAAGGCTTAGAAAAATCTGGATACTGTAAGATTGGGTCATTAGTTAGGAGGCTCCTACAAATTTCAAAAGTTGTTTTATATTTGTCGTCAACAATAACAGTTTTATCCTTCTTAAGACATGCTGTGAATGGTTTTGTTATTTTGGCAAAATCTTTTATAAATTTACGATAATAGCCTAGTAAGCCCAGAAATGACTTAATTTCCTTCTGATTAGTGGGAATTGGAAAATTTTGAATAGCTGACATTTTATCAGGGTTAGGTTTTACCCCTTCAGTGGTCACGATATGACCTAAAAATGCACATTCCTTGTGTAGGAATTCTGACTTTTCTAGCTGCACTTTGAAGTTGGCTTCCCTTAGAGCTTCGAAAACTTTTTTCAAATTTTCGGCATGTTCTTGAAGTGAAGTTGAATAGACAATGATGTCATCCAAGTATGCTAAACACACGGTTCCTATTAAGTCTTTAAGAACATAATCCATTACCCTTTGAAACGTAGATGGTGCGTTTTTAAGGCCAAATGGCATTCTAACGAATTCGTAGTGGCCTCCTTCTACTGTGAAGGCAGTTTTGGGTATATCTTTTGGCTTCATCTCTATTTGGTGAAAACCACTCGCTAAGTCTAATGTAGTAAAGTACATACACTTCCCTAATTTGTCCAGAATTTCGTTGATGTTTGGTATTGGGTAGCTGTCCGATATTGTCTTTTCGTTTAATTTCCTATAGTCTATTACTAGACGCCATTTACGTTTTCCACTAGCATCTAATTTTTTGGGAACTATCCAAACTGGTGCGCTCCAGGGTGAATAGCTTTCTCTTATGATACCTTGGTTTAACATATCTGAAATTTGCTTTTTTACTTCCACTTTGTGGATGTGTGGATATCTATAAGATTTTGTGTAAATAGGAATGTCATCTTTTGTGACTAAATTATGTTTAATTTTGTTAGTAAATGTAAGAGTTTGATTTTCTTGAAAGAAAATGTCCTCAAATTCTTTACATAATTTTGTTATAATTTTCTTTTCTTCCGAATTTAAATGATCCACTCTAAGATTTTCTATTAAGTTGAAACCGTAACCAGAAGAATATTTTGCATTAATATTATTAAACTCTATACAGTACGAATTAGTAAGAGGCTGCACTTTTATTGGATTTTCGATTAAAATAACTTTGTCCGTATTAGACATGTTGTTAACTTCGACAATGCTGTACCAGTTTTCCGCGTTGTATACTCCAGTAGAGATTGTAACTTCTGGTTGAATGAGGATAGTGGGAATAAAGAAATTACCATTTTCGATGTCGACAGGCACTTTAATAATAGCTTTTGTTCTCTGACTCCAAGGACATCGTAATGTTAAATAGACCAGGTTTTTTCCATACGTTTGGGTTACTTTTGGACTAGTCCTGGTCCTTTGTGGACTACTCTTTACACGCGTGTTTGGACTGGTCCTATTATTTGCAGGGATTGTGCACACCAATACTAATGATATAAACACATTCGAGACAGCAAGCTACCGACTTCAAAATGTCAAAAATAGAATACATGTGTGTATATGGAAATGATTATTTTCACGACTACATGGCTGCAGGTTGTTGTCTGTGCTTATTTTGTCGTTGTTGTCGAATTAAACAACTCAAGTATAGAAATATTGGAGACAGCTAAAAATCTTGGTGTTATATTTAATTCTAAACTTGACTGGTCTAATCACATAAATGTAATTTGCGGTAGAACGTTTTCTATGTTGCGCAATCTGTGGATGACTCAATATTACACTCCCTTCGAAATCCGTATGTTATTGGCAAAGACATACTTATTACCAACACTAATGTATGGGTGTGAACTATTCGCAAGCTGTGATTCGGCAAGTAAGAAAAGACTCAATGTAACTTTCAATAATATCGCCTGTTGAAGTTTATACTTGTTGAAAAACTACTTTGTTATATATTTATGTTTTGGAAAAATATTTATTCATTGTTTTTATGTCATAATATTTTTCCTATAGTTTAAGTTTTGAGTATTAGAATTGATTAGAAAAGTATTTGTTAATAAATAATTTAAACGGATAACAATTATTATGGGTTATGGGTCCATCAGAGAAAGCTGGTATTGTTCAGTTTTGTGGTAACAATTTTGAAAATTGGAAATTCCGTGTTGAAAAACATTTGGCTGCTGCAGGAGTTCTTGAAGCTGTAAAGTCAACTCAAGATTCAGTCCCAAATCAATCAGAATTTGGAAAAATGGACACAAAAGCTCAAGATATAATAACAAGCTTAATAAGTGATGATTATTTGGAATACATACGTGATAAGTTAACAGCTAAACAGATGTGGGATGGTTTAATAGCAACGTTTGCATGTAAGTCTTCACAAAATCAAACAATTGTAAGAAAAGAGCTGGCAAATTTAAGAATTAAGGAAAATTATAGTCTTAATCAACATTTTCTGAAGTTTGACTCCTTGATAAGACAATTAAAAAGCGCTGGAGCTAAGCCAGAAGAAGCGGATTTAGTGTCACAATTATTTTTGACATTGCCGGAGTCTTTCGATCCCATTGTTACTGCTTTGGAGAATCTTAAAACAGAAGAACTAACATTAGCCATTGTTAAACCAAGGTTATTGGCTGAAGAATCAAAAAGAAAAAATAGAAATGATGATGAGGTTGTTCAGAAGGCAACAGCTTTTCAATTTAAAAAGAAAAGCTCAACTCGTTTTAATGAAAAATTTGGCCACATGAAGAAGGATTGCTGGAGTAAGGAAGCTAAAGTTGCAAAATGTGAAGAAAGAAAGGTTAGTTTTATGGCTGATGCTAATGTAGAGAGATCATCTTACTTATCGAATTGCGAAATATCTTTTGCTTTGGATTCTGGAGCAACAGATCACTTCGTTAACAATAAAAGGGTGTTTAAAAATGTGAAAAATTAGATGAACCATTTATTATAAATGTTGCAAAAGATTCTGAAAAAATATCTGTGTTCATGATTGGTGAAGTTGATTTATTAAGCGAAACTGGTGACAACATTAACTTGAAGGATGTGCTGTATAGTTCTGAATTTCGAGAAAATTTATTATCTGTTAGTAAGATGGTGGAAGCTGGACTAACAGTTGATTTTCACAGAAACTGTGCATTAATTAAACAAAAAGAGGATATTGTAATGAAAGCAAAGAGATGTGGTAATTTGGTTGTTGTAACATTAAAATGCAAACATTTTCCATTGGCTAATTTGAGCAAAGCTGAAGAAAATAATCTGTGGCATAGACGTATGGGTCATATAAGTAATCATAGTCTTAATGAATTGATTTTTAACAAGATGGCCAGTGGTATACCAAAGGTATGTAAAACTGAATTTTGCGAAATTTGTATTGAAAGTAAGCAGTGTCGTGAACCTTTTAATGGCACTCGAAGAAAGTCATCCAGGCCTCTAGAGCATATTCACTCTGACGTGTGTGGTGCAATAACTCCTACTGCCTGGGATGGATCTCGTTATTTCGTCACTTTCATTGATGACTTCACACATTTTGTTGTGGTATACTTAATAAAAAGAAAATCCGAAGTCTTTGAAAAGTTCAAGGAATATAAAGCCATGGTAACATCAAAATTTGGAAATAAAATATCTCAACTAACTGTTGATCAAGGACGTGAATATAAATCTAATTTGATGTTAAAATTTTGTATAGAAAAAGGTATTCAAATTTGTGAGACAATTGCATATACTCCTCAACAATATGGTGTTGCTGAGAGATTAAATCGAACTATTGTGGAACGTGTAAGAGCGTTGTTACTTGAAGCTGGAGATCCAAAGTTTTTATGGGGCGAAGCAGTTTATACAGGTGTTTATATCTTGAATAGAAGTCCAACTAGAGCATTAATGATAAAGAAAACCCCTGCAGAGTTGTGGTTTGACGAAAAACCTGATTTATCAAAATTAAGAGTTTTTGGTTGCCAGGTGTTTGCTTTAGTGCCTGATCAAAAACGGAAAAAATTAGATGCTAAGAGCAATAAATACATAATGATTGGTTACTGTCCGAATGGTTTTCGTTTATGGAATGATGAAAAACAAACAGTGGTAGTAGCCAGAGACGTGAAATTTAATGAAACAGTATTTCCTTTTAAAAAGAAAAAGAAAATGAAAAAAAATAATTGTAATAAGAAATAATCAAGAGGGGGAAAGTGATGATGATTCTTTTCAAAATGGCAACATATTTCACAAAGGGGAAATAAATCAAGAAATAGAAGTAACTAAAGTTGATAATGTAACTATTCCAAGTGAGCAGAATGAAAACATTATTGTAATTAACAATCAAGAGCATGCTAATGAGGAGTCTCAGGTGGAAGAGCAAGTAGCCGAGGCACCTAGACGAAGTGAAAGAATTCGAAATTTAAATCGCAAATTCTCTGAAATATATTCTACAATTTTTGAAGCTGTACTATATGAAGAATCTACTCCAGTAACAATCGAAGACGTTGGAAAATCTGGTAACCGCACAAAATGGTTAGCAGCTGTTGAATAAGAACTGCAATCAATGAATAAAAACAATGTATGGAAATTAATAAAAAGGCCTTCAAATATAAAAACATTAAAATCAAAATGGGTGTTTACAGTCAAGGCAAATGGTGATGGCAATCCAACAAGATATAGAGCTAGATTAGTCCTTAAAGGATATTTACAGAAATTTGGTATCGATTATGAGGAGATTTATGCTCCAGTGGCTAAGCTTTCTACAATAAGAATTATTCTAGCAGTTGGTGTGTTTAAACAATTTTATTTTCATCAGTTAGATATTAAAGCTACTTTCTTGCATGGAGATCTCAAAGAAGATCTATTTATGGAAGTTCCAGATGGTATGGAAAGTAAGCCTGGATATGTGTTAAAACTGCAAAAATCGATATATGGACTAAAACAAGCTCCAAGGTGCTGGAATGAAAAACTAAATTGCCGATTGATAGAATTAGGCTTTACACGAAGCCAACACGATTATTGCTTATACACTGTGTTCAAACCTAATAATACAATGTTTTTGTTGTTGTATGTAGATGATATATTAATAGCTGGAAATAATGAAAATGAAATAGTCAAATTAAAAAAGAAATTATCAAGCTACTTTGAAATGTCAGATTGTGGAAGTCTTAAATATTTCCTTGGAACTAAATATGAATATAATCAAAAGGAATGTATAATGAAAATGTCACAAGAAAGTATAATAAACAAAATCTTAAACAAATTTGGAATGACAGAATGTAATGAATTTAAAACTCCTATGGAAAAGGGTTTACAATTAACAACGGATGTTGGAAGTGAGTGCGACAAGCCCTACCGAGAGTTATTAGGCAGTCTTATGTATATAATGCTAAGTGTTCGTCCTGACATCTGCTATTTAATTGGTTATATGGGCAGATTTCAACAAATGCCTGGGGAAATACATTGGTTAGCACTTAAAAGAATACTTCGTTATGTTAAAGGTTCAAAATCTTTAAAATTAACTTTCAATGGAAAACTTAATGAAGAAGCTTTGATTGGATATGCAGATGCAGATTGGGGATCAAGTCTAGTAGATCGAAAATCAACAAGCGGTTACATTTTTTATGTATTTGGAAATCCTGTGTCATGGTCAAGTAAAAAACAAGCAACGGTATCCATATCGTCTAGTGAAGCGGAGTATATTGCCCTAAGTAATGCAACATCTGAAGGGTTGTGGATAAAGGGAATACTTCAAGATCTTAAAATAATTGATACAAAATATCCAGTTACAATATTTGAAGATAATGCAGGGTGTATTGCAATGGCTCAAACTGTCGAATGCAAACGATCAAAACATATTGATATTCGACATCACTTCATCAGAGACCATATCATGAAAGGAAATTTAGTTGTTAAGTCAGTTTCTACACGAAATCCAATTGCTGATGTTTTAACAAAATCACTTGATAACACAAGCTTTAATACAATTAAAAATTGACTTAAATTGTATAATTGAGAGGGGGTGTTGAAGTTTATACTTGTTGAAAAACTACTTTGTTACATATATATGTTTTGGAAAAATATTAATTCATTGTTTTTATGTCATAATATTTTTCCTATAGTTTAAGTTTTGAGTATTAGAATTGATTAGAAAAGTATTTGTTAATAAATAATTTAAACGGATAACAATAAAATAACAATATCGCCAGAAACGTTTTTGGTCTAACACGATTCTCAAGAATTTCCCGTTTTGCAAAGCAGTTATATAACATATCTTTTGATAACCTGTTGAAATGCCGCTGCCTAATATTCTTACATAAAACTATTTACACAAAACAACCAGGCTATTTATTTAATCGAATTATCTTCTCCAGATCAAATAGAGGAAAAAAGATTAACAGTAATCGATATCGTAGTCAGATATCGGAGAAGCATTTTTTTATAAACTCCATCCAGCCTTGGAACCAATTACCCAACAATATTCAAACAACCAGCAATGCTCAGCACTTTAAACGCGAAGTATTTAGGCATTTTAGTTAACTTCTTTAAATGGAAAAATTACTATTGCTACTATAGTCGAATTTAAGGTATGTTTTAAATTAAACTGACTTTAACTGGGTGCCACCTCAAATGTGAAAATTTTTTCATACAACATACAACAAAATAGAAGCAAGTGGCAACGCTAATTGCCGACATTAAAAATTAAAATATAAATAAAACACTGCATATCTTGCAGCGTTAAAAATTTTCAACACGCAAAATGAATTTATGTAGAAAGCAACAACAAAATTACAAAATATTTTGGCTTTGTTTTTACTTTCAATGTAATTTTTGGCATTGCGTTTTACACAATTATGGCTTCTACATACCAGAGCTGTAAATGAATCATTCATTTTTGATTTTAATTCATTAATGAATTAGCAAATTTTGAATTAATTCTTTTCACACAAATAAATGAATTGAATTAAATTTGAATCAATTCAAACGAATTAGGCAGAAATGAATTAAAAATCGTTTCTAATTCAAATGAATCTGAAAAATGAATTGCAATTCATTTTGACAAATTCAAATGAATCTGTAAAATGAATTGCAATTCGTTTCTAATTCAAATGAATCTTAAAAATGAATTGCAATTCATTTTTCAGATTCATTTGAATTGAATTGATTTTTAATTAATTCAAATGAGTTAGAAAAAAATTTTTAACAATTCATTTCCAACTCATTGGAATGAAATTGAATGAAATTTGAATTGAGTTTGTAAGTAAATCTAAAGTAAGCATCACTGTCGTTTTGTTATTCAAGAATTTTTTTTTGTAAAAGACAGCAAACTCGTTTTGTAAATCACCTAGCAAAGTCCAAAGACAACAAATTCTTAGATTTAAAATTCCTATGATATACTGGAATTGTCAGTAGCGGCAGAATAGGAATTGATTTATTAGGTATCGGCGAAAATCCTATCAAAATGTGAAAATTTTGTTTTTTTTGCTAAAAGAAACTTACATTTTTATTTTTATCAAATAGTGTGAAAGTTGTGCTTAAGAATCAATTTTGGTTTAAATAATCTCTTATTTGTATATTGTGGAAAATTCCTTTTTTTTATTTTTAATCGAAATTTAAAGATCCTAGCAACTTTGAATCTCAACATAACATATTTTGCTGTCAAAGCTGTATTCGTTTACTCCATGGTATAATAAGTATAAGGTATGTTCATTAGGGAGAGTTTTCATTATTTTCCCATGTAATGTCAAAGTAATTTATTGGATTTTTTTAAGTTATTTCCTTTTTTTCTTTTGTATGACGTTATTTGTATTGGTTTTAAAATTGAGAACAAAATTTCTAATGACCATACCTTGTATTTATTCTACCATGGTTTACTCGAAATTCAATTGTGTTTTGAACTACATACATTGTAATTTTTCTGATTTTTGTTTAGTTGTGAAAGATAGTTTTATTTTTGTGAAATAAATACCTATAACATTACCAAAAATTTTTTCGGTGGGTTTTTTATTTTATTTTTTAAATTATTTATTGCCTTTTGAAAATTAAATGTGTTTTGTCGTTCAGAATAAAAATAATTTCTTCTTGAAGAAATAAACTCCAAACACTGAAAAAATAAATTTTAATTTTTTATTCCCTCTAGATCTGCTCTTGAATTTGATTGATTGCAACTCATTTTAGATTTCATTCATTTGAATTGTTAAATATTTTTTCTAACTCATTTGAATTAATTCAAAATCAATTCAATTCAAATGAATCTGAAAAATGAATTGCAATTCATTTTTGAGATTCATTTGAATTAGAAACGAATTTCAATTCATTTTACAGATTCATTTGAATTTGTCAAAATGAATTGCAATTCATTTTTCAGATTCATTTAAATTAGAAACGAATTTGAATTCATTTCTGCCTAATTCGTTTGAATTAATTCAAATTTAATTCAATTCATTGATTTGTGTGAAAAGAATTAATTCAAAATTTGTTAATTCAATGCATGAATGATTCACGAATTAATTCAAAAATGAATGATTCATTTACAGCTCTGCTACATACATATGTATTTTGTGTTTCTTTCAATAAAAGTTTTCCTCCAAATCATTAATAATTGCAAAATATCGGCCAAAATCTACATAAACAATTTTTAACTTTTTGCAAGTACATTTTTATACGTTCGCCAAGATAGCAACGAAATTTAGCAACGGCGGAAATTAAAAATCAAGGGATTTAGTGGCAACGCCGGAAATGAAAATGAAGGGAACTTTTGGATATCATTTTAGAAATATTTATATAAATATAGACCAAAGATTAAAAAAAATCTATTTTGGAAAAAATCATCAGAGCCGTTCCAGAGAAAAGTGGGTTCATCCAAAATGGTCAGTAAAAATCGTTGCTGATTTATCCCAGCCAAACTAGGCAGTGTCACGGCATAAGCTAAATGAAATGTGGAAAAATACCACTTAAAGATTAAAAAAAATCTATTTTGGAAAAGATCATCAGAGCCGTTCCAGAGAAAAGTGGGTTCATCCAAAATGGCCAGTAAAAATCGTTGCTGATTTATCCCAGCCAAACTAGGCAGTGTCACGGCATAAGCTAAATGAAATATGGAAAAATACCACTTAAAGATCATGTATTTAACTAAACTATTTTAACAAATAGAAAACGTGAATTACTTTATTCCTACCACACTGCTTAAGTATCAAACAAAAAAGGCTTTTATTAACCAAACTCATTCCCCTACTTTTCTTGTGTACGTTTCTTTGTTTGTTTATTTTACTAACACACGCCTATTCACCATGGATAGAAAATAAGAAAAATTGTGTGGAAAAAAAGGACAAAAAACACCATTCATCCGAAAAAAACCAAAAAATGCATTCTAAAATCTGCCGAAATTACTCTCAAAAAATAACTAATCGGCCGATTATATTCAAACAAAATTATTTGCGAGTTAACTGGGATAGTTCTCTTTAAAATAAGGTATGGTCCATCATTCCCGGTCCCCTGGTTGGTCCACATTCGTAAAAAAAGACAAAAAACACCATTCATCCGAAAAAAACCAAAAAATGCATTCTAAAATCTGCCGAAATTACTCTCAAAAAATAACTAATCGGCCGATTATATTCAAACAAAATTATTTGCGAGTTAACTGGGATAGTTCTCTTTAAAATAAGGTATGGTCCATCATTCCCGGTCCCCTGGTTGGTCCACATTCGTAAAAAAAGACAAAAAACACCATTCATCCCATCCACATTGTCGTCTATAGACTATTCTTGTATTCTAGAGTATTCTTGTATTAAGACAAAAAACACCATTCATCCATCCACATTGTATTCTAGACTATTCTTGTATTCCAGCGTATTCTTGTATTCCAGTCTATTCTTGTAAACTGACCATTTTGGATGAACCCACTTTTCTCTGGAACGGCTCTGATGATCTTTTCCAAAATAGATTTTTTTTAATCTTTAAGTGGTATTTTTCCATATTTCAATTAGATTATGCCGTGACACTGATTAGTTTGGCCGGCATAAATCAACAACGATTTTTAGTGACCATTTTGGATGAACCCACTTTTCTCTGGAACGGCTCTGACGATTATTTCCAAAATTGATTTTTTTTAATCTTTAAGTGGTATTTTTCCATATTTCAGTTAGCTTATGCCGTGACACTGCCTAGTTTGGCCGGCATAAATCAGCAACGATTTTTACTGACCATTTTGAATGAACCCTCTTTTCTCTGGAACGGCTCTGATGATTTTTTCCAAAATAGATTCTCTGTTTTATTGCGTTTTAAAGATCAACAACAGCTGTTTTGTTTGTAAACAATAACTAACATTTAAAATGGGGAAAAACATAAGTATTATTAAAACAGTAATATGTATAGCATCGTAGTAGCATCGATAAAAAGTTATGAAATTTTCTAAGCATTTTTAAATTTGAAAAGAATAGAATAATAGACAAGGAATTTTTCGAAATAACACTCTTAATGTTCAAACCCTTCACCACAGGTGGTGGATAAAGTATGTATGTATATATATTCTGTATTCGTACCGAAGTTAATTTAATTATAATGTCCATCTGCCTATCCTCTGAAATGCTTTTCCCAAAGACGTAAATTATGATGGGGACTTGCGAGTTATACATACATATGTACATATATTTATGTAACATATACTCCGTAATTTTTTGCTATTGCAATTCAGCCTGGTCGGTCCATAAGTGGATATGAAGAAAAAACCACGACAGCCTCTTATTTACCCAACAATCCCTTGTTGTTGTTTGTAAAGGGTCCGCCAAATAAGTTTTTTTTTTATTGAAAATGCTATAAAAAAAAACTACTGAATATTTTCTCAAATTTCTTTTTTTATTTGAAAATAAGTTAATAATGGAAAATAATTTCATTCAAATGGCTGCCTCGGCTGGCCATGCAGTTGCCTACACGATCGGTCCAGTTTTTAAGCACATCATCGATTGTGTGCAGCTGTATTTCACCAATGGCTTCACGAATATTGCAAATAATAGTCCAACGGTGTCAAATTGCAGCTCCGAGGTGGCCAAACGACATCAGCTTTGCGGCTGATAATGCGATCTTCAAAAACAGGGCGCAAAACATCGAGTGTAGCTTCGGCTGTGTGGCACGTACCGCCGTCCTGTTGAAATAAAATGTTGTCAATATCCTCCTCTTCAATTTTTGTTCAATATGGCCCGATAACGATCGCCATTGACTGTAACGGCTACTCCTTGCTCATTTTTGAAGAAAAATGGCCCAATTATGCCTCTGGAGCAAAATCCGCACCAAACATTGACTCGTTTTGGGTGCAACGGCTTTTCAATGTATGCGCGCGGGTTTTTTGTGCCCCAACTGCGACAATTTTGCTTGTTTACATACCCGCCAAGATAACGAACATACGGAGCTGACGGTGCTTCTCTTCTTCCAAAATCCGTACGCAATTTTCACACACATTCTGCAACATTATCATGATTTTCAAAGCGTTTACACAACCATATTCGTTCAGCGGAAGGATATAACTAATTATCTGTCAAATCAGACATGAGCTAAGTGTTACCATTCACGAAATAAGCACTAGTTGAAAAAAAACGTTATATGGCGGACCCGTTATCTAGAGAACGGCAGCAGCTAAAGGTTTCAAATAAGGTACAATCATCTTGGTTTACAATTCGCAAAATCAGATAAAAGTTGGGCGGAATTATTATATTTAAAGAACGGTATTTATATAACTTCCTCCTGTTTTCGCACCATGGTGAAGGGTATATTAGGTTTGGCATAGCCGAATATTTCACTCTTGCTTGTTATAAATAACTTCGTTTTCATAATTTCACAATAACCTTGAACTTAAAGCTAAAGTTATTATTATTTATATAAATTAATTAAAACTACGTTGTTTGTATTTTGAATTCCAATATAGAACTGTTTAATTACTTAACATGTTACGTGTCAGTTATTGGCACTAAAGTGAATCTCCGACTAGCTCTCGATCGGCGTCTTCCCTGGTATGATTCATCCCTCACTCTAGCCCATTGACAGGTAAACAAATAATATTTGAAACGAACATACGCGGAATAGAGAGGTAGGTGTAACCCTTTAATTGCCCTGACGCAACCATGGCCATCTAGTTAATACTCTGACTATTACAAAGATGACCACTAATAACCGCGTTCCTTTTCACACATTATTTTTCTTATATAACACAATCAAGACATTTGTTTTTATTAAATAAACTAACTATTAAAAATAACAATTTATAAACAAAATAATACTATTCTTACAAAAATACAACATATACATAAATAACTCTTTATAATTTTTAATTTCTTCTTTTTTTCTATTTAAATTTCGGTCGTTACTTCTCTATTTATCTATTTTCCAATTAACTTTTCATTTTATCTTTCAATATACATACATATGTGGATCTATTAATTTTAACTAATTTTTATTTTACTTCTAATTTTCTACGTTAGGAATCAAACTAGTATGTTCGTCCACAACACCGGACGTTCGCAATATCCTCTTTTTTCTTAACCTATCTTAAAGGAGCTCCCTGAATCGGGTTTTCTACGCGCAATAGGCACCAAATATTTCTTCTTATTTTCTGAGCACTAAGTATTGCTATAAGAACATTTTTTTCTATACGCATGTATTTATTTAACTTCATAAATTTGTCAATTCTTCTATATTTTTTTCCTAGGCCACCTAATTGTAATGGGACCTGGTTTACTTAGACTAAACACCCAGAGCAACACTCTCGATTATTAACTTAATCCTTATTATTACCCTAATTTTCTTAATTTTACCTATTGCTTTTTTTATATTATTTATATCAGTATGTTTTTAATTGCTTTCTTCTTTTCTTTAATAAATTTTGTTAACGCGAATATCGTCTGCAGTTAGAAATAGATATTTTATAAATTCTCACATACATTAGTAAATTAATTTCTGCCGTATTTTTATTACCGATATCAGGGATTAAAAATGCTAAAATATTAGTCATAAATATGCATATCTTTAAACACAAGCTAACAGAAAACCTAAAAATATAAAATATTTAACTACCGTAATATATTAAATTGCATCGCTGTACTAATATAATTTCTGGTAATACTCAAAAATATTTAACCAGTAGCAACTTTTTCGGTCCGATATAATTATACCGGCTTATTTATACGCCGTAGCAACACCTTTTTCAATTTATAATTTCAAAAAAAAAAATCTGTTACCTGGCTATTCGATCCGGCTCGACTTACAGGGTATAGTTTTCCCAATCACTCCTCTTCATATATAAATCTGTTAATAGCCAGCTGTTAAAAAAAAAAAAAAACACTTTAAGGCTCTTTTGTTTGTCATAACTTGAGAACCACTAGTCTGTATAAGCTGAACAAAATTTAAAAAAATTAAGAATTACAATTCCTTTAATTAATATGCACAACTTTTAGCTACGTAAGGAACAGTTTCGCAGTTATAAATAAATGAATGAAGAAAAAAAATATTTTTTGCCCAAAAAATTTAAATTTTTTATTTTTAATTCATAAAAAATCTAAAACGGTAAAAAAAAAGTGTCAAGTCCTATTACTTTCACTTAAAGTCGCATAACCTATGAACAAAATGACACATAAATCATGAAAATCGATGAACGCGTTTCCCTTTTATTCACAATTAATTAAAGGAATGAGTTTCAAAAATTTGCTCGAGACATACACAAAATTCTTTGCAAAAAACATTGATGACTTTTTTATTGATTCTTTATTTTGCATGAAAATAAACATTCCGATTCATATTACAGCTATTCTTACACCGAAAATATGCAATTCTTATATGTTATCTATGCATGGAAACAAAATTTAGAATATTTTCAATTATTGTCACTATCCATCCTCGTTGAAGTTGACGCTTGTTGTTCTGTTGACCTTATTTTCTTCGTAGGTTGTTCATATTCATGTTCTGGGTCTGCATCATCATCCGAGATAGACGTAACATTCAAGGGTATGTTTTGTTCAGTGTGCCCACAAATTTCAAACTGCATAATTTTATCCTTGTTCGTCCGGTTCCTGAGGTAATTGTGCAAAAAAGGTTTCAAGGTGGAAATGCAAGAAATGTAATTTAAAAGTCATGGGTGCATTGATTTTTTCAAAATAATACAGCAAGTTGTCGACTCGTGTCTGTATGTCATCGCGGTTCTTTCCTAAAATGCCGTCGATGACTTGTTTCAATGCGTCCCATGCACATAGGTGATTATAACGGTTCGAAAGCATATTTGTGGAAGACTCGATTTTCATTAATTTTTGTATATCCGGCCTATTGAGAATACCTGTTTGAAATATAAAAAAAAACATTTTCGAAAAAATTATTGGTAATGCGAATATATTGAAGTGAACATATTTAGAAATAACAATATTAAAATACTGACAACGATACGTACCTTTTCTAATTTTAGCTTCACTGAGTTTTGGAAAGATGGATTGCAAACAGTCATAGGCGTCATCAATATCTTTGACTACCACTTCGATGAATTTCCCAGCTATTCCTAATTTCATGTGGAGCGATGGCAACAAAATATCATCTAGATCCTTTATCAAAGGTTTATTCCGTAATTATAATTGTTTCTCGAGCTCGGGAGTTCTTGCTTTCCAGTCTTTACATGGATATTGATTTCCTGTGTATCGTGAACCCCAATTTCAAAGGAAGCAGAAGTATTTTGGAAAACCGCCCTTTAATACAATGCCTTGTATTATGTTGACAACCTGTAGATCGCAACAAATCTTCCATTTGTGTACATTGTAGTTGATTTTCTCCAAAATTTAGCCCAATGTTTCTGTGAGGCCTAAGTTAAGGCTTGTATATTCAAATCAGAAAGTTACCTTGAATAATTCTACCTTGCTTAAACATTTTAAAATTGAACTGAAATTTTGTGAATGGGAAAAAGGGTTAATTGACAAATTAAATTTTCATTATAAATAAAATTGTTTCAAAGAAATATTGTGATACGAATATTTTGGGGTGGTTCAAGAAAAGTTTTGCTTATTAGGATTATTTCTTATATACATAGTATATACATATTTATTGCATTTATTTGAAGGTAAGAAATGTTTGATTCCCATTGTATTTCATATCCGTTCGTTGGTTGAAATTTTAAGTTTGGTGTTTTGTTTTTAGATTCTGTTCGGTAATACCAGACCAGGACTTGGCAGAGACTATCATAAGTTGGGTGAACAGAACAAACTGGTTCCAAAGAACCAACTATCCAGTAATTTAACATCCGCAACGTTATTTCGGTGTGGATCTACAGCATTAAGCGATATTTTCTCTAAAGTTAAAATAATCATAACTGTGACAGACAAACATTCGATATCACAGGATAGAATTTTAGGAACTAGTTGAATATCGGAGCCCTCCGAACTCAACACCAATGGCATATTAGAAACGTCAAATTTAACGATTTGGAACCAACAAATTAATCCGAATTTTCTTGTATCTGGCAAATGTAAATTAAGACCAACCTGAAACTACCTTATCCATTTTAATTGTCCTTTAAAAGGAAAATGGCAAAAAGGACACAAAACTTTTGTTATTAAAACCCCGTTCATTCTTTTTATTCGTTAATTTGTTTTTTTTTATTGTTAAACCTGAAACGTAATTCTAATATTTCGCATACATTTTTATTAAACTGTAGACCGGCTACATTAATCATTTTATACATTTTCTTTAAACTTTAGCGTGTAAATGCCGGACCATTTTTTTTTTTTTTTTGTTTGAATTATTGAATTTTAATATTTAATTTTGTTGTAATACGATACAAATCCTACACTTAATCAATATATAAAATGAGAAAATAGCGTATTAACCTTCAATACTTCATATCCATGGACAACAGGCCTGCTGTAACAACGGATTAATATTTGGTAAGTGTTATTTTAATGTTCTAAATTTGTTTATTTTCTCATTTTTGTTTTTTTTATTGACTCAACACACATTTCAAATAACATAATGTTAGAGTTTACTTATGTTAATAACATAATATGATATTCATGTTATTTATTAATATACATTTTAACATAATCTAGTTAATAATGTTAAATAACTTTGAACTTAATTAAATATTCTTTAATACAAATCTTTAACTAACGTAAATTAAATTTTAACAAATCACTGTCTAATATAAAAAAAAAAAAATGTTAATTGTTTATATATTTCAATTATTTATCTAATAAATTTGATAAACATATCTATAATGTTTTTAACTAGATAAATTTGCTTTTCTTATTCCACGAAAGATTTAAAAACAAAATTAGCTAGATATTACAGTTGGGCTATATTAAGGGTTAAATCTGCAAAGATAGCCATGGTAGGGTGGGTTAAGAGCAGTAAGGGACAATGACATCTAACTCTCTTCCTATATATGCTTCACGTATCATTTATAGTTTAGGTTTTGGTTAATTATTTTGTTTTATGTTTGCTTTCTATTAAAAATTTTATTTAAGTTGTATCAATAGTGGAATTTTGCTACCAATATCTTTAAATTAATTGTAACGCGCATTCTATTCTCTTTATTGAAAACAAGAACACCACCCTATTTTCCCTGAGCACGGCCGGTCCTAAAGGTAGCTAAAAGTTTTCTAAGAGTAGAAATAAATATCGTCCGTTACAGTTTCATACGTTTCTTTCATAGTTGTGCTGAATCCCAATGGAATTTACGGTTTTTTTTTACGTTTTGTGCAATAGCACAGCCTTCAAACTTGAAACTGAACCATCGATGAATAAACGCCAGTCGCCAGTGATATAATCCATTCCCAATTTTTTCACTAAGCCTTGGATATCATGGGAGTAGGTGAACGTATTTGCTTCGTCAACGGAATAAAATTTCTGAAAATTAGCTTGGCGTTGTCGGTATGATGTTGCGCTGACATTTTGCTGTGTCAGTTTTCTGCTTTTCAAAAATGATGTCAACATTTCGGAGTTTTGTTGTGATATTCCCATCTTAGCCACAATGTAATCCATTTCGATTTGTGTTAGCAGTTGTGGTCCATTATTGTCAATATCGGGTGTCCAATCAGCATCATTCAAATTAGTCGGATTGGTGAAAACGGTTTCGGCTTGCAGGGACACAGTATCCAGACTCGGAGGTTTAGGTGTATCGGTACCAGCAGTGCGTGCAAATGGAAGTGTGGCAGTAAAAGCAGCAATGTATTCTTTTGTTTTCAATTGTTTTCTGTTTAATTCAGGGCGGGAATTTATGCATGCGTAGCACCTGGATTCATCATGTCGAGTTACGGCTTCCACCCAAATTACTGGCTTCATAAAAGTAAACTGTCCACCTTTTCCATGTATCCACATTAAAAGGGTATTATAACAATGTTTGCTCACTGTGTTCGGCGTAAAATTTGCCCTACTTAAATCTGCTTCATCAAAATAATGACAATACGCTGTTTTTTGCTTTAACAAATGCTTTACATATTTGAAATACATTTTTCAATAAAAGGTTAACGAATGGTTAAAAAAAGGTTTGCATTATTTTAAATAAAAAGTTATAAAGACTTTAAGTTTCAACAGAAAACATATCTCGCGACCCACGTTTTTTTTTAACAAAAAAATCTTTCGGGCAGTTTATATTTAAAATTAATTCAAACATTAGCTATCGTTTTTCTAGAAAAAAAATGTTTATGCGTATTAAACTTTTTTATTAAAATAAATAAGAAGATAAAAATGTTTAATTTTTCGTGCAATTAATCAAATTTTATTTTAACAAACATTGAAATGTCACTATTAAACGCTTAGTGTAGGGTAAATGCTGCAATAAATATTTCAAATTTATGAAATGTTTATTAAACGTTTAATAGGCTATTAAACATTTATAAATACTCTTTTTTCTTCTTTTGCTTATTTATGACTTATAAAGCTGCAATGATGCGTTTATGAATAAGACTGTTAAAATTTAAACTATTATCCTACAAGACTGCCAACAATTTTAAAAGAAAAACAAAAATGTATTTTAAATTTATTTTATTTAATATTTGTATTAACTATTTCAAAAGAAAAAATAAATTTTTATTGCGTATTGAATTTGTTACTGTGTTTGTGTGCGAGGCACCGAAGATACTGGATAAAAAATAAAGTTACAAAAAATTCAATAAACACAAAAGAAAATGGGGCCTTAGAAGAAGCTAAATTGAGAAAGTAATACATTTTTTAAATAAATAGTTTCTTATTAAAATTATTGCATTTTTATTTTTTGAACACCAAAAAAAACTTTGAAAAGAAATATTGTCTGAAAAAAGTTCAAAAAACGATAAAGTCGTATGGGACATATTACGTATTACTTGATTACTTTTGACATGTATTAGTGCAATACAGTACAAGAAGATTTCGTTGAGATATAAACAGGCTTTTAACGCAATTATAATAAACCAATAATTGTTTTTTTTTCGATATGCATTGACCGACACTGTGTGTAGTTCAGAATTGCACATTAATTTAAATTTATTTTTATAAAAATACGTTGTTAAGGATAGATATTTAAAATATAATTACATATTGATATTAAATGTTATTTATTCGGCTTTATTGCTACAATTGCCACATTCTCCCTTTTCGCAAATATCGCATAAGGAAGATTTCACGCTGTAGTAAACAGTGGCCCTTTGATCTGGATTGTAATAGTCGTACGTAGTGATGGCTGAAGGTTTCTGCTTAGCCACTGCATGAGTTTTCTCCGCATTTACATCAAAGCACACTTCCTTTCCAACCTCAAGATAATCAAAATAAATAATAATGGCCGTATCAAGGTTTTTAGTTTCAACCCGTTGTACTTCTTTGGGCTTAAGTTGTATGTCATTAAATGTAAAACCAGATGGTAGGTTTATTTCCATAATTGCCATATTGGATTCTTTAAGATCGCTATTGGCTCCAGGAACGAATTCAGTACAAGCGGTCATTTTCAATATTTTGGGAAAAGGTGTTTCATGAATTGTATGCTTGACGACGAAACTAGGTTTGTCATCTTTGGTGACTAAGTTGTAACGATAGGAGAACTGAATAAGAGAAGAACCTTCACCTTTTGCTTCCAAACTTATTTGACGAGACGATTTAGGCAGCTAAAAGTGGGAAAATATTATTAACATAAATCTATAAGATATGTTTTTTAATAACTTTTTTAAACTTACCACATGAGTTTGTAAAATCAATGAATTCTCCTTATCCACCGTGTAGCTACCCGTGGTGGTTTCTTTGCCCTCACTATCTTGAGCCTCAAAGTTAATAGTCATTTTCCCATCTCCGGCACTAATGTGCTTTTCAGCAAATCTAATCAGGGCCTGTAAACCAACAACTGTATCTTGTGTGGAATCAAAACCTCCCAAACTATTGCGGTTTCTTATTAACCACTTAATGATGGGTAATAATTTTCCAGCTGGTTCACTGTATACATATGCTTCCAATATATATGCTGTAATTTCAATGTTATTGCTTGTATCCTTTGATGATTTCGTCCACCATTTTAGACCATTTTCTTCATGAGCTAATTTTGCAAGCTTTTCCATCAGTTTGGCAGCACTGGGATGTTGGCTCTTCTGTAGCACCACTGCTGCTATTGCAAGTGCATAAGTATCATTTTCAATGTCGATATTGTCGACCAAATATTTAATACCCTTTTCGATTTCTGAATTATATTTGTTGTTGTCCTGAAAAGAAACAAAGGTTAAACATACATTTTTATATACCTACTGGGGTCTGAGATTAGAATTTACTGGTGTTAGAAATGGACTTAGTTATTAAGTGCATTGCATAAATGTATTTTAATACCTACCGTTTCTTCCAAAAGAGCCAATAATGAAAATGCCGTAAAACCAACATTATTTTGGTGTGCAGGATGGAATAAATGACCGGTCTGTTTGAATTGCCCGCTTTCTAGTTGAGTCGATATTACATATTCCAAGGCCTGATCAATGACGTTTTGATCGATGGTGATGTAACGTTTAGCCTGTATAAATGAACGTGCAACATAAGCGGTTAGCCAGCTATTAGGTTCACTGCTCCCCTCCCCGAAAGCACTATAAGCACCATTTTTATGTTTGTAGGTCAATTCGCGTTGATAACCAACTTCCATGTAGTTTTTAGCCTTCTGTACCACAGTGGGCATATCACGCTTAATAGCAGCCAAATAATGTAAAACCAAAATATTGGGCACAAAGTTCACCATATTCTGTTCACCACAGCCATAAGGTTTTCGCACTAAATTATCTAGATTTTTAATGGTAGGTCCTAGGATATCACCAACCACCGAAAACTCTAAATATTCTGACTCCGAGACTGCCTCTTTTGGTATAGTAGCCTTTAGAGTTTCCTTAACGGGTTCTTTTGAAGGCGTTATAAAAATGGCTTGATTTTCGTATTGGGTAACACCTTCAGGTTCTACTTTTAGTTTTTGATGTATGGCATCACCGGCCAAAGCAGAAATTGCTTTTATTTTTAAAGTTATCTCTCCCACTTTATTGGGACGGATCATAAAAGATACAGTTTTGCCACTATTTGAGGGTACGGATACTTCTTTGACTCTTTCTTTCTCCTCTAAAACTGTTTCCTGTACTTCATTAGATACTTCAGTGAAATCGTATTCGTAATCGGTATTTTCCATAGTAACTTTTGCATCTAAGGCCTTTTCCATGTAGTTGAATACAACTATGGGTATAGAGATAACTTCACCACGTTTAACCGAATAGGGCAAGTTAGTGCTAATGAAGAAGGGTTGGAAAACCGTAATATTGGTAGGGTTTGCAACCATACCAAAACCAGTTTTGTCATTTAAAGAGAAACCAGTTACAACCCATGAAGTAATCGTATCGGGTATATTTTTTGTAAGACTAGCCAAACCATTAGCATCGGTGCTATATTTGTTTTTTTTTTTTTTTGGAGTGAATTGAGAGAAATTATTGAAATGGATTTACGTACATATTTAATTTTCAATTAATTATTATTAAGACAATCATAACAGAAAAAGCTTTAGATTTTAACAAAAAGATTAGTATGATTTATGAAAAAGCATGCAAAATTAAGTTAACTGTTAAAGACAAACATGCTAAGGATTATTTTAATTATGGTTAATTTTTCTCAGTGCAGAACTGTTTCGCCACTAGTTAATCTTTTAATATTTACAAGAGTTATTGTTTGTAAAAAAGGAAGAAGTAAAGGAAAAACCAACAAGCTTTCAAGTCTTAGCAATTTTTCTTAGAATTTTTAAAAAAATATTTATGATTTTCCCAAACCCAGGATCAGTTTTTCTCATACGTTTTTTTATGGCTAAACAAGAGTTTTACATAACTTCGTTAGTAAATTATATAATGTCTATACAAATATAAGATATTTCTTATGACCGTACACCGAAGGGACCATTGAAACGTGTCCGTACAAGTTAAATGTACTTTTATGAGAATTCAATGCTCCTGTTATGGAACGCTGCTGGGGCCAAACAAAAGTGGTAGTCAAAACGGGGAGTCCGCTTCTGAATGGTGTCCGTTAATAGTAATTCTATTGTTCTACAAAAACAATATCAGAACCGTTAACTAATCATTTTACCGCATAAGCGCAACCAAGTTTAAACATCGAAATTCCATATTAAAGAATGGATGGTCATCATAAAGGCTCCGTTAGCAGGAGAATAACAGTAGCTTAACCTTATCGTTAAAAGATAAGACCAATCTATTTCTTTCTATAATCGTTCTAATTGCTTTACATACAACAAAACGAAGCAGCTGATTTGCAACGTTATTGTTACTCCCAGTTAACTGAGCCTTAACTCTTTCGGATGCATGTACATACTTTGCAAGTGTGCCTTGATCAGAATTTAAATTTAATTCAATAAAACATTTAAATTTTAATGACGCGTCGCAACGCCATCTAAATTTTTAAAGCAAAAATTATTTACAACGATGAAACGTATGCTTAACTCAACGAAATGGGCGTAACACAATGTTTTGAAACTTTTAGTAAAGTTTACAAATCGGCACAAATAAAAAATAAAGCAAATTTGCCATAAAAACTAAAATCCTACTTTTTTAAACTTTTTTCGGAAAACAACCAAGTTTCTTGGAAATTTTCTCTTACAATGATATGATTCCTTTGAACTCCGTTCGCCTCCGTAACTCGTTTTGACGTTTCGGTAGATGTAAATATTATTGGCATGGAGGTGGTTGTTCGCCTAGGCTTTAAACTTGCGCCTTTAACAGGTATATAAGGTTTTGGTTTATATTCTTAAACAAAAAAAAATTAAATTAAAATAATTATTTTTGAATACATAATTAAAAATAGATTTTAAATTCTATTTTAATTAATTACTTTGGAAAACTTTAAAAAATTCTAATAAGTGAACAACTTTTTTATGTTTCGTTCATTTTAATAGCACCTTACATAAATGTTGATTAAGTATTTGATTCAAATTTATAATCTTCTAAGTGTCATTCACCCTTATTGTGTTTGGCGTATTTAAAATACGCCTACGACTGTTTCGTAATAGATTAAAGAGAACGTGAACTTATTTCCTTTAATCTATTACCAATCAGTCGAAGGCATAAGGCCAAACACAATACGGGTGATTAGATCATAAAAACATCTAAATTTAATAGAAATATTAAAAAACCGGTACTAAAATCATGTTAGTCCGGCTCAAAACGGCTAAAGTATGGAAAAGATTTACCTGGATTCCTACTCCGTAGTGGATCTTGTCCACATCGTTGACAAAATATCCCAGTAAAAACCTCGCCTACAAAATAATGCGTTGGGTTATCAGAAAAACATTAAAGCACTACTTACAACTCTACTGAAAGAATTCATTGGTTCTTTCAGTTAACAAGGAATGTCCCAAAATGATAGCATTCAAAAGTAAGTCATTATTTTTAAGCCTACCTACATCCAGAAAAAATAAGTTATACGAGTAGAAGTTGTTGTAGAAGTTGCACAATTTTACTTAAGGCCATTGCTTAAGAGCTGGAGCTATCAAACCTCGGCTGGCTTAGGGATGGCCAGCAGCATCTATTAAATAGTAACAGAACCTAGTGCTGATTTGTTCCCACAATTCAAACTTTCACAAGTAAAATTTCTTATGTACTTCAGGTACTTCCTTCCCGCATTTTTTTGGGATTACACAGCCACCACGTAATCCTTAAAACCATTTTTGGTTAGACCAGTATCCTCTGTTAAAGAGAATCATTCTGTGAAACAGCCATTTTATAAGACTGCCAATTTTTACATCAACGGCTCTCGGCTGTTCATCCACTTCAAATTCAAGTCTCACCTCATCCACCTTTGCACTTCAAAAATTCCCTTAAACGTCTTAACCATCGTACCTCCAATATTCCCCACACCCAACTCATTATCAGGTCATAAATCGATTCGGGGCCTAAGAACCGATCTTTCATCTACTTATTTACTTCTAAGCCTTCACCACAACCTATTACTCTTTCAACTCATCATCACACCCATTTCGACTGTCAGATAAAATGGATCTCTTGCAAAATTTTTTTCAATCACAAAGACAGCTCTTTTCAACAGAGCATGCCCCTGGGCATACCAGTCAATCGTCAGTGTGCTACCGAAGTACTAGGGGCTACTTACTCCCGTGGTACCAGATAGTATCATCTCTGGTCAGCCACGATCTCAAGAGATCAAGATCTTAAGAAACCTGTTAACTAGCTGCACTTGATTATGTTTGGTAGGAAGCAACACCCAAAGCTTAAACATCCTTGAGATGATCCTTACACCCCCGAGGGGCAGCTGTGTCTATGTTAAAGTGAAAATATACGCCTTATGCCTAATAAATCACTGATGGTTTAAACGTTGGTTTAGTTGAACTAAACTTGACTTTCAATGTGGTTTAAACTCAACAACTATAAATAAAAAAAAAATAAAAAAAATAACATGTGGCAGCACTACGATAAATCTTAGCATATTCTACGGTCTGTATTGGTAGTATAAACGCCCAATTATATGCGTTTAAAAATGGTTTATATCTTTGGTGATTTATAGATTTGTTGGTTTAAACACATTTTAAGCCAAAGAGGGAGTTTAACTTGCTCTGATTTTTTAGCCATTAGTGATATACATTTTATATTATTTTTTATTTATAGATTCGGTGTTCAATCGTCCTTTTTTTCAGAGGACAGTCCTTTTTTTTGATACGATGTTCTTTAAGATTTTTTCAAAATACAGAACAGTAGATTGTTCTTTTTTGAGTGAATTGTCCTTTTGTTAGATTATGACTTCTGCTTTAAACCCCAAAATTTCAACATTAATACAGCAAAACACACTGGTTAACACTAATGCCAGCGTCAGATCGAATTCTTAAATTGTTCGTTCCATTGAAAGAATATTTTTTCTCTCAACAAAGGAACACTATGATCATGCAAAAATGATTTTGATGATCCATATGCAGGATTGTAGTTACTTAAGAATCACTTTTAAGAACAAAGTGCAAATTTCAAATGGACTGTGCGGAATTTAAATTAGTTTTATGCAGGGACCGAAAGTAACAGTTATATTGATATTTTAAAACAAAAAAGGCTTATAGATGTAAATGTCGATAAACTGATTAAAGTATACCATACTGATTCTTATGAACACGTCTATCATAAAACAAACTGATTTTTTAAATTTTGATTTTTATTTTTTTTATCAAAATTAACAGTTATTTTTTGATTTTTATTTCTTTTTTTTGAACAAAAATAAAAGTTATTCTCTAAAGAAATGTACGTGTAATAATAATTTAGTTGCCTTTAAGTCTTTTTTTAATGTGTTATCATCATTGGGATTTCGTATGCGCATAAAAATAAATATTTAAAGTCAACTAAATTATTAAACCACGAACATTTCTTTAGAGAATAACTTTTATTTTTGCTCGAAAAAATAAAAATCAAAAAATAAAATTTATTTTTGTTCAAAAAAAATCAAATTCAAAAAATAACTGTTATTTTAGTTCAAAAAAAATAAAATTCAAAATGTTACTGTAATTTTTGTTCAAAAAAAAATTAAAGTCAATAAATAACTGTTATCATCTGAATTTTATGAAAATAGGAATAACTGTTGCGGTCGCTGGTTGTATGTTAAAACAGTCATATTTAAAAAAATTACTTCAACAGAAATATGTAAATTTTTTTTAATTATAAAATTTTTTGTTTTAAAGACTTTTGCATAATTTGTTTCTTTATATGAACCAGTATTCGCCTACTGGTCAAAATTCGACCATAAATTTTTATGCAAATATGAAGAAAACATAGTTCGCCTAAGTATATATGAATTTACATGTTCCGAGCATTTATTTTTTTCGACTTAGTGGATCGATTTGGAGAGGCCAACCTCCGTTTCATATTTTATCTTCTACGTGCGTTAATTTAAAGTTGTAAGTTCAATATAAAAGATATCAGAAAAAAGCAATTAAAATCAAAAAAGTATCAAAAAGTCTTCTTTATAGATTTTCATCCACACAGGACATTGGATGTTTAATTTTATGTTTCTACGATTTACGAAACTTAAAGTACCAGATGTAGAACGAAAAAGTACCAAAAAGCTTCCACTTATAATACATTCTTATTCACTCAGGACCATGCATGTTTATTTTTATCTTTGTAGGCAGGGTTGTCAGATTTTTTCACCTTCATCGCCAAATAGCATATTGAAAATCGCCAAAAATCGCCAAAAATTTATTTTCCTATATTTTTGGTAAAAAGAATTCGCCAAAAATTGCCAAATAAAAGTTTTATATAAAAATGAGTATACAGGTGTATTTTTCCTTTATTAAAATTTTGGCTTTTAAGCCTTATTCTAGTTGTGTGTTTATATTATAGTAGGCAATCGCAAAACGCTTAACATTTGTGTTTCTGTCTTAAAATCGCCCAATACGTGTTCTGTAAATCGCAATCGCAAGAAGTTTGGCGACGTAAAATTGTAATAGTATTCTGAAGAGAACTTGAATGTTTGTAAGAAACTATGGCAGATCGCAATCAAAACGCACGAGTTTCGGAACATCTTAAGAAATCTGGCTTCTGCGATTTTAAATAGTGCAATTGTCATAAGAAGGCTGATAATCATTTTTTATAGGAGTCATTTTCTATGTGAGTATAAGTCAGAATATGATAAAATTTTGTATTTATTTGAAGCAAAGGATACATGTCTTAAAAGGTTTATTACAATTCGATATTTGGAATTAAACTTGAATACTTACAGCCTGTTCATCCATTTCAAACGTTCGCATAGAAAATTACATTCAAATTTTAGAATTTTGGTTTTATTTTAAGTATAATTTTTTACGCGAACGTAAAAATTTGACGAACAGGCTGTTAAAGTCAACTCAGTCTTCTGAACGAATAATTTTCAAAAATTACCTTCTAACCCAGATTCATTTTTGATTCTATATAAAATCATGGTTTTCAAAAATTTCAAGTGAGTATAATTAATTCTTTGATTTTATTTCGTAAAAAAAGCCAAAATGTATAAAAAAAACTGAGCATTTTTTTCGCTCTGCACTCCACATTGAAAAATATGCTTGATATTATTATAAAGAACTTTATATCAATGCAACTTTTTTTAAAAATTTTCTGATTTTCTTTCGCTATTAATTCAACTGTTTTTGCATACATTATTATTTATTTATTTTAAAAATCCCATTTCATGTTAAATCGAAAACGATTCAGTTTTTATAATTTATTTTGCAAAATATATGTTTCGGTAAAGATCCGATGATTGATAACTTATGATAAGGAAAATGTGCGAAAATCTAAGAAATCATAAGCTTTATTCCAATTTTTCTTTGGAAAAAATTTGTTATGTTTTCAATCTAATGTATCTGGCAATATTATCAATTTATCACCTAAAACAATCGCATTCGTATTGAAATTTTAAAATTTGTTACAAATTCCAAAAAAATCTAGCCAGTACATACTCATAAATTTTTTCATACAAATATGAAAGAAGTTAAAATGCGTTTTGTAAATCGCCAAAATAATCGCCAATTTTTTTTAATTTCGCCAAAAAAAATTAGTTTTATAAATCGCCACGCTTGGCGAAAAATCACCACATCTGACAGCCCTGTTTGTAGGTCGAATATTAACATTAATTCAAAAAGTACCACTTGAAAAACAAAAAGTACTAACATATTTCATCTCATTTGAAATTTGAACGCTTTTAACTCTGAAATTGTTAATCAGATTTTAATGAAATACATATTGTGCACTTCTGTAAGTTAATACATACCTTTAAAATGGTGCATATTTTGTTGAAATCGGTTGACATACAGAGGAGGAAAGTGTTTTGCCTTTGCCGATTTATATATACCCTGCAGAAGATTGAACTAGTTCCTAATTAAGTACAAACAAAACCAGTACTTGTTCTCAACTGTACACTTTTCTATACCATCTTAATGCTCAAATTAGCATTGAGTGTGCTTGGAACATCACTAGTACTATTGGTTCTAGACGTGTAGTAGTTGGGTGCTTTTTGCGTTAGCATTTTGCATTTTGCATTTTGCATTTTAAAATTTTTTATAAATAAAATTAACATAAATAAATGATTTCCAATCAAATTTAAGAAGCAGTATCAAAATAAAAATATGTACTGGAATTTTAGTTTTGTTACAAAAAATTCTATCAGTCTACAAGTAGTGCCCTTGTACTACATGAAGTACTGGTACTCATATGCACTTAGCATTTTTATATAAAAACTCTTACCCCGTTAACACTAGTACCTCTTGTTCTAGTAATTGTACTAGGGGCATTTTGACAATTAATTCTTCTTAATCTTATGCAGGGTAGATCTCTAGGAAATTTTATTGAGTTTTTTATAGACAATAAAATAAGTATGTGTGTATTAATAGTAGTTCTACTTGCTTAAATAATATTTTTTGAATTATCTTATTACCTATCCAATAACCTTGATACTATTTATAAAAATTGGAATTGTTTTTGACTTTAATCTTTAATTTTTATAGATTGACAGATTCAACTTAATTTTAAGAACTACCATAGTATTTTTCTCTTTTTTGTTTAACAAAAAAGAATAGACTTAATTTTGCATTAAGTTAAAATTAAACGAAAAGGTACACATGTGTGTTCTGTTTTTTTTTCCGTTTTTAGACTTGATTTTAAATTACTTATTAAGAATTTGATAAGTCCAGATTTCATCAAAATTGCTACGAATTTGTGTAGATCCTGGATCAGTTGCTGGTGGTTTAAATTGTTTAGCGCCTCCAAGAGATCTAAATATTACAACAACATCTTCAAGTCCATCGGTTATCCTAAAGTCTATTGGATATAGTTCGTCTGGAAAGTTTTAATGATAATTTTAATTTATTTCTAAGCAAGTAAGTAAATATGTTCAGTCAAGCCTGACTATTTTATACCTTATGCCACGGTATATACAGACAAATTTTCGATGTACCCTATTTGGGACTCGTGGGCAATCATGGACCCAGCAAAACAAAATTATTATTTTTATTCAACATTTTTTTTATTTTTCGAATTTATTCTATGAGCTAAATTAAAAAAAAAAAAAAAAATGTTGAATATAATATAAAGTTACCTTCGAAAGGAAATAATTCCCAGTTTCTATTTGTTAAAATTGTTGAGTTAAATTCATTCAATTTATAAAGTATCACTATCCAGTGTGACACAAAAAGAATTCTGACGAAGGCCGTAGCGGGCCTGCATTACATTCTGCTGGTGTCTAATAATTGTAGCTCATAGAATAAATTCGAAAAATAAAAAAATAAATGTTGAATATAATATAAAGTAACCTTCGGAAGGAAATAATTCCCAGTTTCTTTATTTTTATTTTATCTTTTATTATTATAGACTTAAAATTTTTAATATGAGTTTTTTGTATCGAATATTATTATCTTTATGAGAATTTTTCAAGCTTAAAGCGATTTTAGAGGGAATGTTCATATGGGACCCATGGTCAATTCTGCACCAACAAGCACACAAGTTCTCATTTCATATTATTTTAAAAGTCATCGTTGCCAAAGCTTATATCAATACCAAAATTTATTCAAAACTTTTTTCGGGAGTACTATTTCTATGCCAGCTTTGGTCAAATATGAGTAAGGACGTTAAAAGATATTAGCGGACAAAATTTAATTTAAAATTCCATAGTTAATGAGATATAAAATATACATACATGCATGTATAATGTTCATGATCCAGTAATAAAAATATTAATTTTTTGTCACTTTTTATGTTTTCTAAACCTTAAAAAAATTCAAATTTGTACAAAATTTTCAATATTGCACAGAAAAAATGTTTTTCTTTTTTTACTTCGCCTAAAATAACTTGGAAACCTTTAGACCTACATATAAACAATGTCGTTAAAGTTGTATTAAGACGTTTATGAAAAATGTTTTTCTTTTTTACTTCGTCTAAAATAACTTGGACACCTTTAGACCTTTAAACGATGTCGGTAATTTCACCTTTTGGAGTTAAATTCTCCTGGCAAATCAGGTGCAGACAATACCTTGAATTCGGCAAAAATCCAAGATCGACAGATCTCAGGAGATCTTCTCGATATCCTGCGATAGTGGCTAACCGGAGATCCTGTCTTGTATCACGGGAGCTAGTAGCCCATTTGTCACTGCACCAGATTTACTATTGGTTGACTCCTCTGTAAGTAAGCTGCTTGCGGGAAATGCTTTCAGTTTATCCGTTAAAAAATACTTTTGAGAAATACTCACCCTTATTGTGGTTGGTGAATTTAAAATACGCCTACGACTGTTTAGTAATAGTTAAAGGAAATAAGTTCACGTTCTCTTTAATCTATTACGAAACAGTCGCAGGCGTATCTTAAATTATCCAACGACGATAATGGTGAATTTTGAGAATTGGGTTACTGCCAAAAGTCAAGGGAAAGGTATATAATAAAAATTCCTATAAAGGGATGTTTTTTCACCACTTGTATGCATTGGTTGCGCTCACATACGGGGCAGATGGTAAACGCATTGCTTTTCACTCAGTGGTTAAGATCGATCATGGAGTGGACCCTAAAACAGGTAAACATTAAAATCTTTTCCACAGCTATATATAATAGATCCAGACCGTTTGGTGCGGTTGACACGCTAGTGGAATTATTATATGTACAGTGTACGCCAAAAGTAACCATGGGGTATATAAAATAAATAAATGGATATTTTTCGTACAAAGAGTACCAATCTATACTTAATGGACTCATCTATGCAATTATGGGATCGTTTTAGAACATTTAGATGTTTCTGATCGCTTATTTACATAATAAAATTGAACTCCTATAGAATTTATTATTTATTTATATATTATTTATTACTTATTATTTATTATTTATTATTTATTATTAATTATTTATTATTTATTATTTACTATTTATTATTTATTATTTATTATTTATTATTTATTATTTATTATTTATTATTTATTATTAATTATTAATTATTTATTATTTATTATTTATTATTTTCTATTTATTATTTATTATTTATTATTTATTATTTATTATTAATTATTAATTATTTATTATTTATTATATATTATTTATTATTTATTATTAATTATTAATTATTTATTATTTATTATTTATTATTTATTATTTATTATTTATTATTTATTATTTATTATTTATTATTAATTATTTATTATTTATTATTAATTATTTATTATTTATTATTTATTATTAATTATTTATTATTTATTATTTATTATTTATTATTTATTATTTATTATTTATTATTTATTATTTATTATTAATTATTTATTATTTATTATTTATTATTAATTATTTATTATTTATTATTTATTATTTATTATTAATTATTTATTATTTATTATTTATTATTTATTATTTATTATTTATTATTTATTATTTATTATTTATTATTTATTATTTATTATTTATTATTTATTTATTATTTATTATTTATTATTTATTATTTACTATTTATTATTTATTATTTATTATTTATTATTATTAATATTTATTATTAATTATTTATTATTTATTATTTATTATTTATTATTTATTATTTATTATTATTAATATTTATTATTAATTATTTATTTTTTATTATTTGTTATTTATTATTAATTATTTATTATTTATTATTTATTATTTACTATTTATTATTTATTATTATTAATATTTATTATTAATTATTTATTTTTTATTATATATGATTTATTATTTATTATTAATTATTTATTTTTTATTATTTATTATTTATTATTAATTATTAATTATTAATTATTTATTATTTATTATTTATTATTTATTATTTATTATTTATTATTTATTATTTATTATTTATTATTAATTATTTATTATTTATTATTTATTATTTATTATTTATTATTTATTATTTTTTATTTATTATTTATTATTTATTATTTACTATTTATTATTTATTATTTATTATTATTAATATTTATTATTAATTATTTATTTTTTATTATTTATTATTTATTATTAATTATTAATTATTTATTATTTATTATTTATTATTTATTATTTATTATTTATTATTTATTATTTGTTATTTATTATTTATTATTTATTATTATTAATATTTATTATTAATTATTTATTATTTATTATTTATTATTTATTATTTATTATTATTAATATTTATTATTAATTATTTATTTTTTATTATTTATTATTTATTATTAATTATTTATTATTTATTATTTATTATTTATTATTTATTATTTATTATTTATTATTTATTATTTATTATTTATTATTTATTATTTATTATTTATTATTTATTATTTATTATTTACTATTTATTATTTATTATTATTAATATTTATTATTAATTATTTATTTTTTATTATTTATGATTTATTATTTATTATTAATTATTTATTTTTTATTATTTATTATTTATTATTAATTATTAATTATTAATTATTTATTATTTATTATTTATTATTTATTATTTATTATTTATTATTTATTATTTATTATTTATTATTTATTATTTATTATTTATTATTTATTATTTATTATTTATTTTTTATTATTTATTATTTATTATTAATTATTAATTATTTATTATTTATTATTAATTATTTATTATTTATTATTTATTTTTTATTATTTATTATTTATTATTTACTAATTATTATTTATTTTTTATAATTTATTATTTATTATTTATTATTAATTATTAATTATTAATTATTTATTATTTATTATTTATTATTTATTATTTATTATTTATTATTTATTAGTTATTATTTATTATTTATTATTTATTATTTATTATTTATTATTTATTATTTATTATTTATTATTTATTATTTATTATTTATTATTTATTATTTATTATTTATTATTTATTATTTATTATTTATTATTTATTATTTATTATTAATTATTTATTATTTATTATTTATTATTTATTATTTATTATTAATTATTTATTATTTATTATTTATTATTTATTATTTATTATTTATTATTTATTATTTATTATATATTATTTTATTAATTATTTATTATTTATTATTTATTATTAATTATTTATTATTTATTATTTATTATTTATTATTTATTTTTTATTATTTATTATTTATTATTTATTATTTACTAATTATTATTTATTTTTTATAATTTATTATTTATTATTTATTATTTATTATTAATTATTTATTATTTATTATTTATTATTTATTATTTACTATTTATTATATATTATTTATTATTTATTATTTATTATTTATTATTAATTATTTATTATTTATTATTTATTATTTATTATTTATTATTTATTATTAATTATTTATTATTTATTATTTATTATTTATTATTTATTATTTATTATTTATTATTTATTATTTATTATTTACTATTTATTATTTATTATTTATTATTTATTATTATTAATATTTATTATTAATGTCTTTCTTTTTCTTGTTGACCTTTTCAGCACAACTTGAAGGACAAAATGCAAACATAGAGCTCGTGCCTTAGCTTTAACAATTATTAGTATTGTGGTTATTTTATTGAACTATTTATGGTTTTTAATCCAAATTTTTAATATTTTTAATTAGGCTTAAGTTCATTAAATTTAATTTTCATTAAATTATTTTTATGAAGAAAGGAATTTTACAACATGAAAATTAATTAAAATTTTTATTGATAATTTTTCATTCTTGACTCAATCTGGGCTCGAACCCAGGTGTTTACGGACAGGTTACCCTGACATGTTTCGATTGCAACCACTCAATCTCTTCAGAGGGCTTGCCGTTTAACACTCGCAGCCATCGACGACTGCTGACGTCATTAGTCAAACATCAATCCTTAAACCAAATTGTATTCAACCTTTTGGTAGATCGAAATTTGCTTTTGAATGATTATCTATTTTAATTTATTTTAACATGTTATTCCTTTACTTCTCTTTTTTCGTACTTTTTGTCAAGAATTCTTCTTGAAGTTCAAAGTACATATATTTTTTGTTTTTTCATTTTTTTTGTCTTTCTTTTTCTTGTTGACCTTTTCAGCACAACTTGAAGGACAAAATGCAAACATAGAGCTCGTGCCTTAGCTTTAACAATTATTAGTATTGTGGTTATTTTATTGAACTATTTATGGTTTTTAATCCAAATTTTTAATATTTTTAATTAGGCTTAAGTTCATTAAATTTAATTTTCATTAAATTATTTTTATGAAGAAAGGAATTTTACAACATGAAAATTAATTAAAATTTTTATTGATAATTTTTCATTCTTGACTCAATCTGGGCTCGAACCCAGGTGTTTACGGACAGGTTACCCTGACATGTTTCGATTGCAACCACTCAATCTCTTCAGAGGGCTTGCCGTTTAACACTCGCAGCCATCGACGACTGCTGACGTCATTAGTCAAACATCAATCCTTAAACCAAATTGTATTCAACCTTTTGGTAGATCGAAATTTGCTTTTGAATGATTATCTATTTTAATTTATTTTAACATGTTATTCCTTTACTTCTCTTTTTTCGTACTTTTTGTCAAGAATTCTTCTTGAAGTTCAAAGTACATATATTTTTTGTTTTTTCATTTTTTTTGTCTTTCTTTTTCTTGTTGACCTTTTCAGCACAACTTGAAGGACAAAATGCAAACATAGAGCTCGTGCCTTAGCTTTAACAATTATTAGTATTGTGGTTATTTTATTGAACTATTTATGGTTTTTAATCCAAATTTTTAATATTTTTAATTAGGCTTAAGTTCATTAAATTTAATTTTCATTAAATTATTTTTATGAAGAAAGGAATTTTACAACATGAAAATTAATTAAAATTTTTATTGATAATTTTTCATTCTTGACTCAATCTGGGCTCGAACCCAGGTGTTTACGGACAGGTTACCCTGACATGTTTCGATTGCAACCACTCAATCTCTTCAGAGGGCTTGCCGTTTAACACTCGCAGCCATCGACGACTGCTGACGTCATTAGTCAAACATCAATCCTTAAACCAAATTGTATTCAACCTTTTGGTAGATCGAAATTTGCTTTTGAATGATTATCTATTTTAATTTATTTTAACATGTTATTCCTTTACTTCTCTTTTTTCGTACTTTTTGTCAAGAATTCTTCTTGAAGTTCAAAGTACATATATTTTTTGTTTTTTCATTTTTTTTGTCTTTCTTTTTCTTGTTGACCTTTTCAGCACAACTTGAAGGACAAAATGCAAACATAGAGCTCGTGCCTTAGCTTTAACAATTATTAGTATTGTGGTTATTTTATTGAACTATTTATGGTTTTTAATCCAAATTTTTAATATTTTTAATTAGGCTTAAGTTCATTAAATTTAATTTTCATTAAATTATTTTTATGAAGAAAGGAATTTTACAACATGAAAATTAATTAAAATTTTTATTGATAATTTTTCATTCTTGACTCAATCTGGGCTCGAACCCAGGTGTTTACGGACAGGTTACCCTGACATGTTTCGATTGCAACCACTCAATCTCTTCAGAGGGCTTGCCGTTTAACACTCGCAGCCATCGACGACTGCTGACGTCATTAGTCAAACATCAATCCTTAAACCAAATTGTATTCAACCTTTTGGTAGATCGAAATTTGCTTTTGAATGATTATCTATTTTAATTTATTTTAACATGTTATTCCTTTACTTCTCTTTTTTCGTACTTTTTGTCAAGAATTCTTCTTGAAGTTCAAAGTACATATATTTTTTGTTTTTTCATTTTTTTTGTCTTTCTTTTTCTTGTTGACCTTTTCAGCACAACTTGAAGGACAAAATGCAAACATAGAGCTCGTGCCTTAGCTTTAACAATTATTAGTATTGTGGTTATTTTATTGAACTATTTATGGTTTTTAATCCAAATTTTTAATATTTTTAATTAGGCTTAAGTTCATTAAATTTAATTTTCATTAAATTATTTTTATGAAGAAAGGAATTTTACAACATGAAAATTAATTAAAATTTTTATTGATAATTTTTCATTCTTGACTCAATCTGGGCTCGAACCCAGGTGTTTACGGACAGGTTACCCTGACATGTTTCGATTGCAACCACTCAATCTCTTCAGAGGGCTTGCCGTTTAACACTCGCAGCCATCGACGACTGCTGACGTCATTAGTCAAACATCAATCCTTAAACCAAATTGTATTCAACCTTTTGGTTGTGCTGAAAAGGTCAACAAGAAAAAGAAAGACAAAAAAAATGAAAAAACAAAAAATATATGTACTTTGAACTTCAAGAAGAATTCTTGACAAAAAGTACGAAAAAAGAGAAGTAAAGGAATAACATGTTAAAATAAATTAAAATAGATAATCATTCAAAAGCAAATTTCGATCTACCAAAAGGTTGAATACAATTTGGTTTAAGGATTGATGTTTGACTAATGACGTCAGCAGTCGTCGATGGCTGCGAGTGTTAAACGGCAAGCCCTCTGAAGAGATTGAGTGGTTGCAATCGAAACATGTCAGGGTAACCTGTCCGTAAACACCTGGGTTCGAGCCCAGATTGAGTCAAGAATGAAAAATTATCAATAAAAATTTTAATTAATTTTCATGTTGTAAAATTCCTTTCTTCATAAAAATAATTTAATGAAAATTAAATTTAATGAACTTAAGCCTAATTAAAAATATTAAAAATTTGGATTAAAAACCATAAATAGTTCAATAAAATAACCACAATACTAATAATTGTTAAAGCTAAGGCACGAGCTCTATGTTTGCATTTTGTCCTTCAAGTTGTGCTGAAAAGGTCAACAAGAAAAAGAAAGACAAAAAAAATGAAAAAACAAAAAAAAAAAATATATATGTACTTTGAACTTCAAGAAGAATTCTTGACAAAAAGTACGAAAAAAGAGAAGTAAAGGAATAACATGTTAAAATAAATTAAAATAGATAATCATTCAAAAGCAAATTTCGATCTACCAAAAGGTTGAATACAATTTGGTTTAAGGATTGATGTTTGACTAATGACGTCAGCAGTCGTCGATGGCTGCGAGTGTTAAACGGCAAGCCCTCTGAAGAGATTGAGTGGTTGCAATCGAAACATGTCAGGGTAACCTGTCCGTAAACACCTGGGTTCGAGCCCAGATTGAGTCAAGAATGAAAAATTATCAATAAAAATTTTAATTAATTTTCATGTTGTAAAATTCCTTTCTTCATAAAAATAATTTAATGAAAATTAAATTTAATGAACTTAAGCCTAATTAAAAATATTAAAAATTTGGATTAAAAACCATAAATAGTTCAATAAAATAACCACAATACTAATAATTGTTAAAGCTAAGGCACGAGCTCTATGTTTGCATTTTGTCCTTCAAGTTGTGCTGAAAAGGTCAACAAGAAAAAGAAAGACAAAAAAAATGAAAAAACAAAAAATATATGTACTTTGAACTTCAGGAAGAATTCTTGACAAAAAGTACGAAAAAAGAGAAGTAAAGGAATAACATGTTAAAATAAATTAAAATAGATAATCATTCAAAAGCAAATTTCGATCTACCAAAAGGTTGAATACAATTTGGTTTAAGGATTGATGTTTGACTAATGACGTCAGCAATCGTCGATGGCTGCGAGTGTTAAACGGCAAGCCCTCTGAAGATATTGAGTGGTTGCAATCGAAACATGTCAGGGTAACCTGTCCGTAAACACCTGGGTTCGAGCCCAGATTGAGTCAAGAATGAAAAATTATCAATAAAAATTTTAATTAATTTTCATGTTGTAAAATTCCTTTCTTCATAAAAATAATTTAATGAAAATTAAATTTAATGAACTTAAGCCTAATTAAAAATATTAAAAATTTGGATTAAAAACCATAAATAGTTCAATAAAATAACCACAATACTAATAATTGTTAAAGCTAAGGCACGAGCTCTATGTTTGCATTTTGTCCTTCAAGTTGTGCTGAAAAGGTCAACAAGAAAAAGAAAGACAAAAAAAATGAAAAAACAAAAAATATATGTACTTTGAACTTCAAGAAGAATTCTTGACAAAAAGTACGAAAAAAGAGAAGTAAAGGAATAACATGTTAAAATAAATTAAAATAGATAATCATTCAAAAGCAAATTTCGATCTACCAAAAGGTTGAATACAATTTGGTTTAAGGATTGATGTTTGACTAATGACGTCAGCAGTCGTCGATGGCTGCGAGTGTTAAACGGCAAGCCCTCTGAAGAGATTGAGTGGTTGCAATCGAAACATGTCAGGGTAACCTGTCCGTAAACACCTGGGTTCGAGCCCAGATTGAGTCAAGAATGAAAAATTATCAATAAAAATTTTAATTAATTTTCATGTTGTAAAATTCCTTTCTTCATAAAAATAATTTAATGAAAATTAAATTTAATGAACTTAAGCCTAATTAAAAATATTAAAAATTTGGATTAAAAACCATAAATAGTTCAATAAAATAACCACAATACTAATAATTTATTATTTATTTTTTATTATTTATTATTTATTATTTACTAATTATTATTTATTATTTATAATTTATAATTTATTATTTATTATTTATTATTAATTATTAATTATTTATTATTTATTATTTATTATTTATTAGTTATTATTTATTATTTATTATTTATTATTTATTATTTATTATTTATTATTTATTATTTATTATTTATTATTAATTATTTATTATTTATTATTTATTATTTATTATTTATTATTTATTATTTATTATTTATTATTTATTATTTATTATTTATTATTTATTATTTATTATTTATTATTTTAATAATTATTTATTATTTATTATTATTAATATTTATTATTAATTATTTATTTTTTATTATTTATTATTTATTATTTACTAATTATTATTTATTATTTATAATTTATAATTTATTATTTATTATTTATTATTAATTATTAATTATTAATTATTAATTATTAATTATTTATTATTAATTATTTATTATTTATTATTTATTATTTATTATTATTAATATTTATTATTAATTATTTATTTTTTATTATTTATTATTTATTATTAATTATTTATTATTTATTATTTATTATTTATTATTTATTATTTATTATTTATTATTTATTATTTATTATTTATTATTTATTATTTATTATTTATTATTTATTATTTTAATAATTATTTATTATTTATTATTTTTAATATTTATTATTAATTATTTATTATTTATTATTTATTATTTATTATTTATTATTTATTATTTATTATTTATTATTTATTATTTATTATTTATTATTAATTATTTATTATTTATTATTTATTTTTTATTATTTATTATTTATTATTTACTAATTATTATTTATTTTTTATAATTTATTATTTATTATTTATTATTAATTATTAATTATTTATTATTTATTATTTATTATTTATTATTTATTATTTATTATTTATTAGTTATTATTTATTATTTATTATTTATTATTTATTATTTATTATTAATTATTTATTATTTATTATTTATTATTTATTATTTATTATTTATTATTTATTATTTATTATTTATTATTTACTATTTATTATTTATTATTTATTATTTATTATTTATTATTTATTATTTATTATTTATTATTTATTATTTATTATTTATTATTTATTATTTATTATTTATTATTTATTATTTATTATTTATTATTTATTATTTATTATTTATTATTTATTATTTATTATTTATTATTAATTATTTATTATTTATTATTTATTACTTACTATTTATTATTTATTATTTATTATTTGCTTAACTCTTCAGCTTTACTTTTGGAAGAATTGATTCACAGATAAATTCATTCCTTTTTAGTGTCAAATACAATTTTTTGCTAAATATTAAATATTTATATTTTTTACAGTATTTATCGCTTAAATGCGCTCCGGTTATTAGCTCTTAACGCTTATTGGTATCCCAACATGAATAATTTGCCTTTTGTATTAAAAATACCCAAACAATTTGTGTGTATATGTATTTCGCCTACATACATATCTCGCTTTTATGCACCGTTGTAAAATAATGTTTTTTAAATTGTGTTGAAAAAAATTCTTCTATATGCACATTGCCATTTGATGGAGAACTAATTTAACCATTACATGGTTTTCGGTGAAAATAATATGGTTAAATTAAACATAGTATGTCTAAAATTTTTCTTTAAAAACAGCTTTGTTGCAGGTTACCTATTGAAAGCGCGGGTTTCTCTGCGTGCAAGAAGTACACAAAATACCACGATATTTTTGCAGCGGGTAGATATGAATATCACGTGTCGATTATTTCCAAAACGTAAAAAATAAAAAATTCGAGTCGGAAAGAACCCAACCAATTGTAGGGGAATGTAAGAAAAGATAAACTCACTGTTTATTGTTGGTGGTTTGTTTTTGATATTGTTACAAGTAAGACTTTGAGTGTTTATAATTCTTATTCGCTTTAGGGTTTTCTTTGTATAATATTTTTGGCTTTTCGAAAATCTTTGGAAAAGGTTGCCTGATGAGCTGGCCTAAGCAACCAGTGAAATGCGCATAGAAGCTAGCTTTCCCTCAACAATAAATTTCAGTGTATTTATCAAATATGAAAAACTGGGAATTTTGCACGTCATACGGAAATCGTATTAATAATAAATTTTGTATTCCCGAGAATAACTTTGATAATAAAAATTTTTAATTAATACTTTCTTTACGATCAAGTGCGATATGCTTACGAAATACTGATAAATATGCTAAAAAAAACAATAGTTTGGTTCTAATTGTTTGTATATAAGCACTTAATGCAAGTAACAGGGTTTTTATATATGTACCACGGATGCATATAAGCGAGTTTTTTTTTTATAAGCATTGATGGTAAATTTTTTTTTTAAATATACCATTCCAGTTTATAAGCACTAAAAGTCATGCAAATTTAGATATGCACATAAGCGATAATTACTGAATTCAAATTAAAAATGTCAAATTCTTTTAAAATACTTTACTTTATTTTCAAATAGCATCTATTACAAATGCAAACATAAGTTTCGTTCTAATTTTTTGCATAAAAAATACTTAATGCATGTAACAGAGTTTTTACCACCAACGCGTATAAGCGAGTTTTGTTATAAGCGTTGTCGGTGTATTTAACCGAATTTTTTTAATGCCTCTCCCATTTATTAGCACTAAAAGTCGTAAAAATTTAGAGATGCATATAAGCGATAATTAATTCAATTTAAAATGTCAAATTCTTTTAAAATATTTTACTTTCAACTACAATCTATTACAATTTGATTTAAAATATTTTTGTACAATTTAATTTGTAATTGGCTGAAAACAAGTTTTATATGGGAATTAATCAAGGCGAATTCATTCAGGCAATTTCCCTACTACAACAAACAATTTGTGCATAACAATTGAAAAATGTAAAAAACCAAAACAGAAACAAAGATAATAAGAAAAATTTTGACATCCAACAATTATAAATCTAAAATAAAAGTTATCAGCAGGGCTTTTAGGATTATCTGTAATGAATTCAATTTAATGAAATAGTAGAAAAAAAATTTAGAAAAAAATTTAAAAAATCGAACATTTTATGCTTAGAACACAATTGGGTCGCATGTCACAAGAAAGTAGGACGTACCCACCCACAACTTCGTAAACGTATTTTTTTATATGCATAAAAACATAGATTAGAAAACTCAAAATTTGGTCGCATGTCACAAGAAAGTAGGACGTACCCACCCACAACTTCGTAAACGTATTTTTTTATATGCATAAAAACATAGATTAGAAAACTCAAAATTTGTTGAAATTTTTATTTATTTTCTGTTTTTTTTTTGTTTTTTTTTTCAAATATTCAATTTGAATCACGTGTTTTCAAATCACATGTGCTTTTAAAATCACACGTGTGATTTTGTGGTGTTCTGTAAATCACACCGTTTGTGTAATTTTCGGTGTGATTTTCAACTGTCGAAAGCACAAGCAACTAACAAAGGGTTTGTTTTTCAAAATTATAGCTAATTTTTAACGCTTTTTATGTTATTTTCCGACAATTTGTTTTTTTGTAACCGATTTAGCGATCTCAAATTAGTTTTAGGGTTGTTTAAAATTTTATATTTTTTTGCGAATTTTATCCATGTTCGTGATAAAAGCGATTTGTTCTGAAAGTTTTCTGATTCTTTACAGCTTTAACGATTTATAATAATAAGTAGACTCTGCTATCATACCGCTGTTAGCAAATTTTTGGGAACTTCCGCTAATTTTGCAATTTTTACCGAATTTTTGCCATTCCTTATAGTTTTAATCAATTTAATGGCTTGTTTGAAATATAAAAATGCTTCACGAATTTTCGCTATTTTGGAATTTTTTTTTTCTTATTTTCCGACATTTTGTTTTTTTAATCAATTTAGCGATTTTAAATAAATCTTTGGTTAGTTTACAAGTTTGCAAGATTTCGCGAGTTGTAGCCATTTTAGAAATAGATGCAATTTTTTTTGTGATGCTTTACAGCTTTTACGATTTTTAATAAATATTAGATTTTGCTTTCATGCCGCTGTTAGCAAAAAAGCGAACTTTAATTCAACTAAAAAACAAACCTGAAATCACAACAGATTCATTAAATGATTTGTTGTAAATAGAAAAGCTTATTGAATAAAAAATTAATAAACAACACATGGAATATTTTATTTAAGAAATTTATTATAACGACCTCCTTAAAATAGTCGCAAAAATAACAATGTGATTTCAAAAAGTTGTTTACGTAGCTGAACGTTTTGAAATCACAAAATAATATGCCCAGAACACCTTTCTTGGGATTTAAAATGTGATTACGTTTGCGCAAGCTATTTTGTGCCTTTGCATAAAATATTAGACGTTCTAATTTCACAACTCATCGACTTCGTACGCTTGTACGTTTATGCGGTGTTCCTAAGGTTAAATCTTAATTAATTAACCTCGGAATTAATTCAGCAAAATAGAAGGCAGATAGAATGAAGAATGAAGCATAGGAATTATTTGATGACGAGTGGTTAAAAAGAAATGTTAATTAAAAGGTATTAAAATGAATTAAAATTTTCAGCGAATTAATATCAAATAGAATGCATTCTTTTATAGGTGTGTTTGAAATAAAATCTTTTTAGGCAGCTATTTTAAAGTTTCCAAATGTAAATGCCAAAAAGCTTAAATATTGTTAAAATGGTATTAAAATTTTATTCGTTCCAGTGCTGTAAAAACATTCACACATTCCAAGTTATAATTACACATTTAAACATTGGTATAACCAGATGTCACCAAAATGTTTGCGGACTTTAATAGGCTTTTCAAAATATTTGGATTGTTTTCGACGGGCGCTCCATCGTCGATGTCCTAAATTTGATAATAAAAATTATAAAAATTTTAAATATTTTAATACTGGTTATTACAAGTGCTCTATTCGACCATGCAAAAGCTTTGATACCATCCACTGACAGTAGGCCAATTTCAGTAGTGGGCTCTATATTGGATCTTGACAGTTCTCATTACATAACAACAATTAAGAGGCCCGTTGTTTTTTTTTATTATTCATTTGTTGTAAACTCGCGGCTTATTTACTATGGTACCATGAGTATAATCTTTGACTTTGTAGAAGATCTTTCCAAAGACGGGCGGCATGAACTGCCATTCAGATACAAGTAAATGATGTCGAGGAATTACAATATTTCGGTTTCGTGGCGATTGAAAAAAAAACTTTTTTTTATCGAATATATATTTAGGTGTTTGAATGTTGATTATTTTATGTAAAAATATAAGACTTCGAATTTTTAGCAGACTTTCAAAGGATACTCCATAAAGATTATTGGCAACAGAGGAAACATGATCAGACCGTCTTAATCCATACACATATGCCTCTTATTATGTTATTGAACAATACATTCCATTTTCTCTTACCAACTGAGTCACAGCTTCCAAATAATTCACACATATAGATCAGACCACGTAACTTTACATAAGTTTGACCAACAAGTAAATTTACATGATCAGTCCAGGCCAAATTGCCAATGAAAATGATACCAAGATTTTTCGTTTTGTTAACATTTCAATTTTCTCGCCATTTAAAACAATATCCTGAGATATGGAGGGAATTAAGCTTTTTTACATATTACACTGCATTTAGATTTGTGAGGATTCAAACAGAGACCGTTCGCACTTGGCCAAAGGTAAATTCTATTTAAGTCGTCGTTTAGGTAGGAAATCCCCGACGCAATATTTTGAACTGGGCTACTTAAAGTGAGCTGCACGTCATCAAAATAATTGCTTATAACTTATAAAATGCTGCAAAAAGGCTCTTTAACCCAAATTATGCAAAACAAATGCTCCAAACGGTAAAATATGCACTAACAAATCGATGCCAAAATTCGGAAAAAGCTCTAAAACCGATAAATGTATTGCTTCCGCTTTCATTGGTCGCACAAGGAAAAACATGCAATTAAATATATTTGGTTTCCCTGGTAATGAGTAATTTATGTGTTGTTTTCACAACACAACTGATTGAATGTGTAGTATAATTGATATGAAAAGCTCTCAGTTTTTTGAGTGTTTTTCATATAAAACAGCACATTAACCTTTTAACTACAATTACTCATTATTTTTAGAAGAGATGTCGGCATTTAAACAAGAGATGTATGCGATAATACTGCCTAAACTTATTTTTTTGAGTACTTTGAACAACTAAAGCTATGTTTACACCTATTAAATATTTTTCTTCCTACACGCAGCCACTAGTTTTATTAAGAAAATTATTTGCCTTTGCAAAACGTTTGGCTAGATCAAACATGATTTAGCCGTTTCTAAATTACATTTTACAATTATCATTTTACAAATAAAGTTTAGTGAATCAATAGAAATTGTAAAAATAAAGCCAAAGTTTGACCAATTTACAGGTCATTTTTTAGGATTTTTTCGTCCAATATTTGTTTGGTCTGAATATTATGCTTAAGTGAGCTAAAACAGGCCGGAACAAGAGAGGCAAGCATTTTTTTTAAATTGGAAAATTCTACTTCTTAAACATTTTCAATAAAAAAATCCGTCAAATAAGTATTTCCCGGTACTGAATTCGCGTTCTGAAGGTTTGTTTCGTATAAACTATATGCAAATGAGAAGTTTTGACATAAAAAAAGATTGACGCTTTTATTTAGAAAGCTCAGTTGTAAGAAAAAAAATGCAGAGCATAAAATCAAAATAGAACAAGTAAGAAAGTATGATCGAGCAAGTATGCTAGAGGTACCTGTTAAGTAGCAATATTAACTAGGGATGATCCGTCCGTTAGTTCAAACTCTCCTGCAAGTGTTGAAAAATCAGCTCTTGAGTGGGATTTTATGGATCTCCCTTCCCGAAACTTTGGGTTTAAACTAGAACCACCAGGTAATCCCCAAAAATATATTTTCAACGGAAAAGTAAGTCTTCCAGAAATACAGAAAGCATATTCCGAATTATACTTTCGATAACAGATAGGATCTCTGGTCTGCCGCTTTCTCAACAGATCATACTAGATCTCTTGAGAACCGCCTGATTTGAATTTTCGCCTGTTTCCAGATACTGGCTGCATTCGATTTCCCAAGAAATTTTAACACTAGAAGGTGAAATATACTTAAACTCCAGGGGGAACAAAACGCACTGAGTTACACAAAACACTGAATACCGTCAATTAAAACTTGATTAGCATTGGTTTTAAGCAAGAATGAAGATGCCCCGATGGGCTAGCTGGTAGCGAGCTTGTCTATCAGCGACGGGATTGCGGTTTCGAATTCCGCCAGAGACTCTGGTTTTTTTCCTGCAGACAAGCGAAGAACTAAGTCTCAGTTCACACTTTGAAAGTTTACTTTCAGAGACTTCGATTTTGGAGATTTTCGATTCCAGAGTTTACCTATCTACCCAATATTAAATAAAAAATTTTATGTTTGAAGTGTAGTTTCTTTAGTACCCATCAAATTTAATTACTCAGGCTAAGTAAGGATCTCATCTTTATTATTTTAATTATCAAATTTAAAGTTAATTGCTTGACATGTAATTTAAACTATCAGGGGGGTCTTATTAAAAATTTACAAGAAATCATATATTGACAATATTAAAATTATACATAATATATAATGATTTATTGATACGTATATATTTCGTGTAAAATTAGATGACATAAGTCCAGCGATATCAATGTGTCAAGACAAAGCGAATTTTTAATTTTTAAGTAATTTCTTTGTTGAATAAAATTACTACTAATAAATCTATTTCCACACGTTTCGTCCATGAATGTTTGATATATTTATTTCGTTTATAAATGCAAGAAGTGGACATAGTAGAAACATAAGTGTCAATGTAAAGAAGTTTCCACCGAGTTAAAAAATTTTATTTTAAACAAAATTCTTCTGAATGACAAATGTTACGAGATTTTGTAATAAATTATGAAGCCTTAAACTGACAACCCAAAGTACAGTGCTGCCAATTTAGCCATTTAGTGGCTAGATTAAGACGTTTTTTATCTTGTTAAGCTACGAACAAATATATTAAGCCATTGGACATTTTTTTGTATTTAGAAATTTCGGAGCAAGAAATGCTTCCGTGATAAAGCTGTAAAGCACGAGTTTTCTAAATCCGTATTTGCAAAAGACTTGAGGAGTAGACCGCATATGGCAGCTATTTAATATTGTGAGCCAATCTTTATAAAACGGTAAATACGCCAAATATAGACATTTCCAGCGAAAAGTCCACTTCTTGTTAAATAACGCAATCAAATAATTAAATTGTTTCTCAAAAAAATGTTAGATGTACATATAATTTACGTTTTTTTATTTTGTTGTAAAGCGAAAAACGTAAGTTCTACATTGAGTAAAAAATGGATAACATTTAAACAAAATGGGCCTAAAATACAGGCTTATTTGCTTGCTGGCGTTACGTTACAAAAAGAAGACTTTTCGCTGGAAATTCCCGTATGGAATCTAAGGTTAATTATGTGCCGATTATCACTAGGCGTAAAAAAACTAATTGGACCTGCGCCCTGTTTCTCAAAACTACAAGTTAAAAAACTACAAGTAAAATACGTTAAAAAAAGCAACAATTTGACCATTTTTGTTTTTGTTTCAAATATATTTTACAAGTTACAACTTGTAGTTTTGAGAAACAGGGCCCTGATTGCAATACAATATAGTTAACCTTTTTGATTTAAGGAGCCCTAAAGTGTTTTTCGAGATTTTGCTTTCCGAATATGGAGCATATCGTTATTTATACAACGGTCCTCACGAAATTGGCTAATGTTATTTTTGGGCATATAAAACTAAATTAGAGAAAATTTCACAAAATTTAGTAGTTTGATTTCAGGCCTTAAAAAACGAATTTGTGCAAAATCTAATAACAATTTCTTCGTTCTTCCTCAAATTTTTCTGAGTTTTTATTACAGAATTATCAATTGCTTAAGTTTTGTTGCGCATTTGAGTCTATTACATATTTAATCGATTGTGCTGGAATTAAAACGCAAACTGTTGAGGAGAACTGGAAAAAATTGGAAATTTTTCTGTTTACAAAATGTAGGAAATTTATTGAAAGCAGCCATTATTGTAAGTGTCTGTATGTGAGAGCATTAAAAAACATTCTCAAAATAAAATAGATTTTGTTTTATGATGGCTTTCCACGATATTTTTGTATGCCCAATTGCATGAAAAATGTGGTCTTGACGCAGTTTGACAATGTGGATTTTTACAGACAAACAGACTAACGGACTGAGCTTGAACTTTTAGACAAACTTATTATACTCCCTCTTTAATATTAGACCATCAGTAATAAAACTAATTCCATCATTGATGATCAAAATGTATTATAATAAATAAAATTTTCTTTTATTTACAAGTTTTACATAAAAACACAGGGGTCTATCGTATCGAATAAATATTCGAATTTTTTTGCATACGATAGACACTGACGTATCGAATGAAAATATCGAGAGTCATGATACCAAAATATATAATTTCGATCACTTTTGCTCGATATCGTATGCGGTGATTAGACCCCAGTAATTTTTGGTCTTCAAGTCCTACACGTGTAAATTTATACATACATATGTGTAAAATTAAATGGCAGTATATACAAATTAACGATCAATTTTCCGTACTCTTTTTATATTCTTAATATAATATAGTCGGGATATAACACAAAAAAGACTCCTCCCTAAGTCATCAATCGAGCTAACTTTCGTAAGTCTGGGTTCACATAGTTTTCTTTCAGAAAGTCCGAGTTAATTGATGAGAAAAGAGAGATAAATAGCATCATCTCTTTCCTTCAACCAAATAAACTCAGATGTTTTGAAAGAAAACTTTCCTATTGTAAACCGAGATTATAGGAAGCAGAAATCTTCTACAATTCGCTTTGAACTTAATAAATTTTTTTGCCCACAGGTAATTAGATTTTCATTTATTTAAAGCAAACAGTTCTAAAGCATGAAGCCAAGTTATTCGATATTTTTGAGCCCAGCCAATGCGAATAGTTTATATCTATTAAGTAATAAATTTTAATTTATCAACGTGATTATTAAATATTGTTTCCAACCAAAACCATTAACAAAAAATTAAATTTTTTTTAATAAATACCAAAAAAAAAACTTAAAAACTTACATTTATTTAAGATTAGCAACATAAATATGAATATAAAATAAAAATTTACCCAAAATAAAATAATGCGTATTAACTTTAAATTAATAACAAAAAGCCACATTTTATGTAAATATTACAATTTTCTTTTCAAAAATATATTTCGTACTTATTCAAGTTATTAAAAATCCAATTTTCAATAAATTCTTTGCGAATTTTTGGTTCTATGCTAGAACTTGTTGAGGCTATTGGAACAGGAGGACCAGGAATACCAGGTGCCATACTAAAAAGTACAGCCCCTGATCCAAAGGCTGTTCCTCTGTCAAAAGGCCCAGCTCCCGATCCCAAAGGTAAAAACATTGGTGTATTGAAATATACCGGAAAGTCTGAAAAAATAATTGGATTTTTATTTACACCCTCGTATTTATAAAAAATAAAATTTGATTATAAAAGGTTTATTAAACAAAAATTTAATAGAAATTCCATTCCATAAACCTTTTATAAACCTGTTTCATTTTTTATAAATAAGGGTCTATGTTTTTGGACCACTAAGTGCTGGCTCACATTCTTCAAGTTTTAGCCATCAAGTCTTTAGTTTTTAGTAGAGAGGGGAAAAGAAATGGCATTCTCTTTTCCCTTCTCTCCTAAAAGCTCAAGACTTGACGAGTCAAACTTGAAGTGTGTGAACCAGCACAAATTTGTTTCTAAAAAACTAACCAGACTATCCACAATATCATACTTCTGTTTAATATGGCAGCGCCAGGCACACACATGTCAAGTCTTGAGTTTTTAGGAGAGAGGGGAAAATAAATGGCATTCTCTTTACCCTTCTTTCATAAAAGTTCAAGACTTGACGATGAAAACTTGACGTGTGTGAACCGGCACTTAGTCCACATTTACAATGTGGCAAGTGGAAGGCAGACAGACGAAATTTGTTGGTGAGGGGTTGTGGAGGTAGAGTGTGTAGTACATAACTATCTGTACTAAATATTTTTTTTTGTTTCTCTTTTCGACTGTTTGCAGTTTTCTTGTTGTTGCTTCATATAATTTTTCTCAGTGCCGGTTCACACTCTTCAAGTTTTAGTTGTCAAGTCTTGAGTTTTTAGGAGAGAGGGGAAAAGATGTGGCATTCTCTTTTCCCTTCTTTCCTAAAAGCTCAAGACTTGACAACTAAAACTTGAAGAGTGTGAACCAGCACTCACATCAATGTCAGTTTAGTATCATTGCCTGTTAAATGTTCATCTTCGTCAACAGCGAAAGAAAACGAAGTAAGAAAACAAATACTTTCTGTATGTCTATTAATTTCGCGATTGTGAAAGGTTTAGGCAAGTTCAAAAGGGAATAAGAAAAATGTCTGCCTTTCAATTTCAACATTGTAAATTGGGACTTACAATCAAAGTTGCCAGATGTGGCAGTTTCTTTCACTTAACGATTGCTTTAATTTTGTTGGCAATTCAATATGAGCTTTATTTAAAATCTGAAGAAAACTGACAAAGTCTACACAAACTTTGTATGACCCCTAATAAAAAGATTAAGGGCTTAAAAATCACAGGTAAACCGAGGTAACAGATATTTTTAAAACTCAACCGATAATGCTCGGCTGAATACTTAATAACGACCTTTAACACAGCAAAGCCGAGACCATATACAAACCTACATTCTTATTTATATATGTATACAAATCAAATATGAATCAATCTCTACTAAACTGCCTTAACGAAGGTTTTTGTTAAAAGTGTTGTAACGAATATTTATCTAATGGCAATACTAGTGGGAGAGAGTGAGTGAGAGAGAGCAGGAGTAATGTAGATTAAAGTAATTTTCTCGAGTAAAGGCTCAGTTAGCCGGGAGTAACAGTAACCTTACCGTAAAAAAGTAAGACCAATATATTTCTTACAGATTGAGACGCAACATCTTACTGCTTACTTTAATCATTCTAATTGCTTTACTCACAACAAAATGAGTCAGCTGATTTGCAACGTTACTGTTACTCCCGGCTAACTGAGCCTTAAGAGTCTGAACACAATATAACGATAATTTATTGCGGTGCGATTTTACATACGATTTTGAAGCAAAAAATCGCAGTTGTTGTTCTCTCAATTTTTGATACTCTTTCTGATGTTGCCATAGTTTTTGAATAATTGGCGATGTTCACAACATAATTGCAAACAAAAAACATGATAAAAAATGTAAATGAATAAAAATGTAAACAAACAAGAACAACTGTTGCCGTCGCCGCCTTCCGTTCTATTATGTTTATTTTTCTCTCCTGCAACGAGAAATCGCATCGCACCACAAACATTGTGTTTAGAGTCTTAACTTTAGACTCTAAACTTTAAACTTTAGACTCTAAACTTTAGAGTCTAAAGCTCCATTTAGACGGTGGTCACATCTTACAACAATGAAGCATACGACGATATATACCACTAGTTTCGCTCTCTGAAACTGGTTTGCCAAACATTTTGTTCATACACTAAAATAATTTTCTTCACAATACCAATGAATTTTGACATTAATCCCATGAAAAATTGCATTAAACCTATGCAGCGCTTCGTTGATTACGAAATCTAATGAAGCAATTTTAACGAAAATACTTCATTAAAACTATGAAATTCTATTCAGATAATGGAAATTTTCATTAAACCAATGAATTTTTTTTTATGAAAATGATTTAAATATATGAAGCATTTTTCTTTCAGTGTACGCTTCATTCTTGTTTCATTTTGACATTTTTTGTGTTCTTATGGCTAATAAATCAACTTTGACAGCCCAAATTTGAATACAATAGCACAACTTGTTATAGTTTAAGGCGTACTAAAGTTTTCGAGAGTAGCGTTTTTATGGGGCCTATGATAAATAATGGACCGATGTCATCGATATTAAGTAGTATGATTTCTAGTCATAAAAAACGCATTTTTGCATAATCATCTTCATCTCCATTCTTAACAAAACCATCAGTTTTTATGGTGTTTGTTCCACATTTATTTTCAGATTTGTTATCCTACTGAACCGATTTAGCTGGATTTCAATGCTAAACTGCTTAAGATAACTAAAAAGTCTCTGACACCCAATAATGTTCTTTTCTTTTGAATAATTAGAATGTGAGCGTGTTATCAACAGACAAACCGACACAGGTAAATCGATTTAGAATACATCAAGGACACAGATGAATATTAAAATAGCTTCACACAGAATGACAAATTTCCCTGCAAATAATAGGACCAGTCCAAACACGCGTGTAAAGAGTAGCCCACAAGGGACTAGGACTAGTCCAAAAGTAACCCAAACGTATGGAAAAACATGGTCTATTTAACATTACGATGTCCTAGGGCAGGACCATATAACTCATCTTTAGACTACAAAGGAGTAGTTTTAAAACTACTCCATTGTGTACACAAGAGGATTAGTTTAATCTTTGTTTAAAAACGAAAACATGTCGTTAAAAAACGAAGACATGTCGTCTCACTACAAACACTTTTTAACAATGACATGGTCCATGCTTGCATTACATCGGACCAGTCCATGGAGTAGTCCATTTCATGAAATTGGATCAGGTGGTCCAATAATATTTGCAGGGTTAGTACACCGATATTTACCACTGGTGGTGGAGGTAAATAAAAATATAATATAAACCCTTCTTGCAACCCAAAAACCCATGCTACGTTTTAATTTAGTAACGTATTTTTCATCAAGCTAATACAGACACAGTATATGAATATTTTTAAATTTAAATAATGGAAATGAGCGGCCAAAATAATCCTTAAAATATCTTTATGAACTCCACACACACACACACACCTATTTTTTTAATAATTTTTGTAAAATCTTAAATCTATCGTACTCATTCAAATTGTGAAAAATCCAATTTTCTACAAATTCTTTACGTATTTTTGGTTCTACTTCGCTGGAAGAAAATATTTCGTTTACCGGACCAGCAGAGCCATTTCCTCCTATTGATTCCTCTTGATGGTAATATGCTCGTGTCATTCCCCTTCTTGGCAATGGTCCACGAAGACTAGATGTATAAAATCGTCTGCCTTTATATAGACGCGGATAGTAACCTGTAAAATTATTATAATTTAGTTGTGTTGTAGAATTTCCTATAATTTTTCCACGATCTTTATTAGACTTAAAAGATCATAGAAAGAAGGAGTACCGAATCGACTCAACGCAACGGGCTGGCTCTAGGCACCTCAGTATTTCCTCTGGGTCCGTAATATTTCTATTTACCCGCCGTAAAAAAATCGTGGCATTTTGTGTATATTTTAGTAATGATACGGTTGGTGTAAAATTTATTTTTCATATGCATTTAATATTAAATTTAAAATTGTGTTGCTTCTACTGAAAATTTTTAAATTTTGAATTAATACCCTCTTTATGATCAAGTGCGATACGTATTTCTATAATACATAAAAGAATATGAATTACATGTTAAAAAATTTGCAATTGCCAATGTATTTTATTTGTATCCGTAAGAATTTTTAATCGCTTAGTAATAATAGAAAATGGTTGGTTGACAACATTTGATTGAAAAAAATTTAAATGTAAATCAAGGCGAATTCAACTACAGGTGGTGTCGGAACTACAACAATCCAACAGCAACAAAAACAACATAGTGTTTTTTGCACTGCATTGTTAGTGTTTACGGCTCGAAATGTCAGCCATTCTTAGCAAAACACTAACAAATCAAAACAAATAAGCTCGAACTATCAAAATCAGATGCCGTTTCGACACCACCTGTAGTTAATTCGCCTTGATGTAAATGTAAAAAGTGTTGCGTAGCAACTTTAAAAGAGATTACAAAAAACTTGGCGTTAAGCTGGAGGTCCATATCACGCGTTTTCGCCTCCACGCAGTGCGTGCTTTTCTAACCTTACTTGCGTTTTAGGTTTCAAGTTACATGCAACGCTTTTTATGCAGCAGCAGCACATGTAAAAATAAAATTTAATTTGTCAAAATCAGCTGATTTGTTCGAACGCTGCTTGTGACGCTTACAAAAGTAGAAAGTAAACCTACTTTTCGCCGCAAGACATCTACGCTTTTGTGCAACTTACTACGTATAACTACACAGATTCTACTTTTTTGACAGCTGCGTGTGCTGCGAAAAAGCGAGTAACGCGTGGTGTGGACCTCCAGCTTTAGTTGCATAATCTAACAGCTGCCAAAGACAATTTTAAAAAGTTTGAAAACAAATTAGTTGTTTAATTTAATTGTTTACAAAATATTTGGTAAACATGGTTTTGGACTAGAGCAACCAAATATCTTTCCAAGGGTAATTTGGCGGGCTGAATTCGAATCTGTAATTGAACTATACAAAAAATGTTTTAATTTGTTTTTTACATATAAAATTATTAGTTTATTTGAAAATCAATGAATTTTCAAAAGTGAATTGCGTTATTTGAGCGTCGTTTGTGTGTCGTTGGTTCAGTTTCACGTATTATAGTCCAGCAATAGTCTCCCAGCATGCGTTTGTGCCGAAATCCTTTATATGTAATATCTTTCAATTAAATCTTGGTGAGTACTCCCCCTTGTCCATCGCTCACTGCACATAAGTAGGCGTTGTAGAAAAAAATCTAAATGCGAACGAAGAATATGCAAAACATTGTAGGTGTCCTTTTTTTCGCAACCAAATATTCATCACACACAAAGCAAAAAAAGCTTGAATCAGTAATACACGATCTCCCTGACCTGTTTAAACGCTACTATTATGAAGATTTTGAATGAATGTGGGCTTTTGGCAAATTAATAATTGTGAAATTGTAGTGTCAGCATTGAGTGTTTTACAGCTTGCGATAAACACGACGTGTTAGCTCAATTTCTATGCCAGATTCGAATTCAGCGCATCCAGATTGGCTAAAAAACATGCTTCGTTTCTGCAGTAATTTTTTTTCCAAATTTGTAGACCAGTGTAATTGAGGTGAACTTTAATAAGTGTGTTCCTATATGTGTGAAGAGGTTGATATTTATACATACATATCAGTGTTGCCAAGTAAATTTAAAGAGATTACCCCAAATCAAAAAAATACCCCCTAAATTTGTACTGAGAAAAAATAAAAAAACCCCAAAATAAGAATTTTTTAAATATTTTATTAAACAAACATACTATTTTATTTCTATTAATTTGTTTACATATGTATGTATGTAACTTTATTTTAACATATGTATACTTACATAAAAAACGCTTTTAGAAAAACAGAATATATTATTATAACTCATTAAAAACGTCTAGTTCATTTTCATCCCTCACGTCCACGTGCGTGCATGTTTTCATAATTCAACAATTTAAGCTTTTAGAAGACGGAATAAATATTTGGCATTCATTGCTTTAAGAAAATCTTAAGACCCAACCATAATGTGCTTAAGTTGGCTTAAGAAAATGTGCGAAAACATGTTAATTATATGAGAAAACCCATTTTTAACTTAAGAAAACTTTTTGCTAAGTTTACTGAAACTGTCATTTGCTTAAACCAGGTGCGAATCTAATCGCACATTTCACACGGAATCAAATGTTTATTATTTTGTCTTCCTTAATACATTTGAGAGGCTTTTTGTTAATTTTTGAGATTAGGTTAAGCAAGGCTATGCATATTATGGTTAGGCCTTAACTCATAAAATATTACATTGAACTGTTGAAGTTGCCAGTTGGTTTCTTATTTTATTTTTTATAATAATAAACATTGAGAATGCTCGCTCGACAGTTGCGTTCGAAAATGGTAGTGCCACAACATTTACTTGTAATGAAACTTTTATTATCACCTTTAAATTCATTTGGTTTTCTCCATTCTTTTTTGTAATTTTGAAAATATTTAATAATATCAACCCTAAAATATCCCCAAATGCTATTTATACCCCCTAAATTTCCCCCTAACTACTTTTTAGTCCCTAAAACTGACCCTAAACGCAAAGAAAAACTCCAAATTTGGGGTGAAAATCCCTAACTTGGCAACACTGATACATATACATATGTATGTTATATAGCTTTTGAAACATTTATATTTCTAATTTCTAAAAAGGGTTTGTTTTGAATTATTTTATACGCTGTGAAATTTTTCATATAATAAAGAAGAAAAAAGTTCATGTATTTACTAGTACCAAAAGGTAAAACTAATGGATTGGAAGTTTTAAAGCTATTCCAACATTATTTTAATAACTATTCTATTAAAAATAATTAGAATTGTGGTTTTTTTTACAACATGAACATGCAAAAATTCCTTTCTTCATAATAATAATTTAATGAAAATTAAATTTGATGAACTTAAGCCTGATTAAAATATTAAAAAAAAATTGGATTAAAAACCATAAATAGTTCAACAAAATAACCACAATTCTAATTATTGTTAAAGCTAAGGCACGAGCTCTATGTGTACATTTGTCCTTCAAGTTGTGCTGAAAAAGGTCAACAAGAAAAATAAAGACAAAATGAAAAAACAAAAAAATGTACTTTGGACTTCAAGAAGAATTCTTGACATAAGTACGGAAAAAACAGAAGTTAGGAAAAACATGTAAAATCAATTAAAATGGATAATCATTCAAAAAAGCAAATTTCGATCTACCAAAGGTTAAAATACAATTTGGTTTAAGGATTGATGTTTGACTATTGACGTCAGCAGTCGTCGATGGCTGCGAGTGTAAGACGGCAAATCCATCTGAGGAGATCAAGTGGCTGTGATCGAAACATGTCATGGTAACCAGCCGCCTGGGTTCGAATCTCAGGTCAGTCAAGAATGAATGATTAAATGGCCGTGTTATCTCACGTGATGGCGCAGTCAATTTGACATTAACGACATAGAATCGCAATTATGCCTCAGCGTCATCGAAAATTTGGACCATCGGATGGAGGTGTGCCGCCTAGGTCCCGGCTGCCATTTGACCGATATTTTGTTCCATACATCATTGAACCATACCAATATTATCATAATAAAAAGATATGACAATAATTTGTGTTTTATTCAAAATCAAAATCGCCCCTTAAAATGTAACCACTCTTTATAATTTCCATTAAGGACTGTCTTTAACACACATTAAAATGTTGATATTAATAAATGATACTTCGAAATGGTGCAGAATTTGAACTCCCAGGCCCGGTTTTGCAACTAACTGATAGCTAAAGGTAGGATTTGATCGGCGGTATAAAAAGTATTCCATTATTACAACTTTACTTTAACCTAGAGTGAGCGATAACTTAAAGAAAGGTTATTGCTACCTGTTAGGTTAAAGTCAAAATTCAATAATGGAATACTTTTAACACGGCCGATAAAATACTACCTTAAGCTATCGGTAAGTTGTGCAACTACAATATTAAATTAACTACATTTAAACTTAATTATCTACAAAAAGTTTACAAGATGAGCAAGATTAGTTGGCAGGCTTGTTGATTAAATAATAGGAAACAAAAAGTAATTATTTAAAGACAAACCTAAAATTTTTGTCTGTATTCCAAATCCAAATTTCCAAGAAATTTGTACGTTCTAATATTTTAAATTCTTTGATTTCTGTTTGCGCTGACGAACTATCATCATCAAAAGAATCAGTTTCATCTTCCGAAGCAAATTCCTCTTCTACAGCCGCATACTCTAAATCTTCTTCAGAGCGTTGAGCTAAAGTCCACATTTATCAATAGGCATGAAATATACATAAGAAATGGTAAATATACATGGTTATATGAAGTTAAAAGGCCATTGAATAAAGCTTCTCGAAAACGTTAGTAATGAACATAAAGCAAATTAAATTAATATCTTAAATAGTCTAATAATTATTTTGGTAACTCGTACTTATTTATATTATTGAAAATCCAATTTTCAATAAATTCTTTACGAACGTTAGGTTCCACACTGTTGGCTGTCAATGTATAAACAAGACCAGGTGGACCTGCTTGTTGAGTTGTTGCAAATTCAAGATTTGTTGGGCGAATGGCAAATGTAGTACCTGGTAACCCTGGGTGGGCAAATGGTCTATAAGTTGAGATTCGGGGATAGTCTGAAAATGTGTTTTTTTTAACTTCATCAGTAAAGGAATAATTTTCTTATACACGTAGAAAAATGCGATGTTTAACGTAAATAACACTAACAAAACAAAATAATTATCTATATATGATTACCTAAAACGCAAACGGCCCGGCCCTATCTTACATGTCAAAAATTTTACAGGAGAAGCAAACATATAACATTTTGTGATAAATTGCCTTTAACAGTTTATTATTTGACAATTGACAATGTTGCTTATTATGTAAACTGTTAATTAAGTCATTTAGCGCCATTAATGTTTGTTAATAAGATCGATAATTATGGTCGGCAGATTCCAACACATTTTCATGGACATTTGTGCTGTTGCACTACATAATGATCAATGAAAATGTCAATTTTAAATTTTTTTGTTAGTTAGGGCGGTTTGCGTTTTAGGTAGCGATATATCACCAAAACCCGTAAAGCTGCCCACACACGAGTACTTCGTGCGTATGATTGGTTCGGAATCGACGTCTTGTTATTTTTTAATGAAAGTTTTCAATTCCTTGTGATTGGTAAGTGAAATTTTGTATTTGCTTGTGATTTGTTCGATGTGTTAGTGGGCTTGTGCGCGAACATTTTGCAATTTTTTTTTTATTTAAGTGCACAACGAAATGTCAAATTGTATCTATTGCGAAGATGTTTAGCATACAAACTTTTGTATTCTTCTTAAATTTTTAATAATGTTTACAATGAAAAGTAAAAGTATTGTTTGTGGTGAAAGTGACTGTATCGTGAACATGGCTTGCAAACAATTTTTATTTGAATTTTATGAAACTAAAAATGAAGAAAACGCCATTGAAGGCTAGTTTACACGGTAATTCAATGTATTACGATTTTGAAGATTCAAAATATGTAATATGAAATTCTCTCCGTGTTTAAAAGAAAAAAATAAAAGTCTGTTGCAAGTATATTTCATGTTTACACGCATGGTTTAAGTTATAGGTGGCAGCACTACGCCATATGAGGATTTTTGGCTCTTGCATTGTTTGTCCAATCTTTTGGCAAAGTTTTGTTTATGTTTCCAAAAGTATACATACGTTTTGTGCTGCGATTGCTGTATTTTATTAAAGTTTTTGATAATTTTAAAATAAAATAAATAAGATTTTACCATAATTAAATAAAAATTGGCTAAAAATTTATTTATTTCATCACGTTCAGCTACGCGCTTTGATTTTTGTTTAAAATATTTTTGACGAAAGCTGTGACCTAATTTCAATTTTTGTTGTAATGCTGTATATGTTGCCGTAACGATGTCACCTGCTTATTCCACCATGGTTTCAGTTGTACAATTTTTACAAAAACAACATGAACATTTCCTGAGTTGATTTTAGTTCTTTTTGTATTTGTATAAATATGTGACCACCTTAAAATACACCTCTGGTGTGATGAAAATACATAAGTTTCTAAAATGGTTTAGAAAAAAATAATTTACCAACCGATTGTCATATTTCGTATTCTCTCTTACTCAATACATTTTGCTCAATCATATTTTGTAATGTTGTTTACATTGTATTACCGTGTAAACTAGCCTTTAGCAAAGTAAATGGCAGAACCGAATGACAGAAACGAATTTGATAAAAATGCTAAAGTTGAGATGGCAAAAAAAGTATCATGCTTCTAAAAAGCCAGTTGATTCTTAGTTTTTTTCGCATAGGAATAGCTTATCCCATCAACAATAAATTTCAAGTGTTTTTATCAATAATAAAAACTGGGAATTAAGCACGAATAACAAAATCTTTTGAAAATTTGTTTTTAATTTTGTTTTTGTTTTTAAATACATTTGAGAGACCATTTGTTAATTTTTGACAGTAGGTTAAGCAAGGCTATGCATATTATGGTTAGGCCTTTAGCTGCTTAACGAACTGTCATACGGCATCCATTTGTTGACACCTTTGATCAGCAAAGTTATCTGATAATCCAAATTTGTTGAAAATCAGTCATCGATGTTTTGTTGCAAATTTCTCTTAAGCCATGGTTTCCATTTTTGGCTTAACGGGTGTGATAAAAAACAAAACTGCCGCATATGGTTACCCCACAGACTACATTACACACAGTTGGCATCATTGAACCTTATTTCTTTAAATAGAAGGCCAGAGCTCCTGCTGCAGTTAATGGAGCTGGTTAACGCTCCTTGATCAATGATTTTTTGTGTAAAAATATATTAAAGACATTTTAAACTCTGCATAATGTATCCGGCTATGCTGATTCGGCACACCATCATATGAATATAAACAAATTAAAAATACTACCCATCTCTTAAAAAAGAAAAGGAAGAACAAATTATAAAGAAAAACAGATTAATTTTTTAGGGGGTTTGCACTAAAAAGTTTATAGGGAAAGGAAAATTTAAAAAAAAAAACTGTTAACTTTTTATTCACGATAGGAGTGATTTTTAATGTATTTGAGCTAAGGTACGGCTGTAACGTGTAACCTTTAAATGATTATTTCCAGAGTGCAAAAAAACAATGTTAGATTTTGTTTATCTTTCGTCAAACCATCAGCAAATGAACCTTTTGCGACTCTCTGTATAAATCGTATTTTTACGAATTATACGAAGAGCTTTTCACGAGTTGTAAAATAATATCAGCTTCAGTCTCTTAACCCACATCTCAAACAATTCCCACGACGATTAAGGTAAGCGTATTTCGCTGTTTTATGGACAAATCTCACTCCTACTACAGTTTTTCCCGTGTCAGGAATCTTCCACGATTAAAAAATGCGCTAAAAGGCCATCAACAGCCATCTTCATAAGAGTCCCATCAGCTCTTACACGATTGAAAATGCTAGCTGGGTATGAAGTTATTATGTTTTTGTTTGAATGTTTTTTTTTTGTAAAAAATCTATTAAGTAAAAATCGAACAAAAATTTATAAAAAAAAACTAAATTTTAAGTTGTCCGATTTTTTTTTGGCGATTTATTTATTAAATGAGAAAGACGATTTTTTATATCTTCTCAGGAAATTGACGATTTTTTTACAAATTTATCTGGCTGCCCTGCACGCCGTCCAGACTATCCATTGTTATGTGTGCTCAAGAACAAAATGTTGGCAGAATTACCGAACTACAATTGTTCACGTTCTTTGCATGCTGAAAACATATGAAACGATAAACTAGTTAAAACACTAAAATACCAATCAAGATGTCGTTTATTTATAAGGCAATACTGCAATAATGTTGTGCAGACAAATGTTTGAACAAAAAACACACATCGACAACAGCAGTCTTTACTATCTAAATTGATGTGTGCACAAAAAATTGTCTGTTGCTTAAAGATAGCGATGGCAAGTCTGGACGATATGTTATGTAGGACCGACAATTTGCTTGACACACTAGGGCGGTCTGAAGGTGCAGGGAAATCGTTTTTTTTCTTTTGAAGTTATCGACCGCTATTCGCTTGCCGAACTTGGTTTCAATAGCTTCAATAGTTTTTTTTTGTAAATGTAACAAGAAAATACAATATAATAGTCTGGTAGTGTATAAAGTCATTCCTAAAAATTAAAGGAATAGGACTATTACAAAAAAGCTTTATAAAATACCTAACTGAAATTTGGCTCATAGAATAAATTCGAAAAAAATAAAAAATGTTGGATTAATAAATATGTGTATTCTACAAGGTTAGCTCGCTCTCATCATAACTATGTTATTCAACTAATTTGGTAGAGGGTGATGATCGCAAAATAAAAACGCAAATTTGCACTTAAACAATTTTTGAAACAATACGGATATTGCAACATACATACCTGCTTATGTTACAAAAAATCCAATTTTTAATAAATATATTACGAATTTTCAAGGCAGTATTTTAAATAGATTCCAGTGGTTCTTTATGATCAGTAAATATATTAAACTGCGGAACAGTAACTTAGCGGGCCGCAATTTGCTTGCTGATTTCTCTATTAGTTCTAGTTTTCGAGATTTATCGTAATATCCAAAATTAAGGCACTATCACTACATATATTGGAATAACTTGAAGACGGTTGACCATATTCAGTTAAACAAATCCGAACCTCGGCAACAATATTATCCTTAAGCCGTGCTTACATTGTTTTTAAATTTGCCTTGTTGATTCAGAGATGTCGTTGAATTTTTGAAGAAAATATAGGAACATTTTGAAAAAAAAAACAATTTTTTGTTTTTAAAAATTCATGAAAAATAAAAACAGTGTTGGTCTAAAAATAAATTTTCCTATTTTTTTTCTCCAAAATTCAACGGGATCTCTGAAACTACAAGGCAAAAGATAAGATGTAAATACAAAAATTGCAAAACTAGAATTTCAAAATCGGGACACTAATACAATTTCAAAGCAGAATTTCAAAAAAAAAAAAATTAAATGCAACAACAAAACTTGCAAGTCTGGACAATGACTAAAATCAATTGTAAAACCATTATTTTTGATGCTATTGCATTAAATTTTTGCGACGAGACTTATTTGTGTGAAATGTATTGAAGTCACTAAAAAACTTAATTTCGAAAAAAATTCGAGCTGGCGCCTTTGTTTATGAGGCCAAGATTCCAAGATCCTTGTAAACTAACATTTGTTATTTGTGCATTATTTTATTGAAATTGCTTTAAGTTTGTACAATCGCTATTATTGTGTATTGAGAAATACTGAATTGTTTACGATTTCTTTTACTAAAAAGTTCTAAAACTTTAACGTGTTGAAGGAATCAATAACATCCAAAGTCATTTTTTCACCAATTTCACCATCTTCAGATAACTTGTATAAAGCTAGTCAGGGTTACCGTTGAGCATTTTGAAAAAGTACCACAAAAAAGTAATTTTTTTCAAATTCAAGTCTCACACTTTTTTTAAACGTTTTTATTACTATAATTAAATTACCACCCGGGTGAAGTTGCGGATTTATTTCTTTAATTACTATCTTAAATTTGATTCAGTTAAAAGGAAATGTTTACTAACAGAACAAATTGTTTTCGTTAAAAATACTGAAAGAAATTTGTATGGCGAAAACTTCTTTAAATAAAACCGAAAAAAATTGTATGACGATAACTTGTTCCCATCGTTAATGCTGGGTACACACAATGCAATGCATTTACGCAATCTAGAAAATTAAATTTTATTCATTCTGGATTGCATCAACATCAAAACACGTTGATATTTTGAGGTTACATTGAAACAGATTGCACTGTCTGCACCCAGCATTATAGACATGCAGTAACAACCGGGTGGGTATTGTTAAACGATGTATGTATAAAAATCTTTGGTAAGGCGATGGTTAATCAAAAAACACAAAACAAAAAGGAATTAATAATTCAAACGATAGAAAAAGCTGAGAAATGATTCGTTATAAATAAGTTAAAATACACTTTTGTGTATTTATTTTACATTTGAATAATTTTTAATGATGTGTTTGTATATACTTTAAAAAACTTTACGTTTTATGTTTTTTTTAATTTTTTTCTATTTCAGTAGCTAGAAAATTAAGAGTTGATAGCATGAACTCACAAGTTTATACTTTTAACCTGTTGTTTACATAGCGTTTACATTTGACAGTACTGGCAAGACAGTAAGAAAATACATATTAGTTTCCAGAAACACTACTAACTGTCTTCGTGACGTAGGCGTCCAGACAGTATTTAGGACAGTTCACTTTAAAAAATATGAATGCTGCAGATAATGTCCAGCTGTACGTGTTTTATATGAACTAAACAAACTTAAAAACAGCTTAAAATAACTATATTGTGTTAACAAACATAACAATTAACTAAAATATTATGCTATGTTCATACGACGATAGAAACCACTGGTTTCGCTCGCTGAAACTAGATTGCCAATCATGCTGTTCATACGATTTATTCCTGTTTCATTTTGAAATTTTTTTTGTGTTGTTAGTGTGATTTTTTTAAATAGATAAAAAAGTAAATAAAACTTAAGAATATATTATTTAATACTTTTATTAATATTATTATATTATAAATATCACTTTATTTTATTAAAAATCAATTTTTATATTGTTTTTTCTTTCTTTTGATATTTTTTGAGAGCTAGTTCAGATAAACTAACGATAACTGTTATCAAAATTGGAGATGATAGTACATTTTTCCTGTTTCGCAGCCTGTTTCAAAATGAAACGACCTGTTTCGCTCTATAAATTTTGTATGGGAAAAACAAGTCGTTTCAATCATGTTTGGGGCGCGAAACAGGAATAAGAGAGTGAAACACGAATATTGCTGTCCGTGTGAACATGGTATAAGAAATCGAAGAAAAATATGTATGTATGTTAAATTTTTTTTACATTTTTATTATTTCCCCTTTTGCTAACAAAACTTCAGAGTACTGTTAGCAAATGTCAAATCAGTGTCTAATTTTACTGTCTGCAAAATTTGCTATAAAGTAGACAAGGCAGTTGGAAAAGTGTGCATCTATTAGTGAAAAAGTTTGCATGTATTGCTACTGTCTTGCCAGTACTGGCAAATGCAAACGCCATCTTATGTTATTTTTCATTAATTCTAATTTTGAAAAAAGTAATTGTCAGCACACGCACTGTTGTGCGGTAGAGTTAATACATGCGCTGCTTATTTATCTAAATTAAGGTACAATGGTTAATTAAAAGCAATTTTTGAGCTTCCGGCTGTATGCCAAAAATGGTTAGCAATTGTAATTTGAAATTGTCTGGATACAAAATAATCACCTGATCAATCGAATGAGGTTACATATCCCGGGGAATTTTAAACACGCAATTGACATTTTTAAGTGAAAATAAATATATCACCATTTTTTTAAAAAAAACTTCATTATTTTAAATACGTTTTCCTACAAAAGTGCCAACAATTTAAAAGATAATACCAAAATGAATTTAGAATTCATTTTGTTTCAAAAAAAATCATGTAACATAAGGCTTGCAAACAAGGAAAAACGTGAGAAATGGTAACGCTGATTTCTAACCAAATGCCTGTTTGTCAGTGATGCCACAAAATAATCGGAAGATGTAGAATGGAATACAATGAAATAAGAACATTTTGTAAAGATGTTGAAAAATTTGATTTTTAGCCCAATGTATTTCTTATGGGAAAGTTTCAACATCTTCGAAAATTAATGTTAGATGTTAAATGTTGACAAGTGTAAAAAAAGTATTTCACTTACAAAAAAGGGGCAAAAAGTCGCAAAAAATTGCAAAAATTAGACGATTCTGAAAAAGTCGCACAAAAAGTGTCAGAGCTTCAAAAAGATTTTTCAAATTGCAATGAAAGTCGCACAACGGTAGCGCTAAATCTATTACATATTTAAGATTCGATAGCACCCAAAAATGATATATTGTGGATGTAGTGGGTGACTAAACACTAATGCAATGTAAAGGACAGAGAATATCTAAGATCTTTTAATTGCAAAAAACATTACTTCTTTATTTTTCAATCGCATATACTGTAAATTTTAAAGCATGTTTTTATAAAAAAATTAATAAAGGGTTGCTTTTTTAAAAAAAAATTTTTAGCCAATGAATTTAAAACTTTCAAAAAAAGGAAAGCTTAACAAATGGTAACACTGTTAAGAGTAGACTGAAAAATTTTATGTGAAGTTCGTTTTAAGACAATTTACATCAATTTTTAGACAAGGACTTCTAAGAAAAATATGTATGTATGTTAGGCTGGGTCAAAAAAATATTTTTTCTCTTATCGACTTCTAATAGCGTAAACATGTTGTATTTTTGTCTGAATTAGATCCCCGTAAAATATTATTAATTTATTTTTAGTGTAAGATAGCAACAATAGCATTGTATTGCAGAAAAGCATATTAATGTATTTTAACGACTTTTAGGTTCGTGAAAATAGTGTCAGAAGCATTCATGACTCTTTGCGCTAAAAAAGTCAAGCTATGGTTTAATATAGACGAAACTTGAATCAAGACGAGAGATGCCCTGATTTGACAGTAAACAAGATTTTGTGACCAAAAAGGATTTTATTGTTTTATGTTGTATAAGAACCAAATTTCTATTTTTTTTAAGTTTATTTCAAAATATTTTTAGTTTTAATTAATAATAATTGATAGTAAATAAAATATTAAAATTTAAAAAATGGACTTTTTTCAAATATTCTTAATTCTTAGGAGCTCATGCGCGGGCTCAAGATAACACTTTTTTGAACTTTTTTTTTGCAATTTTTATTTGTGTTAATGTAAAACAGAAAAATATTGCTATTAGAAAATGATTCGAGAACTTTTATTTTTTCTCATACATCAGTGACCCACCCTAATGTATGTGTCTTGTAAAAAAATGAGGGCCTTAGGGTCCTTAATTTTATAATTAATTTATTAATAAGGTTAATTTTACCATATAATTGTCAGTGGAAACCATATATAAAATAGTTAAATTAGCCCTCCGAACATGGATGGATTAATTTAACCATAATATGACTGACGGTGACAATAATATGGTTAAATTAAGCGTATGGCTGTAGCTTTGCCTTATTAAAACCTTTTTTATCAATCGTGAAAAAAGTATTGTTAAAAATAACAATAGTTTTTTTATATCCTTAAATTTGGGGGTATTTATTCTCCCATATTTGGTGGTGGGTTATGGTATGAACACGCCAATTAACACTTAAAAAAAAGATTATCAGCGGTGTTTTGGAAATCGGAAACGTAAAACGCAAGAATTTTAAAAGTCGTTTTTTAATAAAATTTCTGTAATAAAAGAGTTTTATGTCAATATTTTACAAATATTTCTCTATTAGACAGAATTTTAAGTAAGAAAATATAGTCGGTCAAGCCCTACCATACGATACCCTACACCACAGTATATAAAAACACATCATGCTTTTGTGTCCACATAAATATGAATTTGTGAGAGGCAAAAATTGCCCCCCACCTCCCCTTGTGGTCCTATTTTTGAAAAACTGTCTATGTTTTAAATTTCATTAAAATCGGTTTGAAAAGCAGAAATTGCCCCTAAAAAATTAATTAAAAAAAAAAAAAATTGTTTTTTTCAAAAGATTGATTAAATAGCTATCGAAGTTACTTGGGACAAATTTTGCTAACACCAAGTTACATGAATGAGAAAAAACACCTGTATGGCCAATATGTCAAACTTTGGCCCCCTCTAGCTCAGAAAGTGTTTGACCGATCGTGATGTGTGTCTGAACTACTATCCAATAGGACTAACCTTGGTGCAATTTTCGTCCAAATCGGAAGATATCGATTTAAAAATTGAGTCACTTGACATGAAATCCCCCATATATAATTAATCTTTTTAGGATCTTCGAAGATTATCGATATGAGATCAGTACATAATTAGTTTTTGGTGGTTTGGATTTATAGTTTTTTTTATGCCCTGGATGATGGGTGAGGAAACGCCTATGTGCTCGTAAAAAATATTTATATTTTTTCATTTTTGTTTTAAAATAGGGCTCAATTTGATCAAATTTAATTTTCATTAAATTATTTTAATGAAGGAAAGATTTTTACAACTTGAAATGAATGATAACTTTTTTTCTTGAATGAACGGGGGATTGAACGCGAATCGAACTGACATGTTTCGAGAATATCTACATTCTCATCAGCAGAGTTCTCTCCACTAAAGAAAGAGACAAGTAAAAATTAAAAAAAAAAATAATTAATAACAGCAAAATTTCGATTCACCAAAAGATTGATGCTTGACTGACAGCCGTCGAAGAAGCGGAAAGGGTAAAACTGAAAACTCTGATTATGAGAATGTGGTTGTTCTCGAACCGAGTTCGACTCCCCGTTCAGTAAAGAATACAATTAATCAATACATTTTGATTCATTTAATGTTGTAAAATTCCATTCTTCATTAAAGTAATTTAATTAAATTTCTCGAACTCAGCCTGATTTAAAAATCAAAATTTGCATTATAAACTACATATAAACAAGTCGTTTAACCACAAAGAAACTTATTTATCGTCGGCTTAATATGCAAACCTGCTAACTCTCTTTCAGCACATTTTACAGAAGAGACAAAAAGTTTTATATATTTTATATTTGCAGCTTGAGAGGACTCACTTCACGACTCAAATTGAAGAAAAACTACATGCTGATCGACGAGGCGTATTTTTCTCTACCACACGGCATCAAAATCTCAATTTACTTAAAAAGTGGATTTAGCAGGTTTTCATATTTATCCGACGTTATATTTTGTTTAACTTAGATAATTAAGTTCTCGTGCTTGCTTATGTTACAAAAAGACCCAATCGGTATCTTTTAGAGTTTAGATTCCTGTACCAAAACTGCAAACATATTTAAACAGAAAACGCGTAAAACAACAATTTAACCATAACGTTTATATGATCATAAGGCTGATGCCAGAGTGGAAAAAACAAGCAAAGCGATGCGAGAAGTGAAAATATTTGTGCTTTCACAATGCCAAAACAAGTCAAAGTGGGAGCTACGTTGAGAATGCTGCACCCTGAATTCTCAATATTGTTACATGCACAAAAGCAAAAATGCCTTGCCGTGTAGAATGCCAACTGTCTGTCTACTTTTAACATTTTGTAATCGTCACAAGTTGCGTTTTTGTGTCACTTGAAAGCGAAAAACATGCATCTCCAGCTTAAAGCTGGAGGTACACACCGCGCATTACCCGCTTTTTCGCTGCATACGCAGCTGACAAAAAAGTGGAATCTGTGTAGTTATACGTAGTAAGTTACATGCACAAAAGCGTAGATGCACTGAGGCGAAAAGTAGGTTTACTTTCTACTTTTGTAAGCGTCACAAGCAGCGTTCGAACAAATCACCTGATTTTGATAAATTAAATTTTAGTTTTACTAGTGCTGCTACTGCATAAAAAGCGTTGCCTGTAACTTGAAACGTAGAACGCAAGTAAGGTTAGAAAAGCATGCACTGCGTGGAGGCGAAAACGCGTGATATGGACCTCCAGCTTAAGAAATGCAAGAAGGCGATAAAATGACGCAAATTATTTTACAACCTTAGCTTCTGACATCAGCTTAAACGGCTGTGTCAACAAGGACCAACCAAACGCCTAGTAGTGAACTCATAAAATATTTGAAAATTTTCGAAAAAACAATATATAATAATTCTCATAAAATTTATATTTAAAACGGAATAGATAGTTAAACAGTTTACAGAAATCAAAAAGTTTGAAGATTTGAAATAACCCAAAAACAAATTATTATTTCCGAATAATTAAAAAGAAAGATTAAACGTAGTACCAACACCCTAAAAGTGCGCAATTCTAACCAAATCTCAAAGGTACAAGGGTTTAAGGACCAACCTATTTTTAATTTCGTAAATCCAAACCTCGCGAAAATCTTTACGTATATTTAAATTCAACAGGCTTTTAGTATCGGATTCTGTATCAGCGTTAACACTTTCAAACCGATTATTTATTGAGTCCTCGATAAAGGGATACGCTTCTGCATCATTTACATAAAATAGTTCATCTTTGTATTTTAAAACTTTAAAATACAAGTTTTGAGGGCAGTATTTTGCCCATTAAAATTATTTGGGTTATATTTATTATGAACATTAAAAAAATTATAAAATATTTCCATGCAAAACTTACCAGTAGAATAGGGATAATTGGCATTAGTTAAGGTAACCAAACCTGAGGATCTACCCGGATATTCACCATAACCTCTAATAAAGGGTGTCGATGTGTCGTATGATCTTAAATCATTGAGTATTTGATTCGAATCGAAGTCGTTGCCAGATTGCAGCAAAAGTACACTTTGATCCACTCCCAATAGGCCAACAAAAGAATTTGGATCAGTTTTAATATTTATAGTGACCTCTTCGCTGGGTTTAGCTTCTTTAGGAGCGGAGATTTCAATCTTAAAATCATATAATACTTTTTTAATATCATTTTTGTTTTGTTACACACATTTTTTTTTAACTAACCTTATTTTCAAATTCCTTGGGAAAACTGAGAGACATGTCCTGAAACTTTAATTCGCCGTCCCGAACAAAATAAACATATAAATGAGATTGGGGAACCATTTCGAAGGAAGGTTTTAATTTAAATTCATGGGATTTGACTTCATTCGATGGTTTAACGTGTTCTTGCTTAATAATGTTGCCACGGGCCACAATCGCGTAGACAAAGTACTCGATATTTTTATTCGATTTGACCTCCACAACAACATCTTCTGCTAGTTTAGGACTGAAACAAATTCCAAATATTTGATCAAATTTTAAACTATTATGCCTGCAAAAGTCTTTCAGACATTATTTCTTAAATTAATAAACATTTTGAAAGACTGGCTGCCGAACTGATTTCGGGAGGGAGCGTTATATAAGAGCTATGATTAAATACGAGTCAATTTCCTTAAAACCTCAAACAAAATTTATCAATAGTAAGAATTGGGGACTTAGCAAATTAAAGCTGAATCTCATTAATGCAATTTTTTGACTCACAAGAAAACCTTTGGAAATACTTATGTTTTTCTTCTAGACAGGCTTTATGTAAAATAATAAAACCATTTTATCTGGAATGATCGTCTTGGAATTTGACATAGAATTTGACGTTTTTGCTTATAAGTATAATATAAAGTTGAAAAAAACCAGTGATTGATGGCGTTAGATGATTTTAAAGAAGTTGCTCACAATTGATCGGTTGTAAGTTTTACAAACATTGGCGCGTACCAAAAGATTGTAAAAATTATATTGGGATTTATCTACTTACTTTTCCGTTTTCATAACTAACTTTAGCGGTCCCACGTCTTCTTCATCTTTATTTTTAGGTTCCTCATCATCTTTAGTTTCCTTTTCTTCGCGTCCCGTTAAACTTGGTAAGTATTTAATTTGATCGGCATATGTTACTCTAACATTAAAGTAGTAATCCACTTTTGGTATAGTAACCTTAAAAAGCGCCATACCATTTTTATCTAGTTCACTGGTGAACTCAAATCCTTCTTCTTTGCTAGGCGATGGCGTTAAGCCATCTAAATAGTATCTCTGTTGCTTATCGATTGTAAGTTTGGCCATATGTTTGCCATCCTGAACAGGCGACCCGTCAAGATTTTTAACAAAAGCTTTTATTTCAAATGGTTTATTGGGATGATATTCGTAAACATTAATTGGAACTTGAATATTGTACCGCGAACGATGCAGATTTACCGTGGCTGATGTATTTTGACTATTGCCCGTATATTCTTCGGTCATAATGGCCAGAATGTTTATCGGCGGTGTATAAGTGTATGAATAGTAGCCAAAACGGTCATTTTGTTTGGGTACTTCCAAATTCAGGTCCTTAATCAAATCGAATTCAACATGACCTTTACCATCTATATCGATGATTTTTTCAGATTTAGCTAACCCGTTTTGAGCATTAACATGAAGGGTAGCTTTACCTTTAACCGGTTTGCCATAGGTGTACTTAGAACGTACGGTTATTTTTAGGGGTAAGTCGTAGGAAATATCTTTAGCCGTCTCAATTTCAACACTGAACTTTGGCAAAACGTATTTAGCTACTTCAAAAGTCTTTTCAGTTTTGGGGTCATCTTCATTGGGACCCAACGTCACCTCCATCATCCATTTACCCAAAACCGGCTGTTCAGATAGTTGAAATTCTCCACTATAGACGCCATTGTGTAATTTAATATCTTTCATTTGTTTAACAAAATTGCCGGCACCATCTTTAAAGCCTAACATAAGAGGTTGTTCAAATTTTGCTGGTCTGGTATTTTCATCCAGTACAACAATGCGGAATTGTACTAAATCTCCTGGCTTGTAGGTTGCTTTATCAGTTTGTATGTACACTTTGGGTTGCTTGTTCTTAAAATTCAATTCAGTTGAGTTTTTAAATAAAAAGCCTTTAACACCTTCAGTTTCCAGGTGATAACTGCCCTCTTTTAATTTGGGCACCCTGAAACTTACGAGTTCTGTTTGTGACGGCAAGACATCGACAGTTTTTGTATCATTATACGATGGTCCTACTAAGCCAACTTTAATGGTGGCTGGTTCAGAATTCTGATGTAGAGTAACACTCACGGTGTAGTCATAATTTGATTGTATTGTGCCAGGTGCCACAACAGAGTAAAAACTGCAAAATGAAACAAATAAAAAGAAAATTAGTAAAGGAATAGCAACGTTATTTCGAAACTCTAAATGAAAATAACTCATTTACTCTACAAAATAAGAAAATTAAAAAAAAATTTGGTATTTTGTATCAAAATCAAAGCTCGAAAATAAACCGAAAATTATTAAGCTGTCCCCTGCGGCAAATTGTTGTCAATTGTTCCAACAAACTAGTCCTGGGATTTGTGAATATAGAACAAGAGCAAAATGATAAAACTCATGACCAGTGAAAGAAGAACCAATCATGGAACTGGTATATGAAGAACAAAAAGGTAGAATTAGTGTATAGTCTTCCCCGGTGGTGTGACACATTTGGTTCTTAAATTTAGTTCTTGAACTTGTTTTATTGGAATAAAACAACATTGTAATGAAATAATACTACATTGTTGTAACTGAGACTAAACACGTTCATCAAGAATAGATGTGTGACTGGTCAAATGGTGTCAATTAACCCCCTCCAATGACAACCCCATACAAAGTGTTAGAACTAGAACCGATTTCAACCACCAAAGACCTATCACGCGACAAGTTTGATGTCAGTTCGCTTCCCTCTTGGGTCGCTAAACACACCCAGAAACGATATCTATTTGTTTAGTTTAATATTTAGCTTTTTTTAAAACTTTTTTTTGCACATTTCGGGCGGTATATCGGCGATAATTTGACGTATGCTGGTTTTCAAATGCACAAACGTTAGGGGATCATCCGCGTAGACACGGTTTTAGCCGTAGCCCCACATAGAAAGTCTAACGCCGTCAAATCGCATGATCTGAAATTACGCGTTCTGGAAGCCAAAATCGGTTGTGTGGCTCGTGGCACCGTTTTGTTGTCGTCCAGTTTATAATCTTAAATGCGGGCAATTAAAGTCGGTTATCATACGTTCATAGTTCTCTGAATTGGCGGTAACGGATGCAATAGCTTTCCCACATTTACGATAGCTACCAACAATGTAATGGCCCCATAGATTACATATAAACCCCCTATTATTTGCGGGTAAAAAAGTTATTTTGTGAGTTTCAATCGGGGTTTAGACGGAATTATAACACTACTGGTTTAACGTTAGAGGCGGTGGAAATTTTAAGGAATAATATGGATAAAAAATATGAATCGGTGGCAATATTTTTAGATTATTCCAAGGCTTTTGATGTTAGTGCAAAAGTTGTTGAATATATTTCAGTTTGGAAACACTTCTTGTAAGCTTATAAATTCTTTTCTTTCATCACGTAGTCAATTTACCGAAGTCCAGGGTATAAAATCGTCTACTTTAATAACTCATAGGGGCGTACCGCAGGGCTCAATACTTGGCCCGCTACTTTTTATGATGTATGTTAATGATATTTCTTCACAAATACATTTCTGTACATGCTTTGCTTACGCCGATGATATACAGCTTATTGCATCGGATAAAGGAAATGGTGTTAATTATTTATCTTTGAATGTAAATGAAGATTTACAACGTATTCTGCATTGGTCTGAACTAAATTTTTTTAAATCTCAACCCCATAAAAACAAGAGCAGTTTTTCCAATAACTCAATTACATATATTAACCTTAACTTGGCAGGAGGCCCCATTGAGTTTGTATCATATGTTAAGTCGCTTGGCATATACCTTGATAGCCGTTTAAATTTTGATGTTCATATCAGTCATATCATTGCTTCGATATCTTTTTCACTGAAACGCTTATATGCGCTAGGTTGTTATCTACCAGTTAGTGTCAAGAAAAAATTCCTTTATGGAATGGAAATATATTCTGGTACTTCGCAGCACAACCTGGAAAGACTAGAGCATTGTTTTAGAAGGATGGTAAGATATGTATATGGGCTTAAATATAGAACCCATATAACATCATACATAATATTACTTCTTGGCTGTAACTTTCCATGTTTTATAAACATGAGAATTTTGCTTACGTTGTATAAGATAATTAGGACTAATTGTCCATCATATCTGAGACGCAGGTACTTATTCGGTACCTCTATAAGAACTCAAGTTCTTGTTTCTCCACGATATGATACACTTATAATGAAAAGATCGTTTGTGGTTAAATCTATTAGTTTATGGAACTCTTTAATTCCTTATTCAGAGCGAAAATTTTCATATTCCTTTAAGAGGTTTAAGCATTTGATTTTAAAGCAGATGTAAATTATTTTTTTTTTTTTGCTGTATAATTCTGTTGTCAATCGGTTTCCATATTAATGTTTATTTTTGATTGCTTTCAACTTTTGTGCAATGGGGGGTTTTTACCTATTAAATATTTCTTTCTTTCTTTCTTTCTTTCTTTCAGATAGTAATTTTGTTATCCTTAATGGAATATGTAATAGGATAATTTTTAATTTATGTTAATATATGCCACTTTTTATATTTTTCTGGTTTATTGGCCCATAAGGGCTTAAAAACTCATGTAAATAAATAAAAATAAAAAATAATCGCTTTAAGGCAAACAAATCTCATTCAGATGAAGATATCTAATTAATATTCGGCACAAAGAACTTTTACATGCATTTCAATCTCATAACACAATTTTCTTTTGGCGGGTCCGTGATTGCCCATTGGTCCCAAATAGGGTATACTCTCGAATGTTTTATTACATATACTGTGGTGTAGGGTATCAAATGTAACCATACTTTCGTACTTGTTTGTCATCGTCCAGACTTGCAAATTTAGTAGCTGCAATTCTTGAGTTTATTGGTGAGAGAGGAAAGAAGATTAGGGAGGGGTACTCAGTTTTCTGTTCACTGCAATTCTGTTTTGTATTGTAATTCTCACACTTTTCAACTTGAAGTTGGCTGTAGGTGTATTTACATTTATATATAAAAATGTACAAATGAGAACAGGAAATACCCAGCAAATATTATTGGACCACCTGATCCAATTTCATGAAATGGACTACTCCATGGACTGGTCCGATGTAATGCAAGCATGGACCATGTCATTGTTAAAAAGTGTTTGTAGTGAGACGACATGTCTTTGTTTTTTAACGACATGTTTTCGTTTTTAAACGAAGATAAAACTAATCCTCTTGTGTACACAATGGAGTAGTTTTAAAACTACTCCTTTGTAGTCCAAAGATGGGTTATATGGCCCTGCCCTAGGACATCGTAATGTTAAATATACCATGTTTTTTCCATACGTTTGGGTTACTTTTGGACTAGTCCTAGTCCCTTGTGGGCTACTCTTTACACTCGTGTTTGGACTGGTCCTATTGTTTGCAGGGTACAGATAAAAAAATACAAAAAGTTGTAGACTACAATTTTATAAGCTGGACACTAATGAACTTTTAAAGCAAAACCGGATGATGACCTTGCAGCTGCGTTAGTGTTATTTACTTTAATTCTTGTGTTTGCGTACAATTCCTTTTATATTAGGAAAGCGTTATTAGCCGAAATGAATATACATACTTTTTTTTTAAATAAAAATTTATATTAAAAAACCACACAAAATTGAATTTTGAAAATAGATTTAACCGTGGTAAATATCGGTTATTATTAAAAGCTTAAAGCGGTGATGTTCGATTAGGGGTTATCCCCAAGTTAAGAATTTTATTTTGAAAATGGGGATTCCTGATTATATTGGGGACTTTTTCTTATACTTATTATTGTATTTTTATTCTATTGTTTACAAAGCAAAAAACAATTTGTGTAAAAAAAGTATGAGTGTATTAAGTGAACACGTAACAAAAATAATTAAGGCATGTTTATAGCCATATAGATTAATCCTACTTAAGGCTAGTTTAGACGTTAATACAATGTATTACGACATTGCAAAAAATTATGTAGAATGAGAAAAATCTTAGTATGTAAAAGCAAAATGTATTAAGTAAGAGAGAATACAAATACACAATCTGACTAGCGTTTCACACTTGCAATTTATTTACTAAAACGATAAAAAACATAAAAAACCATTGACATTTTTTTATTATTTATGTATAGGCAAAATATGCATTATTAACATAAAAAATGCTGCAAAAAAGCTCGTTTAACTGAATTATGCACAAAAATGCTGCAAACGGTAAAATATGCACTAACAAATCGATGCAAAAATTCATAAAAAGGTTTAAAACGGATTAATATATTGTTTGTGCCTTCATTGGCCGCACAAGGAAAAACATTCAATTGCATATACATAAACTTTAAAATAGTTGATATAAAGTAAAACTAATGCTTAATATATCAGAAACAGGTTTTGGATTCAAAAAGGGGGAATTTAAATATGTATATATATATGTATATACCCCATACCAAGGCCCATTGAAAAGGTCTGCGAAAGAAGCCTGATGATCATTGTTTATGTTCTTTTTAGTTGTCAAAAGTTGTTTACATTTTGCATACATGTGCAATACATACATACATACATTGTGCATGTATACGTTTGTTTACGTTTATGGTATGCCACACATACACGTTTTTCCTTTTGCTTTGTATATGGGGTAGTAGATTTTTGACAACTAAAAAGAATCATTTTTTGTTTTTGTACAAGTAAGCAGACCAGATAGATGGGCCTTGCCCCATACCTAACTTGATTTTTTTTAAACGGTCGACAGGGCAGACCAATAATAAGCTGGCGTTTTATCAACAACATTACTGCAGGAAATGTTGTTAATATCAAAAAATATTTATTTGATGCAATCAATTTGTTTACTGGTGCAAATTTATAAATTTTTTAATTAATATTCCAAATTTCTTAATTGAAATCCATTTTTATATTTTTTTCTGTGTAAGGCACCATTTGTTTAGAAACAAAACACCATAAGCCAACACACACATGTGCATATTGTACAATCCCTGCAAATAATGCGACTAGTCCATACACGCATGTAAAATGTAGCCCATAACGTACTAGGATTAGTCTAAAGGTAACCCAAATGTATAGAAAAACATGGTCTATTTAACATTACGATGCCCTAGGGCAGGACCATATAACCCAGCTTTGCAATACAAAGGACTAGCGTTAAAACTACTTCATGGTATACTCCATAGGATTAGCTTTGAAATCGTTTAAACACGAAAATATGTCTTTAAAAACGAAGACAACTCGTTTCACTACAAACTATTTTTAACAATGACATGGTCCATGCTTGCATTACATTGGACCAGTGCAGGGAGTGGTCCATTTGATCAAAATGGATCAGGTAGTCCAATATTATTTGCAGGGATGTTGTCAGCACATTGCTTAATATTTCTTTTTACACTATAAAAATCAAAAGACTTATGATTGAATCCAATATATATTGTGTAGCCCACTAGCGTTATATACACTAGGGTGTTCAGTCGACTAAATCTTTTTCCATTAATCGAATAATTTTAGACGAATAATTGTTCGAATAATTTAAAATTGCTAAATTCGATTAAAGGAGTAATCGTAGAATCTATACCGATTAATCGAATTATAATATGTAGTATTTCTGTTAAATGTATAATTTTTTAAGGTTTCAAGTCGAATAAACAAACCAAATGTCATGTTTAGTGAGTAATTTAGTTTATATTTTTGTTAAATAATTTTAACGCAATTTAAACTTCATTTCACAAACTTCTCTATTTAGAATGAGTTTGTTTCAAAATATTGTACGAAAGATAAATCTAATACTGCTAAATGTAACAGGTGTCCAAGGATTAATTAATGTAAATGTTCTTTAACAACTTCACTTATTTACCACATACACAGTGACTATAAAATATTACTTAAAGATGATTCGTTAGCCGCTGACAATTCTTCAGAGAAATTATATTTTTTTTAACACCTTATCACATTCTTTTTTGTTTGACTATCCTTAAAAAGTGCAACTTTAATAATGTCTGCCTTTCAATACTGTCAGCTCTTGTTTATAAAACACCAATATTTCATCAAAATATTTAAAAAAACGACATATACGAAAATGTGTTAAGAGCAGTGAATTAGAGTACGAAAAATGACTTAAATTATTTTGTTATAATATAAACATATATGTACAAATATGTACACACAAATGCTCATCAAATTTGTATATATTCTATCGGCAGATAAAACCCCACGGGACAGGGGTCTGACTTTGATCGATTCTCTAGAGGAAATTATATTCAACAAATTCAATGCTATATATATAGACTCTTTTAAAATTTAAGTGCCCGAAAATTAAGCAACAATTTGGAGCTACATTGACAAGTTTTATTAAAAAAATAATGTTTATTTATTTACTCAAGTACTAATTTTTTCTAAAATTATCGAAAAAAAATCTCGCCATTTATAAAATTTCTGGATTTAGAATTATTCGATTAATCGATTAATTTTAAAATTTTATTCGTTTAATCGAATAAGTTAAAAATGCCAAATATCGATTAATTGTTTAATCGAACAAAAATAAAACCAGATTAATGGAACCCCCTAATATACACATAGGTAATTTTATTGAACAATAATATTGAAAATAAGTGGACACCTTAAAGCGAAAAGTTCTGTCGTTATTGAATCAATATACCTACATAAAACAATTTAATTTAAAAATATTTAAAGTATGTTTGCCCATTTAAATTTTTACATGAATATGTATGTACAAACATCTTTTTATTATCAAGTTTGAACTTTTGATTTTTGTTTTCATTATCAGTGTCAAGCCCAAAACAAAAAAAAAAAATTAAAACAGCTGACGAAAAATATTATTTTAATAAAATGAATATATGTACATATTATTTATTGCATGGTGAAATAAACAGGTGGCATTACTACGACAGATGACGATTTTTTGCTCTTGCATTGTTTGTCCAATCTTATGTCAAAGTCTTGTTTATGTTTACAAAAAGTCCACGTTTTGTGTTGTGATAAGTTTTGACGTAAGCTGGGACTAATTTTTTATTTTTGTTGTAATGTTGTATTTGTTGCCGTAGCACTATTTCACATGATTTATTGGGAAAACCTGTTCTGACTTTTAATACAGACACAATTGATAGGTACCAAATTTACAAAACTACGAAAAAAATATTGTTGACAGCAGAATTTAACCAAAAATAGATGCACCAGAGTGAATAAAAAAGAAAACCACAATAACAAAATAGGTACACATAATTATCTTGAAAACTAAAAAATCCCCATTATTTAAAAAAACACAAAAAAGATGATAATTGAAAAAAAACTTACCCGGAGGCATTAACAAATATTGAAATGTGTAAAAAAATCAAAGCGAAACTGAGTGTCCACTTCATGACTTTTTTGTTAAATTAATTTTGTTTTTAATAATCTTGATTTTTACTATAAAATCAATTAACACCCATATAATATGTATTTTTAAATATTGTTTATTTTATATAAAATATTTGTTTAAACAACACACACAAACACACGTAACAACAGAGTAAACAAAAAATTTAAACGCAACCGGTTTAATTAATTTTTTGTTTCGTTTAGCACCAGATCTAAACTGGACTTGAGGTTAACTAAAACTGAGTTGTGTTTTATACACACAGAGATATTTATTTAAACAAAATCTGTGATTTTTTTTGTTTTTAAACCCTCCACCAAAACTAGTGGTGAATGAGGGTATACTAAGTTTGTCATTCCGTGTGAAACTTTTTTAATATTGATCTTAGATCCCATAAAGTACCCTGCCAGAAAAATACTTCGAAGTTGTCTGAATCAAGGCCCCGTTAGCCGACCGTAAATGTAGGAATGTAAATGTAATGTAAACAGCTGATCGTTTCTGTTATATGGAAAGCAAAGCAAATGCCTAACTTACTGTAATGTCACTTAAGCGTAACGTACCAACCTATAGAAAATAGAATTTCATTACGAGGTTACATGACAGTTGTAGATAGTGATGGACAGCTTGTATTTTAAATGGAATGCAGGAAAGATCACTATTTTTCTTTGGTTCTTTTTTCATTAATAGTATCTGTGGACTTTTAACACAATGACTCACAATACAGACATACATACATATTATCATTTATACAAATATGTATATGTTTAGATGTATTAAAGAAACAATTGTATATATTTAAATAAATACGAAATCTGATATATAAAAAATTCACATTTGCAAAATAATATATGTACATTTGTATCTGTATGCTAAAAATAATATTTGTTTATTTAAAATCTATAACATTACTATCAATTATTAAATTATTTACGTATTTATACATACACGAAATTATGTTTTAATACCATTTAAATCACTTGGTACTATTTCTGCACAGCGACCGTCATTTGAAAATGTTTAATACCTTTCACTGTGTGTGTTGTATTATGTAGATATACTTTGGCTTTTTTGTTTATACATAGTTTTGGAAAACAGCTGACACGTTTTTACATGTTCTAAAAGTGCACAAGCGAGCTTACAGTACGTAACGGTACGTTACATTACATTTCATTACATTTACGGTCGGCTAAAGCGGCGTTCATAAAAAGGGTATGTAAGAAAAAAGGGGTATTTTAAAGTAAAATAGGATCAAGTAGTTATTAGTATGCATTAATTAAATACATTCGACTAAAGTAAAAGTAATTTTAAATTATAAATCAATGTTTAAACTAAAGGCTCAGTTAGGCGAACGTTGCTGTACCGTATCTGCACTGTATCAATCAGCTGTTCGCTTTTTGTTATATGAAACGCAATACAAAAGCTTACCGAAATGTAATGTACCGTAGTTGCAACGTACCATTCTGTATAAAATAGAATTTCATACCGTTGTTACGTGACATTTGTAAAACAGTGATGGGCGGCTTGTATGTTTCTTGGAATGCGGGTATTTTTGCTCTTTTTTTGGTACTTTTTTCAGTAAAGCTATGGAATTGTGACAAAACAACATTTTTTTATATGTTAATACAAATATACATATGTTAAGATATGTATGTACACATACAATGGAAATGTGAAACGTATAAAAAGCTTTAAATGGTATCAAAATCTTGTTTGGTGTAAGCATATTTACAATAAATGTATGCTTAAAATATATATGCTAAAATACAAATTTGTTTATGGTAAATCAATAATATAAATATTATTAAAATACTGTTTTAAATACCATTTATATCACTTGGTACTTTTTCTGCACATTTCTGCCATTTAAAAATGTTTGATTCCCATCACTGTGTGTATTGTTTTATGTATACTATTTCTTTTTGTTTATGTATGGGAAAAACATATGACACGTTTTTAAATGTTCTATAAGTGCACCAACGTGCTTACAGTACGGTGCGGTGCATTACGGGTACAGCAACGTTCGCCTAACTGGGCCTTAAGAAATAATGCACAGGTACATTCCAATATTAGTCATATTATCAAAAAAAGAAGTTACTTTTACAAAAACCTTTGATCATGTTTATCATTTTTTAGAAATACTTATTTTTTATTTTGTAATTAATAATTTTATATTTTGTAATTAATTCTTCACTTGTAGTCCATTCTTCTAGCTCCGATTCGAGAAAATTGAGAGAGAAAAGCATGGACTCACATGTTTCTATGATACAAAGGGATAAATTAAAAAAAGGGTCACAAAAAGTGTCATTGGCATGAAAAAGTGTTTAAAGTGATATTTTAGTGTCACAACGGCAACGCTGCTGACAGAATATTCTTGATCCTTGAGTAGTTCTTAGTCCGCCTGTCTGTCTGTTGAAATCACGTTTAATTTCAAACGATTTAAAAGAAATGAGCAATAGGGGTGTCAAATTGTTTCTTGCTCTCCTAAGTAGTTTGTAATTGAATGTCAGCAGATTTAGGCCCGTTTTCACAACATACCGCAAACTAAAATTACACTTTAACCGGCCTTTAACCTAAAGTGACAAATAAAGTAAATTAATGTTTATCCTGCCGGGTAGGTTAAAGTAAAGTTGTAATAATGGAACACTTTTTATACGGCTGTAAAAACGGGGCTAAGACATATGATTTAAAATCTGGAAAAATCACCCTAAAAAATTGAGAATTTTATTACAAAAACTAATATAAAAAAATAGTGGTGGGATGCACAAATTAATATGTATAAGATTTTGAACACATAAGTTCTATATGACAAGAAATTATATTACGAAATTCCGTGAAGATCGGTCCATAATTTACCATTAGCCCCATATAAACCATACTCCCGGTAAACAGTTTAGTACGCCTTAAACCGTAACCAGTAATGCTTTAAAAATAAAATTTGCTCAGCCTTATAGTTTTATAAAACTATAAATCGCTTTGTCAAATTTCGTAAAGATCGAACCATAATTTACCATAGATCCAATTTTTGGCCCAATTCGCCTAATAAACGTCGGTGGAGGGTATCAAAGATTCGGTACAATCGAATACAGCATTATAACTTGTTTTTTTTTATAAAATCTAGTAGTGACTGAATAGTCAGTCTAGTAAATAAAAGAATCTCTTTTTTTTATCGCTATGTAAAATTAACTACAATTAAAGCGTCGAACTACAGGCGATATAATTGTTGTATTATTTGCTATTGCAATTTTTAAGTGCATTAAGTAACAAAGTAATTAATGCACATAAAGGGTGGCCCACATCGTACATTATACGATGTTAATTGTGAATCACATCTTATCGTAAAGTTTTTTGCCCAACATAATTTGAGCTTTCTTTGTTTCAGTGTTTGCCAAATTTAATAATAGAGAGGTACACAATGAAGTAGCGCTTTTAGATTGTTGAAGCCTTTTACGAAAATGGGCTTTCAAATTAAAATGCACTCAATGAAAATCATGTTCAGCGACGAGGCACACTTCCACCACAGTGAATCGTTAACAAGTAGCATTTGGGCAGATGAGCATACACAAAGAGTGACTGTTGGGTACGGTTTAAGGGCTGGTCGCATCATCGAGCCGAACTTTTTTGAAAATAAGTTCGGCCAAGCAGTTACTGTGAATAGTGTTCGCTATCGCGAGATGATAACGGACTTCTGGTGACCAGAAGATATGGACCCGGACGATATGTGGTTCCAACAGAATGGTGCCATACAGCCCGAGAAATTCAATGGTCGTATTATCTCACGTCGTGGCGAAGTTAAATAACTTTCACAATCATGTGATTTGACACCGTTGGACTTCTTTCTTTGGGGATATTTTAAAGAAAAAGTGTAAAGCTACGGTCACACTTATTAAATATTTGACCAAATAAGCGTAACCCCTCTTTTTGTTAATATTTATTGAGATTTAACATGGTGTTAATATCACAAAACAAGTAAATTATACTTCTAGACAAAACAAAAAATTGTTTTTTGTATGATGTGGTATTATTATCTAAATAAATATTTGAATTGAAGAAAATAACTATTAAGTTTGCTTGTTGGTCCCGTTTTTTTTGTCAAATATTTAATAAGTGTGATCGTAGCTTAAGTCAATAAGCCAAGAACAATTCAAGAGCTAAACGATATGATAATTCGGCACATAACGACATTGAACCTCAATTATGTCTCAGAGTCATTGGAAATATGTACAATCGGAAAGAGGTATGCCACCAAAGCCGTGGCGAGCATTTGGCCGATATTTTGTTTCACACATAATTGTCATAGATCCTTCTATCATAATAAAAAATATTAAGATAATTCTCTAAAAACTTTTTGCTGTACTTAAAATTAACATCGTTCGTAAAAAGACTCGACGCAAAAAACTAATACATACTTTGGTTTGACTACAACTTTATTTTTTGATTTTTTTAAAAAAGCGTGTATCTAAAAGCTAAATATTTTAAAGACTCGACGCAAAAAACTAATACATACTTTGGTTTGACTACAACTTTATTTTTTGATTTTTTTAAAAAAGCGTGTATCTTAAAGCTAAATATTTTGTGTTGAAATAATAAAAGCTCCCTATCAGTATGACTTTTGACATTTTAATCTACTGATAATGCTGTTTTCTGAAAGACTTTAAGAAAATGCAATAAGGATTTTTACATTGCACGCCAAGCGCTTTTATTCTGTGTGTCAGTTCAGTCATTCAATGAGTCTGTCTCTAACTCGTGCAATCTTTAAGTACATATCGCTCATTTGCTGCAACATCGTCATAACTCAAATATATTAATTTAACTCAAAACGATGATAATGCCGTGTAAAAAGATGGCTTCTGCTTATATATAGGGTTACCAGACGAATTTGGGAAAAATCGCCTCTAATCAGGACATTAAAAATTTTAAGTTTTAATAGTTATTTTTTCTATTATTTTATATTAAAAACATAAGAAAGCATTACATTGTTTTTAAATGTATTCGGTGTTATAAAATTGTTTTTGAAAAAAAAAAAACCGAAACCAAGAAATCGTAAAAACTTGGTGTTAATAAAACGGCAATTTGGCAAAGGTATTTTCTTGTTTACATATCTTATGAAAAATTAACTAAAGAAATTGGAATTTCTCATTCATTTTGTTCATTTACATATTTATTAATTCAATATCAATCTACATATTAACAAATTTAGGTTTATGTATTTTTTATTATATTTTGATATTGTACATATTTTTTATATGTATATTGAAGAAAGCTGTTGTGTTTTTTTCTCGTCAAATAAAAAATTGCAGTATAACATGTGCGGCAAGACATTTTATACATGCATCTTTGGAAATGTGTTATTTTTTTGTAGACAAGAAAACACCATAAGTCAAAGTTTGTCATATTTAACTTATGACGTTGTTGCAGCAAATGATCGATATGTATGTATGTATAAAAGCCGGCTTTTATTTCTTTGTGTTTTAAGAAAGAAACAAACAAACAAGCTAAACGCCGGTTTTTTTTAAAAAAATTTCTAAGAAATTTTAAAACGTACTGATACTTAAATTATTTTAATTTGCTATTTTTTTATTATTTTGTTAAAAATAATTATTAAATGTGATAGATAATCACATCTGTTCTGTTGTGTGAAAATATAAACTGATGGGTGATAGTAATTTTGCATGTTAAATCTGTTTTATTTTAAGAAATTATTTAAATGCAAATAACTGTAGGGGTTAACAGTATTTATATAAAAATGAAAATATTATTTATTGAAAAGTAATCTATACAAGTTGTTTGCTTGATTCTATGAATTTGGTGATTCGAGAAAATTTTTAATTTTTCCATCCAAGTTTTAAATTTCTCAACTAAAATATCACGATTTATTTCTGTTCAGAAAAGTTTTTTCCGGAAGCCGGCTTTATGTGGAAAATTCTGGACCGATCATACAAATTTAATGGTGTTGTTTTTAGCCCTAAGAAGCAGTAGACATTGTTAGAGTTTTTCAAAAGTGAACGTGATTCCAACAGATAGACGGGATGGTTGATATCGATTCTGGACCTGGAATACACATATACATACTTTACTTTATGAGGTCTTATACTCGTTATTGATGCTACTTGTCTTATTTTTACTTTTTTTGTAATCAAATTAACTTTTTTTAAATTGTAATTTTCTGTTTATTCGTTGAACATTTTTGAACTAAATTCTAAATTCCCAGTTTTTCATATTTGATATATACACTGAAATTTATTGTTGTCAAAAAAATCAATGTTACAAAACTAGCACTTTTGTTTTTCACTGTTGAACAATTTAGCATTTTTTATCTGTCGATTAAGCACTTTTAATTTGAATTCTTCTGGCAAGCCTGCTCACCGATATAAAACAATGGTGATAGAATGCTGCAGCGTTTGATGAGACCTCTTTTTTAAGGGGTTAATTTAAGGGGGTAATGCTTTTAAATACATTTTTTGATATTTAGGTTATTAGTTTTTTCATACTCTTAAAAATGGGCGTTTTCTGTTTACACTTTTATAAAATAAAATTAGCATTATGAAATTTGAGTTTTATTTTAACTTTGCTTTAATAGATTTAATAGTTACTGCGAAAATTTTTACACAATTTTTTTTTTCAATACGAGGCACAGTGTCAGATTTTGCCATTTTAGGGGAACTAAAGTCTGTATTTTGAAAACTATCAAAGGTACAGCTACCAAGATGAACAAGATGTCTTTCTTTCTTCAAAAAAGGGGCAAAATCGGAGAACTGGTACGCCCACCCCCATATAACAGTAATAATAAATATGCATAGGGTGTCCCACTTAAAGATGCAAAATGGTCACCAGGGAATTCCTTACGCCAAAGCAATAATGTAAAGCTTCTCGTACCTACACTGAAAACAATTTAACACCTGGTCAAAAAAATAAATAATTTTTTATTTTGTTATTCATTCAATAATTTTTACAGTTTTATATAATACATGGTAGGTAAGTATATGAAAGTTTTAGGGCCCGTTCGTCAATAACGAATGAAGACTTCGTTCGCTCAAATTACATTTAAAACAAAAACAAATTATAAAATATTGTTTTTGTTTTACATGTAAGTTAAGAGTACGAAGTCTTCATTCGTTATTGACGAACGGGCCATTAAAGTTGTATTTAAATTATTTATTCCAAATCAGAGAAATCAGAGTCATTATTATAAATGTTTGGCTCTTTTAACAATGCCAAAACGGCAGGGGTTAAAACATGTTTTTTATTTTTCGGATTTTTGCGCAAACTGCATATTAACGGATCTGATGATATCAAAAGTCTATGCAGTAAATCAGTATTGGTATCAACTCTAGATGTTTTTCTGGTAAAATTCAGACGATATCTTCAGTTGTCTTTATTCCTAGGTTACTGCGCTTCTTCCGATAATTGGCCTATTGGAAGTATACAGTTATCTATAACTTCATTTGCATGGTACAGGACTTTGTGTACCGTCATTGGTATGAAGTACCGTGAATACTGTGAAAATGTGAAAACGTTTTATTAGTTACAAGTCAATGCCAATTATCTCTGCTGTCTTCTCGGCGAAAATTTCTTGCCGTGTTTCCATCGTTGGAATTTCTGGATTTTTGTTTGGGCATATCGACCAATAATCCCATCATTTCATTTTTAAATTGTACTTGGATATGTTTTTTTTTCGTTCCAATAATCTTTCTTTATTTGCATCTCATCTAACTTGCATTTGTTAATGTCTGTTCTGTTTGCAATGTGTATAGGCATTCCATGAAACGGATCCAGGCGTACACTCAAAAAAAAATCAATCCATCCGTACTCAAATCAATCCGGAGCGGTATTAATAGTACGGTGAGTACGGATTTTCTTGAATCAAGTACAGAAAGATTGATTCAAGTACGGATTTTTAATCCCAAAATACTTAAATTTTCCATATTCAATCCCGTTTTCGTACTTGAAATAATCCGAAAATTAGATTGATTTAAGTAAAACTAAGATTGAATCAATCTCAAAATGCACTTCATTCAAAAATTATAAAATTGTTTTAATCCGAACTCGTACCTCAAATAATCCGAAAATGAGATTGATTTAAGTAAAACTAAGATTGAATCAATCTCAAAATGAGCTTGATTCAAGTAATATAAAGTTGATTTTATCCCGAATTCATGATTGAAAAAAACAAAAAAAAAAAGAAATTACAAAGAAAAAATGATAATGAAATTATAAACTTACCCGTATTACACATTACAGAATTATAAAACACCAACATGATGCCCGATATGGTTTTTATTTTAGAAATCGTATGCACATATTTAACCAAAAATATAAACTAAATGAGTAGCATGAGTTCAAATTTAAAAAAAAAAACTTAAATTAAATTTCAAAAGAAATTAATTTTCAAAAGTAATCCCATTTAGGATTGTTTTGAGTACGTTTAAGTGTTATTCGTACTTGAATTTTTGAGTACGACTCGTACTTAAAGTAATCCCAAAAAACTTGATTTATCCCGAGTGTTTTTCTTTCTGTGTACAGAGGAGAAATTCCTAAACGCAGCATATCCTGATCCACTGTATTATTTAAAAGCGCAACTGGATTGATTCTTCATTCTTCTGACGATGCATAATTGGAAAGAGCACTGCACACTTTTCCATCAATCATGCACAAAATTAATTTAGAAGTAACATTGACAGTAATATTGCCTATCGTGATCATGGTTGGTCCAAGGGACGAAATTTGTTCTTCAATTAACTTAACTTCATTTTAAATAAGTTCTTTAGTTTCTTAAGCAAATATAAATTTTATTGAACGACAATACCGCGTTAAGGATGGAGCCAAGTTTTTCCAAATAATATTTTTAAGGCCATCGCTTGTATTTACATACATTTCAATTGGCACCATGGAAATACTAAACAAATTTTTGTCCAAAATATCTTCTTGATCGAATTTTTGCTTGTTTTGGTTATGTTCACCTCCATCACATCCCCATGTAATAATGATAATAACGTCACTGAATTTGTTCGGAATTGATAGAAAAACTTCTTCGTAAGCGGAACATAGCCTAACTTCTGTATGATTAATTAAAGATTGAAGATAATTAACTGCATACGATTCAGTTACTACACTCACAATATTATTACAGTAACGGACTGTAGTTTATTTAAGAAATATTCCGTTCAGTCATTTTTAAATAAATAAACATTTAAAATTCCAAGCAAATTTATTTTTAACTGATTCTAACAGTTATTCAAAAAACTAAGTGCATATTAATACGGATTTTCAGTTGCAGTTAATTTTGTCCGTTGATTAAGTTAAATTCTTCTTTATGTAAAATTAAATGAAAATGAAATTTAAAGCAACGAAAAGTTCATTTAATTTTTACTGTCAAAAATTCAACCGCGAATTCCGTAAAAACAAATCAATATTCAGTTATCTTTTATAAATTAATTGTCAAAAAATTAACTACATATTCCGTAAAAACAAATAAATATGCAGTTATTTTATAAAATTTTATTGTCAAAAATTCAACACCATATTCAGTAAAAACAATTAAATATTCAGTTATTTTATATAATTTTACTACCAAAAATTAATTTTTACTTATCTATAAAAAATGAATTGCTTGTTTTGTGTAAGCAATACCCATTTTCTATTTGTTAAAATAATTTAGTTAAATACATCAAATTATAAAAGTAAAATAATTGCGAAGCCATATCGGTCATGCTGCTGGTGTCTTATAATTGAGAGTTCTTCTGTAAACAACGTGGTCAGTACAACAAAAGTAAAACAAACGTGTGTAACTGGGTAAGTTAATAAAAATATTCTCCCTCTCTCGCTTATAAAAAAAACAAGCGGACAGGTGTCTGTCTGGAATTTTTTAGAAATTCGGATCTTTTGTGAAGTAAACGAAAATTTAATAAAATAACTGAATATTTAATTGTTTTTACTGAATATGGGGTCAATTTGACAGTAAAAAATTGACGGTAAAATTTTAATAAATAACTGAATATTTAATCGTTTTTACTGAATATGGTGTTGAATTTTTGACAGTAAAATTTAACAAAATAACTGAATATATATTTGATTTTACGGAATATGGTGTTGAATTTTTGACAGTAAAAATTAAATGAACTTTTTGTTAAAAATAAATGAAAAATAGGTAGACCGGTTTTTAATTTAACTTTCATTTATTTTATATTACAATTTCAGTTAATTTTACGTACAGAATATTGTGAGTGTACGTTTATACGTAGACATTTCGCAAATAAAAATTATTTGCGATTATGTAACTTAGTCTGGGATCATACTTTGAAAGTTTTCTTTCAGAAAGTCTGAGTTTATGGGTGAGAGAGGAGAGAAAAAAGCAGATTCTCTTCCCCTCTCACCAGTAACTCAAACTTTCTGAAAGAAAACTTTCATAATGTGAACCCAGACTTACTGTTTATATGTCAATTTTCTAACTGAAAATTCTTATTTTTATGTGATGCTGGATGGAAAATTTATGCATTTGGTAGCACTGTGTGTATAAAAACTTTTTATTTTTTAATGAATAATGAACAAATTAAAAATTGTTGTATATTTGTTAATTTTATTTCCACAATTAAGAATTAATTTTACTTTTGCTGTCGTATGAATGTGCCACATCGAAAGAAAAACGTTAAACGGTTAAAAGTGTGGCAATGCATTAAATCTTATTTGCAAATAGTGTCGTTAATCAGGAATTGTTTTCGTGAGTTAGCTATTCGCAAATAAAAATTTAATTCACTGTTTATGCGGAAATTCTCCACTTGCAATATTTTTATTTGCGAATAAGTGGTGCTTTTAAACGTAGTAAGTGACAACTATACCATCCGGGTAGCACAAACGCTTTGATTTCCGGACCAAATCGTAACATGGATATATTTTGGGATCTATAGCCTTTGTATGTTGTCTAAGTCATTGATATTGATGCGTCGTTAAATCGGTATCAATTATCATTGCCAGGGCCTGGTCAGGAGAAAGAGTTGTTGGCCTTTCACTAAACATTGTAGCCATTTTTATTGCGACACCATTTTTAGGCGATCCTCAGTTACAATTGCTGCTGAAGATCGCTTAACAGATGAATGGAGTTGTAAGGCAGCTGCCATTAACAACTCATTCGGATTGGCCATTTCAGAAGCTCCTTAACTTTTTTTGCTTTTGTTTTATGACAACAGTCATCCAAATTTTGTTTCTGCCTACCGCCACTGGGTTCTGAATCAGAAGTTTTACATAAGTATAATGATTAATCAATTTTATGTGCGAGCCAATCACTGTTGCATTTAAAAAACTTCAATTTTGATCTTTGAGACTTCCTCCACTTTTCCAGCATTTCATGACAAATTTTACTCACAAAAGTTTTTAAATTTTTAATAAGAGACAACCGGATTTGAACTTCGCTTTTCATAAAGACCCAGAATATACATATATACTTTATAGGGTGTAGGATCAATATTGTAGAAATTACAAACGGAATGACAAACTTTTACCTTCGGTGAAGGGTATAAAAAGAGTAATTCGGGATTTCAGTATTTTGGTTATAACTCAGCCATTTTTTAACCGATTTGAAAGATTTATATACCGACATGTTTAAGAAGAAATTTTCCATTTATTTGGGCTATAAAACTCCCGAAAATGGGTATTTAAAAAAAAAATTTATTTTGGCCATAACTTTTTCGTATCTGAACCGATTTTTATAAAATATGTTTTACTAAAAATTTCCGATATTTTGGTATATAAGTCATATCCATAGGACATATGGCAGCCCTAAAATGTAGGTTTTTATAAAATTTTTAATTTTTTTTTGTACGGGAGGTACCACGCCCACTTCTCCAATCCCGCCTACATTTTGTAGGATGGTGTGTATTGGCAACCTTAATGTGTGGACCTAATTTGGAAGCTTTGGCTTTTGCCGTTCCCCAGATATACAGCAAAAAGTAATAAAAATACAACAACCACAAGGGATTTTTCGAAAAAATTTTAGGTTGTCGTAGTTTTTTGCTCATATCTCAGCCATTTGTGGACCGACCTTTTTAATTTCAATAGCAAATAATTCCGGACCATATGTAACATAAATATATAATAACCTGGCCCCTATCATATATGGGGTCTTCGGAAAACCCATTTCAACAGACAGACGGACATCGTTAAATCAACTTCGCTTTTCATAAGGACCCAGAATATACATATATTCTTTATAAGGTGTAGGATCAATATTGCAGAAATTACAAACGGAATGACAAACTTATATATGTATACCCTTTTACCTTCGGTGAAGGGTATAAAAAGAAAATATCAGATGTGTTTGTTAATTTTTTAAAAACCAGTTAGATTTATGAATTTAATTTAAATTTTTCAATAGAATAAAATATTTCTTTAAAGTTCCCCTTAAAAGTCAGAAAAAGTTATTTTCTAAAATGTCAGGTACAAAATTAAAAATGACGATGGGGTTTTTTATTAGACAAAGAAAAACTTACTATACAAGTCAGGGATGATATAAAAAATTTTCAAAATTGTACTTTTTTAGATTAAAATTGTACATTTTAGGTCCTAATTGTACTAAATCACAAAAATATTTTTTAATTGTTCTAATATTACATATACATAAAAACATACATTAAAATTCACTTTTATCTTAGATTTATATTTGCAATATTCATTTGCCAATTAACAAAAAAGTTATTTAACTAATAAACATTTTAGACGAACAATTTTTAGCTTATTTTTTTAAATATGATAGTGGAACAGGGTACAAATATGTTAAACAGAGTAAAAAGTCCAAAAAATATTGTTTTAGAAAGTAAGTTTCTTTTGGATTTGGTATCCCGATAAAAACCCTTTTTCCAAGATTGATTATTAATTAATTAATTAAGCTACAGTCTTTATCTGAGTCCCATATAAAAGAATTCGTATATTTCATATCAGAGCCCAACTTACGGAATTCGATATCGATCGAAATTCCAATTTAAATGCCGTAATTTGGACCCAGGTATAATAACACAGTACAACACATGATTTCGGGACTCAATTCTGATAATTGGTTATGAAAGTAGACCCAAAAAGAAGATCTTCTGCATCATTAGTTTGGTCATGGTACATCAAAAAATCATTAAAAATTAATTTGAAGTTAGAAAGTATTGTATAGGGAAATTTGTCACGTTTTGTGCTCTTTTGTTTGTCATAACTCGAGAACCACTAGTCCGAATTAGCTCAAACAAATTGAAAAAAAATTAAGAATTACTTTCATAAGCAATTATCAGAATTGAGTCCCGAATCAATCACTTGAAAAATGTTGTACTGTGTAAGGAACAAAATAATCATTTTATTATTTTTCAAGGAGATCAAACTCCGATTGATGTAGGAAATTAGATTTTTGATAAATTTCTACATAACGTTACTTTAAATTAGAAAAGGCGTATTAAACATATAATTTTTTTTGTTCGAGACATAAAACTTAAAAAAAAATTTTAAAAAAGCTTAGGTCTAAATTAAAGCCAAGATAAGTTTTTTGTTAATTTAATAGCAACAAGATTCATTAGACTGTAGTTAATATATTGTCTGAAATAAATTCAATACAGTATTAACATAAAGGAGATTTATTTGCTTTGTTTTACCGACGAATGTAGTATAGATGTACCTTTGGCAATTCTACAGATATCTGGAAAAATTTCATTATTTTATGTTTCAACTCTTCAACCCTAGACCAAAATACTTCAATTTTAAATGTTTGAAATTTTTAAATTGTACTAAACATGTCATTGGAGTACTTCAGTACTTTTGCAATGCTAATAGTACTGAAAACAGTACAATTGTACTGACTTTATCATCCCTGAAACAAGTATCCACAGATTTCTAATAATAGCCTTAATTTGATAAAATAATTTTTTGAATTCAGTTTTTAATTTTCAATTTAATAAAACGGTTGTGCGTTACAGTTGTTTACCCAAAGATTTGAAATATGAAACACAATTGGTTTGATTTGTACTTGCTAATATTTTCTTTAGCACTTGCAGCAGCTTCCGAAAGGTGCTGAAAATTCCATGATTAATCTTCATTTGAAAGTTTTAACAAAATAATAATATTTTTATTTACCAGTTACTATTCAATAAATGCACCGGGAGTCTTAAAATCAAATCGTAAATATTCAGTTGTGGTAGATCTACACGAGGCTGATGGTCCGTGCTCAATACGCGTTGGAATTGAAGGCCCCAGTTTTAATGAATTTAAAGATGTAAATTTACAACCGTTTGAATCAAAACTTATTGAATTTTTTCCGAAAAAACTATTGAATGGAGTTTACATGTTAAAAGCCGAGAGTATAGCCGGCTTGAGTTTTAAAAATCAAAGTTCTCTGCATGTTATTACACATGAGGGTCCAAAAATATACATACAAACTGATAAAGCTATTTACAAGCCTCAAGATACAGTTCGATTTCGTGTTACGTTGTTAGATGAACATACGCGACCGTTAAATATTAAAGATCCGATACATGTGGAAATATTGGTGAGTTGATGCAAGTAAAGCCTATATATAGTACACGGATTGTAAAAAGCCACATGCGAATGTAGTTCTGACGTAATTTTGTCGTCATCACACAACACGTACTTGCTATTGTGGCTTTGTAGTGTCGTAAAAAATTGCGTCAGAACCACATGGGCATGTGGCTTTTTACATTCCGTGTAAAATTTGGTTGTGACCAGGGATGGGAAATTAATGGCTTTTCTGATTCAATACCGACTTTTAAAACAATGTGTGATTTTTAGACAATGTTGGTACAGTACCATTTTTATTTTTATGAACATGTACATTTGTATATAGGCATCATATTGTGAGACTTTAAAATCATGTAGTTGTCACGTTTGCTGGCAAATGCTGAACAAATAGATTTATTAATATTTTAAAATATCGGGAAGAGAAAACTCAGAAAAACTTCTAACTACTTTCCATATTTAGAATTTATTATTATTTATTTATTTAATGATTTTCTAATACAACAAGATACATTTTCAAATAATTTAAGTGTGAGAATAAGAGCAGTTAGTTTAAACAAATGTGCGTATCCTTATATTTAAAATAATTCAGATCAATAATTACAATTAACAAAAATACATAAATATTTGAATTTTACAATTTATATTTATTGTGGTAACATTTCTTCCAACTAAGCTTCATATGGCCAAAAAAAATGTCATGCAACTTTGTGCTATACGGTCCATAATTTTCCTTCGAGCCCATATTTAGCAGCCTTCTGCTGAAATTCACTGTAAACTTTAAAATTAATTTCACCGCTGTATTGAAATTTATGTTTTCATAACTCCAAATAAATCCCGCTCCTGAAAATCATTTAAGTTCGGCTTAAACTGTTACGAATCATGATGTTTTACTCATGATTGTCGGTCATTAATTTAATATAGCTCTAAGCCGCAACCAATTTTAATGCTGATATTTGTTTCTATAAAGAAACATTATTAATAAATAGATATCGTGTAGATATCACTCCTGAAATATTCGAACTGTTGGTGGAGGGTATCAAAGATTCGGCACAGCCGAATATAGCACTCAAACTTGTTCGGCCACATTTTGGCGAATAAGCCCAATTTTCTTACTTTTATTGATTTTAAGTAAAACTTATTCAGAATATTATAGTCCAGATAATTTCAAATATACTCTTTAGGTTTTATTAAAATAGCTTAACATTAACACTAAAATCATGTGGGGCAAATTTTTACATATTTGGAATTTGCAATGGAAAGATAGCGAAATATTGTATATTATTGTACCGATTTTAATGAAACTGGAGAAAAAAATACCCTTACTGCCCGTCTATACCAGAGATAATTATTACGACATATATTGCAGTGAATGCCAAAATGTAGACAGCCATTTTTTGTACATATTTATTGCCATCAAATTATGTTGGAATAATTGTTAGTCCATTTGTGTTGACAATCACTGCTAACATAAAACGTCAAATTTGGTTGTCAATTGAAAAAAAGAAGAACAAATTAAAAAAAAATAGAAGCAAATTGTGTGGGAAAGACATTAAGTTTGTGAAATTGTAGCAAATTATTATTGTAGTAAAATAATTAAATTAAAGAATTAAATTATTTTTATTAATTTAATTTATTTCTTATTCGATCTTTATTATTTGAATTTATATTAATTTGTTTAAGATTGAGTTATTTTTTATATAAAAATATAAATTAGAATTGTGGTTTTATTTTGTTGAACTATTTATGGTTTTTAATCCAAATTTTTAATATTTTAATCAGGCTTAAGTTCATCAAATTTAATTTTCATTAAATTATTTTTATGAAAAAAGGAATTTTACAACATGAAAATTAATTAAAATTGTTATTGATAATCATTCATTCTTGACTGACCTGAGATTCGAACCCAGGCGGCTGGTTACCATGACATGTTTCGATCGCAACCACTCGATCTCCTCAGATGGATTTGCCGTCTTACACTCGCAGCCATCGACGACTACTGACGTCAATAGTCAAACATCAATCCTTAAACCAAATTGTATATTAACCTTTGGTAGATCGAAATTTGCTTTTTTTAAATGATTATCAATTTTAATTGATTTTACATGGGTTCGAATCTCAGGTCAGTCAATAATGAATGATTATCAATAACAATTTTAATTAATTTTCATGTTGTAAAATTCCTTTCTTCATAAAAATAATTTAATGAAAATTAAATTTGATGAACTTAAGCCTGATTAAAATATTAAAAATTTGGATTAAAAATATAAATTTTATTTTAACAAAAAAAAAAATTAATTTAATAAAAATTAATATTTTTATTTAAAAAAGATCTCAAGCTTAACAAATTAATAAACATTTAAAAATTTAGTCGAATAAGAAAGAATTTATAATAATAAAAATTATTTTTGCAAGATAGCGGGAGTTTTTACACTGCACCTTCTTCCTTGATTTTTTTCAAATTTTGATTTAACACAGATACGTTTTCCCATGCCTTTAACATAAGCTGAGCAATACGAAATATTGCTCTGTTATTCTGCCGACATTATTGCCAACTTGCTGAAATAATTATCTTTAGTGTAGACCTAGGGTTAAGACATGGGCAGATAACTAATTGCAAAAATGGAGATTAACCCTTAAATGCACTTGGGGTTAAGTTGACCCCAAAGTCTTTTTTTTAATTTGCACTTTATTATAATTTATATTTCAATTATATCTTATAACTTGAGCTTCGGTTAAAATTTCTAGGTATTTCTTTGGTATGTTCCACACTAGCGAACCTTAGCTCAAAGTTGAAACTGTACCTATTTCTTTAAATAAAGTCCTTAATCGAACAGAACCGCGTAACAAAAGGCACGAAACAATTTAAATCTATTAAACTAATTATTGATATTTTTAGTTAGGCTTGATTTTATCAAATTTAAATTTCATTAAACTTTTTTTACGGAAGGAAGGGATTTTACAACATGAAATTTTTATTAAAATTTTTGGATAAATTTTTTTTCTTGGCTGAGCTGGGGATCGAACTCAGTTAAATAATTTAATGAAAACCAAATTTGATTATCTCAAGCCTAATTTAAAACTTCAAAAATTATAAATTAACAGTTCAACTAAAAATTACAATTGTTTTAAAAATTTCTACTTCAAGTTGTACAAAAAAAAATGTCGCAGAAAGTGGACAAAAAGCATTATAAACAAATACATTCAGGGTTTCAAGACAAAGTCTTGACAGAAAGAATATGAAAAAACAGAAGAAAGGAAGCAACATGCAAATAAAATTGAAAATGATAATTACAGCAAATTTCGAACCACCAGTAACACTGGTTAAATAGTGATGTTTGCCTGTTGGCTGGCAGGCACCGCAGTGGGACAGAGGTTAGAACGTCAAAGAATTCTGATTAAAGAATGTGGTAATTCTTGAAACATGTAAATTCAATCTGAGTTCGGTCCGCAGCTCAGCCAAGAATAAAAATTAACAATAATTTTTAATAAACATTTCATGTTGTAAAATGTCTTCCTTTAGAAAAAATAATTTAATGTAAATGAAATTTGATGAGTTTATGCCTAACGAAAAATATCAAAAATTAACAGTTCAACTAAAAATCACAAATGTTCTATTTTACAAATTTAAGAAATCAATTACTACATGGAACGAATTATTTACTAAATATGACGTGAACCAATAATATTTTGCATGATTCTCGTGCAAGCCAAAAATTACTTCTTCTTACTATTTGTATGAAGGCTTGGTTTAAGCAAAAAAGAACAAAAGTAGATAAAACAAGAATTTTTTTGGTTGGACGAAAATCATGCAAAATTTAGTAAATAATTCCTTCCGTGTATAATTTTCTTTTTAACAATCGACGTTTGCGATTTCGATTTTCTAGTCAACTCGTTTTTGTTCGTAGAAATTAAGTATTTCGAACGGTTCAAAACATACTAAATTTTAAATTTTTTATATTTTTAGGATAAAGACAATAATCGTGTTAAACACTTTAAAGATATTTTTTTCACTCACGGTGTTTACACTAGTAAATTTAAATTATCCAAATACCCGGTCTTAGGAGTATGGAAAATAAACGTCACAATTTATGGAACATACGATTACTCTCACCATAAAGCAATTAGGATTGCAAACTATAGACTGCCAAAGTTTAGTGTTTACCTTAAAGCTCCTGCAAATGTTGTACTGGAAGATGGCTTTATAAAAGTTGTCATCTATGGCAAGTACACCTTCGACAAATATGTTGAGGGCAATGCAACAGTCCAGTTGTGGGATAATCACAAAACTACGCTTCTTCAAACTAAAGAAGTGAACATACAGAATTTAGGGTTTGTTGATTTTAACATCAAGAATATAAAGGACATAGAGAAATTGTATGGCCTAACCATAGAGACAAATTTAAGCGAAATGTATACGGGTATAACTGAATCAGAAGAGCAATCTGTGAATTTACGCAAACAGCGCTATGATTTAATAGTTCCATACGAAGAAGTAGAGTTTGAGAATAACAAACCATATCGTGTAAATGTTTATGTAAAACATTGGACTGGGGCTCCAGTTTTGGATCGCAAAACGCCAGTTACCATGCAACATGGTGATCAAATTTATGAAGCGTTTTTAAATGAAAAAGGTTTGGCAACATTCGAGTTCGAACATGATGCAGAAGCGGACCACATATTTCAATTTAAGGACTCAAAAGGTAGCTTATACAATATCTATACAAGCGAAAAACTGATGTTGAACAACAGAGAATATTATTGCCGATTGAATTTGGTTAATTCCAAACTTAAGCTCGGAAAACCAGTTCTCATTGAGGTCAGTTCTATTGTTGACATACCTTATCTTCAGTACATCGTAATGGGTCATGCAAGTCTAATCAAAACGGAATACATTAAGGTACCGCCTAAACAAAAATCCTACGTCATCAACATAACACCCTCAATTGAAATGATACCCGAATCTTACATCTACGTTTATTACGTCCACAAAGGCAATTTACGTTATGAAGAAATGGTTTTAAGGTTTCCAAGCCAATTTGAAAATCAGGTACTTACTGCATTAAATATTATTTAAAAACAAGTAAACCTTTCACCATTTTATCAAAAAGAAGCAATTTTTAGTTTAGAGTTTGGAGTCTAAATGATGTGTGCGGTTTCTAAAATCGGTTTGTAAAATTTTAGGCAAGAACGTGATAGTGCAGGATCAAAAGTTGTGGTGTTTTCTTTTCTAAAAAGAGCGATTAAAAAAGTATAGTCGGTCAATCCATTTTATACTCTACACCACAGTATATAAAGACACATTTGGGACCCATAGCCAAACATGGACCTGGGAAAACAAAATAATATTATGAAGTTAAGATTCACATAAAAGTTGTTTGTGCAGAATATTATTTTAATTTCGCATCGATTTTAGATTAGTTGCCCTTAAAGCGATTTTGTAGAGGGGGTATATATGGTTCCCATCAGTCCAACATTTAGCCACGACATTGTAACTATTATAAAAGTTGTCAAATAAGGAACCGACTTAAAAAAAATTGTTAAGACGATTTATGATGCAATCTTAAAACCAACATATTTACAAAGATAGTTTTCTGGCATAAAAACTCTGCTTCGAAACGTTTCTATTGGGGTTCATGTGAAATTAGCAGTGTTGCCAATTTAGCATTTTACATGCTCTTGCAATTCTTGCAATTTTTAAAGTCATTTGGCATGAAAAAAACTGATTTAGCATGTAGCATAATTAAAAAATTTCTAGCATTTTTTAGTTCTGGTGATATTTTTAATATTTTCCATTTTTATAACGTTTAATACAAAATACAAAATAAAATAACGGAAGATTCTAACATTAAGCCAGCAGCCGTATTCCGTTACTCGCTAAAGCTAAACCTCTATCGCTAAAAATTTAAAAAGTTGATTTAGCGCTTTTTGGCTACGAATGCAATACTGTAACGTGCATTGCTAAATTTGGCACTGCCATAAAAATTTAATTCGCAGCAATTTTAGCTTTTAATGTCTTCGCTAAAATTTTTAAATTTTGTATTCTCTAAAGGCCATGTCATATAAAACTTTATCGCTTTGCTTAACGTTTCTAACTTTGACAGAAGAGCGTAACGCAAAAACTGTATGTCACAATAAACACTTTGACAACACACACGAATTGTTTGTTAAAAATAAATCAATAAAAAAATTACACTAGCAGATTGTCAAAGCGCGCAAAAAGATGAGAGTTGCCTTACTTTTCGCTTCGCTCTGCGTTAAAAGTACTTTATGTGACATGTTTCGTATAAGTAGGAATATTTCATCTTGGATGTCAAAAATAATCTCTAACGCAACGCGAAGCAAAAGTTGTATCTGACATGGCCTTAAGGCACTTTGGCGATCGAGATTTAGCTTTAGCTAAGCGAATTACAGAATACACCTGCAGATCTAAAACATGCAACAATGTTAATGCTCATTAATGTTGCACTGAATTAAAAATCAAAAAAGGAGACACATTTTAAAAAATGAGTAAAAACCTATTCACAAAATGTTCGCAAAAATTGTGGCAAGCACCTAAAGTAAAAAGAATGAGTAAAAGAAACAGATGGCTTAGAAAAAACCCTTTTGCAATTATTTTACCACGCAGAAATGAGATTGCACATAAGTGTTACGGGCATAACTTTTTCTAAAGCATTTGAAGCAAAATGTCTCTTTATTAAAGAAAATTTTACTCAGTACAAAAAAATAAGTGAAAATCAAGAAATTAGTTAAGCGGGCGACGCAATTAAACGGAACTCAATTAAAAGGGTTTATTTACATACAGTTATACTGAATAATTTCGTTCCATTTTTTATAGTGCAATAAAACGGGAAACTTAATTAAGCAGGGCTCAATTAACCGAAAACAACTGTATAAATAACATAGAAACATGTTTATTTGCCCTCTATAGACTCTGGAACCACTCTGCCGATGTGCTTCAAACCTGTTTCATTAGAAAGGTAATTTCCTAGGGATGGTTTTAGGCTTCTGAGGGCTACGAGGGGTATCTGTCCGCCAGGAATTAGCTCATAGATTTGAATGAAATTTAAAACATAAATAGATTCCTGCATATATGGACACTTTAGCAATACATTTTTTAAAAAATAGGACCCCAAGGGGAAGTGAAGATGGTTTTAGGTTATACATTTTTAACAAATATAATCTGTGAATTTATTTCTCATGGTGAGTAGAAAATATTCTTGGAAAATATTGAAGGAATAAGACTACTAAAGTATAAAAGCTTTTGAGGATTGTAATTTGACTTAGAATACACATTCGAATAATATGAAGATTTATGTTATAAATTTTTCCAAAACGCGGAAAATAAAAAAAGCAGTATTATTCTCAAAATATAAATAATAACAATCGTATCAAACTAACTCCTATCAAACCTGGGATAATTGGAAGCTTGATTTCTAATTTCAAACGGACAGAGGGACATCATTTAATCAACCCCACTACTCATAGCAATCCAGAATACATACTTATTTCTATATACTTTTTAGGTCTTAAATTAATATTGTAGAAATTGCAAATAGCATGATATTTGTACGTTATCTACCAGGGATAAAGGGTAAAAACAATATTTTACTGCCGATTTCAGGTTACACTCTCAGCTCCCAAGCAAGCAAACCCGGGTGAAGATGTAACAATTACCATAAGTGCCCAGCCCAAATCGTCCGTAAGTATATTAGCTGTGGATTTGGGCGTGTATTTACTAGACAAATCGTACGATCTAAGCAAATATGATATAATTTCCGATTTGTATGTCGAAAAGTCCTACTCTATATATCCATCGGCGATCTATCCCGGTACAACAACTGGTCTGGTAACGTTTACAAATGCCCATTATCCATTTGAATTAACAGGTGGTAAGTTTGTTTATGCGTACTGATGGGAGTTGAAACAATAATCTTTATTTACAGCTCCAAAGGTTTACCCTCCGGCAATTCGACCGGCATTACGGTTTCGACAAAAATTTCCGGAGACTTGGATATTTGAAAATTATGAAATGTGAGTAAAACCCGTTAGTAGTTTTTATTCGCCAATATAGAAATAAACACTTTTATAAGTTGCCTTAAGTTATATAGTCGCTTTTAATTTTTTCAATTCTACAGATCAAATATCTCGTCTAAAAGCAAGCACTAAAGTAAGAGTTGCGCTCGGCCATAGAATTATGTGTGTATTTGTACATCCTTATAGAAAATGTCTTCGAAGAATGTCGTCATTTCGCAAAGTGAATGACTTAATTCAATTAAGGCCATGTCAGAGAAAACTTTTGCTTCGCGTTGCGTTAGTGATTCGCTTTGACATAAAGTATTTTGAACGCAGCGCGAAGCTAAAAGTAAGGCAACTCTCACCTTTTTGCGTACTTTGACAAACTGCAATTTTTTAATTTACTTACACAGTACAACATTTTTCAGGTGATTGATTCGGGACTCAATTCTGATAATTGGTTATGAAAGTAGACCCAAAAAGAAGAACTTCTGCATCATTAGTTTGGTCATGGTACCTCAATAAATAATTTAAAAATTAATTTAAAGTTAGTAAGTATTGTATAGGGGAATTTGTCACGTTTTAGGCTCTTTTGTTTGTCATAACTCGAGAACCACTAGTTTGAATTAGCTGAAACAAATTGATTAAGAATTACAATTCCTTTAATCTGTTCATACAACGTTTCGTTACATAAGCAACAGTTTCGCAGTTATAAATAAATGTATAAAGAAAAAAATATTTTTTGCCCAATAAATTGAAATTTTTTATTTTTAATTCATAAAAAATCCAAAACGGTAAAAAAGTGTGAAGTCCTATTACTTTCACCTAAAGTCGCATAACCTATGAACAAAATGAGACATAAATCATGTAAATCGATAAACGCGTTTCGCTTTTATTCATAATTAATTAAAGGAATGAATTTCAAAAATTTGCTCGAGATATCCATAAAATTCTTTGGAAAAAACATTGATGACTTTTTTATGATTCTTGGAATTAAAAAAAAGTAATAAACAAAAGGTTATTTGATTTTTATGATTGCGGTAGCAAAGTAATAAGCGTTAATAAATGTGAGTGGGCAATTAAAAGGAAAAAAGGAGAGTGCACTTTTTTTATTATTTGACAAACAAAAGAGCCTAAAACGTTACAAATTCCCCTATACAATACTTACTAACTTTAAATTAATTTTTAATGACTTTTTGATATACCATGACCAAACTAATGATGCAGAAGTTCTTCTTTTTGGGTCTACTTTCATAACCAATTATCAGAATTGAGTCCCGAAATCATGTGTTGTACTGTGTTATTTTTTTTTAACAAACAATGCGTGAGTGTTTTGGAACCATTTGCTTTACGCATTTCTATCAAAGTTAGAAACTTCACGCAAAGCGATGAAGTTGGATCTGACACGGCCTTTAGAGTTTTCTTTTACGTTTTTAAAGAATATCTATGTATATATTCCTATTTAAGATTGTAAATAAAGCGAGATACCAGTTTAAAAAAAAATTCTTAATCCCGAAAGCAGTTAAAATATTGATAAAGTCGCAGTTTAATACGGATGCCATGTTTATATGACAATAAGTGCAAAGAATTTTGATACGAACAGCAAAACCCAAAAAGGTTTCAGAAAATTATCTTAAAATTGTTTTTATTTTGATGGAAGGGTCTATGACAATTATATGTAAAAACAAATTATCGGCCAAATGCTCGCCACGGCTTCAGTTGCATTCCTCTATCCTATGGTTCATATTTTCAGTGACCCTGACACATAATTAAGTTTCCATTCGCTAATGTGCCGAATTATTTCAGCCTGTAGCAATTGAATTGTAATGGGCTTATTGTTGTATACTTTTTCTTTTAAATATCCCCAAAGAAAGAGGTCCAACGGTGCACAGTCACATGATCGTGTAGGCCAATTACCATCGCCATTGAATTCCTCGCGCAAAAGAGCAATTGGTTCGTTGGCTGTGTAGAAATTGGCACCATCCTGTTGGAACCATGTATCGTCCAGGTCCATATCGCTATCTTACGACAGCGACATCCATTCACGGTAACTTCTGCCACACTTTTGCGAACAACAGCAATATTACCATACCTCAAAAAAAGTTTCCCCGTAAGCCCTCTAACATAAGGAATTTTTCAAGCAGGTTTCGAAAAATGTTTTCTTTTTGCCGAACGTAGGTGTCGCCTTATGTATTGTGAATTAAGACTAAATAATAAAATTATGGTTGTACATATTTAATTTTTAAATTGAGTTCGTAAATTCCACATCGGAGAACTTCATAAAATTTATCAAAATCACGATTAAGTTAAAAAATGGGTCCGGTCCATATTAGGGTGCCAGTCGTACTGTTTTTATCAGTACATGTACTGTTTCTTGTTTAAAGTATTGATTTATGCATAACAAACAAATCAGTTCGCAAATGTACTGTTACTTCTTGAATCTATTAGTTTTGTTCAGCTTATAAAATAGTTTGCAATATTGTAAATATTGTCTTGCTGTATTAGAAAATCGATATTAATAAATAAATTGTGCATTGCGACTTCTTTAAACTCGTATAATTTTGCCACTTTTTCCAACTTTTTGCCCCTTTTTTGTAATTGAAATACTTGTTTTCTTTTCATAGAAATATGCTGTATAATTTCACATATTTTCCCTTAAAAATAACGATTTGGTTTTAAACATTTCCAGGGATATGTAACCTTATTCAATTGAGCAGGTGATTATTAAATCCAGACAATTTCAACCACCGAACTGTATTGTATTTTCCTTGTTTTGTATCGTGTTACTGCATGTGTATTACTGAGCTACCTAAACAAGATCGGCAATTGCATTTTTTAACATGAAAATTCTGTTGCCAATACATTTTCAATAAAATAAAACGACCAAGCGATTTTCAGCCGGGTGGTGTTGAACTCGAGTTTTAATGGTTAGTTTCGTTTAAACTGTGTAAAAATGAAACGCTTTGAGTAAGTGGTGAGGAGAACTTATAGTCAAAACACTTTTTCCCGTTTTTTTAAAGAAGTTTTCGTCACAAAAATTGTTTTCAGTTTTTTTGTTTAACCTTGTTTGTTTAACAATTTGTTCAGTAAGTAGAAACGTCTTTTTAACTGAAGCAAATTTGCGAGAGTTATTAAATAAATAAAGCCGAGATTGTCACCCGGGTGGGTATTGGTAAGTCTAAAGTAATTAAAATGTTAAAAAAAAGTGTGAGACTTTAATTTGAAAAAAAACTACTTTTTTGCCCAAGTTTTTGTGCGACTTTTACAAAATCCTCAACTGTAACACTGACCACAATCAAACGCTTTTACAGAAGGAATCTTTCAAAATGGAAAAAGAGGGAAACAGGTTTTTACCTGGCGTTTACATTTGCCAATACTGGCAAGACAGTAGCAAAACATGCAAACCTTTTCACTACAAATGCACACTTTCCCAACTGTCTTGTCGACTGTCTAGCAAATTTAGCAGACAGTAAAATTGAACAGTGATTTGACATTTGCTAACAGTAATTTTAAGTTTTGTTCGCAAAAACAAAGAAAACATCCAAAAGTTAAAAAAATAAATCAGGGTTTAAATAGCTGCAGTCAAAATCAAAAAATTGCTTTTTCTTCCACTTTCTGCCTTTACTTCTGATTCACTAAATGAAAACAGTCGCAGTGATGGAAAAAGCAAAAAACGAAAAGTTGTACACAACAAAGAACATCGGCACTAAAGCGAGTGTTTAATAAAGACAAACTTTGACTATAGTTGTAATGAATTTTAGAATTTATTTAAGAACTAATACAGGAAAGAAATTGCGTACAATGCACAAAAGGCGATAAATGTGTGTATGTATATTGATTATATTGCTACGAAATTAACTTTAGTTAAGAATTAGTTTAATTTATAAGTTATCTTGTAGTTATTAGAAATTGTGAACTTGTAAGTTATTTTATAAGTTTAAATGGTTATTGTAATAGGTCTGCATATTTCTAGTGTACAAATCACTGTACAGAATTTTCTAGTACAAATGTTATGTTCAAATTGTTATGCATAATCTTACTTCAACCCCACTGTAGTTTACTCGAAAGATCTTCGAATATATTAGACAAATTGTTACGCCTTAAAGTATAATTTAGTTTTATGACTTTTTCCTTGTCGACGACTCATTATTTTAACATAGGCATCTCATAGGCAGTAGTCAATTTGCCATCTTTGCATGACTTTTTAACTGGCTACTTGCAACTTATTTTTTAACCTATTTGTAGTTAATTAATAGTATAGTCGGTTTATAATAAATTATTTAAGTAGTGGGTTGTCACAAAGCCATAGGACATAAAGCCATAATGGCTTTATGTCTCAATCCAAACGGACATAAAGCCATAATTTTGATATGGCCTTAAGTCTCATATCAATTTTAGTGGAATAGGACATAAAGCCATTATGGTTTTATGTTTTGCGTTACAAATTGCTTTATTTCCATGGATTCCTTCTACTCTATGGTATAACAAAGACCGGCTTCGCTAACTAAAGCTTTTATGCACAGACGGCCGGGCGCAAGTATTTTTTCATTTGTGGTATAACAAGTACCGGTTTCGCTAAGCAAAGCTTCTAAAATCTGCCTTGTTTTCGAACGAAGGCCGATTTCGCAGAGAAGCTTTAGTTGGCAAAGCCAGTAATTGTTATACCATAAAGGAGAAAATTCTTGCGACCGGCCGAAGGCCGGCTCTGCAGAGAAGCTTTAGTTAGCGAAGCCGGTACTTGTTTTATCAAAAAGGAGAAAATCCTTTAAAAAATATGGCTTTATGTCTCATTTTCTGAAAAAAATCTATGGCGTTAAGTCTTATTATATTGAGTCTTAATGGCATATGCCCTAATGTCTCAATAGAAAGGGACTTAACGTCATATGGCTTTGTGACACCCCACCTATTTCAATTTGAAATAATTTTTGTCAAAAAAAAATATGTTCCTATGAACAAACATGCATATTTTTATATAGAAATAATTATTTAAGAACATTTTGCATCAAATTGCTTAAAATGATAATGTATAAAAATGTTGAAATTAATACGCTACATAATTTCTAGTACATAAACAGATTTGTATCGTTTTAGATTTTAATTATTTTAATATATTTGTATAGGTATACATGCTTAACCCGGTGCGCTTCGCTACACTGCTTAAACCACTTTATCGGTTGAGAGATATTTAATATATGCATCCTATGGAAGGTAGTTCCCCCCCTGCGCCTACCCGCTTTATTTTTATTTTCAAAGTGAAGTATACCATAAGAGTGACTTCTACAAAGTTTGAACTTTCTCACTATAACAGTTTTTAAGATATCCGATATTAAACATTGGCGTCCTATGAGGGGTAACACTTCCCCCGCTGCTATTTTATTTCAATTTTGGGGCTCAAAAGATCCTACTACCAAAAGTTCAACAAATTGCTTGCAGCGGCTCTTATTAATATTTCTATCTATGAGGGGTACTGCTCCTCCTCTGGCTACCCCGCCCATTTCTATATTGAAATTTATAGTTTACCATAGTAGTAGCTTTAAACACGTTTGAAGACTATCCCTTTAATTGTTCTTCTGTTGAGCGATACTTGATATATGGATCCTATGGGAGGTATTTCCCCTCCTACGCCTACCCGCTTTATTTACATTTTCAAAAGTGTAGTATACCATAAGAGTGACTTCTGCAAATTTTGAACATTCCCACTATAACAGTTCTTAAGATATGCGATATTAAACATTGGCTTCCTATGGTGGGCACCACTTCCCCCGCTACTATTTTATTTAAATTTTGGGGCTCAGAAGTTCCTACTACCAAAAGTTCAACAAAATGCGTGCAGCGGCTCTTAAGATATGCGATATTTACTATTAGCATCCAATGGAGGGTACCAATTCCCCTGCCCCTATCGACAAAATAAGTAGCCTATTTTATTTTAAGCGCTCACGTGATGCTACTGTAAAAATTTCAGGAAAATCGGCTCAGTAGTTTAGGAGTCTATAAGCCAACATACAAACAAACAAACAAACATACAAACATTTTTAATTTTTATATATGTAAAATAGATTTTTTTCATTTGACTTCATGTCATGCTTGTTTTACTTATTTTGCATTTATTTGTGTTTTACGCGTGCCTCTATGCAATATGTTTGGTTGATATCTGCATGAGATTTAAACCAATTTGTAGTCATTTGCAAAATAGTTAATTTATAGTTAGTGTTTTCTGCAACTGACTATTTTATTTACTACTGGATAATTTTTTTTTTGCGTGGGGTTTTGCTTGTGTGTGTGTGTGTTTATTTTCAAACCCAATAAACAGGGAGGTTTAATGATTTGAAAATCATTATCAAATTGAAAAATGCCTTTATTTTCAACTTGCTTTCAAACGTAATTCTTAAATGTTTTTCAAATGTGGATTATAATACAATGTGGAATATAAATACAACTATTTAATTTTTTTATTTAAATTTATTATTTATTTAAATAAACTTTGAGATTAACATTCGGTACCATAGCTAAAAGATGAAATAGTGTTCTTTCCGTCCTCTAATTCTTGGAAAGACAAAATACTTGGCTCCCTTTTATTTTGAGGTTTGCAGCACCGCGATCGTTCAACAAACTTTCTTCACTTTCCCGTTTAATTATTTTTATTTTTTTTCGTATTTGTAATCATTGTAATTTCTCACAAATAATTTTTATTTTTCACAAGAAATAAACTGTTCACTTTATAGTAAAATTTATTTTTAATAGTAAAACACATGTAACCACAGGTCCAAATTTCAAGTTTTTAGCCTCTGGCGTTTAAGCTGTGCGATAATGAATCAGTCAGTATCGTTACAATTTGATATGTATAGATGATCAATTAATGAATATGTTGATTCAATTATAAAAAATAACAATTAGGATTAAGCTTTGCATACATATTTGGGGGATTCACAACGTGTGCAATTAAGTCATATCGTCATAATGTCCTAAATAATATTTCACAATTGTTTAAAAAAAATACTGTTGTGTTTCAAACAAAACAAAAATGGTAAGGCTGTGTTCATTGATTCTTCATAACTGTAAAATAAATATATAAATTTTAAGCGGGCAACCGTACTAGTCGTACATATTTCTTGTAATTATTTTAAGACATATGACTTTACAACTTTACGACTACCTTATGAATACCCCAATTGTAATTTTCGAAAAGAAAGATTCAATAAAAAAATAATTTAGCAGATTGTAATAAAATTCCTCTGAAACTGTTTATTTGATCGATACATGATCTTGCGGGACGAATAAAACCGTAACGTTTATTTCTATTGTATTTAAATTTGGTCTCGTTAGACTAGAAGCGAAAAAATTTCGAGAAGATCGGTCTATAACTTACTTTAGAGCCCGTATTAAATCCACTCTCTAATAACACTTACCCAGTAAAAACATTTGGGGTTTTTGAAGCATCGAGCGCATCAAAAAGAGAGCTCTTATACAGCAGTAAATAAAATATGAAAAAAGCTGCTTTTTTGGTGCTGACAACGATGAGGTTTTAAAGCGAAAAAAATTAAAATATATACAGCCCAATTATGAATACAAATTCCCCGGGAGTTTATTCCCTCTTCCCAATTTTGCAATAGAATTTACATAGGAAAAATGGGAGAAGGGAGAAAACTCTCGGGGAATTTTTATTCATAATTGGGCTGATAATGGTTTACGAAAATTATTGAAAGAATGCTTTTAAGCAATTAAAAGCAAAAAATCAATGAATATGTTAATACAGTTGACCCTTAAAAAGGTCCTTTAGGAGTGCTTTGCCTGTATGCTAAAAAAGCGCTTATTGTCCTCCAAACCGGGAACACTCCATTCAAAAATCAGGCATCCCATTAGCAGGTTTGAAGCGATTTAAGGTATGAATTCATACATAAAACCTGCTCCTTTTGGAGTACATTTTGTACTGGGTAACTACACCTGACACCGTAACGAAGAGTTTTAATGTGGTAAAATTTGGTTCAATTTAGCTTTAAATAGCTAAAAAATATGCCATACAGTTTTGTGATAAGCGGTCCATAACTTACTTTAGGTCCTACGCCTTCGAAAAGCACTTAAAAACGCATAAAAAGCTACAAGAAATATGTTACTGCATAAAAATGTTAATCACCCTACGGAAATTTGTAAAGATCGATTTATAATTTACCACAGTTTCAATACAAAATCCCTACCAGAAAATCACTTAAATACGACTACAACTCAATGAAATCATGGGATTTTATTTAAATTGGGTCAAATTAAAAAAAAAATCAGAAATCTTTTTGATGATAAACTCATAATTTACTATACGTTTCATGCAAAGCGTACTTTTGAAAAATACTTTAAAACGACTTAAACCAAAACATATTACAATACTGTTAGGTCAGTTAGAATTAAGATTGGTTCATATTTTATAGATTACGTTAAAAGCGCACTCATTTTTAGTCCTAGTGGAGTGTTTAGTTTTACTTTTTAAAGTTTATTAAATTGAAAAAAGCCTTAATAAAATTATATATTTTTCTTATAGTGATGCAAACGAGACCAAATTAACTCTGCAAATACCGGATACCATAACCACTTGGCGTTTAACAGCATTTTCCAACAATCATGTAACTGGTTTTGGTATAGTTAACAGTCCAACGGATATCACCACGATAACACCATTCTTTATATCCATAAATCTACCATTTTCTGTAAAACGCGGTGAAATTGTAACAGTTCCAGTAACAGTTTTCAATTATCACAATCAGACCTTAGAAACGGCTGTGGTTCTGCAGAATTGTGCTGAAGAATTCTTCTTTATGGAATCAAGTTTAGAAGGCTTGAAAAAGTCTAGTGATGATCAACAACAAATAAGACATGTGAGCATACCGGCAGACAAAGCAAATACTGTGAATTTTCTTATATATCCCCTATTAGGGGGCGAAATAAGTATCAGTGTAACGGCCGAGAGTTCTTTGTATTCCGATGCTGTTTTGCAGAAACTTAAAGTAGAACCAGAAGGTGTGCCCAAACAAAAGAGTCAGTCCATGTATTTAAGTTTGCCAGAAGGTGAGAAAATAAACTCAAATTTTAGCATCGAGCAGCAAATAGGAAGTGTACCCGAATCAGAGTATATAACTTTCTCCGTGGGCGGAGATTATTTAGTGCCAACAGTGGAAAACTTTCAAGATCTGACAGAAATGCCTACTGGCAGTGGGGAGCAAAATATGGTGAATTTTGCACCTTGTGTTTTAACTTTGCAATATCTTAAGGCTAATGGTAAATTGCTTGAAGAGAAGCAGTTGGTGGAAGAATTAATTTCTGCAATTGAGCTTTCATACCAACAACAGTTGTCCTTTCGTCATGAAAATGGTGGTTATAGTGTTTTTGGACAGGGTGTCGATGAAGAGCCTAGCACTTGGCTTACCGCCTATGTTGTGCGGTTTTTCATAAAAGCTTCAAAGTTTTTAGACATTGAGGAGAAAGTAATTGAAACTGACCTTGAGTACTTGGCGCAGCAGCAAACCCCAAACGGAGACTTTCTTTATACAGGGTATGCACAAAATCCAAGTCATAAGAATAAGTATGGACTAACAGCTTTTATTTTATTGGCCTTTTTGGAGGATCAGGTATGTAGTTAAGGACTTTAATTTGATTTATTGGCACACAAAATAATTATTTGTTGCAGAAATATGCTTCCAAATATGAACAAACTATCAAAAATGGCGTAGAATTTTTGAATTCATATTTGGAGCAAGAAGGTGATGCTAAAGCATTATGTCTAATAGCATCTGTTATAACGCGTTTTAAACATCAAAATGCCAATATTCTTATAAATCAACTTAAATCGAGTAGCAAAGAATTTAATGGTCTTAAGTGGTGGTCAGCTAGTGACCAGAATAAAGCAAATGATGTAGAAGTAACAGCATGCGCGGCATTAACTTTGCTAGATACTCCCGGGGATCACACATCAATTTTGAAATGGCTGATAGAGCAACGTAATGCTAAGGGCGGTTTCACCTCTACCTACGACACAGTAGTGGGCATGGAGGCCTTAGTAAAATTCTCGGAAAAATATAGAAACGTACAAAATTTGAATTTAAAAATTTCTTATAGTGCCACAGACGAGGAAGGCAATGAAATGGCAAGTGATGAATTCATGTTGAATTCGAATAATGTTTTGGATCTGCAGAAACATGAGGTATAATTAAATTAAATTGAAATAAGTTTTTTGTAATCAATTTACCGAACATTTCCTTTTTGTAGTTACCAAAAACCACACGTCATGTTAATTTCCAAATGGAAGGTGTCGGTGCGGCTTTTGTGCAACTCAGTTACGAATGCAACGTTGTTAAGGTGCAAGAAATTCGTCATTTTGATATAAAACCTAAAGCAGTACTTAAAAATGAGCGAGATTTGGATTTGGAGGTGTGCTTCACTTATCAATCTGATTCGAACATGCCAAACGACGCAAATAATCTGATAATAATGGAAGCAAATTTACCTTCGGGTTTCCGTTCTGATGTAGAAAACAGCTTGCCTTCAAGTCAAAACGACATAGTGCAAAAAATTGAGTCAAAAAATTCAGAATCCACAGTAGTTTTCTATTTAAATAACTTAAAAGCAAATACGAATCACTGCTTAGATATTCCAGCAAATAAAGTTAATGAAATATTGATGCCAAAACCTGCAGCAATTAAAATGTTTGATTGTTATAATTTGAGTCGCGCAAATACAGAATTTTACACTTTATAAATAAAAATTTGGAGTTTTAGTTAAATTTTTTAGGAATACTAAAATATCATCGTTGCGTTTGAAAAAAGAGTGTAATATTCGATATACGAGTTCAATTCACAGTCAAAGGTACATATAAAAGCGCATACTTAGTCGTAGTAGTATATACACGTGAAGGCCATGTGCACCCCGACCCAAATGATCTTTTGTGCAGCCTATATGTCTCACCAAGTCAAGTTTAGGCCGCGTATAAAGCCCATTACCTTGCCCGGTGGAAGGTCATAGATGTCAGTCGGGCCCATTGTATGCCCCCCGAAAAATTTCTGCCTAATAGTCCCTAAGGCGGGACAGCAGCAGAGCAGATGTTCTGACGTTTCGTCATCCAACCCGCAGAATCTGCACATTTTGGTAGATGAATTACCCAACTTAAACTGGTGGTACCTGAGACCACAGTGCCCCGTGAATAGGCCAACAAGCAGTCGAAGTTCCGCTTTTTCAAGCAGCAGAAACCTTCCTGCCCTGTGCCGGGACAGCGTCACAAATCTTTTGGACTGTCTCAATCCAGAAGTGGACGTCCATGCGTGAAGGAATTCACGCTCAGACCATTTTTGTAGCGTCCCCCTAATGTGACCCACAGCGACGCCGAAGAAAGGCTCAGGACCTATAAATGGACGACGAGCGCCCCTGTTTGCCAAGCAATCAGCCCTTTCATTGCCCGCATGGCCCTCATGGCCGGGAACCCAACACAAATTCATGTCATTGTGTTTCCCTAAATCATTCAGAGACGCAAAACAGTCCAAGACCAGCCTTGACATTATCTCCAAAGAAGAAAGTGCCCTAAGAGCGGCCTGGCCCCTTGTAGAAATGTGCAACGGAATAATGTGCAGGATAGCTCCCAAAGCCAGAGTGGGACAGGTCCTCATGGCACCCGTGATCGATATGCAGATCAGGCGGAAGACCTTATCAAGTATCACTCTAGCCTTGACCTGTTCGGTCTTAGTCCACCACACCAGGGCGGCGTAGCACAATATTGGTCTAATAATAACAACAAAAGACCAGTGGATCATCCGGGGTTTCAGCCCCCATGTCTTTTCGAAGAGTCTTTGACAGGCATATATTGCCCTTGACGCTCTTCTAATGACATGGACCAACTGAGCGTTCCAGTTGAGGGATTTGTCCAGAATGATATCAGGTATTTCACCTCATTAGAGAATCCGATAACCACTCCGTTAAGGGTCGGTTCTTTCAGCCTCAGAATTCTCCGTCTGGTGAATGGTACAAGAGTAGTTTTTGCGGGATTAATGTTAAGTCCCCTATCCCTGCACCAGCTAAGTGTCAAGTCCAGGGCCCACTGCATGGCCCCTGAAATCGTCGCATCATCAAAACCGGTCACAGATATAACCAGATCGTCAGCATATCCATAGGTTCGCAAGCCCAGGTTATTTAGTTATTCCAATAGCTCGTCGATAACCAAGGTCCACATAAAACGATAAAACGTCACCCTGTGGGCAACCTTTGGTTGCTTCAATGGTCATCGACGAACCACCCAGATCCAACTTAATCACCCTAGATGCTAGCATCTCCTTTATTCAATTCCTTATGAAAACTGGAATACTCTTCCTTGTTAGAGCAAAGTCAATTGCATCATAGGAAGTGTTGTCAAAGGCTCCCTGAATGTCGACGAACGCACACAGAGCTATTTGCCTTGCCCCCAGTGCCCTCTCAATCGTACCCACGACGTGATGGATTGCGGTCACCGTAGACCTGCCCGATTTATAGGCAAACTGAAAGCGATGTATCGGGTTATCCGATAGATATTCATCCCTTATAAATCTATCTATTAGTTTTTCCATGGTCTTCAGGAAAAACGAACTGAGGCTTATTGGTCTGTAGGACTTGGGCAGATGTTCGGACTTGCCCCCAACCTTGGGTATAAAGACCACTTTAACCTTCCTCCATGCTTCTGATACGTGGCACGCCAGTAAACTGGATCTGAAGATCCTAGTCATTTGGGAATTGATAGCACTCCCCCCCTACTGAAGGCAGCATGGAAAAATACCATCCGGTCCCGGTGATTTGAATGGACTGAATTTGGATAAAGCCCATGCCACTCGTTTCGCATCAAAGATTCTACCCGCCAACCTGATATTCCTTTTGGACGCCGAGGGCGACCATGTGGACACTCTTGGTGACAAGAAGGGCAGAGAATCCCGCAATATTCACGCCAGGTTGACCTCTTGGGCTTCCTGATTTCCCTATTATATCTAGTGGGCGCAGCCCTATATATGCTCCACGCACCAGTTTCCTTAGCTTTGTTGAATAAACGTCTGGCCTCAGCCCTCAGACTCTCCAGATGTTCATTCCACCACGGAACATCCCTTTTAGGCCTGCGGATCCGGAGCCGGCAGCTCCCTTCGAAGGCCTCCCGGATATTCGTACAAAGTGTATTGGATTCAAAATCAATGTCCCTTGGGCTTGTAATCAAATCCCCCGACAAGTTCTCAGTAAGAGCCAGGTGATGGCGAAAAATGTCCCAGTTCGCGTTCCTAGGGTTGCGATAAGTTTGAACAAACGTCGAAGAGCATTCGATGTCGAAAAGCAGATACTGATGATCCGAAAACGAAATGTCACTCGAAACGTGCCAGTTTTTAATGGCATATGAAAGATTGCTACTAGTAAGTGTGAGATCCAAGACCTCCTCTCTAATAACGTTCCTAAAAGTGGGCTCATCGCCCCTATTTGCTACAAATATATCGTTTACACAAATATACTCAAGTAAACACTCACCCCGTTTGTTGATATCGGTGCTACTCCAAACAGTGTGGTGGGCGTTTGCATCACAGCCTATAATCCACCCAAGGCCGCGCATTTGGCAATATGATACCAGCTCAGTGACCTCGGGAGTAGGAGCAGAGGCAATAACGACCTCATGTTCGCCCGCAATGGATGGGATCTTCGCCCTGATCGCCACCAGATCCCCGTGCAGAAATTCTGAAATAGGTAAATAGATTAAATCCTTCCTGACTAGGAGAGCCGCTCTCAGCCTCGAAGCTGCAGAGTTATAAATAATCTTACCTTGATCGTTGTGGAGACCCTGAATAGCCCCAGAGTTAACCCATGGTTCCTGGATGAAGCAGATATCCAGGAGGTTTGTGGTGAACCTACGACATAGCAAATACGACGCTGCCTTGGCGTGGTGTAGGTTCACCTGAAGGCACTTCAGATGCCTGGTACCCTTATTTAAATTACTGGCGATTGGGTACACTACTTCCTCCAGTTTCTACCCGCCATCTTCCTGCCGCGGTTGGTGCCTAATAATGCCGCTTCCTCAGCGGTTGTACCGTGGCCCTTTCGCGGTCTGCTATACGAGGTCATGGTAGTGCTCGTGGAGGTTTTTCTCCCGATGGTCGGAGCATGCCCCCTCGAGCCCGATGGGACCTCGCCAGCTCTGCTTTTGTCGTTTTCCGACGTACGTGCCGGGCGATCCTTACCCTTGGGCTCGATTTGCCCCTTCCAGTGTTGGCAGGATTCCCAGCCGAGGCAGAGGTGGACGGTTTGACCGAACTCTCCCCCGAACTGCTAGCGTTAACCGTGGCGGCCTTTGCCCGGCCGGCTTTGTCACGTGGCTCAGTCCTCCTGGGTACGTCATGCACTGCCCCGTGTTGACGGTTGGTGGGCCTAATGTGGACTGTTCCGTACCCGTAGCCAATGTGATGATTTTTCCGCCTTAGTATGGATGCCGAGTTTGGGTCAATTGCAAAGGTTAACTCAGCAATGCTACCTTTGCTGACCCATTCAGCACTCTCCATAATTCGACAAAGAGATCGTCATTCTGTCCTTCCACAAGAGACAGAATCCTGCTGGTAGGTGTGTCGGGCTTCTCAGGGAAATATCCAATTAATATTTCAGCCCTTGGTACCTCTTCCTCAGATACGACCTTCAAAACTGCATCCTTCCAGGGTATAATTAAGCGAACATGTTTCCTTACCCATTCGGCTGACTTTTCTCCCTTACAGTTGAAAGTGAGCCAACCTGGTTTAAAACTGCAGCCTGCAAACTGTGGTTTTACGCTACCCTTTTTGAGCTCCACAATTTTGTCCAGAACCGCAGTTTGGATAAGCTGCAGCTTATCCTCTGTCCATACACTTGTCGGAAAGTCTAGTGGGATTACTCCCAACCTGATGACATCGACCAATTCACCGTATGTGGGCTGGACATTTTGGTTTCCTGTCCCTGAGGCTTTTGTACTGGCACTATTGGCGGTAGTCGCGCCAGTCGCCATGCTGCCTGTAGCACGTTTGGGAGGATTTGGTTTGTCCGGCGAGGAACCGTCCGAACTTACCCTCTTCCTGGGAATTTTCAGGTCACGCAACTCATTGCGGACTTCCCTCATTGGTTTTTGGCATAGCTCTCGTGCCTTTTCAAGCCTCATACCCTCTTTTAGGTAGAGCTTTAGATGCCTACGTGCAGAACCAGGCAATTTGATCCTACCTTCTGCACTCTGGTTAGTTTCGGCTGAGGAGGATTGTTGCGTGTTTGGCACTGATTCCAGGAGCCCATCCTCTTCATCCGTTGGGATAGATATCTCAGTGGCGTTGGGACCAGCATCCCCCTGCACTAGGATATCATCCAGAGGTTCGCTCACGGATTTCTCCGCATCTCGAGCGTTAGGATCCAAAGACCCTACAACAGGTTCATTTGTGTCCATAGGGACACTTTCGTTTTTATTTTTTATTTCTAAATTATCCATTTGGTTTGTTTTCTTTAGAATGGGGGTATTGGTAGTACACCATATGACTGAGCCCCATGCCATAGGTGGGCACAACTTACAACCGAGACATTGCCAGTGTCCGGAGGCCACCGTTAAAAGACACACTCACGCAGTGCCATTCATCCCAGGGACACGGTTCGGATAACATCGGGGATTGCGGGTTTTTATCGAGCGTCCACTCTAGATCCGCCATGTTCAGCTTAAAGCAGATACCCCTCGGGCAGGATGTGATATTTGATCACGCATGGACGATCATTGGAACCTGAAGTTGGCTACCGCAGTCACAAACTGACCAGCTATATTACGCATTCAGATTCCCTACGGTACTCACCGCTTGTCTCCTAAAGCGCATACTTAAGATTTGTGTTTGTTTATAAGAATTTGAAAATATCAAATTTGAATAGGATTTACATAAAAATTCATTTATTCATAAAACAAATTATGGTAAATTATGGGCCGATCATCACAAAGTTTAATGATAATAACTTTTTTATGGCATTCACCTCCCATTATTATGGTCTTGATATGAGGAGGTGAGTTCCAAAACTCACTACTTGCACCTCAAGTCTTTTCTCTCCCAATCTCAAAAAAACGTATAAGCTAAATGTGACTTTTTCAGCAGTTTCCTTTTTGCTGTCTTATTGGAGTGACATATGTATATGTGACTTTCTCCGCGAAAAGGGACCTACACGTAGAGAAAAAAATGTTTAAATATGGTCACCTCCAACCAAACTATTTTTAAAGAAAATGTTAAACATATTATGGTTAATATAACCATATAATTATTAGCGACAAACATATTATGGTTAAGTTAGTCCTCCATCAAGAAACCACAAACATATTATGGTTGCATCTAAAAATGTTATGGTTAAATATGATAATAAGTTGTTTTTAAACTAACAACAGTATTTTCCTCTTTTTCAAGAGCAGTACACTATGGTTGAAAACCAACCATGCTATTGTAAGTGTTTAATAAATTTTAATTATTATTAATCATAACATGTTTGGAGGCAACAATAATATGGTTGGGGCTTCTTGATGGAGGCCTAATTAAACCATAATATGGTTACCGCTGACAATAATATGGTTATATTAAACATAATTTGTTCAAAATTGTCTTTAAAAATAGTTCGGTTGGAGGTTACCATATTTAAACATGTTTTTTCTCTGGGTGTAGTGTTTCAAAAACGGGATTGGACTTAAGAGTGGATTCTGGTACCTAAAAGGGTGTGCCCCTAAGCTCGGCATGCACGAATATCGGCATTTTTTAATTAAAACTTAAATAAATAAGAATTACGAAAATGTTATTAAGGTATTTTTCGAATTCAGCTTTAATTCAAAATACACTCATTTCCCATTATGTAATATTTGCATTTTGCTAGAATGAGAACTTAAATCTATATTGGTCCTTATTTAGTGCCAAGCTTTCTACACGCCCAATAGTGCCTGTTTTTTAAATAATTTGTTAGGCAAACTAGAACAAGTCGAAATCGTACTAATATAAATAATATGTTACGGATTTAAAATGACCTTTTGCCGTTTTATTTTGAACCATGAATTTTTTCCCATACCTAATAAATTTAACCATGCAATTAAACATGCAAAACGTTTTCTTTCCCTTGGGCATAAATATGTATTTAAATTCTCCTAATTGCGCAATTGCATTCATGGTAATTATGTATGTGGTTTTTTTTCGGTTGGTAACAACTTTCATCTCGTTGTTAAATTCTTTGACACCAGAAAAACAAAGAGAGAGAAAGAAAAAACATTATACCTTTTTTTTTGAGTAAAGTGGTCTGATTCTGCCGTTAGAAAAACCTGTTTCAACACGCTAACAAATGCGCATGGAATTTTTTTGTCATTTATGGTCATTTCGTTCTCTCTGTACTCTGGTTATTAGTGTTGACATTTCTTTTTGAAGGTGACCGTCACTATAGTTACGGTTGTTCTGCTCATCCCTCATAGTCGCTTGCGTACGTACGTACCCACATACATATATACATGCATATACTCTTTTTCTCTCTCATGACAATTATTACATGGATGATGCAATAGCGAATGGAAAGAAAAAAAGAGAAAATAATTTTTTTTTGCAAATGCAATGCGTATAAGAAGGGTAATTACGCATGGTAGAGTTAGTTGATTTTTGGTAGTTGATCGTGTCGGTCGAGGAGTCGGATTGAAAAGGTGAAAAAAAAGTTGTCAAATTGAAATAAAGAAAACTTTTAAAAAAAAAGGACTTCTTTTCTAAAAAGAACAAATAGAGAAAATTTACAGTGAAGTTATTCGGTCAAAAACAAAAAGGTTTTGATTTTTTTTTTTTTTTTTGTGTGTGAAAAGTTGTACGCTTACCAAACGAATACTAAAGTAAAAAGGGTTACAATTGTGTAAAGAAAATTAACATTATGGAAAAATTAAAAAAAAAAGAAACTGAGCAAACAGTTAAGAAAAATGTTTAAATTATATAGTAACAACTAATGGCTAAAATAACATCAAATTAAGAGTATGTGTATTGCAAAAACAAAAGATAAAAACTTAATATAAAAAAAAAAGTTTCTGTTTTATTAGTTGCGACTTTAGTTATGATTTCTTTCTTGACTATTTTATGCTTAATTCTTGTAAAAAAAAAAACAAGGAAATTATATTAACAAAATTAAATAAAGCAAAGTTTGCACGAATAAAGTTTCAACCTTGGATTCACTCGAATAATCCAAATCAGATCAACTAAACCACTGAACAATTACCCTCAATATATTGTAAAGTTTGAATAAACTTCATTAGAAGAGAATAAATGGCTAAAGCCAAATTTGCCTTATGATGGAAGAGATGTGAATGCGAAATTTATATTGCCTTGTGATTATCACGTAACAAAACTTCAAAATTGGTTAAAACAACAGCTGACGGGCTTATCCTCATCACTTTCATCATCCTAAACATTAAATCTCCTGCTGCAAAGTCAACGGAATTTCATCTCTAACAAATACAAACGCAAAACTATAAATGCCGCATTAAACACAGCTTAGCTGCAAAAAAATTCATATTCAACCGTAAACATTATAATTGCCGAGTTATTTGTAAGTAGTTTTAAGTGATTTTCTGTGCTTATGATATGGTCTAAACGAAAAACGACCTTATCTAAAACTCATTCATAAATATGTATAAAGAGACGTATACAAACCTATATGTACATACATGCTTTTCTGTTACTTTGCTTTCATCATTCAAATAAGAGAGTGCTCAAACAATAAATATTTCCAAATTTGATGCAACTATAAGTTATGCATACAAGTACTACGATAATTTTCAATTTTTTTGTTATCAATACAAAACTTCTTGGCTATTTTCTTTAAATTCGATTTTTTTTATACCATAAACTCTCTTATTTGAAAAGAAAATAATAAACAATTAATAGAAAGAAAAGTTGCAGAAATTTAACAATTTATTTTATTTTTTTTTATTACTATATACAAACATACATTTGTAAACTAAATCAACGTCGTCATACTTACATTATTTATTTTAGCAATCAAACATTTTGTCAACTTACTGTTATTATTATTTAACCCTATTTCATTTAAAATTGGCCAATGAATAAGACAAAAACTAAAGAGAAGAAAACTTTTTATGTTTAAACCGACGTCGGGTATTTTATTAGAATTTATAATAATATGCACATAAATAAAAGAAAAAGAATTGACTGAAAATTTAAATGAATTGCTAAATTTATTTCTAATGGATGCTAGGGAGAACCATGCCATGGTAAGTACACCATAATGTAGCGATTGTTTTTGTACATGGGACAGGTTAAATAAATTGTAGGGTACCAGCCTGTCATAGGGTGGTGTAGGGAATATTGTACCCCTATATGGCGCAACACCTAGCCATATCATCACTTATTGTGACGAATTCTCATTTTTAGATTTCCCAGCTTTCCTGTACGTTTGTCATTTTAGTTTCGAGTAACTTTCCCCCGTGGCACTTTTGCATTTTAGTTTTTTTTTATTATTGAATTTTCTGCATACTTCCAGGGTGTGAAGTATGTATATGTGTTTACGCGTCAAATCCCGGGTCGGGAACCACACCTCCTCTCTGAGCTAGCTGGCCACCTTTTATGCCCACCCTTTTCCGGTTTTTGAATTGTTGATAAATTTGTATTCAAAGTTATTTGACGGCGCGTAACATATATGGCGCCCAACGTAAATGCCAACGTAAATGCCAACGGTAAATGCCAACGCGGCATTGAAATTTAGATTTTCGAAACGTAAAGTGAACTAAAACGAACGTAAAAATAACACCAACGTAAAATAACATTGGCTTAAAGTTAAACTGACGTTAGGCAAATGTTATAGTTTTACAGCGGGTTATTTAAAAATTTTTTCGCGTGAGATTTTTTTTTGAAGATTTAGTTAAAGTAGACTTTCGGGAAATTTTAAGGGGACGTAAGGACATGATTTTGGGGTAATTCAACACCTGAAATTTCATTCGCGACGACCAAGTATTAAAGTAATTTCGGAAAGTTTTGTTAACAGCAAGTATTGCTTTCGTTGAAAATTCGTTTATTAAAAGTCCGGACTGACGACATCGAGTTGCGCGGTTACGTTGTGTTAGTAGACGGTTTTTAGGGAAGCTGTACGGAATCGAATTCATTTGTTAGAGTCCTTGTAGTAAATTGCATCGGGTGGCAATACAGGTAGCAGAATAATTTAGTTCGGTTTTAACTCTCGCGATAACCTTGGGAAACCTGGGAATTTTAAAAATTAGATTTTTTTTTATTATTGATAAAATTCAATTTTTTTTTTTATTATATATATATTACAAAACAATCATTGCAGTTATCACGGCTGGTTCTTCTTAGCATCCAAATTATATGAAAACTGAGAGAAGCCTAAAAAAAAAAAAAAAAAAAAAAAAAATTACGAAATTATAAATATTTCATTATAAACTATAAACACAAATTTTGATAAAGAAACTTAAAAAAAAAGAAAAATTTAAGCAAAGAATTTAAGAAACCAATTTTTTTTTATTAATAAAAGTTTTCCTATTAAATTTTGAATTTATAAATTTTTTTTAAAAAAAAAAAAGAAAACTTGAAAGAGAAAAGAATAAACCCTATTTTTACAAATTAGTACGCTTCTAATTTTTTCTTTTGAACACTTTTTGCACATTTTTTTTTTACAATTTTTCCTTTTGCCCAAGAAAATTTTTCCTGAAATTTGTAGGAAAAAATTTAAAAAAAAACACAAACAACCCAAGCACTCTACGTTACGAATATTTACGTTACAAATGTTTGTTCGCTAATAATTTTGCTAATATTTTTCTCCATTTGTTTTTACTAATTTTGAACACTTTTAAGCGCTCTTGAACATTCATTTATTTATAAAAGTTTTCCTTCCCACTAATTCAGACACCGATTTTTTTTCATTTGCACATCTAAAAACTCGCATTTTGAAGCGATTCGGATATTCGTTCTGACTTTATTTCTTCAATTGGAACCGGGAATTCGTTCGACTTATCTTTTCCTTAAGTAGACCCGCGTTCTTACTCTCTGGTTGACTGGTGCATTATGCACAAGCCCACCACACGGCAAAGTACGGCAAAAAATTTATCGCGTAGCGTCTCCTACCCAAAATCAATTGGCTTATCGGTAAGAGGTAGGGCACAATCGACCGTTAGTAGTTCGTCTCTGTCCAAAGGCAGGGGAAGGGGTTCAACTCCATCAGGGAGAAAGTTATCAGTAGACTCGCAAAGTAGCATAACGGCATTAAGGGGTTCGTCCGTATCCCGTTCACTTATTTCTGGCCCCTCGGAAGAATCCGATTCTGTACATTCAGACCTCAAACCTCTTAGCTTGTCTCTCCCGGACATAGATTCGGCCCAAATTGAATCCGTAGAGCCTAGGGTAGAAATCGTTGAAATGGCCACACCGGAAACAAACCGTGAGGGTGATACACAACCTTCAAATGCAAACATAATGGAAAATTTAATGGCTTATTTCCAGGAAGCCTTGAGAAATACACAGGATGAGTTTAGGAGGGAATTTAGTGCCTTGAGGGAATCTGTAGGACTAAATGGGAATGGTAGGGAAACTTCCGCCACACCGGGAGCTAGTGATAGGACGCCTACTCTGGCAAACTCGTACTCCCACGTTTCCTCTAACACAAATTTCAGACTAAAGGATTGGAATGTGTCTTATAGTGGCGAGGGAAGTGTGTCAGATTTTTTGTTTAAAGTGGATACTTTAACCGAGCGATCTCAGTGTCCCCATGACCACCTAATGTCGAATTTCCATTTATTTCTGACGGGCAAGGCCGAAACATTTTATTGGGATTATATAAAACAGAACCAAAGGGCAACGTATCCGATGCTAAGGGCTGCGCTATCTAGTGAATTTGGTGCGCTAGAAAGTGACCACGAAATTTTGCTTAAAATCTCTTCACGTAAGCAACTCCCCAGGGAAAGCTATGACGATTTTCATTCTTTTATCGTTCGCTTAAATTTGCGTTTATCATCACCTATGTCAGATGCTTTATTGATTGAGATAATAAAGAAAAATGTTCATGCGGACCTTAAGGTCATGTTATTTATTTCAAACCCGAGAGACTTGATTAGTCTTCGTGATTTAGCCAGAAAAGCGGAAAAGGTTCTTTTGGAGAACAAATCAATTCCTTTAGGTAGGCAGCGGCAAGTGAATGAAGTCTTAATTGAGGCAAACTCTGAGGATTCGATTGCGGAATCCGATCCCCAAATTGAGGCCCTTAGAATAGGCAGAACCTGGGTAAAAGGTGACTATTCCAAAATCAAGTGTTGGAATTGCCTACAATTTGGCCATAGCTACATATATTGTCCCGACGAAACTCGGCATGTTTTCTGCTATAAGTGCGGACAAAGGGGAGTAACCACTCCTAATTGTAAGGGTCCCCACGCGGAAAACAGGCAGCGGAGCGAGTGGGCGACCGGGGATGCTCGTTCCAAAGATTAAATCCCGAGTTTATATCCAGCAACGAGAGTAAGCCGTCACAGATGGACTTACCTCCCCAGCTGGCCGGATCGGTATACGATCTACCACCCGGACTTTCGAGTTACGATAATTATCTACCACCCAGCATTTCGAATTGCGTTAATTATCAACCACCCAGACTTTCAACTTGCGTTAATAACGCACAACCCAGACTTTCAAACCGTGTCAATTATTTATTACCCAGACTTTCAAATTGTGTAATTTCTCGGAGGATCCTTAAGTGCAGAGAGCGCTACCGAAAAAGGAAAAAATATAGAAGACTTATTGAAACCACATGTTTGCCAAATCACTACGATGATAGACCTTTTGCCATGATAAAAATTTTTGATGAGGAGTTATTATGCCTATTAGATTCGGGGGCTAACGTGTCAGTATTAGGGAAAGGTAGCTTGGATTTTGTTAACAAAAATAATGTTCGTTTGGAAAAAATTAAAACTTTCGTCTTAACCGCCAACGGGTCGAAAAATGAAGTTGTGGGGTATTGCAAACTACCTGTTATGTTTAAAGGGGTTACAAAGGCCATAACGTTTTATATTGTACCGAACTTATCCCAAATTGGGTATCTTGGCATAGACTTTTGGAAGGCGTATGCGCTTGCTCCCCAAATATTTTCAAATTTGTCCTGTATGGAAATTGTTGCCAAACCCGATGCGAATTGTCATGAGCTTAACCCAGAGCAGAGATTACGCCTTGAAGAAGTTATTTTTAATTTTCCATCCTATGAAAAATTAGGACTTGGCTGTACGCCCTTACTTGAACACCACATTGACACAGGGGATGCTTTACCTGTTAAGCAAAAACATTACCCGCTCTCACCCCCTAGACAGGAGGAAATTTATAAGGAACTTGACAGATTGTTAGCACTTGGTGTTATAGAGGAGTCAAATTCTCCTTGGTGTAGCCCCATAGTATCTGTTCGCAAGCCTGGAAAAATCAGACTTTGCCTTGACTGTAGAAAATTAAACTCGCTCACCAAGAAGGATTCGTACCCGCTACCCCACATTAACGGACTGCTTAGTCGTTTAAAAGATACACACTTCATCAGTGGCATTGATCTGAAAGATGCATTTTTCCAGATAAGATTGTCCGAGTCCTCTAAGGAAAAGACAGCATTTGCTGTACCGGGTAGGTCCTTGTATCAGTACAAGGTAATGCCTTTTGGTGTTTGCAACGGGCCTCAGACAATGAGCCGCCTCATGGACAGGGTAATCCCGGCTAGGTTAAGGGAAAATGTATTCATTTATCTTGATGATCTTCTTGTGTGCAGTCATAATTTCGACACTCACCTTAAATTGCTTTCGGAGGTTGCGTTCTGTTTAAAATCTGCTGGGTTAACAATTAATGTGGGTAAGAGCAAGTTTTGCCAACGCGAGATAAAGTATCTTGGTTATCTTATAGGCGGTGGGAATTTAAAAGTAGATCCTGGGAAAGTTGAGGCAATTACTCAATTTCCTATACCCAAGACCCCTCGACAGGTAAGACGTTTTATAGGCATGGCAAATTGGTATCGGGCATTTATTAATAACTTTTCTGATCTCGCGGGCCCAATGACGGACTGTTTGCGTAAATCAAACATACCTTTTCGCTTGTCGCCTGAGGCTATTGATTCTTTCGAAAAACTAAAATCAGCTTTGTCAAATGCTCCGGTGTTAGTTCAACCAGACTTCAGTAGGGAGTTCGTGGTTCAGTGCGATGCTTCGCGCATTGGCGTAGGTGGCGTTTTGTACCAAATAGATGACGTAGGGGGCGAACGACCAATCGCATTTGTATCTCAAAAGTTGAATAGGGCACAGCGAAACTACACCGTAACGGAGTTAGAATGCTTAGCGGCCATTATCTGCGTCAAACGGTTTAGACAGTATATTGAGGGACTCCCTTTTAAAATCATAACTGATCACTCCAGCCTTCGCTGGCTCATGAGCCAAAAAGACCTTAACGGTAGACTTGCCCGCTGGAGTTTGAAACTTCAACATTTCGATTTTGTAATGGAACATAGAAAAGGTTCCCTAAATATTGTCCCCGATACACTTTCCAGATTCGATACCGATGAGATAAGTTTAAACTGTAATCCACCCGAAATTGACCTTTCTTCACCCGAATTTAACAGTCCCGAGTATAACGGACTAAAAGAACAGATGCGCCAAAATGGCGAAGCTTTTCCTGACCTGTGCCTTAACGACAACCTTATTTACAAAAGAGTGAATTTCCAAAATGGCATGGATGAAGAACATTTATGGAAGTTATGGCTGCCAGAATCCTTGACCAGAGAAACGACCAAATTGGCTCATGAGGGGGGATGCCATAGCGGCTTTAATAAGACACTTTTTAGAATCAGACAGAAATATTATTGGCCACAAATGGCACGGGATATTAAAATGTATATCCAAAATTGCGACGACTGCAAAATTATAAAACCTGTTAACCGGACCCTACGTCCGCCCATGGGAAATCAATTCCAAACTAGCCGCCCCTTCCAAAGATTGTATTGCGACTTTTTGGGACCTTACCCGTGTTCTAAATCAAAAAACTGCCAGCTCTTCATTGTAGTCGATCATATGACCAAATTTCTGTTTTTAAAGCCCATGAAGACGGCAACCACAATTAATGTAATCGATTTTTTTCAAAATGAAGTTTTCTGTACTTTCGGTGTACCACAGTTTGTACATACCGACAACGCAAAGCAATTCACCTCAAAAGAGATGAAGGAATTTTTCGATCTTTACGGCATAACCCATATTACCACGGGATTCTACTCTCCACAGGCAAACGCCTCAGAAAGGGCAAATCGTGAGGTAATTTCTAAAATTCGCTATTTTTTAAAGGGCCATTCGGACCACACTAATTGGGATCGGGGAATACCGAAGATTTTGCAAATCTTGAGAAGTGATTTTCATGCGGCCATAGGGTGTTCGCCCTACTATGCGGTTTTCGGCCAAAATATGATTCTAAACGGATCAAGTTATTCAATTTTAGATCGTTTAAACATGCTTCGTGATGACACACCGATCGAAAGAAATGACAAATTACAGCTTATTCGAGACAGGATTAATAAAAACCTTGATAAAGCCCATGAAAAAGCGTGTAGGACATATAATCTGAGGACCAAACCAATTAACTTCATCGTCGGCCAAGAAGTATTTAGGAAAAATCACTCACAGAGCGACTTTAAAAAGGCCCTTAACGCAAAGTTCAACCCTAAGTTTGTTAAATGCAGGATCAGGAGCAAAATTGGAAATTCTTTGTATGAAATCGAGGACCTCCAGGGGAAGTACGTCGGTAAATTTCATGCCTCTGACATACGACCTTAGTTAAACTTGCTTGACGTATGTTGCCCGGCTTCGTGGGTCGAGCCACACGTTGTACATAACGTATTTTTTTTTGTAAATATTTTCGCGCCTAAATCCTGCCTGTTCAAACCATTTATCGGAGATCTTGATTTGAAGCAGGTTTGTTACGGATTTAAAATGACCTTTTGCCGTTTTATTTTGAACCATGAATTTTTTCCCATACCTAATAAATTTAACCATGCAATTAAACATGCAAAACGTTTTCTTTCCCTTGGGCATAAATATGTATTTAAATTCTCCTAATTGCGCAATTGCATTCATGGTAATTATGTATGTGGTTTTTTTTCGGTTGGTAACAACTTTCATCTCGTTGTTAAATTCTTTGACACCAGAAAAACAAAGAGAGAGAAAGAAAAAACATTATACCTTTTTTTTTGAGTAAAGTGGTCTGATTCTGCCGTTAGAAAAACCTGTTTCAACACGCTAACAAATGCGCATGGAATTTTTTTGTCATTTATGGTCATTTCGTTCTCTCTGTACTCTGGTTATTAGTGTTGACATTTCTTTTTGAAGGTGACCGTCACTATAGTTACGGTTGTTCTGCTCATCCCTCATAGTCGCTTGCGTACGTACGTACCCACATACATATATACATGCATATACTCTTTTTCTCTCTCATGACAATTATTACATGGATGATGCAATAGCGAATGGAAAGAAAAAAAGAGAAAATAATTTTTTTTTGCAAATGCAATGCGTATAAGAAGGGTAATTACGCATGGTAGAGTTAGTTGATTTTTGGTAGTTGATCGTGTCGGTCGAGGAGTCGGATTGAAAAGGTGAAAAAAAAGTTGTCAAATTGAAATAAAGAAAACCTTTAAAAAAAAAGGACTTCTTTTCTAAAAAGAACAAATAGAGAAAATTTACAGTGAAGTTATTCGGTCAAAAACAAAAAGGTTTTGATTTTTTTTTTTTTTTTTGTGTGTGAAAAGTTGTACGCTTACCAAACGAATACTAAAGTAAAAAGGGTTACAATTGTGTAAAGAAAATTAACATTATGGAAAAATTAAAAAAAAAAGAAACTGAGCAAACAGTTAAGAAAAATGTTTAAATTATATAGTAACAACTAATGGCTAAAATAACATCAAATTAAGAGTATGTGTATTGCAAAAACAAAAGATAAAAACTTAATATAAAAAAAAAGTTTCTGTTTTATTAGTTGCGACTTTAGTTATGATTTCTTTCTTGACTATTTTATGCTTAATTCTTGTAAAAAAAAAAACAAGGAAATTATATTAACAAAATTAAATAAAGCAAAGTTTGCACGAATAAAGTTTCAACCTTGGATTCACTCGAATAATCCAAATCAGATCAACTAAACCACTGAACAATTACCCTCAATATATTGTAAAGTTTGAATAAACTTCATTAGAAGAGAATAAATGGCTAAAGCCAAATTTGCCTTATGATGGAAGAGATGTGAATGCGAAATTTATATTGCCTTGTGATTATCACGTAACAAAACTTCAAAATTGGTTAAAACAACAGCTGACGGGCTTATCCTCATCACTTTCATCATCCTAAACATTAAATCTCCTGCTGCAAAGTCAACGGAATTTCATCTCTAACAAATACAAACGCAAAACTATAAATGCCGCATTAAACACAGCTTAGCTGCAAAAAAATTCATATTCAACCGTAAACATTATAATTGCCGAGTTATTTGTAAGTAGTTTTAAGTGATTTTCTGTGCTTATGATATGGTCTAAACGAAAAACGACCTTATCTAAAACTCATTCATAAATATGTATAAAGAGACGTATACAAACCTATATGTACATACATGCTTTTCTGTTACTTTGCTTTCATCATTCAAATAAGAGAGTGCTCAAACAATAAATATTTCCAAATTTGATGCAACTATAAGTTATGCATACAAGTACTACGATAATTTTCAATTTTTTTGTTATCAATACAAAACTTCTTGGCTATTTTCTTTAAATTCGATTTTTTTTATACCATAAACTCTCTTATTTGAAAAGAAAATAATAAACAATTAATAGAAAGAAAAGTTGCAGAAATTTAACAATTTATTTTATTTTTTTTTATTACTATATACAAACATACATTTGTAAACTAAATCAACGTCGTCATACTTACATTATTTATTTTAGCAATCAAACATTTTGTCAACTTACTGTTATTATTATTTAACCCTATTTCATTTAAAATTGGCCAATGAATAAGACAAAAACTAAAGAGAAGAAAACTTTTTATGTTTAAACCGACGTCGGGTATTTTATTAGAATTTATAATAATATGCACATAAATAAAAGAAAAAGAATTGACTGAAAATTTAAATGAATTGCTAAATTTATTTCTAATGGATGCTAGGGAGAACCATGCCATGGTAAGTACACCATAATGTAGCGATTGTTTTTGTACATGGGACAGGTTAAATAAATTGTAGGGTACCAGCCTGTCATAGGGTGGTGTAGGGAATATTGTACCCCTATATGGCGCAACACCTAGCCATATCATCACTTATTGTGACGAATTCTCATTTTTAGATTTCCCAGCTTTCCTGTACGTTTGTCATTTTAGTTTCGAGTAACTTTCCCCCGTGGCACTTTTGCATTTTAGTTTTTTTTTATTATTGAATTTTCTGCATACTTCCAGGGTGTGAAGTATGTATATGTGTTTACGCGTCAAATCCCGGGTCGGGAACCACACCTCCTCTCTGAGCTAGCTGGCCACCTTTTATGCCCACCCTTTTCCGGTTTTTGAATTGTTGATAAATTTGTATTCAAAGTTATTTGACGGCGCGTAACAAATATTTTTACCAAAACGGGTTTTAAAGCAAAGAATATGTTCAAATATTGCCTTTAATTTATAAATCTTCAAAAAATTATTATTTTAACTTATTTTGATTTTACAATCTAGACTAAGGGTGTGTGTGAAACGGTAGCAAAGTTCAATGGTGAATTAAAATTGTCAAAAATTTCTACGCTAATAGCAAAATTTATATTTATTTATTTTATTCACCTCAACAGTGTAAAAAATTTACTTCTATGAGTACTTTGCTACCGTTAGGGTGTGTGTGACCCTAAGGGAAGAATTCCGCTCAAGGAGCCAAGTTATTTGAATTGATGTTACTTTTATCTCAGTTTATTTTGCCTCTTTTTGGAGAAACAATAGTTACTTCCACTTCCGATCGGAATTTATATCTGTGACAGGTCTGTATATAGCAATCCCATGTAAAAAATCAATCAAGATTTAGGTATACAGTGATATTTTACATGTTAACTTTGAGGTATTTTTTGTTTAATGATTGAATCCTAACGCAAAACGATTTTGTATATATAAATATATATATTTCTACATTGATGTTTATCTTCAATTGTTTTAACAATATTCCAATTGAAATACATACATATATGGTTCTGTAATTACCGAGATGCTTTATAACTAGCAGTTTTCGTAATAAAGCTGTAGTTAAAATGGTTGTTTGTAACCAAAAAATGTTTTGGTTGAAGAAATGGTTATTTATAACCAAAAAAATATATTTTTTACTTTAATTGGTTACGATAACCAATATAAAATATATGTAACGATAATGGTTAAAAATAACCAAATGAAAATAAAAGGAATTTTCCCTTAACCTTAAAAAAATAATAACCATTATTTTTGGTCCGTGATTTTATCGTGAGCGGCAAATTTAACACAAAATGTACATATATGAATTAAAATAAAAAAACTCTCTCCTGTAAAATTGATTTAGGTTCTTACGTTATTTTAGGGCTCGAATAATACAAAAATTTTACAAGGAATGACAAACTAAGTATAACCAGCTAGTTGTGGCGTAGGGTATAAAAAACAAAAAGCAAACAAAACAACAAGACATGTCACAAACACACTGTGCTGTGGCATGAACACATTGCCGAGCAACAACAACACCAAAGAGAAGCGTTGTGATCAGGCCTACCATACTAAACGATTTGTCGGCAGTTTGACGATTTTTTCCTATTAATTATCAAAGTGCCTATTTTTTGAGAAACATTTACAACACGGTCATTTTTGGTTTGTTTTATATAAATTATTAATTTTTGGTAACTTGTTAGATTGAAAAGAGACAACTGTTATTAATTCAGTGCTTATACTTAAGGAAAAAATGGATATATATATATTCCATATAGGTATGCAGTATTTGTATTGTATGTTTAACTCAACAAACACATTTTGAAAAATGTACAACTACATATAAGTGGCTTAAAGCCATGATTGCCCATGGGTCCCAAATAAGGTAACTCTTGAAAAATTGTCTAAATGTTGTCGTGTGAAGCTTTTTATTTGCTTTTCTGTTTTGGGATTCTCTACTGCTTGAATTACGGTAATTTTGTCTGGATTGGGCTTTAGTCCTTCACTAGTCAAAATATGTCCTAAGAATTCGGTTTCTTTTTTCATGAAATTATATTTGTCAATTTGGATTTTCAATTCTGTCCGTTCTAGTACTGTGAATATGTCTTTTATTTCTTTTAAATGTTCTTTCAGAGATGTACTAAAGATGAGTATATCGTCTAGATATACAACACAATTTTTATTAATATAATCCCGTGATGTCTCGTCCATTAACCGTTGAAATGTCGCCGGCGCGTTTTTCAGTCCGAACGGCATTCTTATGAACTCAAACAGTCCATGAGGGGTTACGAAAGCAGTTTTGTGTCTGTCCTTTTCTTTTATTAAAATTTGGTGAAACCCTTTTGCTAAGTCTATTGTCGTAAAGTATTGTGCTCTGCCTAACTTGTCTAGGATAGCGTCTATATTTGGAAGTGGGAATTTGGCATCTATTGACACCTCGTTTAATTTTCTATAGTCCACGAGTATTCTGTATTTTTTTTTGCCCAGAGTTATCTAATTTTTTGGGGACCGCTATTAAGGGACTTGAGTACCTGAAATTACTTTTCCTAATAATTCCCTGTTGTTCCATCTATTTTATTTGTCTTCTTACCTCTTCCTCATGCTGCGGAGGATATCTATAGAGCTTAGCATTTATTTGATGGTCAGTAAACAGTTTTTATCTCATGTTGAATGCTTGGCGTGCTGGTGAGTTGATCACCCTCTTTGAAAAATAATTTTTTAAATCCAAATTTTTAATATTTTTAATTAGGCTTAAGTTCATTAAATTTAATTTTCATTAAATTATTTTTATGAAGAAAGGAATTTTACAACATGAAAATTAATTAAAATTTTTATTGATAATTTTTCATTCTTGACTCAATCTGGGCTCGAACCCAGGTGTTTACGGACAGGTTACCCTGACATGTTTCGATTGCAACCACTCAATCCCTTCAGAGGGCTTGCCGTTTAACACTCGCAGCCATCGACGACTGCTGACGTCATTAGTCAAACATCAATCCTTAAACCAAATTGTATTCAACCTTTTGGTAGATCGAAATTTGCTTTTGAATGATTATCTATTTTAATTTATTTTAACATGTTATTCCTTTTACTTCTCTTTTTTCGTACTTTTGTCAAGAATTCTTCTTGAAGTTCAAAGTACATATATTTTTTGTTTTTTCATTTTTTGTCTTTCTTTTTCTTGTTGACCTTTTCAGCACAACTTGAAGGACAAATGCAAACATAGAGCTCGTGCCCTAGCCTTAACAATTATTAGTATTGTGGTTATTTTATTGAACTATTTATGGTTTTTAATCCAAATTTTTAATATTTTTAATTAGGCTTAAGTTCATTAAATTTAATTTTCATTAAATTATTTTTATGAAGAAAGGAATTTTACAACATGAAAATTAATTAAAATTTTTATTGATAATTTTTCATTCTTGACTCAATCTGGGCTCGAACCCAGGTGTTTACGGACAGGTTACCCTGACATGTTTCGATTGCAACCACTCAATCTCTTCAGAGGGCTTGCCGTTTAACACTCGCAGCCATCGACGACTGCTGACGTCATTAGTCAAACATCAATCCTTAAACCAAATTGTATTCAACCTTTTGGTAGATCGAAATTTGCTTTTGAATGATTATCTATTTTAATTTATTTTAACATGTTATTCCTTTTACTTCTCTTTTTTCGTACTTTTGTCAAGAATTCTTCTTGAAGTTCAAAGTACATATATTTTTTGTTTTTTCATTTTTTGTCTTTCTTTTTCTTGTTGACCTTTTCAGCACAACTTGAAGAGATTGAGTGGTTGCAATCGAAACATGTCAGGGTAACCTGTCCGTAAACACCTGGGTTCGAGCCCAGATTGAGTCAAGAATGAAAAATTATCAATAAAAATTTTAATTAATTTTCATGTTGTAAAATTCCTTTCTTCATAAAAATAATTTAATGAAAATTAAATTTAATGAACTTAAGCCTAATTAAAAATATTAAAAATTTGGATTAAAAACCATAAATAGTTCAATAAAATAACCACAATACTAATAATTTTTTAAATCTTTTTAGAATAACTTTTATGGTCAAATTCGATGTAAATACCAATGTAATTTGATGGTTAATGGGCACAAACTTAAATTCCGGAAAGATGTTTGTATGAGGAATAATGTGTTATTTTGGACCAATTCCTTCAATTTATAATAAGCACCACTTTTGCTCAGCACAAACGCATAATATACTTTCAACCTTTGGTAGTGTGGGTAGAAAAACCAAAGAAAATTTAAAATTATTACAATCTTTCTGTTTTATTACCCACACTGCCACAGATAGAGAGGATATTATGGTATTGTACTGAAGTATGTAACAGATAAAAATATTGGTTCTGAACCCCCCTTTAGTGATCCAATAGATTCAGTCCGTTTGGCTGGCTGGCATACACTAAACAAAGTCTTTATTTCTAGAATGCAGTCGATTGTGTCGACTGCTGGCGCATACTAGTATCTAATAAATAACTATTAATTAGAATTAAGATTTGGATACTTATTGAAAATTTTGTTAGATTCAATAAAAAAAAAACCTTGCTGGGATTTTCTAAATATAAAAAAATATTTTTATAATTTAGGGGGGGGGGCATTTCCTTATTTACCACCCCCCCCCCCCCTGAATCAGCGACTGTTATCCACTAACATTCGCTGGTCTTGCCTTAATTGTTTGCAGTAATTTGGACTGCAATATTGCCTAGGGTTTCCTACCTGTTGCGAAAATCCGTGAACGTTATTTATTTGTATATTATCTTTTTCCATAGGTTCTCCTTGCCCTTGCCTAGGTTGCGTAAAGCGATTTTGGTTTACGAAATTCCTAGGGTTTCCTGGCTGTGGGAACCGTTTCAAATTACCTGAATTGTTCTGGGTCCTATATGGTTCTACATTATTTTGTACTCTATATCGCCCTGAGTTATTTATTTGATTGTTCTTAAAATTGGGGTTATAATTACGATTGTAGCTAAGGTTGAAATTATGATAATAGTTATCATTGAAATTTCCTTGTGTTTTATAATTTGTATTTCGGTTTGAATTTGTGTTATTAAATTTTATTGTCTTAATTTTTTTTATATTCCTCCCTGATACAGCTGTCTTCAAATCGTCTTCTGGTAAGTATTTTGAGAATGTCATTTATGTTTCTTTCATCGTATATTTTGTCTAATAGTATGCCCTGCGTCATTTCCTTTACGGTATTTACTAGAATACTATCTACGTTTGACAAGTCAATGTAATGGTCATTGTGGTAATATACTGTCAGTTCGTCCGCTTTGTATTTAATATTTTGAATTTCAGTTATAAGTTCGCTTACCGTATTTACTCTTAAGTTTGATAACATCTTGTTTATTTGGTGAGGCTCCACATTAGGCCTATACCGTAACTTTAGAGTTTCTTTAATCAATGTCCAGTTGTCCGGTTCTGGGATATTTATAACTGCATCTTTTGCTTGTCCCTGTATAGTTTTATAGAAGATCAGCTTCACTGATTCTCTTCGTAAGCTGTCTTCCTGTATTGTTGATAACAGGTATTCTGTACTACAAAAAAAAACTATTTACAGTTACGTCACCAGTTCCCGAAAATACTGGTAAACGATTGATAGTCTGGAGAACGTTTTCTCTGGAACTGTTGCGTAAAGGTGGGTTTTGTTGTTGTTGTAACTGTTGGTGCTGAGTCTGTTGTTGCAATTCCGTGTAAGCTTGCCTTTAACGTTCAAGTTGTTGGTCCTTTCGGGTCACTTCCTCTACTAGATTTATTTGTGATTGCTCCTCCATTCTTGGTCTTTGTTGATCAAAATGATGGGCTCTGTTACGTTTCTTTATTAGCCACGATCGATGCAATTAAAAAAAAATTACACACTTTTTTAGTTAATGGTGTCCAATATGCTAATTGTTCACTGCATTAAATTAATTTTTACTTTTACTTAATTGCGTCCACTATTTTATAATGTTCACTGAATTAAGATTTGATTTTAATTTTACTTTTACTAACTGTGACCACATCTTTTAATGTTCACTGAGTTATTTTTTTTTTTAAATTTATTATATTAAAATTTTTTTGAAGGATTCGCAAGATATCATTTAATTTAATTATTAATTATTCGTTGGTTGGAACACTGGATCCTGTCCCTTGACTTTGGATCCTACCGACTGTGCCACTTAAGTATTTGTTTAACAAGTTCACTTAAAAAAACACTTTTATTCTTTATGTATTTCGAAAAAGTAATAAATGGTGCGGGGAGGGTGGCGCCGTTGGAATTATCGACTGTGCGGATGTGTCAGTCACGATGTCGCTGAGGTCGAGTGGGCATCGCGCGTTCGCTGTGAATCATTTTTTAAGAGTAATGATTCTTAAGTAATTCAAAGTTAATTTTCACTTAAACGGTTACGTCAACAAGCAAAACTGCCGTTACTGTTCTCCAAGAACCCGCAACCCTCGATTGAAGCATAAAAAACAATTACAATGCCCCAGGATCTGTTTGGTGGGTGAGCCTTATCCACGCATGAGATAACTGGATAATTTTTTGTTAAATTCTCGAAAAACAAGGCTCCGTTTTGAACAGTGTGTTCAACTCGACAGAATACATTTGGATAACATACTCTTTTTTTAAAGCATTAAGCCTGGTACTCTGTTCAACATTTCACGTGAAATGCTGTTAAAATGCATATGAAAAAAACTTGTGCGGAATATCTACGAAATAATGTTGATGGAGTTGTACTCTGTTTATTTTGTGAAAAAGTTCCGAAATGTTTCTGGCAACATTTTTTTTACAACTGCGAAATAATGTAAGCTGCCTTTATTTCACGTGGAATTTTAAGCAAAAAATATGAACTTAATATGAAAACAGTTTTTTTTATCCATATTTACTTTTTTTTATTACATTTTTTATTAAAAAAAAATAATTTTAGTAAAATACATGTGGCGTTTGTGTACATACACGAAACAATGAAGCATACTTTGAAGGAATAAAAACGTCAAATTGTACAAACTCGCAAGATTGGTAACATTGGTAAATGATAAAATTTTCGAGTGGAATAATCAATTTAAGTTCCGATTTGATTTTGAAAATATGCGGATTTCTTACCAAAACCATCTGGCACCCCTGGTTGAGATCGTATACAAGTTTTTATAAACTTTCTTATTTTCATCAACTCGCCAACAATAATTAAATATACAACAGATAACCACAGATATTGTAGAAATACTTATGCTGACAACAATTATTTGTAAGCAAGAAAAAAATGTAATGGCATACTCAATCCAAAACCATAAGCAACTGTTTTTGTTTTTAAGACATGGTGAGTGGACAAAAGCAAAACAATACAATATCAGTTACACTCATTCTCTCATTTATATTAGTAGTAACAGATAAATATGTGGAGCATCTGTTTCAACAATACTTACTGATACACTCGTGCAGGTCTTTAAATCGTATGAGACTCATGTATGTATCTTACAACTCGAGAAATGCTTTCCGTATAATTGTTGAAAGTGTGAGTTATACAGAGAGCCGTAAAATGTTCATTCGATGATGGTTTCTGGGCTGTCAGATATGGCGATTTCTCGCCAAACGTGGCGACTTGGCGACTGGCGACTTTAGTTGCGATTTTTGATGTAACTGGCGATTTACTAGGCTATTTTTACCATTTTTAAATATATTTTATTTCAGTGATTTTTTTTTAACAGTTTGTCATTTTTTCGTTATCATTACTAATCTAGGAACTATTTTTTCACATGATTTTTGTTTTGTTATAATTTTAGGTGAATTTTATATTGAGTAACTATTAATTTTTCTAATAGTATGTATGCAGCTCAAATTACTAGTAATGAAATCGACAAGGCTGATGGTACGATCTTATAGACTTGTGTACCTTATTTTAGTTTTTTTTAACTGAATATATGATCTCCATTTTATGTTATTTAAAAAAAAAAATAACAGAAACTAAACAAAATTTACTTTCGGCGACTTTCTTGTATTTTTTCTCAGTTTTTGGCGATTTTTGACTGAAATATTATACAAGCTTTTTTGTATGCAAAATTTAATAAAAAACAAGTAAGAGTGCTATATTCGGCTGTGCCGAATCTTATATACCCTACTAAAAATTGCCGATGTTTTGATACATAAGTCGTTTCAATAAGTCATATTGCAGCCCTAAAATGTAGGATTGTATAAAAATTTTGATGTTTTTTAGCCCATTTTTGGAGTAGTTTGCTAATAAATTGCCCACTATCTAACCGATTTGATTGTTTTATATACCGGCGTGTTAAGGAATAATTTATATACATTTATATACACTTGTATATATTTTAACAAACTTAATTATAAAAAAATAAAAATGAGTAATTTTTGGGAATTCAGTATTTTGGTTATAACTCAGCCATTTTTTAACCAATTTGACAGAATTATATACCGACGTGTTTAAAAGGAAATTTACCATTTAGCTGAGTAAAAAAGCTTGGACTCGGGGAGATCTATGGGAGGTACCACGCCCACTTCTCCAATCCCGCCCACATTTTGTAGGATGGTGTGTATTGGCTACCTAAATGTGTGTACCTAATTTGGAAACTTTGGCTTTTGCCGTTCCCCAGATATACAGCAAAAAGTAATAAAAATACAACAACCACAAGGGATTTTTGGGAAAAATTAGAGGTTGTCGTGGTTTTTTGCTTATATCTCAGCCATTTGTGGATCGATCTTGCTGAATTTCAATAGCAACCGATGGTAGACTATATGTGGCATAAATGTAAAACAACCTAGCCGCTATCATGTCTGGAGTCTCCGGAAAACACATATCAAACGTAAGACGGACAGACGGACGGATATCGTTAAATCAACTTCTCTCCTCATAAGGACCCAGAATATATATAATTTATAGGGTCTAAGATCAATATTGTAGAAATTACAAACGGAATGACAAACTTATATATACCCTTTTCCACCTGAGGTGAAGGGTATAAAAAAATTTATTTGAAAAAAATGTTACAAAAACTAAACAAAATTGACGTTTGGCGATTTTTGGCGATTTTTGACATCCGGTTTGGCGATGGAGCTCAAAAAATTCTGACAACCCTGTCGAAAGATATACAAAGTACAACATTGTTGTTTTTGTACTCTGAAAAAAATCAAAGATTTTCTTACGACTTGCATATTACAGCCGTACCTAAACAAAAGCGGCACGCGTTTTCTAGTTTTTGAATAGAGCTTTGCAATTGTAAAAATCGATTTTGACAGCTCGTTTAATATAGAAGTTTGTCGCTCTTGTGAATTAATAATGGCAATTTAGCTATTTTTTTGTCAATCTAGTGTTGTATCTCTATTTTTATTTATAATTTGTGTGTTTTATCAAACAAGAAAGCTTTAACTACTATTCGTGACACAACATTGACGCTCTTTCGTTGGTATGGCATATCAGCGTAAAAGCTAAGCGAAAGAAACATTTTCGCCTTCCCCTCTTGTTAAGGTGCGGTGTTTAAACATTCCAAGTTTAGAAAACGAAATTGTCAGAAAATGTAATGTTTTATTCAGACTTTGGAGACTGAAAAAATCGTTTTAAAGAAGTAGGCGATGTTTTTACTGGGTATAAAAAAAATTGTCGTATACTAGAACCAAGGCCCATCTATCAGGTCTGCTTACTTGTACAAAAACAAAAAACGATTCTTTTTAGTTGTCAAAAATTTACTACCACATATACAAAGCAAAAGGAAAAAACGTGTATGTGTGGCATACCATTTTTGTAAACAAACGTATGCATGCACATGTAAGCAAAATTTAAACAACTTTTGGCAACTAAAAAGAACATAAACAATGATCATCAGGCTTCTTGCGCAGACCTTTTCAATGGGCCTTGACTAGAACAATTGTGTGATTGAATTGCGATGTTTATTGGCACTTAAGCCTAGTACTTTGTTTAAATTCGTAAAAAAAAGATGAGCATTGCAAATTCCGGTAATCAAAATTATTTGAAATGAGGCAACCATGTGATTGCAGAGAACAATATATAAATTGTGTAATTCTACCTTAATAAGATCCACTCCTAAATCGACGAAAAGGGTAGATGAAATTCGGTTTCACCAATTGTACTGTTATGCGTAGGTATTTAATTAAAAAAAAAGAAAAAATCAGATGTTTTTGTTAATTTTTTAAAAACCAGTTAGATTTATGAATTTAATTTAAATTTATCAATAGAATAAAATATTTCTTTAAAGTTCCCCTTAAAATCCAGTAAAAGTTATTTTCTAATATTTTGCACTGTCAGGTACAAAATTAAAAATGAAGATGTGGTTTTTTATTAGACAAAAAAAAAACTTACTATACAAGTATCCACATTTTTCTAATAATAGCCTTAATTTGATTAAATCATTTTTTGAATTCAGTTTTTAATTTTCAATTTAATTAAACGGTTGTGCGTTACAGTTTTTTACCCAAAGATTTGAAATATGAAACACAGTGGGTTTGATTTGTGCTTGCTGATATTTTCTTTGGCACTTGCAGCAACTTCCGAAAGGTGTTGAAAATTCCATGATTAATCTTCATTTTAAAGTTTTAACAAAATAATATAATTTTTATTTACCAGTTACTATTCAATAAATGCACCGGGAGTCTTGAAATCAAATCGTAAATATTCAGTTGTTGTAGATCTACACGAGGCTAATAGTCCGTGCTCAATACGCGTTGGAATTGAAGGCCCTAGTTTTAATGAATTTAAAGATGTAAATTTACAACCGTTTGAATCAAAACTTATTGAATTTTTTCCGAAAAAACTATTGAATGGAGTTTACATGTTAAAAGCCGAGAGTATAGCCGGCTTGAGTTTTAAAAATCAAAGTTCTCTGCATGTTATTACACATGAGGGTCCAAAAATATACATACAAACTGATAAAGCTATTTACAAGCCTCAAGATACAGTTCGATTTCGTGTTTCGTTGTTAGATGAACATACGCGACCGTTAAATATTAAAGATCCGATACATGTGGAAATATTGGTGAGTTGATGCAAGTAAAGCCTATATATAGTACACGGAATGTAAAAAGCCACATGCGAATGTAGTTCTGACGTAATTTTGTCGTCATCACACAACACGTACTTGCTATTGTGGCTTTGTAGTGTCGTAAAAAATTGCGTCAGAACCACATGGGCATGTGGCTTTTTACATTCCGTGTAAAATTTGGTTGTGACCAGGGATGGGAAATTAATGGCTTTTCTGATTCAATACCGACTTTTAAAACAATGTGTGATTTTTAGACAATGTTGGTACAGTACCATTTTTATGAACATGTAAATTTTTATATAGGCTTCATATTGTGGGACTTTAAAATCATGTAGTTGGCACGTTTGATGACAAATGCTGAACAAATAGATTTATTAATATTTTAAAATATCGGGAAGAGAAAACTCAGAAAAACTTCTAACTACTTTCCATATTTAGAATTTATTATTATTTATTTATTTAATGATTTTCTAATACAACAAGATACATTTTCAAATAATTTAAGTGTGAGAATAAGAGCAGTTAGTTTAAACAAATGTGCGTATCCTTATATTTAAAATAATTCAGATCAATAATTACAATTAACAAAAATACATAAATATTTGAATTTTACAATTTATATTTATTGTGGTAACATTTCTTCCAACTAAGCTTCATATGGCCAAAAAAATGTCATGCAACTTTGTGCTATACGGTCCATAATTTTCCTTCGAGCCCATATTTAGCAGCCTTCTGCTGAAATTCACTGTAAACTTTAAAATTAATTTCACCGCTGTATTGAAATTTATGTTTTCATAACTCCAAATAAATCCCGCTCCTGAAAATCATTTAAGTTCGGCTTAAACTGTTACGAATCATGATGTTTTACTCATGATTGTAGGTCATTAATTTAATATAGCTCTAAGCCGCAACCAATTTTAATGCTGATATTTGTTTCTATAAAGAAACATTATTAATAAATAGATATCGTGTAGATATCACTCCTGAAATATTCGAACTGTTGGTGGAGGGTATCAAAGATTCGGCACAGCCGAATATAGCACTCAAACTTGTTCGGCCACATTTTGGCGAATAAGCCCAATTTTCTTACTTTTATTGATTTTAAGTAAAACTTATTCAGAATATTATAGTCCAGATAATTTCAAATATACTCTTTAGGTTTTATTAAAATAGCTTAACATTAACACTAAAATCATGTGGGGCAAATTTTTACATATTTGGAATTTGCAATGGAAAGATAGCGAAATATTGTATATTATTGTACCGATTTTAATGAAACTGGAGAAAAAAATACCCTTACTGCCCGTCTATACCAGAGATAATTATTACGACATATATTGCAGTGAATGCCAAAATGTAGACAGCCATTTTTTGTACATATTTATTGCCATCAAATTATGTTGGAATAATTGTTAGTCCATTTGTGTTGACAATCACTGCTAACATAAAACGTCAAATTTGGTTGTCAATTGAAAAAAAGAAGAACAAATTAAAAAAAAATAGAAGCAAATTGTGTGGGAAAGACATTAAGTTTGTGAAATTGTAGCAAATTATTATTGTAGTAAAATAATTAAATTAAAGAATTAAATTATTTTTATTAATTTAATTTATTTCTTATTCGATCTTTATTATTTAAATTTATATTAATTTGTTTAAGATTGAGATATTTTTTATATAAAGTGTTTTTATCAATAATAAAAACTGGGAATTTAGCACGAATAACAAAATCTTTTGAAATTTAAATTTTGTATTCCCAAAAATTGAAATTACTTTTTGATAATAAACAGGCGGGTGCACGGCCTAAAAAACACTTAATTGACAACATCTTTTGTAAGTTGTTGTTGTTTTTTATTTTGTTTTTCTTAACCTACTTACAACTACAATTAATGTTGAGAGAATTTCAACTAATTGTAGCGGGGAATGTAAGACGAGATGAACGCACTGTTTATTGTTGATGTTGTTTTGTTTAAGCTTTGATATTATTACAAGTAGAACTGTTGCTATAAGTCTTATACGTTTAACATTTTTACTTGGCTTAATATCTTTAGTTTTTCTAAAATCTTTATGGATGAAGTTTCCTGATGATCTGGCCTAAGCAACCAGTGAAATGCGCATAGAATAGCTTATCCCATCAACAATAAATTTCAAGTGTTTTTATCAAGAATAAAAACTGGGAATTGAGCACGAATAACAAAAACTTTTGAAATTAAAAATTTTGTATTCCCAAAAATTGAAATTACTTTTTGATAGTTAACAATAATTTTAAATACAAATTTCATGTTGTAAAATTTGGTCCTTTAGAAAAAATAATTTAAAGTTAATGAAATTTGATGAGTTTATGCCTAACGAAAAATATCAAAAATTAACAGGTCAACTAAAAATCACAAATGTTCTATTTTACAAATTTAAGAAATCAATTACTACATGGAACGAATTATTTACTAAATATGACGTGAACCAATAATATTTTGCATGATTCTCGTGCAAGCCAAAAATTACTTCTTCTTACTATTTGTATGAAGGCTTGGTTTAAGCAAAAAAGAACAAAAGTAGATAAAACAAGAATTTTTTTGGTTGGACGAAAATCATGCAAAATTTAGTAAATAATTCCTTCCGTGTATAATTTTCTTTTTAACAATCGACGTTTGCGATTTCAATTTTCTAGTCAACTCGTTTTTGTTCGTAGAAATTAAGTATTTCGAACGGTTCAAAACATACTAAATTTTAAATTTTTTATATTTTTAGGATAAAGATAATAATCGTGTTAAACACTTTAAAGATATTTTTTTCACTTACGGTGTTTACACTAGTCAATTTAAATTATCCAAATACCCGGTCTTAGGAGTATGGAAAATAAACGTCACAATTTATGGAACATACGATTACTCTCACCATAAAGCAATTAGGATTGCAAACTATAGACTGCCAAAGTTTAGTGTTTACCTTAAAGCTCCTGCAAATGTTGTACTGGAAGATGGCTTTATAAAAGTTGTCATCTATGGCAAGTACACCTTCGACAAATATGTTGAGGGCAATGCAACAGTCCAGTTGTGGGATAATCACAAAACTACGCTTCTTCAAACTAAAGAAGTGAACATACAGAATTTAGGGTTTGTTGATTTTAACATCAAGAATATAAAGGACATAGAGAAATTGTATGGCCTAACCATAGAGACAAATTTAAGCGAAATGTATACGGGTATAACTGAATCAGAAGAGCAATCTGTGAATTTACGCAAACAGCGCTATGATTTAATAGTTCCATACGAAGAAGTAGAGTTTGAGAATAACAAACCATATCGTGTAAATGTTTATGTAAAACATTGGACTGGGGCTCCAGTTTTGGATCGCAAAACGCCAGTTACCATGCAACATGGTGATCAAATTTATGAAGCGTTTTTAAATGAAAAAGGTTTGGCAACATTCGAGTTCGAACATGATGCAGAAGCGGACCACATATTTCAATTTAAGGACTCAAAAGGTAGCTTATACAATATCTATACAAGCGAAAAACTGATGTTGAACAACAGAGAATATTATTGCCGATTGAATTTGGTTAATTCCAAACTTAAGCTCGGAAAACCAGTTCTCATTGAGGTCAGTTCTATTGTTGACATACCTTATCTTCAGTACATCGTAATGGGTCATGCAAGTCTAATCAAAACGGAATACATCAAGGTACCGCCTAAACAAAAATCCTACGTCATCAACATAACACCCTCAATTGAAATGATACCCGAATCTTACATCTACGTTTATTACGTCCACAAAGGCAATTTACGTTATGAAGAAATGGTTTTAAGGTTTCCAAGCCAATTTGAAAATCAGGTACTAACTGCATTAAATATTATTTAAAAACAAGTAAACCTTTCACCATTTTATCAAAAAGAAGCAATTTTTAGTTTAGAGTTTGGAGTCTAAATGATGTGTGCGGTTTCTAAAATCGGTTTGTAAAATTTTAGGCAAGAACGTGATAGTGCAGGATCAAAAGTTGTGGTGTTTTCTTTTCTAAAAAGAGCGATTAAAAAAGTATAGTCGGTCAATCCATTTTATACTCTACACCACAGTATATAAAGACACATTTGGGACCCATAGCCAAACATGGACCTGGGAAAACAAAATAATATTATGAAGTTAAGATTCACATAAAAGTTGTTTGTGCATAATATTATTTTAATTTCGCATCGATTTTAGATTAGTTGCCCTTAAAGCGATTTTGTAGATGGGGCTTATATGGTACCTATCAGTGCAACATTTAGCCACGACATTGCTAAATTTGGCATTGCCATAAAAATTTAATTCGCAGCAATTTTAGCTTTTAATGTCTTCGCTAAAATTTTTAAATTTTGTATTCTTTAAAGGCCATGTCATATAAAACTTTATCGCTTTGCTTAACGTTTCTAACTTTGACAGAAGAGCGTAACGCAAAAACTGTATGTCACAATAAACACTTTGACAACACACACGAATTGTTTGTTAAAAATAAATCAATAAAAAAATTACACTAGCAGATTGTCAAAGCGCGCAAAAAGATGAGAGTTGCCTTACTTTTCGCTTCGCTCTGCGTTAAAAGTACTTTATGTGACATGTTTCGTATAAGTAGGAATATTTCATCTTGGATGTCAAAGCGAATCTCTAACGCAACGCGAAGCAAAAGTTGTATCTGACATGGCCTTAAGGCACTTTGGCGATCGAGATTTAGCTTTAGCTAAGCGAATTACAGAATACACCTGCAGATCTAAAACATGCAACAATGTTAATGCTCATTAATGTTGCACTGAATTAAAAATCAAAAAAGGAGACACATTTTAAAAAATGAGTAAAAACCTATTCACAAAATGTTCGCAAAAATTGTGGCAAGCACCTAAAGTAAAAAGAATGAGTAAAAGAAACAGATGGCTTAGAAAAAACCCTTTTGCAATTATTTTACCACGCAGAAATGAGATTGCACATAAGTGTTACGGGCATAACTTTTTCTAAAGTATTTAAAGCAAAATGTCTCTTTATTAAAGAAAATTTTACTCAGTACAAAAAATTAGTCAAAATAAAGAAATTAATTAAGCGGATGACGCAATTAAACGGAACTCAATTAAAAGGGTTTATTTACAAACTCAATTAAGCGGGGCTCAATTAACCGAAAACAACTGTATATATAACATACAAACATGTTTATATGCCCTCTATAGACTCTGCAACCACTCAGCCGATGTGCTTCATACCGGTTTCATTAGAAAGGTAAATTCCTAGGGATGGTTTTAGGCTTCTGAGGGCTACATAGATTTTAATGAAATTTTAAAACATAAATAGATCCCTACATATATGGACACTTTAGCAATCCTTTTTTTAAAAAATAGGACCCCAAGGGGAAGTGAAGATGGTTTAAGGTTATACATTTTTAACAAATAGAATCTGTGTTAAATCTAATTCTTCACAGACAAAGATTCCACTTGAATGTTTGTAAGACACTAAAAATTTATTTACAAATTAAAACCTTAAGAGCTAACTTAACAAATCTTAAACTAATGTAGAAGGAAATAGTAAGGGTTGTTTACCTGCATGTATCAACGCACATGCGTATGTTTTATCACACATTAAAACTGAAACCCTAATTATAATTATCTATAGGAAAAACCAACATCATTACTGTAGATGTTAATATTTCTGTTTGTGTGTTTATTAATATTGTTACTATTACAAAATTGGGAAAACCAACATCATTACTGCAGATGCTGGTATTTCTGTTTGTGTATTTACTTATTCTTAATTAGTGGAAAATACATGCATGTTACTTAATCTTACAAATATTAGCTGCATATTAACTGCATTGTCTTTCTTATCATTAAATTTAAATTCATGTTTAAGTAAAGTTTAAACAATCTGTGAATTTATTTCTCATGGTGAGTAGAAAATATTCTTGGAAAATATTGAAGGAATAAGCCTACTAAAGTATAAAAGCTTTTGAGGATTGTAATTTGACTTAGAATACACATTCGAATAACATTAGATTTATGTTATACATTTTTCCAAAACGCGGAAAATAAAAAATAGCAGTATTATTCTCAATATATTAATAATAACCCTCGTATCAAACTAACTCCTTTCACACCTGGGATAATTGAAAGCTTGATTTCTAATTACAAACGGACAGAGGGACATCATTTAATCAACTCCACTACTCATAGCAATCCAGAATATATACTTATTTATATATACTTTATCGGTCTTAAATTAATATTGTAGAAATTGCAAATAGCATGATATTTGTACGTTATCTACCAGGGATAAAGGGTAAAAACAATATTTTACTGCCGATTTCAGGTTACACTCTCAGCTCCCAAGCAAGCAAACCCGGGTGAAGATGTAACAATTACCATAAGTGCCCAGCCCAAATCGTCCGTAAGTATATTAGCTGTGGATTTGGGCGTGTATTTACTAGACAAATCTTACGATCTAAGCAAATATGATATAATTTCCGATTTGCATGTCGAAAAGTCCTACTCTATATATCCATCGGCGATCTATCCCGGTACAACAACTGGTCTGGTAACGTTTACAAATGCCCATTATCCATTTGAATTAACAGGTGGTAAGTTTGTTTATGCCTACTGATGGGAGTTGAAACAATAATCTTTATTTACAGCTGGTCTGGTTTCCGATGTGGGAATTCAACCGGCATTACGGTTGCGACAAAAATTTCCGGAGACTTGGATATTTGAAAATTATGAAATGTGAGTAAAACCCGTTAGTAGTTCTTATTCGCCAATCCAGAATGTAAAACTATTCGCCAATATATAAATTAACACTTTTATAAGTTGCCTTAAGTTATATAGTCGCTTTTAATTTTTTCAATTCTACAGATCAAATATCTCGCCTAAAAGCAAGCACTAAAATAAGAGTTGGGCTCGGTCATAGAATTATGTTTGTATTTGTACATCTTTATAGAAAACTAGCTTAACCCGGTGCGCTTCGCTACACTGCTTTAACCACTTTATCGGTTGAAAGATATTTAATATATGCATCCTATGGGAGGTTTCCCCCCTGCGCCTACCCGCTTTATTTTTATTTTCAAAAGTGTAGTATACCATAAGAGTGACTTCCACAAAGTTTGAACATTCTCACTATAACAGTTCATTAGATATGCGATATTAAGCATTGGCGTCCTATGGGGGAACCACTTCCCCCGCTGCTATTTTATTTCAATTTGGGGGCTCAAAAGATCATACTACTAAAAGTTCAACAAAATGCGTGCAGCGGCTCTTAAGATATGCGATAATTAATATTGGCATCCTATGGGCGGTACCAATTCCCCTGCCCCTATCGAAAAAAAGTAGCCTATATTATTTTTAGGGCTCACGTGATGTTACAGTAAAAATTTCAGGAAAATCGGTTCAGTAGTTTCGGAGTCTACAAACAACAAACAAACAAACAAACAAACAAACAAACAAACAAACAAACAAACAAACAAACAAACAAACAAACAAACAAACAAACAAACAAACAAACAAACAAACAAACAAACAAACAAACAAACAAACAAACAAACAAACAAACAAACAAACAAACAAACAAACAAACAAACAAACAAACAAACAAACAAACAAACAAACAAACAAACAAACAAACAAACAAACAAACAAACAAACAAACAAACAAACAAACAAACAAACAAACAAACAAACAAACAAACAAACAAACAAACAAACAAACAAACAAACAAACAAACAAACAAACAAACAAACAAACAAACAAACAAACAAACAAACAAACAAACAAACAAACAAACAAACAAACAAACAAACAAACAAACAAACAAACAAACAAACAAACAAACAAACAAACAAACAAACAAACAAACAAACAAACAAACAAACAAACAAACAAACAAACAAACAAACAAACAAACAAACAAACAAACAAACAAACAAACAAACAAACAAACAAACAAACAAACAAACAAACAAACAAACAAACAAACAAACAAACAAACAAACAAACAAACAAACAAACAAACAAACAAACAAACAAACAAACAAACAAACAAACAAACAAACAAACAAACAAACAAACAAACAAACAAACAAACAAACAAACAAACAAACAAACAAACAAACAAACAAACAAACAAACAAACAAACAAACAAACAAACAAACAAACAAACAAACAAACAAACAAACAAACAAACAAACAAACAAACAAACAAACAAACAAACAAACAAACAAACAAACAAACAAACAAACAAACAAACAAACAAACAAACAAACAAACAAACAAACAAACAAACAAACAAACAAACAAACAAACAAACAAACAAACAAACAAACAAACAAACAAACAAACAAACAAACAAACAAACAAACAAACAAACAAACAAACAAACAAACAAACAAACAAACAAACAAACAAACAAACAAACAAACAAACAAACAAACAAACAAACAAACAAACAAACAAACAAACAAACAAACAAACAAACAAACAAACAAACAAACAAACAAACAAACAAACAAACAAACAAACAAACAAACAAACAAACAAACAAACAAACAAACAAACAAACAAACAAACAAACAAACAAACAAACAAACAAACAAACAAACAAACAAACAAACAAACAAACAAACAAACAAACAAACAAACAAACAAACAAACAAACAAACAAACAAACAAACAAACAAACAAACAAACAAACAAACAAACAAACAAACAAACAAACAAACAAACAAACAAACAAACAAACAAACAAACAAACAAACAAACAAACAAACAAACAAACAAACAAACAAACAAACAAACAAACAAACAAACAAACAAACAAACAAACAAACAAACAAACAAACAAACAAACAAACAAACAAACAAACAAACAAACAAACAAACAAACAAACAAACAAACAAACAAACAAACAAACAAACAAACAAACAAACAAACAAACAAACAAACAAACAAACAAACAAACAAACAAACAAACAAACAAACAAACAAACAAACAAACAAACAAACAAACAAACAAACAAACAAACAAACAAACAAACAAACAAACAAACAAACAAACAAACAAACAAACAAACAAACAAACAAACAAACAAACAAACAAACAAACAAACAAACAAACAAACAAACAAACAAACAAACAAACAAACAAACAAACAAACAAACAAACAAACAAACAAACAAACAAACAAACAAACAAACAAACAAACAAACAAACAAACAAACAAACAAACAAACAAACAAACAAACAAACAAACAAACAAACAAACAAACAAACAAACAAACAAACAAACAAACAAACAAACAAACAAACAAACAAACAAACAAACAAACAAACAAACAAACAAACAAACAAACAAACAAACAAACAAACAAACAAACAAACAAACAAACAAACAAACAAACAAACAAACAAACAAACAAACAAACAAACAAACAAACAAACAAACAAACAAACAAACAAACAAACAAACAAACAAACAAACAAACAAACAAACAAACAAACAAACAAACAAACAAACAAACAAACAAACAAACAAACAAACAAACAAACAAACAAACAAACAAACAAACAAACAAACAAACAAACAAACAAACAAACAAACAAACAAACAAACATTTTTCATTTTTATATGTGTATATAGATAGATGTATGTAGATAGATTTTTTTTGATTTGACTTCATGTCATGCTTGTTTTACTTATTTTGCTTTTATTTGTGTTTTACGCGTGCCTCTATGCAATATGTTTGGTTGATATCTGCATGAGATTTAAACCAATTTGTAGTCATTTGCAAAATAGTTAATTTATAGTTAGTGTTTTCTGCAACTGACTATTTTATTTACTACTGGATAATTTTTTTTTTGCGTGGGGTTTTGCTTGTGTGTGTGTGTTTATTTTCAAACCCAATAAACAGGGAGGTTTAATGATTTGAAAATCATTATCAAATTGAAAAATGCCTTTATTTTCAACTTGCTTTCAAACGTAATTCTTAAATGTTTTTCAAATGTGGATTATAATACAATGTGGAATATAAATACAACTATTTAATTTTTTTATTTAAATTTATTATTTATTTAAATAAACTTTGAGATTAACATTCGGTACCATAGCTAAAAGATGAAATAGTGTTCTTTCCGTTCTCTAATTCTTGGAGAGACAAAATACTTGGCTCCCTTTTATTTTGAGGTTTGTAGCACCGCGATCGTTCAACAAACTTTCTTGACTTTCCCGTTTTATTATTTTTCTTTTTTTTCGTATTTGTAATCATTGTAATTTCTCACAAATAATTTTTATTTTTCACAAGAAATAAACTGTTCACTTTATATTAAAATTTATTTTTAATAGTAAAACACATGTAACCACAAAGAAAACAAATTTAACTTTAATCGCCATTTTTAATGCTTACATTTATTATTCGCTTTAGTATTGCCAAGTTTATTTTTGATTTTATTTTAACATTTGACAATCATTTGATACCAAATTGATAAAACATTTGATACCAAATGTTTATTTTCAAATCATTATCAATTTGAATTTAAATGTTAAATCAAACAATTGAAAACCGTTTGAGAATTGCGTTTGATGTCAAATGATAAAGTCAATGCATATTAAAGGTTTGACTTTGTGTTTGTTGGGTTATGATCAGTTTGTTACATGAATAATAAATAAAAATGTCAAAGCGCACGCATCGTTTTAGTAAATAAATTGAAAAACCCCGTTAATTCGTATTTATTTTATTTTATCCCCGTTAAATCGAAACCCCCTATAATTCGTAAGAAATAGCCGGTCCCCTTGCGATTACGAATTATCGGGATTTGACTGTACCTCAATTTAAATTCATGCATAGCGTTAATGCACAATGTTAGGGTTGATCAGGGCTGCCAGTTTTGAGGTTTTGACACCAAATTTGGGGGTTCCGGTTGCTAACAAGCTTTTTAAATATTTTTGTTTTGCCACTGCCATTGAAATTTTCAAGATTTTTGTCAAAAGCAAAAGTTTTGTTTTTACGTTTTGCAGTTAGAATTAAGATTGGTTCATAATTTATAGATTACGTTAAAAGCGCACTCATTTTTAGTCCTAGTGGAGTGTTTAGTTTTACTTTTTAAATTTTATTAAATTGAAAAAAGCTTTAATAAAATTATATGATTTTTTTGTAGTGATGCAAACGAGACCAAATTAACTCTTCAAATACCTGATAGCATAACGACATGGCGTATAACAGCATTTTCTAACAATCATGTAACTGGATTTGGTATAGTTAACAGTCCAACGGATATCACCACGATAACACCATTCTTTATATCCATAAATCTACCATTTTCTGTAAAACGCGGTGAAATTGTAAAAATTCCAGTAACAATATTCAATTATCACAATCAGACCTTAGAAACGGCTGTGGTTCTGCAGAATTGTGCTGAAGAATTCTTCTTTATGGAATCAAGTTTAGAAGGCTTGAAAAAGTCTAGTGATGATCAACAACAAATAAGACATGTGAGCATACCGGCAGACAAAGCAAAGACTGTGAATTTTCTTATATATCCCCTATTAGGGGGCGAAATAAGTATCAGTGTAACGGCCGAGAGTTCTTTGTATTCCGATGCTGTTTTGCAGATACTTAAAGTAGAAGCAGAAGGTGTGCCCAAACAAACAAGTCAGTCCATGTATTTAAGTATACCAGAAGGTGAGAAAATAACTTCAAATTTTAGCATCGAGCAGCAAATAGGAAGTGTACCCGAATCAGAGTATATAACTTTCTCCGTGGGCGGAGATTATTTAGTGCCAACAGTGGAAAACTTTCAAGATCTGACAGAAATGCCTACTGGCAGTGGGGAGCAAAATATGGTGAATTTTGCACCTTGTGTTTTAACTTTGCAATATCTTAAGGCTAATGGTAAATTGCTTGAAGAGAAGCAGTTGGTGGAAGAATTAATTTCTGCAATTGAGGTTTCATACCAACAACAGTTGTCCTTTCGTCATGAAAATGGTGGTTATAGTGTTTTTGGACAGGGTGTCGATGAAGAGCCTAGCACTTGGCTTACCGCCTATGTTGTGCGGTTTTTCATTAAAGCTTCAAAGTTTTTAGACATTGAGGAGAAAGTAATTGAAACTGACCTTGAGTACTTGGCGCAGCAGCAAACCCCAAACGGAGACTTTCTTTATACAGGGTATGCACAAAATCCAAGTCATAAGAATAAGTATGGACTAACAGCTTTTATTTTATTGGCCTTTTTGGAGGATCAGGTATGTAGTTAAGGACTTTAATTTGATTTATTGGCACACAAAATAATTATTTGTTGCAGAAATATGCTTCCAAATATGAACAAACTATCAAAAATGGCGTAGAATTTTTGAATTCATATTTGGAGCAAGAAGGTGATGCTAAAGCATTATGTCTAATAGCATCTGTTATAACGCGTTTTAAACATCAAAATGCCAGTATTCTTGTAAATCAACTCAAATCGAGTAGCAAAGAATTTAATGGTCTTAAGTGGTGGTCAGCTAATGACCAGAATATTGCAAATGATGTAGAAGTAACAGCATGCGCGGCATTAACTTTGCTAGATACTCCCGGGGATCACACATCAATTTTGAAATGGCTGATAGAACAACGTAATGCTAAGGGCGGTTTCACCTCTACCTACGACACAGTAGTGGGCATGGAGGCCTTAGTAAAATTCTCGGAAAAATATAGAAACGTACAAAATTTGAATTTAAAAATTTCTTATAGTGCCACAGACGAGGAAGGCAATGAAATGGCAAGTGATGAATTCATGTTGAATTCGAATAATGTTTTGGATCTGCAGAAACATGAGGTATAATTAAATTGAAATAAGTTTTTTGTAATCAATTTACCGAACATTTCCTTTTTGTAGTTACCAAAAACCACACGTCATGTTAATTTCCAAATGGAAGGTGTCGGTGCGGCTTTTGTGCAACTCAGTTACGAATGCAACGTTGTTAAGGTGCAAGAAATTCGTCATTTTGATATAAAACCTAAAGCAGTACTTAAAAATGAGCGAGATTTGGATTTGGAAGTGTGCTTCACTTATCAATCTGATTCGAACATGCCAAACGACGCAAATAATCTGATAATAATGGAAGCAAATTTACCTTCGGGTTTCCGTTATGATGTAGAAAACAGCTTGCCTTCAAGTCAAAACGATTTAGTGCAAAAAATTGAGTCAAAAAATTCAGAATCCACAGTAGTTTTCTATTTAAATAACTTAAAAGCAAATTCGAATCACTGCTTAGATATTCCAGCAAATAAAGTTAATGAAATATTGATGCCAAAACCTGCAGCAATTAAAATGTTTGATTGTTATAATTTTCGGGCAAATACAGAATTTTACACTTTATAAATAACAATTTGGAGTTTTAGTTAAATTTTTTAGGAATACTAAAATATCATCGTTGCGTTTGAAAAAAGAGTGTAATATTCGATATACGAGTTCAATTCACAGTCAAAGGTATAAAAGCGCATACTTAAGATTTGTGTTTGTTTATAAGAATTTGAAAATATCAAATTTGAATAGGATTTACATAAAAATTCATTCATTCATAAAACAAATTATGGTAAATTAAAGGCCGATCATCACAAAGTTTAATGATAATAACTTTTTTATGGCATTCACCTCCCATTATTATGGTCTTTATATGAGGAGGTGAGTTCCAAAACTCACTACTTGCACCTCAAGTCTTTTCTCTCAAATCTCAAAAAACGTATAAGCTAAATGTGACTTTTTCAGCAGTTTCCTTTTTGCTGTCTTATTGGAGTGACATATGTATATGTGACCTTCTCCGAGAAAAGGGACCTACACGTAGAGAAAAACATGTCACCTCCAACCAAACTATTTTTAAAGACAATTTTAAACATATTATGGTTAATATAACCAAATAATTGTTAGCGACAAACATATTATGGTTATGTTAGTCCTCCACCAAGACACCATAAACATATTATGGTTGCATCTAAAAATGTTATGGTTAAATATGATAATAAGTTGTTTTTAAATTTTCAACAGTATTTTCCTCTTTTTCAAAAGCAGCATACTATGGTTGAAAACCAACGATGCTATTGTAAGTGTTAATGTGCTGTTTTCACAACACAAGTGATTGAACGAATAGTTAAATTTATATGAAAAGCACTCAGTTCTTTGAGTTTTTTTAATATAAATTTTACTTCACGTTTAATCACTTGTGTTGTAAAAACAGCACATTAATAAATTTTAATTATAATTAATCATAACATGTTTGTAAGCGACAATAATATGGTTGGGGCTTACTTTTTCAAAATGAATAGCTTCTTTAACTCATTATTTAGTAGCTTTCTTCTATAACTACATCTATAACAACTTCTATAACTGCTTTCTTCTGGATCTTTTAATGTAAAAAAAATAATGACTTACTTTTGAATGCGTTATTTTTGGGACATCCCATATAAAATTCATTGGTTCTTTCAGTAGAATTGTAAGTAGTGCTCTTATGTTTTTCTGATTACTTAACACAATATTTTGTAGGCGAAGTTTTTACTGGGTAATAAAACCATAATATGGTTACCGCTGACAATAATATGGTTATATTAAACATAATTTGTTCAAAATTGTCTTTAAAAATAGTTGGATGTTACCATATTTAAACATGTTTTTCTCTGGGTGTAGTGTTTCAAAAAACGGGTTTTTCTCAAAACTTAATTTTCACACACTAGGTCCCTTTTCTCGGAGAAGGTCACATATAGTCCATTTTCGCAAGTAGCGAAATTTATAACTATGCACCGCAAGAAAATTGTTCTGCAACTAACTTTTCTACAAATAGCAAGTTTTGTTTTTTTCAAATTATTTTTCAGGGGTGTGCTGGAAGTTGAAACCCTAAAACGCCAGAATTTGTTTTTAATACAGTTTAATCAAATTTTTGTAATAAAATTGTGTTTAATAGTGAAATATATGAATAATAACTATTTGTCATAAAATTGCTGTTATGGTATTCGAGTTCTTAATTTATCTGGCAACTTTTTTTTTTCTTTCCAATATAGGCTAGCAGCCACACAAACAGGAGAAAAAAGCAAACGTATGAATGTATCACAAATTCTGCTCATTTCCTATTAGCACATAAATCGGGTGCTTTTAGCACTAATAAATGCGGCTGTTTTTGTTCTCTGTGAATTTACCAGCCAGGGAAAAATTTGATTTTTAGATTTTTTAGTTTTGTCTTTTTAAACAGCTCTTCTTTTAGGACAAAGTAAAAAAGGAAAAGGCAAAAGAATCATTTTGAGCTTTTGCTTTTTATGTGGCTGGCCTTTCTTGTCGCTAGCTGGTAAAAAAGCTATTGTAAAAAATAAAAATATACAAAAAAGGAGATTTGTTTTTTGCACAAACGAAAAACAAAACGCTTAAATAATAACAAAACATTGGCTATTGAAAAAAAAATTAAAAAATTCAATAGTAGTGGCAAAAGCAAAAATAAAAAGCATCCAGCTGATGGATGCTTTTAAACCCTGTATAAAACAGCTTATACACAACAATTCCTTGATTACAAGTCACTTTTCTGGAAGTGGTGGAAGAGAATTGTGTAATTTTCTTTAGAACCCTTTAAACGCTGATACTCACACCATTTGTACATAAAAGCATATCCTTTAAAGAACCAGAAGTAAAAGCAAATGGTTTTTTGGCAAACGACAAATGAAGAAGTGGAAGTAGAGTTTCTTCCCGGGATACCCGGGACATTATTTTTAAATTATTCCCGGGAAATTGTTACCGGGAATTTTCGGGAATTTCAAATTAAATTTTTTGAAATCTTAATTTGTTTGCATCGTTAACTCGCTCCAATTTTACATGCAATTAAAAAAGTTCAAGGAGAGATTTTTGCTTGTTTTTAACTTCAGATACTAAAGCAGCGCAATGTTATGTATGTCATGTATGCAGTTATTAACATACATATATACAGAGGACAATAACCCTGTGCTCGAAATTTACACTTTGTTTAGACAGGCTGGACACTTGGCTTTTTGACATACTTCAGATACGCTGAATCCAATGGTGCTAACCGTTTATTAGGTTAGCTCTTCTTTTCGAGATAATACCATTACTTCGAAAATGGAGGAGGTTGCACAACATATCGACCGACCCCTTTGCACGAAATTATCGTATATGCAATCTTGTTTTACATACAAAGAGACGTCACCTGGCAAAATATTGTAGGCAAATTATACTTCGTTGGTCCAAAAATTTAATGAATATTTTCATTTTGATATTGCATGCGAAAGCAGAGAAAAGTAAAAACGGCTGTCCTGTCAAATTTGGTTTTTGTAACATACGATCATTTCGCGCAAAGGGGTCGATATATTCGCGTGACTCAAACACGGTTTCGTTTATGTATTGAAATTACTAAAAAAAATTCCGAAATAACGCAATAAAATTTCCTTTAAGAAAAGTAAAACTTTTTCTAATGTGAGCACCGGTTTTAGAAACATATTTTTTTTTATCAAAATTTCGAAATTTTTGTTTTTTTAAAAATTCATAAAAAATTAGAAAATTTAGCTAGGCTACTAATTTTTTGCAGACACATAAAACATGAAGCTGCAAGGAATGGCGGGTAGGTATATTTGAAATGAATTATTGAGATGAAAAATAAAGTGGAGTCGGCCATACATTTGGTCCATATAGGGGGAGGGGGGGCATCCTTGGAACTGCAGCAGCAAAATTTAAAAATTTCAACTATAAAAATACGGCGGTTTAATAAAATCCTTAGATTTGGCTATATTCATTCCTTAAGGGGGCTCACATACAAAATGTTCAATGCAGACTAGAAAGATATTGAAGAAAAGTCCCATAAATGCCCAGGAGTCGCCCCTAGTGGGATATAACGTATGACCGACCTCAATTAATTTTTTGTCCTTAACACTTTCTCGAGACATAGTTGCCCCTTATTTCCACTTCTTAGGGCGACTCCCATACAAATATTGCGTTTTCGAAATTCTTAAATTAATTAAAATTTTAAGACTTTTGTGAATAAAATCAAAAGTTGTTAACAGAAATTTTGAAATTTTATTTTATTTATTAGAAAAAAGTTTTACCTTTCTTAAAGAAAATTTTATTGCGGAATTTCGGTTTTTTTTAGTAATTTTAATAAGCTAAGCCGTTTTGGAGTTACGCGAATATATGTTGTGCAACCTCCTCAATTTTCGAAATAACGGAATATCTCGAAAACAGGAGCTAACCTAAAAAAACGATTAGCACCATTGGATTCAGCGTACCCAAATTATGTTAAAGCGCCATGTGCTCGGCTTGTCTAATTATGCAACTAGCACAGTGTAAATAATGGAATATAAAAAGCTTAGAATCACAAAGAATCTCAAATAAAAAAACAAACTTTTATTATAAGAAGTTTAGTTTACCTTTTACATGTTATTCAATAAATTGCACTTTTTAATAAACCAGTAGATTTTAGAGATGTTATTTTGGCTTGGATTATACTTTGTTCACATTTGGCTTCTTTAACGCGTTTAAGCAACTCGAACGTGATTAAGTTCTAATCACTTCAAAATCGAACTGATTAACCATACATTGAAGTGATTTGTTCAAAAAAAATATTTTTTTTCTTCATACATTTATTTATAACTGCGAAACTGTTGCTTATGTAGCGAAACGTTGTATGAACGGATTAAAGGAATTGAAATTCTTACTTTTCAACCATTGTTCGAAAATAAACACTTAGTATCGCTCTTTAGTGTTCGGTTCGGTAGACTTGTGGAAAACACAAACTCTAATAGAAAATCATTAAAAAAGTAACGTTTCCCTGTTAGTCCGGTTAAAAAAAGCATTTAAAAATATTGCCCCCCACTTGATTTTATCCTGGCTACGCCCATGTACTTGTGTATTGTCATCGGGAATATGTATGCCTGCAAAGTTTCATCCATTTGCATTGAGTAAAAGGCGGTTAAATTAAAGTTACAAGATTCTATGCTCCGAAGTGAATGTTAAGAAAAGCATTTTACAACAAAAAAAATTCTGCCCCCCAAGATTTCATCCTGGCTACGCCCATCTATTCGTTTATTGTATTTGGGAGTATGAATGCCTGCAAAGTTTCATCCATTTGCTATGAGTAAAAGGCGGTTAAATTAACGTTACAAGATTTGATTTTCCGAAGTGAAGCTATAGAAAAGCATTTAATAAAAAAAAGCATTATAGAACAAATATAAAGTTTGTCTACAGTATCACTACAATTGTTCGCTTTTTTGTAACGAATAACTGAACACTATATAATGTTCGGCGCTTTCTTCAAAATAGTTACGAACGGTATAAAGGGTTGCGTTCGTCTACACAATCAATAAAAAAAAATAGACATCGTTATTGCGTGTGTGAGCCGAACGCTAAATAATGTATTGTTTATTTTCGGACACTGGCTACTACTGTCTTGCCAGTACTGGCAAATGTAAATAAACGCCGTGTTGTATTCAATCAAAAATTACCGACTTTTTTAAACAATTGTCGAGCTTGAGGTCCTTCTTTTAAATCTTTAAAAGTTTATTCGAACCAATATTTCGCAACTTCTTCAGGGTTTTTTCTATTCTTATTTAATAAATTTACAAATTGTAAGAAGTGCCGAAATATTGGTTTAAATAAAGTTTTTAAGAAAAACACTTTAAGCTCGAAAATTTATTAATACTTCAAAATAATAAAGGTCGAATAAAATACATAGTATATACTAAATATATTTATATTATTAATAAATATGTATGTGCATATGTATTTATGTCAGAATGTTTATTGAATAAGTTTGAATTTTAGTTTTATAGCTATTTAATTTCGTATGAGAACTTGGTATAATAAATTTTATTTTCCCCATAGTATAATATTTACTCATGTAATGTCAAATTAATATATTTGATTTTGGACGCTTGTTGTAATTGTTCCCTTATTTTCTTTTGTTTGACGTTATACGGGTTTAAAAATTGAGAACAAAAATTCTAATGACTATACCTTGTACTTATTCTACCATGATTTTCCCTTATAAAAGAAAAGGTACTTTAAAATGACTATTGAGTTTTTTTTAGAGAGGGTTTATTTAACCCTTGTGTTAATACCTAACTTTATCTACATTTTTTAGCACCCGGGGTACCCATATACTATCATGTATTAGCAATCAATATTTTTATGAAATAAAATTTAGTTTTTAAACTTTTTAAAAGCGTATTAACTTATATTTATGCATAACGGCTAAAATTTTAAATTTTGTATACCGGACAGTATTTTTTAGTATAATAGTTGAACATTTTTGTTTATATGTACATGATATGTAAATGAGACTTCATTGTATTATAATACTAACACTTTGGAAACTAAACTTAAGTAATTGTATGATACAGAATTTAGTTTATTGAATTTTTTGAGCAATTCAAACGTGTTTGTGTTATCCCATAATGTGTATTGCATTGTATTGGGTACCAGGGTACCCGAGTGCGGATGTTGTGATGGTTAAAGTTTAAGCAAATTTTTTTGAGTATTAAAGGAGCAAAAAAATAAATCTAGAATCTGAATTCGTTTTATTTTAAGTAAGATAATGACGATCCAGAAGCTTGTTTAAAAATTTTAATTCTTAATAGTTACATTTATCCCCCCGTTTAAATGCGTAGAAAACTGAACATTTTTCGATACGTACTTAAGCGGGAACTACTGTGTAACTTAAGGTAGAAGTACATAACACGCTAACATGAAAATCTATTATTAAAAAAAATAAACTCCAAAACAAAACAAACATTGCCATTACGCTGATTGTTTCGTGTAAAGTGCCAAAAATGGCCGTAAGGGGCTCTTATGTGAACTCCAAGCTGTTTGATGAGTGTAGGAGGGCTCTGGAGGGAGTATGCTAAGGTTGTGCTGGGTGCCGGGTCACTGCGACATAGGCGGAAATGAGGTTGCTGTTGAGTTGGCAAGACAGGGCTCAGAGATGGAGGATCCTAACTGTGTGGAGGCGGTTAGGCCTCCATTGGGCTTCTATTTTGGTAGAATTAAGGAGTGGATACTGGGCGTGACCAATCAGGCCTTGGGGGGCCGAACGGACTGCCGGGTATCATGGACACTGTGGCTGGTGCTTAGAAAGCCGATTCGGTGTCGCTGCTGGGCAGGAGCAGGGTCTGCGTTAGGACCATGATAGGAATGATCACGAGCCACTGTATGATAGGCAGGATGGTGGTGAGGATGGGATCCGACTTGTCGGATATATGCAGGCTGTGCGAGGGCCCTGAGGAGTTGGAGACAGTTGAGCACTTTCTGTGCCACTGTCACAGGTTGCAGGGTAGCAGGCTGAGGTGGCTGGGCAGTAGATTCCTGGGCGAGTTAGGGGATGTCTCAGGCTGCGGACTCGAGAATCTGATAGGATTCGTAATGGGGATGGCCTGGTTGCGCGAGAGGAGACTGGGTGCTAACCACACGTAGGGCGAATTTGGTTTGAGTAGGATTTCTCTCGGGGTTGGTCCGTAACCTTCTTTTCTTTCCTTTCTTTTCTACCTACCTTTTGGATCTGTCTTGTGCTTTCGCTGTTTATTTCACCTACTTTCTACCTTCATATAGCTATCTCTAATTAAGGCGTTACAATTGACCATATTGGTCTCTGGGTGAAGGTGTGAAGGAGACTTCACACCGGCCTTTCTACCTTCCTACCTACCTATGCATTATACTCCTGTAAATAATAGGGCCAGTCCAAACACGCGTGTAAAGAGTAGCCCACAAGGGACTAGGACTAGTCCAAAAGTAACCCAAACGTATGGAAAAAAACATGGTCTATTTAATATTACGATGTCCTAGGGCAGGACCATATAACCCAGCTTTGGACTACAAAGGAGTAGTTTTAAAACTACTGATTTTGCTGATCGCAGTTCTAAATAAAAGTTGTGAACTTAACAAGTATTTTTAATTGTGTTTATATTATTAGTTAAAAGAACCCAAGAGAAAATAATCCAAAAACGTTATTGAAAAGGCAGTAACCTAGCAATGTTTTCAGGTTTTTTTTTCAATTAAAACAGCAATTGATTAAGCTAACACCTTGATAAAATTATAATACTTTCAAAACAATTTATTTAATTGCTTAAAAACTACTAAACAATTTTCTCTATGATGTTAAGTAAATAAAATTCGTTTCATCAAATTGTTCTTTCCAAATCGCATTCAATTATTTATAAAATCACACGTTTTTGTTTATTTTTTAAAAACCAGTTACAATCATAAATTTGATTTACATATTTTTTAAGTCAATTATTTATTGCACAGATTCCAACAAAAACTGTTTAAGTTCGCATTGAAAACCAGTAATTTTTATACCCACACCAGAATAGTGGAGAGGGTGTTATGCATTTGTGCTAAATTTTGTTACAGATGCAAATATTGGTTCTACAATCTTGACCCAACTTTTAGTATGCCGATGGCCTCAGAATCACATTCTGACTCGGCTACCTGGTTGTCTGTATTTAAATGCTCGTGCAAAAAGTACAGGAAGCAATTCAGGGCAATTTCAATAGCCTTTTGGACGAAGCTAATTGAAAATGGTGAGAACCGGACAACATGGAATTATTTTCAAATTAGAGTCTTTGTGCCCATAAACTGTTTCGTTATGTAGGTATTTCGATAAAATATGGTCCAAACATATTTTATTGCAACCCTAATGGTTTTTTTGCGATTGATCTATATTTGACCATCGCTCCTTTACAAAAACCACTACTGACTGGCTAGAAATTCCATAATTTCCTTATAAATTATATTATTGATATAACAGTTGGCGACTGTGACTTTTAAAAGGCCAGCAAATTTTCTGAAAGCAGTGTGAGAGAAACGGTTCAAACCATAAATACAAATAAGACGAAAATTTACCCAAATTAGAAAAATTTAAATTTTATCCAAAAATGGTGAAATTTAAAATTTTTTAACATTACGTGACAGTTTTTTGGGTCGCTTGAGAAAATTTGCAAGAAATAACTGAGCTACATCGAAGCAAGGTACAAATTTCACAAAAGTTTTAATGATTTGCTCTTTACAACTTATTTTTTTTTAAATCAAACAATTAAAAATTTAAGTTCAAACATTTTGCAAGACCCAGATTGGGGCAAAAATGACGAAGCTACAGAAGATTTAATGAATTTACCCACTTATCGCTTTTTATCAAATCAAAAAACCAAAGGAAGTAAACTTTGAATTTTGTAAAAAAAATCATTAAAAAAGCTCATGTTAACAAGAAAGAGGTATAATCGTTCAAGCCCGACCATATGATACCCTACACAACAGTATATAAGAAAACATTTTCGCAAGTTTACTCTATTAAAGACCCATTGATTTTGGATTTTGATCGCAATAAAATTAGTTTGGACTTTAATCTTTATACACAGTGCAACTATAAACTACACTACTGGTTGAGCAAATCTGTCGAAGGGTTTTGAAAGGCATTTGAAATAAGTAAAAAAAAATATACTAAATGTACTTCTGAGCTAAAAAATTATTTCAGATGTCTTTAGTAGAATTGTATGACGATTCTTTTCTTTTCTTTAAATATATTAACCATCTAACTCTCATTTTAAGCGGTAATTTTTGTCCTTTTTTCTAACTCTCACACAAAAGTACTCTTATATTTTGCAAAAACAAGCTGAACGAATTTTTTCCATAAAAAATATTAAAAACTATGTGCTTCGAGGTCTTTAAGATGTTGTTTGGAGATGGCAATTATTGCTATAAGCTTGTGAGACCGAATCAGAAGTAAATATTACTTCTGCAGGTTTCTAAGGGAGAATATTAAAGAATAACATTTCAATTCACAAGCAACTAGTTCTCAAAGATTATTATCTATTTTTCAAATTCTTAGTATTATTTCATAATATTTTCTCTTTGACATTATTACGCATGTAGTTAGGGTTGCCAGACGGCCTGAATGACCTGGATTGTCCAGTTTTTTGGGTCTTGCCCAGTAGTGCAATTCACTTACTTTTAAAACTTTAACGGTCATTTTCACCAAGTTCGGTTAAAACTAACTTTCAATTAAAGTTCCGGTTACCAATATGATTTGACAGCTATAACCGATAGTTAATTATAAGCGAACTTGGTGAAAATGGCCGTAAAAAGTGTTAACTTTAACCACACATTTTGATGTTTGCACTAACCGCTATGTGATTCACTAACTTATTTATAACCACGGTAACCAGTTTTATATTTCTCTCTATTCAAATTGATATATCGTGGCAACTCTGCCAAGAGAAACATCAAAATAGGATAAAATAACAAAGAAGAATAAAAAAAACAAAACAAAAACCATTTAATTTATAGATTTTAAATAATTTTGTGCAAAGTGCGTAAAACATTACTAATTTTTATTATTTTATTATGTAATTATTTTATTAATAAAATTTAATTAAATTAATTTTTTTAATTTTTTAATTTTGTTTGAGTCAAATGGTTTGCTTTAGGATAAATAAATAAGAAACTCCACGGAAAATTGGTGTGTGATAAGAAGTGGATACATTGTAGGCTCAATACCTAAAAGCCATATCATTTATCGACTATATACGTATGTACAACGATAAATTAACACTTTTCTAAGCGGATTTAACCACACCAAAAATGTTGGTGTTAATAAACCACAATTTGTTTTGTTAAAAATAACTGCTGACTGAAACAGCTGGCGGTTAACACCAGCAGATGTCGTTAAAAGTGTTAAGCTGGGATCACACGATTGCCGCAATGCACCAATTTTCACACTTTTTAATACGCCAATCGTGTGACCGCACAACCAAATGGCTCATGTACCAATCGAGGACAATATTGTGCTTACTTTTACCAATCAAATGCAACCCTGGTGCGGCAATCGTGTGACTGTTTGCTATGCAACCGCGCGTCAATAAAAATGACAAAAATTCACCAATATTTATTGTGTTCTTGTGCGGCAATCAAACAACACAATACGCGCCAATATTTGCCTTTTTTATTAGATTTACTTTTTTGTGTTTCTTTTAGTAGGTAATGAAAATAAATATGTATGTATTTATTTATTTTGCATTTAAATTTTTTTAATTTATTATTTTAAGTATGTTTGTTCACAAGCATATTGAGCTGTTCTGTGCGAATATTTTTATTAAAGATATTTCTATTCGAACCTAAACATACGAAATTGTTGAACAGACTGTTAATTTTTGGAATATCTAAAAAAATTAAATAAAACTATTCAACAATAATTTGTTTAAGTATATGATTTGTATCATTTATCATTTAATTTTTTTCAATGAACAATCCAACAAGAACTTTCAAACAAATAAAAAACTACCACAACAGCTGTTTTCGCAGTTAATATACATAAGTAAGAACAATCGTGTGACTGTTCTGCGGCAATTGTTGTAACCATTTCGCTTTGTACCAACTATCGGCAATTAAATTTGTATAAAACAGGGCAATCGTGTGATTTCAGAAAATTTGGTTGTTGCAATTTCATTATTGTGCGTCAATAAAGCACAATAATAATTGTGTCATATTGGTGCATTTGCGGCAATCGTGTGATCCCAGCTTTAGTGAATAGCAAAATGGTTAATTTTGTGGTTAAAATTTTTAAACGAAACAATTGTGGTTTAAAAAGCATAGTGAATCGCACTACAGGTACCACCTAAAATACAGTTTATTCAGTTAAAAAGTTTATTTAATTTTGAAAAATTGCTTTTTTATTATTTTATTAGTTATATTTTTTTTTATAATTAAATTAATATTTAATAATACAGTAAAAAATCGTATATTCAAAAAAATTGTAAGGAAAAAGTTTCTAATTTGCCAAAAGATATTCTAATTACATACTGGCTAAACAAATAGTAATCAGTTATGTTATGGAAATCGAATTCGATTGAAATCAAAATCGAACAAACTTTGAAAACGACCCAGTGTTTAAAGTTCTTTAACTATTTCGTTATATATATGAGTTCAGCCTGTCTTCATTCGAACTTTTCTTAAAATAAAAAAAAGATGGTAATTTAAAAAAAAATTAAACGAAAATCTCTATTGATTACAATTACTTTCGATTTCCATTTCCATAGCAAGTTTTCTATTTTTTTATGGTAAATATATATTTATAGTCTTTGCAACAACAACACAAAAACAACAGATGTTTTTGCAATGCATTTTAAGTGTTTACGGCTCGAAATTGTGCAACCAGCTTGCTTTTTGTTGCGACATTTAGTGAATTCGCCCTTATATATACATAATTTTGTAATATGACTAGGGTTTTTCTTTTCCCTAAATTTTTAATTTTCCGGGAAAGCGGGATTTATTTTTAAATTTTTTGTGATCCCGGAAATTCCCGCTCAATACAAATCGATGCAAAATATTAATTAATTTAATTTATAATTTTTGGAATAAGAAACATATCCTGAGTTCCATTAAATAAGTTTATAAATATGTATTCAACTTTTTTGTTTCTGTGGCAAAGAGGGAAAAGTGCTTAATGACACCTTAAGATCTTCATGTTCAAAAGTATATATGGGCAAAATCCAATTATTTTGTTGGATTATTTAAGAAGTTATAGCAAAATGCCTTTTTGTTATCTTTTTACAATGTGCAATAACTTTTGGAATAATAAAAACTTCCGATATGTGACATTAGGAGTGTTTAGGAATAAAAACTTAAAAATCTATAACCGCAGAGAACTGCAGATTTTATTAAATTCGGAGTAAATTTGCAAAAGCCGTCTTTAAAGTTTTAAATTGTTCTCCTATAAAACTAAGCAATTAAACTTGACTTTTATTTCTCTTTTTACCCACTTAGGGCCATTATTACAACTTGCCAATAGTTAAAAGTTGGATTTTGTCGGACCGATAAATAGCTTTGCATTATAAAACCTTCATTTATTACGTTTTCATCTATTAAATATTATTATTATTGAAAATAAAAGCAATAAAAAATGGAAGTTGTAATAATGCAAAGCTATTTATCGGTCCAACAAAATCCGACTTTTAACAATTGGCAAGTTGAAATAATGGCCCTCCAACTACAATTCGAGTCGGAAAAAAGCCAACAAATTGTAGGGGAATGTACGAAAAGATAAACTCACTGAGTGTTTATAATTCTTATTTGCTTTAAGGTTATATTTGTATAATATTTTTAGCTTTTCTAAAATCTTTGGAAAAGGTTTCCTGATGATCTGGCCTAAGCAACCATTGAAAAGCTACCTTTCCCTCAACGATAATACTGAAATCTTATTAATATTAAGCACTTTTTGCCACAGAATTAATTTACAGCCAACAGCATTTTTAAAAAACCAAAAAAGTTAAATTATTCAAACAAATTATTACAAAATATTTATGTCAAAATATGATTTTATAATCTCTAGACAATTTTAGTTTTTTTAGCACGTGTTTCAAAACTTGTAATTTATTAAAAAAAAAAATGATTTGCTTCCAATCGAATAAGCGTTTTCTTTATTAATAACTTTTGTCATCATTTCTTACAGAATCTAATACGAAAAATCTTTTATGCAGATGCTCTGCATATAAAATCATTAAATTTTTTGAAGAAAGTGGGTTCAACATTTTTTAATTTTTATAAAATAAATCTTGGTCTTTAAATTTTAAAAGAATTAAATCTTCTGTACATTTTTACTCTTTTTCTTTCGAAATTAAGGAGCATCAAACATTTCCTTAATTGTCGGTTATGAATTGACATCGCTTTGGCGTTTGGCAAAAATGTATTAAGTCAGAAACTGTAGTTTTTTTCTTTGGTTTATTTCATACACTTTCTTTCTAAGAGCTGATGATAGCGATTAAAATCAGTTGTGCTAGACTGAAGTGATTTAAGCCAAACAAAAGAAAAGAAACCATTGAATTAAAGAGAATCAAAATCATAAAATGCGTTTTTTTGACTTAAGACCTTTTTGCCTAACGGCGAAGATCTATTTCATGACACAATTTCTTTACAATTATACATATCAGCAGTAAAGTTGCCATAATGGATTTTTTTTAATTCCCTAAGCTAATCCCGCGAAGCTGCACGCTTATCTGCAGGAAAGAATCCAGAGTCCCTGGCGGGAATCGAACCCGAAACCCCGGGGCTGATAGACTAGCTCACTACTAGCTAGCCTACCGGGAATTCCCGCGCAAATTTCCCGGATTTTTTTTCCGAAAAATATGCGGGGTTCAGGGTTTTTGTCCCGGGAATGCGGTATTTCCCGAAGATTGAAGTTAAATTTTATAATTTTTTTATAATTTTTTAATGTTAAAAAAATGTAAACTAAAATTTTACATTTTCTTATAGTTTCCAGTGTGACACAAAGAATGCTGACGAAGGCCGTAGCGGGCCAGAAAATGCATTACATTCTGCTGGTGTCTAATAATTGTAAAAATTTTTCTGTACATACAATATACCTCATTGCTTTCCAACGGAAAGCTAAGGTAAAATGTAACAAGAAAATACAATATAATAGTCTGATAGTGTATAAAGTCATTTCTGAAAAATTGAAGGAATATGACTATTACAAAAAAGCTTTATAAAATACATAACTGAAATTTAGCTCATAGAATAAATTCGAAAAATAAAAAATGTTGAATTTAATATAAAGTAACCTTCAGAAGGAAATAATTCCCAGTTTCTATTTAGATAATTTTTAAAGAAGTTTCATATCAAGATGTTTCGGCCTTGCCGTGCTATTAATTTACATATGTATTACAATAATTAAATATGTAACAAGTACAGGGTGGCCCAAAACAAAATTAACGAAGGGGTTTGAATTCGTTAATTTAAAAAATAATTATTAATTTTTTTAAGTATGTAAATGGGGCATTATTTTAGTTAAGTTATGAAAAATAATATCTCGCATTTTCTGCTTCGCAAATTCGTGCTCTTTCCAACACATTTCCCATAACCTTTCGCAAATCTTCAGGTGCTATGTTGTTTATTTCGTCGCGTACACAGAAAAAATGCTTGCAAAAAATTATTCAATTAAATAATTAATTGGTGTACATTAATTATTCATTTAATTTTTTGTTTGCTGCAATTAATTTTTTTAATCAAAACTCATAAAATTAAATGTTTGTGTATGTGTGGTGTATTTTTTAGTTTATGCAATTAATTTTTTAATTGACTAAATTTGTGTCCCATGACTCGAAAATACAAATCCGTTAATTGATATGATCAATTCCTTTGCAGGGGCAAAATTAGTAAAATATTTAATTGTCTGAACGAATTGTTTAATTAAAGTCGATTTTCTATTTTTTCTGTGTATATTGCTTTTTAATTGCTGGATGGTTTTAGGCTTATTAATGTAGACTTTTCCCTTCAAATAACCACAAAGAAAACAGTCTGGGCGGTTAAATCCGGTAAAAAGATGTCCTGTAAAAGAGACATTGTGTCCCTTGCAGTGTGCGCTGTGGCTCCATCTTGTTGGAACCATACTTGCGGATGGTTTTCCACGGCTGGCCTTAAAAGTTTTCCAACATTGTCCGATATCTGACACCAATAACGGAAACGGCGACTCCTTGTTCATTTTCAAAAAAAATAGGACCAATTATCCTTGCCGATGAAACACCGCACCAAACCGTACACTTAGGTGGGTGTAATTCTCGCTGTTGAAATATTCTCGGATTTTTCGTAGCCCATATCCTGCAGTTTTGCTTATTAACGAACCCACTTAATTGGAAATGGGCTTCGTTGCTCATAATTAAATTATGAATAAAATTATGATTGATTTGAAAAATAAAGCTCAACAATTTGGGCACGTTGTTCAATTGAGTACTGCTCCATTTTAAATTCCCCAAGTCTTCATACAAAATACTGAAAAGAAAAGGGCCGCCCTGTACATAAATTATTACCACATACATACATATATATTTTTACTCAAACTTAAAAATAAATTGAGTAATTTTACAACATACATACATATAATTTTTTAAAGCTTATGTGCTGTTTTGACAACACAAGTAACTGAACGTGTAGTTAAATTTATATGGAAAGCACTCAAAACACTGAGTGCATTTCATATAAATTTTACTACACGTTCGTTCAGTCACTTGTGTTGTGAAAACAGCACATGAATATATTTAAAATTTTATATAATATTGTATATAAAAGCTTGAAGTGTTCCTCCCTAAACATATTCAGCCGTATTCATAATGAGAATTTGGCATAAAGTAAGCAAAAAGTTTATTCATAATACACTAACCAAACTCTGGCTAGCGATTTGCTTAACTCTTGTTAACGAGCTGCAAAACGTTTGCCAACTTGTTAAAAACATCCGTTTAATGTCAAACAATTTTTTTGTTTTTTTTTTAATTACCTGCTTTTCTTTTAATTTACTGTCTTTTACTTAATTTATTTTAATTTCAAAACTTTTTAAAATTTTTATATGTGAAGGGAATAACAAAAAAAGGAAAATATGACGAATTCAGCGATGATTAATGCAAAACGTGTTGCATTTTTGTATAATACAATGTGGCATCATACAAATTCAGAGTTGATTTATGTAAAGTAGGCAGATGGAGAAAAGTTTTTAATGAATTAACTCTGTGCTAACAAGCTGCTAAGCTTAATCGGCATTCGAGTTAGCAGCTCGTTGTACGTAGTGTACAAAGTGTGGCTTACTTTTTAGTATGAATGCAGTTTTAAAAAATATATTGACAAATTTTAAGTTTTGTAGAAAAATTTTTCAAGAAATATTTATTTTTAAAATTGGCTCTTAACGGGCTAATAAATCGGAATTTTTAAAGCATCATGTGAATGATATTTCGAAGTAGTTTCTAATAATAACAAACTTCTTCCAGTTTTTACCTAAAAAGGTATTGATAGTGGTAATCACGCATCAGCAACAACATTTTGCATCACTGCAGCGATATTAAAAAAAAATAACTTAAAGTTAGCTTAAAGTTAACTGAGTTGCTTGCAGGGTGACTGCACGATTAAAATTTCAGCCAGCAGCATTTGTAGTATTGTGTTCTTATTGCATTAATAATCGCCATAAAAAATGGCAATATTTCTTTTGCAAAATCACTTGAAATTTGTATCGAAAATTTTGTACTGACTGGTTTTAAATGTAAGTTAAACGAGTCACTTTTGCACTCGCGTTATAAAAACGGGCAGTTAAACTCTTAGCATTGTTGTTTTTGTTGGGTCTCGTGATTGCCCACGAGTCCAAGATATGTTATACTTTGGTATAGGGAATCAAATAGTCGGGCTTCACAGACTAGTTTAGTTTATTTGTATTGGTTGCATGTGCAAGTTCGATGTAAAACTACAAATGATGATGTTGGCTTTAAAAGAACAACAAAACTTGTTATAAAATAATCCCCAGACTTCTAATAATAGTTTTAGTTTTAATAAATAATTTTTTTAAACTCAGTTCTTAATTCTCAATTCAATTCAACGGTTGTGTAATTCGGCTTAATTCTAAAAGATTTAAATATGAAACTAAATTTGTTTTATTGGTACTTGATGATGTTTTCTATGGCACTTGCTGTAACTTCCGAAAGGTATTGAAAGTTACAAAATTAATATTGGTTTGAAAATTAAAAATTTTTCATTTACCAGTTTCTATTCAATTAATGCACCGGGAGTGTTAAAATCAAATCGTAAATATTCAGTTGTTGTCGATCTACACGAGGCTGACGGTCCGTGCTCAATACGAGTTGGCATTAAAGGTCCTCGTTTTAATGAATTTCAAGATGTTAATTTACAACCATTTGAATCGAAACTTATTGAATTTTTTCCGAAGAAATTATTAAATGCTGATTACATCTTAAAAGCCGAGAGTCTATCCGGATTAAGTTTTAAAAATGAAAGTTCTTTGCATGTTATTAGGCATGAGGGACCAAAAATTTACATACAAACTGATAAAGCTATTTACAAGCCTCAAGACACCGTAAGATTTCGTGTTTTGTTGTTAGATGAACATACAAGGCCGGTTAATATTAAAGATCCGATACATGTGGAAATATTGGTGAGTTGATCCAATTATGATAGTTAATTTTGGTTGTGACCAGGGATCGGAAGCAGCTTTTTTGATTTTCGACCAACCAAATGTAACCTTTGTAACAAAATGGACCATCACGCACAGAAAAATTTATCCAAAATTTTGCACCAATGAAGGCATAAATCAAAAATAAAATCAGTTTTACTTGAAAATTTGATAAAGTCAATTAAACGTATAATCAAGTGAGTTTAAAGTTTAATCAAGTGAATTAAATGTTTAATGCATACAATTAATTTGTTTGCTGGTGCAAATTAAATTAAAAGCACACATTTATTAATTGAAATCAATTTTTATTTTTCTCTGTGCTGCACCATTTTTATTAACGTGTAATTCCTGATTTAGGTTTAATATTGTAGGATTTCGAAAGGATGTAGTTGGCACGGCACGTTTGCTGACTAATGTCAAATATTTAGATTTCTTACCACATATCTTGAATGATGGGTAAAGAAAACGCCTGACTCTGAAACTTTTATGTACTTACTGGAAATATTTTACTCTTTGTATATTTAAGATCCATAAAAAGCCAATCATTGATCCATATTCAGAATTTCTTTCCTTAAAACAGTCAAGTATAACTACGGTGACTATATTTTTCAAACAAAAAAAAGGACCTTTCGAAATGTAGTAAAAATGGTGAATAGTATCAAGGTTATTGGATAGGTAATAAGTTAATTTAAAGAATATGATATTAACAGGTATTGTCTATTAAAAAATCTATAAAATTACCTAGAAATTTATATAAAGAAAAAAATTATGTAAAAGTCTTTAAAATAAAAAATTTAATAATTAAAAATAATTGATAAATTTCTGTAGAAGTAATTTTTTTTAAATATGACTATTTTTACCAGGGCTGTGGAATCGTCAAGTAAAAGTGATAACTCCCGACTCCGAATCCTTTGATCCGCAGTGTATATGAGACTGGTCCTTATTTGACTCTAAGCTCTTTTTTAATGAAATACATTTTAAATGATTAATATAGCAAACAAAAAAAAAAAGACTCCAATCAAATTTCAAATCAGTATTTAAATTTTAACACGTGCCGCATTGATCTTTAATATAGTTATTTACATATGCTCATGAGTAACGTTCGTTACACTTTATTCGAATTTTGGGAAAATGCAAAAAACATATAGCGCCCGATTAAATGGACCAAATTAGTTAAACTATTTTGATTCTGAAGTGATATGCCATTCTTGATTAATAACTCAACAGTTAAAAATTTAAGCCATCCGAAATATACAAACAAATAGATTTAAATTTAGAACTAAAGAGTTTTGCTACGAAGTTTCGAAAAAAAGAAACGAGTTTTGCTACAATCCATATGGGATCAAACTTGTTTTGCAATACACTATAGACCACCAGGAAAATTATTCATTGAGCTTAAGTATATTTTGAGAGTTATATTCATTTATTAAAATTATGCAAACAGTGCTAAAAAATGTAACAATAGTTCTTTAGGGGAGGCATAAGCTACACCAATTCACATCTTTTTCGAAATACGTTTTTTATACTGTTGGAATCAACATTTTTCCCTCTATGGATGTGTAAATTCCCATCAGTCTTATCTAATTTAGTTTTCGAGCTAGTAAAGTTAAAAACAACACCAACTCCCACTTTCTCAGACGTAAATTGCATCAAATTTATTTGTAGACTATTTTTATTTAAACATGCAGATGCGCCTTCAGTTTTTACTTGAATAATTTGTATAGCACATTTCGAAGAGAAAATTATGATAAAAGGAATTTTTGGAAGCCTTGTATTATTTTTGAGAAATAGCAGACCTTTTGTTGTTGGACTTCGTACTGTTTGTCTCAAGGAATTGAACAGTACCAATACCATCATGGGAGGTCAAGAACACCAAGTTCAATTTAATAAGTGAAGGTATGTTTTTAATTTTTTTTTTAATTTAATTCCCTAAGCTTATCCCGCGAAGCTCTACGCTTGTCTGCAGGAAAGAAATTAGAGTCTCTGGCGGGAATCAAACCCGCAACCCCGGCGCTGAAAGACTAACTCACTACCAGCTAGCCTAACGGGGCACCTTATATTACCTTATATGACGTAATTTTATTATGGATATCATCGACATAAAAAAAAACATATTCGATTCATAAAAAATATTCAAACAAAGGCAAATTCTTCATACAGAAATAGAAGTATTTGTGATTTTCAACATGTTTTTGCGGTCTGCTCTAAAGTTTTCAAAGTGTGGCTTGGTGTTGTTTATCTCCCACTTGTAAAGTAAAAAAAAAATATGAATTTTTAAACAAATAAATTGAAATCTTTTTCTTCAGTGTACTCGCCATAGTTTTTTCCGTCCATTTGTTAATCAATATTATTTTGGTCCAAGCCCAAAATATAATATTGCACGTCTTTATTTTCTCACCGATTTTCCCTAAAGTGAGTAGATAAAAGTATTCTCTTAAATTTTTCGGGTTAACCCCCACATTGATGGGAGTTATATCTAAAACAATTTTATATGTTTTTCCGAGTTTATTTTCGTATTATGCACTTTAAAAGTTGTAATTAAAAATATAGTTCGTTTAGTGTTTTCTCCACAGAAGCTACAGCAGATTTCCAGTCATATATTTATATGCACATCGCTACAAAACATTTTTCAATATAAGATTTATAAAAAAACAAATAAATCCAAGCGAACTTGTTTACAAATTTGCATTTTTAAATTCCCTAATTCTACTCTATTTCATCAACAATTCTTTGGCGCACTTCAAACACAACGTTTAAAATAGTGAACAGGGATGTTAGATGTGACGATTTTACGTCATTTTGACGATTTTTTTCGATGAATTTAACAAAATGACGATTGACGATTTTTGATGTAGAGTCACTTATGTTTTGACGATTTAATCCCGTCACTAAATTTACTTTAAACTTTAATCTGGCATTAATTTTATAACACTTTAATCTGGTAAGCAGGGTTGGTAGATGTGACGATTTTTCGTTATTTTGAAGATTTTTTTGAGAAAATACAGTAAAATGACAATTGACGATTTTTTGACTAAAAGTAATAGTGTTATGACGATTCTCTGGCATCGATTAAACACACATGAAATATTTACAATTATATTGAAAACAGTCCAAAGCTTAAAAATAAATTTTTCGAAATACAAAACTTTTTGGAAATTAAACAAAAAAATTCCTCCCCCATCACAAACCAGGTGGATTTCATTAAAAGCATTAGTAATTCAAATTCTACAATTATAGAAATGCCATCGATGCTGCAAAAATATACACTAGAGCCCTAATTTGCGTCTGTTCTATTTGGTCCGCTTTGTAAAAATTGGTTAAATCCGCTTTGCTTTTTGATGATTTCGATTTGCGTCGCTACATACGAATGCATTTTTCGATGAAGTCATAATCACATGTGAAGAATTTTTCTATTTCTGTGTAAAAAGAAAAATCCCATTTAATTCTGTTAGGAAAGTTATTCTTAGGAAAATTTCGTGTTTTTCTTGTTTTCTTTTTAAATGATAAATATATTCAAGTGAGCTGAAATAAAGGGAATAAAACTTAACCATATCACTTTCTTCATCATTAATAGAATTTCTTCCTAAAAATTTATATTTTCGAACCAATTCATGCAATAAATTGTCTTTAATTTGTAAAATTTATATATTTGACGTTTTGTTGACGATTTTGTTCAATTTTCGTGACGATATTGACGAATTTTGTTCAAGCTTTTGACGATTTTTGAGGAAAAAAGTCTAACAACCCTGATAGTGAACCAGTGAGTTTTGTTACAGAAAATGCAGAGATTGTTTTGAAAATGTCTGGTGAGTGAATCGAACCAGTTTTGTTGCCACCTGCACTCATAAAAACATAGAAAAAGATATGCTTTGATACAGTCTATATATTTATTCTCATAAAGTGTTAAAAGGTTTGTCAAAATCAATTGTTATCTCAATTTTTGAAACTCACCTACTCATAACTTCAAAATTTTAAAGCAGAATCTTTTAAAAAATTATTATTTTTAAAAATATTAGAAAAATTTGTACGCCAAAAAATTTTGGAGTCGGAGTCGCGAGTTTTTGTGAGTACTACGACTCCGGTTCAAAAACCTCAACTCCGACTCCTCAACACCGACTCCGATTCCACAGCCCTGGTTATAACATAAAACTTGTTAAAATTCCACACAGTCCATTTGAAATTTGCACTTTGTTATTAAAAGTGATTCTTAATGGCGTTTTCTTTTCTAAAAAAAAGTGTTGCATAAGTGTTACATGTGACTTGGCAACATTTTTAAATTACCCCTTATTTTTAAGAAGTGTTTCATATTTTACGTTTACAAAAGAACACACGTTTCGGCATTAAACAATAAAGTACAATTAGCGCAAGGTAAATTTAATTACAGGTGGTACCAAGGCTACAACAAACCAAAGCCAATAGAAACAACATATTAGGGTGATCGATTATTCGACATTTTTCAATAACCGGTTTTCGAATATTCCGAATAGTTGCTATTTTAAAAAACCGGTTTTCGGTTAAGCGTTTTAAAAATAACCGGTTAACCGGTTTTAAATCGAATACATAAAAATACAAAATTCAAATTAGGTAATAAAAAGTCAATAAGAATAAAAACAAATCAATTCACGAAGGTGCGGAACCAACAAATACATATATGTTCCCGTCGATCCCATAAGGAGCATAGGGCCTCACCAGTAAATGATTAAACTTAAGCATTATTTTAAACAATTTCTAGTTATTTGCTAAACTTTATGTCTAAGATGATAATTGCATTTATGTATAATGTAGTTAAGAAACCGTTAAATAATGTTTGCTCTAGCCAACAGTTGCTGGTTAAGCATGTCTATATGAAGCAGTAAACTTCAGCCATATTTTTGAAAAATGGGAAACAAAACCTTTTATCCAGGAATATATATTATAATTTTTTTTGTTTTAGCATTATAGAAACAATAGTAATATGAACATGCTTTTTATATGAAATATCTGTCAATTCGTCAATCACACAATTTAAACCCTTCCAGGACAATTTTGATTCCTTCAATTTTATTTCAAGTTCTTGGTGTTTTAATAAATTCCCATATCGTTGATTACGCCGGTATGTTCTTGTTTTAAGCATGAAGATATGCTAGAACTACTTAAGAGTTTTTCATTCATTATAGGCAGCATAGTTTTACTTTGCGCATATTTATGCCAAGCATGTAGACTAATTAAAAGTGATTAATAAGTCGTGACGTTAAAGATCCTTTTACGGCCGTTTAAGCACAAATTTCTTTTAAGTCAGTTCGAAATATCACCAGAGATGACATCTTTATAAAAATAGATATAATATTTATAACATTGGCAAATTGCTAATTACTTTTTAAGCTGAACTTTTTTTGTAGTACTTTAAATTGATTTTGGTTTTGTTACAGGAACATATGCTTATTTAAGCGATTTGTATTTACATTGCTCATAATGTTTTTTCGACTTTTGTTACATTTTGTTTTGACATTTTTTATAAAAAGTTTAAGTTTGCCAAATATTCAATTAGATAAATACTTAAATTATGGGTAAATTTATAACAAAAGTAAGGAAAACGTATATAAATTACACATTACTTAAGTAACCGGTTTATCTTGCTAAAATAACCGGTTTATTCGATATTCGAAAAATTGACATTTCAAAATATTCGACTTGGGCAAAACTAAAATAACCGGTTAAAACCGGTCGAATACTATTCGATCGATCACCCTACAACATATGTTTTTTGTATTGCATTGTTAGTGTTTACGGCTCGAAACTTGCCACCACCTTCTACTGAATTCGCCTGGATCTAGTGCTGCACTCATGTCCCTTCATTTAAAATGAGTGTTGAACATGTTGCATTTGTTTTAATTTTAATGGGAACATCATCAGAAAAGAACGCTTTACACTTTTAAAATAACACATGTTTTTCAGAATAGAACATAAAAAATGTAAAAGGCAGAATAAATGCAGAATTTTACTCAGAAAAGAAAACGCCATAAGTAACTACAATCGAGCACATGGATCATCAAAATAATTTTTGCAATATCATTGGACTCCATTGTTGAGAGAAAACATATTCTTTCAATGGAACGTATAATTTTAGAATTTGATCAAACGCTGGCATTAGTGTTAACCAGTGTGTTTTGCTGTATTAATGTTGAAATTTTTGGGTTTTGGGAAATAAAACAATAGTTTTTCAGGTTTAAAGAAGAAGTCATAATATCACCAAAGGACAATTCACGTTAAAACGGACAATCTTTATTTTGAAAAAAATCTTCAAGGACATCGTATCAAAAAAAAGGACTATCTTCTTAAAAAAAGGACCATTACCCATTATTTATCTGACTGAAGTTTTCTTGTTATCTTGCGACGAATATCATATTGATAATGATCTTGAACTATCTGGACTGCTTTCCTTTTCCTTCCAATTCAGAAAATTGTTTATTTCTCATATCTTGAAGAAATGAAGTTAGAAGTTAGTTAACAGATGATTAATCACACACGGACACTTTTCCAAAAATTTGAACTTCATTTTATAGCAGCATTTAAACGGATTTAAATTACATTCCAAACAACCACTAGATAGTTGTTTCTAGATACTGTAATTTGTAGTCGATTACTCGTCCTTGTTTACTGCTTAAAAGTTTAATTCATTAATTGTTGCAGACCAATCTTTTTTTAAAGCTCAACATGCATCATGGCGAGCAGACCAGCGAATTTCAGAGAGGCTGTTGGGTATTATTAAAAAATTTTATCGAACAAGTTGTAATAAAACTTAATATTTTTGATAAATACGATTTTGGAGACCGCGGGGTTTTTTCGATAGGCACTCGTTTTAAAAAATTAATAGACTAGAATAGCAAATATACAAAAACATGTTGAGACTTGTATACGTGAACAGAACATCAATGAAAAAAAATAATGTGAGTGTGTAACATTTTTGTATTATTTTTCATAAATTATTATTAAATCACATAAATATTCTTTTAACCTTCTGAGCTGTGAGAGGAATTTAGCTGTTTTCCTTCATTTTTAGCGATTTCAAAATCAATGGAAAATATTGTTTTAGCTTTTAACAAAACAAAAACTGTAGATACACAGATTTTTTTTAAGAATATAATTTTACTTCCTTTATTAAATCTGTTGTCTGAATCGATAATACTCTAAGTCGACTTAATTCAACTAAACCAAATCAATTTAAAAAATTGAATCGTCTTTAGATTATTTTACCTTGAAATTTTGGTGCCCGGGCCTCACGTCGCTAGGCGTTAATTCATCATATGAGTACATACACTCCAGTTCACTTAAATAACAACAGCAAACATTTGTATGTTATTGCGAATTTTTGATCAACCAAGCAAAACAAAAAGATTGAATTATTTTGTTTAGACATTTGGTTTTAGTATTATGTAATTATTATCGAGATTTTTTTTTAAATGTTTTTGTAATTTATTTATTAAATTTTGGAAAAAAACTGCTGGAAAATTAAAAAAAAATTAAAAAAAAATTTGAATTACAACGGCAAAGAAAAATTTGGAAAACATAAACGCTATTCACTAAATAAGATTGTATTCTGGAAAATTATTTGGTTTCACGTACATATTCTCTAACATTTAGTAATGAGTGTTGTCTACATGGTGCTTTATAACCTCAAATATGCGTCTTGGAATGGAATCGTAGAGAGTTTTTAGGTAATCTAACGAAAAGGTCCAAAACTGTTGCAGCATTCCGGAAAAGCTTGTTCCAGAATGTTTTTGTATTGTTCTTTTTTCAGTTTTGTCGTTTAAAATTGTAGGTTAAACCTGCCATAGTATACCATAATTCTACCAATGCAACTGTATCGACGGCTTTATATTCGTGTGTCAAGGTAATAAAAGTAAATCCCGTCAGGACCATCCAGGTTAAATTTTTTTTCTTCAGAAAAGACAAACCTTTGCCATTCGGTATTCCACGTCATGTGAACTTCAGCAAAATCCAATCGTTTTTCTTTGTGAATGGGATTAAATACAGGTTTTTTTTAAGTTTCATTCTCTGGATATGTGGAGAATCTACAATCAAGCGCCGAACAGTTGAAATACTAGCAGAAACTCCGGCTTTCGCCTTAATTTTTGGTATGAAATCACAGGAATTAGAAGTTGGCGATAAGATACTTGCTGGTCTTTCTTTCATGTACCAACGAATTGGTGTACAAAACTGTCATCCAGACGACTACCTCGCTAGGAAAGCTCATCTGGTTACATCGGCAATCCGCGTGTCACAGTCTCGACACCCGATAAGGATGCGATGCCAGCCTTGAGCTAAGTAAATATTCATATATCCATCGGTGGCATGTCATAATGTCCAATTTCACAATTTCCCACAGTGAAGCCAATGTTTGTTATGCAAGGAATGTCTCCACAATGGTATAACAAACGATAGTTGGGGGTAGTGCACTAAATATTGATTTAAATCAGCAGTGCGCTATCACTAAATAAAATTGCAAAGAAATTAGTTCGCAATTTTTTTTTACCAGCTTAAGTGGTGATTGCAATTTTTTAACTACAACTAAAAAAAAATTATTGATATTGCAAATTTTTTCACTATCACATAACGCAGATTGAATGCAAAATTCTGCACTCAATTCAAATAGTGCAAAATTTGGACTTGCAATCAAAAAAGCTGCATATCACTTAAATTTAAAAATTTAACTTTGTATGTGCATGGTTTTTGATTTTTTTTTGGAGGATATGCATAAGCAAAGAACATTAAACAAAATGAAATTTTGTCAATAACGGTATAATTATTAGATTAAATCAAGTTTATGATTTTAAATTTAGTGCAACAATTTTAGTTGTACTCAAATGAGTGAAAAAAATTTCAATAAACTGATGATTGCTTTTTTTTAAATCAAACTATTTTTTTTGAGAGCAAACATTTTTAACATCACTATCACTCATGTTTAATGACAAACTTATATATACCCTTTTCCACCTGAGGTGAAGGGTATAAAAAAGCAATTTGGTGTTCTTTTCTTAAAAATGCTTTACTCTCTAAAAGGGCAGCGTGTTTTATTCTAAAAAAAAATCACCCTTAAATGTCATAAGGCATTGCAATTTACGCCCCATATAAAAAGAGAATGTTGATAATGCCCTGTGAAGAGATGGCTTCTGTTTATATATGGGGTTACCAGACAAAGTAGGGAAAAAATCGCCTCTTATCAGGACAGTAAAAATTTTAAGTTTTAATAGTTATTTTTTCTATTATTTTATAGTAAAAAAAAACAAAAGAAAGCATAACATTGTTAATGGTAGATTGTCAGTGGTATAAAATTTAAATGATTTCGGTGCTATAAAATTATTTTTGAAAAAAAACTTCAAATCAAGAAATCGTTAAAACTTGGTGTTAATCAATCGGCAATCTGGCAAAGGTATTTTCTTGTTTACATATTTTATGAGAAACAAACTAAAGAAATTGGAATTTCGTCATTCATTTTGTTCATTTTTTTATTTATTTAATATCAATATATTAACAAATTAAGGTTTATGTACATTTTTTTTTTTTATATTTTCACGAACACACTTTTTGATTTATGTACATATTTTTTTGATATATTGAAGAACAAACTTTTTGTCAGCTGTTAAAAACAGGGCTATCCAATTTTGTGTTTTGTTCTCGTCAAATAAAAAATTGCAGTATGACATGTTCGGCAAGACATTTTATACATGCACCTTTTAAAATGTGGTATTTTTTTGTAGAAAAGAAAACGCCATAAGTGTGAGTTGAAACTGCAAAATGAGTGCACTACCCCCAACTATGTAACAAACACTGGATTAGCTAGCGAAAGGCTCTCTGCGTTGCCGGCTTTTTGCCGAGCCACAGGATTTTCTAAAGCTTCTAAGTTCTGTAACACATTTACAAAAGTAGACAGAGAACTTTTAAGAAAGCAATTTAAACTTCAGACAGACTGCAGATCCCCTTAAATGCGTTATATGCCTTGTGGAACCGGGGAATATATTATAGATGCCATGCAAACGTTTTTCTCCACCTGTTTTAAAGATTTTTAGTGCCACATCGTAAATAAACATTTTTAATCCTCAATGTCATCCATCCTTAGCTTCACCCTTTTAGGTATAAAGACCACTCCGCACATGGTCTAGCTTTACTGGACATATACGCCTAGCACACTTCTCGTATATCAATGTTGCATTCCTCTAAAGATTCGCTGGGACCCGAATATTTTATATATATATATGCCCTTGAATCCAATAAGGAGCATTTATTGCTATCATAGTCAATCGAAATGGACATGGGAGTAGATTCCGGCAAACAACCGCGATCCCGCAATCCCCCTTCGGAGTTACCGGACATTCTACCCTTTCCTGACTAATCAAATTCCAAAATAAATCTGATTTATGGATGTATGTTTGGGACAAGCGAACCGTAGGCCATTAAATTATGCAAACGGTTGGCCCAGAGAGCCCTTACACCCTGCTACAGAAGTTGCTGCATGCATTCCTTTTCGCCGATCTAATCAAAATCTGGAATTTATTCAGTGATGGCTTATAATCAGGTCAATTACCCAGGTGCTTTGCCACATTAACAACCTTCACCAGTTCTTACTTCCCTGTGCCGAATCAAGATCAGATGTTGGCCTAAAATTACCCATACGTGCCATTAGCTTACATGCCACAGCAGTCACCTTCTGCAGTCACCGTGGTACCGCACTGACTGACTATTAGTTGAGGCTTCGACGGTTATACTTTCTGGCTTTCATTGCGTAAGTTCCGCTTTTCCGTTGAAAAGATACTTTCTGGGATCACGTGGTGGTTGTGGTTTACTACCTAAACTCCTGGGAAGGGATATTCTGAAAAGCAAATTAGAGGGCTGAAAAAAGTGTAATTTTAGTGCTTTCTGTTCAATTTGTATTTCAGTACAATTGACACACGTACTTCCGATGTCCTATTTAACTTGTTTTTGATCTAAAACAGTGTTCTAAAGCAAAGTGTTTGAAACAAATAAAAACATACTAAATTTAAAACTTTATATCTTTTAAGGATAACGAAGGCAATCGTGTAAAACAATTCAAGGACATACACTTCATTCACGGTGTTTACACGAGTAAATTTAAATTATCCAAATACCCGGTTTTAGGAGTTTGGAAAATCAAGGTCGCAATAGATGGAACATACGATTACTCTGACTATAAAGAAATTAAGATTGCCCACTATAGACTACCAAAATTTAGTGTAAACCTTAAAACTCCTGCAAATGTTGTGCTGAAAGATGGCTTTATAAAAGTTATCATCTTTGGCAAGTACACATTTGGCAAATTTGTAGAGGGCAATGCTACAGTTCAATTGTGGGACAGTTACAAAAATACGCTATTTCAAACCAAACAAGTGGATATACAAAATTTGGGGTTTGTTGATTTTACCATCAAAAATATAAAAGACATCGATATGCAATCTGGCCTAACCGTAAAGGCATACTTAACCGAAATGTATACGGGTGTAACTGAATCAGAAGAACAATATATGAGCTTACGCAGTCAGCGATATAATTTAGTAATCCCATACGAAGACATCAAATTTCAAAATAACAAACCATATCTTTTAAATGTTTATGTAAAACATTGGACCGGCGCTCCAGTTTTGGATCGCAAAACGCCAGTTACCATGCAACATGGTGATAAAATTTATGAAGCGTTTTTAAATGAAAAAGGTTTGGCAACATTTGAGTTCGAACATGATGCGAATTCTGATCACAAATTTGAATATAAGGACTCAAAAGGTAGTTTATACAATATCTATACAAACGCCAACCGGATGTTAAATAATAGAGAATACTATTGCCGATTGACTTTTGTTGATTCCAAACTAAGACTCGGAAAACCAGTTCTTATTGAGGTCAGTTCTATTGTCGACATACCTTATCTCAAGTACATCGTAGTGGGTCACGCTAGCATCATCAAAACGGAATACATAAAGGTACCGCCTAATCAAAAATCCTACGTCATCAACATAACAACCTCAATCGAAATGATACCCGCATCTTACATCTATGTTTATTACGTGCACAATGGCAATTTGCGTTATGAAGAAATGTATTTACGCTTTCCGGACGAATTCGAAAATCAGGTATGAAATGCAGTAAATATTATTAAATCACAATTAAAAATTATATGTTCGGATTCTTTAAATCGTATAACCCTTTTACCGTCGCATAATTAAAAGCAGTTTTTAGAGTTTTAAACTTTTTTTAAATATTTATTTTTTGATATGGTTGCCGCCGGTGCCAATAATATACATAATTTAGGTAGCCATCATATTTTAAAAAAATTTTCGCTAAAAATAGTTTTGTAAGTCCTCGTTCATATTATGAAACATTTGCAACGAAACATTTGAGTTTGCCGATGAAAGGGGAGAGACAATTTTTTTGTTACGACACAATGCTTTGGATTTAACAATTTAAAATTATTGACAGAAAATAAAATAGAAACAAAATCTGATATGATTTACATACATAATTAAAAAAAATATGAAACCAAGTTTTCTAAAACAAGTTGTTTGTAAAGGTACGTTCAGACTGATGAAATATTTGGTAGCAAACATCAAATAATTCATTTACGTAGTCTGAACACAAAATATTTTTGAATGGCAAATAAGATAACAGTTGATTTTGAGCGAAATAAAAGTATTTGCCGGTAAACAAATATTTGTCAAATTTGAACAAAGTGTGAGCACAAAAAATCAAATATTTTAGTAATTTATGAGCAAACATTTATTTGATATTACAAAAAAAAATTGTAAGAGCAAACAATGACAAATAATTTTAGCCATGTTCCCGATAGAAGCAATTTTTCTGTAAGTTTTTGGATTCTTAACAGTTTTAAAGATTTTTAATAATTATAAGACTTTGCTATCATGCCGCTATTAGCAAATTTTTGCGAATTTCCGCTGTTTTAGTAATTTTTATCGAATTTTTGCAATTCTTAATAGTTTTAGGCACTTTAATAAATTTTATGGCTTGTTTGAAATATCTAAATTTTTCTCGAAATTTCGCTATTTTACAAATTTTTTTTTGTTTTTTAACCGCTTTAGCGATTTCCAATATATTTAAGGGCTTATTTCCAACTTTCCAATTTTTCGCAAATTTAAGCCATGTTCCCGTTACCCATTTTCCTTAATTTTTTTCCTTTTACATTCTCCTGTTCTAACACTATAAAAGATGCTGCTTCACAGAATAAAACAAATAAATTAGCTTCTGCGCTCATTTTTACTACATATTTGTTAAATATATTTTTATTTTTGAACACTTTCATTAAATAATTATTTGATGCAAATATGCATGGCAAACATGAATTAATTTATTATTTTATTTGACACTATTTGCCAACTGTTTTAACAAAAAAATTTTGTCAAATATTTCAGCTTAGTTTAAACATTAAACAAAATATTTTTTGTTTTGTTTGCAGCAAAAATCAGAACAAATATTTTCGTCAAATATTTCATTAGTCTGAACGTACCTTTAGTTTTAAGTAAAGTTCGGCGGTGCCATTTAAAAATCGTAAAATACGTTTGAGTTCGTTCTAATCTTCATTATTATATCAGGTCGAGTATTGACACAAATATATGAGGGGTATAGATGCAAAGACTGCAAAGTCGACTTTTTTCACAAACGTAACTAATAATACCTCTTAGTTGTATTTATTGAATGCTTCCAATTAGTGAATATTACATTACCAGAAACACTTCTATCCCATAAAAAAGTATGTTCAAATATTAAGAATTGATGCAAAAACGGCAATGTCCATTGTAGATTGTCGTTTTTGCAATGATCACAGTTTATTAAGCTCTTTTTCTCTCAACTATTTGCGAAAATGCACGCTATTTTTTTTATTCTGTTTCTTTTTTGCAAAACTAAAAGAATTGAAAAAAATAACAATATATATTTTATATGAAACAGTTACTTTTATTATTAAATGTATAACTTTTTTAATAATTTAAGTTATTTGCTAAAAAGTCTAAAGAGGTTGAATTAAACCTTTGTTAAGTTTTATTTAAGAATTTTATAACCTTTGATGTTTTTAAGTAAATTGCCCATGCTATGATAAAAAATATTAGACTTAAAACCAAACTGTATTATTTATCTCAGATCAAATCAAACAATACCAAATCCATATTCGATTAATTCAAAAGCACCAATGTCCATTTGATAAGAGCAAACACAGCAATCTCCAATTTTATTATTATAATTGCTAGCAAACCGCTATATCAATTTGATTGAAACTTGCGTCATATCTTCATCATATTCTTATTTACTAAATATAACATAACATACAATACAAAAATATAAATATACTTTGATCTAGAGGTTTTTACTATTTATTACGAAAACTATACATGTGGACATTGCAGTCTTTGCATCTATACCCCTCATATAGTAATTAACGAATTAGTTTCCTGTACTTTTCATTAGCAACAAGATTTTCAGAAAATGATTGCCAATAACAAGGATCAAGAGAAAATTTTTATATTTTTGCATTTTCCATACCGAATTCTTGTATTAAGTTTTTAATATACATAAGGGAGATTTCACGTCCAGTAACCCAATTTTAAAAACGATGTCTTCCGATTTGGATGAAATCTGCATTAAGGTTAGTCCTATTGGATATTAGTTTAGACAAAAAGTTTCTGTCAAATCGGTTAAAAAATTGCTGAGTTATAATCAAAATACTGAAATCCCAAAAATTACTATTTTTTATTTATAATTATGTTTATCTATATGTATATACATATATATATAACAGGATGTATGTATGTAACGTATGGACTCAAAAGCGGCTAAGCCGATTTTGATGAAATTTTTAGGGAATCTTCAGAATATTCAGGCGGTGACATTTTCGGTCTGCGGGCGTAGGGGCGTGGCAAAATCCTATTTTTATGTTGCACCTTCAATGACATATGTATACATTTATTTATTTTTTTTTGCTTTTTTTTAAAGCCGTTGTCATGTTTTTCAAAACAAGATATCAAACTCTTAGATCGGTTATGTAGTTCCGAAGATATTTGCAAAAAACCTCTGTTAATAATGATCCAATATCAAAATTTTAAAACTTTCGAAATGTTGCATTCAAAAATCCGAGTTTCGGGTTTATTTACAAAATATTATATTACAAATCGATCGATACAGTAATGGATGAAAAACAAGCCGTCAATTATCCCACTGAATTTTTGAATTCATTAGAACCACCCGGAATGCCACTAACATTAAAAGTTGGATCACCGGTAATTAAAAGCACCAAAGTTATGCAACGGAACCAGATTTACCATCAAAATCTGTTCACCAAATTTAATCGAGGCAACAATCATGGGTGACAGATTCAAAGGCGAAGACGTACTTATTCTACGAATTCAGATGATTTCCAACGATTTACCATTCCAATTCAAGCGTCTCCAATTCCCTTTGCGTCTTTCCTATGATATTACCATCAACAAAGCACAAGGCCGATCTTTGACTATTTTGGAAAATTCATATTTTTCACACGGCCAGTTGTATGTGGCTTTCTCCCGAGTTGGCACGCCAAAAAATTTATACGTTTTTACACCAAATAAAAAAACCAAAAAACATTGTCCATCCGCTGGCCTTAAGATGAAGTAATAAATACATATAATTTCCAATTTGCCTTAAAAACATGCGATTCTCTTTTGATTGAGCTCATATCTGCACCATTTGTAAGTTATTCTGTAAAAAAAACTTTATGATAGGTATTCCATGGATTTTTATTTAAAGGCCGTAAATTTCGTTAAATGCTCAATTTAAATCGTGTGGTAATACAATACTAATGTTTGCTTAGGGCAGCAACGTGGACCGGGTCAGCTAGTACTAGCTAGTACTACCAATGGTTATACGCAATTTGGTTTAAAGATTGATGTTTGGCTATTGACTGCAAGCAGTCATCAATGCCAGTGAGTGTTAAACGGCAAATCCCTCTGAAGAGATTGAGTGGTTGCAATTAAAACATGTATCGGTAACCTGTCCATAAAAGCCTGGGTTCGATTCCCGCAGCAACATTTTATGTTGTAAAAATTCCTTTCTTCATAAAAAATAATTTAATAAAAATTTAATTCAATGAACTTTAGCCTGATTAAAATATCAAAACTTGGATAAAGCCTAGTACTCTGTTCAAATTTGTAAAAATGTTGAGCAACATTAATTATTCCACACGAAAATTTTGACATGTATTTGACGTTACCTATCTTGCGAGTTTGTACAAGTTGACGTTTTTATTCCTGTAAGGAATGCGGCATTGCTTTGCATATGTAAACAAACCCCATATGTATTTTACTGAAAGTTATTTTTTTTAATAAAAAATTTAATAAAAAAGAAAGTAAATATCGATAAATGAAACTGTTACCGGTTGTGTTATTGAAATAAGTGCAGCTTACATTATTTAGCAGTTGTAAAAGTATGTTGCCAGAAACATTTCGGAACTTTTTCACAAAATGAACAGAGTACAACTCTATCAACATTATTTCATATACATTCCAACTGAACAAAATTGACGTTTGGCGACTTCTGTCGATTTTGGCATGCGGTTTGGCGATGGAGCTCAAAAACATTTAACACACCTGGTTATATCCCACGAATACATATTCTTCACTTCTGTTATCTAACTTTCTATCTGGCTGTTTTTAAAACGCGGGCGCAAATGTGACTTGTTTAACAAATTTTGAAATTTGGTTTTTGTTTTCAAAATTTCAAAATTTGTTTTTATTTCAAATGTTAGTTAAACAAGTCACTGTTGTGCTCGCGTTATAAAGCAAGCAGTTAGTTTCACCTTGGGAGTTTAATATATATGCCCTCGAACCAAAAATTTTGATTTAAAATCACGTGATTTTCAGAACGGGCCCGATAATAAGCAGCACAGATAAAGAACTTGTAAATAAGACATCTTAAATTTTTATGTTTTTCCCCCTAAAATGTATGGGGAAAAGCAAACTTTCAAAAGGAAAAAACGGTTTACTTTTTATTCATTATGGGCGTAATTTTTTAATGCATTTCCCTATGTGATCAATACATTAAACCGTTACCGCAGTTTTCTACCAATGTAGTGGGAGTTTTGAGTCAAGTCCATTTAAATAAAACAATGAGGTAAAGTGGAATATACAGCCGTTTTGAATCTTATATACCCTTCACCATTGAATTTTAGGAAAATAAGGACCCACTGTTTCCAAAAATTTCGGCAAACACTTTTACCGATTTTTCGTTTTTCCAGAAAAGCCTGTTCGACATTTCGAACACTGGCGGTTATCTTATAAGCTTTGTATGCAATTTAAACATTTTTTTTTTTATTTTTTATTAATTTATACTATTATTTTTGAATCAAATGATACAAAATTAAATAAAATTTTGTAAAAAAAATATTTTTATTCATGGCGTCTAATAATTTATAACCAAATCGAATTGGTTTTCCTCTAATAAACATTTTACAGCTGTGTCTACCAAAATAGGGAACCATTTGTTCATCTATGGATAACTTTTCGTCCCAAATTGAATAATATCTTGATTATCATGTAATATGTTTTTGAATATTTTTATAATCAATTGGTATACATACCTTAGCCATTTTATCAGATTTGTTTAAATCATTATTGTTGGTAAAATGTATAAATGATTTTATAAGAAAAAATGTTGACCGACTCATGGTCTGTTTTAACATTGGAATCCTCAATGATGGCTTTGAAGACCAATAATCAGGAACAGATGGCAGATTGTGATATCCTGATAACAATAAAATACCAAAAAACCGTTTAAACATCACCTTATCCAAATTAAACTTAGTATTATTTTATCCAGCATATATATTTGTTTTTTGAATAATGTGTTCAATGAACAATTGCAAAGGAGAATCGTTCATCAATCTTCAGCAAATACTTTCTTTCAATTCAGTCAGTGGTGCTGGATTTGGGGAAATGTCAAAATTATATTCCTTTCGGTTTCTTTTTGACCATTTCGGTTTTCCAAAACAGCTTAGAGGCTTGTATTTAAATCAAAGCGTCTTCGAGGTAGAAAATCGCTCCTCTTCTTTAAATTGTCCTCGATTTCATTCCTTTCAGTTTCAATTTCATCAAAACCAGCAACCCCATTCAGCGGATTTGGATCTAGGCTTATGGCTACATCATCATCTGAACATTCATTTACTCGATCGGGAGGGAGTATATTAACACAATTGATATCCCCGACATCATAACTCCAATTGGCTATTATTTCATCCAACTCCTTCATAGACAAAACTTTTGTTTAATGTTTTTTATGTGTCTAAAACACTCGATAAAAGAAAAATATAATTTAGAAGTTTCACAACTAATGCGCATCAAATATAACACAAAGAATGTAAAATGCCATTCAAGTATCATGGTCAGACTCTAACTATAGGATAAGCGCCAGCGTTCGAAATTTCGAACAGTCAATTTTACACATATGTGGGGTCATGCATTGCATGCATGTTTTTTATGTTTTATGAAACAGTTATATTTTTTGACAATAATTCCTTATGATTTTTTTTTAATATTATTTTTATTTTTAAAAAATAATTTAAAAAGTGTCTAAAAGTATGGGTTGCAGAAATTTACCGTTGTCATCGAGTGGCTAAAAGATGAGCCTTGACATTCATATTAAAATTTGCTGGAAATTTCACCTCTTTCATACGCAAAATTTTTATATTATTGCTTTTTTATATACATACCTATTTTCTGACAATGATATTTTCAGAGTACATCATTGAATGAACTTTTTGCAAAAATCATATCTTGATTGTTTTTTTTTTTATCGAACTAAAATTTGAAAAACTTAACTTAAAGTTGTTCGATTTTTTTGATGATTTTTCAAAACAAGAACGACGATTTTTTTATTTTTCCTCAGGAGTTTGACGATTTTTTCAAAAATTTATCTGGCATTCCTGACTATAAAGCACAACTATTCTGCATTTGCAACAGTAACGCTCTCTTTTATAGATTTATTTAAAGAAACAAAGTCAGAAATTTGGATACTTATGTGACATGTTGCCCCGGAATCCACCATTTATTAGCATGGTGCACACATAAGATTCATTGGACTCACTTGTCATCGTCTTTCTTTAACTTCCAAGAATTTTTCCTTATACCTATGGCCATTCAATTTTCAAACCATCGCTCCGTAAATTGCTCGCCCAATGCTTCTAGTTTTTCAAACAAAACTTTAATTTCCATTATATGTTCAGAAATATCAAAACCCAATTTGCGCATCAACCGAACACTGGATCCTAAGGTGTCCTTTTCGTAGTGGCAACGTCATAGAAACTGATAAGTGCTGACTTGGCTTTCTTGATAACAAATAACTGCGGATATTCCACAGACAAACCAATAGTTGCGGTGGCCTCGTCATTCCGTTTGTTCCAGTCTGTTGTAGTTAGTTAATGTTGGCGGAATTTCACATATACACCTTCAAAGCTTTTCACGTTTTCAGCTCTAATTTGCATATATTTCCATAGATTATAGTTATTGCAGTTTACCTAAGAAAAAGATGCTTTTGAAATATACATTGTATTTAAGCACGCTGGGCCCATAACCTGTTACGACACAATGCTTTGGGTTTAACAATTTATTACGAATCAAGTGACCCAATTTTTGAAACCGATGTCTTCCGATCGAATCGATTTAATTTTGGCTAAACAAGACTTACCTTGGTGCAAATTTCATCCCCATCGGAAGACTTCGGTTTCAAAAGTTGAGTAACTTGATACGAACCCTCCCCCGTACATATGTAACTTTCTAACCCATGATGAAAGGTAAAAATGTGTATTTAACTGCGAATTTTAGGTCTCACTCTCAGCAGCCGAACGAGCCAAACCAGGCGAAGATGTAACAATTACGATAAATGCCCAGCCTAAGTCGTTCGTAAGTATTTTAGCTGTGGATTTGGGTGTGTATTTGCTTGATAAATCGTACGATCTAAACAAATATAAAATACTTTCCGATTTACAAGTCGAAGAATCATACACTAACTTTCTAGGGGAAGGTTATCCCAGTATAATATCTGGTCTGGTAACGTTGACAAATGCCCATTATACAGTTAAAATCTTTTATCGTAAGTCTGTTTATGTGCACCTGATGTGCGTTGCAATAATAATGTTATTTTTTATTTACAGCTTCGAAACCTGCTTCTGGCCCAGCTTCACCATTTCCAGAGATATTGCGATTTCGACAGAAATTTCCGGAGACTTGGATATTTGAAAATTATGAAATGTAAGTAAAAACTAGTCGATAGTATTCGGCAATATTGAATTTTTTAAATATTATTTCGATTTAATTACCGATTCCACGGTCTTTTCATTTTTGTCTTACATAAATGCTAAAAGAAAAATGCAAGTTTTATTTAAGTTTGCTGTTTATAATATGTTTTATTTATAATGCAAAAATAATAGCGGTTTTCACCCTTTGTACAACTCTGCTTTTCTTAAGACAATTTTATATTACAAAGCATGAGTATATTTTTCGTTAGTGCCGGTTCACACACGTCAAGTTTAACTCGTCAAGTCTTGAGCTTTTAGGAGAGAAGGGTAAAGAGGATGCCATTTCTTTTCCCCTCTCTCCTAAAAACCCAAGACTTGACGAGTCAAACTTGACGTGTGTAAATTAGCACTTAGTATTGTAAATTAATGAAGTTGCTGAGTGAGAGAAAGAGACAGATATAGTTTCTTCAACTGTTTTATCCTGGGTTGTTTAACAAACGTATTTAGTAAATTTTAGTCTAATACATTTTGTTGTTGCAGTGTTGTAAATCTTAGTACTTTCACTAAATTAATAAAATTCACAAGGACTACAAGGGACTATACTATCAAGGGAGAAAACCACTAATCCATTATTATTTTTAACCCTTTTCTAGTGATAATGCGTTAATTAAGCACCATTAATGTTGTGTTTTAATAATGATGCAAAAGTAGAGCATTAATTTGCATACAATGTAATCGTGTATAAAAAAAAATGCACAACTTTGACAAGAAAATATTTTAGTGCAAAAAAGTTAATGGTAATGTACTTGAATCACTAAGTGCAGAAAGGGCAGTACTGATATTTATTAACTTTATGTACCGTACATTATTGGAGAATTGCAGTGTTAAAAGTGTCATCTTAGACAACTTTAATCTAAAGTAAGTTCTCCCATCTACGAGCTTAGAACTACACTATTTTAATTGATTATCCCAAAATAAATGTTTTCAACTCATTCTGCAATTAGCGATTAAACTATTTTGCACTAAAATATTTTATGGTAAATTTAATGCTAATGCAAACCGCCCAGGCTTGGTATTTGTACATCATTACACAGAAAAAAAAAAATAAAATTGATTTTAATGAAAAAAATTGTTGTAATAATTAAATAATGTTCGAAAGAAAGAATAATTAAATAATTCTGCACTAGTAAAGAAATCAATAGTATCAATTAAATATTTTTTTGATATTAACAACAATTTCTGCAGTAATGCTGTTGATATAAGTAAACGTTTAATTGAATAGATTAAATATTTAATTTAGACTGATTTTATTTTTGATTTACGGTTTAATTATAGGGTTCTTGACGGGTCATTGTCCGGTCAGGGCTTTTGTGGGCAGATGGGACAACGCCATACCGGACTTCTGCAGATTGTGCGAGGATTCGGAGGAGCTGGAGACGATCGAGCATGTAATTTGCCATTGTCCCAGGATGCAAGGTCTCAGACAGAAGTGGCTAGGAAATAGGTTTCACGACGAACTGGGGTGCATCGCTGGATGTAGTCCGGCTGATCTACTGGGGTTTGTCAGGGAAATATTGCGGTTGTTTCTGTTGAGGGGACAGTAGAGAGGGAATTTGTTCTTCACAGTACCTACTAACTTTCCTATATTCTATACTCTATCCACCTCATACTTCTTTTCTTAACCTTTCTCTTTTTCTTTCTTCTTTATCTATTTTTCTTCATGTTGAAGGGATTCACAATGGACCGTACTGGTCTCCGAGTGGAAGTGTGCCCTTGGGCACATAACTCTTCTGAACCTAACCTAACCTAACCACCGTTTAATTGAATAAACTTAGCGTGCAATTTTCTGTCAATAGCAAACTTTTCCGAGACCTCTGTTTTGCCTTAGCCGATTTAATCTTTTTCGTTAGTTTACATAATTTATAAGTTATATCACAGCATTTGTATAGGTGTACAACACAACACAAAACTTAAAATGTTAAAATAAATGTATGTTAATTAAAAAATATCACCGAAGACTTGTCCTTTTTCGATCACAGTTGTTATTTTTATTTGAATAATATTCAGCTTGGGATATTCATATAAAAAAAAACTTTTTTTTTTCTACAAAAGTGTCAAATTTTTAAAAGAAACCCAAAACTGTATTCGAAATTCTATTGGTTAAAAAAATATAAAAATATATGAAACAAATAATCTTTGCAAAAGAAAAAAATGGAAAACTTGACAAATGGTAGTGCCGGTTCACACACGTCAAGCCTTGAGTTTTTAGGAGAGATGGGTGTAATAATGAAAACTTTCTTATTTTTCCATTTAACAAAACCACACCACAAATAAGAACACTTTTTATATTTGTATTTTTATTCCGTTTATTTTATTTGCGGGACAGCCGCTTATGCGACTGTCCGCTTTAAGTTTAGTATTATGATTAATTTTTGTTATTCTTACTTAAACACTCTAAACTTATTTTACTAATATAATTTTGCTTATTCTACATAATTTTATTTTTGTTAAATCAGTGAGAATATGCATCGTTGCAAATTCTCACTGATGGGTTTGATGTGTGTGGACATTTTTGCTTACACAAAGTGTGAAGCTCGTGTTACATACGGAAGGTATGGTAACGACGACTAGTCAAACACACTACATGGGAAAAGAAATGGCACACTCTTTTCCTTTTTCTCCTAAAAGCTCAAGACTTGACGAGTCAAACTCTATATTCTTCTCTAGATCTGTGGCAATAAAGCTCGATTCACCCATGCGTTTCGAACAAAATTTTTTTTATATTGAGTTTGACATTTTACTTTTGAGAGAGAGAGAAATTATTTTGTTCGGCACGTTTTTTCTTGAATTGGTTTAATTTTAATTCTTGTTCCGAACAAAATGAACTGAGATGCCACTTTTTTCGATTTGTACATGAAAGTTGAATTGAGCTGCCACATAAGTATGAAGTGTTATTACATTTGCGTTTTGTGCTGAATGTTTAAATAAAAAAAAAATAAACAAAAATGGGTGTAAAAGAAATTATTGCAATATAAATAAAAAAATATAATAAAAATGTATTTTATGTTATAAAATAAGGGTGGCTTGTTTTATTCTAAAAAACTCATGCTTTTCGAGTTCAAAATTTTTAAGAAACAGACACCAAATTGCATTTTATGGTATCTTTGTTTGTCCGGACAAATTTTCCGAAATGGGTGAATTGTTCTGCAAAACACTCTCTGTAAAAAAATTACTCTCCGGACAAAAATATTGTTCGGAACGCATGGGTGAATCGACCTTAAGGAACAATTGCTTAAGAATATTTTTTTAATGTTGTAGGAAAGTCGTTTCAAACTTTTGAAATATTTATATTTTTTAATGTTTTTTTGTAAATACTCCTCTCGTGATTAGAGATTTTTTTCCCCGGAGTTTTTGGATTCCCGGGAAAACGGGAATTTAAACTTCCCGGGATCCCGCTCCATATAAAAAATACAAAGTAAATTTGTTTTAAATTAATGAAAAAAACTTTATTTTAAAAAGAGTAAGGGAAATGCCTAAATACTACAAAAATTAATTAAAGGTTGAAAGAGGAACTTGAATTATTATTACCTTACGATTAGGGTTTTTTCCCGAGATTTCCCGTCCCGGGAATTCCAATTATTTTCTTTTATTTTATCTCCCGTTTTCCCGGGATTTTTGTTGCGGGATCCCGGGAAATAAAAGTTCCTCATAGTATCAGAAAAAAGCTATTTATACTTTGAAATTAAGTTGTATATTCTCTAAAAACTTGCATCTGTTGATTGGTTGTCGATTAGATCAATAACAAGAAGTGAGTACGTTCGTAAATCAATGTCTACTTACGCAATAAATCTACCAAACAGCTGATAATTAATAAATTTAGTTAAGTGAATAGTTAATAAAGAACATAAATTCAAAATAAGATACAGTCAGTAAATTTTAATTGTCCATGGACAAGTCTTAAAAATATGAGATATCCAAAAATATCGCTCCATTATTGCAGCAAAGTCATATCTACTGAAAAAAATAGAGCTTGGTAAAATGCGATTAAAGTTTTCAAAATGTACTGTTTTAAAGATATATTTTGCTATAACTTCGGTACAGTTTAAGATAAAATACTAATTTTTTGTTACGAGAAAGTATGAAGGAACACTTTGCTTAATTAACTTAAAAAAATTAAAAAAATTTGAAATATGACGATAAATATAAATTTGTTTCATTTTGTGACGGCTTTTATAACCGGGAAGTGCTGGGAAACAGAAATAAAAAAATCTATGAAAACTCGTGTAAGATTCTACAATATACAATTTTAAAAACACATTGTCCTAAAGATTACAGGTGGATCTTGTAAGAAGAAGTCCGTTTGATGCTATTTCTTGCATCAACCTTGACATACATTTGACTGATATAGACGTTGTTTATAAAAAAGAAAAATTACTTCGGATTGTGAATTGGAAATATGCAACAACTTTAAACTTTTGCACTTTAAACTAATTGTCCAATCTCGGTAAAAAACGAAATTTTTCCGAAACATGGAAATAAGTAAATAAAATAAGAAATATACTCTTTGCCGACTTTCTAAGCGAATTGGGTGTATCTTAATGTTATTTCCTAAGCTGTTAAAAAATGTGAATATATTTATTTTAAATATATATACTTATAAAACATATTTATTTAAAATATTTTATCTATTTTATGAATTTACTTTTTGATCTCATAACTTGAGTACCATAAAATTTGTTTGTTTTTATTATTTTTTTATGAATTAAATTGTAATGTTTATGTTATCTTGTATCAAGAGCATAATGATACGAAATTTACATATAAAAGCGTTAGGTAATAATAATTCAAGTTCCCCTTTCAACCTTTAATTAATTTTTGTAGTATTTAGGCATTTATTTTACTTACTTTGTAAGCAAGTTCCCTTACGCTTTTAAAAAAAAAAGTTTTTTTCATTAATTTAAAACAAATTTACTTTGTATTATTTATATGGAGCGGGATCCCGGGATCCCGGGAAATTTAAACAAACTCCGGGAAAACTCCGGGGGAAAAAAAACTCTACTTACGATTTTATACATATGTAAATTTCGTATCATTGTGCTCTAGATACAAGATAAAAAGATAACATAAACAAAACAATTTAATTCATAAAACAATAATAAAAACAAACAAAAATTGTGGTACTCAAGTTAAGAGATCAAAAAGTAAATTCATAAAATATATAAAATATTTAAAATAAATATGTTTTATAAATAAACTAACTTTTTTTTAACAGCTTAGGAAATAACATTAAGACACACTCAATGCGTTTAGAAAGTCGGCAAAGAGTATCAGCCGTATTCATAACAAAAAGTTAGCCACAGTTTGTACACTACGTACAACGAGCTGCTAACTAGAATGCCGATTAAGCTTAGCAGCTTGTTGGCACAGAGTTAATTCATAACGAACTTTTCTCCATCTGCCAACTTTTAATAAATCAACTCTGAATTTTTATGATACCACATTGTATTACTTAAAAATGCAACACGTTTTGCATTAATCATCGCTGAATTTGTCATTTTTTCCTTTTTTTGTTTTTACCTTCAAAAATAAAAATTTTAAAATGTTTTAAAAATTAAAATAAATTAAGTAAAAGCCAGTAAATTAAAAAAAACAGGTAATTAAAAAAAAAAAAAAAACAAAATTGTTTGACATTAAACGGCTGTTTTTCACAAGTTGACAAACGTTTGGGAGTTCGTTAACAAGAGTTAAGCAAATCGTTAGCCAGAGTTTGTTAGTGTATTATGAATAAACTTTTTGCTAACTTTATGCCAAATTTTCATTATGAATACGGCTGTATATTTCTTATTTTATTTGACTTATTACCATGTTTCCGAAAAATTTCGTTCACTTTTTTACCGAGATTGGACAAATAGTTTAAAGTGCAAAAGTTTAAAGTTTAATTCACTGTCCGAAGTAATTTTTCTTTTTTATAAACAACGTCTATATCAGTCAAATGTATGTCAAGATTGATGCAAAAAATATCATCAAACGGACTTCTTCTTACAAGATCCACCTGTAATCTTTAGGACAATGTGTTTTTAAAATTGTATGTTGTAGTATCTTACACGAGTTTCCATAGTTTCCGGTTATATAAGCCGTCACAAAATGAAACAAATTTATGTTTATCACCTTATAAATATATCGTCATATCTCAAAATTTTTTTTTAAATTTAAGTTAATTAAGAAAAGTTTTCCTTCATACTTTCTCGTAACAAAAAATCGGTATTTGATCTCAAACTGAACCGAAGTTATAGCAAAATATATCTTTAAATCGGTACATTTTGAAAACTTTAATTGCATTTTGCCAAGCTCGATTTTGTTTTGTAGATATGTCTTTGCTGCAATAAACGAGCGATATTTTTGGATATAGCCTATTTTTAAGACTTGTCCATGGACAATTAAAATTAACTGCCTGCATCTTATTTTGAATTTATGTTCTTTATTAACTCTTCACTTCACTGAATTTATTAATTATCAACTGTTGCACAGCACATTCTGCTTTTGTTAGATTTATTGCGTCAGTAGACATTGATTTACGAACGTACTCACTTCTTGTTATTGATCTAATCGACAACCCATCAACAGATGCTAGTTTTTGGAGAATAGAAAACTAAATTTCAAATTATAAATAGCTTTTTTCTGAAACTATGAGGAACTTTTATTTCCCGAGATCCCGCAACAAAAATCTTGGGGAAACGGGAAATAAAATAATTGAAATTCCCGGGACGGAAAATCTCGGGAAAAAACCCTACTCATGATCGATCGGAAATTAACTTAAGTTGTTATTCCAAATGTTACTGCACATGACAAAAAAACAAGCATAGAGTAATTTTGCTATTGAAACTTTGTCCATGGGTAGATTTAAACATTGATATTAAAAATGTGCAACAAACAAAAATGTTGCTTAAGTCGACTAAAGCACTTTTTCCTTTTGTCACAGATGTACCGCATTTATATTATGCAATCAAAGCCGACTATTTTCTCTATTCTCTTTTAAAGTTGCTACGAAACTCTTTTCACATTCACATTAAAATTTTTTTCAATGCTGATAACTTTTTTATTAGCTTTATTCGTACGTTAGTGACTCTTTGTAAACACGTTTTTTTATTTATAGAAATATTTTAACATAAAATAAGTACAGGGGGTCAATTCTTGTTCAGTGTAAAAATTTGTCTATATGTCAAAACAAAAAGAAACAACAGTTTTTACAATGATATCAAAATGTAAATAAATTTACCGTAGCTTGAAGAACTTTTCAAACATTTCTTTAAGTGCAAAGAAAATTATTTACTCTCTTTTCATCAATGTTCTCTATCTGCCCTTCGCTGGCTTAGACACTGCAAAACTTAACGTTGCTCTATAATATAAAGTCTATATCCCTGGCATCCTATGAACCGTTTATCAGAAGAAGCGTCTGAGGCAACATTTTCGGCTTTACAGGCAGAATTTAGCTAGAAAGTTTTCGAGGGTCCAGTGTATCAAAGATATTATAAATAGACTTTTCCTCAGTTCTGACCCACTGATTACTAGCATTAGACCAACTCCAAAAAAAGTCATTACCCTGCAAAAGAGAAGTTGTTTTAAATAAATTAGTTGTTATTATTTTAAATAAAATTTATTGTTACTATGTATTATAAATAAGTTATAATTACGAATAAATTAAATATTTTCAGATAAATTAAATATGTACTATGAAATACATAACAGTCACATAAAAGCTTAAAAATGAATATTTTGTGGAAATTAGCAAAAAAAAAAACTAAAACGAATTTTTTGACTGGGCCTTTCCGGGGTGCGGTTTGGTGGGATACCTCCCCCTGCCCAAAAGTTAAAAAATTTAATTCTTATGTTATTGAAGCGTTAGAAAATCTATTTCTTTTAATATTTAAATTTGTTTTAAATCTTATTTTATATAACCGCTCACAAAAAGGGAGGGGGGGGGGGTTGCGAAAAGTGTAATTTTATGAACTCCTGGGTCCAATTTTAGGTTTAGAAAAAAAACCTTTTTTAGTGATAATATTACATTGTTATATTATTAGCATTATGTGATGTGTAGATGAAAAAAATTGCATTTTCAGAGGTTGGATTAGTTGTTCTAGGGGGAACTTGTTGCTCCTTTGTACGATTTTATTTATTTTTGAGGTTTACCTGCTCACGACCATAATACACATTTTGCCAAGTTGCATCGATCTATGGGCACGCAATAACATTTAAGGAGCAATACAAGCCAAAACAAAAAGAAATGTCCGGCTAGATTGGCAAAAAAAACCTATGTTTGGCGGTGAGCCGCAAATGAGTTTTTTTTAACTGCTTGAGCCGCATGTATTTATTTTTGCTGAAAATTTCCTAACCATGTTTTAGCCATTTTTGTCCGATTTTTAATTAAAAATATTAAGTATTACTTACAATAAGAATTCCTATTAGGGCGGGTTTTTTTTTTAAATCGTATAGCAAAAACGTAAACTACAGTATTCCACGGATAATTACCTCGCCAAAAATGCCAGTATTTTTGGGTAATTATGCGTGGAAATCATTTAAACGAATACGCTTAACTACCTCATTGAGGTAATTAAACGTATTTATTTACAAGATACCTTAACTTTGATGTATGAAAAAAAGATAAGAGATAGGAATTTCGGTATCAGCTAATCTAGAGGGATAGCAACAAAAACAATGGGATTTGCTGTCTTGAATTTTTTCTGTATTGATATCTCAATCCTACTAGCAAAAGCGTACTCATACATACAAACTTATGATTAGGGAAATGGTAAATATGCAATTGCATGGTTTTTCTTGTGCGACCAATGAAAGCAAAAGCAATATATTTATGCGTTCTAGAGCAAATATATAAATTTGTAGTGATACATATGCAATCGAGACGCACCTTTTAGTATACCGATCGACTCAGAAACACTTTTTTAAGAGGCTGGTTGTACTATGTCCATGAAGGCTTGTGCGCAAAATACAAGTTGCAAATTTTATATAATATAATAAAATTTGGTAAAAACGTTTAAATTGTCATACAAACATTGGTCAATAATCAGCCCAATTATGAATAAAACTTTCCTGGGATGTTTCGCCCTTCTTCCATTTTTCCTATTTCAATTCAATTGTAAAAATGGAAAAGGGAAAAACTTCCGGGGAATTTGTATTCATAATTGGGCTGAAAGTCCTCATGCAAACTTCTTTTTTTATGTACATAAACCATTGAATTATGTTCGTATTAAGATTAAATTCGGCCCAAAATGTCTTACTGCAAATGAAATATGGTTTAATTGGTTCAGATTTAAACATACAGCATTCAAATATCAAACCCTAGAATATACAATCAAATCCCGATGATTCGTACCCCGATAAATCTTGAAAAAATCTCGTTAATTCGTAAAATTTCCATACATTTTGGTCCCCTCGCTAAATCGTAATTTTTTTTCCAAATAAAATCTTCGTTACCACTTATAAATCGTAACTGTTTGCTAACTATCACTTATAATTCGTAATAAAAACAACAAAACCACGGAAAGAATGATATTTTGTTTACCGCTATTTTTTTTGTGTGGGTTTTTGCTTGTGTGTGCGTTTATTTTCTTAAGATCAGTTTGTTACATGAATCATAAAGAAAATGTCAAAGCACACGCACCGTTTTAGTAAATAAATTGAAAACCCCCGTTAATTCGTATTTATTTGTTTTCAATGTTTTCAACTCCGTTAAATCGAAACCCCGCTAAATCGAAAACCCCTATAATTCGTAATAAACGGCCGGTCCCTTGCGATTACGAATTATCAGGATTTGACTGTACATACATGCTTTTTGATCCTTTAAATGTAAAAATAATTTTAAATTTAGCGACCGTTCCTTTAATCCCTTTAAGACAAAATATCTCATATATTCGGTGTGTCTAGATAATATTGAGCACAAATAACTCTTATATGAATCTTAACCTCATAACATGACTTCATTCATGTCAACCCAGAATAAAGTTTATTTAAATGCAAATATTAAATTGTGGAATATTTTGCTTTCGAATAAGCCATATTTTGTTTTTGGGCATATTTAAAAAAAAAAATTTAGGACATATTTTTAAATTATTATCATGTTAACTTGGTTGCATTACTTGCTGTGTTGTTTTCAATTGTGAAAGAGTACTGAGGCAATTAAACGAATGAAATTAAGTTGTAATTTTTTTTGGGAGTTTAATTTTTAAGGCAATCACCCGAAGTCGACTACACAAACCAAACGTATGTGTCTATTGGAATTAAGAACACGGTCATGCTAAGTGAGTAATTTAGCTTATATTTTTTAAAGATTTAATTTATGTTCTAGAATTCACAAGGAAGTGAAATTGAAATCGGACGATAAAGACGATAATAAGATAAAATTGAATATTCATTACAGGGTCGTTTTAAAACTTGCACGGTTTTAAATCTACTTCATTTCGATTTCTAGAACTTTACCGTACTTTTTAACAAACTAGTTCATGTGTTTATCTCTTTAGAATGAGTTTGGATTACAAATATTGTACGAAAGATAAATCTAATAATGCTAAATGTAACAGGTGTCCAAAAATTCCACCAACAAAATCCAATGAATAAATATTTTAAAAAAGAGACTTCGATCGATTCTCTAGAGCAACAATTTTGAGCTACATTGACAAGTTTTAATCATAAAAGAATCTTTATTTATTCAAGTACTAATTTTTTCTAAGATTATCGAAAAAAATCTCGTAATTTATAAAATTTATGGATTTAGATTTATTCGACTAATCGATTAATTTTTAAATTTTATTCGTTTAATCGAATAAGTTAAAAATTCCAAATTTCGATTAATCATTTAATCGAACAAAAAAAACCCCGTTTAATTGAATACTCTAGTATTATTACCAAGCATTATTTTTTACCAGAGTTGAAAACTTTTGCTGTTATCGAATTCCATATTATCTTTGTATGGGAGGTGCCATTGCTACTTGAAAATTTGCAAATTCATATTTCAATATGTTAAGCTTTAGGAATTTCAGTTAAATAGTCTATAGGGATTAAACAAACAAACACATTTTCAATTTTTATTTATTAGGATTCTATTTTGTCTACAATACAAAAAAATTTAATTCATAAACATTTCTTGAAAATAGACTTTAAAAAAAAATTTCACGAAATTCTAAAATTACTTAACGAACTGCATTAAAGGATGAATATGTGAAATTTACCCGTTAATTTCGCTAGCAAATTCTAAGTATTTATTTAATTTTTATTTTTAATTAATAAAAAAATATGACTAAATTAAAAACTATGTTTTACTTTTAGTAATGCAAATGAGACCAAACTAGCTCTTCAAATACCCGATACCATAACCACTTGGCGTATAACAGCATTTTCTAACAATCATGAAACAGGATTTGGTATAGTCAGCAATCCCACGGAAATAAACACGATACAACTTTTCTTTATATCCATAAATCTACCATTTTCTGTAAAACGCGGTGAAATTGTAACAGTTCCAGTAACAGTTTTCAATTATCACAATCAGACCTTAGAAACGGATGTGGTTCTGCAAAATGATGCTGAAGACTTCTTTTTTATGGAACCAAGTTTAAAAGGTTTGCAAGCATCGAGTGATGAACAACAACAAATTAGACATGTGAGCATACCGGCAGACAAAGCAAAGACGGTGAATTTTCTAATATACCCCGTTTTAGCGGGAGAAATAAGTATCAGTGTAACGGCCGAAAGTTCTTTTTCTTCCGATGCTGTTTTGCAAAAACTTAAAGTAGAACCAGAAGGTGTGCCCAAACAAAAGAGTCAGTCCATGTATTTAAGTTTGCCAGAAGGTGAGAAAATAACTTCAAATTTTAGCATCGAGCAGCAAATAGGAAGTGTACCCGAATCAGAGTATATAACTTTCTCCGTGGGCGGTCATTATTTAGTGCCAACAGTGGAAAACTTTCAAGATCTGACAGAAGTGCCTACTGGCAGTGGGGAGCAAAATATGATTAACTTTGCGCCTTGTGTTTTAACTTTGCAATATCTTAAGGCTAATAATAAACTACTCGAAGAGAAACAGTTGGTGGAAGAGTTACATTCTTCAATTGAGGTTGCGTACCAGCAACAGTTGTCCTTTCGTCATGAAAAGGGTGGTTATAGTGTTTTTGGACAGGGTGTCGATGAAGAGCCTAGTACTTGGCTTACCGCCTATGTAGTTCGCTTTTTAATTAAGGCTTCAAAGTTCTCAGATATCGAGGCGAAAGTAGTTGAAACGGACTTGGATTACTTGGCTCAGAAGCAAAAGCCCAATGGAGAGTTTCCTTATACAGGATATGCACTAAATCCAAGCCATAATAATAAGTATGGACTAACAGCTTTTATTTTATTGGCCTTTTTGGAGGATCAGGTATGTAGCAAAGCGACTTTAGTAAATTTTACTTTTTTGAAAATCATTGAGTTATATTTTCATTATTTGGTGCAGAAATATTTTTGCAAATATGAACAAACTATCAAAAATGGCGTAGAATTTTTGAATTCAAATTTGGATAAAATTAGTGATGCAAATGCCTTATGCCTAATAGCATCCGTTATAGCGCGTTCCAAGAATCAAAATGCTAGTATGCTTATAAATCAACTTAAATCGAGTAGCAAAGAAAATAATGGACTTAAGTGGTGGTCAACATCTGACCAGAATACAGCAAATGATGTAGAAGTAACAGCATGCGCGGCATTAACTCTGCTAGATACTCCCGGGGATCATACATCAATTTTGAAATGGCTGATAGAACAACGTAATGCTAAGGGTGGTTTTAGCTCTGCCTTCGACACAGTAGTAGGCATGGAGGCCTTAGTTAAATTCTCGGAAAAGTATAGAAACGTACAAAATTTGAACTTGAAAATATCATATAGTGCCACGGACGAGGACGGCAATGAATTGGCAAGGAATGAAGTCTTTGTTGACTCGAACAATGTTTTGGATCTGCAGAAACATGAGGTATAATAAGAGAATTAAAATAAGTCTTTTGTAATTTAATAACAAAACATATCCTCTTTCTAGTTGCCAAAAACCACACGTCATGTTAATTTTCAAATGGAAGGTGTCGGTGCGGCTTTGGTGCAACTCAGCTACGAATGCAACGTTGTTAATTTGCAAGGAATTCGTCATTTTGATATCAAACCTAAAGCAGTACTTAAAAATGAGAAAGAAATTGATTTGGAAGTGTGTTTCACTTATAAATCTGATTCGAACATGCAGAATAACGCAAATAATCTGATAATAATGGAAGCAAATTTACCATCTGGTTTCCGTTCTGATATAGAAAACAACTTGCCTTCAAGTCAAAACGATTTAGTGCAAAAAATTGAGTCAAAAAATTCAGAATCTACAATCATTTTCTATTTTTATAATTTAAAACCAAATACGAATCACTGCTTAGATATTCCAGCAAATAAAGTTAATGAAATATTGATGCCAAAACCGGCTGCAATTAAAATGTATGATTGTTACAATTTGAGTCAATCAAATACAGAATTTTACACTTTATAAATTAAAATTTGAAGTTGTTTTTTAATTTTGTTCGGCATTAGGTCGTGAATTAAACCAATTTTTAAATAAAAAATATATAAACATATTTTGTTTAAAAATTCTATTTCTATTTCCCAATATTTCGGTCAACGTTGCTGACCATCTTCTTTGAAGTTTTAGTTAAATTTTTTCGAAAGACTTAAATATCATAGTTGCGTTTGTAAAAAGAGTTAAGTGTAATATTCGACATACGAGTTCAATTCAAGGTCAATGATATAACAGCGCATACTTAAGATTTGTTTTTTGTAATAAGAAATTGAAAATATTAAATTTGAATTGGAGTCATATAAAAATTAACGTTTTCGGAATGAAATATTGACTGATTTTCAACCATCAGTGCAAAAATAATACAAAAACAAAATATGGAAAATGTAACGGCACTTCCTCTTTAACTATTTAACTAGAGATCAGTTCAATAAATTGATAATAAGTAGAAAAAAAAATCATAAAACGATTTAGAAGGTCGTAAGTTGATTTGTTAATTTTGTGGAAATAATCCTCATAAAAGAAAATTTGAAAATTTTCTTCACTTTTCTGAAATCCTAATTGAAAAATCTTTTGTTTTTAAGACAGTAAAATCTTTCGAAAGTAAAAAATCGTTAATTGAAAACGACAATCTGGTAAAAAATTTTGGTACAATGCAACCAAACTCGAGCTATGTTGAAGGTAGAAATTGCTGGATATACTTCAAAATCTTACCATGCGTTGGCAAATAAATGAAGAGTTAAAAATTAGAAGCACGTAGCACATACACAGAAAAAATAGAAAATCGACTTCAATTAAACAATTCGTTCAGAAAATTAAATATTTAACTAATTTTGCCCCTGCAAAGGAATTGATCATATCAATTAACGGATTTGTATTTTCGAGTCATGGGACACAAATTTAGTCAATTAAAAAATTAATTGTATAAACAAAAAATACACCACACATACACAAACATTTAATTTTATGGGTTTTGATTAAAAAAATTAATTGCAGCAAACAAAAAATTAATTGAATAATTAATGTACACCAATTAATTATTTAATTGAATAGTTTTTTGCAAACATTTTTTCTGTGTATCAGAGTAGTCAAATATGCAAAGAAAGCCGTTCCAGCAGTCTAAGAAAAGAGCCAGTTAGCATCAAACATCTAATCGTATCATGGATGATGGGAGCTTCTTTACAATGGACGCTAATGAATGGGCACCAATTCAAGATTTTTAGGCGAATTTGAAAAGAAATTTCTATAAATAGTGATAGGAACTAAGAAACCTCAAATTAAATGGATGTTATAGAAAATGCACACAAAGGTAATTTCAACAGGCTTTCCGTAGGGTGCCTCAAAGTATGAAAAAAGCCCATTGATGTGGCAGATTTCTTTTTGTAAAATAAGTTTAAGTTGAATTTTGATTTTTAGTCGAACTGTTTATTTTTAATTTTCGATATTCTTTAATAAGGCTTGAGTTCATCAAATTTAATTTTCATTAAATTATTTTCACTGAGGGAAGGAATTTTACAACTTGGAATTTTTTATTAAAATTTATTGATAATTTTTCTTGGATGAGCTGGGTTTTGAACCCGGGTTGATCTTTACATGTTTCAAGAAACACCACTTTCTATCGTCAGAAGATCTTTGTGTTCTACCCACTGCACCACTGCGGTGCCCGATAGCCCGGGTTCAAATCCCAGCTCAGCCAAGAAAAATTATCAATACATTTTAATAAAAAATTCCAAGTTGTAAAATTCCTTCCCTCAGTGAAAATAATTTAATGAAAATTAAATTTGATGAACTCAAGCCTAATTAAAGAATATCGAAAATTAAGTTTAAGTTGTGTATTTTAACAATTGCATATTAACTTTGATTTTTTAATACCTGATATAAATTTGTCATTACTGCTTAGTTATGTGTCAGTCCATATTAAATTCCGCATACGTTAGAAGTTTCAAGAGATTTAAAAATCGTATAACTCTGTTTCCAAAACTCATTATGTAAAAAATAGAACATAGTTCGGATTTATGAATGTTGTCCGTAAATTAATTCGAGGGCACCCTTATCACTCAGAACTTCACCAGTCTTAAATTACGATTAATCTTTTACCCAAACAACATTTTTAATTCTTCTTATACTCCCCTTGACTAGTTTTGAGGAGTGTATTAGATTATCGGTGCGTTTAAAACGTTTTAAAATTAATCCTAGACTCCATCTATCTTCTATAGGTATGTATATTAGGCTGGGTCAAAAAAATATTTTTTCTCTAATCGACTTCTAATAGCGTAAATATGTTGTATTTTTGTCTGAATTAGATCCCTGTAAAATATTATTAATTTATTTTTAGTGTAAGAGCCCGCGCTTTGACCTTCAATTTTGTTAAATTTTTAATATAGCAACAATAGCATTGTATTGCAGAAAAGCATATTAATGTATTTTAATGACTTTTAGGTTCGTGTAAATAGTGTCAGAAGCATTCATGACTCTTTGCGCTAAAAAAGTCAAGCGATGGTTTAATATAGACGAAACTTGAATCAAGACGAGAGATGCCCTGATTTTACAGTAAACAAGATTTTGTGACCAAAAAGGATTTTATTGTTTTATGTTGTATAAGAACCAAATTTCTATTTTTTTAAGTTTATTTCAAAATATTTTTAGTTTTAATTAATAATAATTGATAGAAAATAAAATATTAAAATTTAAAAAATTGACTTTTTTCAAATATTCTTAATTCTTAGGAGCTCATGCGCGGGCTCAAGATGACACTTTTTTGAACTTTTTTTTTGCAATTTTTATTTGTTTTAACGTAATACAAAAAAATATTGCTATTAGAATATGATTCGAGAACTTTTATTTTTTCTCATACATCAGTGACCCACCCTAATGTATATACCTTAATATAAATGAATGTGTGTTTGGATGTTTCTATGTTTGTTTGAAGTCTACAGACGGCTAAGCGGATGAGAAGCTGTTGATCTCGGAAACTGATACTGCTAGAGTCTTCAAATTAAGTGCGCTCAACTTTGACATCCCCACAAACATTTGTTTATTAAATAGACGGACTTACAAAAGTAGGTGTGGTATCATCTCATGAATCAAATACTGGACAGAGGTAACAGTTAGAGTATCAAAACTTTGACATCTTTATATTTAATTGGCTAAGAAATGGATGCATTGCTATTAGTGGTCGTGGCAACTCCCATATGATTTAAATATTTACTAAAATTCGTTTATCTGGGAAAATATAATATCTAGAGAACTGAAATTTTGCAAGATCAACTTTGACATTTATATGAACATTTCGATAAGAAACGGGTGCATTGGCAAAAGAGGGCGTGGCACCTCCCATATGAATTAAATACTTAAATTCGTATACATATATACAAAACTATAAAAGCCAAAGTGATTAAATTTTGCACAGCCAACACTGGGATCCATATGAACATTTATAGAAAAAATGGGGGCGCTAACAAAAGTAGGAGTGGCGCTTTCTTTATTGCGACTATAACAGATATGAATACTAAATTATGAATGGACAAGAGCCATCAAATTGTGCAAGGCAATTTAGATATTCATATAAATATTTGTAGACTTACTGGATACAATACCAATAAAGGCTAGCATGTAAGAGCAACTTTGACGATCAAGCAATAGCAGTAACTTTTTACGTGCTTTATTTATTTAAGTCTATGGATTAAAATCTTAACAGACTATAATTAAATTGCAAACAAAGTAACATGTAGTCTCTGAATATTCTCCGAAAAAGGTCGGAATTTGCGTAGTTTATGTAAAAAGTCTGAATATACAATGATGTAGAATTGCGAGTTGATCGTTGATAAACGTTTACTTTAACATGATTAAGCAGGAATTCAGAACAAACATTACCGTTAAGCAAATTAACTACGAACGTAATTTTAAGCATTTTTCTTCGAACTTAGATTATTAGGATGAAAGAGCTTCAGAAGGGTTCCAAGTTGAGTTTGTTTTTGGACAGATTCTATTCGATTTATAAGAACATTATAATCAAAGTCAAACCAAAGATGTGTGTAACTGATTGCTTTGTTATTTTAGGATCAGTGAACTCTTGCTTTTATAAAGCGTAGCCCCACGAGCTTTTTTAATCACTGTCGTTATGTGTTTTACAAAATCAAATTTTGGATCGAGTCAAATACCAAGATCCAATATCTCTTATACTAATAGAAGTTGGCTGTTACCCGAAGTATAGTTACCCATAGAATTCTATTCTATACAAAAACGCATATGCTTGCAGTTTGATAAGTTAATATAGATGAGGTTGATATAACACCAGTAATAAAAATTATCCAAATCATGTTGAAGAGTGATCATATCGGAACATTTTTTGAAGCTTAATCAGATATTGCACTCGGCAGGTCATTTTTACTCCTGAATTGACGATGAATCTCTTTGATGTTGTGTTATTAAAACGAACATTTTGTTTTCTATAAATAAGGTACGACTCAAGCCAGCGAAGACTGGTATTAGCAAAACCAATTAACGAACGTTTAATAAGAAGAAGGCTATGGCTGACTTAATCAAAAGCTTTACTAAAGTCTGTGTATATAACGTCCGTCAATTGACCATTATCAAATCCATTATAAACAATTGTAGTAAGTTGCAAGAGATTTGGCATTGCTAAGCAACCTTTTCCAAAGCCATGCTGGAAAGGAGATAGTAATGGCGATGCTTGGTGAAAGAGACATTCTGTTATGTACTTTTCAATGACTCTACATTAAACATACATAAAACTTAAATAAATTGTTAAGTTAAAAATCGAATGTGGTGAAAAATTAAATAGGTAGTTTCTTAAAATTTTGCATGTGTAACTATACTTTAAACACATATAAATGTTTGAATTTAAAAAAAAATGGTACTTAGACAACGAATTAGTATGTAATGTTATATCCAGTCTTATAAAACGTACCAAATTGTATATGGGGCCTAGGGTAATTTATGGACCGATCTTCTCGAAATTTTGCAGTGTGATTTCCAGTCGAATAAAACGAATTTTTGCAAAGTCTAATATCATTCCGTGCATTGTTCCACCATTTATGTTAGTTTTTGTAACAAAATGATAAATTTTTTGGGTGGTGCTTGCACATTTGGATTCATAGCTCTGCTCCTACTGACCCAATTAGGCCGGATTTCAATTCCAAACTTAAGGACAGACAGACGGACATGGCTAAATCGACTTAGAATTACTCAGAATATATATACTTTATGGGGTCTGAGATGAAAAATAAAAAAGTTTCACACGGAATGACAAGCTCAGTATACCCCCTTCACAACTAATTGTGGTAGAGAGTATCATAATTCATAATAATTTATATAGAATATGTGACCTTCTCCGAGAGATGGGACCTTGTCTGTCAAAAACGGGTTTTGACTTACATGCTGTGTAAAAATATAAGTTTCTATTTCTTAGTTATATTCTTAACGTTATTTACCGAGCAACTAAAATCTTAAGCCCTTGTAGTGCAGACCAGAGTCTCTGGTTTTACTATTGGTACAATCTTTGGGAGACGGAATATGCCAATTCGGTTTACGTTTTTTCTCTGGATTTCACTTCCAAGGGGAAACAATTTATATCCGACCTCCATTAGTTTTTAACATTTTCCTAAAACAAAACTTGCCCCTTATCACCACTTTTTAGGGAGGCTCCAATACAAATATTGCGTTGTATGAAATTTTTTAATTTAATGAAAATTTTTCTTCTTTTGTCGTATGACATAAATTGAGTCCAAATTTACTGGCGCACATCTTTGATTGACCTGTAAAACCCGGCATTTTGTGCCTTCCCAACCAAGGTCCAATGTGGTTTTACTATTGGTACATTCTTTGGGAAACGGAATATGCCAATTCGGCTTACGTTTTTTTCTCTGCATTTCACTTTCAAGGGGGCAAAATTAATATCCGACCTCCATTAGTTTTTACATAGTTTTTAACATTTTTCTAAAACAAAACTTGCCCCTTATCACCACTTTTTAGGGAGGTTCCAATACAAATATTGCGTTGTATGAAATTTTTTAATTTAATGGAAATTTTTCGTCTTTTGTGAATAAAATCACAAGTTGTAAACGTATTTTAATCACTTATGGCTTTTTTTGTTTGCAACTGTGTGTTTTATATGTCTAGAAAAAATTATAAATATATATATATATATATATACTCCATGTCACTACAGTATGGAGTACACTAAAGGAGTAGTTTCAAAAGTACTCCATGTCACTACTCCATGGATTAAATAATAGGGTTACTTTCAAAAGTACTCCATGTCACTACTAAATGGAGTGCACTAAAGGGGCAGTTTCAGACCTACTCCATGTCACTTCTCCATGGATTAACTAATATGGTTAGTTTTAAAACTTTTCCATGCCACTACGAAATGGAGTGGACAAAAGGGGTAGTTTGAAAACTACTTCATGCCACTACTGAATGAAAGACTAAAAATAACTTTACGATTAAGCTTTTCTATTTTTGTTTATGAAAAATAAAATAAAATAATAATAAAAACAATCCTTTTCTCACCCATATAATATATTTATATATGTATGTATACTGTGAAGGATTTAAGTTTGCATGTAGTGTTATTTTGAAGAAAATGTTGATTTAATTAAAAAATTAGTGTTCCATTTTTTTTTAAATTATCCTTATAAAAAAACCTAAGTTAAATTAATTAATCTGTCGTTTTAGAAAAAAAACCTAATAACTAAAATATAGAATAATAAATAAAATATATGTCATGCCTTTTTTCACAAACTTTCCTCTTTCACTTTAAGATAAACAATTAATAATGGACACCATCAGGGCTACCAATGTGTAATACTGTAGACTACAGAAAAGTATACATCATGCAGTTGTTGGCAGTACTGCATGTTAATTTTTTATAACATGGTCCATACTACAGTACATTGGAACGTGTTGTAGGTAGTCCATTTATTATCTGTAGGGTAGCTAAGCAACTGCTTTCAGCTGATTAAAGAAGTGCAACCATGCGTATTGGCATGTAGAGAAAACAAAATGTAGATAATAGTTATATGCATACCGTAGTTAATTTAAAAGCTTATTAAAAAACAATTATTAGTGGTTTCACCCTTTGTATTAAGTGTTCAACTCTGCTTTTTTAATACGATTTTATCCTACAAAGCATGAGTGTATTTTTCGTTAGTATTGTAAATTAATGAAGTTTCTGAGTGAGCGAAAGAGACAGATATAGTTTATTAAACTGTTTTGTTCTGGGTTATTTAACAAACGTTTTTACTACTAAGATACTACATTTTGTTGTTGCAGTGTTGTAAATCTGAGTACTTAAACTTAATTAATAAGATTCACAAGGACTACAAGGGACTTTACTATCAAGGGTGAAAACCACTATTGTTCTTAAAAAATGCATACAAATTCCAAAAAAAGTAATTTTTTGGTTTTAGTTTTTATATAAATCAATTAAAATAGGGACCTGTAAAAATATAATTTCTCAATAAAATTTGGCGACTAAAAACTTACATGTCTCTAGTTTATTTTTTGTATAGATGTTTTTGAACGCAGTATAAATGGACGCAAGTAGCAAATGTAATAAGGCAAGTTAATTATGTATTTTCGAAATTGTAAGAGTATTTATTGTATTCTGAATTTTAGAGCAGTGAAGGGCACTTTTGCAAATCCTATGTACGCGTGCATAGAAATAAAAATTCTGCTTGTGTGACGTCGACACATGTACACTTTAAACTTCTTGTCTGGGACAATGTACGTTCGGCTGTTGCTTTGTTGTCACCCGTTTGACCTGGGATTCGAAAAAGCGAACATTTACCACTGTGAAGAATTTGCGAAACAAATATGTTCGCTAAAGATCGAAAATTTAAAATTAAAGTGAACGTTCGCATTTACGATGTTTTTGCGAAGATGTAGCGAACTAAAATTTGAGTAAGTCAGCTAAAAACGTTACTTTCGCTTACTCTTTGCCTAATCTTTATAAATGATATAGCGGTCTTCTTTTAGCGAACTAAAATCATGAAATGAAAAAATTCCTTTTGCAAAAGAAGTAAAAACACATGTTCCGCTTTTTTGTTTTTACTTGAAAAATAATAAAAACAGGTCATTTGTAAGTTAAAGTTGAAAGTGTTGAAATCTTAAAGTGCAAGTTAATAAATAGGTACATTATTTTAAAAAATACACATTCAAAATACCTACCTTTATGTTATCAAAATTAAACAAAAAATTGGTAAGTAAAATTAATATAAAAAAAGAAAATATATTTGTGAAGCAAAGCCATTAATAGTGTTCACGAAAAAATTAAAAGCGTTGTAAGTAAAAAGAGTAAAGAATGTTATTTATACATATATAGAAGAAGTTGAAAGCTCCAATTGAATTTATTACTAAGTTAGCTTAGTGATTTTCTTTGAATAATATTAGTTGAAATGCATTAAACAATTTACTTTCCGTATTCTAAATAACTATAATCATATATTCATTCCATTAATTCACTTTTAGAAAAAATATGGCAGACAATAAAACAAATAAATTTACTCGTAACAATATTACACTGAGTGTAGAGAATAATAAAGTGTCAATTGCAATTTACACTTAGCTGTTTTAACGAAAATCAGATTAAAATTTTAGTCAAACGAAAAATATATACGAGACCAAGGCGAATTCAACTACAAGTGGTGTCGCAACTACAACAATCCAAAAACAACAGAAACAACATAGGTGGTTTTGCATTGCATTGTTAGAGTTTTCAGCTCGAAATGTCAGCCATTCTTAGAAAAACACTAACAAATCAAAACAAATAGTCTCGAACTGTCAAAATCAGAAGGAGTTGCGACACCACCTGCTGTACTGTACTGACGGAACAGTTCTCATGGAGAGGAACTAACAGCAAAATATTTACATATAAGGGTATCTCGATCAAGTTCAGCTTAGACGTAAGAAAAAACTTGCAACATTGTGTCTATAATAAAATTTAAAAATAATGGTTTTTTATATTTTTTAAATTATTAATAAAAAATGTTCATAATGTTCAATATGCCCATGAAAGATTAAATAAATCGGCTAAGTACCAAGAAAAAAGACAAAACTTGACGATAATGAAACTGCGCTCCCTAATAAGTTCATACTCAAGGCGAATTCTTGTAAACGGTGGTGTCCAGGGCGAATTCATAACAGGTAAGTTTTTTTTGCAATTTAATGGTTAGCTGTCAAAAGCTTTTTATTGCAAATTAAAATTATCACTTTTTTATAAAAGAAATTATTAAATTCACTTTAATCATTCGCAGTTTTGAAATTGTTTTATTATAAAAATAATATTTTTAGCACTTTTCAATCAACTTCTTCTCAAAACAAAATTATATTTTGACGTTTCTCAATTTTTTTTAATTCGCCGTGAAGGCGAGATGAGTTTATCTTTTTAAATTCACCTTGGTGGTTTCGATACTACAACAAGTAACAACACCAAAAACTCAACAATGTATTTTTTTTTGCTTTCGTTGGCCAATATGTCAAAAACACAAGTAACTTTTGACATTCCTCTCTCTAATTATGAAAAAAAAGTAGCACAGCTGTGCTTTCAACGCCACCTGAAAAATTAATTCGCCTTGTTCATACTACCTCTCTGCTGTATTATATATTATTTTAATATAATGTAATAATATATTCACTCAAAAAATTATGTAGTTAAATTCAAACGAAAATTCATTTGAAACAACGGATCATTTACATTTCATTTAAAACAAATGATTTTTACATTAATTTTTAATTTTTTTTATTTATTAAACAGCATATTCCGTAAAATTGAATGTTTTTACTTTTAAAAAATATATTTTAACCGAAAAAATCAAACTACATAACAAAATAAATACGGAAAAACATTATTTTTCGGTAGTTTGTTTTTTGAATAACAAAATAACAAATGTTGAAAAATAAAATTATTCGTAAAAATAACTATATTTTTATTCAATTTTAACAGTACGGAAAACGAATTTAATAACCCACAATCAGTTACTGTAATAATTTTATAAGTGTAAGCATTTATAAATACCATTTTTATTTAAATTGATGTACATAACAATTTTCGTTTTGTTTTTATAAATAAATGTAATACATATGACCATACAAAAAAACACAAAACGCACTTTTTTTTGGAGAAACTAAAAATGAAGAGAGAAATACACAGAAGCTTCGCTATCGAACTATTGCAAAACTATTAAAAACTAATGTTAAGCGAGTTTTATATCGAATCTATAAAACTATTTTTAGTGAACATTTAGTGATATCGTTAAAGATGTTCGTTTTAGATATTGCCAAAAGAGCGTTATTAATATAAAAGCAAACCTTCGAGATCGACGAATTTGCTTCCACAAACTGAGCGACGGGTGAACTCTCTCAGAGAAACGTTTGCCAATTGTTCAATATGTTTTAGAGCGACTCAAATTGGTCGCTAAAGATGTTTTGCTATTCAAATAAACTATAAGATAATTTTAATCAACTGTTGTTCGCATGTATTAGTTAGTTGGCATTTAGTTACAGCTTTACCCATAATTAAGTAAAAACTTTTCTTGCTGAAAGTAACCAACTGTGAATAACTTAAATAGGTACTTAACAAAGTTAAAAGTGATAATTTATGAATATGCGCCATATAAATTATTCTTTGAGAAAAAATTTAAAAAGCTTGGTGGCGTAACGTGATAAAGTTGACTTTCCAGTAGAAATCCATATGCATGTTTTTTGTTTTTGTTTTACTAAAACAAAAATTACTTAGTTAACACCTTGATTAATTATAAAATTTTTTAAAACAATGTACATATTTAATTGCTAAACAACTACTGATCATCTTTCTCTGTGATGTTAAGTAATCAAGATTCAGCTCAACAAATTATACTTTATAATTCATCTCCAATTCTTAATAAATTACACGTGTTTGTTTATTTTTTTAATATAATCATCAGTTTTCTGCGGTTATAGTTCTTTAAGTTTTTATTCCTAAGCACTCCTAATTTCACAGCTCGGAAGTTTTTTTTATTCCAAACGTCATTGCACGTTAAAAAAGATAGCCAATAGTCATTTTGCCATAACTTTCTCAAAAAACCTACGAAATAATTTTAATTTTGCCCATGTGTACCTTTAAACATGCAAATTTTAAGGCACTTTCTCCTTTTTGCCGCAGAAATAAAAAGTTGAATGCATTTATAAACTTATTTAATTGATCTCAGGAAATGTTATTTGTTCAAATAAATTAAATGAAATAATATTTTCTATCGATTTGTATTGAGCGGGAATTCCCGGGATCGCTGGAAATTTAAAAATAAATCCCGCTTTCCCGGGAAATGAAAAAAGCCCGGAAAAAAAAACTCTAGTTGCCAATATTGAAATTAGAAAAATCAGTACATAAGAGAAAATCGGAACAATTGAAGAAAAACAGTACACATACTTTTTGCTAATATAAAATTACTAGCTGACCTGACAAACGTAGTTTTGCAGTATAACTTATTTTTTTCAGATGTTGCAGTATCAGCCTGCCAAATTTTAAGAAACCTCTGGTTGATTAGTTAAGAATATATAGGGATTATTAGATTATTAGATAAAGGAAGAGGAAACTTTTGCCTCTCTTGCCCTATTTTACGCCCTATAGCGATATGAAATATACCTTACGACCTATTCTCATACCTAACAAATAAGCATACATACAAAATTTCATTTTAAAAAATCGGTCAAGCCGTTTCGGAGGAGTTCAGTTACAAACACCGCTTCGTTTACAATGGTAGCAACAATTTCATTGTTTCTTCTTTCTTATTTCTTTCCAATTTTTCAAACAAAAATTTAATTTATGTGTTTTAAAAAAGTTGAGTCTACTTCAGCAACAATTTGTATGAAAATATATACATATGACGTCTATATTACTTTTATTAAGTTTTCAATGAAAATTTTAACAAAATATCTTGAACAAAAATACTTACGTACATTTTTGTGGGCAACAATTGCAAACGTTTTCTAAATTGAAAATGTGTGTGAATCGAGAAACATTGTTGCTTTTTTTGAATACCAAGTAAAAACGTTGCTGCCATTGTGAGCGAAGGTTTATTAATATAAAAGGCTTTAATTATTTTCAGAACAAAACTGGAATTCGTTGTACAGTTTGTACCGAGAAAAAATTTTTATTAATAAATGTACTTGGACTTCAAGAAGAATTCTTAACTTTGCTTCTGTAAAAGTCAGACGCAAAGTCATCTGACAAAATTTCAATTAGAGCGTGCTCTTTTGACAAACCATCTGACCAGCGTTGCCAGAAGATTTTGAAGGAAAATCTTAATTTGGCGAAAAAAATCTTATTTTTAAGAGAAAAATCTTAAAATTTGTTTAAGTAAAAATTTTTAATTTTTTAAAACTACATACTTCTTATAATTAAACTCTAAAATTAGAGATATGTTTATAAATTTTGAGCAAGAAAATTTTTTTTTGGGAGCTCATACTTCATATAAAATTTTAAGGGTTCTTAATTTAATATTATGTTTGTTGACACCAGTGTTGCCAATTTAGCCATTTAGTGGCTAGATTAAGACATTTTTCACCCTGTTTAGCCATTAAAACATGCATTTAGCCATTAACCATTTTTTTAAGCCATTTTTCAACTTGTTTAGCCATAAAATTTTTCTTGCCGTTTTTCTTTTAAAAGAATAATTTTTATTTTATTATAAAAATTTATAAAAGCAAAATAAACTTTTTTAACAATTAAAACGCCTTTAATTTAAATCACAACTTTTCCAAATGTTGTAAATCGCTATAAACTATGATGATATGATGAAATGTCTTTCAAAATTAAGGAACAATATTCCAATATTAAATTTATAAAATGGATCAACACAACATCGGTGTTTCTTTCTGGTTAATTCGATTTTATCAATGAAATATTTATACCAACACCACAATAGTGGAGAGGGTACTATGCGTTTGTGCTGCTGTTTGTAGCACCTTAAAATATTGGTCCTAAGCCCACCTTTTCGTATACCGATTAACTCAGAACCACTTTCTGAGTCGAATTAACGATGTTTGTCCGGCTGGCTGGCAGTCCGTGTAAACCTTATGCGTAAAGTAAAGATCGCAAATTTGCAGATCATCTAATAAAATTACCCAGGCAAAAATTGTGACTTTTACCAAAACTTAAGTACTGCAGTAACACTGTAAATACAAAATTTAGTCATTCCTTTAAATGTTATGTCATCACAATACTACTAATACAAAAAAATGACTTAAGTTTGCATTACCATATTAAAAATATTCCTGCACACCTACAACATTATAAATACAAAAATTTTACCTTAATTTTGTTTTTCGAGTTGGCAAAAATCCTGTACCCCTACAACACAATTAAAATAAAAAATTTGCTTTAGTTCACAACAATAAAAAAAATGATTTTTTTTAAGTATTTAATTTAATTTCTTTTATAAAAATAAATTTTTTATTTAAATAAAAATAATTTTTGCTAAAAAAGAAAACCCAAACACATTTTTAGAATTCTTGTGGTATTCCTGGAGTATAAATATTTTAAATAGGCTAGGTTGTGTGGATACTAGTTATTTCATGTATCGACATTAGATCAAGGTTAATTTAAAACATTCTCCTTGTTATATTTACAGCTTTCTAGTGTCATCACTTTGTTAAACTAACGCATCAAGACTGTATTTCTTCTGTTTTAGTAACTTGAACGCAATAGTCAAACTACGGTCATTTAGTTTTTAATTTAACACTGTAATAACATTGTAAATTTTAATTAATAGGATCATAGTAACATTGAAAACAAGAGTCAGAAGACCGCCAATTGGCGTTATCATTTTAGTACTGAGACTGCATTGACATTTTGGTAAATAGGATGTACAGCTGATGTTAGTTGTGCCACCAAACCATCTTTTTAACGTCATTCTGATTGTTTTTTTCTGCCTGGGTAGGTACACAGGTTCTAATGAGGTGTAGGGTATCATATATTCGGGGTTGACCGACTATATTTTCTTACTTGTTTTTTTATTGTAGATCTGGAATCAAAAGGTTGGGTAAATGTTGTCGTGATTATGATTTACCTTCATAATATTTTAACTAATAAGCACGAGTGATTCCTTTAAGATGGACAATAACGAGATAAAATTTATCGATAATATAATTTTTTAGATATCTTTCAAAATATTAAATTACGTTTATTCTTAAAAAAGAAATTGATCTTAACGTACATTTTCATCGTAAACATTTTTTAATGAATTATTTATGTTTTGTTATTGAATTTTAATTTGTTTTTTTTTAACCCATTTACGCTTGCTGTGCCAATTTGGCAAAACGTCTTTATTTGCGGCTTATGACAAAGTTTTCGACATTGTTCAATATATGTTTGCATAATCGATAAATTAAAAGTTCAGACATTTCTATAACATCAAAAAAAAAATTTTTTTTTTTTAAAGTGACCACTGTGCCAATTCTTTTTTGATTTCTTGTTTATACATATGTAATGAATTTAATAATAAAATTATTTATTATTTATTTCTATTGAGATTCCATAAAGTCAAAAATATTTTATTTATTGTCCGGTAGTTTTTGTTTGGGCTTAAATGGGTTAAAAAGCTTTTAGCCATTTTTTTAGCCCATTTTTAGCCATTTTTTAGCCATTTTCCCCGTGAATTATGCCATTTTTGGTCCCCAAGTTTTGGCAACACTGGTTGACACCGTTCTTATATGGAATGCATTCCGAGGAAATTGCATTTAAAAAGAGCTCATTGAAAATATATGAATTTTCTTAAATATATTCCTTATGGAATTGTTATTAAAATAATGTTGGTACACCTTTTAAAAATAAATTCTTAAGCACTTATGTTTATATACTTTGTTTAAAAATTATCATAAACATGGAATGTGGAATTTTGAAACTTAAAGCTTCTTAAGTTCTATTAGTTTTACCTTTTGGTACTAAATACCTGGGGCCTGATTCTGGCAGTCGTGATCGAGTAATTTCTCGATTCGAAAGCATTTTATTATCTAATTATTTCAGTCAATTCTGAACGAATCGGAATTATTTTTTCAGTGTTAAGCTAAGTCTACACGATATGTTGAATCAGCAAATTTATGTTGAAAATTTTGTTTTCAGTGCCAACATATCGTGTAGACACCAATTTTTTTCAACAAACGTATGCTTAGCAACATATGACAGGCATTTGTTAACGATTTCAGCAAACGTTTGTTCACAATTATAGCATATCATCTAGACACAATATTTTTTACTTTTCAACAAATTTTCTACGTATGTTGACAAATATGTTATTTGTTGAAAGTCGTATACAAGCTTTTCAGCATACAGCAAATTTGTTAGCATATCAAATATATAAAAATTGATATTCCTTCAATTACTTGCTTAATTTTGTACAGAACTCCGGAACTTATCAATATTTTTGGTTCATTGGCAAACAAGAAACAAAAAATCGCAGTTAGAAGTGCTTTGAAAATAAAAATGTTTGCCAACGAACTTTGTTTTAGAGTTATGGCCGATAAGAGTTGATACATTTTTAACCAATATCTCTTGAAGTATAATTTTGATCTAAGCAATATGGGTATTGCTGAAAAGTGTTTCTAAATACCTATTACATGGTATATAAAACATTTCGAATTATTAACCCATTAAGAACCAATTTAAAAAAATATTTTTATTTACTAATATATTTTTTCAAAATGGCTCTAATCTTAAAATTATGTTGATACAATAAAGGTAATTTTTAGAGAACGCTTCAAGCTTTGATATAATATAATGCATGGCACTTCCGTACCATATTATGAACTATTAAAGTTAAAAATTTATATTCTAATAAATCAATCAATTTTGTTCAGTTTTTAATGAAATTTTGCATACAAATAAAGCTAGTATATTATTTATTTTAGTAAAAAATCGCCAAAAACTGAGAAAAATACAAAAAAGTCGCCGAAAGAAAATTTTGTTTTTCTTTTTTTTTAATAACATAAAATGGAGATCATATATTCAGTTAAAAAAATTAAAATTAAGAATACAAGTCTATAAGATCGTACACTTAAGCATCATCGATTTCATTACTAGGGCTTTGACCTGCATGCGTACTATAAGAATTAAATAGTGACTGAATATAAAATTCACCTAAAATGATAGCAAAAAAAAAAAATCCTGTGAAAAAAGTTTCTAAAAAATGCCCAATAAATCGCTGAAATAATAAAAATGGTAAATATAGCCAAGTAAATCGAAAGTTATATCGAAAATCGCCAACAAAAAAGTCGACAGTCGCCAAATGGAAAATCCCACCGCCAAACAGGTTTCAAAATCGCCATGTTTAGCGAGAAATCGCCATATGTGACAGCCCTGCTCATATAGTGATTGTGTTGATCGGTATACTAAAATATGGTTATAGGACCAATATTTTTAGGTGTTACAGACACTATGGTAGTGTGGGTATTAAAATAAAACTATAAAACATACTGCTAATTGGCCCATCATTTATCTTAGGGGTAGAACTGCAACAAATTATAAAATTGTAAGGTTTTATTAATAATTTTTAGATCCATCCAGTTCAAAGATGTTTAAGCTACATATTTGCGGATTTGACCCAGCCAAATATATCACTCTAACTTATTCAGTATTAATATACATATGTACATACATAAAACTATTCATTTTTGCATTTAAGGCGATAATTGAAAACAAATTTTAAATTAAAATAATAAAATAAAAATACAAATAATAAAAAAAGAGACTTGTCAAATTTATTTGTAATTTTTAAACAAATGTTCTCATTACTCAACATACATATCAACATACATACGAAATTCAACATATCGTGTAGACACAAAAATTGTATGCTGACTTATATGTTGAAATATCATTTGTTGGCATATGTTGAATGTGAAAAATTTGGTATTTTCAGCATATCGTCTAGACACCCAACATATTGCATATGCTGATAGAGACATTTGTTATTATTTTTAAACATATGAGTGTCAGCATACATTTGCTGATTCAACATATCGTCTAGACTTAGCTTTATAAAGCATTAATTTGAGTTTCACAATACTGAAAAAATAATTTCGATTTGTTAAGTATCAACTGAAATAAAATTACTTTCGAAACGAGAAAGTATGCGATCACGACTGCCAGAATTAGGCCCCTGAACTTTTTTGTTCTTTAATTTATGAAACTTTATAAAAATGCGTTTTTTCTTTTCACAAATAATTTTTTTTATCAGTATTCCCAAAATGAACAATTGCTAATTTAAGATGCTTCTTTAAATATTTTGTATGCCCAAAAATAATGATGTATTTTTTTGTATGCCAGACAATGGGTTCAAAAGTGTGCAAAACCAATAGTTAGACAACAAATATGATACAAAACCTCATTGTTTTAAAAATTTGCTGTTTAAAAAACTGTAAAAAAATTATGTATTTTGTACAAACTTAAAGGTAATAATCTTTATTTCTAAAAATAAAAAAATCTTAATTTGAGAAAAAAATCTTACAAGTAAGACTTTGAGTGTTTATAATTCTTATTCGCTTTAGGGTTTTATTTGTATAATATTTTTGGCTTTTCTAAAATCTTTGGAAAAGGTTTCCTGATGAGCTGGCCTAAGCAACCAGTGAAATGCGCATAGAAGCTAGCTTTCCCTCAACAATAAATTACAGTGCAGTTATCAAATATGAAAAACTGGGAATTTAGCACGTCATACGGAAATCGTATTAATAACTTAAAATCTTATTTTGGTCAAAAAATCTTTAAAAATAAGATAAAATCTTAATTCTGGCAACGCTGCATCTGACATCAGAAATCTATGCCGGGAAGAAACCGGCAGCGGCGTCCACTATTGACGGAATTATTAGCCGGCTGAAGTTAATATTTTACAATACCGATATATGTATCATAATTTCACCATTGAATAGAAATTATGCACATATGTATATTAAGAAAAAACGTTTCATTATAATATCCAAAATTGGTATCTTCCAATTTAAAGAAAAAAATGTTTAGATGGCTGAACTCTTTTTCGGCGCAAACAAAAGTTTGTATGGCGGCCGCACGCACCGATAACTACTTTATGCAATGACTTTGCGAAGAAAAACATAGACAATGTCAGAAGCAAATTACATGTACATTTGTGAACGAATATTATAAACCTTATGTAAAACAGCAATTTTGACAGACATGCACAATTGCATGTGACTTGAAAAGTTGACAAGTCTGATGTAAAAAGCATGTCGTCTACATCCACCTTAAGTAAACAATAATGTTCTCTCTCATTAGAAAAACAAGCGGACAGAGGTGTCTGTATAGTTTTTTTTAGAAATTCGGCTGTTTTGTGGAGTAAACGAAAATTACCGAATTAAATAAAACAACTGAATATTTCTTTGTTTTTACGTTTTTTTTTGTTAATTTTTTAATAGTTAATTTATATAAAATAAATGAAAATTTATTTGTTTTTTTTTCGGAACATGGGGTTGAATTTTTGACAGTAAAAATTAAAAGAACTTTTCGCTAAAAATAAATGAAAAATATAAAAATATAACGGGTTTTAACTGAATTTTCATTTATTTTATATTACAAATTCAGTTAATTTTCGTACAGAATATTGTGAGTGTAATAATAAAATTGAATTGTTTCAAAACAATAATTCACTTTCGTATGTTGTTACTTCAATTTATTTATTTTTTCAGTTTAAAACATAAAATTTGATAAAACAAAGATCATAAAAAAAACTTAAGTAGAGTTTTAGAATTAACATCCAATTTCACCAAGTTCAGTTAAAACTACCCTGCGGGAAATTGGTGTCAATTGGTCCAACAGACTGGTCCTGGGATTTGTGAAAATAGAACAAGTACAAAAAGAAAAGACCCATGACCAGTGAAAGAAGAACCAATCCATTAACTGGTTTATAAAGAACAAAAAGGTAGAAAAAGTAATGAATTACAGTACAGTTTCAACTGGTGCTGTGACACATGTTTTGATAATTTCTAAAATTTGGATCTTAAATTTAATTCTAGGACTTGTTTCATTGAAATAATACTACATTGTATTGAAATATTACTACATTTTAGTAACTGGCACTAAGCACGTTCATTCAGAATAGATCTGTGACTGGTCAAATGGTGTCAATTGACCCCCTCCAATGACAACCCCATGTAAAAGTGATAGGTCTTATTCATATAAAGTGTTAGAACTAGAACCGGTCTCTACCACCAAAGACCTATCACGGGACTACTTTAGTGTCAGTTCGCTTCCCTCTAGGGTAACTATTACTTTAACTTCCAGCTATAACTGATGGTTAATTATAACTGTCTTGGTGAAATTAGGAAGAAACGAAATAAAAAAAGTTTCTATATTTTGTATAGTTCTAAAAAAATTTGTATGCTTTTTGAAAACAGTTGCAATGCTATGTACGCCTTTTCAAAATTCAGGTAACGATATGTGTATTTATAGCGGGAATACAAAGTGAACAACGAAAAATCTGAAATACAACAATTTGTTAAAAATTCGATTTTCGAATTCGAATCTTCTATGAAAAAACTATGATTTTATTTTCTCAAACGAGTATTTAGACATTGACCCTTTTAGCAACAAGCTGCAGATATCACGGCAAAAAAGTTAAAAAACAAATTAATCACTTGAAATAACGATACATTACGTATTTATGTATATTAAAAATAATTTAGAAAAAAATTATTAAACATTTATTTACAACTTATTACTTATGCGCTAGTCGCCAATTTTTGCAAGCTGGGTGCCCTACTGGTAGAGCTAATTCACGTACGATGAATTCAATGGTGATAGCCGTTTTTCAAAATTAGCGCTCGCATTCGCGTTTTTGGCGATTAAAAGATTTGATACTTATGTACCACAAAATAATATTTTTTATACTTTTCAATTCAACTCTTTTAGATATACATAAGTATAATTTTATTTTTTTTGAGGAAAAATTTGTTCACGATTTTTGAAATTGTTACGTTAGTGGCTGATTCATCATCGCATAGCCTAAACGCCTGAGGCAAAAACTTTAAATTTGGACCGGAGGTGGGTCTCTCCCCAAATAGGTCTACTAAGACGGGATTTTTAGGGGGTAAAAAAAGGGTAAAAATGCGAATATTCGGTAATCTTATATCTCCAAAACTAAAAGAGATACAACAAAAATGTAATAATTATCGTTGTTCTTTTAAAAAATAAGTGGATAGGTGTCTGGTATTGTTTTGAAATTCGACTCTTTTGGGTTGAAAATGATTGCCCTTGGTACACTTAAAAATTGCTTGTAATACTGTGGTAAAGGGTATCAAAAAGTCGGGCTTCACCAACTATACTTTCAAGCTGGTTTATTCGCATTTGCAAGTTGCATGTATAATTGCAAATGAAGATGCGTTTTTTTTTATTTAACAACAAAACAAGTTATAAAAGCATTCTCAGACTTCTAATAAAAGCTTTATTCTTAATTATTAAGTTTTTTAAATTCAGTTCTAAGTTTTCAGTTAAACTCAACGGTTGTGTACTACGGCTTAATACTTAAAGATTTGAAATATGAAAGGAAATTGGTTTGTTTGGTACTTTATGATGTTTTATATGGCACTTGCAGTAAATTCCGAAAGGTATTGAAAATTAAATAAATAATAATGAATTTGGAAAATAATGCATTTTTTATTTAACAGTTTCTATTCAATTAATGCACCGGGAGTGTTAAAATCAAATCGTAAATATTCAGTTGTTGTCGATCTACATAATGCTGATGGCCCGTGCTTAATACGTGTTGGCATTATAGGTCCTGGTTTTAATGACTTTAAAGATGTAACTTTACAACCATTTGAATCAAAACTTATTGAATTTTTCCCGAAGAAATTAATGAATGCAAAATACATCTTAAAAGCCGAGAGCTTATCCGGATTAAGTTTTAAAAATGAGAGTCATCTACATGTTATTACAAATGAGGGACCAAAAATTTACATACAAACTGATAAAGCTATTTACAACCCCCAAGATACAGTAAGATTTCGCGTTTTGTTGTTAGATGAACATACGAGACCGTTAAGTATTAAAGATCCGGTACATGTGGAAATATTGGTGAGTAAATGCAAGTCAGAGTGTTAAATTTGGTTTTGAACAGGATTTTCTAGAAACTTTTAAAAACAAAATGTACCTTTTAGAACATCAAGGTACCATTTTTAGATTTTTCTTATATTATGTTATTCTTTATTTAGGTTAAATATCTTGAAAGATCGTTAAAGAAAAAGCATTACTCATCGGGAAAACTTTTAAGTACTTACTGGAGACATTTTACTCTTTGTATATTTAAATGTCCATTACATCCGCTACTTATCCTTTTTGAGAATTTGTTTTCTTAAAACCTTCAAGGACATTGTGGTTAAAAGATAACATTTTTGTGCTAATTTAAAAAATGTTTAACTAGAAAACGTCAGTTTAATTATGTAATAAATACTATTTTTAAGGAAATCTTTAATCTTAATATAATCCAAATAGAAAAATTTTTTATAAGTGATCTGTCTCAATACGAATTTAATATTACTAGTTGTACCAAATAATTCACAGTTATATTACGGTACCAACAAAGTCTATAATGTAACACAAAAAGTACAATTGTACAATTATTTCCATCCCTAGTTGAGATTTATCTTACAGCCATACCTAAACAAGAGCGGAAAGCGTTTTCTAGCTGTCAAAAATTCTCATGCCCATACAATTTGTATGAAGCATCCCAAAATAGCGCGGAGTCAACGCTTTACAATTGGAAGATCCGCGCGTTTATTAGTGAAGTTGGCCGCTGTTAATAATAAATAATGACAATTTAGCTATTTTTTGTCAATCTAGCGGGTTTTTCTCTTATTTTTATTTATTATATGGGTTTTATTAAACAAGAAAGTTAACACTACTGTTTGTGGCACAACGTTGACGCTCTTGCTTAGGTATGGCATATCAGCGTAAAAGCTTAGCGGAAGAAAACGTTCCGCCTTCCGCTCTTGTTTAGGTACGGCTGTTAAACGATCATCATACGAACAAGAACGAGTTTGATATGAATACATAAGTACATACTAGGGAGATCGATCGAATAGTATTCGACCGGTTTTAACCGGTTATTTTAGTTTTTCCTAAGTCGAATATTTTAAAATTTCCATTTTTAGAATATCAAATAAACCGGTTATTTTAGTTATGTGTAATTTATATACGTTTTCCTCACTTTTGTTATAAATGTACCCGTAATTTAAATATTTTTCTAATTTAATATTTGCAAACTTACACTTTTTATAAAAAATGTCAAAACAAAATGTAACAAAAGTCAAAAAAACAATATGAGCAATGTAAATACAATTCGCTTAGTGCCCATTCACATTATACGATTTTTGTCGTTGCGATTCTTACCTTATGGTCGAGAGGGGAGAGAGGAATTAAAAGGGGTACACAAGCGAGTGTACTCTTCGATTCATTTTGTTCGCTCATTCGTTTTCTCATTGTTCTCTCATTTGACGAAAAATGTATTGAAGTTCGGTTGCAAAAGAAAAAGTCGTAACGACAAAAATCGTACAATGTAAACATCAGACCGACTTCAAAGAGGAAACGACAATAATCGCAACGACAAAAATCGTATAATGTGAATTGGGACTTATATAAGCGTGTGTTCTTGTAACAAAAACCAAAAACAATTCAAAATACTACAAAAAAAGTTCAGCTTAAAAAGTAATTAGCGATTTGACAGTATTCTAAATACTGTATATATCGAGACATAACCGCAAAAAAAGCTTAAGTAACACAATTTTTAATTTTCCTTTTTTGTTTTTTTAATAAACGACTTTATTGGCAACACGTGCATCATCTCCTAAAATGTCATGGTCACATCAGGGTTTAAAACAGTGATGCTCATTCAAGCAAACAATTGTTTAGAAGCCCCACCCCTTTGTTTTTAACTCTCATTAATTGAGTTGCACATGTACGGAAGCTGTGTCGATCATGTTTCAAATACAGTGTGTAAGATAAGTAATATATTAAAAAAAATATTTTTATGCTTTTACGAAACTGTCATCAAAGCATACATGTAGAAGATTTTAGTGAAGTTTTTTTTAGATAAATTTCTTACTTTTAATTTCCAAACATGCTCGCAGTTCACACTGAATTTTTTTAAAAGTAATATTGGAAAATTTCCAATTCTTAAAGTCAATTAAATAAATAGAAAATTTAGTTTGGATTGTATTATTATAAATGTTTTACAGCCAAAATAATTTCTTTCTATTAAATTTAAATAAATTTTGTGCGTTTAGTTTTACGTATCTCTGTAATTTAAAGTTCTCTCGAAATACATATGCAAAAGCACGACGACATATGCAAAACATTTTTGAGCACCCCTGGTTTAAAAGCATCCATCAGCTGGATGCTTTTTATTTTTGCTTTTGCCACTGCTATTGAAATTTTAATTTAATTTTTTTTTTCCAATAGCCAATGCTTTGTTTTTAATTTGTGCAAAAAAGCAAATCTCCTTTTTTGTTTATTTTTATTTTCTTACAATTGCTTTTTTACCAGCTAGCGACAAGAAAGGACAGCCACATAAAAAGCAAAAGCTCAAAATGATTATTTTGCCTTTTCCTTTTTTTACTTTGTCCTAAAAGAAGAGTAAAACAGTTAAACAAAACTAAAAAATCTAAAAATCAAATTTTTTCTTGGCTGGTAAAACCACAGAGAACAAAAAAAAAAAGCCGCACTTATAAGTGCTAAAAGCGCCCGATTTATGTGCTAATAGCACTGTGCGACAAATGGTAGGGGTCAGTGATCGGGAAGGCTTCAAACTACCGGGGAAAGTTATATCGGCAAAAAAGAAGTTATCATGAGTTCCATCAAATAAGAAATTTTTGCCTTTGTTAAAAAAGCAAAAGCTGGAAAAAGCCAGTGCCCATTATTTTGTGTATTTATTTTGCTGCTGCTTTTGAAAAGTGTGGGCTTTTTTGTAGTATGTAGTGGAACCTGCCGGCTTTTTAATTTTGATTTTTTTTTAATTAGGGAAAAGGCAAAATTTGGCTGCTTTTGCTAATATGGCGATAGCATTTTAAGCCCTGGGTCACATAAGGAACCGTTACGATTTTATAGCAAAAACAATTTTATCTCAAGCGACAATATTCATACAAAATTTTTATGAAATTAAAAAAAACCTTCTCCTGTAAAATTTTTTTGCAGTAATGACTCGATATCTGTATAAAAATGTCATCTCTGTTGATAATATCGAACTAACTTAAAAGACAACTTTAATTTAGTCAAACCCTGGTTTCCCCATATATTTCTCCGAAATTCCAGGACATTGATACAGAAAATTAAACACAGTTTCATTTTCCTCGAATCCTAGAAATCCATTTCTGAAATTTTGTCGAAATTTTGTCTTAAAAAAAGTACAATAAAATGAAGAGGTCCATAGCAAATCGCAACAACTCCACTTTTTTGGTCTATTTTTTTTTTAATGAATACTATTTTACATAGACAAATCTCTAAAGCCCTTGTTATCAAACTTACCAAATGTCAAGGATAAATACACATACATATTTTAATTGATCCAACACAAAAATTTCAAGCGACAAGCAACAATATTACTAAAAACTTATATAAAAAAGAATATATAAGTGGATTTGATAAAAACCAATATTGACATCAAATGCCCCAACGGCCCGCAGAAATGATGGACTTCCAAGAATCCAGAAACCTGCACTGATAGAAAATGCGTCATAACGCTGATGTATTTTGACATCAGTACTATGACAAGTGTCTTCGTTTTTGACCCCATGACACTTTTCATCATTGTGATGACAACCTTAACATCACTTGGCCAAAGTTTCATCAGGGTCAAAATTAAATTATGTGATCAATGGGATGACATATCGGCTTCACAGAAATGACAAACATGTCCTCAGTGCGATGATGCAGTAACATCGGAGAAAGGACACATTAGCATCAATTTAATGACAGTTTGTCATTAAGTCAAAGTCATTGGAATTGACTTAAGTAAAAGTGTGAGATTATAATTATTTACTTACCCGTTACAGATGTTCGTTTCACGTTTGTTGAATTGCGACCTTTGTTTACAGCAGAACTCTCAATAATAAGACACCAGCATCATGCCCCATATGGGTTTCGTAATCATTCTTCTTTGAAAAGTTGATGTATTTAACTAAATAATTTAAAAAAATAAAATATAGGAATTTTTGCTTCTTAAAGTACATTGTAATCATGAAAATAATGTTAATTATATACAAAATGTGGCATCGAACAGATGTCACTATAGATGACAAGTAAAAAATTACAAAATTGTACGAAGACGTTAGTCATTGGATTGATGTTACTTTTTGCATCATTGATGCCATTTGTAGTAACATTGATCTCACAATTCTGATGTTAGGGTATCATCCATATGAAGATGAATTTTTCTATCAGTGTAGTAATCGACTTTCGTCCAATATCATTATAAACCCCACTTCACAAAATAAAAAATTACAAAAATATGAGATGTACTTGTTTCGCACGGAAAATAAAAATGTTGCTAGAAACATTTCTCATGTTTTTCTTAAAATAAATAGAGTACAACTCCACCAACATTTTTTGTTTTTATTTCACAGAAATTTTTTTTATATTGAGTTTGAAAACATTTCGCACGAAATACTGAACAAAGTACCAGGTCATATGCGTTTTGACATCATTTCACGTGAAATGTTAAACACAGTAGCAGACTTTAGGAATGAATTCTGTTATCAAATATGAGCTTTATACAAGATATGTATTACATTCTCTATTCCTATTGATAACATATTCCCGCTGATTATTTTTAGAAGTTTGTAGGTGTTTACAAATAGTTCTTTGATTGTAATTGATTATGTATTTTATTAATACAATGTTAATTTTAAAAGTGTTGTTTTATTTATTTTAATAATTGCAAAAAAACTGAGAAGCTTAATTAAAACGCGTCTGACCTGAAGCACTTGAAACACTAGCTCATGTTGTGGCATTGCCAAATATAAATAAATCCCATTTTACATGTTCAAAACAATTTATTTTAAACGAACAAACCAATAAAGATTTTGATTTATTTAACTAATAGTTTAATTGCATATTATTGCAAAAGCAATTAAAATAATTATTTTATCAATTATATTAATATTTTAAGTTTTGTTTAGTAGAAAAATAATAAAAAACACTAAGTTCAGTTACATGTAACTACATATTAGTATAACTGCAAAATATCATATTGTTAACTGAGAGTTTAAGTAATAGTTAATTTAATAAAACTTTCTGAAATTGGCCATAAATTAATTTAAATAATGTGTACCTAAATATGGATAGTTTTCAAACAATATGTTGAATTGATATGAAACTACTAAAAACTTTTTCTCTGAATAATTTGTAGAAAAGGATCTGTTTTTAACCTCGACAATTGTACTTCTGATTCTTATTTAATCCTTTTTTTACGACTGGTTAAACCAAATTATTTGAAAGAAATATATTATCATACTAAATTAAAAAAATTTATTTATTTTTAGGATAACAATGGCAATCGTGTAAAACAATTTAAAGACATATCCTTTACTCACGGTGTTTACACGAGTAAATTTAAATTATCCAAATACCCAGTTTTAGGATCTTGGTTAATCAACGTCACAATTGCTGGAACATACGATTACTCTCACCATAAAGATATTGGGATTGCCAACTATAAACTACCAAAATTTCATGTTTACCTTAAAACTCCTGCAAATGTTGTGCTGGAAGATGGCTTTTTAAAAGTTGTCATCTATGGCAAGTACACCTTCAACAAATATGTGGAGGGCAATGCAACAGTTCAATTGTGGGACAGGTACAAATCTACGCTATTTCAAACCAAACAAGTGGATATACAAAATTTGGGGTCTGTTGATTTTAACATCAAAAATATAACGAACATAGATAAGTTTAATGGCCTTACCATAAAGACATATTTAACCGAAATGTATACGGGTGTAACTGAATCAGAAGAAAATTCTGTTAACTTGCGCGAACAGCGCTATGATTTAATAATCCCATACGAAGAAATAGAATTCGAAAATAACAAACCATATCGTATGAATGTTTATGTAAAACATTGGACTGGGGCTCCAGTTTTGGATCGAAAAACGCCAGTTACAATGGAACATGGTGATCAAATTTATGAAGCGTTTTTAAATGAAAAAGGTTTGGCAACATTTGTGTTCGAACATAATGCGAAGGCTGACCACAAATTTCAATATAAAGACTCAAAAGGTAGTTTATACAATATCTATACTGACCCATATCTGATGTTAAATAACAGAGAATACTATTGCCGATTGACTTTGGTTGATTCCAAACTTAGACTCGGAAAACCAGTTCTTATTGAAGTCAGTTCTATTGTTGACATACCTTATCTCAAGTACATCGTAATGGGTCACGCTAGCGTCATCAAAACGGAATACATAAAGGTACCGCCTAATCAAAAATCCTACGTCATCAGCATATCACCCTCAATCGAAATGATACCCGAATCTTACATCTACGTTTATTACGTCCACAATGGCAATTTGCGTTATGAAGAAATGGTTTTAAAATTTCCGAGTGAATTTGAAAATCAGGTATGAAATGCATTAAATATTATTACAACACAAATACTCGTCTTTATCGAATCTTATACAGCTTTCATAGTTGTGTAAATTAAACTGTTTTTTGACGACATGTGTTTTTCAGTGGCTTTGTCAAATATTAAAACCATATGTGATTGCACATGTCTGTCAAAATGTATCATTTAAGCTGGAGGTCCACACCACGCGTTACTCGCTTTTTCGCAGCACACGCAGCTGTCAAAAAAGTAGAATCTGTGTAGTTATACGTAGTAAGTTACATGCACAAAAGCGTAGATGCCTTAAAGCGAAAAGTAGGTTTACTTTCTACTTTTGTAAGCGTCACAAGCAGCGTTCGAACAAATCAGCTGATTTTGACAAATTAAATTTTATTTTTACTTGTGCTGCTGCTGCATAAAAAGCGTTGCATGTAACTTGAAAAGTAAAACGCAAGTAAGGTTAGAAAAGCACACACTGCGTGGAGGCGAAAACGCGTGATATGGACCTCCAGCTTTACAGACGGTTTATAAGTTTTGCTTTCAAAAGTTTATTTTTGGTTTCATCTGGCACAACCTTAAATCCTTCACAACAGCAAATTATATACAAATGTACTAATTGGTTTATATTTCTCAAGGCGAATTCATACAAGGTGGTCAAAATGATATGCTGTTAATTTTTTTTTTTTTTTTTTTTGACATTTATATTTAAATATTTGTATGTTAGTACGCAGCAGTGATGGAAAATTGAAAATTTGAGATGCTACTGACCACTTAACAAAAGAGTACTTTATTCAACATATTGGTACTTTTTATGAAACATATTTTTTAAGAAATTTACTCAAAAAACACAAGAACTAAAAAAAAAGATAAACAAATTAATTCAATTTAATATTAAAAATATAAAATTTTGGTAAACAAACTGAAAATTTATTCCTTTTAATATTAAGTGAAAATGCTTAAGCTCGAGGTCTGTTTTATGTAAAATTTTTCTTTATTTGTTTCCAATGTTTCGATATTCTTTGAATATCATCTTCAGGGAATGCTTACTTAAAATTTAAAAATAACAATATAAAACAAAAATACTCAGTATAAACAAAATACAAAGAATAAAAACAATGTAATGTAGATCCCCAAAAACATTTTCACGGGTGCTTTAATACCATGGGAGATAAGGCCAGTAGAATTTTGGTGTGTTTAGTTATTTCTTCCCATCTGTCTTCTATAATTTTCAAAGCATGGTCAACCGGAATACTCGGGAATAGAGATACTACGTCAAACGATACCAATTTTTCCTCCTCTCCTAAGTTCACGTTGATTTCTTCAAACTGCATGAAGTATTTAACGTTGTATTTTGAATCTTTTGGCCTTTTTCGTGATGTTAAGTGTAAATTTATCTCTATTGTTGAGTTTTAATTTATTCAAATGGTTGTCGGTCATATTCGTGAATTGTGTCCACGTTTTTTCTTGTTCTTCTTTATTTATTATTTTTTGGATAAAATTTCACCATCAGTTATATACTTCATCTCTTCAGGAATAACATAGTAGTCTGTTATGTTTCCCTCTTTAGATGCACCTTAAATGTTGCCTGGATTCCTGGATTGTCTATCTCTCCTCGTCATAATTGTTTTAAAGTTCTTGTTTCTGGCTCAGTGACAAGTTTAAGTCCTTTTTATGAAAATTGTCTTTACTTTTGTAAAGTAGTAGTATGTTTGGTAATCATGTTAGTCTCAAAAATCCTGCATATAAAATCAAAAGTTGTAAAAAGATGTTAATCAATCATGGCTTTTTTTTGTTTCCAACTTATAACGATGTATGTCGACATACATCGCCAAAAATTGTAAAATTGCTGAATATGTTTCCAAATAAAAAGCATATGTGATGTTATGTTGTTATTCGTGCAAAAAATATGAAAGTATTTTTTGAAAATGTTTCTATTAATAACAACTTATATGTACATGTGCGTTTATTGTTGACTTCTTTAGTTGCAACAACAGCAGATGAGCGGTTGTTTGTAATTTTAAGTCCCGTTTACTGCATACGTTGTGCTATAAGTATCAAAAACTCTGAATATGTCGCCAACTTGTGTGCTAAACATAACAACGTTAGTCGTCATGTGTGATTAAAATGATAACATTTATTTTCACAAAAAAGAACTTATGTGCAGATATGATGTTATATTGCACACACTTAATGAGTCAATCAAACATATGCATTTTTAATCCTTTTACAGATTGTGATCCTGTGAGGATTTTTTCATGAAAACTATGTATAATACGTAGAAAGTCACTGTTAAGAGGATAGTAAAGAAAAAAGTTTAAAAAAGCATCTTCAGAAGCCGAAATTGAAAAAAATAATTGTTTTTGCTCTCCTGAAAGTCTGGTTTTATAACTTACGCGATTATTCGTGAAAACCACATATATGTATGTATGTATATAATTTATTGGAAAGCTAGGTATATGATGAATTAAATAAGCCATTAACCATGAAAATTATTCTATTCAGAATTCATTGAAATTTTTGTTTACAATTCGTATACAGAAAAATCCCTACAACTTTTTTACATTTCCAAATAAAACCATTTGTTTTACTTTGCATAAATAAATTTTATTTAAAGTTGTTCCCAGTTTGCATTGAGGTGATTATTTTTTGTGTAAAATTCACCTAAATGGGTCTTCTTAGATCACTTTTGATGAATTATGCCTTGAGCGAGTGAAAAAGGATTCATATATGATTCGTTACCGAAAAAAAAAATTGGCTAAAAAATAAGCCTAAATGATAGAAAAAAACCTTTTGCTATCTGTATTGGCATGTGTCAGTGATAAATAAAAGATAGCTTATTTTGATTAAAGGCGGAAAATTAAATTTTCATTAAAATGGTAACTTTTCTCCAAATTTCTTTCATTCCCATCTTTAACAAATTATATATTTATTGCTCTGAAAAATTTATTTGAAAGCATTTTCATTCTTGTAAAAGAAAGTTTCAAAAATTTACCTTTAAATCCAAGTTAAAATGGCGGCAAGCGATCACTCAAAGAAACTTACCAATTTATATTGTTGCCCTATCAACAAGTTAAAAGTATGTTGGCACAAATCAAAAAAGATTGCCAAGCATATATAGTTTTGCCACATTTTTAAAAAGTCCCTACATATTAATGAATTGAAAAAATCTGTCCTTTTTTTACCTACGGCCAATTTTTTTAAAAGAAAATCCCTAAGAGTAAGGATTTTTCTCTACGTATGACACCACTGGTTGTGGCTAACTTAAAAGTTAGGTTTTAGAACAGTTTTGCAAATAAATCACCATTTGAGATTCGTGTTGATTGGTCTGAATTTACATGTTTCATCTTTTGATGGTCATCTTCTTTATAATTCCCTTTTAAAGATCCCAGTATAATCACACGCAGCCATCGTTTTCAACTCTGTTTCGGCTCAAAAAAACCACAATTTTTTTCACAGCGAATCAAAGAGAAAACGAAAAATGTACACGCAGCCGTCGTTGTGCATATACCTACGAATAAAAACACAAAGCGTACTGACCAAGTACAAGCATCTCTGTACCAATCCTTTTTCTTTCCACTCCTAAAAACCCAAGAGTTGAGCATTAAAAGATGAAACGTGTGGAAGCAGACTTGCAAAGAGAAATGCAAAAAGGACAAATTTCAAAGAAAGACTGTGGTATCGTTATATCTATTTTGCATGTATACACAGAAAAAAACTAAAAATTTATTTCATAGTATCAATTAAATATTTGTTGAAATTAAAAACATTTTCTGCAGAAATGTTGTTGATATAAGTAAACGTTTAATACACTAGATTAAATTTTTAATTAAATTCGATTTTTTATATCACTAGCTTAACCCGGTGCGCTTTGCTACCCCATCGAAATGATATTAGTAAAAATTTTTTAAAACAGATCTCGTGTATTGATAACAAAGCACCTCTTACCCAATTTTAATGCTTTTACAGTACCAGTTCTACTGACATGTATACAGAAATCTCATGTGTTCGTATGGGAGGGACCATAACTACTTTTCCTATTGAACCTACTTTTGGAAGATGTTGTGTATTATTATCTAAGCTATTTGTAAAAAATTGGAACACCTTCACTGCAACAGTACTCCAACTATGTATGAAGAAATCTTTATTGTCATAGTATGAGAGGTACCACCCCCACTTAAAAATTATAAAACATTAATTGCCTATGCTAAGAGCCGGGTTATCAGAAAATGACTGAGAAATTTTAGGGAAAATCCTGTCTGTAGTTTAGAACTCTATTGGGAACAAAATTTCATACGCATTTTTACAAATGATTGCTCCTCCTGCACCTTACCCCTTAATTTTTATTTTGAATGGTGTAGTTTACCATAAGAGTGGATCCTATAAAGCTTGAAGACATTTTTCTTCAGATATTCGGAAATAAATGATTTCGTTCTATGGGAGGTACTGCTCTTTCTTCCTCTACCCCACCGATTATTATTTAAAAATTTATAGTTCACTATAATAGTCGCTTTAAACACGTTTGCAGACTCTAGCTAGTTAGTTCTAGATAGTTCTTCAGTTACGCGATATTTAATATATACACAGAAAGAAAAACACTCGGGATAAATCAAGTTTTTTGGGATTACTTTAAGTACGAGTCGTACTTAAAAATTCAAGTACGAATAACACTTAAACGTACTCAAAACAATCCTAAATGGGATTACTTTCGAAAATCAATCAATTTTCAAATTTTTTTTTTAAATTTGAACTCATACTACTCATTTAGTTTATATTTTTGGTTAAATATGTACATAAGATTTCTAAAATAAAAACCATATCGGGCATGATGTTGGTGTTTTATCATTCTGTAATGTGTAATACGGGTAAGTAAATCAATCATAATCATTTTATCTTTGTAATTTCTTTTTTTTTTTTTGGTTTTTTCAACCATGAATTCGGGATAAAATCAAATTTATATTACTTGAATCAAGCTCATTTTGAGATTGATTCAATCTTAGTTTTACTTAAATCAATCTTATTTTCGGATTATTTGAGGTACGAATTCGGATTAAAACAATTTTATAATTTTTGAATTAAGTGCATTTTGAGATTGATTCAATCATAGATTTACTTAAATCAATCTCATTTTCGGATAATTTCAAGTACGAAAACGGGATTGAATATGGATAATTAAAGTATTTTGGGATTAAAAATCCGAACTTGAATCAATCTTTCTGCTCTTGATTCAAGAAAATCCGTACTCACCGTAATATTAATACCGCTTCGGATTGATTTGAGTACGGGTGGATTGATTTTTCTTTTGAGTGTACATCATATGGGGGTATTGCTCCAGCTGCACCATCCCCCGCCTTTCAAGTGTGTAGTTTACTATAAGAGTGACACCTACCAAGATTGAACATTTTCACTATAACAGTTTTTAAAGATATGCGATATTTAACATTAGCGTCCTATGGGGGTACCACTTCCCCTGCAGCTATCTTATTTAAATTTCGGGGCTTAGAAGAAGATACTGAAAGGTTAAGCCATGCAGGATTTGAAAGCGATCAAAACATTTATATAAATGAGGATCTAACACCTCATAATCACCAAATATTTAAAGCGGCACTTAACATGAAAAAAATAAAGAAATAAAGTCAACATTTACCCTGCGCGGTCTAGTGTATGACAAAAATTTGATGCAGATGACCCTTTCTTGGTGGAATTTATTGAGGATCTTAATAACCTTTTTCGAGAATAATTATTTTAAAATTTTATTTTATGCCATCAATTACAAACCTTTTTATATGTCAGTAACTTTCCTGTTTAAACACGTAAAATCTCCTTTTAATTATTGCGTTGTATTGGGTCGTTTAAATAATGAATGCATCATTTAATCAAATAGATTCCAGAGATGGGAATTATAACATGGTCAGAATTTAGTCTAATCGACAGAAGGGTTGCGGTATATTTCATATAAATGCTCAGAGCTTATTACCAAAGATGGATGAATTCCGTTACATATTTGAAAATTCTGGCGTTGATGCCGTCTGTGTATCGGAAACGTGGTTTAAAGCTGAAATAGGTGATAACATGTATGGAATGGTGGGTTATCGCCTTTATCGGTCTGACAGGCTAGGAAATGGTGGTGGTGTTGCAATATACCTTAAAAATAATGTTTCAAGCAAATTTGTTTGCAAGTGTAATGATAGTAATGATATTGAATATATTTTTGCTGAGGTAAACTGCCAAGGTAATAAGATGCTTTTAGGATGTGTTTATAGGCAAGGTAGGTAAAGGAAACTTGATTTACTTTAGACAAACTACAACTCTTGTCGGCAACTTATTCTGATGTTGTCATCGCAGGGGATCTTAACAGTAATTTGCTTGTCACTACCGAACTTTCTACTGCTATGTCAGTCTTTGATCTTTGAGTCTTTGACCTCTTCCACGATTCTGGATTTGTTTTTAGTTAATAAAAGACATAGTGTATTACATTATGAACAATTAGCTTTGACTGCTTTTTCGAGGCATGATGCTGTTTTTATATCTTATAACTTTGCGTTTATGCAACGGGATACAATATTTAGCTACCGTGATTTCAATAACATCAATTATTTGTCTCTAAAACATGATCTTGAACATATTGAATGGGAGCGGATGTACTATTTTCCATCTGTTGATAGCAAAGTAACATTTTTGAATGACGCTATTATTTACATGTATAACAAAAGTGTTCCAATTAGAAGAAACAAACTCAGAAAGGATGCAAAGCCATGGTTTACGAACGAGGTTAAATTGCTTATACAGCGACGTGACAATTGTTATAAAATGTGGAAACGATACAGGACACCTGAATGTTTACGTGAATTTAGATTGACTAGAAAATTGGTTGTTTCTAAAATAAAAAGTAACAAGTCTTCATATTACTTCGACAAATTTAATGCTGCAACAGACAGCAAGAAAACATGGAAGCATATAAGAGAAATTGGTATTGGAAAATCGACGATTCCGTCATTTGATGTCGACGTTAATTCGTTAAATGAGAATTTTGTCAATAATCAACATCCCACTATTCAGATGAATTTTTATGATAATCTCTTACCTCTTAGTGATTCTGTGGTTGAATTTAATTTTCAGTGTGTTGATGTACTAGAAGTAGTTGAGGCGTTTTATTCTGTGAAATCGAATTATATCGGTTTAGATGAAATTGACCCCAGGTTTGTAAAACTTATTCTACCTTGGATAGTTCGTTTCGTAACACATATTATTAACAACATTATTATGACCAATATATTTCCAACAATTTGCAAGTATGCAAAAATTGTTCCAATACCGAAAACCAATAACGAATATCGTCCAATAGCTATTATAACATATTTTAGTAAAGTTTTTGAACGTTTATTACATAAACAATTTTATAAACATGTGAATGACAACAGACTGTTTACAGATCGCCAATCTGGTTTCAGACCAAAGCGTGGTTGCATTACCGCACTCACTGATGTTGTAGAAGAAATTCGGGGCAATTTGGATAACAGCAGAATTTCTATATTGGTTCTATTGGATCATTCTAAGGCATTTGACAGCGTTCATCATTCCATTCTTTGCATGAAACTAAGGAAATTTTTTGGGTTTTCGGCACTTGCAGCTAGTTTGATTCAGTCCTATTTATCTGATAGAAATCAATCTGTGGTGAATAATGAATTAACTTCTTGTCCGTTATCAGTAAATAGAGGGGTTCCACAGGGATCAATTCTTGGGCCCTTGTTATACTCAATGTATGCTAATGATCTTCCGCAGCAACTGCGATACTCTTGCGTTCAAATGTATGCTGATGATGTCCAGTTATACCTTAGTTGCACAAGGGACGTATTACTAACAAGGTTAGATCACATAAATTTTGACTTGAATCAAATATTTTCCTGGGCATCTGCTAACGGTTTGAGAATCAACCCGAGTAAATCAAAATGTTTAATTATATCCAAGAAAAGTGTAAGAGTTGAGACAGATGTGAATGTTGTTATTGGTGGCTCAAGAATTGAGATTGTGAATACAGCTAGAAATCTCGGAGTGACGTTTAATAGCACCTTAACTTGGACCGACCATATAAATCAGGCTTGTGGAAGAATATATGGTATGCTGCGCGCTTTATGGCCAACACAGCACTTAACACCACTTAATATAACAGTTCGTCTGGCTAAGGCATATCTTCTACCAACACTATTATATGCATCGGAAGTTTTTGGTGCCTGTAATTCCCTCGATGTAAGGAAACTTAAAACAACTTACAATAACATTGTTCGTTATACTTATAGCCTAAGGAGGTTTGATAGAATATCATCATATTCTCGCCGGTTAACTAGCATTTCTTTTATCAACATTTTAAAGTTGAGAAGTTTAAATTTTCTTCACAAAATAATTGTAACAAAAGAACCAGTGTATCTATATGAGCGTTTAAGATTTGCAAGATCGAGAAGGGGGAGATATATCATACAATTGCGATACCGCACTCATTTTTCAGAATGTCAATTCTTTATTTCGAGCATACGTCTCTGGAATCAACTCCCTTATTATTTGCAGTGCTCCGACAACGCAATGAAATTTTGGAGATTACTTATTGAGTACCTTAAATAGAACCTTAAACTTAATGTACACATATTTTTATATTTAATTTTGTTTTATCTATGTTATTTTATCTTTAAAAGTATTAAAATCTTCTTTTTTATTTTTTCTTCTCTTTTTATATTTATACCTATAAAGAATTTGTGACATTGTTATCTGTTGTATATGTAACTGGTCTAATTCTAATACTGTAGATTATAAGATATGTTTTGTCTTGTTGTATTAGAAAATCAATGAAATAAATAAATAAAATAAATAAATTTAAGAAAATGGTTGCAGCGGCTCTGAACATATGCAATACTTAATATTGGCATCTTTTGGTGGGTTCCACTTCCCCTGCCCCTATCGATAAAATAAGTGCTAATCCTCTGTCTACCCCGCCCATTTTTATATTGAAATTTTTAGTTTACCATAATAGTAGCTTTAACCACGTTTGAAGACTCTCCCTATAATAGCTCTTCGGTTGAGCGATATTTAATATATGCATCCTAAGGGAGGTATTTCCACTCTGCGAGAATGACTTCTACAAAATTTAAACATTCTCACTATAACAAGATATGCGATATAAAACGTTTTCGTCCTATGGGGGTACCACTTCCCCCGCTGCTATTTTATTTCAATTTTGGGATTCAGAAGATCCTACTACCAAAAGTTCAACAAAATGCGAGCAGGGACTCTTAAGATATGCGATATTTAATATTGGCATACTTTGGGGGTACCCATCGAAAAAGTAGCCTATTTTATTTTAAGGGCTCACTTGATGTTACTGTAAAAATTTCAGGAAAATCGGTTCAGTAGTTTAGGAGTCTATAAGCCAACATAAAAACCAACAAACAGACAAACATTTTTCATTTTGATATATATACAGGGTGGTCCAAAATTACCGAAGGGGTTTGAATTGCTTATAACTTTTTTATTATTATTGTTTTTTTTTCTTTTCTTTTCAGTATTTTGTAAAGAAGACTTGGGGAATTTACAATGGAGCAGTGCGCAATTGAACAACGTGCCCAAATTGTTGAACTTTATTTTTTAAATCAACGATCCATTGTTTTGACGAATTATTTCGCGTACAAGTGATTTCAAATGGTCTCCGCGTTCACCGGATTTAACCGCCCCAGACTGTTTTCTTTGAGGTTATTGGAAAGGAAAAGTCTACATTAATAAGCCTAGAACCATCCAGAAATTAAAAAGCAATATACGCGACGAAAAAACAACATAACACCTGAAGTTTTGCGAAAGGTTATAGAAAATGTGTGAAAGAGCACGAATTTGCGAAGCAGGAAATGGCCACCACTTGCGAGATATTATTTTCCATATCTAAACTTAAAATATTCCCCATTTATATACTGCATTAAAAAAAATTAATAATTATTTCTTAAATAAAAAGTTATAACGAATTCAAACCTCTTCGTAAATTTTGGTACACCCTGTAGATTAATGGTTTAATTGAAAAAAAAAATGGCAAAAATATCTAACTGTAAATTTTAGGTCTCACTTTCAGTACCTAAACAAGCAAAACCGGCTGAAGATGTAACGATTACCATCAATGCCCAGCCCAAATCGTACGTAAGTATATTAGCTGTGGATTTGGGTGTGAATTTGCTAAACAACACGTACGATATAGATAAAGGACGAATAAGTTTTGATCTGTATGCCGAAAGTTCATACGCTGTCATTCCAAGTTTAGTCTATCCCGGTAGAATATCTGGTCTGGTAACGTTTACAAATGCACATTATCCATTTAAAGGTGGTAAGTAGTTTCTTAACGCCTACTGAACGGAGTTCCAATAATAACGATTATTTACAGTTGATGGTGGTGGTGGTGCAGGTGGAGGAGGAGGATTTCCTAAGAGATTTCAATTGCGACAAAAATTTCCGGAGACTTGGATATTTGAAAATTATGAAATGTAAGTAAAAACTGTTATTTTTTTTTGCATTCGCCTAAATAGATTTCGTAAGTTAACAATTTAATAAACTGTCTGGTTTAATACTAGGGATGTAACGATTCCCCTTTTTGCCGATACGATACCGATACTGAAAAAGAAATTTCGGCGATACCGATTCCGGTACCGATACGCATTTCTAGTTAATTATAACAAAACTCAAGTAGAGTATTTTTTATACCCACACCACAATAGTGGAGAGGGTGTTATGCATTTGTGCTGATGTTTCTAAAACCTTAAAGTGTACCGATCGACTCAGAATCACTTGATAAGTCGATCTAACGATGTCCGTCCGACTGGCTGGCTAGCTGCAGGTCAAAATTTTGAATATTATTTAATGGATTGGCAACTCTGTTCGTAAAGAAGGAGCTCGTGGTTTATTTAAGCTGTGTCAAAATCTTACTAATTTTCCTAATAAAGTGCAAATTTTATTCCTACAAAATTGTCATTTACATGTGTTTCCCGGTTCTACATTTGAAATCGTTGGAGTTCACCTGTTTAATCAAACAAGGTTTATTTAAATCGTATTTCTTATTTTATTATTCTGGAATTTCCATTAGCTTATTATTTCCAGTAATTGCCAAAACAAAGTATTAACAATTTATACACTTCCGCCGATAAGATGCTGGTTTAATTTACAGTTTTGAGGTGTACCTACAAAGTAATAACAGATGAACAATAAGCGGCCTAGACAGCTGACTTCGCCATACCAAGGGCAAAATAGTAACAAAAAACGTTTAACTAATAATATAATGATGTTTTCTCGAAAAATATTGCTGAACTTAAAGAAGAAAATGTCAGACTGAAGGAAGAAATAAAGAAGTTCACTACTCGCCTCGAACATGTGGATCGCAAAAGTCGATCAACTAACATTGTTGTCAGTGGTTTGTTGAAAACAAAATTACATGATGCCAAATGTGAATTTACTGGAATATGTGGGGAGGTACTAAACGTTAATGCAAATAATTTAGATATTCGCAAGCTGCCTGTTAAAAATGGTTTTGTTATCTCTCTGGATGGAGTTGTAAATGTGTTAACTGCCAAAGAAAAACCTAGAAGTAAACCATTTTTTATACAAAAAGACTACACATATGTCGAGCAAAATGTTCGCTACAATTTTAGGAAACTGCACAAAAACATTTCTGGACTAAACCGTTATATTAAATCCAGAATGAGAGAATTCTACATATTCATAAATGACAAGAAATACACCTGGTAACGAGGAAAAGTCGCAGGGTGTAGGGAAGAAGATGTTTCGTATAACGCAGAAAACCTTTCTTGCTCTTTTAATTTTGGAAATTTTATAACTTATTTAAATAAATTTGATGTATTTTTTCTTTTCGAAACGCATATAACAGCGGATAAGCAAAGCTTTTATAAGTCGCACTTTCATAACTATTTTTCGTACTCGATTGATGCCACAAAAACTCACAACGCTGGCCGTGCTAGTGAGGGAAGTCTGTATGGTTTTCGAAAAGTCCTACAAAAAACCCATAATTTCAAGTTTTTGTTTCTCTTAAATATAGTTGTACTAACAGCAAAGCTTGATGATACTCCTTTTTGTTTTATTCCACTGTATCTTAATTGCACAAACTTGAATAGTGGTTTTGAAAAACTTCAATGACTTGTGCTAGATCTAACTGAATCAAAATTTTGTATCGTTGGTGACCTAAACGCTCGAATTGGCTCCAGCCAAATGTTAGATTCAAATCTCTTGTATGACCTCCCACTAATAAATGAAACAAGATGCGCAAAATACGAAATCGTCAACCAAAATGGAAGGAAACTAATTGAGTTGATTGAGAATATTGGTGGTATTAAACTCAATGGGTGAACTTTTAGTGATATCAAGGGTGAATTGAGTTTCTGTGAAGGCATTTATGAGTATGAGTACGATGTCGTCGTCGCACTCATATTAAATTCTCTTGTGAGTATGAGTGCATCAGAGTAGTTTAGTTTAAATGATTTCTACGCACTTATACTTACAGTTGCATGAGTCAGTATGAGTAGCGAAAAAACGATTCATTGCTGATCTCTGATCACCGCCTGAAATCGAAAAGGGCATAAGTAAGAAAAAAGGTCAAACTCTACATTTTTTACGAAATAATCGTAAGCGCGAAAACACGAATTTTACTGGAGAAGGTTTTTTTTAAATACAATTTTCGAATTTTGTTTTATATATAATTTTCTATGCGAATGTCGACGTTCGAAATCGATGAACAGGCTGTTAAGGTGCCGTATTTGGGGAACTTCTGGTGGCCCTCCTGATATGTGTAAAGACCTCTAATCCTTTTCTTTTGCTGGAATACAAGTCCCTAATTAGCATCTGGAATTTGATAACAATCGCACTAACCGTTTGCAAAGTCTAGAAACATTCCCTTTTTTGTTCTTAAATCTCTTACTGTGTGTCGCTTATTTACAGAATTTACTATTTATTATTAAATTTAAAATTTTTTAAGCTTTCATCAAAATGAAGCCTTATCAAAGGGCATCCTTTTCCTCCTCTTGTGAGTATAGATTATTTCAAATACTTAAAGTACTTTTGAAAAAGCCTTGCCAGTTGGTATGGAAAACATAAACGAGATCCATTCATGTATATAGATTTTCACTTTTATCGCATTTTTGGATATAAATTGGAATATCTTTGGGCAAGATATAAATTGTTCCTTTATATTAATTATTTAATTAGTAAAAAAAATATTTTTTTAATAATAAAGAAATTTTATTTTAACTGGACAATTTGTATTTTTGCTGGTAACTGAACAAGACAAAAAACTGGACAATGCACGCCGTCTGGCAACCCATCCCCATGTAATTCTGTTGATGAACTCTTGCTGTCTATGAAAAACAAAATCTGTGAAGCTGCTGTAACAACAAAAAAATAATTTCTGTTTTGAACCAAAACAAAAATGGCTCAATTGGAAATGTGCTCGTTTTCGCAAAAATATGATGTCCTATCTAAATAACTACAGGAAGCATCATTCAACGCAAAACAGAGCTAAGTATCTCTCTGCAAGATCAAAATATTTAAATGTTTGTCGTAGCAGTAGAATTATATTCTATAATTCGAACATAATTCGAGTAAATGCGATTACCTGCAGCAAAGAGTGGTGGAATCTTGCTTACGAATTAACGAAAGCTGAGAATTGTCTACTGCATTTTAAGTCACTATTGCAAAATACAAATAATAATATTTCCCTACAGTGGTGCATGCTGTACTACATCGATCTGTTTCTTGATTCTCCATTCGAACTATGCGAACCTACATTGGTTTTAAAATCTTTAAAAGAAAATAAGGCACCGGGACCTGATAGAATTTGTTACGAATTCAATAAATATACTTTAATTTGTCTTGTAAAAAAAAATATTGTACGTTCTAAACAACATATTCTTAAGAGAAGAAATCCTAATGTGTTTCACAAAAGCCATACTTATACCACTCTTAAAAAAGGTCCCAACAATTATCGCGGATTATCGCTCATAGATACCCTACCAAAAATGTTCAATAACATACTTTTAAATCTGCTAACGTACTGGATTGATAAATTTAATATACTTAATGAATATCAGGCCGGATTTAGAAAATACAACTCAACAATTGATAACTTATTTAACCTCACCAATATTGTACACTTAAATAAAATAACGGGTAACAAGACATACCTACACGGTATGTAAGAAGTCACACGCGCATGTGGTTCTTACGTAATTTTGTCGTCATCACACAATACTAACTTGCTATTGTGGCTTTGTAGTGACATCAAAATTACGTCAGAACCACATGCACATGTGGCCTTTTACATTCCGTGTACTATAGGTTTCACGCATTTTTCATTGATTTTTCGTCTGCTTGCAAGAAATGCTCTGTTTTATAAACTTGCAACTATGGGGCTGTCTGCTTAATTCATACGGGTTACGATAATAATACAAGTCGAATACTTTTTGGAAACACGTACTCGGAGTCTTTTTCTGAAGATATTTTCTATTTTCTTTGTATTTGAATGATTTAGCTGATGTTCTACCAGGAGAAGTTAGAATTTTAGATATTCCTGTTAAAATTCTTCTGTATGCGGACGACATTGTTTTATTAGACGATGCACCACATCTCTTATGAAACATAATTGATGAACTGTACAAGCATTCTTATCGTTGGTGCCTGAAAGTAAATCTTGACAAATCTAAAATTCTGTGGCCGTATGGAAAAACTAGTTAACTCCACTTTTTCCGTAAATTGAGATAACACCAAAAATAGAAAGCGTGTTTCATTTACTATCACTCTGTCAGATCGAAATTTTGATATAGTTTCTGATTTGTTTCTCTTTGAGTCAAAATGTTGAACATAAAAGTTGCAACTCCCCAGAATTCAATGAATTTCTGAAGTTCTTGATTTATAGAATGCGACATGTAGATCTACCGAACTTTATGTGGTAAAGTAATTTTTGAAAATCTTTCTACTTACCCAATAATATTTTTGTTTTTTTTTCTTTTTTTGTTCCTGTTGCAAATATAAGACAGTGTTTTTGGTCAGCTAAACTAAAAAACTATTTTATTACCAAGTTTAGTATAAAAATTTAGCGAACACCTTTTGTTTAAAATTTTGATATTTATTGAAATAAAATAAACTACAGAGTCTATAGCTATTTTTCGGTTTCAACCTATGCTAAACTGAGTAGAACGTTAATCCACGTTCTAATAACTGGCATATACATTTCATAAAATCAAGAAGAGTAAACCATAAATTGTAAACTCTTTTAATTAACCATGATCTAGAAACTAAATCCGTTATCATATTAGAGTTACTGCAAAATTGCATTTATATATATTCCAGAGCACCGTGTAAGAAGCATCTAATTTGCAAAAATCTAAATTTTTTACATAATAAGATGATGTACTTGGAATAAGAAAAAATTTGATACCCATATTGCTCTATTTAAAACGAAGGGCTGCCACCCCATTGCATTTTTGTCAAAACGCGAACTAGCACGAATTTTCAAAAAAGCGGAAACACGTATTTAATTAAATCGACTAAAGACTAAAATATGTTAATTTGGCATTTTTATTACAAACAACCCCGAACAAAAAATTCAAAAACCGTTTTTTTTACGGAAAATCCTTAAAAAGGGACATGTATGATCGTCCTTGGACAAATTGTATATACAGTTGGACGCGCCTTAAAAATACTTTTATGATACCCAATTTGTATATGTTGGTAAGGAAACAGATTCTCAAATTAACAAAACATGCAAAAATAGTCCAGCTCACGAGAGGTCAAAGCTGGAGCCGAAATATTTAAAATGGTATCTTAAAAAGTCCAAGGCTCATTTTTAGGAGGGTACATCGAGCACGAATTTTGCTTCCATACAACTTGAGTCGCTCTAATATATATATATATATATTTAAGTAATTAGTATTGTGGTAATTTTGTTGAACTATTTATGGTTATTAATCCAAATTTTCAATATTTTAATCAGGCTTAACTTCATCAAATTTAATTTTCATTAAATTATTTTTATGAAGAAAGGAATTTTACAACATGAAAATTATTTAAATTGTTATTGATAATCATTTATTCTTGACTGACCTGAGATTTGAACCCAGGCGGCTGGTTTCCCTATATATATTAGTGCAAAATTTTTGTAACATCACTATCACTCATCACATCAATTCATCACTCAACATCAAGAAAATTATTAAAATATTTTTGCACTATCACCAAGGGTCATTATTACAACTTGATGTTAGCTGTTATCCGGCAGTTAACAGACGCTTTTTGACAGATAACACATTATTATCTGTCAACTTAATCTTAACTTTAGCTAACTTCAAGTTGTTATAATGGCCCTAAGTGTGAGTTGAAACTGCAAAATGAGTACACTAAACCCATCTATGCTAATAATATAGCTTCTAACCATAATATATTTTTATTTTTACGCTTTTAAGCCTTCTTCGTTGTCAGCACTAAAATAGCAGCTTTTTCTCTTAAGTGTTTTAATACACCAAAATTTTTATTAAGGGGAAAAAATGTTTTTAGAAAAACTGGGTAACTCCATTTTTTCGTAAAAAAAACGGATTAATTAACGTGCTGAGTAAAATAGATAATGTTTTTCCTCAAATCATTACTTTAATTCCATAAAATTTTTAAGTAAATTAAAAAAAAAGTTTTTTCAGAAAAACTAGATAAATCCATTTTTCAAAAAAAAAAAACGATGATAACTGACATTGATTTCCGGGTTTAATGTCCAAAAATTAGTTCAATGAAACCAGAAATCTTTTACATAATTTAAAATTATGTTTTGTTAAAAGCGCATGCATAATAACATAAAATCATATGAAATAAATAGCGAAATATGTTTAAAACTTTAAATGTGTTTTTCTCGTTATAAGTTGACCTTTTTCTGATTACTCGAAATAGTTTATATAGTTTCCTATATGCAGGCTTTCAAGGTCATTAATTAAATGTAAATAAAAGATTATTTATTTCATTTTCAATAAAATCCAACGTTTCGTTGGTATTCTTTCCAACTTCTTCAGGGATTGAGTTTTTATTAAAATCTGGCAACATTGTAAAAAATACAAAGTATAAAGTAGTCAATAATAACAATAATTATAATCTTAATTTTTGACAAATTAACTTACAATAAGTTTTTTCATCAGATTACGTCATCTATGTATAAATTATATCACAGTATCTTGTATAGGTGGACAACACAACACAAAACTTAAAATATTAAAATAAATGTATGTATGTAAAATTTAAAAAATTATCACAGAAAATTTGTCCTTTTTTTATCACAGTTGTTATTATTACTAAAGTGTTGCAATTAGTCTTGGAATAAACGATAGACTATAATATTTGGCGTTGCCAGATGTGTCATGTTTGTTTTTTCCCTTAAGCCTGGTACTCTGTTCAAATTTGTGAAAAATGTTGAGCAACATTAATTATTTCACACGAAAATTTTGACATGTATCAATGTTACCTTTCTTGTGAGTTTGGACAATTTGACGTTTAAAGTCCTGCAAAGTATGCGATATTGTTTTGCGTATGTAAACAAACCGCACATGTATTTAACTAAAAATTATTTTTTTATTAAAAAATTTAATAAAAAAGAATATAAATATGGATAAAAAACTGTTACCGGTTGTGTTATATTAATTTTTTATTTCTTATTTAATAATCAGTTGTTACTTTTTTGCTTTTACTTAAAATTCCACGTGAAATAAGTGCAGCTTACATTATTTCGCAGTTGTAAAAAAATGTTGCCAGAAACATTTCCTAACTTTTTCACAAAATGAACAGAGTACAACTCTATCAACATTATTTCATTGATATTCCGCACAAGTTTTTTTCATATGCGTTTTGACAGCATTTCACGTGAAATGTTGAACACAGTACCAGGCTTTAATGAAATATTATTTTTATCTTTATTCAGTAATGAATTGATAAACCCCTTTGGAAAATTGTTTTTCATTAAGATATCTTTTATTCTTGTCATAATTTTAAATCGTGCTTTCAAATCATGGAGTTATCTAGTTTTTCCATACGGCCACAGAATTGTAGGTTTTCTTAATGGCCTAAAATGGAACATTGGTAAAAATAACATACAAATCGTAAATAGTTACATATTGAGAATAGAAATTATGTAGCTACAATTTATCATTTAAAAAACACATAGAAACCAAATTAGCTTCTTCCAAAATGGCGATTGCATCAACGTGGTCCACGTATATAAGCCACCCTATGATATCAAATTTTAATAAGCTTAAAATCTCTAATGCGGTATCAAGGTCAATAATGTTCTACGGAGCCCAAATTTGGGGTTATAAAATATATGATGACGTCGAGAAACTTTTAAGATACTTGAAAAAAAATGCTGTACCTACCTAACTACATGCTTTTATTGGAATCTGGTAAAAACTCTATGTACCTGTAGCTCGTTTCTGTATTTCTCGCATCGTAAATTTTGCCGGGAATGCATTTTCTGGCCCGCTACGGCCTTCGTCAGCGTTCTTTGTGTCACGCTGGATAGTGATACTTTATAAATTGAATGTATTTAACTCAACTATTTTAACAAATAGTAACTGGGAATTATTTCCTTCTGGAGGTATATAAAGTATTACTATCCAGTGTGACACAAAGAATGCTGACGAAGGCCGTAGCGGGCCAGAAAATGCATTACATTCTGCTGGTGTCTAATAATTGTAAATTTTTCTAATCATACAATATACGTCATTGCTTTCCAACGGAAAGCTAAGGTAAAATGTAACAAGGAAATACAATATAATAGTCTGATAGTGTATAAAGTCATTTCTGAAAAATTGAAGGAATATGACTATTACAAAAAAGCTTTCTAAAATACATAACTGAAATTTAGCTCATAGAATAAATTCGAAAAATATAAAAATATTGTATTTATAATACTGTAATCAAAGCTGATTTAATTTAAAAATTTTTCATTTCTTGGTATTTGTATATGTATATCTATTTTAAATAAGTATGTATGTTTATTTTATTAAGCTTGACTTCTTTTTGTTTTTTATAAAAATATTTATTTTATTTTTTGTTAATATTTATTTTTAATATGATATTTTGTCACGACTTTGTGTGACTTCTTCAGGGAAAAATAATAATTTTAAATTGTTTCGGATCAAAGAAATTAAATAATTTTATAAAATAAATTTTAAAAATATTTTTCGAGAGAGTCGTAAAAGGTTCATTGGATGATGGTTTGACGAAAGACTCTGAAAATAATCAAAGAGTTTCTTAAGACTTGCATATTACAGCCGTGCCTAAACAAAAGCGGCACGCATATTCTAGTTTTTGATAAGAGCAGCCTTAACGCTTTGCAATTGTAAAAACCAATTTTAACAGCTCGTTTAATAGTGAAGTTTGCTGCTATTGTTAATAAATAATGTCAATTGAGCTATTTTAAGTCAATCTAGCGTTTTTATCTCTTAATATAATAATTTGTGGGTTTTATTAAATAAGAAAGCTTTCACTACTTTTATAATAATTTGTGGGTTTTATTAAATAAGAAAGCTTTCACTACTTTTCGTGACACAACTTTGACGCTCTTGCTAAGCTACGGCATTTTAAACCAAAAAGAGAGTTTGACTTGCTCTGATTTTTTAGCCCTTAGTAGTCAAGTTAGTTTCTTCAACCAACTCGACAAAGACAAACTAATAAATTGACAAAGCCATACACGCTTTGATTTGGACAACACCCGACTCAGATTACAATTGTATTGAATCGTGTTTGGTTTGCAGTGTGGCTACATTAGCTTTTTTCGAGCTAAATTTAGCTTTATTTTTTCCTGTTTAGCTTGAAATATTTCATTTAGCTTTAAGCTTTTTTCCAGCTTTTTTCAACGATGTATTTAGCTTTTCCTAGCCTTTTTTTAATTTCACTTTCGTGTTTAAGGTTTAAGCATACAAAACTTTTCGTATATAATCACAACAGTTTTTAGTCACATCAGCGATATATTTCAATTTATCTGTTTTTTCTGCCGTTATATGTAAATTTAATATAACCTTTATGGCAACAGTAACATACCCGGGTATGTTTTGAATTTTAAAAACTCTGTATTTCTGAAAGTGGCTATCACAGCGCTCTGAAATTTCATGATATCCTCACTAGAAGTGTTTTCTAACATATTCTAAGGTTTGAATAAAATTGGACAAATCAGATCATAGATGTGGTCATTTTTTCATTCCTACCTCTTACGTCAACCGCAGTTATAGTAACGACGAGCAACTAACAAGTTTTTGCTAAAAAGTCACTTATTGTAAATATTCATTTAAGCGTATGAATAAATCAAGCATACATATACACTCTAGGGTATACAACGAAAAGACAAACTAATATATGTACACATTTTCCACCATTGATAAAAGGTGTAAAAATTTCTTTATTTTCAGTGATGCAAACGAGACCAAATTAACTCTACAAATACCCGATACCATAACCACTTGGCGTATAACAGCATTTTCTAACAATCATGTAACTGGATTTGGTATTGTTAACAATCCAACGGATATTACCGTGATACAACCATTCTTTATATCCATAAATCTTCCATTTTCTGTTAAACGCGGTGAAATTGTAACAGTTCCAGTAACAGTTTTCAATTATCACAATCAAATCTTAGAAGCGGATGTGGTTCTGCAAAATTTTGATGAAGAATTTTTATTTATGGAATCAAATTCAAAAGGTGTGCAACAATCGATTGATGATGAACAACAAATAAGACATGTTAGCATACCGGCAAACAAAGCAAAGACTGTGAACTTTCTTATATACCCGCTGTTAGCGGGTGAATTAAGTGTCAGTGTAACCGCCGAGAGTTCTTTGTATTCCGATGCTGTTTTACAGATACTTAAAGTAGAAGCAGAAGGTGTGCCCAAACAAACAAGTCAGTCCATGTATTTAAGTATACCAGAAGGTGAGAAAATAACTTCAAATTTTAGCATCGAGCAGCAAATAGGAAGTGTACCCGAATCAGAGTATATAACTTTCTCCGTGGGCGGTCATTATTTAGTGCCAACAGTGGAAAACTTTCAAGATCTGACAGAAGTGCCTACTGGCAGTGGAGAGCAAAATATGATTAACTTTGCGCCTTGTGTTTTAACTTTGCAATATCTTAAGGCTAATGGTAAATTGCTTGAAGAGAAGCAGTTGGTGGAAGAATTAATTTCTGCAATTGAGGTTGCATACCAACAACAGTTGTCCTTTCGTCATGAAAATGGTGGTTATAGTGTTTTTGGACAGGGTGTCGATGAAGAGCCTAGCACTTGGCTTACCGCCTATGTTGTGCGGTTTTTCATTAAAGCTTCAAAGTTTTTAGACATCGAAGAGAAAGTGATTGAAACTGACCTGGAGTACTTGGCGCAGCAGCAAACCCCCAACGGAGAGTTTCCTTATACAGGATATGCACTAAATCCAAGTCATAATAATAAGTATGGACTAACAGCTTTTATTTTATTGGCCTTTTTGGAGGATCAGGTATGTTGTAAAGAGTCTTTTTTAAAATTAACTTGATTGAAGATCCTAGAGTTATATTTTGTCATTATTTGTTGCAGAAATATGCTTCCAAATATGAACAAACTATCAAAAATGGCGTAGAATTTTTGAATTCAAATTTGGATAAAGTCAGTGATACGAATGCATTATGCCTAATAGCATCCGTTATAAAAAATACCAAACATCAAAATGCCAATATCCTTATAAATCAACTCAAGTCGAGTAGCAAAGAAAATAATGGACTTAAGTGGTGGTCAACATCTGACCAGAATACAGCAAATGATGTAGAAGTAACAGCATGCGCGGCATTAACTCTGCTAGATACTCCCGGGGATCATACATCAATTTTGAAATGGCTGATAGAACAACGTAATGCTAAGGGTGGTTTTACCTCTACGTTCGATACAGTAGTGGGCATGGAGGCCTTAGTTAAATTCTCGGAAAAATATAGAAACGTAAAAAATTTATATTTAAAAATATCTTATAGTGCCACAGACGAGGAAGGCAATGAAGTGGAAAGTGACGAATTCTATGTTGACTCGAACGATGATGTTCTGAATCTGCAGGAACATGAGGTATAGTTAGAGAATTAAAATAAGTTTTTTTGTTGGAAAATTACAAAGCTTTTCCTCTTTCTAGTTGCCAGCAACTACACGTCATGTTAATTTCCAAATGGAAGGTGCCGGTGCGGCTTTGGTGCAACTCAGCTACGAATGCAACGTTGTTAATGTGCAAGAAATTCGTCATTTTGATATCAAACCTAAAGCAGTACTTAAAAATGAGAAAGAAATTGATTTGGAAGTGTGTTTCACTTATCAGTCCGATTCGAACATGCAGAATGACGCAAATAATCTGATAATAATGGAGGCAAATTTACCTTCTGGCTTCCGTTCTGATATAGAAAACAGCTTGTCTTACATTAAAAACGATGTAGTGCAAAAAATAGAGTCAAAAAATTCGGAATCTACAATAATTTTCTATTTAAATAATTTAAAACCAAATTCGAATCACTGCTTAGATATTCCAGCAAATAAAGTTAATGAAATATTGATGCCAAAGCCGGCAGCAATTAAAATGTATGATTGTTACAATTTGAGTCGATCAAATACAGAATTTTACACTTTATAAATAAAAATTTGAAGTTTTAGTTAAACTAGTGTTCGCCTTATTCGACCATTAATTGTTATGTACATATGAAGAAAACATAGTACATCTGTTCAACCTAAGAATTCATAAAGCAAAAGTTCAACTTGAATGCTTGTAAGACACTGCCATTTATTTCAAATAAAAAACCTTAAGACCTAACAAATCTTTAACTAATTGAGGAAAAAATAATAAGGGTTGTTTATATGCAAATGTCAACGCACATGCGTATGTTTTATTACACATTTCAAACTGAAACCCTAATTATCTATTACAAATTGGAAAAACCAACATCATTGCTGCAGATGTTGGTGTTTCTGTTTGTGCTTTTATTGATACTAGGATCGCCCGGTGGCCGAAATTTGACCACTTGACATTTACTTTCGAGATAACCTGTGTGTTATACAATAAAAACGAACCCATCTTTGTACGTGTGTCTTCAAGCCAAATTAAAACGGGTTTCAAACACTTTAATTTCAAAAATGTTGAAAAAAATATATTGTGCATATCCCCGTATTTAATTTATAGTATTTCATGAAATGTTATCAAAGTAAAAAAAGAAACACAGATCTTCGTTAAAAGTCATTCAAATAGGTTTCTGATTTTTATTTTCTTCAACAACGTTTTTGCGCGACTTTATTTCTTTAAATGTTTAACGGTAACCCTGTCCTAATACGTTTATATATGTGCGTTCGCAACCCTGCAAATATTATTGGACCAACTGATCCATTTTCATGAAATGGACTACTCCATGGACTGGTCCGATGTAATGCAAGCATGGACCATGTCATTGTTAAAAAGTGTTTGTAGTAAGACGACATGTCTTCGTTTTTTAACGGCATGTTTTAGTTTTTAAACGAAGTTAAAAATAATCTTCTTGTGTATACAATGGAGTAGTTTTAAAACTACTCCTTTGTAGTCCAAAGCTGGGTTATATGGTCCTGACCTAGGACATCGTTATGTTAAATGTACCATGTTTTCCCATACGTTTGGGTTACTTTTGGACTAGTCCTAGTCCCTTGTGGGCTACTCTTTACACGTGTGTTTGGACTGGTCCTATTATTTGCAGGGCAACTACTATTTATGCATGTATGTGCTTGTGTTTGCAAGCAAATTTAAAACGCTTTTTTAGCCCATTAATCCTTAAAATTTAGAAAAATTATCTGGTGCATATCTACACAAAAATACCCTTATAACGACTTAAAAATTAACCACAAAAAAATGCCCCGTATTTATTTATAAGTCCCAATTCACATTATACGATTTTTGTCGTTGCGATTATTGTCGTTTCCTCTTTGAAGTCGGTCTGATGTTTACATTGTACGATTTTTGTTGTTACGACTTTTTCTTTTGCAACCGAACTTCAATACATTTTTCGTCAAATGAGAGAACAAATGAGCGAACAAAATGAATTGAAGAGTACACTAGCTTGTGCCAGAAATTTTCAGCAAAGAATCTTAATTTGACCAAAAAAAAATCTTATTTTTGAAGAAAAAATCTTATTTTTTGAAAAAAGTAGTTTTTTTTATTATAAATAATAAAAACAATTCAAATTTTTTTTAATACATAAAAGAAACATAACAAAAAATTTAATTTCTTATACTAAATTGTATTATTTAGTTTAAAAATGTTTAAATTGGAACAAAGAAGGTTTTTTTTAATTGAACCTAACCTTCGTCTAGACAAAACAAAAAATCTTGTTTTTGGGGAAAAAATCTTAAAATCTTTTTTCGGTTAAAAAATCTTAAAAAATAAGGTAAAATCTTACTTCTGGCAGCGCTGTGTACCCCTTTTAATTCCTCTCTCCCCTCTCGACCATAAGGTAAGAATCGCAACGACAAAAATCGTATAATGTGAATGGGCACTAAGATTATTAGTGTAATGTAGATTGCTTTTATGCATTTCTCATGATTGTATAGTGTAGTTATTTAATAATTAGTGGAAAACACATGAATGTTTGTTAATCTTAAAATTATTAGCTGCATATTAACTGCCTTCATTTAAAGAATTTTCTTCACAATAATAAAGAATTTTGGCATTACCCCCAAGAGAAATTAAAAAGGAGCTTTGTTGAATCAATGAAACCTGTATCATTAAAATGTTTTTAATGAAACATTACATTAGATCTATGAATATTATTCATTGGATGAATAAAGATATTTTTATTAGATTCCATGATTTTATTTCAAAACATTCATGAAAATATTCATTAATTTGATGATAAATATACAATTTAAATGACACAATTTCAATGGAAATAATATTTTATATCACTATTTTAATGAAGACTTTAAATTTTTTTTTTATTTTTTTTTATTTTTTATTTCCCTAGGAAATAGAATCTGGGAATTTATTTCCCATGTTGAGTAACATTTTTATTGTACAAATTTTTATATTATTCGAATGTGTATTCTAAGTCAAATTACAATCCTCAAAAGCTTTTATACTTTAATAGTCTTATTCCTTTAATATTTTCCAGGAATATTTTGTAGGCACTATCAGACTTTTTGTTTGTACGCTTGTCTGCAGAAACCAGAGCGAGTCTCTGGCGGGAATCGATCCCGCAAGCCCCGGCGCTGATATACTAACTCACTACCAGCTAGCCTACCGGGGCAGTGTAATTTTTGAATAAAAAACAATGTTTTTTGCCATTACTCAATTAAGAGCGCAAATATGAGATTAAATTGTCCATAACAACAATAATAACGATGATTTTTTGCTAGCGTGTGTACATATAAAAGAAAACTAAAAACATACATATTTATGTATTGAAAGTTTTTGTTTCATTACTATAATGACCACTGTTGCCAATTTAGTGATTTTCACGCTAAATCTATTTTTTGAAATGTCAAGCGCGGGGAAAACCCGCTTTAGCGGTAAGCGGGAAATCTAGCAATTTTCAAACATCTCTCAGCAGCTTATTTCCGCTACAAAACATTTCTCAACTTATAAATTTACAGATTTTTTACTTTTTCTTATTAAGGTTTTTTTGTTTTTCTAGTTAAAAACTACTTGTTTATGTTCACGGTTGTACTTATTTGTACAAAATAAAATAGTGTATAAGATTCATCATACGAATTCCTTAAAATATAAAATAGCCTATATGGAGGACATGCACTTTGAATGGCATATGGATGGTCTTAAACGATGCGTAGAAAAAAAAAATTGGTCAATTTAAAGACAAGAAACGGTATTATGCATTCGTCGAAAAATCCAATATGAAGAATTTTTATTTACCGCGATATTGAGGTTTTAATAGACATCCGATTTGCAATTTTTTAGCAAAATACTCCAAAAATGGGCAAAAAACCTCAAAATTTTTATACAATCCTACATTTTAGGTTAGGGCTGTCATATGACCTATGGAAACGACTTATATATCAAAACATCGGCAATTTTGAGTAGGACATATTTTCCAAAAAAAAAAATGTGGACGGTTTGGATAAGTGGGCGTATCTTAAGAATGGCGTTCATATAATTTTTTGTTCCTATTGCACCATGGTGCAATATAAGATTCGGCACAGCAGTTTTTTGTTCAATTCTCTAAGCAATTTAATACAAAACTGGTTTTAAAAAAAAATCGCGACTACAAGACTATAATTTTTATTAAGTTTTTTCCTTCTCCTGTAAAGTAAGGAAAATATTAGTTAGGGCTTTTCTATATTTAAGTAATTGCAAAAATTTGAGCAAACCGGGTCTGTAGGAGATGTGAAATCAACAGTGCATGCTCGTACAGCAGAACATATAGCTGCTGCTCGTGAAAGTGTGGCCGAAGAGCCTTCCACCTCAACTCGTCGTAGTGCCCAACAATTGCACATCTCACGCTCGTTGTTGGTGAACATTATGCATAAAGGCTTGCATTTACACGCTTACAAGGTGCAATTGACACAAGAACTAAAGCCTCTTGACCATTCCATTTGGAGAATGATAATCAAAAAGCTCTTCTAACATTCTCAAATTACTCAAAGTTTTTGAAAAGAATTCTGAAGCATCTAGCCAGGCCCCCGTCTTGTTACTACTGGCTGTGGTGGAAGGGGAATCAAGGGATAAATTTCATTAAAAATGGCAATATTGTCGCATTGGTTTCTAATTTCCTCTGCAACGCGGTGTAACCCACGTGTCAAGCAAGTAACTTGTAAGAGTTTTGGATAAAATATGTTAAACCCATTGAAAGCTTTAACCATGTTAAGTGCAGAATGGGTTTAAAATAGAATGATCTTTTGTAGAAATCTTGAAAATTTTGTATTAAACAATTTTTTTTAATGTTATTTTTTGTACCTACATATTTAAAAATTTTTTAAGAACTCTTTTTATAATATGGAAATTTAGAAAAAAAATTCAAAATATCAAAATTTAGCATATCCCATCAACAATAAATTTCAGTGTTTTTATCAAAAATAAAAATTGGGAATTAAGCAGGAATAACAAAATCATTTAAATTAAATTTTGTATTCCCACAAAAATTATTTAATAATAAACTGGCAAGTGCACGGCCTAAAAAACTGACTGGCAGCCCGCTTTATATTATGTTTGCGAAAACAATAAAGCAAGCATGTTATCAAAGTTATTTTCGGGAATACAAAATTTATTATTCATACGATTTCCGTATGACGTGCTTAATTCCCAGTTTTTCATATTTGATAAATACACTGAAATTTATTGTTGAGGGCAGGGAAAAAATTATCCCATTCGAAATCGAGTACATCTTCATCGAAATGTTGTTAACGTGGATCATGGCAATCGTTATCGAAACGTATTTACTAGAAGTTGTACTCGATTGGTAATCTCTTATCGAAAACAAACAATCACTACCTTTTTGGTGTAAAGCAAAGAAATCGAAACAAAACAAAGAAACGAATAAGAAAAAAACGAATAAGTAATAGAATAAATTAATAATAATGTAAGTATTTTTCTATTATTTTCTCAAAATTAGTTTAAAAAATATAATTTTAATTGTTTTAAGGGAATGAAACCATCAAGACGTAGAAAGCCCAGTTACTAGTACAAAAGAAAAGGACAAACAAATAAATAATGAAAAAAAACGCTTTCCAGAATAAATTCCAATAAAGTAAATGCAAAACAAAAAGCGGTATTGGCTCAATTTATGATGGAACATCCCGACTTGGCCAAAAATAAACTTCAAGACTGATGACAGCGAAAGTGAAGTACCAAAATTTATGGCGACAATTGACAAGCAAACTAAATGCTTGGGGCCCTCCAATGTTTCTATTTGAAAAATTCCAAGGCCCATTGAAAAAGTCTGCGCAAGAAGCCTGATGATCATTGTTTATGTTCTTTTTAGTTGTCAAAAGTTGTTTACATTTTGCTTACATGTGCCTGTATACGTTTATGGTATGCCACACATACACGTTTTTTCCTTTTGCTTTGTATATGTGGTAGTAAATTTTTGACAACTAAAAAGAATCGTTTTTTGTTTTTGTACAAGTAAGCAGACCTGATAGATGGGCCTTGGAAAAATTCATATAGCCAATGATTATTTTTTTAAATTATTAGGTTTATGCGGATCAAAGCGTAACACAAAGAAGAAACTCTCCCACAACAAGGCATCAAAAAAAAAAATGGAGGAGGCCCGTTTGATGAAATATTGCTGACTAGTGCAGAGGAACAAATTGTGGAAGCAGCTGGGCTAACTGCGGCAGTAGCTGGGCTGGTAAATGTTAAATGTTTGGTAGCATAACGAACCAAACAAGTGCAAAAAACGCGGATGTACCTTATGTTGCAAATAACAATACCGAATATGGAGCAATATCCGAATTCGAATCTTCAGATATTGAAGTTGAGTTGAACACTACTAAAAGTCGTAGACAAAAAAATGAGTGCAAAAAAAATACAAAGGTAGAACTAATTAAGGAAAATATTGTTCAATTGAAAGATTGGCAAAGTGCAATTGGAGAAAAGTTAAACAAAGTGATTGAACTTAAGGAATTGTCCCTTAAGCTCGATTCACCCATGCGTAACGAACAAAATTTTTGTCCGGACAAAATTTTTTTTATATTGAGTTTGACATTTTACTTTTGAGAGAGAGAGAAATTATTTTGTTCGGCACGTTTTTTCTTGAATTGGTTTAATTTTAAATCTTGTTCCGAACAAAATGAACTGAGATGCCACTTTCTTCAATTTAAACATTAAAGTTGAATTGAGCTGCCACATATGTAAGTGCTGGTTCACACACGTCAAGTTTGACTCGTCAAGTCTTAAGCATTTAGGAGAGAAGGGAAAAGAGAAGGCCATTTCTTTTCCCCTCTCTCCTAAAAACTCAAGACTTGACGAGACAAACTTGACGTGTGTGAACCGGCACTAAGTATGTAGTGTTATTACATTTTTCGTTTTGTGCTGAATAATTAAATAAAAATGGATGTAGAAGAAAATATTGCAATATAAATAAAAAAAATATAATACAAATGTTTTTTATATGATAATATCTAACAAATAGCAATATAAATATGAAATGTTTTTTCTTTATTAACAATCTATATACATATACATATATATATATATATATATATATATATATAAAATGTTACCTTAATGCCTGAAGCTTAAAACTTGAAATTTGGACCGAAGGTTGGCCTCTCCCCAAATCGATCCACTAAGACTATCGTAACAACTTTTGATACTTTTTTTACAAAACATTTTTCTCCATTCATTCATATTTACGTATAAAATTATGGGCTCCCCCTACAATATTGAAATTTTTGATACTTCAATGGGGATAAAAAAGTACCAAAACAGGGAAAATACGGAAAATTAATTTCTTTCCTTAGCTGTTTTTGTTAATATTGGACCCAGAAACATAAAATTTAACATGCAATATCCTGAGTATATAAGGCTCTATGAGGGAACCTTTTGGTACTTTTTTTTATCTTTGGCTGGTATTTTTTGAATTTCGGTTAGTACTGGACCTAGAAACATGAAATTTAACATTCAAGGTCCTGAGTGAATGAGAATCTTTATGAGAGTTTTTGTTACTTTTTTCCATTGACTGGTACATTTTAAAATTCCGTTAGTATTGGGCATAGAAACATAAAATTATGCAGGTGCAGAAAAATTTTGGAACTTTTTTTTAATATGGAAATAAAGGCTATATCACATTCTAAACTTAGTATTTAAAAAATACATGAACTTTTTACTTTACTTTTTACTTTCAACCTTTTTTGATAAATTTGTTTTGCTAGTAAATGGTTTTATGCAATGCAATTAAAAATTGCATTGCATTTCGTCCATTTTCTTAAACACACTTTTATTAAAAAAAAATTTATAATTTGGTAACTGTGCTGCCAGTTTGTATAATAGTTTACATCTGTAAACCATATGGTAGCTTTGTTTGTCCGGACAAATTTTCCGAAATGGGTGAATCGTTCTGCAGAAAACTCTCTCAAAAAAAATTATTCTCCGGACAAAAATATTGTTCGGAACGCATGGGTGAATCGACCTTTAAAGTTAAACAGGAAACTAATTTTAAGCTCGATGAATTAATTTCTCTAAAGGAAAAAGACATAAGACTAAAGCAAATAGAACATGAAGCAAGCATGTCATCTAAAGAAATTGATATGAAAATAAAAACCTTAAAACTTCAAGTGCTTACGCACAGAAAAAAATCAAGTTAAAAACGTCGAAAACAAGGTTGTTTTAAAATTTTTCGGTGGTGATTTTGCTTCATACGTTTTTCATATTAATTCAACCTGATTTTATAATTACTTGCGAACAACATTTTTTTCTTTTAAAATAACTATAATTCATGTTAATTTAACATTGCAGTAAAGTTAGAGCAAAATGTCATTTATATTGAAATAACAATCCGAATCACGTTGTATGAAAGTTATTTCATGTTGAAACAACGTGAATTTCATGTAGAAACTAATTGGTTTGAGTGTATTATAACAGTGTGAAGAAGTTTCAGAGACAACATATGCATTTATGGCCTGATATGGGTTTCGTCATCATTCTACTTTGAAAACTTGATGTACTATTTAACTAAATAATTTTAATTAAAAGAATACGGGAATTGTCTTCTTTTTATAACATACTTTAAGAATGAAAATAAAAAAATTAACATACTTAACTATGTATGCATGTTAATTTAACAAGATAAACTTTTGATTTTAATATATAACAGTTTTGATGGATTCAATATTGAATCCATATTAATTTATATTTTAATATTTTTTTTAATTTTTTTTAACAGTTAATAATATTAAATAAGCGTGATTTAAGATTATTTTAATATTTTTGATTTAAAATTAATATGAAATAATGATAAATTTAAATAAAGGGCATACTTTTGCAGAAATTTAATATGATTCTCAATCAACATTTTTCCATGTTAATTTTACATTGGTATTTTTTTCTGTGTGTGCCCAAAATTCGCTTGAATGAGAATGAACCTCATCAAATTATTTTATATTTTCTCTAACCACTGTTTTTAACAATTCATGTTTTTTATTGCTATTAAGCGAGTAAATATTTGAACTACTACTTGCCCAGACATCGTTTAATTATAGCTATATTTATTTAAATTATTATATGTATATTTAAAACTTTTGATTCAATATGCAACAATTATATAACGAAAAACACTTGAAATGTGTAACGTAAAAAAATGATTTCCGTTTTATTCATTTTATACGTATACAAAATTACTCCATTTGCTTTAAAAAAAAAACACAAAAACGAAGCATTTGGCCTAAATATTTTTATTTTTTTTTAATTTGAAGACACGTTAGGTTAGGTTAGGTTCGAGTGGCCGGTCACAAAGACCCCGCATAGACCAAATAGGTCCCTAGCATCCCACATTTCACGATAACCCGCAGAAGAAAGTCATTTCGATGTGATGGTACCCAGAGTACCCCACACTCTCTTGACGAATGCCAGGAGTCTCATTTACCCAATCCCAGAGACTTCCCCGAGATCCCGGAAGTAATGATCTCTCAGACAATTCGTCCTGCAGCGCACGAGTGCCGGACAGTAGCATAGCAAGTGCTCTACCGTCTCCCTTTCCCCTGGTACCCCACAGAATCTACAATTGTCACTATTCAACCGCCCCGCCCTATGAGCGTATACCGCTGTCCAACAATGACCCGTCACAAAACCTACCAGCAGTCTACAGTCCCTTCTCGATAGCGACAGAAGAGTCCTAGTTGCCCCCGGATCATAGGACCCCCACATTACCTTGGAAACCCTGCACGTTCCTAAGTTTCTCCAGAACGCCTCTGATCTCCTCCGTATAGCAGAGTCCGTATCTCTTCTAATATTCTGAATTGGAGCCGGAATGGCCATCATCCTATCGTATGGTAAGCGGGCCCCCCGTTTCGCCAATTCGTCCGCTTCCTCGTTGCCCTCTATGCCCTGGTGGCCGCGAACCCTGTAGATATGTACTCTCCTATCGGCACAGAGTCTATCCATCGAGTCCCTACACTCCTGGACGACCGAGGAGTATGAGTAATCAGCGGTTATTGCCCTGATCGCCGCCTGACTATCAATGAAAAAGTTTACGTGCGAGTTCTCAGTACTGGAAACACGTGCCAAATCGGCAGCCATTTTGGCCGCGAAAATCTCCGCCTGGAATACGCTGCAGCAATCGGGAAGCTTATACGATTCCCGAATACCCAGCTCCCGGAAATAGACTGCAGCTCCAACTCCGTCTTCCATTTTGGAAGCGTCAGTGTAGAAACTGAAGGTCCCCTGGCCAGACCGGAGTCCTGCCGACCAACCGTCCTCCTCCAAGGTAACTCGCGGTTTCCTCCCAATTGTCAGTCTCGGAATGGTGTAGTCACTGCTACAATAATACTACCGTGACCATAGAGTCCGTATGTAAATTGTCCCGTCGCCTTCAAGCGAATCGCAGACTTCCTTGCAGTTCCTTCCGCCACTAGATGAATCGGTTGCAAGTCCAGGATCACATCCAGAGCCGCAGTCGGTGTACTACGTAAAGCACCGGTGATACTAAGTTCGGCAAGTCTCTGTACGCTCGTTAGCATATTCCGGTACGATATCTTATCCAAGGCCGTCCACCACACAAGTATCCCGTAGAGTATAATTGGTCTCGCCACCGCTGTGTAGACCCAATGTGTAAGAGCGGGGGTTAGACCCCACGTTTTGCCCAGCATTCTCTTACATGCGTAGAGCGCAATCGTTGCCTTTTTCACCCTTTCCTCCACATTCAATCTCCACGACAGTTTGCTATCCAGTATTACTCCCAGGTACTTTGGGTGGTGTTTAAGTTCCAGGCTAGTACCCCCTAGCTTAGGTCTCCTCCATGGACCAACTTTGTACCTATTCGTAAAAAGTACTAGGTCCGTCTTCTCGGAATTAACTCCCAGTCCTACTCCGGCCGCCCACTGGTTGATTATAGCCAGTGTAGCCTCCATTACAGAACTAATAGTATTCAGATCCTTGCCAGTAACTATCACCGCCACGTCATCTGCGTATGCGGTCATCTTCGCTGCCCCATCCCGAAGTCTATTGAGAAGTTCGTTGACGACAAGCGTCCATAGCATCGGTGAGAGCACCCCTACCTTGGGGGTTCCCCGGTATGCCTTCCTCGTTATCCTAGAGTTGCCCCACTCCGCAGATATGGTTCTGCACCGTAGCAGGTTGCCAATCCAGTTTTTAGCAAGTGCGTGTGCCCCCGTGCGAGACAAGCTGGCCAAAATTGCCCCTGTGTACACATTATTGAAAGCTCCCGCGATGTCCAGGAACACACCCATAGCGAAGTCCTTATAGCTCAGAGTCTTTTCAATCAGCGAGACAACTGAATGAAGTGCCGTCTCAGTTGATTTACCCTTCGTGTAAGCATGTTGATTAACAGAGAAAATGGTCGGTCTCATGTTACTCTTGACCTGATAGTCCAGAATTCTCTCCAACGTTTTCAGCAGGAAGGATGTGAGGCTTATAGGTCTAAAATCTTTTGGGTACATATGATTGTTTCTGCCCGATTTCGGCAGGAATACAATCCTAGATACCCTCCAAGATCTAGGCACATAGTTCATCCTCAGACATTCCTTAAAGATTTCCATCCAGCCATGGTACTATCCGTTGTCTACCCCGCTGTAATTGAGCCGGGATGATTCCGTCCAGACCAGGCGACTTATATGGCTGGAACGAGTCGATGGCCCATTCCACCCCCTCGTCAGTGATAATATCGTTATCACCATCTGCCATAACAAAAGTTTCCTCAGTTGGAATAGGAGCCCAAGAGCAGCCTAGAAAGTGTGCGTCAACAAGCACCTCCAACGTTTCCGTACTGCTCCCTGTCCATTCTCCGTTTTCTCTACAAACCGTACTTGGCATTACCGGACTGCACACTAGCATCCTCCGCAGTCTTGCCGTTTCGGTTGTCTTCTCTATATTGTCGCAGAAACATTTCCACGAAGCTCGCTTGGCACCCTAAGAGCGTCCCTGTACTCCCCCCAGCACTCAGACCGGTCGACAATCTTCGCCAGTTTGAATAGCTCACGAAGCTCGCGTCTTGCATGGTCCAGCCGACTATTCCACCACGGTGGTCTGGACTTACGCCTTGCTCGTGTCGGGGGGCACGACTTCTCATAGGATCCAGTAACGCCCGATACCAGTGTGCCTATAGCAGAATCTATGTCCCCTGAACTAACCAATGTTCCCGAGTGACCTAGGTCCCTATTCAAAAGTGAAGAGTATTTAGCCCAGTCCGTGTTCCTAAACACTGTTTCGTTAGGTGTAGTGTAATTCAACAAAAAAGATACATAAGAGTGATCCGAGAAGGATGGCTGCGAAAGCACCTTCCAATCATCTATCACTGTTTTATAATCAGTATAAAGCGTCACATCAAGCACATTTCCCGAGGTGGGACCCTTATAAGTCGGGACCTCACCTCTGTTCGCAATTTGAATATTATTTTGTAATATAAAAGCAATAAGATCCTCACCTCTACTGTTGATATCCTTACTGCCCCATATTGTATGATGAGCGTTAGCATCCGCACCCACCACCAGATTTTTTCTCATTCTACAAGCTTCCTCGACTAGTCTTTGGAATTCCCCTGGTGGGGCATCTCTATCGTGCGGCATATATGATGATGCAAGGAGTACCGCATCATCCCTGCCATCTTCCAAGGCCACTACTGTGAGATCATCAGTGCTGTAATTATAGAGAATATATGAGCAAAGGTTCTTCCTAACAAGTATTGCAGATCGTATTCTACCACTTTTGAGAAGAACGTGTTAAAATTACGTGACTTCAATCCAGATACCCGATTTCCTGTGGAGATCCATGGTACCTGGATTAGAGCCACGTCGTAGCGACCCTCCTCTTACGTGAGGAGGAGTTCGACCGAAGCCATCTTACTGTGTTGGAGGTTGACTTGCAGGATCTTTAGCGTCATCAACTAAGATCACCCGCTCGGGTTCGGCTCCACCCTCCTTGGCCGTCTCACCCAGACTCAGTCCTGAAGTGGCCGCAGTGGCAGCCGCCAGATCGCGCTCCACTTCATCCAACTCCAGTGTGTTGTGGTTGGAGTCCTGCGGAGGTCGTTTCTTCAAACGGAGAAACACACTTCCAACTCCCCAAGACATTTTTCCATACCGAGGATACAAAAGGTCTTCCGCCTCCTTTGTAATCTGAAGTATGTAGTTCTGCCCGTCCATTCTTTAGTGGGAATGTCGGGATTCTGGTTTTGTAGGAGACGAAGAGCGACGGTTTCACAATACGCGGTAAGTTCACCTTCGCCTTCGGAATAGCAGGAATATTGGATCGATCCACAATCTTGAGTTGTGCATCCGACCACAGGCCCTTGAGTTTCGTAATAACTCCTTTGAGTCATTCCAGCGTCATTTCGTCCTTACAACTGATGAGCTTTACTCCGTTCAACCATCCAGCCCCATCAAAGGAGGGCAGCGGTCTTCCAGGTTCGGCTTCCATCTTAGCGACGATTTCGTTGAAAATCTTCAACTCTACAATCTTCCACCGCTCTGTGTCCATTTGACCAAAAGGGTTGCTCATGTCCAGAAGTGCCACGCTCAAAGGACGTTTGGCCACTTCACTGACTCTTGCAGCCTTTGGCAAAGGTTCAGTGGCAGCTTTCGATGTCAAGGGTCTAACCCCCTCAGGGTTTTTCCTAGGTTTCTTCGTCTCCTTAGGATTTGCGGCAGATGGAGACTCATCAACTGACCGCTGTCTTTTACCCTGCATGCTCTTAATCACAGCCTCTTCAATGCAGTTGTAGAAACCGTGATTCTTGGCCGCATATTTCGGGTTTTTAGAAAAGTGAGCTCGGCCTTCTGCAATCGCCCCCGTAGCCCACTTCATCCGCTCTTTCTCATCCTTGGAAAGATTGGATTGGGAGCCAAGCCGATGCTGTATCCGGACCGCAGCTTTGTATTCTGATAGAGCTCTAAGCCCTTCCTTGCTTCTCTTGGGCCTGTTCCTACTTTTAGAATGGGCTCCCCGAGATGTGCTAGGCGAGTTTAGCAGCTCACGTTCCTCTTTAGAGGTAATTGTTTTAACGCTATCGTGATCCGAGTCTGAATCGACAACGGCATCCGTACGTGTCATATAAACGTTTTTGGCATCTTTGATACTTCCACCGTAAGGCGCCTTAACCACGGCAGAGAATGTGTGACCGCTGGCGACACGTAGAGGAGATAATGGTTCTCCACCGTGCCCGCCGGTGGTCGCAGTCACTGCTAACACCGACGTTTGGGCGTATATTACCGCCCGGCTTTCATTTTTTCTTCTTCCATATCGTTTTTCTTCGGTGCATTTTATACATACTACCATGTTCACGATAACGCCGATCCACTGGATAACAGACGCGCACCAGGAAGCCGTCCAATATGGGAACAGACGCGCATGGGTTTAAAAGAATCGTGAAGTCATCTCCGACCCGCAAGCCGCCCAATGTGGGAAACAGACGCCCGGACCGAATCAAACCCCACGATTACCTCCTACCTATGATCAAAACCCATCACAGTAATGTGACAATAGGCAACTACATTGTGACACTATGCTCAAAGTCCTGATCTTAGCCGTGTACCAACCAGTACCCGTTTCCAGCCAGCACCCCCGTGGAGGGTTCAGTAGAAGGATTTTCATGTGCCGGCCATTTGAAGACAGGAAAACAATAACATTCCTGTAAGCGATATAAGAAAGGAGAAAAGCCTTACTTAGCTTAAAACAATTAACTTGTTGATTATGTAAGTAGGACTTTCTTTAAGCATATTGGTATTTAAAGCAATTTTCACCACACACATAGTTGCACAAATCATATAGAATATGAGAAAATTTATGTCCTAAGTTAATTTTCCAATTCCAAACAATTTTTAAACTATTTACGGACAATTTTACCAAGTCCAGCTAAATTCTATAAAATCCAAAAAACATAGTTTGGTGTATTTTTATTTAACAAAATCTGAAAATATTAAAATAGTAAAAAACAAGTTTAAATAAAATGCATAAGCTGAAGATTTTCAATAAAATTTTTGTAAAAATTAACGTAGGTTTTTTTTATTTCAAAAGTAGTTTAGGTAGAAAAAAGTGGTCCTGAAAGGAATTAGGTATTTTTATAAATTTTGATCCCGGAGAATTTTTTAAATTTGTACGTTTTCAATTTCACGTGATTTCGATTTCCAGAACTTGCTCGAAAATTAAAACAAAAATTCTAGGAATTAAAAAATATTAGGATATTTTCAAAAAATGACATTAACAGAACAAAATACAGTACAAAGGGTAAAAAACAGTACATTTGCGTACTGTTTTGGACATTATGCATACACCAGTACAATTGCAAAAAATCAGTACATGTACTGTTAAAAACAGTACGTATGGCAACCCTATTCCCGGAATTATGCTGAAAGCTGCCACTAACCAAAAGGGTCAAAGTAGAGGCAAGCTGCAATATGGGTGGGACGGACGTCGACATATGGCCAGGAATTCTTATTTCGGATAAAACATATCTTAAAGCTTATTTTGACAGCCGAAACGTCTTTTAAATCTATGGATATTGAAACATTAAGTTAAAATCATTCACTTCAAAAGGCACAACTTACTCAACTTCAGGCAATGAAAAAGAATTGCTCTTGTCACGAATATTTTCTTCATAATGGCAATATTTGACTCGTCCTCCGATTCTGATGACGAGGAATACAAAAAAAAAAACAATTGGATCCATTTTTGTTTAAAGTTTTCTGAATTGTTTTCACAATTTATCACAAATTTATTTATTTTATTTTTCTTTTTTGTTTTGTTTTTCTTATTGCCATATGCTAACCGCAATGTAAAAAATAGCAGTAGGAAATATAAATTTCGATCGCATACGGTAATCCAAAGAATTGTGGAAATCGAAATTTTTCTCTATACGAACATGTACTTGATTTCGAATGCGGTGATTTTGCCCCAGGGCTGCCAGATAAATTTGTGAGGAAATCGTAAAGTTAGTCTGGGATCACACTATGAAAGTTTTCTTTCAGAAAGTCTGAGTTTATTGGTGAGAGGGGAAAAGAACATGCTTTTCTTCTCTCTTTTCTCTCACCCATAAACTCAGGCTTTCTGAAAGAAAACTTTCATAGTGTGAACCCAGACTTACTGAGAAAAAATAAAAAATTCGTCTTCCACGTCTTTTTCGTCTTTCGAAAAATCGTCAAAAAATCGGAAAACTTAAAATTAAGTTTTTTTTAACCATTTTTGTTCGAGTTTAAAAAAAAAACATTCAAACAAAAACATATTTACTTCATGCCCAGCTAGCATTTTCAATCGCGTAAGATGATGGCCGTCTTTGATTATCGATGGCCGGAATTTTTAATCGTAGAAGATTCCTCACACGGGAAAAACTGTAACACGACTGAGATTCTTCCATAGCGCAGCGAAAGACGCTTCTTCAATCGTTGTGGGAATCATTTTAGACGTGGGTAAAGATTATTTAACATGTCTTTGATCGTATGGAACTCATGTTATCTTTCAACTTGTGAAATGTTCGCCGCATAATTGTTGAAAATATGTTTTATACGGAGAGTCGTAAAGGTTCATTCGATGATGGTTGACGAAAGATAAACAAAGTCTAACATTGTGGTTGTTGTACTCACTCCGAAAATAATCATTTAAAGATATTCTTAGGGCTTGCATATAACGCGTTTCTAATTTTCCAATAGAGCGACCTCAACGCTTTGCAATTGGAAAAACCAATTTTTACAGCTCGTTTAATAGTGAAGTTTGCCGCTATTGTTAATTAATAAAGCCAATTTTGCTATCTTTTTGGTCAATCTAGCGTTTTATCTATATTTTATTAATTATTTGTGGGTTCTACTAAACAAGAGAGCTTCGTGAAAAAACATTGACGCTCTGCTTAGGTATGGCATATCAGCGTAAAGCGAAAGAAAACGTTCCGCCTTTCGATCTAGTTAAGGTACGGCTGTTCCAAGATTAAAAAACGAACGTGTCAGAAAATTTTATGTTTTATTCAGACTCGAATTGTAGTTGTAAGTGGGAAAAACGAAAAAAAATTAAATTAATTAGAATGAAGCAGTTTGTTTTTTTTCTTTTCACCCACTTACAACTACAATTCGATTCGGAAAGAACCCAACCAATTGTAGGGGAATGTAAGAAAAGATAAACTCACTGTTTATTGTTGGTGTTTTGTTTAAGCTTTGATATTGTTACAAGTACGACTTCTAGTGTTTATAATTCTTAATCGCTTTAGGGGTTTATTTATATAATATTTTTGGCTTTTCTAAAATCTTTGGAAAAGGTTTCCTGATGAGCTGACCTAAGCATAGAAGCTGGCTTTCCCTCAACAATAAATTTCAGAGTATTAATCAAATATCAAAAACTGGGAATTTAGGATGTCATACGGAAATCGTGTAAATAATAAGGCAAGTTGTTTTTGTTTTTATTTTGTTTTTTCTTAACCTACTTACAACTACAATTAATGTTGGAAGAATTCCAATCAATTGTAGTGGGAAATGTATGAAAAGATAAACTCACTGTGTATTGTTGATGATTTTGTTCAAACTTTGATATTGTTACAAGTAGAACTGTTGCTTATAATTCTTATACGCTTAACAGTTTTATTTGGTTTAATATCATTAGTTTTTCCAAAATCTTTATAGATGAATTTCCCTGATGATCTGGCCTAAGCAACCTGTGAAATGCGCATAAGAATAGCTTATCCCATCAACAATAAATTTCAGTGTTTTTATTAAAAATAAAAATTGGAAATTAAGCACAGTGTGGCCATATCCAAAAATATTTTACAGCTAAATCGGCTTTAAAATAATGCTAAAAAAAATCCTAAACTGCAAAAAAATTATGCTAAAATTTAAATTGTATATTTTTTTTTATTATATTGGTTAATATACCCTAATACATGATTTATTTTACATAATCCCTGCAAACAAATGGAAGAAATCGCCTAAGGCAATAGTTTAGCAATATCCCTAAGTTGTCATCTAGAAGAAAATAATCAAAGTAATTTTTTATTTTCCAGACAGAAAAAAAATTATAATTATAATTATATACATATTTGTAAGTCATAAATAAAAAAATAAAAATTATTAAATCTAAAATATTTTGCTAAAGGTAAATAAATCTGTTAAATAGCTTTTTATCTTTTTCCTTTTTAACTTAATCAAGATATTACGCAACACTCATAATGGATGCAATTTTAAAGGACTTGGTTGGTACACAATTATAAAATATATTTTTTGTAAGTATAATTTATATTTATGTATGTAATTAAGAATTTAATTTTGAATAAACAGCTGGTTTTTGTTTTTACATAAATAAATATTTTTAAAAATGCAAACTCTTCTCTTTATCATCCCAATGATATTTTGGCGATATCTTTCTAGTTTCCCATTAGTGGTTATCTGGCAATATTGCTAGTTTATCACCTAGAAGAATCGCTTTTGTATTGCTAAGGAGTATTGCGTTGCCCCCATGGTTATTTTTAACCAAAATTGGTTATTTTTTTCTCAATGTGTACTCGTGTATTTTTTCCATTTTGGCTACTTTTTTTCAACTGAAACAAAATAATTTTTTGTCTTACTTCGGTGTTAGATTTGAACTTCTAGTATCGAGACACGTTTCTTCCCGAAGGAAGTATCTTCCGCAATACGAAATCGATTATTGCCGCAATAATATTTTTCATCCAGGCAATACGTTTGGCAATATATATGTAGTATTTCTGTGTTTGCTGGGAATTGTTTCCTATAAACTCACATCATATCAATAGAACAATCTGATTAAAAAAAAATAAGAATAAAATTTTATTAAACTAGCAAGCGGTGTAGAGAAGAAAGAGGGGTAGAAAAATAGACATGATTTCTGTTTTCTCTTCCTCTTTATTCTCTACACCGCTTGCTACCAAACAAAAAATGACGTCTAAAATTGGACGTCATAAAATTCATCATGTAAATTGAGTGTTAAGCAATATTTGCAAAAATTGCTGCAGAGCTGCGGCATGACTTTTGACATATGAGAGTGATGCCAAGTTTCTTACAAGTGATGCTTTCACGAACATTAAACTTTACTTCTGCGCAAGTGATACCCAACAACTGCATTTACGAATGTTCCCCTTATCAATAATTTAAGAGGTCAAAACTGGATCTAAGAAGAATTGGTATTATTAGAAACTACTTCGAAATATTTTTCAAATGGTCGATTAAAAATTTCGATTTGTTAGCCCGTTAAGAGCCAATTTCATATATTATTATTTCTTGATAGTTAATCAAACATAATAATTTTAGGGAAGAACACTTCAAGCTTTAATATACCCTATTTTTAGTAACTCCATCATGTAAAATTTTAAATTTATTAGGGTTTAAAAAATTATATCTTGAAAAATTACTAAATTTATTTATAAGTTTGAGTAAAAATATATATGTATGTGGTAATAATTTATGTATTTGTTACATATTTAATTATTGTAACACATATGTACATAATTAATAAGTGTTCCGCAAGGCCGAAAACCCGCAATACAGAAAACTTTATTAAGGAAATATCTAGGGGTTAAATAATAATTGTGATACAGACATAATTTTAAGATAAAGCCAATTTTGTAAATAAAAGTCAGCCATGGAGTAGATACGAATATAGATCCGAAATTGCCTCTTAATTGGTTAATCGGCATGCTTTAAACGCCATGTGTAAAACACTTTGAAGCATTTTCCAATGTTTCCCATATTGTAAAGATTCATTTTATAGCTAAATAAATCTAGATAAAGTATTTTGCAACTTTAACGACCTAAATATAACTCATAAGCTAGGAAAGCGTAAGCGCGAAAAACATCTTCCTATAGAACTTCTTTTAAGGATACTAAAAAGTTATATAATTTTTTCAATTTCAAGCGTGTTGTTTTCTGTTAAATAAACAATTTTTAAGCACTTATTCTTTAAATATTTTTTTATATTAGCAACACTTTTTCTGTTTTGTAGTGGACAAATATAGAAATTAGTTTAATTTGACTACAACGATAAAATAAGCACAGACAACAACCTGCTGCCATGTAGCCGTGTCGTCGTGAAAATAATCATTTCCATATACACACATGTATTCTATTTTTGACATATTGAAGTCGGTTGCTTGCTGTCTCGAATGTGTTTATAGCATTAGCCTGCAAGTTACACAACTCGACTACGAACGCTTTTACTGAAGAAGCGTTAAATTAAAATATATTGAGTCTACTTGTTTGTTTCTTTATTCTGTTGATGGGCTTGTATGTGTTAAATTAAACGCATTAAAATAAATAATAAAAAAAATAAAACAACAACCACAAGGGATTTTTTGGAAAAATTAGAGGCAGTCGTGGCTTTTTCGTCATATCTCAGCCACTCGTGGACCGATCTATCTGAATTTCAATAGGACGAAATGGTAGACTATATGTGACATAAATGTAAAACAACCTGGAGTCTCCGGAAAACACATATCAAACGTAAGACGGACAGACGGACGGACGGACGGATATCGTTAAATCTCTCCTCATAAGGACCCAGAATATATATACTTTATAGGGTCTAAGATCAATATTGTAGAAATTACAAACGGAATGACAAACTTATATATAGGTGAAGGGTATAAAAATACCAGTTGTAGAACCAAAAAGCTGAAGAAAGATATAATTAAAGTATCAAAAATTGAAGTATTGTAGTGGGGGCCCATAATTTAGAACGAATATGTCAATGAATTTAGAAAAATGTTTTGTAAAAAATAGTTTCGACCAAATTCATTTTCGTGTTTTTTTTTGTTAAGTTTCGAATGTGGTATAAACTTTATTTCTAGGCTTATTGGTTTAAAAGATAGAGGGGGTGACAAAAAAGTACTAAAATTCAGGTTTTACCCGTTTTCTCCCTAAAAGAGCCGAATTTCAAAAAAAGTAAGTTAAAGAACAACGATTAGTAGTTTTTTTTTGTATCTCTTTTAGTTTGGGAGATATAAGGTTATCCAATTTACCAGTTACCCTCTAAAGAATTCAATTTCCAAACACGAATAACAAAATCATTTAAATTAAATTTTGTATTCCCACGAAAATTATTTTGATAAATTCTATTATTTTGAAACATTATGCAACAATTCAAATAGTAAATTTCATGGTGAAACACTACGCCAGATGGCGATTTTTTGCTCTTGCATTGTTTGTCTAAGTTTTCTGCTGTGTTTATTGTATTTTATTAAAGTTTTTGATAATATTAAATTAAAATAAATAAGATATTGACCATTATTTAATAAAAATTAGCTAAAAATGTATTTATGTATTTCATCACGTTTAGCGGCACGCTTTGATTTTTGTTAAAAGTATTTTTTGACGTAAACGGTGATGTAATTTCCAATTTTGTTGTAATGTTGTATTTGTTGCCGTAACGATGCCACCTGCTTATTCCACCATGGTAAATTTTAAAATTATAACAAAAATGAATAATTAACAATTAATTAAACACTTAATTGGATTTTACCAAAAAAAATCAATGAAAAATAAGTTTTCAAAACAAAAAAAAAAAAAATTTAGTCATTAAAAAAATAAAAGTTTCCATTATAAATCTTATTTTGTGTTTTATTCGACCTTTAATATGTATTAATACAAGAACTTGTTTTTATTTTGAGCTCGAGGTCCATTGGGCCTCGATCTCCAAAGTTTCCATTATAGTTATATTTTCTAGGGTCAGGAAAACAACTTTACCCTAAGACGACTGACAGGCCTGAGTTTAACACTATATCGGGGACTGGTTTCAAAAGGTAAATTAAAAAAAGATATATTGTTTTTCCTTAAAAAAAACAATATATATATAATTTATATCTGGTCCGTTTCATTTGCCCGTCGTATACGTCTATGTCAAAGCAATTGGCAGAATACCTGGACATCTGCATCTTTCAAAAAAAAGTAGGTTTAATGGAAAAAGTACGAATGGCATACGAATTCATTTGAAATTCCTGGATATCTGTAGAACGATTACTGTAAAAGCAATTAAATTAAGTACAAGATGCTTTGTAATCAATACACGAGATCTGTTTTAAAAAAAATTTACTAATTTTATTTCGATTGGGGTAGCAAAGCGCACCGGGTTAAGAAGTTATGTTTTGTCAAAATGCCACAGAATTTATTTAATTGCTAAAAAACTACTAAACATTTTTCTCTATGATGTTAATTTAATAAGATTCGTTTCAATAAATTGTACTTTCTTATTTATATTCAATTCTTTATAAAATCACACGTTTTTGTTCATTGTAAAAAAAACCAGTTGCAATCATAAATTTAATTTACATTTTTCAAATCAGTTATTTAATGATACAGCTTCCACTAAAACTGTTTAAGTTCGCTTAAAAGACAGTAATTTGTATGCCCACAATACAATAGTGCAGAAGGTGTTATGCATTTGTGCTGATGTTTGTAACAGATACAAATATTGGTTCTAGAGTCTTGAAGTTATGTTTATTGTTTTTAATTTTTAATTAACAATTCTTTCAAAGTAGATTTATTTCGGTTAGGGTCATATACCCGAAACTTCAAATACCAATTGTAAAATTCAGAATCGCTCACTTATCCTAGAAACACAACAGAGACGAACAATGATTTATTAGCAACGAATATTCGTTGTCAGATATAGAAAAAATTTATTTATGGTATAATCACAACTGGGACGAAAGACGAGCTTCGCATAGTATGACGAATTCGTCGGCAATAATTCGTTGCGTAAATTCGTCAAATGAGACACAATAAGTTCAAAATTTTCAAAATAAATAATATCTTGTGTAGTACGAAAAGTTTGTCGCATTCATCACCGTAAGATAAATTGTATACGAACAAACAAAGTTTGTCGAGGTCTTAATCGTAACGCTAGTTCTCCACGTAGCAATTTTTTTTGCTAAGCACAAGCAAAAACGTCGGCAGAACCATGGCGCAATAATTGCTGACTATATTGCTGGAGAACACGTAAAATTGCTTTGCCATAAAAAAACGTACAGAGAAATTAAATGTCAGATAAATAACAGCTGATTTTACAGCAGATTGCTAAGCAATAATTGCTCAAGCAATAAGAAGAGCAATCATTGCGCAATGGATTGCCACTCATGGCAATATGCGGTCTATACGTCGCAAATTTCATGGAGCAATCAAATTTGACGTTTGCCGCAATAAATATTGATACGTGGAGACCCGGGGTAAGGAATGCTTTATTGTTACGAAAATATTTTTGTGTTTTAAAATACAGACAGTGTTGGAAAGAATAATAGGGAAAGTTTATTAAATTTTTATTTAGTTTTTCATAAATATAATAAAATAAATATAGAAATATATAAAACTAAAGCTTTTTTATTTGTCAATATCAAACATTAATGCAAACAAGTAAGAATGCTATATTCGGATATGCCGATTCTTATAAACCCTTCATAATGGCTTGATATTAACATATATAGGGTGACCGGTCGTTCTGTAGTATACAGATCAATACTGTATTTCAGATATTTGTTCTGGGTGAATTATTTTTAAGTAAAAAATCTAAGATTGTTCTGTATTGAATAGCATTTCATCTGTATTTGACTCTTCTCATTACTGGAAACTTAAAAAATTTTTCATTTCAACGCAGTGCAACACGAAAAAAACCCGTGTCTCCCAGTTTTGCCCAAAGTCATGCACTTTTTTATGGGCCCCCAAAGATTTGAGGCCTCGGTGTAATTTTTTTGAAAAAAAGTGATAATTTTCTCAGGCTCATATCTTGCAAACCGTTTGGAATTTTGATTTACCCTCTTGCCAAAAAGAACAAAAATTGTGAACATATAAAATCAAAAAAACTTCAAGATCAAATTCGCAAAAATCTTTAAACAAATTCGATTTTTTTTTACTTTTTCCCCAGTTCAGGTCCAAGCCGTAAAAAATTCAAGGAAACAACCAACTACAAAAATGTACCTAAGATCTCAATAAACAACTTTTTTGAGCATATGAACTTCCTAGGAATGATTCTTAACACCGTTAAGGTAGAGCTTAGGTAGCCGCAAAAGCCATAAACAGGCCCCAGGCTTCATTAAAACTCAAAATTTTAGCCGTTTTTTAAACAATATGCTTTTTCAAGAATTGGCATCATTGCGCGCATCATATGTTTTTTTAAACTAACATGAAGATCTAAATTAATTTACATTTATAAGAAGCAGGGCCGGATACAAGAAGCAGATTGACAGGAAAGCACATAAAATAGAGAGGGCTCCTGATGTCCATATCTGATGATTAATGGTTTGACTAAAACAATCAAAAACATTCTAGTTAAAGTTGGTTTAAGGTTAGTTTGTGCTTCCATGACTTATTTACTTCCATTTAAATTTTTCGTAATATACTTTTTTTTTTGGATTTAATATGGTTTTTTTGGTTTCCCTTTTGATTTTGTTATAATTGAATTTTTTGTTTTTATTAATTTTTGAAATAAAATTAAACAATAATTAAAAAAGTAACAATGTAATTACCAAGGCGAATTAACTACAGGTAGTGTAGAAACGCCTTCTGATTACGACAGTTCGAACCTTTAAGTATGTTTTGACTTGTGAGTGTTTATCTAAGAATGGCTGACATTTCGAGCCGTAAACCAGCCAACAGTCAAACATCAATACTTAACCCGTGTAATTGGTGGTCCGAAATTTTGCTGTAATTAGTTTTTCACTTCTATCGTGAATAATTTTTCCCATTTAATTTTTCACATATTTGCGATCATGAAAAACTCCCATGAACAAACGGTAATTCAAAGGGAAATAAAAACGTGGAAAAATGTTCACGGGAAAAATTCCCCTTGTCGCAAAAAGTTTTTCCCTCGTAATTTGTTCACATTTCCCTTAAATTTTCTCACTTTATTTTTGCGAGGGAACAGGACATGTATGTAAGTAGGTCCTCCTATAAATCCAACATTATGGGCTAGACCCGTTAAAAGGCACAAACCGATATATTGTTCAAAAAAATGCAAAACAACAGGTCAGGTCGATTGCCTGCGGATTTGTTAAGCTTTTGAAAGACGTGGTGGCAGAATTTTGGAAAATATTTTGCTACATACAATTTAAAAAGTGCAAAAAACCTTCCAGTACTAAATATTTTGCTTTGTTATTTTAACTTTTCTTTAAAATGTATACGTGCATATTTTTGAACAAAAATTTCATTGATTTGTAATTTTTTTTATTCTTTCTTCTTATTTTTACATTCACTGGAACTGATAGCGTGGCAAATTTTTCACATGAGATTCACGGTTGCTTTTTTCCCTTCGAGGGGAATGAAAATTTCATTGGGACAAAAATTCCACTTGTTATTCACGATAGGGGTGATTATTTTACAATTTTATTTTTCTTCTGTTTTTCGTACTCTCTCTTTCTGTCAAGACTTTGCCTTGATTACCTGCGTACATTTGCGTATTATATTGTTGTCCACTTTCGTCGACATTTTATTTGTACAACTTAAGGTACAAATGTAAACATATGGAGCTTGTGCCATAGCTATTTTTAGAATAATTGTATTAAATTTCAAACGCATATCTTGATTGCCCGTGGTACACTAGAAAAAAAGTCTGTATAGTGTATCAAATGTTCTGACTAAACTTTCTTACTGGTTTATTCGTATTGGTTGCATGTGCAAGCTGGTTGTATAATTACAAATAATGATGTTGTTTTATATTTAACCACAAAACTAGTTGTAAAAGTATTCACAGACTTCTAATAATAGCTTTAGTTTTAATTACTTTTTCTTCATATTCAGTTGTTAATATGCAATTAAGTTCAACGGTTGTGAAATACGGCTTAATACTTGGAGATTTGAAATATGAAACGAAATTGGTTTTATTGGTACTCGATGATGTTTTCTATGGCACTAGCTGTTAATTCCGAAAGGTATTGAAAATCATAAAATTAATATTAGTTTGAATATCATAAATTTTTTTTTTCCCAGTTTCTATTCAATTAATGCACCGGGAACGTTTAAATCGAATCGTAAATATACAGTTGTTGTAACACTACACAACGCTGACGGTCCGTGCTCAATACGTGTTGGCATTAACGGTCCTGGTTTTAATGAATTTAACGATGTTAATTTACAACCATTTGAATCAAAACTTATCGATTTTTTTCCGAGAAAATTATTGAATGCAGATTACATTTTAAAAGCCGAGAGTTTAACCGGATTAAGTTTTAAAAATGAACGTGATCTTCATGTTATTACAGATGAGGGACCAAAAATTTACTTACAAACTGATAAAGCTATTTACAAGCCTCAAGACACCGTAAGATTTCGTGTTTTGTTGTTAGATGAACATACGAGACCGTTAAATATTAAAGATCCCATACATGTGGAAATATTGGTGAGTTAATGCAAGTGAAAGAGTTAAATTTGCCTGTGACCAGGGATGGGAAATGATTATTCTGTTCTTATACCAACTTTTAAAAACAAAAAGTACCTTTTAGACCATCACGGAACCATTTTTTTTTTTAATTAACATGTAATTCTTTAGATAGACTAAATATTGTAGGATTTTTAGAGGATGCAGTTGGCACGTATAATGCATTTAAAATATCGAGACAGCAAGCCACCGACTTTAATATGTCAAAAATGGAATACATGTATGTACATAAAATGAATATTTTCACGACGACACGGCTACATGGCTGCAGGTTGTTGTCTGTGCTTGTTTTGTCCTTTAGTCACATTAAACTAAACCACTACAAAACAGAAAAGGTGTTGCAAATATAAAAAAATATTTAAAGAACGAGTGCTTAAACAAAATTTTTTTTTTGTTTAACAGAAAATAATCGGCTCAACACCAAATTGATACTTACATAAATCTTTAGTATCCTTAAAAGAAGTTCTATACATAGAAAAAAAATTCCAAATTTTTATCAACACAGTTTGTTAAAAATAAAAAAATCAATTTGTAAAACTTATTTAATAATGAAATAATTAAATATTTCTTTATATCAGACCTGGGGGGTCTCAATTACATTTTGTATTTAATTACACCTATAATTACACAATTACATGTAATTGTAATTGAATTTTTTCAATTACAATTACATTTTTTTTGTATTTGAAAAAGAAGTAAAAAACAATTACAATTACATGTAATTGTAAATAAAAAATCCAATTACAATTACAAAAAAATTACAAAAAAAATTTTTCATTAAGTAATTTAAAAAAAACAAGTAATCATTACTTTTTTAAGTATTTATTGTCAAAAAAGTATTTAATTACAAAAATTATCAATTACATATTATAAAAAAATTTCAAACATAACAAGTATCCTATTTATATAATTAAACAAGGTGTTATATATAAAAATAAAACAGAATGCAACAAGTAATGTAACAAAAATAACATTTGAAACGAACATTGAAGTTCTGTCTGAACTTCACAATTATAACAACAACCTTATTTATTGGACTAAATAAGGCGTGCTTAAATAATAATATTCTGGTATGTGATGAAAACGGTCGGTTTTGATTTCGTTTAAATTGGAAATTTTAATAGTGATTTGTAAAGCCAAAGTCTTTCTAATCGATTAAGTTTATTAAGATAAGCCAGTGTTTACCATTTAATAATTTTCAGTTTAAAAATGTTACGAACACGTCCGAATTGAAATTTCAATAATGATCGAAATGAAATCGATCGTTTTTCATCACATACCTGATTGAAAAATAATTAAGACAAGGAACCATTTTAAAAAAATTTATTATTTGCTTTAAATAACACCATTTTTTCAAAATTGTCATCCGTTAAACATTGGCGCCTAGGTGTTAAAATAATACCGGCGAACGAAAATAGTCTTTCAACTGGTCCTGAAGATGTTAAGGGAGTATTTGACCGTAGAAAGGCCTGTAGAATTGTAGGATATTTTTTGAGGCAAGTTAAAGATGAATCCTTATCGTGCAAATAAAGCTGAATCTCACATTTTAAACTACTATCTTCTTCAAAATTGGATGTATTAATGTCTACAGAATATAAAATAAAAAAATATGAATTATACAGGTATATTGTATTTTTAAATAATTCAAAAGTCACATAATGAACTTTAGAAAGATATGTATAATTGAACTCTAAGTTTAAACCGACAAGTACCTTCTATGATATCGTCGCCGAAATCGAAGACAGATGTAATATTTGGTGTACTTGTTGTATCAACACTTTTGGGGGTATACAATTTGTACTTTTTGCAATAATCAATGAATATGTTTTCAATATCTTCCTTTGTCGTATTCGAGATGTAACCAATAGCTTTTAAAATGTCAATTTAACGTTGGGGTGGGATATTGATGCAACAATTGCGTCATAACCTTCTTCAGTTAAATTAAAAAATTGCTGAAATCGTTTTAAAAGATTTTCTTGAAGCGTTATTATAACTTGTAGCAAAAATGTTAGGTGTTCACTTATTAATTTGTCTGTCTTTACTTTTAGTGTCACCAACGAAGGAATCAACATTCCGTAGTAAATATTTTGTTCGCCTTGCAAAAAATCTAAAATTTCTGCAAAAGGTTTCATGACTTTGCAGTACTCTTTTAAATAAGCCAAATCCACTACGGTATACTTTGGTATTTGTAATTCAGTACAGAGGTCGTTCAAAAGCGATTCTTTAATCAAAGTATGTTGGACGGAATCATACAATGAGTTCCACCGTGTAACACACGGAGTTTTGAGCGAAAATCCAAGAATCTGTTTTATAACCTCTGAAGATTTTGGCCTGTTTGCCTTTTTCCAAAGGGCATTACATTTTAAAAAAGCCTAAAAAGGACAAAGTATGTTTTTGTTGTTTCTTGTTAAATTTATGTTTCGATATATAATATTATATTCTAAGATTTAAAAGAAAATGTTCATCATTCTACCGAACTTTGTACAATACATTTTAATAAATTCATAATTATTCTATAATTTTTTTTATACATCCAACAATTTTTTTCATATAATTTAGAAAATCGTTTTAAGAATTTTAAGTTTTATTTTATGGTTTTAAAAATGTAATTGAATTTTGTTCAATTACAAGTAATTATTTGTTGATTAATTACAATTACTTGTAATTAGTAATTGAACATTTTCAATTACAATTACATGTAATGTGTATTTGATTTTTTTCAATTAACAATTACAAGTAATTGTAATTGACATTTTTCAATTACAATTACATTTTATTGTAATTGAGTTAAGTCCTTACTTTCAATTACAATTACTTGTAATTGTAATTTAGACTACCTCAATTACAAATTACATGTAATTGTAATTGTAATTGATATGTAATTGAGATCCCCCAGGTCTGGGCATTTTCATTTTGACATGTCGTGATATTTGTACCATAAATTTTAAAAAAATTGAATGAAGAAGTAAAATTTGTAAAAAGGGTTTTATATATACAAAGTAATAAAGTAGCACTATATTCAGAAAAAAAATTACAGTAATCGATGCTAAGGATTTGCAGATATAAGCAAAAATCTGCGCTGGCGTGACGTTAAAAAACGGAAGTGGATTTTGACTTGCATTACAAAACTGAATAAGACAGCGAATTGAGCAAGATGTTTTGTATAAAATCTTTTTTAGTAAACATTGTAATTTTTCAAGCTATAAAATTTATAAATCTTTGCTCGTTTTAAGGTAAATATGGGCATTTTCAGCGAAAAGTATACTTTTTTTAATGTAACGCCAGATTGCAAATAAGGTTGTATTTTCGGACCATGTTGTTCAATCGTTATCCCTTTTGTTACTAAATGTAGATCTTGTTGCGCTTTACACCAAAATATAAAAAAGTAAACTATACGTATACAATTTTTTGAGAAACAATTTAAAATACTTCTGGCGTTACGTTACAAAAAGTAGACTTTTCGCTGGAAATGCCCATATTTAATAAAAAATTTTTTTTATCAAAGTAAAGACAGTATTTTTACAACTCTTGTCCATTTTTAATAGCTTATAATTCTCATTCGCTTTACAGTTTTATTTTAATAATAATTTTGGTTTTCCAAAGTCTTTGGAAAAACGTTTTTTAATGATATGGCCTAAACAGGCAGCGAAATGAGCTAAGGAACTAGCTTATTCCACCACAATAAATTTTAATGTATTTCTCAAAAAATAAAATTTGGCAACTTATGACATCATAATAAATAAAGATTCGATAAACATTTTGTTTGATTTATTGAAAATTTCCAACTATTTATTTTAAGAAATCACGTAAACAATTTGGTAAATAAATAGTAATTTGGGCAACAACTTATTTTATTGACACAATAAACTTGGTTGTTGACTAAAAATTCAATAACTATAACTACAAACTTTTTTATCAATGCCGCAAAAATTTTCATTGCAGAAATTTCAAACATTTTTTTATCAAATATGCGATTTTCGTATTCAAATATGAAAATTATTTTTTTTCTGTATAGGAAGATGTTTACGCGCTAACGCTCCTAGTTAAGGAGTTATAGGTTTTACTTTATCCATATTTCTTTAGGTATAAAATGAACCTATAAAATATGATAATCATTGGAAAATGCTGAAAAGTGTGTTTCACATGGCGTTTAAAGCATACCGATTTACCAATTAAGAGATAGTTTTATGTATTCATACTCCGTGGATGACTTCATTTTCACAAAATTGGCTTTATATTTAACTTATGTCGCTATAACAATAATTATTTAACCCGTAGATATTTGCTTCATAAAATGTTTCTGTATTGCGGGTTTTCGGCGTTGCGGTACACTTATAAATTATGTAAATATTACAATAATTAAATATGGAACAAGTATATCGTCGTCGAAACTCCAAAAGTACGTAACATCACTTTTTCTAATTTTACAGGAGAAGCAAAAAACGTTATAAAATAAAAATTATTTAAGATATGGAAACAATTGATGGAATATGCAATTAAAACAGAACAACTAAGCTAATGCATAAGAAAAACTATATTTTCGAAATATTTTTTAAGTTATATTTTTTACGTTCTTTTGTATTTGTATTTTCTGAAACGAAAGAACGTATCGTCATAAATATTTTTTTTTAAATAAAAGTTGAAAACATGAAATAATTTTTTATTCATTTTATTAACGCTTTAAGTTAATTGAAAGATTAAACGCATTTATTCTGTTTTTTTTTTAAATTATTACCTTTTGATAAGAGGAATGAAGATTCCCTAAAATAAATACAAACAATAAAAGTAATAATTTTATAATTTAAAGAATACAAGACACAAATATGTATGAAATTCAAGTTCATTAAAAATTATTATACAGATAGCAAAGCAATTCCGAAGAAAGCAATAATTTAAGGTCCTGTAATTGCTGCTATTTCTTTTTAGAAATTTTTATTCTTTCAGGATGCACAGAAGTTAGGATGGGTGAATTCGGATTTTTTGTCTGCTCGTTGTGGAAGAACCTTATAATCTTCGTTAAAATAAACTGTTTCCGATGGATCATAACCTTAAGCACGGATCATATTAACCGTAGGCTCTCCAATTGTTTCCCCTAAATTTTTAAATAATTGTTAAAAGTTGTATGTAAGTTTTTTATTTATAATGCATACTTTACCTGGTCGAATCTATGAATATTGCTTAGGAGCAGCTTCATAACCCAGGAAATAATAATAATTGTGTGAATCGAATATACTTCATATACGTGTCTGGCAGATTTAAAATCCGTCTGAAAGTAAAATTTAGTTGTGTGTTGAATGGCACAAGACTGCAAACTACAAAATTGTCACAGAATCTAATATGCGCAACTATATTAACCGGCACTGCAAAAGGCAATCCTGCATTTATTCCGAGGATTGATTTGGCTCCCATAAATCCCGACCTACCATTTATATTCTTTCTCAAGAGTGAGAAAAAAGATGATGTTAAGGTAAAAGTGATGCATGTAGATGGAAAACAGGGTATGTTAAAAAAGGGTTGCTCCTCAGTATTTTTAAAAAATGTTGTTTTTAAAGAAGTATTATAATTTAGTTACTTACTTATTGTTATTTTTTACACATTTTTTCTTCATATACCTATTAAATGTATTAAAACATTGATTAATAATTTTTTGTTTAACTTCTTTTATAAGCGTTTCTATGTAAGTTATTATCTAAAAGATTTTTATGCCTGGCAGGGACAGGTTTTTGGGACTAGTATTAATCATAAATTTTAAGCACTTTGAAAAAAAAAATTGTTAATCAAAATATTTTCTCAGTAATATTATGACATCGCCACAACAGCAATACTGGAGTCACATATTTTATACAATAAACATAATTGTTTCATCAAGATGGACCGAAAATAAAATAAAGAAGAAATTATTAAATATATTTTGTTATAGCATGGTAATGTTTTTAACATGGTTATGTTTTTAAACCGAAAAACAAACCTTTTCAATAAGATGTTTTCGATTCGAGAACATTTGAAAAATTAACTTACAACTGACTGTGTAAACACTCAAGCTACTTGCAAGACTTTCGGCTTTTTCTTCGACATTTTCGTTGATAATACGTATGCACTACTTGCAAGTTTAAATGCAGTTTAAAGCCAGGGTAAGCAAATGACAGTTTCATTAAACTTAGCAAAACGTTTCCTTATGTTCAATATGGTTTGCCTCATATAATTAACCATGACCATGAGTAAAATTTAAGCTTAATCATTTTTCGACAGGGATTTGGTTAATCAAACTTTATTTAAACAAGTTATAGTAATACACTCCTCCTGGAGTGAAAATATTTAAGGAGTGTGCTGGATATAGGAAAATTTATTTGGGAGCTATGGGTATATTATGGCTCCATCATCAAAAGCTTAACAGTTATATTTTAAGACATAAAATAACTTAGGTTAGTTTAAGTTCTTTTGCAGCCATCCAGATGATAACTCACTTGGGCTTTCATAGGTCCCTTTGTAATATTCAACGCCAATGTCTATTCCACAGAGCAGTTACTCAATAGGTGGCACTGAAGTTTCAACCAGCTTGTTTTCTCATATATTTGACACAGAAAATGAAGCGTAGTGTCCTCCTCCTCGTCATGATAAATTCAGCAGTAGTTATAGACCCATTATATTTGCATGGTATCTGACTGAGATCACTATCTTGATATATTCCCTATTAGTTCTTAGTAGAGAACATGTTCTGGCTAAGCAGCAGGTGGATTCAGAAGTCCACCCCAACTACCAAGACTTTAAGACTCGCCCTAAATAAGGGATTCGCAGTGAGCCATTGCAAAGCCAACAAATTGATCTTAAAATCTGTCATCCAGACGACTACCTCCTTTGGCAAGCTCATCTGTTTACCCCGGCAATCCTCGTGCCCTCGTAGCCCCATTGCTTCACAATCTCCTTTGAATATATCCGATATTCTGCAGTTAATCTTAATGTCATATCTGTCATCCCATCCTTAGCGGGTGTCGATATGACATTAATTGCCTTGCGTTTGCTGCACGTGTTGTAAATGTGGAAATGTATTTAAAAATATATACGCAGAAATTATTTATTTTTTTTTTTATAAAAAAGTGGCCATTGAGACACATTTAAAAGTCAAATATCATAAAGTGTCTCAATGTACACACAGTTTTGATCCTCATTGTTAACAAAGTGTTCATGGTCAACTGCCACAATAATGGGGATATAACTCCACCTCAAGGAGTGCCCATCTTCACCAGTTTGAGAATATTGGTCGCCTATTGTAGAAAATATGACACTATTCGTAAGTAGATTATTTACAACTCTGCATATACCATCATCAATCCTGAAACACAGCAGACGTTGTTAAGGGCACCCTCGATACAAATACTACTTTAATTCTAATGATTTTTCAATAAATCCCACCCGTACAATAATTGGACAATAATAATATTGATAATAGAACGGAAAAAACAATGTCGAGTAAACTGAAGAAAGAGATTTAAAATTATTTGATGAAAAATTAATATTTGTTTTATCTCTACAGATGGGAGATAAACAACAGCAAGCCACATTTTAAAAAACTTTAAGCAAAAGTCGAAAAAAAATAACGGGTCCGCCATCTAACGTTTTTTTTTCAACTAGTGCTTATTTCGTAAATGGCAACACTTAGCTTATGTCTGATTTGACAGATAATTAGTTTTATCCTTCCGCTGAACGAATATGGTTGTGTATACGCTTGAAGAACGCTGGGAAATATTGTGACATTACCTGGAAAAGCATGGTAATGTTGCAGAATGTGTGCGAAAATTGCGTACGGATATTGGATGAAGCTCTTTTTGATCTTGGCGGGTATGTAAAGAAGCAAAATTGTCGCATTTGGGGCACAGAAAACCCGCACGCCTACATTGAAAAGCCGATGCACCCAAAACGAGTCACTGTTTGGTGCGGATTTTGGTCCAGAGGCATAATTGGGCCATTTTTCTTCGAAAATGAGCAAGGAAAGGCCGTTACAGTCAATGGCGATCGTAATCGGGCCATGTTGAACGAATTTTTGTTCACAAAAATTGAAGAGGAGGATATTGGCAACATTTGGTTTTAACAGGACGGCGCTACGTGTCACACAGCCGAAGCTACACTCGATGTTTTTTGCCCTGTTTTTGAAGATCGCATTATCAGCCGCAGAGCTGATGTCGTTTGGCCACCTCGGAGCTGCGATTTGACACCGTTGGACTATTATTTGTGGGGTGCCGTCAAACATAAGTGTTACGCCGACAAGCCAGAGACAATTTTCGCTTTTAAGGTCAATATTCATAAAGCCATTGGTGAAATACAGCTGCACACAATCGATAATGTGCTTAAAAATTGGACCGATCGTGTAGGCTACTGCATGGCCAGCCGAGACGGCCATTTGAATGAAATTATTTTCCATTATTAACCGGAAGGATTGTACTTTCAAATAAAAAAAGAAATTTGAGAAAATATCCAGTAGTTTTTTTTCGATTTTAATGCCCGAAAAACCCAATGTTGCGTGCTGACGCATAAACGCTCGACGAATCAGGGTGCCTCATCTGTATATATGGGTGGTATAATTATTGAGGAATCAGAATCTCTTGATGTTCTGGGCATGAGGATACAATGTGATGTCCGATGGGCAGAACATATATTCAAGGTGTCGAAAGAAGCATTCAAGTGCCTCGGTTTTCTAAGACGGTGTAGGATATACTTCACTCCATCTGATCTCCTTACTATTTATACCACCTATATCCGACCGCGTATGGAATACAACTCTCATGTGTGGGCCGGTGCTTCAAAGTCTATTTTGGAGCTTCTCGACCGCGTGCAGGAGAGGGCGAAGGTTCTCATTGGTGACAGTAGGGTATCCAATTCTATTGACTCCCTTGAGCACCGTCGCAATGTGGGTTGTATTTGCCTGTTTTATCGTTACTACAATGGGATGTGTTCTGACGAAATTAGGGATCTGGTTCCCGAAACCCGCACGTTTGTTCGCAATACACGTTTTTCTTCAAGAGCCCATCCTTATGTGGTCGATTGGCAGGTGAATCGTACAACGCATTACAGAGAGAATTCGTTTTTTTCCCGGACTGTTCGTATGTGGAATAACCTTCCTGCCGAAGTCTTCCCTCTCACTTACAACATGACCAAGTTCAAATCGAATGTTCACAAACACTACTCCCTCTATCCTCCTTCCCATAACCTATTTTCTTAGTTCCAACACAATGCAATGCATTAGTAGGGGGCATCCCCTGAGTGCTGGTCCTATAAAAAATAAAAAAAAAAATAAAAAAAAAGTTATATGGCGGACCCTTTGTTTGTAAATGTTTAATAACCTTTTAAACGTTTAATAAAAATTTCATTAATATAAATAAAGTGTCTTTTCAATGTTTGTTACAATAAAATTTTAATAACTGCACGAAAAATTAGACATTTTTGTCTTTTTATTTATTTTAATAAAAAAGTTTAATACGCATACAAATTTTTTTTCTAGAAAAACGATCACTAATGTTTGAATTAATTTTAAATATAAACTGCTCGATAGATTTTTTTTAAAAATAACGTGGATCGCGAGATATGTTTTCTGTTGAAACTTCAAGTCGTTATAACTTTTTGCACAAAGTATTAAAAGCTATCACGATTTGTTTCAAATAATGCAAACCTTTCTTTTACCATTCACATCCCTTATAATTTAAAATGTCTTTCAATTAGGCAAAAGTATTTGTTAAAGCAAACACAAAGTAGAAACCACATAGTGTATCGTGTGCTGGTTACTGGTTTGTCGCACGGAACAAAAATGTTTTGTTCCACTTGCTTTGAATGGTACATGCAGCCCAGCAATTACAAGCAATAATAATTTAATTTTTGCACCGAAAATTTGCTTCAAAGCACAAAAAGTGACGAATGGAGCAAAACAATGTTTAGAGAACTGTAAAATTTGGGATATCAGGCAATGCTAGAACTCGATATCTCTTAATATGTTCGAGATATCAAAATAGGAATTAAATGTTAAAAAAGAGCGCGCCATTACTTTTATATAGAATTGATTTAAAATTAAATTTTTGTAAAAATTTGCCTAATTTTAGCAATTACCAAAAAAGCGCTAATAACAACTGAAATTGAAGTTAAAAAACAATTTGTAGATTGTGTAGAATTTTAGCCAGAGTGGTTCGTGCCTTAGCTAGAAGGGGCAATAGAAAACTAAAATGCCTTCATCTCATATAGAGGAGGCAATCCTAATAAGAGAATTTAGGACATTTAAAAATTTCCCAGACATACGTATCGAAAAAACCGGCGGGAATTTAGCCCAATATTATATAAACAGAAAGGGTTACTGAGCATTCAGGGTAGTTCAGGTAAATTATATTTCAGAAATACACAATTGGGGGATTCACAAGGTATGCTATCCAGTAATATCGTCATAATGTCCTAAATAATATTTTACAATTGTTTAAAATAAATGTTGTTGTACTTTAAACAAAATAAAAATGTTAATGCTGTTTTTATTGATTCGTCATAACTGTACAGTAGAAATCTTAATTATAAGCGGTAGCCCATAGCAGTGCTATATATTTCTTTAGGACACATGACTTTACAACTTTATGACTACCTTGTGAATCCCCCAAATAAATATATATTTTACCATTCATAACTACCGTATTTTTAATGAGTTAACTATTAAACTTAAAAGCGGAGAGTTCAAAGGTATTTTGTTGGGAGCAGCGTTACCTTTGTGATACTAAAGTATCAATTTGACCCTTTTCGACGGACTTGATGCCTTTTATCACCCTTTTTTTAGATTATACTTTTGTATCATTTTCACCTATTTTGTGACCCTTTTTGAAATAGCACTCACATTTTGTTTTTTTTGTCAACACATTTAAACGTTAGTGCTAAACAAATGTTTCCGAAATAAGCGGAGATGGAGGAATGGACTTCAAGTGAAGATTTAATACCAAAATATATGACTTCTAGATTAGCTTTCCGTTAGTAAAGTATTAATAAAAGTAAAATTTCCCTAATAGCAAACATAACTGATATACATATTTGCTATTTTTTTATTTGTTGAATAACTTATGGTGGCTTCTTTTCAAAAAAATGTGACATTTTATTTAAAAACTGCAATTAGGTGTTCGTTTCTTAAAAATTAATGGCATAAGGCATTGAACTTTTCGCCCCCTTTTAATCGACAATGTTAAGAGTGCCCTGTAAAATAGGTGGCTATTTTTAAAACGGCGACGATTGCCTCAGAAGGCAACAAAGCTTCGCAAAATTTTACAAACTGGAAAAATCTTGCAAAGATAGCGGCATAAAATTTAATAGTCCCTTAAAAAATGAAATTCCCAAATATTTGGTAACAGCGGAATGATAGCTAGGATTAGCATTTATTAAAGATCGTAAAAGCTTTATTAAATAATCAGAAAACTTACAGGAGAAAATCACTTCAATCCCGAACAGGGCTTTAATTCGCGAATGATTGCAAAATTGGAAATAATCTCAAACATTTATTTGAAATCGCTAAATTGTCAAAAAAAAAAATGTCGGAACAACATAAAAATTATTAAAAAAATTAGTTATTATGATGAAGAACAAACTTTTTGTCAGGTGTTATAAACAGGAAAGGGCTTTCCATAAAAAAATTAAATTTTTAAAGCACTGCCAACCTGAAATAAATATTTTTTTGTTTGTTTATAAAAACTTGATCCTCTTATATTTATTAAAATGGAAAATACTGCTTTTAAAAAACTTCACCCCTTTTTTATTGATATACCCTTTTTGACCCCCTTTTTTTTGGAAAATCCACTTTTTGTGACTTTTTTCGAAAATTTCCAACGGAAATTTAGTTCTGTGACAAGCCTTAATGTATGGATTGTATTTCAAAGGATTATGACAATATTTTCTGATTGGTGGCGACTGTTTCTTCGTTCATACGACGATAGAAACCACTGGTTTCGCTCTCTGAAACTAGATTGCCAAACATGCTGTTCATACGATTTATTTCTGTTTCATTTTGACATTTTTTTTGTGTGTTTAGTGTGATTTTTTTTTAAATAGATAAAAAAGTAAATAAAACTTAAGAATATAGTATTTAATACTTTTATTAATATTATTATATTATAATTTTATTTTATTAAAAGTCAATTTTTATTTTGTTTTTTCTTTGTTTTAATATTTTTGAGAGCTAGTTCAGATAAACTAACGATAACTGTTATCAAAATTGGAGATGATAGTATATATTTCCTGTTTCGCAGTCTGTTTCAAAAGGAAACGACCTGTTTCGCTCTCTAAATTTTGTATGGGAAAACAAGTTGTTTCAGTCATGTTTGGGGCGCGAAACAGGAATAAGAGAGCGAAACACGAATATTGCTGTCCGTGTGAACATGGTATTACTATTAAGTTAGTTTCTTTTTTACCAAAAAATCGATTTTCGATTAGAATCGAAATCGATTTACCATTCCCTACTCGTATCGTTTCATCCCTATTTGTATGCATCACTTTTACAAAAATTACAATTAAAATAACGTGTTGCTGCCAACATAAAAATACAAATGTAATATGAACGATTAATTGTTAATCCACTTCTATTAAGCGTTTATAAATCAGACTTTTTATTAACGGTTTATAAAACAAAAAGTGTTTGATAACTATTGTAAGCATTAAAGCAGAAACAAGAAATTTTTATGAATTAGACCGATAGAATTTATCGCTTAATTTTCATTTGTGAACCGATTTGACAGATTTTTATACCGACTTGTTAAAGAGTTTTTCAGAAAATATTTTCTACTAAAGATTTCCGATCTTTTGTATAACAGACGTATCCATAGATTATATGACAGCAGACAATTTTTTATAATATTTTTAATGTTTTCTTTACGGGAGGTACCCCGCCCATATTTTTCGATATGCTGTGTATAGATGACCTTAATGTTTGTGCCTAGTTTGGAAAATTTGGCTATTGCCATTCTCCAGATATACAGAAAAAAGAACAATAACAAGGGATTTATGGAAGAAATTAGAGGTAGTCGTCGTTTTTGCTCATATCTCAGCCATTTTTTACCTGCACAGAGAAAACAGATTCGTGATCACAACCGAATTCGGCGCTAATCGAATTTCGTCGGTTGCAATTACTGAAAATTTCGTTGCTTAGCATAATATTTTTAATAGCAACATTTGAATTTTAGTACACTATCAGTCATAACAACAGATATTGTCAGTTGTTAGTATGATTATCAGAAACAAAATTGTGCTTATACCCGAATATATGATAGTTGCAACTGAATTAACGCATAATTGTTATTCATAACAAGAGATTTGATTGTCGTTATCAATATTTTTTTTTTTAACCGGTTGCATAAACCTTTTTCCCGATATATTAGATAGAAAATCAAAATAATTCCAATAAACTTCATTTGTATACCCGCCACCACATTAGATGTGAAGAGTTTTGAGTTTGTTCGAGTTTTTTATTGATTATAATGAATGTCACTAAACTGCATCATGTCTTGACAAAATTTTACACTTCCGCGATCAAAAATGACGCTTTTATTAACAAAAAAAAAAAAAAAAAAACAAAGAGACGTTACTACAGTTACAGTTAATTTGTTAAATGCAAAACGACGTAATTACACATTTTTTTTTGAACAAAATATAGCGAAATCGTTTTCTTTGAAAATTATTTGAAGAATTCCACGGAGGACTTATTTAAAGTTTTTTGCTTCTCCTGTAAAATTATATTATTGTTAGTTATACACTTTTACCTTCGGTGAAGGGTATAAAAACTTAACCAGAAATAAAACTCACAATTATTAAATTAAAAATTAATTTTGACAGATATTGCTCATCTTGTGGCATTACCAAATATAAATAATATTCCATTTTACAAGTTCAAAATAATTTAATTTTAAAAGAATAAATCAATTATGATTTTGATTTATTTAATTAATATTTTAATCACATATTTGTTAAAAAAAAACTAAAATATTTATTTGATCAAATATATTTTGTTTAATAGAAAAAATACTTGATTGGCTTTCACTAAGTTCAGTTATATTTAACTATTAGTAAACTGCCAAATAACATATTGTTAACTGAGAGTTTAAGTAATAGTTAATTATGATTAAACTTGGTGAAATTGGACAAAAATTGATTTAAATAATGTGCGAATAAATTTACATACTTTTCAAATAACGTGTTTAATTGAATATTTGGTTAAAGGATTGATGTTAGACTATTGACTAGACTATAGACCTTACTCAGCAGTCGTCGATGGCTGCGAGTGTAAGACGGCAAATCCATCTGAGGAGATCCGGTGGTTGCGATCGAAACATGTCATGGTAACCTGCCGGCCAGGGTTCGAGCCCCGGCCATGGTCAAGAATGAAAGATTATCAATAACAATTTTAATTAATTTTCATGTTGTAAAATTCCTTTCTTCATAAAAATAATTTAATGAAAATTAAATTTGATGAACTTTATTTAACTTAATTAAAATATCAAAATTTGGATTAAAAATTATCATACTAAATTTACAATTTTATATATTTTTAGGATAACGATGGCAATCGTGTAAAACAATTTAAGGACATATCCTTTACTCACGGTGTTTACACGAATAAATTTAAATTATCCAAATACCCGGTCTTAGGAGTTTGGAAAATCAAGGTCAATGTAAATGGAACAGAGAGTAATCACTATAAAGAAATTAAAATTGCCAATTATAGACTACCAAAATTTGGCGTTTACCTGAAAACTCCTGAAAATATTGTACTGGAAGATGGGTTTTTAAGAGTTGTCATCTATGGCAAGTACACCTTCGACAAATATGTGGAGGGCAACGCGACAGTTCAGTTGTGGGATAAGTACAAATCTACGCTAATTCAAACTAAACAAGTAAAAATTCGAAGTTTGGGATTTGTTGATTTTAACATCAAAAAGGAAGAGAACATAGATACGTTTAATGGCCTTACAATCAGGGTAAATTTAACCGAAAAGTATACGGGTGTAACTGAATCAGAAGAAAAATTCGTAAACTTACGCAAACAGCGCTATAATTTAATAATCCCATACGATGAAATAGAATTTGAAAATAACAAACCATATCTGTTAAATGTTTATGTAAAACATTGGACCGGCGCTCCAGTTTTAGATCGAAAAACGCCAGTTACCATGAAACATGGTGATCAAATTTATGAAGCGTTTTTAAATGAAAAAGGTTTGGCAACATTTGAGTTCGAACATGATGCGAAGGCTGATCACAAATTTCAATTTAAGGACTCAAAAGATAGTTTATACAATATCTATACTGACCCATATCTGATGTTAAATAACAGAGAATACTATTGCCGACTGACTTTGGTTGATTCCAAACTAAGACTCGGAAAACCAGTTCTTATTGAGGTCAGTTCTATTGTTGACATACCTTATCTCAAGTACATCGTAATGGGTCATGCTAGTGTCATCAGAACGGAATACATACAGGTACCGCCTAAACAAAAATCCTACGTCATCGACATAACACCCTCAATCGAAATGATACCCATATCTTACATCTACGTTTATTACGTCCACAAAGGCAATTTGCGTTATGAAGAAATGGTTTTAAAATTTCCGCATGAATTTGAAAATCAGGTATTAACTGCAATAAATATTATTAAAACACAAATAAATGTGCTATATGCGTCTATATCGAAATTTTGTATGTAGTTATCATCGTTATGTTTTAAGTTAAAGTGGATTTGCCAAATGTTAAATCCACATGCAATTGCACATGTCTGTCAAAATTGAAAATTTACAGATTTGTTCTTTCTTCATCTGACATAACCTAAAACCATTTACAACATTAAATTCTATATCTGTGGCATTTTGACAAAACATCTTAAGTCCAGATATGATAGTAATAAAAGTTAAAAAAAAATCACGGTAAAAAATAATTTTTATCAAATAATAAAATAAACCGAAATTTAAGAAAAATTTCGTTTATAATACAAAATTTCAAAATCGTAAACAAAAATGTTTTTTGAAGGACAATTCATATAATTAACTTGACTTAAGATGTTTTGTCAAAAGGCCACAACTATGTACTGATTTCTATTTCTATATACTTTTCAATGTATTTCGGTTAATCAAAAATATTGTTTTTTTTAAAGAATCTATATATAAATCGGCTAAGGCAAATCAGTTAAGAACACTTTTCTCCTCTGTTTTGAAATTTGATACTAACACATATGCAAAACACATTAATAAAAATTTAGTTTCTTGCAATTATCAAATAATAAAAAATAGGAGGGTCATTTATTCAACATTTTCAAGAAAACGGTTTTCGAATATTTCGACTATTTAATTCTTAAACATAAATCGGCACTGGCCAACCAGTTAAGAACGATATCTTTCTTTGTTTGTGGTCAACCACTCACGTGGAACATATCATATGAACCTGAGGTTGGTCCGTCGCCAAATCGATCCACTTAAACTGACAAAATGAATGCTCAAAACATGTAAGTTCATAGATAATTAGATATGCTATATTTCCTTCATATTCAATAAAAATTTATGACCGAATTTCGACCATTAGGCAAACACTTGTTTGTATAAATAAATAAAGTTTAATATATACATTAAGGCGACAGTACACGACATGTATTTGTCATCTGACATGGCAAATTTCCCACTGCAAAATACCAATATACATGTCGTATGTTACCTTTTTAACTTTGCTTCTGTAAAAGTCAGACGCAAAGTCATCTGAAAAAATTTCAATTAGAGCGTTCTCTATTTTCTTCTGACAAACCATCTGACATCAGAAATCTATGCCGGGAAGAAACCGGCAGCGGCGTCCACTATTGACGGATTTATTTGCCGGCTGAAGTTAATATTTTACAATACCGATATATGCATGATAATTTAACCATTGAATATAAATTATGCACATATGTATATTAAGAAAAAACGTTTCATTATAATATCCTAAATTGGTATTTTCCAATTTAAAGAAAAAAATGTTTAGACGGCTGAACTCTTTTTCGGCGCAAACAAAAATTTTTATGGCGGCCGCACGCTATTTTGAAACCGAGAACTACTTTGGTTTCTGGAATAACTATGCGAAAAAACATAGACTATGTCAGAAGCAAATTACATGTACGTTTGTGACCGAATATTATAAACACTATTGGGGGATTCACAAGGTGTCATAAAGTCATAAGTCTTAAAATAATCATATGAAAATATACGACTGTTGTGAACAACCCCTCATAATTTAGTGTGCTATTTTGAATTGAAATCAGCTGATTAAACACATATATAAAAAATAAATATTTACCTTAAATCAAAATATTATTTTTTTTCTAATACATGAATTAATAAATTAAATTAGATCTTACCTGACTATTTTCCAATATTTAGACGCAAATCACAAGTAAATTTTATTTTGTTTGTTTACCAAACAGCAGAGTCCTAAGCCGATATAATTTGACGCCGCAAGTGTTTTGTTACAAAAATTGCTAGCCGCAGGTTAAACTCGGATATTAGACGGATAAAACTATACTATTAATGGTGACGGCTACAAAAACTAATGCGGTTCGGCTCAGCCGCTCAGCGCAACTCTCTTCTGATTAATTACGACAGCACAATAAACATACCAAGCAAAGTTCTATTAATTTAAGACACTTTTTGTTTACAAGGCAACAACAATATTTTAAAACCATTGTAAAATGTTAGAACATTATGGCAATATAACATAATAGCACACCTTGTGAATACTACATGTTGCTACATGTCTTCATAGCTGTATTTTAAATAATAATAATACCGATATTGATTTTTTTCCCATCGATATTTTAAGACTATCGATAATATCGATAGTACTAGCGATAATTTCCCAGCACTTGTAGAAACTAGTTCTTCCAGTGCTGACTCAAAAAACGAGTTAATGCTTATAAACACTAGTTTTTGCATTGTACAGTACATTTTTGTTGTTGATTGTTTCCTTGAATTTTGAACGGTTTGCTACCTATGGACCAAAACAGGGGAAAAATGGTAAAAAAAAAAAATTTAATTTTTTAAAGTTATTTGCGATTTTGATCTGGAAGATGAATTTTTTAGATTTTATATGTTCACAACTTTTGTTCATTATGGAAAGAGCTACAACTTTGTCTAAATCAAAACTCTGAACGGTTTGCAAGATATGAGCCTGAGAACATGATAAATTTTTTGCAAAAATGACACCGAGGCCCCAAATCTTTAAGGGCCCATACTAAAAAGTGTATGACTTTGGGCAAAACTGGGAGACACGGGTCTTTTTTGGTCCTTTATGGTTATTTTTTGTCTGTATATGGTTATTTTTCCATGACTTAAAAAATTACACACAGTGTTATTAAATAGAAAATATTTGCAGTTTTTAAACAAAAATATTAAATCATTAAATGAAAGAAGAACCAATACATTAATTCACGGAGAAATACGTTCATGAAAATTGCCTAAAACCAAACACTTTTAAGCGACAGGCAAAGTTTACTTTGACAAAGTTTGTTGAATTCTCTTTTAAACTTTGTTTCGTGTTTGGACAAACAAAAGTTAATTTGACAAAGTTTTGTTTTCTTATTGCATTTAGAGCAATTTTCGAAAGTTGTATTTGTATGGGAGTTTTTGTTAAATATTAACCGATTCAAAAAACAAATACTGTAAGACGTTTTATGCTTCCAATTAGATATCTTTGAACCAAATTTAATCTAAATACTAACACAATAAGTCAGTTTATGAGCGCAAAGACTATTTCGGAATAATGTTTTTATGCGGAATAAAGTACCGATTCTTACGATTTTCGATAACCATTTCACTACCATGGGCATCATGCATCCTAGACGAAATAAAAAACCGCCAAAAATACAATATACGCTCTATTTAAATAAAATAATGTCCCATTGGTGAATTAAGGTGTTTTCTGCGCAAAGGTAGCTGTTTTGAGTGTGTTAAGTGAGTACAAGGAAGATCGAACGGTTAGTATTCGACCGGTTTTAACCGTTTAATTTAGTTTTGCCCAAATCGGATATTTAAAAATGTCAATTTTTCGTTTCCTTATTTTTGTTATAAATGTACCCGCAATTTAACTGCCTGTTAAACGATTTCGATCGTTAACGTTCGCATAGAAAATTTATATGAAAAACAGTCAGCTTAAAAAATATTTTTCATGTAAAATTCTTCATCCAAAGATTTTAGAAAAACTAAAGATATTAAACAAATAATACTGTTAAGCGTATAAGAAGTAAAAGCAACAATTCTAACTTGTAACAATGTTACAGTGCCGGTTCACACACGTCAAGTTTGACTCGTCAAGTCTTGAGCTTTTAGGAGAGAAGGGAAAAGAGAATGCCAATTTTTTCCCCTTCTCTCCAATAAACTCAAGACTTGACGAGTCAAACTTGACGTGTATGAACCGGCACTAAGTTTAAACAAAAACATCAACAATAAACAGTGTGTTATCTCTTCTTACATTCCCCACTACAATGGATTGAAATTTTCCAACATTAATTGTAGTTGTTAGTAGGTTAAGAAAAAACAAAATGAAATCGAAAACAACCAATTGTAGTGCGGAATGTAAGAAAAGATAAAAATTACTTTGATAATAAACTGGCAAGAGCACGGCTTAAAAAAACTTAACTGCTTTTGCAAGTTGTTATACATGTTACGTTGACCCTTCAAAAGTAGCAAAAAATTTAGCAAATATAACCGAGAGGCATCACTGATGTATATGTTACTCTTCCACCTGTGATGAAAGGTAAAAAAAATATCTAACTGCCAATTTTAGGTCTCACTCTCAGCACCTAAACAAGCAAAACCGGGATCAGATGTAACACTTACCATAAATGCCCAGCCCAAATCGTACGTAAGTATATTAGCTGTGGATTTGGGTGTGAATTTGCTTAATAACTCGTACGATCTAAACCAAAGAAAAATATTTTTCGATTTGTATGCCGATACATCATATGCTATCTATCCCAGTGCAGTCTATCCCGGTACAATATCTGGTCTGCTAACGTTTACAAATGCCCATTATCCATTTGAAGTAAACCCGGCGGGTGGTGGTGGAAGTGCTCATGGTGGAGACATAGTCCCAAAGAAAATTCAATATCGACAAAAATTACCTGAAACTTGGATATTTGAAAATTATGAAATGTAAGTAAGAACTGTGAGTTGTCTTATATTCGGAGAGAGTATTATCTTACGTGTGGACCCTAAAATAATAATTCTTATTATTAATATTTATTTATTTAATGATTTTCAAATAAAACAAGATACGTTATCTTATAACTACCCTCAAATAGTGGTGGTCAAGGCGAATTCATACAAGGTGGTCTTATTTTGAAAACGTTTACAACACTGCAAAGTATTTTAATGTTGTGTCAAAAATAATACAACACTGTAGTCAACAATTTAAACAAATATTTCATTTCTTTTTAAATTTAAATTGTATGTTTTGAAATGTAATAATTTAAAAAAATTTTAACTTTCATAATTTTAAGCGAAAATTAAAGAATTTAGTGAATATTCCCCAGAATCACATGATACTGTTCATTGAAACATTTCATTTTGAAACAAGGTTAGTAATCAGCTGTTGCATACGTAGCAAGATAAGGTCACCTGGTGCAAATTCGCCTTGGTGGTGGTATTAGTATTAAAATAAATTTAATGAGACAGTTGTTATGGGAAATCGGTAGACTAGCTGGTAGCGAGCTAGTCTATCATCGCCGGGGTTGTGGGTTCGATTCCCGCCTGAGACTCTGGTTTGTTTCCTGCAGACAAGCATAAAGCTTCGCGGGATAAGCTTAGGAAATTAAAAAAAAAAAAAAAAAAAAAAAAAAAAACTATCTTATAAAATGAGCTGTCAAAAATACACATCCATACATACAATATTTTAAACTTAGTCCCATTTACATTAAACGATTTTTGTCGTTGCGATTATTGTCGTTTTCTCTATGAAGTCGGTCTGATTTTACATTGTTCGATTTTTGTCGTTAAACATTTTTTTGTCAGATGTTAGAACGAATGCCCGAACAAAACAAAAAAATGTATATGGGGACAAAGAAAAAACTAAAGGTACGTTCAGACTAATGAAATATTTGACAAAAATATTTGTTCTGATATTTGCTTCAAACTGTGTGAAACAAAAAAATATTTTGTTTGATGTTCAGACTATGCTCAAATATTTGACAAGTTTTGATTGTTGAAACAGTTGGCAAATAGTGTCAAATAAAATAAATTAATTCATGTTTGCCATGCGTTCAGACTAAAACAAATATTTGCATCAAATAGTACGTAAGCAAATACTTATTTAATGAAAGTGTTCAAAAATGAAAATATATTTTACAAATAGTAAAAATTCGCGCAGAATAGCAAACCCTAAAATTTATTTAAAATCGCTAAATCGGTTAAAAAAATAAAATGTCGGGGAAAAACCAAATAAAAAAAATGTTGCAAAAATAGCGAAAATTCGCGAACAATTTTAATATTTCATACAAGCCATAAAATTGACTAAAAGTCCCCAAAAGTATAAGGAATGGCAAAAATTCGGTCAAAATTGCTAAATTAGCAAAAATTCTCAAAAATTGGCTAATAGCGGCATGATAGCAAAGTCTAATAATTATTAAAAATCTTTAAAACTGTAAAAAATCCGAAAACTTACAGGAAAAATTGCTTCTATCGGGTACATGGCTAAAATTATTTGTCGTTGTTTGCTCTTACAAATTTTTTGTAATATCAAATAAATGTTTGCTCATAAATTACTAAAATATTTGGTTTTTTGTGTGCACACTATGTTCACATTGGACAAATATTTGTTTGCCGGCAAATACTTTTATTTACTCAAAATCAGCTGTTATTTTATTTGACACTCAAAAATATTTTGTATTCAGACTACGTTAATGATGTTTGCTATCAAATATTTCATCAGTATGAACGTACCTCAAAAAAAAGAATACAAACGACACAACTTTTCTGTTCAAGAATCAGTTAGATATGAAATTTTATTAGATTAAAATAAATTTATGTTCCCATTTTGTTAGTAAACTGTTAAATAAGCTGTCTTAAGACTAACTGCCTGTTTGTAGAATACGAGCGCAAAAGTGACTCAATTAACTAACATTCAAAACAACAACAAATTTTGAATTTTTGTTTTAAATGTTAGTTAAACGAGGCACTTTTGCACTCGCGTTCAACAACCAGGCAGAAAGTATGTGCACACTTGGGTTTTTAAACGCGTTTAAGCAAAATGTTGACTTCGCTAATCAAACCCGTTCACATTACATTTGGGATGATTAAGATGACAGTTAATTAAGAAAAAAAAACACATCAAACAAATTTATAATTCTTTAAAGTACAAATCGCTTATATAAGCGTGTGTTCTTGTAACAAAAACCAAAAACAATTCAAAATACTACAAAAAAATTGTCATCTGGAAAAATAATTACAGTAGTTTTGACTTAGCTGCACAATCTCCTTTGCACGATTTTTTTGTGCAGGTAAATCAAAAATGCAGTTATCTTAAATGCATTTACCTGCCTTAATGTGCAGGTACACAATTGTGGTTACCTGCACAAAAGTGCAGCTAAAGTAAAGTTTAATTTAAAAGTAGAATAAAAAAATAATTTTTTTAATACATAAATTTATATTTTATCAAAATTTTATTTCAACCCAGGAACTTACTGGGAATCTCACAAAGAGTCTTTTTGATGGTCGACGAGCTCATTTTTTAATTTTAGACGATTCCTAGCACGGGAGAAACTTACACGTGCTGATTCGTATGATAGATTCTTCCATAACACAGCGAAAACGCTTATATTAATCGTAAAGGGAATCGTTTATGATGTATGTTGAGATTATCTAACGAGTCTTTAAAAAAGCATGCGTAAGTGTCGTATTATTTTACAACTCGTGAAATACTCAGCTGTATGACAAGCTACCTAAATAAGGGCATCTGGCCTATTTTTCATGCCAAAACTTCTAATTTTCATACAATTTCTATAAAACAAACCTTAAGGTCGCGAAATCAACACCATCCTGTCGGAAAATCCTTTTTTCAGTAATTGTTATACGATTCTTACAGAGGGCCCCAAAAGGTTCATTTCAAGATTTAAAGACGAGCGTGTCAAAAAATAAATAAATTAAAAAAAGATTTAGATGTTTTTGTTACTCGTCAGATAATCACCGAAAGATTCTTTAAGGAGTTGTATATTAAACATAATCGTCTAACAAACAGCCTATGCTAGCTGGGAAATAACAGATCATTTTATACATGAATGTATGTTTATTTAATATAAAAGAAACATTAACAAAAACAATGAGAATTCACAAAGAACATAAAACATAAAAAAAAATAAAATAATTGCGATTTATATTTTTATAACAGCTTAAATTAGATATTTATGTCAAAAAGGTGCCACCAAATATTTTTATGTGTGCAGCTAACTTTGATGTTTTGTATGAAAATATTTTAAAGCTGCCCAAAAATATGAAAAATGTGCAGGTATACAAAATGCACGTAAACAAGGATTTTGAAGAATAATGCTAGAAAATATTTATTTTGGGCAGTTAAGTCAAAGTGCAGCTAACTTTGATTTTTTGTATGAAAATAATTTTAAAATGCCAAAAATTTTGTGCATTTATCTTAAATAGAAAGTGCACTTAAAAAAGGAATTTGTATGGAATTAGAAAGAATAATTCCAAAAATGATCAATTTTGTGCAGTTAAGTCAAAAGTGCACGTAAACAAAAGGCAGTTAAGTCAAAACTACTGTAGCAATTGGACAGTACTCTATTCTAGTTCACAAGCTTGACATAAATTTACGCCAAGTAAAACTTGACTCTATTCCAAAAAGTTCTTAATAGACTGCAAATTATACTTTACTAAAATATGCTGCCAAAAATTAATCAAAATCTTTAAATAATCCCAGCATATCTTCATGCTTAAAACGACAACATATTTATTTATGTATTTAAATCACTGCTGCCAACTTTTTTTGAACATTTCCCGCCAAATCGGACTTAAAAACCACTAGAAACCGCTAAATATTTAATTTAGCGGGATTAAGAGATAATGCTAAGTTATTCAATCATTAAATTAAAAATTCATCTAAATGGTATTCGCTTCTCTGCTGCTTCTTAGTAGAGTGTAATAGCCTGCGCATATATCAGCGCTCATTTACTTTATTGTCTTACAACTTATGAAATGTTCGAAGCATAATTGTTGAAAGTATCATTTATACAGAGAGTCATAAAAGATGCATTCGATGATCGTTTGACAAAAGATAAACAAAGTGTAATATTGTTGTTTTTGTATTCTGAAAATAATCAAAGATTTTCTTAATATTTTAATTTTCTTAAAACCCGATTTTAACAGCTCGTTTTATAGTCAAGTTTACCGCTATTGCTAATTTATTTATTAAACAAGTAGTGATAACTGTTCGTGACACAACGTTGACGATCTTGCTTAGGTATGGCATATCAGCTTAAAAGCTTAGCGAAAGAAAACGTTCCTCCTTCTGCTCTTGTTAAGCTACGGCTGTTAAACATTCCAATATTTAAAAACTAACGTGTCAGAAAATTTAATGTTTTTTTCAGTATTTGAAGACTGAAAAAAATCGTCACTTTTAAGGAAAAAATCAGCAAATCCGCACTTTGCAAATTCCGGAACAAAAAATCGTCAAAATAAAGATGAATCGTCAAATCTGGCAGCCCTGGCTATATTTTTTTATGGAATTCCGTGTCACTTATTTTAAGAACTACCCTGCAAATTATAGGACTAGTCCAAACACGCGTCAAAAAGTAACCCAAACATATGGAAAAAACATGGTCTATTTAACATTACGATGTCCTAGGGCAGGGCCATATAACGCAGCTTTGGATTACAAAGGAGTAGTTTTAAAACTACTCCATTGTATACACAAGAGGATTAGTTTTAATTTCGTTTAAAAACGAAAACATGTCGTTAAAAAACGAAGACATGTCGTCTTACTACAAACACTTTGTAACCATGACATGCTCCATGCTTGCATTACATCGGACCAGTCCATGGAGTAGTGGTCTAATAATATATGCAAGGTAGTCGTATGAAATTTGATGCTGTGTTTATAATAATTCTTCTGGGGTGGTTAGAGTAAAAATATTTTAATAGTCCCGAGACTGTTGGTTTTTGATACCAATTAATTTTTTAAATGTTCCCTTTTCTAATATCAGTATTGTAGTTGGTTGTAGTTTTCAACAAAAAACAAGTCAGAGTGCCATATTTGGCAGTGCCGAATCTTTAAGACCCTCCACCGATAGCTAGGATATTTCAGGAGTGGGCTTTATATGGGACCTGTAGTAAATTAAGAACCTTTCTTCACGAAATCTTGTGGTATTGATTCTAGTCATAAAGAAGAATTTGTGCAAAATCTCTCATTTGTTTTTTTCTTTTGAGTCGTTCGAAAGTGAGTGTGATTTAAACATACGGACAGATCGACAGACAGACGTACATGGCTAAATCGACTTAGAATTACTTAAGGATCCAGAATATATGTACTTTATGGGGTCTTTAATAAATATTAAAAAAGTTTCACACAGAATAACAAACTTTACAACTACAGAAGGGGTTTGAATTCGTTATTACTTTTCATTTAAGAAATAATTATTAATTTTTTTTTGTTTTTTAATACAGTATATAAATGGGAATATTTAAAGTTTAGTTATGAAAAATATTATCTCGCAAGTGCTGGCCATTTTGTGCTTCGCAAATTCTTGCTCTTTCCAACACATTTTCCATAACCTTTCGCAAAACTTCAGGTGTTATGTTGTTATGGTTCAAGGCTTAATAATGTGGACTTTTCCTTACAAATAACCCCAAAGAAAACCGTCTGGAACGGTTAAATCCGGTGAACGCGGAGGCAAATTAAAATCGCGAAATAATTCGCTCACCAAAGATGTCCTGTAAAAGAGCCATTGTGTCCCTTGCAGTGTGGCTCCATCTTGTTGGAACCATATTTACGTATGGTTTTCCACGGCTGGCCTTGAGAAAATTTTCTAACATTGTCCGATATCTGACACCTTTGAAGGAAACGGTGACACCGTGTTCATTTTCAAAAAATAAGGACCAATTACCCATTCCGATGAAACACCGCACCAAACTCGCTGTTGAACTACTCTCGAATTTTCCGTAGCCCATATCCTGCATTTTTGCTTATTAACGAACCCACTTAATTGGAAATGGGCTTCGTCGCTCATAATTAAATTATGAATTAAATTATGATTTTTTCCGGAAAAAAACTGCATAATCAAGTCGTTGCTGGTATTCTGTCGGTTTCAACACTTGGACAGACTGAATCTTAAAACAGTCCTATTGTGTACAAAACGCTCGTGAGAGGCCAAGTTGTGTCGAATTGTCATTCGTGTGCACCGTTCGTCTTCTGCCAGCACCAAGAAGGTTCCTTACTATCCCTTGTTGTTGAAAATGTTCAACCAGACGGTTTATTGTTGACTCTGAGGGTGCAACCCGTACATTAAAATAACGACGATATGCACGCAGAGTCAAAACAATGGATCGTTGATTTGAAAAATAAATCTCAACAATTTGGGAACGTTGTTCAGTTGAGTCCTGCTTCATTTGTAATTCCCCAAGTCTTCTTTACAAAATACTAAAAAGAAAAGAAAAAAAAATTATAAGCAATTCAAACCGCTTCGGTAATTTTGGGCCACCCTGAAGTTGTGGTGGAGGCTATAATCAAACACTAATTAAAAGTTACTAATAATAATATTAATAAAATAATATTAAAATTATATTTTGCATATTAATAATATTACAATATTATTAAGAATGAAAAATCTAAATTGTTCTTTTTCTTTTTGCCACTCTATCTTTAGCATGAACAAAACCCTTTTGTAGAATACCATTAATTGCTTTTTTCGGTGATTTTAAACAAAAGATGACAAATATCTGAATCGAAAAATATTTGTAATTATTTTTAATAACAGAATTATATACCTACTTGAAGGTAGCACTGTTCGGCGCTAGGGTCAGTGCTGGTCGCTTTCCAACTATGCAAACAAGCTAAATCATCTGAAAATGATTTCCGTGCTGCAGCTTTTAAAAATTCTGCCGGTTCCTCCGTTTCCTGCACTTTAACATCAAAGGTATTTAATTCACTTATATCTTTAAAAGGATGTGTTTGCGCGACTTTAACTTCATCCTCCAATATGTTGTCGTTGGGGTGTAATGCAGTCGCATTGGGGGACGGCAATGTTTTGCACTGAAAATTAGAAAAAAATTAAATGAATCGATGTTTAACTTGCATGTAAAACTTTGGAGACAGAAGTATTATGTTTCGACATTGCTGATTACTGGTGTAAAAAAGAATTCATTAATATTTTCATTGCAAACTTTGCCATTTTCTTTCTTTCCCACAAACGATAGTTTTTGCTGTTCCTCCTTTCCTAGATAAAAGCTGTTTTCTACCTGTCTTTTATAAATTTGAGCGGCAACGCTTTGACCTTATCTGACTTTGAGTTTTATTGTTTGCAAACAGCGATTTAAAATCAATTTTTATTCAACAGCATTGTATTATTTGTGCGACAAAACTAAACCACAATTTCAGTCTTCGCAATATATAGAGGTCTACATGTACACATACACATACTCTCTGGGGTATACAAACGGAATAACAATCTCATATGTAAATATATGTATACGTTGATAAAGGATATAAAAATTGCTTTACTTTCAGTGATGCAAACGAGACCAAATTAACTCTTCAAATACCTGATAGCATAACGACATGGCGTATAACAGCATTTTCTAACAATCATGTAACTGGATTTGGTATAGTTAACAGTCCAACGGATATCACCACGATAACACCATTCTTTATATCCATAAATCTACCATTTTCTGTAAAACGCGGTGAAATTGTAAAAATTCCAGTAACAATATTCAATTATCACAATCAGACGTTAGAAGCGGATGTGGTTCTGCAAAATTTTGAAGAAGAATTCTTATTTATGAAATCAAATTCAAAAGGTGTGCGAAATTCGAGTGATGATCAACAACAAATAAGACATGTGAGCATACGGGCAAACAAAGCAAAGACGGTGAATTTTCTTATATATCCCCTATTATTAGTGGGCGAAATAAGTATCAGTGTAACGGCCGAGAGTTCTTTGTATTCCGATGCTGTTTTGCAAAAACTTAAAGTAGAACCAGAAGGTGTGCCCAAACAAAAGAGTCAGTCCATGTATTTAAGTTTGCCAGAAGGTGAGAAAATAATTTCAAATTTTAGCATCGAACAGCCAATAGGAAGTGTACCCGGATCAGAGTATATAACTTTCTCCGTTGGCGGTCATTATTTAGTGCCAACAGTGGAAAACTTTCACGATCTGACAGAAATGCCTACAGGCAGTGGAGAGCAAAATATGATTAACTTTGCGCCTTGTGTTTTAACTTTGCAATATCTTAAGGCTAATGGTAAATTGCTTGAAGAGAATGAGTTGGTGGAAGAACTTTATTCTGCAATTGAGGTTTCATACCAACAACAATTGTCCTTTCGTCATGAAAATGGTGGTTATAGTGTTTTTGGACAGGGTGTCGATGAAGAGCCTAGCACTTGGCTTACCGCCTATGTGGTGCGGTTTTTACTCAAAGCTTCAAAGTTTTTAGATATTGAGGAGAAAGTGATTGAAACTGACCTGGAGTACTTGGCGCAGCAGCAAACCCCCAACGGAGAGTTTCCTTATACAGGATATGCACTAAATCCAAGTCATAATAATAAGTATGGACTAACAGCTTTTATTTTATTGGCCTTTTTAGAAGATCAGGTATGTTGTAAAGAGTCTTTTTTAAAATTAACTTGAGTGAAGATCATAAAGTTATATTTTGTCATTATTTTTTGCAGAAATATGCTTCCAAATATAAACAAACTATCAAAAATGGCGTAGAATTTTTGAATTCAAATTTGGATAAAGTCAGTGATACGAATGCATTATGCCTAATAGCATCCGTTATAAAAAATACCAAACATCAAAATGCCAATATCCTTATAAATCAACTCAAGTCGAGTAGCAAAGAAAATAATGGACTTAAGTGGTGGTCATCATCTGACCCGAATACAGCAAATGATGTAGAAGTAACAGCATGCGCGGCATTGACTTTGCTAGATACTCCCGGGGATCATACATCAATTTTGAAATGGCTGATAGAACAGCGTAATGCTAAGGGTGGTTTTACCTCTACCTTCGACACAGTAGTGGGCATGGAGGCCTTAGTTAAATTCTCGGAAAAATATAGAAACGTAAAAAATTTAAACTTAAAAATATCTTATAGTGCCACAGACGAGGAAGGCAATGAAGTGGAAAGTGACGAATTCTATGTTGACTCGAACGATGATGTTTTGGATCTGGAGGAACATGAGGTATAATTAGAGAATCAAAATAAGTTTTTTTGTTAGAAAATTACAAAGCTTTTCCTCTTTCTAGTTGCCAGCAACTACACGTCATGTTAATTTCCAAATGGAAGGTGTCGGTGCGGCTTTGGTGCAACTCAGCTACGAATGCAACGTTGTTAATGTGCAAGAAATTCGTCATTTTGATATCAAACCTAAAGCAGTACTTAAAAATGAGAAAGAAATTGATTTGGAAGTGTGTTTCACTTATCAGTCCGATTCGAACATGCAGAATGACGCAAATAATCTGATAATAATGGAGGCAAATTTACCTTCTGGCTTCCGTTCTGATATAGAAAACAGCTTGTCTTACATTAAAAACGATGTAGTGCAAAAAATAGAGTCAAAAAATTCGGAATCTACAATAATTTTCTATTTAAATAATTTAAAACCAAATTCGAATCACTGCTTAGATATTCCAGCAAATAAAGTTAATGAAATATTGATGCCAAAGCCGGCAGCAATTAAAATGTATGATTGTTACAATTTGAGTCGATCAAATACAGAATTTTACACTTTATAAACGAAAATCTCGGTGTTTATTTCAATTTGTTTAGTAAAAACTAAGAGGTTATCGTTGTGTTTGTAAAAAGAGTAACCTGTGTCTATATATTGTACCTATATATGAATAACTGTAACGTTACTGACTGAATAATTCGCCATAGCACAGCCTGGACCGGATGATGGCCTCTCCCCAAATCGGTACACTAAGACGGAATTTTTGGAAATCCGAATGTTTAGGGGTTAAAAGATGGTAGGTAAAAACGGGTTAATTTGGTGACCTCATGTCTACAAACCCAGTTGGCTCCGTCTTTAAGACATCCTCGAAGACGGAAGCACGACAATGTTTATTCCTGCACGACATGTGAGGTACAGCAGGAACAAATCGTCAACGAAATTTTCGAACAAGAGCCGCGAAAATCGTGCACGACACAAAGAAAGACAATGTCGTCTACTTTGTAGTCAACGACTACATGCATGACAATGTCCTCTATTTTGGCGTCCATGACAAAAATTGTTATATGCTTATCTATTTCAGATAGTTTTTTAGTATAGTTGGCATTTTAATTTCTGTTACCTATATGCTTTATATCCGACTCTCATAAGCAATCCTAAAGTTGACAGCGAAGTAGGTTTTAACTGCATTTAATCCAATTTCCAGCCCGCGAATAACTTCATCAGCGTTTTTCGCTCTTACTGGTTAGAGCTAATTAGTAAATTTTTTGTAGGTAGGAACATATTTAAATCAACAATTCAAAAAAAACATATGAGAATTATAAGAAATCCAAGCAAGTAATTAAATAGCATCCAAGAAAACTTTGTCGTCAAAAGCATTTATACAAGACAACTTATAAGACAGTGTCTAAGACAATGTCGCTCATACAGTCCTACCTAGAGCTAAATATAAGACAACTTATAAGACAACGACGCTCAAAGTTCCGTGCACGACGATTTCCTGTAAATTGTCTTCTAGAGAACCTAAACGACGGGGGACACGTTGGGCATGCATCGTTGACGATGATGTCGTCAACGGCAATCTGGTCGACTGGGAAACGAAAAGAGATAACAAAAAATTAACACTTATCATTTTTCTTTAGAAACACTTGAACACGTTTAAGGAGCAAACGGGAAAAACTTGCATTCTTGTATATTTTTGTCACCCCATCTATATTATACAACAATAAACATATTCCAAATTTTTAATATTTTAATTCGGCTTAAGTTCATCAAATTTAATTTTCATTAAATTATTTTTATGAAGCAAGGAATTTTACAACATGAAAATTAATTAAAATTGTTATTGATAATCTTTCATTCTTGACCGTGGCCGGGGATCGAACGCTGGCCAGCAGGTTACCATGACATGTTTCGATCGCAATCACTCGATCTCCTCAGATGGATTTGCCGTCTTACATTCGCAGCCATCGGCGACTGCTGACGTCAATAGTCAAACAACAATCCTTAAACCAAATTGTATTTTAACTTTTGGTAGATCGAAATTTGCTTTGCTTTTTTTTTTTGAATAGTTATCCATTTTAATTGATTTTAATTTTTTTTTCCTTATTTCTGTTTTTTCCGTACTTTTTGTCAAGAATTTTTCTTGAAGTCCAAAGTACATTTTTTAGTATGATAAACCAGTCTTGAAACAAAAACGAGTTCAATAGGAATCGGAAGTACAATTATCGATTATACTGCAACGAAGATTGAAAACAAATCCTTCTCTATAAAATGGTCAGTAGTTTCTTTTCAATTAAACATGTTATTTGAAAAGTATGCAAATTTAGTCGCACATTATTTAAATCAATTTTTGTCCAATTTCCAGTTTAATCATAATTAATTATTACTTAAACTCTCAGTTAACAATATGTTATTTGGCAGTTTACTAATAGTTAAATATAACTGAACTTAGTGAAAGCCAATCAAGTATTTTTTCTATTAAACAAAATATATTTGATCAAATAAATATATTAGTTTTTTGTTTAACAAATATGTGGTTAAAATATTAATTAAATAAATCAAAATTTTAATTGATTTATTCGTTGAAAATTAAATTATTTTGAACTTGTAAAATGGAATATTATTTATATTTGGTAATGCCACAAGATGAGCAATATCTGTCAAAATTAATTTTTAATTTAATAATTGTGAGTTTTATTTCTGGTTAAGTTTTTATAACTAACAAAAATATAATTTTACAGAAGAAGCAACAAACTTTAAATGAGTCCTCCATAGAATTCTTCAAATAATTTTCAAAAAAAACGATTTCACTATATTTTGCTAGAAAAAAATGTGTAATTACATCGTTTTGCATTTAACAAATTAACTGTAACTGTAGTAACGTCTCCTTGTTTTTTTTTTTGTTAATATATAAAAGCGTAATTTTTCATCGCGGAAGTGTAAAATTTTGTCAAGACGTGATGCAGTTTAGTGACATTCATTATAATCAATGAAAAACTCGATCAAACTCAAAACTCTTCACATCTAATGTGGTGGCGGGTATACAAATGAAGTTTATTGGAATTATTTTGATTTTCTATCTAATATATCGGGAAAAAGGTTTATGCAACCGGTTAAAAAGAAATATATTTATACCGACAATCAAATCTCTTGTTATGAACAACAATTATGCGTTAATTCAGTTGCAACTATCATGTATTCGGGTATAAGCACAATTTTGTTTCTAATAATCATACTTACAACGAAATTTTCAGTAATTGCAACCGACGAAATTCGATTAGCGCCGAATTCGGTTGTGATCACGAATCTGTTTTCTCTGTGCAGGTAAAAAATGGCTGAGATATGAGCAAAAACGACGACTACCTCTAATTTCTTCCATAAATCCCTTGTTATTGTTCTTTTTTCTGTATATCTGGAGAATGGCAATAGCCAAATTTTCCAAACTAGGCACAAACATTAAGGTCATCTATACACAGCATATCGAAAAATATGGGCGGGGTACCTCCCGTAAAGAAAACATTAAAAATATTATAAAAAATTGTCTGCTGTCATATAATCTATGGATACGTCTGTTATACAAAAGATCGGAAATCTTTAGTAGAAAATATTTTCTGAAAAACTCTTTAACAAGTCGGTATAAAAATCTGTCAAATCGGTTCACAAATGAAAATTAAGCGATAAATTCTATCGGTCTAATTCATAAAAATTTCTTGTTTCAGCTTTAATGCTTACAATAGTTATCAAACACTTTTTGTTTTATAAACCGTTAATAAAAGGTCTGATTTATAAACGCTTAATAGAAGTGTATTAACAATTAATCGTTCATATTACATTTGTATTTTTATGTTGGCAGCAACACGTTATTTTAATTGTAATTTTTGTAAAAGTGATGCATACAACTAGGGATGAAACGATACGAGTAGGGAATGGTAAATCGATTTCGATTCTAATCGAAAATCGATTTTTTGGTAAAAAAGAAACTAACTTAATAGTAATACCATGTTCACACGGACAGCAATATTCGTGTTTCGCTCTCTTATTCCTGTTTCGCGCCCCAAACATGACTGAAACTACTTGTTTTCCCATACAAAATTTAGAGAGCGAAACAGGTCGTTTCCTTTTGAAACAGACTGCGAAACAGGAAATATATACTATCATCTCCGATTTTGATAACAGTTGTCGTTAGTTTATCTGAACTAGCTCTCAAAACTATTAAAACAAAGAAAAAACAAAATAAAAATTGACTTTTAATAAAATAAAATTATAATATAATAATATTAATAAAAGTATTAAATAATATAGTTTTATTTACTTTTTTATCTATTTAAAAAAAAATCACACTAAACACACAAAAAAAATGTCAAAATGAAACAGAAATAAATCGTATGAACAGCATGTTTGGCAATCTAGTTTCAGAGAGCGAAACCAGTGGTTTCTATCGTCGTATGAACATAGCATAAGTTAGCAAAGAAACAGTCGCCACCAATCAGAAAATATTGTCATAATCCTTTGAAATACAATCCATACATTAAGGCTTGTCACAGAAATAAATTTCGATCAAAAGTTATTTCGTTTCATGTGAAGCAAGATACGAAATCACTTTCGATCGGAATTGATTTATGTGACAGGCCTAACTGACTACTCAAGAACATAATTTTAATATGTGAAATGTACATACATATCGCACTTGTTCATCTAAAGGCCATCTCAAAATGTACACATTTTCACTTTTTTCAGGAAATTTATAAACAGTAGTCAAATCTACCCACTGTAAAAATCTTAGTTCAATTTCTCTAGTAGTTTAAAAAAAAAAAAAAAATTATGGTGTATCCCCCTTTGTGAAATATAAGAGTAATAAGTTTCCAAATTAAACTTAAACGATTTTGACGGTCGATTAATCGATTTCAAAAACCGAAATAAAAAAAGTCGATCGAAAAATCGAAAATCGATTTTAGAATCCATTTGCCATTCCCTAGATACGAGTTAACACAAGTATCATACAACGAACAATTTTTAAGTGAATTTCTGTTTTGTTTTCAATTTAAAATGAATTTCTGTTTTTTCAAACGAAATATTTTAAATAATTATTAGTATTGTGGTTATTTTATTGAACTATTTATGGTTTTTAATCCAAATTTTTAATATTTTTAATTAGGCTTAAGTTCATTAAATTTAATTTTCATTAAATTATTTTTATGAAGAAAGGAATTTTGCAACATGAAAATTAATTAGGTTACCTGTCCGTAAACACCTTGGTTCGAGCCCAGATTGAGTCAAGAATGAAAAATTATCAATAAAAATTTTAATTAATTTTCATGTTGTAAAATTCCTTTCTTCATAAAAATAATTTAATGAAAATTAAATTTAATGAACTTAAGCCTAATTAAAAATATTAAAAATATTTTAAATAATTTTATGTTTTTTTTGGTTTAAAAAACCTTCTATTGAAATAGAAGCGAAATATGTATGTTAATCATTAATATCTAATTTTTACTGTTCCATCTCTGTAGGTTCCAAAAGAGATTATACAGAATTATGTTTAATCAACAATTTAACCAATTTTTATTATACATTACGTAGATGTTTTGAAAAAACACCTCCTAGGTTTTAACAAAACATTTTTAGCCACAAATAACTGCCAAAATATTTTAGGTTCAAATGTTTTTACCTGAAACAATATCATTTTCTTTAATAGCAATGTTGTGAAGTACTGCTAGGGCGATAATCAGTCAGCCCAATTATGAAAACAAATTCCCCGGGAGTTTTTTCCCTTTTCCCATTTTTACAATTGAATTTACATTCATGATTAGGCTGAATGTTTTTCCTTTTGCCAGATAAACCGCCAACCCATCTAACAAGCAGCGAAATCGTTGCTTCCAAACCCCGAAGCAACGTTTAACAGAGTTTCTAGTGCCTATCTGTGCAGCATTATATTTGTTCTCCTTTTCATTCTGTGGTTTGGATAGTGGGGTGAATAAGTAAGTCTGCAGCTTATATCCTGAGTCTCCCAACAAAATACCTTTGAACTCTCCGCTTTTAAGTTTAATAGTTGACTCATTAAAAATACGGTAGTTATGAGTGGTAAAAGATATATTAAAAAAATTAGCGCATATTCTGTGTTTTTTAATCGAGCTGAAGAGTCAAAAAAAACTCGAATTTGATTAAAAAGGTCATAAAATACTGGCTGGGTCAGAAACACAAATTAACAATAGTGCAATTTTTGGTAGTTCTGTACCTCAATTCTGTAACTTTTTTAATTTAACAACCGATATCGTTAAGTAACGAGAAATCTCGGCTACTTTAACGAATTTGTTATTCTCTATTTTATATAAACGATTTTTTTTGGTTTAGAAATATTAACGACAAATATCGGTAAAATATAAGAACGTCAAAGTTGAAATTTTTTGAAATTTATAAAAAATATAAAATAATTTTGCTTGTAAAAAATTTATTTTAACACAACATGAATGAAAATGTTTCAATATTGCTTATATTTCTAAACAAATATGTTAATATATAATCTTTTTATGCATAGGGAAAAATTTCGATTTGCCTAACCCACTCTAGCACAACATTCTGCTCTTACTTTTTTACCCACACAACTGTGTATGAAGAGGGTATTATGTGTTTATGCAAATGTGTGTAACACATTAAAATATAGGTTCTTGACCCATCTTTTAGTATACCGATTGACACAGAATAAATTTTAGAATCCATCTTACGAGGTTCGTCCTTCTATCAGGCTGGCTGGTTGTCTGTATAATATAAACTTGTGCGCAAATTACAGGTCGCGATTTTGTAAATAATTTGATTAAACTTGGTACATATGCGTTTATTGTCACAAGGTCGAAGCCTTTTCAAAAGCGGAGAAGCGGTTATTTATTTTTCATAGCCCACATGCAAACATCATTCCGGAGTAGGGGTTTGTGCCCATTACCCATCTTGATTTATATACATTTGGGTTTAATTAGGTCCAAAAATATTTAGTTGTAATATTATGTTGTAAAATTGAATTAAATTGAAAATCAGCAGAACAAATTTGATTAGAATTTGACCACAGCTCTCACACGAATACACTTATAATAAGTTACCTTAGAAGCTTTTACCTTGTTATCTCATAGTAGATATTTAGTTAATATTTGGCACAAAAATCTCTTATGTTAATCTTAACCTCACAACATACTCTTTTTCGCGGAATTATAATCGCCCAAATACTGTAATGTAGCGTCGAGCTTGATCGACAATACTTTCTTACTTTTTTTGTGTTAAAAATTGACTTCCTTGCTCTATATTTTTAATCTTTTAACCGTACATTTATTATCGTTATTATTTAACAAGAACATTTTTTGTGTCGTTAGCTACCGACATTATTTACCGATAAACATTGTTAAAACTTCATTACAGAAAAGCTTTTAACGACAATTATCGTTAGCTGACGAATTTGATTACTTAACGACAATTTTTTGTCGTTAAAAAGTTACAGAATGTCAGTACTGGTCAGAGCTAGATTTTTTGGTAATAAAATTTTATTAATTAAAAGAAAAGTAAGTTAATCCTTAAAAAAATGATAAAACTACGTGGGTATTTTATTTTATTTGTACCAAAAAAGGATGAATTGTACCAGTGTACCAATTAAGTTTCGATTGTACCAAATTTGTTACAATTGTACCACAAATCCCATCAGTGATCTATCTATGAACTATTTTTTAGTTTCTGTTTTGTTAGTTGCGATTTTAGTTATGATTTCTGAATATGCGCCTTTATCACTATCGAAAATTGTCTATAAAATACAAAAATGAATTCAAAACTTTTTCTAAATTCGATTGTATTTTTGGTATTTTTTTACAAACCATTTTTCTCCAATCATTGATATGTGTACATTAGTGTGGCCGCAAGTTATATGGAGAATTTTTTTTTCGTATTTTCACTTGGCAAACCCCTTAGATTGGTTCCAAATTAGAAACAAATTTTAGATCGTTTGCATAGTTATTGGGCGTGCCTTGAGCCCACAAAGTTTGCTAAAAATGCTATTTTTCTCACTATGTGTCGATTTAATTGTTGATAACTTCAGTAATATTTATTTAAGAGAAAAACCTTATTTACAAATATTCAAGGGCTATATCTTATGAACAATGTTGCTTTATATTAGTTTTCTTTAACATTAATATTTAATCCCGAAAAAGCCAAATTAAAAAATAACACAGAAATTTTCACATATCTACGCATTATTTGCCTGGTGATTACACTACGTGACAAATTTTCAACAAAGTCTTGATCAAATGAATCTAACAGCTAATCTTAATGTAAAATGTTCCCCTGAATCCGAATATGAAGTCAGAATTGTCAAAAGTAGAACCGTTTTTGAGATATTCCAAAATAACCGTTATTCGGTTTTTAAAAAAGATAATATGACTAAAATGCAAATATCTTTAAACATTTTAAACGGACTATGTATTTCTTTCTTTTTATTGAGAGGTAATAAAATTACTAAAATAACAATGGATTGCTAGTGAAGATCAGTGATGTTATACACTTTTTTTGAAAGATCTTACGCAGCTCAAAAAAACCCCTATTTTTCTCTACAAAAATCCAAAACAAATAAATCCATTTGTATTAATGGATATAAATTTTATTTAAAGTTGTTCCCAGAATGCATTTGGATGATAATTTTTTATAAAAATCACCTGAATAAGTCTTCTCAGATAATTTTTGTTGATAAAAAACTGATTTATCAGTTGAGCGATTGAAAAAGGATTCATATATAATTCATTGACGAAGAAATAAAAAGATTGGCGAAACTAGAAGCCCAAAAATTATTGTCAATTAATGAAAATAATATAATTACAAATGTTTTCTTCTTTTGTTTCCAAGATTCCTATAACTTTTGTTGTTTTGTCCAAAATAAAATTTGTTCAAATAATCAAGAGCCATGATTGTGCTGCTTTTATCGGAGAACAAATTAAAAACATGACGATTAAAAATTTATTTAAAACATAATCAAAAGCATTATAATTAACAATTGAAAAAGATAAATACTCACTAATAATTATCAAACTACCATTAAAGTGCTCAAAAAGAGATCAGAAAATTGTATCACAAGTTATTCTTTGAGGTAATTCATCGCTAGGGTACCATTAACTCACACTCACTTTACTATTTCGACTTTACTCCAAAACGTTTTGATTCCCATCTTTTACATACATATGTATTATATATTTCTTGCTCTAGAAAATAAGGTTCAACAGATCTCCTTTCTTCTAAAAGAGCTTATCACAAAATTAGGTTAAAATCAAAGCTGAAATGACGGCAAACGATGACTCAAAGAAATTTAACAATTTTTATTGCTGCCGTATTAACAAATTTATTAGTATCACAAATCGAAAAAAGCTCCCAAGCGTATAGTTTTCCAACATTACTGAAAAGTCCCTACATTTTATTGATTTCAAAAAATCTGTCCTTTTTGCCCTACGGCTATTTTTTTAGAAGAAAATCCCTACGAAAATCACTGGTAAGATTGTTCAAGAAATGACAGAGTTACAGGGGACAGCGGGCAAAAAAAAATAACTTAAAAAAAAAGAGCAAAATTTAACAAAACCATAAAATTTAAAATAAAGTTTGAAGTTTTGTCCACTATAACTCATCCATTTAACGACTCAACTTCACAAACGACCCATGGTTATTTAAGAAATTTTATAACTTCTCCATAAAAGGGAAGAAATACATAGTCCGTTTTAAATTTTTGAAGATAATTGCATTTCAGTCACATCATCTTTTTTAAAAACACAAATAACGGTTATTTTGGAATATCTTTAAAACTGTTCTACTTTTGACAATTCTTACTTCATATTCGGATTCAGGGGAAAGTTTTACATAAAGATTAGCTGTCAGACTTATTTGGTCACGACTTTGTTGAAAATTTGTCACGTAGTGTAATCACCAGGCAAAGAATGCGTAGATATGTGAAAATGTCTGTGTTATTTTTTAATTTAGCTTTTTCGGGATTAAATATTAATGTTAAAGAAAACTAATACAGAGCAACATTGTTCATAAGATATAGCCCTTGATTATTTGTGAATAAGATTTTTCTCTAAAATAAATATTACTGAAGTTATCAACAATTATAGCGAAACATAGTGAGAAAAATAGCATTTTTAGCAAACTTTGTGGGCTCAAGGCACGCCCAATAACTATGCAAACGATCTAAAAATTTTTATATATTATTTTTTTCTAATTTGGAACCAATCTAAGGGGTTTGCCAAGTGAAAATACAAAAAAAAATAATAACGGCCACCCTAATGTACATATTCACGTATGTATTTAATTATGGTCTCCAACTTTAAGATTGCAATTTTTGATACTTAAATGGAGAGAAAAATTAATAAGCTACGAGAAAAACCTATTGATGTTGAGAAAATAAAAATCGATTTATAGAAATCCAAATGGTTGTTGAGAAAATACAAATTGATATTAAGAATTCCAATTTCATGTTGTAAGATTCGATTATAAAATTGTGCGGAGTAATATTTTAAAACATTTTCTATTTTCTGAAAAAATTTTGAAATGAAAATAAATGATATTATAAAAAACGTTGAAAAATACTTACTTACATATACATATTGATTGCTTATTTACGAATTTGTAAAAAATTTGCTTCAAATATGTATTTTTTAACCAACACTATTAGTAAACTGAATTGTGAGAGAAATTGTACAGAAAACAAAAAGGTTAAGAAATTTACCGCAGACTTAGAAAACGGCTTCCCTGGAAAAAATATCTTAAGGAACTTGATGTAACTCCACAATCAGACTACTCGTTACAGTCAGAAATCTGAAAAGGCCTAAGATTTGAGATAAGAGAAATAGAAATGGCAATTTGTAACTTAAACACTAAGCAGGCACCTGGTATTGATAAGATCATTCATAAAATGTGGTTGGAGCTACCTCGCGCTAAACAAATAAATATTCTTTTTATTTTGAATGATATTTTACGCCTTGAATACAATCCTCAAAAGTGGAAGGTTTCCTTAGTTACCATGATACCAAAGCCAGGTAAAGATTGTCATATAGGCCTACTGCCTTATTATCAAGGATATCAAAGCTATTTGAGAAATTACTGTTGTCAAAATTAAACCCTATTTTAAATGAAAATAGTTGTATTTCAAACCATCAATTTGGACTCAGAAGAAAACACAGCACAATTGAACAAACTAATCGAATAATAAATGTCATTAGAAAAGCCTTTGAAAAAAAATATATTGCTCAGCACTATTTATCGATGTTTAACAAGATTTTGATAAGGTCTGGCATGAAGGTTTATTACCTAAATTGAAGGAAAACATACCAGCAAACACACAAAAGCGGTTAGAAAGCTACTTAGTCGGCCATCAATTTATTATTAAAGAAGGCGATTTCTTAAGTTGCCCTCAGCCAATTGGCACTGAAGTCCCACAAGGCAGCATCCTAGGTCCTCTATTACACCTAATTTATACGTCGGACATGCCAACAAACAACTACACCCAAACTTCAACATTTGCGGATGACAAAGCGTTCCTAAGCGTGCACGAAAATCGACCCGAAGCATCTCGCTTCTTATAGGATCATATATTTCAACTAAAAATATGGTTAAAACAATGAAGGATAAAGGTCAATGAGCAAAAAGGCATAACCACTCATAAACGTTGCGTCGGGAATCATGCCCCCTTATTATAATCAATAATCAAATAATACCTCAAAATTCGCATGTAAAATATCTCAGTATACATCTTGATCGTCGTGTAACTTAAAAAACACTTTTAGATGCAAAATTAACTCAAATGTGACTCTAAAAGCCATCCAGAGTCCTTGGCTTATTGGAAGAAACTACGTCCTTAGTCTTGACTTCAAACTTCTACTTTACCACTGCATGATAAAGCCAATCTGGTGCTATGGTCAGTGTTGGTCAAAAAACATGGTTTGCGGTATTTAAAATACAAAATACTTGCTTATCCTGTATTCCAAATACAAACCACTTTCAGGTTATGTATTCAAAATACAAAGTACTTACACATCTGTATGTATTTAAAATACAAAATACTTCCACGTCATGTACATGTAGTAGGTATGTATATATTTAAAACACGAAATACGCCATTTTTATTCAAACCAAAAAATACATAACATACCTAAAACTAATTAACAAAACAATTGTTTCCTTTCATTAATTTAAGATTTTTGAATGTAGCATCAGACAAACAGTTTCTTGTTGGAAAATAAATGAAACCTGCTAAGGAAAATAATCTTTCTGCAGGTCCTGATGAGCACAAACTTGTATTAAATTCTACGAATAATCTGTTTGTATTTCCTTATTAAGCTAATACGGCCTATAATCCTTTATGTAATTAAAAACCCAATTTTAATACTATCTTTTTATATTTGGATAGCTGTCAAGAGTGATAATGTCTTTGCTCTTGTCACTGAGGAAACTGACAAACTCAAACTCCAAATTTGATGTCCTTGATTCACCATCATTCCTATCTACGAAAACAACAAAATCTTCGTCTTCTTTACTGGTGCTTCTACTTCTGATATTTCGATATTCTGTAAGTTACGTTTTTAGCGATTCTTGTTTTTGGTAGATCAAAATGCAAACAAAATACTCTAATTTTTTATGTATTTGAAATACAAACAACTTTTATTTATTGTATGTATTTAAAATACAAAATACTTGCTGGGCATGTATTTAAAATACAAATACGTATTTTGTATTTCAAATACTGCCCAGCCCTGGCTATGGTATAAAGTTATGGGGCACTGTCTCGGCCTCTAATATAGAAAAAAATTCAAAGGCGCCAAAATAAGAATACTCACAGCTTCCCCTTGGTATGTTAAAAACTCAAATATTCACAAGGATCTCATATCGTCTTCTTTTCTAACCTTACAACCTTCTAATCAATTCGACTTGCTTTTATCTGTATGTATTATTCGAAAAGAGAAAACACAGTTCAAACACAGAACATTGAATAAAATACACAACGTTTTTACGGTTTCTACTAAAAAATAATTCACAAAGATAAAAACTTTTAAATGCAGTACTTTTTTTTTGCATAATACAGAGCGGATGGGGACTGCAGCGATAACGATTAATGAGATTCGTTACAACTAATTGTTCAGTAATTCGTAGGTATTAAATTTTTAAACAAAAAACAAACGTTTCTGCACATTTTTTTTAAATTTAATTTAAATTTTTCAGTTCAGTTATTTCTACAGATTGCACTGAAACTGCCAGTAAAATTTAAAACACAAAAGTGGACAGGGTTATACATGTTTGTACTGATATGTGTTACATAAACACAGTAACAAAAACCCTAGGGATAAATCAAGTTTTTTATGATTACTTTAAGTACGAGTCGTACTCAAAAATTCAAGTACGAATAACACTCAAACGTAAATGTGATTACTTCCGAAAAACAATCCCGGAATTTCTTGAAATAAGTAAACAATTTTTAATTTAAGTAAAAAAAGATTAAACTTTTCGTTGTGTTTAACCCTCCGGCTTAAGCATGTTTTGATATTCTATACACATTGAAAAAAGGTCTGGCCAGACTCATGTGTACAAAAAAGGGTTACCAGGTAAATTTAAACTCTTGCTTCTCATTTAGTTTCTATTTCTGGTTAAATATAAGATTTCTAAAGTATAAACCATATCGGGCCTGATGTTGGGGTTTTATCATTGTAAAAGGTGTAATACGGGTAGGTAACTCAACCATTCGGCGACTTTTTTGTATTTTTTCTCAGATTTTGGCGATTTCTCCTGAAATACTAGCTTTTTTGTATGCATAATTTAATTTTAAAAAAATAAATAAAATATTACGAAAACTGAACTAAATTGACATTTGGCGATTTCTGACATCCGATTTGGCGATGAAGGTTAAAAAAAATCTGACAACCCTGTTCTTGTAGATTGATTCAATCTTAGTTTTACTAAATCAATCTCATTTTCAGATTATTTCAAGAACGAAATCGAGATTAAATATGGCTAATTTAAATATTTTGCGATTGAAAACTCGTACTTGAATCAATCTTTCTGTACTTGATTCAAGAAAATTCGTACTCACCGAACCGTTAATACCGTTAATACCGCTTCCCATTGATTTGAGTACGGATGGATTGATTTTTCTTTTGAGTGTAAAAATATTAGTTCTAGACCTATACGTATACCGATCGGCTTATAATCACTTTAGGAGTTGATCAAGCTAAGTCCGTCTGTCAGGCTGGCTGTCTGGTGTCTGTCCTTGTTAAGCTTGTGCGCTTGACGACTCCACAGCCCTGGTATGAACTGTGGGGTAGGATATCAAATAGTCGGGCTTGACTATACTTTCTTACTTGTTTATTTGTTGCTTTGTTTAATTTGCATTTGCAAGTTGGGTATATAATAACTAGGGTTCGGAATTTTATGCAGTTAAAATAGCGTTTAATGCGGATAAAAATGATCTTAAAGTTGAATCATTTATGCGCTGAAATTCGAAAAAATATGCACTTAAATTTGTTTTAACACATTCATTAGTGTTAAAAAAAATACATAAAAATAACAAGAAAAACCAAACTAACATAAAAAACGTACATACATATTCAGTCTCATAAACGTAAGAAAGGCACAATAACCTCAAAAGTAGAAGTTAAAATTAAATAAAAAACAAAAATATAAAAAAAGCCAGAAGTAAAACAATTATTAAACTTAAGTCACTTGTTTGATAGATATTTAAACCTACATATAAAATGAAGAAGAGCAAAGATATTTTTTAATATTTTCAAAACGAAAAGTTTACTGTCTGCTTTTCAAGAGAAAATAAAGGTGAAGTGATAGGTGCATGATTAAATTTATTATTATTTTAAATCCTTTTTTTAAACTTTATCAAGTTAATACAAATTTGTTTCCTGAATCATACTTCTTATTTATGGCAATATCAATTTACTTAATTTGCTTTCTCAATGGATAAGATTTCTCATATCACAAAAGTACCGATAATTTGAAGACACAAACATTATCTGAGCTTTTATATTTCTAAATTTAAAATGTTTTTATTGACACTGCATCACTATTGTTGAATCCTTCCACCATATCATTGAATTGGTAAAAGTTTTCAGCACAATACAAAATGGCTTTGAACCAAGTTACCCACCTGGTTGTTAAAGGATGTGAAGGAAGGCATAAATTGGAATAATTTTCTTAATACACGGCAAGAGGCGAAGATGCTGTACAAAATATTTTTTCCCATAAGAAAGAAATCAATGAATACATGGTTTGTTTTTGAAAATATGCAACACAAAAATGCATTATGAGCAAAATATGCAAAAATATTCAAAGCAAAATTTGCAAAAATATGCACTAACAAATCGATGTAACTTTACTGCACTTTTCTTGATGCGCAAAGATATTTAGTACATGGTAATCTCTGACTGACGACAAAAAATATGCATTTGCATAAAAATCCGGGCCTTGATAACAACAAATGATGATGTTTTTTTTTTTATTAAACAACAAAGCTTTTACTATAAAACTAACCACAGACTTTTCATATATTTAAACTATAGCTGCGTTAGTTCTAATTAATAATTATTTGAATTCAGTTCTTCATTTTCAATTTAGTTAAACGGTTGTTTGATAAGAACTAGTACTTAACGATTTGAAATATGGAACGCAAATGGTTCGATGTGTACTTGCTGATGTTTTCTATGGCACTTGCAGTAACTTCCGAAAGGTGTTGAAAATTACATGATTAATACATGTATTTATAAGTTTTAACTAAATAATGAATCTTTTAATTAACAGTTACTATTCAATAAATGCACCGGGAGTGTTGAAATCAAATCGTAAATATTTAGTTGTTGTAGATCTACACGAGGCAGATGGTCCGTGCTCAATACGCGTTGGAATTGAAGGTCCCAATTTTAATGAAACTAAAGATGCCTTTTTACTTCCATTTGAATCCAAGCTAATTGAATTTTTCCCGAAAAAATTATTGAATGAAGATTACATCTTAAAAGCCGAGAGTTTAACCGGAATGAGTTTTAAAAAGGAATTTCGGTTGCATGTTATCACATCTGAGGGACCAAAAGTTTACATACAAACTGATAAAGCCGTTTACAAGCCTCATGAAACAGTAAGATTTCGTGTTTTGTTGTTAGATGAACATACGAGACCGTTAAATATTAAAGATCCGATACATGTGGAAATATTGGTGAGTTGATACCAGTGAGAGAGTTGAATTTGTTTTTGACCAGGGATGGGAAATGGTACACAATGTACCTTTTAGACCATCACGGTACCTATTTTAGATTTTAAATTACCATGTTGTTCCTTGTTAAGGCTTCATATTGTAGGATTTAGAAACGATGGCGTTGGCACGTTCCCTGACATATGTTGAATATATAGGATTCTTGCCACATATCTTGAAATAGCGGTAAATAAAACGCATTACTGATCAGGAAAACCTTGTGGACAAATTAGATTTTTTGTGTATTTTAAGTTTCATTACATCCGCTAGTGATTATTTAGTGGAAATTTATTTTTTAAACCAGCAAGTATAAAGCTATTTACGTACATTTGGGTTCAAAGAAAACATTTTTCTGCTGATTTGTAAAATTGTTAGCGATACAATTTGATTAGTTAATATATACAACTTTCAAAGAAGATTTTAAAAATAAATAGCATGATTAAATTTCTCTTCGTTTAATAAAACAGTTGTTTTCGATGCAATTAAATATAATTAATTGTACTAATATCTACAATGTTACACAAAAAGTATCATAACTTCCATCCCTGGTGGAGGCTTATCGCTCACGTATTTTTTGTACTTAGTAGTGCTACCATATTTTAATCTTCATTTCATAAAACGTTTTAAGACTGAAAAAATCATACTGTATTTAAAAACGATTTAAGTTTATATGAAAATTAACAAAATTTAGATTTAAATACTATTTATCCTAAAAATGGGCAAAAGGTTTATAGATAGGCTCGATTATGTTTGGAGAAGGGATGTATATTCACCGATGTGTTGTGCAGATCACGCTTAATTACCCGCCTTATTGTGGTTGCATTTCTTGCCTCAGAATCCGTAAATCGGTCGACAGCTGTTTGGATGTCAGATGAATTTTTTTATGGGAATGCTCTGAGATCACATACACACATTTTATACTTCAACCAATTTGTGTTTCGGTTTGGATAGGAAATAAAGTTAACAGCTGCGTTATCAAAGTTGCCTTTCAGAATAAGGATTGAAGGTGAATGATCAGACGATAATATGAGGAACTATTTAGTAATTGGTCACGCTTGATGTTTTTAATAACGGCAAAGTCAATAAGGTCTGGTAGCTTGTTGAAGTCGGTGCGTCAATAGGTAGGTCAGTGTTGCAAAATTTAAATTTTGCAATGGTACTGAACTTCAACTGAAAGGGTCCTTTTTCCAAAAAACGGTACTATTTGTTAAAAAATTAAACAATAATAAATAAAAGGAACAAAAATATTATATTGGAATTCGTTAATCTACATACGCACGTAAATAAATGTACATAAGGGGTATGGTACGTTGTTCAGTATTTTATAAAGAAAATTATTTAAAATATTATATTAGATTTTAATCCTTCGACCTTTTTAATTAACAAAAAGAAATAGTTTTTTCGAGCTGGAACAAATAATTTAATAAATATTACATATATTTTTTACAAATAATTGGCCTCGAGCTCGAAAGAACTATTTATATTTATTATTTAAAATAGATCGTATTTATATGAGTAAATAAGTAAATAAATTAAAATTTATATTTGCGGACTACATATTTATATTTTAACTTTTGCAAAATTACATTTTTCATACCTTTCGATATACATATAACTTAGTTCTAAAATTAATATTTAAAATAAAACTTTTAATTAAGTGTTGTTAAGATAAAGAAAATGTACTTTAACCTTAGCTCTACAGAGCAATATTTCTTATTGCTCAGCTTATGTTAAAGGCATGGGAAAACGTATTTATGGTAACTTATAATTTGAAAAAAATCAAGGAAGAAGGTTCAGTGTAAAAACTAGCGCTATCTTAGAAAAATTATTAAAAAAAAAACTATTTAGAACTATTGGAGTCGAAAAAGTACGATATTAAAAGTTCGTTAGTACGATATTGGTTTTCTCATTTATCATCCTTGATACATCATAGTTAAAAATATTATTATAATTATAACAGCAACTATCTTTTGATTCTAATAGACCTTTACAGCCGTATTCATAAAAAAATTCTAATTCGCGTTTAAGATACATTTTAGTTAAAAAACATTTTGAGCCTAAAAAAGCATTTTTTTAAATTCATATTCATAATCAGCATTTTAACTAGTAAACGTTTTACGCTATTTTTTGATTGGAAGGTGGCAACACTATTTTTTTATTTGCGACTTGAATCATAATGATGCAAAACAGTGGTTATTAATTCATATTCGTACTCGTATCTACAATTTTTTTGTCGTGTGTGAGAAAAAAATTGCTTTTTAGAATGAATTATTATACGATAGTTTTTCTTTTATTTAGCAAAATAAAAAGAGTTCAAAAATTATTTAGTAAAAGTGCAATTTAGATGATGTTCAAAATGTTCAAAATTACCATAAACACACAGCAAAAAGCATAAATGTCATTTAAAAATAGGTTTAAACAAGAGTCGAACCAATGTTAAAATTCGTTTATATACACAAGGTTTAAAATAGGGTTTTAAGGTAATATTCTCTTATGAATACAATTTCAACAATTTATGCTTAAACCTCTTGATTTGAAATGATGTTTGAAATGTTTATGAATGCGGCTGTTAGTCTTTAACAAACTTTAAACAGTTTCTACGTGCACAAAATTTCATCCTATGCTTTTTACAACATTTTGCATAAACATAAACATGTGCGTTCAACTGATGCGGATTAAGTTGTATCAATAAAATTCCAAAAGTTTTCTTTTCTTTAAAATCAATGGTATTATGTTATTTGTTTTCCCAGAAATAATATATTCTGGAGTGAATCCGCTTATCATTTTTTAGGTTCAAAACAAAATTTAGTTCTTAATGTTTCGCAAAACTGAAATAAAATAATTTCGCCGTTTCTTTCAATCTATAAACAATTTTCTTGTTAACTTTGCATGTTTCTATAAATATGTTTGTGTGTCAAATCGAGTTCCAAAATAAATTTCATTTGAAGGTAAATGGTGTTTATTTAATTTAACAAGGGGTCTTCACCTGCGATAATATCTGATATAATATGTGAGAGAGCGTCGGCAGAATGAGAGGACAAATTTCTTCATGTTTATCTTAATCGTAAACAAGGGGAACACGTATGTATGTTAAAAGATTTCATAATCGAATTATTCTCTTACAGTAAACTTGTGTCGTTTTTATTATTATTTTTAGTTAAAAATATTGTTTTTTAAAACACTTATCACAAGATTTTCACTATTTGCACTAAAATATTAAACAATTTAATGAATGCGTCTTATTTTTGTTTTATATGCATGTATGTATGTGTATTTTTGACGGCTCATCTTATAAGATAGTTGTTAGAAGATTGCTCATAACAACTGTCTCATAATATTTATTATAATATTAATATTAACACTATTTGAGAGTCCACACGTAAGATAATACTCTCTGCTATTGAATTTGACGTTTGCTGATATAAAAATCCTATATCTTATCTCAGGTGGAGACCCTATGTAACCTGGATACAATCTTCCTTAAACTCCGGCGTTGGAAAGTGTCTGACGTGTTTGTGCACAATTATGGATAAGCCACCACAAGCCCGTCCGCTCGGCTGTTTTGTGTTCTATTTACCCTATTGCAGTTTTTTTTAGAGTGAAGTGGGTTTCAGAGACGAGAAGCACGTCGATTTCATGCCTTTGAAAACAATGGCTACTTTTTAACTGGTTAATTTTTTGCTTAGTAGAAATTGCCGGACACACATTAACGACATTTAAACGCAATTATGTCTCAGAGTGATTGCAAATATGGAGCATTTGAACGTTATTTTGTTTCACGCTGAATTGCCATAAATACTTCTATAGAAATAAAAAATGTTTAGATAATTATCTAAAAAGTTTTTGTGTCATTTACAATTAACATCGTGCATTTTGATTGGACCACCCTTAACAAAATATGTACTTCACTTTAACCCTAAATGCCATGCCAGATAAAACGTTTGCTTCGCGTTGCGTTAGACACTTGCTTTGACATCCAAGATGAAATATTCATACTTATACGAAACATGTCACATAAAGTACTTTTAACGCGGAGCGATGCGAAAAGTTAGGCAACTTTCATCATTTTACGCGCTTTGACAGTCTGCTAGTATAATTTTTTTTTAAATTAATTATAAACAAACAATTCGTGTGTGTTGTCAAAGTGTTTATTGTGACATACACCTTTTGCGTTACGCTTTCCTGTCAAAGTTAGAAATGTCACGCAAAGCGATAAAGATTTATCTGACATGGCCTTAAGTCTACACGAGCAATTATTGCCGTGGCAACTATCAAATTCTATTGCCAACACTAGATATTAGCGTATGTATTTGAACAGATGTTCAAATAATTAAAAATAAATTGGTTGCCAAAGAAAATGTAGGTATTTATTTTGAAACAAAATTACGTTTTGTGTTTAGACAAACGTTTCCTCCAAGCTGAAAAAAATATTAAACATAGAAAATTTCTGTGATGTCATTCGGCCGACGTTATTGCTTATGCGCGTATAGACGTAGGGAAAAATGCACATATTATGCATTTGTGTTTACTCAAAGTGAATTGAATACATTAAATTGACATTTTCTATGTTTGACATTTAGCAATACGATAAAGTGACGATGCAACAAATTTGTCTGTTTACAAGTGCATTAATCGTAAAAACGTATGTTTTTTAACGATACGCCAACGATGAGCTTGTGAATCTGACAAATGTATTTAATTGATAAGAAACTAGCGAATACTTTTTTTGTGAGCATTTTGTAGAGAACCATGTGTTTTTAATCTGTATTGCAGTACAATCGATGTCTTATATAAGTCGCTTTTGCCACAAAGCATACAGAGATGAAAAAGTGACGTATGAAAAATGCCCAAATCATTTGCGAAGGCAGCTTTCGAAGAAAGAGAAAGAAAATGTTTTTTGGTAGTAAAGTGGCAATGTGTAAAAACAGGCCGCTACTATCAACACGAATTGCTTAATCAAAACAAAATATTAAAAAAGTGCAGCTTTCGAAGAAAAAGACAGAAACAATTACAATATTTTCTGTCTCGTGACGCCTCTGTATGCTCTGTGCTTTTGCTCCCAGGGTGTTTTAAATAAACTATTAAATAAACTATTTAAAGCCGATCTACATACATTTGTTATGATTTTTAATTTTATATACATATTTTTTAGGATAAAAATAGCAATCGCGTTAAACAATTTAGAGACATTAGCTTCACTTACGGTGTTTACACGAGTAAATTTAAATTGTCCAAATACCCGGTTTTAGGATCTTGGAAAATTAAGGTTACAATTGATGGAACATACGATTACTCTCACCATAAAGAAATTAAGGTTGACAACTATAGACTGCCAAAATTTAGTGTTAACTTAAAAACTCCTGCAAATATTGTACTCCGAGATGGATTTTTAAGAGTTGTCATCTATGGCAAGTACACGTTTGACAAATATGTAGAGGGCAATGCTACAGTTCAGTTGTGGAACAGGTACCAAACTACGCTATTTCAAACCAAAGAAGTGAACATACAGAATTTGGGGTTTGTTGATTTTAACATCAAAAATTTAAAGGACATTGATAAATTGGATAGCCTTACCATAAAGGCATATCTAACCGAAATGTATACGGGTGTAACTGAATCAGAAGAACGTACTGTAAAGTTGCGCAGTCAGCGATATGATTTAATAGTTCCATACGAAGAAATAGAATTTGAAAATAACAAACCATATCGTGTAAATGTTTATGTAAGACATTGGACTGGGGCTCCAGTTTTAGATCGCAAAACGCCAGTTACCATGGAACATGGTGATCAAATTTATGAAGCGTTTTTAAATGAAAAAGGTTTAGCAACATTCGAGTTCGAGCATGATGCGAAGGCTGATCACAAATTTCAATATAAAGACTCAAAAGGTAGTTTATACAATATCTTTACAAACAAATATCTTATGTTAAATAACAGAGAATACTATTGCCGATTGAGTTTGGTTGATCCCAAACTTAGACTCGGAAAACCAGTTCTTATTGAGGTCAGTTCTATTGCGGACATACCTTATCTTAAGTATATCGTAATGGGTCACGCTAGTATCATCAAAACGGATTATATAAAGGTACCGCCTAATCAAAAATCCTACATCATCACCATAACACCCTCAATCGAAATGATACCCATATCTTACATCTACGTTTATTACGTCCACAATCGCAATTTGCGTTATGAAGAAAAGGTTCTAATATTTCCGGGCGAATTCGAAAATCAGGTATGAAATGCATTAACTATTATTAAATCGTATGTACGTTTTACTGTCGTATAATTAAATGCAGTTTTCTTCAGGCAGCAATATCGAAACATGTGTTTTCTTAACATGCTGTACATGAAGAGACAACAAAATGAACGGACAAAAAATGCTAAATAGATTTATATTTTACACCCATGAGCACAAATGCATCGGGCTTATATGCCCGCCTGTGCTTATGTATCAGACCGTATTGAACTTCAGGAAACTTTTTGTTACGGTTTATGAAACTGTCATATGCTTAAGCAAGGTGTGAATCTAATCGCACAATCCGCACCGAATCAAATGTTTTCTGATTTTTTAAACTGCATTTGAGTGGCTTTATGTCAATTTTTGACAATTGCTTAACTTGGTTTATTCAAAGCCTAAACACAGTTTTTTAAACCCCATTTATTTTAACAAACGACAATCCTGTTTCTTCGACCTTTTTTAATTAAATTTTATTCTTTAATAAATTGTTTAAGCTTAAGGTCACTTTGTAATAAAATTAATTTAAATATTTTTATTTTCAATATTTCGATTTCCGTTGGAAATCTTCTTCAGGAAATTTTAACAATAAAAAAAAATTTCAAAATTTGACAATAAATAGAAAAAAAAATAAAAAAAAAAAAATTTAAGAACCGCTTTTCTTTACCTTAATATATTCATCAGTTGTAAAAACAAAATGAATATAAATACTAAAAAAATCAACTAAAAGAACATTTCAAACAACATAAACTTTAAAATCAAAATGGAAAAAATCTCACACATCCCTTAAAGAAAAACGTGGGGCACCCATACCAACCTGAACTTAAAAACATGACTGCCGTGAGTACATTTTAATATTTCAGACCGAAAGAAATACAACCAATCATGCTTAAAGCTATGAATTTTCAATAATTGAGCATTTTGTTTCATAACGCGAAAGTTTCATCCATTTGAATTGAGTAAAAGGCGGTTAAATTAACGTTACACAATTTTATGCTCCAAAGTGAAGCTAAAGAAAAGCATTTTCAAAAAAAATTTCTGCCCCCACCTAGATTTAATTCTAGCTACGCCCATGTATTCGTGTATTGTCATCGGGAGTATGAATGCCCGCAAAGTTTCATGCATTTGAATTGAGTAGAAGGCAGTCAAAAAAGCATTTTACAAAAAAAAAATGTTGCCCCCCCCCTTAATGTCATCCTGGCTACACCCATGTATTCGTGTTTTGTCATCGGGAATATGTATGCCTGCAAAGTTTCATCCAAGGCGAATTGCCTTTCAGGTGGCGTTGAAAACACAGCTGTGCTACTTTTTTTTCTTAATTAGAGAGAGGAACGTCAAAAGTTACTTGTGTTTTTTAAATTATGGGCAACGAAAGCAACAAAAAAATACATTGTTGTGTTTTTGGTGTTGTTACTTGTTGTAGTATCGACACCACCGTTTACATGAATTCGCCTTGGTTTCATCCATTTGTATTGATTAAAAGGCGGTTAAATTAACGTTACAAGATTTGATTTTCCGAAGTGAAGCTAAAGAAAAGCATTTAATAAAAGATGGAGAAATAAATTTTAAAATTTCAATTAACAAAATTATCATAATAAATTTAAAATTCCATTCTACAAAATTTAAACAGAAAAACAAACAAACAAACAAAAAAGGAAAAACAAAATTTTAAATGTATTCAAAGCCTAAAACCTATTTTAATGTCCCATTGTTTTATAAAATTTAAATAAGTTTTAGATTTTTATTGAATTTTAAATAATTTTTTCACAAAATGTAAACAAAACTTGACCATACAGTATACACACAAGAAAATACACAATAAACAGATGACTCGATGAATTTCACTTGTATTAATTTGCCTTGATTAAGTGCATTAAAAAAATTAATTTTATTTTCATTCGATATACATAAATTTCTCGAGTCTTTTTAATCTGAATTTTAAAATTCTGTTTCAATATTACAAGTATGTAGTTTCAAATTCAAAACGTTCTTTTGCTCTCGAGTAAACTTTTCAAAAGTTATTTTACGTTGATATGTTTTTTAGATGATGAAACACATAAATAAATATCTGTGGCATTTAAAAAACAAAACATCTTAAGCCGAGATAAAATAGCAAAAAAAAGTTTTAAAAAACTCTGTGAAAAAATCATTTTTATGAAATAATAAAATAAACCGAAATTAAAGACAAACTTCGTTTATAATAACAAATTTTAAAAGCATTTTTTCAACTTTTTAAATTTGATGTTTGTCAAAAGGCCACAGATATATAAAACGTACATACCTTTTTAACCGTGAGATATACATATATTAAAATATATGTACATATATTTCAGGTCTCACTCTCAGCACCCAAACGTGCCAAACCGGGTGAATATGTAAAAATTACCATAACTGCCCAGCCAAACTCTTTAGTAAGTATTTTAGCTGTGGATTTGGGTGTGTATTCCCTAAACAAATCGTACGATCTAAACAAAAATGATATACTTTCCGATTTGTATGCCGAAAAGTCATACACGTCCTATAAAGGGGCAGTCTTTCCCGGTATAATTTCTGGTCTGGTAACATATACAAATGCCCCTTATTTATATGATTTACCACATCGTAAGTTTGTTTAAGTACAATGATGTGTGTTGCAATAACAACGTTTATTTTTTATTTACAGATACAAGACCTTTTAATGGTCCAGATCCAGAAATTTTGCCGCAGAGATTAAGATTTCGACATAAATTTCCGGAAACTTGGATGTTTTATGATTTTGAGACGTAAGTAAAAACTAATCGATGTTATTCGGCAAAATTTAATTTTTTAAATACCATTAAAGTGTATGCCAATAAATGCACATTATTAAAAACATCATTACTTTTATTGCGTTTCTAAATTAAGAAACTTCTGAATTGCTTAGTAATAAGTTTTAATGATAATGCAAATATAATGCATTATTATTTTTACACCACTCTAATGCAATATTTATGATGTGTTTTAATAATAATGCAAAAGTAGTGCAATAATTGGCATACAATTTAATTGTATTAAAAAACTAATGCATTGCTTTGATAAGAAAATAATGTAGTGCAAAATATTTTACATTAAAATGGTTAAATATTTAAAATTCAGTCTTACGTTATATTACAGGTTTTTTTAAGCCAATTTATGTTTTTTTCGAGAGTTTAAATTAGTGTTCGAAAAATTATTTAGCGTAACCATACACCCAGAAACGATATATATTGTTTTAGTGCTTGTGTATTAATACACAATTCTTTATACCGTTCATAACTATTTTCAAGAAAGTAGCGAATAGTAAATAGTGTTCTGTTCTTCGTTATAAACAGAACAATTTTAGGGGGTCCAACCAAGGCGCACGATGTTTATTGTAAATAAAACAAAAAGTTTTAGGAGTAGGTATGTATTATCCTAAAATTTTAATTTTTTATAGAAGGATCTATGACAATTAAACGTGAAACAAAATATGGGCCAAATGCTCGCCACGACTTCGGTGGCATACCTCTATCCGTTGGTCCATATTTTTAATGACTCTGAGACATAATTGAGGTTCAATGTCGTTAATGTGCCGAATTATCTCATCATTCAGCCCTTGAATTGTTCTTGGCTTTTTATTTCAAATATCCTCAAAGAAGGAAGTCTAACGGTGTCAAATCACAAGATCGTGACGGCCAATTAAAATCATTGGATGTTTGGCAAGTGGCACCATCCTGTTGGAACAACATATCGTCGAGGTATATAGCCACAAGAAGTCCGTTATCATCTTTCGATAGCGAACACCTTTCATGGTAATTATTTGGCCAACCTCGTTTTAAGAGAAGTACGGCCCGATGACACCGCAAGAACATTAACCGCACCAAACAGCCGCTCTTTGTGGGTGCAAGGGCCATTTCGTGAAAGGCTTCAACAATCTTAAGGCGCCGCTCAATTGTGCTCATCTGCGTGGATAAATTTGTCAAACACTGAAGCAAAGAAATGTTCAATTAAGTTGGGCAAAAAACTCAATTTTAATGAGTGACTCACAATTACATTCGGGCCATTATTGTTGGACCTTGCGCTTTCACTAGCTTATTTGACCTGCATTATAGCCAATTTTGATATTAATTTAAAGAAGGTTATTTTTGTTTTCAAGAATTTATTAATTTGCGTTAACAAAAACATCTATTTCCACAACCAAAGCGCAAAACCTTAAGATTTTAAATTTGTACCAAGCAAGCTCCGGTAGTACCACGGTACCTACCTACTAGCTAGGTTCAGAATGTACCAAAAAAAAGTAGAATTGTATTCTGATTTTCATCCGTGATGTGTCTTTTTTGCATGTTTTTTTTCTGTAAAATTGTTTTTCTGGCTTATCGTGTTTTTTCATACATATATTGTTTTTGTAAAAATTTAGGTTCTCTTCAACAACCAAAAGGATGCTACAAATAATAGGACTAGTCCAAACAAACGTGTAAAATGTAGTCCACAAGGGACTCCAAAAGTACTGCAAAACAAGTAAGAGTGCTACATTCGGCTATGCCGAATCTTATATACCCTTCAAAAATATATGGACACTGTATTTCCGATCTTTTAATATATAAGGCGTAACCATAGGTCATATGACAGTCAAAAAATTCAGGTTTTTATACTATTTTTGATATTTTTTGTGTGGTAGGTACCAGGCCCACTTCTAAAATCCCGCCCACATTTTGTGGGATGGTTTGTATTGATACGTTAATATTTGTACCTAATTTGGAAACTTTGGCTCTTGCCGTTCTCCATATAAACTAAAAAAAGTAATAAAAATACAACAACAAGGGATTTTAGGAAACAATAGAAGGTAGTCGTGGTTTTTTGATCATATCTTAGCCATTTTTGGGCCGATCTGGCTGAATTTCAATAGCAAAATTAAAATGAGAATACCTGACAGATAGAAATACCAACCAAGTCCCCATAATGCCTGGAAACCCATTTCAACAGACAGATGGACGGACGAACAACCGGATTTTAACTTCCCTTCTCATAAGGATCCAGAATATATATACTTCAAAGGGTCTCAGATCAATATTGTAGAAATTGCAAACGGAATGACAAAGTTTTATATACACTTTTACCTTCGGTGAAGGATATAAAAAAGTATAGGAAAAACATGGTCTATTTAGCATTACGATGTCCTAGGGCAGGACCATATAACCCAGCTTTGGATTACAAAGAAGTAGTCTTAAAACAACTCCATGATATACTCAAAAGGATTAGTTTTGAAGTCGTTTAAAAACGAAAAAATTTAGTTAAAAAACGAAGATATGTCGTCTCACTATCAACACTTTTTAACAATGACATGATCCATGCTTGCATTACATTGGACCAGTCCATGGAGTAGTCCATTTGATCAAAATGGATCAGGTAGTCCAATATTATATGCAGGGTAAGCACAACTCAAAAGAACGAACATTAATGTGCTGAACCGAAAACAACGAACATGTTAGAGTGCTTTATTCGGAAGTCCCGAATCCTTAATTCCCTCCACCGTCAGTTCGAATATTTCCGGAGTTGGCTCTATATTTTATCTATATATTATTAATTAATCTTCTGCCGTTTAGACCTATATTAAATTATTGACCGCAAATCAGAAAGTTGTATGCTTTTCTTTTTAAAAATTTGAACTCGCTTGATAAAATATCATGATTCGTAACAGTTTTTTAACCAAAATGTTTTCAATTAATTCAATAATGCTGTTTCGATATATCGCAACATTTCATTAAATTTTTTCTGGTCATATGTATTATGTTAATCAAAACAACTTTATTCCTTGACTGTCTATATTATAATAACCAAGTATAATTGCTTATAGTAGAAGTTATGGTTACTAAAATTGCTTTCGAATCGAGAAAGTACTCGATCACGAGTGCCAGAATTAGGCCCCTGGCCTGTTGCATTACCGAAAACTTGCAATAACCGAGCAGTGCTTATAACACTGGGTGACACCCCGTTTTTTAAAAAAAATAATATTTTATCGTATAATTTTACATAAACAAATCGATCAGACTTAACTTAAATAAATCTAAAAACTTACACCTCAATTTCGCTTACAAGTTTAAGTTTTTATTAAATTTTAATAAATTAAAAAATAAGACGAAATGAAAAATTAATGTTTTTTACTTTCAGTAATGCATATGACATCAAATTAACTCTACAAATACCCGATACCATAACCACTTGGCGTATAACAGCATTTTCTAACAATCATGAAACAGGGTTTGGTATTGTTAACAATCCAACGGATATTACCGTGATACAACCATTCTTTATATCCATAAATCTTCCATTTTCTGTTAAACGCGGTGAAATTGTTACAGTTCCAGTAACAGTTTTCAATTATCACAATCAGACCTTAGAAACGGATGTGGTTTTGCAAAATGACGCTGAAGAATTCCTCTTTATGGAATCAAGTTCAGAAGGTTTGCAAAAGTCGAGTGATGATCAACAACAAAAAAGACATGTGAGCATACCGGCAGACAAAGCAAAGACTGTGAATTTTCTTATATATCCCCTATTAGGGGGCGAAATAAGTATCAGTGTAACGGCCGAGAGTTCTTTGTATTCCGATGCTGTTTTGCAAAAACTTAAAGTAGAACCAGAAGGTGTGCCCAAACAAAAGAGTCAGTCCATGTATTTAAGTTTGCCAGAAGGTGAGAAAATAATTTCAAATTTTAGCATCGAACAGCCAATAGGAAGTGTACCCGGATCAGAGTATATAACTTTCTCCGTTGGCGGTCATTATTTAGTGCCAACAGTGGAAAACTTTCACGATCTGACAGAAATGCCTACAGGCAGTGGAGAGCAAAATATGATTAACTTTGCGCCTTGTGTTTTAACTTTGCAATATCTTAAGGCTAATGGTAAATTGCTTGAAGAGAAAGAGTTGGTGGAAGAACTTTATTCTGCAATTGAGGTTTCATACCAACAACAATTGTCCTTTCGTCATGAAAATGGTGGTTATAGTGTTTTTGGACAGGGTGTCGATGAAGAGCCTAGCACTTGGCTTACCGCCTATGTGGTGCGGTTTTTTATCAAAGCTTCAAAGTTTTTAGACATCGAGGAGAAAGTGATTGACACAGACCTGGAGTACTTGGCGCAGCAGCAAACCCCCAACGGAGAGTTTCCTTATACAGGATATGCACTTAATCCAAGTCATAGTAATAAGTATGGACTAACAGCTTTTATTTTATTGGCCTTTTTGGAGGATCAGGTATGTAGTTAAGGACTTTAATTTGATTTATTAGCACAAAATAATTATTTGTTGCAGAAATATGCTTCCAAATATAAACAAACTATCAAAAATGGCGTAGAATTTTTGAATTCAAATTTGGATAAAGTCAGTGACACCAATGCATTATGCCTAATAGCATCCGCTATTACACGTTCCAAACATCAAAATTCCAATATTCTTATAAATCAGCTCAAATCTAGAAGCAGAGAAAATAATGGACTTAAGTGGTGGTCAGCAAATGACCAGAATATAGCAAATGATGTAGAAGTAACAGCATGCGCGGCAATTACTCTGCTAGATACTCCCGGGGATCATACATCAATTTTGAAATGGCTGATAGAACAGCGTAATGCTAAGGGTGGTTTTACCTCTACCTTCGACACAGTAGTGGGCATGGAGGCCTTAGTTAAATTCTCAGAAAAATATAAAAATTTTAAAAATGTTAATTTAAAAATAACTTATAGTGCCATAGATGAGGAAGGCAATAAAGTCGCAAGTGATGAATTCTGTGTTGACTCGAACAATGTTTTGGATCTGCAGCAACATGAGGTATAATTTAATAACTAAAAAAGTTTTTGTTAGCAAATTACAGAATATTTTCTTCTTCTAGTTGCCTAAAACCACACATCATGTTAATTTTCAAATGGATGGTATCGGGGCGGCTTTGGTGCAACTCAGTTACGAATTTAACGTCGTTAACGTGCAAGAAATTCGTCATTTTAATATTAAACCGAAGGTGGTACTTAAAAATGAGAAAGAAATTGAATTGGAAGTGTGTTTCAATTATAAATCTGATTCGAACACGCAAGACTACGCAAATAGTCTGATAATAATGGAGGCAAATTTACCTTCTGGTTTCCGTTCTGATATAGAAAACAGCTTGCCTTTAAGTCAGAACGATTTAGTGCAAAAAATTGAGTCAAAAAATTCAGAATCTACAATAATTTTCTATTTAAAAAAATTACAAGCAAATACGAATCACTGCGTAGATATTCCAGCAAATAAAGTCAATGAAATATTGATGCCAAAACCTGCAGCAATAAAAATGTATGACGTTTATAATTTAAGTCGATCAAATACAGAATTTTACAGTATGTAAGCAAACTTGGAGTTTGAGTGGAGTTTTTGTAGGAAGACTAAAGGATAATATTTCTGTTTATAAAAAGAATTAAGCGTGGTATTCGATATTACAGTATAATTCTCTGTCACATTAACATGTGTAAGGGGTATTTTTTTTTTTAGAGGTATAATGAAACAAGAAAATACAATATAATAGTCTGGTAGTGTATAAAGTCATTTCTGAAAATTTAAAGGAATAGGACTCTTTTGTTTTATAAAATACATAACTGAAATTTTGCTCATAGAATAAATTCGAAAAATAAAAAATGTTGAAAAAATAGAATAATAATAAAAAATAATTTATTTTGTTATTTTTTCATTTTAAGTTTATGTTTAAATTTTTTTTTAAACGAATTTTCGTTTAATTATGTTTGGAAGCAATTGCTTTTTTTTTTAATTTTAAATTCAAATTTAGTTAAATTATTTTATTTAGTTTTTTTATTTGTTTACTTATTTGTGCATTGAAAACAGGTTCGAAAGTATATCAAGATTTATTTATTTTATTGAATTTATTCTTTTTATATAAATATTGTATGTTTTTGAAGCTCTTCAATAAATTTTTCTTTCTCGATTCGCAAATTTGTTAAATTTTTTTTTTATTGTCAGCTGATTACTTGTCAAAAATACACATCGCGTTAAAAAGTTCAAAGTTAACCAACTTTCTGGCGCTAACGCGTCAAAATATTTTGCATGTAGCTTGTTCTATTAAAATACACTAGTTTAACTTTTTTTGACAGAAGTCTACAGAGCGCGCGCGCAATAACGCGTGTTATGTAGTTCTACCTTAACAGTTTTAGGTTTTTAACCAACTGGGTAATTCCATGTCAAATCGCCCAAGACTGGGACACGACCCCTTCCGGGTTTAATGAAATTTGGTGAGAAGGTTCCTTTTATACTATAAGGAACATATATGAACCAAACAAATTTTTTTCGACAGTTATGACATGTTCAAAATGTCATAATTTCGCCGAATTAGCCGAATGTGTTGAGATTATTTCTTCAATATTTCGAAAACTACTTTACATACGAAGATGATTTTAATGTAATTTTAAAGAGAATACTTGGGGCTACAAACAGTATATTGAAAAAAAAATATTTTGAGAAACGTAATATCTGCAAAATATTAAATTTTTAAAAACGGACTAAGTCAAAAACCTTTTTTTTTATTGGCTGAGTTTTTTCTTATAATACCTCAAACTGTTTCTTAAAAATCCTGAAACGTTGAAGGAGGTGTTGTTTTCTTTTTCAAGATATGAATTTTTTTCTTTCGCAACATTTAAAAAATAATCTTAAAATAGAATTTTAATATTGTAAAATAAAACAAGCCCTCTTTCAGCGATATAGGTCAACTGTTCATTAATAACAATAAATATTTCTGAAAAAGTAGCATTTCCTGAGCACCAAATTTTCAAGTCAAAAACCGGAAGCTCGATTTTGATTTTAGAACCATGGCTTCTTTCGGAAAAGTTCTTAGATAACGATTTTGCTATACGCTTGGTGGTCAAAAAGATGACCCACCCTAATGCACATGGCTCAAGCTGCTGTAAGGTAAAAACATTTTGCGCGAAATGTGCTGGAAGTCATCCAACCGCTAATTGCAATGGGAGCCATCAATCAACTGATAATAATTGTCCCAACAAAGCAAACTACTTATTGGTCAAGCAGCGTAACAAGCCAGTGAACAAACGGCCAATTGCGAACAATTCTTTCATTTTGAACAACCAGAACTTTCCTTGTGCTCTCCAGCAAAATGTTCCACAATCATCAGGCGTATGGCAATCATCGAGGAACTTTCAGAGCAGTGGTAATAGCAACAACAACTTACTTAGTTTGAAACTTAAACTGGACGTAATAAAACGTTTAAAGTCTGGTAAAACACTTGCTGAAATAAATAGAATAAAACTTAATCATATAACCTTCTTCATCATAAGTCGAATATCTTGCTAAAAACTTATATTTTTGAACCCATCAATGCAAATAATTGTCTCTAATTTGTAAAATTTAAATATTTGACGATTTGTTGACGATTTTGTTAAATGTTCGTGACGATTTTGACGAATTTTGTTAAAACTTTTGACGATTTTTGAAGAAAAAAGTCTAGCAACCCTGGTTGGTAACTTCCCTGCAAATAATAGTACCAGTCCAAACACGCGTGTAAAGAGTAGCCCACAAGTAACTAGGGCTAGTCCAAAAGTAACCCAAACGTATGGAAAAACATGGTCTATTTAACACTACGATGTCCTAGGGCAGGACCACTATATCCCAGCTTTGGACTACAAAGGAGTAGTTTTAAAACTACTCCATGGTATACTCAAGAGGATTAGTTTTGAAGTCGTTTAAAAACGAAAGCACGTCGTTAAAAAACGAAGACATGTCGTCTCACTACAAACACTTTTTAACAAATGACATGGTCCATGCTTTCATTACATAGGACCAGTCCATGGAGTAGTCCATTTTATCAAAATGGATCAGGTGGTCCAATATTATTTGCAGGGTTAATAAGACCAAAAATAAATTAATTATAAAGATGCCAACTTGACTTGTTTGCGAGTTTTGTTTTTATAAACAGCTTAATTGGATATTTATGTGAAAAAGTGGCCACCCAATTTTTTATGAGCTGCCCAAAAAGAATGTGCACTTAAAAAAGTAATTTGTATGGGATTTTAAAAAATAATGACAGCAAATTTTACTTTCGTGCAGTTAAGTTTAAAGTGCAATTAAACAAAAGTCAGTGGTTTTTACAACGTTATTCGCGGCTGTGCTTTAATTGTTAAAAACTCAAATATTCACAAGGATCTCAATGTGCCATTAGTTGAAGCTATGATTACGAAATATGCAGTAAAATACGTCAAAATGCTATAATTGCATCCGTACCCACTAGCTCGATATATTTTGAATGATTGCGGCCACACTCGCTTAAGGAGAAGAGAAACTAACCTATTAAGATGAGCGATAAACGCCCATATATGTGAACAGAAGCCGTGATGAAGAAAATGTTTGTCTTGTACATGCAGGACAAAAAATATACTGGAAACATGGTTTATTTTATGGAAAACAATAAAGCAAGTTATCAAAGTTATTTTCGGGAATACAAAATTTATTATTTATACGATTTGTTTTTATTTTAATTTTGTTTTTTCTTAACCTACTTACAACTACAATTAATGTTAGAAGAATTCCAACCAATTGTTGTGGGGAATGTAAGAAAAATAAAATCACTGTTTATTGTTGTTGTTTTTGTTTAAGCTTGGATATTGCTACAAGTAAAGCTGTTGCTTATAATTCTAATTCGCTTAACAGTTTTATTTCTTTGATATCATCAGTTTTTCTAAAATCTTTGAATGAAGTTTCTGACGATCTGGCCTAAGCAACCAGTGAAATGCGCATAGGAACAGCTTATCTCTTCAACAATAAACAAAATCTTTTAAATTAAAAATGTTTGTATTCCAAATTACTTTTATAAAAAAAAACATATATAACAGATAATTTTTTTTTTAACAATTGACTCTTGTTTAGGGATTTCAGTATATTTGTTTTAACTCGGCTATTTTTGAATCGATTTTACAGATGTATGTATATACCGACGTGCTTAAAAAGTAATTTTCCATTTACATGGGTTATGAAACTTGGACTCAGAAAGATCTATCGTTCCCGAAAATGGGTACTTTAAAAAAATTTAATTTTGGGCATACGCCTTCTATTTTTTGCTAATTTTTTCGACCTTTAAGGGAAATATTTACTGTTTTTATAAAAATGTTAATGTTTTTAGCCCATTTTTGGAGTATTTTGGTCATAGCTCGGCCATTTTTGAACCGATTTGTCAGATTTATACACAGGTGTGTACTCGTGACTCGGTAAAATGTATGTATGGGCTTTCCAAAAAATTATCTTTCAAAAAACATTTATATTTTGGGCATAGCTTTTCTATTTTTGGGAAAAAATCCAGACTTTTTGGGAAATATTATTTGTTGACAATTTCCAACTTTTTGTATAGGCCATACCTACTAGAGGCCTAAAATTAAAGTTTTAAAAAGAATGTTGATGTTTTCTATAATATTTTTGGAGTATTTTGGTCATGACTGGGCTTTTTTTAAGCGATTTAGCAGATTTATAATTCATCGTACACTTCACTAATTCCACCCTAATTTTTTCGGATTTGGTGTATTGATAACCAATATGCTTGTACCTAATTAGGAAACTTTGGCTCCACGCCCACTTCTCCTATCCTGCCCATATATTGTTGGATTTTGTGTATTCATAAACAAGATGCTCGTACCTAATTTGCAAACCGATCTCCAGTTTTACTTTTTAAAATAATCTTTTATAAAAATAACGCAATTGTTAAAACCAGTTTAAAGCTAAAAAATACTAGCAAATGAACAAAAAATTTTTAAACGATTTATTTTTTGTCAGTTGTTTAACGTTTTTATTTATTATTAGTGTTGAGTATAGAGGAAAATACAGACAAATGTTGATACAGGTTTCTGTTTCAAATTAGCATCTGTGTTGTCTAATTACACTGTTAAACACCGAAAAATTACTGGGTGCGGATAATTGTTTCTGGTAGAAGAAACCAACATAAAAAAACGTTTGTCGGCGTTTTGAAAGATCACATTGGAATTTTATTGCGGGGTGATAGGGGTTACAGTTTCCTCTATTAAGCCTGTTCGTGCAGCACATCGGTATATGAAACTATGTGTTTTTCACTTCTTATTTATGTGTTCTGTTCAACAACTTTGTAGAAAATATTACTGCAAATATTTTTGTCAAACATATTAACCATCTAACTTCGATTCAAAGCGGTAATTTTTTGCTCTATTCTTAAAAATCGTCAAAAACCCGGACTAAGAGGGAGGAGGGTAAGGATAAATAATTCTACAAAATTTTTGGCCATGAAATTTTTACTCGATATGTCTAAATATAAAAAAAGACTAAAACTTCAAACAAACAGCAAATAACTGTCAAACTCAAGATTCAATAAAAAAAATAAGCCTATGGATGGATTGTACTGTGATTTAACACTTAAAACATAAAATTATTACTTGATAGAGGAAAATGGAGATTTTATTTTAAATCAGCGACCCTCGTGTTAGTAATTTTGAACAAAATATGGTTAATTTTAACCATTATTATGGTTAATATTAAGCAAAATATGGTTAGTTTTGAATAAAAATATGGTTAATTTTGACCACACTATGGTTGATTTCGGGCAAATTTTTTTAAAGTTTTACCATATTATGGCCATACTTGACCATTATATGGTAACTTGCAAACATAAGCTTTGTTGAAATCAAACTATAGTATGCTGCTCAAAATTGTTGAACAGTGTTATGTTGAATAAGAACTAGTTTTAATAATAATAACAAAATAAATAAACTAAAACAAAACAATTAAATATTTATTTGCTTTTAACCAGGGACCGTAATTAGCTGTTAAAATAGCTATTATTTTCTGACCAGTATGTTTTTGGTCAAAAAATAACTGTTATTTTTAACTGACATTTTTTCAATCAAAAATAAGAGTTAAAATTTGACTGATATTTTTTCAGTCAAAATTATAAGTTGAAATTTGAATTTTTTTTTATTCAAAAAGAGAATTTTAATTATTATCAAAAAATCATAGGTATATTATCATTAATATTGATGACTTATAGGTAAAGGTTTTAAATAAAAATTATTATTTAATGTAAGGAGAGATAAACTCAATGTTTATTGTTGATGATTTTGTTTAAACTTTGATATTGTTACAAATAGAACTGTTTCTGTAATTCTTATTCACTTTACAGTTTTATTTGGTTTAATATCTTTAGTTTTTCTAAAATCTTTATGGATGAAGTTTCCTGATGATCTGGCCTAAGCAACCAGTGAAATGCGCATAGGAATAGCTTATCCCATCAACAATAAATTTCAGTGTTTTTTTTATCAAATAATAAAAATTGGGAATTAAGCACGAATAACAAAATCATTTAAATTTAATTTATTTTTTTGGATGTCGTTACCAATTAAAGTGAAAATATTTAATATATGTAAATAAGTTAGAAAATATAGTCGGTTACTATTTGGGGCCCATGGGTAATCATTTATCCGGCAAAAGTAAGATATTAAATTTGTATGTGCTAGGGTTTTCATTTAATCGGGCTTTTTCTTTAATCGATTAATCGATTTTTTGGTTTAATCGGTTAATTTTGTTATTGATCGGTTAACCGATTAATAAAGTTTTTTTTTTAATTAAGTAATTTCAATAACAAAAAATTAAAAATTATTTTATATTTGCAGTTTATTAGTAAAAAAAAAAAAAAATAACAACAATTGAAGCAACGAATAACGTTGTAAAAGCCACTTTTTGCAACAATTGTTTTTTTGCAGATAACCGTTAACATTAATCTCTTACAGCGTTAACACTTCAAATCACACAAAATTATGCACCTTAACACCTTCAAAATGACATGCAAAGAGTCAACTAGTGATAGAAGGTTGCAAGTTACTTACAAAATGATACAAAGTAAATGGTTTTAAAACGAGAAATAACATTTTAAATGCCGCTTGTGTAGTGGAAGAACGTTTTAAATGACATCGCGATTGTGGATATGAAACGTTTTTCCAATTAAAAAAACTTATAAACTGTAAATTTGCATGTTATTTTATATTCAAATATCTTGATATTTTGCATACAAGTTGTTATTATCAGTAATTTTAATAATCTAAAGAAAAAAAATAAAAAAATAATAATCTTGCCTGTTAAAAACTTTTTTTTTTTTGCTCTCCAGAAAAATTATTGTTTTGTATCTTAAAACGTTATTCGCGGCTTTGCTTTAATTCTTGAACTAAAGCGAGCAAACAAAAACATAACTCATAACTATGTAATACATATTTTTTATTAAATACATATTCGGCCATGTTCTGCAAATCGAAATCACATGAAATTGAAATCTATGGAGATTTTAAGTTAAATTTTTTTTAAATGAATAGGATATCTGGTCCTTAAAGTATGAGGTATAGAAAACAAATATTTTTATCAACTTAAAACACATAATAGAATTCAAAATTTGTTTGATTTCAATTTCAAGTTATTTCGATTTTCAGAACATGTGAGATCATTTTAATAATATTTTATATAAATAATTCGGTTAAAATGTTTAGGATTTAAGTGACTCTTCTTTAGGTTTTAAATAAATAAATTGTGACTTCGAAAAAATTCTTTCACTTATCGTAGGTGTTGGAGAAATCGAAAGAATACAAAATATATTAACTCTCAGTATGTTTCCTGGATTTCTCTTAACACAAAAATTGTCCATTATGAAATAACAGTCTTGTTTAAATTTTGAAAATGTTTCAAACTTCTAATTGTTTCGGTAATTTCTGCTGTTGTGTTAATATCGAAAGTTTCTGCTGTTGGGAAGTCATCATCTAACTCATCCTGACAAAGCTCTGCACCGAATATTCTGCAAAATAGTTCATTTCCGAATTCCTTTATTTCTGTTTTTGTACTGCAGTTTGAAAATGTATTTCTAAAAGGAAATAAATTTTATGAAAAATATTTCTAAACACAACTTTTTTGGTGAACTTTGGTACAGATAACGTTGTAAAATTGTACATGGTTGCATTCTAGAATGTATTTAAAAAAGCGAGTTGCTTTGCAACCAACGTTTTGGAACTCACCCACACTAAAAAAACACAAAAAATGGTTAATCGAAAAAGCCAATTTTAAATTAACCGATCAGTTAATCGGGTAGTAATTAATCGGTTAACCGTTAACTAGTATGCACAGACGGTGATTAGATTAGAATCGCCTCTCAAGTAACGCACAGCAGTTGCAACGTTCACTTCTTCTTCTTAGTCATCGAAATAATAAATGCACGGAACTAGTCATGCATATAAATACTCTCACAATATTTTTACAGCAACAGACTGTAGTTAATTTTCAAATAAATAAACATTTAAAATTCGAAGCAAATTTATTAAGCTAAATTCTTCTGTATGTAAAATTGAATGAAAATGTAATCCAAAATAACGAAAAGTTCATTTCATTTTTACTGTCAAAAATTCAACCGCGTATTCCGTAAAAACAAATGAATAATCAGTTATTTTATATCAATGAACTATCAAAAATTAGCTTCATATTCTGTAAAAACCAAGGAATTTTCAGTTATTTTATATATTTAATTTAACTACCAAAAATAAATTTTTAGTTATCTATAAAAAACGATTCCCATTTTCTATTTGTTAAAATTATTTAGGTAAATACATAAAATTTTTTTAATTAAAATAACTGCGAAACGATATCGGTCATGCTACAGTTCTTCTGTAAACAACGGGGTCAGTACAACAAGAGTAAAAGAAACATGTATAACCCCGTACGAGGCAGGTAAATACTAAAATTCTCTCTCTCTCATTAGAAAAACAAGCGGACAGGTGTCTGACTGGTATTTTTTAGAAATTCGGCTCTTCTCTTCCAGAATATAAATTTCAAACATCCACCATTAAAAATTGGTAATTTTGGTATAAAAACTAATATAAATGAGATGGCTAGAAATAAAACTACTAAATTTTGTAAAAATCGGTCCATAATATACCATAGGCCCCATATAAAACCTACTCTCCAAAACACTTAAGTACGTCCTAAACCTTCATGAATAACGATATTGCAGAAAAATTTGGTCTGTCACAGTTTTATAAGACAAACCCCCAATTTCAACAAGTTAAAATTAACTATCAGGTTTAGCTGTCAAAACACATTGGTAACTTTAACTTTAATTAAAAGTTAGTTTTAACTGAATTTGGTGAAATTGGCCGTAAAACTGTCAAATTCCGTGAAGATTTGTTCAAAATTCACCGTAGGTTCCATATTAAGCCCACTCTGGGAAGTCATTTAAATATGCCTATAACCGTAGAAAATATAGTTATTGTGGTTAATGTTGTCCAATTTAGCTTTTATGGCCAGAAAAACCACTATGCAAATTTGTGATAATCGGTCCAATTGCCCATGGGTCCAAAATAAATGCCTTTTCGAAAAATCATTTTAGTGCGAATCATAATATTTTTTTTTAATTAGGTTAAATAAAGTTTTGTATGTTATTTATATATTTAATAAACTTTCTGATAATAATATTTATTTATTTTATTTTATTTTTTTATAACTAGCGTCTAAGGCCATCAGCTCTCTGATAATAATAATGAGTAATAAATATATGATTAATGTTTAATAATGAATAATTTAACTTTGTAACCACATTTTTCCATAACGAACATTATTTAATTGCTGTCTTTATGTAGGTTTAATTTAAATGTGACCACCAGCAAAAGGGGCTACATAAAACGTAAACACAAATCAAAATATTTTTTTTCAATCAACACATTTAATTGAAACAATAAAAAAATTTTTTGAAACTTTAAAATATTCTGAAGTTTGTGTTTATGTTTTCGTGTTTGCAAATATACACACAAACATTATAATTATTATTTTCAATTAAGGCAAATTAATTGGAACAATTAAAAGAATTGTTTGAAACAGCATTATTGAATTAATTGAACAAATTTTGGTGAAAATTTTTTCTGTGCAGTATTACAATTTGTTGCGGTTTTAGGCGTATTCCAGAAGTTCGTTTTCACGAATTGATTAAAAAAATGTTTGAATATTCTGCGATGACGGTTTTTGCGGTATTGATAAAAAAAAAGTTGTAGGTATAGTTTTTGAATTTTTAATCAACAACCAAGTTTATTGTGCCAATAAAAAAGTAGTTGCACAAAATAAATTTTTTCAACGAAATGTTTTCATGATTTTATAAAATAAATTTATAGAAATTTTGAATAAATCTTTATTTATTCATAAAAATATTTTAAAATATTTTTATTTAAGTAAAGGATTACAATTACAAATAACGGGCGTTTTTCATTAGTTATGATGTTCTAAATAATTTATTGTTGGGGGATAAGCAAGTTTCTATGCGCATTTCACATGTTGCTTAGGCCAGATCATAAGGAAACCTTGTTCCAAAGAGTTTGGAAAAACCAAAGATATTTTACAAATAAAACTGAAAAGCGAATGAGAATTACAAGCACTAAAGTCCTACTTGCAACAATATCAAAGCTTATTAAAACTGGACAAGAGTTAAAAAATACTGTCTTTACTTTGATTCAAATATTTTTTTTTTTATTTAAAATATTTAATTATTTCATTATTAAATATGTTTTATTGAGTCAAGTTTTCATTGAATCAAATAAAAAGTTTGTTGACCTAAGATTTTATTTTTGTTGTGTTGAAATTATATAGTATACAATTATTTCTCAATTTTATTTTGTCAATTTTGTTGCTACATTTATTGTTTAATGGCCTGGGGAAATTTTAATAATCTAAACATTTTTGAACCAAATTTTGTCAACTGTATCTCATTAGAACGATAGATAATTAAGTACACATTACTATTCTTTTACATTTGATTGCAAAAGTTATTGTTTAATGGCAACATTTCTACAAATACAAACAATATGAATCTTTTTCTCATTTTAAATGAACCTTTAAACTTCAGCGTCGTTGCGGCATCATTTTACCTTATCACTACGTGTACCTACAATATATAGAACAAGTCTACGGTGGGGACGGTCAGAGTACGCAAGTTATTTTTTTGAAGCACTCTAATAGACACACAGGCAGCCAACCAACCAGATGAACATATAAACTTAAAAAAAATATCGAACGATTCCAAAAAGGATTCTGATACTCATAATAATTTTATAACGTATTAAACTTCAGTACCAAAGCCATCTGTGATGGTGCAGGGTGTATTGAAAACCAGTATCATGAACTTAAATTTCACCACGCACCAGTAAGAATATATTGTTTGGCAAGGCCGACCACGTTATACCTTCTATCACTTGAGTTTTGACTCCAACATGAAAGCTGTAGCCAACTATTCTCCTATCGAAGAGTAATTTGTCGAAATCGTTTAAATTTTATTTAATGTTATTCCTGTCGCTACACCAACATTTCTAAAAGACTTATTTATTGCATAAATCGTTTTTGGTTAGTTGGGTAACAATTATGAACCTTAAATAATGAGTATTGGCTTCATATTAGAGTTGGGCAAAATCGTTCTTTTTGTGGAATTGTTCCGACCGATCCGAAAGATCGAAGGAACAAGGTCGTTCCTTTCGTTCATCGTTCTTGTTTTTCACTTCTCTGTCGTTCGTAAAAACGTCAACAAACAAATATTTGTTGATGTTTGTTTTCTTATTGTCGCATAACAACTAAAGAAGAATTATTACGTGTTTTTCAAACTGTTTGTTAAAATACTAATTCAATAAAAAATATTGCAAAAATAATAAGTATTGTGGTTAATTAGTATTGTGGTTATTTTGATGAATTGTTCTATGGTTTTTTAATCCAAATTTTGATATTTAATTATATTAAAATATAAATTGCTAAAATATATTGCTTTGGACCACATTTGTAATTGATTCAATTAGACATTTTTTATGTCACGATATAAATACATGAAAGTTGGCAACACTGATCCCGACGGAAAAATCAAACTTGTTCTAAGTATACAGAACGGATTGCAATTGCCGAACGAGGAACGATAAAAAAGGAACTGTTGAACAAGTCCGCACCGGTCTTTTTACGGAGTCATTCAATGGAACTAGGTCGTTCCGGAACGACACAACTCTACTTCATATATGACACATGGTCAATTGTGGGCCGTTATGTTATCGGATATTATAATCTAATGTTATAATTCCTAGTTGTATAAAGCTAAAATGACGATATCGTTATTTGTAACGATTTTAGACGTATTGGAGTGTTCTTCGAAAATTAACTTTATATGGGACTAAGGGCCATTATTACAACCTTTATTTAGTTGTAATAAAGGTGGAATTTTGTCGGACGTATGACAAGTTATTGATTTTTTCTACTTTACCTTAACTAACCTAGTTGGATCAATAGTGAAAAACTGTTTATACGTGGTACAAAATCCTTCCTGTAACTAACGGAAAGTTGTTAAAATGGCGATAAGAGTAAATACTCCGTATAACCGTTAAATTTTGATCTGTGGTTTCCGGCCATATAAAATAACGACCAATTATATAATTTTGTTATTTGCTTGATTTTTTTGGTCACAATTAATTGGTCACACGTATGTTTACCTCCATTTCCAGAATTTCCACAGAAATAACGATACGTGGTATATAATTCTTTGAAGTCGAATTTGATTATAATTTTTTCAATACTAACCAATATTTACGTTAAGACTAATTAGTTAGCGTTAAGGTTATCATTGACTAATAAAAAGCAGCAGAGTAAGCAGTACATTTATATATTCCGTAGACGAGAGGAATTAATTAGTTAGAGAGAGAGGAAAAATCACATGTACACAAGAGTTTCGGATAGTTTTTTCATTTTGCTCTTAATAAACTAATAGAAGCTTTAACTAATATATTTTAGTCATTTTACTAGTTATATGACCAGTAGTCTTCTTGTAAAGATGTATGTACAGGATGGCCCAAAATTAACGATGGGGTTTGAATTCGTTATAACTTTTTGTTTAAGAAATAATTATTAATTTTTTTTTTTGTTTGTTAATATAGTATATAAATGGGGAATTTTTTAAGTTTAGTTATGAAAAATAATATCTCGCAAGTGGTGGCCATTTTCTGCTTCGCAAATTCGTGATCTTTCCAACACATGTTCCATAACCTTTCGCAAAACTTCAGGTTTTATGTTGTTTATTAATGTAGACTTTTCGTTTTAAATAACCCCAAAGAAAACAGTCTGGGGTGGCTAAACCCGGTGAACGCGGACGCCAATTAAAATCACTTGTACGCGAAATAATTCATCAAAACAATGGATAGTTGATTTGAAAAATAAAGCTCAACATTTGGGCACGTTGTTCAATTGAGTACTGCTCCATTTTAAATACACCAAGTCTTCTTTACAAAATATTGAAAAGAAAAAAAAAAATTATAATAAAAAAGTTATAAGCAGTTCAAGCCCCTTCGGTAATTTTAGATCACCCAGTATTTGAACGCTTGTTCATCATCCCTTCTCTCCTAAAAGCTCGTGACTTGAAGAGTCAAACTTGACGTGTGTGAACCGGTACTATAACATTGCTGAGCAATTATCTTCTAACACAAGCTGTCAAAATCAATTATCAGTTACAAAAAAGGAACAATTTTTAACTTAAAACTAATAAAATTTATGTACAAAATTTACAAATTAAAAATTAAAAATAAATTGGTTGCCAAAGATAATGTAAGCATTTATTTACAGATTACAATTCTTGTTTTGTGTTTTGACATACATACATATTCTGCTGACGTTATTGCTTATGTTAACGAATACTATTCGCGCGTGCATACGTAGGGTATTGTAACGATATACTGCCGTATTCATAAAAAAATAAAATGGATTTGAAATGCATTTTAGGAAAAATTTGTATGAAAATTTTGTCTTAAAACACATTTCAAACTTATTTTATTTTTTATGAATACGCACTATAATGTTTAAATAAAATTAAACTATAGTATACAGCCATGGGTATTAAAAAATTCAGTACAATTTTAATATATTTTTGACATTGTATGTTCAATTTTTAATATTAATTTCTTTTAGTGGTTCAAGTGCAGGGAAACTATCGATACTATCGATAATCCTTTAATGTCGAAAATATCGAAAGGAAAAAAATCGATATCGATTTTATTATTAAAAAAAAAACAGCTTTGAAAACATGAAACAGCAGCTTTAATTACACATTTTCGCGGCAAGTTTACTTGCCAATGATTCGCGCTGAAAAATAGTAATGTATACAAGCAAGAAGAATAGCAGGTGGTATTGATAGCTTAGCTGTGCTTCTTTGCACTACTAATTAGAAGCTTAAGACATTTTTTGGATATGTTTAGATGAGGACTGTAAAAGCAAATGTTTTTGTTACGTTGTAAAAAAGCATAAGGCAATACAATGAACGACCATTAGAGGAAACGTCATCTAGACCGATTACCTTTTAGGCTGAGAATCAGAACTAATTTATCTAAAATTGCATTAAATTATCTTATAGTCCCTGCTACTTCGGTGCCTATTAAATAACAAGAGAAACTGCTCTTAATCAAATAAGGTGGACATTAGAGTGAGTTAAAATTTTTTTCCTCGTATTTACTTCTAATAGTGTTAATATGTTGTATTTTTGTCTGCATTAGACCGTATAAATTTTAAATATAACAAAAATAGCACTGTACTGCATTTAAACGACTTGTAAGTTCTTGAAAATAGTGTCGGAAGCATCTCTGATTCTATTCGAAAAAAAAATTAAAATAAGGTTTAATAGGCAAAACTCGAATAAAGACGAGAGATAACCAGATTTGACAGTAAACAAGATTTTGTGACCAAAAAATAAGTAATACAGGGTCCGCCAAATAACTTTTTTTTTGAAAATGCTATAAAAAAAACTATTGAATATTTTCTCAAATATCATTTTTTATTTGAAAGTACAATCCTTCCGGTTAATAATGGAAAATAATTTCATTCAAATGGCTGCCTCGGTTGTCCATGCAGTAGCCTACACAAATTCGACAATTTTGATTGTTTACATATTCGCCAAGATCGAAATGAGCTTCATCTGAAAAGATGATTGTTTTTGCCAAAATCGGCATCTTCTGTAAGTCGATCGCAGGCTCATTTAGCGAAGCGAAAACGCATATTTCCCATCGTTGTTCAAACGTATACACAACCATATTCGTTCAGCAGAAGGATAAAACTAATTATCTGTCAAATCAGACATGAGCTAAGTGTTACCATTCACAAAATAAGCACTAGTTGAAAAAAAACGTTAGATGGCGGACCCGTTATAACTTCGTGATTTTATTGTTTAATGTTGTATAAGTACCAAAGTTTTATTTTTTTTAAGTCTAATTAAAATGTTTTCAGTTTTAATAAATAATACTTGATAGTAAATAAAATATTAAAATTAAAAAAAATGCAGTTTTTTCAAAAATATTTAATTTTTAGGAGCTCCGTCGCGGGCTCAAGATGTGTAAAAACCTCTAGCTCAAAGTATATTCATATTTATGTATTTATGCTATTTAGTAAATAAGAATATGATGAAGATATGACTCAAGTTTCAACCAAATCGATGTAGCGGTTTGCTGGCAATTTTAATAATAAAATTGGAGATTGCTGTGTTTGCTTTAATCAAATGGACATTGCTGCTTTTGAATGAATCGATTATGGATTTTGTATTGTTTGATTTGATCTGAGATAAATAATACAGTTTTGTTTTAAATCATATATTTTTTATTATAGCATGAGCAATGTACTTAAAAAAACCAAAAGTTATAAAATTCTTAAATAAAACTTAACAAAGGTTTAATTCAACCTCTTTAGACTTTTTAGCAAATAACTTAAATTATTAAAAAATCAAATTTTTATTTTCATTTCTTTAAGTTTTGTTTTGCAAAAAAGAAACAGAATAAAAAAATAGAGTGCATTTTCGCAAATAGTTGAGAGAAAAATATCTTAACAAACTGTGATCATTGCAAAAACGGCAATGTCCATTGGAGATTGTCGTTTTTGCATCAATTCTTAATTTTTGAACATACTTTTTTATGGGATAAAAGTGTTTCTGGTAATGTAATATTCACTTATTGGAAGCATTCACTAAATACAACTAAGAGGTATTATTAGTTACGTTTGTGAAAAAAGTGGGCATTGCAGCCTTTGCATCTATACCCCTCATATGTACTAGGCTCGCCCATTGGCCGAAATTCGGACACTTGATATTTACTTTCGATAGAACCAGTGCGCTATACAACAAAAACGTGCACATTTTAAAAGATCAACAAAGTGCACTCTTATATCTACACACAAATACCTTTAAAAAGAAATATGTTTCGTTAATATCGGCGGACGATAAGATACTTAAAAAATTTTTCTCGTATTTATATCTGTGGCATTTTGATAAAAACATCTTAAGTCGAGATAAGATAGCAAAAAAGTGTTTAAAAAACCTCGGTGAAAAAACATTTATATCAAATTTCGTTTATAATACAAAATTTTGAAAACGTAAACAAAAATGTTTTTTGAATGACAATTTTTTCATCTTTTTAAATTTGACTTAAGATGTTTTGTCAAAATGTACCAGATATATAGGATTATTTGCTTGTTTGTACTTGCTTTTCATTTACTTACAGAACTGGGATACATTTTACAGCATGAGCATAAAATACAAGCTTATTTGCATGCTGGCGTTTCGTTACAAAAGGTACAACTCTTATATTAATCTTAATCTAATAATATAATTTTGTTTTCTCTGTACATACAGTAGTGTATGGTGTTAAATGGCCGGGCTTGACCGGCATTACTTTCTAAAATAATTTCAACTAGGTATAGTGATTTTTATTTGCTTAATAAAATTGTTGCCACCATGGTGTGCACAATTAAAAAGTGTAATATTGTTAAGTTAAAACGAAAGCCTTAACATTTCAAAACCATTTTTTATAGAGACAATCGATGCCAATCTACCCCCTCACATAAGAATAACATACAGACTACAGAACATTAACAATTTATCATCTTCGTTCTCTGCTAAACGGGGTTTTTTTTAGTATTGCATTCCTGGCGAGTGCAACCGGTTGTGTTGAGCGGTGATTCGCAATAAAAATAAATGAAATTCAATAAGATTTATCAGCTCTTAATACAACTGCATTGTTTTGCATTTGTAATATGTGAAAAGTAAATTAAAAACAAATAAATTACAATAATTTTTTTAATTATAACTTAATTCAATTGCAGTTATTACACAATAGTGGCTCCTGGCGTAATTAAATCAAATCGTAAATATACTGTAGCTGTAACATGGCACAGTTCCGGTGAACCATGCACCGTACGCATCTCCATTTTGGGGCGTTCCTTTAACGCATCCGATCAAGTGCAATTGCAACCATTTGAAACAAAAAGTATCGATTTCTTTACACCACGATTGGACAAGTATGACTATCAATTGCTGGCAGAAGGTCTAAATGGCTGCGATTTTAAAAATCAAAGTAAATTATTTAGTGATGGTAATGCAGGTCCAAAAATATACATACAAACTGATAAAGCTGTATATAAACCTCTGGATTTGGTACAGTTTCGTGTTGTTATATTGGATGAACATACGCGGCCTGTTAATATACAAGAACCAATTCGTATTGAGATACTTGTAAGTTGATTTTGTTAAATTGAAAAAATTAGAAAAATAATTTATGTAACATTATAAAAAGTCCCTATGATGTACATATCGCACACAAAATCGTAAACAGGCACAACTCAAAATGTATCAAAATCAATTTTTTTGTTTTCATAAACCAGTGCCCATGTTCTGTAACTCTCGCGTCGAGAAACTTTTCGATTTAAATGTGTGAAATGAAACAAAAATGCCATAAATTGAAACAAACAGCTGTTTTTTTTACTAAACTGTGTCTGTAACTTTTTTGGCGAGTGCTAGCTGTCACGTAAGGAAATTACTCGCCAATTTACAGAAAAAGTGTGTCTGTAACATTTTTGTGAGAAAAGTTCCCGCTTTGAACTGTCAAAAGACTCACGAATAAAAATGGGGCGAGAAAAAATGTTAACACTAAAAAACAATTAAAAATTAAAATGCAAAGAATAATAATAATGACATTTTGTTCTTGGCACATTTTTCCATTGTTAAATTATTTTGTTTTTAAAATTTTTACAAAATATACGAATTTTTTCAAAGCTCGTTTGCAAACAACAAACATTAAAGTCGCACTTATCATTATTTGGTATAGCCGACAATTGTATTTTCGCCGCCGTCGTTAAACAATTTTTGTCGCCGTCAACGATATGTGTTACTGACGTGCTCAGCGTCTGCAATGTCACAGCGGCTTCGGGTGCAATGTTATGACATTTATAACGTAACGACGTAATCTCTTTTGATAGTTTTCGACATGAGGTACAGACACAGTTTTTTCTCACTTTTCGAGAAACGATGGAATATTTTGTTTCACATCTTTTCGATGAGAGAAGTTCTCACTAAAGTTACAGCACATGGGTACAGTTTACAAATCCAATCTATATCGACCATGAAAATTTGGTCACTGTATTCTTCAAACATTTGTAAAACTCGATTGATTAATAAAAAAAAACAAATTAAAGTGCTATATTCGGCTGTGCCGAATCTTTGATACCCTCCACCGACAGTTTGAATAACTCAGGAGTGGGCTCTATATTATATCTATACATATATTGTTAAATAACCCTTATAAAAACGAACGTCAGCATATTAATTGTTTGCGGTTTAGAATTATATTAAATTATTTACCGACATTCAGAGAGTCGTATGCTTTTTTTTAGAAATTTAAACTAGCTTGAGTAAAATATCATGATAAAATATCATGATTCGTAACAGTTTCAGCCAAACTTAAATGATTTTCAGGAGTGGTAAATTATCAATCATTCCAAAATTCTGTAGAGGGATTTCTGGTATTAAAAAATATAATTTTCAATAAATTTCAATACAGCGGTGAAATAAGCTTTAGCGTTTCCGAAGGCTGCTTATTTTATTTTGCGATCTAAGGTAAATTATGGACCGTATATCACTTAATTGCATGACATTTTTCTGGCTAAATTAAGCTAAATTGGAGCAAATTTTACCGCAATGTCTGTATCTGCTACGGTATTTAATTAATTTACCAGAGTGGGCTTTATATTGGGCCTATGGTAAATTATGCACCGAACATCAGGAAATTTAGTAGTTCTATAAAACTGTGAAGTATTAAATTTTATTCTGATAGCATTATTTATTATTATTATTTTATTCGTACTCAACAGTTTTCCGGGAGTAAGGTTTATATGTTCAATTTTCAGTCGTATAAAATGATTTTGTGCAAGTTTTCAATCCCAAAATGCCACTCCGTTCATTATTCCAGCATTTATGTTAGTTTTTGTCACAAAATTATCAATTTTTTAAGGTGGTGGTTTCACATTTTGATTCATAGCTGTGATCCTACAGAAACGATTTTGCTGGATTTCAATCCCAAACTGCTCAGGATAACTACAAGCAAGCAGACGGACATGGCTAAATCGACTTAGAATTACTATATACTTAATAGGGGTCTTAGATGTATAATGAAAAAGTTTCACACGGAGTGACAAACTTAGTATACCCTCATACCGCACCAGGGTTGTCAGATGTGGCGATTCTCGCCAAACGTGGCGATTTTCAAACTTGATTGGCGACCAAACTGCCCGTCTATACCAGAGATAATTATTGCGACATATATTGCAGTAATTGTCAAAATTATGTTATCTTTAATGTAGACAGCAATTTTTTGTAAATATTTATTGCTAACAATTTATGTTGCAATAATTGCTAGTCCATTTTCGTTGACAATTATTGCTTACAAAAAACGTCAATTTGGTTGTCAGTTGAAAAAAAGAAGCAAAAAAGAAAAAATAAAGAAAAGAAAAGAAGCAAATTGTGTGGGGAAGAAATTGAGTTTTTTGAGATTGTAGCAAATTATAATTGTAGTAAAATAATTAAATAAACACTAAAATAAAATTGCAAATATTATAATTTGTTCCTTATTCAATCTTTATTATTAAAATTAATATTAATTTGTTTAAGTTCGAGTTCTTTTTTATATAAAAATAATAATTTTACATTAACAAAAATAAAAAAATTAATAAATTTAATATATTTGTATTAAAAATGTCCTCAAGCTTATACAAATTAATATAAATTTAAGTAATAAAGTCGAATAAGAAAGAAGTTATAATATAATAATAATTCTTGTAAGATACCGCCATTTTTTTACACTGCACCTTCTTCCTTGATTTTTTTCAAACTATGAGTTAACATAAATACGTTTTCCCATGCCTTTAACATAAGCTGAGCAATAAGAAATATTACTCTGTTATTCTGCCGACGTTATTGCCAACTTGCTGAGATAATTATCTTTAGTGTAGACCTAGGGTAATATTCGATTTGGCGACATGGCGATATTTTAAAATAGTTGGCAATATTTTAAAATAGTTGACGATTTTTTGGCTATTTTTCGCGAGCCATGCATTTGTTTTGAAACTCGTTAAATTCAACACGAAAAATTATATTATTTTTATTCTAGTATTTTTATGTATGAAATTTTAGGCTTTTATAGTCATACTGAAAGTCATATTTGAAACTTTATTATGTTATTGCTGTAGTTGTTTCTTTGGCCAGAGTGTTGAATTTATGAATGTTATTTTTGTCAAGCTAATAGGGCATTAATTTCTTCAATGTAAATAAAATTAAATTTTTAGTAACAATATTTTGTTCCCGACGTTTCGTCGATTGTTTGCCGACTTTTTCAAGGAATTGTCTATTTAAAAATTATAAAACAATAAAATAAGTACAATATTGCAACACATAAACAAAAAAGAAGATTTTGATGTACTCAGGATCATACATATATAAACCATAACTTTAATGTTATTGGATTACCAGATCCCATTTCATGAAATGGACTACTCCATGGACTGGTCTGATGTAATGCAAGCATGGACCATGTCATTGTTAAAAAGTGTTTGTAGTGTGACGACATGTCTTCGATTTTTAACTAGTGTTTTCGTTTTTAAACGAAGTTAAAACTAATCCTCTTGTGTACACAATGGAGTAGTTTTAATACTACTCCTTTGTAGTCCAAAGATGCGTTATATGGTCCTGCCCTAGGACATCGTAATGTTAAATATACCATGTTTTTTCCATACGTTTGGGTTACTTTTGGACTAGTCCCAGTCCCTTGTGGGCTACTCTTTACACGCGTGTTTGGACTTGGTCGTTTTCAGGTTACAAATAGTCATATGTTTAGATGTATAAAATAAACAAATGCATATACTAGGGATGCCAAATGGGACCAGGTTTTTTGAATCCCGGGATTCGGGATTTTTTATTCAAAAAAAAAAACGGGATCGCGGGACGTATCGGGATTTTTAGGGATTTCATATATAAAGGCCAATTTTTAAAATTCATATACATAATTAGAATTAAATGTTTAAACTCATTACAAAACAAAACAGTATTATGTATTCTTTTAAAGTAATATGGAAGAATTATGTATTAAAACTTATGTTTCTAAAAGCTTCCAAAACGAATTAATGGCGTCTGATAATCGATACTTTATTTTATTGCAAACATATGCTGCCGCCGACATCAATGTTCGCATATGTATAACAATTCTGGGTGGTATCGTAAATAAATAGCTACATATATGCTATATAACAATAATTAATTTATTTTATCTCAAATATATATGGAAGTATACATTTAATAAAAATAAACTTAAAAAAATATGTGTCGAAAGACCTTTGGTAGAATCCCCTAAAGTTTTTAACACCTTTTTGCACAACTTGCATTGTGCGTGCGCAGTTCTATTATTACTCACTTAGAAAGAAGACCACACCGAACTTTGTCTTCTGATTTTATTTTTTGTGGTACAAAATGCATTGCATGTAACATTTATTCACTTGCGACTTCTTTTTGTAACCAGTTAAAAATAAGATTAATTGCCTGTATGATTTAGTATCAAATTTTTTAACTTATTTTTAACAGGGTGGTGACTCACGTTTATTTAATAAAAAAAATACCATTTACTAAATCCAAAAACTCGGGATGTTTACATAAAAAATCCGGGGATTCGAAACTTAAATTTTTAGAATAATCTTGGGATTTCGGTATTCGGGATTGGCATCCCTAGCATATACACATACAGTAGAATCGCGAATAAGTTAACACTCGAAAAGTTAACCTTCTAAAGTTAACTTTTAGGTGACTTTTCTTAACGTTTTAATAAAAAACCATCGCAAATGAGCAGAATGTAGAGAGTTTTAACAAAATTAATTAAGATATTCAAGGAAAACTATTAGCGTTGGATTATCTTAAAAAGAAGGTTTTCGAGGTTGTGGCGAATACATATGAAAAATCTAAGTTTCTTTTTTGTTATGATGAAAACTAAGCCATTTGAATAAGTTTATGTGTTATATCTGAAAGATCCATGCTAATTATTGCATATTTTTCAAATTTCAGCCCTCTTAGAAAAGTTAATAGTTCGAAAAAGCTAACAGCTCTTGGAACACTTGGAACTTTTTCGCGATTCTACTGTACAATGGAAATGTGAAAAATATAAAAGACTTTAAATGGTATCACAACTTTGTTTGGTGTATGCACATTTACAATATATGTATGAAACATATGTATGCTAAAATACAAATTTGTTTATTGTAAATCTATAATACAAATATTAAGTTATTAACGTTTTTTAAATACACAAAATACTGTTTTAATACCATTTAAATATCTTGGTATTTTTTCTACACAGCGGCTACCATTTAAATATTTTTGATTCTCATCACTGCGTGTATTGTTTTATGTACACTATTGCTTTTTGTTTATGTATGGGGAAAACAATTGACACGTTTTTAAATGTTCTATAAGTGCACCAACGTGATTACAGTACGGAGCGGTACATTACGTGTACAGCAACGTTCGCCTAACTGGGGCTTAATGAGCCAAACCGAACACAATTAAGTTTGTGGATTAAAAAAAACCGTACGGAATTAAATATTCTCATATTTTGTTGAGTTTGCTAAAAACAGTACATATTATTTTAGTGTTCGAAAGATGACTAACAGGGAAACGCTATTTTTTAAGATTTTCTTCGCAAACACTATTAGCGTTTGTGTTTTCCACAAATCTACCGAACCGAACACAAAGGAGCGACATTTAACGTTTATTTTCGAACACTGGTTTAAACACTATTCCGACCATATTTTAAAATTTTCGAACTGCAGCCGCCAAGCTCTCATTATTTTTGAAATTTTGTTCAATAATGTTGACACTTTGTTCTACCGTGTAACGCTCTATTTATACACTCACAATATTCTGTACGTAAAATTACTGAATTTGTAATATAAAATTAATGAAAATTCAGTTAAAAACCGGTCTTCTTATTTTTCATTTATTTTTAACGAATAGTTCCTTTAATTTTTACTGTCAAAAATTCAACCCCATGTTCAGTTAGAACAAATAAATTTTCAGTTATTTTCAGACAGACACCCGTCTGGTTGTTTTTCTAATGAGAGAGAGAACATTATTGTTTACTTACCCTGTTGCATAGGCTTGTTTTACTTGTGTTGTACTGACCCCGTTGGTTACAGAAGAACTCTCAATTATAGACACCAGCAGCATGTAATTAACTAAATAATTTTAACAAATAGAAAATGGGAATTTGTTACATAAAACAAGCACATCATTTTTTTAAGATAAATAAAAATTTATGTTTTGGTAGTTAAATTACATAAAATAACTGAAAACTCAATTGTTTTTACGGAATTCGCGGTTGAATTTTTGATAGTAAAAATTAAATGAACTTTTCGTTATTTAAAATAACATTTTCATTTAATTTTACATAAAATGGAATTTAACTTAATCAACGGACAATATTAACTACAACTGAAAATCCATATTAATATGCACTTAGTTTTTTGTATAACTGTTAGAATTAGTTAAAAATAAATTTGCTTGGAATTTTTAATGTTTATTTATTTAAAAATGACTGAACGGCATACTTCTTAAATAAACTACAGCCCGTTACTGTTATAATATTGTGAGTGTACTAATTCTAAAATGTCTTTACTGCACAAATGGCGACAAATTCAAATCTTACAGTATGTGCCATAAGTAGGCCACTTCCAGAAAGCCCATAATAACTTCGTAGTAAAATTTAGTTTTATATAGTAATGATGGGTTCATAACTTACCATAGGCCCAATATAAAGCCCACTCTCTAAAAGCACCTCTATAAAGAATTTGCTATCGGACGAAAAAGTCACAAAAGGCAAACATGAAGACAAAGATAGTTATGATCGGACTAAAAATAGGCGATGGGAAATAGGGTGACAGGCTCAATTTGTTATTGTATGAGGACCGAATCACTTTAGTGGACGTCGCGTGGCACCTCCAATACAAAGAAAATATAGGTTTATACTCAACTGAAAAACGATCACAGTAGAAGTATCCCATTTTTTTTTAAATATTATTGTAGCAATACACGAAATCAGTATGTTCAAATTTTACGTTTCTTTTTATTTCAAAAGGTAGTATGCTTCCTAATTTATATTAATAAAATATAAACTTTAACACTTCCAGGACAACAATAGAAATCGCGTCAAACAATTTAAGGACATTAAGCTAACTAAAGGCGTTTTTACGGAAAAATTTCAGTTATCTCAACAGCCGGTAATGGGCACATGGGAAATAAGAGCTATAATTAGTGGAAAATATTCTCATGAGAGTTTTAAAAGAATTTCTGTGCAATCGTATACTCTGCCAAAATTTAGTGTTTATGTGGACACTCCTGAAAACTTTGTACTCAACGACGGCCTTATTAAAGCAGAAGTCTATGGAAAATATACATTTGATAAATATGTTGAAGGCAGTTTGCTCGTAGAGTTACGCAAAAATAGCAATAACGACTTAATCGATCAAAAGACACTTCCTGTTGACGGTTTGGCTGTAATTGAATTTCAAATTGAAAATCCACAAAAACTAAAAAAGGAAAATTTTCTAAATTTGATCGCTTCACTTGAAGAAAAACATACAGGCATCAGGCGAAATACAACGCAACACTTAAGAGTTCGCACAGAACGCTATAGAATTGATATACCAGACGAAGAAATTGAGTTTCGTGATTTTAAACCGTTTCGTTTGAAAGCTCGCATTAATGATTGGAATAATGGTCCGGTATGGGATACAAACACTCCTGTAATTTTGGAACATGGTCAAAAGTCCTTTGAAACTTCTCTAAATGATGAGGGGGTGGCAGTATTCGAATTTGATCATCAGAAGGATGGCGCATTTACGGTTTTCTTTAACGATTCAAAACAAGTTTTGCCAAATATTTACACATATCAAGAAACTAATGAAGCGGTGTATTGTAAATTAAAACTAAAAGGCAGGTAAGTTTATCTACATTTTAAAAGCGACAAATTTGTGGTTAGGAAGAAAGAAAAACAAATCCGCAGTTTCGAAATAGATGTAAGACATCACTATGCCAAATCTCAGCTTTTAAAGTTTTTTAGTTTTCCAGTAATTAATTTTGGCCATCTAAATTTAAAAAACGAACACTTTGCAGCGCCAAGATCGGACACTTTTTTTTAAATAATGTAAACAGACAAAATATTTTTTTTTTCAAGTTTAAAGTCCTGTAGCTCAGTAAATCTTTATCCGATCGATACAGCATAGATATCTATGCAAAAGCTTATATCGTGCACAATTCGGTTAAAGAGATCTTGAGATTTTTCGAAATAACTAAAACAACTTCAGAAAAACACGATTTTCGAAAACGCTTCTTGAAAAAAATAAATGAATGACATATTGGTGTTCAGCAGCCCCAATTTAGCTAAGATAAAATCTAATTTTTTAGGCTCATTTTTTTTTGGTAGAACTGGAAAACTATCGATAGTCGAAACATTCGATATTTTCGATAGTTTGTTGACAAGCTATCGATATTATCGAATTCTTTGTAGAATTCTTAAACTTTATTTTTAAGTAATTAACGTATGTTTCCATGTAGCAATACAAAAAATACAAATTTCCCAAATTTGGAATAAAGTTTAATCTTTCTTATATTAAAAGCCATTTTCCTTATCACAAGCTATACTTTTTCAAAATATTAAATACATATTTGGGCTACTCACAAGGGTGTCATATAGTTGTAAAGAAATATATAAATATCTTTTTTTTGAAAATGCTATAAAAAAACTACTGAATATTTTCTCAAATTTCTTTTTTTTTATTTGAAAGTACAATCCTTCCGGTTAATAATGGAAAATAATTTCATTCAAATTGCTGCCTCGGCTGGCCATGCAGTAGCCTACACGATCAATCCAATTTTTAAGCACATTATCGATTGTGTGCAGCTGTATTTCACCAATGGTTTCACGAATATTGTCCTTTAAAGCGTCAATTGTCACTGGCTTGTCGGCGTAACACTTATCTTTGACGGCACCACACAAATAATAGTCCAACGGTGTCAAATCGCAGCTCCGAGGTGTCCAAATGACATCAGCTCTGCGGCTGATAATGCGATCTTCAAAAATAGGGCGCAAAACATCGAGTGTAGCTTCGGATGTGTGGCACGTAGCGCCGTCCTGTTGAAACCAAATGTTGCCAATATCCGCCTCTTCAATTTTTGTGAACAAAAATTTGTTCAGCATGGCCCGATAACGATCGCCATTAACTGTAACGGTCACTCCTTGCTCATTTTCGAAGAACAATGGCCCAATTATGCCTCTGGACCAAAATCCGCACCAAACAGTCACTCGTTTTGAGTGCATTGGCTTTTCGGTGTTTTCAAATGCGACAATTTTGCTTGTTTACATACCCGCAAAGATCAAAATGAGCTCCATCTGAAAAGATGATTTTTTTGGCAAAATCGGCATCTTCTGTAAGTCGTTCTCAGGCCCACTTAGCGAAGCGTTGTTCAACCGTATACACAACCATATTCGTTCAGCGGAATGAAAAAACTAATTATCTGTCAAATGAATTGGTAAAATGAATTGCAATCAATTCATTTGATTTTTTTTAAATGAGTTAGAAAAAATGAATTGCAATTCATTTGAATTGATTTTGAATTAATTCAAATGAGTTAGAAAAATTAATTGAAATTAATTTTCAATTCATTTGAATTAATTCAAATGAACTCGAAAAATTAATTTGTTATTCATTTTCAATTTATTTGAACTAAATTTATTTTGAAAAAAAGACTACTGTAAGTAAATGTGAAGAAGCATTACTCCCTTTTTGTTATCCAACTCATTTTATTATATCAGACAGCATTACACTCATTTTAGATATCACCTAGTACGAGATAATCGTCGAAAGGAATAGAATGTTATAAGAATAGAAATTCCAAAAATGTACTGTAATTAGCAGGTAACGGCAGAATATGACTTGAATTAGAAGGGAGCTGCGAAAATCCTATCAGCATGAGCATTAATTCATATTTTTTATTTGCTTAAAACAAAACTTGTAATCTTTTTTTTTATTTTTTTAATCAAATTGCGTGAAAAACATATCAAAGATGTGTTTAATAATCATTCTTGGTTTAATTTGTAATCGAATTTCAAAGTTTTCAGTAACTTTGAATTTCAACATATAATTGCTGTTTTTGTTATTTCTACATATTTCAGTAATCAAAGTTTCTTGTGTCTGATCAAAAAGTCAAAATTTGTTGAACGTTTATTGTGTGTAAAAATGTCTTCAGTAAGTGATTTTTCAAGTTATGATGATTGGCCATTAAAGAACGTTTACAACTACATTTTTAATAAACATTTACTTATTCCACTCTGCCTTATTTGAGCAGGTCTTTTAGAATGGTTTTTATTATATATTTTACAAATTCAAATTATCTTTTTAGCACAACGAGAACGAATTAATGGACCCACGTGAGCTGTGCTTGATCACGGCTGGCAATGGAACCTAATCGAAATTATCTTTTCTTAGATAAGGAAATTGTCGAAATCTTAGTGGTTATGTTGGATTGTGTAGCAAGTTTAGTTGTTAATTAACTCACTTCGTATTATAAGCAACGACAATTACACTGGGATAAAGGTTTATTTTTAGTTATTTTTAGAGGGCCTTCCAGAAGTTTTAAAAGTAGATTCAAGAAGGCAAGGCTTTGGTCTGCAATGACACACTGTGTTAGTAAGAAATGCTAACCAAAAGGCCTTCTGTAAGGCCTCTTTACTACTTCATTTCCCCACTGCTATTATTCGGGCAAATCGCGTTTTTTCCTTATGAGGAATTTGAATTTTTTGTTTGCTCACTCCTCATGAGTAAGGAAATTCAAAATATTTTTTTTTCTCACCCTCATGAGGATGAAAAAGCATCAAAATTTTGAAATTTTCACGCTCGCTCATGACTGAAAAAGGAGCGAAGGTTTCGGTACTCTGGTTCAAATAGTGCCATCTGCTTATTTCAAATTTCCTTATTATAAAAATATGTTTGGTTTATGCCGATAATACAATAATTTCCAATAATAATATTTTTTTATATGCACAAAATTTTAGGAAATCCCCGCAAGGTTTTTTTTTATTGAATCTAACGAAATGTTCAATAAGTATCCAAAACTTAATTCTAATAGTTATTTATTAGATATTTCCAATGAAACATCTAGTTTACTGTATTCAAATACTTGTTATTCTACATTCAATCCCAGCAGGTGGCATCTATTTATATCCAAAGAAAAACGTTTGACTTGAAAATGCGTGCGGTCAATTTATTAACAAGCCTTAGATAATTTTTGACGAAAACACAGATTTTTCGGGGAAAACCCAGATTTCCTTATCGTAAAGATATTTCAACATACAACAAAAAATTATTAGGAAATCATTTATTGGCTTTGTTGTAGCTTCAAAGGATATTGATAATGTGATGTGTCAATTGATGCGAAGGCACTATCATCAATAGTTCTAAAAGTTCTGACAAATTTTAGTCTTGACCTAAAAAATTGTGTAAGAAATGGAACAGATGGGCGTCCTCTGACGTCAGCAGAAAATGGAGCTGTAATAAAATTCTGGACAAATGCAAACCAAACGCCTTGCTTTTCCCATAAATCAAACAACTCAATTTTAAAAACCAACAAAGTGCCATTAATGCAATAAGTTGTATCATTTGATAAAGAAACGACAAATTTTTTTAAATATAATCATCCCAACCGAAACGCAGTTTTAGCGAAGTATTTGGGAGCCAAACTCTCTACATTATGCGAGACAAGATGGTTGGACCGTCACGACTCAATTTTCACTTTGCAACAAGTGTACATCATATAGTAGAAGCTTTGGAAAAAATATCTGAGTAGAAAGGTAGAGATACTTCATCAAAAGCCTTATATTAAGGAACTCGCTTAGTACATTTGAATTCATTTGAGGAATAGTATCATTTTACAAAAGCACGATATATATCTTCAAAAAGGATCAAGCCTTATCCAAACTTAAACCATGTGCCTTGAAGAGAAAAGAAATAAAGCCGGAGAACTATTTAAAACGATTTTTGAAAAAGTTAAAGTTATCTGCGTTCAAATCGAGGTTCCAATCACATTCAAAATGTTGAAGATTACTACCGAGGTGTAGGTTACATTCCTCTTATTGAATTTATTTTAGAAGATCTCAAAACACGTTTCCCAATAGATATCCTAAATGTATTGAGCATACCTAAACTTCAACTTCAAAGTGTAATCAAGTCAAATACAGATACAAAACTTTTAAAATCACAACTAGCTGATGAGCTGATTATGTTTGATACAAGAGATAGATAAACACCTACTAACATCTAAACTTGAGTCTGAACTGTTGCATTGGCAACAAACATGCAAAATATCTGAAAATCTATCAGAGAACGTTGTAGATGCTTTAATAAACTCTGATGAAGATATCTACCGAAATCTAAGAAAAATATTTCAATGCTCGTCAGCAGGGCAAGTTTAAAATGTCACGAAAAATGGTTAAAAATAGCTGGCAAAATTACACGAAAAAGTATAAAAAATGGCACGAAAAATGGCAAAAATAAACATGTTATTTAAGAAACATTTATTTTATTAAGTTTTTATTGTAAGTACAATAGTATGTTTCTTCAAATTGTAAAAAAAAAATTCTGGGGACAAAACGCAAGAATTTGGAGGTTGTTTTTTATACACTTTTAATCTAATTTTTGTTATAATATTCTGTTTAATAAAGAAATATTTTTATAATATTTGTCATAAAATTTTTTTATCAGGGACTCTTTTTAAAGAACGACGTTTAAAATTATTGGGTTTTGAGTCTTCGATTTCTAGAACACCCCTGATAATCTCCAGTTATCACATAAAACAGTTCTATAAATGAAAAACACTCTTTCAACATCGCAAGATGTAACTGGAGCATATTTGAACACAAAAAGTTCAGATGGAGAAAGGTTGTCAATAAATTCATCCGTCTCACTTTTATTAAAACAAAATTGTGAGAAAATCGATTAAAACACTTTTTTAAAATTGAAGTGCCAAGCCATATAGATTTTTCAGGAGTATTGAATAATTAACCAACAAATTTTCAACAAAATCTTTTTTACTGACATCTTAATTGACAGCGCTAAGGAAAATAATACATCCTTAGCGCTGTCAATTAAGCCAAAGCTTTCATTCATAGAAATCCCTTTCGTTTGTAACTTCAAGAGGCTTGAGCAGATGGATTGAAAGTACTTTTTACGTCCGATTTTTGCATTATTCAGTTAGCATTTCGAATAGATTCTGCCTCATTTTCGCTAAGCTTATTTAAACAATTTTTTCTATGTTGCAAAAAGGTATTCTTTGGCAAGCTGGACAAAAAATTGCTTTTTAAAAAAAAAATTGAAGAAATGGCAAAAATTGCATATGCCATAAAAAACTTGCCCTACTCGTCGGTAATGCTACGAGAGAGAGGTCATTTCCTACATGGCTCAGATCAACAATGATAGAAGAAAGACTGTGCTATCTAAATTTGCCTCGCGAGGAAATCATAAATTGCTTACTTAAAAAAATTTATTTATATTGAACTGATCTTATATTTCATTTAACCTTATTGTTGAGTTTTTTTAATATAATATACACATATTAATTTTTATAAACTTTTAAAAACAAATTTTTAACTTTTTTGTTTAAAAAAAATATGTAAATGCAACATAAAACTTCTTAATAGCAATATAATAATTTTTTGTAATTTCAGACCACGCCTCGGAAAGCCGGTTGAAGTTGAAGTTCGATCTTCTTTCAATATACCATATTTGGTATACACTGTTGTAGGTCACGCCTCTATAGTCCGCTTGGAACATGTAAAACTTCCAGGAAATAAAAAAGTTCATACCATAAAAATAACACCCTCAATAGAAATGATTCCAGAATCATTTTTATTTGTTCACTATATAGTTGACGGTAACCTTAGGTACGAGGAAATATCTTTACGATTTCCTATGGAATTAGAAAATCAGGTAAAATTTCTTCAAACTGTTTGCGAGTTTTCGATTTGATAACTTGAATGTATTTGTAAAGATTTCAGTTGCAGCTCCCAAACAGGCAAAACCTGGTCAAGTGGTAACTTTGAAATTGCAGGCAGAACCCAAATCATTAGTTAGTATTCTGGCCGTTGATATCAGTGTATTTTTGTTAGATAGCAGCTATGATATATACAAAAAGACAATATTGGAGGACCTAAATGATGACAGATCCTATGTATATGATAGCCATATAAGAAGACCAGGTGTATTATCAGGCCTTTTAACATTAACCAATGCCCACTATCCAACTTATGAGGAATGTAAGGTTACTCATTCCCAAATGAAATAAACATAAATGAAGTAACTTGAAATTTTATTTATTCCAGATGTTACCAGAGTTAAAGACGCTAAAACGGGAGTTCTTGATTTCCGTACAAAGTTCCCGGAAACTTGGATATTCAAAAATTATGAAATGTACAAATGCAGAATGAGCTATGTATATAGTGCCAATTGTTTATAAGCTATTTGCTTTTTTTTGGGATTATTCAATAGCTTTGAAAAAAGATTCGGTTAGTGGTGTCGATTCGGGTTTTATGAACATTATTTTATTTCGTATTAAAGTTTCAATTTGGGGGATGATTATTGACTTTTTAATGTGCACTTTTAAAAAAAAATTAATAATACACGCTGTGACAAGCAGTGTTCGCTCCATAGTGTTCGGTTCGGTAGATTTGTGGAAAACACAAACGCTAATAGTGTTTTTGTAGTAAGTCATTAAAAAATAACGTTTCTCTGTTTGTGACAATCTAACACAGAAATATTACTATACTTTTCCAACTCAACAAAAAGATGAAACCATTTAAATGCATTCCGTTTTTTTAAGCCACAAACTTTGTTGTGTTCTGTTCAGCACATTAATGTTCGTCCGTTTCAGTCTCTTTGGCTGATAAAAAAAACTCAAATGTTTTAGTTCGCTGTGTGCTTGTGTAGTTATTGCTATTAAATTATTAGACTGCCAACAACGAATTTCAGTGTATTTTTTAAAAATGAAAATTCGGAATGAAGCATGAAAAATAAGATCTTATTCACTTCTATCGTGAATGACAAGTGAAATTTTTGATCCCATGAAATTTTCATTCCCCCCGAAGAGGAAAAGCCATCGTGAATCTCATGTGAAAAATTTTTCACGCTATCAGTTCCAGTGAATGAAAAAAAAAGATGAAAGATTAAAAAAAATTAAAAATCAATGAAATTTTTATTCAAAAATATAAATGTATATATTTTAAAGAACAGCTAAAATAATAAATAAAAATATTTAGTATTGGAGGGATAGTTTGATAAAAACGTTAGTTTTTTGCACTTTTTAAATTTTGTGTATTAAAATATTTTTCAAAATTCTGCCACCACGTCATTCGAAAGCTTCACAAATCCGCAGGCAATCAAACGGTTGTTTTACATTTTGTTGACCAATATATCAGTTTGTGCCGTATTAACGGATCTGGTCCCTAATATTCGAATTATAGAATTATACGTTCTGTTCCCTAGAAAAAAAAGTGAGAAAATCGAAGGGAAATGTGAACGAATTACGAGGGGAAAAACTTATCACGATACGGGGAATTTTTCACGTTATTATTTTCATTTGAATTATCTTTATTTAATGGGAGTTTTTTATGATCGCAAATATGTGAAAAGGGGAAAAATTACGAGGGAAAAAATTATTCACGATAGGGGTGATTAATTAAAAATTATGTATTCAAAAAAAAGTTAAAAAGAATTGAAACAACATATGTAGCTCATTCTGCGCCACACAGTACAAACTTGATTAGTTTTTTTTTTACTAACTGTACCTTATTTATTTTGCAGTAACCAAACTCATACCGAAATTGTGTTAAATATACCAGATACTATAACAACTTGGCGTATAACAGTATTCTCGAATCATGTTGTTAAGGGTTTTGGTATAGTCGATGGACCTACCGATATAACTACCTTTTTGCCATTCTTTATTACGCTCAATTTGATACATTCTGTCAAAAGAGACGAAGAAGTTGCCATTCCAGTAACCATTTTTAACTATCATAATGAATCTCTAGACACTGAAGTAACACTGTTTAATAAGAATATGGCATTTCGTTTTATTGAACCTCCATCCAAATCTACGCCTGAAGATCTACAAACAAAAAACACACAAATTCCTGCAAATCGCGGCAAGACAATTAAATTTCTAATACAGCCGATACAAGTAGGTGATATTGAATTACGTTTAGCAGCCAACAATTCCTTATATACCGATGGAGTTGTTCACAAGCTAAAGGTTCTAGCCGAAGGCATTACGAAATACAAGAATAATGCTCGCTATTTGAGTGCAGCTGAGGAAAAATCATCGTTATCTTTGGACATACCACTGGATAGTGTGAGCGATTCAGAGTTAATAACATTGTCGGTGGGTGGAGATTTTATGATACCTTCTCTGGGGAATCTTAATGAAATGCTTAAGTTGCCTACCGGCTGTGGCGAACAGAATATGGCAAATTTAGCTTCAAATGTTTTAATATTAGATTATTTAAAAGCCTTCGGAAAATTGTCTAAGGAAAAACTACTTGTCAATGATGCTAGATTTAATATCGAAATCGGTTATCAGCAAGAATTGTCGTATCGTCATAGAAATGGTGCCTTCAGTGTTTTTGGCGAGACGAAAAATCAAGTTGCTAGCACTTGGTTGACAGCCTATGTCGCGCGTTTCTTTATTAAAGCCTCAAAATATACAGCAATTGAAACTCGAATAATTGACTCGGCCCTTGAGTATTTGGCAAAAGAACAATGGTTTGATGGACGATTTCCATACACTGGTTATTTGTTTTATAAGGAACTGCAAAATAACTATGGTTTCTCGGCGTTCGTATTACTGACATTTATGGAAGATCGTGTAAGTAGATTAAAATTATTTCCACATCCATTTAATAAGAGAGTAGTCAATATTAGATCGAAAGAAACTCTTTCAATTTTTGCTGTGATCAAAATATATTTAAGATTAAACGTTCAATTCGGTTGCCTTTCTGACACATTTTTTAACAAGCGGGCACCCAACCAGTAAAGCTAATTTGAGTACGCTGAATTCAATGGTGCTAGTCATGTTTGTAATTATAAATTTAAATGCCTTTGTACAATGAAATTATGCCTACAACAAAATATTAGAAAGGATATATTACATTTGTGCCTATGCTTGTAACACCTTAAAATATAATAACCATCAATGGCCGTAATATCTACAAATAGATATCTAGCAGTGTGTAGATATCAACGGTTTTTTAAATTTAAACACGTATGTCTTAACTACTGGTTAAACGGAAGTGTATTTGTAAAGTTAATTTAAAAAATGAATAAAAATACAAATGTTGCCATATTTTAAATAAAAGAAAACTTAAAGGAAAAAACACGTAGGCAAAATTAACGTTGAAATTGATTAAGTAGTTTTACCGGATAGGTAAAGATAATTGTTATGCTGAAGGTCCACACCATGCGTTCATGCGTAGATGCCTGTAATACTTTTTATGCATTTTATGCGCTTCTAAATTCAAGGTACATGCCATGCGTTTTATGTTTATGTTTATCAATTAAAAAAAAAATGTTCACTGTATCAATAAGTTTCCAGTTCATGGCATTTGTTAAAAAAAAATAATAAACACAACAAAGATGACACTCAAAACATAAAAGTAATCCATAACTAGAATGGCAAATTTTGTTCGTGGTAAAATTGTGCTTAAAATTAATTTTAATGTATTTTATTCCTTAAAGTTTATACAATCTTTATTACGAAAGCTTTTTCTCTTATTAACAACCGTTTTTAATGCAAAAAAATTGTAAAAAGTAATCATCCACACAAACATATTTATCGATAAAATTGAAAATAAAATATGATTTGTCATGGCCGTCAATAACAGCTGACTTTATTTTACCACACATGCGACGCATACAAAAGTGGAAAGTTAACCTACTTTGATGCGTTGATACGTGCATATATTCTATGCGTTTTGTTGTGTAACTTGTCACATTCAATTACGCTGATTCTACTTTTTTGCCATATGCATAAAAAGGACAGACGCATAGACGAATGGTGTGAGAATGACAAAAGTATCATTTAAAGTACTCTTTCAATATAACTGAGAAAACATGTATGGACATGCATGAGTAGAGATCAAAACCATACACATACATACCATCACCCATAACAAGTTTAACTTAAATATCTATAAATATACACTGAAAGAAAAATGCTTCATATATTGAACGAATCATTTTCATTAAAAAATTTGCATTGGTTAAATGAAAATTTTCATTGTCTAAATGGAATTTCATAGTTATAATGAAGTATTTTCGTTACAATCGGTTCATGAAATTTTGTAATTTCGTTAAAAATTTTCATTGGATATATGAAAACTTAAGTTGGTCCTAGTAAGCAAAAAATTTTAATTGGTAACATAAAAAAACAATATACAAACATAACTTTATTCATAAATTAATACAAAATTATAGTTTTCTTAAAAAATGTTTAATTGTTAATTAAAAAATGTTAGATTTAATAATTTCATACATCTAATGTAATATGCCATTAAATTTATGAAATCAAATTTTTTTTTATAAAAGCAACATATTTTAATAATTGAAAAAAAAAATTATTTTTAACATTCAAATAACTCTATAGTCTCAATAATTAAGAGCATAAAAATATTTCGAAAAAGCATGCCTTCATAAATTTAAATTTTCATTATGACATAAAAATTTAATTATAGGGTGTGTGTGAAACGGTAATAAAGTACTCATGGAAGTAAATTTTTGACACTATTGAGGTGAATAAAATTTCACTAGCCCTGGGGGCTAGTATAAATTTTGACATTAGCGTTGAAATTTTTAACAATTTTAGTTCACCATAGAAATTTGCTACCGTTTCACACACACCCATAGTAATGAAACAAAAGCTTTCAATCAATAAATATGTATGTATTTAGTTTTATTTAATACTAGAACATTATGGCGGTTACACAATGAATAATCAAAAATTCTTCTAGCACAACTTCATTTTCTCAAAATTAATATATAAAAAACTTAACGAAAATACGTAAAAAGAATTGAAACATGAACTTAAAATTAACCATTTGATGACAGTGGCGCCTCGAGACGTCAAAGTTCATCTTAAATAGACCCCAGGGCTGGAAACACCGTCGCCTTCGACGTAAACAATGGGCAAATATCAAATAATAATTAAAAGGTTATAAATTATTTTAACAAAACAGCTTATTCAACGATTCAACATATAGTAACGGGGTTTTCAATGAGGACTTCACAAATTTTTTTTAAATAAATCGCAAACCATTTGAGATATTTCCAAAACATTATGATCGACTTGCTTATTGCCCAACCCACTGAGCCAAAATTGAGCATCTCACTGAAGATGATTTTGCAATGAAATTTATCAACTTGGCGCATCTTCTCCAGAGCCCAATCGGAGAACGTACGTCACGTCAAATGGTCCATCGCCTTCAATTCTATTCTCAAAATTCGCCCCAAAGTAATATTGGCGATGCCCAGTTCTTTAACCCTTTCACGTCCATAAGATGTACATACGTTCCTACATATAGTTGAGTAATGGCAAACAACACAGTTTTTTTATTCAAAATCTACATTGCCCCAGTAGGCTAGCTGGTAGTGAGCTAGTCTAGCAGCGCCGAGGTTGCGGGATCGATTCCCGCCATAGACAGAAAAAAATGAGATAGAAAAAAAAAGTTAAAAAGAAAATAAATAATTAAAAAGAAAAAAAAACAAAATAAAAAAAAATTTTACTTTATTGAAGTAATTCATCCAATGAATAATATTCATAGATCTAATGTAATGTTTCATTAAATACATTTTAATGAAACAGTTTTCATTGATCCAACGAAGCGCTGCATAGGTTCCTTTTTTTTCATGGGTTTAATTTTTCATGGGTTAAATGTCAAAATTCATTGGTATTGCGAAGAAAATTCTTTCAGTGTACGCTGCCAATGTGTATGTATATCCATATCCATTCTCCTTTTTGAATGTACATGCAGATATAAATAAAATTTCTGTTAGCTATCTTCAATACCCATATAAGAATAATTATGAACGTACACCTAAAACCGTAGCAGATATAGATATTGCGGTAAAATTTCTTCCAACTTTGCTTCATATGACCAGAAAAAATGTCATGCAATTTTGTGGTATACAGGCGATAATTTACCTTAGATGACATATATAGAGGTCATAACGTCCAGTGTCATAGTGTCCATGGACATGTATACATAAATCTGTGCCAAAATGGAAAAAGTGCTTGCTTGAAAGTACCCATGGATATCGTTTTGCTGTTATTATTGATTATTTGCTCCACATTATTCAATAAGTTGGACAATATAACAAAAAATACAAACATATATGGCACAAACAAATTTATTATTGAATTCATGTAAAAGTAAACAATAAAAAACCACACATTGTCAATACGGTAGCATGTCATAACGTCCAGTGTCATAGTGTCCATGACACTCCAAAAAGTGTCAAAGTGTCCATGGACTTTACGGCACTTTTAAAAGTGTCACAATGTCCATCATAGCAGTGTCATAATGTCCACAACATGTTTACAAACTCGAAAGCATGGCCGCCCTTCAGCCGGGCCAAAAGATTTTCTTCTCTATAGTAAAACAAATTCTAGCTTCACTAACTAAAGCTTTTCTTCACAGCCGGCCTTTGGCCGGGCGCAAGGTTTTTCTTCATGCGGCAACAAGGCAGATGTTAGGAGCTTTACTTAGCGAAGCAGGTACTTGTTAAACCATAGAGGAGAAAATTCTTGCGCCCAAAAGTGTTTTCGTTATATATTAAACTACCTGACCCGGTCCACGTTGCTGCCTAGTGTTGTATTACCACACGATTTAAATTGAGCATTTAAAGAAATTTACGGCCTTTAAAATAAAAATCCATGGAATACCTATCATAATGTAGATATGGACTCAATCAAAAAAGAAACGCATGTGTTTAAGGTAAATTGGAAATTATATTTATTTCTTACTTTATCTTAAGGCCAGCGCATAGACAATGTTTTTTGTTTTTTTTTATTTGGTGTAAAGATCCGTTTTCTGATTTTAGGTAAATCGAAAAAAGCGGGCGGGGCAAAATTTTCTTTCATTTTAAAGAAAAAATCGTCCAAATCGGTCAAGCCGTTCCCAAATTATGCGCTTAATAGAAAAAGTGGGCGTAAAAGTAGGCATGGTAATTTTTTCTTTCGATGAAAACTTAAAATGGATTAATACGAACACTTAAAAGAAAAATTAGTGAAATCGATGGAGCAGTTTTTTGATTTTAGGTAAATCGAAAAAGTGGTGGGCGGGGCAAAATTTTCTTTCCGTAAAAGCCTAAGAGTGACCATGGCGATCATTTTAAAGAAAAAATCGTCCAAAGCGATGAAGCCGTTCTCAATATATGCGCTTAATAGAAAAAGTGGGCGTAAAAGTAGGCGTGGTAAATTTTTCTTTCGATTAAAACTTAAAATGGATTAATACGAATATTTGAAAGAAAAATTTGTCAAATCGATGGAGCCGTTTTCTGGTTTTTTGTAATTCGAAAAAAGTGGGCGGGGCAAAATTTTCTATTCGTATTGATCTAAGTTGGACCATGGCGATCATTTTAAAGAAAAAATCGTCTAAATTATATAGAAATTGGATTTTGCCACGACCCTCCGCCCGCAGACCGAAAATCAAAAATCAGACTTCACAGTGTCACCCGCCTGAATATTCTGAAGATTCCCTGAAAATTTCATCAAAATCGGCCCAGCGGTTTTGGAGTCCATACGTTACATACATACACACATTCTATTTTATATATATAGATTTAATATATACACCCAAAAAAACAACCAAACAATTTTTAAAAATTGTATAACCATATTATGTTTAATTTAACCAAACAATTGTGACCGACAACCTTACTATGGTTAAACTAGTTTCTTTAAAAATAGTTTTATTGGTTGTGACCATAATAAAACATGTTTTTCTCTGCGTGTATGTGGTTTTTTTTTTGTATTTAACTTCTTTCGTAATTATGGACCTTATGACATTTTTAAAAATTACATAATGTCCATTTGCAAAGTGTCTAAGTGCCCACGGACATTATGACATTTTCAAAAGTGTCACAGAGTCCTTGGACACTATGAAACTGGACGTTATGACATGCCACCGTCAATACATTAAAAAATATGTATTTCCTTTTTGCACAGTATAAATCAAAAGACTTCTGATGCTATCCAATATATTGTGCCACCTACTAATATAATAAACAGACACCCAATTTTATTGTACATATCTGTTGACCAATAATATTGCACATGTTTGGGTAACTTAAGTTGACTCCGATCTGTGACGTTAGGAGTATTGAGGAATAAAAACTTTAAAAAACTATAACCTAACAGAAGTGATTTTTTTATGAAAATTTAAATATATTTTCGTAGATATGACAAAATTAATAAAAACAAGTTAGAGTGCTATATTCGGCTGTGCCGAATCTTTGATACCCTCCACCGACAACTCAGTGGGCTTTATAAGGGGCCTATAGTAAATTATGAACCGAGCATCACGAAATTTATTAGTGTGAGTAGTGAAGTATTTAATTTTATTTTGATAGCATTATTTATTACGGCTTTAGGTGTACTAAGCTGTTTTCCGGGAGAAGGGTTTATTTGAGAACTTGCGTAAATTATGAACGGATCTTCACGAAATTAAACAGCGTGATTTCCAGTCGAATAAAACAAATTTTTGCAAAATCGTATCTTATTCCGTGCCTTGTTCCACCATTTATGTTATTTTTTGTAACAAAATTATCATTATTTTTAGGTGGTGGTTCCACATTTTGATTCATAGCTCTGGTCCTTTGCTGAATTTCAATCCCAAACTGCTTAGGATAACTACAAGCAATTTGGCACCAAGTTTGTTCATTTCTTTTGAGTTGTTCAAAAGTGAGCGTGTTTTCAACAGACGGACAGACAGACGGAAATGGCTAAATCGACTTAGAATAATCACTCAAGGACGCAGAATATGTCTGTGGTTTTCACGAATAATCGCGTAAGTCGGTTTTTACCGAAATTGAGATAATGATGTCAAAGTGCTACATTTTGCATTAGGTTTTTATAAGTATTAAGCTTTTTAGAATAAAATGTAGTATTATTAATTTTTTTCTGCTAAAAACAACTTAAGTTAACTGTTTAATAAAATATTTTGCTATTATAACGATTTATGTCGACATACATACATCGCCAAAAATTGTAAAATTGCTGAATATGTTTCCAAATAAAAAGCATATGTGATGTTATGTTGTTATTCGTGCAAAAAATATGAAAGTATTTTTAGAAAATTTTTCTATTAATAACAACTTATATGTACATGTGCGTTTATTGTTGATTTCTTCAGTTGCAACAACAGCAGATGAGCGGTTGTTTGTAATTTTAAGCCCTGTTTACTGCATACGTTGTGCTATAAGTATCAAAAACTCTGAATATGTCGCCAACTTGTGTGCTAAACATAACAACGTAAGTCGTCATGTGTGATTAAAATGATAACATTTATTTTCACAAAAAAGAACTTATGTGGAGATATGATGTTATATTGCACACACTTAATGAGTCAATCAAACATATGCATTTTTAATCCTTTTACAGATTGTGATCCTGTGAGGATTTTTTCATGAAAACTATGTATAATACGTAGAAAGTCACTGTTAAGAGGATAGTAAAGAAGAAAGTTTAAAAAAGCATCTTCAGAAGCCGAAATTGAAAAAAATAATTGTTTTTGCTCTCCTGAAAGTTTGGTTTTATAACTTACGCGATTATTCGTGAAAACCACAGATATATACTTTATGGGGTCTGAGATGAATAATAAAAAAGTTTCACACAGAATGAGAAACTTAATATACCCTCTTCACAACTAATTATGGTGTAGGGTATAAAAATAACGTGTTTTTTTATTGGGCTTTTAAAAATCTTAACAAAACATATGTTTTCATGATTCTTTTTGTTAGCAGTGAAAATTCTTGTAAATCAAGAATATTCCAGACCGTCTGGCAGGCCAAATCTCGATCCATCATATTGTTATGTTTTTCCTTTAATAAACGCGTTTCGGTTTACTCCCTTTATAATAAACTTTTGGGTTCTTTTGACGCATTATCTGATGGGATTTGCTGATGTGTTTATACATCAGAAGTTTCTATCATTTTATCCCTACAGATAATATTGGACTACGTGGTCCATTATGGCTTAAATGGACTACTTACAACATGGTCCAATTTACTGTAGTATGGACCATTTTATAAGAAATTAACATGCAGTACTGCCAACAACTGCATTATATATACTTTTCTATAGTTGACAGTTTTACACTTTGGTTGCCCTGATGGTGTCCATTATTAATTGTTTATTGAAAAGTGAAAGAGGAAAGTTTGTGAAATTCGTGAAATGCCATATGATACTATATTTTAGTTATTAGGTTTTTTTCTAAAACGACAAATTACCTAATTAACCTTAAGTTATTTTATAGGGATAATTTAAAACAAAATGGAACACTATTTTTTTTATTAAATCAAAATTTTCTTCAAAATAATACTACATGCGAACTTAAGTCCTTCACCGTAAGCATACATTTATAAATATATTATATGGGTGAGAAAAGGATTGTTATTATTATTATTTTTTTTTAATAAACAAAAATAAAAAAGCTTAATCATAAAGTTATTTTTAGTCTTGCATTCAGTAGTGGCATGAAGTAGTTCTAAAACTACCTCTTAAGTACACTTCATTTAGTAGTGACATGGAGTACTTTTAAGACTAACCCACTTTAGTACTCCATGGAGTAGTTTAGATACTACTTCGGTGGGTTATAGGACGTCGTAATGTTTAATGGATCACCTATTACCAATATATTTGGAGTAGTTTTGGAATACTCCTACTCCTTTATGGACTACTCTTTACATGCATATATTGACTAGTCTCGTTATCTGCAGGTATTAAGGACAATATGAAAAAAACTGATGTAAACATTCGTGTACGTGTGACATTTTTTCCCACTCATACTTGTAAACTTTAATATATCCCTGCAAATTATAGTGGACCACCCCTGCAAATAATATTGGACCACCTGATCCAGTTTGATTAAATGGACTACTCCATGGACTGGTCGCATGGACCATGTCATTGTTAAAAAGTGTTTGTAGAGAAACGACATGTTTTAGTTTTTATACAAAGTTAAAAGTAATCCTCTTGTATATACAATGGAGTAGTTTTAAAACTTATCCATTGTAGTCCAAAGCTGGGTTATATGGTCCTACCCTAGGGCATCGTAATGTTAAAAAGACCATGTTTTTTCCATACGTTTGGGTTACCTTAAGGCAACCGTACACGACATGTATTTGTCATCTGACATGTCAAATTTCCCACTGCAAAATACATACATGTCGTGTGTTACCTTTTTAACTTTGCTTCTGTAAAAGTCAGACGCAAAGTCATCTGACAAAATTTCAATTAGAGCGTGCTCTATTTTCTTCTGACAAACCATCTGACATCAGAAATCTATGCCGGGAAGAACCCCGCAGCGGCGTCCACTATTGACGGAATTATTAGCCGGCTGAAGTTAATATTTCACGATGCCGATATATGAATAATAATTTCACCATTGAATATAAATTATGTACATTTATTAAGAAAAAACGTTTCATTATAATATCCTAAATTGGTATCTTCCAATTTAAAGAAAAAATGTTTAGATGGCTGAACTCTTTTTCGGCGCAAACAAAAATTTGTATGGCGGCCGCACGCTATTTTAAAACCGAAAACTACTTTGGTTTCTGCAATGACTATGCGAAGAAAAACATAGACAATGTCAGAAGCAAATTACATGTACGTTTGTGACCGAATATTATAAACCTTATGTAAAACAGCGATTTTGACAGACATGCACAATTACATGTGACTTGAAAATTTTACATGTCAGATGACAAAAACATGTCGTCTATATGCTCCTTTAGGACTAGTCCTAGTCCCTTGTGGGCTACACTTTACACGCGTGTTTGGACTAGTCCTAATATTTGCAGGGTTTACATCAGCAATTTCTTGTAGGGAATATCAAATAATGCCTAGTTTCAAAATTTGTCATCTAAGCGGTCTTTTATATTATCAAGTTACAAAAGAATATTCTTGCATTGATTTGCAGTGTCAATTATTTCGTAACAATCATTGTGTTTTTTAAAATAATTCCAGAAAACTGCTCGCAAATATCAAACTACTATACGAAGAGGTCTAGAGTATATAAGTTCCAATTTGGATGGCAGCAACGATGTTTACGCGCTTTCCATTATAGCAGCAGCACTTAGTAAAGCCGGACATGCAAGTTCCGACAAAGCAATAGAAAAGTTGAACGGTTTGCGCAAGGAAGATGAAAATGGTCTTATGTGGTGGAGTGGAGATGGTAATGAAGTCGAAACTACGTCTTATGTTTTAATGGCTCTCCTTAATGCACCCGGTAATCATTTGCCGATTTTAAAATGGTTAATTGAACAACGTAATAAGCAAGGCGGGTTTAAAACAACCCAAGAAACGGTAGTGGGTCTTGAGGCTTTAACGAAATTTTCTCAAAAATATAAAAATGCCAGTAACTGGAATTTGAGAATATTGTACTCAGCTCAAGATCACGAAGGCAAAGAGACAAAAATTAACGAGTTTGTTATAAACAAGAATAATGCGTTGGTTTTGCAGCAGCATGAGGTAATATTAGTTAAAATATTAAATTCTGAACAGTTTTTATAATCCTTTTACTTTTAGTTGCCAAAATCTGTACGTCGCGTTAATTTTGAGATCGCTGGCAATGGCTACTCGTTGGTGCAACTCTCTTCTCAATATAATGTAAAAAAGGATGTTGAGCTTAAGTATTTTATTATGAAAGTAAATCCCACCATTCATAATTCCGAGGAATTGGAAATGGAAGTCTGTTTCACATATCATGCATTAAAGGGTATCAATAATAGTACAAATATGGTCATCATGGAGGCAAATCTACCGTCAGGTTTTAAAACTGAAACTCAGTTTAATGGGAATTTGTTGGAAAACAATTTCATCCAAAGACTTGAATCTAAAAATGATGACACTACTATGATTTTATATTTTGATAAGTTATCCACAGATGTTAGACATTGTGTGAGTGTTGAAGCATACAAAGCCAACGAGGTAACGGACCCAAAACCGGCAGCCATAGTAATGTACGATTATTATAACACAGAACGACGTAATTCACAATTTTATACAATTTCGTAGGGTCTTGAGTATACACAGAATGATATAATAATCGTAAGGATTTATTTGTAAATATTTTTCAATACATTTCTCTTAACAACCAAATAATTTATAATATTAAAATATTATTTTTCATTGCTTTAAGTTTTCAGGAGTCTAATTCTTGTTTGATGAAACTGTGAAAAAAAAGTTTTTCACATTTTCATAGCACTTTTGATTCCTGTTAAGTGAAAAATGGAAAAAACTTAAAAATGTTTTCACATGAAAAAAATGGAAAGAAAGAAAATATTTTTCACAGTTACACAACTCTTTCGCTTCGCTTTGTCCGAGTTTAGACGAGCGAACATTTGAAAGGAAAACATCTGGAATTCTTATTTGTTTTTCATTCGCGGTCACACAGACGAACATGTTGCCGGAAACATTCTAATACTATTGTTGGTTTTTTCTCAAAAAGCAAAGTAAATGTCAACAAAGAAAATGAGAACAAAGCGTGCCGCCGAGTACCGAACCCAAAAACCATTCTCTCTTCCCCAAACTTTATTTACTACCAAACAAAATGTTTCCTAATTATAAGTGTTGATCGACTTTTTTCTGATTACTCGAAATATTTTAAATAGTTTCCTATATGCAGGCTTTCAAGGTCATTAATTTAATGTAAATTTATTTAATTTTCAATAAAATCCGACGTTTTGGTGGTATTCTTCCCAACTTATTCAGGGATTGAGTTTTTATTCAAATCTGGCAACATTGTAAATAATACAAAGTAAAAAGGAGTCATTGGGCACGTTCATAAGACGTAGCTGTTGAGCTCAACTGCTAGAAAACTGTTGACAACTGTTGAGCCGAACACTTTCGTCTTAGAAACGGCATTATATGCAGGGTTGTTAGACTTTTTTCCTCAGAAATCGTCAAAAGTTTTAACAAAATTCGTCAAAATCGTCACGAAAATTGAACAAAATCGTCAACAAAACGTCAAATATATAAATTTTACAAATTAAAGACAATTTATTGCATGGATTGGTTCGAAAATATAAATTTTAAGCAAGAAATTCTATTTATGATGAAGTAAGTGATATGGTTAAGTTTTATTCTATTTATTTCAGCAAGTGAGCTGAATATATTTATCATTTAAAAAGAAAACATACGAAAAAATATATTTGCATAAATGCATAACAAAAATTTCTTTATTTCATTTATCCATATTCAGAAAAATATTAAATAATAAATAAAATCTCATTTGCTTTTAACTCGAGCTATTTTTAAATGAGTTACTTTTAGCGCTATCTCTATTGCAAATTGTTTTTATTTAAAGGTGCTAAAAACCAAGGATGATTCTGTCTATATCAACAGTATTTTTACTTGACTTGAAACGTTTAATTACGTCCAATATTAGTTCCAAACTAATACATTTTCTTCTCATTGCACTCATTTTTCTACACAACTTCTTATTAAAAAGTAACTTTTTACTTCCTAACACGCAATTTCACTAAGAATAACTTTCCTAACAGAATTAAATAGGATTTGCCTTTTTACACACAGATGGAAAAATTCTTCACATGTGATTATGACTTCATCGAAAAATGCATTCGTATGTAGCGACGCAAATCGAAATCATAAAAACGCAAAGCGGATAAAACCAATTTTTAAAAAGCGGACCAAATAGAACAGACGCAAATTAGGGCTCTAGTGTATATTTTTTGCAGTATCGATAGCATTTCTATAATTGTAGAATTTGAATTACTAATGCTTCTAATGAATTTTTTTTGTTTAATTTCCAAAAATTTTTGTATTTCGAAAAATTGATTCATAAGTTTTGAACTGTTTTCAATATAATTGTTAATATTTCTTGTGTGTTTTATCGATGCCAGAAAATCGTCATAGCACTATTACTTTTAGTCAAAAAATCATCAATCGTCATTTTACTGTATTTTCTCAAAAAAATCGTCAAAATGACGAAATCGTCACATATACCAAACCTGCTTGCCAGATTAAAGTGTTATAAAATTGATGACAGATTAAAGTTTAAAGTAAATTTATTGACGGGATTAAATCGTCAAAATATAAGTGACTCTACATCAAAAATCGTCAATCGTCATTTTGATAAATTCATCGAAAAAAATCGTCAAAATGACGTAAAATCGTCACATCTAACATCCCTGATTATATGTACGTGCGCCAAGATAGCGTCGATAGTTATCCACGAAAACGCAAAATCGAATTGGTGCTTTTGGGGATTGAATTGAAAATGGGAATTTAATGCTTTTGGGAGTTTTGCTTTTGGGAATTCAAAATTTAGGAATATAAGAATTAGGGTGTTCGAATAAAAATGAGAAATTGAAATTTTAAGCAAATAATTACGCAAAAATGGAGTAAAAAATTAATAAACAATAATAAAAATATAATATATATACATATAAAAGCATTCAAATAATTAAATGAAGTGTATTTATAATTAAAAACAAGCATTGTTACTAAACAAAGACTTCTTTATCATAAAAAGAAAATAATAAATATTTAATAAAAATATAAAGTATGTATTAATAAAACCGAATTTGGTGTTTTGTTTTTTTTTTGGGGTAAGAGGTAACGTCAAGGAAAAAACTGCATAGATTATGAAAGTAGACGTGCTAAAGAATATAAATCGCTTTCCGTGCAAAAAATCTAAGGAACAGTTTTCCAGAAATCTGGGTTTATCCAAAATGGTCAGTGAAAAGTGGGATTTAATTTTTAAGGGTGTTAGAGGTAACGTCAAGGAAAAAACTGCAAAGATTCTGAAAGAAGACGTACTAAAGAATATAAATCGATTTCCGTGCAAAAAATCTAAGGAACAGTTTTCCAGAAATCTGGGTTTATCCAAAATGGTCAGTGAAATGTGGGATTTAATTTTTAAGGGTGCTAGAGGTAACGTCAAGGAAAAAACTGCATAGATTCTGAAAGAAGACGTACTAAAGAATATAAATCGCTTTCCGTGCAAAAAATCTAAGGAACAGTTTTCCAGAAATCTGGGTTCCTCCAAAATGGTCAGTAAAAACTGGGATTTAATTTTTAAGGGTGTTAGAGGTAACGTCAAGGAAAAAACTGCATAGATTATGAAAGAAGACGTACTAAAGAATATAAATCGCTTTCCGTGCAAAAAATCTAAGGAACAGTTTTCCAGAAATCTGGGTTCCTCCAAAATGGTCAGTAAAAACTGGGATTTAATTTTTATGGGTGTTAGAGGTAACGTCAAGGAAAAAACTGCATAGATTATGAAAGAAGACGTACTAAAGAATATAAATCGCTTTCCGTGCAAAAAATCTAAGGAACAGTTTTCCAGAAATCTGGGTTCCTCCAAAATGGTCAGTAAAAACTGGGATTTAATTTTTAAGGGTGTTAGAGGTAACGTCAAGGAAAACACTGCATAGATTATGAAAGAAGACGTACTAAAGAATATAAATCGCTTTCCGTGCAAAAAATCTAAGGAACAGTTTTCCAGAAATCTGGGTTCCTCCAAAATGGTCAGTAAAAATTGGGAATTAATTTTTATGGGTGTTAGAGGTAACGTCAAGGAAAAAACTGCATAGATTATGAAAGAAGACGTACTAAAGAATATAAATCGCTTTCCGTGCAAAAAATCTAAGGAACAGTTTTCCAGAAATCTGGGTTCCTCCAAAATGTCAGTAAAAACTGGGATTTAATTTTTAAGGGTGTTAGAGGTAACGTCAAGGAAAAAACTGCATAGATTCTGAAAGAAGACGTACTAAAGAATATAAATCGCTTTCCGTGCAAAAAATCTAAGGAACAGTTTTCCAGAAATCTGAGTTCCTCCAAAATGGTCAGTAAAAACTGGGATTTCATTTTTAAGGGTGTTAGAGGTAACGTCAAGGAAAAAACTGCATAGATTATGAAAGTAGACGTACTAAAGAATATAAATCGCTTTCCGTGAAAAAAATCTAAGGAACAGTTTTCCAGAAATCTGGGTTCATCCAAAATGGTCAGTAAAAACTGCGATTTAATTTTTAAGGGTGTTAGAGGTAACGTCAAGGAAAAAACTGCATAGATTCTGAAAGAAGACGTACTAAAGAATATAAATCGCTTTCCGTGCAAAAAATCTAAGGAACAGTTTTCCAGAAATCTGGGTTTATCCAAAATGGTCAGTGAAAAGTGGGATTTAATTTTTAAGGGTGTTAGAGGTAACGTCAAGGAAAAAACTGCATAGATTCTGAAAGAAGACGTACTAAAGAATATAAATCGATTTCCGTGCAAAAAATCTAAGGAACAGTTTTCCAGAAATCTGGGTTTATCCAAAATGGTCAGTGAAATGTGGGATTTAATTTTTAAGGGTGTTAGAGGTAACGTCAAGGAAAAAACTGCATAGATTCTGAAAGAAGACGTACTGAAGAATATAAATCGCTTTCTGTGCAAAAAATCTAAGGAACAGTTTTCCAGAAATCTGGGTTCCTCCAAAATGGTCAGTAAAAACTGGGATTTAATTTTTAAGGGTGTTAGAGGTAACGTCAAGGAAAAAACTGCATAGATTATGAAAGAAGACGTGCTAAAGAATATAAATCGCTTTCCGTGCAAAAAATCTAAGGAACAGATTTCCAGAAATCTGGGTTCCTCCAAAATGGTCAGTAAAAACTGGGATTTAATTTTTAAGGGTGTTAGAGGTAACGTCAAGGAAAAAACTGCATAACATGATTTGGACATGGCACTTTCGGCATCAAATGATAAATACATTGGCGCTGTTGAATCACAACGGAGGAGGAAATGATAAATGTTCTCCATTCTCTCCGCCTTTAAGTAGATTTCGGTAGATTTGTTTTTTATTTATATTTTATAAAATTTTTAAACCCAAACAGCAAATACTGGTTGTATGTTGCAAAATGTAAAAATGCATTTCATTTATATTGATTCTATACCGCCCAATTAGTTCTAAGCACTTTTTTCAAAATAAATATTTCTTGATAACTGACAACTTTTTGACATTTTTACCATTTGTATACACAAACAAAACGGATGTTGTTTTTTCTATTGTTACATTGTTGTAGTTGTGCGCAGACCTACTAATTGGGCCATGATTTTATTTAAAAAAGAAACTGTGTGGTTTACAAAATTAGGCAATAAAAATGTAAAACAAAAAAGTACGTTTTTGTATCCAGTGTTCGAAAATTAACACTAAGGGGGTAATTTTGTTGTTCACTTCACCTTGCGTTGAGAAAATTTTCATATAAAATTTTTTGAATATTTGAAAATTGAGAAAATTTTATATGAAAATTTTCTCAACGCAAGGTGAAGTGAACAACAAAATTACCCCCTAAATATCGTTTTTTAATGTTCGGTTCGGTAGATTTGTGGAAAACACAAACGCTAATAGTGGTTGTGTAGAAAATCATTAACAAAAATATCGTTTCCCTGTTAGTCATCTTTCGAACACAAAAATATTACTGTTTTTATCAAACTCAAGAAAACATTTTGGCTTAAGTCCAGTTTACCAACGCAGCTCAAAATAAAAAAAAAGTACATAGGGTTACAGAAAATTTAAAAATAAAATGACAAAATTCTCGGAAACGCACAGTTTCCGAGTTATGGACCTCTGAAGTTTTTATATAAATTTGCGATTTCCAACTACATTTTTTGACGTATATAGCCAATACTTCCGTAACATTTTGATATAAATTTTGTAAAAACTGTATAGGAGCTAGAGTTAAAAAGTTTTTAATAAATTTTGCATTTCCAGAAAGATCTGTTCAAATGCTTTCAAATAATACCAATTATGGCCATATACATATGTATGTTCTTCAGAGGTCCATAACTCGGAAACTATGCGTTTCCGAGAATTTTGCCATTTAATTTTTTCATCTTATTTTTGATTTTCTACTACCCTACATACATATGTACTTTTTTTATTTGGTGCTGCGTTGGTAAACTGGACTTGTTCCCTATTACAGGTATTTCTTAAACTATTTTTTACATACATACCTTCTCGTATAACTGCAAAACGAACAATTTTAAAATATTTTTTGCAACAAATATTAAATTAAATCAAGCGGAGTGTTCTGTTGGTAATTTTTATTTAATAATATTTAAAATCACAGCACAAATAATTGTTAAATGAGTAATTTTTGTTTGCTTATATTTTTTTATTTAATTTATATTTTTTTATTTAATTTAATAATGGCACAGATAATGGCATAAATCACAGCACAAATTATTTTAAAATGGCGTGAGTGGCGTGAGTATACCATGTTTAATTTGCAGTGCTGCCAATAGGAATTCGAAAATTCCAAATTACCAGGTCTACATCAAAGATAAATATCTCAGAAGTTTGGCAATTACTGCCCGTCTACAACTGAGATGATTTGCTGTTATAACTTGATGTTATAAAAACGTTGTTAAGAGGGTATTAATTTATATTTATTAATTTATATTTATATATCCGTGGCATTTATTTATTTAAGTTTATTACTTGTAATACAAAAAGCCTTCAAGGCCAAAGCGCATTACTGGAATATTTCATACATTTTGTCTTAAAAATATTATAACATATAAAATATTATAAATAAAAATATTATAAACTAAGTTGTATCATTCTAAAACAACGAATCAAGAATAAAATTCAAAGAATAATTATTCATGAGATATTTCAGGTTTGTAAAGGGGCCCAGTGTGATATTAATACTAGTATTCATATAGTAATCCCTTAACACAACAGAAGCACACCTAATGAATAAAGGAAATAAAGAGATTTCTTTATAATAGTAGTTTACGGTTATGGGTATACGATGCAATCCTTTAAAATTTCAGTTTATTAAACTAATATCCAAAAAGCTTATCAGTGAAGGCAAAAAAGAACAAGAATCTGGATTTACAGTTTAAGTTGAGATAAGATGGCAAAAAAGTTTTTAAAAAAAATAAAATTAAAGAAAAATTTCGTTTATAATACAAAATTTTAAAAACGTTAACAACCGTGTTTTTTGAAAGAAAATTCGTATTAACCTTTTTGTTTTTTAGCCATGTTCGCGATAGAAGCGATTTCTACAATTGAATTTACATGGAAAAATGGAGAAAACTCCCCAGGAAGTTTTATTCATAGTTGGGCTGTATGAATGTATATGATTTTAATTTTTTAATTTTTATTTTGTTATTTATTTAATTTGACGAAATAATATAATAGAAAAATTTATATCATAACGCATATGAAATCCCAGTTTTTACTGACCATTTTGGAGGAACTCAGATTTCTGGAAAACTGTTCCTTAGATTTTTTGCACGGAAAGCCATTTATATTCTTTAGTACGTCTTCTTTCAGAATCTATGCAGTTTTTTCCTTGACGTTACCTCTAACACCCTTAAAAATTAAATCCCAGTTTTTACTGACCATTTTGGAGGAACTCAGATTTCTGGAAAACTGTTCCTTAGATTTTTTGCACGGAAAGCGATTTATATTCTTTAGTACGTCTTCTTTCAGAATCTATGCAGTTTTTTCCTTGACGTTAACTCTAACACCCTTAAAAATTAAATCCCACTTTTCACTGACCATTTTGGATAAACCCAGATTTTTGGAAAACTGTTCCTTAGATTTTTTGCACGGAAAGCGATTTATATTCTTTAGCACGTCTACTTTCATAATCTATGCAGTTTTTTCCTTGACGTTACCTCTTACCCCAAAAAAAAAACAAAACACCAAATTCGGTTTTATTAATACATACTTTATATTTTTATTAAATATTTATTATTTTCTTTTTATGATAAAGAAGTCTTTGTTTAGTAACAATGCTTGTTTTTAATTATAAATACACTTCATTTAATTATTTGAATGCTTTTATATATATATATATTATATTTTTATTATTGTTTATTAATTTTTTACTCCATTTTTGCGTAATTATTTGCTTAAAATTTCAATTTCTCATTTTAATTCGAACACCCTTATTCTTATATTCCTAAATTTTGAATTCCCAAAAGCAAAACTCCCAAAAGCATTAAATTCCCATTTTCAATTCAACCCCCAAAAGCACCAATTCGATTTTGCGTTTTCGTGGATAACTATCGACGCTATCTTGGCGCACGTATTATATGTATAATAAAAAATTAACAGCTGATAAATATAAACAGTTGAAAAAAAATAAAAGTGATAATAAAATTAATTAGTTTAGCTAAAAAGTATGGATAATACAGAATTTATATCTGAGTTTCAGCTGTTGAGGTTGAGCACAACATGTTGACTTTAGGTAGCTAAAAAATTTTTTGATGGATTAAATGGCTTCAAATACCCAACTGTTGTGTTGAGCGGAAGTGCTCAACTATGCGTTTCTAAGACAAACACTAAACGGTTACACAACTGTTACGTCTTATGAACGTGCCCTATAATAATAATAATTATAATCTTTTTTAATCTTAATTTTAGACAAATTAACTAACAATAATCTTTTTCGTCAGTTTACATCATCTATAAATTATATCACAGTATTTTGTATACACAGGTGGACAACACAACACAAAACTTAAAATATTTAAATAAATGTACATATGGGCATTTCCATTTTGACGTGTTGTGATATTTGTAGCACAAAATGTAAAAAAATTAAATGACGAAGTCAAATTTGTAAAAAGGGTTTTTATATAAACAAAGTAATGAAGTAGCTCTACATTCAGAAAAAAAATTACAGTAATCGACGCTAAGGATTTGCAGATATAAGCAAAAATCTGCCCTGGCGTGACGTTAAAAAAACGGAAGTGGGTTTTGATTGCATTACAAAACTGAAAAATACTGCGAATTGAGCAAGAAGTTTTGTACAAAAACCTTTTTTAGTAAACTTAGAACTTATATAGATTTATTTTTCAAGCTATCAAATTTAAAAATCTTTGCTCGTTTTAAGGTAAATATAGGCATTTTCAGCTAAAAGTCTACTTTTTTTAATGTAACGCCAGATTGCAAATAAGGTTGTATTTTCGGACCATGTTGTTCAATCGTTATACCTTTTGTTACTTAATGTAGAGCTTGTTGCGCTTTACACCAAAATATAAAAAAGTAAACGATACATATAAAATTTTTTGAGAAACAATTTAAAATACTTCTGGCGTTACGTGACAAAAAGTAGACTTTTCGCTGGAAATGCCCAATTTAAACTCAATTTTTTTTTTATAATTTCCTAGCTTATCCCGCGAAGCTTTATGCTTGTCTGCTGGAAAGAAACCAGAGTCTGCAATTAGCTCCTTTTGGTAATACAAGTACATATTGTTGTTAGTGTTTTTTCGTTTTATTTGTATTTTATTAGCGCTTATTTTCCCATTTTAAATTGTTTTTATGCATGAATACTTTCTTTGCTTTCATGTGTAAAATAGTGACTTTTTAGCAAAAACTTGTTAGTTGCTCGTCGTTACTTGAACTGCGGTTGACGTAAGAGGTAGGAATGAAAAAATAACCACATCTATGATCTAATTTGTCCAATTTTATTCAAACTTTAGAATATATTAGAAAATACCTCTAGTGAGGATATTATGAAATTCCAGAGCGCTATGATAGCCACTTTCCGAAATACAGAGTTTTTAAAATTCAAAACATACCCGGGAATGTTACTGTTGACATAAAGGTTAAATTGTTTCTATATGTATAGTTTACTTTTTTATATTTTTGTGTAAAGCGCAACTAGCTCTACAAATAGTAACAAAAGGGATAACGATTGAATAACATGGTCCGAAAATACAACCTTATTTGCAATCTGGCGTTACATTAAAAAAGTAGACTTTTCGCTAAAAGTGCACATATTTACGTTAAAACGAGCAAAGATTTATAAATTTTATAGCTTGAAAAATAAATCTGTATTAGTCGAAAGTTTACTAAAAAAGGTTTTATACAAAACATCTTGCTTAATTCGCAGTCTTATCCACTTTCGTTTTTTTAACACCACGCCAGTTAGCGTCGATTACTGTAATGTTTTTTCTGAATATAGTGCCACTTGATTACTTCGTATATATTACTTATATACAAACATTTGTGTTGTATTACCAGACGATTAATATTGAGCCCTAATAGCAAAAATGATGTAACCAACAAAAAATTAGTCAAATCGAGAGCCGTTTTCTGACTTTAAATAAATCGAAAAAAGCGGGCGGGGCAAAATTTTCTTTCCGTAAAAACCTAAGTTGGACCATGGCGATCATTTTAAAGTAAAAATCGTTCAAATCGGTCAAGCCGTTCTCAAGTTATGAATTTTGCCACGCCCCTCCGCCCCCGGACCGAAAATCAAAAATCAGACTTCACAGTTTCAACCGCCTGAATATTCTGAAGATTCCCTGAAAATTTTATCAAAATCGGCCTAGCCGTTTTGGAGTCCATACATCCTATTATATATATATAGAAAACCCTTTTTACAAATTTGACTTCTTCATTTATTTTTTTTAAATTTTTAAATTTAAAAAACTAACGTTGTAATCAAACTATCCCTCCAATACTTAATATTTTGCTTTATTATATTAACTTTTCTTTAAAATATATACGTGTATATTTTTGAACAAAAAGTTAATGGGAACAAAAATTCCACATGTTATTCACGATAGGGGTGATTATTACTAAAGTATTGCAATGGTGTAGTTTGCATTTGGATCAGTGTTGCCAAGTGAATTTAAAGAAATTGCCTCATACCTTTTAGGTATGAGGCAATTTGTACTGAGAAAAAATAAAAAACCCCAAAAAAAGAATATTTTTTTAAACATACATAACATTTTATTTCATTTAATTTTATACATATGTATGCATGTAACTATATTTTAACATATACTTACATAAAAAAAGCGTTTAGAAATGCAGAATATATTATTATAACTCATTAAAAACGTCTAGTATATTTTCATTCCTCTCGTCCACGTGCATGTTTTCATAATTAAATAATTTAAGCTTTCAGAAGACGGAATAAAAATTTGGTATTCATTGCTTAAAGAATATCTAAAGGCCTAACCATGATGTGCTTAAGTTGGCTTATGGAAATGTGCGAATACATGTTATTTATGTGAGGAAAACCATTTTGAAGTTAAGGAAACTTTTTGCTAAGTTTACTGACACTTTCGAATCTAATCGCACATTCCATACGGAATCAAATGTTTCTAAATACATTTGAGAGACTTTTTGTTAATTTTTGTAAGTAGGTTAAGCAAGGCTATGCATAAAATGGTTAGGCCTTAAAGCCTGGTACTCTCTTCAACATTTCAAGTGAAATGCTGTCAAAACGCATATGAAAAAAACTTGTGAAGAATATCTATGAAAAAATGTTGATAGAGTAGTACTCTGTTCATTTTGTGAAAAAGTTCCGAAATATTTCTGGCAACATTTTTTTTACAACTGCGAAATAATGTAAGCTGCACTTATTTCACGTGGAATTTTAAGCATACGCAAAAAAGTATGAACTGATTATTAAATAAGAAATAAAAAATTAAAATAACACAACCGGTAACAGTTTTTTTATCCATATTTACATACTTTCTTTTTTATAAAATTTTTTATTAAAAAAAAAAAATACATGTGGGGTTTGTTTACAAACGCAAAACAATGTCGCATACTTTGCATGAATTAAAACGTTAAATTGTACAAACTCGCATGATAGGTATCATTGATGCATGTCAAAATTTTCGTGTGTAATAATTAATGATGCTCAACATTTGTCACAAATTGGAACAGAGTACTAGGCTTAACTCTTAAAATATTACATTCAACTGTCATTTCTAGTTAAACCGTTGAAAAGACTGTTTGTTAGTGTCTTTGTTTTGTTTTTTTGTTGTGAAAGTCAATTTGTACATTTTTTGTTTAATTATTGTGGAAATCCAATTTTACATTTTTTGTTTAAATATTGTGAAAGTCAACTTGTAAATTTTTCCGGAATTTAAAAGATGAAAATGATAAAAAAAAGCAGAGATGAGTATCTGTTGCGACAACGCTTAAGCGTTCAAGAAGAAACGAGTTCCGCTCGTTTAAAAGAATTAACTGAGTGCAAAAAACAGCTAGTTCTTTCAAATATAAAACTTAAAAAACTACAGAATATTGTGTTGGAACTCTGTGGAGATATACAACTTTTCATCCGAGTACGTCCTCCACTTGATTTCGAAGAAGAGAAACAATTGTGTGGTTGGAATTATTTGGACGAAGCCACGGTTGAGATTGTGTATTCTGATAAAAATAAAGAAACCCCTCATACATTCAATTTTGATAAAGTCTATCCTCCTGCCTCCGATCAGGAATGTATTTTTGAAATTGTCTCACCTCTTATACAATCCGCTTTAGATGGTTACAACATTACTATTTTCGCTTATGGTCAAACGGGCAGCGGAAAAACTTATACTATGGACGGTATATCTGGCAATCCGGGAGTTATACCACAAACGGTTGATCTGTTATTTGATTCAATAAAAATGTATTGCAATTTGGGCTGGAAATATGAAATTAAGGCATCATTTTTAGATATTTACAATGAAGTTTTGTACGATTTGTTACGCAATGAACAAAAAGATAAGGAAATCCGTATGGCTGAGAATAATAAAGATGATATAAATGTCTCCAATATAACCCAAGTGATCGTCGAGTCTTCAGAACGTTTTTATCAATTAATGGATCATGCAAAAGAGAATCGTGCCACTACTGCCACAGTGGAAAATGAAAGGTCATCACAATCGCATTCTGTAACCAAAATTGAACTGTTTGGTTATCATGCTGACATGAATAAAAACTCTATTGGCTCCATACATCTAGTGGATTTGGCAGGTTCGGAGTCGATGAATGAAACTCAAGATATTAACCAATCTTTGTCTGAACTGAAAAAAGTTACATTGGCGTTATTGCAAAAAAAAGATGACATATCGTATACAAATTCTAAACTTACTAATTTTTTGATGTCCTCATTGAGTCAAAATTCAAAAATAATAATGTTTATTAATGTAGCACCATTTCAAGATTGCTTTGTTGAATCCTTTAATTCTTTAAGATTTGCACAATCATTATACCAATGCAAAATGCCAAAAGCTCATCGTGAACATATTCCCGTTTTAAACAATTCCTCAGTTACAAATTTTTGGATGGGTGATATCCCTTCAACCAGTCAACTTCTTGGAAATGATGATGGTGCAGTTGGCACCAACGTTTTTAATACTGAGAAAACCTCCCTCAAACAAATAGTCGATATGGCTTACCACGAAAATGCAAGCACACCAAACCCGATTACAATTGCAAATAAGGAGATTAATATTGTGGATGTTATAACATTACCATCAAATGGTGATATCCCTTCAACCAGTCAACTTCTTGGAAATGATGATGGTGCAGTTGGCACCAACGTTTTTAATACTGAGAAAACCTCCCTCAAACAAATAGTCGATATGGCTTACCACGAAAATGCAAGCACACCAAACCCGATTACAATTGCAAATAAGGAGATTAATATTGTGGATGTTATAACATTACCATCAAATACGGATATCGCTTTAACCTGTCAACTTCTTGGAAATGATGATGGTGCAGTTGGCACCAACGTTTTTAATACTGAGAAAACCTCCCTCAAACAAATAGTCGATATGGCTTACCACGAAAATGCAAGCACACCAAACCCGATTACAATTGCAAATAAGGAGATTAATATTGTGGATGTTATAACATTACCATCAAATACGGATATCGCTTTAACCTGTCAACTTCTTGGAAATGATGATGGTGCAGTTGGCACCAACGTTTTTAATACTGAGGAAACCACCTCCAACCCAATATTCGAAAGAGTTTTACACGAAAATGCAAGCACACCAAACCCGATTTCAAAATCAAAGAAGGAGTTTCTTAATATGTCATCAAATGTTGATATGCCTTCAGACTTCCGTCAGTCACTGCCTTCAATTGTGGTCAGATATGCGCCAGTGGAGAATTATTCCCTAAACGTTATGAACGTGCCATCATTTGTTGGAGCTAAACCTTCGGAAGTTGAAAACCATGTGGTCGGAGATGACGCTTATTCCCCACCCCTTTAACTTTTAGTATATACATACATCTAAACAAATGCACATTTAAACACGCAAATACATTCATACAATTTTAGAAAACAAAAAAAAATTTAAGAAAAAAAATATTTAACACACTAATGGCCATTTTCTCAATGTACCGTTAAACTGCCTGTTACTTAATGTCGACATAAATTTATTAGACCGATAAACTGTCTGTTAACAATTTTGGGTTTCTCAATATACCGACAAAATACATGGTTTTAAGCTGGCAACACCTCTCAAAATACATGTAAAAGTTGTGAGTCAGCTGATTGAATTTATCTGTACGGCAAATAAAAGGAAAATAAATAATCGGCAGATGAGTGCTGGTTAGCTTTGCGACAGAAGAGAAGCAAATGAGACATTGAGAAAACCAAATTTCTTTAATGTGCAGTTTTTCGATGGGATAAAATTTAATCGTGTAATGAGAAAACGGCCATAAGAGAAATATTTTTCTTGATCTTAATTCATTCATTTTATTAAAGAATAGAATTTTTTTTTAAGAAATATTTATAATATTTTTTATGGCTTTTTGTTATAAATCTAATAAAATTTTTTGTTTGAGCATTTTTTTGTTTTAATATAATAAGGGAAATCACGATGGGTAGTGCAAAGTGTGCAAACGATGCAAATGAGTGCAAAAATACACACATTTGCACAACACAACAACAAAATGTACGTATTTGCAATTTGCTCTTTTTTACTTCGTTTGCACTAAAAAAACCATGAGCAAAGTTAGTAGTGCATATTTGCTCAGTTGCAAACAAATGTAAACAACAACATTTGACATATTAGCCGCCATATTGATTTTAAGGAAACTTATAAATTGAACAATTTCGCAGATTGTTAAATAAAATAGAGAATTAAATTTAAATTAATTAAAAAGAAAAAAATTATTTTAATTTGCTTGTGTATAATTGTAAACAAATGCAGATTTTTTACAGTGCTGCCAGAAGTTTTTAGTGTTGCCAGAATACATTTTTAGAAAAATAGCATATTTGCACAAAAATAAAAGTGGTATGCTCACGATCAATCATAACATGCACTGCAAATTTACACATTGCAAATTTGCACAATGACCATCGTGATTACCCTTAATAATTATATTTTAAAGTAGCTGTCTTATAAAATAAATTTATCTTTTATTTATACATTGAACACACTCATACATTTATTTAGATTTAAAGTTTTTCTTGTTTGTTTTAAATAGAGTGAGGAAAATGTTACTTTATTTTCTTGTTAAAATAGTTAATTGCTTTCTTTTTTGTTGAATAAATTCTTTGGAAAAATTTTTTTTTTATTTATACAAAAACTAAAAGTTTTTTTTATAGATATTTATAAAGAATTATATAGCTTTTGTTTGTTTTTTATTTTTATAAATTATTTGTTCTTTGCCTTTTTTGTAATTTTTTTATTGTATATAACAAGGATATGTCGTTTTTTCACTAATTTCTCTTTTTTATCAAGTTTTTTTTATCATAATTTTCTTTAAAATATTTTATTTTTTATAATTTTTAACTTTGCTTAATTTTTAAGCTGCCTACCTATATATATTTAAAAAAAAATATATTAAATGTATAAAATAAAAGAGATTGCCAATGAAACTGTTGAAGTTGCCAGTTGGTTTCCTCTCCAACGTGTATCTCTTATTTTCCATTTTCTCTTTATTTAGAATTCTCAATTTTTCAAAGTTTGGCTTGTGCCCGTTTTCAATGCAGTGTTGTGCAAGTGCAGTTAATTGCTTTCATCTTTTTATATCAGCTTTGTGTTCGTCTATTCTCACGCCTAAATGTGTCTTCGTTGTACCAATGTAGATTTTTCCACACTCCTCATAATCCCCACCCCCACATTCAATTTGATAAACAACATCACTTTGATCCCTGTACGCAATCTTTGTTTTTGTTTGTGTAAATAAATAATGTAATGTCTTGTTTGATTTATGTGCAAATATTATTTGTTGGTCTTCTATTATCTCCCTCAGTTTGTTGTTCTCAGTTACACCCAATTTTCATGATGATTTTTTCCCCTATTTTTGAAACATGTCTTTTTTAGTTTGATAGCGAGCGGGGGAGAGAAGTAAGCAGGGTAGAAAAAAAGACATGAATCGTAATTTCTGTGATTCTTTTGACATTCCTCCTTGCACTTATTTGGGTTTTTTTAATTTATATTGTATTTTTATTTCAAAATGACAATTACTTATTAAAATATAAAAAAAATAAACAAATTTAATTTAAAAAAAATCAATACATACATACATATATAAGGAAAATAAAAAAATCAAACAAAATAAGAAACATTGTGAAAATTTAACATGTTTTTGGAAGTTTCTTTAAAAAAGAACTACAAAAAAGACATGTCTTTTAAATCATCGTGAAAATTAGGTGTTAGTCTTGGAATAAACGATAGACCAGGGATAATAAATGACATTTCCAAAATTGTACTTAATCCAGTACAACAACAACAGTGAACCCAAAATTATTTTTTTTATGCAACTACGACGCACAGTGCTTTGTCCCCATATAACGAAGGGACATAAATAGAAGGAGTTGTCAGAAATTTTGAAATTTGGTACACTTGCATAAAATAGCTTAGTTAAGAAAAATATGAAATCGGTCCAAGGACACGCCTACCTCCCATGTGTCCTGAAATGGAAAAAATGTATTTTAAGCTTCAATAATGCCCACAAAACTACAAAAAATGGTCATGCTGATGCACACACAACTAGCAACGTGTGTGTATATTTTCATTTAAATCTTACACTTACAAAAATTGTCCAATCGCAATAAAATTTGGTATGAAAATTGATATTTCTTAGATATATATGAATGCCAAATTTTGGTAGAATCAGATTATTAATGTAAAAAATACAAAACCATCATTAAATGATAAATGAGTTAAAAACGCTTAAAATGCTGTTGCAAAAATAACAAGTAAGAAAGTATAATCGGTCAAGCCCGATCATGTGATACCCTATAGCATAGTATTTAAAAACAAATTTCCTAGAGTGTAATAAATTTGGGACCCATGGGCAATCATGGACCCGCCATAACAAAATTATGTTATGAGGTTAAGATTCGTTTCAAAGTTCTTTCTGCCGAATATTATTTATATATCTTTATCTTCATATATGAGTTTTTTTGGATGAGGGTTAATATGGAACCTATGGTTTATTTTGGTATGTAAATACTAATATTTTTAGGGAAGCTGGCATTAAAAGCTATTTTCGGGAGAATGATTTGTATGAAAGCAATGCTCAAAAATAGAAAGATTCCAATAAAATTTGATAAGCTGATTTTGATTGCAATAAAATTAGTTTAATTTAATCTTGCCGATGTAATAGAATTGCCCTTACTACAAACAAAGGCTGTTGCCAAAAAAAAACTTCTGTCACGTACCCATCTTCAATTTAAATAAAAAATAACGGCACTAATGCCCAATTTTCAGGATAGTATTTAAATCTATATTAAGTTAATTTTCATAACAAACTTAAATCGTATTTAAAACAGATTGAGTTTTTGAGTTTTATTTGAAAAGTCTTATTTAATTAAGATAAAAGTATGGTAGCACTACTAAATACAAAAAAAAGAATATAAGAAAGTGTAATTATCTACAAGGTGGTCTGAAAAAACAGCTGAATGTTAATGCTTTGCCTGTTGTTGTTGTATTGTTATGATATTGAGGCCACCTTGCTAAAATATTACAATGGAAACTTAAGTTGAAATTAAGTGTACCACATCGGTGACTTAAGTTTGATTTAAGTTTTTAGTGAAGAAAAGAATTTTGTATTTAAATCGATTTTAAAAATAAATGTGTTTTAATATCAATCCTGAAAACTGGGCACATTTTGAAAACATTCTTTAAGCGATTAAAAACCAACGTCATCTGTGAATTTAGCGTCATCTTGTAGCGACAAAAAGAAACAGACACAACTGTTATACTATTTTTTTTTAATTTATCTTGTCAATTTATTTAATTCAATAGTATATATATTTGGATTTATTTCTAATTATGTTCCTAGTTTATTTTTTTTTAACTAATTTAATCTATGAAAACTTTAGCAAAAATCACGAAAATAGCATTTTTTTAAATACAATTTTTTTTCAAGTTGTGATTAAAATTTTTTAATTGTTTTTCTTGTAGTTATTAGAAAACAGTCTAAATAGGTATTCGAAATCAGAAAAAAACCCATAGACGATATATTTTTTTTTTTTTAATATTCCATCAAAGTTAAGAAATTTTTAGAGCTTAAGTAAATAATAAGCATTTTTCAAACCATTAAAAAATATGTATAGGAGCATAATTCACCTAAAATTTGTTTATAAATGGTTTAGAATATTGTTAGGTGTTACAGAAAAAAATTTTAATCCCGTAATCCAGAAAATGAATTTTTTACAATTATTTTCTTGAAACAATAAAAAACCAAGGGCATTTGTGATTTCAGCGCCCTCTTATGCCGTAAAATGCAGACAAACACAAACATTTTTTATACATATTTTGATTTTTGTTGTTTTTTATTGAACGGTATAAGTTTGAATTAATATTTCACAGTATTTGTAGTTAATTGTCTTTTAAACTCCTGAAAACTATGAAAATTTGAGCAAAAATCATGAAAATTGTGGTAAAATTTTCTCAATTGTTTTTCTTGTAGTTCATAGAAAACAGTCTAAATATTCGAAATCAAAAAAAACCCATAGACGATATTTTTCTTTTTTTTAATAGTCCATCAAAGTTAAGAAATTTTTAGGGCTTAAGTAAATAATAAGCATTTTTCAAATCAATAAAAAAACACATGAAAAAATAATTCAATAAATTTTTTTTACAGTTAGCTCTAAATATAGTAAACTACTACAGAAAAAAAATTTCAATCTCGTACTTTAAAAAACAACAGTTTTCCTCAAGCATGTAAAACTCAAGTACATAGTTGTTTAGCCATTTTTACTATAAATTCTCAAACTGTGGCGCCCTCTAGCACCTACAAAAAGAGTTAAATCTTAAAAATTCTTCAAAACTCATTTGAATTATTTTGTTATCTATCGATCTGTACATTTTTAAGTACAATATAAGACTTGTTTTTTTTTATTTATGTCTATGGGCCACAGCCCTGTGCGACGCCTCCAAATTGTAGGAATTTACTTTGAAAAAATAAACCTGTTGTATTTCAGAAAGTTGTTCTGTCACTGGCCCCTAGTTCGTGCGATATAACGCATCTGGATAACTTTTAATGGAGCTATCTTAGATCATTTGTTTATTGGAAGCCAACACTTATGCCACAATGCCAGAGTTTTTGTTAAAAGTGGTCAAAAATTCAACAGAATGGACCGCGTAACTCGTAGCGCGGTAGAAATATGCTTGAAATCATATTTTAAAAATAAATGGCATGAAATTAGTTACCACATTATAAAATTCACTTTTATAATTATTTGAAATATATATGTATTTGGCAATTAACAAAACAAAAATATGTTGATGAAGATGAAGATTTTTCAGATTGTTTTTTAGACTTGAAATTGTTTTTCCATATTCGCCGACAAATTTGGTTCAGCAATTCTCTGATATCTGGAAACATTAGTTCATTAATTTCATTTTTCAATTATCCAACCTTTGACCAAAATGATCATATTTTAAAGCATTTGAAATTTTTAAATTGTACTAAAAATGTCATTGGAGTACTTCAGTACTTTTGCAATGCTAATAGTACTGAAAAAAGTACAATTGTACCGACTTTATCATCCCTGCGATAGACTATAATATTTGGCGTTGCCAGATGTGTCATCTATGTGTTTTTCCTCGATGAAATATTATTTTTAACTTTATTCAGTAATGAATTGATCAACCCTTTTGGAAAATTGTTTTTCATTATGATATCCTTTATTCTTGTCATATTTTTAAATTTACATTTTGCGTTGCTTATTTTATAACTTTGTGAATAAGATTCATTGCCGTATATATCTTCTGTTTCATGGATTGTGTTGAGTGGAAATTAATCAAGAAGAAGCAATTAGTTTCATATACCAATCTGTTTTTATTTTGCCATTTTGTCGGAATATCTTTATATCCAGATTTGGTATTGCATTGTCTTTCTCCCTCTCTACAGTAAATTTCAATTTGTTGTGATATGAGTTAAAGGTTTTCAATATTATGTCTTATGGTATAAACACAACTGGGACGAACGACGAACTTCGCATAGTACGACGAATTCGTCGGCAAGAATTCGTTGCGTAAATTCGTCAAATGAGGCACAATGAGTGCGTAAATTCCAAGTATTAATACGACATGAATTTTTTTTAATTTATAAAAATAAATGCATTGGACGCTTGATTATATAAACATTTTCATCCATTTTTATCTTCTTTAACTAGCAATCATTTTATTAAAATTTCTTTGTTTGCTAACATTTATCAAATCATAGGTTGACCATATTTCAACAAAAAAAAAACATAAAAAACTATTTATTGTGTGTGTTCTAGAATCCGAATCCACTCGAGATTACTTAAGCATTTTTGGTGTTCTTCATTTCGATTTAGCAAACTCAAATTAGTTTTTGGGTTTATTTCAAATTCTGCAATTTTTCGCGAATTTCAGCCATTTTCGCGATTTGAGGCTGTAAGTTGTCTGATTCTTTACAGCTTTAACGATTTATAATTAATAGTAGACTGTGCTATCATGCCTCTGTTAGCAAATTTTTGCGAATTTCCGCTAATTTAGCAATTTTTTACGAATTTTTGCCATTCCTAATAGTCTAAGAGACTTTTAATCAATTTTATGCTTTGTTTGAAATATTAAAAATTTACGCGAATTTTCGCGATTTTTGCAAATTTTAGCCAAGTTCGCATTAGAAGCGAGTTTTGCCTGTGATTCTTTACAGCTTTCATGATTTAGCTGCGGTTAGCTGTCTCTGTCCCAATTTATTCGTCGTTCGTCTGCGTAAGAAATAGAAATAAACCTATCGCAGTGTTCGTTACGCATGACGAATTTCGGTCTACGCAACGATTGTGTGTATTCTCATACATACCAATGTGTTCTATTTCTGACGAAGAATATTCGTTGCGAATTATTCGTCGTTCGTCCCAGTTGTGTTTCTAGCATAAATTATAAATTTGTATAATATAACATTTAGTTTAAAAAATTTGGTTTTCTTTATTCAAAAGACAGCTGCGTATGCGAAAAAGCGAGTAACATATTTTATGGACATCCAGCTTTATGCAAGTTGCACTTGTTTTACGTGGAATTTTAAGCAAAAGCTTAAAAAAATTAAAATAACAAACTGGTAACAGTTTTTTTTATCCATATTTACTTTCTTTTTTATTAAATTTCTTGTTAAAAAAATTTTAGTAATAAACATGTAAAGTTTGTTTACATACGCAAAACAATGTCGCATACTTTACAGGAATAAAAACGTCAAATTGCACAAACTGCCAAGATAGGTTACATTAATACATGTCAAAATTTTCTTGTGAAATAATAAATGTACCTCAACATTTTTCACAAATTTGAACCCACATATAAAATGTATTTTTATTTTCGTTTATTTATGTACACAAGATAGAAAATACTGAAAATAAGAGGATGATGAAAACCTAAAATTAGTTTATATTTTGTCAAGAATTGTAAAGAAAATTTGCAAATAAATTAAACAACAACAGAACCAAAAATTTAATGGTTTCATAGCCGAAGCACATGGGGGATTTTTTGCTAATCTAGCCGGACATTACTTTTTGGTTTTAGCTTATATTTCTTCCAAAATGTTATTGAGTGCCCCTAGATGGATATAACTTGGCAGAAATATGTGTTATGGTCATAGGCAGGTAAGCAAATAAATGTCCGAATACTTTTGTGAAATAAATTTAGAAAAACACTTTTTTGTTGTTCAGTTCAATACTGCCCAGTTCTTACTGCGCTTCTTTATTAAAATCAATATATTATATCTATATATATAAAAATGAAAAATGTTTGTATGTTTGTGTGTTTGTTTGTTTGTTGGCTTATAGACTCCGAAACTACTGAACCGATTTTCTTGAAATTTTAACAGTAACATCACGTGAGCCCTAAAAATAAAATAGGCTACTTATTTTTTCGATAGGGGCAGGGGAATTGGTACCCCCCATAGGATGGCAATATTTATTATCGCATATCTTAAGAGCCGCTGGCGGCATTTTGCTGAACTTTTTGTAGTAGGATCTTCTGAGCCCCGAAATTAAAATAAAATAGCAGCGGGGGTATTTGAATCCCCCATAGGACGCCAATGTTTAACATCGCATATCTTAAGAACTGTTATAGTGAGAATGTTCAAACTTTCTAGAAGTCACTCTTATGGTATACTACACTTTTGAAAATAAAAATAAAGTGGGTAGGCGCAGGGGGGAAATACCTCCCATAGGATGCATATAATAAATATCGCTCAACTTAAGTACTATTAAAGGGAGAGCCTTCAAACGTGGTTAAAGTTACTACTATGGCAAACTTTAAATTTCAATATACAAATGGGCGGGTTAGACAGGGGGGAGCAGTACCCCTCATAGATAGATATATAAATAAAAGCCACTTTATGCATTTTGTTGAAGTTTTGGTAGTAGGATCTTCTGAGCCCCAAAACTGAAATAAAAAAGCAGCGGGGGAAGTGGTGTCCACCATAGGACGCCAGTGTTTAATATCGCATATCTTAAGAACTGTTATAGTGAGAACATTCAAACTTTGTAGAAGTCACTCTTATGGTATACTGCACTTTTGAAAATAAAAATAAAGCGGGTAGGCGCAGGGGGGAAACCTCCCATAGGATGCATATATTAAATATCACTCAACTGAAGAACTATTAAAGGGGGAGTCTTCAAACGTGGTTAAAGCTACTACTATGGCAAACTATAAATTTCAATATACAAATGGGCGGGTTAGACAGGGTAGGAGCAGTACCCCTCATAGATAGAAATATAAATAAGAGACACGGCATGCATTTTGTTGAACTTTTGGTAGTAGGATCTTCTGAGCCCCAAAATTAAAATAAAATAGCAGCGGGGGAACTGGTGCCCACCATAGGACGCCAATGTTTAATATCGCATATCTTAAGAACTGTTATAGTGGGAATGTTCAAAATTTGCAGAAGTCACTCTTACACTTTTAAAAATAGAAATAAAGCGGGTAGGCGTAGGAGGGGAAATACCTCCCATAGGATCGATATATTAAATATCGCTCAACTGAAGAACAATTAAAGGGATAGTCTACAAACGTAGTTAAAGCTACTATTATGGTAAACTATAAATTTCAATATAGAAATGGGCGGGGTAGCCAGAGGAGGAGCAGTACCCCTCATAGATAGACATATTAATAAGAGCCGCTGCAAGCAATTTGTTGAACTTTTGGTAGTAGGATCTCCAGAGCCCCAAAATTGAAATAAAATAGCAGCGGGGGAAGTGTTACCCCCATAGGACGCCAATGTTTAATATCGGATATCTTAAAAACTGTTATAGTGAGAAAGTTCAAACTTTGTAGAAGTCACTCTTATGGTATACTTCACTTTGAAAATAAAAATAAAGCGGGTAGGCGCAGGGGGGAACTACCTTCCATAGGATGGATATATTAAATATCTCTCAACCGATAAAGTGGTAAAAGCAGTGTAGCGAAGCGCACCGGGTTAAGCTAGTACTTAATAAAAAATAGGGTACAATATTGCTTAATACTAAAAGTTCATACTCTTGCTTAAATCATCAATTTTGATTTAAGCGAGAGTTTATTGTAACACTTAAAATTCTTTGAAATATTATTTTGACAATAAAAGTTCAACAAGCGAGAGTTTGTTGTAACACTTAAAATTCCAAGAATTTTAAGTACTTGATAAAATCGATTTGGAAAATAAAGAATTTTAAAGTATAGATGTATGTGTGTTGGTTTGCGTTTGTTTAGTAATAAATTTGTCATACACACAAACATGTATAAAAATGTAATATTTATAATATAAATGTTCTAGCGGTTATAACAGTAAGCCTCCAAAATAAATATAATCGGACCAAGGAAGCAAAAGTTCCTCCTAGAAGAACTAATCCAACCTCTAAAAATTTGCAATTTGTTTTTAAGTTTTTCCATACTATCAAAATAATTTTCGTGGGAATACAAAATTTAATTTGAATGATTTTATTATTCGTGCTTAATTCCCAATTTTTATTATTTGATAAAAACACTAAAATTTATTGTTGATGGGATAAGCTATTCCTATGCGCATTTCACTGGTTGCTTAGGCCAGATCATCAGGAAACTTCATCCATAAAGATTTTAGAAAAACTAAAGATATTAAACCAAATAAAACTGTTAAGCGTATAAGAATTACCGCAACAGTTCTATTTGTAACAATATCAAAGTTTAAACAAAATCATCAACAATAAACAGTGAGTTTATCTCTCCTTACATTCCGCACAAGGCGAATTCAACTACAGGTGGTGTCGGAACTACAACAATCCAACAGCAACAGAAACAACATAGTGTTTTTTGCATTGCATTGTTGGTGTTTAGGCTCGGAAATGTCAACCATTCTTAGCAAAACACTAACAAATCAAAACAAATAAGCTCGAACTGTCAAAATCAGATGCCGTTTCGACACCACCTGTAGTTAATTCGCCTTGATTCCGCACTACAATTGATTGGAATTCTTCCAACATTAATTGTAGTCGTAAGTAGGTTAAGAAAAAACAAAACAAAAACAACTCGCTTTATTTAAAAAACGGGTTGCCAGTCAGTTTTTTTTTTTAGGCCGTGCACTTGCCAGTTTATTATCAAAATAATTTTCGTGGGAATACAAAATTTAATTTAAATGATTTTACTTTCGTTTAGCAAATGCAACTTTTAACGTCGGCGAAAGTTAAAAAACTTAGAATTTGAAAATTACACTTTTCGTTTAGATGGCTGAACTCTTTTTTATGGCGACCGCACGCTATTTGAAACCGAAAACTACTTTGGTTTCTGCAATAACTATGCGAAAAACATAGACAATGTCAGATGCAAATTACATGTACGTTTGTGACCGAATCTTATAAACCCTATGTAAAACAGCAATTTTGACAGACATGCAAAATTACATATGAATTGAAAAGTTGACAAAACAAATGTAAAAAACATGTCGTCTACATGCACCTTAAACGAGTCTTAAAGCTTCCACAAAAGTTCATTTAATTAATACATACATATAATAATTTAAATGCAATGCATCAAGTACCAAAAACAATACATATACACTTGGCAGTAAAAATAAAACACATTTTTTACAACACTTTACTTTTTAGCTATTATATGGGTGAATTAACTTGCAAGTTTTGCAATTTTTCCGTTCGTTTACTTTTTTGTGCAAGAGTTAGTTTTGAGATTAAAATGTTCATATTACCCAAAGTTTACTCACCTACTTAATTTTACTGGAAAAGAAAACAAGCGCACCTATTGTATATAAATACATATGTGTATGTATATATATATATATATAAAAATTTATTGAAATATATTAAAAAGGTACATATACTTTACAATTATTGTTTTATTCTGTGTACACTCGAACACTAAATTGTATAAAATTGTGAGTTAGTTCGATCTGTATTATAATAATCGTACATTACTATGGCTGCCGGTTTTGTGTCCATTACCTCGTTGGCTTTGTATGCTTCAATACTCACACAATGTCTAACATCTGTGGATAACTTATCAAAATATAAAATCATAGTAGTGTCATCATTTTTAGATTCAAGTCTTTGGATGAAATTGTTTTCCAACAAATCCCCATTAAACTGAGTTTCAGTTTTAAAACCTGACGGTAGATTTGCCTCCATGATGACCATATTTGTACTATTGTTGATACCCTTTAATGCATGATATGTGAAACAGACTTCCAAATACAATTCCTCGGAATTATGAATGGTGGGATCTACTTCCAGAACAAAATACTTAAGCTCAACATCCTTTTTCACATTATATTGAGAAGAGAGTTGCACCAACGAGTAGCCATTGCCAGCGATTTCCAAATTAACGCGACGTACAGATTTTGGCAACTGAAAGTAAATTGATTACATAAAACTTTTTGAAATAAAATATTTTATTGTTTTTTTTTCGTTACCTTAAGTTGCTGCAAATCTAAAGCATTATCATTATTTATAAAAATTTCATTAATTTTTGTCTCTGTACCTTCGTGATCTTCAGCAGTGCACAATATTTTTGAACTCCAGTTACTGGAATTTTCATATTTTTGAGCGAATTTCGTTAAAGCCTCTAGGCCGACTACCGTGTCATGAGTTGTTTTAAACCCGCCTTGCTTATTACGTTGTTTAATTAACCATTTTAAAATGGGAAAATGATTACCGGGTTCATTAAGGAGAGCCATTAAAACATAAGACGTAGTTTCGACTTCATTACCATCGCCACTCCACCACATAAGACCATTTTCATCTTCCTTGCGCAAAAGTTGTAACTTTTCTATTACTTTGTCCTTACTTGGATGTCCTGCTGTACTAAGTGCTACTGCTATTATGGAGAGAGCATAAACATCGTCGATATTTTCCCAATTGGAACTTATATACTCAAGGCCTTTCTTAATAGTAGTTTGATATTTAAGAGCAGCTTTCTGGAATTATGTTGCAAATAATTTAAATAAAACTTTAAACTATAGATTTAAAATCATTTTAATTTGAAACGAGACGCACCATAAGTAGAGTTTATCACGAAAACATCTTTTAAAACTTTAGTTAATATCGTATCTTTAAAGGCTTATTTAGCTGATTTTTGAGAATGAACTTTATAAAGGGCCAATGGTAAATGATAGTTCGATCTTCTCGAATTTTTTTTTAGACTTCTCAAACAATACTGGGCTAAATTTAACAATGGTGGCATTAAAAAGGGTCGGCCATTTAAAATTCCTCATTTGAACTACCCATTACTTTGACTTTGAAAGGTAGAATAGCATTCATATTTATTTTTGTTTTAAGGTTTATGTTTGACACTTGTAAAATTTGCCTCATACACAGAAAAAATTATTGCCGAATTATTTTCAAACAAACGATTGTTTGAAATTTTTTTTAATTTCTACAAATTTTTTTACTGATTCAATTAATATTTTTGTTTGATTTTTATTTAACCAACAAAAATGTTGACAACTTTTCAATAATATAATATACGCGCTATTGGTTTCAATTTTTCATAATTTTGTATGAATTATTTAACGCTCTTTAATGTTGTCGTTTTTTGCATTTTTTATTTGATCGTAAGCAACACTTCTTTATGTGAAATATAAGAACAACAACACAAAACACATACAGTTTATTTTTGGACGCTTTAAAAAAGTACAACAAGAAGAAAGATGACAAAATAGCGCGACGAGGTTATTAGTAAAAAAACAAAAAAAAAAATAGCAGGTAAAAAAAGGTTTCATTCTTTTTTAAGCAACAGAAACAACAACAACATTATAAGAAACAAAATAAATTTTTGGTTGGTTTCAAAGTTGGAAAAAAAAGAATGAAAAACAAAATCCCGTATTCAATTTTTGAAAACTGTTTACTTAAATACATCAAATACAAAAATAAAATGATGACGAAAAACATATCGAGTCGGTCTGCTGCCGTTGTTTGTTACATTTCTTCTTCTTTAGCCAAGGAAAGGATAAAGCAACAGTGAGTGATGAAGAAAAACATTGTGTGTATAAACAAAACTTCGTTCAAAAATAATTCCAACAATACATGTGTCTCAAAGTCAGCCGCCGCTCTGCTTCTGCCTTCATCTTCTCCTTCAGTGATAGCTTGGGTGCGCGTCATTGCTTGTGCAAAAAATTTTTGTTTGAAATTTATATGAATTTCAGTAAAATTTTTGTTTGATTCTGTAAATTATTTGTTTGAAAAAATCAGTGTTTTTTTTAGTAAACAAAATGCAAATAAATTGTTTGAATATGCGAATTTGTTTGTAGGACCGATTTCAGACAAAAAATGTTTTGATACTACAAATTTTTTGTTTGAATTCGAAAAATAATTTTTTCTGTGTACCAATGGACTGAAGATTTTTTGACGGTATATGAAGAGTTTTACCGAAAAATCGTGTTATTTGGATGAAGCTCATTTTCATCTCGGTGGTCATACGTTTAAGAAGCAAATTTATCCACAACGAGTCACTATCGGAAATAAGCACGAAGACGCCGGTACCGTCAACGGTAAGCGTTACCGTGCCATGCTTAATGAACTTTTGTTCCAAAAAATCAAGAGAACGACGTGGACGACATTTGGTTTTTAAAGACTGGCCACATATTTTACAGCCAACGAAACCATCGATTGGTCGCCTCGAAGCCCTTTGTAAGATTTTCTATGGAGAGCCATTAAAGATAAATGTTACGAAACCCATAAAGAGGCAATTGAAGTGTTGAAACATAAAATCTAAGTTGCCATTGAAGAGATTTGAGCGGAAACAATCGAAGATGTACTAAAAAATTGGGTGGATCAGATGAGGTACTGCCGAGCCAGTCGTGGTAGTCATATGAATGATATTCTGGTCCATTATTAAATGACAAAGTTCAAACTTTCCAATAAAACCAGATATCTAAAAAAAAATCAGTACTTTTTTTATAGCCGATTAAAATAAGAAGTTTTAAATGGCACACCCTGTATCTTACCGTTAAAGGCGTATGAAAGAGATTTTTGAGAGTTGGTTTTTTACTTCAAAATGCAGCCTATGGTAAATTATCGCTCGATCTTCACGAAATTAAGTCGTGCAATAGCGAGTCATAAAAAAATTATTTGTTGAAATTTAATGAAAATCGGATCATTTCGCAACGAGTTTGTGTTAGTTTTTGTAAATTTTTTAAAGAGGTTTTTCCACATCTATGTGCATAACTCTTCTTCCACTGAATTAATTCTGCTCGATTTCGGTCCCAAACTGCTTACGATAACTACAAACGTCTTGGCACCAAAATGAGTGTGTTTTAACAAGACGAACGGGACCAACTCAACTTAGAATTACTCAAGAACCCTGAGTATACATTCATATATGAGTATAATTTATGGGGTCTTAAATGAATATTAAAAAAATGTATGGCATAGAATGAAAAACTTTGTATACCTTCATACAGCACTGCTTTTTTATTTGTCACTCCCCAGGAATCAGAAAACTGCTGCAAAACAAAAACTACTCATTAGATAGGTGCTTCTGAAAGAGTTATTCCGGCTGCGCACCGTTGTGAAATGGTGTTGTGATCAGTGTTCGAAAATAAACAGAACATTATTTAGCGTCCGGCTTACACACCCATTAACGATTTTCCTTTTTTTTTAGTGTTTGTGTAGACAAACACAACTCTTAATACTGTACTTTTTTCAAGAATGGGCCGAACATTATAAAGTGTTCTGTTCTTCGTTAAAAAACAAAAAAAATTTTGTGATACTGTAGACAAATATTATATTTTTATGTTCTATAATGTTTCTTTTTTTACATTGATAAAGAAATTCACAAGCAAAAAATTTTTTGCAACGACCGCAGCAGGAACAGCTTGTGTGTGTATTCTGTATATCGATGGCTTAATATTAAAAAGGCGTAACTCAATTTTTTTCAAAAAAGCGTTTTTTGTGCATTCTGGTAGGCAAATGTCCGATGCACCTTGCCTCAAAATTTCAGGGAGATATAATTGCAAACAAGAGATTTATAACGATTTTAAAAAAAGCCCTAAGTCAAGTCAAAGATTTTTTGAAAGTAAAAGCCCTAACTCGTTTTTTGTTTTCACACTTTTTTCTATAATTTTAACAACTTCATTAACTGAGACACATTGGCCTGCAATCACACTCGTTTTTTTGTTTTATTTCATTAGTTTTCACCATGACACAACAATACAAGGTAAATCTGTCAGCGCAGCTGTAGTTGTGCGTTTATATTTCCCAAGCATCAAATTCGCTTTAGCGGAGAAATGAGTTGATGAAGAAATTGCGGCGGAGGCTTTAAAGAAAAATGGTATTGTGCATTTTGTAAATTAAAATAAAAAATACAGTTTTAAAGATTAACTACATTTTATAATCGTAACAAGCTGATGTATTTGGCGACCTCTCGACGCTTTATAAACGACGGCGGTGGCCCATTGTAAGTCGATCGACTTGTTTCTCTGTTTTTGACATTTTATGTTAACAAAACGGTACTTCCCAATATAATTAAGCATACAAATATTTTGTGTGTTCTTATCAGTTCACTTTGCTTTTTTGTGTAAAAATATTGTTGGAGAAAGAAAAGTTTTGACAATAAAAAAATTAAATAATATGAAAGCAAGCGAATATTCTGACTCTGATTCGGGGAACGCAGATGGTATTCGAACAAGGAAAAATATTGCAAGAAAGTCCGAATGGACATATAACGTAAATAGAAAAAAAAAGAATGGAAGAATCAGCCTTACAAGCAGTTCTGAGACAAAAATTAATTCCATAGAAAAATCGAGACGAACGCAGACAATTCAATATTTTTTGAGACATAATTCAATCAGACTACAAGCGTTCCGTAATATGTTTTATTCAACGCTAGACATAAAAGAAAATATGGTTCGGAATTGGATTAGCGGGGCCAGTAAACATGGTATGCAAGAAAGTCCCGAAAAGACTTCATATCTACGCATATCTGCCAAACGGTCATCTGTCACAGGAAAGTTGCGCTTTCCGTAAGGCGTATATTTCTACAAAAAATTTTAGATGACTTGCCAAAAATGGAGTCCTATTATTGTCGAAGGGACAGTAAAAAATTATATTTTGAATCGGATTTTTCACCTATCAGGAAATTTACCAGCTTTATGTCGCACAGTGTGATTCAAAAAAAGAGAATGGAAACATAAAATTGCCCTATCCAATTGTTGCACAATTATTAAAGGAATTGAACTATTCCATATTTAAATCTAGGAAAGATCAATGCGATATTTGCGTACCACATAAAGTTTGTAATTTGTCAGATGAAGATTATAAAAAACATAGAGAAGAAATACAAAAAATGCGAGAAGAAAAATATAATGAAATAACACATGGTAAGTCCGGAATATGTGCAGTTTTATGTATGGATGTGCAAGCGGTAAAGCTAGTGCTGCATATTATAAAATGAAGCTACACCTACATAATTTTACAATATACAATATTTTAACACACGAATCAGATAATTATGTTTAAGACGAAACAGATGGATGTCTAGCATCTTCCGTGTTTGCGACATGTATTATTAAACACTTGAGGAAGATCCAAACTTAATCGCCAGAAATCCATCACGGAACTATTTACTCAGATGGCTGTATCTACCAAAATCGCTATGTAATACTGTCTAATGCATTGTTGGCTTTTACTATGGAAAAACAAATAACGATTGAACAAATTTTTAATAAGTGGACATACGCAAATGGAATGTGACTCAAGCCATTCACTTATAGAAAGAAAAATTTAAAATAAGGAAATAAATTTGCCGTCGCAATTTGTGCAATTAATAAAGGAGGCACGAAAAGTTCCAGCACCCCTACAAGCTCACCATTTGCACTACGACTATTTTCTAAATTTTGATAACATGACTTAACGATACTCTTCGAATCGTCCTGGTAAAAATATAGCTTACTATAAAAGTTCTAGAAATGTATGTACTCACCCCTCTATTTAAAATGTTAGGCAGAACTATTGAAGATTTTACTGTAAATATGCTACGAGCCTTGGCGTATGATATATTTCAAAACAGACATAACTGGAGATTACGAATCGCTCCCACATAGATCGAAGTGCGCGATTATAGACATCCCCCTGATTCACTTTATAAGGAGAAAATAGCAATAACAAAAAAGAAATAGGACCACCTTCAGAATTTAAAAAAGTTTTTACCTGCAGATTGCCATCTTTTTATGATAACTTGCCTTATAAGAACTAATAAATTACAGTTAACTTCTGATTAAAACCTCTTAATTTCATTAATTAATTTCTGTTATTATTAAAACCTGAATTTCTATAATAACATGTCTTATTTTCAACTCAGTTTAAAAAAGCCCTAACTGAAATGAAAAATAGGCCTATCTTAGCTAACATTATTAAAATAAAAAAAATATATAAATTTAATGAGAAATAAATGTGTTGCCTCTTTTCATTAAAAATTGCATTAAAATTTATTTTTTGTATCTAAAATTTTACGGATTTTATTAAGTTTTTTCTTTTGTTAAATGTTCGTGACGATTTTGACGAATTTTGTTAAAACTTTTGACGATTTTTGAAGAAAAAAGTCTAACAACCCTGGTTGGTAACTTCCCTGCAAATAATAGGACCAGTCCAAACACACGTGTAAAGAGTAGCCCACAAGTAACTAGGACTAGTCCAAAAGTAACCCAAACGTATGGAAAAAACATGGTCTATTTAACACTACGATGTCCTAGGGCAGGACCATATAACCCAGCTTTGGACTACAAAGGAGTTGTTTTTAAACTACTCCATTGTATACTTAAGACGTTTAAAAACGAAGACATATCGTCTCACTACAAACACTTTTTAACAAATGACATGGTCCATGCTTTCATTACATCGGACCAGTCCATGGAGTAGTCCATTTTATCAAAATGGATCAGGTGGTCCAATATTATTTGCAGGGTTAATAAGACCAAAAATAAATTAATTATAAAGATGCCAACTTGACTTGTTTGCGAGTTTTGTTTTTATAAACAGCCTAATTGGATATTTATGTGAAAAAGTGACCATCCAATTTTTTATGAGCTGCCCAAAAAGAATGTGCACTTAAAAAAGTAATTTGTATGGGATTTTAAAAAATAATGACAGCAAATTTTACTTTCGTGCAGTTAAGTTTAAAGTGCAATTAAACAAAAGTCAGTGGTTTTTACAACGTTATTCGCGGCTGTGCTTTAATTGTTAAAAACTCAAATATTCACAAGGATGTCAATGTGCCATTATTTGAAGCTATGATTACGAAATATGCAGTAAAATACGTCAAAATGCTATAATTGCATCCGTACCCACTAGCTCGATATATTTTGAATGATTGCGGCCACACTCGCTTAAGGAGAAGAGAAACTAACCTATTAAGATGAGCGATAAACGCCCATATATGTGAACAGAAGCCGTGATGAAGAAAATGTTTGTCTTGTACATGCAGGACAAAAAATATACTGGAAACATGGTTTATTTTATGGAAAACAATAAAGCAAGTTATCAAAGTTATTTTCGGGAATACAAAATTTATTATTTATACGATTGTTTTTATTTTAATTTTGTTTTTTCTTAACCTACTTACAACTACAATTAATGTTAGAAGAATTCCAACCAATTGTTGTGGGGAATGTAAGAAAAATAAAATCACTGTTTATTGTTGTTACCGACAATTATCGACTCTACTACTATTGTTAACACCGTTGTTATTTGTGTACAACTTACAACACTAGATATTTTAATTGCCTTTGATAAAATTCTTGTTATACACACAAAAGTTCTCTTACTATTTAATTAGCTACTTAGAAGACTGAAAATAGGAAAAAAAACTAAGGTAGATTAAATAATTAAAATATTTTGTTTAAAATAATTAATAAACTATTCGCTTTTAGAATTTTAAAGCGACAAACTGCTGTACGAAACTTGGTTTGTTTTATTTTCAACAATTCTTTAAAATTCTTACACCAATTAAATATAAGATGGAAGAAAACCTTACCCTTGCTGCTAATTGCATCTTATGCAGCGACCCGGATGATGGAAACATGGTAACCTGCTCCAAGTGTCTACACTGTTTCCATAGCAGCTGTTGTGATATCGGCGACGATGTCGAAATATTTAGTTGGAGATGCGAGGATTGTGTTGCAGCGGCAGAGCCTCAAAATGACTCACATAACCTCAAAACACGAGGACCAATAAAAGACCCCAGTGTTGAGATTATAGAAACGATAAGCATCCATCCACCAGCATCAACCAGCCTACCTATAAATCACATACAAGCCATCCATACCGCCAGCAGTGCAAAAAGACAACTTGAGTTGCAGCAGCTAGAGGAAGAAATGTCACTAAAACAGGAGTTTTTGCGCCGTAAGTACCAATTATTACGAGCAGAAGCTGATGAGTGCCAACACATCAACAACGTACGGCCTGTGGGCAAAAACAACATAAATGTTACAGAAAATTACCCCCCGTATGAACAAAGTTGTCAACGAAATTCACAAGTCAGCAGACCCCATACAAATACGTTTTTAAACAGCTCCATCTGGTGTCAAGTGGCCGATCAAAGTGGCAATTATAAATTAGCACAGACTCAAACCGCGATACCATTTAGCACAGGACTTGGCAGCACCCCACCAAATTGTCAAAACAATTATGATGACGTCACACAACAAAACAAGAATGTGACAGTTCATGAACATATGAGATTTAACACAAATAAAAACACTACAAATAGTGCTGACGCAACTAATTTATTGCATCGCGTGAATAATAATGCAAATAATTCGGAAAATAATTGTCTTAATACAACCGTGACCCAATTAATGGCCCGGCAGTATATTTGTAAGGAATTGCCGCATTTTAATGGTGACCCAAAAGAATGGCCAATATTTATAAGTGCTTATGAACACAGCACTCAGGCTGCCGGGTACACTAATGAAGAAAACCTCATCAGGCTGCAAAACAGTTTACGTGGTAAGGCACGGGATGCGGTTAGAAATTATTTGATGCTCCCGGATATGGTTCCCGACATAATTAGGACTCTAAAAATGTACTACGGTAGACCCGAGTGCATAATTAAAAATTTGCTTGAAGAAGTTCGCAAATTCACGATACAGAGGGGCAAATTAGAGTCTTTAATTGAGTTTTCCTTTGCGGTGAAAAATCTTTGTGCCACTATACGTGCAACTCATTTAGAGGAATATTTAATTAATCCTACTTTTTTGCAGGAGCTAGTAGATAAATTACCAGTTGACACGGTACTACAGTGGGCGTTATATTCCAAAGACATTCCGCATCCAAATTTGATGCATTTTTCAGATTGGCTGTACATGATTGCAGAGGCAACTTGTAAAGTGACTGTTCCAGTATTTGACACCATCAATGATAAGAGGCCTGCAAAGAAAGAGGGACGTTTAAACACACATAAGACCGAAAGTCTGCAACAAGAGTGTGTATTATGTAAGGACTCACATAAACTAAGACAGTGCGACAAATTTAAGGAGCTATCGGTTGCTGAAAGATGGGATATTGTCAAGGCAAATAATTTATGCTGCATTTGCCTTGGAAAACACACACGCAAGTGCTGGTTTCAAAAATCGTGTGGTGTAGATGAATGCCCTGTTCAGCACAATTCATTATTACACATCAATGAACAGCCATCAGGTGGCACGCTAAATAACCATAGGTCGCCTAGTGAAACTGAATCTTTTTATCGTGTGTTGCCAGTCACGCTTTATGGTAAAGACAAATCAGTTGAAATATATGCTCTTATGGATGACGGATCGACCCTAACACTACTAGAAGAAGAAGTAGCAAATTCGTTAGGAGTTAAAGGCGTTAATGATCCACTCTGTATCCGTTGGACTGGTGACGTCACCCGATATGAAAACAACTCTAAAAAATTGAATTTACGGATTTCTCCAGTCAGACACAATTCAAAGACCTTTCCCATTAGCGACGTCTACACTGTAAAAAACTTAAATTTATCAAAAGAAACAATGGACGTTGATGAAATGAAAAATAAATATCATTACCTAAAAGACATTCCTCTGGCAGGTTACAAAAACGTGGTACCATCCATGATTATTGGCGTAAATAATCCAAATTTAATTGCATCTTTAAAGGTACGTGAAGGTAGCTGGCATCAGCCAGTGGCAACGAAAACAAGATTGGGATGGACTCTCTTTGGCGGTGGCTCTAAAGCTAGCGGAAAACTAAATTTTCATAGATGCAACTGCGATGAAGTTCACGACCTTGTGAAACAATTTCTTTCTAATGAAATTGTTTCTAACGAATTATCTATGCAACCAACAATTATGTCAAAAGATGATGAGCAAGCTATACAAATTTTAAAGGGGACTTGCATACTTAAAGACGGCCAATATGAGGTTGGACTTTTGTGGAAAACTGACCCGCCAGAGTTGCCAAATAGTTTGCCAATGGCAATGAAACGTTTAAGTTGTATCCAGCAAAAAGCAAAACGTAACCCTAATCTGGCTGAAATTTTGCATCAACAAATTGTCAATTTAGAGGAAAAAGGTTATGCTGCTAGGTTGCCCATAGAAACTTTACAGCAGAAGGAGGAAACTACTTGGTACTTACCCACCTTTATAGTCAAAAACCCGCATAAACCAAACAAAATACGACTTGTGTGGGATGCCGCCGCCAAATCTGATGGTTTTGCTCTAAACGACTTTTTATTAAAAGGACCCGATCTACTAATACCCCTTATTAATATTTTATTTAAATTCAGAATGGGCGCTATTGGAGTATGCGGCGACATAGCCGAAATGTTTCACCGCATAAAAGTTCGCAAAGAAGATGCTAGAGCACAGCGTTTTTTGTGGTGGGACAAAAACGACTCTGTGGTGGTTTATCAGCTTAATGTTTTAACCTTTGGCGCATCTTGCTCGCCTTGCATTGCACATTATGTTAGAGACAAAAATGCAAGACAATTTGGTAATGAAAGGACGATTGAGGCAATAACAAAACAGCATTATGTAGATGATTTTATTGACTCCACAAACACTGTCGAAGAGGCTATAGACTTGGCGCAGAATGTACGCGATGTTCATGCAAAGGGTGGCTTTATTATGCGAAATTGGTCCTCAAACTCCCCAGAAGTTTTGAAAGCACTTGGAGAAACAGAGCACGCAGAACAAAAAATCTTTGAAAATAATCAAAACGTGACTCATTTTGAAAAGATTCTTGGACTCTACTGGGACCCAAAGCATGATGTATTCAAAATTAACTTGAAATTCGTGCGGCTGTGCCGACCAATTTTGACTGATGACTTAGTGCCTACGAAGCGGGAAGTTTTACAAGTTTTAATGTCCGTTTTTGATCCCTTAGGTTTCGTGGCATGTTTCATGTCGTACCTCAAGTCTATTCTGCAAGAAATTTGGCGAAGTGGTATAGATTGGGACCAGCCTATAAATGATGACATCTTTAAAAAGTGGAAGAATTGGCTCACATTTTTGCCCACAATTACCAGAATATCCATACCACGGTGCTATTCATTAGAATTACGACACAATGAGTATGTTGCTGAATTACACACATTCGTTGACGCGAGTGAGGACGCCTATGCAGCGGTTTCATATTTTCGAATCGACTACAAAGGAAAAGTTGAAGTAAGACTCATCGCGGCAAAATCAAAAGTGGCCCCTCTTCGACCCCTCTCAATACCTCGTCTAGAGTTACAAGCAGCAACAATTGGTGTTAGACTGATGAAGTCAATTACATACCACAACGTAAGATTGCAGCGGAGAATTATGTGGACCGATTCAAAAACTGTCCTCACATGGTTAGGCGGTGATCCAAGAAAATACAAACAATTTGTAATGTTTCGTATCGCTACAATTTTAAAATTCACAAATATTACCCAACTGCACTAAATGTAGCAGATTTTGCCACAAAGTTCAGACCAGCTACTGATAACTACAAGGAATGGTTTGAGGGACCGTCCTGGCTTAAGCTACCTGAAAGTCAGTGGCCAAATAAATCAGTTACAACCGACCCAAATTTACCTGATACTGAGGTTTCTGAAATGCGTCCTCGTTATCTAAACATTCACAGCCGTAAGTCAGTAATGATGTCAATTAATTTTGAATATTTTTCTAGTTGGTACCGACTCAAACGTGGTGTTGCAAATTGGGTATTGTATGTGGAGCGTAAACTGCAAAAATTAAAGCAGGAGAAGTTTTTTGGGACGCTTAATGCATCACATCTGATAAAGGCCAAGAAGATCATATTGAAGACGATCCAGGTTACCAGTTTTGGCGATGAATATTTTGCAATTCAGTGTGGTCGACCCAGTGCTAGGGGAGGTGCATTTGACAGGCTTAATGTTTATATAGATGATGACGGCGTAGTCAAGGTAAAAAATAGAGCGCAGTATGCAGCAACCGCTTGTGGCCCTCAAAGGGATTTAATTATATTGCCAGGAAAACACCATGTATCAAAACTTATAATCATGGAATACCATCGAGCTTATCACCATTTAAATCACGAGACGGTCTTAAATGAAATACGTCAAATGTATTTTATAATAAAACTCAGAGCGGTTTTCAAATCTGTTCGGAGAAGTTGCCAACATTGTAAAATTGTTAGCGCTAAACCCAATATGCCTCAGATGGCTCCTTTACCACCGGCACGTTTAGGTGCTTTTCAAAGACCCTTTACATTTGTTGGTGTAGACTATTTTGGACCCATAACAGTGACCTTTGGCAGAAAATCGCTTAAACGATGGGGTGTTATTTTTACATGCCTCACTATTAGAGCCATTCATATTGAGATAGCCCATACACTCTCAACGGACTCATTTTTAATGACTCTTACAAATTTCATAGCAAGGCGCGGTACACCAGCTGAAATTTACAGCGATAACGGTACAAATTTCCGTGGTGCTGATCGTTTTCTAAAAGAAGAGTTAAAAAACATTGAGTTTAATAAAGTGGGGAAAGAGATGGCTTACAAGGGCATTTCATGGAAGTTTAATCCCCCGGCCGCTCCTCATATGGGGGGAGCTTGGGAAAGGTTGGTGAGATCAATTAAAACTATTTTACATAAGATATCTCCAGCGCAAAAGTTCACTGACGAAAGCCTTAGAAGTGCTTTAATGGAGGTGGAATTAATAGTCAACTCAAGACCTCTTACCTATGTGTCTCTTGAAACCGAGGACAAGGAAGCCATTACACCAAACCATTTTCTTTTGGGGAGCTCGAGTGGAGCCAAGCCATTTTGCTCATTAGAAAATATTGACTACAGACTGTGCCTGCGGCAAAGTGAAATGTTTGCTAATATGTTTTGGCGACGCTTTGTAAAGGAAATGCTGCCAACATTGACCCGACGGGGGAAGTGGTCCCAGCGATCGAAACCAATTGAAGTGGGTGATCTTGTCCTTGTGGTAGATGAAAATACCAATAGAAATACTTGGCAACGAGGCAAAGTTCTAGAAGTCACGAAAGCGAAGGATGGCCAAGTACGAAGAGCCAAGTTAAAAACAATGAGTGGAATTATTGAGCGACCTGCAGTCAAACTGGCTATACTAGATGTCGGTAATGGACAGGAGTAAGACTCTCGATGCTCGCCCTACTGGGGGGAGAATTGTTACCGACAATTATCGACTCTACTACTATTGTTAACACCGTTGTTATTTGTGTACAACTTACAACACTAGATATTTTAATTGCCTTTGATAAAATTCTTGTTATACACACAAAAGTTCTCTTACTATTTAATTAGCTACTTAGAAGACTGAAAATAGGAAAAAAAACTAAGGTAGATTAAATAATTAAAATATTTTGTTTAAAATAATTAATAAACTATTCGCTTTTAGAATTTTAAAGCGACAAACTGCTGTACGAAACTTGGTTTGTTTTATTTTCAACAATTGTTGTTGTTTTTGTTTAAGCTTGGATATTGCTACAAGTAAAGCTGTTGCTTATAATTCTTATTCGCTTAACAGTTTTATTTCTTTGATATCATCAGTTTTTCTAAAATCTTTGAATGAAGTTTCTGACGATCTGGCCTAAGCAACCAGTGAAATGCGCAAAGGAACAGCTTATCTCTTCAACAATAAACAAAATCTTTTAAATTAAAAATGTTTGTATTCCAATTACTTTGATAAAAAAAAACATATATAACAGATAATTTTTTTTTAACAATTGACTCTTGTTTAGGGATTTCAGTATATTTGTTTTAACTCGGCTATTTTTGAATCGATTTTACAGATGTATGTATATACTGACGAGCTTAAGAAGTAATTTTCCATTTACATGGGTTATGAAACTTGGACTCGGAAAGATCTATCGTTCCCGAAAATGGGTACTTTAAAAAAAATTTAATTTTGGGCATACGCCTTCTATTTTTGGCTAATTTTTTCGACCTTTAAGGGAAATATTTACTGTTTTTATAAAAATGTTAATGTTTTTAGCCCATTTTTGGAGTATTTTGGTCATAGCTCGGCCATTTTTGAACCGATTTGCCAGATTTATACACAGGTGTGTACTCGTGACTCGGTAAAATGTATGTATGGGCTTTCCAAAAAATTATCTTTCAAAAAACATTTATATTTTGGGCATAGCTTTTCTATTTTGGGGAAAAAATCAAGACTTTTTCGGAAATATTATTTGTTGGCCCAAAATTAAAGTTTTAATACGAATGTTGATGTTTTCTAGACCATTTTTGGAGTATTTTGGTTATGACTGGGCTTTTTGTAAGCGATTAAACAGATTTATAATTCGCCGTACACTTCACTAATTCCGCCCTAATTTTTTCGGATTTGGTGTATTGATAACCAATATGCTTGTACCTAATTAGGAAACTTTGGCTCCTTCCGTTCCCGAGATATCTAAAAATCTATAATGTCGTTGTTTAAGATGCGCCACGCCCACTTCTCCTATCCTGCCCATATATTGTTGGATTTTGTGTATTCATAAACAAGATGCTCGTACCTAATTTGCAAACCGTAATATAAAATAATCTTTTATAAAAATAACGCAATTGTTAAAACCAGTTTAAAGCTAAAAAATACTAGCAAATGAACAAAAAATTTCTAAACGATTTATTTTTTGTCAGTTGTTTAACGTTTTTATTTATTATTAGTGTTGAGTATAGAGGAAAATACAGACAAATGTTGATACAGGTTTCTGTTTCAAATTAGCATCTGTGTTGTCTAATTACACTGTTAAACACCGAAAAATTACTGGGTGCGGATAATTGTTTCTGGTAGAAGAAACCAACATAAAAAAACGTTTGTCGGCGTTTTGAAAGATCACATTGGAATTTTATTGCGGGGTGATAGGGGTTACAGTTTCCTCTATTAAGCCTGTTCGTGCAGCACATCGGTATATGAAACTATGTGTTTTTCACTTCTTATTTATGTGTTCTGTTCAACAACTTTGTAGAAAATATTACTGCAAATATTTTTGTTAAACATATTAACCATCTAACTTCGATTCAAAGCGGTAATTTTTTGCTCTATTCTTAAAAATCGTCAAAAACCCGGACTAAGAGGGAGGAGGGTAAGGATAAATAATTCTACAAAATGTTTGGCCATGAAATTTTTACTCGATATGTCGAAATATAAAAAAAGACTAAAACTTCAAACAAACAGCAAATAACTGTCAAACTCAAGATTCAATAAAAAAAATAAGCCTATGGATGGATTGTACTGTGATTTAACACTTAACACATAAAATTATTACTTGATAGAGGAAAATGGAGATTTTATTTTAAATCAGCGACCCTCGTGTTAGTAATTTTGAACAAAATATGGTTAATTTTAACCATTATTATGGTTAATATTAAGCAAAATATGGTTAGTTTTGAATAAAAATATGGTTAGTTTTGACCACACTAGGGTTGATTTCGGGCAAATTTTTTTAAAGTTTTACCATATTATGGCCATACTTGACCATTATATGGTAACCTGCAAACATAAGCTTTGTTGAAATCAAACTTTAGTATGTTGCTCAAAATTGTTGAACAGTGTTATGTTGAATAAGAACTAGTTTCAGTAAAAATAACAAAATAAATACACTAAAACAAAACAATTAAATATTTATTTGCTTTTAACCAGGGACCGTAAGTAGCTGTTAAAATAGCTATTATTTTCTGACCAGTATGTTTTTGGTCAAAAAATAACTGTTATTTTTTACTGACATTTTTTCAATCAAAAATAAGAGTTAAAATTTGACTGATATTTTTTCAGTCAAAATTATAAGTTGAAATTTGAATTTTTTTTTATTCAAAAAGAGAATTTTAATTATTATCAAAAAATCATACATAGGTATATTATCATTAATATTGATGACTTATAGGTAAAGGTTTTAAATAAAAATTATTATTTAATGTAAGGAGAGATAAACTCAATGTTTATTGTTGATGGTTTTGTTTAAACTTTGGTATTGTTACAAATAGAACTGTTCCTGTAATTCTTATACACTTTAAAGTTTTATTTGGTTTAATATCTTTAGTTTTTCTAAAATCTTTATGGATGAAGTTTCCTGATGATCTGGCCTAAGCAACCAGTGAAATGCGCATAGGAATAGCTTATCCCATCAGAAATAAATTTCAGTGTTTTTATCAAATAATAAAAAATGGGAATTAAGCACGAATAACAAAATCTTTTAGATTTCAAATAAATGTTTGGGATTATTTCCAATTTTGCAATCATTCACGAATTTAAGACCTGTTCGGGATTGAAGCGATTTTTTCCTGTAAGTTTTCTGATTATTTAATAAAGCTTTTACGATCTTTAATAAATACTAAACTTGGCTATCATACCGCTGTTACCAAATATTTGGGAATTTTATTTTTTAAGGGACTATTCAATTTTATGCCGCTATCTTTGCAAGATTTTTCCATTTTGTAAAATTTTGCGAAGGTTAGTTGCCCTCTGAGGTAATCGTCGCCGTTTTAAAAATAGCCCAATACATAAACTGAAGTCACGTATTTTGCAGGGCACTCTTAACATTGTCGACTAAAAAGGAGGCGAAAAGTTCAATGCCTTATGCCATTATTAAGAGTGAATTTTTTATCATAAAACTTGCTACTCTTTAAGAGAGCAAAACATTTTTATGAAACGAACACCTAATTGCAGTTTTTAAATAAAATGTCACATTTTTTTGAAAAGAAGCCACCATAAGTTATTCAACAAATAATAACAAATATGTATATGAGTTATGTTTGCTATTAGGGAAATTATACTTTTATTAATACTTTACTAACGAAAAGCTATTCTAGAAGTCATATATTTTGGTATTAAATCTTCACTTGAAGTCCATTCCTCCATCTCCGCTTATTTCGGAATCATTTGTTAAGCACTAACGTTCAAATGTGTTAACAAAAAACAAAATGTGAATGCTTTTTCAAAAAAGGGTCAAAAAGTGTCACAAAATAGGTGAAAATGATACAAAAGTATAATTTAAAAAAAGGGTCGACAACCGTCGAAAAAGGGTAAAATTTATACTTTAGTATCACAATGGTAACGCTGGAAGTAACAGATAAATATCTGGTGTATCTGTAACAGAAACGAATGAACATTAATGAGCTGAAACGAACACAATGAAGTTTTTTTTTAAACCGAACGGAATTAAATGTTCTCATCTTTTCGGAAGATGACAAACAGGGAAACGTTATTTTTTTAATGATTTTCTACACAAACACTATTAGCCTTTTCCGAACCGAACACTGGCTATAATATTTAGAGTTAAATTAGTTCATACATAAAAAACAGCCACCTGTGCGGATGCGTACACCTGTTTAGTTTACCGTCAACTGAAAGTCACTACGAATGTTTATTTTAGATTATGATATGTTCTAAGACGAATATAGGAGGGCAACGTTTTTGAATTTGTAACGTAATACATAAATATTTTAATCACAACAAAGTTTGAAAAAGTTACATTTAGTCTGATATTGTCTACTGTCCTATTTGATACGAAAATAATTTTATTTTACTTACATCATGTTCCATAAATGTGAGTAATGCAAACGCCGAGAAACCATAATTATTTTTCAGTTTCTTATAAAACAAATAACCAGTGTAAGGAAATTGGCCATTTTCTTCTTGCTTTTTTGCCAAATACTCCAAGGCAGAGTAAATAATTCGAGCTTCAATTGGTATATATTCTGAGGCTTTAATAAAGAAACGTGCCACATATGCCGTCAGCCAAGTACTAGCAACTTCGTTTTTCTTCTCGCCAAAAACACTAAAGCCCCCGTTTTTATGACGATACGACAGCTCCTGCTGATAACCGATTTCGATGTAAGTTCTAGCTAGATTCGCAAGAAGCTTCTCCTTTGACAGTTTTCCTATGGCTTTTAAATAATTTAATATTAAAACATTGGGAGCAAAATTCACCATATTCTGCTCGCCACATCCAGTGGGCAATTTAACCAAGTCATTTAGACTATCCAGAGAGGGTGTCATAAAGTCTCCACCGACTGACAATGTTATTGATTCCGAATCGCTTACACTATCCACTGGTATTTCCAAAGATAACGATGCCTTCTTGTCATCTGCACTCAAATAGAGAGCTTTATTTTTGTATTTCGTAATGCCTTCTGGAACAACCTTTAATTTCTGAACAACTCCATCGGAATATAGAGAATTGTTGGCTGCTAAACGCAATTCAATTTCACCTATTTGCATCGGTTGTATAAGAAATTTAATTGTCTTGCCGCGATTTGCAGGAATTTGAGTGCTTTCTGTTTGTAAATCTAAAGTTGTATTTTGAGATGGAGGCTCAATGAAACGAAATTCCATATTATCATTATACAGAGTGACTTCAGTATCCAGAGTTTCATTATGATAATTGAAAATGGTTACGGGTATTGCAACTACTTCATCTCTTTTTACAGAATATGGCAGATTTAGCGTAATAAAGAACGGGAGAAAGGTAGTTATATCGGTAGGTCCATCGACTATTCCAAAACCCTTAACAGCATGATTGGAAAATGCTGTTATACGCCAAGTTGTTATAGTTTCTGGTATACTTAACACTATTTCGGTATCAGTTTGGTTACTGCAAAGTAAACAAGTTATATTTGCTAAAAGAATAATCGTGCGTATACAGGGTGGCACAGAATGAGCTATGTTGCTTAAATTCTTTTTACCAATGCGAATTCATATAGGTGACCCCATCATGGGAGAGTGTTAAGCTAGCTGTCCTCTTTTATGTATGTAGGTATAGGTATTCTAAACGTCAAAAATTGAAAGCCAGCATAACTCACCCTCGTGCGGTCTGATGCGATCACCTGTATAAATTGATGAAAGCTTACTGCCGGTTTAACAATTTCGAACATAAACGTTTGTACAGAATTGTATATGAAAAATATATTTAAAACTGGGTGTTTTTCATAGAAACATTCTATACCTTTTATTCGAGGGCTTCACTGGTGGACATTTTTTTTGTATTGTATAAAGTTTTACCTGGTTTAATGTAATATGTATGCGAAAAAGAAGAAGAAGGTGCTTAATTTTGAGGCGTGTCATACGAGTGAGTATATTAAGAGCTTTACATACTAAGTTTAAGGAGGACTTTCTTGACACGTGAAAAAAGTTTAACATTTGGGGGAACTCGAAATTTGACGAAAAGGTATGAAAAAATTTTAAAAGTGGCACGAAGGAGTGCGAATCAGCAAAAAAAGCCACCACTTACAGAATGTTAATTGTTAAAGCTAATTAAAAATTTCCATAGATAAATGAAAAGTCATCAACAATATCAACCATAAGCACATTCTGTGCCACAGTCAACAAAGTTCTCATACATTTCATAGTTTTTAAATATCCAAGTTTCCGGAAACTTTGTACGGAAATCAAGACGTCCCACATTAGAGCTTATAACATCGGTTGGATCTGGAACAAATAAAATATTAAGTTATTTCAATTGTGTTATAGTTTTGTGTATGAGAAACCTTACTTTTCTCATAAATTGGATAGTGGGCATTGGTTAGAGTTATAAGACCTGATAATATACCCGGTCTTCTTATATGGCCATCGATTACATACGATTTGTCCCTATGTAGTTCCTCCAATATTGTCTTTTTGTATATATCATAGCTGCTATCTAACAAAAATACACTGATATCAACGGCCAGAATACTAACTAATGATTTGGGTTCTGCCTGCAATTTCAAAGTTACCACTTGACCAGGTTTAACCTGTTTAGGTGCTACAACTGAAACCTTTTGAAAATATAAATCTTATTAAATCGAAAATTCTTAAACGAAATGGACACATCTCACCTGATTTTCTAATTCCATAGGGAATCGCAGAGATAATTCCTCGTACCTTAAGTTACCATCAACTATATAGTGAACATATAAAAAAGATTCTGGAATCATTTCGATTGACGGTGTTATTTTTATGGTATGATTTTTTTTATTTCCTGGAAGTTTTACATGTTCCAAACGGACTATAGAGGCGTGACCGACAACAGTGTATACTAAATATGGTATATTAATAGATGATGTGACTTCGACTTCAACAGGTTTTCCAAGACGTGGTCTAAAATAACAAAAAAAAAAACAAGTTGTTATTAAGAAGTGGAACAAGAGGTACTAGTGCAAACAACACTTTTCCTTATAAGTACCAGGTACTTGATATACTACAAGGGCACCACTTGTGGACTGATAGAATTTTTTGTAGCAAAACTAAAATCAGAGTACATATTTATTGTTATACTATTTCTTAAATTTAATTTCAAATCATTTATTTATGCCATTTATATTATAAAATTTTTTAAATGCAAATTGCTATTTTTTCTTTACGTAGTAACAAACAAACTACAAGTACAAGTGTACTAGTACACGTGTAAAACCAATAGTACTATGTAGTGATTTTTCGTGCACACTCAATGCTAATTTGAGAATTAAGATGGTATCGAAAAGTTTACAGTTGAGTTCTAGTACTTGATATTTGTTTTTACTAGTTTGGTACTAGTTCAATCTCCTGCAGGGTAATCATACGAACTTTGATTCACAAAACATTTTTGTTTACGTTTATATAATTTTGTATTATAAGCGACATTTTTCTTTAACTTTGGGTTATTTTTATTATTTGATAAACCTTATTTTTTGTTAAAACTTTTTTGCTATCAAATCTCAACTTATACCGTGTTCAGATATGCACCTTAATTGGCTTTTACGCAATAAATGGAATTATTGAGCTCAATTATCCATACAAAATTGCAAATTAGTTATTGCTCAATTAATACAAAATTGTTATATATATTTGGGGGATTCACAAGGTTGTCATAAAATTGTAAAGTCATATGTCTTAAATAAATTACAAGAAATATATATGACTGCTGTGGGCAACCGCTTATAATTTAGATTTCTACTTAGGAATGGGCAAAAAATATCGATATATCAAAATATCGATATTTAAAAAAAATATAATCGATATATATCGCCGATATTTTAAATACCGATATATCGATGTATCGATATTGAAATACGACTATCGAATTCGATATTTTTTAAAGTCAGTCTTCATTAAGAACTCAAAATTTTAGCCGTTTTTCAAACAATATGTTTTTTAAGAATTGGAATCATTGCATGCATCATATGTTTTTTTAAATTTATATGAAGACCTAAAATGATTGGAATATGGAGAGCACATAAAACAGAGAGTGCTCCTGATGTCCATATCTGATGATTACTGGTTTGACTAAAACCAGTTGGTACTTTTGGTGTGCAATTCAAATTTTAAGGAAAGTTGGTACTTTCATGACTTATTTACTTCCATTTGAATTTTTCGTAATTTATTTATTTTTTTTTTATTTCATATGGTTTTTTTGTATTCTTCCCTTTTGTTTTTGTTATAATTGAATTTTTTGTTTTAATTAAATTTTTTTGTTTTTATTAATTTTTTTTAAATAAAATGAAACAATAAAAAGTAACAATGTAATTACATAAAATTTGTTTGTTCATAAATATGTTTGTACAAAGGTATACTGAGTTTTTTAATTTGGTTATAGTTTCAGCAAAATACGTTCGATATATCGATATTTTTGAAATAATAAATATCGATACTCTAAAAAAATATCGATTCGATATATATCGATATATTTTTTCAACTTGCCCATCCCTATTTCTACTGTACAGTTATGACGAATCAAAAAACACAGCATTACAATTTTATTTTGTTTGACACACAACAATATTTTTTTAAACAATTGTTTAATATTATTGCAACACTGTCGCAAGTGTGTTTAGTGAGTAAAACCCAACTCACTAAACAAAGTGTTTTGACAACAACAAAAACAAAGGTCCATCCATTAAGTCTGCGCAAAAACCAGGGGTCTAATCACCGCATACGATATCGAGCAAAATTCATCGAAATTATTTATTTTGGTATCTTGAAACTCGATATCGAATGAAATGTATTGAATTTGAAATAATAGCATTCGACATCGAGTAACTCGACATTTGTCGAGTTTTCATTCGATACGCCAGTGTCTATCGTATGAAAAAAAATTCAATAGTTTATTCGATACGATAGTATCGAATGCGGTGATTAGACCCCAGATGTTTATATTGTTTTTTTCTTTAAAGATGTCAAAAGTTGCTTACATTTTGCTTAAGTTAATTGCCAATTGAACAGTTGAACAGAGTTGAACAGAAAGATAAATATGTCAATAAACCGAATATTGACTCAATAAAAAAGGTACATATATCTGAACACGGTATTAAGATGTTTTGTCAAAATGCCACAGAATTAAAGTTAAATTTACCCTTAGACACGCACAAGCTGTAAGCGATTTTTTTAGTTCACCCCAATCGATTAATGTTGGACTCCCACAGGTAAGTAGTTTAGGGCCTCAATTGTATTTGATGTATACTTCAAACATGCCAGCCAACAACTACACCCGCACTTAACTTTTGCTGATGATTCTGCTTTTCTTAGCATCCACGAAAACTGCTAAAGGAGAAAGATACTAAAGGACCACATATTTTAATTGGAAAAATTGTGAAAATAATGAAAAATAAAGTATTAGGAATAAAAATGCATACATTTAACATTTACTCTGCGTAGGGAGCCATAACCGATAATGTTTCATCATCTGCATGCAAGCTATCTCGGTATACATCTAGATCGACGTTTCACGTAGAAATGCCATATAGAGGCAAAGTTTACTAAAATAAGTTATTAAAAGAAATTCGGTCCTTAGTCTAGATTATAAGCTCCTACTTTACAACTCTATCTTAAAGCCAATATGGTGCTATAGTATTGAGTTAGGTGCACTGCCCTGGTCTCCAATGTATATAAAATACCAAGGAGCCAATACAAAACTCTTAAATCATAATGGCGCTGCGAAATATCGCCCCAGGCGGCAACGACCCCACGCCGTATTTAAGGCTATTTTTAACAATGCAATATGACCTAATTTTTTTTATTGAAATGTCACCCAAAAAAAAAAAAAATGATAAATATCCCTAAAAAAAGAACCAAATTTAACCCTTCATTTGGGGCAATTCTTCGTTATGAAAACCACTTTAAAGTTGTTAATGAATTTTTAGCCCAACAATATTTAAATTAATATAAAAACCCCAGGGAAGGTTATATGTTATACATTTAGTTTGGGATCATATGCCTGAAACTTAAACTCCCAAATTCAAAATACCGAGTTCCAAGACTCCGAATATCAAAAATCCTAGTTTAAAAATCCTGAATTTAAAAATCCTGAGTTTTAATATCCCGAATAATTGTATTGTTTTGGTTTAAAAATCGATTTTCATCTCTATGGAATAACCAACACCGGCTTCTTTAACTTAAGCTTTGTTCATGGACGGCATTTATTTATTTATTTTATTTATTTTTGAATTATTGAAAAATTCCAATTTATAATAAGCTGAAGAATTAGATTAATGATGTTTTTCTTTCTAAAAAAATTTATTTATAAAATCTAATTTGGTGTTCGCTCTCTAATAAAAGGATAGCATGGTTTATTCTAAAATATTAACGCTTATTTTTGGCATATGACATTATACTTTTCGCCCCGAATAAATCGAGAGTGTTAATAGTGCCCTGTAAAATTCGGAAAAGTTTAAAACCATAGCGAAAATTCGCGAAAAGTATTTATATATCAATCAAGCCATAAAATGTATTCAAAATTGATAGGAAAGTCTAATATTTATAAAAAGCCGTTAAAGCTGTTAAGGAGACTTAAAGGGAAAAATCGCTTCTGTCGCGAACATGTCAAAAATTCCCGAAAAATTGATAAAATAACAAAATGTTGGAAATAACCTTAAAAGCTTTAAAAATAAACCTTTTTGTCAGAAGCTTAAAACAAAGCATTCCACCAGAATGTAATAATAAAGTGGCCTCACAAGCTCAGCTGTTTGCAGTGATTTTGTTCGTGTGTGACGTTTGTCGTAATTTTTTTTTTTTGTTTATCTACATTTTTTATAAAGGTATTTTAACATTTGCCGTCTCAATTCTAGCAACAAAATGCCTGTTATTTTTCTATTGTTTCATTGATGTAGTACTGAGGTCACTTTGTTAATACATTTTGCATTCCACTTTTACACAACTTGTGTTTTGTTTTCGTCAAATAACAAATAGCATTTTAACAGGGTTGGCAAGACATTTTATACATGCACCTTTGCAGCAGGTGATACTTTTTGTGTAGAAAAGAAAACACCATAATAGTGCGCCCGAGATAGGACAGTTGTGCTGAAACATTTCACCATAACTTGAAAACGCTTTGGCCGATTGTAATCAAAATGGCAACATATGATTTTGAAAAAAATTACCTTTATGCATTTAACATGACGTTTTTTTATATTTTGAACTACATATTTCGGAGTTATATAGAAATAAGTTCGAATAAATATTTTTTAATGCAAAATAGTACTTTAATGCTAAAAATTTAACATTTGTATTATTTATCAGAAAGCCAGGTCAATCGATGGACAAATGTTAATTTTATTCACGATGAAGTGAAGTCTTTTATCCGTATTAATAGTTTATTAAGTTTTTAAAAACAAAAAAAAATTACTATATTTACATGAAAGAGAATGTATTGCAAATAATTTCTGAACAACTCTGCAAGATTTGAAAACATAAAAAATAATATTTGGATGACTTCATTTAAGTGACAAATGTCATTTACATTATTGGGGTTTCGATCAAAATCGGAGAAATTGTTTCCCACTTATGAATCATAACCGCCTTATAGCGAAATATTATTCAGACTCAAAAAAAAATTCGAGTCCGATAGAAGAAAACTAAAAACGTTTTGTCCTTTGTTGGCGTGGGTTCTGCCTTATAAAACTTAATTTTTAAATCCATTAAATTTAAAAAAAAATCGTTTTATTTCCGTAATTTCAGATCTTTAAATTCGAAAATTACAAACTGCTTAGCTAAACCATTACTTACCAAGTGCGGTATATTGAAAGGAAAAATAAACGATGGCTTAAATCTTATTCCATATTGTCGGCTTAATAAGCAAACCTGCTAACTCCCTTTTAGCACATTTTACAAAAAACTTCTTATATTTAAAATTTGCAGCTTTAGAGGAAAACCAAAAATATAGTTGGTTTTACACACTTCAAAACTCAAATTGAAGAAAATCTACATGCTAGTCGACGAGGCGTATCTTTTACTAACACACGGCAATAAAAACTTAATTTACTTAAAAAGTGGAGTTAGCAGTTTTGCATATTGAGCTGAAGATATATTCGTTGGCCCTGGTTCCTTATTAGTGTTTTCAATTAATCGGGTTTTATTTTTGTTCGATTAAAGGATTAATCGATTTTTAGCAATTTTAACTAATTCGATTAAACGAATACAATTTTTAAATTAATCGATTAATCGAATAATTCTAAATCCAGAAATTTTTATAAATTACGAGATTTTTTTTGAGATAGTTTTCGATTTTCAGCAATTTTAACTAAATCCAGAAATTTTTATAAATTACGAGTTTCTTTTTGAGAAATTTATCGATTTTCAGCAATTTCAACTAATTCGATTAAACGAATACAATTATTAAATTAATCGAATAATTCTAAATCCAGAAATTTTATAAATTACGAGATTTTTTTTCGAAAATTTTAGAAAAAATTAGTACTTGAGTAAATAAACATTCTTTTTTAAAATAAACTTGTCAATGTAGCTCCAAGTTTTTGCTTCATTTTCGGGCATTTAGATTTTAGAAGTGTCAATATAACTTTGGATTTTTTTAAAATTTTCAGGGACATTCCATCGTATGTTATGCCTCTGCAATTCTGATGCGCCGATAATGTGAACACTCTTTTGCACAATGTGCAGCAATCAAATTGTTTAGTGCCGGTTCACACACGTCAAGTTTGACTCGTCAAGTCTTGAGCTTTTAGGAGAGAAGGGAAAAGAGGATGCCATTTCTCTTCCCCTCTCACCAATAAACTCAGTCTTTCTGAAAGAAAACTTTCATAGTGTGATCCCAGACTTAAGTCACCGATGTGTTACACTTAATTTCAACTTAAGTTTCCATTGAAAGATTTAAGCAAGGTTTCCTCAATCCCTGCAAATATTATTAGACCACCTGATCCAATTTCATGAAATGGACTACTCCATGGACTGGTCCGATGTAATGCAAGCATGGACAATGTCATTGTTAAAAAGTGTTTGTCGTGAGACGACATTACTTCGTTTTTTAACGACATGTTTTCGTTTTTAAACGAAGTTAAAACTAATCCTCTTGTGTACACAATGGAGTAGTTTTAAAACTACTCCTTTGTAGTCCAAAGATGGGTTATATGGTCCTGCCCTAGGACATCGGAATGTTAAATAGACTAGTCTTATTCCCTTGTGGACTACTCTTTACACGCGTGTTTGGACTGGTCCTATTATTTGCAGGGATATCACAACAATACAACAACAACAGGCAAAGCATTAACAGTCAGCTGTTTTTTCAGACAGCCTTGTAAATAAATACACTTTTTTATATTTTGTTTTGTTTTAGTAGTGCTACCACACTTTGATCTTAATTAAATAAGACTTTTCAAATAAAACTCAAAAAACCAATCTATATTTTAATACGATTTAAGTTTTTATGAAAATTAACTTAATATAGATTTAAATACAATCCTGAAAATTGGGCATAAAAGTTAAATTGTGTTTTAAAAATAAAGTATTGGTTTTTATTTTACAGAAATGACTTCTAAAGTGTGGAAATACTACAAAAAGAAAAATGTATTAAGTGCCCACAAATCCTTAATTGCAAAGGCTCTTCCACATCATCGCTTAAGAGTCATTTACTTAGAATACACAAAATTGAAAAAAAAAATCAAATGAACCATCTTTATCTCATACTAGCTTAAAAGGTTATTTTACAACAAAGAGTACAACTTCATCTCTTCAAGAGTGTGGCCGGCGGGCATTCCGTATGTGCGGTACAAAAATCGAAGGTAATGAAGTCTTATCTAAAGACATTAATAAGGAAATGCCACGCCAGGCTACAATATGGAATCATATATGTTTATTTTATGATGAAAAAAAAGCCGAATACATTAAAATGTTTATGGCCGTTTTCTCATTACACGATTAACTTTTTTCCCAACGAAAAACTGCACAATTAAGAAATTTGGTTTTCTCAATGTCTCATTTGCTTCTATTCTGTCGCAAAGCTAACCAGCACTCATCTGCCGATTATTTATTTTCCTTTTATTTGCCGTACAGATAAATTCAATCAGCTGACTCCCATCTTTTACATGTATTTTGAGAGGTGTTGCCAGCTTAAAACCATGTTTTTTGTTGGTATATTGAGAAACCCAAAATTGTTAACAGACAGTTTATCGGTCTAATAAATTTATGTTGACATTAAGTAACAGGCAGTTTGATGGTACATTGAGAAAATGTCCATAAGAGAATAAAAGGAAATTTCTTCATTACTGTCGATGAGGGGGTTGATATCTCAAGATAAGCTTTTAGAGTTTGACATCGATATCAATAATGACGTAGTATCATCCACTCTCCTTTAAGTCAATAATGCTACAATCATAGAAACTATTTATGCGTAGTAAACAGTTTTTACCACAAATCAAGTAACGATAAATTGGATGACAGGGAACGGTCCGATATAAGTGATGAAAGTTACTATGATTATGATGGCTTGTTTTGGCCAGACGACAACTATACTGTTCTTTCGCCATCGATTTTCCCAACCATATACATACATACAAAGTTAGAAGAGTGGTTAAAATGTTTAATAAAAGTCAAGATAAACATGTAATAGAACGTGAAGGACACCTGATTCTCTTAAAATTTAACATCAAACATAGCTGGAACTCTTTAGCAAAAGTTACTTCAACATTTTTAAAACTAAAATCGTATGTCAACCATACACTACATTTTCCGAGTCGGAATTCAAAATTCTGGATAATGTATTGAACGTATTACAACCGCTCAATATTGCAGTAATAAGTTTTCAAGTGATACTGTGACGTTATTGGAATCTGAAGCAATTTTAAAATGTGTGTTCAACACAATTGGAAAACAAAATAGCGGATTTGCACAAACATTACTACTTTGCCTACGTGAGAGGATTTCCCAAAGAAAAAATATGACCCTAAATACACTACTTTTTATATTTACATAATAGTTGTATCCCGAACTCTTGCAAATATATAAAATATTCGTCAAATTCTACTACTAAAGACTTTGCTATGTAGCTCTACAAGAGACTATTTTTTATTGTAGAAAATGAAACAATTGAAAGTGAATCCGACTCTGAAGATTTTGAAATTTTATCCAATTCAGACATCAACTGTTAGTGAAAGAGTCTTCTCGGTTTCATCTTTAATAAAAAATTAATTAAAAAACAGAATGTCTCCTAAACATTTGGATTATGTTTTGTTTTTAAAATATTACTTTAAAAAACTTCATAAAATTCACATTTAGTCTCTATAAATGCCTTTTAGTCGATATTTTTGTTTTTCTTATCACTAAGTACAAATTTTGTGCAACAAATGCTAATACAATGGAGTAGTTTTAAAACTACTCCTTTGTAGTCCAAAGCTGGATTATATGGTCCTGCCCTAGGACATCGTAATGTTAAATAGACCATGTTTTTTCCATACGTTAGGGTTACTTTTGGACTAAAGAGTCCTAGTCCCTTGTTGGCTACACTTTACACGTGTGTTTGGACTAGTCCTATTATTTGCAGGGTTGCTTTTGTAAAAGTCAAACGCAAAGCCTTCTGACAAATTTCAAATAGAGCGTGTTTTTTCTTCTGACAAACCATCAGAGATCTATGCCGGGAAGAAACTGGCAGCGGCGTTAACTATTGACGGAATTATTAGCCGGCTGAAGTTAATATTTTACAATACCGATATATGCATGATAATTTCACCATTGAATAGATAATAGGTACATATTAAGAAAAAACGTTTCATTATAATATCCTAAATTGGTACTTCCAATTTAAAGAAAAAAATGTTTCGATGGCTGAACTCTTTTTCGGCGCAAACCAAAATTTTTATGGCGGCCGCACGCCACAGGGTTTGAAAAGCTGCAGTCAAAATCAAAAAATTGCTTTTTCTTCCACTTTCTGATTTTTCATTGGACGAAAATAAACCATTGCCTTTACTTCTGATTCATTAAATGAAAACAGTCCTAGGGAAGGCAAAAGCAAAACACGAAAAGTTGAAAACAACAAAGAACATCGGCACTCAACATGTTCGGAAGTGTTTCGTTTGACAGACTGAAACTTTTAATAAATACCGAAGTTAACGAAGATGGGACGTTGTGGTTTTTTCCGCAATTTTTTTTTTTTAAACATGTGTACATAAATACATACGTTTTATTTAATTTCAAAAAATTAAAAAGATTGTTAAGCATTAAAATAAATACATATCGTTACCTTAATATAAAAAGGCCCCAACTCATTATTTTTGGAAATCCGTTTTTTTATTGATTCTTGTAGAATGGTTGCTAATACACATTCTATTAAAATTTCAAGCAAATTAGATTAAAAATAAAGAAGTTATAAGCAGAACACAAAAAGCCCTAACTCATACATTTCTGCAGAAACATACAAAGTAGGCATTGCATTTCTAGAATTGTTGTTGTTTTATATTGCGTATAACTGATAGAGCAAGAGCCGTTTATTTGCATTTGTGCGTTATAATTGCATAATAAGGTGTACGCGTGTGTTGTGAAATTTATGTGTAAAAAGTATAAAAGCTGAAAATATGAATGTCGGTAATGATAGTACCCGTACTAGGAGAATTAATCCAAATCAATCGGAATGGAAGTACAAAAGCAATAAAGTGAAGCGAATGAAAGGTGAGGAATATTTGGGTATAACAAATAATTCAATTTCCGTAAAGCAAGCACGACATCAAGGTTTAACCTGTTCATCAAATTATTGTTTAAAAAGTTCATTAAGACACTGCTCCCAATTCAGCGAAAATACGCGAAAAGAAATATTTAATTTGTTTTGGAAGATGTCGTGGGAGCAAAAAAGCAATATATTGTAGGCCTTGTTTTAATGAAGGAGAAAAAGCAATGTTTCGTTGAATCTTCAAATCATACTCAATCGAAGGCATATTTTTTAATGAACAATTCAAGTCGATTGCAAGTTTGCCGCCAAATGTTTCTTTCAACCTTAGGATTGAATGAAAAAATGGTTAGGAAGTGGTTAAACTGCGGGGGAGAACATGGCACAGTCCCAAGTGCCGAAGAAAGTACAAATAGTCGCATTGAATCTAAGAGGTGTTCGAAAACTGGTCAACGCAATCTGGAAAGACGTGCATTTCTCCAAAATTTGAATCTCACTTTTGCAGAAAGAAAACAAAAAAATTGTATTTACAATCCAATTTTTCATCATATAATGAAATCTATAACCTATACAAGGATAAGTGCACCGCAAGCAAAGAAAACCTTTTAAAACATTTGCCGTACAAATTATTCAATTTTCAAACCAAAAAATGACGAATGTAATACTTGCATATCATATAAAGTAGGAAACATATCTGAGCAAGACTATAAAAACCACAGAGAAGAAATGGATAAAATGCGAGAAGAAAAGTCCAACGACATTTTAAACGCAAAGTCCGGCTTATGTGCAGTCTTCTGTATGGATGCACAAGCTGTCAAATTGATGCCTCAATTAAACGCTAGTTCTGCATATTATAAAATGAAATTACAAATTCATAATTTCACAATTTACAATCCTATCAGCCATGATTCTGATAACTATGTGTGGGATGAGAGTGATGGCAAACTGCACTCTTCCCTTTTTGCAACGTGTATTACTAAACATTTACACAATTTTCGCAATCGCCATCCAGAAGTTCACCATATTATCATTTATTCCGACGGCTGTTTTTACCAGAACCGAAACAGTACGTTAGCCAATGCTTTACTCTCTTTTTGTGAGGAAACCCATGTAACAATAGAACAAAAGTATTTAATAAGTGGGCATTCGCAAATGGAGTGTGATGCTACTCATTCACTCATTGAGAGAAAACTAGCAAAAAAACAAATATACCTTCCATCTCAATTGCTTGATATTATAAGAGAATCCCGAAAATCTCCAAGCCCTTTACAAGTGCACCAACTGCACTATGATGATTTCTTGGACTTCAAAAGTATTCCCAAACGCTAACCGTCCATTCGGCCAGGTAAATATGATTCTTTGTTAATTCGGTAAGGTGAATTGTTGCTAATATTTAAATTCATTACAGGAAGAAGCAATGGAGACCCTACTGTAAACATGTTCCGAGCCCTAATATACGATGACTTGGGGTATATTTATTACAAAACCGATATAAGTGCTGAATATGAGCTTCTACCGCAAAGGAAAAAGTCCATTAGCAGAACCATCACAACTGGTCAACTTTACGCCAAAAGAAAAGAAATATCGAAAAAGAAGTGGGATCACTTACAAGATCTTAAGCAGTTTCTGCCCAAAGACTGTCATTTTTTTTATGACAATTTACCATATCAAATAGTATTTATGCCCGTAATTTCTACAAAAAGATATCTAGTCGTGTTAATACAGTTACCTTTACCTATACGGTACCACTATTTTGGCAATTTAGACGTTAATTTTATCTAAGTGAATTAACTATCGAAAATCGGTGGTGTAAAATAAATAACATTTTAACCCGTAGGTAAGAAATACGTTTTAAAATTATGAAAATCATAGATACCTATACACAGCTAGATATCTATTTGTTGAAATTACGGGCATAAATACTATCTACAATTATCTAATTTTTACAATTTTATGTATTTTGCCTTTTTTAATTTGTTTTAAAGCCATGAATTTAAATACAATTTTAAGTTAAATTATTCTTTTCAAAAAGCCCTATCTCACTATTTCTTTCATAAAATACGAATACAAAAAGCCCTAACTCATATAAAATCCATAAAAATTACAAATATATACATATGTATTTCAATCTGAATTCCTCGTTTAATTTTAATAAAGATGTTTTTTTGACAATGCTTGTGTAGCTATATTATTTCAGCTTTTATTGAGTTTTTTCCTTCTCCTGTAAAAAGTGTTTTTGATGAGTTGGGGCTTTTTATATTAAGGTTCGGAAGTGTTTCGTTTGACAGACTGAAACTTTTAATAAATACCGAAGTTAACGAAGATGGGACGTTGTGTACATATGTGTACATGTACATGTGTACATAAATACATACGTTTTATTTTATTTCAAAAAATTAAAAAGATTGTTAAGCATTAAAATAAATACATATGTATGTATGTATTTATGTACACATGTAGGTATTACTTAAAAAAAAAAAATTCGGAAAAAAACACAACGTCCCATCTTCGGTAACTACGGGATTTTTTAAAAGTTTCAGTCTGTCAAACCAAACACTTTCGAACATGTCGACTGCCGATGTTCTTTGTTGTGTACAACTTTTTGTTTTTTGCTTTTGCCTTCACTACGACTGTTTTCATTTAATGAATCAGAAGAAGGCAACATTTTTTTGTCCAATGACAAATAAAGATGTCGAAGTTGCAGCACAATCTAAAGACTTTTACTATCTCAATTGCAGCTTTTTAAACGCTGAAATCACATGTACGTTTGTGACCGAATATTATAAACCCTATGTAAAACAGCAATTTTGACAGACATGCACAATAACATGTGACTTAAAAAGTTGACAAGTCAGATGTTAAAAACATGTCGTCTACATGCACGAAACTGCAGATATATTCGCCTTTCTTCTTAACGTCAAAATACCATTAATTTTTATTGTCTCTTAAAAAATTCAATTAAACTTACCTCCCTGTTAATTTTAATTTACAATAAGCCGTTGGCTCATAATTAGTTTCTTGATTTGCGTAAATATTTGGCAAATTTTGCTTAGAATCCTTAAACAAAACCGTAAATGCGCCATCGTGCTTATAATAAAATTCAAATACTGCCACACCCTCTTCATTTAGAAATGCCTCATAAGACATTCGGCCATGTGCTAATATAGCGGGAGTCTTTGTATCCGATACCGGTACATTATTCCAATCGGTAATATGAGCTTTCAAACGAAACGGTTGAAAATCGCGAAACTCAATTTCTTCGTCTGGTATTACAATTTTATAATGTTCTGTGCGAACTCTTAGGAATTGCGTTGCATTTCGCCTGATGCCAGTATGTTTTTCTTCAAGTGAAGCGATCAAATTTAGAAAATATTCATTTTTTAGTTTTTGTGGATTTTCAATTTGGAATTCTATTACAGCCAAACCGTCAACTGGAAGTGTCTTTTGATCGATAATGTCGTTATTGCTATTTTTGCGTAACTCTACGAGCAAACTGCCTTCAACATATTTATCAAATGTATATTTTCCATAAACTTCAGCTTTAATATGGCCGTCGTCTAGTACAAAGTTTTCAGGAGTGTCCATATAAACACTAAATTTTGGCAGAGTATACAATCGTACAGAAATTCTTTTATACCTCTCATAAGAATATTTTCCACTTATTATAGCTTTTATTTCCCATGTGCCCATAACCGGCTGTTGAGATAATTGAAATTTTCCTGTAAAAACGCCTTTAGTGAGTGTAACGTTCTCAAATTGTTTGACGCGATTATTGTGGTTATCCTGGAAGTGTTAAGGTTAATATTAATTAATATTAAAATAGCAGTATGTTTCGCTACCCTTATTGAAATAAATAGAGAAGAAAATTGTTTTTAATACAAATCTTAATAAAATTGATAACAAAGCTCTTTGCACCAAACTTGGATAAGTATACTGTTACCGTTTTTCAGTTATATAGAAATCTATATTGTCTTTGTTTTGTAAGAGCCACACCCACTTCTTCAATTCAGCCCAATTTTAAGCCACGCCCACTTATACAGCCCAGCTCCCCTTTCGACATATATCGTGTAGTTCTTTAAATGCAATCGTTTCCTCGATATGTATGTATATTGAAATTTGTATTGTCCTTGTATGGGAGGTGCACCTACCCACATTTTTATATCAGATCACTTCTTGACAGATGTTGTGTATTGATAACTAAGCAACTTGTATCGAATTTAACGACTTTCTCATACATAAATAAACAGAAAGAAAATATTCGAACAAAATTTTTAGTTTTTTCTTCTAACTTAAGTACGAGTCGAACTCACGAATTTAAGTATTGATAAAGTTCTTAAAACAATAAAAAGCAAGAGAGGAAACAATTATTCCCATATTCTATTTTTTTAAATTATTTAGTTAAACAATCAAATTTTTTAAGCAGAATGATTACGGAAACAATGTTGGGCATGCTGCTGGTGTCTTATATGAGAATTTCTCAGTAAACAAAGGGCGGAATGCAACAAAAGTGAAATAAGCATGTGAAACAAGTAAGTAAAATAATAATATTCTCTCTGGTTCTGTGGGCTAAGTGTTTAAATTATAATCAATCTAAGCCCACTTTAGGATTATTTCTGGTACGAATCGAGATTAAACCGTCTTAGAAATTCTGGAATCAAGCACAGTTTTAAATTAATTTTATCTCACATTTATTTAAGTGAGTCCTGTTAGCATGATCTGTAACTTTAGTGAGAAATTATAATAAAGTGTGTCTGTTAGTTATGTTCAAAACTATCAAAAGAGAATACGTCGTTACGTTATAAATGTCATAACATTGCATTCGAAGCCTATGTGAGATTACAGACGTTGAGAACGCTAGTAACAAATATCATTGACGGCGACCAAAATTTACGAAATTTGAATAATTGTTAACAATGGCGACGAAAGCATAACCGTCGGCTATACCAAATAATGTAATGCCCTTTGCACACTAGCATACATTTCGGAGAAACGCATGGAAGATGTTGAAAATGTGAAATACTCGTTCACACTTGAAACAACTAACATTTACTATCAATAAAAAATGTCACCATTTTTGAAAAAAAAACTTTATTTTTATACCCTTCACCGAAGGTAAAAGGGTATATATAACTTTGTCATTCCGTTTGTAATTTCTACAATATTGATCCTACACCCTATATATATATAAATATATATATATATATATATATATTCTGGGTCCTTATGAAATGCAAAGTTCAAATCCGGTTGTCCGTCCGTCCGTTTTCCGTCTGTCTGTTGAAATGGGTTTTCCGAAGCCCCCAGATATGACTGGTGCTTGGTTGGGGTTTCTTTATGTCAGGTATTCTTATTATAATTTTGCTATTGAAATTCAGCCCGATCGGTCCAAAAAGGCTGAGATATGAGCAAAAAACCACGACTTCTTCTAATTTTTTCCAAATATCCCTTGTTGTTGTTGTATTTTTATTACTTTTTTCTGTTTATCTGGAGAACGGCAAGAGCCAAAGTTTCAAAATTAGGTACACACATTTAAGTTATCAATCCACACCATCCCACAAAATGTGGGCGGGATTGGAGAAGTGGGCGTGGTACCTCCCGTATAAAAAATATCAAAAATTGTATAAAAATCTGAATTTTTGGAATGTATACCAAAGGTCATAGGCTACGCCTTAGATATCAAAAGATCGGAAATCTTTAGCAGAAAATATTTTCTGAAAATTTCGGAAAAATCCGTTCAGATACGAAAAAGTTATTTTTTTTTAAATACCCATTTTCGGGAACCATCGATCTTTCCGAGCCAGATGTATTTCTTATAGGAAATTATTCGAAAATTAATGTTAGATGTTGAATGTTGACAAGTGTGAAAAGGCTATAAAGTGCGACTTTAATATTTGTTGTTTGCAAACAAGCTTTGAAAACATTCGTTTATTTTAAAAAAATGTTAAATGCACAATAATTAAACAATAAAAAATGTGGCAAGAACAAAATATTATTATTCTTTGTATTTTGCATTTTTAATTGTTTTTTGGAGTTACATATTTTTCTCGTCCCATTTTTATTCGTGAGTTTATTTGACAGTTTAAAGCGGGAACTTTTCTCACAAAAATGTTACAGATATACTTTTTCTGTTAAGCGGCGAGTAATTTGCTTACGTGACAGCTAGTACTCGCCAAAAAAAAGTAACAGACACAGTTTAGTGAGAAAAACACAGACATTTCAATCGAAAAGTTTCTCGACGCGAGAGTTCAGTTAGGTTTGACAAGTCCTAATATATGCTCTCCAAATAACAATTTTTTGTAATACCAAACGTCAAAGTCTATATAAAAAAACTCTAATATTTTTGTCTGCTTGTTTTTATATGAAGTTTGTCGTTTATTATTTATGACTTGTTTAAAGCAGTGTTCGAAAATAAACCCTAAATATCGCTCCTTGGTGTTCGGTTCGGTATATTTGTGGAAAACACAAACGTTTATAGTGTTTGTGGAGAAAATCATTAAAAAAATAACGTTTCCCTGTTTGTCATCTTTCGAACACAAAAATAATACTCAACAAACCCCACTTACAGCTACAATTCGAGTCGGAGAAAAGCCAACCAATTGTAGGGGAATGTAAAAAAGACTGTTAAATGTTGAAGTTTTTGTTAAAGCTTTGTTATTGTTACAAGTACAATTTTCTTATTCCCTTTACAGTTTTATTTGTATAATATTTTTGGCTTTTCTAAAATCTTTGGAAAAAGGTTTTCTGATGACCTGGCCCATGCAACCAGTGAAATGCGCATAGAGGCTTGCTTTCCCTCAACAATAAATTTCAGTGTATTTGTCATGTATGGAAAATTGGGAATTTAGCACGGCATACGGAAATCTTATTAAAAATGAATTTAGTATTCCCGAAACTAACTTTGAAAAGATGAGAACATTTAATTCCGTTCGGTTTTTTTTGCGTAGCGCCATTTTGGCTGGTAAAAAGAAACCAAACATTTTTTACAAAAAAAAAAAATTAACATAAGAAAAAAAAACAAAAAGTCAGCAAAATAATTGTACACAAACTCAAACATATACACAAGCTTTTCATGCTGCGGCAATTGCAAAAAATTTTGGTTTGTTCATTTCTTTATCAATGTAAACAAAGAAATATTATAGAACATTAAAATATAATATTTGTCTACAATTGCTCTGTTTTTTTTTTTTAACGAAGAGCAGAATATTATATAATGTTCGTTCTTGGGTGTGTGAGCCGAACGCTAAATAATGTACTGTTTATTTTCGAACACTGGTTTAAAACTAGAAACACGCTCCCAAATTGTGGAAACATCGATTAATCGGTGTCGGCAACGGCTACATCCCTAATTTTAATCATTAATTTCAAAGATTTTTTATAAAGCAACGTTCGAATGGATAACAGACGCACGTCGTAGACTTTAACACCAGTTAAAACACTCTTATATTTAGTAAAAGGGAAATAAAAGATTAAAAAAACCGAAAAATTTACTTTGGACTTCAAGCAGAATTCTTGACAAAAAGTACGAAAAACAGAATGAAGTAAGGAAGAAATACAATTTGGTTTAAAGACTGATGTTTGACTATTGACTGCCAACCGTTGTCAATGACGGGCGGTGAGTGTTAAACGGCAAAGATTTCTGAGGAGATAGTGTGATTACTATCGAAACATGTCAAATCGACCGGCCGGTGAACATGGGTTCGCTTCCATGGACAGGCAAGAATGAAAAATTATAATTCACTTCATGTTGTTAAATTCCTTTCTTCATAAAAATAATTTTATCAAAATTAAATTTGATGAACTTTAGCCTAAAAATATAAAAATTTGGATTAACAAGTAGAAACAGAAAAGTATCTGTTTAATGATGTGTCTATATATTTGTATATATGTGACCTTCTCCGAGAAAAGGTACCTAGTGTGTGCAAATGAAGTTTTGAGAAAAACGCATTTCATTCAAAATGGGGAAGTTCGACTGTATGTGTACTTAATGAGGTTTTCGATTAAAATTTCGAAATGTTGCTTTAATTGTATTCCAATTTAACAAAATCAACTTACAAATATCTCCACATGAATTGGTTCTTGTATATTAACAGGCCGCGTATGTTCATCCAATATAACAACACGAAACTGTACCAAATCCAGAGGTTTATATACAGCTTTATCAGTTTGTATGTAGATTTTTGGACCTGCATCACCATCACTTAACAGTTTACTTTGATTTTTAAATTCGCAGCCATTTAGACCTTCTGCCAGCAATTCATAGTTTTTTCCGTATAGTCGTAGGGGAAAGAAATCGATGCTTTTCGTTTCAAATGGTTGCAATTGCACTTCATCGGATGCATTGAAGGAATTTCCCAAAATGGAGATCCGTACGGTGCATGGCTCACCGGAACTGTGCCACGTTACAGCTGCAGTATATTTACGGTATGATTTAATTACGCCAGGAGCTACTATAGTGTAATAACTGCAATTGAATTAATTTAAAATTCTTAATTATTGTAATTTATTTGTTTTTAATTTACTTTTCACATATTACAAATGCAATACAATGCAGTTGTATCAAGAATTGATAAATCGTATTGAATTTCATTTATTTTAATTCCGAATCACCGCTTAACACAACTGGTTGCACTCGCGAAGAATGCGATAATGAAAAACTCATTGAGTGTGAAATAAATCTGATAAAGTTTCTAATGATTATTAGTAAGTTATTTTAATATGAGGTTCTAGGTTTGCATCGGCTGCCTCAATAAAAAAGTGGTTTTAAAAACTTAAGTTTTCGCTTTTATATTTTTTCATTGTAATGGCAATAATTTTATTCAGCAACAACAAATTGCTATAGTTGAAAATGATAAAGAAAATGTAGCCAGTCAAGCTCGCCCATTTGATGGCCTACACTACACTATTTACAGAAAAAATTTCGAGTGTTCCCTATATGGAACACATTGGCAATCATAGACCCAATCATAGATCTTAAATTTAAAGTTGATAGAAGAGTTGTTTGTGTGAACAAATGAAAACGTAAGTATTACGGATATCGAACGGTTAGTATTCGATCGGTTTTTACTGGTTCTTTTAGTTTTTCAAAAGTCGAATATTTTGAAATGACCATTTTTCGATTATCGAATAAAATTATGGTAAAATTATTTGGTTATTTTAGTAATGTGTAATTTACATACGTTTTCCATACTTATACCGTTAATTTAACTGCCTGTTCAACGATTTCGAACGTTAACGTTCGCATAAATAAATGTATATGAATAACACTCAGTTTGAAAAATAGTTTCCATATAAAATTCTATACGAACGTTATCGTTAACGTTTGAAGTGGCAGTGATATTGTTCTTAATGAATATTGGGCAAACTTGAACTTTTTATGAAGAATGTCAAAACAAAATGTAACAAAAGTCATAAAACATAAATAGCAATTTAAATATAAATCGCTTTTATAAACGAGTGTTCTTGTAACAAAAGCCAAAAAACAATTCAAAATACTCAAAAAAAAAAATGTTTAGCTTAAAAAGTAATTAGCCATTTGACATCATTCTAAAAATTATATATATTTTTATAAAGATGTCATAGTTGGTGATGTTTCGAACTAATTTGAAAGACAATGGTGCTTAAAAGGCCCTAAAAGATAACTTGCAAAGGCTCTTCAACGTCTCGACTTATTAAAAACCTTTAATTAGTCCACAAGCTTGACATAAATATACGACAAGAAAAACTTGACTCTGTTCGAAGTAGTTCTAAAGAGTCTCTGAATAATACTTAACTAAAATATGCTGCTAAAAATGAATCTTTGGGTGATATATTTGCCTATTGTTTTGCCAAGAACGGAATGTGCGTTAAGGCACTTAAAACTCTTAAGTAGTTCTTGCATATCTTCATGCTCTTACTACAACATACCGGCGAAATCAACGATATGGGAAAATAAATCAGTTTTTTTTTTATTTAAACACCAAGAACTTAAAACAAAAATGAAGGTATCAAAAAAGGCTATGGAAGGTTTTTTAATTTTAATTGTGAAACGAACTGACAGACATTTCATACTAAAAGCATGTTTATATTACTATTCGTTTCTAAAATGCTGAAATATTTAATATAATTTGAAATATGTGGTCTTTGACGGACAGGTTACCCTTACATGTTTCAATTGCAATCACTCGATCTCTTCAGAGCGGTTTGCCGTTTAACCATACCATAACCATACCAAAGGTTAAATACAATTTGACTATTAACTGCCACGTCCTACACGTAACCACTAGTTATCTTAAAGAAGTGTTTGCTTTTGCACACGTTTGGCTAAAGCAAACATTATTTAACAATTTCTAAATTACATTTTACAACTATCATTTTAGATATAAATTTTACGAAATAAATAGGAATTGTTAAAAATAACGCTTAAGATTATCGCCAAATGTTCCTTACCTTCGTGAATTGTAATCTCAAAATCTAATTTGATTTTTGTATTTTAATGTATTCGAATTGAAACCGGCTAACTGGTTATTTTTAAAATGCGTAAACGAAAACCGGTTTTTTTTAAATGGAAGTTATTCGGAATATTCCAAAACCGGTTTTTTGAAAAAGTCGTATAATCGATCTCCCTACTAGAAATGAACATCTTGATAAGATTTTGTCGTCTTAAAATGATTTTAGCAATGGCGCTTTATATAAGACCCATGGTCAACTCTGCACCAAAGCGCACTAAATTCTGCCGAGATTATAAAGTAATCGTCGCCAAATTTTTGATCAATACGTATAAAGAAATTAAGACAATAAAAGCTATATTCGGTAGTTGTGTTTGGATGCTATTGGCGAAAACCTATTCCAAAAAAATATTATAAGATTATTAAGGTTGTTCCATCACAATGTCATTTGGAAATCCTTACAATGTAAAGGTGTCCCACAAAAAATAATCCAACTCATTAAAAACATGTATGTATGTATGTTAATGCAAGTTGTCGTATTAAGCACGAAGGCAAACTGAGCAGAAAGATTAATGTTGGTACAGGAGTGTGGCAAGGGTGTGTTATGTCAACACTTTTATTTAACTTTGTGTTGGATATTGGTTGGGGACTTCGGTTAAATGATCTTGAATATGCTGATGACATTTGCGCTCTCTCCCACCGATACTCCGGTATGAACATGCAACAGCAACGTCTTGCGGAGCTGGCCAAAAACGCTGTTCTTAAGATTAATATTGGCAAAACTAAAGTGATGCGAATAAGCACAGAAAACTCTAACATCTGTACAATTGATAATGACATTATTATACAGATGCGAAACGTGGAATGCGGCCACTCGTGATATGCATGCCCTGCAAGTTTTTATTAACAAATGCCTTAGAAGAATCCTACGAGTCTTTTGGCCACAATACATGTCAAACAACAGACTATGGCATCAAACGAATCAATCCCCCATAACTTTTGAAATACAAAGGCGAAAATGGAACTGGATTGGCCACACCATACGAAAACCGGTCACAGATATTGCCAGAACAGCGATCGTGTGGAATCATCTAGGCAGCCGTAGAAGAGGGCGAAATCGGCGCCAATCGAATTTCGTCGATTGCACGTACTATCACACAATTCGGTTACAATTACTGAAAATTTCGTTGCTTAGCATAATATTTTTGATAGCAACATTTGAATTTTAGTACACTATGGGCCATTATTACAACTTACAAATAGTTACTTTAAGGATGCTATCTGATAGATAAATAGTTTTTGGTTATTACAAGTTAACATTTACCTAAAAAGTGACTGATAAGCTAACATCAGGTTTGTCCTCATGGTAACTTTACAAGTGAACTTTAAGAACTTGAAGATGCCATATTTTCTGCTGAAGATATGGAAACTTACATTTTTTGCCCTTTTTCTGGCAGATTCACTTTCATTATTTATTTTCGACTTTTTTTAACACAATAAAACACAAAAAAACAATTTACCATAAAAACCAAAAAAATAAGCACAAAAAATGTACTTTTGCTTTCAATTAAAGAAACAAGCAAAACTAAGGCATTGCCACCATGTATTTTAAACGAACAAAAGTAGTCGGTATATACTGCAATGTTGCCACAGTATATAAATTACATTTTTTATTTTATCGGACAGTTATAATAATGGAAAAAACTTATTGGTCACTTTATCGTTCAAGACAGCTATTGTTCACGTTAACTGTCAGCAACTTTATCATTAGGTTGTAATAATGGCCCTATCAGTCATTACAACAGATATTGTCAGTTGTTAGTATGATTATTAGAAACAAAATAGTGCTTTTAGCCGAATATATGATAGTTACAACTAAATCTGCACACAATTGGTGTTCATAACAAGGGATTTGATTGTCGTTATCGTTATATTTTTTTAACCTGCAACCGGCTTTTCCCCGATGTATTCGATAGAAAATCAAAATAATTCCAATAAAATCCATTTTTTTTAAAGTAAATTTATTTTTTAGTATTTTTATTTATAGTTTTTACATTATTTAATTTTATGCAAACATAAGAAACGAAGACATGTCATTTCACTGCAAACTCTTTTTAACAATGACATGGTCCATACTTGCATTAAGTTGGACCAGCCCAGGATCAAAATGATCAAGTAGTCCAATATAATTTACAGGGCATACACAAATAATACAAACATTAATATGTACTTGTTTATGTACATACTTATAAGAAATATCGGCATAACGCACAGTAGATCTCTTGGTGAAAGAAAGAGAAATATTATATAACTTATCGAAGACCGGAAACACTGGGCTAACTGCAAGCCAGATAAGAACAGACGCCCGGTTAGCACTACTAAATTCCTGGCAAGTGTGATGAGATACTGGGATTCGCCGCTGGATAGAAAGAAAACATGGAAGCATGAGTTATTTTATTACACAGATGATGACCGATCATGGTAGTTTCAACAGCTACCTATTATAGATTTAAAACTTACAAACACTGTGACGAATGCGGTGGTAAAGAAGATAATGCTGAAAACACTCTCTTCCATTGTCCAAGATGGGAACATGAGAGACTTGAACTAAACGACAGACTCCATGTGGTTTTTTCTTCTGACGTCATGGTTAATGAAATCCTGGGCTCTACGGAGTCGTGGAAATTGTGAGAAACCTTTATCTGCCGCATAATGAGAGAAAAATGCCGCAGAGTTCCAAACCCCTAATCTCTTTGGAGGACGGGGGACTAGGATCAGGACGACTATGTGATGAAGACGTGTAACAACATAAAACCACCCACCCTGATGGAATGCTACAGTGGTACCGGGGTGGATTTGAGAAGATATCGTGTGGCCACTAGCGCTATCACTACGTCCACTAAAAATAGTACTTTTAAGAATTCGTAAATTACTTACCCCTATTTATAAAGTTTTTGTATATTTTCCATTTTTGTCCGCAAAGATATTTTTAAATATAAAATTAAAAATTATTTTGATTTATCAAATGTTTTGACAGAAAATTTAGTAAGCAATTGGGGCTTTTAACTATTTGTTGGTTGTGAATTCCGAATAATTATATTTTCATTTCTCGAATTGACTCTATTCCAACAATCAATAATTAGCTTCAATAAATGAATTAACATTTATATTACAAAATTTATTGACGAAAGCAAATAATTTATTGCAATGACCAATATTCAGTATTGCCCTGTATTAAATTCGGTTGTGATTCTAACCATTTGTACTAATTTTTAGAACTAAATTAAATTAGTTATCATAACTATTAAAAAAATTGAAGGAATCATATTTCAGTTATAAAAACGTTTTAATAATCAAGAGAATTAAAAATCAGTTAGAACTATACATTTTTAAAAGTTGCAATAATAAATTATATTTCTTGATCAATATTTTATTACTGCAACCGTTTCCCAACCAATTTGTTTTCTGTATATATATTAAGTCTAAATAATACCATAATATAATGATTAATGTGCGCAAAGTCTCTAGTCCGGAAATAAGTCTATATTGAGGCTATGTTAAATTATGGACCGATTCTCACAACTTTTAATAGGCTACCCATGTTTACATGGACGGCCAGTCGGGCAGACGGACATCGTTAGAACGACTATAAAAGCTACACTGAATAGATTGGCTAAACTAATAGTTGGGTCTAACAACAGATTGTATGTAGGCCGTCAATATGTCTTGCTATATTGGACCGACTCGAAAAACCCTTTGTATGCAATAAATTTAATAGGAATAATAAACGTTCAAATTTGAACGATTTCGACAAAGGTCTTTTCGATAGGACAATTGTTGACCATAGCTTTTATGAAGGACTCAAATCTTAAGTGGTAAAGGGTATAATGTGGTCGGTCTTGGCAAAATATAAATTCTTCTCAGAATCTCTTCTTGAGTCGATAAGTTTGTATGTTCGTCTGGTTGGCTAGCTCTCTGTGTGACCATGTAAATTTGTTGTATAAAGTTGCGGTATTAAAGAAAAATAATAAATTGTTCCTGGTGTGTGTGTGTATTTGTTTTTAAATTAATTTAAATATATAATTATGTTAAACATTTTTCACCTGTCAAGCAATTCAAATATGAAATACCGGTTTTTATACCCTACACCACAACAGATGGCATTTGTATGAAAGTTTAAAACGCATTAAAATCTCAGAATCTCTTCTTGAGTCGATCATTGGATATTCTAAGTTTGTGTGTTCGTCTGGTTGGCTGGCCCTCTGTGTGACCATGTAAATTTGTTGTATAAAGTTGCGGTATTAAAGAAAATTGCACAAAATTTGTTACATAAGTATACGCAACCCTTATCCTCAATCCAAATTTTCTGGATGAATTTTGAATATCTGTATGATTTCTCCAAAAATATCAATAATTGCCTTTTATAATTTTTACATATCGTTAGAATAAAAAAGTTAATGCATTTCAAATATTTGATTTGCTGAGTGGGAAAATTGAGTGCTATATGGATTAACCAGATTTAAAATGCGCAAAACCAGTACACCGTGTACAAAAAAACAATACAACTATGGAAAACCAAAGTACTTTTTTCCCCAAACATAACGATCTATTCAAATCATTTAATTTTGTTAAACTTTTAATTCAATAAGCAACAACAGTTATATAAAGGAGAAAAACACTAAAAAAAAGATCAAAGAAAAGATTTAACATTTGGTGTCGTGTCATATACGCAGTGCCACCCACCATTTGCGATTAAAAAACAAACATCAAGTACAAAGCATTTGAACATAGTTTCATATTTCAAAATATCTTAAAGTGATTAAGGAAATCTAAACGCTGTTAATTATCAAAAAGTGACTAACGTCCAGTGTTGCCAAGTTAGGGATTTTCACCCCAAATTTGGGGTTTTCCTTTTTGTTTAGGGTGAGTTTTAGGGACTAAAAAGTAGTTAGGGTAAAATTTAGTGTGTATAAATAGCATTTGGGGATATTTTAGGGTTGATATTATTAAATATTTTCAAAATTATAAAAAAGAATGGAAAAGACCAAATGAATTTAAAGGTGATTATATAATGTAAGTTTCATTACAAGTAAATGTTTAAATATTAGTAGGATAGCATCTGCGTTACTGGCACTACCATTTTCGAACGCAACTGTCGAGCGAGCATTCTGAATGTTTAGTATTATTAAAAATTAAATAAGAAACCAACTGGCAACTTCAAGAGTAGAGGCCTAACCATAATATGCATAGCCTTGCTTAACCTTCTCTTAAAAATAAGCAAAAAGTCTCTCAAATGTATTTAGAAAAACAAAATAAAAAACATTTGATTCCGTATGGAATGTGCGATTTGATTGGCATCTTGCTTAAGCAAATGACAGTTTCATTAAACTTAGCAAAAAGTTTCCTTAAGTTCAAAATGGTTTTCCTCATATAATTAACATGTATTCGCACATTTGCTTAAGCCAACTTAATCACATTATGGTTGGGCCTTTAGATAACCTTTAAGCATTGAATGCCAAATTCTTATTCCGTCTTCTGAAAGCTTAAATTATTTAATTATGAAAACATGCACGTGGACGAGAGGGATGAAAATGTTCTAGACGTTTTTAATGAGTTATAATAATACATATGTATATTCTGTTTTTCTAAAAGCTTTTTTATGTAAGTATGTGTTAAAATATAGTTACATACATACATATGTAAAAAATTAAATTAAATAAAATGGTATGTATGTTTAAAAAAATATTAAAAAAATTATTCTATTTATTTTGGGGTTTTTATATTTTTTCTCAGTACAAATTTAGGGAGTATTTTTTTGATTTGGGGTATTTCTTTAAATTTACTTGGCAACACTGCTAACGTCGAAAGAGAGAGATTACATGGGGTTTTAACCTGACAATTTTTTGTCATAATAAACGTCAAACTTCATATAAAAAAAAGCTGACAACAATTTTACAGTTTTTTTTTTAAATAGACTTTGACGTTTGGTATGACAAAAAATAGTCAGCAAAAGACACCATTTTTGGTTAATAGGATTTTCATAAAACCTTTCCCTCACTTTTTGTATGTGTACAATAAGATTTCTAACGTAAATTTTGCAGTTCCTTACTACAGATTTGTTTTCTTCCTGAACGTAGCTAAATGCTTTTTGTTTTTCATATATGACTTTTGAAAAAAATAAAGCTGTACCAAAGACGTTTGGTGCATTCAAGGGTTAAAATAATTGATATTAATTTATTTTTCTTATTTTTAGCAATATTTAATTTATTTAATCTAAACTAAAAGTTTCTGTAAATTCTGGGTCCTTTTTAGAAGCGAAGTTGATTTAACGATGTCCATCGGTCCGTCTGTCCGCTTAAATGGGGATTTTCGAAGGCCCAAGAAATAATGGGGATAATTTATTTTGATTACATATAATTTACTAATATAACTATTAGGGTGGATCGATTGAGCAGTCGATAATGTGCCATCGATTTTTCGAAAGATTTTGGCATGAGGGGTAAAAAGTAGTTTCACTACGACACATCAAAAAAATAATTTTCGCGGCGCCCCAATTTCAATTGTTTGGCTTTTTTCAACTTTTATTAAATTAAAAAAAAAAAAAATTCGAGAAAAACTCGTCCAAAACCGCAAGAAATACTTTGGGTGATGGCACAACATCGACAAATTTTTGTCCTTACAAATCGGCCCACATACAAGGTCAAAGATATTTTTTGTTACATGTTCATTAATTCTTTGCCGAACTTGCTAAAAACCAAAACATGTCGAGGTGTTTACTGGTCAAACGGTTTCTCGATACCGTTACTGCAGCACCAGCTTTGGAAAATAATCTTCCGCGCGGCACGGAGGTAGCAACACATTTTTTGCATAACTTATGTATTTTTTTCAACTTTTTTCGTGTAACTAATCCAAACGCTTTATTTTGGTGGTCCCATTTTCAAAAGAAATTTTGTGTTTCACCTTTTTTTACAGCTCTTTATATTTTTTTAACTATTTAGTAAAACTGCCACACTTTAGGAATAATTTCAATGCCAAAGTTAAACGATTACTTTTGACCGATACCGAGTATATATTTACTCGTATCGTTTTATGGCTAAATATAATTCTTCTATCAGAAGAAGTTCTAAAAGTTTGCTTTTGATATGAGCAAAAACCACAATTATGTATATCGAATATTTATAAGCTAAAAATAGTTGGACATTATTGTTTTACTTTAGTTTAGTAGGCAAAGGCAAAACAATTAAAAACACTTTCCTCCTCTGTTTGTCAACCGATTTAAACAAACAATACCCCACTTCAAAGGTATTTATTTGCAGAACTAATTTATACTTATCGTTGTTTATTCGAAAAATAAGTAGACAGGGGTCTGGTACGTTCTTTAAATTCGGTCTTTTTGGGAAGTAAATGGGTGTAACCTGTATTTTGGAACTTCTTTGTCATCCCATTCTTTGATTCCAATGGGCACTCCTATACGTTCAATAAATATCGTGATATTTGGATCGCGGATCCATTTTAAAATATTGATGGATCACGAGCGTATGCTACATGTTCAATATTTATCGCGTCAGTATTTATGTTATTTTTGTGCTGTGCGATATGGATCGCGATCCATCAATATTGCATGCTACACGTTCAATAAATATCGTGATACTAGAAATATCACGATATTTATTGAACGTGTAGCAGTGCCCAATAAACATAGAAATGAAGATTATACCAAATTCTTAACTTGTCAAAAAAATATATAAATAAATAAGGTACTATTTTAAAATTCGAACGTTTAAGAAGTGAACATCGTACCTATTTTTGATCCTTTTTTACAATGAACTTCCATTACAATATTAACTTATCTAAACTTCAATTGGAAAAAAATTATCAAAAAGTGAAACTTCTTTTTTTTTACTTTTCCGAGCTGCATGTGGTAATTTAAGAATTTTCTATAATATTGAAATTTTAAACCTTAAATTATAGGTGCAGGGTCCTGAGTGAATGAGAACCTATAAGATGAAAAATGTTGGCCCTTTTTTGTTCTTTAACTGGAACTTCTGGAGTTTACGTCAATATTGGACTTTGAAATATAAAATTAAACTTGCTTGGTTCTGAGTGAATAGGAATCTAAAAGGGGGAGCATTTTGGTACTTTTTCGTTCTACAACTGGTATTTAGTTAAATTTTCTTTATGGTTAGACCTATAAACATGCAATGTCCTGAGTGGATAAGAATCTATAAGAGGGAATTGTTGGTATGTACTTTGTTTGTTCTTCAACTGGTACTTTTTGAATTTCGTTAATATTGGACCTAGAAACATTAAATTTAAACATGCATTTCTGCCTCTCCGAAACTATCTAGCAGATTTTTATGAAATTTAAAACATACATAGATAGATCCCTATTCAAAGCCATACACTCTCGAAAATTTGTTTTTGTATACTGTGGTGTCAGGTTTCATATAGTGGGGCTTGACCGATTATACTTTCGAACTTTTTATTAGTACTGTACCTTATAACATGAAACTTAACATGCAGATTGATTGTGAAGTTATATTTAAGAGTAGGCTTTTTGGTACTTATTTGTTTTTCAATTGGTACTTTCTGATTTTTTTATATCATTAAACTTAGAAAACTAAATTAAAGAGAACATATGGACCAAAGGTCGGTCGGTCCCTTGCCAAATCGATCCACTAAGACCAGAAAAAATCAAATGATCGAAACATTTAAGCTCTTATATACATACAAACGTATGTCCATTAGGGCGGTCGATTTGTATGGATGGAAAAAAAAATTAAAAATCGTATAGCAAAAACGTAAAACGTAATCGCGCCTCTCGACTTGAAAATTTTTTTACTTGGGTGAAAATTTTTTCAATTTAAAAAAAATTTTGATTGTAAAAAAATATAAAGTGCAAAAGAATAACCTTACTAAACCATTTTATTAAAAAAATTCGATTTCTTTTTGGAAAATGCTATTTTTTCAAAAAAAATTTTTTTCCAAGGCGGGCAGCCAAATTTTCAAGTCGAGAGGCGCGGACTAGGATTTTGTTTTAGACCCACGGTTTCTTCAGAGAATTTTCTTAGAATTCTATGTAGAATACGTTTTTGCTATACGATTTTTAAAAAAAAAATCGACCCGCCCTAATGTACATACTTATAATTATGTTTCCTTTGTATTGGCATAAATGATTATGGTCGAATTTCAGCCACTTGGAAAACAGAAGTAATACTCAAATCACAGAAGTTTGCATTTGTTAACCAACACATTTAACGCAGCCGAAGTGAATGGGCTTAATGTGAACTTTAAGCATACGGGGTTAAACGATCAGCATTGGTTTTGATATTGGATAATTTATTTAATCGGCTGTGTCCCGGTTATATTTTCTTACTTTTTTTTCGTTTTGGGAAGTGATTATATTAAGACGAAATATCAAATATTTTTAATCAGTGCTGGTAATTTAGTCATTTAATAAATAGATTTAGTCATATTTTATATTGTTTGGGCATAAAAAAAAGGGAAATTAGTCATTGTCTATTTTATTAAGCAAATTTTGTCTTTAAATCTAACATTTTTTATAGAAATAAAAATGCAAATTTAACTGAGATTTAAAGCAGATGTTTTCTAAATTCAATATCGCCAAGCTCGTATTGAATGCTTGGTCCTTCTTATTGCGGTTCACATATTCAGAATATCTAACATTAAAATGCACTGATGCTGCTGAACCAAATATTTTTATTTAGTAATAATGATTTGAAAAATACAAAAATGTTGCCACAATAATACGTACCACAAACATAAAACAATTCACTGAATAATTAATGAAAGAAAATATATTCGTCTTTAAGCCTAGTACTCTGTTCGAACTTGCGAAAAATGTTGAGCAACATTGATTATTTCACACGAAAATTTTGTCATGTATCAATATTGTCTGCCTTGCGGTTTTTCAAAACTTAACGTTTTTAATAGTTACAAGTTTACAACATTATTTTGCGAAGGTAAACAAAAACCATAGTTGGGGGTAGTGCACTTAATATTGATATAAATCAACATTGCACTCTCACTAAATAAAACTGCAAACAATTAGTTTATACTATTCTTTACCAGTGAAGATAAGTGAAGATTGGTATTTTTTCACTAGCACTTCAACAATTAATTGGTATTGCAAATTTTTTCACTATCACTAACTGTGATTGAATGCATTTCAAATATGTAGTTCAAAATTTGAACTTGCAATCAAAAAGCTGTACAAAAACATAATTTCGCTAAAATAAAAAAAAAAAACAAAATATAAAAAATTACAATGATGCAAATGTTTTAGTTTTATAATGTTATGAATTTTAATCGTCTTAAATCACTTAAATATATCTTATTTTGAAAAGTAAGCAGCATTAGTATTTATAGATGTTCAAAAATGGTTTTTTGCGTTCCAGCAATTTTGGGTAGTTTCGGCAAATTAAGAGAGTAATTTTCATTTTACTCTCATTAGTCCGAACTTGCCCGAGATCTTGTGGAACACACCTAATGTTGATAGAAACATTTCGCATGTTTTTCGTAATAAAAATAGAGTACAACTCTATCAAAATTTTTTGGTATTGATTATTAAAACATTTCGCACGAAATACTGAACAGAGTACCAGGCTTTAGGCAAAAAAAAAAAATAAATAAAAATTAAAGTATAAATCAACTTGCCAAGTTCAAACAAGTCAGTACACAAATTTATTCTCCTAACCTGACCTTACCTCTGACAGCTACAAGCCAAGAATTGCACAAGAGACTTGAGCTACTAACCTGCTGAGTCTGAAAGGGTTCTTATTTATAGTCGCCTATTTAATGCGGCAAAAAAAAAATTTTTTTTGTGGTAAGTATTAAACATATTGTCCAATATTTGTATATCTAAAGCGCTATATACTTCATCGTCAAGACATACCTTATTGCCTTCTTTTGTGCAGTACATTGTATAGAAATTAAATTTATTCAACAATACACAAAACGAAGATACAAAAAAACTGTTTACATTCATACAATTTATAATTCGTTATTACGCATTTTAAAATTCGTATTACATTATATTTCGTTGGAGTTCCTAAGTCATCGTCCAGATTTGCAATTTTTAAAAATTCTGCTTTGAAATTGAATTACAGTTCAGATTGTGAAATTATAGTTTTGCAATTTTTGTATTTTTATCTAGTCTTTTCTCTTTTTATATTTTACTAGCATCGCCCGGTGGCCGATATTCGACCATTGACATTTCGAGAGAACCTGTACGTTGTACAATAAAAACGTACACATTTTAAGAGTACGGCAAAATACACTATTCACCTATCTTTGTACGTATGTATGTCTGCAAGATAAATTTAAACACTTTAATTCCAAAAATTTAGAAAAAAAAAATTGTGCATATCACCGTATTTCATTTATAAGATTTTCATGATTTGTTATCAAATTAATAAATAGAAACACAGATCTTTGTTAAAAGTCATTAAAAAAGTTTCCTACTTTTATTTTCTTAAGTGCCGGTTCACACACGTCAAGTTTGACTCGTCAAGTCTTGCTTTTAGGAGAGAAGGGAAAAGAGAAGGCCATTTATTTTCCCGTCTCTCCTAAAAACTCAAGACTTGACGAGTCAAACTTGACGTGTGTGAACCCGCACTAAGCGACGTTCTTGTGCGACTATATTTTTCAAAATGTATTATGGTAATCCTGTCATAATACGTTTATACAGGTGTGTTTGCAAGTGCAAAATGAAAACAAAATAATTTTGGGATAACAACATAGAGCACAACCGTCGTGTTTACATGTCTTTACATGTGTGTTTGTTCTTAGTTTTGGGGATTTTATTTTGTAAATGGGGATACAAATTTCGTGAAAATCCCCTGGCGATTTTTTTATTGGAAAAATTTACTTTTTTCGCTGTAGATTTTTGGGAATAATATATTATTTATATACGCCATTTGTGCAATGGCAAGGCCAGTTTTGTTGGTCCATAGTTTTTTTTGTCATACCAAGAGCATTGTACGTGAGATTTTTTTTCGATATTTTGTGGCAATTCACACCTTTAAGCTTGCTTAACAATTTGAAACAAAAGGTAAGGTATTGATCTTAATTGTTTCGATAGACCCCAATCAATAAAATTCACTTACATTCATCCAAATAATTTTACCTAATTGCTTAAAACGGCAAATAATTGCCAAGAATAGCGTAACTGTTATAAACTTTTTTGCCTTTTTATATAGGAATTTGTATACCCTCCACCACAATTAGTTGTGATGACGGTTATTAAGTTTGTCATTCCATGTGAAACTGTTTTAATGTTCATCAAACGACTCAAAAGAAAATATAAATATTGGTATCAAATTGTTTCTAGTCTCCCTAAGCAGTTTGGGATTGAAATCCAGAAAATTGGTTCAGTAGGAAAAGAGTTGAGAATTAAAATGTGGAACAACCACCCTAAAATTTGTTACAAAAACTAGCCTAACTAGTGACGGAATGCACTTATTGACTAAAAATAAACCTTTAGTACGCCTAAAACCGTAACAAATAATGCTATTGTAATACATTTTGGTCTGTCACAGTTTTATATGACTAGAAATTACACTCTCAACTTTCGTGCAGATCGGTCCATAACTTACCATTGACCCCATGTAAAGTTTCTCTCGGAAAAAAAACCTTAGTACGCGTAAAACTGTAACGCTCTCAATCTGGGGGCTAATTCGTTTCGAAAACAATTTTTTTCTAATTCTTTTTGTCGATTTAAATGTTTAAATTTCGAAATATTCTAACTGTAGGTGGAGGGTATCAGAGATTCGACACAGCCCAATTCATCACTCAAAATTTTTTTTTGGAATAAAATAGCTAGGGAAGTTAGAAACCTTCACAGAAAAAAATAACAAAAGCTATTAAGTAATTAAAGAAAATTTGTTAAATTTTTGTAATATTTTTAACAATTTTTTTAATTAACATGTTTGTAAATTGTCATATTAACAATTTGTTTTATTTGTAGAAAATTAATATGTATGTTTATAATAGAAAAAATTTTTAGTGTCAAAAAATTCAAAACTGAAATAAAAAAATCATAATTTTCAATTAAATATCTTTTAAAGAATAAACGATGCGATAAGTGATTTGGAATTAAGTCAATCTATACGGCAAGTAAAGTTATTATTATACGATTTATAAAGAAATTTTAATACATCTGTTATAAATTCTAGTCTTACAAATAAAACTGTTAAAGATGCCATGTTGTGTTGATGTCAGAACCTTATGTGGCATCCAGCAGCCGTATTCTGTAATTCGCTTAGCTAAAGCTAAATCTCGATCGCTAAAATGCCTTAGAGAATACAAAATTGAAAAATTTTAGCGATGAAATTAAAAGCTAAAATCGCGGCGAATTAAATTTGTATGGCAATGCCAAATTTAGCAATGAACGTTACAGTATTGCATTCGTAGCCAAAAATCGCTAAATCATCTCTTTAGATTTTTAGCGATACAGATTTAGCTTTAGCGAATTACAGAATACGGCCGCAGGTCTATATATGGTTTGCTTAAATAATGTTTAATGCTGTTTTTGATGTAATGTTAAATAAATTTTACCAAGAAAAACTAAAAAAATCCACCTTTAACTGCATCTTTTATTTCAATTTAGTTAGCAACAAAATATTTTGTTAATGTGACAATTTCGTAACAAAAATGTATATTTAATGGTTAAGCTGGGATCACACGATTGCCGCAATGCACCAATTTTCACACTTTTTAATACCCCAATCGTGTGACCGCACAACCAAATGGCTCATGTACCAATCGAGGCCAATATTGTGCTTACTTTTACCAATCAAATGCAACCCTGGTGCGGCAATCGTGTGACTGTTTGCTATGCAACCGCGCGTCAATAAAAATGACAAAAATGCACCAATATTTATTGTGTTCTTGTGCGGCAATCAAACAACACAATACGCGCCAATATTTGCATTTTTTTTATTAAATTTACTTTTTTGTGTTTCTTTTAGTAGGTAATGAAAATAAATATGTATGTATTTATTTATTTTGCATTTAAATTTTTTTAATTAATTATTTTAAGTATGTATGTTCACAAGCATATTGAGCTGTTCTGTGCGAATATTTTTAAGATATTTCTATTCGAACCTAAACATACGAAATTGTTGAACAGACTGCTAATTTTTGGAATATCTTAAAAAATTAAATAAAACTATTCAACAATAATTTGTTTAAGTATATGATTTGTATCATTTATCATTTAATTTTGTTCAATGAACAATCTAACAAGAACTTTCAAACAAATAAAAAAGCTACCACAACAGCTGTTTTCGCAGTTAATATACATAAGTAAGAACAATCGTGTGACTGTTCTGCGGCAATTGTTGTAACCATTTCGCTTTGTACCAACTAGCGGCAATTAAATTTGTATAAAACAGGGCAATCGTGTGATTTCAGAAAATTTGGTTGGGGCAATTACATTATTGTGCGTCAATAAAGCACAATAATAATTGTGTCATATTGGTGCATTTGCGGCAATCGTGTGATCCTAGCTTTAGTTAACAAATATTTTAATTAATATCACATACTCATTGTTAAAAATATTTGCTAGGTTTTAACAATTGTTATTAACAAAATAATTTTTTGTATTTACAAATTTTGTTGTTGGTGCCTTTTCAATTAAAAAGTTAATTGTATTGACGAATTTGGTATTCAATATGACAATTGATTCGTCGTAATTTTTTTCTGTGTTAGTATGTAACGTATTTGAGATTCATATACCCTTGAAAAAGTAGCTGATATCTAGAGTTATATAAAACCTTTAACAAATTTTAAGTTTTAAGCGGTATCTTTAACAAAAAAATTCCGCAAAATTAAATATTTAGCGGTTTCTAGCGGTTTTTAAGTCCGATTTGGCGGGAAATATTCAAAAAAAGTTGGCAACAGTGGCCCCATCCCTAAACTTCTCACCCCTCTCACCAATAAACTCGAGAATTGCTGCAACAAAATACCAAATCTGGACGATGACTTATTGAAAATACTCTTTTATCACAATCATAAGCAATTGGAATTGGAATTTATAGCTATAATAGAATACATCATTTAAATAATCTTTCTACTTAACTAGTGGTTAATTTGTTCACGATGCTCAAAACAAATTCATGGCTCATCAAAAATAGCCCACAAAATCGCAGTATATTTTATAAATCGCCACTGTGCCAAATCAAACAAGTTTTAAAATCGCCACGTTTGGCGAGAAATCTTCATATCAGACAAACATCTTCCACACAAACATACATAAGTAAAGTTGTTAAGTAGTTTTTTACAATTGTAATTTTGAATTGAAAAGTTGATGATGAATGAAGCAACTTTTTTTTTGCGTTTTTTTTCTGTAATTAAATCTAATTAAGCCACCCTTTAGCAATTTTTTATATTTTTCACCACCGCCATGATTTTTAATGTATGTGTATATGCTGGGGAATCCATTTAATCAGGTTTTGTTTTGTTCGATCAAGCAATTAATCGATTTTCGGATTTCAATTTTGGTTGTCTAACCGTTAGCAGTGTTTATTTTACTAACACAAGTCGAAAAACTCGTTTTAATTTTGCATCTCAAACAGCTTTTCACGTCCGATTAGAAATCAATAAGCATAGACAATTGAGATTTCTTTTATTGATAGCAAAACGTTAACACAATGATTAAGTCTGTGGTCATATGGAAGAGTAGCTTAAGTCGACATAAGACAAAATTGAGTTATTACAATTAGAAAAGGAGACAAATCTAAAATATTTACTAAATTATCAAAGTAATTTTGGGAATACAACATTTGTAATTAATAAGATTTTTTTGGGTGCCCCGGAGGGCTTGTTGGTTGTGAGCTTGTCTATCAGTCCGAGGGTTACGGGTTTGATTCCCGCCAGAGACTCTGATCTGTTTCACTAAGCTAGTTTCTATGCGCTTTTCACTGGTTGCTTAGGTCAGATCATCAGGAAACCTTCTACCAAAAAATTCAAGAAAAGCCAAAGATATTAGTAAATAAAACTGCGGAGTGAATGAGAAATGCAAACACTCAAAAAGTACCATTTGCAACGACATCGAAGCTTAAACAAAATACCAACAATTAACAATGTGTTTATTTTGAAACGCACGAAAAGATCATATCATATTTTTTAAAACCAAAACAATTCAGCAACTCTTTACAAATAAATTGTAGTTTATTATTAAATATACATTGTACATATCTGTGGCATTTTGACAAAACATCTTAAGTCAAATTTAAAAAGTTGAAAAAAAAATGTTGTTAATCATACGAATTTTCACTCAAAAAACATTTTTGTTTACGTTTTTAAAATTTTGTATTGTAAACGAAATTTTTCTTTAATTTTGGTTTATTTTATTATTTGATAAAAATTACTTTTTCGCCGATTTTTTTTAATTCTTTTTTGCTATCTTATCTCGACTTAAAATGTTTTGCCAAAATGCCATAGATTTATACTGTAGTTAGAGTAAATTTTTAAACAATTTTTTTAATTATAGATACACATTTGAGTTTTACAGTTTTTTTCTCTCCATTTTTAATAACAGCATCAAAACAGTTTGAATTATTAAATTTGAACAAGTCTTTCAATCAAAATTTTATTAAATTTGTGTTTACTTGGCTAAAAATTCTTTCCACATTTGCGGAAGAATGTGGAAGGACCATAATTTTTTTGAAGTTTTAAATCTGATTGTTTTTGCCAAAGTTTGAAAATTTTATATTTATTAAGAGAAATAAATTTTAATTATGTAACTTGTTTCATGTTTAAAAATAATTTCTTCTATTAGCTTTGGTAAAAAAAATCCGTTATTTTCTTTGGATTTGGTTCTTTTCATTTAAATACTTTTTGTTTGAACACTTTTCAAAAAAAAAGTGTTTAAGGAGCATATAGACGACATGTTTTTTACATCTGACTTGTCAACTTTGCAAGTCACATGTAATTGTGCATGACTATCAAAACTGCTGTTTTACATACAATATTCGGTCACAAACGTACATGGGTGTTTCCACAGAAAATGGCCCCTTAAAGCTCAAAAATGAAATTATTTTTTGAATTTTTTTTCCGCTAATATTATACAAAATAAATGTGTCTGTCATTTTCCGAACGATTGACTTTAATTTTCTTAATACTAACAAAAATATGTTACTTTAAGATATCCATAATAAATGAATTAAAACACACTAAACTGTTAACTTTTTTAAATGTAACGACCGTTACTTTAAAAAAACTAATTTTTTTGTTTTGAAAATAAATCCATTTCTTAAACAAAACATTTCAAAGATTTTAATCCGATAATTTACTTGAAATATCCAGCGCAAAATTTTACAATACATGATGTTTGTTTCCGATATTTGAAAACTGAACTTTTATAAAGTAAAGAGCTTTACTTTTTTAATGGTCAACAAAAGTATTGAAATTACATTTTATATGAATTCTTTCGGTTGCTGCCGTTGCTTGAACTTTCGTAAGTCTAAAATGGAGCAATCCTCGTGGCATATTTGGGTAGGTTGGAATTTTTGGTTAAAAAATCTCCGAAAATCGGTAACAACCGTTACTTTGCAAACACACACACGTAATTTCCTTCTGGCATTGTCTCTGTTTTTTTCGCATAGGTATTGCAGAAACTAAAGTAGGCCGCACGCTATGGCCGCCGCAAAAATTTTTTTTGCGCCGTAAAAGAGTTCAGCCATCTTGAAAATTATTTCTTTAAATTCGAAGATGCCAATAATTTTGGATATAACAATAAAAAGTTTGTACTAAAAGTTAAAAGAACATACATTTATCGGTATTGTAAAATAACAACCTCAGCCGGCTAATGATTCCGTCAATAGTGCACCTTGCGGCATAGATTTCAAACAAAATTTTTTTTTAAAAAAACAACAGTGATGTCAGATTGTTTGTCGGAAGAAAATAGAACACTCTATAACTGAAATTTTGTTAGATGACTTTGCGTCTGCCTTTTACAGAAGCAAAGTAAAAAAGGTAACACACGACTTGTATGTATTTTACAGTGGGAAATTTGACATGTCAGATGACAAAAACATGTCTTGTACGGGCGCCTTAACAAATCCCAACTAATAAATTCTTGGAATAAATTAAGCAAATTTGTCTTTTGGATTTCTGTATACATTTTTACAAAATAATTTAAACTTTATTTAAAAATAATTTTGTTATATTATAACTGCCGTATTCATAAAAATAAAATAAGTTTGAAATGTGTTTTAAGGCAAAATTTTCATACTAATTTTTCTTAAAATGAATTTCAAATCCATTTTAATTTTTTATGAATACGGCAGTAAATACATATATAAAAAATATAATTTTGTAAAGACGTTTCTTACAAACTGACATTAATTTATAAAATTAAAAAATATTTGAAAAATGTGTTTTATGAAAATAGTCTCGCAAGTTTGCCTATTGGCACAAATGGCAACATTAAGCGATTCCATGAACCCCTTATTATAAAAACGGGTATAACGTTTTTGTCTTGTTTGTACATTTTATTTCCAAATTATAATTAATACTATTCATAACTGTTTCAAAAGTGTTCTATTTGATATATTTTGTGAATAATTCTGCAATATTTGGGCGACTATAAGAAAATTAGCCTTTCGGAACGTACATTTAATAGGGAAAAAGTATATGTCTGACAGTCAAAGGTATTTTGATACATTAAAAATGGCTCCACGAAAAGCCCCCAATGAAATAATGCCCAGGAAATAACCCCCAATGAAATAAATCCCAAAAAATAGGAAATAACACCCAAAAACAGTGAATGAAATAACATCGAAAAATAAATGAAATAAACCCCAAAGCGAAAACGAAACAACCCCCAATATTTGGGAGTTATTTCATATGAAATAACACCCAATGATGAAAATAAAATAACCCCAATGAAATAAACCCCATCAGCAACAAAAATGAAATTATGCCCAAAATTCATAAAAGAGTCAGTTTCACCCACCCCAAAAACAACAGCTTTAAAAATGAAATAACCCCCGAATAAAAAATTAAATAACACCCAAATTATACACGCTATGAAACAAACCCCGAATTTTAAAAATTTGTTGGGTGTTATTTCATTGGAGATTATTTCATAATTTGAAAACCCCAAATGAGGAATGAAATAATTCCCAAAAAAAAAATGTAAAAGGGCCCAAAAAATTGGGTGTTATTTCATATGAAATAACACCTAAAAATGTATGAAAAAAATTTGGGGAATATTTCATTTCTCGTTTGGGTGTTCTCATTGGGGGCTTTTCGTGGAGCCATATTTTTAAGGCTCCACGAAGAGCCCCCAATGAAATAACGCCCAGGAAATAAACCCCAATGAAATAAATCCCAAAAAATAGGAAATAACACCCAAAAACAGTGAATGAAATAACATCGAAAAAAAAAATGAAATAAACCCCAAAGCGAAAACGAAACAACCCCCAACATTTGGGAGTTATTTCATATGAAATAACAACCAATGATGAAAATAAAATAAACCCCAATGAAATAAACCCCATCAGCAACAAAAATGAAATTATGCCCAAAATTCATAAAAGAGTCAGTTTCACCAAGGATAACCCCCAAAAACCAACAACTTTAAAAATGAAATAACCCCCGAATAAAAAATGAAATAACACCCAAATTATACACGCTATGAAACAAGCCCCGAATTTTAAAAATTTGTTGGGTGTTATTTCGTTGGAGATTATTTCATAATTTGAAAACCCCAAATGAGGAATGAAATAATTCCCAAAACAAAATGTAAAAGGGCCCAAAAAAATTGGGTGTTATTTCATATGAAATAAAACCCAAAATTTGTATGAAAAAAATTTGGGGAATATTTCATTTCTCGTTTGGGTGTTTTTTCATTGGGGGGCTTTTCGTGGAGCCTAAAAATATTACCAAATAATTATCTAAAAAACCTATAATAAATATTCATACCGAGAAGTTATAAAAAGTAAAATTTCAAATTTTTTAAACTCACAGCCATTTCATACGTATTTATGTATAACACTGTGCGACAAATGGGAGGGGTCAAGGATCGGGATGGGTTCAAACTACCGGGGAAAGTTATATCGGTAAAAAAAGAATCGAGATATATCGATTTGAAAAATGGGCTAAAAACCCAGCGAAACGCCGGGACATATATATTTTCTTTTTACCAATATAACTTTCCCCGGTAGTTTTAACCCTTCCCGATTTTGACTGTCGCGTAGTGTAATTATTTTAGAAAAAAGTAACCAAAATGAAAAAAAATATTCACATCTCCACATCTAATTTTTTTAATAACCAATTTTGGTTGGAAATAGCCAAAAACGGCAGCTCTGATGGCAGTCCACTCGGTCTAATGTATATCCTTTTACCTCCAGTGAATGGCATATCAAATATTAAAATCTAAAATATATGTATAGTACCAAACATGCCTTAATTTAAATTTTATACAATTTTATTAATTTTGAATAATTCAATTACCAAGATTTTGTTTGTCATGCTTAATTACCAATTTTTATTCTTGATAAAAACACTGAAATTTATTGTTGAAGGGATAAGCTATTCTCCTATGCGCATTTCACTGGTTGCTTAGGCCAGATCATCAGGAAACTTCATGCAAAGATTTAAGAAAAACTAAAGATATTAAACAGATAAAACTGTTAAGCGAATAAGAATAATAAGCAACAGTTTTGCTTGTTACAATATGAAAGCTTAAACAAACACAAAAACAGTAAAAAGTGAGTTTGTCTTTCTTATACCGTGTTACCCAATAAATACGTAATAAATAACTTTATTGAGCTCAATTATCCATATAAAATTGCAATTTAGTTATTGCTCAATTAATACTAAATTGTTATAAATATTGAGTAAAATTCAAATGCGACCCTGTGACAAGTGTGTTTAGTGAGCAAAACACAACTTACTAAACAAATTGTTTTGACATTTGGTAACTGACACTGCAAAAAAACAAAGGCCCATCTATTAGGTCTGCGCAAAAGCCTGATGTGTATTCCCTAAAGATGTTAAAAGTTGTTTACGTTTTGCTTAAACATGTACATTTTTGTTTACGTTGAATGTTGTATGTAGTAGAAATATAAATTGAGTTAGCTAAATTGTGTAAATGTGAACAGAAAGATAATTATGTCAATAAACTGAATATTGACTCAATAAAAAAAGGTATATCTGAACACGGTATTACATTACCCATTACAATTGGTTGGGAATTAAGCACGACAAACAAAATCTTGTTAATTGAACATTTTGTATTCCCAAAAATTACTTTGAATTTTAAATAATATTAATAAATTCAACATTTTTATTTTTTCGAATTTATTCTATGAGCTAAATTTCAGTTGTGTATTTTATAAAGCTTTTTTGTAATACATAACTGAAATTTAGTTCATAGAATAAATTCGAAAAAATAAAAATGTTGAATATAATAAAGTAACCTATGAAAGGAAATAATTCCCAGTTTCTAATATTAATAAATATTATTAGTTTGATATACATAAATTTATTTAATTTTTCAAACAATAAAAATTGTTTAATTTTAAACATAATAAAACTCAATCGATATCGAAATATATCTAACGAAAGTTGTCACAAGCACCTAGCGAAATCGATATACGGCTGCTTACAACATCTTTAGATAAATTTTCTCGATTTCGTCAGAGTAATATTTCGTTAACATTTAGCAACATTGAATAAGATGTTTTAGCAACCATTTTTCGATATCACTATCGAAACATTTAAACAGGATTTTCAATCCGTAATTGAAATTTTTCGTTTAACTGTTTGAAACTTATTTGAGAGACACATTAACAATTTGCGATTTATTTTTGATTATTAATCTCTTAAGATGTTACATGTTATCGTGTAATGTTAAAGATTTATTCGAAAGTAATATCATTAACGAAAATATTTGTCATGTGGGCCGGGCCAATCCGTTATTTTAGTGTAGGTTTAAATATTGAATTTTAAGAGGCCGAAAAATTTCAGTACTTTTATTTTAAATGCAAGGCGTTGTTTTTTGTAATAATTATAGATTACGTTACTTTTAATGTTGTGTATTACACAATATCCAATATAAAAACACGCGTTTCGTTTAAGCTTCAATTCAAAAGTGTCTTTATTCAGTTCTTTCTCAATTCTTATTATCTACATATATTAAGATATTTAACGTGGAATACCTAACATGCCTCTCCTTAAAATTAGTTGTAATTAAATTAATTTTTGGACATTAACAATAATATGTGTGTGTATTTGCAAATCTCGTTCATTTAATTCAAAGAAAAAAATATACATATATGTATATTTTTCTTATATATAAGCGCTTAATTAATTCTTTACGACTTTACTATCTTTTCTTGGTCTCAAGTTTCTATTCGACGTACCTTCACATACTGCCTCTTTATTCTCAATGCTGACATCATTTTTGTAAGTACTTGCACTAATGATACCTTCGTTGCTTGTTCCAGGCAATATGTCCCCTTCACCAGCGGTATTCAAAACATTGGTAAATTGTGACTCATTATTAACTAGACTACGCATTTGATCTAAATGTCTTTTATTTTCCAATTGTTATCCGACATAATACACAAATAGGAGTACATATTTGCCTAATCTCTGTTTAATTACAGCTGGGGTTTATTGCACAATAATTAACTTTCAATTACTCAATTCAATTCAATTACTTTTCCAGAAAAATCCAGTGGTTGAGTAAATTTTGGGCGATATGAAAATTTTAGTCTCCAAAGTGGGTCTTGCACAAAAATGTAAACGAACGAAAAACTTGCAAAAACTTGCAGGTTAATTCAAACATATGAACGCCAAAAAGCCTAATGTTGTAAAATATGTATTATTTAGACTACCCAGTGTATTTAATGTACTTATTAAATGAACCTTGAAATTAGTTTTTAAATTATGTGTTGTTGGCTATCATATGTTCGGGCTTGACCGGCTATACTGTCTTTCTTGTTTAATTTTATTTTTATGTATATTTGGAGAATGTCAGGAGCCAATGTTTCCAACTAAGGTGCAAGCATCTTGGTTATAATAGTGTTATTTATATAAGTTTGAGATTTCATGTTTGCATCTGAATACACAGAATTAATTGTTTACAATAAGGGTAATCACTAGAGTCGTGTCGTTGCGGAACGACCTAGAGCCATTGAACGATTCCCTAAAAGGAACGGTGCGGACTTTTTCAATAGTTCCTTTTTTATCGTTCCTCGTTCCGCTATTGCAATCCGTTGAATCCTCACATGTATTTCTGAAGGTTAATTTTTTGTGTGTTGTTCAGTGTTGTCGACTTTTATGTATTTATATCGGGACGTAGGTATAATAAATTTCTAATTAAATCAATTACTAATTTTATCCAAAGCAATAAATTTTTGCAATATACCATTCGTTCACCACCGGCATTAGGGCACGCGCAGATTTAAGCAGGTACAAATTCACCTGAATATATTAATTATTATTTTTAAAAAACATTAACAAAATTATATTATTACTGCCCTATTCATAAAAAAAAATAAGTTTGAAATGTGTTTTAACGCAAATACACATTTTTCTTAAAATGCATTTCAAATCCATTTTAATTTTTGATGAATACGGCAGTTATTATTTATGTATGTGTGTAGTTGTTACGCCACAACAAACAATAACAAATATTTGTTTGTTGACGTTTTTTCGAACGACAAAGAAGTTTTCTCGTTCTTCGTTCATTCATTGTTCAAAGTAAAAAAAAAACAGAAACGATGAACGAAAGGAACGACCTAGTTCCTTTGATCTTTCGGATCGGTCGGAAAGATTCCACAAAAGGAACGATTTTGCCCAACTCTAGTAATCAAGATGGTCATTATGCAAATTTACAATGTGTAAATTTGCAGTGCATATTATGTGGATTGATCGTGAGCATACCAATTTTATTTTTGTGCAAATGTGCAATTTTTCTAAAAACTTTTTCTGGCAACACAAAAAACTTCTGGTAGCAGTGTAAATAATCTAAATTTGTTTACAATTATTCACAAGCAAATTAAAATAAATTTTTCTTTTAAATTATTTAAATTTAATTCTCGTTTTTATATAAAAACCCACAAACATTTTCATTTAATAAGTTTGTTTAAAAACCAAAATGGGGCTTATATGTCAAATGTTATTGTGTACATTTGCACTCCTAAGTTTTAAATGGCTTTTTTAGTGCAAACGAAGTAAATAGAGCAAATTGCAATACGTACATATTGCTGTTGTGTTGTACAAATTTGTGTATTTTTGCACACTTTGCACTACCCATCGTGATTTCCCTTAATGTTTAAAATTGATGACATGTATTTTGTGAAATTAATTTGCAATATTTTGTTTTTGCTAGTTACAAACTGCTACTGGGTGCAAGGCTCCTATCAACGTAGGAGACCAGTTTTGTAAGTTCCATTTTATTTCAATAATTTTTTTTTTGTTGTTAATTATACTTGTAAATTTGTGAATTATTTTCAATGTTTCTGAGGCCCAAATGCACAGTTATAAATTAGCTTATAGCAATGGTTTAACCAATAAAATATTATTTCCAGCTTTCTGTTAACCATTAGATGAACTGTCAAATGTTATAGACAACAGCTTTTCCGTTGAAAATTATAATTAATATTTGTTGTTTTTTTTGGAAATGACTATTAAAACTGTACACATAAAATTTGTTTGTTTTCTATTACATTTTGGTATTTTTTAATGTTTATAAATAATAGAAATTTAAAGAAAACCACTGCTACCAACGGTGGCATGTCATAACGTCCAGTGTCATAGTGTCATATCCATTAATAGAGCTACCATGTTTTGCTCTGATAAAAATTTTCAGTTAGCCAATTGACTGTAAATATGAAAGGCTAGTTAACCAATAGTTATTATATAAGTTAACTAATAATTAACCTATGACTGTAAATTTGGGCCTTATTAGTAGTTGTATATGTAAATTGTATGAAAATATTTTTGAAATAATGTTTTATTCATTTGCAATAAATTTTAATGAAAGATTAAAAAATTTAATTATTATCAAATGTTTATGAATATAAACAAGTAAGAGTGCTAAATTAGGCTATGCCGAATTTTATATACCCTTCACCATGGTGTAATAAAAACAGAACGTTGAAAATGAAAATACCGTTATGAGAACGATATAATTAAATCTATTTTGGGCCACGTACACTTCTCCAATACCGTCCGCATTTTTCCAATGTTGTGTACCTTATTTGGAAACTTTCGGTCTTTCCGTAGTCCATATATATAGAAAAATAGACGAACAGACGGACATCGTTAAAGCAATTTCACTTTACATGTATGTAAAAGCTTGTTATGTGTAAAAAGTCTAAAAAAAATAATAATAAATAAACCAGATATACAGAAAGGTGGTAGATGGTAACAAAACCCAAAAAAAGTCAAACAAGAAAACTGTTATTTTCGGTGATGGATTTAAAAAAACAACAACAAGAGATTTTAATGTGAAAAATGAGAGGCAGTCGTGGTTTTTTGCTCATATCTCAGCCATTAGCGGGCCATTCTTGGTGAATTTTAATAGCAAATAATTCCGGACTATCTGGACAGGCTAACATCGTTAAATTAACGTGTAGGAATTCAAAACTTAAATATACCCTTTTACCTTTTGCCCTTTTTGAGATAGAGGACAGATTGACCGCAGTGCTCACCGTAACTAAATACAATGCGCCATTTTTTATTTGTATTGGCAGGGCTGCTTCCAAGGTGTATTTATAGCAGGTAGTCTCGGAAAGCCAGCTGTTTATTTTTTATTTGCTTGTTTTGCGATACGAACTGTCAAATGTTGTATAGTAAACAAGTAAACAAGTTTTTTGTCTTTATCTTTGTCTTTTTTGTCTCTTATCAGCCCCTTTGCTTTTTGACAGTTTGTATCGCATAACAACAATAAAAAGCCCTGTTGTTTGTTTTATTGTACAATTGTTGTAATCTCGCGGCTACCTGCTATAAATATACCTTGGCTGCTTCGTTTTCAAAAAAAATTTCCAAAGAGATAAAGAGTACCAACAGGTTTTTTTTTTATCGCATTTTGCTTTTGTTTCGAAGTTACAATCGCATCACAATCAGTGTTACCGTTATGCGACTAAAGTCGCATTTTTGCCCCTTTTTGACTGCCGTGCCACTTTTTTGACCCCTTTGTTTTAAATCCCCTTTTGTATCATTTTGTAGTTTTTTGTGCCCCTTTTTGAACCAAATTTTTTTTATACTGTCATTTTTAATTTGGAAAAAATTAAAATAATTCAGAAAGGGCTATCTATTAACAATTAAATTTACCTCAAATTTCTAGTATATGAGCAACTTCAAAAATTTACGACACCTAGACATTTTTTTTTAAATTTTTTTTTTTTGTCTGACATCAATGTTGATTTGCGTGTGTATAAACCGATATTTGAGCATGTGAAATCCGTTCGCGTTAATCATTTTTATTACACGGCGCAAATTTTACTGCGGTTTAAAGTTAAAAATTAAAAAAAATATATAAAAATTACAGTTTTTGTTAAAATTGAAAAAGGATAACGCGTGTGGATAATACCCCTTAAGGGCTTTCTTAGCACACTAAAATATTTGTAAAAGCTTGAATACTTTTTAAAATACACTGGAAAAAAAATATAAAAAAATTTTTTTTCATCGTGTATGCACATAAAAATTTATTTAAAATTTTTAAACATTTTACAAAATTACGGCTAGTATAAGACATAATTTGCAATATTTTGGGAAAAAAACTTTTAAAATGTATAATCTGAAACCAAATCAAATATTTCATACAAGGATGCTTTTTGAGGTTACAAACATTTTGTTTCCTCCATAAAATTTTAAATCCTTAAAATTTTTTGGTGCGTTTTCAATTTTAGTATCAAGCTCAGTTAAGTCTTCTATTCGATGTACGTTTGAGCGGAATTGATACAGCGCTTCAGTTGTCACAAAGCGAAATGTGTTTGGAAAAAACTGACGCTGCACGCGCCAGGGCTGAAAAAAATTATTTTTTTTTGCACTTTATCAGTTTAGTCCGTCGCGAAGAATCTACTTAGATACCTAAACATGTTCTCATGACATGTTTTGATATAAAAAAAAGCTTAAAAATAAATTGTTTATTTGCAAAAATTTTCAAAAGTTCATAAAATTTTTGCGTTTAAAAATTTTAAAGTGTGTTTTTGCCTCGGAGGTGCCCTTTACAAAGTTACTCACATCTAGGGTTGCCATACGTACTGTTTTTAACAGTACATGTACTGATTTTTTGCAATTGTACTGTTTTATGCATAATGTCCAAAACAGTACGCAAATGTGCTGTTTTTTACACTTTGTACTGTTTTTTGTACTGTTTTTTTTTGGTTCAGTCTACAAAAAACCAAGATATTAAGAAAAACCCTGTTTAAGTCATATTTTGAAAATATCCTAATATTTAACAGTACATAGATTAAAAAAAGGTTGTGTTCCAAACAAAAAAGCTCTAAAATAATAAGACTTTTTACGCTGTGGTCATTGTTTTCTCATAAACACGCAGTAGACATCTTAATTATAATGGGTGACTCGCAGCAGTTGTATATTTTCATGTTATTATTTTTAAGACATATGATTTTATAGCTACCTCTTCCAATAGTATTTTCCTTTAAACACCTGAGAAAGATAAAAACAAAATCGAAATTTTGTTAAAAATATTATATTTTTTAAATACTAACGTCTGTATTTATAAAAAATTTTTAAATTTAATAAAGGTTTACAAAACAAATTTCGTATAAAAATTCTCCTTAATAAACTTTTGTAAGATTTAATAATCGTTTATAAATACGGGGGTAAATAAATATTTATTCCAACACAACTATCGTTAATTCCTAGAATTTTTTTTTAATATTCGGGCAAGTTTTGGAAATCGAAATCACGTGAAATTGAAAAAACGAACAAATTTAAAAAATTCTCCGGGCTCAAAATTTATAAAAATACCTAATTCCTTTCGGACCACTTTTCTACGTGGCTACGTTAATTGTTACAAAAATTTTATTGAATATCTTCAGCGTATAAATTTTATTGAAACTTGTTTTTTACTATTTTAATATTTTCAGATTTTGTTAAATAAAAATACACTAAACTATGTTTTTTGGATTTTATAGATTATAGCTGAACTTGGTAAAATTGTCCGTAAATAGCTTAAAATTTTTTTGAAATTTGAAAATTAACTTGGACACATACATTTTTTCAAATTCTATTTGATTTGTGCAACTATGTGTGTGGTGAAAATTGCTTTAACTACCAGTATGCTTAAAGAAAGTCCTACTTACACAAATGGAGTAATTTCGTATACGTTTAAAATGTCATAAAACGGAAATCATTCCTTTGACGTTACACATTTCAAGTATTTTTCGTTATATAATTGTTGCATATTCAATCAAAAGTTTTAAATATATAATAATTTAAATAAATAGTTGTGTTTTCGCCAAAAAAAAAATGTACTGTTTTTTTCTTGATTGTACTGTTTTTTTGTGGTCAATGTACTGTTTTTCCGAATTTAAAATCTGGCTACCCTACTCACATCACGCAATACACTAGCCAACATAAAAGGCAATTCAGATTGTCAGACGCAAAAAAGATACATTTTTAAAAAATTTACGCTAATTTCTTTTAAGTTTGTGATGTCCGTGATACGTTATTGGTGCGCTGACACCAACTTGATACACCTCAAACTTTGTGAAATTACGCAGTTTTTTTAATTCTGCCCTTAAAACTCATTTTTATTAAACGGCGCAAAAACTCTATGTAAAATCTTCAAAAATTTCAAAATTCGGAAAATTTTGGTTTCACTTTAAAACACCATGCAACTTTTCACCCAGCAGCGATATCAAAATTGTTTGTTTAGTTGATATATCCTCCAAGTCTAGTGACTATATTATGTATGGGTTTGGATCTGAAAGCTTAAAACTATTACAAAGAAAACGGAATAAATGAAAAAACTCTTGCAAGTTTCAAGTCGTTTTTTTAATTTTTCGAATTTTAGATGACCACCAATTTTTAAGGTGAGGACTTTTCAACGTAAAACTTTGCACGTCATATCCTTCAAGTATAGTCATCCAAACCCTGTACAACATTTTTTTCAATTCATAAAACTTAACGAAATAAGAGCCATAGTATGTCGGTTTCAGCAGGTGCTCAAAAAATTTGAAGTAGCCCATATGTATTAAATATTATAAATAAATTAAACCTTAATTTTCAAAACGAATCATCACAAATTATATATTTAGTTTCATCCACGAAAGATATTGTATTAGAAATTTTTTAAAAAAAGAGTATGTTATGCAAACAAATATAGTACAAATTAATTTTGTTGATGTTCTGCATATAAAAGAAACTCTTAATATATATATCGGCCACGAAGCCGAGCTAGAAATATGTACTAACAACATCTTAAGTAGTGATATTGTAGAAATTAAAAACAACATTTTACTTTTTTACCAAAAGCTGTGCAAAGAAGTTTTATCAAGAATAAATATTAGCGATAAGAGGCCGAGTTCATTAAAGGTTTTAGATCCAGTATTTATCAAGTCAGCTGAAGACATAAATTACTTTGAAATTGTTACCGTTTTTATTGATATAATTACTAACCCAGATGATTTTGTAAAAGAGTTCAAACTTTTAGAAACCAGATCAAACGATAAAAGCTATGAAGCAATTTTTAAAATATCGAAGCCTGAAACATTTTGGTACGAAATTGGCAATTTAAAAAACTGTTTGGGTGACAATTTATATCCAAACTTATATAAATTTGCTTTGTATGTTTTTACTTTACCACATAGTAGTGCATCCGCTGAGCGGATTTTTTCTAAGTTAGCATATTTAAAAAATTAAGTGACAAATAGACTGAAAGTAGATACCTGTCAGTCTATGTTATCCGCTTTAAATTTGTATCAAAATGACTTGGAAGATTGGATTCCAAGTGATGAATTGATTAATTAATATAGATTTACGTTTTCAAAAAAATAGATATTTAATAGTTGAAGAAATAACATAACACTGCAATTTATAAAAAAATGGATCTGTACCTGATATTAACTATCTTCCTATCAATACTTTTATATGCTTTTTCCTCGAGGTTTTTTCGTAACTTAATTTTTTTGGTAAAAAAGTAAAATAATCCAAGTGCCAAATATTTATGTACATATACTTACATATATACATATCTCTATCTATTTAAATGTAAAGTTTTTTTGCATATTATGAATTTTTGTTTGTTTTTGTAAGTATTGTTATTACACTATTTTAAGCTCGTTTTATTTACAAGTAATTAGTAACTGTTTTTGTATAAATAATTGAAATAAAAATTTTATGCAACAGTTCATTATCGTTTACTTGCAAACAAGACATGTATTTTCACGATATATGTATATATATATATGAATATATATATATGTGTGTTTTCCCAAACAATTTGCATTATATACCTATAATGTATTTTTTTATAAATATGAAGTTTATTTTTTGTTATGTTTAGTTTTCGATGAAAATAATTTAATAAATACATACGTTTTTTTTTAAATTTTCCTGTTTTTAAAGTTGCCCCTTTTTTCCTCAGAATTCCCCTTTTTGTGACATTTTTTTTTGAAAATCCCCTTTTTGTGCCACTTTTTGAAAATTTTGAACGGTAACACTGATCGCAATATAGAGTAGCCCCTAAAACAACAAGAAATTTCGTTAATACAAAGTGTTTGAATAAAATAAATTTTTAATTATCAATGTTATCTCAATTATTTAATATTATTCACGGTTCACATTACATTATAGGGGTTATGGTGGAGCGCTGCGGGCTATCTGTACAAAATTTGTTGCAAATCGTATGCTCTATCATTTTAATATCATTATAGCCCCAATGAAACCGAGATAGTCACGAAAAACGGATTTTTGTGACCTTTGACATTGAATAACTTACGTCGCAGACACGAGATGTTATGAGACCATTGAGGCAACTTTTAAAACTCCAAAATAAAGACGAGTTAAGAGTTTAGAGTAAGTGCGGATAATGTTGTATATCGCCTTTTTTATTAACTAACAAGTTAAGAACAATGGGACCAAGCTAAATGGTTTGCCGCTCTCATAAAATTAAGAAAGCTTTGATCTGTGTTATTTTTAAAAGTCATTCTAAGAGTCAATTGAAAATTTAGAGTAGCTGTGTAGTCGACTTTTATTAAAAAATAAAAGTAATTGGTAAGCAGTGATGCCAATAGCAAGGTTTTTTCCCTTTTTGTAGGGATTTTTTTCGGAAAATTTCAAGCGTAGGATAAAAAGGAAAGATTTTTTTTATTTTAAGGAACATGTAGGGAATTTTCCAACTATTCACCGCTATCGTGAATAACAAAAATAATTTTTGTTCCCATGAAATTTCCATTTCCCATGAAGGGAAAAAAGTAATCGTGAATCTCCCGTGAAAAATTTTTCACGCTCTCAGTTGCCAGTGAATGTAAAAAATTAAGAAAGATTAAAAAAAATTAAAAATCAATCACCCTTATTGTGAATAACAAGTGGAATTTTTATTCCACTCCACTTTTTCACACTATCAGTTCCAGTGAATGTAAACAAAAGAAGAAAGATTAGATAATATTAAAAATCAATGAAATTTTTGTTCAAAAATTTACAAGTTATAAAGGTAAAATTAATAAAGCAACATATTCAGATATGGAGGTAATCAAACTATACAACGGTAGTTTTTTGCACTTTTTCAATTTTATGTCATAAAATATTTTCCAAAATCTTGCCAGAACGTCTTTCGACGTTGTTTTGCATTTTGTTGAGCAATATATCAGTTTGTGCCTTTTTAACGGATCTCGCCCTTAATTTTCGAATTATTAGAAGAACTACTTTCATGAATGTTATGTTCCCCAGCAAAAATAAAATGAGAAAATCAAAGAGAAAAGTTAACAAATTACGAGGGAAAAATCTTTTTATGATAAGGGGATTTTTTCCCCGTCAACATTTTTTCCAGTTATTATTCTCCTTTGAATTCCCTCAAAAAAATGTAGTATTTTTAAACAGAAACCCTATACTGTGAGTCCATACAGCCTGGCAATCTTCAACAAGTGCAAAAACCATGTGCTTTAGCCAATATTCGGGTTCGAATTTGCGAATTATTCGCTTAAATTTGCTTTTTGCATTCGCTTTGCTCACATTCGCTAAAATGCATGCGAATATCCAATGAATGAACTTTCTACAAATTAATTTTGAACCCAGGAAAAAACAAATCCACTGGCGTGGCGTGTCTCGCAAATATAACAATTTAAATTTGTCACACAGTGCTAATTTTGATATAGAATTTTTATATGTGTGTGCATAGCATCCCAGCGTGGAGTCCAAACACACGTGTAACGTACAAGGAAAATAAAGGTGCGCCGTACCCCCTCAAATAAAAAGTATTTTTACAAGGAGGGGGTTTCAATAAATAAAAGGGTCAAGTTTTTTAAAAGTAGTATTACCCATTTAAATAAATAAAATAAGACAAAGTTTTTTATAAACAAACAAAAAATATATATTTCCGGTAGGCTGTGCTTAAAAAACTTAATTTTTTTATCCCTTTCCTATTTTAAACACCTGACAAAAAGTTTGTTCTTCATCATTATAACTCATTTTTTTAATACTTTTCATGTTTTGTTCCGACATTTTGTTTTCAAATAAATATTAGGGTTTGTTTAAATTTTGCAATCGTTCGCGAATTTTAGCCCTGTTCGAGATTGAAGCGATTTTTCCAGTAAGTTTTCTTTGAGGCAATCGTCGCTTATTTAAAAATAGCCTCATACTTAAACCGAAGTTACATATTTTACAGGGCACTCTTAACATTGTCGATTTAAAAGAGCGAAATCCCTTATGTCATTATTAAGGGTTAATTTTTTAGGATAATACTTGCTACTCTTTAAGATAGCAAAACATTTTAAAGAAAAATGTCACATTTTTTGAGAAGAAACCACCATAAGCTATTCAATAAATAAAATATAACAAATATGTATGTAGTATATGAGTATTGTTTGTACTTTACTATCGAAAATCTAATTTAGAAGTCGTAAAAAATCTTCTAACACAAACTTTTTACGAACACTATATACTTTTTTGGAATGTACCGTTCTATATTTTGGTATTTAATCTTCACTTGAAGTCCATTCCTCCATCTCCGCTTATTTCAAAAACATTTGCTTAGCACTGACGTTCAGCTGCGGGCTATAAGTGGCACAAACTAGGTGAAAATGATACAAAAGGATAATTTAAAAAAAGGGTCATAAAAGGTATGAATACCTTTGAAAAAGGGTAAAATTGATACTTTAGTATCACAACGGTAACGCTGAACGTAACGACCCTAATGTCAGAAAATTAAAGATTGCGCCTTCTACGCGCCAGAAGTGGCGGCAACATGTCAGAATTCATATTTTAACATACAATTTATAAAATTACAATGAAGCCCTTTTCATTGATATTAAAATTATATATATTATGATTTAAACTTGAGTCACTCTAAAGCGGCTCACACACTTGCAATAAAATTGTTCAATTTAACGTATTGTACAATTATATCGCCAATGTGTATGTGATATTCGAAGGTATCACCATATATTGTCAACAATCAAAAGACTTTTGATGTTTATTGCACAACGAAAAGAAAGTGAAATGTGTTGGCAACATTGTGCAATGCTGTTTGTGTTATTCCTATAGGTTATGTTTACCTTTTTATTGGATTAATTAAATGTTTGTGCGACTTATTGCATAATATAGGACAAAATGGAAATAATATGGCGAATATTATATACAATAATATTGCAGGTGTATGGGCCGCTTAAAAACAAAACACCCTTAATGTATGGATAAAGCACAACTACTTTAAAAGAAATTACTATGATTTGATAAAGTAGTTAGTTCACGATACCTGAGTGCCTCGCTATGGTAGCTAGTAGTGAGCTAGTCTATCAGCCCCGGGGTTGCGGGTTCGTTTCCCGGCAGAGACTCTGGTTTCTTTCCTGCGTACAGCTTCGCGGGGATTAGCTTAGGGAATTAAAAAAAAAAATGACCAGCATATACATATATATGTATGTATATATGGGTCAATTAAAAAAAAAAGCAATATTTGTGTCCCCGTACTTTACACTACTATTTTAGGTAAAAAAAAAAAATGTCAGAGTGCTCAGCGAGGAATATGTAACAAAAAAACGTAATTCTCAAATTTGTATGTTTGTTTTTATTTTTATGTTTATTCAGAATGGTGTTGTGTTTCTTCCTCCGACTCCTTCCATACAAAAGCATTTGTCCCCCGGTTAGAATTTTTAGTAAACAAAATAAAATAAAACCAAGAAAAAAGTAAATATGAAACATTTAATAACAGGTTTCGAATTATTGCGTTTCTTTCTTGTGTTTTGATTTGTTATAGTCGTCAAAACTGAATTAGTGCGAATTTGGCGTTGCAAACAAAGGATGTCCCCACAATTTGCATTGAGCGTCACATTTTTATAATTCAAGTAATATTACTAGTTTTCAATTTTCATTTAAATAAAGTAAATAAAGTAAGGAAAGAACAAACTTAAATTATTACAAAATTGAAACAGCGAAAAAATCAATTAAAAAAAGTGTGCATTTGCGTAGTTTTTGTGAACACCATGGTAAGGGTGCGATAAAATTTCATGAGCGTCACGCTAATTTTTTTAAAAGTGAATATATTAAATGTAAAAAATTGAAGTTGACAATCATTGTTTACATGGTTTCAACTAATTTTTTTATAATTTGTGAATTTGAGAAAAAAATTGCCTACGAAAAAAAACCAAAATAGGCAAACATTTCATGAGCATCACTTTTGATATATATTGCTTCATAGCTTAAAATGCTTAATTTTGATTTTATTTTTGTATTTACCGGAGTAAAACAACAAAATTATCGGCGGTTGAAAGAGCACGAAGATATCGAGAAAGAAGAAAAAAAGAACGGTATAATCGATATTCACCATATAATTACAAAATCCAGAGGTGAATTTAAAGATCGCGCTCGTGCTTTTGCAATTTAAACCTCTGGGGGACCGGAAATTTATGCAACTGCCACAAACTTAATTCGAAAGTGCTAAAACTGAATGAGAATGAGAAAAACAAAACCGTTTGTCATTTCAAAAAGAATTCGAATGAAAATTTATAAATTAAATTAAGTTAAGTTATTGTTTTGCGTCAAATATTTACATATGTGTATAAGTTTCTTCAAGAATTACTTCCTTTTTTCCATTTTTGTTAAAGACATCAAAGAATATGTACATGTTTAGTTTTGTATGAAAATTTTTGGTTTTTTTTATTAAATTTTTGTAAAAGAATAAACTTTTTTTCGTTAAACTTTAAATTAGGCATTATTTCTTGTTTACGTGCAACAAAATCTCTTGAGCGTCATACTTAGATTTTTTCCCTTAAAACGCTTATAATTGCATTTTTTTTAAATACATTGTTACAAGCCTATTACTTTGCAAGTAACCTCTAAGTTTAAGTCTTTTTTCAACAAAAATTTACATATTTGCATCTTCAAATTTTAAAATAACTAATCACTTTTAAAAAAAATTAAAAATCAAAGTTGATCGTGATTTTGGGCTTATAATCGAAAAGGTGATTTTCACAAAAGTCAATCTTGAGAAACAAAAGAACATCGTAGTAAGCTTGAATTTTAAATATTTTTGCATTTTTAGCGATTTCTTATACATATTTGGTGTGTGACGCTCAAGATCGAAATCATAGAAAACCTAAAAAAAATCAAAAAATATTGATTTTTGAGAGCCTAAAAGTACCACCGGATCAATTTCTACATAAATTTGCCACTCTTACAGGCGAATTGAAAAAACTTTAAAAAAAAGCAAAAAAAAAACTCGATGTGTACGTTTTTTTTTTGAAATTGACCCATATATAAATATTAAATATCTCTGAAAATTTTGGTTTAATATTTTTCGCTAATAGCTTTGTGGAAGCCTAAGATATTTAGCATGTAGATGGGCTAATCATATTTTAACCGGACAAAAACTACGAATTTGGCAATATTAAAACAACAAGTAAAGCGGTCCATACACTTGCAATATTATTGTATATGATATTCGCCATATTATTTTCATTTTGCCCTATATTTTGCAATAAATCGCACAATAGTTTCAATTTAAATATTGCTCAGCTTTCATTCAATAAAAAGGTGAAAATAACCTATAGGAGTAGCATAAACCGCATTGTACAATGTTGCAAACACATTTCACTTTAGTTTCGTTGTGCAATAAAAATTCAGTCTTTTGATTGTTGCCAATATATTGTGCTACCTTCGAATATCACATACACATTGCGGATATAATTGTACAATGCGTAAAATTTAACAATTTGTTTGCAAGTGTATGAGCCGCTTAAGAAAGTATGACCGACTTGGTACCCTACACCACCTTGGTACCCTACACCACAGAATATAAGGGCAACTGTTTGAAAATGTTCCTTTTTTGGGAAATCAAGGACCCTTCAGAACCAAATTATGTTAGGAGGTTATGATTCATGAGAAAGTTCGTTGTGCCGATTATTATCTAGATAAATTCATCTTTATGAAATTTGTTTGCTTTTAAGTGATTTAGAGAAGGGGGTTTATTTGGACCCACAAGTACAACATTTTGTTATGTCGTAGCAGCTGAAGTTAAAGACACCGTCGCCAAATTTTATGTAAATACTAACATTTGTAATGAAGTTATGGCATTAAAAGTTATTTCCGCGAGTAGTATTGGTGTGGGAGCTATAGTTAAATATGGACCGATTCCAATAATAATTGGTAAGATGATTTTGTTAGCAAAAAAATAAATTTGGACCAAATTAATCGAAATACCAACATGATAAGATGGTTTATGGCCACAAAGACCCTTTTCAGGGAAGAAAAAAAATTGTGAGACCCCTTCCAAACTCGGCAAGTTAGTTGCGCAAGTTACTTCCCGAGTACAGCAAAGTCTGTAAAAAAAATTTTTTATTCCTTACACCGACCTTGCCGCTGACGTCAACAAACCAAGAGTTGCGCAAGAAACTGGCGTATGTAACTTACCGAGTGTGAAAGGGGTCTAAGGAGGCTATGTGAAATTATAGACCGATTCGTCCCATTTTCAATAGGTCCATGTGTCAATCTTAGCCTATTATATTATCTCAAAAATTGCTACCTGCACTTTGCGCACAAGTTATACATGGACAGCCGGCTAGCCGTACGGACGTTGTTAATTCGACTCAGAAAGTGATTCTGAGTCGATCGGTATACTTAAAGGTGCGTGTAGGATCAAGACTTTAAGGTGTTACAAACATTAGCACATATGCATAATACCCCCTCTACTATTGCAGTGCGGGTCAGTGTTGCCAAAACTTGGTGACCAAAAATGGCTAAATTTACTGGAAAAAAATTGCTAAAAATGGCCTAAAAAATGGCTAAAAGCTTTTTTTTAAATAAAAAAACACATTGGAATTCAATAACAAGCAGAAATAATTCATTTAAAGTTGTTTGCGATGAAATTGTAAGTTAAGATCAATTTGTTAAATAAGAATAAACGTTAATCAATATTTTAATAGATATTTAAAAAATTAAATCATCCATAAAATCGATGTTGTTATTGTTTATCTCAAAGGAATCACTCGTGCCTATTAGTTTTAAATAATTTGAGGTAAATCATAATCACGACGACATTTACCCAACCTTTTGAGTCCAGATCAACATTAAAAAACAAATAAGAAAATATAGTGGGTCAACCCTGACCACATTAGAACCTACGTACCAAATTTTTTCAAATAATCTCCAAAATTGCGACCTGTACTTTCACAGTCGGACAAACATAATAAATTCGACTCAGAAAGTGATTCTTAGTCAATCGGTATATTTAAAGGTGGGTATAAAACCAATATTTTAAAGTGTTACAAGCATCAGCACAAACTCTCCACTTTTGCGGTGGGGGTATTAATATTTAATTGTTATGGTAAAATTATTTACCCTATTGATAACATCGAATTAACGGTTGCTTAATGTAACCTACTTCTCAAATTACTTTAAACGACGTTTACTTGGCTTAATACACTCTCTACATCAGCATTAGACAATGGAAGTGAGATCAACTTTATACACAGAAAAAATTATTTTTCGAATTCAAACAAAAAATTTGTAGTATCAAAACATTTTTTGTCTGAAATCGGTCCTACAAACAAATTCGCATATTCAAACAATTTATTTGCATTTTGTTTACTAAAAAAAAACACTGATTTTTTCAAACAAATAATTTACAGAATCAAACAAAAAGTTTACTGAAATTCATATAAATTTCAAACAAATAATTTTGCTGAATCAAACAAAAAATTTTTGCACAAGCAATGACGCGCACCCAAGCTATCACTGAAGGAGAAGGCAGAAGCAGAGCGGCGGCTGGCTTTGAGACACATGTTTTGTTGTAATTTAATTATTTATGAACGAAGTCTTGTTTATACACACAATGTTTTTCTTCATCACTCACTGTTGCTGTATCCTTTCCTTGGCTAAAGAAGAAGAAATGTAACAAACAACGGCAGCAGACCGACTCGATATGTTTTTCGTCATCATTTTATTTTTGTATTTGATGTATTTAAGTAAACAGTTTTCAAAAATTGAATACGGGATTTTGTTTTTCATTCTTTTTTTTCCAACTTTGAAACCAACCAAAAATTTATTTTGTTTCTTCTAATGTTGTTGTTGTTTCTGTTGTTTAAAAAAGAATGAAACCTTTTTTTTACCTGCTATTTTTTTTTTTTGTTTTTTTTCTAATAACCTCGTCGCGCTATTTTATCTCTTCTTGTTGTACTTTTTTAAAGCGTCCAAAAATAAACTGTATGTGTTTTGTGTTGTTGTTCTTATATTTCACATAAAGAAGTGTTGCTTACGATCAAATGAAAAATGCAAAAAACGACAACATTAAAGAGCGTTAAATATTTCATACAAAATTATGAAAAATTGAAACCAATAGCGCGTATATTATATTATTGAAAAGTTGTCAACATTTTTGTTGGTTAAATAAAAATCAAACAAAAATATTAATTGAATCAGTAAAAAAATTTGTAGAAAGTAAAAAAAAATTCAAACAATCGTTTGTTTGAAAATAATTCGGCAAATTTTTTCTGTGTAGTCAATTCTGAAATTTTAAAAAAAAAAACGAAACACCGATGTTTTTATTGATCCATTTTATAAATTTAATATTAGAATACTGTTCCTTTATTTTGAGAGATGTTTCATCAACATCGTTTATAGCGATTATCAGCATTTATAAAAGTTGTGATTTAAATTAAAGGCGTTTTAATTGTTAAAAAAAAAAATGTTTATTTTACTTTTATAAATTTTTATAATAAAAAAAAAATTATTCTTTTAAAAGAAAAACGGCACAAAAATGTATGGCTTAACAAGTTGATAAATGGCTAAAAAAAAATGGCTAATGGCTAAACTAACTTTTTAATGGCTAAACAGGGTGAAAAATGGTTAAATCTAGCCACTAAATAGCTAAATTAGCAGCACTGGTGTGGGTAGGCATACCACATTGCCTGTACATATATGTAGCTATTTCACACTTATTAATATTTTTTCCCATAAGAAATACATGAGCTAAAAATCAAAATGTTCCAACATCTTTACAAAATGTTCCTATCTCATTTTGTTCCCTTTTACAACTTTCGATTTTTTTAGTCTCATCACTAGAACAGTGACCCCATATGCTATTATAACTGTGGCAGCACTGACATTTGTCAAGTTTTTAATTTTGCATGAATTTGTTATTTAATTTTTTTTTATCCTATCAGGGGTGTTCTGGAAATCGAAAACGAAAAACGCAAGAATTTTAAACGTCTATTTTTGATAAGATTTCTATACAAAAGGAATTTTATGACAAATATTATACAAATATGTTTCTATTAAACAGAATTTTACAAAAAAAAAATTATAAAAATTCGATTTAAAGAGTATAAAAAACAACTTCGTAATTATTGCGTTTTGACTTCTAGAACACCCCTGTATTAAACAAAATGAATTCCAAATACATTTTTGAATTTTCTTTTAAAATTTGTCACTTTTGTAGAAAAAAGTTTTTAAAAAATATTTTTTTTTTCAGAAATGGTTACATTCCATTCGTTCCTCGGAAATGTATGCAAGTGCAAAAACTGTCTTTTTTGCGCAAGATGAAACGAGATGAACGTATAGTAAGAATATATTTTTTCGAATGTGCGCCACAATACCAAATTAAAATTCGTTTGATCAACTCGTTCGCCTACAATCGAAAATCGAATTAAGTTTCTAATAACAACTGAGTTTCTAAATTCAAATTACTTCGAATGCAGCTATTTGACTTCTTAATTTAAAATTTCATATACATAATTATTTTGATCATCTATATTAAAATTTTGTCTACTACAATAAAAAAAATTTATATTTTAAAGGTAAAAGCTATGGCTCCGGTCTTTTAAAATCATTTTTTATAGAGGCAACCGATGTCAATCTACCCCTCACATTAGAATAACATGGTGACTGCAAATCATGAACAACTTTTTCATCTTTATTCCCCACTGCACGAGTCATTATCAGTATTAAATTGTTTGCGAATTCAACCAGTTGTGTTGATCGGCGATACGGAATAAAAATAAAATTACATTTGGCTGTGCTTTTTATAACGAATATGAAATTCAATACGATTTTTCAATCCTTGATACTACTGCATTGCATTGCATTTGTAATATGTGGAAAGTAAATTAAAAAAAAGTTACATCTTTAAATACCAATAATTATTTTGCATTATAAATTAATTCAATTGCAGTTATTACACTGTAGTAGCTCCTGGCGTTATTAAATCATATCGTAAATATACTGCAGCTGTAACATGGCACAGTTCCGATGAGCCATGCACCGTACGTATTTCCATTTTGGGACTTTCCTTCAATGCATCCGATGAAGTGCAATTGCAACCATTTGAAACAAAAAGCGTCGATTTCTTTCCACCTAAATTGATCGGGTATGACTATCAATTCCTGGCAGAAGGTATAAATGGCTGCGAATTTAAAAACCAGAGTAAACTGTTAACTGATGGCAATGCAGGCCCAAAAATCTACATACAAACTGATAAAGCTGTATATAAACCTCTGGATTTGGTACAGTTTCGTGTTGTTATATTGGATGAACATACGCGTCCTCTTGATATAGAAGAACCAATACGGGTTGAGATATTTGTAAGTTTATGTTATTTTATTTAAAACAATTATTTTTGTTTATACTTTCTAACGAGTACACACATGGAAAAAATATGGTTGGGCATGGTTACGCAACTACACTATCTTTATTGTAACAATATAACTATTGTTGTCGTACACAAATAATTGGTATTTTTATTTAATATCAGCAATATTATACTTACAGTAAACATTACAGTGTTTATCGCAATTATAAATATGAGTATTGTTGACTGAAAAATAATATTTTTTCTAGCAACTAAATAATGATAACTTTTAAATCATATTATATTACTAACAACCATATCATGATATTTAATAGCCATAACATGATTACTTTCTATACATTTATCATAATATGTTTTCAATCAAGATATCTTTACTCTAATAATATTTTGTTAGCGCTATACGTTTATTCATAAATTAAAAAAAAAATGCAAATCAAAAAAGCAATTTTAAAAAAATAACATTAAAAAAAAATTTTGCAAAAAATTAAATTTTTTTTTGTTGTGACAGCACCACTGTATTATAATATGATTACTTCTTAACTTATTATAATTAATATGACTTCATCTTATCTTATTATGATTAACATGACAATAATATGACTACTTCTTAACTTTTTATGATTAACAGAATAACAATATGATTAGAGGAAACATATTATGATGTAATATTACGAATATATTTGGTCATAATATGATTCAGTACTAATCGTAATATGGTGACAACAATTATGAATCTTATGATAAAATGTTGCACTTAGAATATGTTTACCACAACCATGTTTTTCCTTTGCGTGTAATAAAGGCCGTTTTACACTATCACACAAGTCTTTAGTATTTTGGCGAAAATGCTTCCGTGATCTAATTATTGTTTGAATATTAAAAAAACAGTTACGACTTACCATGACAGGGTTGAATTTTCCTTAACAAAACGTAAGACTTGTATGATAGTGAAGAATAACCCTAAATGAGGATATTTTCCGTTTGTACCGCCAAACTTTTTTGTCTTTATACAATCAGCGTTCAAAAATAATTTTAGAAAAATTAGTGGACAGGTGTGTGGTACTTTTTTGAAATTCGGCGCTGTTAGTGCCGGTTCACACACGTCAAGTTTGTCTCGTCAAGTCTTGTGTTTTTAGGAGAGAGGGAAAAAGAAATGGCCATATAAACATAGAACAAAGATTAAACCACATTCTAAACTTATCAAAAAAATACGAATACGTATTTGGTACTTTTTCGAAATTCAACATTTAAGGGGTGAAAATCGTAACAATTTTTGGTACTTTTTTACAAAACATTTTTCTCCATTCATTGACATATTCGTACTAAATTATGGGCTCCCACTACAATACTGAAATTTTTAATACTTTAATGGGGGAAAAAATAGTACCAAAATGGGAAATACCAACAATTTGATATTTTACTTCAGCTTTTTGGTTCTACAACTATTATTTTTTAATTACCGTTAATGTTGGACCTTAAAACATAAGATTCAACATGCAATGCTCTGAGTGGATACGATTCTATGACGGAGCTTTTTGGTACTTTTTTGTTCTTAAACTGGTACTTTTTGAATTTCCGTTAGTATAAGATCTAGAAATGTAAAATTCAAGATACAATGTTCTGGGTGGATGAGAGTCTATGACGGAACTTTTTGGTACTTTTTTGTTCGATACTTATCAAAAAAATACGAATACAAATTTGGTACTTTTTCGAAATTCGAACATTTAAGGGGTGAAAATGTAACAATTTTTGGTAAATTTTTTTCAAAAAATTTTGCTCCATTCATTGACAAATTCGTACTAAATAATGGGCTGCCACTACAATACTGAAATTGTTGATACTTTAATGGGAAAAATTATAGTACCCAAAAAATTAAATACGGGAAATTTAATATATTTCGTTAGATGTTTGGTTCTACAACTGGTATTTTTTTTAATAAACTTTGGCATAAAAATATGTCCACGAAGCAAAAGTAGACGCTAACGAAGTAGCGGGTTAAATGCTAGTATGTGTATAAAATTGTAACGTTACTGACTCACTGAATGACTGATTCATCATTGCACAGCCTAAACGCTTGAAGCTAAAAACTTGAAATCTGGACCGGAGGTGGGTCTCTCCCAAAATCGATCCACTAAGACGGGATTTTTGGAAATCCGAATGTTAAGGTAAAAAAGGGTAAAAACTGGTAAATTCGATACCCTATATCTCCAAAACTTAAAAAGATACAAAAAACTGTAGTTCTTATCAATGTTCTTTACAAAAATAAGCTGACAGGTGTCTGGTACTTTTTTGAAATTCTGCTCTTTTAGGGAGAAAATGGGTAAAACCTGAATTTTGATACTTTTTTGTCATCCAATCTATCTTTTGAACCAATTAGCCTTGAAAAAAAGCGTATACCACAAAAAATTATCAAAAAAATACGAATATAAATTTAGTACTTTTTCGAAATTCGAACGTTTAAGGGGTGAAAATCGTAACTATTTTTGGGACCTGCATTTTGAAACTTTTTTGTTCACCATATAGCTTTAAAACCAATACGCATAGAAATACAAATTAAATAACATTTGTAACTTATTTAAAAAATACAAAGGCAGATATGGTACTTTTCTTTAATTCGACGTTTAAGGGGTGAAAATTGTACCTACGTTTGTTATTTTTTCAAAGGATTTTTTCTCTATCTATTTATCTTTCATCGCACATACCTCATACCTCTTAAACTAAAAGAGATACAAAAATTAATTTAATTTAATAAAAAAGCGGACAGGTGTCAGGTACTTTTTTGATATACGGCGTTTAACATTAGTAACTTATCTAAAAAATACAAATACAGTTTTGGACTTTTTCGAAATTAGAACGTTTTAGGTGTGAAAATCTTTCTTAATTTTGTTACTTTTTTCAAAACATTTTTCTCCATCCGATTTTTATCAGCGTAAAACCTGTGAATATTTTGGAAGTTTTTTGTCAAGCCATCTATGTTTTAAACCAAAACATTTTCCCCATTCATTGACATATACGTACTAAATTTTGGGCTCTCACCACAACAATGAAATTTTTGGCACATAAATGTGGAGAAAAAAACGCATCAAAAATGATGATACGGGATATTAACTTTCTTTCATTTGCTTTTGTGTTCTACGAGTGGCACTTTTTGAATTTTCTATAATATTGAACTTAGGAACACAAAATTATAGGTTAATATCAACATATAAAATGAAAAATGTTGAAACTTTTTTGTGAAAACTTAGGAACATAAACTTTGGCATGTAAACATGTTCATGAAAGAAAAGGCCCTATTACAAAGTAGCGGGTTAAGTGATAGAATTCAAACAAGTTAAAAGCTAGAAAATTAAACTTTGGCATTCATATATGTCCACGAAGAAAAAGAAGACGCTAACGAAGCAGTTATTTTTTCCATTAGTAGCTGTAATTTTTTAGTCATCGTCCAGAATTTTTGCTGTTGCAATTTTTTTTAAATTCTGCTTTGAAATTGCATTAGTGTCCAAATTATGATATTCTAGCCTTGCAATTGTTGCATTTTAATTTTGTTTTTCTTCTAAGATCATGTCTGATTTGACAGATAATTAGTTTTATCCAAATTGTCGCATTTAGGGCACAGAAAACCCGCACGCATACATTGAAAAGCCGATGCACCCAAAACGATTCATTGTTTGGTGCAGAATTTGGTACAGAGGCATAATTGGGTAATTTTTCTTCGAAAATGAGCAAGGAGTGGCCGTTACAGTCAATGGCGATCGTTATCGGGCCATGTTGAACGAATTTTTGTTCACAAAAATTGAAGAGGAGGATATTGGCAACATCTGGTTTCAACAGGACGGCGCTTCGTGCCACACAGCCGAAGCTACACTAGATGTTTTGCGCACTGTGTTTGAAGATCGCATTATCAGCCGCAGAGCACCGTTGGCCTATTACTTGGAGGGGCCGTCAAAGATAAGTGTTACGCCGACAAGCCAGAGACAATTGACGCTTTAAACGACAATATTCGTGAAGCCATTGGTGAAATACAGCTGCACACAATCGATAATGTCATTAAAAATTGCACCGATCGTGTAGGCTACTGCATGGCCAGCCATGGCAGCTATTTGAATGAAATTATTTTCCATTATTAACTGGAAGGATTGTACCTTCAAATAAAATAAGAAATTTGAGAAAATATTCAGTAGTTTTTTTTATAGCATTTTCAAAAAAAAAAAAACGTTATCTGTCGGACATTTTAGCTGATAAGTGTTACTGACCATGGCTTAGGTTTGTTGTTGAGAGAATAAAAGCTTGTTCTCTTTCCCTTTTGACCAATAAACTCGGACTTTCTCAAAGAAAACTTTCATAGTGTGAACCTAGACTTATAACTTGAAAAAGTATCAAAGATTGTACTTTTTGCCTTATTTATTCGCTCGAATACACTATTTTTGATTATAATGAAAACAAATTATTAAAAGATAAAGAAGAAACCAAAAAGTATTTATTAACCATTTAAACATCAAAATCCCCATTATCACTTTATTCATTCAAAGTCCTTTAAATCAAATAAATTGTATATCACCCTTCACACCTACCATAGAGAACCAGAGTTAGAGAGAATATTATTATTTACTTATTTACGAATTCATGTAAACTGTGGTGCCGATACTACAACAAGAAACAACACCAAAAATACAACATTGTGATTTATTTGTTGCTTTCGTTGGTCGATATGTCAAAAAAACCAACTAACTTTTGACATTCCTCTCCCTAATTTAGAAAAAAAAGTAGCACAGCTGTGCCAAAGCCCATTGAAAAGGTCTGCGCAAGAAGCCTGATGATCATTGTTTATGTTCTTTTTAGTTGTCAAAAGTTGTATACATTTTGCTTACATGTGAATGTATACGTTTGTTTACGTTTATGGTATGCCACACATACACGTTTTTTAAAAAAAAGGAATTCCTTTTGCTTTATATATGTGGTAGTTAATTTTTGACAGCTAAAAATAATCGTTTTTTGTTTTTGTACAAGTAAGCAGACCTGATAGATGGGCCTTGAGCTGTGCTTTAAATGCCACCTGAAAAATTAATTCGTCTTGCATTCCATTTTAAAAATTTGATGTATTGAACTAAATAATTTTAACAAATAGGATATATTTTTGCTTCTTATTTTACTTTTTAAACATTAAAAATAATGTATGTTTTACTTTTTGTTGTTGTTGTTTCTACACAAAACAAGCAAATAATTTGTATAGGTACTTCATTTGTAGTGCTATTGTTGTTTCTACAAAAAACTTTTAGGGGCACATGCGTATGCACGTATATTGGTACTTTTTAGTGTTATTCGCTCTTTAATTTTTGAGAACGACTAGTAATAAAATTAGGTATAAAAAAACATAAATTTCTCCATAGACAATATAGTTTAAGCGTTCAATTGTTAACAAATGACTAGTGATGCGAATTCCATGCAAATGCATGTGTTTTGTCGATAGTCTAATGGTGTTTTCTTTTCTGACAATAATATTCCATGTATGCTACTATTCGCGCGGGTTTTTGTTCTATTTTAAAAATATATGCAAAAATGTAAAAAGTTGTCGTTTTCCTTTCTGAATATGTTGCAAAAATAAATGGCAAATTTGTTCCATTTCTTACCCCCAGTTACAATTGAGTGTGAGATAATACCCTTTTTACCCTATGCATTAAAGCCTATGTAAAAGCCACATGTAAAAAGCCACATGCGCATGTGGATCTGACGTAATTTTGACGTCATTTTAAAGTCACAATAGCTATTTCGTGTTGTGTGATGACGACAAAATTACGTCAGAACCACATGCGCATGTAGCTTTTTACATTCCGTGTAATATAGGCGGTAGTACTTTTATGCAAGCATGTATTTTTCTTGTGTTTGCGTACAATTTGTGTTATATTGTGATTTTTGGTTATATTGTGATGGATATAAAAACTTTTTATTTTCGTTTGCTCTACTTTTATTTAATAATTTATTTTTTTGGGCAAAATGTTTAATAACAGCTGACTTTAATTATTGAAAATCGCTACAAACGTGGTGAATATCGCTTATTAGTACAAACGTTGCATTCAATATTAGAGTGTTAAATATAAACATTACCCTACAAGAAATGCATAACCAAAACAAATAACGCTATATTGGTCAACACTACCGGTCATATAACTAGTAAAATGACCGGTAGTCTTCTTGTAGGGTAGTGTTGTGCGGAAAACGTATATATAATTTTGTTCCATTGTAATTTTGAAAAATTTATCACTTTGTATGGTTGCCTGTAACCTGATAAAAGAAAACACCATAAGAACGATGTCGAACAATTATATTGTGCTAGTTGAAAAAAAAACAAGCCGGGCACATAGCGTTTTAACATAATTCAAGTGAGCTGAATCCAACGGTGGTAACCGTTTTTTTAGGTTAGCTCTTGTTTTCGAGACATACCTACTGTTATTTCGAAAATGGAGGAGGTTGCACAACACATATTCGCGTAACTTAAAACCCTTGGAGTTTATTAAAATTACTAAAAAACCGGAATTCCGCAATAAAATTTCCTTTATGAAAGGATTTAATATGCGCAGTAGTTTTCGAAACATAATTTTTTTTGTATAAAAAATATAATTTATATAATTTATCAAAATTTCGAAATGTTTGTTTTTAATTTCAAAAGTTTTTGTTATTCGTGCTCAATTCCCAGTTTTTATTCTTGATAAAAACACTTGAAATTTATTGTTGATGGGATAAGCTATTCCTATGCGCATTTCACTGGTTGCTTAGGCCAGATCATCAGGAAACTTCATCCATAAAGATTTTAGAAAAACTAAAGATATTAAACCAAATAAAAATGTTAAACGTATATGACTTCTAGCAACAGTTCCACTTGTAATAATATCAAAGCTTAAACAAAACAACATCAACAATAAACAGTGGCTTTATCTCATCTTACATTCCCCGCTACAATTAGTTGAAATTCTCTCAACATTAATTGTAGTTGTAAGTAGGTTAAGAAAAACAAAATAAAAACAACAACAACTTACAAAAGATGTTGTCAATTAAGTGTTTTTTAGGCCGTGCACCTGCCTGTTTATTAACAAAAAGTAATTTCAATTTTTGGGAATAAAAAATTTTAATTTCAAAAGTTTTTGTTATTCGTGCTCTATTCCCAGTTTTTATTCTTGATGTTTTTTTAAAAATTCATAAAAAATTGGAAAATACATCTTGGCTTTTAGTTTTTTCCAGACAATTAAAACAAGGCATAAATGATTAATATCTGTTAGTAACTTTTGATTTTATTCACAAAATTCGATTTTAATTAATTTAAGAATTTCATAAAACTCATTTTTGTATGGGAGCGCCTTGGGCACATATGGTACTTTTTCTTCAATATATTTCTAGTCTGCTTTGAACATATTGTATGGTAGTCCCCTTAAGGAATGCAGATAGCGGGTAGGTATGTTAGAAATAAATGATTAAGATGAAAATAAATTAGGGTTGGTCATACATTTGACCCAGTTTTTTGAGTTTTTAATAAACAAAAATTTCGAAATTTTGATAAAATTATTTTTTTTTCCAAAAAAAATTATGTTTCTAAATGACTGCGCATATTATAAAAAAGTTTCACCTTTCATTAAGAAATTTTTTTAGTAATTTTAACAAACTCAAACGTTTTTGAGTTACACGAACATATGTTGTGCAACCTCGTCCATTTTCGAAATAACGGTATATCTCGAAAATCAGAGCTAACCTAAAAAACGGCACCACTGGATTCAGTGTACCCGAATTAGGTTAAAACGATAAATGCCCAGCTTGCCCAGCACCATTCCGAATTATTAAATTTGCGTTAAAATTAGTTTTTGCATATTTTTTGGTGAACATGTATATTATTGCATATTAAGGTTTAAAATGCATATTTTGAAATTTTTTATTGTTTTTTTTAATTTCCATGTTAAAAAAACACAAAAAAATTTTAAAAATCAATAAATAAATTCTTTTGCAGCTTTGCTTTAAATACAAAGTTTTCAAGATTTCGAAAAAATATCCTTCTTTTTTTACTTATGCATCACCCTACATATATAAAGCCCTTATGAAACTAAATTTTTTTAATCATTGAAATTACAGAAAGAAACTACATATAAGTGTTAAAAAGAGTAAACTATAACAAATGTAAATAAAATTATTTTTTTCAATTTTTTGCTTGTTATGATTTTATTTATTTTATTAAATGTTGTCAACTTTTTGTAAATCGGTAAATCGCTGAATTGGTCCACAATCCGCTGATTCGGCAGCACTTTTAATATTTCAAGCTTGAAATGTCAATTTTAAGTTAAACAATTTAACATTTTTTTTGACACAACTTCATTATTTGTCTTAATACAGCTAAACTCTTTGCACTTAGTAAATTTTTCTATTACATATATATTTGCACTGTTTACCAAAAATTGAACAATGCATTAAAAATGTAGTGACATTAAACCTTAACCCTTTACGGCGTCATGTTGTATTTCTGCAACATACCCTTAAAGGTAGTGTAAAAATATTATGTATGGTAGCATAGCAATTTAAGTCGATGTTGCAGCTTGGCAACATAGCATTCTTGCGGTTTAAAAACTATAAGCTTTCTAGACAGCAACAAGTTTGTATCAAATTCATTCAAGTGAGACGTGTGTAGAAATCTGTTGCTCGCTCTTTGAATTCATTTTCAAAAAATTATTTTTTTAAGTAATAGTGATATTGTGCTATTGATATTGGTTTGAGTAAAAGGTAAGAGGATATATTTCAATAGTCAATTACATATTTTTTTCGCAAACCCAATTTCGTTAACGTTTTATGCTGATTTTGGTTTGTTGTATATATGCAACATTGCCTATTTATACTGATTTTGGTTTGTTGAATATATGCAACATTGCGTATTGAGGTGTATTATTTTACTATTTCTTCAACATTGTGAATGATTTTTCTTTAGTATAAAAATGAGCCCCAAATGGCGTTATATAACTCCTAAGGGCCGATAAACGCATCAGATGCAAATACAAAGGCTATACGCAGACATCTTGCCTATTAAGGTGTATTATTTTAGTATTGTGAATGATGTTTCTTTAATATCAAAATGAGCCGTCAATGGCGTAATATAACTGCTAATCGTCGATAAAGGCATGAGATGCAAATTTCCAGAATGCAAAGGCTATACGCAGACATCTTGCGTAAATGGGGGGTTAGTCTGTGCTACAATAAGCAAAACAACTGCTTTAAAAATTTTCATATTCTTTACTTTCAACTTACATTTTTAGAACTACTGCGGCAATGTTGCATTTCTGCAACATATAATTTTTTTCAATAAATAAGATCTTAAAAATGAATAAAAAATTTTTTATTAATTTTTCCATTAATAGTAGACTATTTACCACCTATTAACCAAAAACTAACGAAATTGGCGTTCTTGCGCCGTAAAGGGTTAAGGGTTCCAATGGGCTAAAAATATTTTGTCAAAAAATTAATAAAATATTTGTTTTAAAATACTTGTTCATCTATTTATTTTTAAAGAGGGGTGTTAATTTTTTTAAAGTTTGGCATTCGATAACGAGAACAATCTCGAAAACGTAAACGCCATGGTAAAAATTAGTTCACGTTATCGCGAGTTCACTGTATTGTAATTTTTAATGGAATATAATTTTTTATATACATATTTGTTGTTAGTAAAATTAAAAATCGATTTTTAATGGATATTTTTTTTTCAGTATTTAGAGCATATTTTTAGTGCATATTTAAAGCGCATATTTTCGATTTTTTAGCTGATCCCTACTAATGACTAAATAAAAATCGGTTTTCCTAGACATCACTTATGTATATGTATTTGTATTTATATTGATAAAATATTTACTTTAATGCTTCCAGGACAACGATAAAAATCGCGTCAAACAATTTAAGGACATTAGGCTCACTAACGGCGTTTTTACGGGAAAATTTCAGTTATCTCAACTGCCGGTAATGGGCACATGGGAAATAAAAACTAAAATTGGTGGAAAATATTCTTATGAGAGATCTAAACGCATTTCTGTACAATTGTATACTCTGCCAAAATTTAGTGTTAATGTGGAAACTCCTGATAACTTTGTACTCGAGGACGGCCTTATTAGAGCTGAAATCTACGGAAAATATACATTTGATAAATATGTTGAAGGCACTTTAAGCGTAGAGTTACGCAGGTTTCGCAGTGACTATTTAATCGATCAAAAAACACTTCAAGTTGACGGCTTGGCAGTAGTTGAATTTAAAATTGAAAATCCAAAAGAACTTGAGAGGGAAACTTCTCTGCAGTTGTTCGCTATACTTGAAGAAAAAGATACAGGCATCATGCAAAATAAATCGCATATCTTTAGTGTGCGCTTAGAACGTTATAGAATTGTAATACCAGACGAAGAGATTGAGTTTCGGGATTTTAAACCGTTTCGTTTGAAAGCTCATATTACCGATTGGAATAATGTACCGGTATCGGATGCGCAGACTCCCGCTATATTGGAACATGGCGAAAATTCTTATGAAGCACCTTTAAATGATGAGGGTGTGGCAATATTTGAATTTGATTATCAGAACGATATGAAATTAATGGTTTCGTTTAATGATTCGAAACAATATTGGCGAAATATTTACGCAAATCGAGAAACTAATGAAACAGTGTATTGTAAACTAAAATTAAAAGACAGGTAAGTTTAATTACATTTTTTTTTGATAGGAAAGGAAAGGTTACGATCGGTCAATTTTTTCAAGCACTTTGCTAAAAAGATGTTTTTTCAATATTACGTTTTATTTGCATTAAACGACTTTTTGTTTATTTTGCATTAACGACTATTTGGGATCTTGATATGACTCTCAGTAAATCAAAATTTAGTACTGTTCCCAAAATTTGTAACAAACGAAGGTAAATTTTTACTTTGAGTGTGTGTAAAACGGTAGCAAAGTACTAATGGAAGTAAAATTTTAACACTGTTGAGGTGAATAAAATTTCATTAGCCCGGGGGGCTAGTATAAATTTTGACATTAGCGTAGAAATTCTTGACAATTTCAATTCACCATAGAACTTTGCTACCGTTTCACACACACCCTTTGAATAACATATCTACCCTAGGGTTGCCAGAAAGCAGAATTCAAATAAGCGGACAATGTAAAAAATTCACCCGAATTTGGAAAATATAACTAGACAATTTAAAAATACACTTACCCCGTATGCATAAGTAATTATTAAATTTAACAAACATTTATTTAGGAACATTTTCTAAGAAATTTTGTTTTGCAAACCTTTAGTAAATTTAAAATTTTTTTAAGAACATGGGCATTTTTCTTTAGTTCGAAAAAGTAGAATTGTTTTTATTTTTTTACACATAACAATTGAAGATCGGTCTTACGTCATTTAATATATGTATCGTCACCGTAAATGTAAAATGCCATATCGTCAGCTCATTATTGGTTTGGCTCATATGCCAAAAAGTCGTAGTGGAGAATAACAACAATGAAGTTTTACATGAAGTTTTCTAAAAATATACCCGATAGATTTTTTTGTATTTTCACCACTGCTTTGGACGTTTATTTTATTAAAATTGAAAATTTTTGTTTGTGCCGCCAACGTCACTTTTCTTAATAATTTTTAAAACGTAGCTTTTTGTGCTGCGTATTGTTGATAGTTTATCTATATTACTTATTAATTATTAATCGACCTTTTTCTTGAATTTGTTATTATTTTCTTAGAATTTATCTAAACAGGCTTTCAAGGTCATTTGTATTTAAATAAAAGATTATTTATTTATAATTTTTTTTTTCATCCTACGTTTCGTTGGTATTTTCCAACTTCATCTGGGATTTTTCAGTTTATTAAGTCTGGCAACGACACAAAACAAAAATAAAATAATATTTAGTAGCAACTGCAATAAAGTTCCACATTACAATAACCAAACTTACATTTAATCTTTGTTAAATTTACATTTAATAATAAAAAACACACAAGTTTTACAACATAAAACACGAAATTATTTAAAATTATTTAAAAATAAAAATAAAAAAGTAAATAAATATCACAGTTTTTCATTAGTAATGTATCACAGTTGAACTAAAACTAAATTATTGCGATTGTGTAATTTGCATTTGTGCCGTCTTTATCCTCCTTTCTATTTATTACGTTGTTTGATTTTTCTTGTATTCGAAGACTTTCAAGAGTGCATCGTTTGTTTGTGTTTTTCTCTCTGTTTAATATTTTAACTCCTTCAATATCAATATACTCCCGTTTTCACAAACGATTATTAAATTTAACAAACGTTTATTAAGGATAATTTTCATAGTAAATTTGTTCTTTAAACCTTTATTAAATTTTAAAAATGTTTGTGAATACAACAGTGTTACCACCAGCAAAATTCAAAATTACACTTGAGCTGAAGCAAAATTACCCGATTTAAATGAAATTACACCTGATATAAAATTGAAGTTTTATTTAATAAAAAGCAAAAAAAAAAGAAGCAAAAACACAACAAACTCATTGAAAGAAGATCAATATTAGTCAAACTGTTAAGATTCATATTGTAATTTTAAATAAATTAACAAAAAAGAATTAAAAACAATTAATAAAACTCCTAATATAATTAGTTTAGCTTCCACAGTTCGTTGCATATATCTAGGGAAGGTTTAAAATGCTCATTGCAATTCCTAGAGCTTACGAAAGGTTAGCTGTCAAACGAACTGTTATACTGCTTTCGATTTTTTTCTCAGGCACATCATCATGAATAGATTCATGCTTGAACAACGTCACCAAATTATCCAAATTAACTTTAAAATCAGCCATGGATGTTCGCAACTTATAGGCCACTTCATGATTAAACTGACGCAACTTATTTATTCACAAATAAAGGCGATGTGCTAATTTAGAGAAAATAAACCGTCAATTTGACTTCATGGCCGTGCGAAGTGACATCTCTTGATTTAAGTCACTGGTTTATGCTGATAAAACAGCTGCAATTGACGTCTTGGAAACAGCCAGCAATGCTCAAAAAAGAGGAACAAAATTGGACGTCTGCAAGGCGTTTCGTCAAGGACAGGCGCGGTGCCTATTTGTTTGAAATCAGTTTCAATTAGTAATGCCGTGTATTAATCTGCGGTTAAAATTATTTATTTTTGTGTTGTCTAAAATTTTAAGTTTCATGGTCTTAAAAAAAACGCTTTAAGCCTTATTTAGTAAACAAAATGCCTGCTGGTTTTTATACAACTGTCCCTTTCGTAAATCAGTTTTACAACTGATAAGGGCGTTAAATATTCTTCAAACTAAAGCATTTGAAAGTTGCCAGATAAAAATAAATTTAATTACATGTTGAAATATTGGTTTCAGTTTAAACAACTTTTTTTAATAAACTTTAGGTTCTAAATCTCTATAATACCCCTCACAGACATATAGTTTACATACCATGGTATGTATGCTACAATTCTTACTGAGCGCAGCCAGAAAACTGTGTTTAATAAAATATCACATATATACTATTGACATGTTGGTAGTACATAAACCAGCAATATATGTACCACTCTTTTCGTGGTTTAATTGTAGTTTAGGTTGACACCCATGTGGGCTATGGCTGTCAGGGGTATAAGATTCAGCTTTATCCAAATCTAAGGGACCATTTTGCGAAATTCATTACGAAACTTTTGAAAATATATATTTATTGATTGATGTCTTTTCTTAAAAAGAAACCGAAACTGTGCATTTTTTAGTAACAATATTTAAAAGAATTAAATGTCATCACTGAAATCGAATCTTGATTTTATTTGGGTATCTAAAGTAAGAATATCAAATAACACCTGAATTACACCTCAGAGAAATTACCCACGCTCTACCCACGACGGTAAAAATTATACCAAATTCGGGTAATTACCCACAAAGTGGCAACACTGGAATACAAGCAATAGTGTCCAGTATCAAAACAATGCGTTAACAATGCTGTTGTTAATTTCTGTTTGTTTATATCAGTTTCATGCTCTGCTATTCTCGTGCCTAAACTTCGTTTAGTTGTCCCTATGTATATTTTCCCACATGTTTCGTCTTCTTTGCCCACACATGTAATTTCATACACTACGTTGCTTAGTTCGTTTTTATCAATTTTGGTTTTTGTTTTTGTAAATAATGTAGAAATTGTTTTGTTGGGTCTGTGTGCTAATTTAACTTGTTCATCTTCTATAATTGCTCTAAGTTTTTGATTATCGGTAAGTTTTGGTATGATACACTGTAGTATTTAGTGTTGCCAGATGTATTGTTTTTTGAAATAAATTGTTCATTACTTATTTTCATTACTGTTGTTATTAGATTTGTTGCTGTATTTATCTTTTGCCTTAAAGGTTGTGTTGAATTAAAATTTATCAGGCGTCCAGAAGCTATCGTTTTAGTATACCAATCTGTCACAATTTTATTACCTTCTCTAATTATTCTCAAATCAAGATATGGAATTGCGTTGTTGTTTTCTTTCTCTATTGTGAAGTTTAATTTGTTGTGATAGTTGTTAAATGCTTTCAAAATCTTATCTTCATCTTTTCTCTTAATTATGGCAAATAAATCGTCGCATATTTTGTAAATTATTTACGGTCTAATTCATAAAAGTTTCTTGTTTCAGCTTTAATGCTTACAATAGTTATTAAACACTTTTTGTTTTATAAACCATTAATAAAAAATCTGATTTATAAACGCTTAATATGAGTGGATTAACAATTAAACGTTTATATTACTTTTGTATTTTTTTGTTGGCAACAACATGCTATTTCAATTGTAATTTTTGTAATAGTGATGCATACAACTAGGGATGAAACGATACAACGAACGAATTTTATGTGAATTTATGTTTTGCTTTCAATTTAAAATGAATTTCTGTTTTTTAAAACGAAATATTTTAAATAATTGTATGTTTTTTTTTAATTAAACACATACTATTGAAATAGAAGCGAAATATGTATGTAAAACATTTATTAGAAATATTAAATTTTTACTGCTTACTGTAGGTTCCAAAAGAGATTATACAGCTTTATGTTTTATGAATATTTTAATCAATTTTTATTAAACATTACGCAATGTTTTGAAAATAAAACCTCCTAGGCTTTTACAAAACTTTTTTTAGTCACATATAACTGCCAAAATATTTTAGGTTCAAATGTTTTTACCTGGAACAATATAATTTTCTTCAATAGCAATGTTGTGAAGTACTGCTAGGGCGATAATCAATGTTTTTCTTTTTGCCAAATATACCTCCAACCCATCTAAAAAGCAGCGAAATCGTTGTTTCCAAACTCCGAAGGAACGTTTTACAGAGTTTCTAGTGCCTATTATATTTGTTTTCCTTTTAATTCTCAGGCTTATAGCCTGAGTCTCTTAACAAAATACCTTTGAACTCTCCGCTTTCAAGTTTGATAGTTGACTCATTTAAACTACGGCAGTCATAAGTGGAAAAGATTTATTAATTATGTATTTCTAAAACATAATTTACCTGAACATGCAGGATATAGTAACCCTTTGTTAATATAATATTGGGCTAAATTCCCGTCGGTTTTTTGATACGTATGTGCGTACCAATAACGTCTGGAAATTTTTAAATGTCTTAGTTCTCTCATTAGGATTGCTTCCTCTATATGAGATGAAGGCATTTTAATTTTTCTATTGCCCCAGCGAACTAAGGCACGAGCCACTCTGGCTGAAATTCTACACACTGTTGCTTGAGAGGACCCATGATGAATTGCCGCATCATCCTTAATCTACAAATTGTTTTTTAACTTCAATCAGTTTTTCAAAATTTTATCAAGTTTTAAATAAATTTTTGTAATTTTAATGGCACCCTATTTTTTAACATGTAATCCCTTTTTTGATATCTATTGCCTGATATCCTTAATTTTACAGTTCTCTAAACATTGTTTTGCTTCATTCTAGCAAATTTTCGTTGCAAAATGTTCCATTCAAAGCATGTAGAACAAAGCATTTTTGTTCCGTGCGGCAAACCAGTAACCAACACACGATACACTATGTGGTTTCTACTTTGTGTTTGCTTGAACAAATACCTAACCGATTAAAATACATTTTAAAATATAAGAGTAATGAATGGTAAACAAAGGTTTGCATTATTTGAAATAAATCTTAATAGCTTTTTATACTTTATGCAAAAAGTTATAACGACTTTAAGTTTACACAGAAACCATAGTTCGCGGCCCACGTTATTTTTAACACACAAATCTATCGAGCAGTTTATATTTAAAATTAATTCAAACATTAGTTATCGTTTTTCTAGAAAAAAATTTTTTTGCGTATTATAATTTTTTATTAAAATAAATAAGACGACAAAAATGTTTAATGTTTCGTGCAATTATGAAAATTTTATTTTAACAATCATTGAAATTGTCACTTTATTAAACGCTTAAAGTAGTATTTCAAATTTATGAAATGCTTATTAAACGTTTAATAGGCTATTAAACATTTATAAATACTCTTTTTTCGACTTTTGCTTATTAATGACTTATAAAGCTGCAATGATACGTTTATGAATTAGACTGTTAATGTTTATATTTTCTTTTTTCAAATCCTCTGTTGTTTGTTCTAACAATGCATCTAGAACAATATCCGCTATGGTTGGCGAAAGTGGGTTGCCCATTGGCATGCCATAAGTTTGATTGTATTAATTTTCACCGTACATAAAATAATTATTATCTTTTAGGCAAAATTGAAGAATTGTTAAAAATTGAGCTCGTGATATTTGTGTGTGATTTTAAAGAATGTTCCATTGCTTCATTATGTTACTTATTGCTAGATGTATCGATATGTTAGTAAATAACGAAACCACGTCCAATGATATTAAGATTTCGTCTTCGTCCAGATCTATTTCATTTAATTTATCCTTAAGTTGTGCGGAATTTTGTATATTATATTTTTCAAATATAATGTTTTTTAGAATGTTTCCTATATACTTAGAAAGGCTGTAGCAAGGTACCTCTACAGAACATGATATTGGTCGTAGAGGCATGTTTGGCTTGTGGATTTTTGGGAGTACGTATAACCTTGGGGCTGTTGCTGAGTCTGATGTCAATTTAATTTTCTCATGTTTCGAAATCGATTTTTTCTTAAATAGGTCCATTACTATCCTATTATTAGCTCTTTGTAGTTTTTGCTTTGGGTCTATCTGAATCTTCTAGCATGATTTTATCCTCTAATAATTTTTCCATTCCATTGTTGTAATATTTTCTATACATTACAACCGTTTTATTGCCTTTATCTGATTTTGTGATAACAATATCGCTTGCATGTTTTTTCAAAAATCGCTTTGTCTCATCAAATACATTTAGTATGAATTTATCCTTTTGATTATTTTTCACAGTTCTTTTTTGTGTAAGAATTCTGTTGGCTATTTTCGTCCTTACTATTTCTTTTTTCCTATCGTCAGTTAAAGTTTGAACCCATTGTTCTAGGTCTGCTATCAAATTTATAGTTGAAAAATTATTTTTGCTTACCTGAATTGCGAATTTGGATCCAAGTGATAGAAGCCATTTTCCTTCCTCTGTAAATTCTACACTTGTCATGTTTACAAACCATGATGAGTTGAATTTTAGGTCGTACTTTTCAAATTGTTTCTTTTTTAAATTTTGTATTTTGGACGAATGTGTCCTTTTATCTTATGATACAAGATTGTTATATCTTTCTTGTTGTTTTTTTATGAAACTGTCGTATTCATAGTCACTTAATGTTGCACTAAATGTTTTTTTTAAGTAATTAATCTCCTTCTTTATATGTTGAATGCTATAATTTGTTTCCTTTATCTCTAGATTCAAAATTTTAACATGAAATTTTTGTTCAACTTTGTCCAATTCCTGTGTTATTTTCGTCGTAGTAAAAAGTTTTCTCGTACTCTTTGTAGTATTAAACAAGTGTGTTGGTGTGAGTCCAATTTTTCTGCAAGTTAATAGATATTTTATTCTTTCTGTCTGTTTTGCTAATCTCATAATCTCCCTGCAGTATTTTTTTTTTGTAATATGCATGTGTCGTTATCAAGGCGAATTGACTTTCAGGTGGCGTTGAAAACACAGCTGTGCTACTTTTTTTTCTTAATTAGAGAGAGGAACGTCAAAAGTTACTTGTGTTTTTGACATATCGGCCAACGAAAGCAACAAAAAAATACATTGTTGTGTTTTTGGTGTTGTTACTTGTTGTAGTATCGACACCACCGTTTACATGAATTCGCCTTGGTCGTTATCGTATTTTAGTTTAATGGTCTCAAAAAAATGCATAATGCTGTTGTTTGATTTAATAATTTTCGTATATTCGGCGGGCCCTCCGATAATTTATCTATACAGTAGTTTTGACTTAACTGCCTCTTGTTTACGTGCACTTTTGACTTAACTGCACAAAATTGATAATTTTTGGAATTATTCTTTTTAATTCCATACAAATTCCTTTTTTAAGTGCACTTTCTATACCTGCACATTTAAGATAAATGCACAACATTTTTGGCATTTTAAATTATTTTCATACAAAAAATCAAAGTATACCTGCACATTTTTCATATTTTTGGGCAGCTTTAAAATATTTTCATACAAACATCAAAGTTAGCTGCACACATAAAAATATATGGTGGCCACTTTTTTATGTTTTATGTTCTTTGTGAATTCTCATTGTTTTTGTTCATTGTTTTTGATTTACCTGCACAAAAAATCGTGCAAAGGAGATTGTGCAGCTAAGTCAAAACTACTGTATTACTTTTTAATTATTAATCGACCTTTTTCTTGAATTTGTTATTATTTTCTTAGAATTTATCTAAACAGGCTTTCAAGGTCATTTGTATTTAAATAAAAGATTATTTATTTATAATTTTTTTTTTCCTTTTTTTTTCTTTATTTTGATTTCGCTTCAACTATTTTTTTTCTTACGGCAATGAAGTAAAGCATGAGTGAAATTTTTTTTTGCTGTCATTTTATTTTACTTTCGCTTGAACTACTTTTTTTCTTACGGCAATGAAGCAAAGCAAGAGTTAAATTTATTTTGTAAAAATAAAATTACTGCTTTTTATCTCCGAAACCATAACAAATTTGGTGAAACCAGTTTTGGATTCAGAAAGGGGGTGTTTAAAATATATGTACCCATATCAAACCAATAATGTATTGTTATTTACAGAGTTTACTAACTCTTGTTTTAGTTGTAAGTAAAAATGTTTAAAAATCTTTAAAACTTTCATCACAATTTAGTCTTGTAAACATTTTCGAAGGGGTTTCTATGGCCCATGTGATGAGAATCATATTTCGCCAAAAAAGCGATCTCAATTTGAAGCCACTTAATTGGTGTGTTGGAAATCACGATCACATTATATAAATTGAGTATCATGCAGCAGAAATAAGAGCGATTTAATACAATTTAATGTGCTTTTATTGAATATCAAGTTTTGATCAATAACAAAAAAAAAATACTAAATTAAATTTGTTTGATTTAAAAATGGCTTCTGCTTCTTTCAATGTAAATCAAATTATCAAAACTCGCGGGCCTGAGTACACGCAAAAATTAAATTGGCGATTTTGAGCTCACAAGTTATTTTACGATCTCGCGTTTTTCAGCACATGAGTGTATTCCTTGCTGGTGAATATACATATACATATATATATATATATGTTCCTTTCACTCCTCTAGGGAGCATATGACCATAAATGGCTTTCTAATTGGTATGTTAAAAAAAAATTAAACCAATTTATAAATGTAGGTTTTATAATTTATTTTTTTTTAGTTTATATCTAATTAATAATAACAAGTATTTTTTAATAATAAAAAAAATGTTTCTGGACAAATCCAGGCCATTCCATGCCGGCTGACAACCCTAATTTTCATGTTCCATACTTATTTTAATTTGATCAGTGCCCGCCTTCTGTAACTCTCGCGTCGAGAAACTTTTCGATTGAAATGAAACAAATATGGCATATATAGAAACAAACAGCTGGGTTTCTCTCTAAACTGTGTCTGTAACATTTTTGTGCGAAAAGTTCCCGCTTTGAACTGTCAAAAAAACTCGGGAAAAAAATTAGGGAGAGAAAAAATGTAAACACTAAAAAACAATTAAAAATGCAAAGAAAAATAATAATAACAGTTTGTTCTTGGCACATGTTTCAATTGTTTAATTATTTTGCTTTTAACATTTTAACATTTTTACAATATATACGAATTTTTTTAAAGCTCGTTTACAAAAAACTAACACAGAAGCAGTGTTACCACCAGCAAAATCCAAAGGAATGAAATTAAGATGAAGAAAAATTACTCGATTTAAAAAATAATACACCTGATTTAAAACTAACACATTATTTTATAAAAACGCTATCGAATTATGCAAACTGACTTCAAACATCCGTCATCGATTCGCAAAACTTAGTGCTCCTAATGCTATGTTCATACGACGATAGAAACCACTGGTTTCGCTCTCTGAAACTAGATTGCCAAACATGCTGTTCATACGATTTATTCCTGTTTCATTTTGACATTTTTTTTTTGTATAGTTACTGCCTGTTTGTAGAACGCGAGTGCAAAAGTTACTCGTTGAATTCACATTTAAAACAAATACAAAAATTCAAAATTTGTTGTTGTTTTGAATGTTAGTTAAACGAGTCACTTTTGCGTTCGCGTTCTACAAACAGGCAGTTAGTGTGATTTTTTAAATAGCTAAAAAAAGTTAAAAAAAACTTAAGAATATATTATTCAATAGTTTTATTAATATTAAGGTATTATAATTATCACTTTATTTTTTTAAAAATCAATTTTTATTTTGTTTTTTTCTTTGTTTTGATATTTTTTGAGAGCTAGTTCAGGTAAAGATGATAGTACATTTTTCCTGTTTCGCAGCCTGTTTCAATATGAAACGACCTGTTTCGCTCTCAAAATTTTGTATGGGAAAACAAGTCGTTTCAATCATGTTTGGGGCGCGAAACAGGAATAAGAGAGCGAAACACGAATATTGCTGTCCGTGTGAACGTGGTATAATCGTCTATCTGAATAAATTTGTTAATGAAACAACTGTTACTTATTAATCGAAGTCAATACTCAGCAGACTCCATTACATCCAGAAAAATGCACCGTTTGTTGCAGCTAACAGGCTTGGCTGTATCATCAGACCTCATTTTTAAATAAAACCATACCAGAAGGAGAAAAGGACTTGTCAAGGTTGTGTGATATGACACCTCTCGTTTATTATCTGTGGGGCTACGTGAAGCCACTGATGTATAAGCCAGCAACAATTGAAGCCTAATGCTATAAACACATTCGAGACTGCAAGCTACCGACTTCATTATGTCAAAAATAAGTGCCGGTTCACACACGTCAAGTTTTGATCGTCAAGTCTTCAGCTTTTAGGAGAGAAGGAAAAATATAATGCCATTTCTTTTCCCCTCTTTCCTAAAAACTCAAGACTTGACGAGTCAAACTTGACGTGTGTGAACCAGCACTAAGATACATGTGTTCATATGGAAATGATTATTTTCACTACGACACGGCTGCAGGTTGTAGTCTGTGCTTATTTTGTCGTTGTAGTCAAATTAAACTAATTTCTATTTTTGTCCGCTACAAAACAGAAAAAGTGTTGCTAATATAAAAAAATATTTAAAGAATAAGTGCTTAAAAAATGTATTGTTTAACAGAAAAGAATACGCTTGAAATTGAAAAAATTATATAACTTTATCCTTATCCTTAAAAGAATTTTTATAGGAAGATGTTTTTCACTTTACAAAGGGTGATCCAACCATAATACACGAATTAAATTATGAGTCACACCTTAACGTCAAGTTGTTTGCCCAACTAAATGTGATGTTTCTTTGTTTTAGTGTGTGAGGACGTGCTTTTATTTAGATCAAATCTGGGTCCTTATGAAGAGAGAAGTTGATTTAACGATGTCCGTCCGTCCGTGCGTCCTTCTGACCATCTGTCCGTCTTACGTTTGAAATGTGTGTGAGACTTTATGTCACATATAGACTACCATTGCTTGCTATTGAAATTTAGCCAGATCGGTCCAAAAATGGCTGAGATATGAGCAAAAAACCACGACTACCTCTAATTTTTTCCAAAAATCTCTTGTTGTTGTATTTTTATTACTTTTTCCAAAGCGAATTCAACTACAGGTGGTGTCGGAACTACAACAATCCAACAGAAACAACATAGTGTTTTTTGCATTGCATTGTTAGTGTTTACGGCTCGAAATGTTAACCATTATTAGCAAAACACTAACAAATCAAAACAAAAAAGCTCGTACTGTCAAAATCAGATGCCGTATCGACACCACCTGTAGTAAATTCGCCTTGACTTTTTCTGTATATCTGGAGAACGGCAAGAGCCAAAGTTCCCAAATTAGGTACAAAAATTTAAGCTATCAATCCACAGCATCCCCCAAAATTTGGGCGGATTGGAGAAGTGGGCGTGGTACCTCCCGTACAAAAAATAACGAAAAAGTCATGACAAAAATAAAATTTATTTTTTGAAATACCCTTTTTCGGGAACCATATTTTTTCCCGAGTCCAAGATTTATAACCCAACTAACTGCCAAATTTTTAAACACATCGGTATATAAGTCTGTCAAATCGGTTTAAAAATGGCTGAGTTATAATCAAAATACTGAAATCCCAAAATTGCTCTTTTTATATCACCACAGGTGGAAAAGTGTATATAGTTACTTTAATATAGAAAAGCCCTAACAAACGTTTTCCTTACTTTCCGGAGAAGGAAAAAATTTAATAAAAATTATAGTCTTGTAGTCGCCATTTTTTTTAAACGCTTTTTTTTATTAAATTCTCTAAGCAAGTTAATAAAAATTGCCTTAAAAAAATGGGGACTTCAAGAATATAATTTTTATTAAGTTGTTTTCCTTCTCCTGTAAATTAAAAAAAAAAATGTTATTTAGGGCTTTTCTATATTAAAGTAACGATATAAAAGTTTGTCATTCCGTTTGTAATTTCTACAATATTGATCTTAGACCCTATAAAGTATATATATTCTGGGTCCTTGTGGGGATAGAAGTTGATTTAAATATGTATTATGGTCAAACATCAAAACTAATTACACCTCAACTGAGATTAGTTGTGAAACGTAAAACGGGCCATATATAATTTCAATGATATTTATAAAACGTTTCTTCATGGTTCAGTTGTCTAGGGGGTTTGTTAAGGTTAGAAACTGTGAGTCCCTGGTTCGAATCTTGGTTTTTCAAAAGAAATTTTTTATTTTTAATTTGAATGTAATAAAAACGATTTAAAAAAGTATTTACCGGTTTTAGCTTTTTAAATTTAATTTATAATGAAGTTTAAAGTATTGTAAATACATATTTATGTGTATGTTAAATTATTTAGTTTTTGTCTAGTTGCTTTGTATTCTGCTCGCACCATTATGAAGGCAATATAAGATTCGGCACAGCCGAATATAGCATTTTTACTTGTTTTTTTAAATTTAAAAAAAAAAAATAAAACATACAAATATGCTAGAAAAATTATGGCAGAAAAATTTTAATTTTGAAAAAGGGAATTGTTGATTTTTTTTAAAAATTTTATAAGAATTATTTCAAATTTAAAATATAAAAATTGCAAGGAAGATTATTTCTATCTTTATATCGAATTTCATACTTTGGATGATATCAAACAGATTATTTGAAATGGATGTTCGATTCAACTTTATACATCTCCTATATCAACCTCTTTAATTAATTATAATTCGCAAATTAATCTCAAAACCTCGGCACGTGGATCAAAATTTGTTAAGATTTACATAAAATTAAAAGTTATTGTGCAATTTGGGAAATCTGGTTAATCCAGAAATTGAGCTTTTTATCGGAGAAAGCTTAAATTTTGCTATACGTGCTTAGTGGAATTTGTATATACATATTTAAGCTGGAGATTTTGCGGAGTAAGGGAAGCGTTTAGGAACTGAAACTAAATTTATCTTTGTGCATGGACAAATCTGAAATATTATCCCTGACGAATCCTGATATTTTGACATACAAATTTTCTGTATTTAAATTAAGTGAAACTTTGGCAAATTTTATGAAAATATTAATGTTATATTTTTTTTATTAAGACAAGCAAATTATGATTATCTAAATTGACTGCATAAAATACAAAAAACTTGATTTTATAAAAACCTAACAAATGGAAATTTAGAATATAAACTAATCAGAATTCACAGGTCAGCAGACAAAATGCCTTATTTGGTGATTTTAAAAATTCATACATAATCGGGTGTGTTCTAGAATCCGAATCCACTCGAAAGTGGATTGCTTTAGCATTATTGGTGTTCTGCATTTCACATTCACATGTTTTTATTCGTTTTCAATTAGAGTAGATATGGGTTAGTGAAAGTAAACCGAATCGACTTTTATTGTAATATGTGAAAACATTTTTAACAAAAAAATTAATATTGCTTTTAGCTTAAAATCTTCTTAATCCAATTTAATCAAAAATATATCGTTATCTAAAACGCAAAAGGCCCTTACTAATCCTAAATTTAAAGTCGACGTTTTCATTGATATTGGTGTAATTACCAAATTTTTTTTAACGATTTTTATGTTATTTTCATACAATTTGTTTCTTTAATCGATTTACCGATCTCTTAGTTTTTGGGTTTGTTTGCGAATTTTAGCCATGTTCGCGATATAAGCGATTTGGTCGTGTAAGTTTTCTGATTCTTTACAGCTTTAACGATTTATAATAAATAGTTGACTTTGCTATCATGCCGCTGTTTGCAAATTTTTGCGAATTTCCTTGAATTTAGCAATTTTTACCGATTTTTTGCCATTCCTTATAGTTTTAGGGACTTTAAATCAATTTTATGGCTGGTTTGAAATATTAAAATTTTTCGCGAATTTTCGCTATTTTTGCAATTTTTTTTTGTTATTTTCCGACATTTTGTTTTTTTTAACCCATTTAGAGATTTCAAATAAATTTTAGTGTTTGTTTAAAAGTTTGCAATTTTTCGAGAATTTTAGCCATGTTAGCGATTTTTTTTGTGATTCTGTACAGCTTTCACGATTTTTAAAAAATATTAGGCATTGCTATCATGCTTCGGTTAGCAAATTAGCGATCATTAGTTCAACAAAAGTTTTTTCGAACAAAAACTTCGAATACACAAAAACATGCGGATTTGAGAACACCAATTTATGACTTATGCTGATTCAAAAAATGTTTCGTTTTCAATTCGAGTCTAAACCTAGAACATACCTGAATATATAAAAATATACCCTGAAGGAAACCTGGGTGCAAGTGTCTCCAAGTCACTAGTTTTGTCGACTATATTGGTGACATTCAGGTATGTGATGAAAATCGATCGATTTCAAAACGAACGTTTTTAAAAGGTGTGATGAATTTCGAGGAATTTTAAAATCCATTTCTGAATTAAAGGATACAGTTTTTGTTCAGAATACACTTCAGTTAACGTATAAAATATAAAATTTAAAAGAATAAAGACTTAAAATTGAAGGAATATGTATTTAAAATCCATTTTAAAAGATGCTAAAAACGATATTTTCAGTTTCAAATCGTTTCGTTTTTAAAATCGATTTCCATCACATACCTGATTGTCAACGAAGTGTCACTACATTACATTTGCCACTATATTTGGCTTAAATACGAAAATGATTTTATCAATAACAACTGAGAAGTACAATATAAAAGTTAAAGAAATAATAAAAAAAAAGATCGTAATGATTTTGTATTCTTACAAAAAGTGTAGACTACTTTAACTAAAATTTACTAGCGATTCTCTGGTTCCAATGTCTACATATGTTCCCAAATGAACTATCTAGTCAGTACCTAGTCAGTAGTACCAATGTCAGTAGTAGATTTACAATGATACGCACATGTTAAATGTCTATTTTAAATAACATTCGGGAATGTTTTGTAAATCGAAATGAAGGGGATTTAAAATCGCGCCAATTTTGAAAACGATCCTGTAAAGACAGTTATTGAAAATATTCCTTTTTATTTTCATCATACTTTGAATACTGTTTATCTTTACAAGAACCACTGTTGAAACCCGAATAAACTACAGCCAATTTGTAAATAATTGAGATCAAAATCTCGTTCGATTTCAATTTCACTTCATTTCGATTTGTAGAACATGCCCGATTGCCTGGGGTATAATAAGTCACTAGTACTGGAGACTGTGTCAATAGTGAATCAGTACAGATTCACGACGGACATTTCCTGCAGGGAATATTCTGAATTTTCAAGTAATACAATATTTTTTTTTTAATAAATATATTAGAACACATTTTTTTTTGAACAGTTCAATTTTAATAAGTTAAAATTTAATTCAAACCTCAATACGTTAATTTTTATAACCAATTTTAGTAAATTTAATTTGGTTTTAGTTTTTTTTTAACATTTTAATTCTTTTACATAAAATTGATATAACAATAATATTAATATTGTGGTTATTTTGTTGAACTGTTCTATGGTTTTTAATCCAAATTTTGATATTTTAATTAGGCTTAAGTTCATCAAATTTAATTTTCATTAAATTAGTTTTATGAAGAAAGGAATTTTACAACATGAAATTAATTAGAATTTATTGATAATTTTTCATTCTTGGCTGACCTGAGGCTCGCACCCAGGCGTTTATTACGGACAGGTCACCCTTACATATTTCGATTGCAACCACTCAATCTCTTCAGAGGGGTTTGCCGTTTAACACTCGCAGCCATCGACGACTGCTGGCAGTCAATAGTCAAACATCAATCTTTTTAACCAAATTGTATTTAACCTTTGGTAGATCGAAATTTGCTTTCAATGATTATCTATTTTAATTGATTTTACATGTTAATCCAAATTTTGATATTTTAATTAGGCTTATGTTCATCAAATGTAATAATAATATTGATGTTACTTATTCCATTTTAATTTTGTGTTCATAAACATATCTTAACAAAAAATTTTAAAATGTTTATATTAATAAATTTAGAAATAGTTTTTTTTTCAATAAACGAATTTTCATAATATGAATTCTTAAGTCAAACAATTTTTCCACGAAAAGTTTAGGATTTTGTAGATAGATAAAGTTAGGGCTATCTAGGAGGCAGTTAAAATAGGTATCAGGTTGGGAGGGTTTTGAGTTTAAGAGAATCTACTTCCATCTTATTTCTCTCACTTAAACTTCACCTTGGTTTTTTTATTTGTAATTATAATATCAGTTTATTTTATTTTGTAATCTATACTCAACGGGTTTATTGCAAGATTCCTCCCAAAAGCACTGAGCACGGCCGGATTTAAAGGAAGCCAGGTTTTCCAACATGTAAAATGGTGGTATTATAAGCCGTCACAAGTGTTTGACAAATTCAACCATGGTGAGGTACAAAATTAAGCAGTGCGTTAAAATTGTTGAAGCCTTTCACGAAAATAGGCGTTCAAACCAAAATACATTTCGGTCACTTCGTGATTTTTTTGTCAGCAACCGGGTTTGAAGGAAATATGAAAACACCTGTGCATTCTTGCGCAGTTATTTCTGCGGAAAACATTCCTGTTGTTCGCGATAGTGTGGCAGAAGAGCCGCCAACCTCGACTCGTCGCTATCGCGAGTTGATAGCGTTCTTCTTGTGGCCAGAAATTGACACTATGGAGCTTATGTGATTCCAACGAGATGGTGCAACTTGCCCCACAGCCAACAAAACAATGGCTCTTTTGCGCGAGAACTTTTAATGGCCGTATTATCTCACGTCGTGGCATTGTTAATTAGCCGCAACAATGATGTGATTTGACACCGTTGGACTTTTTTCTTTTGGGATATTTAAATGAAAAGGTGTACTCAATTAGCCAAGACCTATTCAAGACCTGAATTATGTCTCAGAGTCATTACAAATATGTGCTATCGGATAGGTCTATGCCACCGAGGCCGTGGCGAGCATTTGTCCAATATTTTGTTTCACACATAATTGTCATAGATCCTGCCATCATAATAAAAATATATTATGATAATTCTCTGAAAACTTTTTGGTTTAATTTACAATTAACATCGTGCGTTTTGGTTGGACCACCCTTTATATTAAAACCTGGTCCATCATATTTGGGCTCTTCGGTAAATCCATTTCAACAAACACACGGACCGACATAACGACGAACAGGGTTACAAAAATAATTAAACCCATTCCACTACTTCTAAGGATTCGCAATATATTTGTGGTCACAAGTCATAACAGCCTAAGTCTGTTTTTCAATATTTTCAGTACAGCAGTTTATAGTTTGGAATCCTCACTAAAAACCAGGAGACGGCTTTTTTTGGAAAACTTTGCTACAGCTTCCAAAGAAACGAATTTCTTTACTTAGTTGATAATAAAAAAAAATAGTTGTTTATTCCTGTTGTCAAAAGATATTTTCGAAAAAGACACTTAGGTTCTTATAATTTGTTGAACGACAGAAAGTCAAAAAAATAAAGTTGAGTTAGGCTCTTATTCTAGATAAAATAAAAAAATTTCGGTGCGCCTAAATTTTCATTCGATCTCATATGTGAGTTAGGTTGTTATTCCTTTATAATTATTCATAAAGTTTAAAGAATAACGACTTAAGTTGATTAAGGCAATAATGAAAAAAATGATTGGGGTATTCACAAGGTGTGTAATCATGTTATATTGTCACAATATTTTAACATTTTACAATGGTTGAACAATATTGTTGTTGCTTTGTTAACAAAAAGTGATTTGCGTCTAAAAACTGGAAAATAGTCTGCTAAAATCTAATTTAATTTATTAATTCATGGATTAGAATTTAAAAAATATTTTGATGTTAGGTAAATATTTATTTTTTATTTTTGCTTTTAATCAGCTGATTTAAATTCAAAATAGCACACTTAATTATAAGTCGTATTTTTTCATGCTACTAATTTAAGGCTTATGACTTTATGACACCTTGTGAATACCCCAATTATTTTAAGACTTATGACCAGGGAAACCATAAATATGCAATTGCTTGTTTTTTCTTGAGCGACCAATGAAGGGAGAAACAATATATTTATCCGTTTTATAATTTTTTATGAATTTTGTCATCAATTTGTTAGTGCATATTTTTGCATATTTTACCAGTTGCAGCATTTTTTGCATAATTTAGTTAAAAGAGCTTTTTTGCAGCATTTTTTTAAGTTTATAGCGCATATTTTGATTCATTTTAGATTTTTGTTGGCGCCTACAAAACCTTTCGTAAAAAAAATGTTTTTTTTGCAAGATTTTGGATTTTTTTGGCTTAAATAAGTATCTATCTGTATATGTAACATGTTGCTTCAATTTCGCCATCTTCATTTAATTTTAACCCGAACATTGTAAGACAAATCAGGTTGTTACTAAAGATAAATGTTTTTTTTTTAACTTTAACATTTTATATATTAGCAATAATTAAGGAAAAAACAATTATTTGACATGTATTGGCAATGTGTGTAAGACATAGAAATCTGGGCCAATCTTTTAGTACACGGATCGCCTTAAAATCACTTTTTTAAATGGTAGTGATTTAACGATAACCATCTGTCCGTCCATGTTGATTTTGTGCGCAAAGTACAAATTGAACCTTTGTAGATAATTTGATCAAATTTGGTAAATAAATTTGAATTGTACTAAGGACGAATTCTACAGGGTCCGCCAAACAACTTTTTTTTTGAAAATGCTATAAAAAAAACTACTCAATATTTTCTCAAATTTCTTTTTTTATTTGAAAGTACAATCCTTCCGGTTAATAATGGAAAATAATTTCATTCAAATGGCTGCCTCGGCTGGCCATGCAGAAGCCAACACGATCGGTCCAATTTTTAAGCACATTATCGATTGTTGGCTTCACGAATATTGTCCTTTAAAGCGTCAATTGCAGCTCCGAGGTGGCCAAACGACATCAGCTCTGCGGCTGATAATGCGATCTTCAAAAACAGGGCGCAAAACATCGAGTGTAGCTTCGGCTGTGTGGCACGTAGCGCCGTCCTGTTGAAACCAAATGTGGCCAATATCCTCCTCTTCAATTTTTGTAAACAAAATTCGTTCAACATGGCCCGATAACGATCGCCATTGACTGTAACGGCCACTCCTTGCTCATTTTCGAAGAAAAATGGCCCAATTATGCCTCTGGACCAAAATCCGCACCAACCAGTGAATTGTTTTGGGTGCAACGGCTTTTCAATGTATGCGTGAGGGTTTTCTGTGCCCCAAATGCGACAATTTTGCTTGTTTACATATCCGCCAAGATCAAAATGAGCTTAATCTAAAAATATGATTTTTTTGACAACATCGGCATCTTCTGAAGGTCGATTACAGGCCCACTTAGCGAAGCGCAAACGCATATTTCCCAGCGTTGTTCAAGCGTATGCACAACCATATTCGTTCAGCGGAAGGATAAAACTAATTATCTGTCAAATCAGACATGAGTGTTACCATTCACGAAATAAGCACTTGTTGAAAAAAACGTTAGATGGCGGACCCGTTATGTATATCGACCCCTTTGCGCGAAATTATCGTATATGCCAATTTTTTGAAATTAAATTTTTGATGCAATCTTGTTCTACATTCAAAGACACGTCACCTGACAAAATATTGTAGGCGAATTCCATTTCGTTGCTCCAAAAATTTAATGTATATTTTCATTTTTATATGCAAGCGAACGCAGAGAAAAGTAGAAAAATGGCTGTCCTGTAAAATTTGGTTTTTGTAACATACGATAATTTCGCGCAAAGGGGTCGATATGGTGAGACTCGGTCTATAATTTTGCATATTTGTGTCCGTAAAGAATCTAATTATGTTGGTATTTTTATCAAATTCGCCCAAAAAAAAGTATTTTACTGCAAATTAAATTCCTCTCGAATCAGCTTACATTTGCCTAAAGCTTTCATCCTTAAATAGTTTTAACTTCCTTTTATATGTTAACAATTATAAAAATTTAGTGACCGTCCCTAAAATCTCTTTAAGTCAAAAGATCTTATATGGATGTTAATATCTAGATAATATTCGTTTCCAAATGGGGTGAAATTTCGAAAATTCGTCTTTAAATACTATGGTATTTGGGATTTACCGATTATAATTTTAGGATTGTTTTTATTAATTCGAACGATTTTTAAATTCTTGAATATTTTGCTTTCAAATTAGCAATTTTTGAAATTTTTGGGGCATATTTTTAACAATTTTAAGAGCATATTTTGAAGTTTTTACTTCATATTTAATGCGCATAAAACGCGTTTTTCGAGCATATTTCTGGTTTCCCTGCTTATGACTTTATGATACCTTGTGAATCCCCCAAATGTTTATATATGTTGTAATCGTGAATTGACTTAGGCGGTTATGCCAACCAGGCTTGCCAGTTTAGCACATTTAGTGCTAGATTTAGAACATAGTTTTCTGATTTAGCACTAAGATTTTCAAAAAAAGTGTTAAGTGCTAGTTAAGCACATTTTTACAATTATTAAGCATTTTTAGCACATCTTTATCCCAAAACTACTTAAAAACTCATATTATCAATTCAAGAAAATTATAAGTTCTCATGTGTGTCAAGAAAAATACTCTTATTCTTATGAACAATTAAAATAAAATTGTTTTTGGGCCCAATAAACAGTAAACTGAGAAATAGAATGAAAATAGATCATTGCATCAACATCAAAATGGTTTGATATTATGAGGTTGCATTGAAATAGATTGCACTGTCTGTACCCAGCATAAGATATTAAACCCTCCGTTGGGCAACATTTATTGCCACACTTTAAACTTATCGGATAAATTGTAAAAAAATCGGTTCATATGAAAAGTATAAATGATAAAGATGAAAATGACATAATTGAAATTTTAAATAGTTGTAACGACTTTATTTAAAATATGTTATAGTGTTACATTAAAATAAGTGTTTTTATTAAACAAAATTAATATGTAAAAATTTCAAATGTAAATCTTTAATTATATTGAAAAAATCAATGTAAAAAAGCCAGCACTTTTGTTTTTGCTGTAGAACAATTAAGCACTTTGTTTTTGACGACTTAGCTCTTTTAATTTGAATTCTTCTGGCAAGCCTGATGCCAACACAGCCATTTAGAAGAATAACTTAAGCTTTTGGGGTTTTTAGGGTTAATTGCGTTCCTATAACATACACAAAAATGGAAAATTTATAGCAAATAGATTTAGACACGCTGAACACGATGGTACTAATAACTCAATTGTGTCCTGACTCGAGTTAGGCTGTTGTGGACTGTGACCACAGATATAACTTTAGAGGGAATTAGATCACTAATGCAAAAATAACAAACTTTGTGACAAACTTACATATATAAGAAAATATCTTATATACATATACCCTGTTCAAATGTCGCAGACTAAGGACAACAAGGTTCTATCTTACATGAAGTTTAAGTGCAAATAGAACTTCGTTGTCTTAACGTTGCGATGTGGTCGTACTTTAATATGTTATTGAAAAATTGTAAGTCTATGACGTCTTACAGACATTAACTTGTATGTGTAATTGCTATTTCAACTTCTTGTAATTGAATAGAATATAACGTTATAACATTTTTTCGTTCTCTTAGACCACGCCTTGGAAAGCCCCTTGAAGTCGAAGTCAGATCATCTTTTAATATACCATATTTAGTATATACTGTTGTAGGTCATGCCTCTTTGGTCCGCTTGGAACATGTGAAACTTTCAGAAAATCAAAAAACTCATACCATAAAAATAACTCCTTCAGTAGAAATGATTCCAGTATCATTTCTATATGTTTACTTTATAGTTGACGGTAACTTAAGGTACGAAGAAATATATTTAAACTTCCCTATGGAATTGGAGAATGAGGTGAGAATTGTCCTGTCTGCTTTAGAGTTTATGACGAGAGAGTATTTCTGTTTGAAAGATTTCAATTGCAGCTCCCAAACAGGTTAAGCCTGGCCAAGAGGTGACTTTAAGATTGAAGGCCGAACCCAAATCATTCGTAAGTATATTGGCTGTTGATCTAAGTGTTTTTCTGTTAGATAGCAGCTATGATATATACAAAGAAACAATATTGGATGATCTACGTTACGACACATCGTATATAACCAATAGCCATATAAGAAGACCGGGTGTAATATCAGGTCTTATAACTTTAACCAATGCCCACTTTTCAACTTATGAGAACTGTAAGGTTTCTCTTTAACAAAATTTTACTTAAGTTCAAACAAAAAAAAAACGTTGTTATTATTTATTGCAGCTTCCAGCGGGGGTGGTGGTGGCGGCGGCGGGGGAGGTCTAGTTTTTCGTACACAGTTTCCGGAAACTTGGATATTTAAAAACTATGAAATGTACAAGTCCTTTGTATAGACATGATAATTTCTTTAACTTAATGTAACTTATTTATTTTGCAGTAACAAAACCGATACCGAAATAGTGTTAAGTATACCGGAAACTATAACAACTTGGCGTATAACAGCATTTTCCAATCATGCTGTAAAGGGTTTTGGAATAGTCGATGGACCTACCGATATAACTACCTTTCTCCCGTTCTTTATTACGCTAAATCTGCCATATTCTGTAAAAAGAGATGAAGTAGTTGCAATACCCGTAACCATTTTCAATTATCATAATGAAACTCTGGATACTGAAGTCACTCTGTTTAATGATAATATGGAATTTCGTTTCATTGAACCTCAATCGCAAAATACAACTATAGATTTACAAACAAGAAGTATAAAAGTTCATGCAAATCGTGGCAAGACAATTAAGTTTCTTATACAACCGATGCAAATAGGTGAAATTGAATTGCGTTTAGCAGCCAACAATTCCCTATATTCCGATGGAGTTGTTCAGAAACTAAAGGTTCTGCCCGAAGGAATTACGAAATACAAAAATAAAGCTCTCTATTTGAGTGCAGATGACAAGAAGGCATCGTTATCTTTGGAAATACCTGTGGATATTGTTAGCGATTCAGAGTCAATAACATTATCAGTGGTTGGAGACTTTATGACAACCTCTCTGGAAAGTCTTAATGGTTTGGTTAAATTGCCCACCGGATGTGGCGAACAGAATATGGTGAATTTTGCTCCCAATATTTTAATTTTAGATTATTTAAAAGCCATAGGAAAACTGTCAAAGGAGAAGCTTCTTGCGAATCTAGCTAGAACTTACATCGAAATCGGTTATCAGCAGGAGCTGTCGTATCGTCATAAAAACGGGGGCTTTAGTGTTTTTGGCGAGAAGAAAAACCAAGTTGCTAGTACTTGGCTCACGGCATATGTGGCACGTTTCTTTATTAAAGCCTCAAAATATATACCAATTGAAGCTCGAATTATTGACTCTGCCTTGGAGTATTTGGCAAAAAAGCAAGAAGAAAATGGCCAATTTCCTTACACTGGTTACTTGTTTTATAAGAAACTGAAAAATAACTATGGTTTCTCGGCGTATGCATTACTCACATTTATGGAAGATGATGTAAGTAAAATAAAGTTATTTTCGTATCAAATAAGACAGTAGTCAATATCAGACTAAAAGTAACTTATACAAACTTTGTTGTTATTAAAATATTTATGTATTACGTTACAAATTTAAAACGTTGCACTCCTGTATTCGTCTAAGAACCTCGAAAATAATCATTCGTAATTTCCTTCAGGTGACGTTAAACTAAACAGGTACATATACGCATCCATACAGGTGACTGTGTTTTATTTATGAACTAAGTGAACTCTAAATTTCACAACCAGTGTTCGAAAATAAACACTAAATAACGCTCCTTAGTGTTCGGTTCGTTTCCCTGTTTGTCATCTTTCGAACACAAAAATAATACTCTTCTCCTCCAACTCAACAAAAAGATGAGAAAAAAAATTCATTGTGTTCGGTTCAGCTCATTAATGTTCGTTCGTTTCTGTTGTGCGTAGCGCGCTTTTGGTTTTTTTTACAATTTTTAAATTTAATTACCATTTACAAAAGAAGATAAAATGGAACATTTTTATGAACTTTCATTACAGGGACGTTTTTAAAATTTTCTCGATATATTTTAACAAAATAGTTCTTGCGTTTCTCTCTTTAGAATGAGTTTGGTTTAAAAATATTGTACGAAGGATAAATCTTATAGTGCTAAATGTAACAGGTGTCCAAAATTTTATTAACGTAAATGTTCTTCAACAACTTTACTACTTTACCACTTATACAGTGACTATAACAAAGTACTTGAAGAAGCTGATCCACCAACAAAATCAAAGGGGGCTACAAGTGATCCAATTAATAAGTATTTCAAACAAGAAACTTTTATCGATTCTCTAGAGAAAATAATTTGCAGAAGCATATCAGAGGATGGAATGTCCGTGAATAAAAAAATCCAAGTTATATTGACTCTTTTAAAATCCAAGTTCCCGGATGTGAAGCAACAATTTGGAGCTACATTGACATGTTCTATTTAAAAAATGTTTATTTACTTAAGTATGTACTAATTTTTTCTAAAAAAAATTCGCAATTTATAAAATTTCTGGATTATAATTATTCGATTATTCGATTAATTTTAAAATTTTATTCGTTTAATCGAATAAGTTAAAAATATAATATCGATTAATCTTTTAATCAAGCCAAAAAAACCCGAATAATTGAACACCCTAGTAAATACAAATCTATAAAACATTTTCGATTAAATATGTTTGATTGCAGCCAAGGCATTTTGCTAAAAATCAAACGTTAATTAACAGGTTCTTATTTAATTCTATGCAAAACAGTTATAATTAAAGAACATGACGTATGATTTTAACGATTTAAATAGAAAATATTAATCATACGCAAAGAAATATGTATAATAAATTTTCTTTTAGCACAGTTGAAAAGGGTTTTTTAGAGTTTGCCAAAACCCGTAAATTAGGTATCCACTTAAGAGTTAAAAAAAGGTAACATTTGAACCTTTTTTTAATTTTGAAATACCTTGCAATTGTTGCAGGCTGTTGTGTAAAAAGTTTTTGTATATGAAGTACGAGTATTATGTATAATTTTTAATTTCTTCAAGCATAAATATATTGTTAAAGTAAAAGCTAAAACCGAGGTTTTTTTTTGTCGGTTTTCAGTTTCGGTTTTTAGACAATTAAAACCGCCGTTTCGATTTTGATTAAAACCGAACAGCAACCCCTAGGTTTTTATAAGTTTGTCACTCCGTTTGCAATTTCAACAATATTGATCTTAGGCCCTTCAAAATTTCTATATTCTAGATATTTATGAGCAACGACAAAGAACTTCAAAAATCACTATTTTTCTTCATTAACTCATACGCTTAAATTCACATTAACTCTATGCCTGCAAAACAAAGTTCAACGTTGGTAATTTTGACATCGTTTTGTACACATCTGATTTGAGCATGTGTGAGTTTTTTATTGAAAGTGCTTTGTTTGCATTTATTGTTGCACACGCAATAACACAATGCTAAAAATCAAAAGGCACAAATTCTTATGCTTTTGCATTCACGATGAGACAACGGCGAACTAAATTGGTATGAGGATGAGTCACTTTGTTACATTAACTACAATAACAACAAACATTGTACATACAGAACTACTGTACTTTTTAAGAAATGTTAAAAAATAAAAAGTCTTCTTGATTTGTTTTTTATTTAAGCTAATAGGGCCTAAGGTTAATTAATGTAAATAAAAAGCAATTTTTTTATATTACAGTTTTCCCGACGTTTCGTCGATTTTTTGTCGACTTTTTCAAGGGAGCGTCTATTTAAAATTTTTAAAAAATATATAAATTAACATAAATACAACAAATTACATTAAAAAAGTTAAACTTACAATATGAGCTTTTCACATCAAATTAAATTTCTCCTTTTACATGTAACATTAAACATATAAACATAAAACATAAATTTAAAGTTAAACACATATCAAAACAAGTATCACTGTAACTATTTAGTAATCGCAACCCTATAATTTGCGCCAATATTGTCAGTGTCTTCTTTGACATTCATCGTTTTCTTTATGTTTTCTTGTATTCTTAGACTTTCAATTGTAAATCTCTTCTTATCCCCCCTTACTTTATCTAGTATTCGCACCCCCTCAAAAAGTCTTCTATTTCTATGGAAATTGTCTGTACCTTTGTGCGTTTGCGTTTCATTTAATTTTTTTTTCTTGTACTACATAACAACTTCTAAATGCCTACATGAGTAATGATTGCTTGCTTTCTGGCTTTTTGTTTTGTTTGTATTTTTTCACCAAAACAATCATTGTCAGCCCTAACACACAAACATCTTAATTGACAAGCGAAGCAAAAAGATGGTATAAATAACAAAGCACGATGTGCATTATTTGAATGACTGAAAACCAGCAGCGAATGTGGGCTTGCGCAAGTTTTGCTAGGAACACAACTGGGACGAACCACGAATTTTTGGCCGCGAATATCCGTCGCCAAAAATAAAAAATATTTGTGTATGTATATGAAAATGCATACAAACAGGGCGCCGACGAAAATTCGTCGGACGTTTCAAACTTTAAACAAATCAGTACTGGGTAGCCATATTGTTTCAAAATGGTAAGTGTTTTAGTAAATAAAGTTACTTTTTACTTTAGAAATTGTAAAATTTTATATGAATATCATTTAAAAGACAAATTGTAAAAAAAATTAACAATAAAAAAGTATTTTAGCTAAGTTGTTCTTAATTTTATGTTTGTGAAGTATTTTTTGTTCATATGGTACCACTATTTCTTGTTTATACAACATATATTATTTCCATTTTGTTTTTTCGTCGTTATTGTGTTGCATACGCCGAATTTATACAGCGAATTTCTTTCGAATAATTCGTAGTGCTGGTCGAAATTCGTCGTTCGTCCCAGTTGTGTTCCTAGCATTTGATTGTATGACCGCAAGCGAGTGCATTTGGTGTTTATTAAATGCGATTTTTTTGCAATCACACAAAGCCGTTCTCTGAGCAGTGATGCCAGCAGTAGGGAATTTTCCCTTTTTGTAGGGATTTTTCGGAAAACTCCAAGCGTAGGGAAAAAAGGACAAATTTTTTATATTAAGGCATATGTAGGGAATTTTTCAAAATATTATCTCGTTTTCAATATATCGTATAAACATACGTAAATATTTGTCTTATTTTCATTTACAATCGCATTTAAGTATAAATGTATACATGTACTATAGTACATATTTTTACCAGAAACCGTATACTATGAGTCCTAACAAACCGTGCACCGTGCATTCACACTCACATTCGCTTATTTGTATGCTAACATTAACAGCGAATGTCTAATGAATGAAATTAATTTAAAAAAAAACAAACACACCTTCTTAACTAAGAGATATAAAACAATTAAATTTCGAATTTTTAAAAAATTGTAATGAAAACTTTTAAGAAAAAGGAAGGATATATTAAGAGGAATTTTTTTATATTTCAGTTCAAGGACACTGAAGAAAATATTTTTTAAACATTTTCCAGAGCCTTCCTCTTTATTTGGTACAAAGTTTGCTAAAAATAATTGGATACTTATATTAAAATAACTTTTTTAATGAAAGTATGTATTCTTGAAAAATAATAAGATCTTTAAAAAGGACTATGTTTGGTCTCCAGATTAAAGGAGATATAGAGGTAATTCTGCCAAAAAGAACCAATTTAAATTTGTCAAACGTGTTATTTTTTAAATTGAATTTTTATATGTGCGTGTATGGCATTTACATACATCTATATTTGTTTTTTTCTCTTGTTGGTAATAAATGCTTTGCTTATAATATTTACGAAATGTTAACAAAATGTGTATTTGCTTGAATGTCTCTAAAAACAAAAATGTTTAACGTTTTTGGTTGTAGGGAGAAAAAAGAAATTTTTATTTAGACACGTAGGGAGTTTCTGAAATTTCTCTTGACATCATTGCTTATTAGTAGTGAAGAAAATTCTACGATGTCCGTCTGTCAATTTGTAAGTTAAAATAAGTTTTCCGAAGAACCCAGATCTAATGAGGACAAGTTTGTTATACATTTATATCACAAAAGCCCAAACATCAAAAATATGCTCCCGAAATAAGATACAATAGCGCCCATACCATATTTCTTTTTCATATAATAAAATGCATATGGAGTTACCCCGAATTGCAGCAGAATAATTTTACACACACACATTTTTCGCTTGCGAATTTCTTTATCAATGTAAAAAAAGAAACATTATGGAACATTGAAATATAATGTTTGTCTACAGTATCACTACTATTGTTCTGTTTTTTAACGAAGAACAGAACACTATATAATGTTCGGCACTTTCTTGAAAAAAGTTACAAATGGTACACAAACTTTAAAAAAAAATAGATATCGTTTCTGAATGTGTGAGCCACACGCTTAATAATGTTATGTTTATTTTCTAACACTAATCACAACACCATTTAACAACAGTTCACAGCCGGAATAACTCTTTTGGAAGCATATATCTTATGAGTAGGGTTTTTGTTTTGCCACAGTTTCCGCAGCGAAAAATAACTAGAATTTTTTCGGTATTCCCGTCCAAAATCAAGTTTTATTTAGTGCATTCACAGGCCTGTTCTGCAAATCACTTTAGATCAAATCACGTGATTTTAAATCACATGTCCCTTTTTAAACGACACGTGTGATGTTTTTTTTGGTGTCCCTTTTTGTGTATTTTGGGGTGATCTGCAATTGCCGAAAGCGCACTAAGAAACTCAAAAACGGTATGACTTTCAGAATCCCACAAAATCAAACTTGTGATTTTAAAAGCACTTGATTTGAAATCACTCGATTTTCAGAACGGGCCCGTTAATAATATTTTTATTTACCCTTAACCAGCAGTAGTGAATGGAAGTATACAAAGTTTGTCATTCTATGCCAAAATTTTTTTAATATTCATTGAAGACCACATAAATTATACTTATATATGAATGTATACTCAGGGTGCTTGAGTAATTCTAAGTTGAGTTGGTCCCGTCCGTCTTTTTAAAACACGCTCTTTTGGTGGTAAGCAGTTTGGGATTGAAATCGAGCAGAATTGGTTCCGTGGAAGAAGAGTTATGATGTGGAAAAACGCCTTTAAACAAATTTACAAAAACTATCATAAATTCGTTGCGAAAAGATCCGATTTTCATTAAATTTCAACAAATAATCTTATGACTCGCTATTGCACGACTTAATTTCGTGAAGATCGAGTGATAATTTACCATAGGCGGCATTTTTAAGTATAAAACCAACTCTCAAAAAACGCTTTAATACGCCATAGAGTCTAAACACAATGTTTGCGGTGCGGTGCGATTTCTCGTTGCGGGAGAAACAAATAAACATAATACAACGGAAGACGGCGACGGCAATAGTTGTCATTGCTTGTTTAAATTTTCATTAATTTATTTGTGCATATATTTTTATCATGTTTTTTGTTTACAATAAAGTTGTGAACATCGCCAATTATTCAAAAACTATGGCAACATCAGAAAGAGAACGAGTATCAAAAATTGAGCGAGAAAGAAAGTCCGCAATAAAAATAAAATAGATTTGAATTTTAAGCCGTTCCGCACTGCGGTTTTTTACTTCAAAATCGTATGAAACCCCGTATCGCAATAAATTATCGTTACATTGTGTTCATACTCTTAAACGGTAAGATATAGGGTGTGCCATTTAAAATTTTGGCTATAAAAAAAGTACTGATTATTTTATTAAATTAAATTTCTGGTTTTTTTTTTAAAGTTTGAATTTTATCATTTAATGGGTCGGCAGTATTATTTCGGCTCGAATCTCTTCAATGGCAACTTAGATTTCATGTTTCAACGCTTCAATTGCCTCTGGATGGGTTTTGTAACATTTATCCTTAATGGCTCTCCACAGAAAATCTTACAAAGGGCTCAAATAACAGCTTCGAGGCGACTAATAGACATCACAATTTCGACTATTTATTCGAAAACAGTGCGTTAAATATCGATGGTTGCGTTGGCTGTATGACATGTGGCCCGTCTCCTAAAACCAAATGTCGTCCATGTCATTCTCTTGATTTTTTGGAAATAAAAGTTCATTAAGCATGGCACGGTAACGCTTACCGTTGACGGTACCGGCGGCTTCTTGCTCATTTCCGACAGTGACTCGTTGTGGATTTGCTTCTCAATAGTCACAAGTGACCACCGAGATGAAAATGAGCTTCATCCAAATAACATGATTTTTCTAAAACTCTTCATATCCCGTCAAAAAATCCTCAGCCCATTGGTATGAGGCAAATTTTACAAGTGGCAAACATAAACTTTAAAACAAAAATAAAAATGAATGTTATTCTACCTTTCAAAGTCAAAGTAATGGGTAGTTCAAATTTAGAATTTTAAATGGCCAACCCTTTTGTTTGAGTAGTCTAGAAAAAAAAAATTCGGGAAGATCGAACTATAATTTACCATAGGACCTTTATAAAGTTCATTCTCATTCTCAAAAATCAGCTAAATAAGCCTTTAAAGATACGATATTAACTAAAGTTTTAAAATATGTTTTCGTGATAAACTCTACTTATGGTGCGTCTCGTTTCGAATTAAAATGATTTTAAATTTATAGTTTAAAGTTTTATTTAAATTATTTGCAACATAATTCCAGAAAGCTGCTCTTAGATATCAAACTACTATTAAGAAAGGCCTTGAGTATATAAGTTCCAATTGGGAAAATATCGACAATGTTTATGCTCTCTCCATAATAGCAGTAGCACTTAGTAAAGCCGGACATTCAAGTACGGACAAAGTAATAGAAAAAATACAAAGTTTGCGCAAGGAAGATGAAAATGGTCTTATGTGGTGGAGTGGAGATGGTAATGAAGTCGAAACTACGTCTTATGTTTTAATGGCTCTCCTTAATGCACCCGGTAATCATTTTCCCATTTTAAAATGGTTAATTAAACAACGTAATAAGCAAGGCGGGTTTAAAACAACTCATGATACGGTAGTCGGCCTAGAGGCTTTAACGAAATTCGCTCAAAAATATGAAAGTTCCAGTAACTGGAGTTCAAAAATATTGTGCACTGCTGAAGATCACGAAGGTTCGGAGACAAAAATTAATGAAATTTTTATAAATAATGATAATGCTTTAGATTTGCAGCAACATACGGTAACGAAAAAAAAATTTTAATATTTTATTTCGAACAGTTTTTAATAATCAATTTACTTACAGTTGCCAAAATCTGTGCGTCGCATTAATTTGGAAGTCTCCGGCAATGGCTACTCGTTGGTGCAACTCTCCTCTCAGTATAATGTGAAAAATGATGTTGAGCTTAAGCATTTTGTTATGCAAGTAAACCCGACCATTCGCAATTCAGCGGAATTGGATGTTGCAGTCTGTTTTACATATCATGCCTTAATGGATATCGATAATAGTACAAATATGGTCATCATGGAAGCAAATCTGCCGTCAGGTTTTAAAACTGAAGCTGAGTTAAGTCAGGACTTGTTGCAAAATGAATTCATCCAAAGACTTGAAACTACAAATGATGAAACTACTACAATTTTATATTTTGATAACTTATCCACAGATGTGAGGCATTGTGTGACTATCAAAGCATTCAAAGCCAACGAGGTAATGGACCCAAAGCCGGCAGCCATAGTCATGTACGATTATTATAATACAAAACGACTTAACTCTCAATTTTATTCAATCTAGTGGTTGTTGGATTGTATACAGGATGGTTTTATGTCTGTCAGGTTTACTTTAAGATATTGTTAAGGGATGGGGTTTTTGTATTTTTATTCTCTTTTATATGAAAAATAAAGCTCTTTATTTTTGGATTCGTATTTTATTGTAGTTACGGTTTAATGTTTCGTCTGATGAAGATAAACTGAAACTGACCAGAAGCAGAAAAAGGTTGAGCGATACTTCCAACGTATTGCAAAAGAACACCACTACGTAGGTAAATCTCAAATATGTATATTAAAACTGGCATCAGCTTTGTGATCAGGGAAGTGATCATACCTGTTCAGTTTGGGAAATATAAATATGCTTGATTTGCATAGACCACGTTTTCTGTATATATCTCAAACGTTCTGAAAGTTTTTGAAAATTGTATTTGCAAAGATGGATCAAATAAAATTATACAGCGGCAAGTAGAAAAATTGTAACGGGTGGTCTCAAGCAATTCAGCTTCTCCGATTTTTTACCTTGCTTTTTTACAGCCTGAACTTAATTGCAAAAGCCGTTGCTTAAGTGCCGGTTCACACACGTCAAGTTTGACTTGTAAAGTCTTGAATTTTTTGGAGAGAGAGGAAAAATATGGCATTCTCTTTTCCTTTCTCTCCTAAAAGCTCAACACTTGACTAGTCAAACTTGACGCACTAATACTAAAGAGTTAAGACCTGCATACAATAAGCAAATATAATTAAGAAAGTGGTATGCGGTCGACCAAAACTTAAACTTAACTTCGAAAATTAACATTAAATATCGCTCTTTAGTGTTCGGTTCGGTTGATTTGTGGAAAAAAAGTAAATCTTTAAAAAAAAATAACGTTTACCTGTTGTTTGTCATCTTTCGAATACAAAAATAATACTGTCTTATTCAACTCAACAAAAAGATGGGAACATTTAATTCCGTTCTGTTTTTTTAAACCACAAACTTCATTGTGTTCGGTTGAGATCGTTAGTGTTCGTTCGTTTTTGTTGTGCTTAGCGCCTTTTTGGCTTGACAAAAAACCAACAATTTATTTTACAGAAACAAAATACACATACGAAAAAAATAACAAAAAGCCGGCAAATTAATTGTACACAAACATATACACAATACACACACAAGATATTCGTGCTGCGGTCGGTGCTAACATTTTTGGTTTGTTAATTTATTTATTTATTTATCCATGTAAACAAAGAAACATTATAGAACTTATAATCACCCTTATTGTGTTTGGCATATTATAAATATTATAAATACGCCTACGACTGTTTGCTAATAGATTAAAGGAAATAAGTTCACGTTCTCTTTAATCTATTACCAAACAGTCGTAGGCGTATTTTAAATACGCCAAACACAATAAGGGTGAATGTTTGTCTACACTATCACTACAATTGTTCTGTTTTTTAACGAAGAACTGAACACTATTAAATCTGTCTTGAAAATATTTACGAACGCTATAAAGGGTTGTGTTCGTCTACACAAACACTAAAAAATAGATATCGTTTCTGGGTGTATGAGCTGAACGCTCCACAGAGTCGCGTTACTCGCAAGTACGAGTAACACTTAAACGTACTCAAAACAATCCTAAAACGGATTACTTTCGAAAATCAATCCCGGAATTTCTTAAAAAAAAGTACTAAATTCTTAAATCAAGTAAAAAAAGATTAAACTTTTCGTTGTGTTTAACCTCTGGCTTACGCATGTTTTGATTTTCTATACACATTGAAAAAAGGTCTGATCAGACTCATGTGTACCACGAAGGGTTAAAAAGTAAATTTGAACTCTTGCTTCTAATTTAGTTTATATTTTTGGTTAAATATGAACAAAGGATATGAAGATAAGATACGATGTAGGATGTAAAACGGGCAGTAAATCAGTCATAATAATTTGTTCTTTCTAATTCGGGATAAAATAAAATCTTAATGAAATTCGGGAAAAAAAATTTGAATGGGATTACGTGAACATATATACCGATTATGACCACTTCTTCCTTATGACAATTGAAACAAATGTATCAACTTTCATCAAATTATCTTCAAAATTGCGACCGACCTGTGCTTTGCACACAAAGTTATATGTAAGAACAGACAACCAGCCAGCCTACCTGCCTGCTTACTTGCCTGTCATTTGGAAATACAACATTAGACTTCGTTCAAAATAAAATTTTCTATGTGTCCCACTTGAAGTGTGCGTATGTATGCCGTATGTAGATTAAATACCATTGCATCCCCCTAAATCCATTCGTATAAAATCTTTGTGCCTGTGTACATTTTTTTATTTGTCTCTAACTAGGCTATTTATGAACCATTATCTCTAATTTGTTCTATCACTATTCTACTAAACTTGTAGTGGTAGGTTCATTGCAAATATTAAGTTGCTCTCATCAAATCATTCTCACTGGTTTAATTTTATTATGAAAATACAGTATCGTGTGTTTAAGTACGTAAAAGATTTGCGGCATTAAAACAGTAAAACACCCTCATCACCATTCATCGTAAAAGAAATGATTATATGAATGCTTTGCTTAAATATTGACTCGATAACATTGTTCCAAGCTTGATTAACTTAAAGAAGAACTTATAAGTACTTTTAAAGGAAATCATAGTTAAACCTTAAGGGCATCCGAGTGTTTAATGACTTTTTTTTATCTTACCTACCCTTCATTTGTTTTAAAAGTTTAAAAAATAAAAGGATCAACCAATCAGATTTTATACATCTGACTTTCTCTGTCTGTGTGTAGACTAGGCAATTTTGCCAACTTTTGCCAACTTTTACCACCATAAATGGCAAAATTTTTAGTAAAAAATTACAATAAAGGATTTTGTACAAAAACGCCGCATTACAAATGGATAAAAAAATTACTGAATGTGTTCATGGCTAAACAAAATGTCTTTCGTTTTCCTTTCTTCTGTAGACACTTCGGACAACTCTTTCGAATTCACTATTTATTTTACAACCAACCGTTTTTAACGCATTAACCTTCCTTTACACTCACAGAAAAGTGCATCTTCATATTGGTGATGCCCCCTAATGTTATTACAAATGGCATTAATTAGGCAAAAAGTAATATTAATCGAATGACGAAAGTTATCACAAAATTTTGTCAAGAAGCAAAAATTCCCATATTCTATTTTTAAATTATTTACACTGCACTTATACGCTCAAGTTGTTCTTGATAGTCTTTTACATATACTATCTGTCAAAATTTCCAAAAAATTTTAAGCTGTGACGTAGGGTGCACTCAATTTTTTTTTAGCAATTTACTTTCAAGGTGTCGCACAGTGTTCGATTTAAGAATTTAGGACGACAAAAATCATAACTTTGTGTATAATTAAGATAGAGTCCTAATTTTTTGTACATGTGATTCTTGTGTGTAACAAAACAATTAGGTGAACAATTATACCGTTCCGCTTACTGCGTCTGCTACTTGTCATATATAAATCTGTCCGACCATCCGTCCGTTTGGTTGGGGCAGAAAAACATAATTTTTCAAATTAAATTTATTTATATATTTGGGGTATTCACAAAGTATGTAGTTTAAATTAATGTATACACATATTTTACAATAATAAAAGTAAAACAAATTTCTTTCTGGAGAAGCAATAGCTAACTCTTTCACTATTTTCGCTGAATTACGCTTACCAGCTGACCGCATTTGCATGTCTACTGCCTTGAATAATTGTTCATTACTTTCAACATTTGCCAGATTTTTTGATTTTCTCTGCTTACTTCTTTCACTGCAGTCTTCAAAGTTTTTATTTGGCCTGCCTCTGCCTCTAGTATTACTCTGTGCATTAGAATTTGATGTGAAATATGAATAATCAATTGCGCATGCTAACCAATCGTTATTATTATGGAAAAATCGTGGTTTTGTTCTGTTGGCCTGTTGCCACTTTTTTCAAATTTTGTGCACAAGTTTGAAGCGAGAAGCTTTAATTTATCAAATTGTATAATTGCTGCTGAAGAACCACAAAAATTTGACGAAATAAAATCAACTATACAGTCATGCCGGTTTTGTTTTAAAGAAGACAGCCATACATTAAAAACGTCTCTGCGGGTGACTAAAACCGAGCTCATATTGTACTTTTGAAAAATATTTTAATGGGGCAGCTTAGGGCAGAAATTTTTTTTAAAGTCTATAACAGCAAGTTTGGAAGATTACAGAAACGTTTCTGGATGTGCTGAAACGGATGGAAATCAAAAGATATTGTCTGACAAAGTTAGTTAGTTTGTTTGTTAATAATTGTAAAAAAAAAACTTTCTTAGCTTAACACTTTTTAAAAAACTTACCATTAATTAAAAAATAATGAATTTTTGTGTGTTTGTTTTAAAAGTTACAACAATTTAATACAAATAAAAAAATTGTAATATCGCTTCTACAACGCTTTCTATTTACTTTTACGCATAGAAATCTTGTGTTTTTTTGATTTGTTTTTCTTTTAACATGTCATTCAGAGTACCGTTATAAGCATACAAGTTGAAAGATATACAAGAATCATGTAATTTAAAGCTAGTCTGGGTCTTCGCTTGCAAACAATGTGGTCAATTTAAATTTTTAATTAACTTAATTTTTTTATTTTTGTCGCCCTAATTTTTGAAATCGAACACTGTGTGTCGTCAAGAAAACAATTTGCTCACTAACCTTGAAATCAGCGGTTTTATTGAACGTAAATTGAAACACTTACTGGAAAGAGAATTTTAAAGGCAAGTTCGTTTAAATTTTTAAAAGTAAAATTTTTATTGGTAAAAAAAGTGTGAGTGCATTAAAACTTGATAGGCAAAACTTGATCGGATAGTTAAATAGATCAAAAGTAATATTATTACAAAAACCATATCAGGCATGCTGATGGTGTCTTATAATTGAGAGTTCTTGTAATGTGTAATGGGTAAGTAAGTTAATATTTTAATAATTTTAGCTTATATTTAAGCCTTAGGGAACATAAAACTTGCCTAGCATAAATTCCTTACAATGGAGCATAGCCTGAAGTAGTGGGATCTAAGATTTTTAGACTACGGGCGAAGAATTGAGAGTATTTTCCCTCTCAATCGCATGTCAAAATCGTGTTATTTTATAATTCAGCTAATTTTAAGGCACCCTAAAGACCAAAGATTCTAAGAATTGCCAAGCATATGGTACTGACGTTGTAAGGACCCTTAATGACCTAGGAAGATCAAAATTGGCATGCATGTTGTTCGGAACAAGGAGAAGATGAACATTGCACTGAATTTTTGATATCCGGTATTAGGGCGGTGAGACTAAAGTAAAAAGGGACGTGGTAAGTTAATATCGACATATCTAGGGCTTAATATAAAAAAGACGCAACTCATTTTGTTTAAAATTTTTTTTATTTATTCTGGTACATAATGACAAATGTACCTCGCTTTAAAAATTCTGGGAGCTATAGTATAAAGTTCATTGCATCTTTTTATTTATTATTGCCTTAAAACTTTTTAAATATCTAAAATTGTATGGATTTTATTAAGTTTTTTCTTCCCTTGTAAACCAGCCAAAATCGAGTTAGGCCTTTTTTGTATTAAGCCATCGATATGGAAATTATAACATGAAATTGAGCACGGCATTTATTTCAAGAATTGAACTATTTCTAATAATTCCAGATATTCCTATTTCCTTACAGTTCCCAATAAGGCTGGCATTCTCCACAACTTTAAATAAAGCGCAGGGTTAGACGTTAAAATGGTGGGAATATAATTACCTAAGCCGACGTTTAGTCATGGAAAATTCTATGTTGCAATTTTAAGAGATAAGTCCACAGTTGACGTCAAAATAAAAGTTATTTATGAAGATGAAAAGCAAGGAATGCTTCGCAAGGGCAGTTAAGAAGTATTCAAGGAATCGTGTATAAAGAAATTTTTAAATGTTTTTTGCTTCGTTTATTGTTTGTTGAATTCATTTCTGTTTCATTTCGACAAAACATCTTAAACAAAACATCGGCGGAAAATTATTTATATCAAATAATAAAATAAACCGAAATCAAAGGAAAATTTCGTTTACAAGACAAAATTTTAAAATCGTAAACAAAAATGTTTTTTGAAGGTAAATTCGTATAATTAACATTTTTTCAACTTTTTAAATTTGACTTAAGGTGTTTTGTCAAAAAGCCACAGATTTGTATTGGATTAAAAGAATGAACATATAAAATCAAAAAACTTCATCTTCAAGATCAAAATCGCAAAAAACTTAACTTGACCTTTTTCTCCTGTTCACGTCCATAGGTAGCAAACCGTTCAAAATTCAAGAATACAATCAACCACAAAAATGTTTATTAGTGTTCAATATTAATTTTAATATGAAATATCTCAATCTATTGGCGATTTCTTTTCTGAGAAATATGTTGCATAAATGTTACATGCTCTACACAAAAGAGATAGAGCATGTAACATTTATGCAACATATTTCTCAGAAAAGAAATCGCCATATATTTATAAAAATGGTGTAAAATGAGAACGGCGGGGCCGATTTCTGTAAAATTTTTTGTCAGTTGTTCGTATTTTCGAGGAGAAGGTTTTTACGGAAATTTTGGAAAATCCCTTCGGAAAAGTCGTAAAATTGGAAAAATTTTAAATCGAGTTTTTGTATGAAATTTTGTGTAAAATTAATCCTTACTGGATTTCCAAATCAAACAATATAAAGCTCTTAGTGTAAATCATGGAAAATGGCGGAAAATGCGAAATGCGGATAATTGGAAAAATCGAAAATTGATTTTTTTGTACGAAATTTTGTGTGAACAGTTCTACTTGTAATAATATCAAAGTTTAAACAAAACAACATCAACAATAAACAGTGCGTTCATCTCATCTTACATTCCCCACTACAATTAGTTGAAATTCTCTCAACATTAATTGTAGTTGTAAGTAGGTTAAGAAAAACAAAATAAAAACAACAACAACTTACAAAAAGATGTTGTCAATTAAGTGTTTTTTAGGCCGTGCACCTGCCTGTTTATTATCAAAAAGTAATTTCAATTTTTGGGAATACAAAATTTAAATTTTCAAAAGATTTTGTTATTCGTGCTTAATTCCCAGTTTTTATTATTGATAAAAACACTTGAAATTTATTGTTGATGGGATAAGCTATTCCTATGCGCATTTCCCAGGTTGCTTAGGCCAGATCATCAGGAAACTTCATCCATACGGATTTTAGAAAAACTAAAGATATTAAACCAAATTTTTTGTGAAATTATTCCTTAACACAGGGTCTCCACGTGAGATAAGATATAAGATTTTTATATCAGCAAACGTCAAATTCAATCGCAGAGAGCATTATCTTACGTGTAGACTCTCAAATAGTGTTAATATTAATATTATAACAAATATAATGAGACAGTTGTTATGAGAAATCTTATAACAACCCTCTTATAAGATGAGCTGTCAAAAATACACATACATACACACATATGAAACAAAAAAAAGACGCATTCAATAAATTGTTTCATTTTTTAGTGCAAATAGTGAAAATCTTGTAATAAATGTTTAAAAAAACAATATTTTTTACGAAAAAAATAGAAAAAACTAAAAAAAATAATAAAAACGACACAAGTTTACTGTACGAGAATCATTCGATTATGAAATCTTATAACATACGTGTTCCCCTTGTTTAAGATTAAGATTAACATGAAGAAATTTGTTCTCTCATTCTGCCGACGTTCTCTCACATATTATATCAGATATTATCTCAGGTGAAGACCCCATGTAATGGCTTTCCAAATGAAAAATAGAAAGTTCTCAGCCAAATTCCGATAGATGGCGTTATACGTTGACAAAGACTTGGCATTGTAATTTTCTACAGTAAATGCTCTATTTTTCTTGCTGCAATTTATTTCTTTTGATGATAATTGTGGAAATCATTGTGATAACGTTTTTGAGCTCGTTTATACGGATTTTTTCGGTTCGTTTCGTTATTCGTACCATAGTGACGAATCGAAAAACATTGTTCATCAACTCTTAAGTTTGTCTAAAGGCTTAAAATTGGGGCGAGGCGAAGTTCGCCGGGTCCGCTAGTTGTATTATAAACTAATTTAAAAAAAAACATGAAAATACTAAAACAATAAGGCATTTTGTACATTTTTGAATTTTTTATTAAATTTTTTATTTTTTTTAAACTTTCCATTTTAAAAAATCAAAATGTAAATCCTAAAGTTTTTTTTATTAAAGAAATAGCTTCAAACATTAAAAGATATTGAAAATAATTTTTAAGTGTGACATTGATGTAAAATTATACATAATGAACAAATCAAAAGTCGATTAGTTATACAGGTTTTATTGAAATTTCTTCGTAAATTTACAAACAGCAAATGCGTATTCTTAACTCCACTAAGTTTTTTCTTTTTTTTAAAAAACTGGTAAGTATTAAAAATTAATGTATAAATTAAATAAATCTAACTCAACTATTAAGTTTAATTGCATAAATATTCGACCCTTTTAAATCATAAAAGAATACAAACCAAATTATAGTGAAATATTGCAATTTATACATAAGAGTTGAATGGGAATATTGCATGTAATTTTGCATGCGCTCAGTTATAAAAAATGTATTATAAGTAGGGACCAGATTTTTATGCAGTTAAAATCAAGTTTTTTTTCATACTGTGTGGCATTTACCAGCAATTTAAACTCTATTTTTTTTTTTTTTATAATTTCCTAGCTTATCCCGCGAAGCTTTATGCTTGTCTGCAGGAAAGAAACCAGAGTCTGCAATTAGCTCCTTTTTGAATGACACAATTTAAGGGTTGTGAACAACCTTTTCACCTGAGAGATTAAGACCGCCGTAATCAAGTTTTATGCACATAAAACATACACTTAAAATAGAAAAATATGCGCTATAAATTGAAAAAATATGCACTTTAAATTTTTCCTAACACATTTTTTAATCATAAACAAATCATTAAAATAACATAAAACCCCTAAAAATTCAGTCTCGTTAACGAAAATAAGGTACACCAAAAAAGCAGAAGTAAAAATATAGTAAAACACAACATATAAAGTAAAACAATAATGCAAATTAAGTCACTTGTTAGATAGATATGTGAACCATCATATAAAATTAATTAAGAACAATACTCATTTTCATATACATTCGTTTTCCACTACGCTGTTTTCGTAAAAATTTTAATTAAATATGCCAGTAGTTTGTGTTATTGTTTTGTGTCCTTCATATTTCTAAAAACTTTACCAAATTTGATACGAATTTGTTTACTTAAGTTACCCTTACCTGCATACATTCTATTTATGACATTATCAATTAATTTAATTTGCATTCTCAATGGATTTGATTTCTATAATTTTACAATAGTCTCAGATATAAATGCGTAATTTGAAGACTTAAAATTAATCTGAAATTTTATATTTTGTAAATTTGGTATTTTTTTTTGTACTGCATTACCATCGTTCCATCACATCCTTGAATTGTTCAAAATTTTCAGCATAATACACAACTGATTTCAACCAATTTCCCCGCATTGTTGTTAAAGGATACTTCTCCTAATATGCGACAAGACGCGATGTGATTTGAAAAATATTTTTCCCCATGTTTCCCCAAAAAATGCACCAAAAATATGCAGTGTCAGCAATATATGCAAAAATATGCATTTAAAGCATAATATGCAAAAATGTGCACTAACAAATCGATGCCATTTTATTTAAAATTTCTTGATTCGAAAAGATATTAAGTTTAGGTTGATCTCAGACTGACGACAACAAATATGCATTTGCATAAAAATCCTGGCCTTGATTATACACACAGAAAAAAATCAAGTTAAAAACGTCGAAAACAAGGATGATTTAAAATTATTCGGTGGTGATTTTGCTTTATACGTTTTTCATGCTAATTCAACCTGATTTTATAATAACTTGCGAACAACATTTTTTTCTTTTAAAATAACTATAATTCATGTTAATTTAACATTGCAGTAAAGTTAGGGCAAAATGTCATTTATGTTGAAATAACAGTCCGAATCACGTTGAATGAAAGTTATTTCAAGTTGAAACAACGTGAACTTTATGTAGAAACTAATTGGTTTGAGTGTGTTATAACAGTGTGAAGAAGCTTCAGAGAGAATATATGCATTTATTTAAGAATAATTCACACTTACCCCTGTAACACATGTTTAACTTATTTTGTAGTCTCCTTTGTTAACAGATCAATCAGCAGAATGGCCCGATATGGTTTTCGTCATCATTCTACTTTGAAAACTTGATGTACTATTTAACTAAATAATTTTAATTAAAAGAATACGGGAATTGTCTTCTTTTTATAACATATTTTAGGATTGAAAATAAAAAAATTAACATACTTAACTATGTATGCATGTTAATTTAACAAGATGAACTTTTGATTTTAATATAAAACAGGTTTTTATGGATTCAATATTGAATCCATATTTATTTATATTTTAATATTTTATTTTTATTTTTTTTAACAGTGAATAATATTTAATAAACGTGATTAAAGATTATTTTAATATTTTTCATATAAAATTAATATGAAATAATGATAAATTTAAATAAAGGGCATACTTTTGCAGAAATTTACTATGATTCTCAATCAACATTTTTCCATGTTAATTTTACATTGGTATTTTTTTCTGTGTGTAAGGTATGTAATTTAAATGATTTTGTTATTCGTGCTTAATTCCCAATTTTTATTCTTGACAAAAACACTGTAATTTATTGTCGATGGGATAAGCTATTCCAATGCGCGTCCACTGGTTGCTTAGGCAAGATCGTCAGGCAACTTCTTCCAAAGATTTTAGAAAAACTAAAGATATTAAACCAAATAAAACTGTTAAGCGTATACGAATTATAAGCAACAAAATAATATTGATAATAAGGTATATATTTTTAATTCATTTAAGTAAATAAGTACTAAAGAAATCATGGAAATATTTCCTCTTCTGGAACAACTTCAAACTTTTTTTGCTGGGAAGAAGTAGTTTTCTTATATAAAATCAATAATTTTTACTTTTTTGCCATCGTTATAAGCAATTTTATTAAAAAAAAAATTTGTAGATTGTTCTCTTAAATAAAATCATATTTTAGCCAAATGATGATTTTTTTTACCGAACTTTCTGGCAACGCTATATATTAATATAAAGTTGCAGCCAACTTCAGGTATAAAATACGAACGAAAAACAAAACGAATTTTCGAGTACAGCAAAGTATGAATTCCCCCGCTATTTTCTTTCCCCCTTTCTTCTATAAACTCAAGACTTTGCGAAGTAAACTTTGCCTGTCTAAAAGGGATTTTAAACGACTTTAAACATAAATGTGTTTTAATATCAATCCTGAAAATTGGGCATAAGTTCATTTGTATTGTACTTTTCTTTGGGTTATAAAATTCGTCTATTTTGAAAAAAAAACGAAATTCATGATTTTGTAAATTCATTTTTCGATTTTTTCTGCCATTATCTTTTTCTTCCTGCCTGGAAGGGACAGGCTTAACAGCAAGAATTGTATTTTCTTTATAGGGCCTAAGATCAATATTGTAGAAATTCAAATGATTAAAATATTCAAATAAAATAAAAATATTTCAATTATTTTTTCACTTCGTTTATAACGGAACGACAAAACCGATAGGTCCGTTTGTAAAACATCGCTAGTGTTGTTCACATAAAAAGATCAAATTTGTAGGCAACCGCTTAGCTTTACGCATATCCGACCTTAACAAATTTATTTCAAATATGTGCCATAAGTTCATAAAATGTGACACAAATGCTGGTAAAACGAATAAACAAAAGTATTTGGAAAAATTTAAATGGCTTTAGTCGAGTTGTTGAATGAGCCTCTGTGTATAAGCGTTGCAGAATTTAGCAAACACTGTATTTTCTCTTTGTCCCCACTGTAACATTTTACACTTGTTACTTGACACGCTATCATCTCTTACTTAAATAAAATTTTCAATAATTTATAAAAGTTTTTCAAATTGTGTTCATGTTTTTGTAATCAGTACTACTAGTTCTGCCTTCTGACAAGACATATTTTTATGAATAGCGGAAAAATGAAATTGTATTGGATTTTTGTGGTCATGCTGTTACAGCAATTTATTACACTGGTATTGAGTGACAGGTAAATTTACATATTCGTACCTACATAAATATACTTCAATATTAAATATAACAATAAATTTATAGTTATTATGCAATAACAGCACCCGGTTTAATGAAATCAAATCGCAAATATACAGTCGCCGTTACAGTGGACAATGTGGAGGAGACCTGCTTATTGCGCATCACAATTATGGGAATATCATTTAATGCATCCCAAGAGGTGCAACTTAAATCGAATGAAGCAAAATTAATCGATTTTTATCCACCGAAATTACTCGAAGGTGACTACAAATTGTTAGCAGAGGGCATAAAAGGCATTCGATTTAAAAATGAATCTGAGCTGTTGATTGATAGTGAGGCAGGTCCCAAAATCTATATACAAACTGATAAGGGTGTATATAAGCCACAAGACTTGGTTCAATTTCGTATTGTTATGTTGGATGAGCATACGAGACCTTTAAAAATAGGAGAGCCCATACGAGTTGATATATTGGTGAGTGGGCTTGTCTTTGAATACACAGATTATTTACTTCTTTATTTATTCGCCTTCTAACAAATCGAAATAGCCAAATGATTATTGGCTTGTATCATTATTGTTTTTTAAAAAGTTTACAGATGATCTAGCAATATTCGTATTGCTTACGGAATCGCAATAAGAGCTTTAAAAGTAGAGACCAATAGGTTTAAAATCTCCATAAATAACTCGGACGTGTAAACGAATGTCAGATAGGATATAATTAATCAAGCTTTGGGAATTAAATTTAAACAGCAATACTTCCTCGGAACTCAGGGTTAAAAAGGGGTCAAGACGGGGTGGAATTTCACCCTACTGAAGGACACTTCTTAATAAATGTAGTTGTCTAAAATTATGAAGCATTAAAAATATATCGTCGGCTTAATATGCAAACCTGCTAACTCTGTTTCAACACATTTTACAGGTGAGACAAAAACCTTTTCATATTTTCTATGTGCTACTTGAAAGGAAAACCCAAAATATAATTGGTTTTACACACTTCAAGACTCAAATTGAAGAAAAACTACATGCTGGTCGACGAGTCGTTTCTTTCTCTACCACTCGGCATCGAAATCTCAATTTACGTCAAAAGTGGATGTAGCAGGTTTGCATACTAAGCCGACGATATATTAAAAGTTTTATGTTTTACAAGCTTAAGACGGTGCCCTTTCTAAATTCTAAATGATCATTCAAAATTTTTGTAATATCGGTCCATATTTGACCATAGCTAAATAGTAGGGTATTCAAACAATTAACCATTGTTCGATTAATCGATTAGTTTTGCGCGATTAACTGTTCGAATAATTTAATATTGCTTATTTTCGATTAAGTAATAATTAGAATTATTTTTGTCGATTAATCGAAATTCTTATGAAAAGACAAGAAAAATAACAAAGAATTTGGATAAGCTTAACAACGCTTTACTTCCAATCAATTAGTGTTCGTGAAAGAAAGAAATCATTTTAACTGTACAGTAGTTTTGACTTAGCTGCACAATCTCATTTGCACGATTTTTTGTGCAGGTAAATCAAAAATGCAGTTATCTTAAATGCATTTACCTGCCTTAATGTGCAGGTACACAATTGTGGTTACCTGCACAAAAGTGCAGCTAAAGTTATGTGTTTGATTTAAAAGTAGAATAAAAAAATTGTTTTTTTAATACATAAATTTATATATTATTAAAATTTTATTTCAACCCAGGAGCTTACTGGGAATCTCACAGAGTCTCTTTGATCGTCGACGAGCTCATTTTTTAATTGTAGACGATTCCTAGCACGGGAGAAACTGTTACACGTGATGAATCGTATGAGAGATTCTTCCATAACACAGCGAAAACGCTTATCTTAATAGTAAAGGGAATCGTTTATGATGTATGTTGAGATTATCTAACGAGTGTTTCAAAAAGCATGCTAAGAGTCGTATGAGACTCATGTAGGTATTATTTTACAACTCGTGAAATACTCAGTTGATGGCTTAGCTACCTAAATAAGGGCATCAGGCGTATTTTTCATGCCAAAACTTCTAATTTTCATACAATTTCTATAAAACAAACCTTAAGGTCGCGAAATCAACACCATCCTGTCGGAAAATCCTTTTTTGCAGATCCTTAGGCCGGTTTGTTTTATTAAAATTGTATTGGCAATAGCATTTTCATACTTCAAAAACTGTGTTATTTAGGTAGCTCAGTTATACGACTCTTACAGAGAGTCCCAAAAGGTTCATTTCAAGATTTAAAGACGAGCGTGTCAAAAAAAAAATAAAAAAAATAAATAATTTAAAAAAAGATTTAAATTTTTTTGTTACTCGTCAGATAATCACCAGAAGATTCTTTTAGGACTTGTATATTAAACATAATCATCTAACAAACAGCCTATGCAAGCTGGGAAATAACAGATCATTTTATACATGAATGTATGTTTATTTAATATAAAAGAAACATTAACAAAAACAATGAGAATTCAAAAAGAACATAAAACATAAAAAACAAAATAATTGCGATTTATATTTTTATAAACAGCTTAAATTGGATATTTATGTGAAAAAGTGGCCACAATAAATTTTTATGTGTGCAGCTAACTTTGATGTTTTGTTTGAAAATATTTTAAAGCTGCCCAAAAATATGAAAAATGTGCAGGTATACAAAATGCACGTAAACAAGGATTTTGAAGAATAATTCCAGAAAATATTTATTTTGGGCAGTTAAGTCAAAGTGCAGCTAACTTTGATATTTTGTATGAAAATAATTTTAAAATGCCAAAAATTTTGTGAATTTATCTTAAATGTGCAGGTATAGAAAGTGCACTTAAAAAAGGAATTTGTATGGAATTAAAAAAAATAATTCCAAAAATTATCAATTTTGTGCAGTTAAGTCAAAAGTGCACGTAAACAAAAGGCAGTTAAGTCAAAACTACTGTATTCTATTTTTGAACGATTATTTTTGAAAATTCGATTAAATTTTGTTAAATTGCTGTTACTTTTTTTATGTTAAAAAATATAATTTTTGGTCTTTAAACTATACAAAATAAAATTATTCGGTTAATCGCAATAAAATAAAATTGGTCGATTGTTAATCGATTAAATTTTTATCTCAAATAATTATTCGAGCGATTAATCGATTAATGCCAAACGTCGATTGATTGAATAACCATGGCTATAAATAAATAAATTAGTTAAACATATTATGGCTTCCTTATAAATGATGGTACATATTTATAAAAAATTTGTCGACAATCATTTTATGTCATGACCATGGTGCAATAAGAACAAAAAGTTATGTAAACGCCCACATTTTGTGGGATGCTGTATATGGATAATCTTAATGTTTGTACCTAATTTGGAAACTTTGGCTCTTACCGTTCTCAAGATATACAGAAATAAAAAAAATACAACAACAACAAGTTTTTAGCCCATTTTTTGAGTATTTTGCTCATAAATTACCCATTGTCTAACCGATTTGATAGTTTTATATACCGACGTGTTAAGGAAGAATTTTACCATTTACTTAAGTTATATTCATATATAAACATTTATATAAACTTGTAAATATATATTTAAACAAAGTTAATTATAAAAAGAGTAATTTTTGGGGATTCAGTATTTCGGTTATTACTCAGCCATTTTTTAACCGATTTGGCAGATTTATATACCGACGTGTTGAAGAAGAAATTTACCATTTACTTTAGTTATAAAACTTGGACTCGGGGAGATCTATGGTTCCCGAAAGTGGGTATTTAAAAAAAATTTAATTTTGGTCATAACTTTTTTGTATCTGAACCGATTTTCCCGAGTTTTTTATAAATGTTCTACTTTAAATTTCCGATATTTTGATATACAAGTCATATCCATAGGGCATATGGCAGCCCAAAAATTTAGGTTTTTATACAATTTTTAATTTTTTTTGTACGGGAGGTACCACGCCCATTTCTCCAATCCCGCCCACATTTTGTAGGATGGTGTGTATTGGCAACCTAAATGCGTGTACCTAATTTGGAAACTTTGGCTCTTGCCGTTCTCAAGATATACAGAAATAAAAAAAATACAACCACAACAAGGGATTTTTGGAAAAATTTAGAGGTAGTCGTGGTTTTTTGCTCATATCTCCGTCATTTTTGGACCGATCTGGCTGAATTTCAATAGTAAACTTAAACGGAGTATATGCGACATAAATATACATCAACCTAGTCCACATCATTTCTGGGGTTTTCGGAAAACCCATTTCAACATACACACGGACAGACGGACAGATGGACAGACGGACAACCGGATTTGAACTTCGCTTTTCATAAGGACCCAGAATATATATACTTTATAGGGTGTAGGATCAATATTGTGGAACATACAAACGGAATGACAAAGTTATATATACCCTCTTACCTTCGGTGAAGGGTATAAAAATATATACATATTTACCTAACGTCAAAATATTTTTTAAATTCCAATCCATTAATTAATAATTTATATTAGATCTTACCTGACTATTTTCCATTTTTTAGACGCAAATCACTTATAAATTGTATTTTGTTTGCTTACCAAACATCCTTAGCCGATATAATTTGACGCTGCAAGTGTTTTGTTGCAAAAATTGCTAGCCGAAGGTTTAATTCGGATATAAGCCGGATAAAATAATTCCATCAACGGCGACGGGTACAAAAACTAATGTGGCTGGGCTCAGCCGCTCTGCGCAGTTCTCTTCTGATTAATAACGACAGCGCAATAAACAAAGCAAACAAAGTTCTATCAATGAAAGACACTTTTTGTTTACAAAGCAACAACAAAATGTTTAAACCATTGTAAAATGTTAGAACATTACGGCAATATAACATGATAGCACACCTTGCGAATACCCCCAAATGTGTTAATACCGAAACGATTTTCTTTCTATAGTGAGTTTGGTTAGCTTACATGGTAAACGGTTATCATTATAATCAAATTTTGGTAGGTTATCATAATATCGCTGTTACGATTACATATAACATTATTATTACACATTGTAATCTGTTTGTCGTAGGTCGAAATTATTTATAAATTATTTTATAGAATATTTATTTTTTTTTATCTCAAAACAACGTACAATTTACGAACAATCGTCAATATTTTTGCACCACTTTCAGAACAATAAAAAAAGTTTTTTGTAGCATTGATATTTTATTTTTTTGACACTTAAATTTTCTTAAGCTGATAATGTTGCCTTTATATTTAACTAATAAATAATTTGAGAGGTATATGTTATACAAACGACACAACTGATGCAAAATTATTTTAAAAATGGTGATAATAAAATATTATTAGAGTCGAAAAACGGCAAAAACCATAAAAAAAAAGTAAAAATAGGGTTCTTTCGCATACTAGTAAAAGCGTAATTCTGAAGGAAGCATCGAACTCTAATGCCACAGCCGCACACATCAGGGCGAATTGGGGATTGCTGTTCGGTTTTAATCGAAAGCGAAACCTCGGTTTATATATATTTATGCTAAAAGAAATTGCATATTATACATAATACTTGTACTTCTTATAAAAAAAACTTTATACATAACAGCCTTAAACAATGGCATGGTATTTCAAAATTCTTTACATTTAAAATAAGTACTAAGAAGAACAAATGTTTCTTTTTTAATAAAAGTACCCGAATTGAAACAACCCACGTATTTAAGACATCCTCGAAGACGGATGCACGACAATGTTAATTCCTGCACGACATGTGAGGGACTGCGAGCACAAATCGTCAATGACATTTTCGAACAAGTGTCGCAAAAATCGTGCACGACACAAAAAAGACAATTTCGCTCTTATTTTCGTTCATTAGATCGAAAGATTACGTAAACGACAATGTTGCCTACTTTGTCGTCAACGACTACATGCATGACAATGTCGTCTATTTTGACGTCCGCAACAAAAATTGTTATATGGTTATCTACCCAATTTTTAAGCCCATGCATTTCGATGCCTACATAGAGTTTTATTAAAGAGAACTTTTAAGACAATGTTGCTCTAACTGTCGCGCAAAACGATTTCCTATAAATTGTCTTCTAGAAAACCTAAACGACAGGAGACAAGTCGTGCATACAAGTCGTGAAATACATACATATCGAGCCCTAACCGCGAAAATAACGTTAGCGACATCACTTTCAAATTTCGTTTTTTTGCATAAATGACTTTATTGGCAACACTTGCATCATATCCTCAAATGTCATGGCCACATAAGGAACCGTAAGCGACAAATTTCATACAAAATTTATATGAAATAAAATAAAAAAAATCCCTCCTGTAAAACTTGATTTTTGGCGCTTACGTTATTTTCGCGGTAAGGGCTCGATATGTATGTAGTTTAACTTGGATATTTTCAAAACTGAAAACCGAACCGAAACCGACTGGTTTTAGTATTTTTAAAACCGAAACCGCGGTTTTACATTTTGACGATTTTTAACAAACTTTAAGGCAAATGTTGGCGTTAAAGCAAGCTTACGTACTATTCAAAGATTGATAATAATGTTCTACACTTTAAAATACTAAAATTACAGAAAAAATCCCCTCTCCACCCGGCACTCAATTGTGCCAAATATCGTTAAAAATTTTACCGATTCGATTATCGTTATAAAAATTAGTGAATCGCACTACTGAGGTTAAAATTTCAAAAATTTTAGCGATGATATTAAAAGCTAAAATTGCTGCGAATTAAATTTTTATGACATTGCCAAATTAACTTTATAGATTTTTATCGAATTACAGAATACGGCTGCTGATGACGCGTAGTGTATATACATTAGGGGGATAACCAATTTTTTAGCATAGTACCATGAGGTCAACCATGTCCTAGTAACCACGAAAATCATAATCTTATGTAATCTTTCTCAAAAAAGTTCATGCACCAATTGGTTTTTCTTTTCTTGAAAGACATTTTGGACTTGAACTAACAAAAATATTATTTTACATAATTAAAAATTATTTTGAGGAGGCCTTCTTAATGCAATTTTAAATATTCATAATTTTATACGGAGTTTTTTTTATTCATTTTTAATTTTTTTTTCGTTAAAAAAGGTTAAAAATACGTTTTGGTTTGCGGAAAAATCTCTTATCATCTCTAAATATTGAGGAATTTTCAGCTCTTTTTTGTTTTAAATATACATATTATTAATTTTTCTTAAGCAAAATGAAAATTTAAAATTTTCAAAACTTCCTCGCGGTTGGTGCGTGAACTTATTTGACCTTAGCGAAAAAATAAATATACGTTCACTTATAGTTGTTTATGCTCTATCGGACTGTGCTATGGCAATTTTGATATTTTAAAAAATTGTTAAAAAGTTATTTCCCTAATATACATATTTATATGTTCCAAATAAAATAAATCAAGTGAGAAGTGAGACCTTCGGCAGAACGGATATTTTTTCTTCACTAGCATACATTAACAATTTTAGCGAAATCACTCCTTCCACCTGGTAAAAGATTGGCCAGTTTTTAAAATACCCAAAGGAATGATCAAAAATCCTAACGCAAGGACAAAGGGCCTCTATCAAAAATATATACATCCCTTCAACAATAAATTTCATTGATTTTATCAATAATAAAAATTGGAAATTAAGCACGACTAAAAAATCTTGTAAAAATTATGTCAGACAACTTTAGCAAGCGACGACACTTTTCGCAATTTCTATTTCATAATATGTACTACAAAATTGACATAGAAATAGAAGATGTACATATATTTGACTAGAAATGTTGCTATAAATTAATCAGTCTATTAAAAAATTGTTTTATTTTACTAATAAAGTCAGGATTCTTACTCAACGTTCTCACTTATTTTTTACAGGATCCCGATAACAATCGAGTTAAACAATTTAAAGATATAACTCTCATCAAAGGTGTTTTTACCGAAAAGTTCAGACTATCCCAACGTCCTGTGATGGGTGAATGGACGATTAAAGTAAAAATCAGTGGAAAATATAACTTTTATAGTTCTAAAAATATCAACGTTAAAAAATATACGCTTCCAAAATTTCAAGTTGATGTACATACAGCCAAATTCTTAACATTGAGAGATGACATAAAGACAATTAAGGCAATAATTTATGGAAAATATAATTTTGGAAATTACGTGGAAGGCAATGCTACCGTAAAATTATTCGATGGCTATACTAAAGTTCTATTACAAGAGAAAATGTTAGATGTGAAAGCTCCAACTGCTGTTGAATTTCAGTTGGAGAGTGTTGAAAATTTGTATTCTCTAAAAATAGTTGCCAGTATTACTGACAAATATTCGGGCACAACTCAAAGCAATAAAGTTACCATAAATGTGTATAAAAATCGCTATTTTGTAGAGCTACCATGGGAGGAAATGCAATTTCTTAATGGTAAACCGTATATTTTGAGAGTTCATGTTGAACACTGGACTGGTGCCCCGGTATTGGATTACACAACTCCTGTTATTTTGAAACAGGGCGAAATGGAACAGAAGGAGTTTTTAGATGATAAAGGGGTGGCAACTTTTAAAATCGACTATAAGGACGATTCGGAATACAAAATAATCTTCAATGATTCTGAAATAAAGCCGCATCTGTTTGTTGAAAGTACTAAAACTGAACTCAGCTTTTGCAAGTTGAAGTTGATTGGAGAGAGGTAAAAACAAAATAGAAAATTTTGTTTAAAATAGTTTTTTTTTCAAATATTATAATTTATAAAAAATTTTGTAATAAAATTTTTTTTCAAATATAATTTTTTAGTCCACGTTTAGGAAATCAAATTGAAATTGAGGTTACCTCCACAGAGGTAATACCATATTTGGTGTATGTGCTTATGGGTCACGGTAGTATTATAGCTGTGGAGTACGTAGCTTTAAAGTCCCAACAGAAATCCTACATCATACGTATCAAACCCTCTATTGAAATGGTACCTGTTGCCTACCTTTATGTGTATTTCATACACAATGGTAATTACAGATCAGAAGAAATTAAAATAATGTTTCCAGAAGAGTTCGAAAATAAAGTAAGTAATCTTCTTGTTTTATAACAGAAGTTGCAATTTTAAAATTTTATATTTTTAAATTATTAATTTTGTGGTTATTTTATTGAGCTGTTTATGGTTTTTAAACCAATTTTTTATATTTTAATCAGGCTTGAGTTCATCAAATATAATTTTCATTAAATTATTTTTACTGAAGGAACGAATTTTTACAACTTTGAATTTTATTAAAATTTATTGATAATTTTCTTGGCTGAGCTGGGGCTCGAACCTGGGTTGAATTTACATGTTCACCACATTGTTTCATCAGAATTCGTTGAGTTCTAACCTCTGCACCACTGCGGTGCCTGTCAGCCAACAGTCAAACATCAATCTTTAACCAGTGATACTGGTGGTTCGAAATTTGCTGTAATTATCATTTTTAATTTATTCACATGTTGCTTCCTTTCTTCTGTTTTTCGTATTTTTTTAGTCAAGACTTTGTCTTGAAAACCTGAATACATTTCTAAACAAAACTAACCTAAAAATATCAATATTATTGATAATTTTTCATTCTTGACTGACCGGTGAATAAAACCCACGTTCAGGGACAGGTCGATTTGACATGTTTTGATAGTACCACACTTGTTCTTCAGAAATCTTTGCCGTTTAACACTTAACGCCATTGACGATGACTGGCAATCAATAGTCTAACATCAATCTTTAAACCGAATGATATTTTTTTCTTGGGGGATAGAAATTTGTTGTTGTGAATGATTATTTATTTTTATTGATTTACGTGTTGTTCCTTACTTCTGTTTATCATACTTTTGTCCAAAATTTTTCTTGAAGTCCAAGTTAAATTTTTTTTTTTTTTTTGTATTTCTTTTCTTTTTTTCTAAAAAGAGCGTTTAAAAATCGAAGTGATTGGTTTAGGTAATGGTAAAATAAGCAAAATTATTCATAAAATATGCAAAATGAATCTATACTAAGGGTAAACTAAGATTGTAATTTCGTTTGAAAAAATATTTCCAAAGCGGCATTGAAAATCTAATCTTTATTTCATGGCATTAAATGTCCAATTTTTCATCACTTTTTCGACCATACCCCATCTTCATAACTTCATAACTTTGTTTGTATCCTGGGTACTTGATTACCAATGGGTCGCAAAAAAGTAACTTCTTAAACATTTTTCTTTAAGTTCAGTGGTGTAGGTCATCAAAAGATCGGGCTTGGCCTACTATACGGTCCTTCTTGTTTATATCGAAATTTTTATTAAATAATTTTCATTTGCCAATCACATCTTCAGATATCTGTCACAGCTCCCAAGCAATTACGCCCTGGTCAAGAAGTTTCCTTAAACATAAATGCCCAACCCAATTCGTATATCAGTATTTTGGCAGTAGATATGAGTGTATATTTAATGGATCGTAGTTATGATTTAGATCGAAATGAAATACTACAACACTTGATCACAGACAAATCCTACGTAAAATATAGAGATGATGACTATTCAAGGCCAGGCATACTATCCGGTCTAATAACACTTAGCAATGCGCATCAATTGCTGATTGGAGATTTCAGTAAGATTATATTTATTTGTTGTTATTATATATTTAATTAAAATGTTACATCATCCTATCTTTCTTTAGCGGATGTTGATCCAAGTCATGAGGATAGAGGAGATTTTGTGTTTCGCAAAAACTTTCCAGAAACCTGGATTTTTGAAAACCTTGAAGTGTAAGTTTGTTATGAATATTATCTAAGATTTTAAAACGTATTTTCGCGACTATCAAACATGCATTTTTCCTTAAGATCTTACAAACTACACATACACTCAATTCACATGAGTGCTTTTACGACGTCGGGTTTTCTTCATTCCCTTTTCAAGGATGTCTTTTATTATTTACAGTAGGGCCTTGATTATCCGTGATTCGATTAACCGAAAGCACCAATTAACCGGGAAATAAAAACAATTTTTTTGCAACGATTACCTCTTTTATCCGGCAATACTTCTGTTATCCCAAATTATAAACAAATTATAAATTTTTTCGTTTACTTTTGAACAATCGAAAAAAAATTTAAATAAACGAAGAAAGAGAATTTCCCAACGTACTGAAGGCATGTTCTGCGAAAATCACTTTAATATTTGCATAAAATAAGAAACACAAAAAAAATTATAATTGCGTCTGTTATCGATAATCGAGGTCTTACCGTTTTTTCAACCTGACACTTCAAAGTAAAAAACAGAATTAAACTTAACAAGAAGTAAAAAGAGAAATACAAAAACGACATGAAAAACACAAACCGAGTCTGTTTGTTTGCCCCTTTTTCTTCTCTTCACGGTTCGCCCGCAAACGAAAAGAGACGTCAAAAAAGCGACGTCGTAAAAGCCCCCATGTGAATTGATTGATATTTCGGATCTTTGTATTATCTACGTACAATAAGACTTGAGTAGAAAAAAAAATAATATTCGTAAAAAAGCTCAGTTCACTACAATTGCAAATTAATTTACCGTTTAGGATTTTTCAATATTTAAAAAAATTTGGTTTTGTATTGCAAACATTTTTTAATCGGGTATTAATGAAATAGTTCGTTATCAGGGGGCTTATTCTGGCGGTCGTGTTCGAATAGTTTTTCGATCCGAAGGAACGTTTATTTCTAACTCTTTCAGTCGATACTGAACGAATCGAAATTATTTTTTTCAGGGTTGTGAAAACTCAAACAAATGCTTTACAAAACTAGAAAAAATTATTTCGATTCCTTCAGTATCGACGGAAAAAATTAGAAATTAAATTACTTTCCACAAAGTATGCGGTCACAACTGCCAGAATAAGCCCCCAAAGCGCAATTTTTGGATCCTTCGGAATTATATTTTTATATTTCGAGGAAATTGTTCTTTAGCGTACAATTTTTCGTATAAATTTCTTGTGTCGTTTTATCCCCATTTGGGCTTACACATTGGCTGGGGCAAATTTCATTTTTATAAAAAAAAAACTTTAAAGTAGGGATGGACACTGTAAAAAAACATCGATGTTTTTTTCGATTCGATGCATCGCAAACATACATCGATGTTGCATCGATATTTCATGAAATACATCGATGTTGTTATACATCGATTTATTTTTTAATTATTTATTATTATTATATTTTCGAAAAATCTTTAGTTTATTTTACATCTCCCAATACTTTTTTTCAATACTGTAAACAATAAACAAACAGCAAAATATTTTCCTTTGTTGAACTTGTGCATAATTTGTTAGCTTTTATTTTAATTACGCGTGGTTATCAAGCTGTTTGTTGGGAGTAAAGATGCCAAACCCAAACTTATTCGCCGCGAATAATAGTGTTGACAGTTGTTCACATAATATTTACCACGTTTACATATACAAACTAGAGTCATGCCAACACATATAGATATGTATACACATCTATATACCAATCTACACGTTCTGTATACAATTTGTCATTTCGATGTATCGAAAGAAAACATCGATGTTTTCCGATTGTTTACGAGCAAAAAAACATCGGATTATATCGATGTTTCGGCGCAATACATCGAGTGTTTTAAAAACATCGATGTTTTTTGTCCATCACTACTTTAAAGTAAAAATATTTTATTTGGTTTATTTTTCTCCAGCGAAACTTTCAAAAGGAGTGCGTTAAGATTGTTGCAGCCTTTTGCTTTAAATGGGCGTTAAAAAAATGCATTTCATTTGCTTCGTGATTTTTCTTGTCAGCATAATCGACCAGATGTGTCCACAATCGGTTGAATTATACGCAAATTTCAGCAAACCGCTTTGTAGGAAATGTGAAAATACCTGTGCATTCTCGCCCAGTTCGTTAGGCGCCATCGGGCCGGGCCGTTCTTCTTTGAAAATAAGGACGGCCAAGGAGTAACCGTGAATGTTGTTCTCTATCGCGAGATAATTACGGACATCTTGTGGCCATAAATTAAGGATATCGACCTAGAGGTTATGTGGTGCCAATGGTACAACCCTCCACACAGCCAACGAAACAATGACTCTTTTGCGCGAGAAATTCAATGGCCTTGATATCTTACTCCGTTGCAATGTTAATCGGCCTTCACGATCATGTGATATGACCCCGTTGAACATTTTTCTTTGGGGATATTATATGAAAAAGTGTACGTCACTAAGGCAAAAGCAATTAAGGATCTTGAACCTCAATTATGTCTTAGAGCGATTGAAAATATGAACCGTCGGATAGAGGCATGCCACCGAAGCCGTGTCGAGCATTTAGCCGATATTTTGTTTTGTCATAGATCCTTCTATTATAATTAAAAATATTAAAATAATTTTCTGAAAACTTTTTGTTTTATTTACAATTAACATCATGAGTTTTGGTTGGACCATCCTTTATAAGGCCTTTTTGAGTATAAGGCCAATATCTGTAAAACTGAAAGTGTTTCTGATTGACAGGACTCTTTCTTAATAAAGTTGGCTGACAAACGATTCTTTAAATGCTTATTATGTACTTAAACCATTCAAATATTCATTGTCAAAAATAGGCCTATTGGTTTTAAAAAGGCCGACTCTCGAAAATCATATGTAGCGATTAGCTTTGTACTGCAGCTCACTAATTTTTCTATTCTCTTTCAGTAATTCGTCTAGCACTCAATTAACATTAAATCTACCCGACACTATAACCACTTGGCGTATAACCGCTTTTTCGAATAATGATGTAACAGGATTTGGCATTGTCGATAAATCGACGGACATCATAGCAAAACAGCCATTTTTTATTTCATTAAATCTTCCATATTCCGTCAAACTTGGAGAAGTTATTGTTCTATCAGCTACAATATTTAACTACTTGCAGAAGTCTGTCCATACCGAATCTACATTGTTTAACAATGAAAATGAATTTCAGTTTATGGATAAATCCATCGACCCAGATCAGAAAAAGTTAACAAAGCATGTCAACATTTCGATTAATAGCGGTGAAGTGGTAAAATTTTTAATAAAACCCCTAAAAATTGGAGAAATAAGTTTATATTTAACTGCCTCTAATGATTTATATACCGATGCAGTGCTTCACAAACTTAAAGTAGAGGCCGGAGGTGTAACGAAGACTGAAAATAAAGCTCTCTACATTAACGTGTTTGACAATGAAACATTAGCATCAAACTTTTCCATACGCTTTCCCAGAGACATTTTAAGTAATTCCGAATATATCACTTTAAGAGTGGGCGGTGATTATTTAATGCCAGCTATTGAAAATCTTGATAGACTAATTGATATGCCCACTGGTTGTGGTGAACAAAATATGATTAATTTGGCTCCCAGTGTGTTAATTCTGGAATTATTAAAAGCTACTGGCAAATATGCTCAGGAAAGGGATCTGGTTGCAAGAGCTAAGTCGTATACCGAGATTGGTTACCAACAGCAGTTGGCATATCGTCATCGTAGTGGAGGTTATAGTGTTTTTGGTGAAAAGTCGGATGAGGAGGAGAGCACTTGGCTCTCGGCCTACGTAGTGCGCTTCTTCATAAAGGCTTCGAAGTATATCAAAATTGAGTCAAGAATTATTGAGTCGGGCTTGGAGTATTTGTCAAAGCAACAGTTAGACGATGGTAGCTTTCCATATACAGGCTATTTGTTTATGCCGGCACAGGAAAATATATTCGGAATGACGGCTTATGTGCTCATAACATTTATGGAAAATAAAGTAAGTGATTTGTAAGATGATTGTAATAAAAATAAGTGAAAATAGTGGATTTGCCGAAAAAAATATATGTATTAGGCTACGTAGAACCTTTCCATAGGCGATTTATGTATTAGAAAGAAAGACGGTACTTCGGCAGGATATTTTATTGGGCAAGCTAAAATAATAGACTAAACATAACATATTTTCATATACAAAATAGCCGGTATACAGGATACAGAAAAAAATTACGACAAATCAATTGTCATATTGAATACTATATTCGTCCATACAATTAATTGTTTTAATTAAAAAGGCACCAACAACCAAATTTGTGAATATAAAAAATAATTTTGTTAATTAAAATTGTTCACATTTAACAAATATTTTTAACAATGAGTTTGTAACATTAAATAAAATATTAGTTAGCAATCAAATAAAAAATTAATTACAAATTTGCCAATTTAAAAAAATGTTTTGTTGCAGAAGAAGCACACATTTATAAACGTTAAAATGCCTCCGCATTTTTTTTTTATTGACTGATAGAAAAGGACAAGTGGTCGAAATTCTTGACCACCAGGCAATGCTCCCTAGCTGATACTATAACGGCTTCCAAATCTTCATTTAATACTTGCAACATTGATATTTATTTAAAAAGGTTTGAATTTTTTATATTAATTAAAATTTTATTTTATTTTTCGTCTTTAAGAAATATTCCAATAAATATCGAACAACAATTGAAAAAGCTTCGCGATTTCTTAACTCCAATGTTGATAATATTGATGACCTTTATGCCTTATCCATTATTGCCACAGCTCTTAAGGTTGTTAATAGTCCTAAGGCCAATAACGTTTTGAACAGACTACGTCTCTTGAGCAAAGAGAATGAACGGGGTCACAAGTGGTGGTCAGCTAATGACAAGAGCAGTGAAAAAGATGTTGAAATAACTGCATATATTTCAATGGCTCTACTGGATACACCAGGAGAGCATACGCCGGTCTTAAAATGGCTAATTGCGCAACGCAACGATCATGGGGGATTTCAGTCAACTCATGACACTGTAGTGGGTCTTCAAGCTTTAGTTAAGTTTTCCGGAAGCCTTCAAAACGTAGATAATGTGGCAGTAGCTTTTAAATATGCAGCCAACGATGAAAACGGGAAAGAAGTTTACAAAGGAGAATTTTCGGTCAATGGCGACAATATAACAGATTTAATAACACATGAGGTAAGTTAAGACATACGTTTCTAATGTCCAGCTGCAACTATTTTCTTATATTTTAGCTTCCCCGATCAGCACGTTTTGTTGAATTTTCTATGAATGGTACTGGATATGCCCTTGTCCAACTTTCCTATCAATATAACATTCTCAATGATGTCCAACCTGATAACTCAAATAAAACTAGCAAAAAAGAGGAGCCTCATCACACACACCTTGTTAATCAATCCAAAGCAATAGTGTTCAGTGAGTCCCAACCTGAATTACCAAATACGGTAATCGTTCCTAGAGTTCTTGAAACAAACAAAAAAGAAGAGCCTAATCACACACACCTTGTTAATCAATCCAAAGCAATAGTGTTCAGTGAGTCCCAAACTGATTTCCCAAATACGGAAATCGTTCCTAGAGTTCTTGAAACAAACAAAAAAGAAGAACCTCATCACACACTCGTTGTTAATCAATCCAATGCATTAGTATTTAGTGAGTCCCAACCAGATTCCCCAAATATGTTAATCGCACCTAAAACCCTTGAAACCGACAAGAAAGAAGAACACCATCACACACACTTTGTTATTCAACCCAAAGCAATATTGCTAAGCTCAATATTATTGGAATTGGAAATTTGTTTCACTTATCATCCTTCACTGGATCAGACCGCTAAAACCACCAATATGGTTATAATGGAAGCCAATTTACCGACCGGTTATCAATCTGATGCCGACAGCAGTATAGATCTATTGGAAAATGATCTTATAGAAAGAATTGAATCTCTCAATGATGACACTAAGATTATTCTATACTTCGATAGTTTAATGGCAAATAGTAACCAGTGCATAAAAATTGACGGTGAGAAGACGTATGATGTGGTTGAGTTCAAACCAGTTGCTATACAAATGTATGATTATTATAATAGAAGTCGCTCAGATGTAATATTTTATAATATTGAAGCCTAAATGGGATATTTGATTTTAATATGAGGACGTAGGGAATGAGAGTTACACCATTTTATTTTTTTTAATATTTAAGATTTGTAAAAGTTTTCTTATGAAAAAAGAAGTATCGTATACCTTTAGCAAGTTACTGGAAAAACAATATTTTTTTTATTTTAAAGGAGTATAACACCATCATTAGTAAAAACAAGTAAGTAAGTTAGAATAGTCGGTCACGTCCGACCATTTGATACACCACACCACAGTAAAGAAAGAAAAATATTCGAGAGTATACCCTATTTGGGACACATGGGCAATCATGGAACTGCCAACAAAAATTATGATATTACGTTAAGATTCATGTAAAAGTTCTTTGTGCCAATTATAATTTAGATGTCTTCATCTATATATGACTTTTTTGGCTAAAATCGATTTTAGGAAGGGGTTTATATGGGATTCTAATACAAAATAAATGAAAATTCAGTTAAAAACCGGTCTACTAATTTTCATTTATTTTTAACGAAAAATGTATTTATTAATTTCAACCCCATGTTACGTAAAAACAAAGGACAGACACCTGTCCGCTTGTTTTTCTAATGAAAGGAGAGAGAGAGAATATTATTATTTACTTACCCCGTTACACGCTGACCACGTTGTTTACAGAAGAACTCTCAATTATAAGCAGGTATGGGCACCCCTACATTGAAAGCTTTACATTGTGGCATTGTATTGGTTTATTTATAAACGTATACGTTTGCATTTGTTGGTTTTGTGCTCTTTTGCTATTTTTGGTTTTTTGTGTATGTATAGACATCGTTCGCTCTGTTTGCATTTTCATTTTGCATTTGCCCATACATGATTATAAAGCTAAGATCCCACTATCGGCTCAAATAGCACAATCTGTGACGATTTTTATCGTGCTATATCGGCGCATATTTAAAAACATTGCACAATTTATTCTTAGGCAGTACCATTATCGTCGCACATTGTGACAATTTTTTTCGGTTCATATCGGCCAGAACTCAATTGCGACAATAATCGGTACAATGCGGTCACACAACCGTGCTATTTGGGCAAATGAAATCATATGTTTGCTTGTTGGCAGACATAATTTTAATTTAGAAATTTGCAAAATTCTCCGTCTTAATATTCAATTATGTTTTCTAACAATTTTAAATAACACATTAATCTATAATAAAAAATGTATTCAAACTTACTGCACTTCTTTTTTTTTTTGTAATTGGTGTTTTGTAAATAGATGTTTGTTTACAAACCAGGGATGGCAACATCGATACAACTGCAATGTTTTGGTTAAAGCGACTTGTTTTCTTTCATTTAACAGTACAAATGACTTATTTACCGTTTTAAAACATAAATAATAGATAAAAAAAATGTAATTTTGGTACAATAAAGCTCAAAAAAGTAAAATTTTAGTATCCAGCGGTGCAATTTAAAAATTTCGTTTTGCCATCCCTTGTATCGGCGCTGATTGGCGACTGTGATCGGCGCACAAGTGGCCGATTAAAATCGGTACATATTAAACAATTTCATTGCTCCACATTGTGCAAAAGAGTGTTCACATTATCGTCGCATCAAGGTTAATTTTGATTGTGCACTGTCAGCACGATTTCGGCACAGATTGTCGCATATTAAAAATGTTTGACCGTTCACACTATCGGCACATAAAATACGACAAAAATTGGTACATTGCGCCGATAGTGGGATCTTAGCTTTAGACACCAGCAGCATGACCGATATGGTATCGCAATTATTTTACTTTAAAAGTTTGATGTATTTAACTAAATAATTTTAACAAATAGAAAATGGGAATTTATTACACAAAACAAGCAAATCGTTTTTTATAGATAAGTAAAAATTTATTTTTGGGTAGTTAATTTATATAAAATAACTGAAATTTCCTTTGTTTTTACGGAATTCACGGTTGAATTTTTGATAGTAAAATTTATATGAACTTTTCGTTATTTTAAATTAAATTTTCGTTTAAATTTACATAATGAAGAATTTAACTTCATCAACGGACAATATTAACTGATACTTTAAATCCCTATTAATATAAACTTAGTTTTTTGAATAACTGTTAGAATCAGTTAAAAATAAATTTGCTTGGAATTTTAAATGTTTATTCAATTAAAAATTACTGCACGGAATACTTCCGTAATGAAATACAGTCCGTTACTGTAATAATATTCAGGTATGTTCTAGTTTTAGACTCGAATTGAAAACGAAAAATTTTTTTAATTAGCATAAGTCATTAATTGGTGTTCTCAAATCCGCATGTTTTTGTGTTTTCGAAGTTTTTATTCGAAAAAACTTTTGTTGAACTAAATATCGCTAACTTTTGCGAACTGCAGCATGATAGCAATGTCTAATAGTTTTTAAAAATCGTGAAAGCTGTAAAGAATCATAGGAAAAAATCGCTAACATGGCTAAAATTTTCGAAAAATTGCAAACTTTTAAACAAACACTAAAATTTATTTAAAATATCTAAATGGGTTAAAAAACAAAATGCCAGAAAATAACAAAAAAAAATTCAAAAATAAGGAAAATTCGCGAAAATTTTCAATATATCAAACCAGCCATAAAATTGATTGAAAGTCTCTAAAACTATAAGGAATGCAAAAATTCGGTAAAAATTGCTAAATTCACGGAAATTCGCAAAAAGTTGCTAACAACGGCATGATAGCAAATACTACTATGTATTTATAATAAAACAAACCCGTAAACTAAGATATCGCTAAATCTATTAAAAAAAAAACAAATTGTCTGAAAATAACATAAAAATCGGTAAAAAAAATAAAAATTAGCTATAATTACATCAACATCAATGAAAAAGTCGACTTTAAATTTAGGTTTAGTAAGGGCCCTTTGCGTTTTAGATAACGATATATTTTTGATAAAATTCGATTAAGAAGATTTAAAGTTAAAAGCAAAATTAATTTTTTTGTTAAAAATGTTATCACATATTACAATAAAAGTCGATTCGGTTTACTTTCACCAACCCATATCTACTCTAATTGAAAATAAAATAAAAACATGTGGATGTGAAATGCAGAACACCAATAATGCTAAAGTAATCCACTTTCGAATGGATTCGGATTCTAGAACACACCCGATTGTGAGTGTATAGTTAATTTAAGAGCTACCAGCACTTCATTTTGTCATGACATGGAAATTGCGTAAAAGTTAAAGACGCCAAATTGTATGCCAATACCAACATTTAAAAGGAAGTTTCGGCATAAGGAGCTATCGTTAAATATGGACCGATTTAAAAAAAAAATTCGTAAAAGTATTTATGTTGAAAAAATATTTTTGAGCCGAATTTAGCTTAAATACCAACAAAGTAAGATAGTTTATAAGCATTATGACTATTCCGGAAAGCAGTTTATTTGGATGTCATGTGAAATTATGGAACGGTTTTCCACATTTTCAATAGACAAGTGTACTAAATTTCATCAAATCAACTTTAGAATTGCGATTAGTACTTGGCACACAATGTAACATGCCAGCCAGACGACCGCGCGGACGGAAATCGAAAGATCGTCTCAGAAAGTTATTCTTACTTAAAGGTGGATCTAGATCCAATATTTTTTAGTGTTTTATACAACATTACAAACGCTTAATACCCTCTCCGCTATTGTGGTGTGGGCATAAAAATACTCATCATCAGTGAAGCTGTTAAAAAAATAGTGCAAACTACATTAAAAATGTTTTAAAACTCTGACAGAAAAAAGTATACTACAACAGCATTATCTGTTACGGTTCAAGGCGTAATAAAGTGTTTTTCGAAAGTGGTTTTACATCGGGCCCATGGTTAATTCTGTAGTCACAAGTCATAACAACCTAAGTCGGTTTTTCAATATTTTCGGTATACCAGTTTAAAGTTTGGAATCTTCACTGGAAATCAGGAGACGGCTTTTTTGAAATACTTTGCTACAGATTCCAAAGTTGTTTATTCTCGTAGTCAAAAGATATTACCGAAAAAGAAAATTAGGCTCTTATCAATTGTTGAACGAAAGAAAGTCAAAAAAGTAAAGTTGAGTTAACCCAACAAACACGAAGTCAAACCTTTGATATGAAATGACTTTATCATTTGACATCAAACGCAATTCTCAAACGTTTTTCAATTGTTTGATTTAACATTTAAATTCAAATTGATAATGATTTGAAAATAAACATTTGATATCAAATGTTTTCTCAATTTGATGTCAAATGTTTGTCAAAGTTAAAATCAAATCACCACCACCTGGATAACTATCTTGCCGCGATGTGGTGGCTTAAATGCCGGCTGTAGTATATGCCTTATAACCTGAGTCGGTAAGTCTAGCCGAAACTGGTTATAATGCATAAGCTCTAAGGCCGGTATGACTAAGGGTTATCCATCCATCCATCCCATATCCCAATACCTATAATCCTATCCCTCCCTTTTTGTTTCCCACATCCCCCACTTTTAAGGTCAAGGTGGTTGACAGCAGTGCCGAGGACCTGGATGGCTAGTTGGTGGTTAAATAAACTGGTCGTGAACAGCTTCCCTCTGATGCCGATGGCAAGGGTCAGTTGTAACTTTGCCTAGTCCGCGCAAGCCGTCACTGCGCGCGACGGTCCTTTTCATTACGTGCATACTCGTGGGACCAAAAACTGGACGAAATTAAAAAAACCAAAGAGAAGGACGCGGTCTTAGGACGCGGTGCAGGGAATGTCTCTGACAACTCGGCAGACTCTGAGTCAGATATGGACTCAGACTGGCTGAGTATTCACAGGGATATTCTGCTGCAGGAAAGTCAGTTAGCAACAGAACTGACAGAGACGGACGCGATGGACTCACTAGTCGGCTCCCCATCTCGAACAGGTGCTTCGGAAAGGCTCGGTGATCTAACTCTGGGCTCTGATGATGAGCACGAAATAACAATGATTTCGGCTGATGATCAGGGCCAAAGGGCTGGACCAGCGGCCTCTGAGGTTACACTCGAGATGGAAAGTGGATTGGCGAGTGCATCAAAACACATTGTTCGGCAGGATGCGACAGAACAGGTCACATCAGATAGCCGAACGAGTTTAGAAAAAGCCAAGAGTGGTGTGAGAGCCTCCTTAGCCTTTCTAGAAAAGATAGCTAAGAAAGACTCCTCACTGCACGATGGGCGGGATAGGCATCTGCTGAGGAAGCACCGGAAGAACGTTGCTAGATTCGAACGAATCCACGGTTCTGTCGGTGATATCCTAGGCATTCCCTATCCTGCGGGATACACAGCAAGGGCTGCTGGGGACTCAAAAGTTGTCAGTAAAGACAACGAATCCTCACCAACCCTTGCTGAGGAATCCTCCAAAAAAGGAGCGAAAGGAAAAAAGGAGGGTAATAAGTCCGCACCTGTTCCTCTTAACCGTGACAGCATGGTCACGGCTAAAGGAGCTAAGACTGCGGACGAAACACCCAGTACTAGTCGCGCGATGAGGACTGGGAAAGTCCTGATAATCTCCGATAGTCACCCCCAAAAGGGAGTCACTAAAGGAAGTACCGGGACAAACCAGTCAACATCTGCAGGGAAATCGGGTGATCACCGACAGAACTCTGCTAAGCCCCCCAATAAAGGGGTTGTCAAGAGAGTTAGGTCTGGTGATGACCAGAAATCTCCAGCGGCTAAGAGGACTAGTCAGGCTGGTGCCAGCCCTCTTAAGGATCTCCGCAAGGAGACCACTAAGAGGACTGTCTCCAGAGAGGACCAGTCCTCCACGTCAAGGAAGCTGAGGGAGTCGTCGGGTAAGGACGGTATTCTGGCGGCTGTCATTGATCGTATGGATCCCGATGGAAGGATCAGTGTCGAGAAATGGCAGGTGCTAGAGAACAAACTACTCGACGAAATCTTCAGCGTGAAAGGAAGGCCGGACGAAGTATCGTTCAAAGGGGCTGACTGGGCAAGAGGTGTCAAAACTGTCAGTTGCGGCAATCAAAAAACATTTGAGTTTTTAAAGGCTGCAATTGGCAGGTGTGGCAGCGCTTTCCCTGAAGCCAGATTGGACGTCATACTAGCGTCTGAGTTGCCATTGAGGCCAGTAGTCACGGTGTGGATACCTCCACCTATAAAACCGGTGGAGGTCATACTGGGGTTACTGGACAACCAGAACGATGGTCTCACTACAGGACAGTGGAAATTGATAGCTTCACTGGGCTGTAAGGAGAACCAAGGGAGAGACTTCAGGTTCGCAGTAGACCAGGAGTCTCTCAAAGGGCTGAAGTCAATGGGAGGGGTTGCTGTGTTCGGGTTGGGGTCTATCAAATTTAGGTTTCCTAAAGATGATAGACCCTAAGAGGCTGAAAGTGGTGCAGATAAACCTGCACCACTGCGAAGCAGCCTCAACCGAATTAGCAACCCACCTCATTGACAACAACGTGGACTTGGCCTTAATCCAAGAGCCCTGGATTAATAAAAACCGGGTAGTTGGATTAAAGGCCACACAGATGATAAGGTACGAACTTGTATACTGGCAAGAACTGAGTTTAAATTTATGATTTCTTATTCTTTCAGTAATGGAGACCTCACGGTCGTGACAGGAGAGGCCAGGGACAGAACGGTTCTGGCACTGGCATCGGTATACTTGCCGTACGAGGCTACCGATCCACCTGGTGATAAAGTACGGGAGTTGGTGGAGCACTCGGGCAGAAGCGGCTCGAGACTGGTACTGGGTTGTGACGCCAATGCACACCACACCCAATGGGGAAGTGCCGACATCAACAAAAGAGGTGAGTCTATGTTTGATTTTATTATTGCCAGCGATCTCTTTATCTGTAATAGGGGGAATACGCCAACGTTCAGAACTAGGGATAGAGAGGCAGTGATAGATATAACATTGACGAACTGTAGGGAATTAGTAGAGGACTGGAGGGTGGCTTTGGATTTTTCCTTCTCTGACCATAGTCGTCTGTCCTTTAGTCTAATGTTTGAGAGGTCGAAAGGGTGTCCGTATAGGAATCCGAGAAGGACGGATTGGGACTCGTTTTCGGGACTGGTGCAAAGGAACCTTAGGGTTACACGGAACTGGGGGTCGAATCCGGCCGGTGTGGAGCAACTGGTAGACACCTTCACGGGTGTATTGACCAGTAGCTATGAGCGATCCTGTCCGTTAAATTTTCCGGGCAGACGCACACAGCCAAGATGGTGGACAGACGAGTTGAGGACTCAAAGGTCCACTGTCAGAAAGCTGTTCAATAGGGCGAAGTATACGCGTAGGGAGGAAGATTGGAGTAACTTCAGGGTAAGTTACGGGAAGTATAAGGGAGATATTAGAAGGGCGAAAAGGGACTCGTGGATTAAGTTTAGCGAGTCAGTCGAATCCGTGAATGAGATGTCTAGGTTCAGGAGAATTTTATCCAAGGACCCGGTAGTCCCTGGATTTATTCAGAGACCGGACGGCTCATGGACGGAATCTGGCTCTGAATCTCTCTGTTTGCTAATGGAGACTCACTTTCCGGGGTGTGTGGATCCGGGGTCGGGGGAACAGGCTGTATGTGGTGACCCCTTCTCTGGATCGGGCTCGGGCGTTGAGGAAAGGGAGACGGTGGGAGAGATGATTACCTTGGATAAGGTAACATGGGCGGTAAATACCTTTGGGTCCTACAAATCGGCGGGACCAGATGGTATCTTTCCGGCGATGTTACAGAATATCGGGAAATCATCACTCCTGTTGTTGGTGGAACTGTTTAGGGTATGTGTGCTGAACGGGTACATTCCTAGAAGGTGGAGGGAGGTTAGGGTTGTCTTTATACCCAAGGCGGGTAGAACCGGTCACTCTAAACCCAAGGATTTTAGACCAATCAGCTTGTCGTCTTTTCTATTGAAGACGTTGGAAAGACTGATTGATCTACATTTGAGGACGAAGATTGACGCCGGCATCGTCAGCGGTGCTCAACACGCCTATCTTAAGGGTAGGTCTGTTGAGAGTGCGCTGCATGATGTGGTTGGTTATGTGGAGCGGGGTCTGCGAAACAAGGAATACACCTTGGCGGCATTCCTGGATATAGAGGGCGCCTTTAACAATTTGAGGATAGAGGCTTTCAGGCAGGCACTGGTTGACCTAGGGGTTCCGCTGTTCTTGGTCGAATGGATAACTATGATGCTTAACAGCAGAGTTATTCACTCTGACTGGGGAAGCGAACGCTTAAGAAAATCGGTGACTAGGGGGACCCCACAGGGGGGAGTTCTCTCTCCCTTATTGTGGCTCTTGGCCGTCAATGTCGTTCTGAGACGTTTTGACAGAATGGGTCAGAAGGTCGTGGCCTACGCGGATGATGTAGTTATATTGGTGTCGGGCAAGTTTCTGCCGACAATAAGCGACATCATGCAAGGGGCGCTGGGCGAACTATCGGCATGGGCTAATGATAAGGGATTGGGAGTTAATCCGGAGAAGACGGAGTTGGTTCTTTTCACTACGAGGTACAAGGTGGAGAATTTCAGGCTACCGGTACTGGGAGGACTGGAGCTTAGATTGTCTGATTGTGCTAAATATCTGGGGGTATTTCTGGACAGCAAGCTGTCATGGGGAAGAAATACTCAGGAGAGACTTAAGAGGGGTCTCAATGCCTACTATGCTTGCAGATCATCGATAGGTAGGAGCTGGGGACTCCGGCCGTCAGTAGTGGGATGGCTGTACACTTCGGTGGTTAGACCCATTCTTACGTATGGATGCTGTGTTTGGTGGGAGTCATTGGGATTTGCTAGTCGTAGGAACCTTCTTTCTAAGGCTCAGAGGTGCGCTTCAATTGGCATGACAGGTGCCATGAGAAGTACTCCTCAGGCTGCCCTGGACGTCATTCTACATCTTCTGCCTATTGAGCAGTATGTGATGGGAATGGCGGCCAGGAGCATTCTTAGACTGAGGGAGTTAGGATTGATAGGGAATGTCACGCAGGGTCACTCACGGATCCTGAGTGTGATTGAGGATTGCGGCTATTGCCTTGGACTACCCGGCTCCACTCATTATGTGGGCACCAGGGTGGACTTTGGGCGGTCGCCGGAGGTAATAGTGCCTTCTAGGGAGAGCTGGTCAGGTAGGAGCAGATTATTTAGTGGATTTGCTATTTTCACTGATGGCTCGAAGATGAGGGGCACGGGTGCGGGAGTCTACATTGAGGATCTGGACATCAGAAGGTCATATAGGCTTCCTAACGACTGTAGTGTCTTTCAGGCGGAGGTTCTGGGGGTATTGAGGGCCGTGGAACTTATGAGGGACAACATTGATAGGGGCTCTGAGGTCACTATATATGTTTACAGCCAGGCGGCTCTTATGGCCGTAAGGGGCTGTTATGTGAACTCAAAGCTAGTTGATGATTGTAGGAGGGCTTCGGAAGAAGTCTTAGGGGAGTATACGCTAAGGTTGTGCTGGGTGCCGGGTCACTGCGACATAGGTGGCAATGAAGTTGCTGACGGGTTAGCAAGACAGGGCTCAGAGATGGAGGACCCTAACTGTATGGAGGCGGTTAGACCTCCAATAGGCTTCTATTTTGGAAGGATCAGGGAGTGGATTCTGGGCGCGACCAATCGGGCCTGGGGGAACCGGACGGACTGCCGGGTATCACGGACGCTGTGGCCGGTGCTTAGCAAGTCCGATTCGGGGTTGCTGCTGGGCATGAGTAGGGTCAGCGTGAGGACCATGATAGGAATGATCACGGGCCACTGTATGATAGGCAGGATGGCGGTGAGGATGGGATCCGAATTATCGGATATGTGCAGGTTGTGTGAGGACCCTGAGGAGTTAGAGACAGTTGAGCACTTTCTGTGCCACTGTCCCAGGTTGCAGGGCAGCAGGCTGAGGTGGCTGGGCAGTAGATTCCTGAACGAATTAGGGGATGTCCCGGGTTGTGGACTTGGGAGTCTGATAGGATTCGTAATGGGGATGGCCTGGCTGCGCGAGAGGAGGCTGGGTGCTGGCCACACGTAGGTCGAATTTGGTTGGTCAGGATTTCTTTCGGGGCTGGTCCGAAACATTCTTTTCTATCCATCTTTCTTTTCTGACTTGTGCTTTCGCTGTTTTATTTCACCTATTTTCCTTCTTTACATATCTTTCTCTAATTAAGGCGTCACAATGGACCATACTGGTCTCTGGGTGAGGGTGTGAAGGAGACTTCACACCAGCCTTTCAACCTTACCTAACCTAAAATCAAATCAAAAATAAACTTGGCAGTACTAAAGCGAAAAATAAATGTAAGCATTAAAAATGGCGATTAAAGTTAAATTATTTTTCCTTGTGGTTACATGTGTTTTACTATTAAAAATAAATTTTAATATAAAGTGAACAGTTTATTTCTAGTGAAAAATAAAAATTATTTGTGAGAAATTACAATGTTTAAAAATACGAAAAAAAAGAAAAATAATAAAACAGGAAAGTGAAGAAAGATTGTTGAACGATCGCGGTGCTACAATCCTCAAAATAAAAGGGAGCCAAGTATTTTGTCTTTCCAAGAATTAGAAGACGGAAAGAACACTATTTCATCTTTTTGCTATGGAACCGAATGTTTATCTCAAATTTTATTTAAATAAATAATAAATTTAAATTAAAAAAATTAAATAGTTTTATTTATATTCCACATTCTATTATAATCCACATTTGAAAAACATTTGAGAATTACGTTTGAAAGCAAGTTGAAAATAAAGGCATTTTTCAATTTGAAAATAATTTCCCCTTTTTGTTGAGAACGCTATGATTTACAAATGATTTTCAAATCATTATCAAACGTTTGTCGTTTGAGAAAACGTTTGATTTCAAATCACTTTCAATTTGAAATCAAACCTCCGTGTTTGTTGGGAAGCTACGGTCACACTTATCTAATATTTGACGAAAAAAAACGAGACCAACAAGAAAACTAAATAATCATTTCCCTCAATTCCAATACTTAATTTGATAATGATACCACATCTTACAAACAACAATTTGTTGATATATCTAGAAGTATAATTAGTTTATTCTGTGATATTAAGATCATGCTAAATCTCAATAACTATTAGTTGGTTAAATATTTAATAAGTGTGAACGTAGCTTTAGGCAATTATTCCAGATAAAATAAAATCTTTCGGTGCGCCTACATTGACATTAATTATTATTATATGCCAAAATTTTTCAGATTCGATCTCTCATGTTGGTTGATTCCTATATAATAACTAATTCATAAAGTTTAAAGAATAACGATTTAAGTTGATTTAGGCAATTATGAAAAATAATGTTTATCTGTGCCAACACAGTCAATTAGAAAAATAACTTAAGCTTTTAGGTTTCTTAGCATTAATTGCGTTCCTATGAAAAATTTGTAGCAACTGTAATTTAGACTCTCTTAAAACAATAACGAACCAAATTTTACTGCAATAGCAAAACAATGTAACGATCATTTTAAGGTGTTTGTTCCATATTTGGATTCATAGCTCTTATTCTACTGAACCAATTTAGCTGGATTTCAATCCCAAATTGGTCCGGTTTACTAGAAACAATTTGACGACGACATTGCTTTTTTTTATCTTTTGAGTTGTTCAACAGTAAGTGTGTTTTCTGAAGGACAGACAGATGGACATGGCTTAATCGATTAAGAATTATCAAGTACTTTATGGGATCTGAGATGAATGATTAAAAAGGTTTCAAACGGAATGAAAAACTTTGTATACCCTCATTCACCACTAGTGCCGGAGGGTTTAATATAAGAACTAATAGCTGTTTTGAATATTTGAAAAAATTAATAAATTTTTGCATTGTCACAAGAATATTATTAGCAAATTGAAATTTTTTTAATTTAATACAATGTATAATTACACGAACACATTGTATCCGATCATGTGTAACGTGTTGCTGTTGCAGTTAATAACATCATTATTGACCTTTGGTAAGTTTTATAACAATCGCTATTAAGTAAAAAAACAAAAACCTCAAAAGTGTTTTGTTTCACAAATTTAAATTTCTGGCGGCAAAATTTGGCCCAAATTCTATCTTTTTGGCTACAATTCCCATTTCATACTATTGATAAGCTGAAATTTATTGTTGATGGGATAAGCTATTCCCATGCGCATTTCACTGGTTGCTTAGGCCAGATCGTCACGAAAACTACCATTGAATTGCTCAAAAAATAATCAGAAAATTGCATCACGAATAATTCTTTGAGGTGATTCATCGGTAGTGTAGCATTTTTTCACAACAAGAGTTTCATTTATGATCGAAAAATAAGCTCACATGTGGTTTTGTGAATCTGATTCAAAAAATATTCAATTGTGATATAAAATACTAGCTGGTATTAAACATTATCAGCTGTCAATCAATCTTTATAACTTGGTAGCACTGAATTTAGTACAACTAAAACATGGTTGTATTTCATCAAATCTACTTAAAACCAAATCAAAACAGGGTTTAAGACGGTTTTTACAAAACTTTTTTGTATTGTTTTAATGATTGGTTTTATAGTTAAAAACCAACATTTTTGTTAAAACACTTTAAGATTATGCGCAATAATTAAGTTTAATTTCTGTAGCAATTATTTATTAAAAACCTTTTATTTACAATTTAATTAAAGTTTAATTTTATTTTTTAAGTTTTTTCTGTTTTATTTTTAAACATACTTATGTGTAAACATATGTATGTATTAAAAATATGTAAATGTTTTTACAGTATTTATTGCTCTTTTGCTCACCGATTATAAGCATTTTACGCCTTTATGCATGCAAACTTGTTCAATTATAGTTTGTCATTTAAAATAGCAGAAATTGTTTCGTATATAGGTACCCAGTGACTAATATTCCGAGTACTCAGAATTGTAAGTGGAATTGTAACACAGAGTATGCTTTCACTTACTTCATATTGTACAATGTACATGAAACAGTACTGCAGGCAGAGAGGAAGTAAGCTAATCGTGGTATAGAATTGAGTGTAACACACTTTCTCTGAAATACGTATGCTATACTTTGTGTGTACGGGGTACTCGGAAGTGTATATACGTTTTTCGTTTACTTTCTCGTACACTTTGTGGGTTGATGGTAAGCAATGAAAAAGCGGCCATGTTCTATATAAAAGTAAACGAAAAACGTATATACACTTCCGAGTACCCCGTACACACAAAGTATAGCATACGTATTTCAGTACGTATAACACACGTGCGTCACTGGGTAATTGCATATTTGCTTATATACATATCCCCATACACAATTTTAATAAATTCATATAAGCATCGCTTCAAACTTGATAAAATACAATAAAAACGCACAAAGATTATTTCATCAAAACTAAATTTGCTAAATATTGATCAAATGTTGAATTCATTCAAGCACTTTATTTGCATAAAAAATATTTTTTTTTATAATGTTGATTAAATAAAGCGAGTTTTTTTTATAAGCACAGTATATGCATATAAGTGAGTTTTTATAAATGTATATTATGAAATGCATATAAGGAAAATTATAAAATGCTTTTAAGCGATAATTACTATCCTTTGAATATATGTACATTCATGTTGTTACGAAAATAACAACACATTCGAATAATATGCATATTAATAGAAAGTAACTTTAGTTAAGAATTAGTTCTATTAAATAGTTATATTGTATTTATTAGTCATTTTGTATATGTTAGTTATTTTATTAGTTTAAATTATTATTGTATAAGTTATGCATATTTCTAGTATAAAAATCACTGTACAAAAAGTTTTTTCAAATTTAATGTTGAAATTGTTAAGCATAATCGTGTATCAACCCCACTGTAAAAATTTTGGAATATTCAGTTAATTGTTACGCCTTAAGGTATACTTTAGTTTTATGCTGTATTATAAATAATTTAAAATACCCCATACAAGCAGGGCTGCCAGACTTGGGGATTTCATGCGAGGAAAAAGGACAAAATAAAGTCATTTGGGGATTGGGGATTTAAAAAAAAAAATTCAGGAACTTTTTTGGGGATTTTATACATTTTTAATATATTTTTCCCTTCTTTTATTTTTAACGCTTATTTTTCTTTGTGTCGAACATAAAATAGGAAAAAAAAAGTAGCAAAACTTTTACCTTACTCTTATCAACAACTAATACAGTGTTAAGTGGTACTTAATAAACTTATTTTATTATTCTTGATGCCCGTAATTTCAACAAACAGATATCTGTTGGTGTTCTTACCTAACAGTTATCTTTACCTATCCGGTAAAAATAGCTTGGTAATTTCAACGTTAATTTTGCCTACGTGTTTTTTCCTTTAAGTTTTTCTTTAAAATATGGCAACATTTGTATTTTTATTAATATTTTTAATTAACTGTCAAAATCGATGGTGTAAAATACACTACAGTTCAACTAGTAGGTAAGACAAACATGTTTAAATTATTAAAAATTCGTTACACCATAGATATCTTTACACAGCTAGATATCTGCTTGTAGAAATTACGGGCATGAGTGTGTTTTAAAAAGGAAGAATTAAAAAAAAGAATCTAAACCCGTTAACAACACATACAATTGTTGATTTCTTAAAGATAACTTTCAAGCAAATATTTCTTTCCCAAAAATAAGTAAATCGTTAGCTGAAACGCAAAAGGCTCTTACTAATGAAAAATTAAAACATCCACCAACGTTTTCATTGCTTCTGCTGTATTTCATCAGTATAAATTTTTTTTTTTTTTTTTTTTTTTTTTTCATTGTTTATTTATTGAATCTTCATATATTAAATATGAACTAACAATAATTAATCAAATCTTATTCTAATTCTTTATTTATGTCCTGCCAGTGCCAGACAAAAATTTTTTTTCTTCACGGGTTCTGTTCACATATATAGGTGCTTATCGTTCTCCTAGTTGGGTAAGTGCTGCAGTGTCTCTTCTTCTTAAGCGAGTGTGGCCGCCATGATTTAGAATATTTCGAGCTAGTGGATTTGGGTGTTGTTCAAGCCTTTTTAAATATTTTACTGCATATTTTGTAATCATAGTTTTTACTAATGGCACATTGAGATCCTTATGAATGTTTGAATTTTTAACGTACCAGGGAGCGGCTGTGATTATTCGAAGAAGTTTATTTTGACGCCTTTGAATTTTTTCGATATTAGAGGCCGAGGCAGTGCCCCATAGTTGAATACCGTAGCACCAGATAGGCTTTAAGATAGAGTTGTAAAGTAGAAGCTTGCAATCGAGACTAAGGACAGAGTTTCTTCCAATAAGCCAATGAATTTGAATGGCTTTAAGTTTCATTTGAGTTAATTTTGCCTCTATATGGCATTTCCACGTTAATCGCCGATCCAGATGTAAACCGAGATATTTTACATGCGAATGTTGAGGAATTATTTGATTATTGATTGTAATAGAGGGGCAAGATTCCCGGCGCAAGGTGAATGTTATATGTACGCATTTTTGCTCATTTACCATTATCCTCCATTGTCTTAGCCATATTTCTAGTTGAAATATATGATCCTGTAAATAACGAGATGCTTCATAACTGTTTTCGTGTACGCTTAGAAAAGCTGTATCGTCTGCAAATGTTGAAGTTTGGGTGTAGTTGTTTGTTGGCATGTCCGAAGTATAAATTAAGTATAAAAGAGGGCCGAGGATGCTGCCTTGTGGAACTCCAGCGCCAATTGGCTGAGGTGAACTTAAGAAATCTCCTTCTTTAATAATAAATTGACGACCGACTAAGTAGCTTTCTAGCAGCTTGTGTGTGTTTGCTGGAAAATTTTGCTTCAATTTATGTAATAAGCCTTCATGCCAGACTGTATCAAAAGCTTGCGAAACATCGATGAAGAGTGCTGAGCAATATTTTTTTTCTTCAAATGCTTTTCTTATGACATTTACTATTCGATGAGTTTGTTCAATTGTGCTGTGTTTTTTTCTAAATCCAAACTGATGGTTTGGAATACATCTATTGTCATTTAAAATTGGTGTTAATTTTGAAACTAATAATTTCTCAAACAGCTTTGACATATTTGATAATAAACTAATAGGCCTATATGACTCAACTTTTGTATGATCTTTCCCTGGCTTTGGTATCATGGTAACTAAGGAAACCTTCCATTCTTGCGGGTAGCATTCAAGCCGTAAAATAGCATTAAAAATAAAAACAATAATTTTCTTTGCTATGCGAGGTAGCTCTAAAAGCATTTTATTACTGATCTTATCAATACCAGGTGCCTTCTTAGTGTTTAAGTCACAAATAGCCTTTTCGATATCTCTTATTTCAAATCTTATGGGAATAGCAGCTCTAGCAGCAACAGGTGGTAACTCGACCGCAATATCGTTGGATAAATTTGGTGTAAATACGTTTTTCAAGTGACTCACAAACAGATTTCCTTTTTCAATATCGTTTCTTGCCCAACTACCATTCAAGTTTCTTAATGGTGGCTTTGATATAACTGGCCTTTTTAGATTTTTAGCTGCACGCCATAATGAGTAGTCAGATTGTTGAGTTGCATCAAGTTCCTTAAGATATTTTTCTACTGAAGCCGTTTTCTGAGTCTGCAGTAACTTTCTAAGCCTTTTTGTGCACTCTTTTAATAAATTCTTAAGTTGCGGGGATCTGTAAAGTTGCCACTCTCTTCGAACTCTCCTTTTTTCAGTCAAGAGCCGCTCGACATCTGTGGAATATATTTTAATATTTTTTGTTTTTTTGGGGGCAGTACTAGAATGTTGAACAGCTAGTTTCAGATAACTGTCAAAATTAACAATAGAGCGATCTACATTTTCCGGTGTTCTAAGCGGAATATTTTCTGTACAATGGGTACTGAGATATTTTTTAAATTTTAACCAATTAATTTGTGTGGCTGACGGCGCAAAATAACCAGTCGGAGATACAATTCTATTGGGGTTCATTATAGTAACAACTGTAGGTGTGTGGTCGGAGGATAATTCTAAGGAAGCTTCAACATGAATAGTTTCTGCGGGGATGTTTTTAACCACGCCAAAATCTATAACATCTGGAATTTTTTGCTGATCAGTAGGCCATTATGTTGGCTGTCCGCTCGCGACCACATTTAAATCCATTTTAGAGATTGCATTAAACAAAACACGACCCTTTGGTGTTATAAGTCGTGACCCCCAGAAGGTATGTTTAGCATTAGAATCACCAGCGACCAGAAAACAGGGTCCTAGTGATTTATAATATTCACAATATTGGCTTTCTGATATTGAAAATCTAGGTGGAGAGTATAAAGATGAAATTACTATGTTTCGATTTAACTCTTCAACACAAACGTTTGTTGCTTGCAGATAGTCCTCACGATGATCACACATTAAGTAGTGTTTGACTCGAGTTTTTATCAAAATGGCAGAACCTCCACAAGCTCTATCTCGAGGGTCCTTGGTATCATACAGTATATAACCATTAATTTTAAAACTATTTCTTGAGGTCAAATGAGTTTCAGAAACCATCATGACATCAATTTGTTTACTTTTAAGAAAATATTCTAATTCATTTTTATGTTGGCGGATGCCGTTTGCGTTCCAAAAACAAATTTTTAAACAGTCAAGGCTTGTTAAGTACAGCTTGCAATAACATCGATTGCATTCTAAGAATTTCTTGCATCATATTTGTATTTGTAAAATTATTTACTGTTTGCACTAATGTTTCCATGGTTTTTTCTAGACGACTTAAATTAGAAACCGGAGTTTCATCATTACTTGGCGAGGCACCTTGCATAGGCACATGGTTTGCTTTGAGAACGTTAGCATAGGATGTTCTGGTATTACCAGGCTGCGGAGCCTGTATGCCATTTGTGGTTACTTGATTTGTTACCTGCATTTGGGGAGGATTAGTTTTCGGTCCAACCGACTGCTTGACGATATTATATACAGGGCATCCTCTATAGTTGGCAGTGTGATTACCGCCACAGTTGCTACATTTTTTTACGTTGGGGTCAGTTTTAGACTTATCGCAAAGAACTGTGCCATGTAATTCACCACATACTACGCAAACAGGGGGTAAATAGCAGTATGCCTTAGTATGACCATACTCTTGACAGTTTAAACATTGAACGGGACCATTTCTTTTGTGCGGCTCTTCTATTGTTATTCTTCTGTAGAGAATATATTTTAAATTGTAAATAGGATGCGTTTCGTTTTTTTTAAGTTTTACGTCGCCGGGTTCAAACTCCACTCGAAAAAGTGGTTGGGGAATTGTTTCTCTATTTTTAATATTTACAACATGTTTTACCTTGAAGCCTTTTTCTTCTAGGAATGTTTTTACCTCTTCAGGGTCCACACATGAGTCAATTCCTTTAATCACTACCTGAAGACCTTTACTGCTTTTCAGTTGGTATGTATAAAAGTTTTTTTTAAGTGCTTCAAAGTTGTTTATTATTTTGCGGAAGTCATTCTCATGATTGACTTGTATTTTTGTCTCGTTTATACTTCCACGCTTGATAGCCGCTACGTAGAACGAATTTTCCCCTATCACCGATATCACACTCTTAATGAGCTCATTTGAATTTTGCTCCCTAAGATATATCGGGGGAGGCTTTGACGATCTTATGACATTTGGTGCTTCAGAGGATTCATCCTCCAGAATTGCAAAACGGTTTTGAGAATTTATCTTATCAGTATAAATGTCCACAAAACATTTTTGAAATCTTTCGGCAAAAGTTTCGGTTTTATTACCAAAAAACAACAGGCCCTATCTACAAAAGATACTATGGTAAAAGGCCTAACTGACAGTTTGCGTAATAAGCAACATTGTCAATTGTCAAAACAACTGGAAGGCTTTACAAGAAAAATAGAAGAACATTTAGTTATAAACAGTTTAGGGCGATTTATTAATTTATCATTTTGAATAGTTTTTGCTTCTGCTGTGAAATTTTCAAAATGTTAGATAGGTTCTTTTGCGTTTTAGGTGACGATATATGAAAGACAATATAATTAAGTTTGGGAAAATGAGTGCTGGACTATTGGTAAGTACTAATTATGCATCGAAGTATTAAATGAATGACGGATATTCATACTCATGTATTTTTATTTGTGATTTTAAGGATGGCTAAAGCCGACTTAACAAGCTCCAAATTCTTATTAATTGGCTCATATATCTTCACATAAAAAGGATTTAAACAACATGCCGAAACCAGTCGCTACGAACAAAATATAAATTTTTGTACTAAAAATATTTATTTGGGGATTTCTTATTAATATTTTTCTTACTATTTTTAAAAAAATTTAAAATTTTTAATTAACAAGATTTAAAATTTGGTTAGAAAAAAAACAAAAATAAAATATTAGCTTTTTAAGGTTTTGATATTTAGTTTGGTGATTTTTGGGAATTTTTTTTAATTTTTTGGGGAGAAGGAAAAAAGTACCTGGCGGAGGTTTGATTTCAAATAGAAAATGATTTGAAATCAAACGTTTTCTAAAACGACATTTGATTATAATATATCTTTTGTGTAAGTTGTGTTTGCTTGTAGTGAAAAATATTTTATATTATTGTTGACCTTTTATTATTTTTATTTAAATAGACGACCCTTGAAAAAGTCACCAAAAAAAGCGACAAAACGTCGGGTGAAATGTATTAAATTTGTTCTATTTACATCAACATCATTAGGTCTTATTAGCTTATGAAGACAAATACACTGAAAAGTAATTTTTAACTGTTTTTCAAATGTGGACCATAATGCAATGTGGAACATATATAAAAAATTTAATGATTTAAATTTAAGTTCATTATTTTTTTAAATAAACTGTGAGAAAATTATTCGGCACCTTAGCTAAAATATGAAATAATATGCTTTCCGTCCTCTACTTCTTGGAAAGACGAAATACTTCGCTCACTTTTATCAATTTAAAACATAATTTAATTTCGACTATAGTAGCAAGGAAATTAAAAGAATATTTTTATTTTAAAGTTGTTTCTAAAAAGAACCGACTTTAGCGTTTGACTATGATTATGGGCCAATAAATGTACATATTCAATGAAAACAAAATAAGAAAAATATATGAAAAGTTCAAAAGACAAAATAAACAATATATAAAAATATGTATTAACAGTAAGAAAATTATTAATATTTCAATTTGGTTTATAAATACATGTTAGCAAGGCATGAAAGAGTTTTAAGTTCTTTTTAAAAACATAAAATAAATTATAAATCAATAAAATGCCAAAAGTTGCCTTTAAATAAAAACTGTACTTACAGACAGTTTAATTCTTAATTTAGTTAAGCAAATATTAAAGTGGCCTCACTTAAACGAGTAGTAAACAAAATTTAAAATCAACTTTAGCAACAACCCCTAAAGAACTGTTATACTCATTTGCCTTCTTATAAAAACAACAGCCAAAAATATACAAGTGTTTTTATCTCAATCGTTTATATTGTTTGATATTATTATTTATCATTAAGCCCTGAAAGTATGCTATAAATTAGTTTTTAATTGTTGTAGGTATTTAGTGCATACTACAGCATGTGACTCCGTGGCGCAACGGTAGCGCGTCTGACTCCAGATCAGAAGGTTGCGTGTTCAAATCACGTCGGGGTCAAAGTAGGATAGTATTTATTTTTAAATTGGTAAATAGATTCATATGACGTATTTAAATTACAAAAGAAAAAAAAAGACCGACTTAAAAAATATTATCATCAAAATTTTTGAAAATTTAAAAAGTTTTATATGAACATTCCTCCATACAAGGTGAAGGATAAGCAAATTAATAAACTGATTTCTAAAAATTAATTTAAAAGGAAGAAAGATGACGAAAAAATATTCTGAGTGATTTGACCCCGACGTGATTTGAACACGCAACCTTCTGATCTGGAGTCAGACGCGCTACCGTTGCGCCACGGAGTCCCACAACGATCATCAGCAGCAGCAACCATAATATGTATTTTTGTATTTGCATTTACAACGAAATTTTTTAGAAAAAATTACCAAATTTGAAAAAATACCCAAACATAAGAACTACGAGAAATTTAAATAAATTTTTTTTATTTTGTTGAGGCCTTTTTCATGAAAGTTAAACCCGTCTAATTTTTATAAAAAATTCGGTTTATTGAAAGTTTATAAATTATAATTTTTTTTTAATATGGCCTTCACAAAAATCAATTTGCACTTGACAGTTATAAAGAACAAAACAGGATAAATAAAATTGTTTTCCGCATTTTAACTGTCAGTGGCATGGCTGCCAAAATTGGTGATTTTTTGGTGATGAAAATTTACGTTTGGCAATATGGCTATTGTCTTTTCGTAATTGGAGACGTTTAACGACATGCGAAATGCAGGAAAGCAAAGAAACGTTTTTAACAGGCAGGATTATTTATTTTATAATTTTTGTTTTTTAAAATAATGATAAATAACGATAATATAAACTTTTATGCAAATGGGTTTTTAAAATGTTTTCCCACTATGCAAAACCAGTTCGACTGTATCATTTTGTTAGTAACTTACAATGTTCTTCCACTGGCTAACAGCCTGTTCATCGATTTCGAACGTTAACGTTCGCATAGAAAATTACATTTAAAACAAAAACAAATTTAAGAATTTTGTTTTTTTTTTTAATACTTTCTCTGCGAACGTTGACGTTCGAAATCGTTAAACAGGCAGTTACTGTCTTTGTATAACATTTTGAAGTGGCTAAGATGCATGATTTTGGGTGATTTGATGTTTATTCAGTGAAAGAGAGTAAAATTATCGGTAATCTGAAAAAAAAATATTTATTGCAAAAAGTGGCTTTTACAACGTTATAAGCGGCTGTGCTTCAATTGTAAATTTTTTTTATAAAATTTTCCGATTGTTTACCTTAAAAGTACATAATGTATACTTTTTAAGTTAATCATTATAAACACGTAAATCCGGTAATCAATATCTGTGGTAATAAATAATAATGGCTTAAGTTGACATAAGTGGTTTTTCGTTTTATTACATATTTTTATTCTCTTCTTCAAGATCTATCACTCACCTAAATTGCAAGTATAACATGTCATTTTTAATAAAACTACACGCATTTTTATTTTAACTTACACAACAAAACACACAATTTATTTTAGACAAACCCCTTAATATCTCAAAACAAGAAATTTCGACTTAAGCTAGTATTATTTATTGCCACAGATACATTTATATAAAAAGAAGTGTACACTTTGATGTCACCACTAACTGCAGAAACGGGTCGACCGATTTCAACCAAAATTTCAGGGTACGTTGGGGATGGTTTATGTAAAGCTTGCACGAAATCGTTAAAGTGGTTCAGGAGATATGGCATTTAGATATTCCTATATAATCCCATACAAATATCAGCAAAATGCCTTCCATTTTCCATACTATTACTTTTTATTGCCACTTGAAAAGTTACGAAATATTATTATCCTTTTAAAAATATCCATGCTACTTTATTAGTTGTTGCAAACATTTAATTTAAAAAAACCCGATAGAACCCTGTTGCTCAACGATGAGGCACATGAATGTGGGACAACATCCAACTTAGTACCGAATAGAACTTTGCGTTACGGTAAGAAATAATTAATTAACAAGATTTTGTTTATTTTGCTTTTTCCCAATTTTTATTCTTAATAAAAACACTGAAATTAATTGTTGATGGGATAAGCTATTCCTATGCGCATTTCACTGGTTGCTTAGGCCAGATCGTCTGGCTGTTAAGCGAATAAGAATTATAAGCAACAGCTTTATGCTAGGAACAGAACTGGAAGGAACGACGATTTTTTGGCCGCGAATATTCGTCGCCAAAAATAAAACATATTTGTATATATGAAAATACACACAATCATGGCGTCGGTCAAAATTCGTCGTACGCGGAGACTTTGCAATAGATTTATTTATATTTCATACGCCGGCGAACGACGAACCAATCAGTACCAGGTGACCATGTTTGATTTTAATTTTAAAGTATTTTAGTATATGAAGTACATAACTTTTTTACTTTAATAATTGTTTTTTATTATTTCATCGCATTTAAAATAAATAAACAAAATACAGAACTTTTTTTACGTATATGGTCACACTATGTCTCTCTCTTTGCACAAATAGCAAACAACTTTTTCAAATAGTTAAGCTGCCAGTTATTTGTTGTTATTGTGTTTCATACGACGAATTTACTCAGCGAATTTTTACTAAAAAATTCGTCGTGTAGGGCGAAATTCGTCGTTCGCCCCAGTTGTGTTACTTCCCTACAAGATATGAATGAGCGAGTAGTCACATTTTTCATTTTGGTGTTAAGAAAATGATAGAAAAAAATGACCGAATGTGACCGAAAACTTAATTTCGGTCATTTCTTTCCATCATTTTCTTAACAACAAAATGAAAAATGTGACTACTCGCTCATTCATTTCTTGTAGGGTTGTAACAATATTAAAGCTTAAGCAAAACAACAACAATAAACAGTGAGTTTATCTTTTCCAAGGCGAATTTAACTACATACTTTTATGTTAAGAAATAATTTTATAATTTTTGTAGATAGAACCAATAGTTGTTACTGGGAGAGTTCAAATTCTAAAAGTTAAAAATGTAATAAGCTTAAGGATAATGCAATAAGAGTGCCAATTTTTTGTAATATACATACATACAACATTTTTATGGTGTTATTTTGTATGGAGATTTAATGAGATTTAAGGGCCAAATCGGAATAATACGCTTAAGGTACTGTTAAAAATTAACGAAAAGCCTCTTAAATTCATTAAAAAAACAAAATAGAAACATTGATTCCGTACGGAATGTGCGATCAGTTTCGCACCTTCTAACTCAATTTTAACAATGGAAAGATACACAATCGAGTAACGCGTTAAAGTTATTCAGGCTTATTATGAAATGGCCGTTCAAAGCAAAATGCATATCGTGCACTTCGTGATTTTTTTCGGTCAATTCAATCGTCCAAATGTGCGTACAACCGGAAAAATCGTTAAAAAAACCGGGTCTGTAGGAGATGTGAAAACTCCAGTGCATGCTCGTACAGCTCTTTCTGCAAAAATATTGCTGCTGTTAGCGATAGTGTGGCTGAAGAACCGCCCAACTCATCTCGTCGTCGTGACCAACAATTGCACCTCTCACGCTCGTCATTAATGAACATTATGCATAAAGACTTGCATTTATACGCTTTCAAGGTGCAAGAACTAAAGCCTCTTGACCATTCCAAACGTCGTCAATTGTCAGAAAATGATAGAAAGAAATGACCGTAATCACGTTTTCGGTCACATTCAGTTATGTCTTTCTATCATTTTCTTAACACCAAAATGTAAAATGTGACTACTCGCTCATTCAGTTTTTGTAGGGCAGGCACTTTGATAATTTAGAAGGCAAAAAATCGTCAAAATGCCGATTAATCACAACCTGTGCCCATGTTCTGTAACTCTCGCGTCGAGAAACTTTTCGATTTAAATGTGTGAAATGAAACAAAAATGCCATAAATTGAAACAAACAGCTGTTTTTCTTACTAAACTGTGTCTGTAACTTTTTTGGCGAGTGCTAGCTGTCACGTAAAGAAATTACTCGCCAATTTACAGAAAAAGTGTGTCTGTAACATTTTTGTGAGAAAAGTTCCCGCTTTGAACTTTCAAAAGACTCACGAATAAAAATGGGGCGAGAAAAAATGTTAACACTAAAAAACAATTAAAAATTAAAATGCAAAGAATAATAATAATGACATTTTTCCATTGTTAAATTATTTTGCTTTTAAAATTTTTACAAAATATACGAATTTTTTCAAAGCTCGTTTGCAAACAACAAACATTAAAGTCGCACTTTTCATTATTTGGTATAGCCGACGGTTGTATTTTCGCCGCCGTCGTTAAAAAATGTTCAATTTGAGTAAATTTTTGTCGCCGTCAACGATATGTGTTACTGACGTGCTCAGCGTCTGCAATGTCACAGCGGCTTCGGGTGCAATGTTATGACATATGGGCATTTCCAGCGAAAAGTCTACTTTTTGTCACGTAACGCCAGAAGTATTTTAAATCGTTTCTCAAAAAATTTTATATGTATCGTTTACTTTTTTATATTTTGGTGTAAAGCGCAACAAGCTCTACATTAAGTAACAAAAGGGATAACTTGAACAACATGGTCCGAAAATACAACCTTATTTGCAATCTGGCGTTACATTAAAAAAAGTAGACTTTTAGCTGAAAATTCCCATATTTACCTTAAAACGAGCAAAGATTTTTAAATTTGATAGCTTGAAAAATAAATCTATATAAGTTCTAAGTTTACTAAAAAAGGTTTTGTACAAAACTTCTTGCTCAATTCGCAGTATTTTTCAGTTTTGTAATGCAATCAAAACCCACTTCCGTTTTTTTAGCGTCACGCCAGGGCAGATTTTTGCTTATATCTGCAAATCCTTAGCGTCGATTACTTTAATTTTTTTTCTGAATGTAGAGCTACTTCATTACTTTGTTTATATAAAAACCCTTTTTACAAATTTGACTTCGTCATTTAATTTTTTTACATTTTGTGCTACAAATATCACAACACGTCAAAATGGAAATGCCCATATATAACGTAACGACGTAATCTCTTTTGATAGTTTTCGACATGAGTTACAGACACAGTTTTTTCTCACTTTTCGAGAAACGATGGAATATTTTGTTTCACATCTTTTCGATGCGAGAAGTTCTCACTAAAGTTACAGAACATGGGTACTGATCACAACGCTTCTCGCTAGTTTTTATTTTTTACAAAAACAAAGTACACGCGTTCAGTTCTTGCAGAATTATTTTTTTTCAATCATTTTTGTCTACATGGCACTTGAACGAGAATACCCACCCTTTTAATTTCATCAAAGAGTTTTTTACAAAAGTTTAAACAAAATCATCAACAATAAACAGTGAGTTTATCTCTCCTTACATTCCCCACTACAATTGATTGGAATTCTTCCAACATTAATTGTAGCTGTAAGTAGGTTTAGAAAAAACAACAAAAACAACTCGCTTTATTGTTTTCGCAAACAAAATAAAAAGCGGGTTGCCAGTCAGTTTTTTTAGGCCGTGCACCTGCCAGTTTATTACCAAAATAGTTTTCGTGGGAATACAAAATTTAATTTAAATGATTACAACTACAATTAATGTTGGAAGAATTCCAATCAATTGTGGTGGGGAATGTAAGGAGAGATAAACTCACTGTTTATTGTTGATAATTTTGTTTAAACTTTGATATTATTACAAATAGAACTGTTTCTGTAATTCTTATACGCTTAACAGTTTTATTTGGTTAAATATCTTTAGTTTTTCTAAAATCCACGGTATATTTACAGCAGGTAGTCTCGGAAAGCCAGCTGCTTATTTTTTATTTGCTTGTTTTGTGATAAGAATTGTCAAATGTTGTATAGTAAACAAGTTAACAAGTTTTTTGTCTCTTATCAATAAAAAGCCCTGTTGTTTGCTTAATTGTACAATTGTTGTAATCTCGCGGCTACCTGCTAAAAAAAAATATCTTGCTAAAATCTTTATGGATGAAGTTTCCTGATGATCTGGCCTAAGCAACCAGTGAAATGCGCATAGGAATAGCTTATCCCATCAACAATAAATTTCAGTGTTTTTATCAAATAATAATAATTGGGAATTAAGCACGAATAACAAAATCATTTAAATTAAATTTTGTATTCCCACGAAAATTATTTTGATAAAAAAAAATAATTTGAAAAAAGACTTTTTACTTAAAGTTTAGAGTTTTAAGACTATTTTAAGGTAACTTCTTATAAAAAAATATTAATTTAAGTATGCATGCGAAATGCTCTAATTGTCAAGGGTGCGAAAAAAAACATAATTGTAAAGGGTAAACTGCAAAGTTCTTTTAACACATTGACTGAGATACATACGTTAAATACAATTGGGTTCTGGTACTGAGGTATACTTAAGCGTAGTATTCAAGCCGTAACTTGTTGAGTTGCACCACTTGTAAAACAAAACTGCTCAATGAAACCCTGCAAATAATCACCCCTATCGTGAATTATTTTTCCCCTTTTCACATATTTGCGATCATGAAAAACTCCCAAAAAAAAGCTAATTCAAATGAGAATAATAACGTAAAAAAATGTTCACGGAAAAAAATTCCCCTAATCGTGAAAAGTTTTTCCCTCGTAATTTGTTCACATTTCCCTTCGATTTTCTCACTTTATTTTTGTTAGGAAACAGAACATGTATGTAACTTGTTCCTCCTATAAATCAAATATTAAGGGCTAGATCCGTTAATAAGGCACAAACCGATATATTGGTTAACAAAATGCAAAACAACAGGTCGATTGCCTTCGGATTTGTGAAGCTTTTGAAAGACGTGGTGGCAGAATTTTAGAAAATATTTTACTACATAAAATTTAAAAAGTGCAAAAAACTAACGTTGTAATCAAACTTTCCCTCCAATACTTTATATTTTGCTTTATTATGTTAACTTTTCTTTAAAATATATTCGTGTACACTTTTGAACAAAAATTTCATTGATTTTTAATTTTTTTTCTTTCTTTTTATTTTTACATTCACTGGAACTGATAGCGTGAAAAATTTTTCACATGAGATTCACGATTGCTTTTTCCCTTCGAGGGGAATGAAAATTTCATGGAAACAAAAATTCCACTTGTTTGTATTGGACTACCTGTTACATTTTGATAAAATGGACTACTCCCTGGACTGGTCCAATGTAATGCAAGCACGGACCATGCCATTTTGGGCTAGTAGCAGCAATAGTTTTGTTACAGGTGATGGTATCTGAAATTTTTTGAATTCTATTAAGTGTTTGTTCCAGGGAATTCAACTGTTATCAGTTGCCGCTTTTCCGGGAAATTATTGCGGGATTCCCGGGAAATTGTGAACAAAAACTTTTTAAACTTTAGTTAATCTTTGTTGGCTCGAGTCTTTAGTTGTCTTATCAAACAAAATTTCACCACAATATCAATATTTTATGTGTTTTACTGCTTATTTACCTTAATTCCGAGGGTGGTCTTTATATAGGGAATACGGTAAATCATCATCAATTTATGTCAGTTCCACATTTGGCTGCATTACTTATTCCTCCAGAACCAATTTTGCTGGACTGCTCAGGAGAACTAGAAACGATTTGGCAGTCAAATTTCCTTTTCTGCTGAGTCGTTTGAATGTAAGCGTACTTTTAACAGGGGGACATTGCTTAATCGATTAGAATTACTGTGTCAAATCAGACATGAGCTAAGTGTTACCATTCACGAAATAAGCACTAGTTGAACAAAAAGTTAGATGGCAGGCCAGTTATGTTACACCTTTACCACTTTATACGCTTTAAATTCAGTGGACACAAAAAAAAAACTTCTGCAATAAAAGGCGTAAGATTAACAGATACGGATTTGTTTTGCCGCCCGTTAACATCCTTCAGAATTGTAAAAAAACCCTGACCGCCATAGAAGTTTTGTTTAAAATTCAGATCAACTTTGTTATCTCAAAGTAAAAAGTATTAAGTTAATCCTAATTTGTTATTAGTGTAATAAATGTTCATGTTAAATAATCGGTTCGTAAATATAATTGATAAATATTGAAAGTATGTATTTGTTTTATGGTTTTTTGTAGATTAGAAAACATTGAAAATGTTGAAAATAAAATTCCTATAAATTGCAGTTTACTATTAAGAGTATTTTAGTTTTTAAACGGGTTACAAAAGACAAGCATTATAATGCGCTACGTTTGGCTTTTAGCCAGCCTGGTGGTTTGCGCCACCGCTGCTAGTTTAAATAAACAGTCAAACTTAAATGAAAGTGAAAAAATTCGCTACGACGGTTATAAAGTTTATAAATTGGATATTCAAAGCAAATTGCAGTTGTCAGTTATCGATTTAATTCAAGATTCAAGTGAAAAGGTGATTGAATAAAACTTTTATCAAATTTAATTACAAATGTAGAAACAAATATAAATAATTTTAAGCTTAAGCCCTATATAGATCCTACTGAATTTTTATATCGCGAATAATCGTAAAAGAGAAAATTCTTGAACAACTATTTACTTTTTTTTTTTTAAGTGAATTACAAAATAGTTCTTGAGCGATTTTGATGATTACAGTGTAATTAGTAATGATATATAAGTGTGAGGACGATTCAAATTCAGAAAATCACCCAAATAATTCTTTTCAGATAAGTTTTGATGATAAAAAACTGATTTATTACTTAAGCGATAGAAAAAGGATTCATATATGATTCATTGATACAAATTTAATTTTAAGCTCCAGGTTTTTTTTTATAAAATTATTTATTTTTTTTCTTGATTATTTATTGATAATTTTTCTTGGCTGTGCTGGGATTTGAACCCGAGTTGATTTTTGCATGTTTCAAGAATCACCACATTCTATCTTCAGAAAATCTTTGAGTTCTAATCACTGCACCACTGCGGTGCCCGCCAGCCAACAGTCAAACATCAATCTTTTAACCAGTAGTACTGGTGGTTCGAAATTTGCTGTTATTTTCATTTTAATTTCAAATTACAAGTCGCCTCCTTTCCTCCGTTTTTTCGTATTCTTTATGTCAAAACTTTGTCTTGAAAACCTGAATACATTCGTTTAGTATGTTTTTCTTTTGCCCACTTTCGTCGACATTTTTTTAATTGTACAAATAAAAGTACAAATGTAAACAATAGAGCTTGTGCCATAGCTAATTTTAAGAACAATTTTGATTTTAGTTGAACTGTTAATTTTTAATTTCTTGATATTCTTTAATTAGGCTTGAGTTCATCAAATTTAATTTTCATTAAATTATTTTCAATGAGAAAGGAATTTTTTACAACTTGGAATTTTTATTAAAATTTATTGATAATTTTAAAAATTAACAGTTCAACTAAAATCAAAATTGTTATTAAAAATATTTATTTATTTAATTATTTTCTCGATATTTCTTCAGGAAAATAATATTAAAAATATTTTTAATTGAAAAAGGTCAATTAAAATGTTTAAATAATTCTTTTTAAAAACAAATTATGAATTCTTTTTTTTGGCCAAATTTAAAAAATAAAAATAGAAACTTTCATGGCAGCCAAACATACATATATGAAGCTTGGCTAAAAAGAAGCCCAGAAATTATTAATTAATAAACATAAATGTTAGTGCAAATTGTTTCTTCTCTTCTTTGCGAGAAACCGATAACTTTTGTTTGGTTTAGAATAAAGATGGTTCGAATAATCAAAAGCCATAATTATCGGAGAAAATATAAAAAACCATGACAGTTAAAAAATTATATGAAATATAATCAAGAACTATATAGTTTACGATTAAAAAATGAGACTAAAACGACTTAATAAAGATTACAAAAACTACCATTAAATTGATCGAAAAGGAAACAGAAAATTGTATCAAAAATGATTCTTTCAGGTGATTCATCGGTAGGGTACCATTTTCTCACAACGAGAGTATCATTTATGATTGAAATGAGCTCATATACGGGTATTTTGCTCTTGAAGCTGATTCCTAAATGATTAGATTATATGATGCAAAATGCTAGCTGGGAACGATATAATAAAGGGTTCGGTGAGTTGGTTATTATAACTCTCACAAATTACGCTCCACTACCATATAGCAATGATCCCATTTAGGGCCGTGACAGATTTTAAGTCTGTTCGCTAAGAAAAATTATTCTTTTCGAAAAATTTTTAATATTTTTAATTCGGCTCAAGTTCATCAAATTTAATTTTTCATTAAATTATTTTTATGAAGAAAGGAATTTTACAACATGAAAATTAATTAAAATTGTTAATAATAATCATTCATTCTTGACTGACCTGAGATTCGAACCCAGGCGGCTGGTTACCATGACATGTTTCGATCGCAACAACTCGATCTCCTCAGATGGATTTGCCGTCTTACACGCGCAGCCATCGACGACTGCTGACGTCAATAGTCAAACATCAATCCTTAAACCAAATTGTATTTTAACCTTTGGTAGATCGAAATTTGCTTTTTTGAATAATTATCCATTTTTATTGATTTTACATTACAACAAAAAATTTTGCTGTTTTTATGGACTGTCAATGCTTTTTCTGACAACCTTAAAATGTTTCAGCCCTATTTGAGGTTCCAACGAAGCAGGTTTTTAAGGGTGAAACGTAAAAGTTTCACTCACCATATCTCTTAAGGCCTTTATACTCTATCCCACCAAGTCTTAGATATTTTACTTAAATGCTTCCCTGATCTAATTATTGTTTGAAATTTGTCAAAAAAACAATAGCAACTTATCACGACAGAGCTACATTTTCGTAAAATACTTAAGACTTTATGGGATATTGTATAACGGCCTTAAGGGTGGACATGAATTTTATACGGCAAGTTCCCACTTTGAAGCAATACAGTTTTGACACAGAAAGCTTTTTATTCAGCGCATATTACAATTGTTAAATGTAACGATCAGCTTTACACACGGAATTTTTTGTGGTTACCTTTATTCTTTAATAGGCTCCCTTAAAACCTGCTTCGTAGTATGGAAATGTCGGAACTCTTCAAATATAGTATTCGGTTTATTTTTATGAATTCGTTTACTTAAATTACTACAGCTCTATATGACTTATTGCGTAACGCATAAATGTGCGCTTACTTTTTAAAATTTAATATAAGTGCTTCGCAAAACAAGAAAATTTTTTGTTGGGAATATTTTTTATAACAAATATATGGTCATAGCTTCTGTTACCAAATAACGTAAGGAGGTCCAAGAAAAAAAATCTCAAGTGGTCCGTAAAGCATAAATCGGCAAAAACCCCTGCCGTTAGGATACACTTGTCTCAAGAGCCTGGTCTTGTTTAAAAATGTTTAATTTCGATTTGATATTTTATCGGTTTTGCGATTAAAAACTTTAAAATTGTCGTTGAGAAATCGGTTCTGATCATTAATCCGCGACTCTTTCATTTTCCCAACGTTCGGATAGAGCAGCACCTTTATTAATTTTCTTTCTTTTTTCAGTACAACATTTGGAAGGACTACGATGAGGCCACCAAGGAAATTCATATAATGGTTAAGCCCCAAGAAATTTCAAATTTCCGAAAACTACTAAAAGCTAATAGAATTGAATATGAAGTAATGATAAACAATGTGCAAGGGTTAGTATGCTTAAGTGTTATTTAGTTAAGAACCAGCAGTAAATAACCATAAAGAATTATGATTGTAACAAATTCATATACGACATGATATGATAATGGAGGCTATAAAATTATAAAAATTGTTTTTTAGATTAATCGATGAAGAAGAAAATGTTGCAAAATTATCAGCCGATAACGCCGAATTCGGTTGGACCCGTTACTATGAGTTGCATGAAATCGAACAATGGTTAGATAGTATTTTAGCTGCCCATCCGAAATTCACTGAGGGTTTTGTAATTGGAAAATCTTATGAAGGTCGTAACATACGTGGCATTAAGATTTCCCACAAGTCCGGCAATCCTGGGATATTTATTGAATCCAACATTCATGCTCGCGAATGGATCACTTCGGCAACGGCTACTTGGTTTATCAATCAATTATTGACATCAACGGAGGAGGCTGTACGTAATTTGGCTGAGAATTATGATTGGTATATTATACCAGTGTTCAATGTTGATGGTTTTGTTTATTCACACGAAAAGGTGAGTGGAAAAAATGTTTCTCCTATTAGTGGAAAAAAATTCAATGTATGAGATTTATTTTTCGAAAGTCTGACAAAGTTTTAGGTTCCCCTAACCAGATCTTTTATATAAACTCTTGAAATCTTAAAAACTCCAAATGAGGAAGACGACTCTCAATTTTATTTAATGGACTTTTTAGGTAATCGCGATGCAGTCGCGGATCCAGCTTGAGCCTTAGGGGGGGGGGGGGGGAATTTTTTTTTGATACAAAAAAGTAAAAAATTACTTTTTAAAAGTTTATTGAAATTAATATGTGTATATTATATTAAAAAAGCTCAGCAATAAAATCAGCAATTTATGATTTCCTTGTTAGGCAAATTTAGATAGTACAGTCTTTCTTCTGTCATTGTTGAACTGAGCCATGTTTTTATTAGACGATGGGTAGGAAATGACCTCTGTCTCGTAGCATTACTGACGAGTAGGGCAAGTTTTTTTATGGCATATACCATTTTTGCCATTTCTTCAATTATTTTTTTAAAAAGCAATTTTTGGTCCAGCTTTCCAAAGAATACATTTTTGCAACATAGAAAAAAATTTTTAAATAAGCTTAGCGAATATGAGGTAGAATCTATTCGAAATGCTAACTGAATAATGCAACAATCGGACGTAAAAAGTACTTTCAATGCATCTGCTCAAGCCTCTTGAAGTTACAAACGAAAGGGATTTCTATGAATGAAAGTTTTGGCTTAATTGACAGCGCTAAGAAAAATAATACAAGATGTCTGTAAAAAAGATATTGTTGAAAATTTGTGGGTTAATTATTCAATACTCCTGAAAAATCTATATGGCTTGGCATTTCAATTTTAAAGAAGTGTTTTAATCGATTTTCTCACAATTTTTTTTTAATGAAAGTGAGACGGATGCATTTATTGACAACCTTTCTCCATCTGAACTTTTAGTGTTCAAATATGGTCCAGTTACATCTTGCGATGTTGAAAGAGTGTTTTTCATTTATAGAACTGTTTTATGTGATAGCTGGAGATTATCAGGGGTGTTCTAGAAATCGAAGTCGCTAAACGCAAGAATTTTAAACGTCGTTTTTTAAAAAAATTTCCCTGATAAAAAAATTTTATGACAAATATTATAAAAATATTTCTTTATTAAACCGAATTTTATAACAAAAATTAGATTAAAAGTGTAGTTAGTTAAATTTATTGAGACTTCATTTTTTCATAATACAAGGTTTGCAAACATAAGATTTTTAGATAACTTAAAACTATAGGGTATTATTTTAATTGCAATTGTATATGTACATTTGAGTATATGCGTCTTGCTTATCGACATTAAGTAGAACTAATCAAATGACAAAATTGATTACAAAAAATGTTTAAATACAAACAGTGCTTGCTCCCGGCCCTTACTTTTGGACGTAGAGTTTTATCTACTATTAATAAACTTACACCTAAACCTTAAAACTATAACTTAAACGAGAAATAAAAAAGAAAACAAAAATAATAAAAAAAAATTAGCCCCTGTGAATGCCGGGAGTAGTGCGTGAATAAAAGTTTGGACCAGGAAAACTACTAATTTGTTCCTGTAAAATCCCAATTATTGAAAGATAATTGGTGTTTGACCAATTAATTCCATGTTCAGTTGCTAAAATATCCTGAACTACACTGCCCTCAAAGTATGAGAGCGTCTGCACAAAATTCTTCATTAAATTCAAAGCGTAAAAAGAAATTGGAGTAATGTTGGCATTTTCGTAAACAAATTTATTTGGAAATCTTTTGTTTAACGACTTATAATTTTTTCTATACATTTTCTTTCAAAACTTCCATTTTCCTCATTGCTGTTTTTGAGATACTAAACCATATTAGAAAAGCATAGAGAATTATTGATCTTATACTTACTTTGTACAAAAGTAGTTTGGTAAAAACTTACTATTAAAAAGCCTTTCAAATGCCGCTTTTACAAGATTGGCTTTGGCCAAATTATAAGAAACGTAATTATTCAACTTTAAAAGTTTATTGAAGTTGACTCCAAGGTATTTTATGCTGTCCTTAAATTTATTTTCAGTACCATTTAGAAATAGTTTTAAATTTTTGCTCTCCGGAACAACAGTGTACTCTTTGAAGCTTTAATTTTTATTCCCCAATGAGATGAAACATTTTGGAGCGCAACCAGCGGAGACTCGTGATGAGCATAAAGAAGCGAATCGTCGGCATAAAGTATAGCCCTAGAGTTATTATATGCATGAGGAAAATCATTTATAAAAATATTATACAAATGTGGCGCCAATACAGAGCCCTGTGGAAGACCGCAAGAGACCTCACCCAGTGATGAACACTCATTATCAATTTGCACGCAAAATCTCCTGCCATCGAAAAAGCTTCGAAATAGTTTAATTATCGAAGGCTCAAAGCCAATGTTTAATGTTTTGTATAATATACCGTCATGATAAGCCTTATCAAAAGCTTTTTCGACGTCAAGAGTGACCGCAATAGTAAACCCAAATTGACCCTGAGGAATATACGCATCATCCAAACTTAAATCCATTTTCTCTCTGATAATTCTTTCAAATAACTTCCCTAGATTCGAGAGTAGTGAAATTGGTCAAAAATTGTTTATGTCAGAATTGCCCTTCTTCTTCGGGATTGGAATAATCTTCGCAACCTTCCATTCTCATGGGAAATAGTAGTTATTCAAACAATTGTTAAATAGAATTGCCAAATACTCAAAAGCCTTAATAGGAAATAGGAGTCGTTTCCGTTATTCAATGATGTCGTTTCATCACTAAATGGAATACAATCTGCAGCATTAAAAATTGCATTATTTATTGTATCATTTATCTCTGAAAGATCTCTATTTGGAGGCGAAGCTCGATAAACAGATATAAAATGATTCTTAAAAGCATTCAATTTATGATCTAACTGATGAATTTTTACACCATTTTCAGAAATCTCCTGTATTAAGGGACGAGTCTTATTTCCAATAATTTTAAAAATACGTTTATAAGCCCATGGACCAGGTTTAATTTCCCCTAGTTTGGCATTAAATAAACCTGCCTGATCTATTTCAATTTGTTCCTTTATTAAAATTTTTATCAAATCAATTTACTTAGAAATAAGCAAATACTCAAGATGTTTTCTATTTAAAGTTTTAGTAAATATTCTCTTCAAATCCCTTTGCCAATTGTATTTTATTCTAAGTAACTTCCTAACCTTTTCCGTTACAACATATTTCTGATTTTTTCACTCCATTTTTTTGGTATGCACTTCTGCAACAGAATTTATAGGCGTACTAAACTTCTCTATAAAATAATCTATCTCATTATTAGATAAGTTCCCATTTTTAGGTGGAAAGTGGTTCAGCAAAGCATCACATACATCCATTTTAAACGAATTCCAGTTTGTGTCTCTATAAGAAAAAAATGGTCAGGAGTTTTGAAAATAAAATTAAAATTCATCAAAGTTATACAAAGACTTAATGGCAGATGATCCGAGAAAGTGGGAAGTGTACATGTTTTGAAGTTTTGATGCAAATTATCAACTACGACATTGCTCACAATAAAATGATCCAAATGAGATGAACCACCAGGGTAAGTGGGATACGAATCACAAATTCTTGTTGCTGAAAGGAAAGGACACCAGCGATATTGTGACAAATAGGGTTACAATTAAAATAAACGGAACCGCAAAGAATTTTCCATAAACTGCCATTAATCGACACACCAATTTCTACGAATAAATTTGGAAACGAAAGGTTAGGAACATGTGCCCTGGAGAAAGAAATTGATTTCCAATACATATTCCAACACCCAATTGACTATCATCCTTTAAAAAAATATGTTTATCAAATTTTACATTTGCCCCCGCAGTCAAATGCGTTTCTTGTAAAAAAACTATCTCAATATTTAATTGATCCAGCAACCTATTCAGTTCAATTCTCCTTCCAATATGGACAAGAGAACCAACATTAAATGCCATTAAATTTAAAGAATTACGGACCATAGACATTTTGAATATCTTTAATTAAATTCAAGCCTGATCTCTAGTCATTGTCTTGTAGTTTAACATAAAATTATTATTTTTATCCTCTAAAGTTAGAGGATCCGGAGCACATAAAGTCTTGGCAAGCTTCACAAACTCTTGTACCAAAGCAGGCTTTTCCACCTTAGTCTGAGCTGGAACGTCATTCAAAACATTACATAAACTAGCATACGATTTGTTCCCAACAATAGCACTAGATGTACTAGATGAATTTATCGCCCTAGCAACATTATCTGATGCAGACAGTTTTCTAATCTTAGTTTCCTGATAAGATGTTTTTCTAAATGACACATAGTTTCTATACACAGGACAACCCCTGTAATTTGACGTATGTCGATTTTGATTACAATTGACACAAAATGGCAAAACATTATCTTCCTGGACAAAAGAACACTCGCCTGGTGCATGCTTCTCACTGCACTTAACACAAGAAAATGGACGACTACAATTTCTTGAATAATGACCCCACTTTTGACACCTCCAACACTGTGGGACTCTAGTATTAGCCTTTGGCCGCTCCCATGAAACAACTTGATTAAGCATATACTTTAAGCCAATTAACTCGCTTGCCTTACGATTAGGTTTAAGGATTACTAAAAACAAACCTGTTTCAATACCCTGTTTCCTAGAATACTCAGTAGAAAATTTAGAAACTGATTCAACAGTATCTGGGACAATTCTATCTATTTCAGACTTAATATCATTAACATCAGATTTGTAATACAGACCTCTACAAACTACTTTCTGTCGCTTATACTCCGTAGCTCCATCATTTCCGAATGTGCAGAAGAATCTTTTAAAAACAATTTACTTCTATATTTTGATTGGTTTTTAAACTTAAATTCAACATTTTTGGAATTAAGTTGGTCAATCAAGGATTTTTCATTTACATTTTCAAAAAATATTGGAGGAAAATACGAATTCCTGGTCTTTACAGATGTTTGGGAGTTATTTTGTTTTGGTATTTTGTGTTATCAATTGGCTCTTCAGTAGGGGTATAACCAAAATAAGAACCTATCATTACGGTATGGGCAATGTTATACTGATATTAAAAATCGATATCAGGGATCATTTCTAAAACACCAAAAATTTTTTTTTTTTTTAAATTTTTATTACAAAGTAACAAAATTAAAACAAGCTTAATTAAATAACTTATACATTATTGTTGTACATTATAAACTTCAAATTGAGAGTTCGTGTTGATTTACAGAACGGAAAAATGTCTTCAACAACTTCCACCGCCCGCTCAGCGTATATATTGCTGCTCTGCTGTTTAAAAATTCTTGATGGCTCCTTAACCCAGTGTCGAAGAAAACAGTTTTAGTTTGACTATTGATTTTTTTTGGTGGGAGTCCTTCCCCAAAAATATTTGTGGGAACATCTAAGAAGTTAATATTAATAAAAATATATGTATTTTTACGTTATATTTTTGTCGCATAAATTGTATTAAAAATTTATATGGTGATTATCCTTCCCTTGTACCATTTTTTTGGTTTTTTTTTTTGGAATGCAAGGAATCGCCATTTCATATAAAAAAACACGAAATGCAAAGACCAGCATGGCTTTCGACGTTAGAATTATGGATTTCCTGTAAAACTGAAAAAAATTATAAGCTAAAACTTCATCGCGATCGGTGCCGAACCTCGCGAAAAAAGGAAGGTTCATTTCTTAATATTTTTTTATTCACTATCTCACTATGATAGGTCCTTTTTGATATTTGCAAAAAAATGCAAATGGTTATTTCCCTACTCTTCAGCCTAAATCTCCTAAAAGTGAAAATTTGTTCGTGCGGTTTACATTATTTACTAACTTATCTAATTTATCAAAATTACATTTTGACAAATCAATTTTTACGTCACCTTGGAATGTTCTTTTTTTGATCTTGACCATTTTGAAATCATCTTCCAGTGAAGAAATTGAACCGGCTTCATGATCCATAAAGTTTTCAGTTTCTTTTTCAACTTGGTACATCAGGAATTTGTATATTTTCCAAAATTCGAATGTTCTTATTTCCCATTGACTCTTGCGCATTCTCCTTTAATTGAGTTGACGTTGATGGCTGTGCCATCACTGCATCAAGCAATTACTTCCCTAGCTGGGAGTTTTTACGCACATCTATTGCTGTTAAACCATCGCTTGCTATATTACAAACTTGTGCCTTTGCTTGGGGGCCAGAAAGATTTTTATTAAATACCAAAGTTTCCTTCTTTTGTTTTGAAACAGCTCCCTTAGAAATATTAGGAGGACGCCCTTTAGACTGGGAAAGTAATGGATCACGTTCCATTAAGATTTCCTTAAAATCAAATAAATGCTTTCAAATATTTGTATTCACACAAATTTTTTATTTAAAAAAAAAATTTTTTTTTATATTTTTAATTTTTTTTTTCAAATTTATTTTTTTAAATATTTTTTAGAGCATTCTATAAAAACGTCTTCAACGTTTCACATTGATAAGAAACTCCGATTAAAAGTGTATTAAAAACAACTTCCAAATTTTTGCGTTTTGCCCCCCAGTATTTTTTTTTTTTTGTTTTGACAATTTGAAGAAACATACTATTGTACATACAATAAAAACTTAATAAAATAAAGGTTTCTTATATAACATGTTTATTTTTGCCATTTTTCGTGCCATTTTTTATACTATTTTTTATTTTTCTTACATTTCGGTAGATAAAAGAGATAGATTTTAAAAGTTCTGTATCTGTATTTGACTTGATTACACTTTGAGGTAGAAGTTTAGCTATGTTCAATAGATTTAGGATATCTATTGGGAAACGTGTTTTGAGATCTTCTAAAATAAATTCAATAAGAGGAATGTAACCTACAACTCGGTAGTAATCTTCAACATTTTGAATGTGATTGGAACCTCGATTTGAACGCAGATAACTTTAACTTTTTCAAAAATCGTTTTAAATAGTTCTCCGGCTTTATTTCTTTTCTCTTCAAGGCACATGATTTAAGTTTTGATAAGGCTTGATCCTTTTGAAGATATATATCGTGCTTTTGTAAAATGATACTTAGCGGCTGTGATACAATAAGTATCACACTTAATATGTTTATTCCGTAAATGAATTCAAAAGTACTAAGCGAGTTTCTTAATATAAGGCTTTTGATGAAGTATCTCTAGCTTTCCACTCAGATATTTTTTCCAAAGCTTCTACTATATGATGTACACTTGTTGCAAAGTGAAAATTGAGTCTTGACGGTCCAACCATCTTGTCTCGCATAATGTAGAGAGTTTGGCTCCCAAATACTTCGCTAAAACTGCGTTTCGGTTGGGATGATTATATTTAAAACAATTTGTCGTTTCTTTATCAAATGATACAACTTATTGCATTAATGGCACTTTGTTGGTTTTTAAAATTGAGTTGTTTGATTTATGGGAAAAGCAAGGCGTTTGGTTTGCATTTGTCCAGAATTTTATTACAGCTCCATTTTCTGCTGACGTCAGAGGACGCCCATCTGTTCCATTTCCTACACAATTTTTTAGGTCAAGACTAAAATTTGTCAGAACTTTTAGAACTATTGATGATAGTGCCTTCGCATCAATTGACACATCACATTATCAATATCCTTTGAAGCTACAACAAAGCCAATAAATGATTTCCTAATAATTTTTTGTTGTATGTTGAAATATCTTTACGATAAGGAAATCTGGGTTTTCCCCGAAAAATCTGTGTTTTCGTCAAAAATTATCTAAGGCTTGTTAATAAATTGACCGCACGCATTTTCAAGTCAAACGTTTTTCTTTGGATATAAATAGATGCCACCTGCTGGGATTGAATGTAGAATAACAAGTATTTGAATACAGTAAACTAGATGTTTTAGCGGAAATATCTAATAAATAACTATTAGAATTAAGATTTGGATACTTATTGAAAATTTCGTTAGATTCAATAAAATAAAAACAAAAAAAATTTAGCTGGGCTTTCCTAAAATTTTGTGCATATAAAAAAATATTATTATTGGGAATTCTTGTATTATCGAGATAAACCAAACATATTTTTATAATTTAGGGGGGGGGGGGGAATTTCCTTATTCCCCCCCCCTCTGAATCCGCAACTGTCGGGATGGCTATAATGTTTGTAGATATCACACCGTTGGGCTTTTTCCGGTGGGGATATATAAAGTCTAAAGTTTATGTGGTCAAACCTGTTTCGATTTAGGGGTCAAATTACGGCATTCGATATCGATCGAAATTTCCATTTTCATTGTATTGTAATTTTGATCGATATCGAATGCCGTAATTTGCCCCCAGGCCTTGGAGGAAAAAATCACGCGTGCCATTTGCCAGTTACCAGTCGAAATGTTCGAACGAGTCATCGAAAATTGGTCTCGACGGATGGACCATCTGCGGCGTAGCAACAACCGACATCTGATAGACATAGTCTTCAAAAAATAAATGCCAAAGAATTAAATTTGAATTGTCTGTTTTTTTTCTTTAAAAAAGTACGGAACCTCGAAACGGATCACGCTTTTCAAATAAGAATAAGAATTAAGCTTTGAATAAATTTTGTAATTTTCGTTCCATCTTTTATCTGTAATATCAATGGTTCTCTGTCGAAGTTTGTATTTAATAGACATCAATGATACACACTGGTTGTATCAAGTTAGGCAAGCTTGACTGACATGCCCCTTTAGCCTGAAATGCAAGTGACACTTCTGTTAAACTGCTCAGACAACAATAACGATAGCGGGAACAGATAGCTGGTGTCTTATAATTGAGACTTTTTCTTAAAGCAAATGGCAAAATACATCAAGAGTAAAATAAACATGTCTGACTTGTAAGTAAATAATAATATTCTCTCTAACTCTGTTTCTCTGGGGTCGGCGTTTGGGTTAGAATCAATTTAGGCCCTAATTTTGTAAAACACAACGCACGTCAAAGTATTATATTGAAAGCAAAAACAAATTCATAAATATTTTGTAATTTTGTTGTTGCTTTGTATAGAAATTTATTTACCGTTTTAAAATTTGCAACGCCACAAGCAATGAGGCGTATGAAATCTTAAAAACCAATGAGAATTTCTGTTAGAGGCAACAACAAAATTACAAAATATTTATGAATTTGTTTTTGCTTTCAATGTAATTCTTTGTCGTTGCGTTGTGTTTTACAAAATTAGGGCCTTAATCTCGCTTTCGTATTATTTCAAGAACAAATCGGGATTAAATCAACTTAGAAATTCTTGAATCAAGCACAGTTTGAGATTTATTTTTTTCGGATTATTTTAAGTACGGGGTATTTCAATAATCCATAATTGAATCAAGCATTCTGTACTTGATTTATATACGGATGGATTGATTTGTCTTTTCAGTGTTGTAGTCCTAAGCCCATATTATCTATGTAGACATTTATTCCCCGCCTTCGTTAAGGAATTTCGTCTCTACACGCATTCTGGCGAGTATTGCAAAATGTTATATTAACCTTGCAAGAGCCCAAATTACCAAAAATTTCTCCATCTCTCAAGTATCCATCGCACTTGTCATATATTTCGAAGACTTTTTTGCACTTTTCCTGAGGACCTTTTCTCCAGAGCTGACCACCATACATGTAAGCCGTATGAAAAAGTGGATGATCTAAAGCCCTAAAGATCTTAAGGGATACCCGTTGGTTTTGTCTCTCTGCTCTTTAACAAGAACATGGGAAAACTTTTAACCTTTTTAACATGATCCATAACGTTTTGTTTGAAGCGAAGTTTGTTGTCCAGAATGGTACAACAATTTCGGCACTAAAATTACTATTCCGGTTTTTGTTTTCATAGATCTTAAATTGTAAATTTCATTTAGAGCATTTTCTTTTAAATTGGACCAAAACTTAAAAAGTGGGATTGTTTTAAATTTTGCGTACACCCGAGGTGTACTTCTTTGGAGACTACATAATTCATTGCCCTACCACGTAGAATTAAAAATAAGTTCAAAATCTGCAGATTAATTTCTCGGTTTTTTTTTGACATTCTCCACTCTGTAAGCTCTTTCGTGTTATTTCGGACGGATTTTCTACGAGCTAAGCAGATATTTATGCTTGAAAAACTTTAAACAGCTTTTAATATTGTAACCTTAAACACACCATTAGCTTATTTACTTCCAATGTATTTAAACTTTAAACACATTTATTATTCTTTTTAATTAAAGGATCGTATGTGGCGTAAAACACGCCAACCCGTTGAATCAAACAGCTGCATTGGTACTGATGCTAATCGTAACTTTGATTCCCATTGGATGGAAAATAATGGAGCTTCCTCAAATCCTTGCGTAGAAACGTTTGCTGGCCCTAGGGTTTTCTCTGAACCAGAAACTGTTGCTTTGGCCAACTATGTTATCTCACTAAAGGATAAAATTCAAATTTATTTATCATTTCACTCTTACGGTCAATATCTGCTATCGCCCTTCGGACATACTGGCGAAGAGTTTCCCGAAAACTATGCTGATATTCAAGAAATTGGAAAGTCATTCCACGATGCCATTGCTGGTTTATCCTACAAAACTGAATACAGATATGGTTCGACTGCTACAGTGTTGTGTAAGTTTTAAAGAATTAATGACACGTTAAAAAATTGTGCAGTACAGAATTTTATTTTACAGATGTTGCTTCTGGCTCCTCCGTTGATTGGGTATTCAATACTTTGGGCATTAAGATTGGCTATACCATTGAATACCGTGACAAGGGTCGCTATGGCTTTGTTCTGCCACCCGCACAAATTTTACCTAACTGCGAAGAATTAATGGCCGGTATGATTGCGTTGGTGGGAAAAGCAAAGGAACTAAGTTATGTATAAACAAGATGTTAGGACCCGATACTGTCCGGGGTTCTTTTTTCAAAATTAAATATAAATGCCGGCTTAATAATAATAATAACAGAATAAAAGATTTATCCGGTTAGTTATTTATAAAAAAAAACTATTTTAGACTAAAAAAAAATTTTAATAAAAGAATTTTTTTCTAATTGTAATGCTATTTTAATTTCCACCTGGGGTGTGATAAGCATCTTTAAGGAGCCACAAGCACAAAACTGAGAGCAGCCAATAACCTGAACTTTGCAGGGTTTCAAAGCAGAAGAACTGCGATCATTAGCGACAATAATACCCACTTAGTTGAATTGTTTGGTGTGTTATAAATGGCATTGGTGTTTTAATGTTTATCGTTTAGCGGTGGTGCACATCGGACGATGTTGGATTTTTTTTTAGGCCAGCTGTGGAAAATCATTTAAATTGTGGTTTAAACAATACAGAGCCGCTGCAGGTACTGTAGGTTCCTCATTTTCTTTGGTAAAACGTTTACGTATTCCATAATACGTTCTAAGTTAGAAGTCGAATGAGTTTTTTTGCGGCTGTCAAAAAATATAATTTAATATTACAGTTTGTATTTACACTATCACACATGATGATGCTTTTTTTAAATTCAACCCTGATAAAATGAAAAGTATTATTGTTTAGAAAAATTTCAAAAACCGATAAAGTTGTATGTGATGTACAATTTTTTTTTCGACATACTTGTCATTTTAGCAACACATTGCATCCACACTGTTACACATTTACATATCCCAGCTCCATCAGCTGTATGTTAGACGACTATGTTTAATATACAACTTCTAAAAGGTTCTCCTGATGATTATCTGACGAGTAACAATAATAAAAATATCTTAATTTTTTTAATTTTGACACGCTTGTCTTTTAATCTTGGAATGAACTTTTTTCGACTCTCTGTAAGAGTCATGATATATAATTGGGGGACTCATAAGGTGTCATAAAGTCATTTGTCTCAAAATAATAACATGTAAAATACGACTGTTGTGAACAACCAAATAATATACATGTATGTATATTATAACAATTACTGAGCTACCTAAATAAGAGCGTTTTAGAAATATGAATTTCAATAAAACAAAGCGACCTAAGGATCTGCAAAAAAGGATTTTCCGACAGGATGGTGTTGTATTCGCGTTTGATTTAAATAAATTGTATGAAAATTATTAACGTAGCTCAGTTATACGGCTGAGTATTTCACGAGTTATAAACTAATCCCTTCAGGAATCTCAAACGACTCTTGGCATGCTTTTTGAAAGACTCGTTAGATAATCCCTAGATACATCATAAACGATTCCCTTTATGATTAATTTGAGCGTCTTTCGCTGTGTTATGGAAGAATCTCTCATACGATTCAGCACGTGTAACAGTTTCTCCCTTGCGAGGAATCGATTGTAATTAAACAAGTAAGAGTGCTATATTCGGCTGTGCCGAATCTTATATACCCTTCACCATTTTGCGAGCAGAATACATAGCAATTAGACAGAAACTAAATAAAACTGGTAAATATTTTTTTTTAAATTAGAGACAACCGGTTTTGAACTTCGCTTTTCGTAAGGGCCCAGAATATATATACTTTATAGGGTGTAGGATCAATATTGTAGAAATTATAGTTATACATATATACCTTTTTTACCTTCGGTGAAGGGTATAAAAAGAGTAATTTTCGGGAAGTTAGGGGTCTAATCACCCCTGCATACGATAGACACTGGCGTATCGAATGAAAACTCGATAAATGTAATGTCGAGTTACTCGATGTCGAATGGTATTATTTCAAATTCAATACATTTCATTCGATATCGAGTTTCAAGATACCAAATAAATAATTTCGATGAATTTTGCTCGATATCGTATGCGGTGATTAGACCCCAGTATTTCGGTTATAACTCATACAAATTTCCGACATTTTGGTATATAAGTCATATCCCTAGGACGTATAGCAGCCCTAAAATTTAGGTTTTTATACAAATTTTGATGTTTTTTAGCCCATTTTTTGAGTATTTTGCTCATAAATTACCCATTGTCTAACCGATTTGATAGTTTTATATACCGACGTGTTAAGGAAGAATTTTACCTTTTACTTAAGTTATATTTATATATAAACATTTATATAAACTTGTAAATGTATATTTTAACAAAGTTAATTATAAAAAGAGCAATTTTTGGGGATTCAGTATTTCAGTTATAACTCAGCCATTTTTTAACCGATTTGGCAGATTTATATACCGACGTGTTGAAGAAGAAATTTACCATTTACTTTAGTTATAAAACTTGGACTCGGGGAGATCTATGGTTCCCGAAAGTGGGTATTTAAAAAAAAAAAAAATTTATTTTGGTCATAACTTTTTTGTATCTGAACCGATTTTCCCGAGTTTTTTATAAAATATGTTCTACTTAAAATTTCCGATATTTTGATATATAAGTCATATCCATAGGACATATGGCAGCCCTAAATTTTAGGTTTTTATACAATTTTTAATTTTTTTTTGTATGGGAGGTACCACGCCCACTTCCCCAATCCCGCCCACATTTTCTAGGATAGTGTGTATTGAGAACCTAAATGTGTGTACCTAATTTGGAAGCTTGGGCTTTTGCCGTTCCCCAGATATACAGCAAAAAGTAATACAAATACAACAACCACAAGGGATTTTTGGGAAAAATTAGAGGTAGTCGTGGTTTTTTGCTCATAACTCAGCCATTTTATAACCGATTTGGCAGATTTATATACCGACGTGTTGAAGAAGAAATTTACCATTTACTTTAGTTATAAAACTTGGACTCGGGGAGATCTATGGTTCCCGAAAGTGGGTATTTAAAAAAATTTTATTTTGGTCATAACTTTTTTGTATCTGAACCGATTTTCCCGAGTTTTTTATAAAATATGTTCTACTTAAAATTTCCGATATTTTTATATATAAGTCATATCCATAGGACATATGGCAGCTCTAAATTTTAGGTTTTTATACAATTTTTAATTTTTTTTGTACGGGAGGTACCACGCCCACTTCCCCAATCCCGCCCACATTTTCTAGGATGGTGTGTATTAGCAACCTAAATGTGTGTACCTAATTTGGAAGCTTTGGCTTTTGCCGTTCCCAAGATATACAGCAAAAAGTAATTAAATTACAACAACCACAAGGGATTTTTGGGAAAAATTAGAGGTAGTCGTGCTTTTTTGGTCATATCTCAGCCATTTGTGGACCGATCTGGCTGAATTTCAATAGCAAAATTAAAATAAGAATACCTGACATAAAGATACCCCAACCAAGTCCCCATCATATCTGGGGGCTTCGGAAAACCCATTTCAACAGACAGACGGACAGACGGACAACCGGATTTGAACTTCGCTTTTCATAAGGACCCAGAATATATATACTTTATAGGGTGTAGGATCCATATTGTAGAAATTACAAACGGAATGACAAAGTTATATATACCCTTTCTACCTTCGGTGAAGGGTATAAAAATGAGCTCGATTATGCGATTCCCAGTAGACTCCTAGACGATTGAAAATGCTAGCTGGGATTGCTTGAGTTTTTGACATGTCTAAATACAAAGAATATAGAGATAAGGGAAATATTCGACGAACGCATTATTTCACTTATAACATTGTAAAAGATTTTTCGAACAGTAAATTTTACGTGTTTTTGTATTTTTTTTTACTCTTTTTAGGTAAGACAAAGACCCATTTTTTTAAACAATTAAATATTGTAAGTGGTTCGCTACAAATATAAAAATAAAAGTTCTTATCCCCTTCGCTCCACCCTTTTATAACAAGGGGAAAGAAAAATAAATTAATTTTAGACTAATTTTAAAAAACTGAAAATTTTGTATTAATTATAAAAATAAAAAAAGTGAAAATGTAGTTCAATTGAGCTTTCAACAACAGCAAAAAATTTCCGTGTTTTCCAATTGTGTTTTTGTTATTTGACTTTAAAAAGCAGTGTTCGATTTGTCGAACACTGGGCACTATATACCACTTTTGTGTTTTCTCAGAGAGGCTAACTGAATCAACGGATATTACCATAATATATATTTTTCACGCATTTGAATAAACGGATATGGGCTACTTCAAATTTTTGAGCACCTGCTGAAACCGACATACTATGGCTCTTATTTCGTTAAGTTTAATGAATTGAAAAAAACGTTGTACAGGGTTTGGATGACTATACTTGAAGGATATGACGTGCAAAGTTTTACGTTGAAAAGTCCTCACCTTAAGAATTGGTGGTCATCTAAAATTCGAAAAATTAAAAACACGACTTGAAACTTGCAAGAGTTTTTTCATTCATTCCGTTTTCTTTGTAATAGTTTTAAGCTTTCAGATCCAAACCCATACAAAATATAGTCACTAGACTAGGAGGATATATCCACTAAAAAAAAATTTTAATATCGCTGCTGGGTGAAAAGTTGCATGGTGTTTTAAAGTGAAACCAAAATTTTCCGAATTTTGAAATTTTTGAAGATTTTACATAGAGTTTTTGCGCCGTTTAATAAAAATGAGTTTTAAGGGCAGAATTAAAAAAACTGCGTAATTTCACAAAGTTTGAGGTGTATCAAGTTGGTGTCAGCGCACCAATAACGTATCACGGACATCACAAACTTAAAAGAAATTAGCGTAAATTTTTTAAAAATGTATCGTTTTTGCGTCTGACAATCTGAATTGCTAGTCTGAGTTGGCTAGTGTATTGCGTGATGTGAGTAACTTCGTAAAGAGCACCTCCGAGACGAAAACGCACTTTAAAATTTTTAAACGCAAAAATTTTATGAACTTTTGAAAATTTTTGCAAATAAACAATTTATTTTTAAGCTTTTTTTTATATCAAAACATGTCATGAGAACATGTTTAGGTATCTAAGTAGATTCTTCGCGACGGACTAAACTGATAAAGTGCAAAAAAAAATAATTTTTTTCAACCCTGGCGAGTGCAGCGGCAGTTTTTTCCAAACACATTTCGCTTTGTGACAACTGAAGCGCTGTATCAATTCCGCTCAAACGTACATCGAATAGAAGACTTTACTGAGCTTGATACTAAAATTGAAAACGCACCAAAAAATTTCAAGGATTTAAAATTTTATGGAGGAAACAAAATGTTTCTAACCTCAAAAAGCATCCTTGTATGAAAAAAAAAAATTTGCGCCGTGTGATAAAAATGATTAACGCGAACGGATTTCACATGCTCAAATATCGGTTTATACACACGCAAATCAACATTGATGTCAGACAAAAAAAAAAAATTTAAAAAAAATGTCTAGGTGTCGTAAATTTTTGAAGTTGCTCATATACATTTATTCTGTTTTTGCTGATGAATAAAATGTTTATGCTCAATCAGCGTTATGTGAGACATGTTTTTCGTGCGATTCGAGGAAGTTAGGGTACGCATAATCGACCTACTGAAACCACTATTGCCAACATCATTCGCAAATTTATGTCCAGTTTACATTAGTGGATGATACTCGACCGGTTAGACCACATCCAGCACGTAGTTAAGTGAATATACCAGCTGTAGCTGAGAGTGTAGTCACTGGTCCCGTCAATAGTAATCTCGCACCTTGTTTGTTTTACATTGCATGGCATTGTGTTGGAACTAGGTAACGGGACGGAGGAAAGAGAGAGTAGTGCTTGTGAACATTCGACTTGAACTTATTGAAAGTAAGAGGGTTATTCCACATACGAACAGTCAGGCCAAAAACGAATTTTCCTGTAATGCGTTGTACGATTTACCGGCCAATCGACCACAAAGGGATGTTCTGCCTAATCGGATATGCTTAGTCTTAAATCAAATGAATACGAATGGCAAAGGTTGCCATCATTTGTAAAAGAGTGGATATGGCTGGAAGTTTGACATAGGAGGTCATTTAGAAAAATAAGAAATAGAGTTAGAGAAAGAAGGGATCCTTGCGGCACCCCTGAATGAATTTTGAACTCGTTTGACGAAACCCCATCTACAACAAATCGTTTAGTGCGATCTCTGTGAAATCTTGATATAAATCGAGAGAATTATCACCGCCACCAAAGGCAACAAGTTTCTTGTCAAAACGTGCACCATGCCAGTCTCTGTCAAATATCTAAATATCTAAAGGAATAACCTTACTTTCGCTAAAATGGTAAATGGACCGGCACCGATAACAGGGCCAGTAGGTCTCCAGTAGAGCGACCTCTTTGAGCTCTGGTTTCAATAAGACGGCGATACGAGCCATACAGCGCGTGAAACAAAGACATTGTTTTTTGACATGTCTAAATACAAAGAATATAGAGATAAGGGAAATATTCGACGAACGCATTATTTCACTTATAACATTGTAAAAGAAATCGTGGCCATTTCACCCATAACTTTGCGCAAAGCTAGGGAAACTATTCGTAACCCATATCGTCCCAATGTTAGATTTTTCGAACAGTAAATTTTACGTGTTTTTGTATTTTTTTTTTTACTCTTTTTAGGTAAGACAAAGACACATTTTTTTAAACAAATAAATATTGTAAGTGGTTCGCTACAAATATAAAAATAAAAGTTCTTTTCCCCTTCGCTCCACCCTTTTATAACAAGGGGAAAGAAAAAAAAAATCATTTTAGCCTAATTTTAAAAAACTGAAAATTTTGTATAAATTATAAAAAAAAAATGTAAAAATATAGTTCCATTGAGCTTTCAACAACAGCACAAAAATTCTGTGTTTTTCAATTGTGTTTTTGTTATTTGACTTTAAAAAGCAGTGTTCGATTTGTCGAACACTGGGCACTATATAGCACTTTTGTGTTTTCTCAGAGAGGCTAACTGAATCAACGGATATTACTTTTTTTTATTTATTTATTTATTTATTTGTCTATGGAATATAATCCTTACAGACTTCATAATTAAATACAAATTAATTTTACAAAATATATACAAATGTGAAATAAAAATTACAAAAATTATGTGTTTAAATGGATTAATAATTTAGTTTTAATATCATTGGGACTAGAAGAATAGTCAATAAATTTATAAAACTTGTTGAACTCAATACACATCCTTCTTAACGGATCACTATTAGCATAATTAGCTCTTAAAAATTGAACTGATAAAGGAACTAAATGACGTGATGGGCGTTGAGGAACATTAAATGTTATATTGTTGATTAGATATCCAGAGCATACGTCGCCAACAATTATGTTAAAAATAAACGAGATGTTCATCACAGTTCTACGGCTCTTTAGAGTTGGCAGCTTGATGAGGGCTAGTCTTGCAGAATTAGACGGCATATTCCATTGGTTAAAGTTCAACCCACGCAGACAAAAATTCAGAAACTCTTTTTGAACTGATTCAATTTGGTCGGAATATTTATTATAAATAGGGTCCCATATTACAGATCCATACTTCAATACAGGTCGTACAAGGGAAGTATACAGACTTTTCGTAACATATGGATCCTTGAACTCTTTAGCCCAACGTTTTACAAAACCGATCATGCCTCTGCCTTTATTAGCTGTCATTGTTATATGTGCGATGAAATTTAGTTTTGAGTCAAGCAGAATTCCAAGATCTAAGAAATTATCCACCGACTCCAACTGATACCTATCAAAAAAGTAGCATGCAGGTATTGGACTCTTTCTAACAAAACGCATGTATTTACATTTATTTAGATTAAGTTGCATAAGATTTACATTGCACCACGTGTAAAAAGAATTCAAGTCATTTTGAAAAAGTTGTTGTTCAGATATTTGACGATAGCTAAGAAAAACTTTCACGTCGTCCGCATACATCAGAATATTGGATGAATTAATCACCTCAGGTAGATCATTAATAAACAATGTAAAAAGAAGTGGCCCAAGGTGGCTTCCCTGAGGTACACCAGACAGAACTTCAATGCTTCTAGAAATTGTGTTATTAAAGCAAATCGTTTGAGTTCTGTTGCTTAGGTATGAATATATCTATTTTATACTTATATCAGTAAAACCGAATAAATTAAGTTTAACTTTCAAAAGTCTATGGTTAACTTTATCAAAAGCCTTTGAAAAATCGGTGTATATCACATCAGTTTGCAGTTGTTGTATAAATCCTCGATATATGACAGTTGTAAGATGAAGGAGATTAGTTGTAGTAGAACATCTTTTCTGAAACCCATGCTGGTAAGGTGAAATCAAATTAGATACTTGGTAACAAAGGATTTCGGTGATAATTTTTTCGAATAGTTTCAGTAAAATACTCAATTTTGCAATACCACGGTAATTTTCAACATCGGATTTATTTCCCGATTTAAACAAAGGTATAATAAACGAGTTCTTCCATAGGTACGGAAAGTGACCATGCTTTATCGATGCATTAAATAACACTGCTAGAGTGATAGCAATACCGTCAGCACAGTTAATTAAAATGTTACTTGGAATGTTATCAGGACCAGAATTGAATGAGAATTTAAGACTTCTTAATTCCTTAGCGATTGTTGCGATATCAATAAATGGAATGTGAGTTGCTTGGTTCGCGTTTATCTTGAAGGGATAATTAACTGATTCGTCATAAAAGGCATTCGAATAAGTTGTAGAGAAAAAATCGGCAAACCAATTACTTATGGTGCCATTATCACTGGATTCCATATGTTGGTACTTCATGGATGAAGGGAAGCCAGTTGTTTTCTTCATAGAGCTGACAAATTTATAAAACGATTTCGGATTACGCCTGAAGTTATATTTCATAGAATTTAAATAATTTTCGTAACACAATTTATTAAGCAAAGTGTATTCAGAGCGACAAGTTGAGTATCTTAAATAATCCACGGATGATCCAGATTGTTTGAATTTTCTGTAGTATTTATTCTTTTTGTTTTTAGCATGAGCCAATTGTTTATTATTCCAAGGTGGACCAGTTATTTCCTTATATACAGTTTTTGGAATAGCCAAATCCATAAAACGGTAAGCTTTATTATAAAATGTGGTACACATCTCATCAACGTCAGTAAAGCACGATAAAGTATTGTGCCAATTTCTATTAGAAAACAGCTCACTTAACATGTTATAATTAGTATGTTTGAACGAATATACCTTTTCTTTTTTAAGGTATGTGGACACAGGATTACATGGAATTGAGAAGAGCAGTTCAATTGTAGGATGGTAAACATCTTTAGGAGTGGAAATAGGTGATGAGCGCCTAATGAAGCAATCATCTAAATCATTGACGAACACTAAGTCTAAAATTCGATTACAATTGTTCGTGATACCATTAATTTGGTAAAAGCTTAAATCATACAGGACATCAAAACATTCGTCATAGTTCGCGCTGTGTTTAGTTTGAACGAAGTATTTATTTTCTGGAAGGTATTTCCAGGTAATGGAAGGCATATTAAAGCCACCAAAAACGATAACAGAATCACCATCTAAAGAAGAATGAGCAATTTCTCCAATAGACTCGGCATGTTTGATGTACACGCTCTGCGGAGACGTTGGAGGAACGTATGAACAAGTTAGAAATACTCGTTTATAATCAAGTTTTATCACCACTGATATAAACTCTATATCATGCGTTGGATCAACAGTAACCAATTCAGCGGAAAAGTTGCTTGAAACTGCAATAAGAACCCCACCACCCGTAGTTTTGTTACCACGATCACGCGACATTTTGATAAGCAATAGAAATGTAATCAGTAGTTCTATTTAGTTTTTTGACCCATTAGGTTGAGGGAGGATACCAACATTTTGTGATCTGTTTCTATATACATATTCACGTACCAGAGTATTTATTGGCCAGAAACTCGGTTTAATTATTATTTCATAAAGATCAGCAGAAACATTAATCTTGAAAGAGGATATGGATCTTAACTGATGAAAATTGAATTTCTGTATTGAGATATCAGATTCCCTTCCAATTTTATTATTGATATAATATTTAACTGAATCAACAGAAGTATCACTTACTAAACGAGAAATAAAAATAGTTTTCCTTGGGGCAACAGCTCTTAACGGGTTATACGCAACAGCATCAGTGTTTGATATTAATGGAACATTATTAGCTCGAACATTTTCATTGACTGAATTTAAAACAGCTTCAGCATAACTTTTTTGCGAGGTATTACTAATTACTTCAGTGTTTACACCAGGATATGTATTGAAAACATTTGTTTCAGATGATGTCGGATCGCATTGAACAGCAGGAGGTAATTCCAGTTTATATTTAGCTTCATTTTTATTATTATTATTGTTTCTTGGTGATTTAAATTATTACCATAATATATACCTATATTTTTCACGCATTTGAATTAACGGATATAAATTGATTCTGTTTTTTCTGATGAATAAAATGATTATGCACAATCAGCGTTATGTGAGACATGTTTTTCGTGCGATTCGAGGAAGTTAGGGTACGCATAATCGACCTACTGAAACCACTATTGCCAACATCATTCGCAAATTTATGTCCAGTTTACATTAGTGGATGATACTCGACCGGTTAGACCACATCCAGCACGTAGTAAAGTGAATATACCAGCTGTAGCTGAGAGTGTAGTCACTGGTCCCGTCAATGGTAATCTCGCACCTTGTTTGTTTTACATTGCATGGCATTGTGTTGGAACTAGGTAACGGGACGGAGGAAAGAGAGAGTAGTGCTTGTGAACATTCGACTTGTACTTATTGAAAGTAAGAGGGTTATTCCACATACGAACAGTCAGGCCAAAAAACGAATTTTCCTGTAATGCGTTGTACGATTTACCGGCCAATCGACCACAAAGGGATGTTCTGCCTAATCGGATATGCTTAGTCTTAAATCAAATGAATACGAATGGCAAAGGTTGCCATCATTTGTAAAAGAGTGGATATGGCTGGAAGTTTGACATAGGAGGTCATTTAGAAAAATAAGAAATAGAGTTAGAGAAAGAAGGGATCCTTGCGGCACCCCTGAATGAATTTTGAACTCGTTTGACGAAACCCCATCTATAACTAATCGTTTAGTGCGATCTCTGTGAAAACTCGATATAAATCGAGAGAATTATCACCGCCACCAAAGGCAACAAGTTTCTTTTCAAAACGTGCACCATGCCAGTCTCTGTCAAATATCTAAATATCTAAAGGAATAACCTTACTTTCGCTAAAATGGTAAATGGACCGGCACCGATAACAGGGCCAGTAGGTCTCCAGTAGAGCGACCTCTTTGAGCTCTGGTTTCAATAAGACGGCGATACGAGCCATACAGCGCGTGAAACAATGACATTGTTGAGGAATAATTTTGGTAAGCACTTAATTTCTCGTTTTGCTATGGTAAATTGACCACCTAGATCATTCGATATCACACCATTGGACGATTTTCTCTGGCGATATGTAAAGTATTGGGTCTTCAGGAATAATATATAGGCGAGATGAATTTTCAACTATGATTCAAAGCGCACTTTATGATTTACATCATGCCTTAAACTTGTCAAAAGAGAGCTCGAAATTAGAAACAGCGATACGCGTTTTTAGGAAATATCAGAAGCCATAACGATAGTCACCTAATTCCAAATATGACGGAAGACTTTTATGCTGTAGGTGTATATCAAATAAATACAAAATCAGTATTATTTGAAATCTAAATGGATGTACTGTAATTACAGGAGCACACGTGACATTAAACATGCGTTTTCTTTAACACTCTTTAGAGTTGTTTGATTGTGGCGAACAACGTGAAAGATTTTACAGAGGTCTTGCAGTAATGGAAATGCATATCAGCGCCATTCGGATCAGATCATGATGGGTAAATACCAGCGTTGAAAAAGCTGCAGTTGAGATAGTAAGAGGCATAAGATTGTGCTGTAACTGCGACATCTTCATTTGTCATTGGAAAAAAAATAAACTGTTGCCTTTACTTCTGATTCATTAAATGAAAACAGTCGCAGTAAAGGCGAAAGCATAAAACGAAAAGTTGTACACAACAAAGAAAATCGGCAGTCGACATGTTCGAAAGTGTTTGGTTTGACAGACTGAAACTTTTAAAAAATCCCGTAGTTACCGAAGATGGGACGTTGTGTTTTTTCTAATTTCTTTTTTTTTTATATAATAATACATGTGTACATAAATACATACAATATGTATTTATTTTAATGCTTAACAATCTTTTTAATTTTTTGAAATTAAATAAAACGTATGTATTTATGTATTAAAAAAAAAATGCGAAAAAAACACAACGTCCTATCTTCGTTAACTTCGGTATTTATTAAAAGTTTCAGTGTGTCAAACGAAACACTTCCGAACATGTCGAGTGCCGATGTTCTTTGTTGTTTTCAACTTTTTGTTTTTTCCTTTTGCCTTCACTACGACTGTTTTTATTTAATGAATCAGAAGTAAAGGCAACGGTTTATTTTCGTCCAATGAAAAATCAGAAAGTGGAAGAAAAAGCATTTTTTTAAGCCCTGGTAAATACTGCTGGATACAAATTCGTAAAACGTCATCGCAACATAAAAGGATACATCGAAGAGGAAATATATAAAATGTTTGACCGAAAATAGAATTATATAAACAAATTAAATTGTCTCTTAACACTTAATCCTAATCCAATCAACGCAACCAAGAAACAAAAATGTTTTTTTTTTTTTTGAAAATTTAAATTTGGATGTATTTGCTAATTATATTGCACCTTTCTTTTTTTTTTGTCCGATGTTAACCATTTTTTTACAAATATGTTTGGAACAAAATTGACTTTAGGATATCGTTTTAAAAATTAGAAAACAAATTTTTTTTGTATTTGTATTGTATTTATTTATTAAATTTCGAATTTCCAATACAACAAGACATAATTTCTTATAATTTATAGTATCAGAATCAGAAAAGTTATATCACTAAGACTTAAAAGGTGGAAATCACGTAAAAAAGTATATAAATTTAAAGAATAACAAATATATATTTTTTTTAAAAAACAGAAAAATAATATAAATAAAAATATTAAGTTACGAATGACATTAGAGCAGATTACGTTCGGTAAAATTGATTAAGTAAAAATTTAAATTTATTTGCGTTGCTAATAGATTGCAAGTTTAAAGGAAGTTGGTTCCAGATACGGATAGTTAGTATGAACAATTGTCTCTAGGACGACGTGTCCCAATGTTTTATTTGCATGATGCCATTTCCTCTTGAAGACCTCATACATCATGCAGATATTTTGGTTGTTCTCATGTTGCAATTTTATGCAGAAAGACTAGGTTTTTAAGCTTTAAGTAGTTATTAAAGGTAATATTAAAGACGCAACTGGAGTACTGAGAAACATGATCAAATCTCTTCAAACGGAATATGTACCGTAAAATGTTGTTAAAAGTTGTGTTGAGTTTAGCAGTGTCTATTGAGTTACAGCCCGTAAAGATTTCTCATGAATACAGCAGAGTTGGTAGGAAGTAGGTTTTAGCTAAGAGTAGTCTTAATTTGGTGGTATGGAATACTGGGTAGTCCATAAACACGTTAGCATACTATACACTCTTCCACATGTTTGGTTGATGTGATCTGACCAAGTTAGTGAACTGTTAAAAACCACTCCAAGATTTCTTGCAGAATTTATTGGTGTTAAGATCTGTAACTCTAGTGTTGATGGAAGCTTTAGAGCTATCAAGGTAGACCTGTATATCTTCAGCATACATCTGGATCCTGGAACAATTTAGCTGTTTCGGTATATCATTAGCATAGATCGAATACAGCAATGGTCCCGGTATGGAACGCGAAGAGGTTAAGAAATAAGTCCTTTATTTGAGACGTATTGCCATCTGTCAGTTAAGTAAGTTGAAATCAATCTAACGGCGATAGTTGAGAACAAGGAAATCGTCTTTACCTTCTTTTGAAGTGTTGTTTTTGTCTCAACAACAAACTTTTACAAACACACGCGCATGCACCTATATTGGTTATCGAATGTAATCCCAATTTGGTAAGTACTTTTAAGTGTTTTTAGTACTTAAATTTTTAAGAACAACTCGTACTAAAAGTAAGTAAAACAAATACATATAAATTTAGTAAGAGTTTTTTTATTTCAGTGTAGAAAGTTAAAATGATCGCATGTTTTTTTGATTTTTCCTCTAGAGTTTTGATTTTTTAAAATCCTTATAAAAATTTAATCTGTCAGGAAAAATATTATGTTAATGCTTTTCACTGTAGAAGTTTTAGGTCCTAAAATAAATGCAATTTTTTATTATTCAGAAATTTGGTTTTTGGCGAAAAGTTAAAGTTTTAATTTCCAATAACATTTACTGATTGTCATTTAAATATTTAATATAAGAAGAGAGAAGATTATCGATTTTATAACCCTGAGTAGTTGAGCAGAGTAATTTAGAGGCTCCAATCATATTGCCAAAACGTATGTGGAAGTAAGTATTACCCGAGCTCCAGAAGCTTAGTTCACTATAGCTGTAGGATCGTAAGGTGTTCTGTTAAAAGAAATTAAGACTCAAATAAATAAAATTCAAATTGGAATTTAGTGGTAAATACCTTCGTAAGGGGATCTATAATGTGAAAACCTTTACGATTTATTGCCAAGTATATCAATTCCGGCATGCTGTCATCATTAGTTTGTTTGGCCACAAAGAATGTAGAACCAAACATGTCCTGTTCTTTTAATAATGTGAGGAACTGCTCCCTAGCTTTACCTTCCTCAACTCCACTTAAAAGCAAGTCTTTGACCCGATTAACTATTTGCGATTTCCATTCTTGAGATTTCATTATTGGCAATAAATCATCAGGTATTATGAGTTTTAATACTTCGTGGGGCTTTTGCAAAGGCATAAAATTCTGACCGTATTCCACCACATAAATCAATGAAGCCATTTTTAATGCTAACTCTTTAGAGATGTTATAATAACCTGACAAATATTTTGGTACCTCTTGGGGATAATGGAATATTTCGTCGGCATTACGGTCTTTGCCTGGGCTTACGTTAAGCCAGAGTTTTTTCATAAAATATAATTGATAGGGGCAAATCTGTTGGTTTTCTAGGGATCTGTAGGGCATATGCTGTTTAATCCAGTGCATTAGTTCTGTAATAAAATCGAATATGAAATCATGCTCAGGTACAGAAAAGGCTTTGTCGCCAATTTTAACAAACAAGCTGAACCCCTCTAAAAATTTTAACTTAAGACGCAAGCCAATGGCCTTGACTAAGTCCAAACAACGGGTGAAGGATTCAATTTCAAAAGCTTCCACAGTGCCATCGGGGAAATAGATCTAAAGAAAAGATGAAAGTTTTATTTTAAAAAATGCAAGAGGTAATTTTTTCTTTAAATTGAACTAAAGCGTAGACACTTACGAAATATTAAAATTATTAAGCGTTTCACGGAGAGAAAAAATATGTTTCGAGGTGATCACGGACAACTTTATCAATGTTGTTGCAGTAAATTAAAACATTTATGGTCATCAAATTTCGGTTTAAACATTTTTTTCAGGTCTACTACAATTTTACAACGGTTGCTGAGAGCCAAGTACATGTTAGTTGGACCAGTAAAGTGCTTAAAATTGAGCATAACATTTTGTTTTTTTTTATAATACAGAGTGGCTCCAATAAGACCTTCCAATTATAAACACGTATAACTTTTTGCTTTTTAGTAAAGGGTGTATTTTTAAGACGTATAGAACTTCCTATGATGATAACTTAAAAGCTAGCTGTCATACTAATGCAGTGCTTATAATTTTTTTCAGACTAGATACTTTCAGAAATCACCATGCAGAGACTTAAGGACCAGTTAGGTAAACGTTGCTGTACCCGTATTGTACCGCATCGTACTGCAAGCACGTTACGTTCGTGCACTTATGGAACATTTAAAAACGTGTCATATGTTTTTCCCATACATACAGTATGCTAATATGTTGTAAATGTGCATACACCAAACACGGTTTTGAAACCATTTAAAGCCTTTTATATGTTTCACAGTTCCATTGTATATGTATTTGTTTATTATATCCCTGCAAATAATAGGAGTAGTCCAAACACGCGTGTAAAGTGTAGCCCACAAGGGACTAGGACTAGTCCAAAAGTAACCCAAACGTATGGAAAAAACATGGTCTATTTAACATTACGATGTCCTAGGGCAGGACCATATAACCCAGCTTTGGACTACAAAGGAGTAGTTTTAAAACTACTCCATTGTATACACAAGAGGATTAGTTTTAACTTCGTTTAAGACTGAAAACATGTCGTTAAAAAACGAAGACATGTTGTCTTACTACAAACACTTTTTAACAATGGCATGGTCCATGCTTGCATTACATCGGACCAGTGCATGGAGTAGTCCATTTATTCAAAATGGATCAGGCAGGACTCCCTGCAAATATTATTGGGCTACCTGATCCAATTTCATGAATATTATTATTACAGCATTGGAAGCTCTTATTTGGGACAACCTGTATTTTTAAAGCAACATATTATTTTTGTACAAGCAACATAACAATAATTATTATATGTGGTTGCCACAATTTGAATAACATATAAACTATTAAAGACCATAACGGGACCGTAAGTAAAATATGGTGGCGATGGTGTTCACATAATCTGGTTTCGTTGACAATAAAATGGTCAAAGTAACCATAATTTATAGGAATAATGTTTTTTTTGTTAAAATCAGTTTAAAAAAATTTTTTTTTTTTTTTTACGTGTAAATGTCTCGAAAAAATTTCTTTGGCAATAAGCATCTAAAAAGTCTATGTCCTAATTGTGTACAACGCAACGCCGAAAATTACATTGGAAGCACAAAAAAAAAGTCAATAATATCAAAATTATTTTTAGGAATATAAAATTTATTACAAATAAAGTTTCTCTATGACGTGCTAAATTCCCAATTTTTATTTGTGACAATTACACTGAATTTTATTGATGAGGGAAAACTAGTTTCTATGCACATTTCGATGGTTGCTTAGGCCAGATCATCAGGAAACCTTTTTCGCAAGATTTTAGAAAGGATAAAAATACTAAATAAATAAAACTGTAAAGCGAGTAAGTAATATAAACCATCAAAATTTGATCTGTAACAAAACACCAACAACCAGTGTTTCCAAAATTTATTGAGAAAAAATTCTAGATTTTGTTAAATAAAAATGCTAAAAAAATTTATATAAAAAAAAGAAATATCTTCATTAAAGTAAGGGCCAAGAACATTTTTTAAATTATGCTGCATTTTGTTCTTCAGCTTTTGCGACGAGGTGTCAAATTGCCTTTAACAAAGTTTTGTCAGATGATCGACTGGTGCAACTGAACTGTGCACAGCACATAAACTTAAAAACGCCTCTGCATAACGTTATAACAAATTTTTTTAATCGAATGGTTTTTAATTATGCCCGTAGCATTTTTGTGCTTTCTTCTTTCTGCATGTTGCTCCATGCCAATAAATTAATGGTGTTTTCTTTTCTACAAAAAAATGTGATATTTTATTTAAAAAATGGAGTTTTGTGTTCGTTTTTTAAAAATGTTTTGCCCTTTAAAAGGGAAGCCTATTTTATTCTGAAACATTCACCCTTACTTATGGCATAAGTAACCCCGAATAAATCGAGAGTGTTGTTTGTGCCCTGTAAAAAAGGTGATATATGATGTTTATATATGGGTTTTTTTTCAATAACGGCGACGATTGCCTCAAAGAGCAACAAAGCTATGCGAAAATTGCAAAAATTCGAAAAAGTTTGCAAAAATAGCGAAAAATTGCGAAAGTTTTTATTATTTCAAACGAGCCATAAAATTGATAAAAAAAAGTCCTTAAAACTATAAGGAATGGAAAAAATTCGGAAAAATTGCTAAATTAGCGGACATTTGCAAAAATTTTGTAACAACGGCTAATAGCAATGTCTAATATGTTTTAAAAATCGGTAAAGCTGTTAAGATAAAAATTGCTATTATTGCGAACATGACTAAAATTCGCAAAAATTTAAGCAAGCGGAAAAATTTATTTAAAATCGACAAATCAGTTAAAAAAAATCAAAATATCCGAAAACAACATAAAAAAGTTTGCAAAAATAGCGAAAATTCGCTAAAATTTTTAATATTTCAAAGATCCCATAAAATTTATTAAACGTCTCTTAGACTAACAGGAATGGAAAAAATTCGTTAACAATTAATTAATGATGAAGAACCATTTTCGTCATTATTATTTCAATTTTTCATATCTTGTGTTTTGTTCTTGTCAACTATCAAATAGCATTATTACAGGGCTGGCAAGACATTTTATACATGCACCTTTTTAGAAGGCGATATTTGGTGTGTAGAAAAGAAAACACCAAAGACACAATACAGTATTTGCAGTAATTTCAAAAGGTTTTCTCATCTTCTTCTTTCGCCCATTCTTTAAGATTTAAGTGCTTTAGCCAATCTTTGTGAAATTTTTTTGAATAGGTTTGACTAATTTCTGAAATTTTTTTCCTTTTTTTAATTTTTATATTTACATTAATGAGCATTTACATTTCCAGTAAAAAATGGGGGTTACTGGTAAGCAGTTTTGTAAGGGAGAGAAGCACAATACCTCCTTACAAACTTATGAATTACAAGAGGCATGCATTTTATATGGCGAATTCCCACTTGGAAGCACTACTTTTGGCTCGCTGCTAAAAAACTATTTTTTGACTGATTGCGTTATAAAAAATGTTAATTATCTTTGTTTCGGTAATGATCGTAAGCGCATTTAAAAATCATTGCAATAAAACCTGCTTCCATGTAAGTAGGGTACAACTGAAGCACTTAGAATATTGTTTGGGAATTTTTTTCTTTGAAATAATGATTTTAATTATTCACTTCAAACCTGCATTGCTTATAAGAGATAATGCGAAGTTATTCAATCACGTTTTTTAGTGCCCATTCACATTTTACGATTTTTGTCGTTGCTATTCTTACCTTATGGAAGAGAGGGGAGAGAGGATTTAAAAGGGGTACACAAGCGAGTGTACTCTTCGATTCATTTTGTTCGCTCATTCGTTCTCTCATTGTTCTCTCATTTGACGAAAAATGTATTGAAGTTCGGTTGCAAAAGAAAAAGTCATAACGACAAAAATCGTACAATGTAAACATCAGACCGACTTCAAAGAGGAAACGACAATAATCGCTACGACAAAAATCGTATAATGTGAATTGGGACATACTTAAATCTAAAATTCACTTCAATGGTATTCACTTCTCTGATGCTTCTTAGTAGTATGTAATAGCCTGCGCATATATCAGCGCTGTACTTTTCTTGATTCCAAGAAGCTTAAATTTTTTTACAGGGTTCTTGCATTTTTTTAAATCTATTTCAATGTTAGAACTTTTAGTGTTCTTATTTAATATTTGTATTAAACATTAATGGAAAATATTAAAAATGTCACAAGAACGAAAAATATGGTGGTAAATCAGATTTTTCATGCCAAATGACTTTAATAAATGCTAGTTCTAGCATGAAAAATGCTAAATTGGCAACACTGCCAACAATAAACATTGAGTCTATCTTTTCTTACATTCCCCTACAATTAGTTGACTTTTCAATTTTTTATCAAAATTATTTTCGGGAAAACAACATTTATTATTAATAAGATTTTTCAACGACGTGCTTAATTCCCAATTTCTATTTGTGATGAATACACTGAAATTTATTGTTAATTTTGTTGTTGCTTCCTACAGAAATTTATTTAAAATTTTAAACACTGCATTGCATGTCTTGTTGCGTTGAAATTTTAAAACGCAATATGTATTTCTGAAGAAAGCAACAACAAAATTATGAAATATTTTTGACTTCGTTGGTGCTTTCAATGTTATTTTTGGCGTTGCGTTGCGTTTAACACAATTGGGGCCCTAAATCAGAATTGCCGGATAAGGGTTATTATTATCCTTATCGATGTTTAGTGATACCAGAAAACGATATATATTTTTTTAGGGTTTTATCGGTCACCAAAGGCGTTAGAGAACAAATTACTGATCTTATTGCGCAAATGATGAGTTATAATTTTGGTTGGACTGACCTATAAATATTTACAATTTTTCTAACAATTTTTAAAAAAAGTTCTTACCTTGTGATAAATGTGCATAAATCTATGTTGTATACCTTCTACTTCTATAATATAAGGTGGATATTTCCTCTGGCCATTGGCCAAAGTACGTTTTACTCGTTTCAAAGATTCAGCGGCGAGAACATGAGGTCTGGTCCTCAAGAACTCTAATAATTCCTTCATTACCACTCCCGAGGGAAACGTTATGCCTGCAGCCAAATATAGTAAATCCCAACCACGTTCTTCACTATAGCTTCCATTGTTGTCGGTAAGTTGTTTCATTAATTGGCAATATAGTTCATCTCTTAGTTGTTCATGTTCAAGACAAGGTTTAAAAATAAAATCCGTTTTGGAGTGCTGCTTTCCACTGGGTATATCGCCCATGTACTTAAAAAAAAACACAAAATATTTTTAGAAAAATTCTAAAGTTGTAGCTAATGATTTTTAAAATACCTTTAAAATATTTTGAAACATTAAGACTGCCAATTCAAAGAGCTCCTCTTCATGTTGCAGTTGCTTAAGCAAAGGAGCTTTTAAAATATTGCGAGAGTGACGCCAGAGCTCATCTCCTTCGGGACGTACACTATAAAGACCACTCGCTGAACCTCTTCGGGCCCTTTAAAGGTAATTTGTTCAATAAAATGTTTATGAATTGAAATTCTACAAATTTTGTTTTACCCACCTTAAATTAGCCCTAAAATGCTCTTCAGCAAATTTCTTTAGATTATGCATTTTTTTTCTTTGAACAGTATTATATTTCGACCTTAAAGGCTTTAAAGGTGCTTCATTACTCAAATCCTTATAGATTCTTAAAATCTTTTCGGATGGCTTTGAAAGACAAGCCAATACTGTAACTGCTGTAGCAGGAAATTCGCCCTTTGCATTATTACAAATACCCCTAAACCATTGCTGACTACTTGCCTCCATTATATTTCCACCCGTAATACCACTGTCTAACTGCAAAACATCTCCCTTAAGTAAAAACAAACATTGTTTGGTTTCCAATAGACTCTCGTCTGGTTTAAAATCTTCCATTGCAATCACATATTTCGATCTCATTTTTATATTTCGACACATAAACTCGACTAGACTTTCCACATCTTTCGCCTCGTAGCATTTAAAGGTGAAATTTTCCTTTTGCACTGTATCGATATGCAAAATATCTATGTTGGAGTTGGAGTCATTTTCGGAGTAAATTTTCGAAATTTCTGCATAAGTTAACTCGGCCAGAACCTGTTCCATTTCATCAACAAAGTAAACACCATTTGAATTAATCGCAATCACTATTTGATCTGATAGGAGTTTTGGACCCTCTGTACGCACAGCTTCAAAAAAACGTGAAAACATCATGGGCCAGGTTAAGTGGGCGTATAGGCAAATGTCTTCTTTAGCTGTTTGTCTTGGAGCTTGTTGTTTAACGTAATCATTTTTGCAAAAGGCCTCACGTATAAGAGATTCCCAAGATTTTAAGGCTTTATCGCCAGAGATTAAAAGGTCTTTCGGTACATATTCAGTTATGCATTTGCGGAGAATCTGTGAAAAAAGGATAATTACCAGCGTTTCTTGTATTTATAATTTTACAACAAGAAAAAAGTTTTACAAAATGCGTTCGGTCAGTCCCGATCCTAAAACGACTTTAAGATTCTTGATTTTAACAGCAATACTCAGTACTGGCCTATTCACTTACACGGAATGTAAAAAGCTACATGCGCATGTAGTTTTGATGTAATTTTGTCGTCATCACACAACACGAACTTGCTATTGTGGCTTTGTAGTGTCGTCAAAATTACGTCAGAACCACATTCGTTTGTGGCTTTTACTTTCCATGTACTATAGGCTTTAGTCTTAAGGCATATTTTTATCACTTGTAGTAGCCTGCATCCGTGTATTAAAATTTCAATCAGCAACTTGATTACAAGGACTTTTAGTTAAACCTTTTGGGGTTAATGGAACTGCATACATATTTTTTGAAAACGCTAAAATTTAATTTGCTGATGTTTGATTTCCATAGATCTTGATTGCCAGCTATTTTAACTGGAGAGTGGAAGCGTTATCAAGAATGGCATAATCGTCCTTTTTAGGACCTCCAGATTTTATGTCAATGTAAAGGGTGGTCCAGGCAAAACGCATGATATAAATTGTAAGTAAAACAAAAAGTTTTCCGAGAAATATCTTTATATTTTTAATTATTATAGAAAAACCTATGACAATTATGTGCGAAACAAATGCTCGCCACGGCCTTCGTGGCAGAGGTATGCGACGGTCCATATTTTAAATAAATCTGACACATATTTGAGGTTCAACGTCGTTAATGTGCCGAATTATCTCGTCTTTAAGCTCTTGAATTATTCTTAGCTTATTGAAGTACACTTTTTCTCAAAGCAATCTAAAATCTTTGGAAAAGGTTTCCTGATGAGCTGGCCTAAGCAACCAGTGAAATGCGCATAGAGGCTTTCTTTCCCTCAACAATAAATTTTAGTGTATTTATCAAATATGAAAAATTGGGAATTAAGCACGTCATACAGAAATCTTATTAATAGGAAAAAAAAGAAAATTGAAGAAAATTTTACCTTCTCTTCTAAAAACTCAAGATGTGACGACACTAATTTGACGCGTCTTAATCAGTACGTAGAAGATAAAATAAGAAAATTTTTTATAAAATTTTGTTGTTGATTATATTAAAAAAAATATTGCTTAACTTTTATGAATAACTTACTTCATCTCTTATTTCTCGCCCATGCTCCGCATAGTATTGTAAAGCGCAAATCATGGCAACATCTTTTTCGGAACGGCAGCGATATTCGCCATAATTAAGACCCCGGCAAATCTAAAAATTTATTCATTTTAAGTTTAAAATTAAACCCAGCAAATTAAAAAAAAAATTATTAAAAACCTGCTTATAAATTAAATGCGTAGCCAATTGATCTTGACTTGGATCATACCAAGTGCTAAACATTTCCTTGCGCAAATACATTTTCCACGGGGCCTTACGCTCGTTATAGCCCTGTTCTTTGGCATATTGTTCGCAATTCGAAATGGCGTCCATTATGTGTTCACTGCCATTTCCCAAAGACATGATTTTATCAAAAATCGATATAACCAAAGAAAAGCCAAAATTATCTATAAGACCCATATTTTCAGATAATTGTTGAACGGCCTCTTTTGCTGTGGAAGCAGAATCGATTTGTAGCTTTTTTACGCCACCATCCATGAGAAGAATTTCTAAAGTAATGGGAGATTTATTGCGTGTCGACTGTAACTCCAACCATGAGGGGGGTTGAGTGCGGGAGCCATTTTTCAGGGTTCTATTTAAACGATTTTCACAGTAAGAAAAATACAACTCGGGGCCACGTTGCAAAAAACATCTTAAATATGGCTCAAAGCGAGAACTGGGTGGAAAGCAGCCAATGCAAAGAGATAATAAAATCCAACCTTTGGCAAAAGAGGTGCGATAAGGATTATTGCTTAATTGTTTGCAAATTTGCGACAAAATTTCATCCCTGTTAAATAAATGTTTTCATTTAATGGAGCACTTAATCATTTCGAAATTCTAACTTACCTCATATTCGGTTTCAATATGCCATGTCCAATTATAAAATGCAGTTTATCTAAATTGCTCATTCGGGTTTTTAATACTTGCTGGTAATAATCAATTTCATCGGAGTTGTCCAAGGCTTTACGCAAAATATCCGGTAATTTAGTTTTTCTTTTTAAGGTCTTACGTATTAACTTCCTTTGCTGATCCATTTCTCCCATCGCTTCCAAAGCCTCTTGAAATTCCTTGCTTTGTACTGTTGACCGGGATAGAGTCTGCGTTAATCTTTGCATAACACTGGACTTAATAGTACCGAAATTGTTTGCAGCATCATCAGCATCATCGCCGGCATATTTGGCTTCAGCCATGTCGCCCATAAAACGAAGAATCATCATCCATATAGACTAAAAGTTGACAGATTAATTTATTGATAAATTAAGCAAATCGGCCAGTTCTTCCAGTCTTAGTAAACGTATAATTTATTTTGGATTACATTTAATTCCATTAGATTTTTTCTAAAGGCTTAATTGGTTTCTACAAATAACATTTCAATTGCTTAACTTTAATCGTTAATAAGTGAACACAAAAATAGTCTTTACTTTTTCATACTATATAGAATGTTAAGGACTGCCGCGGGTACCTGCCATATTGCCCTAGTGCTACCGTGCTCGAACACCATGGGCAGACACGATATATCCGGAAAGGTTATTCATTATTTTAGTAACGAGGTATTTATTTCTAATATAATTTTAAATACAAAAGGATAAAGGAAGGTAAGCAGTAACTCGTTGATAGCCAATAAGGCGTGTCCAAAAGATTTATCTTTCGGGTGGTTGTCCTATAAAGAAAAAAACGCGAATTGAAATTTGTTCAGGGGTTTCATCCAGTCTGAAGGACCAAAATGTTCAGGTAGTAGTGGGAAAAATTTGAAAGCAGGAGCTATCTAGCCTTCTTTGCTGAAACACAGCTACGACTGGTGATGAGCCACAGCTCTTAGGAAGATTCTCCAGCAGCCGCAACTTTCCGTAATGGGTAGAAAAGCCGATCTCAGACACATTTTAAGATCTCCCATCCCGCGATCATTGGTCTAAACCACAATCACCAGTTATTTCCCCCGGGGGACGTGCGGCGCCTATAAAGAGGCGCATTTAAAGCACCTGTAAATTGAATTCTTGTATCGGGGAATGATCTATTCCTTTTTATAGTCGAAATTCCATGGAACTCTTTTAGAACAAAGAAATGGTAGCGATATTGAGGTGCATGGCATTCTCTTTTGTGTCGATATTCTCTCATTGAACGGTGATAATCTATGAGCGTAAAACTGGTAAATACAACCTGGGATGCACCAAACATCCAAATAATAAAGCTCTTTGGGGTCCAATAGAATTCAGGTGGGTTCAAAGTTGTACCTCAGTAGTTCACTGAGGTGCCAAGGGAGTCAGTAGCACCGCTCTGATTTTTGGTTTAGTATGGTTCTGGCGACAAATGCTTCCTGTCTTTCAGGATGATTATATTTGCGGAAGCCTTGGTTTTCTGATGAGCAAATTATTCACCGTCCGATGAGGCATGAACTAATAGAAGTGGTCAACGAAAATCAGCTTTTTAAACTTAGAGATACAACGGTGGAGCACGTTGTGGCTGTGGTTTAATCACAAAGTCGCGGTTAGTTTTACATTCACATGAAAGGCTGATTAGTCACCTTTGTGGGAAAGTTTGGTCTGTGGATGGCTTTAGGGACCTTTGGTATTAAGCAGAAGCTGCTCGGATTCATGAATAGCAGTGCATGTTAGATAGCTCCGGCTCCTTAACAAGGGGTGCGTGCATATATTTGGTTGATTATACATTCGAATTGCTACCCAGTCACCATGTGTTCCTCCGTGGTATAATCAGGTGTAAGCATACCTAGGATCAGACAAAGATTTTATATAACAGGCCTCCTAAAGTCTTCGCGATTTCTTGGGACCAAAGGCTTACCAGAGATCATATCTTTTTAGTTGCACGGGAGTCAGTAGCCCCATGTAAGTAAGGCACCGGTCTGAATATTGCCTTTCAGGATATAATGATACGTTTTATCAAGTTGTTCTCGCGTGGTGTGGTTGAAACCAAAATCACGGAAAAGAGTATCCTGAATCGCCGAAACTATCCACTAGCACTAGGTATGCTGTTTGACAGTTGCTGCTGACTATTCCTAAAACAGCAGAGGTTATATAGCTTCGGCTGCTAAACAAGAGGGAGATGCATAATTTTTGCCGAATAATACACTTAAATTGCTATATAGGTAAGGGTTAGGGGATCACATGAGGGGCAGTTACTAAGCGCGTTGTTTTTCACCTAGTGCTTGGGATCAATCCTGAGATTATGGTATATGGCAGTTATCACCAGGTGCTTTCCCAGGGACACTTACCAACAACCAGATCCGGAGCGAAGTCCCAGGTACTACTAATTCCCGTTGTGCCAGTGGAATCTCTACCCAACCGTGATATACAAAAGAGCTGTAAATTCCATCGAGCTACAGCTATTATCTGCACTTGTATTCCCCGAGGATGCAGCTCCTAGAGGAAAGTACTCCAAAGATGTATCCAGCATGCCCGGGGTTATGTGATTTCATGTATCGTATTTTATCAAAAAACCAGGATGAGGTTTCGTTTAAAATTAATTATGCAAATGTTTCTCTACTTGTGGAGTCTTTAAGGTCCGCTGCGTTCCACTCCTATTATATTATATATACGTTAACTTTCCAAAATAAAACTTTGCTATTAATATGTTAAAATCGGACCAACCGTTAAGAAGCTACAAATTTGTTTTGCTTCAGATTAAAATTCGATTATTTTATATTCAGCATAAAGGCCCTGCCAAAATGTGTCTTCGCACAGTTTCTTAAGCCACGTTATGCACATTCTGGTTGGGCCTTTGAACACAACCTTTGGAAACGCACCCTCGTTGTGACCATGACTCATATAGCTAAGCAGTTATCTGACATTTCATTATTTTTTAGACCGCTAGTACTACGATTCAAAAAACAAAAAAACCAGTTACCTGAAGTGTATTAATATGAAGTACTTCAAATAAAATATGAAGTCTAATAAATATTCTGTCATATATTGAAGAGCATTGGATAGATAAGTTTAAAATAATCTAACGATTCACCTTAATCGCACTTACCTGAGCGGCTATTTCATCTAATGGCAAATCATGATCGAGTAAAGATTTTTTCAAAGGCCTTTTGCTGTATTGGCCCGTTGAGCCCGAGTTAAAATAAGTTGCAGCAAATTTGGCAAAACTGAACTCGGAAGCATCGATATTGGGTACTTTGGATTTAGGTAAACGAATGGTGCCGCCGGATGATATCGATGTCTTGGAGGACTAGAAAAGATTTAAAAAAATAGAGATATTTTAATTAATGGTTTTACAAATTACTAATTTTTTTGACTTCATTTATTAAATCGTCTTCTAACAGATTTTAATCAATAGTCTCTTTAAAAAGGTTTTTATCGATCGTAAATATTTCACAAGTCTTTTGATAATTTTTTTTTTTTGCTTGTTTAAGTTCTTATAAATATGTCAGCCAGTGGTAGTTTAATAACAGATTGTAAATTATGAATTGGAAAAAAATCATTCATATGATAAGAGAAATTTAAGTTGCGACAATTAATTTTTATTTTCATTTACTCGCAGGTAGTCCCGGCATAATCAAGTTACGCAGCGGGGTTCAGTGTTTGGTGAAAATGGTCTTGCGAAATGTAAAATATCGTTTCTCTTTTATAAAATCTAACGGAAACTCTGTGTATTTTGTTGTTGAAATTAATGAATATTTGAGACTTGTTCTGTCACAAGACCATTTCCACCAAACACTGAACACCGCTTATATTTAAATGCTCTCTCAGTTTGTAGTTGAATAAATAAATAATAACAACTGTATGCGGTTCGAGTATTAATGTATTTGTTGGTGTGAATGTGTGAATTAATGAATGATGATAGAAGTAAAATGTTATAAAAAAAATTCCCAAAGAATTTAAACTAACTTATTGTATTTAGTTCGAATTGTTTACTTATCAGTTTGTATTTTTTCGTTAGTAAATATTATTAAATATCAGGGTTAGATATAGAAATTTCCAAAATATTTAATTTAGTCAAAGAATAACAGTTGTCGTGGTAAGAAGTTGGTAGCAAGTAAAATATTTTTGCTTAATTAATAGCAAAATTCTTTAAAAAGTAAGTACCTACATATAAAACAAAATTGTAATAAATAAAATTTAATTTTTAAAAAACTTGACAAAAGTGATTTTATTAAAAAAAAAATAGTGGAAAATGGGTAAGTAATAGAAACAATTTATGTACAGAAAATGAAAATTTTTAAATGGTTTTAATATCTAAAAATTGTGTGAAGGTAAGTTTTTAAAGAATGCTTTTGCAAAAATGTTTAAGTGTTATTTCTTGAAAATTCTTAAAACTGCAAGCAATTTGAGTTCTTTAGTTTTGAAATTATAGACGGCTTTAAGCAATGTTTTTTAAAAGTTTGATTTAGTTGTTATCTATTAAATATTTTATTGAAACTCAATTTCAATAAAGTCTAGTTTACACTATCACACAAGTCTTAAGTATTCCATACTACTTTGTGAGATAGAAATCTAATGAGTTTTGTTGCGACTGTCAAACAATCTAATTCACATTATCGCACATGAACATGCTTTTGGTAAAATGCAAAGAATTATTGTTTTGAAAATAAAAAAATAAATTTAAGCAAAATTCCTATTAAAAGTAAATTTTAGCAAAATTTCTTATAAAAAGTAAATCTATAGAAAACACTCCAAAATATTTTAAATTTTAGCAAAACTTACTATAAAAATAAAATTTTTAAAAAAATTTTCTATAAAAAGTAAATTTTAACAATGTTTTTTATAAGAAGTAAATATTAAAAAAGTTTCCTATGAAAGTAAATTTTAACAAAATTTGCTATAAAATGTAAAGCTTAACAAAATCTTATATTTAACGTTAATTTTAGCTAAATTTCCTATAAAAAGTAAATTTTAGCAACATTTTCTATAAAAAATAATCTTTAGGTTGATTTCCTATAAAAAGTACACTCAAAAAAATATCGCAGGTAATAATAACGAAAAAATTTAGTAAACCTTTAACGAAAAAAATAGTCAAATAAACTAAATTTTTTTTCAAATCAACTGACGGTTTATCCATATTGACATATTTTCTTCAAATATACATAATTTTTTTAGCAAAAAATATATTTTAGTAAAAATAGTTTATTTAAATAAAATTTTGTTAAAAAATTAATAAAAATTCTACTAGTAAAGTTGAAGAAAAATCTTCAAATTAACTATTTTGATTTAGTAAATATGAATAAAGGCATGTAGAACTGAAGAATTTTTTTAAGTTTTGGAGAAAGAAAATAAAAACCGTGATTACTTAATAAAACACGCTTCTAAATAAGTGAAGAAAAAATAATAAGTGAAACAAATTAAAAAATAAATAAAATAACAAACGTAAGAATTTAACAAAGTTTGTGAGAATGAAGTGTTTTATATGTATAATATTTTTTATATTATTATATAATAACAAAATTTTCATTTTAAGGAATATTATTACCTGAAACAATCAGGAAGGAAATCCCAAGGAAAATTGTATGATCAATATTTCAATACAGTTCGCAAGCTTAAACATAATGGTGTTCTACAAAAAAGGCCATACTCCCATAAAACTACAAATAATAAAAGAGTTTTAAGCCTAGGTAAGAAATACACACTTTTATTTATTTAATCCGCCATATCACAGAGTTTAATTCCGTTCGGAAACGGAATTCATTCCATTATTTGGTGCTTCAGAAAATGACGAAAAAAATTTGCGGAATAAAACCATTTTTGTTTTCATGAACGGAATGGGAGTTTTCTGTATCTTAAAGACCAAAAAACTATCAAAATAAACTTTTTATCAATAAACAAATATGTTTTCTTTAATTCCGAACGTAATTGCACTCTGTGACATGGCCCAATACCATTTTGGTCGATTGTGACGCCTATGTATTTATTAAATATTTGTACATATAGGTCCTCCAGAAGACAATATTGATCATGACATCGAAGCAATTATAATGGACAACTGCTCGTGGGCGGAAATTGAAAGTCATTGGGCTGCAACCAAAAACCATCGGATGAATGAAATATTTACTTTAAAAAGTACACATGATATAATAAGTAAATGGCCGCAGTATAAAAAACCATTGGGTTTCAAGCTAGTACGTTTAGGTTTTGACTTATTCTTTTTTAAACTAATCTGTATTTTTTTGTAGATTGACATAGCTTTCAAACATTTGTACCCAAAAGCAGAGAGCTTGCATGTAAATTTTCAGAATTTTTGTTTAAAAATCGACTACGTCTTTGAAGATCGTATCAAAGACCCATCGAGCAAAGTTTTATTTCAAACTATGTCGAAAATGGAAAGCTTAAGCGAAAGTAGGTTTTATCCTATTTCTTATAGGTACATTATTTATTTTAAAATTGTATTATCTCAATATTTTAATCATTTCAGATGGTCGTTGCGTTGGCATATTTCAACTTCTTGTACAAAATACATAAAATTAAATTATTTAGTTTTTTAAAATATAAATTATTAAAAACTATGATAAATCAATTAATCAAGATTTTAAATAAGCAAAATAAGGATTAGTTGATTTAAATAAAATTTAAATAAAAAATTCATTGTTTTATTAAACAATTGATTATATATTGATTATGCATTTGGTGTATAAACATTTGTACATATACCATACATGAACATTTAATGTATACATATTTTTTCAATAAAAAAATGTGTTTCAGCGAAAATTGTTGACGTTTTTTATTACTGGTTATAAATAATATGTCTCACGTTATTTACTATGTACTGTATTGCTTAATTAAACAGATTTTTAAGGCAATATAAATGTGTTAATGAACATAAAGTAATATTTTGTAATCCCATACAGAATTATTATATGTATTTATTGCAAAAATTCGTGTTAAATTTCTATAAAGGATAATAAAAGTAATTCCTACTGGGGTTTGCTATTTGAGTAAAATGAAGTAGTTAAATTGAAGATCAATTCTTCAATATAAATAATAGAATTATTGAAATTAACTAAACTAAAGACTTAATTTGAATAAAATTTCTTCAATATAAATAAAAAATACACTAAAATTTACTAAATTTATTAGTTAAGTTGAATAATAATCTTCAATATGAGTCAGAAATTACTAAAATAATGATTAAATTTGACTAATTTCTTTATTCAAATTTACTAAAATTTCTTCATATTTACATCCCGTTAAATAACGAAACACATTAATCAATTTGAAGAAATTTCTTCACAATAACTAATTTACTAAATATACGAAAAGCAACCGTAGTCTTGATTAATTTTTTCGTTGGCTGTATAATAACCTACTTTTCTTCAACTATACACCCCATTCAACCTTATTTAGGTAAATTTTTGGTTCAGTGTAAATGTTAGAAAAATGTCCCAAAAAAGTTAAGTAAAAAAATGTCCTATTAAAAGTACATTTTAGTATCATTTCATATAAAAAGGTAATATTACCAAATTTTCCTATAAAAAGTAAATTTTAAAAAAATTTCCTATAAAAAGTAAATTTTTACAAAATTTCCTATAATGTAAATCTTAACAAAATCTCATATTTAAAGTAAATTTTAGCAAAATTTCGTATAAAAAATTAAGTAAAAAAATGCCAGAACAATTTTGATTTTTAGTTGAACTGTTTATTTTCAATTTTTGATATTCTTTAATTAGGCTTGAGTTCATCAAATTTAATTTTCATTAAATTATTTTCACTGAGGGAAGGAATTTTACAACTTGGAATTTTTTATTAAAATTTATTGATAATTTTTCTTGGCTGAGCTGGGATTTGAACCCGGGTTGATCTTTACATGTTTCAAGAAACACCACTTTCTATCGTCAGAAGATCTTTGTGTTCTAACTTAAAAAACTGAGTCGGCAAAAGATTTTCCAACGTTGAAGTGGCGGAGCCTGCGGTTGGTGTCTACTTTATAAACAGAATATCGAAATCTTTAAATAAATGGGAATAGTCCATCGAGCTAAAAGGGGATTCTGTTCAGAAATAAAGAAACTTTTTTAAATTTTTAGGGCGTATAATTTTAAGACCTCCCTCGTTTATTAATTATTATTGTTATAATAGCGTTTAAATGTTAAAGAGATTTTATCAAAAATGTATACAAGAATGATATGAGTATGTTTAAATTTTATGTTATAAAATTATAGTATTTTTATACCCTTTACCACTAGGGGTGAATGAGGGTATACTAATGGTGTTTTCTTTTCTACAAAAAATGTCACATTTTATTTAAAAAAATGCAATTTGGTGTTCGTTTCTTAAAAATGCTTTGCTCTCTGAAAGGGCAGCGTGTTTTATTCTAAGTCTGGGATCACACTATGAAAGTTTTCTTTCAGAAAGTCTGAGTTTATTGGTGAGAGGGGAAGAGAACAAGCTTTTCTTTTCTCCTCTCTCTCCTATTAACTCTGACTTTCTGAAAGAAAACTGTCATAGTGCGAACCCAGACTAAAAAAATTCACCCTTAAATTTCACAAGGCACTGCACTAAACGCCCCTCATAAATCGAGAATTTATGAGGGGGCGAAGTTGGGAAAAAATCGCCACTAATCAGGGCAGTATAAATTTTTAGTTTTATTAGTTATTTTTAATTTTATTTTATAGTAAAAACAAAAGAAAGCATTACATTGTTTATGGTAGGTTGTCAGTGATATAAAATTTAAATGAATTCGGTGTTATAAAATTGTTTTGGAAAAAAAACGTAAAATCGTAAAAACTTGGTGTTAATAAATCGGCAAAGGTTTTTTCTTGTTTACATGTTTTATGAAAAATAAACTAAAGAAATTGGAATTTCGTCATTCATTTTGTTTATTTATTTAATATCAATCTATTAATAAATTTGGGTTAATGTATATATTGAGGAGCAAACCTTTTTGTCATCTGTTAAAAACATTGCGATCCAATTATGTGTTTTGTTCTCGTTAAATAAAAAATTGCAGTATGTATTATATGTTTGGCAAGATATTTTATACATGCACCTTTTAAAATGTGGTATTTTTTTTTGTAGAAAAGAAAACACCATAAGTTTGGCATTCCGTTTGGAGCTTTTTTAATATTCATATAAGGTCCTAAAACGTGTTTATATTCTGAATCTGTGAGTAATTCTTAGTTGATTTAGTAGCCGGGAGTAACAGTAACCTTACCGTAAAAAAGTAAGACCAATCTATTTCTTACAGATTGAGACGTAACATCTTACTGCTTACTATAATCGTTCTAATTGCTTTACATACAACAAAATAAATCAGCTGATTTGCTACTGTTACTCCCGGTTAACTGAGCCTTTAGGCAGCAATTAATTTCAACTCGTTTCCAATTCAAATGAATTTGTAGAATGAAATTACAACATGTAGACCCTATTTAAAACGCACTCTAAAAAACACTTTAGTCCGCCTAAAAGTGTAACGAAAAATTTAATTAACAGAAAATCTATATGGTCGTTTATGGCTCATTGTACAGAAAAGGGGCTAAATAACAAAATGGCTTAAAAGATATTCGACAATGATGGCCAATCTCAGCAATTTACTTAAATATCAATTTATGTTTACAAATCGTTTTTCATGTCAAATAAAAATAAAATTATGTGTATTTTAATATAAATTGATATTTAAATTGAATTGGTGAAATTGGTCATGAATAATACTTGTACATAAAATATATTTGGAACAGATTTTATTAGCTAGGTTATCTTATTAGTGCCAAACAGGGCTGTCAGATATGGCGATTTCTCGCCAATTGTGGCGACTGGCGATTTACTTGGCTCTTTTTTTTCAAATTTATACTATTTCAGCGATTTTTTTTTAACAGTTTGTCATTTTTTGATATCATTTCTTATTTAAAAAAAATCTGGCAACTTTTTTTCACATAATTTTTGTTTTGTTATCATTTTAAGTGAATTTTATTTTCAGTCACTTTTTAATTCTAATAGTATGTATGCAGGTCAAATCACCAGTAATGAAATCGATTACGCTGAAGTGTTCGATCTTATAGACTTGTGTACTTAATTTTAGTTTTTTTTTTTACTAAATATGTGATATCCATATCTGTTATTTAAAAAAGAAACTGAACAAAATTTACTTTTGGCGACTTTTTTGTATTTTTCCTTAGTTTTTGGCGATTTTTTACTCTTTTATTAAAATGAATGCAAAGTCTAATTTTTTAAAAATAAAAGAAAAAAATGTTACGAAAACTATACAAACTTTTGGCGATTTCTGACATCCGTTTTGGCGATAGAGCTCAAAAAAATCTGACAACCCTGGTTCCAAACGCGTTTTTTATGCCCTCCACCACAAGAAGCTGTGAAGAGGGTATACTAAGTTTGTCATTCCGTGTGCTACTATTTACTTTTCATCTCAGACCTCATAAAGTATATATGTAAGTACATTAGGGTTTTTACTATTTTTATTATTTTACATTACAAAAATAAAACCCCTTACATTCGAGGAATAATTGCATTCAGATGACATTAGTAACATCAAATTTAAAAAAAATTAAAAAAAGTTCCCCCTTTTTTAATTTTTAATTTTTTTTAAATCTTTAGTGCAAGTCTTACTTAGAAGAAGTCACTTTTAAACCACCATAAAATGTCTTCTAAAAATTCCAGCTATAGTGTAAAGGCAAACAGATATACTTGGACGAAGAATCTACATTCCTCTTCTAAACAGAAAAGGGATCCAAACATTCCATCTGTTGAAAAGCTCTCCAATTTCACACGGACGCCTACAAACCGCCAAATTCTTGGAAACTTCACTTTTCTGTTCAATAGCGAGAAACGGCAACTGGATCGAATCAAAAATATGATAACGGATATAGAATTGCTCTGGAGGGAAACTCTAGACTTTCCACTTTTATCCAGCGCACTCATTAGAAAGAAACTTAATCGTTTGATTGATGTAAATGACAAAAAAAAAGCAACTGTCTTACAAATTCACTGCAACACTTTCTCAGGTATTTGATGTCACCAACGTGAATGGAGAATGAAAATGCTCGGAAGATAAAGAGTTCTACCAGAGTCAAGTTGAAAGTGGAGGTAAGGTTGGCTATTAAACGGTCAAACAAGCCCCTTTGGAATCAATTCACCCAAGAAAAAGAATCCGACTATCAATATCTCAAGCTCAAACCAGTACTTCTCAAACGCAACACACACATGATATTGTCTCTGAATCTACCTCAGATTCTTCACCCAAATCTGCAAGCTGTTCTTCCACGTCATCTTCTTCTGAATGCAAACCGAAATACAAAAGAACAAGCATTACAACAGCAAGTTTACTGGTACTGGAAAACCACATTTCTACACATAAAGCACATAACGTTTTTGAAACCAGTTCTAAACAGGGTCATGATGTGCCGATTCCAAGTCAGTCGGGTTATGGAAACGAGTAATCTCAGAAGGACAGCAAATGAAAGCCACAATTTTTAAAAAACTTCAAAGCAAAGATCCCTATTGTATTCAGCTTGATGGTAAAAGAGTCCAAGGGAAAGAGTATCAAGTAGTTCTGCTGAAAAATACCACAACCGAAATTAAACTCGGCATTCTTAAATGTAAGAGTGGTTCTGCCACGATCATTTACAAGGAACTACATCAGCTAATTGATAAATACGATGCTTGGGGAAATATTCGCATGATAATCTGCGACACGACAGCAGTAAATACGTTTGCACGGGATTGTAAAGCTGATACACAATGATGTCTTGAGCAAGGGCTTTCAAAAGCCACAATACATTGGCTGTCAGCACCATGTACTCGACCTCCTTCTGAAGCATGTCATGAATTTCCTTATTCAAGAGCCAACGAGCAAACCAGAAGTCAACTATTCTTTCATTGACAAATTAAGAGAAAACTATGTCTCTCTTCGGGCTCTTTACCACCAAGTTGCCACAGATGATGTTAACACAGGCGAGATGATTTAAAGTTATTGTACGAACTATGTCAGGCATATCGTCATTACAAAACAACTTCACAATGGCCCCGAATCAGCCGGAAGAAACTCCCAAACTTACACCAGGCAAGATGGAACTCGCGTGCAATATATGCTGTTATAACATTTTATCTGATGCCAGAGTGGCGACACATCCTCAGTACAGAATGCAACACTACAACGAAGCATCCTTCAATGAACTGTTAACCTCACTCACCAAGACAAAATGCAAGAAGACAATTAAGTGTTTGAAGATGCACTGGTCGGTCGAGGAGTCATTAATTGACATTCCCAGATCTAACCAAAATGCTGAACCTGCTATAAAACTGATGGAGGGACTACATACGAACTCGAAAACATTTGAATTTTTGAATTTAAAGTTCATAGGAAAAAATAATTTTTAAATTTTTGTTTGTACATTCTGTACTTATTACTAACTGTTTTATATTATTAATTTTTTTTAGTATTAACCTATTGAATAAAGCAAAAACAGTATGTAATTTTTTAAAAAATTTTTCACTTTTTTTCATCGGAATGAAAGGGGGAACTTTTTTTAAAAAACTCAAAAATGCAATTAATATTCTTAAATTACACAAAAAACTTCCTCGATTGCAAGTGGTTTCATAATTTTTTTTTTTGTAATTACACTAATGTACATATATTCTCGCTCCTTGTAAATTCTTTGTCGATTTAGCTAGTCCGTCTGCCTGTCCGTTTGTCCGTTTGAAGGAAACTAGCTCACTTTCGAAAAACTTATTAAACTTATTAAACTCATTAATGCAGCATGTTGGAATATTTCTTAAAACGACAAATGTATTTGTTTTTTCATGTTGATCCCGAGAAAGTTTAACAATTAAGTTGCCCAATAAAAATTTTTATCATTTTGCGAACACACAGAAAAAAATACAATGTTAAATTAACGTGGCGAAATATTGATTAAGAATCATAGTAAATTTCTGCAAAAGTATGCCCTTTATTTAAATTTATCATTATTTCATATTAATTTTAAATGAAAAATATTAAAAAAAACCTTAAATCACGTTTATTTTATAATATGCACTGTTAAAACAACATTGTTCAATATTGAATCCATAAAAACCTATTTTTTATTAAAATCAAAAGTTTATCTTGTTAAATTGGCATGCAAACATACTTAAGTATATACATATTTTTATTTTTATGTTTAAAATACGTTATAAAAAGAAGACAATTCCCGTATTCTTTTAATTAAAATTATTTAGTTAAAAAGTACAAGTTTTCAAAGTAGAATGATGACGAAAATCATATCGGGCCATTCTGCTGATGCTTCTGTTAACAAAGGAGAATACAAAATAAGTGAAACATGTGTTACGGGGTAAGGGTTTCCCACTTAAACCAATTGATTCTACTTGAAATTCACGTTGTTTCAACTTAAAATAACTTTTATTCAACGTGATTCGGATTGTTATTTCAATATAAATGCAATTTTGCTCTAACTTTACTGGAATGTTAAATTAACATGAATTATAGTTATTTTAAAAGAAAAAAATGTTGTTCGCAAGTTATTATAAAATCATGTTAAATAAACATGAAGTAACAACGAAGACAAATCACTACCGAAATCGGTAAAATCAACCTTGTTTTCGACGATTTTACATTGATTTTTTCTGTGTGAAGCACTAATTTCAAATATTTCAAGCAGGTTTGTAAGGAAGACCATCAAAAATAATTGTAAAATAATCATTCAGTGTGTAAAACTGTTAGCTACGTTCACCAGTTTTTATATGCGTTCAATAAAGCGCTTTCTGTGTCAAAAATGTATTGCTTCAAAGTGGGAACTCACCATATAAAATTCATGTCTTCCGTATGGTAAAAGAAACTCTTACATTTCTCCCTTACAAACCTGCTTCGTTGGAAGCTCAATTTTTTTTTTGGGTGGTCACGGTTTTTTCGGGGTTTTTTTTGTGCGAAATATTTTAGAAATTTGAAGAATGGGTGATAATTTTTGCAATTTATGTTAATATGGAAGCTCCTGTTTAAAAATCGTGCAGTGCATGGACAAAATGAAGATCTGCAATTTTTCTTTTTCGCGATCGTTAAAAAAGATTACCCACCAAATGCATTGATGGTTTGTATTTACGATCATTCACCGAAAGTAAAAAGGATTATATATAAGTTTGTCTTTCCGTTTGTAATTCCCACAATACTGATCCTAGACCCTATAAAGTGTTTATATTTTGGATCCTTATGAGAAGAGAAGTTCAAGTCCGACTCACCGTCTGTCCGTCCGTCTGTTATCATGGGTTTTCCGAAAACCCCAGATATGATGGAGACTTGGTTGTTATTTACTTATATCGCATACAGTTTGAAGTTTATTGATATTAGAATTCTGCTAGATTGCTGTATAAATGGCGGAGATATGAACAACAAACTACAATTTCCTTAAATTTTTACACACAAAACTTATGTTAATTTTTTAAAATCCCTGCATAATTGATGGACTTTATTCCTGCTGAAAATGATAAATAACGCCCGAATACAAGACGGTTACGACATAGACTTTTTGGCGACTTAGAGAACATATCATGACGGTGTTGACGACTATTTTGACAAAAACATTTACGCTTTTCTACAATTTTTTCTGCTAACCAAACTTGTATGTATTAGATATTTACCTTGAGCTATTAATACCCGCAACCATGTAAAAGAATGCTTTCAAAAACTATATAAATAATAAACAAAAAAGCTATACAAACATACATACATATGATTTTTAAATATTAAAGAAAAATAACTTTTTTAGATAATTTAAATGTCATGGACAAAAAATTGTTTTTTATTTACAAAAAATATTTACAAAAAAATGTCAGAGACAAACAACTGGAATAGCGAGAAAAATGTGCTGTTTCTACGTGACAGGCAATTGATTGTATAGAAAAATTTTTATGAAAATCACTCAGTTTTTTGAGTACTTTTCATATACATTTTACTACACAATCAATTGGTTGTCACCTGGAAACAACACATAATTAACAATTAAAAATATAAATTATTGTGCCAATTAATTTTAATTTAATTATAAAAATAATATTTAAAACAATAAAGTATTGAGTGCCCCAGTAGGCTATTTGGTTAGTAGTGAAATAATCAATCAATCAATAAGAAGGTTGCGGGTTCAATTTCCGTCCGATGCTCTGGTCTTTTTTACTACAATGCTCTAAAGGTCTAAGTTGCTATTGCCCAGTGATTAAATTTATACAAACTTCATTATATAGTGATGCATAAATGCAGCATATGCATTAAAGAGAAATGCTTATATACAGGGAAACCAACAATATGCAATTGTGCGACCAATTAAGGCATACACAATATATTTATCCGTTTTAAAGCTTTTTATGAGTTTTGGCATCGATTTGTTAGTGCATATTTTACCGTTTGCAGCATTTTTTTTGCATAATTTAGTTAAAAGAGCTTTTTCGCAGCATTTTTTAAGTTTTTACCGCATATTAAACCTTTTTGAGGTCATTTTTTGTGAAAACAATGTAATCACCACTTAAAGATAATACTGTTGCCGAGTTTCGGATTTTTTTTGTTAACTGAATAAGGTCAACCGTTTTCAAGTTATTCCAATATAAATGTAGCGAAAGTGCCTTCATTTTGGTACATCTCGAAAAGTAGAGCTGATAGAGAAAACTGCAGACTAGATTTGAAATCAGCGACCTCAAACTAGTTAAAATTCAAATCAAATTCCAGACGCAACAAAAAGATGCGACAGAACTAATTTGGAAACTTAAGAATTTATGCAGTATTTTCTTTAAGTTTGGGTACAACATGACATTGCGGCCGTAAACACGCTAATCTGCGTCTGGCCATTTTCTCAATGTACCGACAAACTGTCTGTTACATAATGTCAACATAAATTTATTAGACCGATAAACTGTCTCCTAACAATTTTGGGTTTCTCAATAAACCGACAAAAAACATTGTTTTAAGTTGGCAACACCTCTCAAAATACATGTAAAAGATGAAAGTCAGATGATTGAATTTATCTGTACGGCTAATTAAAGGAAAATAAATAATTGGCAGATGACTTTCACAAGCAGTCAGTCCAAAGGACAGTTTTTTTTAACTTATCGGAACTTGTACCACCTGTAGGGTGAGCTTGTTTTTTTATATTTTTTTATATACTTATACATTTTTTTTTTATTAAATTCTCTAAGCTTATCCCGCGAAGCTCTACGCTTAAGGAAAAAAATAGAGTCTCTGGCGGGAATCGAACCCGCAACCTCGGCGCTAATAGACTTGCACATTACCAGCTAGCCTACCGTGGCACTATTTTGTCTTTGAAATAGTCGATCATTGTAACGGGGGTCAAGAATTGTAGGTAAGAAAATAGTTTCATTATCTTCTAAAGCCTCAAATCTTTTATTTATAGCTAATGCTATGAACGCCGCTAAATTTTGGCACTCTGAACTAACTCGGTTAATACAGATATTATATGAAACAGTTTCATTATTCTGTTTCAATTTTATGCTCTGCTACACGATAGCGCTACGTGCCATACGTCAACCGCAACCATCAACTTATTGAACTCAAGATTTGGCAATAATTTGATTAACAGAAATGGACCCGTCTATGAGTCTAAGATCGTGCGGTTTGACACCTCTAGCTTATTTCCTGTGCGGCTTAGTGAAGTCAATGGCTTAGACTGAATAACTAGCAAAAGCTAACGCCTTAGGGGCCCACATTGTTTATGTAATTGGTGGGATATGGTGGGACAGAATTTACACCATCAAAAACAGCTGCCAAAAATAATTTTCAAAGTTCATTGCCTGTTTAACTAACATTCAAAATATATCCCACGAATAACGTAAACAAAACAAAATTTCAAAATTTGTCTTTGTTTTGCATTTGCGCTCGTGTTCTAAAAACAGGCAGTTGATGTTTCGTTTAAATCATACGAAAAAATAATCTTTCGATTAAAATAAAAATTTAATTTTTACAAAATTGTATCGGGCACACTTTATATTTGCAAAAGTTGGGTGAATAAAAGCTTTAAATGCTTACAACCGGTATGTTTACAAGCGATAAATATGTGTATCTTTTTAAAACTAGAGACGAAGAAAAAAGCACACCACGCAACCAACATTAATGAAATGATTCTTTAGTTCTACTGTTATTTTTTTTTGTTGTTTCTGGTAAAAGATAAATTATGAATGAATAAATGCTGTGCGGGGTATGGAATATTAAAGCACTTTTTATGTTTATGGTACAAGTAAAATAAATATTGATAGAAAAGAGGGCGATACAATCAACTAAATATTTACGATATAAAAATTTAATTAAAACTTAGAAATATTCAATTTATTAGTCTTATGGGAAGATGTGCGTTTTTTTTTGTGTATTTACAAGCGCGTTTGATTCACATATTTGCGTGGCGTTGGCACTGGCGTCGCTGTCGATTCGTAATAGTTTACCGGTCTTGACAGCAATTTGCTAGGTATAAATTTATTTTTACGCAATTCTTGTTCGAACATAAGAGATTTTTCTCTTACATTCGGACCAACTGGACCACTTACATCAGCCTCATCGAGGAAACCGAAGACATCATCGACCACTTTCTTCGAAGATTCCACATCGATATAATTATTAGTATTCATTTCTTCTTGCTTGGCATAGTCGTTCATTTGTCCACCGAAGGGAGGTGAAACTGTTCCATTTGTTTTAATTAAAGGATCTATACCTCTTAAGCGCTTCTGATAGTTTTCCTCGGCATGTTGCTTCCAATTGCGCTCCTTAGCTTTGCGAAACAGTTCCTCTTCTTGACTTCTCAATAATTTCAGCTCTCTTACCTTGGCCAATCGTAAAGCATGTTTTGCTTTGAACTCTCTTCTCACCAAATAGCCCCGACAGTGAGCCTGCATGTATCGAATACGTGTTCTAAGCAAACTAAGACGATAAGTCAATTCCCTTGATGCTACACAGGCCGCTAAACGATGGAATCCTTTTTGCATAACAACATATTTTTGTCGTTGCCTATGACCCCGCCAAGTTTTTTGTATCAGCACAACTGCCTTGCGATGTTTCTCCAAGAAACGTTTGAACAAAACTTTACGAAAACCTCTTTGAATAGTTGTTATAGATTTAAGTATAATTGCTGAGCGTTCTTGTTCCAGAAATAAATCATCGCTGTCTTTTAAAAACACTTTAGTTTTCCCAAACTGATGATCACTCGTAATAGATAAAATTTTCTCGCATATTTTTTGGGTAACTTGGCGGCAGTTTATACCTTCAATAGGACCCACATTTGGCGTTAAAATCCGATAACGTTCTACAAATTCTTTGTAGGTGTGTCGTATCGGATAGCCAGCACGTCGAATTCGTGCGGTTTCCATCATGCCAGAGTATCGTAACTGCCGTATGCAAAGTTCTTTGTCGAATTGCTGTAAAAAAAGAAAATTTAACAATTAATTAAATTTCATTAACGCAGACTAATTGAAAAATATTTGGCAATTTTAAAGATGCCCTTGTTTAGATCTACAAAAAAAAATTAACAATGGTTTGGTCCGTCAAGTCCGTCAATATGAGGACAAATACTATACAGAAAAAACTTCTTCAAAAATGTTAACCAACTTTACAACCCTATCTTAAAGCCTATCTGGTGCTACGGTATTCCACTATGGGGTACCGCCTCGGCCTCTAATATCGAAAAAATTCAAAGGCGTCAAAATAAATTTCTTTGAATAATCACAGCCGCTCTCTGGTACGTTGAAAACTCAAATATTCAGAAGGATCTCAATGTGTCATTAGTAAAAACTATGATAACAAAATATGCAGTAAAATATTTAGAAAGGCTTGAACAACACCCAAATCCACTTGCTCGAAATATTTTAAATCATGGCTGCAAACACTCCCATAAGAAGAAGAGACACTGCAGCACTTACCCAACTATGTTTTTTAATATCAGAATTCACTCTGCTGAATTTTGGGACGGTTGGTTCATAAATTACCATGGCTCCAATATAAATTCCCCTCCTTTAAAATCATTAAAGTCCGGCTTAAACTGTTGCGAATTGTGATATTTTACTCAAGCTTGTTCAAATTTCTAAAAAGAAAAGCAACCAATTTTAATACTGACGTCCTTTTTTAAAAAGATGGCTTTAAAAAGACATCGGAGCTACCATTTTTTTTACTGAAGCAGAGATTTTCATAAAGAATTCCTAATTTTTAATATTTTTAATCAGGCTTAAGTTCATCAAATTTAATTTTCATTAAATTATTTTTATGAAGAAAGGAATTTTACAACAGGCGGCTGGTTACCATGACATGTTTCGATCGCAACCACTCGATCTCCTCAGATGGATTTGCCGTCTTACACTCGCAGCCATCGACGACTGCTGACGTCAATAGTCAAATATCAATCCTTAAACCAAATTATATTTTTAACCTTTGGTAGATCGAAATTTGCTTCTTTGAATGATTATCCATTTTTTAATTGATTTTACATGTTTTCCTAACTTCTGTTTTTTCCGTACTTATGTCAAGAATTCTTCTTGAAGTCCAAAGTACATTTTTTTGTTTTTTGTTATTGATAATCATTCATTCTTGACTGACCTGAGATTCGAACCCAGGCGGCTGGTTACCATGACATGTTTCGATCGCAACCACTCGATCTCCTCAGATGGATTTGCGTTCTTACACTCGCAGCCATCGACGACTGCTGACGTCAATAGTCAAATATCAATCCTTAAACCAAATCGAAACATGTCATGGTAACCAGCCGCCTGGGTTCGAATCTCAGGTCAGTCAAGAATGAATGATTATCAATAACAATTTTAATTAATTTTCATGTTGTAAAATTCCTTTCTTCATAAAAATAATTTAATGAAAATTAAATTTGATGAACTTAAGCCTGATTAAAAATATTAAAAATTTGGATTAAATTCCTAAATATCTATAATATTTGGTCATTAGTTGGACAACAAAAAATTTACCGAACTTTATATTTATGAAAAATGCCATTTGTGGACCTTTTTTGACGCGGTTAAGCTATCGGGAGATTATCGCTTGAGCCAAAATATTTTGGGAATCTTCATTAAACATGTCAAAGTTAATTTTCAGGGGGTACAACTTAAATTTTTCTTTTTTTTTTGCCCATATAACGTGACTCGGTCTAATGTACAAAGCACATAATAAACTGCCTCTCTTTGTGCCGATGGCTGGTTGATTGCAAAGAAGAGTAATCTTTAAGATATGCCGTTATATAAGAGCTATAGTCAGTACGGGAAGCAAGATCATAAATTTGATGAAGTCATTTGCCTTAATTCCTAATTCGGCACGTCTTGTGTAAGCAGAATTTGTAAAACGAAAAACCGGTTTTGGCCAATTTCTGTATACATAGTGAAAATGAGAAATTTTTCAAGCCCAAGGTTTATTAATTTTTCTTAAAAATATCAATTTGGGCTTCACAAACTGTTCCCCGATCAAACGACATTGACGCTGCTTCGATTAATGCTTTAGGAAAGAGATTTAATAAAGAGAAGTCGTCTTATAATGGTTTTGGTAAAAATGCCACACTATTCAAAAAAAACAATGCAACTACTTACAATGCAATGCAACTACTTACATTTGCTTCTTTATTCTCATTCGGCTTGATGCATCGTATAAAAAAAGGATGAGCTGCTGCCAATGTCTTCATTAACAAGTCCAAAGAGTTCCGAAATTTCACAGATAACGTCAGATGTTTTTTCATTGTATCATTTTTAGGTGTGTGTGGGAAAATGTCCTTTAAGAATGTGTTTCTCGATTTCTGTATCATATCGCCCAAGTCCATGCTAAACGAGTCACGATTCTTTTCAAGGAATCCATGAGTATTATATATCACTATGCCAGCATAGTGACATATACCAAAAATTGAACCTTGTGTTGATTTTGGTTTAACATAAATCGAACGGTTGCCATGTTGTACGTGCAGTTTTTCGAGCAGTGTATGGTCGGAACCTTTGGGAAATTTCGATTCCTCATCGATGAGAGACATAACATTAACCGATTTCATGCCAATAAGATCAAGTATTTCCTGGTTGTCTTGAAATTCGATGTGTTGCCAATTGATGTTTTCATTTTCGTATTCGTGTTGTTCCATCTGGTTAGTTAGGAAAAAGGAAAAGATAAATTGATTTCAGTTTGATTCTTAAATGATTTCTAATTCACTTTACCTTAAAAATATGTTTCACAAAGAATTGTTGTAAATTTTCATTAGCGTAATTAATGCACAGCTGTTCAAAACTGTTGTCTGTGAAATTCTCAAAACCAAAAATATCCAACACACCAATTGAATTCATAGACTTGCCAGGATCTTTGTCTATAGTTTCGTTTATACGCTGAACTATTCTCACAAAAATACTTCCGTACAAAGACTTAACGAAAGCATCTCTTCCCTCCAAAGCAGATTCTTTAGATAGAGCCGTCACCACATGTTCACCATGTACCAAAATCGTCTTTTGCACTAATGCTGTGCACAGGTCATCCTTAGTAACACCCAACAAGGACGATACTCTTTTAGCATTTGTGGTATCGTTTACCTCAGAAGACTCCATATTTTGCACTTCAGTAGCTTTAAAGTTTAGATTGCCTAAATGCAAAATGGCAGCCAGCAAAGAAAATATATTCCATACTTCTTCGGAAGTAAAGGATAAGACCTGCATGGCCGATCTAATGTCGGCAAAATCTTTCATATCATTTTTCCCCTTTAAAGTAGTGCAATTTCCTTGGCCCAAATAATGATATTTGGCAGCAGATGTTTCCGTCAGCTCTAGTTTTTTTCTTTCTTCCGCAGTTAGTCCTGCCAACATGCAGTAGAATATGTGATAATTGCGTTCACCGTGATTTTGCGAAACTATACGCGATTTCTCCAATAGATACTGCTCAATTTTAGCGCCTTGTATGTTGCCCGCATCCGTAAATCGTATATCAATGTATTTTCCAAAACGTGAGGAGTTGTCATTACGCACGGTTTTGGCATTCCCAAATGCTTCCATAATGGGATTGGCTTCGATAATCTGTTGCTCAATCCAGGAATGTTTGCCACTAATGGCAGCCAAGTATTGTAGGATTAACTTGGTGCTTTCTGTTTTACCAGCCCCAGATTCACCGCTTATCACTATACACTGATTGGCTTTGTCACGTTTCATCTCCTGAAAGGCATTGTCACTTATAGCGAATATGTGGGGTGGCAAATCATTTATTTTCTTGCCGCGATATTCTGTTATTTCTTTATTTGTATAGATGGGAAGCACTTGATAGGGATTTATGGCTACCAACATGGAACCGGTATAGGTCTAAAAAGAAAAGAGAGTACTGAATAAAACTTAAACTTTATAGTTTGTGTTAAATTGAAGTTTAGAACTTTAGTTCTATTAACACCGTCACAATTTTTCTTCTGAGATTTTGTAAAATTATGCAACGGTATGCAACACGAATAAATCTTTTTGACAGCTAAATAAATATTTATACTAACGTCCAAAGATTTTGCAATTAAAAGATATTTCACCGACTATGAATCAAGTTAACAAGACTATACATTGCACAGGTCCATTGTGTGGTTTATTGTTGTTGCGACGTAGAAAATGAGTATTGGCTTTGAAGCCCATATTTTATACGGGTTCGTATTAAGTGACGTCTTTGCAGTAGAAAATTATTTTGAAAAGAGGAATGCGACATCTGTGTTTGCTACTTAATTGTCCGATGCCGATTGTGCTTTATCAGCTTGCACACAGCATCAATGTTTATTGGTGCAACAACTGATTTTGGACGATCTCTACGACTTTCGTGTTCGACGATTTTTTGGTCTTAGAAGACCCCTAGTAAAATTTTATGCATAAAATATTCGTCGAACATTTTATCCCTCTAAAGTGCCGGTTAAGTATACTTTTGTGTGGAATTTAAAAAAGGGCAAAAATTACCCCTCAAAATTAGAGGGTTAGAGGGTTAATATATTCTAAGTAAAGAATCGCCATACAATTCTTCTGAAGACATCTGAAATAGTATTTTAGCTCAGAGGACATATAAAAATGAAAAATGAAAAATGTTTGTCTGTTTGTTTATTTGTTTGTTTGCATGTTGGCTTATAGACTCCTAAACTACTGAACCGATTTTCCTAAAATTATTACAGTAACATCACGTAAAATAGGGTCCTTTTTTCCATAGGGGCAGGGGAATTGGTACCCCATAGGATGCCAATATTAAATATCGCATATCTTAAGAGCCGCAGCACGCATTTTGTTGAACTTTTGGTAGCTGGAACTTCTGAGCTCCAAAATTGAAATAAAATAGCAGCGGAGGAAGTGGTACCCCCATAGGACGCCAATGTTTAGCATCGCATATCTTAAGAACTGTTATAGTGAGAATGTTCAAACTATGTGAAAGTCACTCTTATGGTATACAACACTTTCGAAATTAAAAATAAGGCGGTTAGGCGCAGGGGGGAAATACCTACAATAGGATGCATATATTCAATATCTCTCAACCGATAAAGTGGTAAAAGCAGTGTAGCGAAGCTCACCGGGTTAAGCTAGTTATCAATAAAGTAGACAAAAAACTTATTTTATAATCATCCTTATTGCTTATTAATTCTTAAAACAGTAGATTAATGCATACTCGTAGGATGGGAGTTGAGATAGATCCAGAAATCTTGTAGCAATTGAAACCAGCCTTCTTGGACTCTTACTAGGCATACGGTCTACCATTTCGAGACAGTGCTTAAATATAACAATACTTTTCGGACTCTGGATATCCAGTTTGTAAGTTCTATAGAATATACAAAATAATTTAGATCACTTTATTTATAACTTTTATCTGAGCAAAAAGAGAAAGTTACATCCACCACTTACAGTAATCCTATATTAATAAGTCTAGTGAGATATCATTTGATTAGTCAGGAAAAGTACATGATCAGTGGCTGATTTCTTTCTTAAGAAGCCGAATTATTTTGGTGAAAAGTGTAGTATATCATTTATTTTTATAAAATGAAGTTTGAACCAGGAGCTGAAATTTTCACGTTTTTATACCCTCCACCCCCAATAGTGGTGAATGAGGGTATACTTTGTTTGGCGTTCCGTGTGAACCATTTTTATTATACATCTAAGATCCCATAATGTACATATATTCTGGCTCTTTGAGTAGTTCTTAGTCGATTTAGCCTTGTCCGTCTGTCTGTCTGTCTGTTAAAACACGCTCACTTTCGAAAAACTCAAAAGAAATGAACAAACTTTGTGTCAAATTGCTTCTTATTAACCTAAGCAGTTTGGGATCCAAATACAGCGAAATCAGTTCAGTATGATCGGAGCTATGAATCAAAATGTGGAACCACCACCCTAAAAAATTTAAAATTTTGTTACAAAAACTAACATAAATGGTGGAATAATGCACGGCACGATCAAAGATTTTGCACAAATTCGTTTGGTAAGCCACAGTTTTATAGGACTAGAAATGATACCTAGAAATTTACTATAACACCGATAAGCCATACTCCCGGAAAACAGTTCATTACGCCTAAAACCGTTATAAATAATGATATAAGAATAAAGTTTAGTACTTCACAGTTTTATAGGACTAGAAATCACACTCGTAAATGTCGTGATGGTCGGTTCATAATTTACTACAGGCCCCATCTAAAGCATAGATATGGCGGTAAAATTTCTTCCAACTTAACTTCATATGGCCACAAAAAATGTCATGAAATTTTGTGACATACGGTCCATAATTTACCATAGATCCAATATTAAGCAGCCTTCTGAAATTTACTGTAAACGCTTAAACTAATATCACCTTTTTAAAATTTTTTAAAAAAAATTTTATTAAACGGAAATATTTTTTATTAACAACGGCCTGAAAACCTTTTCTTAAATTAAAACCTTTTTATTATCGTACTTACATAAATCTTTTTTTCACGATATCTTATCCCTAAATTCCTTAATATTGTATATTCTTGCAGATCACCAAGCGTTATCATGTCTTCGACGCCAGTCTGTGACGTTAAATGCATGGGCTTTACAATGTCATCTTTATTCACCCAATACTGATTGTTCTCATCGTCCGTTATCAAAGTGCGCGTTTTGTCGGTGCGCACAATGCGTGCACCAAAAGGTACCGCAAATTCGATGTCATTTATTTGTTGGGGTTGCGGCTTCACCCACACATATTCGCCCTGCAATAGAAAAATTAATGCATGAAAATGATTGGCAATTTATTTGTTTAAAGATCATAAAAAAATAGAACATTATTAGTACGACTCCTTTTCTTAGGGTTTCTAATTAAATTTCGAAGTCTTGAAATCATCAAATTTATATTAATTGTTATACCCTTTACTGAAAGTACAAGGGTATATCAAGCCCTTAACCCAAAAAAAGCTTAAACGACATATTATTCAATTTTTGTTTTTTTAATAAATTACTTTATTGGCAACACTTGCATCATCTGCCCAAAATGTCATGTTGACGTCAGATACCGTTATGATTTTAAAGCAAAAACAATTTTATCTTAAGCGACAACCTTCTTACAAAATTTTTATGTAATAAAATAAAAAAAACCTTCTCCTGTGTTGTTTTGTTTTAGTCGCTTAACCTTTTTTGCGGTAATGACTCGATGTATAAGCTTGTCATTCCGTTTGTAATTTCTACAATATTGATAGTAGAAAGTATATACATATATATAAATATATATAAACTGAATGCTAATGGTTAGCGAGGTCTTTATAACGATGTCCGTCTGTCCGTGTGTATGTTAAAATGGGGTTTCTGAAGACCGCAGAAATGATGGGATATATATATTTATGTCACATATACTCCGTTTAAGTTTGCTATTGAAATTCCATCTTTAAATACTTAGAAAGGCTCGAATTGCATCCGAACCCACTAGCTCGAAATATTTTAAATGACACCGGCCACACTCGCTTAAGGAGAAGAGATACTGCAGCACTTATTCATTTAGATGAGCGATAAACACCTAGATATGTGAACAGAACCCGCGATGAAGAATATTTGTGTCTGCCACTGGCAGGACATAAAATAAAGTATAAGGTTAAGATTTGATTAATTATTGTGAGTTCATATTTAATATATGAAGATTCAATAAATAAATAATGAAAAAAACAAAAAATTACTGAGATATGAGCAAAAAGCCACGACTGCAAAAATCAAGGTCGAGTTACAGTTAAAAAAAGGCTGGAATTGAAATCAAAAATCGCTACATATGGCTGAATTTTTAAAATTATAAATTATAAAAAAAAATTGTCTATCTGGCCTAGAATCGGTTTTGATGGCTGTGACAAATACGTAACAGTAGACAGTCCAAAAAATTTTAGGGCCTTGGATTTTTCAAATAAAACTTATATTAATTAAAAGCAAAGCTTAACAAAAACTGCAATTTTTACATAAAAGGTAACAGCAACTATAATGACAAAATATATTAAGTAGTTTCCAGTAGTTGTTTTATATTAACAATATAATATAAACATATATGCGACGCGCAAAATAGAAAGGGACCTATGGGTAAGAACCGGTTTTGTTCAGGAGAACCATTTAAAAGATTTAAATACGTGTATCTTTGGTGTACCATCACTGAGCGTGTTGGTATTGGTCTCATTTGAAAGCGACACATCTCATGACGTCAGGAACGTGTTAACCAACCTTAAAAACGCGCGTAGGTCGTCCCTACCTCTTGTTTTGTATAGTTTATTTTTACTGTTTTCTACCTAGCGCGCTGTTTCCATGAGTTTGATATCAATTTTTTTAAATTGTTCATAAGGAAAAAACTAAATAAATAAATGAAAATAAATAAATTTTACCGTTAGGTCCCTTTCTATTTTCGCTTAGAATCGTCGACTTCAATTTCATAAAACGCGCATATGTCTGGGAGGGAACACTTTTGGGGCATGGGATCGGTCTCATTCGATGCTCAGATGGTGTCCACATCAAAAAAAAAAGTGCAAATTGATTTTTTTTTACACTTAGGTCCCTTTCTCTATGCGCTGTCACATATGACGAAATATTGTATCAAAATTGAATCCGAAACCTTTTTATACCCTCCATCACAATAAGTTGTGAAGGGGGTATACTAAGTTTGTCATTCCGTGTGAAACTGTTTTATTTCTGACCCCATAAGGTATAAATATTCTGCCTCCTTGAGAAATTCGATTTAGCCATGTCCGTCTGCCAAAACACACTAATTTTCGAAAAACTTAAAAGAAATGTAAAAACTTGTTGTCAATTGTTGTCAATAATTTTGTTACAAAAACCAACATAAATAGTGGAACAATGCACGAAATGATATAAGATTTTGCAAAAATTCGTTTTATTCGACTGGAAATCACACTGTACAATTTCGTTAAGATCCGTCCATAGTTTACTGGTAAATTAAATAAATATTATGGTAAAATTTCTTCCAACTTAGCTTCATATCCAGAAAAAATGTCATGTAATTTTGTGATATATGGTCCATAATGTAGCAGCCTTAGAAAATCGCTATAAACTCATTTCACCGCTGTATTGAAATTTATTCAAATTTAAGTTTTTAATACTGGAAATCACTTTGCAGAATTTGGGGATGATTGGTCCGTAACTTCCCATGGCTTCAATAAAAATCCCCCTCCTGAAAATTATTTAAGTTCGGTTTAAACTGTTACGAATCATGTTATTTTACTCAAGATTGTCGGTCAATAATTTAATATAAGTCTAAACCGCAACCAATTTTAATGCTGATGTCTGTTTTTATAAAAATAAATTAATAATAAATAGACATCATATAGATATCACTCCCAGCGTCTGACCAAATAAGGATTTGAAGATTTTTTTCTCAAATGAAGATTTCTTATTTTTATGAAAAAAGATTTTTAACTTTAAGTAAGTTCAACATACATAATTTTTTAAACAATCACTTTTTAAAACAATAATGTTTTGTATCAGTTTGTTGTCTATTGGTTTTCCAGACTTTTGTACCAATTTTCTAGCAAACACAAGAATGCATCATTATCTCTGGGCATACAAAATATTAAAAAAGCATCTGAGATCAGCAGTTGTTAATTTGGAGCATATTAAAGAAAAACAATTATTTGTGAAAAGAAGATGAACAAAAAAGTTCATTTATTTAGTACCAAAAGTAAAACTAATAGTTTAAGTTCTATTAGTTTTACCTAGTAGTTTTAAGACTACTCCTTTGTAATCTAAAGCTGGGTTATATGGTCCTGCTCTAGGACATCGTACACAGAAAAAAATAATAATTTGATTTCAATTAAAAAATTTGTGAAATTAATTAAAAATTTAATTAAATTTGCACCAGTAAACAAATTAATATTATCAATTAAACGTTTAATTCACTTGATTAAACGCTTTATTCGCTTGATTAAACGTTTAATTCATTTGACTAAATTTTTAATTAAAACTGATTTTATTTTTGATTAATGATTTAATTGAAAAAAAAATTGCGAAAATTTTGTCCATGTTTTTTTCCAAACGTTTGTGTTACTTTTGGACTAGTCCTAGCCCCTTGTGGGCTACACTTTACACGCGTGTTTGGACTAGTCCTATTACTTGCAGGGGTCGGTGTGACACTTACAAACACATTTTCACTAATACCACCACAATGCTTTATGAGTATTTTGATCAGTGTATTTGGGCCTTAAGAATATCCATTAGGAATATATTTGGGAAAAATCCATATATTTTCAATGAGCTTGTTTAAATGTAATTTTCTCAAAATATCGAATAAAACAACGGTATCAAAAACTATGATATTAAATTAGGAACCCTTAAGAGTCCATATGATGTACGAGCTTAATAGCTACCAAACTAAAATCTTCTTGCCCACAATTTCTACATATAGGTAGGTACCTCGAATTTAAGCATTTATTTACTTTCAATGAAACTTCTTTATTTAGATGGACTTTTTTACGACCGCTTTATTTACTAGAAATTAAGTAGATTTAAAATGTATGTTTAGAAAAATTTTTTTGGAATATAACTAAAAATTAAATTTAAACCTATAGTCTAATTTTGTATAAATACCGCAATTATGTTCTTATGTATGTATTTTAATTTAAAAAGTTTCCTTTATAGAAGTATGTTCTAATAAAAATTGATAATTTTTACTTTTTTGCCCTTGTTATAAAAAATTTGAAAGTTTTCGCCAAATGAAGATCTTCCTTCCAAATCTTCTGGCAACGCTGATCACTCCTGAAACATTCGAACTTTCGGTGAACTGTATCAAAGATTCGGCATAGCCGAAAATAGCACTCTAACTTGTTTTCTTGTAAGGTTGTTCGCTCTTACGTATGTATATTCATACTTTAATTTTATAACTGTAACATTCAAAAGTTATAGCAAATGCACCCATTATGACACAAAAAACACTTTGGGAATTGTTAACCCAGCATTTACACATGCCACTGCCAGTTCGAAAAACTTAATACACTCACACTTTTTTACTAATACACTCATATTTTTTGCAATGGCAGCTCCAGTGGCAGCAAAAATTGCATGCGAGTGGAAATTTGGCACTTGCATTCCACTAAATGTCAAAACGATAAGCAATGTTACCCTGTTAAAAATTTAATGCAAATTTACTGGATTATTGTCAAATTGTAATTAAAGTTTTAACTTGATAAATGCATTATTATGATTAATTTTTGAAACGCGCGTTAATAAAAGCAAGTTTGTTAATTATAGAGCATTAATATTGTTTAAATAATGCTTATATAATTAAATGAAAAAATTTCCTCAAAAATCTGCCAGCATGATTAACCCGGTAACTCTATTTTGTTTTCTGGTACTTTTTTTTTTAATTTGAGAAGTAAACAAATTTGCTTAAGTTGACGCTTCAACGACATTTTGAAAATTAACTCGCAGTGGCATGTGTAATCACAAAAGCCAGTGGCATGAGATTCGACTATTTCGAACAAATTTTCTTTGATAATATGTATACAGTGTGTAAAGGCAGGGTAATTCTTTTATTCAATTTTACAAAATTATTATTACCCTTTAAATGTTATTTTTTAATTTTGATGATTTTTAAAAAAATATTTTTTCTATTTGTAATTTATTTTATATATACATATATACATATATGTACATAAATGTACATACTATTTTTGTTTTAATTTTTTTAAGTCATACATATTATTTCACCCGATTTCTATTTCTAATTTGTGATGTGGTTCTTGAATCAAATTTGAAAAGTTATTATGTTTTCCTACCATCTAAAATAAGCAATGACACATAGATGGCACTTCTGATGACACTAACTAGTCCAAAATTCATTTACCAATTCAGTTCGCAGCTTTATTTAGTGCAAGCAAAATGTCGTTTCCGTGTTTTATTAAAAATTTATACAGTGCACTCTGGAAAACGTCAACTAATTAAAACCGCGGGTGTTGACGTTTAACAAATTGTTGACGTTTACAAATGTAAAATTTGTAAATAAAAAACATATCGATAATGTGCTTTTAAACGATTTTATTAATTATAAACTAAATCCAAACATAAACAAATTCAAAAAGGAAATAAAAAAGGCATTCAACCTGACTAAAACCATAGAAGACAACTGGAACTAAAAGAATACATTTTAAATGAGATCATATTTTTAATTTTACATGCACACATATGAATTTAAAAAAAATCTGTTATTTTTTTCTGCTGTTTTTTTCTATCCAACACTTGGAAGAGAGCCTTCTCTCTTAAACGTCCTAATACATTTAAGTCATTTTGCTCAACATTCTCGCATTGAACCCAATCCAAAGCCCTGTTAAATATTTCGACGGCTTCGCTATGTTTTATTGTCTGCACATTTGTATCTAAATCGTTCTCCTCATCATCGATCACTTCCAACTCCTCAATTTTACACGAATTAGAAACATTATCCAGGCGGATCCCCAATTTCTGAATTGATTTCATAAAATAAATGTGTGTGTGTACAAATGTGTGTATTTTAACTGCTGCTAAATTCGAAATTTTATTTTATTCAGAGTTGACGTTTTAGAGCTTTATGGTTGGGTTGACGTTTTAGAGTAGGCAATGTAAAAAAAAAAGGGTTGACGTTTTGGGATGTTGACGTAAACGAGTGTTGACGTTTTCCCGAGTGCACTGTATTTTAATCGCAATTTTAATCGGGTTTTTGTCAATTAATATAAATAAAATTGTTATAAGCTTAACATTAAAAGTGTTAGAATGAAAAGTGTTACGTTTATTTTGCAAAAAGTAAGGGAAATTCACATAAAATTATTGGTAATAATTAAAATTATCATAAAATTCTTTTCAATTGTATCAAATCAAAGAAGAATGAAAAAAGTGTGAGCCATTTTCGATTTTTAGCTTTTGTTGTTGTTTGCTGAAATAAAACTTTTTTTTGGTCAAGAAAAGAAAGTGAGTTGCAATTATTGGGAATAGAATACAAAAGAGAGAGAAAATAGGAATAAGTGTATGTGCGTGTGTTTTGTTGCTGAATTAATAGTTCATTTAATTGTTTTTGTATACTAGTGTCAGTATAGGAGTGAGAAAGGTAAGAATATGTTATTTGGTTTTAAAATTTATTGCTTTGTTTTGTGTCAACATGTTGAAAATTATACCTAGCAACATTTACGTCTATTCATTATTACAAAATATGTTGCTGAGACATATAAGTATGTATGTATGTACATATTTATAAATTGCATATTTTCACAGTTGTTTTGGGATTTGACTAGAATTTTATTATATAACTAGCATTTAACACGCTACTTCGTTAGCGTCTCCTTTTCCTTCATGGGCATATTTTTATTCCAAAGTTAATTTTTCTAGATTTTAACTTGTTTAAATTCTAGCATTTTACCCCCTACTTTGTAATCGGGCCATTTCTTTTATGAACATATTTATATGCTGAAGTTTATGTTCCCAGGTTTTAACAAAAAAATTTCAAAATTTTTCATCTTATTGGTTGATATTCACACAGGACCTTTTGTGCTTCTACGTTCAATATTATATAAAATTCAAAAAGTACCACTAATAGAACACAAAAGCAAATGAAAGAATGTTAATTTCCCGTATTATCCTCTTTAATACTTTTTTCACCCCATTTATGTATCACAGTAACTTTAAAATTTTATATTATATAGATAGATGGAGAAAAATGTTGTTTTAGATAAGCTACGAATGTGATAAAATTTCCATTTACACCCCAAAAAGACCGTACCTCAAAACAGTACCAGACACCTGTTCATTTATTTTTTTAATGAACATTAATAAGTATTCAATTTTTTGAATCTCTTTTAGTTTAGGAGATATTAAGTTAGCGAATTTTTCTAATGAACAACAATAACTGTTAATGTTTCTTAACTCTTTTAGTTTAGGAGGTATGAGTTATGAGGATTAATTTAGCGAGAGGCCAGTCTTCGGTCCAAATGTCAACCTTTTAGCTTCATACGTTTATGCTCTGCGATGAAAGATAAATAGATGGAGAAATCATCTTTTGAAAAAAGTAACAAACATATGTACAGTTTGCATCCCTTAAACGTTCGAATTTCGAAAAGTACCAAATATGCATTTGTATTTTTTTAATAAGTTACATATGTTATATAATTATTTCTATGCGTATTGGTTTAAAAGCTAGATGGTGGACATAAAAGTTCCAAAATACAGGTTTTACCCGTTTACTACCTAAAATGACCGAATTTCGTAAAAGTACCAGACACCTATTTGCTTTTTTGTTTAATGCACAAAAATAAATATTAAATTAAAAAAAATTACCAGGTTATTTAAAAAAAGTACCATTTAGAGAACGAAAAAGTACCAAAAATCCACCTTACAGATTCTCATTTACTTAGTCTGCTTTCACACGTTTCATCTTTTGATGCTCAACTCTTATGTTTTTAGGTGAAAGATGAAAGATGAAAGGGGGTTAGTACGGAGATGCCTGTACTCGGTCAGTACGCTTTATGTTTTTATTTGTTGTTATATGCACAACGATGGCTGCATGTACTTTTTTCTTTAATTTTTCTCTTTGATTCGCTTTAAATAAAATTGTTGTTGTTTTGAACCGAAAAAAATTGAAACCGATTGCTGCGTGTGATTATATTGGCATTTTTAAAAGGGAATTGAAAAGAATTTAAGCATCAAAAGATGAAACGTGTAAATTTAGACTTAGGAACTTGCATGTTTAATTTTATGTTTCTAGATCCAATAAATAACGAAATAAGTTCCAGTTAATAAATAAAAAAGTACCAAAAAGTTCCCTCTTATAGATTCTCATCCACCCAGGACATAGCATGTGAAATTTTATGATGCTACCTTCAATATTAACGGAAATTCAAAAAGTACCAGTTAAAGAACAAAAAAGTACCAAAAAGCCCTTTTACAGATTCTCATTTACACAGGACCTTGCATGTTTCATTTAATGTTTCTAGATCCAATACTTAAGGCAATTTAAATAGTAACAATTAACGAACAAAAAAGTACCAAAAACTTCCCTCTTATAGATTCTCATCCACTCAAGGCATTGCATCTTGAATTTTATATTTCTAAGTCCAATAGTAACGAATATTCAACAAGTACAAGTTTAAGAACTAAAAAGTACTAATAACCGCTCTTAGAGATTCTCATTCCCTCAGGACCTTGCAGGTTTGATTTTATGTTCATAAGACCAATATTAGCGAAAATTTAAAAAAAGTACCAGTTCAAAAACGAAAAAGTACCAAAAAGATTCCTTTAACAGATTGTCATTCACTCAAGACCTAGCATGTTTAATTTTGTGTTTATAGGTAACGGTAAAGTACCAGTAAAAAACAAAAAAGTACCAAAAGGTTCCGTCACAGATTCTTATCCCCTCAGGCCCCCGTTAAAGTTTCAAAAATTTCATTTTTATAGTAAGAGCCCATAATTTAGTACGAATATGTCAATGAATGGAAAAAAAATGTTTTGTAAAAAAAGTACCAAGATAGTTACGATTTTCACACCTTAAATGTTAGAATTTCGAAAAAGTACCGAATTCATATTCGCAATTTTTTTTGATAAGTTTCGAATGTGGTATAAACTTTGTCTCAATGTTTATTGGCTTAAAAGATAGATGGGGTGTCAAAAAAGTACTAAAATTCAGGTTTTACCTGTTTACTCCTTAATAGGGCCGAATTTCAAAAATGTACCAGACACCTGTCAGCTTATTTTTCTAAAGAACCACGATAAGCATTCAATTTTTTTAGTTTTGGATATATGGGCATTTCCAGCGAAAAGTCTACTTTTTGTAACGTAACGCCAGAAATATTTTATATTGTTTCTCAAAAAATTTTATATGTAGAGTTTACTTTTTTATATTTTGGTGTAAAGCGCAACGAGCTCTATATTTAGCAACAAAAGGGATAACGATTGAACAACATGGTCCGAAAATAAAACCTTATTTATAATCTGGCGTTACATTAAAAAAAGTAGACATTTCTCTGAAAATGCCTATATTTACCTTAAAAGGAGCAAAGATTTATAAATTTTATAGCTTGAAAAATAAATCTGTATTAGTCCAAAGTTTACTAAAAAAGGTTTTATACAAAATATCTTGCTCAATTCGCAGTCTTATTCAGTTTGTAATGCAAGTCAAAATCCACTTCCGTTTTTTTAACGTCACGCCAGCGCAGATTTTTGCTTATATCTGCAAAACCTTAGCGTCGATTACTGTAATTTTTTTTCTAAATATAGTGCTACTTCTTTACTTTGTATATATAAAAACCCTTTTTACAAATTTGACTTCTTCATTTAATATTTTTACAGTTTGTGGTACAAATATCACGACACGTCAAAATGGAAATGCCCATATACCGTTACCGAATTTTCCCGTTTTTTTCCCTTTTTTACCTCCTAAACATTCGAATTTCCAAAAATCCCGTCTTAGTGGATCGATTTGGGGAGCGTTTAGGCTGTGCGATGGTGAATCAGTGAGTCAGTCAGTAACGGTACAATTTTATATATGTATATACATAGATACATAGATAGATAGATAAGATATTTACAAATAAAAAATAATCATTGCACATATTAATAATTGCTAAAACTAAATAGAAAAAGGAAATAAACTAAAGTATTTCTTAAAATATACGATAATTCTTAAATTAAGGAAAATTGCAAAACTAGTACCTTTTTTGAATTAAAGGCAAAAGTACATTATGTATTGCCAGTTATAAACCTACTACAGATTTCGATAGTAATGCCCAGTTTTCAGGATTGATATTAAAACACATTTATTTTTAAAATCGTTTTAAATACAAAATTCTCTTCTTCACTAAAAACTTAAGTGAAACTTAAGTCACCGATGTGGTACACTTAATTTCAACTTAAGTTTCCATTGTAATATATTAGCAAGGTGGCCTCAATATCACAACAATACAACAACAACAGGCAAAGCATTAACAGTCCGCTGTTTTTTCAGACCACCTTGTAGATAATTACACTTTTTTATATTTTTTTTTTGTATTTAGTAGTGCTACCATACTTTTATCTTAATTAAATAAGACTTTTCAAATAAAACTCAAAAAACCAATCTGTTTTAAATACGATTTAAGTTTGTTATGAAAATTAACTTAATATAGATTTAAATACTATCCTGAAAATTGGGCATAAGTCTTACAAGTTTTAGTACGTATTTTATTCAATAGTTAAATTTAATGGGTAACAGTATTTTTAAACGATTTAAATATTCCTGCAATGACACATAGATGGCACTTCTGATGCCACTAACTAGTCCAAAATTCTTTTACCAATTCAGTTCGCGGTTTTATTTAGTGCAAGCAAAATGTCGTTTCCGTGTTTTATTAAAAATTTTTATTTTAATCGCAATTTTAATCGGGTTTTTGTCAATTAATATAAATAAAATTGGTATAAGCTTAACATTTAAAGTGTTAGAATTGCAAAAAGTAAGTGAAATTCACATAAAATTAGTGTTAATAATTAAAATTATCCTAAAATTCTTTTCAATTGTATCAAATCAAAGAAGAATGAAAAAAGTGTGAGCCATTTTTGTTTTTTACCTTTTGTTGTTGTTTGGTCAAGGGAAGATAGTGAGTTGCAATTATAGTGAATAGAATACAAAAGTGAGAGTAAATAGGAATAAGTGTATGCGCGTGTGGTTTGTTGCTGAATTAAAAGTTCATTTAATTGTTTTTGTATACTAGTGTCCGTCTAGGAGTGAGAAAGGTAAGAATATGTTATTTGGTTTTAATATTTATTGCTTTGATTTTTTCAACATGTTGAATTGAATAGGTATACCTAGCAACATTTACGACTATTCATTTACATATAAAATATGTTGCTGAGACATATAAGTATGTATGCATTTATTAAATGCACATTTTCACAGTTGTTTTGGGATTTGACTAGAATTTTTTGCACATTTTCACAGTTGTTTTGGGATTTGACTAGAATTTTATTGTATAATAAGATATGTATTTGCAGATAAAAAATAATCATTGCAAATTTTAATATGTAATTGCTAAAACTAAATAGAAAAAGGAAATAAACTAAAGTATTTCTTAAAATATACGATAATTCTTAAATTAAGGAAACTTGAAAAACTAAAACAATTTTTTAATTAAAGGCAAAATTTAGAAACCTTCAACAGATTTTTGTGTGATTTAACAGCTTTCAATAGTAAGTCTTACAACTTTAAGTACGTATGTAATTTATTGTTAAATTTAATCGGTAACAGTATTAAACGATTTAAATATTCCTGTTTGTTTTAATACAAAAAAAGAAAAACACTCGGGATAAATTAAGTTTTTTTACTTAATTTAAATACGAGACGTATTTAAAAATGTAAGTACGAAGAACACAAAAACGTACTAAGAACAATCCCTAACGGAATTACATTCGAAAATCCATCCCGAAATTTCTTATGGTGTTTTCTTTTCTACAAAAAATGTCACATTTTATTTAAAAAAATATGCAATTTGGTGTTCGTTTCTTAAAAATGCTTTGCTCTCTAAAAGGGCAGCGTGTTTTATTCTAAAAAAATTCACTCTTACATATTATAAGGCATTGTACTTTACGCCCCGTATAAATCGAGAGTGTTGATAATGCCCTGTAAAAAGATGGCTTCTGTTTATATATGGGGTTACCAGGCGAAGTTGGGAAAAAATCGCCTTTAATCAAGACAGTAAAAATTTAAAGTTTTAATAGTTATTTTTCTATTATTTTATAGTAAAAACAAAAGAAAGCATTACATTGTTAATGGTAGGTTGTCAGTGGCATAAAATTTAAATGAATTCGTTGTTATAAAATTATTTTTGAAAAAAAAAACATCAAATCAAGAAATCGTACATACTTGGTGTTAATAAATCGGCAATCTGGCAAAGGTTCTTATTTTCTCGTTTACATATTTTATGAGAAAAAAAACTAAAGAAATTGAAATTTCGTCAGTCATTATCTTCATTTATTTACTTATTTAATATCAATTAATTAACAAATTTGGCTGTAAAATCGGGGTTTCCAATTGTAAAGTGTTGCCGCAGCGCTATTTCTGCATTCTACATACAAATTGTATAGCCATGAGAACTTTTGACAGCTAGAAAACCCGTTCAGCTTTTATTAAGGTATGTCTGTAAGTGTGTGCAACTTTGGTAAGTACACTTATATTTATACAAATAAGATAAAGAGACTTTTTTCTAATTTTAAAAAAAAAATTGTTTATGTATCTTTAATATTTTCAAATATTTTTTTTACCGAAGGTAAAAGCGCATACATATATAACTTTAATATTCCGTTTGTAATTTCTACAATATAGATCTTAGACCATATAAAGTATAAATCTTCGGGATCCTTATGAGAAAAAGCTCAAATCCGGCTGTCTGCTGTCCATCCGATTGGTTGGTAATTTTGCTATAGAATTCCACCCAGATCGGTCCAAAAATGAGATATGAGTAAAAAACTACGAAAACATCTAATTTTTTTAGAAAAGTGACTTGTTAATGTTGTTTTTTTATTTCTTTTTTATGTATATCTCGAAAACGGCAAGAGCCGAAATTTCCAAATTAGGTACAAACATTAAGGTTGTCAATACACAGCACCCCTTAAAATATGGGCGGAATTGAAGAAGTGAGTGTGGTACCTCCTGTACAGAAAACATCAAAAATTATATATAAACTTGAATTTTTGGGCTGTCATATGACCTATGGATACGCTTTAGATATCAAAAGATCGGAAATCTTGAGTATAACATTTTTCTGAAAAACGAAAAGTTATGATAAATTTTTTTTAAAAAAATACCCATTATCGGCAACCATAGATCTTCCCGAGTCCAAATTTTATAGCCCAAGTTTATGGTTAATTTCTTCTCAAACACGTCGGTACATAAAACTATCAAATCAGTTAAAAAATGGACAAGTTATGAGCAAAATACTCTAAAAAAATACTAAAATACTAAAAATAGGCTAAAAACATCAACATTTTAACGTATTTATGTGCAATTAAATAAATGCAACTAAGCGATAAATACTATTTAAATATACATATGTATATTTAGATAATATAAGTACATACATATAAACTTCTGTTCTTTCCCAAGCATGGTGAAGGGTATAACAAATTCGGTATAGCTGAATATAGCACTCTTACTTGTTAATTAATAAAACTGTATAAAGTATTGCAAGTACATTAGGGTGAAGCGACCGAGTAAGAAGTAAAAAAGCCATCGAATACCTAAATTATATACAAAAAAAACAATTTAAAATTTTTCTCAAACATCTATTAGGGCTGTTTATACAACTTACCGATAGCTAAATGATTTTATCGGTCGTATAAAAAATTTGTATACTCTAATCTGAAAAAAATCAATTTTGTGTTAAAAAAATCGCCTTTTTCAACTTAACGGCTCATAACTTTCTTAATTTTTGCCTTCCCTTACAGATTTGATACATCAAGTGATCGTAACAAAATTATCTTCAAGATACTGTCGGAAACAATATACTAAGAACAAAATGAATAACATTTCTGGATATTTAAGCCGTACGCTACTATGTAATTTGATTTGATTCCATTTTAAAAATATTGATGGTGCGGTAGAGGTCTTAAAGAAGGACATATTTTTTTCGATATTTTTTACATGTACCTGAAAATTAAATGCAACGCTTTAGTGCTAGTCGAAATTGAAATTCGCAAAAAAGTTTTGACGCTCCACCCTAATGAGGTATACTGAATAAGCACATACTTAGATGAAAATGTGTCTGTTTGATTAAGAACAGGTGTTAAATTAAACTTCCGTCCAAAAACAAAATAAAGCTATTTACTGATAAACAAAAAATAAAAAAAGACTGTCGATACAGACAAATTATTCAATGCGGTAGTCAGTCGTTTTATTTTAACAGATACACAATTTGCCTTTTTTACTTAAAAGAAAAAGCGTCCACAGATAAGATTTGTTCTATTTATTATTGCTTTCAATTTTTAAAATAATATATTTTCTTCAATTTTAAGCATTTGACTTTATCAATAAGTAGTATTCTGATTTCTTTGGATTAATTGCATTTAAGCTTTTTATTAATTTACTTTTTTGATTTATTTATTAATTTATTATGAATTCCCAAAAAAGAGGTACGAATTTCTTATTTTTTTTTATTTTTTTAGGTATGTACCTATGAATTAATTAATTAAATAAATTTTTGTACAATCATAGGTATGCATAATAGTTTAAAAAGATTGATTGGTGGCATGTCATAAAGTTCAGTGACAAAAGGTCCAGTGAAATTATGACACACCAAATGTGTCACACTTTTTAAAGTGGGAATTTGCAAATGATTTGTGAGCGAGTGTATACGATTCACAATCACATTGTTGGTAAATGAACATGAGCCTGAATCAAAAACAAATCACGCGCACATCGCAAATTATAATGCCAAAACAAAGGCCTTGACTTATTCCATTTTCTGCTAAAATTTCACTAAGTTTCGGAACATGTTTTAACCACACCACTATAGCAGAAAGGGTAAACTTGCAAGCACTTCCACTTTTAAGGTATTTAAGAAGGCCTACAACACATTCCGAATAATACAATTTTACTCATTCCACTCTGCCTTCTTAAAAAAAATCTTTAACAATCCTTTAAGAAGTGATGTGAAAATGTAGGTAGTATATGAAATAGTTCAAAAATACTCAAAATCAACAGTTATTATTATGAAAATTTTGTATTAGAGCTCCCTTAAGGAATGGAGATAGCGGTTTGGTATGTTACACAACAAATGTTGGAGATAAGAAATATATTGGGTTGGTTTAGGCTTGCCAGATTCAAATTTGGCAAATTCTTGATAATCACTTAGAAAAATCTTGATATAAAAAAGAATTCTTTAAAATTAAAAACTTTGTAAAAAAAACTTTTACAAAAATAACACAATTGTAAAAACCAGTTACAGTAGACGCTCACAAATTAGAGCTTTCAGTAATTTGAACGTCCAGAAATTAGAATCATTGTTTGCAATACATTAAACGCTCTAAAATTCGAATTTAAAATTCTAATTTCAGAGCGTTTTTTTTTTTGTTATTTGAACACAAGAAACCCCCAATATATTTTGATTCTGTTTAACCCTTATGTGAATGCAAGGTACCCGGGTACCTTTGGAATTTTGAACTTAATTTTTTTTTTAAATTAACAGATGGTCCACATATTTAAAACTTCTTGAGAATTCCTAACTTTTAAACTATTTTAAATTATAATTATTTTTAAGCTTTAAAATTATTTTGAAAAGGCGTTGTGAACCAGTTTTCATCTTACACCTTTAACGGTATGGTAAGGTACCCGGGCACCTTCATACAGTAAATTCCACATACATACATAGGTACCTGGGTACCTTGCAATGCTGTTAAAGGTGTTTTTTTTGCTATTCATATAAGGATTAAACATAATCACAAAATTTCTATCTGTGTTCCCTATTTGTTGTTTTTTTGTCGCATTTATGTATGTTTCTAGCTAGTTTACTTGTGAAATTTGATGCGCGTGTACATATTTCAGCAGTCTCTATTAAAAAGTGAAGGTGTATCATTAGAAATGTCAAATAAACGTAAAAAACACTTTAGCATTGGAAAGTCAAAATATAAGAAAAGCTTGACAAAGGCGTTCAAGGGAACCGGTTAGACCTAGATTTTAATGTGACAGCATCTTCAATCAGCTACATCAAATCACACAGAACAGCAATATTAAATGCTGTTTCCAACACATATTTAAAAAAAAAAATAAATTAGTTTTGGGAAGTAAATATACTCAATTTTTAATTCGAGAAAAATGTCCAGAAATTAGAATACATAATTTAGAAATTAGAATTGCCTTAAAAACAAAGCGGTTCTAATTTAGGAGCGTCTACTGTAAAAGCAATAAAAATACAATTAAATGAACTCTCTGTTTGCACAAATTCTGTATGCGTTTGTTTCAGATGTTTAACGTTTTTTTTTTGCAAACTCAAAATGTTTTGGAAAAATTATTTACTATGTGTTTGTGTCATAACATTAAACAAAGCTTAGTATATTGTGAAAAATTTAAAATTTTGTTGTTTTTAGGTGTGTTGAACTCACACTGAACCTATATGTGACATAGGTAAAATGAAAAATTGAGAACGCTCTCTCCAGTCGGCATAATACTAGTAAGGGATGGTAAAGTCGGTACAATGGTCCTTTTTCAGTACTATTAGCGTTGCAAAAGTACTGAAGTACTCCAATGACATTTTTAGTATAATTTAAAATTTTCAAATGCTTTAAAAATGAAACATTTTGGTCAAAAGTTGGATAATTGAACAATGAATTTAATGAACTCATGTTTCCAGATATCAGAGAATTGCAGTACCAAATTTGTCGGCGAATATGGAACAAATTTTTCATACCAAAATATGATTAAAAAAAAGCGAAGAAATCGTCTTTATGTAAATTTACGTATTTTTCCTCTGTTCCCCTATCAAGTCTAAAAAAAGTTGAAAATTTTTCGGCTAAACTGCTAAATATTTATTTTGTTAAATGCCAAATATATACATATTTCAAATAAATATAAAAGTGAATTTTAATGCATAGGATGTTTTTTTTCTGCACGAGAACTTAAAATGATAATACAAGACAAGATATAGTTGGAATGAATTTTTTTATTATAACCTGGTAGATAATATCGTGGTATTTATTTTTTAAATATGATTTCAGGCATATGTCTACCGCGCTCAATGACGTAGCCATTTATTCACTAATCACTAAACACAATTCTTTGATAAAAGTTCCCGCAAACGGGTTTATTTCTTCAAAGTAAATTTCAACAATTTGGAAGCGTTGTTGTAGCATCAAACAATTTATAATGACTTGCCAAATCTTACTGAACAGAAAGGTCTACACAGTTTGACATTCTCAGCTCTCAAAGCATAGTTACGGATATCGATAGTAAAAAAATAATTTTGGGTTTTAGTACAATAATATTTGAAAAAGTACAAATTTTTATTGAATTAAGTACACTTTTGGGAATAGCATTAACATCCCTGTTACTAGTTGTATACCAAGGAGAATTCATTACAGGTAAACTAGGAACAGTTTTGCACTTTCAGTGCTAGACTTAGCACATTTTTTTCTGAATTAGCACTAAGAATTTTGAAAAAAGTGGCAAGTTCTAGTTTAGCACATTTTTATAATTATTTAGTATTTTAAGCACTTTTTTAGATCCAAAAACCACATAAAAACTCACATAATAAATCCAAGTAATATATCAATTCTTTAAGTGTATCAAAAAAAATACATACATATTAGGCATATAACAACAATTTTTGCAAATAGGAAAAATGGCATAGCATAGTCGAATAGAGCATATGTTTTTTTTAAATCACTTAAAAGTTTTCGCGTCAAACGCAATGGACAATTGGTATTGCCAACAGTCAGCAATGCTCGTTGGAATTCTTGTTTTTTATACTTATTCCGAAATATGAATTGTAATTATATTCTATTTGTAAATGTGTATGTGATGCTTAGAGCGAAGTTAGGCTTTAGAGAAGCAAATGAATGTTTTCTCAGACATTGGGACAAAAAACCATCAGCTATTCAGAAAGTTCAGCAGGACAACATCCTATTGGACTAAAGACATATTGGATAGACCTGGCTAAGAACTATAATGAAAACTTAACTGTTATATTCAGTTATACGTAAAAGAGAAGGTGCAAAATTAGACAACGTTTGTTGCCACACTTAAAACATATCGTTGGTATATGAGGAATATGAAAATGACATAACTAAAATTTTAAACAGTTGTAACAACTTTATTTAATGGCGATTTATTTTTTTAAAAATATGTTACAGTATAAACATGTAACACTTTCTAATGTTACCTAAAATTCCTTGAAGTGTTACATTTTGTGCAACTTCTATGAAACAAAATGAGCGGTTTCTGCACGCTTTTAGGGCTTGGCAACAAATACTGACATCACTAATGGCTTAGAAAAATTAAAATGAGTATTATATAAATAGACTTTTTCATTTAAATATGTCAATATTTTTATATATTGTTTGAAAACAATATTTTTAAAAAATTATGGTTCTACAAACAACGAACATAAGTGCAAAAGTTGTATAACAGGGCAGTATAAACACCTTAAATAAAAGTAAGGGTAAAATATGCAACATGTTATGCATGTTTTTTATCAACTTATTTACAAGAGAACTTCAAAATGTAGAACATGTTACATTATTGCAACATATTTCTCAGAAAACAAATCGTCATAAGAAATATTATAATGTAACATTTTAAATGTTAATTTGTTATTATATTTATAAAAATCAAAGTGACAAAACTATCACTTTTGTTTGTCATTGTAGAACAGTTTAGCACTTTTATTTTTCGATTTAGCACCTTTAATTTGAATTCATCTGGCAAGCCTGTCTGGGTACCACAAAAAGTACAACTCGTACAAAAACCACAAGCTATTTGTTTTTTTTTAAACACAGATAATAAACAACATTTTGACATCCAAAATTTATAAAGGTCGAAAAGAAGTTACAAGCAGGGTTTTAAGACCACCTGTAATGAAATCGCCTTATTCTATACCATGATACAAAGAAACCAAGATAACGAATTCAGCTTTTAAGAATGAAATGTTTCTGCGGATCTACGTCACATCAGCGTATAAGTACAGCTTAAATATAGACACACAAGCAAACAAACATGTGTATGATATGGTGTTGTGACGTCATACTAAACAGTTGAATTTTATAAACATGCGCAATGCGTAATCTTGTTTTCATCATTCTTGGTTCTATGCAATGATTGATAGGGGTTTCTGTTTCTAAACAGCATTTCAGTGTTGTCAAACTATTTGTTTTGAGCAGTGTTGCCAGTGGATTTTTCGAAAAAATACTTACACATGCTAATAAAAATCCGATTTTCCCTACACGTTTCAAAAATTTACCCTACAAAAATTCCTAAAAAACATTAGTTATATAAAAAAAAAAATTTATTCGAATAAGTATATTAAAGCTTTGACATAAAATAAGTACAAAACTAAAAAAATAATACATGTTTATGTGCTTTTAACTAATGCACAATGCCCAATTTTCAGGATTGTATTAAAATCTATATTAAGTTAATTTTCATACAAACTTAAATCGTATTAAAATACATATTGGTTTTTGAGTTTTATGTGAATAGTCTTATTTAATTAAGATAAAAGTATGGCAGCGCTACTAAATACAAAAAAATGATGTTAATGATTTACCTGTTGTTGTTGTATTGTTGTGATATTGAGGCCACCTTGCTAAAATATAAAAATGGAAACTTAAGTTGAAATTAAGTGGACCACAGCGGTGACTTAAGTTTTTAGTGAAGAAGAGAATTTTGTATTTAAAACGATTTTAAAAATAAAAGTGTTTTAATATCAATCCTGAAAATTGGCCATAAGTCTTTCAACATTAGGTTTTATACCGTTCTCAACGTTGGGAGCCAGCGGGATGCCAATCTTACTGTTCCCGTACTCAAAGTTTGGTTAGGTGGAGCTTTTAAGAGAAAAATATTCTTCTTCTTGCACGAAGTATCTCGTACTTTTTTTTGAGCAAATTTATAAAACTGTTAAGCAATCAGCTGTGTCAAAAATAAATAAAAAACCGCAAGCAAGTTAACCAAAATAATTAATATAAAAGATATTTATAAAATAAACAATAGAAAATGTTGAAATATGTAACTAAATGCTTGAATTTTAATATTATGCACGTTAATGTGGCATTTCTGTATTTATTTAAACATATTTCATATTAACGGTTTCTTTTGGATCACAAATTTGGGTTTTATTGTTGCCGAGCTTTTGTATATGTTTGTTTATTAGTGAGTCAAATTTTTTGTTTACTCTCATTTTACCGACCTTTACCCAAAAAGTACGGGATCACACCTATTGATAACTTACAAAATGCATATAGTACATACATACATTAATATAAGTGCCGCCAACTTTTTAAACCTCAAACAATTCTGGAAATATATTTTGAAGCTATTTTAGGGGAAACATTTTTTGCAACCGATTAGACTATAAAATATCATTAAAAAAACGTTTTTCCTGCAATTACTTTATATAAGTAATACGATATGGCGAAAAATCCCTACATTTTGGAGATTATGAAACATCTGTCCGATTTTCCATACGCTTCTATTTAAGTAACAAACATATGTACATGTAGGGATTTCCTCCTACCTATGGTAACACTGGTTTTGAATAAAGGAAACCTTGTTTTGAAATATTTTAAAACAAATATTCTAAAACAAAACGATGATATATTTATTTACGTATTTACTTTTTACACAGCTTTGTTTAAGGAAAACTGTAATAAAATCTGAAATAATATCTACTGTGTTTTTTGATTGGGCTTTAAAAAAATTGACAAAACATTTCTAGTCTATCAAGAAAAATCAAGACCGTCTGGCATGCCAAGGTTGGTCTTAAGTTTGATTCTAGGCGCTCTAGGGACCAAATTAAGGAATTTTATTAAACCTCCATATTTCTATGGGAGCTCTCCTAAATGTTAAATGGCTAAATTTATGAAACAAATTACTTAAAATTGGCTTAAAACTTTTTTTAATAAAAACACATTAAAATTATATAACAAAACAAAAATAATTCATAAAAAATTTTTTACAATCCGATTCTAAATTGAGATCAATTTGTTACATGAGAATAAACGTAAATTATTATTTTAGCAATTAAAAAATTAAATCATCGATAAATTCGATGTCGTTGTTATTCATCGCATAGGAATCACTTGTGCCTAAAAGTTTAAAATATTTTGAAGGTAATCATGATCATAATCATGATGATTTACAATAAAAAAAGCACGAAAGTAAAGTCGGCCGAACCGGACTATATGATACCCTACACCACATTAGAACCTATGTACCAAATTTTATCAAATTGTCTTCAAATTTGCGATCCATACTAAGCGCACAAAGTTTACATGGACAGCTAGCCAGCCAGATGGATGGACATAGTTAATTCAAATAAGAAAGGGATTTTGAGTCGATCGGTATACTTAAAGGTGGGTCTAGCAGCAATATCGTAAGATGTTACAAATATCTCCACTTTTGTGGTGTGGTTATTAATATTTCATTGTTATGGTAAAATATTCTCCTAACTGATAAAATTAAATTAACAGTTGTTAAATGTAACCTATTTTTCAATTTACTTTTAACAATGGCTAAAACCCTTTCAACTTTATAGTAAATTCTGTGTTGATCCATATTATTAATGTTATATTGGAAAATTGTTCCTTTATTTTAAAAGATGGCTGACATCATCGTTTATAGCGATTTGCAACATTGTTAAGAATGTTTACTTTTATAAATTTTTATAAGAAAATGTCTAATGGCTTAACAAGGTGAAAAATTACTAAATCTAGCCAATAATTGGATAAGTTGGCAGCACTAATCCTAGCAACCCTTTTGCGCAAAGTTTAGGGGCCTAAACGAGAGAATTGGCTCGAATAGTGCTTCCGAGTAGAATTGTTTACTACCCTCCTAAACTACTAAAATGGTGATGTGACTTTCTTCAACACAAAAATTAATTTAAAAAAAATATAAAAAAAGTGAAATCTGTGATTTAAATGTGAAATTTGTGTTTAAAAATGCATAAAGAAGACCAATTTACTCAGATTATTCAAAGAATTTGTTGTTTATGATTTGTTAACACTTGGATTTTTGCACAAATGAACAGCACAAGTTTAAGAGTCATAATTGTTGGCCAAATTTACGAAGTTTGTGTAAATGAATTCTCATACAATTTTTGACAGTTAATTTGCGAAGGCGTAAATATACGCCATCTGAGAATGTTAAGCGGTATCATGAAAACCCTTAATTATTTAGGTTAATACATCAAAGGTTGTTCAAAAAACTCTTATAGTTCTAAGATATTTTTTTAAGTAATACAAAGGTTCCAATTTTAACTTAAAGCCTGGTACAAAAAACATTAGACTTGTGTGAAGTATAAAGCAGCTATTAAAGCTTAAGTATAACGATTACCTAAATTGAATTGAATATTTTTTTATTTATTTATTTATTTATTTTATTTATTTATTTATTGGTATTCCTATACAACAGGACTTAAAGTCTTATAATTATAGTACAGGATAAAAAATTCGTAGCAATTTCTTATGTGTCACACAATAAAAGATTTTAACAATAAACATTAAAATAAAAGAATTTAATACATTAAAGCAATTTTTAAAGTGAGAAGATCAAACAATTTTAAACATAAGGACATTCAAAAGCGTTTTTAAATAGAATAGATTACACATTTTCAATTACGGGAATAAAAATTAAAAATACATTTCCTAAACTGCGTTGCATTACTAGTAAATTGAACAGTTGCTGGTAGAGTGTTCCAAAGACGAATACTGTGAACGAAAAACTGCCATTCAGATACTAACTTCTTGAATCTTATCGGGATCAGATTGTTATTTCTTCTTGACTGCGTAAAAGTAACACGTTCAAATAGATACGTCGGCTCGCCAGTATAGATAATTTTATGCAAAAGAGTAAGACATCGAATATTTAACATGTCAGAAAAACGCACTCCATAAAGTTTACTTTCGTAGGGTGTAACATGAGAGAAACGTCCTAAGTTGAAGACATATCTCAGAATGGCATTATACGTAGACGTTAATTTCCTGGTGCTTTTTTGGTCACAGCTTGCAAAAACCTCGCTGCCATATAATAAAGCTGGAACAAGATATGTCTTAGCCAAAAGCATACGTATGCTGAACGGGGTTGAGTGTTGAGTTGCCCAAAGCGAACGAAGCATCACAAATACTTTCCCTGCAGCAGCGTTTATATGATCTGACCAAGTAAGTGAAGAATTAAAAATAATGCCAAGGTTTTTAGTCTTCTTGACAATTTCTATTTGCTGCGAGTTCAAGATTATATTGTTCTCAATAGTTATTTGTGTATTGTTCCTGGAAATTACAAGGCACTTAGATTTAGCAGGATTTAGACAAAGACCATTTGCCTTTGCCCAGGCTTCAATTTTTGATAGATCAAAGTTTAATCTTGAAATATACTCATCAGTCTTATCAGGTTCACTGCATATATAAACCTGAACATCATCGGCATACATATGAATTTTGCAATGTGATAACTGTTTTGGCAAATCGTTTATATACATTGTAAAAAGTAGAGGACCTAATATGGACCCTTGAGGAACACCTTTGGTCACAGGCAACGGCAATGATTGCTTATTGTTTGAACTTACATACTGATAGCGGTTACTTAGATATGATGAGATGAGATCAGCCGCTGAGGAGGTAAAATGGAAAAACTTAGTTAATTTAATACGAAGCATGTCATGATCAACCATATCAAATGCTTTGGAGTGATCCAACAGCACCAACAAGGTAACATTTCCGTTATCTATATAGCCTCGAATTTCCTCCGTCACTCCAATAAGTGCAGTAGTACAGCTATGTTTGGGTCGGAAACCAGATTGCATTTTGGTTAATAAATTATTCGTCACAAAGTAAGCACCTATTTGTTTATGCAAGAGCCTTTCGAAGACTTTAGATAAATAAGAAAGGATAGCAATTGGACGATATTCATTTCTATTTTTAGGGATGGGAACAATTTTCGCACACTTCCAGTTCTGTGGAAAAATACCTTTTGTAATTATTGTGTTGAATATGTGTGTGATTTGTGGAAGTAAGTTAGGAAGAAGGAGTTTTAAAAATTTAGGGTGAATTTTATCAGGTCCAATTGAATTTGATTTGATATCATGGCAAGCAATAAAGGTATCATCCTGAGAAACACAGCGAAAAGAAAATTGTGGTGCGGAGCTATTAAATGATGAACTGGCACTACTAGAATAATAGTTAGGAGAAATGTTTAAGTTTGGAATTTTAGTAAATAGCTCGTTGAGTGAGTCAACATTCAATTCCGAAGAGTCTGTTTTATTTAATTTTCCGATGCCAATATCACGAATAATTTTCCAATTTTTCTTTGAGTTCACAGCAGTTGAAAATAAGTTAGTAAAGTAGGAGAATTTTGTTTGCTTAATAAGTTTATTTACTTCCCTTCTGGCAATAACAAATTGATCATGCAGGTCATCAGTTTTGAAGCGTTTCCAACATTTATATAGATGATCTCGTTGGTTTATTTTAGCTTTAATTTGTTCATTAAACCAAGGCTTAGTAGTGCTTTTCTGTGTGACTGTTTTAACTGGCACAGATTTTTTGAAAATTTCGGCAAGATTTTTCTCCAGAAAACTAACTTGGTCATTAACATCGATCATGAAGAAAATACGATCCCAATCAATTATTTGCAGCTCATTCATCATTGCATTATAATCCATTCTTTTAAAATCATAATAAGTATTCTCTTCCCTCGTATATTTGGTTCTGAAATCGAAGCATAAAAATATTAGGTCGTGTTTCGAGAAACATGGTGCGCCAATCTGTTCATATAGCAGGACTTTATTTATGTCGTTGACAAAAAACATATCCAGCAGTGATTGATTTGTAGAAGTAAAATGCGTTGGTGTTAGTACATTTGGAGAAATTAAACCAATTGATTCCATTACGTCAAGTAGTTGTGACTCGCATAAAACATTAGAGTTGAAATCTCCACACAAAACAACGTTTTCATAATTAACCGTTATGTTTTCGAGATTATGATGTAGTTCTCCCAAATCTATCCGCCTATTGGGTCTATAAATACATCCAATAAGTAGTTTCTTCCCCATAGATACAACTTCAACAAATATGTATTCGATTTTTTCGTCAGGGAGAGATTTAAGTAGAAATTTACTCGTAATACATTTTCTAATAAAGATAGCAACCCCTCCACCATGTGTACGCCTATCACAACGATACATCTTGAAACCAGACAACTCAAGTATACCATCAGGGATATTTTGATCGAACCATGTCTCCGACACACATATTACATCAACGTACGAGTTCTCAAAGATATACCGATACTCATCAATTTTATTGTTTAAGCTCTGTGCATTTATATGGCAGATTTTTAATTATTAAATTATTAAATAATTCCACACTCAATATTATTGTTAAATAAATTGTGTTGTGAGTTTACTTAAAAATGTATTAATGACCTTTTTTGCGCTTTTTAGAAATAAATAGTGGCATGAAAATATACTAAAACCGTTCTCCTTTTTGGCGCTCCTATGCGGGATATGAGTGCCCCGGTAGGCTAGCTGGTAGTGACCAAGTCTATAAGCGCCGGGGTTGCGGGTTCGATTCCCGCCAGATATTCTGGTTTCTCTCCTGCAGACAAGCGAAGAGCTTCGTGGGATTAGCTTAGCAAAATTAAAAAAAAAAATATTCGCGATTAAAAATTTAAATTTTTTTACTTCCGGGATCATTGTTTAATTAAAATCAATCCAACTATGTTGAAACTTAATTTTTTATTATTTTTATTAAACATGTTTCTTAACTCCATTAAATACACAGTGCTAGTCGTAAATTGCAACAAGCTGAATCCCCTAATGGTAAAGCTTACTATTCGCGATATTCATCACAAGTAGAAAGGGTATACATAAGTTGGTCATTCCGTTTGCAATTTCTACAATATTGGAAATACATTTTCCAAAGACCCAAGATTTCGTTGCTACTTGGTTGGTATGTATATTTGTCACATATGTATGCTCCGCTGAGATATTAAAAAAACTACAACTGCCTCTAAGTTTAACCATAAATCTCTTGTGTTATTTTTGTACGATTATATCTGGAGAACGGCATTTTCCAAGGCCTTCCAATTATGTACACAGAAAAAATTAAAAATTGTCTCTAATCAAATTCATAGAATAAAGAAACACATTTTTTGACTTTGCACCTATTGCCAAAATGATTATGTAGATTAATAAAAATTTAAAATTGGGAGTATTTCTTTTCAAAAAATGATATTTTTAGCTTAATTAAAAAATTGATCAAAAAACTGTGCCGTTTCAAACAATGTGGTAATTGATTCAAATAAATATAGCTCAGGTTTTGGCAATTCCCAACAACAACTCTACAAGTTTAAATTATTTTATTTTACACGAAAAAATCAATTAAGATTTTTTGTTGTTTAATTAATATTTTAATTAAACAGTTTTTCAAAACAACTAAAAAGGTTAATTAAATCAAAATTATATTTAAAATTTTTTTTTCAACAAAAAAAATAATTGATTTAATTATTACATTAATTTAATTGAACTAATTTTAAAACTATTTTTTCTGTGTAATCTATACAATTATTTTTTTTGTTGAAAGAAAATTTAAAATATAATTTTGATTTATTTAACATTTTAGTTGTTTTGAAATAAATTTTGAATTAAAAAAATAATTAAGTAACAAAATAATTTTTTCGTTTAAAATAAAATAATTTAAACTTGTGAAATTGTTGTTGGACATTGGCAAAATCAATCAACACATTGTTTGAAACGGCAAAGTTTTTTTTGATAATTTTTTTAATTAAATTTAAAAATATCAGTTATTAAAAAAAAATATTCAATATATTAAATTTTTACAATTCTTAGTAATCAATTTAATCATTTTGGTAATACATAGTTGCAAAATCAACAAATGGGTTGCTTGGTTTTATGAATTTCGTATAAATTTGGTGATTAAAGACAATTTATAATTTTTTCTGTGTACAGAATCTTGTAAAAATTTTATATTGTGAGTATTTTTTTTCAATAAATGATATTTTTAATTTTAGTTACAAAAATGATCAAAAAGCTTTGCCGTTTCAAACAATGTGTTAATTGATTTAATTACATATAGCTCAGGTTTTGACAATTCCCAACAACAATTCTACAAGTTTAAATTATTTTATTTTAAACTAAATTTTTTTTTGTTATTTAATAAATATTTTAATTAAAAATTTGTTTCAAAACAAATAAAATGTTAATTAAATCAAAATTATAATTTTAATTTTCGTTCAACAAAAAAGATAATTGATTCAATTATCACATTCTTTTAAAAAAATTTTTTTAATTGATAAAGAAACTAATGATAATTTTTTCTGTGTACAAGCTCTTGGTTATCAGAACACAACATACGACAATATGTGAGAGAGGATTGGAGAATTGGGCATGGCACAAAATATATTTACTTATATCCAACGATATTTATAGAACTTTCTATTTTTATCGCACCATGGTAAAGGGTATTTAAGATTCGGCATAGCCCTATTGTTTTTTTATTATTATTTATTATTTTATTTGATGTAAATTTTACTTTTTAAAACATCTGTTTTAAATGTTTTAACAAAATATTTTAACAAATGAACAATAGAAATTTAAGTACTTAAATAAGACAACTAAAATGAATTGTTAGTTAAATGCCGCAGACATGGGAGGATTGACTTATAAGTTAATTTTAATTCTTAATATGTAATTCCTAAGTATTTTAAGGTGGTAAGCTTTTTAGTAATTATAAAGACAGTTGAAGAGAGTAAAAAAACAGAGAAATAAAATATTTAACTAAAAACTTTACACATAAACCGAATGGCATATGACTCATTCAGCATACCTTTAACGTATGTTAGTATGTATTATTATTCAGACAAAACCTTAGTATCAGAATAATTCTAAACGTTGAACTTCTAGCAAATCCATCAAATATTTGTGTTATTATTTTATTCCACTTATCGATCCTATTGGTTTTGTTTTAGCTTTCGTCTTACCTTGATTTTGCCAGACAATGTTACAATTTATCATGATGATGATTTGAAATTATTTGCATTTTGATAACGGTACAATATAAATAACTATCATGTGATAATAATTCATAAAGGGTTAGGCCTAGGGTTGCCCTTCGTACTGATTTTACCAGTCCACGTACTGTTTTTTATTCAATGTACTGGTTTATGCATAACACCCAAATCAGTACGCAAAAGTACTGTTTTTTTTAAATTTTGCCTCCAAATAATTTTACTTGTTTCAAATTGGTTTACTTCCTTTTTACTTTTGATTTGTTATGAATCACCCAGTTAAAATTCAGACTTTACCAAGGTATATTTACATACCTTGGTCTTTACTCATAACTTACCTTATGCTTTGTATTTTAATAAATAGAAGTGCCATTAGTGCTTTTCAAAAGAAAATGCTGATTTTGCAAAAAAGAGAAAAGTATAAAAACACTCGCAGAATTGTTTGCTTCGCCTGTCTTCGTTTTGAACAACTGCCAACGTTAACACTTCTTGGTTGTATTTTGTGATTCAAATTAAACGAAAAACAACGTCCTGTGTGTAAAACAGATATAAAACGGCACATACAAACAGGTAGACATAACCCGGGGTTTACACATGAAAGAACTTTCTTGCAAGTAGAGTATACGTATTATCACCCTGCAAATATTAGTACTAGTCCAAACACTCGTGTAAAATGTAGCCCACAAGTATCCCAAACGTATGGAAAAAGCATAAAAAAGTCTATTTAACATTACGATGTCCTAGGGCAGGGCCATATAACGCAGCTTTGGATTACAAAGGAGTTGTCCTGAAACTACTTCATTGTATACACAAGAGGATTAGTTTTAACTTCGTTTGGAAGCGAAAACATGTCGTTAAAAAACGAAACATATTGTCTCACTACAAAAAATTTTTGACAATGACATGGTCCATGCTTGCATTATACTGGACCAGCCCATGGACTAGTCCATTTAATGAGAATGGATCAGGCGCTCCAATATTATTTGCAGGGCAATGAAAAATCGTAGAAACAGCCGATTGGCTGAAAGTACAAAAATTAGTTAGTGGAAAAATGTAAGTGTACCGCATGTTTCAAGAAATTACTTTCATGCGTAAATACTAGGTAAGCGAAATAATGAAATTGCTTTGCCATAAAAAAACGTACAGAAAAAATAAATGTCAGATAAATAACAGCTGATTTTACAGCAGATTGCTAAGCAATAATTGCTCAAGCAATATGCAGTCTATACGTCGCAAATTTTATGGAGCAAACAAATTTGACGTTTGCCGCAATAAATATTGCTACGTGGAGACCCGGGGTAAAAAAATGTTTTAAATTAATACAGTTTTTTCTCCTTACTATTTTATTTTAAGGCATTTGTTCGTTTGTAATTCAAAAACAAAAAATTTTAATGGGTTTTAATTTTATAGCCTATGACAATATGGCTAGATTGGAGACCTCGTGAATACCCTCATTATATTAACAATAATTTGTAAGAATTTGGAATTTTTTGTGCATTTACAACAAATGTGCCGATCAATGACATTACTTCTACATATCTATTTAACATTGTGACGTGATGTTTTTGTTGTATGTATTTTGTTTAGTTCTTGCTTTAAAAAATAGAAAAATGAATTATTTTTATTAATGTATAATTTTCTTTGTGTTTTAATAATCGTTTAAAACTTATGAATTCAATAAAATTTTGGGTCAAAATTTGTTTACTGGTTTTTTTCCGAATGTACTGGTATTTTTCTTACGATGTACTGATTTTTCCAATTTCTAAAATGGCAACCCTAGTTAGGCCGCAAATTGAATAATATTCTTACACATATCGAGACCTAACCCCAAAAAAGCTTAAGCAACAAAAACACAATTTTACAGGAGGTTTTTCTTATCTTATTTCATAAATTTTTTTTTTTTAAGTTTGTCGCTTAAGCTAAAATTGTTCTTGCTAAAAAACCGTAACGGTACCTTAGGTGATAATGACATTTTAGGTGTTGATTCAAGTGTTGCCAATGAATGAAATGATGTTGCTTTGGCTACTTTTGCAGTAAGGACTTGATATTTACACTCTTTTTTAGTGATTTGGGTTAAGAATTAAAAAATTAAGGGCAAAATAAACCATACAACCAGCATCACAAGCACAGAGTATAGAGAATGTTTGCATGGGTGCTTCCGCAAACTGCCAACGAATGAGGCGCTCCAGTATGGTTGAACAGCCACCACGTTAACAGAATAGACACGCAGTTAAACACGACGAAGGGAATAATATCTGGTACATTAAAAGCTACACCTGTCGAATGGCTGCCAATGCTAGCAAACCTCTGCCCTACTCCCACTCAACCCAAGAAACCCACCCTGTTCTTGGCTAAAAAACTACGTGACAATAATTTTGATTTACACTCCGCATGGTCATCACAGTGGAACGACTCGGGTCGAAGCAGTCCCTTATACAACCCAGACGGTAGGATTACCGATTTTGATCTTCCACGCAAAACCTGGTGTAATTTAAACCACTTACGCACAAGTCACATGCCTAAAAATAATAACAAGAAAAAATATGAGTGGTGGAGCCACCCTCATAATTTATATTTGCACTGAATTGTTATGACAAAACAGTAAACATAGCATACAAAGTCTTATTATTTTAGCACTTTCTTTGTATTGAACACAACAATAATTTTTTACACTATAATAAAATATGTATTGGAATTTTATGACAATATGACATGATATCACACCTTGTGAATCACCTAAGAGATTTTTTATAGCAATTGAAACCGGCAGCACAACCTTTGGTTGGCGCGCATGCACAAAGATCATTCTGAGCAGAGTATTCACAGACTGTGCAATCAAATGCATCATTTTAGAAATTTTAGAAGTTAATAGTTGCTTTAGAGTCTTCTAATCTAATCTCTAATGCGTGCTTAAAAGCCAATGCTAATCGATAAGCTCATTAATAGGTCTGTTTTATAACTGAAATATATTACAAATTTGTTAAAAATAAATGTTTCAGTTGCTTGAACTACTTACAATAAAAGAGAAAAAAAGAACGTAACAAATTTGATAGGCAAAATATTTGTTGACAAATGTCTGTCGGTAAAATATTTACTTGCAAGAATTGTTTAAACAGTTGTGTAATTTTTGTGTGTTCAAAAGATACAAAAAATTGAGTAATACAATTTACATTTTTACTCAAATTTAAGAACAATAGAATTGGCAAATGGTTCAAAATAATAAATTAGAAACGAAATAAATGAATACTGAAGATATGATGAACTTGCTAATTTTTTTTTAAAGTAAGTGCCCATTCACATTATACGATTTTTGTCGTTGCGATTCTTGCCTTTGGTCGAGAGGGGAGAGAAGAATTAAAAGGGGTACACAAGCGAGTGTACTCATCGATTAATTTTTTTCGCTCATTCGTTCTCTCATTGTTCTCTCATTTGACGAAAAATTTATTGAAGTTCGGTTGCAAAAGAAAAAGTCGTAACGACAAAAATCGTACAATGTAAACATCAGTACCTCAATTCTGTAACTTTTTTAATTTAATTACCGATATCGTTAAGTAACGAGAAATCTCGGTTACTTTAACGAATTTGTTATTCTCTATTTTAAATAAACGAAAATTTTTGGTTTAGAAATATTGACGACAAATATCGGTAAAATATAAGAACGTCAAAGTTGAAATTTTTTGAAATTAATAAAAAATATAAAATAAATTTGCTTGTAAAAAATTTATTTTAACAAAACATGAATGAAAATGTTTAAATATTGCTTATATTTCTAACCAAATATGTTAGTTTATAATCATTTTATACATAGGGAAAAATTTTGAGGTGCCTAACCCACTCTAGCACAACATTCTGCTCTTACTTTTTTTACCCAGACAACTGTGTATGAAGAGAGTATTATGTGTTTGTGCAAATGTGTGTAACACATTTAAATATAGGTTCTTGACCCACCTTTTATCTTATGGAGTTCTCTTTTCTAAAAAAAAAGTGTTGCATAAGTGTTACATGTGACTTGGCAACATTTTTAAATGCTCCCCTAATTTTTAAGAAGTGTTTCATATTTTAAGTTTACAAAAGAACATAAATTTCGGCATTAAACAATAAAGTACAATCTGCGCAAGAAAATGCAATTACAGGTGGTGGCAAGACTACAACAATCTTAAGCCAGCAGAAACAACAAATGTTTTTTGTATTGCATTGTTAGTGTTTACGGCTCGAAACTTGCCACAATCTTGTATTAAATTCGCCTTGATCTAGTGATGCACTCATGCCCCTTTATTTAAAATGAGTGTTGAACATGTAGCACTTTTTTAATTTTAAAAGGAACGTCATTAGAAAAGAACGCTTTACACTTCTAAAAATACACAAGTTTTTCAGAAAAGAACATAAAAAAATGTAAAAGGCAGAATAAATGCAGAATTTTACTCAGTAAAGAAAACGCCATTAATTACAAAGATGTGGCCTTGGAACCTTTAACTAGACTTCGATCAGATATTTGTTACCCTTCTACAGCAATAGTGAAGAGGGTATATTCCGTGTGACACTTTTTTATTATTCATCTCAGACCCCATAAAGTATATATATTCTCGCTTCTTGAGTAATTCTAAGTCGATTTAACCATGTCCGACTTTGGAAAACATGCTAATTTTCGGAAATGTCATCGGAAAAAAACGCTATGAATCAAAATGTGGAACCACCAACCTAAAAAATTTATAACTTTGTTGCAAAAACTAACATAAATGGAGGAACAATTCACGGAATTATATAAGAGTTATTCGACTGGAATTACCACTGCAAAATTTCAAGAAGATTGGTCCATAATTAATAATGCTATTCGAAAATAAACAGTACATTATTTAGAGTTCGGCTCACATACCCATGAACGATATCTATTTTTTTTGTGATTAATTCAGTTTGTAACTATTTTCAAGAAAGAGCCAAACATGATACAATATTGTTCTGTTCTTCGTTTAAAAACAGAACAATTGTAGTGATACTGTAGACAACTATTAAATTTTAATGTTCCATAATGTTTCTTTTTTTACATTGATAAAGAAATGAAGAAATGAAGAAACAAAAAAATTTAGCAACAACCGTAGCACGAACACCTTGTGTGTGTCTTGTGTATATGTTTTGTTTGTGTAAAATTATTTTGCTGGCTTTTTTTTTCGTATGTATGTGTATTTTGTTTTTGTAAGAAATGTTTGGTTTTTTTTTTGCCAGCCAAAAGGGACATACATTAATGAGCCGATCCGAACACAATGAAGTTTGCGGATTTTAACAAAGTATTATTTTTGTGTTCGAAAGATGACTAAGTGGTAAACGTTATTTTTTTTAATGATTTTCTAAACAAACACTATTAGGGTTGTCGTTTTCCACAAATCTACCGAACCGAACACTGAGGACAGATATTTAGAGTTTATTCTCGAACACTGCATTGAAGTGATTTGTTAATCACTTCAAATCGACATGATTACAACTAAATCACTTCATTAATCACTTAGAATCTTTTGAACATACTTCAAATTGAGTATTTTTTTATTTATTTTTATTTTCCTAAGCTGTGGACTTCTGTCGAAAAAAGTTAAAGTAGTTTTTTTTCATAGAAACAGTTACATAAAAACAAGTAAGAAAGTATAGTCGGTCAAGCCCGACCATATGATATTTGCTAGTGTACCGTATTTTGGACCCATGGACCGAAATATCTTATAGTCCCTGTTACTTCGGTTCTTTTAAAAAGGTAGTTATCATTTTATAAAAAACTGTCATCTAAAATAACGTGCGTACATACATACATCTCATACGTTCAATAAAGTGATAAAAACAACGAACTGTAGCCTGATAAAAAAATTAGTTAAAGTTTTCCTGCACAAGTACAAACATACAGTCGATTGTAATATCGATGCTTTCGATAGTAAAATTTGAACTATCGGTAAATATCGATAGTATCCCAGCACTATTTCACACATTTCAATCGAAAAGTTTCTCGACGAGGAAGTTACAGAACATGGACAAAAGAGTATAAAAAAAAGAAAAAATCCCATACTTCCAATTCTATCAGCACACACTTTTTAAAACCAAGGCTTAAAAAACTGCAGTCGAAAAGAAAAATTTTCGAAAAAAAACGAAAGTTTGTGTACAACTTTTCGCTTTTTGAGTTGGTTTGATAGCGACTGTTTACATTTAATGAATTAGAAGTAAAAGTGGCAGAAATGGCAGTTTTTATACTTTGACTGCAGCTTTTAAACGCTGTTTAAAACAGTTGGCAGACAAGGCTTTTATAACGCGCGTTGTGTTACTTTCCATTTTTCACGATACTTGACAACGTTTTAACGCGTGTATTCAACTTGTACCTGCAGTCCCCTCTCAACTACGTTGGTTTGAAGTAGATATTAATACAATTTACCCATCATTTCAGGATTGTTTTCGTGTTTAACAATTTTAGAAATTCCAAAATATAAACAGAACTGGCCACCTTAATGTTTTTAACATTTATCGAGTATCGGCAGCTTAAACACATGAATTTTTCTTCTATTTGTTTTGAATTTATTTTACAGTGCAAACTTGTTGTTTTTTTTTAATTAACTTTTTTTTGTTTTTATCACAAAATAAAAACAAACAAATATATTTTGATAAGAAACAATAGGTAATCAATAATTAAAAACAACCAAATGCCACATCATTAAAGAAGAATTTATAGACAATTGAAATTAAAATTTTTTAAATCTTAATTAGTTGAATTTTATTTTAAACACTCACATGATCATTTTGAAATGAAGACATTTTTTAATTAATAAATAAATAATTGAATTGTACTTGTTAAATTGAAGGTACCGTTAACATAATATTCAATAACTTTAACTTTAACTTTTTCTTTTTATTGTATCAATAATTTTGGTTTTATTTACATAATTTATTTCTCTAAATTCTTTTTGATTTTTTTTTTAATTCTTTTGTTATCTATGTTTGACTTTTTTTTGATAATTTTTTTTTTGATATAATATTTTCTTCTATTTTATTTTTTATTGAGCACCACCGTTCTTCACTTTCGACCGTCTTAAACGCAAATAATTCTCTTCACTCGCAACATTTTTAAAATAACCTGCCAAAACAACCGTTAAAATAAATAGTGAACTCTCTATATCGGCTTCGTTATTGTTGTTTATATGTAGATGTTTTCAGTGTCAATATCAGTTTCTGATATCTCCCAAAAAAGTACTAAAAAACTAGCATTACTAACATTCTCGTACTGAATTAACCCTTAAACGTACCTAGGAGAAAAAATAATATTTTGTAAGCAATTGATTGCTTTTTTCACGTTAAACCAATTTGCAACTCTTTTTTTATCAATGCAAAATATTTAATAAAAAATATATTTTGTCTTCATAAATCCTCTAAAGTTAAGAAGGGGAGAATACACTTATCACTCTTCAAGGGTGGATCCAGGGGTCAGTTCTTGGCAGTGTCATATAGTGGAAATTTAGTCGCAATAGCCTTCAAGTCCAATTTATGTTCCGTGCTTGTCCCTAATACAAGTCGTATCTTTTTTAGCCCCCACTAAATTATAAATAACAACGAAGGTTTTTAACAATTTGAAAGATTTTTGTTTATTACTGTGTTTCCCATTTATATATATAAAGACTACTTTCTAAAGCAAAACATACTTCTACATGCAAAAAAATTTTGCAATTTTGTGTGTAAAAATAAAACAAGTTGTTCAAAGAATTCAAACATTTTATCTCAAATTAATTTAATAAAATAAACATAAACAAATATGTGTCAAAAGACCTTTGGTAGAACCCCTAAAGTTTTTATCACCTTTTTGCACAACTTGCATTTTGCGTGCGCAGTTCTATTATCATGGTTTTGTATAAAATTCATTGCATGTAGCATTTATTTACTTGTTATTTCTTTTTGTAACCAGTTAAAAATTAGATTCATTGCCAGTATGATTTAATATTAAATTTTTAATGTTATTTTTGACAGGGTGACTCACGTTTATTTAAATATTGTTGTATTTGATAAAAAAATTAGCACATTTTACTAGACGGGACTTAAATTTTTAAAATAAACCCGGGATTTCGGTATTCGGGATTGGGATCCCTAGTGTGAACACATGTTCCACATTTTCAACATCTTCTATGCGTTCCTCGTTAATGTATGCAAGTGTACAAAGGTCATAACCTTTCACAATTAACATTTTCATCATTTTGCGAAGCACTAATGGTACATTATGCGCTACGCAATAAGACACAGAGATGCAGTAAAGTTAGTGAAGGAACTCCTTACAAGTTTTGTAAAAGTAAAAATAACATTTCAAGTGCCACGGCGTTCGCTTTGTAAGGGAGAACACTAAAAAATTAACCCTTTGTTTTGGAGTACAACTCCGCTTTTCTTAATACGATTTTATACTACAAAGCATGAGTGTCTCTTTCGTTAGTATTGTAAATTAATGAAGTCGCTGAGTTAGGGAAAGAGACAGATATAGTTTCTTTAACTGTTTTATTCTGGGATATTTAACAAACGTGTTAACTACAGCTTTTTGTAGGATTTTTCAACGACAGCGTAGTAAATTTTAGTCTAATACATTTTTTGTTGCAGTGTTGTAAATCTTAGTACTTTAACTAAATTAATACGATTCACAAGGACTACAGGGGACTTAACTATCAAGGGTGACAACCGCTACTGTAAAAAAAACAATTAGTGTGTATTGTTTGTACCTTTTTGGCGGTACTGCAAAAGTACTTCGATGGCATGTTTAGTATTTAAAAAATTGCGAACGCTTTAATAACTAGTTAGCCTGATTTTTTCATACCTAAATATGATAAAAGCAAAGCAAAAACATCGCCTTTCTGTTAATACTGTATCGAATTTAATTCAGACAAATAATTTACTACAGTTTAATGAATCTTGTGCTGTAGTTTTAAATTAACAAAAAACTTATTTCCCACATCATCACCTTAAGTGCGAACGTAAAGTACAATTTATATGAAAAGCACTCGGTTTATTGAGTTTTTTTGGGTCCTTATGAGAAGCGGAATTAATTTAACGTCTGTCTGTTGAAATGGTTTTTCCGAAGACCAGGGAAATGATGTGAACAAGGTTTTAGTCACACATGCTCCGCTAAATTTTACCAAGTTTGCAATTATTCGCGAATTTTAGCCATGTTCGCAATATCAGCGACTTTTTCTGTAAGTTAACTGATTCATTACAGCTTTGACAATTATTAATAAATACTAGACTTTGTTTTCATGCAGCTGTTTGCAAATTTTTGCGAATTTCCGCTAATTTCAAATTTTTTATCAAATTTTTGCAATTCCTTGTACTTTTAGGGATTTTTAATCAATTTAATGGCTTATGTGATATATTAAAAATTTCGAGAATTTTCGATATTTTTGGAAATGTTCTGAATTTGTAAAATTTTTGCGAATTTCTATAGCTTTCGAATTTTTTAAAATTTTGCGTTGCTCTTTTTGACAAGCGCCGAAAACCGATAAGCCGAAGTCACTATTAACACTGTAGATTTATATACAAGCATAAAATCTATTACATTTTTTAAACAAATATCGATTCGAAAGCTTTCGAATTGCGCAATCCCGTTTTTGATACGTGACGAAGTTTTATTCGATACGAAAGTTCATTCGATCACGTGTGCAACGATTTGGGCCCTGGCTATTATCATACGATAAAAATCAACTCCACCAAATTTTTTGAAGATCGGTTTATATTTTACTATAGGCCCCATATATTGCAGCTTGTGTGCCTAGAAATTAATCCGAGATAATCGGTCCATAATAAACCATCGGTCCCATATAAAGCGACCTTCCGGAAATCAATTTCAGAAGAATTAAATAAAAATAAAAATTTATTACTTTATTGAAATTTGGTCAAATTAAAGCTTTTTTTTATTATTGTGATGAACGATTTATAACGTATGGTAGCTCCAATATAAATTCCACTCCTGAAAATCACTTTAATACACTATGAAAGTTACATTTCGGAAAGCTCTTGCTCTCTCCCCTCTCATCAATAAACTCAGATTTTTTGATAGAAAACTTTGATAGTGCGAACCCAGACTTATTTATTTTAATTAGGAAACTGTGAGGTCAGATTTTACTTAGATACAATTTAAAGTACGCCCCTAAAATATTCGAACTCTCGGTGGAGAGTATTAATAATTCGGCACACTCTTACTTGGCTTTTTATTTCTGTTTGATAATTGGTTGGAAAAAGTCTCAGACGCTGCATAACGTTAAAAATAAAATAAAAAAAATAAAATAAATTAAAATAAAATAAATAAAATAAAAATAAAAAGCATTCATAAATCAAATCTGTTAAAATTTGATCCAACTCTTTCGCTTGGTGTCCACAATTTGAGTCTACCACTTCTGCTGCTTCTAATCGTGTCTTTAGGAAATAAATCAATTAAATAAAGCTATTAAAATAATGTTAATTTAACAGTACGAAAAACTCCAGAAAAACTAACTTCAAAACAATATATCCTAACTTAATTTACGTTCGTAACAATATTTTGAAGTCAAAATTCCTTAAAAAAAATTCCCGTCTTGTGCACATCCCTTAAAATAAACCAAGAAATACGTACTACATATTTGATCACTAACTAAAATTTGCTTTATCTTTATCGGCACGAAATTAGAATACGCCATTTTTAGGCAATGAAGTGATCCCCTACACTCGAAATACAAATTGGTATGTCACTGTTATCTTCATTTTTTAAAAAGTTTTGATTAATTGTAAATTATTCATCGGTTTTTTGGTGTCTTCTTTTGTAAACTACAAAAATAAAATGACCGGCATGGATTGATAATTCTCGTGATCATGACTTATATTTGTCATTGAACTCGTAACAAAGAAGATTTTGAAATTGCAGTAATGGAAAAATGTTAGATTAAGTTATTTATCTAATGAGGACCATGGCAAGTTTTTAAATATTATTGTTTAAATTCAAATTTAGAAATTTAACTATTAATTTTCCAAAATATTAATACAATTTTTTGGATTGCCAACTATATTGGGATAGTTTTGAAACAACTTAACAAATTACTTAATAAACAAAATAACAAGAATATGATTATTTCCACAGGAAAATCTAATTTTTGTCACGTTACGCCACCAAGAACTTTAAACTGTTTCCCAAAGAATATTTAAATTTTTTGTATTTTGGTGCAAAGCGCAGTTAAGTGAAAGAGAGGAAAAATTTAAACAACATCGGTCTAAAATACAAGATAAATTGATTGGTGGCGTAACGTGATATTTCTGTGAAAGTACCCATATGAACACAGAAAAAACAATAAATAGATTTTAATTAAAAAATTTGTGTTATTAATTGAAAAATTAATTAAACTTTCACCAGTTAACATATTAACAGTGTCAATTTAATATTTTTGGATTTTTAACATTTCTTCAGAAATGTTGGTAATATAAGTAAACGTTTAATTCACTTGATTACATTTTTGGTTAAAACTAATCTTATTTTCGATTAATCTTTAAATTTAAAAAAAATATTCCGAACAAGTTTTTCTCTGTAGTTTCATCTGTAATAAACTTTTTGGTACGTATGTATATTTGAATTGCCTTCGTATATTTTTAGGCATATTTCTTTAATTTTATTTTTGCTTATTTTTAAATATCTTGCTCATTTAAAAACTTGCCTCGATTATTACGTATTCTTTAATAAGAAATTATATAGAATGTTGTATTTAGTAATGACCACTTCAAACACATTTTGAAGTGTGCAAATTTTGATTGGATTACTGACTAATTGTCTTTAAAATTTATTTAATGTTCAAGAAATCAATCGAAAATAATGACAATTAGTTTTCTTATCATGTTACATGTTCTTAGAAAAGTTTAGAAAAATATAATTAATTTTTGTTTTATATATTTTGTTAAACGCTTAATCAAAACAAATTAAAAAATTCGATTTATATTACTGAAATGTTATTATTGCCATCTAGATAAAATAATGGACCTATTTAGCCATATCCAGATTAGCAATAACTTTATACAGACAAAGTATTCCTGCCAGCCAATAAGCCGATACCTACTTGTATGGGGGCTATGCCAATTAATCCGATTTCAAAGAAAAACAAGAAACCTTTTTACTAAAAAGTTTTCTTAAAATTTTAAACAATAAAGGCTAACCCCTATTAAAGTTGTTTTTAAATCGATATTATACAGACTTAAAGCAATTAACTTCTCGAAAAAAACAGAGAGACGGACAGAGCTAAATCGACTTTGAATAACTCAAGGTGATAGAATATACATATGGGGGATTCACAAGGAAGTCATAAAGTTGTAAAGTTATATGTAATAAAATAATTACAAGAAATTTATAGGACTGCTGTGGGCTACCGCTTATAATAAAGATTTCTTCTATACAGTTATGAAGAATCAACAAACACAGCATTTACATTTTTATTTTGCTTAAAATACCACATCATTTATTTTAAACAATTGTAAAATATTATTTAGTACAATATGACGATATGACTGGATAGCACACCTTGTGAATCCCCCAATAGTGTATAAATGCTATATTATATACTTTTTGGGGTCTAAGATAAATAATAAAAGGGTTTAAAAGGAAAAGACAAAATTAGTATACCATAATTTACGGCTTGTGCTGGTGGTGGGTATAAAAATGTATTAACCCAACAGACACATCACAAAAATTGCATATTATATTGAATAAACTCAACGCTTTTATCTTTTAGTAGAAGAGCTGACTTAATAACTGTTATCTCTTTTCAATGTAATAAGTATTTTGGAGCAAATTTGGTAATCTAAAGATAACCCGGCAAATATGGCAGGCCTGATCTTGCTACAGACGCCAAAGCTATTAGCAAATGTGAAATTAAAAGCAAAGCAATATAATGACAACGACGCGATTGCTGCTTTCCCGCCCAGTGATGCGATTCTGTAATAAATTTTAATAATAATTGCAGGCTTGCCGGTTAAGCACTTTTAGAGATAGATTTAGCATATTTTTTTCTAGTTAAGCAAATTTTTATAATTATTTAGCATTTTTTGCACTTTTTTTAGATCCCAAAACCACTTAAAAACTCACATAATGAATTCAAATATCAATTCTTTAAGTGTATCAAGAAAAAAATACATACATACATATGTACATATTAGGCATATAACTTTTTACAATCTACAAACAAAGTAAGTACCAAAGTTGTATAGCAGGGCAGTATGAACACCTTAATTAAACGTAAAGGTAAAATATGCAACATGTTTTGCGAACACAAAAATGTAGAACATGTTACATCAATGCAAAATATTTTTTTGAAAAGAAATCATCATAAAATATATATTAAACAAAATGAATATGTAAAAAAAATTTCAAATGTAAATTTTTTTATTATATTCATAAAAAATTATTGTAGAACAATTTAGCACTTTTCTGTCGATTGAGCACTTTTATCAATACGATTTCTGTTTGACGTGCTAAATTCCCAATTTTCTCATATTTGATCAAGGCCAGGTCATCAGGAAACCTTTTTCCAAAGATTTTAGAAAAGCCAAAAATATTATACAAATAATACCTAAAAGCGAATAAGAATTATATACACTCGAAGTCCTTTTTGTAACAAAATCAAATCTTAAACAAAAACACCAACAATGAACAGTGAGTTTATCTTTTCTTACATTCCCCTACAATTGGTTGGCTTTTTTCCGACTCGAATTGTAGTTGTAAGTGGGTAAAAAGATTAAAAAAAAGCTTAATTTCACTGTTTTCGTAAGAAAACAACAAAAAAAACATTTTGCCTGTTCAGTTTTTTGCACGGGCACATGCAATTATATTATTAAAGTTATTTTCGGAAAAAACAAAATTGATATGCATATACAAATTGTAACGTTACTGACTGATTCATCATCGCACAGCCTAAACGCCTGAAGCTAAAAACTTAAAACTTCAACAAGACATTGGTCTCTCCCCAAATCGATCCACTAAGACGGGATTTTTGGAAATTCGAATGTTTAGGGGGTAAAAAAGGGTAAAATCGGTAACCTTATATCGCCAAAAGTAAAGGAGATAAAAAAATGGAAAACTTATCGTTGTTATTTAGAAAAATAAGTGGACGGGTGCCTGGTACTTTTTTGAAATTCGGCCCTATTAGGGAGTAAACGTTAATATTGTGAACAGAAAAAATAATATTATTCATAATATTATGTTTTGTTTAGTATCAAAAAAAAGTATTTTAAAGAAAAAAAGACATAAAAATATATTCAAAATAGTTATGAATATTTTGCATTTCATATTATAGTTAAAATGTTTCAATTACCATTTAGAAAAGAATAAACAAAAAACAGTTTAGTTTTTAAAATTTGATTTGTTTTATGTATTCCTCTTCGTGCTTTTTGTTATTTTGTCATTTTTTTTGGACATGTTAATATGTTGCAAGGCCAATTAACTACAGGTGGTGTCGAAACGGCATCTGATATTGCCAGTTTGAGCTTAATTGTTGTGATTTGTTAGTGTTAAGAATTTCGAGCTATAAGCACTAACAATGCAATGCATAAAACTCTTTGTGGTTTCTGTTGTTTTTGGATTGTTGTATTTCCGACACCACCTGTAGTTAAAATCGCCTTGATATGTTGTTAAAAACAATTTACAGAATCACATAATCGTTAGTACAAAGAACAAAACAGGTTGACAATTATAACAACTTTTGCTATTGTTAAAAGTTACAGAATCCCACTACAGAGCAACTTTACGAATGCAAAACAAATGCCAAATTTGATTTGTTAGCTTTTTTCAATGCAAATTGGCTATTTTAACAAACAAATTGTTTGTTGTTTTATTTTATTTTTATTTTTTTTTTTTAATTTCATAAGTTCTATAATATAAATACCGAAGACTGCTTTAAAACTAAAGCATATTGTTATCACTTTGAATCTAATAAATTAATAAAAGCAGCAATAAAGAGATAACGATCAAAACATTTTAAAATCAAGTTCAAGTTTTTCATAAATACTTTGTCAAAATAAACATTTTATTATTATTAAGGGTAGGCATTTGAACTACACTCAGAAAATTATGTAGTTAATAGGGTGATCGATTATTCGACTTTTTTCAATAACCGGTTTTCGAATATTCCGAAAAGTTGCTATTTAAAAAACCCGGTTTTCGGTTAAACATTTTAAAAATAACCGGTTAACCGGTTTTAATTCGAATGCATAAAAATACAAAAATCAATTTAGTTCTTGTAATAAAAATTTAATAAAAATAAAAGCAAAAGAATTCACGAAGGTAAGGAACCAACAAAATACATATATGTACATATATGTTCCCTTCGATCCTATTAGGAGCATCGGGCCTCAATACATAGATATGACTTAAGGTATGTCCAGACCACAAATATTTGACGATAAAATCAGAAAAAAAACGTGACCAGTGAATTGATAAAACTTAAGCATTATTTTAAACATTTTCTAGTTATTTGCTAATCTTAATGTCTAAGATGATAATTGCATTTATATATTAAGAAACCGTTAAATTATGTTTGCTCTAGCCAAACAATTCTTTAAGAAAAGTAGTGGTTACGTGTAGGACGTCAAATATTTAATAGCTGTAGAAATTTTGAAAAACTTTGGTTTCAAAAAATTATAGGAATTTAATAAATTTATTATTTGAGATATTCTCCTAAATTTATTTTAAATGATTTTAATTTGTTGCTGGTTAAGCATGTCTATATGAATCAGTAAACTTCAGCCATATTGTTGAAAAGTTGCAAACAAAACCTCTTATCCAGGATTATATATTTAAATTGTTTCGTTTCAGCATTATAGAAACAATAGTAATATGAACATGCTTTTTGTATGAAATATCTGTGAATTCGTTGATCACAATTTAAACTCTGCCATTAAAAAGTTTGATTGCTTCAATTTCGTTTTAAGTTCTTGGTAATTTATTAAATAAAACTGAATAATTTTTCTATATCGTTGATTTTGCCGTAGTTGGTGTAGTTTTAAGCATGAAAATATGCTAGAACTACTTAAGAGTTTGTCATTCATTATTGGCAGCATATTTTAGTAAAGTTTTATAGTCTCTTAAAAACTACTTGGAAAAGGATCAAGAATTACTTGGCGAATATTTATGGCAAGCTTGTAGACTAATTAAAAGTGATTAATAAGAGGAATGTAAGAAAAGATAAACTCACTGTTTATTGTTGGTGTTTTGTTTTGGCTTTGATATTGTTACAAGTAAGACTGAGTGTTTATAATTCTTATTCGCTTTAGGGTTTTATTTGTATAATATTTTTGGCCTTTCTAAAATCTTTGGAAAAGGTTTCCTGATGAGCTGGCCTAAGCAACCAGTGAAATGCGCATAGAAGCTAGCTTTCTCTCAACAATAAATTTCAGTGTATTTATCAAATATGAAAAACTGGGAATTTAGCACGTCATACGAAAATCGAATAAGACATGACGTTGAAGAACCTTTTGCAACTTATCATTTAAGGGCCGTTCAAGCACCATTGTCTTTTAAGTTAGTTCGATATTATCACCAGAGATGACATTTTTATAAATATATATCTATATATAGTTTTAAGAAAGCTGTCAAATTGCTAATTACTTTTTAAGCTGAACTTATTTTGTAGTATTTTGAAATGTTCTTGGTTTTTGTTACAAGAACACACGCTTATATAAGCGATTTGTATTAACATTGCTAATAATTTTTTTTGAGTTTTGTTACATTTTGTTTTGACATTTTTTATAAAAAGTTTAAGTTTGTCAAGTATTCAATTAGAAAAATACTTAAATTACGCGTACATTAATAACAAAAGTAAGGAAAACGTATATAAATTACACATTACTAAAATAACCGGTTCATTCGATATTCGAAAAATGCAAATTTTAAAATATTCGACTTGGGCAAAACTAAAATAACCGGTTTAAACCGGTCGAATACTATTCCATCGATCACCCTAGTAGTTAAATTCAAACGAAAATTCAATTGAAACAACTTAAAATTCATTTAAAAAACGGATCATTTACATTTCATTTAAAACAAATGATTTTTACATTGATTTTTAATTTTTTTATTTATTAAACAGCATATTCCGTAAAATTGAATAGTTTTATTTTAATCGAAAAAAATCAAACTACATAACAAAATAAATACGGAAAAACATTATTTTTTGGTAGTTTGTTGTTTGAGTAACAAACACAAATGTTGAAAAATAAAATTATTCGTAAAATAACTATATTTTTATTCAATTAACAATTAACAGTACGGAAAACGAATTTAATAACCCACAATCAGTTACTGTAATAATTTTATAAGTGTACTAACATTAGCAATCCTAAAATTGTTATGCCTGTATTCATAAACGTATTTTAAATTTAACAAAGGTTTACAAAACAAATTTTTTATGAAAATGTTGCTTAAAGCCGTTTTACACTATTCCACAAAGTCTTTAGTAATTTACGAAAATGCAACCCTGTCATGATAAGTTGTTATTGTTTTTTGAAAATTTTCAAAGAATAATTAGATCAGGGAAGCATTTTTGAAAACTACGTAAGACTTTGTGGTCTTTAATAAACGTTAATTAAATTTAACAATCGTTTATGATTACGTCAAAGTAAAACGAACGCACCTCGTAAAAACACTGCTGAAGTTTTATTTTTTAGTTATTCATTTTGCGTTTTTGTAGGCATGTTTTAATAAAGATGCCGAAAACAACAAAAAAAAACCAAAAATTTGTAATTAATTTAATTTAATTTTCTGTTTTCCCCCAAATCTGTTTGGCAACATTTTACCTTAGTTAAATTTGTTCGAAATAAATACGTTTAACCCCTAAAAGATATATCAGTGGCAATAAGGAAAAGGCGGTTAATTTAATTTTTTAGTTTTGTAGGAAAGTCATCTAAAGCTTTGAAGGTTATTTTTGAAAATATATTTGTATTCTAATAAAATCATCACATCTCTTTGGTTATAGTTTTGTTTTAGTTTTAATTTCTAAATACTCCCAACGTGACCGATCCGAGGGTAACTTGAGTTGTTATTCCACATGTAATTGCAAAAAAAAAAGGATTAGCAAAAAGTAATTTTCTTCCTTAAAAAATTTTACAAAATAAATGAAACATTATCCGTGGGTTCACTTAACATGGAGATTAGAAAGGTAGCATTAACCTAAATTTTGCTTAAGTTGACTTAAGCACATTTTCCTTTTTATCACAGAAATATCATTACCTGTTCATTCTGACATGTATGTTGTGGTTCAAGCGGCTTGCTACCGACTTGTCGGAATTAGTAATGTTGTTCAAAAAAATTGTATTATAATAAAAATTTGGTGGTGGTGATGAAAGATGATTTGTGTTCTTAGGGGGCCGCAATTTTGTATAAAACCTGTTACGTTATCGTTCGCTTGCATTGTCGATCGACTTGTAAATCTGAAGATTGTTAGTGGGGCGCGAATCTGCTGTTTATCATTGAAAATACAAACGAACGATAGCAGTGGACTTGGTGGGCCAGGCTGTAAAACATTAATTTGGAGAAAGATTTTTTTAAAGGGGACTTATTGAATTTGCAATATTTAGTTAGGGATGCTTTGGAAATGGACATTATGTCATAAGGTCCATAATTACTAAATAAGTTAAATACAAAAAAAATATCTACACACATGCAGAGAACAAGCTTCTTTTATTATGGTCACAGCCAACAAAACTATTTTTAAAGAACAAATTTAACCATAATACCATTGCCGGTGACAATAATTTGGTTAGATTAAACATAATATGTTTAAAATTTTCTGTAAAAATCGTTTTTTTATTTTTTATCTGGGTGTATTTATTAAATATACACCGAAAACACTTTTGCGCGCAGGATTTTCTCCTGTATGGTATAGCAAATACCGGCTGCGCTAACTAAAGTGTCTCGGCGCCTTTGGCCGGGCGCAAGGATTTTCTCCTCTATGCTAAAACAAGTACAAGACGGCCGGCTGTGAGTGGCGACATGTCGATTCTCTGGCGATATTTAAAAAAGTTGGCGATTATTTTAGCGATTTCTAAAATGCATTTTACCATCTATATTCTTACTTACATGAATAAAAGTAAAGTTTTTTTTTTGATGGTTTCAGATGAGAAATGGATAGTATTGCTATATAGTTACCTGGAAAGCATCAAAATGTTGTTACTATAGAAATTTAAAATATTATTTAGGAAGCATAAAATAACTCCCCTCGAAATAAGTCACCAATTAAATTATGATATAATTCCCCAATTTTCGGCGTCTTATTTCATATGAAATAAACCCTCAATTTTAAAATGAAATGAAACCCCAACGAAATGAAATAACTCCCCAAATAAAAATTAAATGAATCCCCAAAAATTGGGGAGTTGTTTCATTTGAAATAAATCCCCAATTCTTGAAATGAAAGAAATCCCCAAAAAGTATTCAAAACATACAATCAATTCAAAATATAGATTTATTTACAATAATTGAAAAATTTAAACAAAATCTTTCATCGATTCGTCAACCGTTTGACGGCTACAACCGTTATTGGAAACTGGAAGTTCAAATATTTCTTCTTTCGATTCTTCATCGGAAGACTCTTTGAAAATGTCTACTTTTGGTGTCATATTGATACAAATTTCGTTTCCCTAAAACACTATTTAGAAACGGTTAGTTTTCCTTCCAGTTAGTCCCTTTTTCTCCGTTTTTGGGCCATTGCTCCTCTACTCTTGCATAACATATCAAAATTCCTACTTTTAAAAATTCTTCGTTGCGAATTATTTTCACAAATTCCATTATTGGCTCTACTGCAGATGTTGTTCTAACGAATTTGCGAGTACAGCAAAGTATGTACTCACTTGCTATTCCCCTCCCTTCTGTAAACTCAAGACTTTGCAAAGTAAACTTTGCGTGTTTAAAAGAGGACAAAGTAATCAAAAAAGCAGATATAAACCTGTGACCATGTTGGCAACTTTAAAAAGAATTCGGAATGAAAGCAGCAAAATTTGCAGCGTGTGAACCTAGACTATGTTTAGCAGCCAGTTTATGAGCCTAAATGCCTCCATAAAATTTTAACAGCCCTGGATAACAGTTTTCCATACATAAGTTATAAGATGTATAAAGCAGATTAAATGAGTACCCCTGTCATATTTAATTACAAAGTATTATGTAATAAATTTCACACAAATATATCTAAAAGGAAACAACGATAGGATTATATAAATTGTGTGAAACTTATTTATAAAAAGTTTTGTCTTTCATTTAAAGTTCTTATGAAAATCAGTTTAGTGACATGAAAAAAATGTTCTCTTCAAAGATCTCCTTCCTCCCAGTAAAAAATAGAGCTTACTGGCAAGCAGCTTAGTAAGGGAGAGATTCACAAAACCCACTCACAAACCTGCTTACAAGAGGCATTCTTTTATACTTTTTTAAATTTTAATCAGGCTTAAGTTCATCAAATTTAATTTTCATTAAATTATTTTTATGAAGAAAGGAATTTTACAACATGAAGATTAATTAAAATTGTTATTGATAATCATTCATTCTTGACTGACTTGAGATTCGAACCCAGGCGGCTGGTTACCATGACATGTTTCCATCGCAACCACTCGATCTCCTCAGATGGATTTGCCGTCTTACACTCGCAGCCATCGACGACTGCTGACGTCAATAGTCAAACACCAATCCTTAAACCAAATTGTATTTTAACCTTTGGTAGATCGAAATTTGCTTTTTTGAATGATTATCCATTTTAAATGATTTTGTTTTAAATTTAAGTTTTTATTTAAATTAAACGAATATTTGACTAGCTATACATAGTTTAGTTAGTTTTACGTTCATCTTGTTTTCAAATAACTTTTCTCCAGTTTTTTTTTTAAAGATTCTTAAAATTAATTTACTACAAATGCTTTTTCTTCTTTATTTCAGCATTTTAATATAAAATTTATTTCAAATAGAAACTGGGAATTATTTCCTTCTGAAGGTTACTTTATATTATATTCAACATTTTTTATTTTTCGAATTTATTCTATGAGCTAAATTTCAGTTATGTATTTTATAAAGCTTTTTTGTAATAGTCATATTCCTTAAATTTTTCAGAAATGACAATATAATAGTCTGATAGTGTATAAAGTCATTTCTGAAAAATTTAAGGAATATGACTATTACAAAAAAGCTTTATAAAATACATAACTGAAATTTAGCTCATAGAATAAATTCGAAAAATAAAAAATGTTGAATAAAATTTATTTCTTTTCCACAAGACTTAGACATCTGTTTAACAAACTCCAACAATAAAATTTATTAATTTCCAACAGTTTTTTTTGATTGTGTAAGGATAGAGTGTCCTTATAAATTAACACCAAGACAGGACAGGATTACAAGTAATAAATACTGAAATCCAAGTAAAAGTATGTCTTTGTGTACGTATCAACTGGTACCTTAAGGATTTGTAAAAAACAAGACAAGGACAATATGCAACAGGTATGGGAAATGTGGTACTTTTGTAAAAAGTAACTACAAAAATTCATTAAAGTTTTGCCACTTTGGACTTCAAAGCAGAGGCACAGATTACTAAACGGATATGTCACGAGACGGATAATTTTGCGTTTTTCTTGTCTCTTTCTTTGACATTTTCATTTCTCTTTGCATCTCCATTTTTGCCGCAATACAATGAAAACAAATTTGTGAAGTTGAGATTTACATGAAAAACTGTTGTAAAAACTAACTTTTAAAATCATTACAACATACGTAAATAATATTTCAGTAAGCAAATAAAAAAATAAAACAAAACAATATAACAACGTTTTTTGAACTAATGCATATGTTTAACGTGGTTTGTGTTTTGTTATTTTTGTTTTGATCATGCCATTTGTGTTACCGTTCAAAATTTTCAAAAAGGGGCACAAACAGGGGATTTTGAAAAAAAAGTTGCAAAAAAGAATAATTCTGAGAAAAAAAGGCAACTTTAAATGTGTTTATATTTATTAAATTATTTTCACTGAAAATATAACTGATACAAAAAATAAACCTCTTCTTATGTATAAATAATACATTATATACATAAGTACAGAAATAGTCAACTTCCCTATAATAAATCTGTTTGTATCCCTTGATGTACTGAACTCACATTTTCTGGCACTTTTATTTATAAAATTAGATCACATTTTACTAAAGGAGATGCTAGCATCTAGGGTGATTAAGTTGGATCTGGGTGGTTCGTCGATGACCATTGAAGCAACCAAAGGCTGCCCACAGGATGGCGTTTTATCGCCTCTATTGTGGACCTTGGTTATCGACGAGCTATTGGAAAAACTTAATAACCTGGGCTTGCGAACCTATGTATATGCTGACGATCTGGTTATATCTGTGACCGGTTTTGATGATGCGACGATTTCAGGGGCCATGCAGCGAGCCCTGGACTTGACACTTAGCTGGTGCAGGGAGAGGGGACTTAACATTAATCCCGCAAAAACTACCTTGATACCATTCACCAGACGGAGAATTCTGAGGCTGAAAGAACTGACCCTTAACGGAGCGGTTATCGGATTCTCTAATGAGGTGAAATACCTGGGGATCATTCTGGACAAATCCCTCAACTGGAACGCTCAGTTGGTACATGTCACTAGAAGAGCGTCTAGGGCAATATATGCCTGTCAAAGACTCTTCGGAAAGACATGGGGGCTGAAACCCCGGATGATCCACTGGTCTTTTGTTGTTATTATTAGACCAATATTGTGCTACGCCGCCCTGGTGTGGTGGACTAAGACCGAACAGGTCAAGGCTAGAGTGATACTTGATAAGGTCTACCGCCTGATCTGCATATCGATCACGGGTGCCATGAGGAGCTGTCCCACTCTGGCTTTGGGAGCTATCCTGCACATTCCTCTGTTGCACATTTCTATAAGGGAGGAAGCCTGCAGGGGTGCTAGCAGGATGCCGCGCATTGCTGAATATAGAGCAGGGGACCTGGTGGGTCACATGCGGATCCTGGAAATCATTAGGGATGATCCATCCATTATGGTGGGTGATCATATGCTGCCTACTTTGGCATTGGATAGGAATTTTAATGTCCTTATACCTGACAGGGACCAATGGGCGAACCAATCCTGGTGGAGTGCATGCGCGGACCAGGTCTGGTTCACGGATGGTTCGAAACAGGTAAACGGTGATACTGGTGCGGGCATCATGGGCCCGGGTTTCCAAAGGGGCTTGCCAATGGGCAAACAGCCGTCTATATTTCAGGCGGAACTCTACGCCTACACCGGGCAAGGTAATGGGCTTTATACGCGGCCTAAACTTGACCTGGTGATACATATAGGCTGCACAAAAGATCCTTTGGGTCGGGGTGCACATGGCCTTAACGTGTATATACTAATACTTATACTACTAATTTTTGAACTTTGTTCATTATATGGAGAGCTTCATTGTATATAAGTTCACTTTAGAGAAGCTCGACTGTATATATGCACAGTGAAAATAAACGACTTGTTTGCAAGTTAACCCGTACGAACTTTTCCATTTTGTATTCGGTTGTAAAAAAATACAACAGTGGGAAAAAATTTTAAGTTCTGGTACTGGTTCGGTGCATTCAATTACAAAGATCTCTGCTCACAATCTGAATAAAGAGAAGGACCCATTAGCGTGGTTTGGACATGGACAGCCCAAAAGGTAGTCATTGTTACTGTACAACTAATTTGGCGTGTTAATCTTCCGAACAAAATAACCATCACCGAAAGCCGCAGAAGAAAAAAACAAGAAAGATATTAAACTTTTTTAAACTATGCACACGCAGAGAAACCGCATTTTTCTATGTGGTTGTTAATGGTTGTCTTTGAACGCCTTTTGTTAATAAACAACAATTATACGTTTACTCTTCTTAACAGTGAAGTCGTTTCTGTTAGGACCTCAGGTAATGACCCCTACAAAGGCATTGCATTGTCTAGGAACTAGGAAAATATGTTATGTGAAGGAGGATAGAGGGAGTCCTTCAGCAGGAAAGTTATTCCATATACGAACAGTCCAGCCTAAAAACGAGTTTAATGCGTTTAATGGGCTCTTCAGGAAAAACGTGTATAACGAGAAGCTCCCAAATAGAATTTGAGTCACCTGTCGTTTATAGGTGGTATTAATAGTAAGGAGATCAGATGGAGTAAAATATATATTACATCGTTTTAAAAAGCCGATGCACTAGATTGCTTCTTTCGATACCTTGAATAATTGTCCTATCCATCGGACATCATATTGCATCTTCATGCCCAGAATATCAAGAGATTCTGATTCCTCAATATATACTGATGAGATACCTTGAAAAAGTTGCTTAAAACCAGATTTGCTAAATAAAAACGATACATAGAAATGTTTTTTTCCAAATAAAAGACCCTTCTGCTTAAGAACCTGGTCGTCTGTCTCGCGGGAAGGTAGCAACATGTCATCCAGCAATCTTAAGGACCTAAAACTTCTTTGTTTTCAATGAAGTAAAAAATTCAGAAAACACCTTATTTAAAAAACTTACTTCTTTGTAGCATTTGATATTTATTTCATCAATCCAAAGAGTACTTTTATATGAAAAAAAAATGTGTATTCCATCTCTGATATGAAAGTCGTAGCACACAAATGTAAGAGTATTAATGACCACAAGATGAAACGAGTTAACCTTAATTTTCTTTGTGGGAGAAGAGCAACAACAATCACCACTTTCTGGTTTTAAATGAAGGAAATTCTCGTTTGGCCTAAACAAACTGGCAGGAACTGCTCTAAAAGAATTTAATGACAAAATTAACATTAAGCATGGAACGAATTGTTTGTCCTATACTTTGTATATACTTGTTGCTCGCTCTAATAATCGTGTATTTTATGTTCCTAGTCAATAAATTTTGTTGGAAATTATTATGAACGGAAATTTAAATTTGCAAAAAAAATCTATCCTATAAAATTATGTCGCCTGTTGCGACTTAAGACTTTTTCCAACAAGTCGTTGGAGCTTTGCATTTTTTGCTGATCTCTGACAACCTAATGAAATCCATTATTAAAAATTCCTCGATCTTAAAATAAAAGTCCTTCAGTATATCAAACTACACTGGATCAATCGAGGCAGTAAAATAAACACGATTTCAGATCTAAGTATTAACTTCTTCGGATTTATGTGCAATTAAAATAGTAAAATATACTGACTTTCTTCATCTTTGCCCAAATAATATCGTACTTTTCTACTAAAAAAAAAAACCTAAAAGTTTTCTTTATTTCCTAAAATGGTGAAGCAGCGTGGTGCATACAGGGTTATCCATTCAGGGAAACCAGAAATATGCTCTAAAAAATGCCTTTTATGCGCATTATATATGCAGTAAAATCTTGAAAATATGCCCTGAAAATTGAAATATGCCCCAAAAAATTCAAAAATTGTTAATTTGAAAATAAAATATTCAACAATTTAACAACAGTTCCAATTTAGAAAAAAAAAATCCTAAAATAATAATCGGTAAAGCCCAAACACCAAAGTACTTACAGACGTATTTTCGAGATTTTGCTCTATTTGGAAACGATGACCAGTCATCGGCTCGCAAAAACAAAGTAATTAAAATTCAATTAAAAGTTATTTGTACCAATTATTTTCTATATATTTACATCCATATGAGATTTTTTGTTTTAAAGGGATATAAATGATGTCCGCTAAATTTTTTATTAATGTTAACATTTAAGAGGAATTAAAATCTGTTTAAAGATGAGAGCTTTGGGCAAATGTGAACTGATTCGAAAAGAATTTAATTCCTCTTAAATGTTAACATTAATAAAAAATTTAGCGGACATCATTTATATCCCTTTAAAACAAAAAATCTCATATGGATGTAAATATATAGTTAATATTTGGTACAAATAACTTTTAATTGAATTTTAATTACTTTGTTTTTGCGAGCCGATGACTGGTCATCGTTTCCAAATAGAGCAAAATCTCGGAAATACGTCTGTAAGTACTTTGGTGTTTGGGCTTTACCGATTATTATTTTAGGATTTTTTTTTTCTAAATTGGAACTGTTGTTAAATTGTTGAATATTTTATTTTCAAATTAACAATTTTTGAATTTTTTGGGGCATATTTCAATTTTCAGGGCATATTTTCAAGATTTTACTGCATATATAATGCGCATAAAAGGCATTTTTTAGAGCATATTTCTGGTTTCCCTGAATGGATAACCCTGTATGCACCACGCTGCTTCACCATTTTAGGAAATAAAGAAAACTTTTAGGTTTTTTTTTTTAGTAGAAAAGTACGATATTATTTGGGCAAAGATGAAGAAAGTCAGTATATTTTACTATTTTAATTGCACATAAATCCGAAGAAGTTAATACTTAGATCTGAAATCGTGTTTATTTTACTGCCTCGATTGATCCAGTGTAGTTTGATATACTGAAGGACTTTTATTTTAAGATCGAGGAATTTTTAATAATGGATTTCATTAGGTTGTCAGAGATCAGCAAAAAATGCAAAGCTCCAACGACTTGTTGGAAAAAGTCTTAAGTCGCAACAGGCGACATAATTTTATAGGATAGATTTTTTTTGCAAATTTAAATTTCCGTTCATAATAATTTCCAACAAAATTTATTGACTAGGAACATAAAATACACGATTATTAGAGCGAGCAACAAGTATATACAAAGTATAGGACAAACAATTCGTTCCATGCTTAATGTTAATTTTGTCATTAAATTCTTTTAGAGCAGTTCCTGCCAGTTTGTTTAGGCCAAACGAGAATTTCCTTCATTTAAAACCAGAAAGTGGTGATTATTGTTGCTCTTCTCCCACAAAGAAAATTAAGGTTAACTCGTTTCATCTTGTGGTCATTAATACTCTTACATTTGTGTGCTACGACTGTCATATCAGAGATGGAATACACATTTTTTTTTCATATAAAAGTACTCTTTGGATTGATGAAATAAATATCAAATGCTACAAAGAAGTAAGTTTTTTAAATAAGGTGTTTTCTGAATTTTTTACTTCATTGAAAACAAAGAAGTTTTAGGTCCTTAAGATTGCTGGATGACATGTTGCTACCTTCCCGCGAGACAGACGACCAGGTTCTTAAGCAGAAGGGTCTTTTATTTGGAAAAAAACATTTCTATGTATCGTTTTTATTTAGCAAATCTGGTTTTAAGCAACTTTTTCAAGGTATCTCATCAGTATATATTGAGGAATCAGAATCTCTTGATATTCTGGGCATGAAGATGCAATATGATGTCCGATGGATAGGACAATTATTCAAGGTATCGAAAGAAGCAATCTAGTGCATCGGCTTTTTAAAACGATGTAATATATATTTTACTCCATCTGATCTCCTTACTATTAATACCACCTATAAACGACAGGTGACTCAAATTCTATTTGGGAGCTTCTCGTTATACACGTTTTTCCTGAAGAGCCCATTAAACGCATTAAACTCGTTTTTAGGCTGGACTGTTCGTATATGGAATAACTTTCCTGCTGAAGGACTCCCTCTATCCTCCTTCACATAACATATTTTCCTAGTTCCTAGACAATGCAATGCCTTTGTAGGGGTCATTACCTGAGGTCCTAACAGAAACGACTTCACTGTTAAGAAGAGTAAACGTATAATTGTTGTTTATTAACAAAAGGCGTTCAAAGACAACCATTAACAACCACATAGAAAAATGCGGTTTCTCTGCGTGTGCATAGTTTAAAAAAGTTTAATATCTTTCTTGTTTTTTTCTTCTGCGGCTTTCGGTGATGGTTATTTTGTTCGGAAGATTAACACGCCAAATTAGTTGTACAGTAACAATGACTACCTTTTGGGCTGTCCATGTCCAAACCACGCTAATGGGTCCTTCTCTTTATTCAGATTGTGAGCAGAGATCTTTGTAATTGAATGCACCGAACCAGTACCAGAACTTAAAATTTTTTCCCACTGTTGTATTTTTTTACAACCGAATACAAAATGGAAAAGTTCGTACGGGTTAACTTGCAAACAAGTCGTTTATTTTCACTGTGCATATATACAGTCGAGCTTCTCTAAAGTGAACTTATATACAATGAAGCTCTCCATATAATGAACAAAGTTCAAAAATTAGTAGTATAAGTATTAGTATATACACGTTAAGGCCATGTGCACCCCGACCCAAAGGATCTTTTGTGCAGCCTATATGTATCACCAGGTCAAGTTTAGGCCGCGTATAAAGCCCATTACCTTGCCCGGTGTAGGCGTAGAGTTCCGCCTGAAATATAGACGGCTGTTTGCCCATTGGCAAGCCCCTTTGGAAACCCGGGCCCATGATGCCCGCACCAGTATCACCGTTTACCTGTTTCGAACCATCCGTGAACCAGACCTGGTCCGCGCATGCACTCCACCAGGATTGGTTCGCCCATTGGTCCCTGTCAGGTATAAGGACATTAAAATTCCTATCCAATGCCAAAGTAGGCAGCATATGATCACCCACCATAATGGATGGATCATCCCTAATGATTTCCAGGATCCGCATGTGACCCACCAGGTCCCCTGCTCTATATTCAGCAATGCGCGGCATCCTGCTAGCACCCCTGCAGGCTTCCTCCCTTATAGAAATGTGCAACGGAGGAATGTGCAGGATAGCTCCCAAAGCCAGAGTGGGACAGCTCCTCATGGCACCCGTGATCGATATGCAGATCAGGCGGTAGACCTTATCAAGTATCACTCTAGCCTTGACCTGTTCGGTCTTAGTCCACCACACCAGGGCGGCGTAGCACAATATTGGTCTAATAATAACAACAAAAGACCAGTGGATCATCCGGGGTTTCAGCCCCCATGTCTTTCCGAAGAGTCTTTGACAGGCATATATTGCCCTAGACGCTCTTCTAGTGACATGTACCAACTGAGCGTTCCAGTTGAGGGATTTGTCCAGAATGATCCCCAGGTATTTCACCTCATTAGAGAATCCGATAACCGCTCCGTTAAGGGTCGGTTCTTTCAGCCTCAGAATTCTCCGTCTGGTGAATGGTATCAAGGTAGTTTTTGCGGGATTAATGTTAAGTCCCCTCTCCCTGCACCAGCTAAGTGTCAAGTCCAGGGCTCGCTGCATGGCCCCTGAAATCGTCGCATCATCAAAACCGGTCACAGATATAACCAGATCGTCAGCATATCCATAGGTTCGCAAGCCCAGGTTATTAAGTTTTTCCAATAGCTCGTCGATAACCAAGGTCCACAATAGAGGCGATAAAACGCCATCCTGTGGGCAGCCTTTGGTTGCTTCAATGGTCATCGACGAACCACCCAGATCCAACTTAATCACCCTAGATGCTAGCATCTCCTTTAGTAAAATGTGATCTAATTTTATAAATAAAAGTGCCAGAAAATGTGAGTTCAGTACATCAAGGGATACAAACAGATTTATTATAGGGAAGTTGACTATTTCTGTACTTATGTATATAATGTATTATTTATACATAAGAAGAGGTTTATTTTTTGTATCAGTTATATTTTCAGTGAAAATAATTTAATAAATATAAACACATTTAAAGTTGCCTTTTTTTCTCAGAATTATTCTTTTTTGCAACTTTTTTTTCAAAATCCCCTGTTTGTGCCCCTTTTTGAAAATTTTGAACGGTAACACAAATGGCATGATCAAAACAAAAATAACAAAACACAAACCACGTTAAACATATGCATTAGTTCAAAAAACGTTGTTATATTGTTTTGTTTTATTTTTTTATTTGCTTACTGAAATATTATTTACGTATGTTGTAATGATTTTAAAAGTTAGTTTTTACAACAGTTTTTCATGTAAATCTCAACTTCACAAATTTGTTTTCATTGTATTGCGGCAAAAAAGGAGATGCAAAGAGAAATGAAAATGTCAAAGAAAGAGACAAGAAAAACGCAAAATTATCCGTCTCGTGACATATCCGTTTAGTAATCTGTGCCTCTGCTTTGAAGTCCAAAGTCAATGTGAATTGATTCGAAAAGAATTTAATTTGCGGTAAAATATTTTTGGGGCGAATATTATCTAAATGCCAACATAATTAGATGGTTTACAGACACAAGGACTCTAATTTGGAACAAAGTTTTAATGTGGAATATGTGAAAAATTTAACCGATTCTAACCATCTACATAGACTGAGTCCTTAGTACAATTAAAATGTATTTACCAAATTTGATCACATTATCTACAAGATTGCAGCTTGTACTTTGATCATAAGGTTAACATGAACATACAAGCTGCCAGATGGACGGATGGACATCGCTAGATCACTTTAAAAAGTGATTCTGAGTCGTTCGGTATACTAAAATATTGCTCCAGATTTCTATACATTACATTCATTGCCAAAAACGATTGGATCTTTCCTTAATTTTTGTTAATATGTACATACACTCACAATATTATTACAGTAACGGACTGTAGTTTATTTAAGAAATATTCCGTTCAGTCATTTTTAAATAAATAAACATTTAAAATTCCAAGCAAATTTATTTTTAACTGATTCTAACAGTTATTCAAAAAACTAAGTGCATATTTATACTGATTTTCAGTTGCAGTTAATATTGTCCGTTGATTGAGTTAAATTCTTCTTTATGTTAAAGTAAATAAAAATGTAATTTAAAGCAACGAAAAGTTCATTTAATTTTTACTGTCAAAAATTCAACCGCGAATTCCGTAAAAACAAATCAATATTCAGTTGTCTTTTATAAATTAATTGTTAAAAAATTAACAACATATTCCGTAAAAACAAATAAATATGCAGTTATTTTTTAAAATTTTACTGTCAAAAATTCAACACCATATTCAGTAAAAACAATTAAATATTCAGTTATTTTATATAATTTTTCTACCAAAAATTAATTTTTACTTATCTTTAAAAAGTGAATTGCTTGTTTTGTGTAAGCAATACCCATTTTCTATTTGTTAAAATAATTTAGTAAAATACCTACATCAAATCTTAAAAGTAAAATAATTGCGAAGCCATATCAGTCATGCTGCTGGTGTCTTATAATTGAGAGTTCTTCTGAAAACAACGTGGTCAGTACAACAAAAGTAAAACAAACGTGTGTAACTGGGTAAGTAAAAAAAAATATTCTCCCTCTATCGCTTATAAGAAAAACAAGCGGACAGGTATCTGTCTGGTATTTTTTAGAAATTCGGCTATTTTGTGGAGTAAACGAAAATTTAATAAAATAACTGAATATTTAATTGTTTTCACTGAATATGGGGTCAATTTGACAGTAAAATTTTAATAAATAACTGAATATTTAATCGTTTTTACTGAATATGGTGTTGAATTTTTGACAGTAAAATTTTACAAAATAACTGAATATTTATTTGATTTTACGGAATATGGTGTTGAATTTTTGACAGTAAAAATTAAATGAACTTTTTGTTAAAAATAAATGAAAAATAGGTAGACCGGTTTTTAATTGAACTTTCATTTATTTTATATTACAATTTCAGTTAATTTTACGTACAGAATATTGTGAGTGTACATATATAAAATTTTAAAGTTTTAAGTAAAAAATTAAATGTCGAAAGTGAAGCAACACGTTGGGTATACAGATAAATATTTAAAACAGAAAAGCCACAATTTTACAAAAAAAAAAAAAAAAAAAATTTATTTGCTGCGAAATATACATACATATAAAAAATTTTATATGTATCGAAATATATGCCTTCAATAGTCGCACGAAGAAAAACATGCAATTGCATAATTTGATTTTCCCTGGTAATAAGTTTGCCATTTACGAATGTGGATTATTTAACAACCGAAGAACGCGTAAAAATAGTTAAAACTTACCACAAGCTTGCTGAGAAGTTTGAACAGTGTATTTGGGCCTTTTGGCGAATACTACGTCCAGTACACGTACACGAGTGAATTTGCCTGCATGACAAGCATTTCACAAGAAGACCACAAATTGTTAATTGATTCATTGTCCATACAAAAATGTTTTGTTAGTAATTTTGACAGTTTTTTCGCCATTCTGAAAAGTTGACAGTTTATAAGGAAGTTTGTCAAATTTTGTCAAATCTCCACTGATATAATTCAATAATAATGCTGTTTATCATTTTATTGAAACCAATTGTACTTCATTTTCCTGAAAATCAACCAACAACGATTTTAATTGAATCGCCTTTTAACCGCACTGCGATTTTTAATACTTATCCAAAAGTGTTACAAGCAAAATGACAAACTGAATTTAAGTAGAAATTACTGCATCAAGACCTGCTTAGAGAAAACGTGTAAATGTTCTTTTAGTTTAAAACAAACAAGTCCATATTTTATGCAGAAAATGAATACTAACAAGAAGAAAATTTAAGTTCTTATGGAGTTATTTTTCTTTGTTTTTCCCCCGTCTTTCATCTGATTGTTCGTTTGTAGATACGTGTGCTCCTTGGAAGTATATATGTATAGATGAGGGTGCAACAGGAACACAGAGCAAGAGCTGTTGCACTTGGCTTACAAAAAATGAAAAAAAATCTGTTGAGAGATGATGTTTTATTGTATTTTTACAATGTTAACTCGTGTACTGTTTACTACAACTAATGGGAGGGCAATCTTAAAAGCCCTAATTTGTATACATTCATAACATTTCTATAATTCAGTCTGTCGATTGGTTGATTTTTCGCTAATATCTACGATTTTTTGGACAATTGCTTAAAAAATTAATGTATGACGCCAAAGAAAATTCAGCATTTGTCATTGATGATTTAACATTGTCAATATGTTTCATGATGAATCATCATGACTTTCGCCACCGGGTAGTTGTCTTGCATAGTTTTCAAATTATATTTGATGATTGTGTCAAGAATCCGTTTTGTCACGTATTAAGACCTTCTTCTGCATCCCCTCCTTAGTCCGTTTATGTTAAAAATATTAATTTGTGATGAGATTTTTATTATATTAAAATAAACAGTTAACAAGATCAACATTTTTAATGCATCTCTTTCTGTTAAAATTGCCATACATTTTTTAAAATTAATAAGCAACAAAACATTTTGTTAAAATGACAGATTTGTAATTAATTTATTCATTTGATTGCTAAATAATATTTTATTTAATGTTACAAACTCATTGTTAAAAATATTTTTTGAATGTTTACACTTTTAATTAACAAAAGTATTTTTTTTATTTACAAATTCGGTTGTTTGTGCCTTTTCAATTAAAAAATTAATTGTATTGACGAATATAGTATTGTCGTATTTTTTTTTTGTGCAGATTATTGGAAATCTGAATCAATTTTTGGGATAAGTAAAGTTGCGGTTTGAATAGTTAAGAGATTTTAACGGGTCTTTCGCTTATTTATGTTTTCAAATACTAGTCGATAATGGTGCCAAGATTTCCCTTTATGAAGATGTTAAAACGTTATTGCGCATTCAGTTCAAAGTCTCAATAAGTATGCTGAAATAAATATCTATGATCTTTGTGATGTGGTTTTAAATATATGCATTTCCGCAAAACTTAATAAAACAAATATTTTAAATGAATTTTATTCTTTTAACAGGCAACAATCTAAGTATTACAAAAAATTTTTATTAATATGAGAAATTCATATTACAAATTTGTATAAATTTGTTAACAAATATTTTATTCAATATAACAACTACGTTGTTAAAAATATTTGTTAAATATCAACAAACTGAATTAAAAAAAGTATTTATTATATTTAAAAATTCGACTGTTAATGCTTCTTCAATTAAAAAATTAATTGTATTGACGAATATGGTATTCAATATGACAATTGATTTGTCGTAATTTTTTTTGTGTACTATTAATACCGCTTTGGATGGATTGATTTTTCTTTTGAGTGTAGATTCTGAAAATCCCGAGATTCTCAAGAATGGAATTTCCTTACCATTTGTAAAGCGTTGTAAAGAATTCGGGTTGGTTTAATGATCAGAAATCCGCATAAATTTCTCTACTTAACCCAATACTCAATATTACCAAATGAGAAGTTGTAATATTTTGCATATCTTTCTAAGACACATTTAGGTTTAAGATTGGTCGCTACAATGACTGACAGTTACTATGTTTTTGCGATTAACTAACTTACTGTTTATATGTCCTTTTTTGTTACAGAAAATTCTTATTTTTATGTGATGCCGGATGGAAAATTTATGCATTTGGTAGCACTGTATGTATAAAAACTTTCTATTTTTTAATGAATAATGAACAAATTAAAAATGTTTGTGTATTTGTGAATTTTATTTCCACAATTTTGAATTAATTTTACTTTTGTTGTCGTATGAATGTGCCACATCGAAATTAAAACGTTAAACGGTTAAAAGTGTGGCAATGCTTTAAATCTTATTTGCAATTAGTGTCGTTAATCAGGAATTGTTTTCGTGAGTTAACTATTCGCAAATAAAAATTTAATTCACTGTTTATGCGGTAATTTTCTTTACTTGAAATATTTTTATTTGCGAATAAGTGGTGCGTATAAACGTTGTAAGTGATTCTTTAAAAACATAATCATGATCCTTAAAAATATGACTGAAAAAATTTCTTTAGTTTACAAAACATTTTTAAGCCCACCGACGTATAACCACTACTAATACTCTTTTCTGTAGCAGCTCGTAAACATATTATTATTATCGTAGTTGCCGTAGCAGTCAGTTGGAGTATTGCTGTTGGTAGTAGTGGCAGATGTTGTATTAAGTTGCATTTTTATATACACAAGCACATACAATAAGCGTATCCTTGCCACAATACAATGACCTCAAAACCACATAAAAATAATCAACTTTATGTGTGCAAGTATATGTGTACATAAATAGGTATTGTTATTTTAGATACGAGAAATACAAGAAAGAAAGAAAGAAAAAAGATTCTCTAGTTTTTTTTTTATGCACTTCATCTCGAAATAAATTTAATAAAGTTGTAAAGTCGTAAAAGTAAAACACATATAAATATTTTACATTTCACAGCACATTGTTAAAGAAAGGAATACAAGATTTTGCAACATCAATACAATTTATTCAATATTATTAAATTTAATTGAATTATGATTTCAAAATGTTGCTTTTTTATTTACTTTTTTTTTATGAAACTTGTGATTTTAAAGACTGTTATTTGTTTAATCATTGTTTATGGCTGTGTAAATTGTTTTAGTTTTTTCTTACTGTTGCCAAAAGTTTTGAATCAATTAACACGTTTGTTTTTGGCAGTAGTTTCTGAAAGTATAGGGCTAAATGTTTTGTGGAAGCATGAGAAATTTCTAGTACAAATTGCCAGGTAACTTATAAACATTAATGTCGCAGCCATGTCACAGTGGTCTGACGGAGGCAAATTTTATCACATGTTTTTTGAACATGATAAGAAATAAGATTTTTTCTTCGTTCTATCGAAGATCTTAAAAAAGGTAATAAAACGCCCGGGTACCCTCGTTAGTGTTTGTCCTTATAAGAATAGCAAAAATCTTATGGATCGTAGATACATAAATATATCCGTGAAAGTGAGTCATTTAATGTTTGACGCCAAATGGGACCTAAATTGGTCAAAAAATCCATAGATTAGCCTATGCTTACCTATGTATCTTTGGTGTGGTGAACCGCGAAACGGAGAAAATACGTCATAGACCAGCTGAGCAGGGAACAAAAATCACAAATCCTTCAGATGCGCTTAATGCTATACTGCACCTGACTCCAAAAGGACTGCACCTTATGGTCATATCCGTCAACAGTGCGGTCAGGCTCTCGCCATCGGGATGTTGGAAAGCAAGAAAGTGCAGTCATGCAAGTGCGATTAACGGATTGCAGGATACCCCGATCAGACTTTGAGAGAAAATGCAAGGTCATATCTCCGTCCAGGCGGAGAAGGAGAAGGGAAAACCTGGCTAATAAATACTGCACTAGAGTGTACACTGACTCCAAGGTTTTCTCGGAAGAGCTGAAAATAAAGCCTTCTTTCCGTCTTCCGGATGAAACAAGCGTATTTCAGGCTGACATACTGGCGATAAGAGACGCATGTATAACATCGCATAACAGGAAAGTAAGCGGCAGAATTAGCATTGGCAAAAGATAGCCAGGCGGATTGGATCACTAAGGTCGCACCACTGTAAGGAAGAACTACTCAGAATTAGCAGCCTATCTGACATTACCTTTATTCGGGTCCCTGCGTATAGTGACCATTATGAACATACAGATGGGCTGGCCAAGACCGGAGCTGCTTTTGACATTAAGCAGGGTGTGCCAGCCGTAACACTCCTGCTAACTAATAGAAGCGAAATCTTCTGACACTACCTGGATATGGCTAACGATAGATGGAAGAAACTGGATGGCTGCAGGGCTACCAAAGTAAAGTGCCCCCCCCCCACTTTGAGACTGGCAAACGGACTAACTGGCCACTGGACAATTGGTAACACGCAATGAGACTCGTTATCTCGTTGTGCTGAAAAGGTCAACAAGAAAAGGGGACACAAAAAAATTAAAAACAAAAAATGTACTTTGGACTTCGAGAAGAATTCTTGACAAAAAGTTCGAAAAAACAGAGGTAAACAAAAATTTCGATCTACCAAAGGTTAAATACAATTTGGTTTAAAGATGGATGTTTGACTATTGATTGCCAGCAGTCGTCAATGGCTGTAAATGTTAAACGGCAAACCCCTCTGAATATATTGAGTGGTTGCAATCGAAAGATGTAAGGATTCCCTGCCCGTGAAAGGTTGGGTTCGATTCCCGCGGCAGTCAAGAATGAAAAATTATCAATAAATTTTAATAAATTTCATGTTGTAAAATTCCTTTCTTCATAAAAATAATTTAATTATAATTAAATTTGATAAACTTTAGCCAAATTAAAATATCAAAATTTGGATTGAAACCCATAAACAGTTCAACAAAAATAAATACAATACTAATTGTTGTCACTTATTTTAACCAAACTAAATAAAGTTATTATGTGTTGTTACGTTCCGATAATAATGTCAAACATCAAAAACTTTTTTGCAGAGCCACTACATGCCAATGATTCGTTGCAATACTTCAAAAACTAAACAGACTTTTGCCTTTTGCAGTCTACGGTAAAATTTGCCTGCTATTAATTAAAAAAAAAAGAAAAAAATCTTCGCTTTGTGATACACTTTTTGGCACGAATTTCGGCAGCCACATCTGCTTTGCTGTTTAAACAAACGCAAAACCCACATGTTTTAGTGCCCTTTCCCCTGCTCTTCAACAAATGCCACAAACCAACCCATCATTTTATTGCACAAGTTACAAGTATCGTTGTTTGTTCAAATAAATTACAAGACAAAGGAAGAACTGGTGCTTGTAATGAAGCGGAAATGTGAAATCATTTAGACAACCGACTTAAAAAAAGATCTAACAAAAAAAAAAAGGAAAAATTGTGTAATGATGAGAGCAGTATAATGCTGCTGCTGGTGCAGTCATTGCCAGTCCTACTTTCCAACCAAAAATAAATGCTAAAATGCTGATAAAGAAACGTAAAGGATTTCAAAGTTTCTTGGCAAACAGCAAAGCACCTGATGACAAAAACAACAAGAAAGTGAAACAAAGAATACTTGCGAAAAGCAAAAAGTCATCGTCATCATGTTATAAAAAAACTAAATTGAGATTAAACATAGTTAAGGAAGTTTTGAACTAAAACTTGCACATACAAACTCGTTGAGGAAGCCCAAAACTAGGACATTGTGGAATTTACTTTTACCAACACTTTAACACACTGTCGTGAAAAAACAAAAAAATTGTCATTTTGTGTTATTTCACAAAGCCAGAAACACAACTTCGACGAATGGCGAATTTGTCGCTAAAAAGTTGTTTGCTATTTGGATAATGAGAAAAAAATAGTGTGACGCAAAAGTTTTCTTTTCTGCTGTATAGTCGTACTGCCATGAAGATCTTTCTTAGATACATATGGTAGATGGACTAGAAGAGCATTTATGTTGTGTCGATAACCATCCTTGGACATTGAACATCTATGGCGTAACCAGATGAACTGATACCCGGTGCTAGCCAAAAATTCAAAATTGGTAGATTTGTTGAGATCGCCAATCACTACAGATTCTTCCTATTTGATGCTACGGTAGTCAAAAGCCCCCGGTGAGCATGCCACCGGTCCCACAGTTGGTTGTGGGCTGCGTTACCATGCAGCTTTTCGACGTTCGACGCAAGAAAATTTTTGGACGATGGGATACTTTCGAGTATCACGAGGGGGCTGTGGTTGAAACCAAAATCGCGGTCAGGGGTATCATGAATCGTCATAAGAGCTACTAACTTGTGGAATGCACTTCATGCGAGGACATATGATTCGTATATGCTGCTGCTATAGACTCGGTTGGCTTTTCCTAAAGCAGCAGAGGTTATATAGCCACAGCTCCTAAAAAAAATATACATTTTTTGGACTGCTGAGCAAACACCGACGTGTTTCGTAAGCGCATATGTTATGATTAGGGCAACCAAAAAAGCACTAAAAAACAGTTTTAAGCTCTTAGAAAAAGCGTTAAAAACATGCAAATAAGCTGTTTAAATTAAAAATAAAGCAATTGAAATTTTTGTTTATTTTCCATTTTATTCGTTTAATGCGTTGTTACAGTAAAATATAAATTGATGCGATAAATTTTCGAAAAGAAAACTTTTTTTTTAAGAACAATAATTAGTATTGTGGTAATTTTGTTGAACTATTTATGGTTTTTAATCCAAATTTTCAATATTTTTAATCAGGCTTAAGTTCATCAAATTTAATTTTCATTAAATTATTTTTATAAAGAATGGAATTTTGCAACGTACGAAAAAACAGAGGTAAAGGAAAAACATGTAAAATCATTTAAAAATATATAATCATTCAAAAAAAGCAAATTTCGATCTACCAAAAGGGTTAAAATACAATTTGTAAGACGGCAAATCCCACTGAGGAGATCGAGTGGTAGCGATCGAAACATGTCAGGGTAACCAGACGCCTGGGTTCGAATCTCAGGCCAGTCAGGAATGAATGATTATCAATAACAATTTTAATTAATTTTTATGTTGCAAAATTCCTTTCTTCATAAAAATAATTTAATGAAAATTAAATTTGATGAACTTAAGCCTGATAAAAAATATTGAAAATTAAGAACAATTTTAATAAGAAATCCCCAAATAAAAATTTTTAGTAAACAAAATTTATTTATCAAAGTAATTTTTGGGAATACAAAATTTTAATTAAAAAGGATTTTGTAAGTCGTGCTTAATTCCCAATTTGTATTATGTGATAAAAACACTAAAATTTATTGTTGAAGGGATAAGCTATTCATTCCTATGCGCATTTCACTGGTTGTTAAGGCCAGATCATCAGAAAACTTCATCCAAAGATTTTAGAAAAACTAAAGATATTTAACAAATAAAACTGTTAAGCGAAAAAGAATCCTGAGGATCTGGCCTTAGCAACCAGTGAAATGCGCTGATCTTATCAACAATAAATTTGAGTGTTTTTTTAAGAATTAAAATTGGGAATTAAGCACGACTAACAAAATCTTTTTAAAATCAAAATTTATTTATTTTGCTTGTAGCGACTGGTTACCTTATTTTTGGCAAAGACATATTTGCTTTAAAAAATCAAAATTGTTATGCGTTGTCAACCGTTTTAGTTTATTTTTCTAAATTCATCCTTTTTAAAACACTCACTTAAGAATAATAACATAAGTCCTAATTAAAACAAAAATGGTAATCTTAATTAAGACCCTTTACACCGTATTCGTTGTTTATAAAAGTAAGGTAAAAGTTTTGCTCCTTTTTTCAAAATAAAATGTGTACAATTTTCAAAAAAATCTCCGAATTTTTTTTTAAATACCCAAATGAATTTTTTGTCCTTTTTGCTCGCAATTAAATTCTCAACTTTGGGGGTAAATACCCAAGTCTGGCAGCCCTAGTTACAAACAGCAGTTATTTTAACAGTGAGTGATTTAGAATTTTGTTAACTTTTACCCAATACCAAAACATGACTGGGGACGATAAATTTCATTTTTGAATTAATCCTCAATTTTGTTTAATTTTAACCCCTTTGTTGGTCGAAGATGCCTTGTAACAAGGTTACGAAAGTATCAAATGGACTTTCTCATTAAGGAATAGAAGTGAATCTATTACGGAGTTCGCCGGGTATGATGAGTTTCGCCGATGGCATGAATGTGTGGCTTTTCATAAAAATAGATATTCGCGGCCAAGAATTCGTCTTTCGTTCTAGTTGTGTTCCTAGCCAGCATAAAACTTCCAGTTAAGTATTATTTTTTATTTTTCTTTGAATTTCCTTTGACGTTTGACCAACATAATTTTTCAAGGAAATATGTATTATCCGTGTAAGTATTTTTGTGACAAATTCATATATGTATGTACGTTACTTAAGACTTAACAGAAGCATGCACACCTATTCACAGAAAATTACTCAATTATGGCTTAAAGCCAGCGTTGCCACCACTGCATCAAAATATAAGTAACACAAACGATTTAAACTTACACAAAAAATATATTTAATATATTAACTATAAGAATGGCTCAACATAAAAGAGCCTGGAGCAATTTTCCATGAAATAAAATTCATGCATGGGTAAATTAATATACGCTTTAAACTAGACCCAATCAAATAGAGTTCCCGGTTGTTTTGCGATCAATATGATCACATGATCTTCTAAAAGGACATTCAAGTTTAAAAAATCGGCATGAGCTTGGCTTCACTAATTTGAATGTTCAACCCACGCAGACAAAAAGTGAGAAACTGTTGTTGGACAAATTCAATTTTGTCAGAATATTAATTATATATGGGGTCCATATTCATATTACCTATATCAAAGGTCCCATATTCCAAAAAATGGTAGTAATATTGATAATGTTCTAAAAAGTTTCAAGAATAAATTATATTTTATAACATGGGCAGGACAATAGCTCCGTGACATTTTAAATCTCCCGCCTCTTAGCTTAAAGGGCTCCTTTAAACATGCATTGACAGCAGACTCCATTAATTCGGCTGTGAATCATACCCGCCTAATTTCTATTCATCAAATATAGCGTCAAGTGACTATTTTTTATTTCCAAACCTGAAGGAATGGTTCGGTGGGAAGAGATTTAATGCCAACGAAGACAAATACATATTTTAATGACCTATAAAATCTAATTATACCATTGACAGAAGGTAAAAGGGTATATATTAGTTTGTCATTCCTTCTGTAATTTCTAAAATATTGAACTAAGGCCTTATTAAAAGCGAAGTTGATTTAACGATGGCTTTCCGAAGAGCCCATTTATTGGGGCAGAGATATGAGCAAAAAACCACGACTGCCTCTTATTTTACGCAAAAATACCTTGTTGTTGTTGTTCTATTTTTTTATTTTTATTATAGCTAAAGTTTCCAAGTTTCATCTTGGACATCAAACACAAAATCCGAGAAAATGCGGGCGGGATTGGACAAGTGAGCGTTGCACTTCTTTAAAAAGACAGTATAGATTTCTCTTTATCTGGAGAACGTTTCCAAGTTGAGTACAAGCATATTGGTAATCATTACACAACATCCGACATGTCGGACAAATGACGTCGCGAGCACTGCTTTCCAATTGGCTTATAATTTCAAGATGACAAACTAAAGAAAGCTGTTATTTAATTGCGGGGTTGCCAGCTCTTATAAAAAGCATACATACAAAAAAATTAACGAATGTCGGGGTCTTCTAGACTTGGCAACCATTGCCATTTAATGATGATGAAATTTGGTACCAAGAGTGTCCTTTCACTCTTAAAAAAGTCATATCTACCCTCTAAATATTTGTTTATAATTTTTGAATTACAACAACTTTTTGGCGTTGTGTTTTTGGATACATCCTAGAAATTTGCAGTTTTCCAAAGACCGAGGCTGAGCTTAGCTCTATACAATAGATGGAATCCAGGTGCTCTTGGACTTAATAGGTCCTAGACTGGTGAGGATCGTTCGATGATTACGGGATGTGTGGAAGGAAATCATATGGTACGTCCTATAGATTTTTTTTGGAGTGCTTACAGCTTTTCCCTGTATACTGTTGCCATTCAACAGAAGTTAATATTATTCTGATTGCGCCGACTAATAGTTAGGGGGTAGTGAGCGACGCGGCAGCGATAATCTTAAACACGTCTGAGCTTCCTAACTTTTTATTATTTTGTATTCCATATGCAAAAAGTACAACATTATTTTTTCCAACACTTCTTTTTAATTTTATTTAAATGCACTAACACAGCTTTATAAATCCTCATACACACGCACTATTAAGCTAAAAGGACTTTCATAATAAACATTGTGTTTTAATACTATTAAAAAATTCTACTCAATTCTATGTTTTTTATTATTGAAGTGGAAATAGGAGAAAAAACATTCACACTCCATAAAAACAAAAAAAAAAAACCACAATAAATAGAGGCCACCCATCTTTGTAGTATTCGACATTTAATGTTGCCTGACGGTCTTTGTTTGGATGTGTGAGTATGCGTTGCTATATTTTAGTACGTGGCCCATAATAATCTTATTCTTATTGATATAAAATAGTTGTTGTTGTTATTGTTTATATGTGACATTGTTAGCGTTATTTTTTCTCGGAGCACGTTGTTGACCTATATTTTTGGCATCAATGAATTCAAACAAAACCACCCCAAACGCCACCAGCATCATAAACGAGAGACACAACAAAAACATTGTAAGTAAACAACAACAGGAACATTTTAATACCAATAAATCTCGTGCACATGCACAAGTTTTTGTTTTCCGAAGTGGTTTTAGGCCGACTGAATGAATAGAAAAAAGCACGAGAAATCGAGGTACGTATGTAGTTACTTGAGATTTAATGGCATGTGAAATGTTCTCTTTTAATGGATCTCTTAGTAATAAAGAGAGTGTGGTGGTATACACATTCTTAAAATATGGAAAATAAACTAGAAAAAAAACACACGCAACGTTAAAGTGTATGTCTCTTAAATAAATAAAAGATAAGTCAAATGAAATTATACAGTAAAAGGTACTTGAAATATGGTGGAAATATTAAATGCTGACATACATATAAAGGGGGTCCAAAAATCGAGGTTTAATTTTAACAAAAAAATAAGGGTTTTTTTTGAGATATTAAAAATATTTTTATTTCAGTTTGTAATAAATATGTAGGTTCCGGGTTAAAATTATGTCGGTCAAGTGGCTGACCCGGCAGTCTCCTAATCTTTTACCAAAATTTTCAATTATGTTTTTCAAAAGACTATTGTCAATGGTTGATATCTGCTCGATAAGGTTGTGTTTAAGCTCTTAAACTGTATTGTGATTATTGTTGTATACTTTCGATTTCCAAAACCCCATAAAAACTAGTCTAAAGGTGTCAAGTCGCGCGATCTTGATGACCAATTCAGTCTTCCTCAACGAGAAATAATGTAATTTTCGAACGTTTCTTTTTAAAAAGATTCATTGTTTTTCTTGCTGTGTGGTAAGTGGCATCATCCTGTTTAAACCAGATATTCTCTACGTCAAAATCATCATAATTTTCCAATTTTCCAAAAAAAAAAAAAAAAAAAATTCATCATTGCGGCCTGAATTATTCCGAAGCCGTTGAGTGTATGAAAAAAATAACTTTAGCACGACTTGCAATGAAATTGGATAGCCCCTTACTAAGTTATGATAAAATCGGTGGAAGAGCCTCTTCAAAAGCCCGAATTTTTTTAAAAAATTTGAGAAAATAATTTTGCCATAGAATTTGAAGTTAAGACATTAGGGGATTATAACACATCAAATAAATCCATTTTTAGTCCTTTAAATTTGTCCTGCAGAATAGAATTATACTTCATCATTTTAAATATTACTCGCACTTTTAAATGATAATTTTTGTGAACTCTATTTTTGGCTCAGAATTCATGTACACTCACAATATTCTGTACGTAAAACTAACTGAATTTGTAATACAAAATATATGAAAATTAAGTTAAAACCCGGTCTACTTATTATTTTTTTTTCACTTTTTATTTATTGAATCTTCATATATTAAATATGAACTCAATTATTAATCAAATCTTAACCTAATACTTTATTTTATGTCCTGCCAGTGCCAGACAAATATTTTCTTCATCACGGGTTCTATTCACATATACAGGTGTTTATCGCTCATCTAATTGGACAAGTGGGTTCGGATGCAATTCGAGCCTTTTTAAGTTTTTTACTGTATATTTCGTAATCACAGTTTTAACTAATGGAACATTGAGATCCTTGTGAATATTTGAGTTTTTAACATACCAAGGGGCAGCTGTGATTATTCGAAGAAGTTTATTTTGGCGCCTTTGAATTTTTCGGTGTTAGAGGATGAGGCAGTGTCCCATAACTGAATACCATAGTACCAGATTGGCTTTAAGATGGAGTTGTAAAGTAGAAGTTTGCAGTCGAGACTAAGGGCAGAGTTGCTTCCAATAAGCCAATCAATTTGGATGGCTTTTAGTTTCATTTGATATAGATGAATACCGAGGTATTTTACATGCGAATTTCGAGGTATTATTTGATTATTGATTTTAATAGCGGGGCAAGATTCCCGACGCAAGGTGAATGTTATATGTACGCATTTTTGCTCATTGACCTTTATCCTCCATTGCTTTAACCATAGTTCGAGTTGAAATATATGATCCTGTAGGTATGCTTCTTGACTGTTTTCGTGCACGCTTAGAAAAGCTGTATCATCAGCAAATGTTTTCGATTTCTCTTATCTCAAAGCTTAGAGGAACAGCTGCTTTAGCAGCAACAGGTGGTAACTCGGCCGCAATATCGTGAGATATATTTGGGGTAAATACGTTTTTTAAATGATTCACAAACAGATTTCCTTTTTCAACATCATTTCTTGCGCAACTTCCATTCAAGTTTCTCAATGGTGGTTTAGAGACAACTGGCCTTTTGAGATTTCTAGCTGCACGCCATAATGAGTAGTCTGATTGTGGAGGTGCATCAAGTTCCTTAAGATAGTTTTCGAGAGAAGCCATTTTCTGAGTCTGCAATAATTTTCTTAGTATTTTTGTACACTCTTTTAGTAAGTTCTTAAATTGAGGGGATCTGTGCAATTGTCACTCTCTTCGAGCCCTCCTTTTTTCAGATATTTATTTTTTCATTTATTTTTAACGAAGAGTTCTTTTAATTTTTGCCGTCAAAAGTTCTACCCCATGTTCCGTTAAAACAAATAAATTTTCAGTTATTTTATATAAATTAACTATTAAAAAATTAACTGAATGTTCCGTAAAAGCAAAGGAATATTCAGTCGCTTTATTAAATTCAGCAATTAATGATAACTCCACAATAGAGCCGAATTTCTAAAAAACACCAGACAGACGCCTGTATGCTTGTTTTTCTAATGAGAGAGAGATAACATTATTGTTTACTTACGCTGTTACACACGTTTGTTTTACTTTTGTTGTACTGACCACGTTGTTTTCAGAAGAACTCTCAATTATAAGACACCAGCAGCATGACCGATATGGCTTCGCAATTATTTTACTTTTAAAATTTGATGTAGGTATTTAACTAAATTATTTTAACAAATAGAAAATGGGTATTGCTTACACAAAACAAGCAATTCATTTTTTATAGATAAGTAAAAATTAATTTTTGGTAGTAAAATTATATAAAATAACTGAATATTTCTTTGTTTTTACGCAATTGAATTTTAGAGCATAAAAAACTATAAGTGAACGTATATTTACTTTTTCGCTAAGGTCAAAAAAGTTCACATACCAACCGTGATGAAGTTTTGAAAATTTTTAATTTTCTTTTTGGTTAAGAAAAATTAATAATATGTTCATATAAAACAAAAAATAGCTCAAGTATAAAATTTGATTATTATTTAGAGATGGTACGAGATTTTTGCGCAAACCAAAACGTATCTTTAACTTTTTTTTAAAGAAAAAAAAAAATTAAAAATTAAAAAAAAAAACACCGTATAAAATTATGAATATTCAATATTGCATTGGTTTACAAAAACCAAAAAACAAAAGATTTTAATTTTCGTGGTTACTAGGACATGGGTATAGCCCAAATGGAGATTTTTTGAATTTACATTTTCTGGAAACCTGTTATGTACGTTCCCTGATTTTATTTATAAACGTAATGTCATATGGCGTATGATTAATAATATATCAATTTAATATCACTCATACGACTTGACCAGTTGTACAAAAACCAGTGTTCGAAAATAAACATAACATAATTTAGCGTTCGGCTCACAGACCCAGGAACGATATCTATTTGTTTAGTGTTTGTGTAGACGAACACAGCCCTTAATACCGTTCTTAACTATATTTAAGAAAGAGCCGAACATTATATAGTGTTCTGTTCTTCGTTAAAAAAAAAAACAGAACAATTGTTGTGATACTTAGACAAACAATACATTTTAGGCCCGTTTTCACAACTTACCGATAACTAAAGGTAGGATTTTATCGGTCGTCTATAAAGTGATCCAGTATTACAACTGTACTTCAAGCTATCAGGTAGGATGAAACTTAATCTACTTCATCGCTCGTTTATGTTAAAGTAAAGTTTTAATAATGAAAAAGTAGACTTTAACCGGCCTTGTAGGTTAAAGTCTACTTTTAGATATCGGTCAGTTGTGAAAACGGGCCTAAATCTCCTATAATGTTTCTTTTTTAAATTGTAAAGAATTGAACAAACAAAAAAATTTTAGCAACGACCGTAGCACGAACAGCTTGTGTGTTTATTGTGTATATGTTTTGTTTGTGTAAAACTATTGGGCTGGCTTTTTGTTTTTTTTTTCGTATGTGTATTTTGTTTTTATAAAAAATGTTTGGTTTTTTTTAACAGCCAAGAGGGCGGTACGCACAACAGAAACGAACGAACACTAATGAGCTGAAACTAATACAATAAAGTTTGTGGTTGAAAAAAAACCGAACGGAATTAAATGTTCTCATCATTTTGTTGAGTTGGGAAAGAACAATATTATTTTTGTGTACGAAAGATGACAAACAGGGAAGCGTTGTTTTTTTTTTAATGATTCACTACAAAAATACTATAAGCGCTTATGTTTTCCACAAATCAACCGAACCGAACACTTAGGAGCGATATTGAGTATTTATTTTCGAACACTGCGAAAAACTAATTTTTATTGAATTTCTTGTTTCATAAAAGCCTTATAACACTCCAAAAAAATTGTTTTAAAAATATGTTGCGCAATTTTTTAATCGATATATCGCTGGCTCACTATTGAAGGGTTGTATGTAATATTATTTTTGATTTTTAGTTAGTTATGTATAATGTGAGTATGGGACGGATAATTTACAACCTTGAGTGTCGATCCAGAGACAGCAACAAGTACTTGGCCGCATTGTTAAAATAATTTTGGTGCGTTACTTTATTTGGAAACAGAAGAATAAAAATAAGATATTAAGAATCTGATTTTCTTTCTATTTCTGCTTTTTACACTTACAGCCTTGTAATATTTAGCCAGCGATAAGTAAAATAAACAAGATCGTCACACACAGATTGCATAATACGCAACGAAATTGTCAATACATTACTTAATATTTATTTTTGAGAAAAATAAATTAAAATTCTTTTGATTTTATAAAATTAATCTTATTGTGCAATATCATTTATTGCACACCAATATCGCATGGGGTACTTTAAAATTCATGTGGTAATTGGTAGACATAACATGTATACAATGTTAAAAGATTCATTGTACCTGGTTCCTGTTACAAATTTACAAATCTGCAAGTAAAATATTTTTGAAACAGAAACAAAAATTTGTAAAGTTCTTTGTTTTCTAATGTATTTTACTTGTAGATTTCTAACTTGTAGTTTTGAGAAAAAGGGCCCTGGTCGGTCGTATAGTTATAGTTACACATCAAATCGTTTATTGCTTAGTTTAAATAAACATTTTTTATAATAAAAGGCTACAAGCTTAACTAATCGGCACTGACAACCAACTTTTCTTCCATGCGCTGCCACTCTTCCCTTCCATTACTTTCCCATTTGAAAATGTCATATACCACTACCGTATTATTGAAACCTTGTTCCTTTAAAATGCTATTTATAAAGTCCTTTAACCTTAAAACTTTTTCGGTAAGAATTGTCATATTGATTGTCGATAAATATACAGTTATTTCCGCTGTATTAAAGAGAGTCAGCTAAAGTGCAACTGTCAAAAAAGTTTTCAAGTACAAACAGCTGCTCTGTAAAAACAAAAACAAATCGTATGTTTTGAAAAAAAGCTTTCCAGCGAAAGCTTTCACATTAACAGAAACTAAATAAAACTGGAGTATAAACAAAACAATGCACAACTTTTCTCTTACTTTTTGTGTGAACGTTCTCTCCCAAGAGGAAAGCATGTATTTACTAGGCAGTAGTCGTAATGTCAGACAACAGCAGTGTTACCAGATGATTGGATTCGACTTGATTTTCGGGGGTAGGGATTTGGGAATTTTTAAAAATAAAATTTTTTTAATGTTTTCATTTTCGAGAGTTTCTAGAAATTTGTTGAAAAGAAAAATGTGTAAAAATATTTAAATTTCTTTTAGATTAACTTGCTTTTTTTAGTTTTCTGAATAAATTTCTAAATTGTAGCATTTTTTGCCGATTGCTTGTTTCTATGATAATTTTGGAAGAAGAATTTACATTTTTTTTATGATGAATTAACTTTTTAAGTTCTGTTTTTAAAACTTTTAATTAATCAGTTATTTTAGAGGGCTTAGAGCGAAAATAATAAGAACAGGAAAAAAATAATGTTAGACAAGAAGGAGTGCAGAATCTTTGATACCCTCCACCGAGACTTAGATTATTCCAGAAGTGGACTTGTCATGCGTTCTATGAATGGTCAACAAATCTTTATAAAAATTTACCGCACAGTATTATAATTTGTTGCGGTTTAAGGCAAAAGTTAATTCCAAAAGTTCGCTTAAGCCCTTATGACACTACATTTTTTAATCACGATGTCGTCAACGGCAATCTGGCCAACTGGGTTGTTATTCATCTTACTGAATATGTACATGCGAAGCGAATACAAAATAATAATGAAGGTTTCATAAACATCATTATTAAGCTTCATGTATATGTTTATTATTTTTTGAGTCGTTGGAAAGTGCGCGTGATTTCAACAGACGGACATGGCTTTTACACAGATTGGCAAACTAAGTCTACACTTCCAATAAAAAGTTAAACTTCAAACTAAGCAGGTGTGTAAAGGCGAAATTCAAAAGTTTCGCTTTCCTTCTCGCTTACGAAAGGCAAGAAATTTATATTTTGGTTACAGTTATTCTTTGTTATTCTGAGACTGCCTCTTATTTTACCCAAAAATCCCTTGTTGTTGTCGGTTTATTATAAGGTACAAGCATCGACAAAATATGGACAGGATTGGGCAAGTGGGCGTGGTACTTCTCATACAAAGACATTATAGATTTTTGTTTATCTGGAGAACGGCAAGAGTCAAAGTTTCTTAATTAGATATACGCATCTTGGTTATCAATTTACAACATCCGGCAAAATGAAGGCGATATTGGTCAAGTGGGCGTTGCACTTTCCACACAAATAAGTTATAGATTTTTGTAAATCTGGAGATCGGCAATTTCTAAAATTTCCAAGTATCTTGATTACCAATACACAACATCCGACAAATTGTGGGTGGAATTTTACATGTGGGCATGGCACAAAGTTGATTTATTTAAAGCTAAAGAACGGTATTTATATAAATTTCTGTTATTATCGCACCATGGAAAGATACACAATCGAGAAACGCGTTGAAGTTTTTCAGGCTATTTATGAAAATGGGCGTTCAAATCAAAATGCATATCGTGCAATTTGTCATTTTTTTCGGTCTATTTAATCGTCAAAATGTGCGTACAATCGGAAAAATCGTGCAAAAATTTGAGCAAAGCGGGTCTGTAGGAGGTGTAGGAGAAAATATTGCTGCTGCTCCCGATAGGATACCACGGTAGGCTAGCGCCTGGGTTGCGGGTTCGATTCTCGCCAGAGACTCTGGTTTCTTTCCTGCTGACAAGCGTAGAGCTTTGCGGGATTAGCTTTGTAGTGAGTTAAAAAAAAAGAGCCGTCCACCTCAATTCGTCGTCGTGCCCAACCATTGCACCTCTCACGCTCGTCGTTGATGAACATTATGCATAAAGACTTGCATTTACACGCTTACAAGGCGCAATTAACTCAAGAACTTAAGCATCTTGACCATTCCAAAAGTGGTCAATGGTTAGAATGGTGGCTAGAAATGGCAACAGTGGATGATAAATTTTCGAAGAAAATATCTTAATTGAGGCACATTTTCACCGCAGTGGATTCGCCAATAAGCAGAATTGCCGCATTTGGGCAAATGATAATCCAAGAGTTATTGTTGAAAAACCAATGCACCCACAGAGAGTGACTGTTTGGTGCGGTTTATGGGCTGGCGGCATCATCGGGCCGTTTTTTTCCAAAATGAGGCCGGTCAGGCAGTTACTGTGAATGGTGTTCGCAATAGTGAGATGATAACAATCTATTTATGGCCCGAATTGAATTGGAAGATATGGATGTGGACGATATTAGGTTTCAACAGGACGGTGCCACTTGCCACATAGCTAACGAAACAATGGCTCTTTTGCGCGAAAAATTAACGTCCGTGTTATCTCACGTGGTGGCGATGTTAATTGGCCGCCAATAGCATGTGATTTGACATCGTTGGACTTCTTTCTTTGGGGTTATTTGAAAGAAAAAATGTACGTCGATAAGCCAGCAACAATTCAAGAGCTAAGGAATGAGATACTTCGGCACATTACCGGCATAGAACTTCAATTATGCCTCAGCGTCATCGAAAATTTGGACCATCGGATGGCCGATATTTTGTTTAATACTTATTTAATTGAACCATACCAACATTATCATAATAAAATTAGTGACAATCATTTCCTAAATAATTTGTGTTTTATTCAATATCAACAACATTTAACCACCCTTTATTAATATTCAAAAACCGATTATGTCAATATTTTATCTACAGGTTTTTCGTCTTAAAAAATTTAATTTTGTAAATCGTCAGTTGATAAATAAAATTTTTAAATTTACGCAATAATATGAATTTTAATCAAATTATAAATTATGTATACGAGGCAAAAATTTTCTGGCAACACTGGGCACAAGCAGCCCCAACAAAATAAACACACATCTTTTACTAGGTGAAGGCATTAAAGACAACTGAAAAAGGGCACAAGTGTCAGTGGAAAACAACAACTACAATGTTGTAAAAACAATTACGTACAACAAAAAATACACATTCTATGGATATAGAATTTTTTATACAAAAGCTTACAAAAATAACAACAACAACCACTAGAAAATGTGCGTTCTTTTCGGCTTTCGTTGGCTGGAGAATTTGTGTAATTGTTGTTTTTGTTAGTTTTCGTTTTCCTCTTCTGCTCCACACTTTCTCATCCCTTTTTTTCGTTCATCTTTCCTCGCACAATTTAACGAGAGTAAACAGAGTTTTCTTCTTTTTCATAATTTGGGAAAATAAGGAAAACCATTCATTTTTTTTTTTATTTTATATGATTTTGATTTTCTGTTATGACGAACAAAAAAAAAAAAAGACAACCAAAAACAGAACACAACAATTTTTCCTCATTCAAGTTGGACCTTTATAACGTAACGGTTGGTTTGTGTTGGTTTTAACGGTAAAACTAAAACAGGGAAACTTAAAAGTATTCTTTATAATATTAAAAAAAAAATTATATCTTAACGAAAAGTTTTAAATTTAAAGTGATTTTGCAAGAAAAATGTTGAAGAAAAATTTTAAAAGTTTAAAACAAAAGAAAATTGCTTAAACAGCAAACAAATTCATAAAAATAATGAATTTATAATTGCCAGTAGAAAATCTTTTGTGTTTTAAAATTTAAGTTACAAAAAGTTTATAACAAATTAAATTGGTTTAATATCTACATGCAAATGAAAAAGATTTTTAAGAAAAAAATCCTAGCTGAAATTTGTGTTCTGCAGTCCAACAAAATTTATATCAAAAACACAAAATAAATTTTCTTTCGAAAGAAAAAAGTGTGTTAAAAAAAATTAGTTTATTGTTAAATACAATTTTTATTAATGTTTAAGAAACAAAGACCAAAAGTAATCCAAGCAGAAACATTTCCAATTTTATCTGCTTAGGAAAAAAGTGTACCTGCAGCCAGTGTATTGGCCCCCCCAATAGCGTTAGATATACTGTTTATAATTAATTTTCTCGCTCTTCCAAAAGTAGCAAACAAAGACAACAACAACAAAAATAATACCCTAATAAAATTTTGAACTCTTTAACATGCAATAATAAAAGAGTCGTTACGAAGCTTTTTAATATACAAAACAAAAATTACTGTGCCATATTCTCTCACCGCAAATTGTGCAGAGTTGCCATGTGTTGCAGTTTTTTATTCATTGCTAGATAAAAGTTTTGAAAGTTTGGCAATTTTCGTAAGGGTCTATTGATGTTGGAAAAAACCAGGGCTGTGGAGTCGTCAAAAAATAGTTCTAACTCCAACTCTGGCCACAACTCCGACTCCTACTCTAACCTCGATGCAAAATGTATTTATGTGAGACTGGTCCTTATTTGACTTTAAACTTTTTTTTTAATGCTGTACCTTCAAGTGGGTTAATAAAGTGTGTGTGAAACGGTAGCAAGTACTCATGCAAGTAAAATTTTGCCACTGTTGAGGTGAATACAATTTCACTAGCCCTAAAGGCTGGTACAAGTTTTGACATTAGCGCAGAAATTCTTGACATTTTAACTTGCTAATATTTCGCACACATCCATAAAGCAAGAAAATTATTCAACAAAATTGATATTTTTTATTCTAACACGTGCCGTATTCAGCTTTAGTATATTTATTTACATATGTTAAGTAGACTAGTCCCTATTCTCCGATATCAAAATTTTTAAAACAGACCCTCTTAAAATTGGAAAATATTAAAACAATTTCTTAAATTTGTTATGCCGAAGTCGCGTCTCAACAGCCCTGGTTGGATTATATACATGTATATGGTTACATTTAAGGGCCGCTGTTGATTTTAAATAAAACACACATTTTCTTATTATGATTATATTGGTATGCGTCAATTATGTATGGAACAAAATATCGGCCAAACCTCGGCGGCACACCTCCATCCGATAGTCCAAATTTTCGATGACGCCGAGGCATAATTGAGGTTATATACCGTTAATGTGCCGAATTATCGCATCCCTCAGCCCTTGAATTGTTGCTGGCTTATTGATGTACACCTTTTTCGACAATCTTTCTTAGATTATCATTCGACCAAATGCGGCAATTCTGCTTATTGGCGAATCCACTAAGGTGAAAATGTGCTTTATCACTTTACTTAAACCTTAATTATCAAATTTATTTTCGGGAATACAAAATTTATTATTAATACGATTTCCGTATGACGTGCTAAATTCCCATTTTTTCATATTCGATAAATACACTGAAATTTATTGTTGAGGGAAAGCTAGCCTCTATGCGCATTTCACTGGTTGCTTAGGCCAGCTCATCAGGAAACATTTTCCAAAGATTTTAGAAAAGCCAAAAATATTATACAAATAAAAACCTAAAGCTTATTAGAATTATAAACACTCAAAGTTTAATGGCCGATTTCACCAATTTATTTATATGTCAATTTAAGGTTAAAATTCGTTCTTTTTCAAATGAAAATAAAACACATGAAAAACTATTTTAAAATATTCATTTATATTAAAATGTAATTGGTGAAATTGGCCATAAGAAAAAAAAAATACCTAAATTTTACAAGGAAGGAATTCTGGAAAGTTCCTCATTTCCAGAAGCGCATACAATATATACTTAATTTATTGTTAACTAGCCGTGACCGCGGAGCAGTTCGCCCATAATTAATTTTAGGTGAACTTCATATTCCTAGCTTTGAAAAAAATATAAGCCCTCTGTGTTTGTTTTACATTGGTCTATCTATAAATCCTAATTTAATAAAAATTAGTTAGATATTTTCGGAAAGGCAGTAATTCTCCCTTTGTCCCTAGGTTTAAACAAATTAAAAAGCCTATGTTTCCAATATCATCGAAATTTGTTCAGCTCTTTTTTTTTAGCTGATAAATTGTATTGAACACAAAAGTCACTGTCGCATTCGGTCAGCAGACGGTCGAGCGCAAAGGTAGACTAAAGGCGGAATGGAGTTTGACCAGCGTACTCACGTTAAAATGGCTTTGTTTTTATTTTTAATACGGAAACTGTTGCTTAAATAAATCACTCCTAAAACGATACTTAATATTTTCTGAGTTTAGGAGGCTTAGCTCCCCTCGACCTTATCCTAAGCACTTTAGAGAAACCTTATGCACCCTATGTCCGTAATGAGGCTTAATTCTTCATTTTGTGGAAAGATGTTTAAAACCGTACCGAAGTACCGAAGATAATCTCTTACAAACATACAATCTTTTCAGCTTTAAAATATTATAAGAGAAAATTCTTAAAAGATTTTTCCAAAAATGATTTAAAAATCTTGACCTAATCCGAAAAATTTTTACATAATTTCTTTTTTTCTAAAGGGCCTTCTGAAAGCTATGAGAAATAGTTATTTGTTATTAGAATTGTTTAAAAGCTTAAAAAGTTATCCATTTTAAAGTTGTTAATCTTAGTTTAATATAAAAAAACAAGTTTGAAAGTATAGTAGGTCATGCCCGATCATGTGATACCTTACAGCGCAATATTAAAGAGAAATTTTCAAGATTATGCTCTTTTGTATGGCCCATGGGTAATAATGCAACCGCCAGAGCAAAATTATCTTGAGATGTTAAGATTTTTGTAAAAGTTCATTGTCTCGAATATTATTTCGATATCCGTATCTACATACATGAGATTGCTTTGCCTCTAAGTGATTTTAGGAAGAGGATTTATATGGGACTTATGGTTAATTTTGGACAGCTGTAAAAAAGTTATTGAAAAATGGAAGGAGTATTTTTATGGGACCTATGGGCAAATATGCACCGATTCCAATAAAACTTAGTAAAATGATTAAGACTGCAATGAAATAAGTTTGGACCCAATTAAAGACTATTCCGGAAAGAAACTTGTATGGAGGCCATGTAAAACTACTGACCGCTTCTCAACAATTTCCTTATTACAACTGAAACGTATGTATACAATTTCATTAAATTATCTTGAGACCTGTACTTGCGTACAAAGTAACATGGAAAGACAACCTGGCAGCCAGACGGACGGAGGGACATATTTAGATCGACTCAAGAAGTGATTCCAAATCAATCGGTATACTTAAAGGTGGTACAAGAACCAATATTTGTATGTGTTACATACACAGCACAAACTCAATATTTACAATATTGTGGTATGGGTAAATAAGTAAAACAATGGCTGAAATAGATAACCATAATATCGAGCCCTTACCGCAAAAATAGCTTAAGCGACATAATTTTCAATTTTTTTTTTTTAATAAATTAAATTATTGGCAACACTTGAATCATTTTCTAACATGCTATTGGAACCGTTACGATTTTTTAGCCAAACCAGCTTAAGCGCTACTTTCATACATAACTTTTTTAAAATTATGTTTTTGTCGTTCAAGTTTTTTTTTGTGGTAAGGGCTCGATATGGTTAGTATTGGCTACATAAAAAAATTAGCATTGCTTAAATAAAACAAAAGTAAGTTGTTTTAAAAATATGGTTACCTCGAACTCTATTTCATCGTGTACTAAAAGAAACACTTCCGAATCTTCTAGCATTAAAATTACCAGAAAATTTAAAATTTGTATGACTTATCGGTTGTGAACTTAAACACGCAGAGAAAAAATATAGTTGGGCCTAGTTACGGCAACTATTTTTTGTTTAATATATTGTTTTCGTACACAAAAAATTGGTTTTTTTATTTAATATCAGCAATATAATAATTACTGTAAACAATAATTAGGATTGTGGTTATTTTTGTTGAACTGTTTGTGGTTTTTAATCCAAATTTTGATATTTTAATTAGACTCAAGTTCATAAAATTACATTTTCATAAAATTATTTTTATGAAGAAAGGAATTTTACAACATGAAATTAATTAAAATTTATTGATAATTTTTCATTCTTGACAGCCGCGGGAATCGAACCCAGGCTTTCACGGGTAGGTAACCCTAACATGTTTCGATTGCAACCACTCAATCTCTTCAGAGGGGTTTGCCGTTTAACACTCTCAGCCATTGACGACTAATGGCAGCCAATAGTCAAACATCCATCTTTAAACCAAATTGTATCGAACTTTAAATTTTAATTTATTTTTAATCATTTACATGAAAAACAGAAAAATGTACTTTGGACTTTAAGAAGGAATAACATGTAAATCAATTAAAATAAATATGCATACACACATAATCATTTAAAGCAAATTTCGATCTACCAAAGGTTAAATGCAATTTGGTTAAACGATTGATGTTGGGTTACTGTTACCATTTCAATATTTATCGCAATTATAAAGTTGAGTATTGTTGACTTAAAAATAATCATTTTTCTAACAACTAAATAATGATAACTTTGAAAACATATTATTTTACTCACAACCATTTCATGATATTTAATAGTATAATTTCTATACATTGTCATAATATGTTTAAAATGCAAACAAATTATCTTTACTCTAATAATATTTTGTTATCGCTATTTGAAAAATAATTTTGTATCAGATGTGTCGTTTATTTTAAAATGCCTATCAAATTATTTGTTAGTGAGTGGTTCAACAAATAAAAAAAATACCCACTTAAAACAAGTTTAAAGAAATTTAAAAAAATAATTTCAATTGAAACATTAGAAACAATTGTAAAGTGCCACAAAATAAGAAATCGATTCAAAAAAATTTTAATTTTGTTTTATTTTTGTGAAAGTGGTGCTGTATCATAATATGATTACTTCTTAACATATTATGGGTACTATGACAATAATCTGATTACTTCTTAACGTGTTATGATTTACAGGATAAGAATATGATTGAGGGAATAATATTATGATGTAATATTACGAATATATTGAGTCATGATATGATTGAATAATAATTGTAAAATGGTTACTACAATCATGAATCTTATCATAATATGTTGCTCTTAGAATCTGTTTACCACATGTTATTCTTTGCGTGTATAAAAGATAGTGCGTAATTTAAAATAAAATTTATTTTATTTTATTTATTTTAAAAATTTATATACATAATTAATTATGAATATAAAAAGAAAAAAGGTACTAACAACATAGATTTTCGACCAAAAAATAAAATTTATTACAGCAGTCCTTTCAATCAGATAACAGGATTTAAATTGATTAAACAGTAATATGTTATACATTCTAATTTTGTTTTCACCCTACAATGGCAACTCTGCAATTTAAATCTACACACAATCAGCTAATCAACAACAAGTAAACCTAGTTCCTCTTAATTTTTGTATATTTGAAAAACCTTTAAAAATATAATTTTGCAAAAATCTTTACTGCAGTATTCTTAAAAACGTCCTGCTAACAAATCGCAACATCACAGATTTTCATTCACATAAATTAAATCACTCATTCGCACATGGCAAAATGAAAAGTGAAAATTTATTTGCTAAAAAACAAATTTAAATTAAAATCGTTTCATTAAATTTAGTAAAATTAAATGAAAAATTTTATGAAGTTTGATTCGAAAAATAAAAATAAAAAACAACTTATAAAAAGAAATAATTCATACATTCTATTTGTTAAAAATGTTACGATTAAAATAAAATAAAGCAACAAATGGAATTTTTTTTGTTTAAGAAAAGAAAAGTATAAATCTTATGAAACTTGCAGTAAACAATATTGAACTCTTTTTAGTTTATTTACCGTTAAAAGGAGGGAACGTTTGAATTGAAGGCGTGTGTTTGAGAGAAATTTACTACAGTATTTTGGGGGGGTGTGTGTGTGTGTGTGAATGCAATTTGGTATTGCGTCAATAAACTCATTTTAGTTGTTTATATATATTTATTGCTTTTGTTTTGCTCCAGACGCAATCTTCTTCAATAATCAATTAAAATCATTTCATATTATTTTCACTAACTCATACAAAACCAGGCAAAACACACACACACACACACAATAAACACATTCTCAGTCAAGTGAAAAAAAAGACAATGGCAACAATTGCTTGGAAAACCTGTTTAATTATATTTTTTATTTAGTGCATTTTGTGTAATTGAAATTCTTGTCTTGTCTTTCTCGTGTTGTATTTCATTTATAAACACATACACACGCACACGTGCTTTTCTTATTTACACACACAAACGTACTCATAAAAAGCATTTACATGCATAAATAAATTAAAAAAGATAAACCTCAATTTTAATTAGATTGTGCTGCGGTATTTGCATCTCTGATTGAAAATCTATTCAATCGACATTATTCCAATAAAAAAAAATATAATAAATAAAACAGAAGAAAAAAAAATAAAATAAATTTAATTCAAATAAAATATCTACAACTTTAACTGTGTCAATGTAAAAAGCAATAAATATAAAGTTACAAAAAAAAAAAAAAATAAAATAAAAAAATTGCAACGCAAATTCATATAAATTATTTATCTTATGGGTGGCTTGGTGTGTTACAGGTAAGAAAAAGATTTATGCAAACATATAATTAAAATTCTCTTTTAAGCCAGGTACTCTGATCAATATTTCACGTGAAATGCTGTCAAAACGCATATGAAAAAAACTTGTACGGAATATTTATGAAATAAGGTTGATGGAGTTGTACTCTGTTTATTTTGTGGAAAAGTTCCGAAATATTTCTGGCACCATTTTTTTACATTTTTGGCAAAAGCCAAAAAGTATGAAATTATTATTAAATAAGAAATAAAAAATTAAAATAACACAACCGGTAACAGTTTTTTATCCATATTTACTTTCTTTTTTATTAAAAAAAAAATAATTTTTTGTAATATACACGTGATGTACGCAAAACAATGTCGCATACTTTGCAGAAATATAAACATTGATACATGTCAAAATTTTCGTGTAAAATAATTAATGTGGCTCAACATTTTTCACAAATTTGAACAGAGTACTAGGCTTTAGGTTACAAATGCATTTATGTTAATAAATTGCAAAATTCCTTTTTTGAAGAAATGACATTAAAAGAAATATTCAGGAGTATCATTTGTATGGAAACGAAGGCGATAAAATTTGGCAATATGATTAAAATTGTAATAAAATATTTTCAGCCTAAATTTTATCTTAATACCAACAAAACAAGAAGGTTTCTGTGCACAATGACTCTATTCCGGAAGGAAGTTTAGCAAATTTTATCTCATTACCTTAAAACTTTCCTCCCTGCCAGCATGACTGGCATCGTTAAATCCTCTCTGAAAGTAATTCTGAGTTAATAGTTATATTAAAAGAATGGAGTATATAATTTGTATTTATGTTAAATTAAATGTTTCTATATTTTCTTAAAAAAATTAATAAAGGAGCAATATTTAGTTTTTCCTCTAGTCTACTCATTGCTAACTAATACTATGTTCACACGCGTTTACAGTTTAAGCGAAATGTTGATTACATTACATTTGAAATGATTAAGATGGCAGATAATTAAGAAAAATCACAACAAACTCCAAAGAAAATTTAAATGACTACTGTTTTTTCATTAAAAATATTTCTGATTTCTGATTCATGAAGTCAATGAGAAAATATGGCAAGTACTGGAACCACCGCTATACTTTCAAGTGGTGTAGGGTCTAATATAGTCTCACTTAACCGACTATGCTTTTCTGCACTTATACATACGCTTTGAAACGACGTTTCTACAATAGTCGATTATAATCAAAATAAATACAAATTTTGCAATTATTAGTGAAGGGTATCAGTGATTCGGTACCTACAAACAAATTTTTTTTAGTATACTTCTACATCTGCTTTTTAAAGTTTAAAATATTGTTTTTCCTTGTAAACATACATTTCCTTCTGTATGTATATAAACGTTTCTTTCTTTTTATATCTTGTCATTTTTAGAATTTCATATTCTTTATTCTCGACTAAAAATAGCTAGAAGTCCATCTGTCGCCTACTTAAAAACAACTTTACAATAAAGATAACCCCACACTAGACAATCAAATTGATGACAATCATTTCCATAAATTAGTCCAATTCTAGTTCAGTCAATTAACACAGTGTCTCAGAAACACAATTCATCTTGTTTTCAGTTCGCAAAGTACACTTTGGAATTAAGCGTAGTACTGTTTTCTTTTTTGTTTTGTTAATGTCAATATACAAGCAACCAGGACATTGGATGGTAAATTTTAACATTTGCTTGTGTTTATAATTTCACAAATAACAAGTTACTGTGCCATTGCAAGTGGCAATTGCTTTCAATTCGATTTGTGCAACGACAACCACAACACACAACAACGACTTCTGCTTATACTTAAGTACTTGCCACATTTCACAAGGAATACACAAATGCAGGCAAATTATGGCATTTGACAGTTGAAATTTATTTAATGATGTCAGTGTTAATGGTAATTTTAAGGAAGGCAAACTTTTCATTTGTCAGAGCTGAAATTAGTTTATAGACATTTTCTAGTAGTTGAATATATTTTGGTTTTGTTTAGAGAACAAGTAAGAATTCTGCAAATCTGAAAATAATTTCAAAAATCAATGTGACAATTTTAAGTTGAATTAAAATTATTTGACAGTAATTTGGGTAAATAGTTGTTTTCTTATAGAAATTGAGTTCAAGGAGCAATGGACAGTGGGAACTTTTTGAAAGAAATTAAAAAAAAATCGCAGGGTTTTCAAACAGCAGCAATTTTTTACAAATACGTATACATATAAAAAATCTCGTGTCACGGAGTTTGTAATTGGACTCCTCCGAGACGGCTTGACCGATTTTTATGAAATTTTGTACATGTATTTTTAAGGCATGAGAATAGGTTGTAAGGTATATTTCTTATCGCTAGAGCTATCCCTTCCTATTTCTTTTTAATTTATCAACCGGTTTTCTTAAAATTGGGCGCGAAAACACTTTAACATCTGAAAGGAAATATGGAATAGGGCAAGAGGGCTAAAAGCTCCCCCTCCCTATATCTTCTTAAGTAATCAACCGGGTTTCTTAAAATTTGGTATGTACATAGATACTGTAATATTTGAAAGGAAGAAATAAGAATACAAAAACATTACACCATGCCCATAACTTCTCGTTAGATGAAGTAGGTTTTTCCTAGCAAGAGTTGCAAGTGCTAAGGTCCCTTAGATTCCCGAATTTGCCTTAAAGATATAAATGCACTTTGTAAGAGGTCGCAACCCCGTAGTTAAACAAACTCTATCTTAAGTTTGTCAGCTTAAGATTACTAGCCCATATGCAGCTGACATCATTTGTCCACAATGCGCAAAAGATTTCAACTTGCTAATTACAATGGCGTAATATTTATTTCTATCGTTTTTGCTAAATCACGATGTACAAGTACAAGTACAAGAAAAGTCATCACCCTATAAAAATATGCTATAATTTTTGGCTTTTTGTACTATTTTGACATTTTTGAATCAAACAGATGCACAAAAACGTCAATAAATGCAAATATTGCCGAAAACACACAAAAAGTAATTATTGCCACTCAAAGTTACTGTATGGTATGTTTTTTAAGCTGATAACGCCATTGACCAAACGACTACTGTAAACGCTGAGCTCTACGGAGCATTGCTTAACAACTTTCTCCTACCACAACTGGACGAATTGGAACGGAAGAAAACGTGGTTTCACCAGGATGGAGCAACGGCGAACACTGCACGAAGTACAACCTAAGTTCCCAAACGCATTTCCGAGCCGCCTAGTTTCTTCCTTCTGTTATTTATTGCCCAACAAAACCGTATGAGACTTCTTTTTGTGAATTTTCTTGAAGTCGCGACACTAAGTCAAGCAGCCGCAGACTCTTGAAGTACTCAAAGATATTATCCGTCGGTATTATGGGAACTTTTCGCTGGAAGTTCTGGCAAGAGTGCTGGAAAGTGTTATAAGTCGGAACGTTATAATTTAGTTCTTCTTAACTATAAAAACGTTTGACACAAAATAAACCCAATCGACTAGCAAAACTAAAGTTATTAATTTATTAAAAAAAAAAAAATCTAGTCGTAGAACATCGGGTGACAACATTTACGCCACCTTGTATTTCATAATATAAATCGATCTTTTGAATTTGGTTGCAGTTGACAATAATATAATAAGAGCATGGATTAAAAAAGTGCATGCAGAAAAAATTCTTCAAAATTGTTTAGTAATTATCAAAAATAAAATCAGTTTTAATTAAAAATTTAATGTTTAATCAAGTGAATTAAATGTTTAATTTATACTATTAAGTTGTTTAATGATGAATATTTAATTAACTTTTTAAATAATATCACAAATTTTTTAATTGAACTCAATTTTTATTTTTTTCTGTGCAGTCGAAACAAAAAACGAAAATGGGTGTAAAACTTTTCGCTTTTTGCGTTGGTTTGACAGCGACTGTTTACATGTAATGAAACAGAAGCAAAAGCACCAGTTTTTTATTTAGCCAATGTCAAGTGAAGAAGTTGCAGGTTTTTAACTTTGAGAGCAGTTTTTTAAGCGCTGATTTAAAGTTACCACAATTTGAATGAAAATATTTCGGTAAAAATAGTTTCGTTAGCCATGATCATGAGCAAACATATTTTGTTACTGCTTGTGGGATTAATCCCTTATGCCTGTCAGATTTTTTTGTTTAATACACATTTTCATTTTTTAAATTCCTGCTTAAAAATAATAACCTTTTCGCTTCAATTTTTAATTTTTTAATGACATTTGTAAAAATCCAACTTGACTTACATAAGCCAATAATACTCTAAAGGATAGAAATAAAAATACACACACACAGACTAAAAGGATGTCGTATGACATACGTATACGCATACACACACTTAGCCACAACTCAACATAACATTTTGTCTGACGTTCTCAGCCAGAATGGATGGCACAACCTAAATGTCTGACACGGTGACTTGTCGGCAGGCAGTTTGGAAGAAAAGGATAAAATGTAACAATTCCTTAAGCAACATAAAAGGAAACTCTTAACAATTGCTATAAATACAAAATTGTTATTTTTAGAGCAAAAGCATCCAGAACGTTTGCGAACTTAATCATTAAATTGTGACTTAAGATTAAAAGTTTAAAGACAAACATTTAATGAAATGAACACAGATCTGGTAAATCTGCCAAGCAATCTAAATGAAAAAAAAATAATCCTTATAATGTCAATGAAATGGAAAGATAAAAGGAAGGTTACAGAATAATGCCTGGATTAATAGCGGAAGATAAAAAAAATAGTTACAAAAATAATTCTTAGATTCACTTTTCGTGTTAAATTTTCTTTGTTGTTCTCCAAAATCATCATCTACTTAATCATCGCAATTATAGTCATTCAAGTGATGATGGTAATAAACTTTTATATATCCTTCGACTCAACAACAACAATATGGCAGAGGCAACAAGAATGTTGCACTTGTAGTATGTCTGTATGTACAATGTGAAACTCTTGTTGGTTTGGGGCAATCCCTGGGAGTTTTAGAATTTTTGATGTTGCACCTGCTGCTGTTAAAATTAAAGTTTTCCATTGTGTTTTTTAAATTGCTCCTCGTATCTTGGAATTAAAAATTCACAAGAGGTGTTGACGCTTGCTTTGTAGGAGTATTTGGGTGAAGACTTTAAAAAACTTGAAAGGAATATGAAATTGGACAGACATTTACATATCTGACGACAATTTGTGATGGCAGATTTTTTTACGATTAGTCAATTAAAAGAATTTGGACTTTTGTTATAGGTTTTGAAAAATGGATGGGGTTTTTTGATATAATCAGGGGTGTGCTGGAAATCGCAAACGCAAAACGCAAGAATTTTGAAGTTAAACCTAATTCTTATAATTTTTGGATTAAAATCCTGTTAAATAGGGAAATATTTGTTTAATAGTTGTCATAAAATTCTTTTATTGCAGAAATCTTATTTAAAAATAAGTTTTAAAATTGTTGCGTTTTACGTTTGCGATTTCCAGCACACCCAAATAAGATTCAGAACTAAATGTTCAATATGTTTTTTTACAATTTCAAGAAAATGTTTTGAACATTGTACAGTATTTTTACAACTGTTACAAAGTTAAGTAAAAAAATGGAAATAGAGAAGGGCTGTATTGATTCAATTTAAATAAAATTAAAAAAAGAATCTGGGAATTATTTCTTTTCATATGTTCCTCTTTAATATTCATTAGTTTATTACATATATTTCTTTATTTTTTTTATTACATTTACTTGTTACATTTTACCTTAGCATCCTTTGAATAGCAATGAAGTATTTTGTATGTACAGAAAAATTTACAATTATTCGACACCAGCAGAATGTTATGCATTTTCTGGCCTCTACGGCCTTCGTCAGCATTCTTTGTGTCACACTGGATATTAATACTTTATAAATTGAATGTATTTAAATCAACAATTTTAAGAAATAGAATCTGGGAATAATTACTTTTCATAAGTTACTTTATTTTTATAGGATACATAACTGAAATTTAGCTCATAGAATAAATTCGAAAAATAAAAACAAATATTCAATAAAAAAATATGGAAATCCAGAATTCCCGAAAAAAGTTTATAAGTCTTAATATTAACATCCCATACCCATACAAGTATTCTTGGAAGTGAAAGGAAAACATGAAAATGGCAATCCTGCAACACTTTTACATGCCCAATTCTAAATAAAGAACTATTTCGTATTACACAATTATTTAACAACCGTTTTAATTTAATTATTATCATAATAATAATTCTAAAAATAAGCATTTAGTTAACAAATATTAACTGGTCACGAACTCTGAGTGATTTTAATGTTGGAAAGGTGTGGTTTTATTCGTCTACTTAATATTAACAAATCTGATTTAGTTAATATTTATAGTGTCATAACTGTAAATAAATCTTAACACGACTGTTATAACGTTTGAATATGAGAGAAAAGAGATGGGCAAACTTTCAAATAGACAGTTATTTTTTATGGAAATTAGAAACAAAAAGTTTTTGGTAAATGTTTATTAAACTCAATGGTTGAGTTCCCAGCGAAAAATTACCTCCACAACTCAAGTGATGGTCAATGGTGTGCATGTAAAATGTGTCTTTTGTGCGTAAAATCAGTTAATAATTATCTAAAACTAAGAAAATCTAAATAGAAGGGTTTAATGTAGGATTAATCCCCCTTAAGTTTTCCCGACATTTTTCCCAAACATACCTAACCCCTAGCCCCATTCGTTAAAGAGTTTAAAACAGCTCTAAGGATGTCCCTAGACAGTTCAAATGTATGAATGTTTCTACCATACCTACCCGCCATTTCAATTCTTTTAGTGACCTCCCATACAAAATATGTATTCATTTTACAAGAAAATCGCAGGTAGGAAAACCCCCAACCATCATATGGATAACAGGGATAAAGTGCAAGTGTGTTCGGGAAAAATCTCAGAAAGTAAAAATGAAGTCATACATTTTCCCGTATAGAAGTGTCTCTGTGGCAGTTATATATTTTTTTAAACTAAGTTTGCCCCCACTTTGAACTGGACGAGAGAAACTAGGGCATCTAGCGCATCCAAATCATATTACTAAGATGTGCGATTTTCTTGCAGTAACAAATCAAAAATATGCGCATAAAATATGTACTAAAAACTCCTAAATATGCATTAAAAAAATAAAAAATATGCACTAAAAACTTGAACATCTATATATGTATATAAAAATGAAACGGTCCATGTATGTAATCGCATCACGTGAGATCGGCTGGAGCGATTAAGCTGATTTTCGAAATTTTCAGGAGATGGTTTGTAAGGAAAAATAAATTTAAAAATTCCTGGTAATCCCCGGAAAATTTAAGTTAATAATATATTGCCCCCTTTTCATTGCTCATGTTTATTAATTTAGAACAAACTCGAACTCTTCTTCTACATTTTTAAAAATACATTTTTATTATAAATATGTATTTGAAGAAAAGGATATATACCAAAATATTATTAATTTTGAACCCTCACAAATAACACTGGTTCACAAATTTTAAAATTTTTGCCATAATATATATTATATATATTTTAGATATATTTTCTAAGATAAATCGGGGCTGCTAATCACGAATATGGCATTTATTAATTTTTCTCAAGAAGCGTTTTTGAGATATACGCGAAAAAAGTGTATTTCTGCTGTTGATTTTTTATGTTTTTCAAAATTCACCATTTTAATTCGCTCCATTAAGGCAACAAAAAAAAAATAATATTTTGTTTCAAACGTAGTAAGCGAAAAATTGTTATCGTCGGACAAAGAATTAAGAAATAACTTCATATTTAGTGAAAACATCCGAATTTTAATTTACATAAAATTTTTTTTAAGAATGCTGCTATTACACTGCGGAACAGTAAGTTTGCGGTCTGGAATTTGATTGCAAATTTTTACTAATTTGAGGTCGCTGATTTCAAATCTAACCTCCACTTTTCTCTATCAGCTTTTGTTTTCGAGATCTACCGTTATGTCCAAAATTAAGGCACTTTCACTACATTTATTGGAATAACTTAAAAACGGTTGACCATATTCAGTAAAAAAATGTCCGAAATTCGGCAACAATATTATCTTTCATTTTATGTAATATTTTCAATATTATTTTTCTAAGTATGGGATGTTTTTTTAAAAGAGAAAAACACGACATCATTCACGCGGGATGTGTAAAAAAACCAAATTAAAATGGGGTGTTCTTCGAGCAAATAGCGATACCAAAATTTCGTAATATTTTTCTTTGGATTCGATTTAATTTAAAAATCAAGATTGTTCAATTAACTCATGCCTGTATAAGGCTTTATATAAGACAATCTTCTAAAAATCGAGGCCGGGTGAGAGTCCTTCATAGTAGGGATTGCTGTTCAGTTTCAACCGAAATCGAAACCGAGATTTAAATGAAAACCGGCATAAAACTTGGTTTAGGCTTTTACTTTAACATTATATTTATGCTTAAAGAAATTGCAAATTATACATAATATTTGAACTTCATATTCAGAAACTTTATACATAACAGCCTGCAATAATGGCAAAGTTATTTCAAAATTCTTAAAATTCAAAATAAGTACTAAGAAGAACAAATGCTACATTTTAAACTCTTAAGTACACACCTAATTTGTGTGGCACAAACTACTACCTGGGCCAGGCTGCGACCACTAGTATTTTGTATGGAGTTTTTGTGGCGATAGCACGAACATTTTGTCGGAAAATAGAATAATTCTTCGAAAAACAGTAAAGAAAGAATTCTAATGTGTTGCGTATGCTTTTTGATAAGTTTTATTTTGATTTTATTTACAGCAGTACATATATAAAAGGGCAGAGCCTGGTCGGGCCCAGGTGGATACAATATGCACAATTGCGACGCCCACGGTTTTAACACTCTTTTCTCATTTTAAAAACACTTTGACTGGGAAATACATAAAGTTTCGTTTTAATATACTTAATAATTGTATAAAAAAACTGAAAAATGCCTGGCCAGGTCCAAGTATACAATTAAGGGTTAATAAAAGTGCCTGCATTGAAACAAATAAAAAATATTTATAACATACAAAAAATATATGTGTTTAATTATGAAGTTTGACTTTGATATTTTCAAAACCGAAAACCCGAACAGAAACCGACCGGTTTTAATAATTTTAAAACCGAAACCGCGGTTTCACATTTTTACGGTTTTTAGCAAACTCTACTTCATGGGAACCAGTAGTAGTTAGCCAGAACATGGAATAGCTATTTTGTAACAGTTCTACAGGAATAACGTGGAATTGTAGTTTCAAACTAAATAACTAGAAGATTTTTGCCCATCATCTTTGATGAATTTTATGGAAGGCTCCGTCTAATGTTTTGGCAGAAGCTGAAGAAGCACTCGGTAGATTACTTGTATGGCCTAGACTTTTAGATTACAGTGGGGTTAATCCACAACGTCAGGAAGGAGATAAGGCCGTAACATGAAAACATATCTGCATTTTTAAAATATATAAAGAAAATTTGTTACTGCAAATATTTGAGCTGGTTTATGACCGCTGGCTACCCAATGCGTTAACTTGTCATAAACTTGCACTAAAAACCCTAGTACAAATCAGATCATTTGCTGGGTTCTTTCAAGCTTTAACTACACCACTGTACCAACGTTTATAAGTAAACTTTTCCATGTGAATGTGCAAAAGCACCCTGCAAATAATAGGACTAGTCGAAACACACGTGTAAAATGTAGCCCACAGGGAAAACATGGTCTTTTTAACATTATGATGTCCTAGGGCAGGACCATATAACCCAGCTTTGCATTACAAAGGACTATTTTTAGAACTCCATTGTATACACAAGAGGATTAGTTCTAACTTCTTTTAAAAATGAAAACATGTCGTTAAAAAACGAAGACATGTCGTTGCACTACAAACACTTTTTAACAATGACATGGTCCATGCTTGCATTACATCAGACCAGTCCATGGAGTAGTCCATTTAGTCAAATTAGATCAGGTAGTCCAATATTATTCGCAGGGCAATAGTTCCCAACCAAACAATTTTCGGAGCGCTCCTAAATATGACTCTTTAAAGATTCCTTTTCTTGAGGGTTGTATGATTACCCTCCTAATTTCTGAGCAATTCTGATTGATTTCGGAACCTGTAGAATTCAGGACTCCGAAAAGACTCATTTGTATGAGCAATTTAGAAGCACACTCCCAATAAAAAATTGTGCTTCGAGCGAAGCATGTTTGTAAGGGAGAAATGCAAGAGTTTCGCTTACCATTGCGCTTACAGAAGACATGAATTTTATATGGCGAGTTCCCACTTTAAAGCAATGCATTTTTGACACCTTAAGCGCATTATTCAGAGCACATAACAATTGTTGGATGTAATGATCAGCTTTACACACTGAATGTTTTGATACAGTTATCTTTTAGTATTCTCCCTTACAAACCTGCTTCGTAGTAAGGGAATGCCGTAGCACTTGAAATTTTTTTTTTTTTATAAAAATTATTGAGAGTTCTTTTACTTAATTTACTGCATTTCTGTATGTCTTATTGCGTAGCGCATAATTGTGCGTTTATTTTTTAAATGTACCATAAGTGCTTCGCAAAATTATAAAAATTTTTAATGGGCTCCTAGAAAACTCTTATTTATGAGGGTTTTCTGAGGGGCAACGGTAGTTTGTTTTCTTTTTCTTGATTATTTCAAAATTTTGCGTTTGTCTGTCATTATTGTGATCATTTTGCGCTGTTCGGTTGTGGTAAAAAAAAATGTAAAATTAGGTGGTTTTGTCCGTTGAATTTTGTTTTAAATGATTATTATTTCCATGCACAAAACATATATTAATAAAACTTTTCCATTAAAAGCTAAAAAGCACAAATTTACATACAAAATGAATACCCTAATTTAGCTCCGAAATCCCTCTTTTATGACTCTTTTAAGAGGTTGTTATGATTGATTTGTGAGCAAAAAGGATCACAATTTTCCATACAAATCGTTAAATTTAGGAGTCCTAACACGCTCATATTCAGTACAAAATTTTTTGATTTCATAGGAAAACACGCTCATATCTGAGGGGTTTAGGAGCTTTTTTCTGATCGTTTTTCCTAAAATCCTTTTTATGAGCAAAACGCTCTTTTAGGACTCATATTGTTTGCTGGGTCCGAATACATGTCTATATAAATGTATTTGTAGGAGTAGCACGATGCTGTAACATAATAAATGAAACTGTAAACCATGTTGAAATGGCATCAAAAAGAAGAAAAAGAAATTGCTAGGAATTAGAACAGCCACTGCGGGAATTAATTGCGTGCCTTTTCATAGAAAATTGTATTTTTGTGTTCTCTGCAATGGTTTTCTCTGTTCATATTCTTTTTGTAGATTGTGTTTAAATGAAAATCAGAAGGATGAGAACAATGGCGATGCTTAGAATATGCATTCTTGTATGTAACATCCACATACTTTTCGCATGTTTTCACTATTTTCATTTAAAAATAGCGGAAAGAAAACAGCAAACAAGATTCCATGTAAGATTTTTTTTTAACTAATTGCAACAATATCTTTTGAGTTTTATTTTTATTTTTATTAGCTGTAGTAAATTAGAGACATTGTCTTGATAACTGTCAAATTTGTTGAAAATATAACGGGGAAAGTGGGGTAAATGTTGTGTAAAATAAATACATACAAGATGGTGTATTAATAAAGTATTTCCGAAAAACTTTTATATAAATATAATTTTAAAATAAAGTACTAAGCCCGATGTGAAAGCATCTTTTATGTATATTATTTATATTCTGCCTCGTAGCTTCAAACTTAGTAATTCTTGGTCTTTGATTAAAAGAAAATCAAAGGCAAATCCCAATAAAAAATTGAGCTTCAAACGAAGCAGGTTTGTAAGGGAGAAATGTAAGAGTTTTGCTTACCATACCGCTTACGGAAGGCAAGAATTTTATATGGCGAGTTCTCACTTTGAAGGAATACATCTTTAGTCAACGCATATTAAAACTGGTGAACGTAGCTATCAGCTTTACGTACTGAATGATTCTTTACAGTTATTTTTGATGTTCTCCTTGACAAACCTGCTTCGTATCAAGAGAATGCCATGACACTTGAAACATTATTTTTTTCTTTTATGAAACTTGTTAAGAGTTCCTTCACTTACTTTACAGCATCTCTGTCTCTTATTGCGTATTGCATAATTGTGCGCTTATACTTTTAAATGTATGTACTATTATTGCTTTGCAAAATGATGAAAATTTTTATTGGGATGCTGCTGTCATCTGCGAAAGAATTGATAGGATTGGAAGACAGATCCAGCAGGTCATTAAGCAAAATAAGAAAAGCGTAGGGGAAAGAACAGTGCCATGCGGTACCCTTAAATTCAAATAAAGCTCCTCCGATGAGAACCCATCTATAACAAAAAAAAAAGATTGATATAAAATCTAGTGAAATCACTACACCAAACGCAATAAGTTTTAAAACGAGTGCACCGTGCCACACACGATCAAACGCGTTGGAAATATCTACAGCAACCATTTTGCTTTCACCAAATTGGCGAATAGAACGAATCCAACGTTTTGCAAGAAACTCCAACAGGTCTCCAGTAGAACGACCTCTCCGAAAGTCATACTGTCTATCATACAAAAGTGAATTAGACTCAAGATAACTTATCAAGTGGTGGTTGATCATGCTCTTCATGACCAGCGAGAGCGTAGAGAATATTAGAGCAATTGGCCGTGAGTTTTCAGGTTTGTAGCCTCATCCTTTTTTGGGATTGGCTGCCTTCCAGCAAGAAAGAAAAAAACTCTTACCTCTTCGCCAAAAGACGATACAAAGACAATGCACACTTTTTCTGGGCTACTACCCGGGAACTTGTTTATGTTGAGATTTTCAAGGACCCTTTTAACTGCAAGCGCTTGAAAAATTTCTTGGACATAGTAACGGTTACTCTTTCGAGTTCGTGCGGTGGTTGGTTGCTTTTCGGCAAGTAGGCATTCTTTGCAAATATGTCAGCAAAAAGGTTGGCTTTATCAACCGGATCTGTGAATACTTGTTAATATAAAATATTTTAAAAGGAGCTTGTTTAACATAAATTAACATAATTTTGCCAGATATACAAATCTCTAGCAAGCAAATTATGACATGTTAATGAATAAATATTTATATGTATAAATAACAAGTGCAGCCAGTATCCTAATAATTATGCATACCGCCAATACTGAAATGTTTTCTTACGATATTTTTTTTAACCTAAACTTATTAGTTGAATATTTATTATTATACATTCATACAATAAAAATTATTAAAGCAACTTTATTAATAAAATGCAAAAGACTTTAATTTAACCAAAATAGCACTTAAAATTCAACATAATTTCGTGGCAAATGTGACCACATAAAGTTGAGGAAAAAAACTATCAAGGGCATGTCCTGCTTGCTGACTGTCACATTTTAACATGTGTGAATTTTCCCATAACTTTATTTATGCTGAATGTTGTTTTATTTCTGAGTTTTCTTAGTTGAAATTAATTTTAAACACTGACATTCTATTTTTGCCTTGTTTCAAATGTAGCAGTTGTTGTATAAGGCACAGTGGGGATCCCTTAATGGATAAATAGAATTATATCAGCAAGAAATTTTTTGAAATCTATAAAAATGTTTTTGACTTTTAAGATATTTAACGCTTAAATGTCTTTTATCCATGTGTACATTGGTACTATTCAGATAACGGTACTTAATAAGGATCATTTAGTGTTTGGTCCCACAGTGCATAGTGACTTGTTCTATTTTTAATCAACTAATTCATACCTTTTTTAATATTAATAAAATAGAAAATGGCGTGTAAAATGACGCGTTTATACATTTCACTTTTTTATACAAATACAAACGTATTAAAATTAGTGCAGCCCCAAATTCGGATATCACTTTTCCAAATTTAAGTAATTGTAATTGACTCATACGAGAGTCCTACATTTTTATGGCTGCATTTGTATTATTATTTCGGGCTTAAACGTTGTTTTCTGAAATTAACGACTAATATTTTCAGTTGACATTTCAAAGATAGTTTTCTACTACATTTAAAAAATTTTAGAATCTGTCTAGAAAAAAAGAACACGGCTAAAAGCCGTTTTCACCCAACCGAATCGTTAAGATTACAAAAATTGTATTAAAATTGTGAAAAAATGGAACATCATTAATAAGATTTAGTTTTAATGTGCTAAATTCCCAATTCTTGCTATTGATAAAATTAAATTTATTGTTGGTGGTATAAACTATTCCAACGCCCATACCACTTGTTGCTTAAGCCAGATAATCAGGAAACTTCATCCGAAGCTTTTGAAAAAAACTAAAGATATTATTGAAATAAAACTGTTAAGCGAATAGGAATTATAAACACTCAAAACCCTTACCAGTAATAATATCCAAGCTCTTACAAAACAATAACAACAAACAGTGAGTTTATATTGGCTTATTTTTTGTCAACTCTAATTGTTGTTTTAAGGGGAAACAAAAAGAAAAATAAAAAATAAAAACCAATTACTTTATTTCATTGTTGCCAGTTCAGTTTTTTGCACTGCCCCTTGCACATATGTTATCAAAGTGTTTCTTGGGAGTCAAACAATTTCATTAATAAGATTTAGTTTTAATGAGCTAAATTCCTTTTCTTACAGTTGATAAGGAATAGTTTATTCCTCCAACAATAAATTTCAGTTTATCAATAGTAAGAATTACTACTAAATCTTATTAATGAAATATTTTGACTCCCAAGAAAACCTTTGAATGGAATAATTTTAATGAAGAAAGGTTTTTTACAACATAAAAAGAATTACAATTTATTGATAGTTCTTTCATTTTTGACTGAACTGGGAATCGAACCCATGATAAAATAAAAATTAATTCAATAAGCTTTAGCCTGATTAAAATATCAAAATTTGGATTAAAAAACACAAACAGTTCAATAAATTAACCACAGAACAAATTATTGTTAAAAGCTAAGGCACAAGCTCTCCGTTTACATTTGTCCTTCAAGTTTTGCTAGAAAAAGGTCAACAAGAAACAGAAACACAAAAAAAAAAACATGAAAACCAGAAAAATTTACTTTGGACTTGAAGAAGAATTCTTGACAAGCAGTACGAAGAAAACAGAAGTAAGGAAGAACATGTAAATTAATAAAAAAAATAAATTTTCACAATGACAAATTTCAATCCATCAAGTAAAAATACCATTTGGTTTAAAGATTGATGTTTGACTATTGATTGCCAGCCGTCGTTAATGGCAAACCCCTCTGAAGAGATTGTGGGCTTACAATCGAAACGTCAGAGCAACCAGTCCTTAAAAGCCTGGGTTCGATTCGCAGTTCAGTCAAGATAGAAAAATTATCAATAAATTTTAATTAATTTCATGTTGTAAAAATGTATAAAAATAATTTAATTAAAAATAAAATCAAAACTTGGATTAGTTCAAAAAATTATCCACAGTACTAATTGTAATGGAATTTTCATAAAAGTTTTATATGACTTACGGTCAATTTCACCAAGTTAAGTAATAACTATCTATCAGTTATAACCGGAGAAACCACAAATATGCAATTGCATGCTCTCCCTTATGCGATCAATGAAGGCAGAAACAGTATATTTATCCATTTTAGAGTTATAAGGCATATTTCATCTTTTTGATGCATATTTTGATACATGAAAATTATTTTTTAAATGCCCACAAATGCTATCGCAGCGAATCAAAAAAAATTTATTATTTTTGAAATTCTGGCTTTTCTGTTTTAAAGGTCTATATGTATACCCAACTTATTGCTTCAATTTCAACATCTACATTTAATTTGCACGCTACAATTGTTAAAGGATAAATGTCATTTTGAACTGGCAAATTTCATACATAAGCAACAATTGAGGAAAAACCAATATGTATCTAAGCGAGTGCCAATGTGTGAAATACATAGAAATCAAACCCATCTCTAAGTATACCGATCGACTCAGTCACTTTTTAAAGTGATCTAACTATAATCCACATGTCTTTCTGGTTTTCTGTCCATATACAAACTTCTTTCCGAAATATACTCTTTGTATTCAAAAACCGTCTTGATATTAACCTGAAAAATATTTTACTGTAATTGACATTTGACCATAGCTCCCTTTTAAATGTAAATATTAATATTAAATTTATCGGCCGTCTCTAAAATGCCTTAAGATAAAAAAAATGCATATAAATGGTGTATCTAGATAATATTTGGCGCAAACAACACTTATATGAATTTTGACCTTGTAACATACCTTTATTTTGGTGATCCCATGGCTTCCTATCGGTTCCAAATAGGGTACAATCTCGAAAATTCGTCTGTAAATACTTTAGTATATGGGTTTTTCCGAATGTTATTTTTTACTTGCTTTTTAACATCTGAAATCTAATCTCATCTTACATCTGCTTAGAAATGCTTTTTATCTGGACCTTCCTAATGTACAAACACAGAGAAACAACTACAGACATATGACATTAAAAATAAGTTACTGCTACAATTACAACAACCATAGGAGCTTTAAAAAAACAGCAACAGTAACCGTAATACGTATTAACAACTTCTCGTACGACGGTAAACATTATTTAACTGTAGTACCGAGCAAACATTCGTATGGTTGGTTTAATGGTTGGAATAATAAATATAAAAGAGATTCATACTCATTGTTATTAGACTTGTGTTTATGTATGTGTGCAAAATTAACATTTACAGCTTTTATGTGTAAATGTTATTTACACTTTCACACACAAACGAACACTTTCACATACATACATAGTAAAACAGCGATACTTTTGTAACACACACAAATTTTAACACTTTACATATTTATTATGATGTTTCCCTTTTTCCATGCGACATCTTTTTTTCGGTAGAATAAATACACAACAGGACAGTTGAAAGAGTCACATACATTTAAAAAATTAAATAGTTGAGTTATTTTCATGTTACATCTTGTTAAAACCTGTCGAAAATTTTGTTTGATTTAAGAAATTTGCTTTAATTTTTGTACATTTGAATTAAAATTCGTCTCAAGTTCATCATTCATCATTCATTTTCATTAAACTATTTTTATGAAGAAAGGAATTTTACAACATGAAAATTAATTAAAATTGTTATTGATAATCTTTTATTCTTGACTGTCCTGAGATTCGAACCCAGGCGGCTGGTTACCATGAAATGTTTCGATCGCAACCACTCGATCTCCTCAGATGGATTTGCCGTCTAACACTCGCAGCCATCGACGACTGCTGACGTCAATAGTCAAACATCAATCCTTAAACCAAATTGTATTTTAACTTTTGGTAGATCGAAATTTGCTTTTTTGAATGATTATCCATTTTAATTCATTTTACATGTTTTTTCCGTACTTTTTGTCAATAATTTTTCTTGAAGTCCAAAGTATATTTTTTTGTGTTTTTTTTTTGTTTTTTCATTTTTGTCCTTCTTTTTCTCGTTGATCTTTTTCAGCACAACTTGAAGGGCAAATGTACACATGGAGCTCGTGCCTTAGCTTTAACAATAATTAGTATTGTGGTTATTTTGTTGAACTATTTATGGTTTTTAATCCAAATTTTAATATTTAAATTATTAAAAACCATAAATAGTTCAACAAAATAACCACAATACTAATTATTTGAATTAAATTTCGCAATACTTTCATCGTTTTGTGATGAATTTTTATCTTCTTCATTTTGACAAAACATCTTAAGTCAAATTTAAAAAGTTGAAAAAAATTTTGTTATTCATACGAATTTTTATTCAAAAAACATTTTCGTTTACGTTTTAAAAATTTTGTATTATAAGCGAAATTGTTCTTAAATTTTGGTTTATTTTAATATTAAATAAAAATGATTTTTCCGCAGGGTTTTTTTTAAATCTTTTTTGCTATCTTATCTCGAATGAACAATTTTTTTTTTTTTCGTGTTTATTTATTGAATCTTCATAAAATATATGAACTAACAATAATTAATCAAATCTTAATCAAGTAATTCTTAGGTTTGCGTCCTGCCAATGCCAAACGACAGTACCCCTAAAAAACGGTTCACATTGGTGTTAAGCGCTCTTCTGATCGGATAAGTGCTGCAGTGTCTCTTCTCCTGTCTGTTTTTTTGTTGTCTCTTAGACTTTTAGATTTTTCTGAGTCAGTGAGCCCCGAAAATAAAATAGGTTACTTATTTTTTCTATAGGGGCACGGGAAGTGGTACCATCCATAGGATGCCAATATTAAGTACTGCATATCTTAAGAGACGCTGAACCCATTTTCCTTTAACTTTTTGCAGTAGGATCTTCTAAGCGCCGAAATTGAAATAAGATATCAGCAGGGGAAGTGTTACCCCCATAGGACGCCAGTGTAAGATATCGCACATCTAAAGAAGTGTTGCAGTGAGAATCTTCAAACTGTGTAGGAGTCACTCCTATAGTAAACGAAACCTTTGATAATAAAAATTAAGGCGGTAGGCGCATGTGGAGCAATATCTTTCGCAGGATGCATATATTAAATATCGCTTAACTGAAGAACTGTCATAGCTAGTAGTTAACGTAGTTACAATCACAATTATGGTAAAATTTATATTTACAAATTTTAAAATAAAAATGGGTGGGATAGATAGAGGAAGAGCAGTACTACCCATAGAACGAAAATATTAACTACCGAATATTTAAAAACAAAACTTTTCAAACTTTTTAGGACCAAATCTTATAGTAAACGATACCTTTCATAATCAAAATTAAGGGGGTAGGTGCAGGGAGAGCAATACAAAATATATTTAGAAAAAAACGTACATATGTTTGTTTGTTCCCTTTAGACTAATTAAATACTGAACCGTCTTTTTACAGTAATTTTCTGATTATAATAAGCGGCTATTACAATATAAATACCCTTATATCTGAACGGCTTAGTAAGATTTTTTTATTTTTTTATAAGGATTTATACATATTTGGAATACTGTCGCAGTGAAATTATTACAATATTGTACAAAAAGCTTAGATAATGTTACACAACGTCTTTCAAAAAACAGGTTCAATGGGAAAAGTAGACATGGCACCTCCCATACGAAGACACTTGAAATTTCAGTATATCTGTAGAACGGTTACTGTAAAAGCATTTAAATTAAGTACAAGACGCTATGTTATCAATACACGAGATGTGTTTTAAGCAATTTACTAATTTTATTTCGATGGGGGTAGCAAAGCGCACCGGGTTAAGCTAGTTATATAAAAAGTAATATATAAACGATATATGGCCGTAATTTCTACAAAGAAATATCTGGTCGAGTTCGTACCTTACAGTTACAGAACGTATGTCAGGGTGTCTAGGGCACTATGGCCCAGATTGGACTCGGGGGCAACCAGGGTTCTACTGGGATTGGACAGGGAACACTTATAGGGTTCTTGATGGGTCATTGTCCTGTTAGGGCTTTTAGGGGCAAATGGGACAACATCATACTGGATTTCTGCAGGTAGTGCGATGATTCTAAAGAGCGTGAGACGATCGCGCATGTATTGTGCAATTGTCCTAGGGTGCAGGGTCTCAGACAGAAGTGGCTAGGAGATAGATTTCACGACGAACTGGGGTGCATCGGTGGATGTAATCCGGTTGATCTACTGGGGTTTGTCAGGGAAATAGTGCGGTTGTTTCTGTTGAGCGGACTGTGTAGAGGGTAATAGCTCTACGTGGTACCTACTAACTTTCCTAATTCTATCCACCTCATACTAAATTTCCTAACTTTTCTCTTTACTGAAGGATTCACAATGGTCTGCAATTTCGGTAATTTCGACGTTAAACTTGTCTGCATGAATTAACTATCGAAAATCGATAGTGTAAAATACACTGCACTTTAACCCGCAGGTAAGAAATGCGTTTTTAAATTATGTAAAGTACGTTTCACCATAGTTATTTATACACAGCAAGATATATATTTATAGAAACTACGGGCATTAAAAGACAAACTGCAGTATGCACTTAAAAGATGGCGCTGAGTCCAAGCTTTTAAAATCTATGTTTATACAGATGTTGGTATGTTTTTTTCTATAGATTCCTAAATTACTGATTCCATACTTCAGAACTTTCCGACTGCCTGGCCTTAACATAGCTTATAAATATTTGTAAGAATTGCAGTGTGCGGTGTCACGCCCATACACAACACATATAAATTATTTATTTTGGAACTGTTCACATTCATCTCTTTCTTTATTCCATAACTTTTGTCAGAGCATAGTGACACATTTTTGCATAATATCCATGTCGAGGTTCCCTACTTTTTTAAAGGATAAAACACAGAAAATTCAAATTTAATGGGGAATTATTATTATCATTTGAAAGAACATTCTTTAAAATTTTTTTTTTTTTAAGATTATGTCTATCAAATATTGTCCGTTGCTGCGGCGCAGATGGTCCATCCGTCGAGTCCAATTTTCGATGACTCGTTCGAGCATTTCGACTGGAAATTTGAAAATTTTCAATTGCTTGTGATTTGTTTGCGCACAGCCCCATTAACAAGTAACAAGACGTAGAGCTCGCACAAATCACTAGTATGTGGCCAGTTTGGACAGACCTATAGCAAAACACTAAAGTTAAAAGATTTAAACTATTTATAATTTATTTTTTTAATTTGGGCTTTGTAATTGCTGATAAACTCGTCTCTTTTTTAATATTAATGCGCAGCAATTCAACCACAGTTTAAAAATTTCGCACCACTGTCCTTAACTTATGAATCAAGAGGCTTTTTTGCGCACCCAGCCGTACAAAAAAAATTTCGACTGCGCATCCAAGATGATAATTGTATAATGTTATTTAGAAAATGTTAAATAATGTTAGCTCAAGACAAACGATTTGCCAAAGCAAACAATTATTTAAGAAAACTAGTGGTTATTTGTAGAACGTCAAATATTTAATAGGTGTGAACACAGCTTAAAGAAGATTCAAAATTTACAATGGGTGTTTTTAAACACGAAAGAGCTTATGTCAAACATCATAGTGCTCTCACTTTTAGTTTAGGCACATCATCATAGATAGATAGATTCATGCTTGAACAATGCCACCAAATTCTCCAAATTAACTTTGAAAACCACCAATCGGTTTTCGCAACTTACATATATTTAAATGACGCAACTTTTTTTCACAAATGAAGGCGAAGTGCTGACTTAGAGAAAATTAGACTTCAATGCCGTGCGATGTGAAACCTCTTGATTATTTTCCGTTGGCCTGTGAAGTCACCGGTTGATGCTGATAACCAGCAACAATTGACGTCTTGGAAGTCAACATTGTTCATTTTATTCGTGACACGCAGCCAGTAATGCTCGAAATACTGAAGCAAATTTTTTTTTTTGTGTTTTCTACCATTTTAAGTTTCATGGTCTAAAAAAAATACCCTTTATATCATATTTAGTAAACTAAATGCCAGCAGGGTTTTATACAACTGTCCCTTTCGTAATTCAGATTTAATACTGTTAAGGGCGTTAAATATTCTTCAAACAAAAGCATTCGAAAGTTTCCAGACACAAATAAAATTAATTATATTCGGAATATGGGAAACATTTCTACCCCTAGGCTAGTTTGTAGTTTGAATAACTTTTTTCAATAAGCTTCAGGTTATTAATCACTATGATAGTCGTCTTTATCCAAATCTAAGAGTCCATCTTGCGACATTTATTACCAGGCAAACCAGAAATATGCCCTAAAAACATGTTTTATGCGCATTAAATATGCAGTAAAAATTTGAAAATATGCCTTTAAAATTGTTAAAAATATGCCCGAAAAAATTCAAAAATTTCCAATTTAAAAACAAAATATTTAAGTTCGATTTAATCAAAACAATCCTAAAATTATAATCGGTAAAGCGCAAACAGTAAAGTATTTACAGACGAATTTTCCTGATTTCATACTATTTGGAAACGATGAGCAGTCATGGGCTTACAAAAACAAACATAGCTTTGTAAGAAGCTAAAATTCATAAAAGAGTTTTTTGTGCCGAACATAATCTAGATATAAACATACACATGAGATTTTTTGTCTTAAGGGGATTTAAGGGAAGGTCGCTTAATTGTTTATTAATGTTAACATTTATAAATGGGAGTTTTGGGCAAATGTAAACTGTTTCGAAAATAATTTAATTTGCAGCCACACGGAAGGATGGTTATCGTAAGGTCACTTTAAAAGTGATTATAAATCATTCGGATTGGTCCAGATTTCTATGTAAAACACACATCTCCAAAAAGATGTATAATTAATTTTTGCTTATTTATAAAATTCTCAAGTGTCTTGCAATTTTAAAGTTAAAATTAAATGAAGATGGCAAAATTAAAGCAACACGTTGGGTATACACATATGGTGTTTTCTTTTCTACAAAAAAAAGTGCCTTTTTTAAAAAAAAAACGATTTGGTGTCTGTTTCTTAAAAATTATTTTTCTCGCGAAAAGCATAAGTTTTTTAGAATAAAACAAGCCACCCTTTTCGGGAGCAAATTTTTTAAAAAACAGACACCAAATAGCATTTTTTTTAAAAAAAAGGCACATTTTTTTGTAGAAAAGAAAACACCAATAGATAGATATTTAAAACAGAAAAGGCAAAATTTCGCAATAAAAATAATTTTTTTTTATTTTCTGCAAAAGCTCTTGCTGGCATCTAAAAACAATTAACATGTATCAAAATATGCCTCAAAAAGGCAAAATATGCGCTAAAAAACTTAGAAAATGATACAAAAAAACAGTAAAATATGCAAAAATATGCACTACAAATCGATGCCAATATTCATAAAAAGCTCTAAAACGGGTAAATATATTGTTTCTGATTTCATTGGTCGCACAAAGAAAAACATGCAATTGCATATTTATGGTTTCCCTGTTTATAACCAAACTTTTTAAATTGACGTGTTTTCCTTAAAAGAAACCGAGACTTTGTTTCAGAAGACTGTGCATTTTTTATCAACAATATTTAAAAAGAAATAAATGTCATCACTGAAAACGAATCTTGGTTTGGGTATCTGAAGTAAGAATTTCAAATAACACCTAAATTACACCTAAGAGAAATTACCCACGCCCTACCCACGACAGTAATAATTGTACCAAATGTAATCAACCCAAATAACTCTTATATGAGTACTAACCTTACAACGTAATTTTGTCCTAACATATCCATAGTTGCCCGTAGCGCCCACTCTTGATAATTTGTCCTTAACTACTGTGCAGTTGGTAATCGTAGGGTCGACTATTCTTTCTTACTTGTTTGTTTTACAACATTTGTGAGATATAATGAAAACATGACGGGCAATCTTGTAAATGGCACAAGCGTAATAAATTTAGATAATAAAAATACCAAACAAGGAAATAATAAAAATTATATCCCAGCGCCGGTGTAATGGTTTTATGTAATTTAAGTGTCGCATAAACTGATAATAACAAACATATGGAGAACACTATTTTTGCTTGTTACAACTGCTGCTTTCAAGAACTCAAAATGCAAACCATAATATTTGGAACAGGATCAACGAGCTAAAGCAACGGCAGAGAAAAATATTAGCTCCGTTTCTTTACTTTTTGGGTAAAGTTCGTGCAAATGAGAGCAAATTTCTCTCATAAAAAGATAACATTACACAAAAGTACGGGCACAGAAACAACAAAATTTTAAGCACAAAATAAAAATTCAGTGTTTTGACAGTCTTTACAACACCAAAAAAAATTTATATCGGCTCTAGAATTAAACTAATTTTACTAAAAATAAAACAAAACAAACATTTTACAATAACTAACAGTATGTTTCGCTAATACTTCAGTACAAAACTTTTTATTTAAGTACATTGTTTTATTCCACAACACTTTTTCCAGAATTTGTTTGGATCATGAACTTTTTTCCTTTCTTTTTGGTTTGGTTTATGTTTTACAGAGCTGTTTGACAATTTACACAATTTGCACGAAGAAAAAGTCTGGGCTGTTTTGTGCAAGAAGAAGAAGAATTTTATTCTCTCAAATCCGCTCTCATTTACACAAATTAAAAGTACGGGAACGCTTTTCGTGCAAAGTAGAGTAAAGAAACAGAGCTACTAATTTATTTATATTTATACACTAAAATTCCGATTTTAGGAAATTGTCAAAAGTTTTTTTTTTGGCAGATTATAATATTAAAATAAGACTCTCTCACAGTCTTTTTTAAATAATAAAATTTTCTTTAAGATTCTTTTTGGTTTCACTCCACCATCTTTTAACTATCCATCTCTTTCACCTAAAACAAAAACTTTTTTCCCATTTTCTTGTGGCTTTTGATTAAGCGGAAATTCTCATCTACATATTGAAATTTCATGTATTTGCAATAAAAATAAATTTGTGTATTCCATTAGCAAACAAAAGAGCAAAAAAGTTTTTTTAAGGTTCATTCGATGACAAAGAAAAATAAAAACGGAAATTGCCTTGAAAAATTTAATACAACAGATTTAAGAAAAAAAAAACATTTAAATATTTTTTTTTTTTTTTGATTGTTATAAAGACATGTTTTTTTTGTTCTTGTGTAAGAGTTTCATTTGCGGTTTGCTTTATTGAAAACGCCCGTGGAAAGTTAATTTTGCACTTGAATGTGGTGGTGAGGGGAAAAGTGTTTGAAATAAAAGAATAACAAACATATTGAACATGCTTTCCATACGTTTAGGTCGTGAGATAATATTGTATGCAAATTGATATCATTAGAAAAGTTATAAACACGTAGGAAAATCGGTTGGTTGCAACGAGCGTACAATACTGTCTTTGTACCCTTAACTGCCGGTAAAAGGGTATATATAAGTTTGTCAATCCGTTTGTAATTTCTAAAAATGGATTTATTTATTTCTAAAGAACGGTAAGAGAAAAGTTTTACAAATTTGGTACACAAAGCTGGGTTATCAACTCGTTCTTAAAGTTAGTATAAAAACTTAATTTATCCCGACTGTTTTTCATCAAGTGGTCGACATAAACAATACAAAACTTTGCATTCAATGTCAATAACGTACACTCAAAAGAAAAATCAATCCATCCGTACTTAAATCAATCCGAAGCTGTATCAATAGTACGGTGAGTACGGGTTTTCTTGAATCAAGTACAGAAAGATTGATTCAAGTACGGATTTTCAATCTCAAAATACTTAAATTATCCATATTCAATCCCACTTGAAAAAATGAGATTAATTAATGTAAAACTACGATGTTATCATTCCCAAAATGCGCTTGATTCAAGACTCATCAAGTTGATTTTATCCCGAATTAGAAAGAAAAAATTATTATGATTGATTAACTTACCAGTTTTTCAGTTTACAGAATGATAAAACACCAACATCATGCCCGATATGGTTTTACTTTAGAAATCTTGTGGACATATTTAACCAAAAATAGAAACTAAATGAGAAGCAAGAGTTCAAATTTACTTTTTAACCCTTCGTGGTACACATGAGTCAGGGCAGACCTTTTTTCAATGTGTATAGAAAATCAAAACATGCGTAAGCCGGAGAGTTAAACACAAGGAAAAGTTTAATATTTTTTACTTGATTTAAGAATTTTATACTTATTTTAAGAAATTCCGGGACGACAGAATAAATTTAAAATTTACCAAATTTTTCTCACAATTAAGACCCTAATTATGTAAAACGCAATGCCAAATAATTACATTGAAAGCAAAAATAGGTATAAATTTAGTTTTTGCTTTGTACAGGAAGTCAAATTGCCTTTTAAAATTTCAAACGCCTCATAACTTGTGGCGTTAAAAACTTTAGAACGGTACATGAATTTCTGTAGAAAGCAACAACAAAATTTTAAAATATCTATGACTTTGAATGTATTCTTTGGCCTAAATAAACGCTTTACCACCATCAAACCGATGCCTACGACAAATACATAATGCCATCTACATGAGAAAACGAAGACGAAAAAGTTCCTGTTTGGAAACCATCGGAGGGCAGATCCCATCCACCATCTCACGGAATTAGACCCTCCCTAGGCATTTCAGGAAGGATCTTCGGTTATGTGATGTTGAAGTCCAAATATAGGTCACAGAACCACGGGACCACTCTTCATATAAAGCAGCTCTCAACGATATCCACTTAAGCACGGTCGAAGCAGCGGAAGTTTCATACCGTGACAACATCCTTTTCGGAGGCCATCCACCACCTGTCTGCCCCGGAAAACAAGGGTCATCCAACTTCGTTCTGGGTGGTATGCTCGACTTAATTCCTATTGGTGGAAAATATTTCCTAACACCCCCAACGTCTGCCCAGCATGCGGTGAAAGCCCGCACGACGTCAACCACCTATTCAATGGCAGGAAAACCCCGACTCACCTGGACCCCGAATGAATCTGGACTCATCCGTTAGAGGTAGTCCGGCTATTGGGTCTGGATCTAGATGAGTTAGCAGTACTTGAGATAATGTCAAATGATAAATAAATCATGGAGTCAAATAAAATTCCTCGCCAATAACCGTCATGAAGGGAGAATATTCGTTTTTGCTCTATGTTAAACTACATGAACTTTCACTGAATTCATTCAAAAACTTTGTGTATAATTATTATGAAAAAGGCAATAAAAAAATAAAAATAAGTTTAATTTCTAAATATCAAAATTGTTGTTTTGTGTTCTTTCAACGAAACCCAGATAAAAACCCAACAACTGCGACAATACTAAATACACAATTTTAATTTAATTTCATATTATATCTGCATCTGCCACCTCTCTTAAACACACACACACCTACACAGACAACTCCTGTACAATGCCTTTCGTTTTTTCGGCTTCTACTCTTCCTCCCTTAAGGTCCATCCCAATTACAAAATTGCAATTAAAATGTGTTTTGTTTATAACTAAATTATGCTTATGAGTAGTTTAAAAATTAATATTTTTCTATTACAATTACGGTTATATTTATTTTGTGCAAATCTGTGTGTGTGTAGTACAAAAAATACTTTTAACAAGTCACCACAGTTGATATAGTTGATACAATTGCACTATTTTTGGTACAATTCAAAACTAAGGAGTGCGATGGTACCCCGGTTGCTCATTTAGTACTAGTATTTCCAAATGTTTCAAACCTTTTGTTAAATGATATAAAATGGCAACTCGTATTTACTGTGCAATAAATATAAGCAGAGTTTAGTGTTTAGTGCAAATGGTCTTGCGAAAATGCAAAATTTCGTAGCTGTTTTATGAAATCTAACGCAAACTTTGTTTTTTTTTTTGATGGATTTAACAAAACAGCCATGATATTTTGCATTTTTTTTTTTTTTTTGCAAGACTATTATGTCATATGGTTTCTTTGGCAATGTTTCTTTAAATGACTTATAGAAAAAGAATCGCGATTTGCTCTTGACGCAAAAATATTTGACCCACCCTATTATTATGTATTTATAACACGGGTCAACACAAAATTTGTCTTTGACATTAAATCATAAAATTTCGATATATTAGGTCTTAATTAGACGAAAGAAAAATATACGACATGAAAAAGTTTGCTTTTGTATTTAGGAGAACGATTTCACGACTCAACGAAAAAATTTTCGTTCTTTGTCCTAAAGTTTATTTTGTGATTTTTCAGTTAATTATACACAAAAACGAAAAGAAAATACATTTTTTGTGTATAAAGTTTGCATAATTATGCGATATTTTTCAAAATATGTGTTTTTAATTTTTACTATAACTATCACAAAAGCAAACTTTATACACAAAAAATGTATTTTCTTTTCGTTTTTGTGTATAATTAACTGAAAAATCACAAAATAAACTTTAGGACAAAGAACGAAAATTTTTTTGTTGAGTCGTAAAATCAATGAACATGTACTTGTAATTATTTTTTTTTTTTTTTTACTATCTATACTTTACATGTACACTCACAATATTCTGTACGTAAAACTAACTGAAATTGTAATATAAAATAAATGAAAGTTTAATTAAAAACCGGTCTACCTATTTTTCATTTATTTTTAACAAAAAGTTCATTTAATTTTTACTGTCAAAAATTCAACACCATATTCCGTAAAATCAAATAAATATTCAGTTATTTTGTAAAATTTTACTGTCAAAAATTCAACACCATATTCAGTAAAAACGATTAAATATTCAGTTATTTATTAAAATTTTACTGTCAATTTTTTACTGTCAAATTGACCCCATATTCAGTAAAAACAATTAAATATTCAGTTATTTTATTAAATTTTCGTTTACTCCACAAAAGAGCCGAATTTCTAAAAAATACCAGACAGACACCTGACCGCTTGTTTTTCTTATAAGCGAGAGAGGGAGAATATTTTTATTTACGTACCCAGTTACACACGTTTGTTTTACTTTTGTTGTACTGACCACGTTGTTTACAGAAGAACTCTCAATTATAAGACACCAGCAGCATGACCGATATGGCTTCGCAATCATTTTACTTTAAAAATTTAATGTATTTAATTAAATTATTTTAACAAATAGAAAATGGGAATTGCTTACACAAAACAAGCAATTCATTTTTTATAGATATTTAAAAATTAATTTTTGGTAGTAAAATTATATAAAATAACTGAATATTTAATTGTTTTTACTGAATATGGTGTTGAATTTTTGACAGTAAAATTTTATAAAATTACTGCATATTTATTTGTTTTTACGGAATTCGCGGTTGAATTTTTGACAATAAAAATTAAATGAACTTTTTGTTGCTTTAAATTACATTTTTATTTAATTTTACATAAAGAAGAATTTAACTCAATCAACGGACAATATTAACTGCAACTGAAAATCCGTATTAATATGCACTTAGTTTTTTGAATAACTGTTAGAATCAGTTAAAAATAAATTTGTTTGGAATTTTAAATGTTTATTTATTTAAAAATGACTGAACGGAATATTTCTTAAATAAACTACAGCCCGTTACTGTAATAATATTGTGAGTGTACAAATGAATTTTAAGTACCTATTGTTTTTGTTGTATGAAATTTTTGTTTATAAAAATAAACTAAAAAAAATATAAAAATGATTTAGTACTATTAGGGTCGAAAAAGTACTATTTTAAAAGTTCGTTGGTACGATATTGGTTTCCTCATTTATCATCCCTGCAAGTCACTGTTAAATTTCGAGAGTCTACAACACACAACTTAAATGGCCTACTTTTTTTTGATGTCGTAATATAAAATTATTTTGGATAAACTTTTACCTGCAACAAACTGCTATTTAAACACCTTAATTTTTGGCCCGGATTTGATGTCGCTTTGTTCGTATATTTTTTTTTTAGAAAAAGATGTTACGAAAATTTTTTTGAAATGTTGATTATGTAAAAGTTATAAAATTAGAAAGAGTTAAAAAGAGTAAAACGTACGCTAATGGAAAGAGTGTGGTACAACACAAATTGCTTGCAATTTTTGGTTAAAGATATTTTGACTTTTAAACAGAGTCCATTTGGCTTAAATAGATTTTGTGAAAACATTAGACAACAGAAACAAAAGAATATTATGGATTCGATTTATTATCAATAAAAAAAAGGAAATAACATATCTGCATAGAAAATATTGGATTAATATTTTTTATTGTAGATAAAGCTTTGTTCCGAGCCCAATTTCCTTCTTCCTTCCTTCCTTCTTTCAACATAAAACATTTTTAAACCAAATATTTTTCTTGTAGCTCTACAGCTAAACGTCAGGTTTTTTTTGTGAATTTCATTTGGCATAACTCAATATGAACCATGGAAATATACTCAATCGAGCAACGCGTTAAAGTTATTCAGGCTTATTCTCCGTGATTTTATCGGTCAATTTAGTCGTCCAAACGTGAGAACAATCGGAAAAATCGTGCAAAAATGTGAGCAAACCGGGCCTTTGGGATATGTGAAAACACCAGTGCATGCTCATACAGATCGTACTGCAGAAATTTTTGCTGCTGTCCGCGATAGTGTGGCTGAAGAGCCGTCCACCTCAACTCGTCGTTGTGCCCAACTATTGCACCTCTCACGCTCGTCGTTGATGAACATTATGCATAAAGAGCTGCATTTGCGTAAAGCCTCTTGACTATTCCAAACGTCGTCAATGGTCAGATGATACATTTTCGAAGAAAATCATCTTCAGTGATGAGGACATTTTCACCTCAGTGGATTCGCCAATAAGTAGAGTTGCTGCATTTGGCCGGATGATAATTCAAGAGTGATTGTCGAAAGCCAGTGCACCCAGAAAGAATGACTGTTTGGTGCGGTTTATGGGCTGACGGCATCATTGGACGGTCGCTTCTCACGATAACGAAGATCCTAACGAACTTTTTATGGTCCGAATTGGAAGATATGGATGTGTGTGTGCCACTTGCAACACAGCTAATGAAACAATGGCTCTTTTGCGCGACAAACCCAATGGCCGTATTATCTCACGCGGTGGCTGCAAGATCATCGGATTTGGCGTTGGACTTCTTTCTTTGGAGTGTACGTCGGTAAGGCGGCAACAATTTAAGAGCTAAAAGATGAGATAATTCGGCACATTTACGGCTTAGAACCTCAATTATGCCTCAGCGTCATTAAAAATTTGGCCAATGGGAATTTTATTACCATTTTTTTATATCGGTTGTTTTTTAAAGAAAAATTGGCTAAAATTTTTATTATTTCTACGACAAAGCGGTTGCAACCGGCGTATGGCGTAAAATTAAATCTATGTCGACGTTCGACGTAGATACGCTTTTACGTTCACGCCAGCTATATTGCCTTAATAGTATGTGTTATACGTTTTAATATAGCATCGCACCTACGTCGTACATAACTCAGTTCATAAGACGCAATTGTTTTTGTACTGCTCTCTTCGAATTCATTTTTCATGCTCATTGATGTGCGGAACACGTATGGCATGCCAACCCATATAAAAAGCAGTAAAAACAAGTATTATAACGTTTATTAAAATATCAATTCTGTCATTAATTTTGGGCAACGTAGTGTGTGTGTGAACTAGAAAAAACATCGATCAGAGCAGTCTTCATGAGCTAAATTCATGGTTGCACAAAAAATTGTTTGTTGCTTGAACATAACAATGGCTCATGGAGACGGTGTTTAAAAGCAAGCCTGGGTTAATTTGAGTCCGAAATCCGTTATTTTAATTATTTTTTTAAAGTCAAACTAAATTTCTCGTTAATATTACCTACCAAATTTGTTTTAATTGGAGAAAATATTTTATCTAAATACATTAACTTTTTAATTATTCTTATTTAACTTTAATTTTTCGAAAGACCTTTTCGTTTAAAGAAAGACAAAGGAACAAACAAACACCTTTAAATACTCATTAAGCCAATTGTAATTTGCAAAATGAAACGAAAGTAAAACTATTGCATACATTTTGGAAACAAGTAGATGACTTTGCAAATATAATTAGTTTAAAGAGAGTTGATGAAATTAAATTAAAATTGTTTTGAAATAAAAAGTATTTGCCAGCTTTGTTGCAGAGTTGAAGGACATCAAAACCTAAATAATTATAAGTATAATGACGTTAAAGTATTAAAAGGGAACAAAAGTGGCACAAAAGTGCTCCAGATATGGATGGAAGAGGTGGAATTCAAATGTGAATACTTTGTGAGGTAATAAAGTAAATAATTTAATTTTGTTTTTTGCTGCCATAAATACAACAAAGTCTAGTTGGAGTGAAAAATAAATTAAAGAATAGAAAAGCTAAAACCTTTTAGACTTTTTATCTAAATCAGATTTTTTTCGTTTAAAATAAAGAGCCATTACACACGACTAAACATACTACTCTTCTTTTTATATTTATCTTTTTCTGTGAATTTATTTAACAGCCTAAAGCATTTTTCTTTATGAATATTGTATTTCTATCTTCAGGCTTAAAGCACATCTAGACAAATTACAAAAATATATTTTTTTTCTGTTCTTATTAAATTTAGTTTTTTTTTTTTTTAATTAAAACAAAAAATCAAATATAAACTAGTATCTTATTTTTATTTTACTGCATTATTACAAAGAAGTGGCTACAGTTTATAAATAATAACCAGTCAGGCTGTCTGGTTTTTGGCACAAAAAAGAAAATTATATAGATTCATATTTTCGCAATAGTTTATTATTTAATACAGATTTAAAAAATAAAAACTAACAATAAATAATACAACTGAGCAAGAACAATTAATGGAATTTCATTGAGCCATGATGAACACACAACATATTGTGTTCATTATATTTACACAATCAGATACACTGTAAAAAATTTTAATAGGACATCGTAAGATTTTTAACGGAAAAAGCAAACAAATTATCAACTTTTATTAATTTGGATTAGGTTTATCACTGTTGTAGACAAAGTTTTTTGAACAAATATGCCGCTCCTTTGTAGGCTGCATATTGCTTGGCAGAAACTTCTTATTTTTTCTTACTGTACCAACTTATGTCATATTCCAAGAAATTAAATTCTAAGATCTTTCAGATCCTTTATACAATTCTACAAGGTCAAGTACAGTTCTTTCTCCAATATTCCAGAAAATCTTAATACTTAGCCGGTTTAGAGGAAGTATATTGTGTAAACTTGGTATGTATTCATATGGCTTGTATGATTTCTCTAAATTTGTATTCGTCATAGTCCAGATGTCCCGGATTGGTGCAGCTTTGTCTGATTTTATACGCTCTGAAATTTAGCTCATAGAATAAATTCGAAAAAATATAAATTTTGAATATAATAAAGTAACCTATGAAAGGAAATAATTCCCAGTTTCTATTATTTATAATATAATTTTATATTTATAGTGAAAATAATATGTAGGTACAATTGTACCTTTACCGCCTTTTAACGTTGTCAAATTCTTCCGTCCAACTAGAGTTAAAACAAGACAAGCGTAGAGCTTTACGGGTAAAGCATAAGAAAATATGTGTTCAAGAAGACTTAAAGGCAAACACATCTCATTTAGATGAAAATATCTAAATAATATTCGGCACAAAGAACTTTTATTTGAATCGAAAGCTCAATAATATAAGTTTGTTTTGGCGGGTCCATGATTGCCCATGGGTCCCAAATAGAGTACACTCTACAAAATTTGCTTTTAAATACTGTGCTATAGGGTATCATATGGTCGAGTTTGGCTGAATATACACTCCTCCATGTTTACAATTTTCAGCGTTATGTTCTTCATTCTTACAACGTAAGAAATGTTCGTTTTGTTTATGAAATTTTTCTCTACAATTTTTCGTTCAGTGTTAATATTTACTCACACAAATGCATTCATAAATATAAATTCAAACAATTGCATACAGATAAATATTATTGTTTATTTAATTTAATGAAATTGCAATAATACAACTCAAATCTTTCAATACGATATTTTTGTTTTGTTCATTAATGTTTTTAACAAAATTATGGAATTAAAGAAATATGTATATATAAAGGGTATTTCAATATAGTTATGTTTTTATTGGAAACTGTTGAAAACAGTAATTGTTTTTTATGGTACCACATGGCGTATGATGAATGTTTATTTCAAGTGTTCGGTATATACCCTGCAGGAAATGTAACTAGTGAATCTGTACTGATTCACTATTGACACAGTCACCAGTACTAGTGACTTATTATACCCCAGACAATGTTATTTACTTTAGACATTAACATGTGCGTGTCATTGGAAATCTACTACTGACGGTGGTACTACTGACTAGGTAGTTCCTTTGGGAACATATGTAGACATTGGAACCAGAGAATCACTAGTACATTTTAGTAAACGTAGTCTACACTTGTGGTACGAATGCGAAATTAAAACAACCTTTTCTTATTTATTCTTCAACAATCATAGGAATTTTACTTTTCAGTTGTTGTTGATAACATTAATTTCGTTTTAAAGCCAAATATTGTGGCAAATGTAGTGTAGTGCGGACACTTAGTTGACAATGTCACCAAAATTGTCGACAAAACTGGTACTTAAACAAATTATAGAGTGGTTGTGAAGATTTTTTATTAGCAGGGAAACCAGAAATATGCTTTTAAAAAACGCGTTGTATGCCATTTATTTTGCTGTTAAAACTGAAAAATATGCTCCGAAAAATGTTAAAAATATGCCCTAAAAATTAAAAATTGCTTATGTGAAGACACAATATTCAACAATTTAATAATAAAACCTTAAAATATTAACGCTCAAGCCCATATGAAGATGTTTGCGCCGAATACGCTAACTAGTATACAAATTTTGATTTTGAAAAAGTAATTTTTAGGGTAATTAGATTTTTTTATTTATGTTTATGTACTGCATAAACAAATGACAATTATATTTTAAAATTTGTTACCATTTCTTAGAAAAATTTTTCTAGTTTTTTGAAAAAATAACAGAAATTACACCGTTCTTCTATTCGGTGGTTGAATTGCACCGTGTTTTTTTTCGCTGTCCTATTGTAGTGTGCTTCTGGAGCATCTAGATAAATAGTCCAACAGTAATCCGCTAACATTGAAAGGATCCACTTGCCCTGATATCGTTTTTCCATGTTAGCGATGTCTTGGTGGAAGCGCTCGCTGGGTTCATCGCTGAAGGCCCACAGTTATCCGGAAAAAAAGTCTAAATAATAATGTGAATAGTGGATCTTTAGGGACTTGTTACAAACCAATAAGATGGTATCATATTTTCAATAAGTTCAGCGTTTTTGTGTTTCCTTTTATTTCCCAAGAAGTTTTTTGGTACAATGCGAAAATTGTCTCATTTACCTTGCTTTACCTTCGAAAATGGAGTCGAAGTGTTCATCTTTAAATAATTTTTTTATTTAATCTTGGAAATTTTTGGCGAAGCTATTTAAACCACTTTAATTTTTGTTTATTGTTTGTACGAGATTTTCCATAAGGCCTAGTTTTATGGGGAGTGGTGAAAGTTTCACTTTTTGTCGGTCAACTAAAGGGTTATTTTGAACATTTTGACATTGACGAAATTGAGGGTAAACCGCCCATGATTTCATCTTTGTCGTCACTGATGTTAGGACGGTTCGGGATTAGATTAAGATTGCTGTGCGGTAAAGGACGGGTAGCCGATGGTATATTTGGATATGTTATGACACTCTCCTTTGTATAGAAAACACCATTGCGTTTTTCAGATGTATAAGTCGTTAGGCAGAAATAACAATCACTTACGTGATTCGTCGATTCTCGCCACTGCATTTGCACAAAATGATGTTTTTTTTTCATTCAGCCAATTTCTCAAACCTGTAGTACATGGTTTGCAGCTGAAATGTGGAACCCAGCTTTTATCTTGGTATTTGAAGTTTTCGTTAAAGTTGTTATAATAGGTTTTTTTTTTATTTTAGACGATATACATACAATAACTTTGTTTACTTAATATCACCTCACCTCACATTTTCGAGACATTTTGCTATAAAATAGTATTTTTGTATCGTTTAATTATATAGAGAAAAGCCCACTAAAACGCAATATTTTGGATAATTGTTACCAACTAATTAAGTTAATATTAACACTAAGAAGTAAAATGTGCGGTGCTTTCGTTTAATTCGAAAGATATCAGGGATGGTAAAAACTGAAACTAATAAATTAATTTTACTTATCAATTCGTATTTAGCTTGGACAAAGAAGTAGAAATTAGTTAAGATTATTTCGGATACTTTTCCTTGCATACTAGTGATATTATCTAGATATTAACATCCATATGGGGTTTTGTCTTAAAGGGATTTTAGATACGGTCGCTAATTTGTAAACAAACATTTAAAAGGAAGTTAAAGCTATTTAAGGATTAGAGCTTTTGGCAAATGTGAACCGCTTCGAAAATAATTTAATAAAAAGACTTTGTCCATATTTGATCAAATTATCTTAAAAATTGGAACTTTTACTTTGCGCACAAGGCTAACATGGACAGACAACCAGCAATACAGACGGACGGATGGACATCGTTAGATCACTTTACAATTTGATTCTGAGTCGATCGGTATACTAAAAGATTGGCCAAGATACACATCGCATAACATTAATCCTTAATGACAACCTGCTTTGTCTTACAATTTTAGGGTAAAAATTAAATGTACATGTCGAAATTGAAGTAACAGATTTTCGAAAAAAAAAATAATTTTTGTTTTGCTGCAAAATCTCTTGTGGACATCTAAAAAAATTAATATGTATCATAAAATGCCTTAAAAAAGCAAACTGTACGCTATAAACTTAAAAAATACTGCAAAAAGGCTCTTTTAACTAAATTATACCAAAAAAATGCTTACGGGAAAATATGCAAAAATGTGCACTAACAAATCGATGCCAAAATTCATAAAATGCTCTAAACCGGATCAATATTTTGTTTCTGCCTTCATTGGTCGCCCAAGGTAAAACATGCAATTGCATATTTTTGGTTTCCCTGGTTATTAGTTTAGAGCTGGTTAGTTTTCAAGTTGATTAGGACTTGGGTCATAACTTTTTCGTATCTGCACCAATTTTTTCGAGTTTTTAAAAAAATATTTTTTACTAATTCCAATCTTTTGATATACAAGGCGTATCCATAGGACGTATGGCTGCCTAAAAATTCAGGTTTTTATACAATTTTTGATATTTTAAGTACAGGAGGTACCACTCCACTTCTCCATTCCCGCCCACATTTTGTGGGGTGCTGTGTATTGACCGATCTGGCTGAATTTCAATAGCAAAATTATAAAAAGCATACCTGACATAAATATATACCAACCAAGCCCCTATCATATCTGGGGCTTTTGAAAACCCATTTCAACAGGCAGACGACCTGAATAGCTTTAACGCGTTGCTCGATTGTGTATCTTTCCGCGGTTCAAATTGAGTTAGTTAAAATTGAGAAATGTCAAATAAAATGCAAAAAAAAACTTGACATTTAGAAGTTGCTCACATTCACAGAAAGATGATGTGAATTACGTCCAACAGCACTCTGCCGAAGACTTTTTCTATGAAAAAACTAAATAAGCTGGAACCAAATGTTGTAATATCCCTAGAGGGAAGCGAACTGACACTGAAGTAGTCCCGTGATAGGTCTTTGGTGGTAGGGACCGGTTCCAGTTCTAACACTTTATATGAATAAGACCTATCACTTTTACATGGGGTTGTCATTGGAGGGGGTAAATTGACACCATTTGACCAATCACAGACCTATTCTCAATGAACATGCTTAGTGTCAGTTAATAAAAAGTAGTATTATTTAAATACAATGTAGTTTTATTTCAATAAAACTAGTCTAAGAATTAAATTTAAGAGCCAAATTTTAAAAATTACCAAAAAATGTGTCACATCACCGCTGAAGACTGTTCTGAAATCCATTACTTTTTCTACCTTTTTGTTCTTTATAAACCAGTTAAGGGATTGGTTCTTCTTTCACTGGTCATGAGTCCTTTCTTTTTGTACTTGTTCTATTTTCACAAATCCCAGGACCAGTCGCTTGGACCAATTGACACAAATTTCCCGCTGGGATGCTGCGTCAACATGACGCCACTCTATTGCAACATAGTCACATCTCTAATAATCAAAAATTTGTAGATACTTATCCAAAATTGTTCCCTTATACCTTCTTATATATAAAAATAACTCAATACTATTTCTAAAACTACCGATGTTATAAGAACATATACTTTATAAAATTTGTATATAAAGGTACATTTTAAAAACTTTAATCGCATTTTGCCAAGTTCGATTTTTTTTATATGTGACTATGTTGTAGTAAAGGTCATAGGGGAGTCCCGAATAAACGCAAGATTTAAATTTGTCGCAGAAGAGTGTTGGCAACCCTAAACAAATTAGGCAGCAAACAAAACAACGTATCTTCATTCAATAATGATGAATACTTCAAAATGGATCCGTGGAAATGTGGAGCATAACACGTAACAGGAATAAAAACAATATAAAATTATAATTTGACATACATAAATTAAGCAAATTAAAAAAACGACTGATATCACTTCTCATAACATGGTTAGCATTGACGATATTATAGTTAATTCCGACAATGCTATGTTTACTTTGTCCGAATTCTGGAAAATTTGTACCATATTATGGTTAATTTTGAACAAATTGTGATTGATTTGTGGCAAAATATGGTTAATTTGAACCATATTATGGTCATATTTAACCATAATATGACAGATAACCATATATGGTCATATTTGTCCATAATATGGTTACCTGAAAGCATAATCAAGGTTATCTGAAAACATAATCTTGGTTAAATTCCAATCATATTGTGTTTCTCATAGAAAAAGGGCTCAATGAATAAGCAGCTATTATCACAGAAATGTCAAATAACTTAATAATGTTGTAAAATCAAAACAACCTGTATAAAAACGCCTTAATGTAGAAACTCATTCACTTTTACTCTTCAAACTTTGCGATAGCCAAATTTTTAAAATTTAAAATAAAAGTTTGAAGGTTTAAAATATTTGCAAATTTTCACAATTTTTGGTAAACATTGGTGTGGAAAGTTTCTATAACAAAATTGCAAATGCAATAGCGGCATAAAGGCCCAAATACACGTATCAAAATACTCGTCAAGCATTGTATTAGTATAAATGTGTTTGTATGTGTATCTGTATGTGTGACACCGACGATGCCGGATGGAAAATGCAAAAATTTAGATAAGACGGCGAATATTTCGTCCAGCACACGTACACGAGTGAATTCGCCTGCATTACTAGCATTTGACAAGTGCATATGGCCTATAAAGGACATAAGAATAAATACCTTATAGTCTCTGCTACTTCGGTATCCTTACACTGCGTTTACATTTGACAGTACTGGCAAGACAGTAAGAATATACATATAAGTTGTCAAAAATACTACTAACTGTTTTCGTGACGAAGGCGTCCAGGCAGTAGGTAATACAGTTCACTTTTCAAAATATGTCAAACATGAATGTTGCAGTACAAGTCAAGCTAAAGGTGTTTTACAATAACTTAGCCAATTTAAAAATAACCTAAAATAAATTTATAGTATTTACAAACATAACACAACTAAACCATTAAAAATGAAAACAGAATATATTTATGTTATTACATTTTGATTTTTTGTTTTTCTTTTGCTTACAAAACTTTAGATTACTGTTAGCAAATGTCAAATAACTGTCCAATTTTACTGTCTGCAAAATTTGCTAGACATTAGACAAAACAGTTGAACAAGTTTGCATGTATTAGTGAAAAAGTTTGCAAGTATTGCAACTGTCTTGCCAGTACTCTCAAATGAAAACCCCGTGTTAAGAAAGGGCTTTTCAGCTGCCACCAAAATATTATATAACATAAGATACTGCCTGAAACCAAATAAAGTGGGCATGATTGCGTTTTACGAAAAAAAATCTTTTTCTTATCAAATAGTTGATGTCTTTTGTTTTTCTTCAGGGGGGTTACCGCGTATTTCGATTCGAAAGAATTCATTTACGGATTCGAACAATTTGTACTGTGTATTACGATTTTCGTAATATTTGTTTCGAATAAACGAACGTTTTTTATACTTTATTGAAAACAAAAAACCCACTCTCTATTACTCTCTATTTTCATCAAATATCCCATTTTATTAAAAATACAACCTCTGCGATCGTTTCGAACGATTGCGAAAATCGTAATACAAAGTACAAAGTGTTCGAACTCGTAAATTATTTCTTTCGAATCGAACTACGCAGCAACCCCCCAGTATTTTAAAATAGTTTTAATTGTTATAAAAATTTAATAGGAAAAAATTATTTTTAACTGACACCAGAACAATTTTTCAAAAGCTGTTATTGAAAATATAGTGCGTAAATACATACAAGTCTCTTACATACTAAAAAAATATAAGATTATATACTTTTATTCGATAGTAAAATTTAAGCTATCGATAACGATAAATATCTAACGTAGAAAATATTGATAATATCCTAGCACTAGTGTATATGAAATTTGATTATTTGTTTTGCTGCATACATTTTTTACCTCTTTATCTATTCTTTTTTTATTCCAGGTACGTAAATCCTTATTTGCATGTGACAAAAGAAACTGTCAGGTAAATATTTTGTAAGAATTAAAGACATTTGAATTTTGTGTGACTTAGTCTAGATGTGCAAAACTGATAAAAAAGTATTTACTTTGCCAAATCTCCCAAAAATAAATGTTTACCAACCTCTTTCAAAATATAGTCCCCTATAAAGCAACACTTATTTTTTAAATTTTATGCATAAAATTAAATAAACAAATTTATTACATTTTGCATGACTGAATGACATGATTGACTAAACAAAAAGCACCAGTTCCTTAAATATTTTATTCGCGATTTGTCCTTTAAAAATAATCTTCATATGAAAGTTAATTTTAAAATAAAGGGTTGCCCATGTTCGACGGACCCAATCTTAATCATTTAATTTGTTCCAAGTAGATTTGTTTACATCAATTTTTGAATATGATATCTCTCAAATGGCCGCCTCTGGCGTTGATGGCGTATTGTGCCCTTTTTGCAGCATTTTCCATCGTTTTCGCCAACATTTCGGCCGGAATAGCGGCTATTTCTTCACGAATGTTGTCCTTGAGCTCTTCTACGGTCCTTGGCTTGTTAACGTAAACCTTTGACTTCAAATATCCCCACAAGAAGAAGTCAGGCGGCGTCAAATCGGGCGAACGCGGTGGCCAGTCCAAATCACCACTTTCGACATCAAACGGCCCGGAAACAAATTCTTCAGAAAATCGATTGTTATGCGACTTGTGTGCGGTGGAGCGCCGTCTTGTTGAAACCAGAACTGCCTCATACACTTTCGACGAATAATTGGCATCACAAAATTGGTCATCATGTCGCGATAACGCTCCTGGTTGATGGTAACAGCATGGCCATTTTCATTTTGGAAGAAAAACGGCCCAATGACCGTTTTCGCACTAACGCCGCACCAAACTGTGCCTTTTTCCTCATGAAGAGGCACTTCTTGAATCTCGTGAGGATTTTCAGTGGCGTGAATACGGCAATTTTGCTTATTTACGGTCCCATTCAATGTGAAATGGGCTTCATCGGACATGATAATTGAGTTTTCACAATTGACTTTTTCTGTTGAATGTAAATTTCAACTTTTTCAGAGCGCTCGCGTCGCGTGTATTGTTGCATGGTAAAAATCTGCTTGGACTGACGCTTCAAACGCGGTATGTCATTAAGCGATCTGACATCTCTGTCAAAACTTATGGCGTTGCCAGATGGGTCCGTCGAATATGGGCAACCCGTTATACACAACAACTTTAAAAATTTACGCAAATACTCCCACCCGCACACAAAAATAGATGAAGATTTAAAAGACAGGCGAAATATCATTTATAATGTCAGGAAAATAATAAAAAATCAAAAAAAAGAAACAAGTAAGAATAAATATACGGGCTAGATGGATTATATGATTCCCTAAACCACAGTATACGGAGATAAATTTTTAAGACGCATCAAAACAAAATTTGTTAAAATTCGTTTAAAAGTTATCTGCTTTAACTGCAGCAATAGATGTAGTCCTGAACTTACAACCTATTTATCTGGTAGCAGAAGCGACTGCCAGGAAATCTGCGACCCCCTTAAAAGCGACTGGACAACTTGTGACCTTATGGTCACGGTAGTTTTATAAGGAGTATAGATTGTAGCAGTTACTACATCATTCCGATACTAATATTTAATAAAAAAAAAACGGCGTATATCCTTGGAGGAGGACAGCTGGTTAGTAGGACTTCGATCTGACTACAGCACTTTATATTTCATATAATTTTTATACTGATGGTTCCAAAATCAAAGAGGTAATTGGAGTTGCAGTTTATTGTCGGTAACTGGGTATTCGGGAATCTATAAGCTTCCCCATTAGAACAGTATATTCCAGTCGGAAATATATGCAGCCAAAATAGCAAATTCCAGTAGTAGGTTTTTATATCATCAGGCGGAAATAAAAAAATATCCGCTGAATATACATACTCTTCAATCGTCCAGGAGTGTAAGGACTCAATAGAAAGACTTGATGCCAACAGAAGAGTACACATCTTCTGGGCCACCAGGGCATAAAAGTTAACGAAGTAGCAGACGAATTAGCGAAATCGGGGGTTCAAGTACCGTATAACAGAGTGATTGATATTCCAATTCGTAAAATTAAGCGAGATACAGACTTTACTAAACAGTGGAAATCCGAGGTGGTTTAAGGTATCCTGGATTATGTGGGGATCCTATGATCCAAAGTCGGCTAAACTTCTTCTTTCGCTACCGAGAAAATACTGTAGACTTCTGGTAGGGCTTATAACGGTTTACTGTTGGACAGCAGTAACGCCAAAAGGCCAGGACAACTGACTAGTGACAATTGTAGATCCTGTGGGGTACCAGGGGAAAAAGAAACGGTGGAGCACGTACTTTACTACTGACCGGCACTCATACGCTCTGGAGCTAACTGTCTGGCAGATCATTACTTCCATGATCTTCAGTAAATCTCTGGAATTGGAATAATGTGACTCCTAGCATCCGCCAAGGGAGTGTGGAGTACTCTTAAAATCAACACACCGAACTAAGCTTTCATTAACGGCCTATCGTACATCGTAGTAGGGCTAGGGACCAACACGGTCTTACGGGGTCGTTATGACCTAATCTAACCTATCATCTACACATATGAGATTTTTGGTCCTAAAGTGATTTTAGGAGGGGTTTTCATATGGCACGTACTCCTACAGAAAAAAAACACATTTTCAATGCGGTTACCTCCAACAAAACTATCTTTAAAGAAAAATGTTGAACATAAAATGGTTTTTTAAATTAGTCCTCTATCAAGAAGCCACAACCATTTTAATCTATTTTCGGGAGTGATATTTGAATGGGTGTTATGGGCAAATATGGACCGATTCCCATTAAATTTGGTAACATAAATAAGGTTGTAATAAAATATATTTCAACCAAATAAAAGATACTCTATGGACAAAAAAAAACTATGTAACAGAAAGAAGGTTTTGGGGGCTATGCAAAATTATTGCCCGATTTTTTTCATCTTTAAAAGGTTTTGTTCTTGTGGCAATTTAAAACTCAAATTCCTAACAAATGAACTCCAAAATTTTAGATCTTTACTTTTCACACAAGGTTAACATGGACCGACAACCAGCTAGATAGCCAGACGGACTTCGATAGATCGATTAAGAAAGTGATTTTGAGTTGATCGGTCCTCTAAAAGATGGGTCTAGAACCAATATTTGTATATCGTCGGCTTAATATGCAAACCTGCTTAATCCACTTTTAAAGTAAATTGAGATTTTGATTCTGTGTGGTAGAGAAAGATACGCCTGGTTGACTTTAATTTGAGTCTTGAAGTGTGTTAAGCCAACTATATTTTTGGTTTTCCTTTCAAGCTGCAAATATGAATTATAAAAAGTTGTTTGTCTCTCCTGCAAAATGTTCTGAAAGGGAGTTATCAGTTTTGCATATTAAGCCGACGATATGTTACATTCAACAACACGAATGCATAATACCTTCTTCACTATTGCGATGTGGCTACAAAAAGCATAGTGATTCCCTTGCAAGTCCACATGACATTGTGAAAGGAATAAGAGGAAAGAGAAAATAATAAAAAAGCGCTGCATGAGAACTGAAATGTCATAAAAATAACAAGCGCTCAACAATGGTGTCATTATTATTATGCTGTCCTAAAGGAAAAATTATTAAATGATGTATTCATAATGAAGTTAGAGATAATTATTATGTTTTCACATAAAAGGCGAAATAACCATAAATTTATTAAGAGAAGGATATTTACGGCAAAAATGAAAATGAAATGTAAATTATTTAAGCGTACAAATTTATTAAAATATTTAAATTATTTAAATTATTATTATAGCAATCGGGACACTATCTGATCTGTACGATTAGAACTGTGCGAGCGAATTGTAGCAACCTCACATCATATTTCTATAGTTTGTTTTTAAACTCTTAAGCAGGAGCAACACGGGACAAGGTCATCAAATGTGCATTTTATTCGTATCTCGGTTGCTCCTACTACTTATCGAAACTAACAAGAACCCATTTGGGTTTTCAGGCTTAGCTCGGATTTAGATTGAATATCATTATTTATATTTTGGTTGAAACTTAATGTTGAGCATTTGTTTGTAAAAAAAAAACGTATTATTTCTCGCTGCTTTATCTCGTTTACCAATTGGCATTTTGTTTCCCTGTCTTGTGGCTATGAAAAATGTGCTTAGATTGAAAACTTTTTTAACAGGGAAACCAGAAATATGCTCTAAAAACGCGTTTTATGCGCATTTTATATGCAGTAAAATCTTGAAAATATTCCCTGAAAATTGTTAAAAATATGCCATAAAACTGCCAATTTGAAAAACAAAATATTCAACCATTAAATAACAGTTCCTTTAAATAAAAACATTCCTAAAATTATAATCGGCAAAGCCCAAGCACCACAGTATTCATAGACGAGATTTTTGAGATTTTACGCTATTTGGAAACGATTTGCAGTCATGGGCTCACAAAAAAAAAGTTATGTTATACGGTTAACATTCATATAAGAGTTATTTGTGCCGAGTATTATCTCGATATTAACATTAACGCATACCCTTTTTGTAAATAAAAGAATTATTTGTACGTTCAATAAAAATGTATTATTTATTTCGACACGAATTCTTTTCTTTATTTTGTGTAATTAATGCATTATCATTGTTGAGTGTGTAGTTAACAAAACCTTAGAAAATATATATTTTTAATGTTGTCAATGAGTGCGCATAAGTAGGCGATATTGTACATATCACATCTGAAATGTTTTGTCTTAAATGGCTTTTAGGGACTGTCTTAGCGACATTTAAAAGGAAGTTTAATCTTGTTATAGATGGGAGCTTTGGGCAAATGTAAACCAATTCGAAAAGAGTTTAATTGGCAGTAAAATATTTTTGGGGCGAATTTAATCCAAATACCGACGTAATTAAGCGATTAATTTAGAAATAAGTTTTTATGGGGGATATGTGAAATTATACACAGATTTTCACCATTTACAAAGACTTCGTCCTAAGTACAATTAATTTACCTAATTTTATCAAAATATCCGCAAGATTACAACTAGTACTTTGCACACAAGGTTAACATGGACAGACAACCAGCCAGGTAGACGAATGGACGTCATAAGATCTCTTTAAAAAGTGATTATGAGTCGATCGGTTTACTTAAAGATCTGTCCAGATTTCTTTGTATTACACAAATCGCCAAAAACGTATATAAGTGCTTTTTCCTAATTTTTGTTAATATAGAAATATTTTGAAGTTTAAAATATAAATAATAAACTGGCAGGTGCACGGCCTAAAAAAACACTTAATTGACAACATCTTTTGTAAGTTGTTGTTGTTTTTATTTTGTTTTTCTTAACCTACTTACAACTACAATTAATGTTGAGAGAATTTCAACTAATTGTAGTGGGGAATGTAAGATGAGATGAAGCCACTGTTTATTGTTGATGATGTTTTGTTTAAGCTTTGACATTATTACAAGTAGAACTGTTGCTATAATTCTTATACGTTTAACAGTTTTATTTGGTTTAATATCTTTAGTTTTTCTAAAATCTTTATGGATGAAGTTTCCTGATGATCTGGCCTAAGCAACCAGTGAAATGCGCATATGAATAGCTGATCCCATCAACAATAAATTTCAAGTGTTTTTATCAATAATAAAAACTGGGAATTTAAGCACGAATAACAAAATCTTTTGAAATTTAAATTTTGTATTCCCAAAAATTGAAATTACTTTTTGGTTTAAAATAACATTTATCTTTAATGGCAACCTGCTTTGCCTTTCAATTTAAAAGTAAAAATCAAATGTAGGTGGCGAAATTGAAGCAACACGTTGGGTATACAGGTAGATATTAAAACCTGAAAAGCCAGAATTTCGCAAAAAAAAAATGATTTGCTCAATATGTACCAAAATATGCCTCAAAATCGCAAAATATACTCTATAAACTTAAAAAATGCTGCAAAAATGCTCTTTTAACTAAATTATGCCAAAAAACTCTGCAAACGGGAAAATATGGAAAAATATGGTCGCACAAGGAAAAACATGCAATTGCATTTCTCTGGTTATTAATAACACTCTGCTCGAAATTGACATTTTTTTAGACAAGCTGGGCAATTGGCGTTTTAACAGAATTCGGGTACGCTGAATCCAGTGGTGCCCACCGTTTTTTTTTGGTTAGCTCTTGTTTTCGAAATATACCGTTATTTCGAAAATGGAGGATGTTGCACAACATATATTCGCGTAACTCAATAACTCAATAACGGTTTGGTATATTGGAATTGCTAAAAAAAACCGAAATTCCGCAATAAAATTAAAAATCAAATGCATAATTTGATTCCCGCTCCACGGCAGCCAATAGTAACAAGTCTGGCTAGATGCTTCAGAATTTTATTCAAACAAAAATTGAGTAATTAAAGAATGCCAGAAGAGCTTGTTGATATCGATGATTATGCAATTAAAAAAGTAAAGGAAATTTTAAATTTAGATAACATCAGAAGTCAATTACATTCAAAATATTATGTAGTTAAAATCAACGTAAAATTAAATATAAAACAAATGTAAATTCATTTCCTTTAAAATCAGGCTAAAAATCAGTTTAGTTTTAAATGTTTAAAAACGAAATCTACTATAATATTTGTATTTTCCAATTACGGATATATTGGTGAAACGATAACTTAGTCGCATTTTTTGCCGAACAGAAAAAGTTTGTCGATAAGGGGCGACGCTTACTTTTTGCCACTCTCGCTCCTAAACTTTTTTTCTCAGGCAAGAAATGTCCATAGTGTAAATTCGGACTAATTAGGGGTTTTTTGAGTGTTTTCCATATAAATTTTACTACGCGTTCAGTCACTTGTGTTGTGAAAACAGCACATTAAACAAATTTAAAATTTCATAATTTTAAACGAAAATTATAGAATTTAGTATAAAATTCCCCAAAACCACTAGACCGGTATACGATTTTTAGTTATCAGCTGTTGCTTACGTAGCAAGATAAGGTCACCTGGTGTAAATTCGCCTTCATCAAACCAAAAAAAAATTATTAAAAATCAGATATAAATCAATTTTGTAATTCAAGTAAATATAACTAAATACTTTATTATTTAACATAAAAACAATTAATTTTATTGTAAAAAAGTGAACCTATTCATGTGAGCGACAGGTAAATTATTATAACAACCATCAAATGACTCTAGGTCTAGGTCTAAGGACTGATTATAAACCCATATTTTATCATTCGCCGTTAAAAAATATAAAAATTATGGTCACTAGAGCCAATAATTTACATCACCTTTTTTAGCTTTATATTCACTAACAATTTTACACTAAATTAAGCTAAATAAAAACTGGTAACAACCCACTTAAACGTTTCTCGCTGCACAAAAATAATGACATTTTAAAAGATGACACAAACAAGATGGCTATAAAAAAGTATAGTTTTAAAAATACACATACTTGCACACATGTAAATAAAACCATCACACATTCCAACTAAATCTATTTTGAGTCTGTTTCTTGGTACTGGCTGTATCTCAATAGACATAAAACCAAAGCATATATTTAGGGATTTATAAGTTACAAAACGAAACATCAAATATTTTGATTAATACATACTGCAGAAGATGTGATGGCAAACTTGAATCTCGGCAAACAAAAATGTGTTTGTATGAGTGTATCTATTTCAATCAATATTTCAATTTGAATTTGGATTTAGTTTGTTTTCTTTTCTTATTCAATTTAGGTTTGAAAAGTCATTTATCTATGACACATACTCAAGAAAATCACAAAAAGAAAAAAGAAAATCAAGTGTGCAAATTTGGTTGTTATAGAATAAAAAAAGGGAATAGGAGGGCGTTATTGAAGAGTTTATAAAAATAAAATTACGAAGAGATATTAAATAAAAATTTATATGTATGTATGTATTTATATGGGTGTTTCCAAAGTAACGGTCGTTACCGATTTTCGGAGAGTTTTTAAATAAAATTCCAACCTTCCAACCTACCCAAATATGCCACGAGGATTGCTCCATTTTGGACTTACGAAAGTTCAAGCAACGACAGGAACCGAAAGAATTCATAAAAATTTTAATCTCAATACTTTTTTTGACCATTAAAAAAAGTAACGGTCGTTACTTTTTAAATGTGCTGTTTCATATGTCGGAAACAAACATCATGTATTGCAAAATTTTGCGCAGGATATGTCAATTAAAATATCTCATTAAATATTTTGAAACGTTTTGTTTAAGGAATGGATTTATTTTCAAAACAAAGAAATTAGTTACCAAACAAAATTTTTTTTTAAACTTACGGTCGCTACATTTTAAAAAGTTAACAGTTTTTTGTGATTGAATTCATTTATTATGGGTAACTCAAAGTAACATATTTTTGTTAGTATAAAGAAAATTAAAGTTAATCTTTCGGAAAATGACAGATACATTTATTTTATATAATATTAGCGGAAAAAATTCAAAAAAATAATTAAATTTTTGAGCTTTAAGGGGTAATTTTTTGTGGAAACACCCATATACATACAAACATATCGTCATCTAAAATGCGAAAGGGCGTAGCAGCAAAAAAATTCAAAATCGAGTTTTTGATTGATCATGATGCACTAGATTAAATTACCTAAATATTAAAAAAGAAAAAATAAAACAGTGTTGTTACGCCCTTTTGCATTGTAGGCTGCGATATATTTATCTTTAAGGATGTCACTTGACGTGTGAATTATTACATCAATTCGATGCATTAATCAATTTTTTTTTTTAAATATTAAGCTTATTTTTACTTTTTTTGTTCTGATATCAAATGCCAGAAGGTTATTTTAATGGCTGCTGTTGTAAAAATTCGCACAAATTCGATGATATGCAGTCGAAACTGAGAGATAAAGAATTAGAAGCAGTACTGTGTTGTCTTTGGATAAACATACCCAAGACCAAGGCCATGAGAATTAACAAATATAAATACCTTCACACTGCAGCAACAGCCGGTAGTGCCACTTGCCACACAGCCAACGAAACAATGACTCTTTTGCGCGAGAAATGTGATCATGTGATTTGACACCGTTGGACATCTTTCTTCTATGAACCAAGAATAATTCAAGAGCTAAAAGATGAGATAATTCGGCACATTAACGACATTCAACCTTAATTATGTCTCAGAGTTATTTAAAATACGGACCATCGGATAGAGGTATGCCACCGAAGCCGTAATATTTTATTTAACACATAATTGTCATAATTGTAATAATAAAAAAAATCAGAAAATGCTCTCCACTCAAAAGAAAAATCAATCCATCCGTACTCAAATCAATCTAAATTCTTAAATCAAGTACAGAAAGAACGATTCAAGTAATATTCAATACCGATTTCGTACTTGAAATAATCTGAAAATTAGATTGATTTAAGTAAAACTAAGATTGAGTCAAGCTCAAAATGCGCTCGATTCAAGTATTATAAAGTTGATTTTATCCCGATTTCGTGTTTGAAAAAGACCAAAAAAATATTAGAAAGATAAAATTATTTTGATTGGTTTACTTACCCGTATTACACCTCACAGAATGATAAGACACCAACATCATGCCCGATTTGGTTTTTACTTTAGAAAGCGTATGTACATATTTTACCAAAAATATAAACTAAATGAGAAGCAAGAGTTAAAAATTACTTTTTAACACTTCGTGGTACACATGAGTCTTACCAGACTTTTTTCAATGCGTATAGAAAATCCAAATATGCGTAAGCCGGAGAGTTAAACACCACGAAAAGTTAAATCTTTTTTACCTGATTTGAGAATTTTATACTTCTTTCAAGAAATTCCGGGATTGGTTTTCGATTGTAATGAACAAAATGCCGGTGGTAGCTTGAATCATGGATTCAAGTGCCTTATTTAAAAAAAATAAATATAAATCTATTTGGTTGCTCTTTAGAAGAAAAACGAAAACGAACGGTTGGGGGGGTTCTTGCTTTCGAACTTTTCTTAGGCCAATAGAATTTCGTTCACATAAATATTTTTATAGACTCCCTCAGAATAGAATAATATGGACCGGATGTTGATCTATGAAACAATAAAATCACAGGCTGGTAATTGAACCCCTATAGAGATCAACTAAAAATAAATCGGATTAAATTAAATCAACCTAAACAAATTTTAAATGTCTAAAATCCCACAACGCGAGCCACTCTTTATCCCTCACATCACTTGCAGTAAGAAAACGTTACTTGAACTAGTTTTCCATGATAATATCAATCAAATTATTTTTTTTTATTTAGAGATATTCATATTAAAAATTTTATTTTCTTTTGCCAACAAAACTCGACTAAAATTAAGCAAAAGGTTTTAATCTTAAATAATTAAAAAACATTGAAACAAATATTTCATTAAACATTCGAAAAAATTAAATTTTAAACAGATTATCAAAGAAAATAAGGGAACTTAAAGAAAACAACTTGATTTATCCCGAGTGTTTTTCTTTCTGTGTAAAAACTTTTTGTTTTATTTATAATGTTGACATACGTTGGACACATTAATATGCTAAATATACAACAAAGGCTGCAGATAAAAACAATATTTTTTATCCAGAAAATGAAAATTGCAAATGCACCCGATTACCTGACCGAACAAATAAGGTACGTGGGGGAGGTTCAGCCGTATACTCACAGGAATGCCTTGGATTTTAGACCACAGAGAGCAGACACAAATGCAATGCAAAAATCGCTATTTATTAAAGTAAATTTTATAAAAAATGTTTAATTGTTAATCACAATATTTGTTCTTATAATTTATTTAAAACGTCATTAAAAAGTACTTTAAATACTACTTATAAAACTAATTATAATAATAATAATAATAATAATAATAATAATAATAATAATAATAATAATAATAATAATAATAATGGTGTTCAGGGTTGGGCACACGAGGTAACGGGCCTGAATGGCTTTAACATGGCAAAGTCCAGACCCAATCCTCGCTTTTTGTAACCAACCAAGAAGACTCACAACCTCCGACCCTTCGGGGCAGGTGGACACCGGAAATAGCAGTGCAGCATCCGTTGCAATGCTAGCAAATGTGAGCAACGAGATCAAATGGACACGGAATGAAAACGGCTTACGATTTGAATGGTTGAACGAATATGACTATGATTGCTACGAGCTGACGGCTTGCAGTATTCCATCACCTTATTACGTGGGAGTGAAATCTGCTGAAACGGCTGGTGGGTTAATGCTGCAGCTGCCTCCGTCCCGTTAAAACTGTGGCTGGTCTCTAAATACGTTCCACACTCGTCGCCACTGAGGTGGCTGTACAGGTACAGTTGAGAATGACTCCTGTTTTTTGCGCCGAGATCCTGGCTCTGAACACAGGTGCTCATAAGGCCCTGTGTCAACCCTCGCGTGGACCTCACTGCTTGCAAAGGGACCCACGGGGATTGTTTGAGGCGACTGTACAAACGTGGAAGGATAGCGGTTTGGAGCGGGGACCCAGCAGAATGAATAACAACTCAGAACAAATTACAGAGAAGAACACAGAAGAAGGAAGTACAGCGAAGCGAAATGGGTGCATCATGGCTCCAGGAGTGGCATTTAAGAGAAGCAGTGTAATGCTAAGATCGCCACCTACAAGGTGTGCATCACCTTCGGACGTGGCCCGAAGTAATACAGCGCATACGGAGATTACGGATGCTGGAGTCTTACCTAGAACTCCAATGAATGCATGCGGCCAGAAGGGGGATGTCCCAAGGACGAGTAATAGGGTGCTGGGGCCAGTGGGGAAAACGCCAACTGGCATCCTCACAGCGCGAACACCGCTTGACGTTGTCATCCCATCGAGTGACCATACAGCCTGCGCAGTATCGGCTTCCCAAAAGGAGAATGTGGCAAGTGGCTCAATAGAGAGTTCGCCTCGACAGGAACTAATCCAGAAGACAAGGAAGTTGGAGGAGGACGCGATTTCTCAATGTATATTGATAATACGCGACATGCAACAGGCTTTCAACCGTCAAAAGAATATTAGCAGTGAGGTCAAGACCGGAGTTGCAAAAATATCCGAGCTATTAGATGTCACACTAAACTACAGGCGCACTTGGAAGACAGCAGAAGAGGAAAAACTCCTTACGGACCACCACAAGAGGACCGTGAGCCAGCAGTTAGCAGTCGTTACAACTCCTGTGACGACAAACCAGAAACGAGTGGCTACCAGTCCGGCTGTTCCAACGAGCAGCAAAAGGGCTAGAGCAAAGGGGCCCATTGGGGGCAGAAAAGCAATCCCCGAAAAGGGAGAAGATAACTGGAGGACTGTCACCAAGAAAGGCAGAAAAAAGAAGCCGAGGAATAATCCAACCGAGCCCAACAGGGGAAAAAAACCACGACCACAACGTGCAAAACCGGAAGCGGTGATAATAAAACCCGCAGGTGATCACAGCTACGCGGAGGTACTTAAAGATCTACGTAGTAAGATAACGACTGATGATTCAGTCAGGATAAAATCTGTGAGGAAAACGCAGAGTGGAGCCATCCTTCTGGAGCTCAATAGAGGTCAACAGGTTAAGCCGGAGTTCCTTCAGCAGCTGAGGAATACTAGCCGGGATATAGCCTCCGTGGCGGAGATAAAGCCGAAAACTACGATAGAGATTCGGGACCTTGATTTGCTGACACTCAAAGAAGAGGTGGAAACAGCAATTCGGAAACTGCTCATCAGCTCAGAGGAGCAGATTCAGACGAGGATTACGGCGCCAAATTCGCGAGAGCAGGTACGGGCTTTCGTCACATTATCGGCAGAAAGTGCTGCTGCGCTCATCGAGGTGGGCTTTATAAAAATTGGATGGATTCGAGCAAGAATGAGACTGTGCGAAGATATCAGAAGGTGCTATCGGTGTCTTGGGATGGGGCATATCCAAGCAAACTGCTCTGGCGTAGACAGGAGGGATAGGTGTATCAGATGCGGACAGTCTGGGCACAAAATGAAAGACTGTGATGCAGCTCCCAAATGCATTCAATGCGCGGAAGCAAAACTCGAGCGGACTGGGCACATTTCAGGCTCAAGAAGGTGTCCACTAAGCAAAAAATGATGGCAGTTCTCCAAGCAAACATGCATAGAAGCCGGACAGCAGATGCGTTACTCGAACAAATGGCTGTTGAGAAGAAGGTGGATGCTGTCATTATCAGTGAACAGTATAAGCCGATTCGTCGAGGGTCCTGGTACGAGGATGAAACAGGCACGGCAGCACTTTGGTTACCCAGTGGCAGTAAGATTGCGGTCAGACAGCACGGATCCGGTTTGTGCTATACATACGTCCGCACAGAACAATTTACACTAATGAGCTGTTACCTCACCCCTAGTGATAATATGGAGCAATTTAGGATAAAGCTAGATCTAATTGAGGATAAGACTCGAGAAATAGGTGGCCCCTTCATAGTAGCTGGGGATTTCAACGCCAAGGCTGTCGAATGGGGAAGTCCAACAACAAACACACGAGGAAGGTACATTTTAGACATGGCCGCCAGATTGGGTCTGGTTGTGACAAATACTGGTTCCGCCACTACTTTTAGAAGACCGGGATGTGAATACACCATGCCAGACATCACCTTAGTGACTGAGAGTCGGACTGCAATGGTTGCAGGATGGAAAGTACTGGAGGACTACACTGGAAGTGATCACCAATATATTTCCTTCCAGATTACAGCGCCAACAAACGCCGCTCGGACATCAATGGAGAGAGGTACTCGTAAGTGGAATGTAGGGAACCTAGACCCTGGAGTATTTCTGGAAAATTTTGATGGGGCTATATCTGCGGCCAATAGTGACGCTGCTTCTTTGGCGAACGCGATGACACAACGCATAGTTCGAGGCTGCGATGCAGCAATGACACGTATAACGCAGCACCCAAGAAGACAACCCGTGTATTGGTGGACCCCAGAAATAGCCGACCTCAGACGGATCTGCCACCGCGACAGAAGAAGATACACCCGGGCTAGGCGAGCCGGGGAGGCCTTGATGGAGGCCGAAGTATTCAGTCGTTCACGGAAGGCGTTGAAGCATGCGATAATAAGAAGTAAAAAAGCGAAATGGGAAGAACTCCGTAGAGATCTCAACAGTAACCCTTGGGGACTAGGCTATAAGATCGTTACGAAGAAGCTTGGTGCCAACTCAGCTATCCCACACCTGGAGAATGAGGTTATCAACAGTATCGTTGGGGAATTATTTCCCACACACCCTGTGCTGCATGAGGAACGAGATAACCGTATTGATGAGACACCAGTGCCCTTTACTAAAGAGGAGCTAAAAACTGCTGCTAGGAGTCTTAAAAAGGGCAAAGCTCCTGGCCCAGATGGAATACCAGCAGAGGTACTCACGCTCTTGGCCGAAGAGCGGCCAGACGCGATGCTCGAGGTATACAATGCTTGCATAGCCCAGGGGATCTTTCCTAAACAGTGGAAGATACAAAAGCTCGTGCTGATTAGCAAGGGCAGAGGTGACCCAACCCAACCGTCAACATATCGCCCTCTTTGTATGCTGGATAGTGCCGGCAAGCTTCTGGAGAAATTATTGCAACGCCGATTAGCAGACTCCGTCGAGATAGCTGGAGGATTATCGCAGAGACAGCATGGCTTTCGACCAGGCAAATCTACTCATGGTGCCATTGAGGATGTAGTAAGAAGCTTCGAAGCCACACAGCGCGCACGATACTACCCAAAGCGTATACTCGTCTTAGCTACACTTGATGTTCGCAATGCTTTCAACAGCCTACGATGGGTTGATATCATGAAGGCGCTACGAGAGAGATTCAGCATCCCCGGATACCTACTAGAAATCCTTCAGAGTTACCTTAGAGATCGTAAGCTGCTTTACGATACGCCAGAGGGCCAAAGGAGCAAATCGATCACATCCGGCGCAGCTCAGGGATCAATATTGGGTCCCGATCTTTGGAACATGAGTTATGATGAGATACTTTCGATAGATATGCCACCAGACACACACCTTGTAGGATACGCAGATGATATAGCGGCCGTAATCTCAGCACGAGATACTGATGACGCGAGAAGAAAGCTGAACCAAGTCATGATAAGGACGCAAATATGGCTAGAAAACCATGGGCTGGAGCTTGCTAGAAACAAGACTGAGTTAATACTGTTGACGCGAGCACACATGCCACTTGAAATAAGCATGCATATTGGTGATACTCCCCTGGTCACGAAAAAGGAGGTGAAATATTTGGGCATCAAACTTGACTGCAGGCTCACTTATTGGGCTCAAATACAACACGCGGCCACCAAGGCTGCAAAGGTTACAGGCATGCTAAGCAGGCTAATGGCGAATATCGGTGGACCAACACAGAGCAAGAGGAGACTAATTATGGCAACAACCAATTCTATACTCTTATATGGCAGTGAAATCTGGGGAGAGGCAATGCGGGCGAAGACTAAACGCAAAGTACTGGGGGCAGTACAGCGCACGGCAGCACTTAGAGTCGCTTCGGCCTATCGTACGGTTTCGGGCAATGCGGTACTTGTTATAAGTGGAGAAATACCTGTCGATCTCTTGGCGCTTGAGCGAAATGAAGCATGGCAATCTAGGGGAGATGTTCCTGGTATAAGTGCTGCAGAGCGGAGATCTCAAACCATCCAGCGATGGCAAAACAGATGGAACACGGAAACGACCGGCAGATGGACGGCAAGGCTCATCCCCAATATAGAAAGATGGACGCAGAGGAAATCTGGGGAGGTTAACTACTTTCTGACCCAATTTCTCTCGGGTCATGGATACTTTCAAAAGTATTTGTACCGCATGGGCAAGACGGGTGATCCCGCTTGTATCTATTGCGGCGAGGCGAACGATGATGCGGAACACACGTTCTTTAACTGTATCAGATGGTCCGCAGAGGGAAACGCACTGAGGGAGCAAATCGGCGAGTTTAATGCTGATAATATAGTTGGAAAAATGATCGAATGCGGAGACAAATGGAGTGCAGTAGGACACTACGTCGAAAATGTGTTACGGACGAAGAAAAAAGACCTCGACAATTTGGGGCAACGTGAGCGCCAACGAACGGGGGATGAGCAGCAAGAGCACGCTGGCTATGAACATGATGGACCCAGACGTGGGTAAATAGAGTAGTCCTTCCGAGGACGAAGTTTCTGGGCCTTCCCGAAGTAATACGGATAGCAGTTCCGGGGAGGCACTTCACCAGAAAATGAGGAGGGATTGTTTTAGTGGAAACACCACTCGACGCAGTTGACGACGGTCACTGTAAGTGCGAAGGCATTTTTAACCCTACCTCACACATCAAAAAAAAAAAAAAAAAAAAAAAAAAAAAAATAATAATAATAATAATAATAATAATAATAATAATAATAATATAATAATAATAATAATAATAATATAATAATAATAATAATAATAATAATAATAATAATAATAATAATTATAATAATAATAATAATAATAATAATAATAATAATAATAATAATAATAATAATAATATTAATAATAATAATAATAATAATAATAATAATCAAAAAGTAATTTCAATTTTTGGGAATACAAAATTTTTAATTTCAAAAGTTTTTGTTATTCGTGCTCAATTCCCAGTTTTTATTCTTGATAAAAACACCTGAAATTTATTGTTGATGGGATAAGCTATTCCTATGCGCATTTCACTGGTTGCTTAGGCCAGATCATCAGGAAACTTCATCCATAAAGATTTTAGAAAAACTAAAGATATTAAACCAAATAAAAATGTTAAACGTATAAGACTTATAGCAACAGTTCTACTTGTAATAATATCAAAGCTTAAACAAAACAACATCAACAATAAACAGTGGCTTTATCTCATCTTACATTCCCCGCTACAATAAGTTGAAATTCTCTCAACATTAATTGTAGTTGTAAGTAGGTTAAGAAAAACAAAATAAAAAACAAACAACAACTTACAAAAGATGTTGTCAATTAAGTGTTTTTTAGGCCGTGCACCCGCCTGTTTATTATCAAAAAGTAATTTCAATTTTTGGGAATACAAAATTTTTAATTTCAAAAGTTTTTGTTATTCGTGCTCAATTCCCAGTTTTTATTCTTGATAAAAACACCTGAAATTTATTGTTGATGGGATAAGCTATTCCTATGCGCATTTCACTGGTTGCTTAGGCCAGATCATCAGGAAACTTCATCCATAAAGATTTTAGAAAAACTAAAGATATTAAACCAAATAAAAATGTTAAACGTATAAGACTTATAGCAACAGTTCTACTTGTAATAATATCAAAGCTTAAACAAAACAACATCAACAATAAACAGTGGCTTTATCTCATCTTACATTCCCCGCTACAATAAGTTGAAATTCTCTCAACATTAATTGTAGTTGTAAGTAGGTTAAGAAAAACAAAATAAAAAACAAACAACAACTTACAAAAGATGTTGTCAATTAAGTGTTTTTTAGGCCGTGCACCCGCCTGTTTATTATCAAAAAGTAATTTCAATTTTTGGGAATACAAAATTTTTAATTTCAAAAGTTTTTGTTATTCGTGCTCAATTCCCAGTTTTTATTCTTGATAAAAACACCTGAAATTTATTGTTGATGCGATAAGCTATTCCTATGCGCATTTCACTGGTTGCTTAGGCCAGATCATCAGGAAACTTCATCCATAAAGATTTTAGAAAAACTAAAGATATTAAACCAAATAAAAATGTTAAACGTATAAGACTTATAGCAACAGTTCTACTTGTAATAATATCAAAGCTTAAACAAAACAACATCAACAATAAACAGTGGCTTTATCTCATCTTACATTCCCCGCTACAATAAGTTGAAATTCTCTCAACATTAATTGTAGTTGTAAGTAGGTTAAGAAAAACAAAATAAAAAACAAACAACAACTTACAAAAGATGTTGTCAATTAAGTGTTTTTTAGGCCGTGCACCCGCCTGTTTATTTGATATTATTACAAGTAGAACTGTTGCTATAAGTCTTATACGTTTAACATTTTTATTTGGTTTAATATCTTTAGTTTTTCTAAAATCTTTATGGATGAAGTTTCCTGATGATCTGGCCTAAGCAACCAGTGAAATGCGCATAGGAATAGCTTATCCCATCAACAATAAATTTCAGGTGTTTTTATCAAGAATAAAAACTGGGAATTGAGCACGAATAACAAAAACTTTTGAAATTAAAAATTTTGTATTCCCAAAAATTGAAATTACTTTTTGATAATAAACAGGCGGGTGCACGGCCTAAAAAACACTTAATTGACAACATCTTTTGTAAGTTGTTGTTTGTTTTTTATTTTGTTTTTCTTAACCTACTTACAACTACAATTAATGTTGAGAGAATTTCAACTTATTGTAGCGGGGAATGTAAGATGAGATAAAGCCACTGTTTATTGTTGATGTTGTTTTGTTTAAGCTTTGATATTATTACAAGTAGAACTGTTGCTATAAGTCTTATACGTTTAACATTTTTATTTGGTTTAATATCTTTAGTTTTTCTAAAATCTTTATGGATGAAGTTTCCTGATGATCTGGCCTAAGCAACCAGTGAAATGCGCATAGGAATAGCTTATCCCATCAACAATAAATTTCAGGTGTTTTTATCAAGAATAAAAACTGGGAATTGAGCACGAATAACAAAAACTTTTGAAATTAAAAATTTTGTATTCCCAAAAATTGAAATTACTTTTTGATAATAAACAGGCGGGTGCACGGCCTAAAAAACACTTAATTGACAACATCTTTTGTAAGTTGTTGTTTGTTTTTTATTTTGTTTTTCTTAACCTACTTACAACTACAATTAATGTTGAGAGAATTTCAACTTATTGTAGCGGGGAATGTAAGATGAGATAAAGCCACTGTTTATTGTTGATGTTGTTTTGTTTAAGCTTTGATATTATTACAAGTAGAACTGTTGCTATAAGTCTTATACGTTTAACATTTTTATTTGGTTTAATATCTTTAGTTTTTCTAAAATCTTTATGGATGAAGTTTCCTGATGATCTGGCCTAAGCAACCAGTGAAATGCGCATAGGAATAGCTTATCCCATCAACAATAAATTTCAGGTGTTTTTATCAAGAATAAAAACTGGGAATTGAGCACGAATAACAAAAACTTTTGAAATTAAAAATTTTGTATTCCCAAAAATTGAAATTACTTTTTGATAATAAACAGGCGGGTGCACGGCCTAAAAAACACTTAATTGACAACATCTTTTGTAAGTTGTTGTTTGTTTTTTATTTTGTTTTTCTTAACCTACTTACAACTACAATTAATGTTGAGAGAATTTCAACTTATTGTAGCGGGGAATGTAAGATGAGATAAAGCAGGGATTTCCAAAATTTTTTTGGTTGTGTGTTAGTGAGTACCAGAGAGTAAGCAAATTGAGAGAATGCATATATTTACAGCCGAAATAAAATGTTAGTAATATATTTTATAAGTTGTATAACACAAAGGTACAAAATTAAAAATTTTTTGTATTGATAAAAAATTTGTAGCAATTCTTTACCAATTCAATGCCGCTGATTTTAAAACTACACTTTTTTTATTCAGAAGCTTTTTGACTCTAAATCAGTTTCAAATATCTTATCAAACAATTGTAAAAAATTTAAGATTTTTATGTTTTAAAAATTCATAAAAAATAAATATTGCACGCAAATCACAGCTGATAGAAAAAAAGTGCAGTTTTAAAATCAGCGACATTGAATTGGTAAAGAACTGCTACAAATTTTCTAGCAACACAAACAATTTTTAATTTTTTTCCCTTGTGTTCTACAAGTTATAAAATAAAATCTTCTAAATTTATACTTTTATGGCAGTTTTGTAATAGTAGAATGCTTTTCAAATGGGATGAACTTAATTTATTACGTTGCTTGGAACAAATAAATTTTAAATCCGAAAAAATTTGTTCGCATAGGTAAGTAGTGCCGAATAAAGAGAGACACGTCAATGAATTTTTTTTTAGTTCAGGATAGAAATGGTTTTCACGGTGTTGGGTTGCAAATACTTCAAACATCTGTGCATACATTTTTATTCTAGCTAATGGTATATCATAACTTTTTAGAAAATACCAAATGTGCACATGAGTTTGCCTGCAAAAATGTATAAAGTCATTATAACAGGTCAAAGTTACGTTTAATAATTACCATAAATTAGTAAGGTTAAAGGCAGAATTAGTCTTTACTTTCTGTTTCTGTTCTGTTCCGTGCCGTTCTGTTTCAAAATTGTAAAAGTTTCTTTTTCTGTAGCAACTGTAGCCATTTATGACAAATTTATTAGTTTTGCACCATCCATTTTTTTATATCAATAACTTTTATGCACATAAATTTGAAGAAATAAAATTTAATTAACGAATTTTTTATTATTTATTTTGCGGTAACTTACAATTACTTTACAAGTTCTTGATTTTATCAAACTGAACCGCAACAGAACAGAACAACTAATCAATTTCACAGGTTTTTTAATAACAAAAACAAATCAGCTGGTTCGTAACAGAACAGAAAGTAAAGACTTACTGAGCCTTAACTCTTTGGGCTCGGTCAAATAATTGTAGCATAAAAAAGTAAGCAATAAAAATAGTGCGAAACAATAAAGTTTCATTAATACATCAATAAAACATATCTTCTTACCCAAACATTTTACCTATTGTCACATTTGCTTTTATGTGTACAGGTTATTTACACATAAATTGTAGCAAAACAAGACTTTTTTACTTGTTTTTTAAATATTTCTACTTACTTAAGAAAAGGGTTTTCAAAGAAAGAAAAAACCCAACGACGCAATTGGTCAGAAACCAAAATATTTTTACAAGCAAAATACCAACAAATTCTTTTCGCTATTTTTTTCTTAATAATTTCTGCATTTAGGTACGTCTTTTTAAAGAAAGCAAAAGGGACCTTTTTACAGGTAGCAAAGAATTTTTTTTCACAAACAAAACACATATCGTTAGCTTAAACGTTGCAGTAAATGTTATTGTTAAAAAAATTTACTAAATAAAATTTACGCTAGCTTTGCTGTTAAATATTTTCAACAATTTAAATTATGTTAAAATTAAATAAAAATGTTATATTACTCTGCATTTAAGTCTTAAAATTTAGACTCTAAATATTGCACGCAAGGCATTGGATGTTACCAAAAGCATTTTTGACCGCACAATATTTTTGAGTGTAAGCTGAAACAAAATAATATAGCATCCGCTAAACATGTACACTTGTCGAAGTCACACCGACGACTGAATTGAAGAGCATAAAAATATGTGTTTGTAGTGGTTTGCACAATTGTGCAAAGAAATGGAAACCCCTGAGATAAAGCCACTGTTTATTGTTGATGTTGTTTTGTTTAAGCTTTGATATTATTACAAGTAGAACTGTTGCTATAAGTCTTATACGTTTAACATTTTTATTTGGTTTAATATCTTTAGTTTTTCTAAAATCTTTATGGATGAAGTTTCCTGATGATCTGGCCTAAGCAACCAGTGAAATGCGCATAGGAATAGCTTATCCCATCAACAATAAATTTCAGGTGTTTTTATCAAGAATAAAAACTGGGAATTGAGCACGAATAACAAAAACTTTTGAAATTAAAAATTTTGTATTCCCAAAAATTGAAATTACTTTTTGATAATAAACAGGCGGGTGCACGGCCTAAAAAACACTTAATTGACAACATCTTTTGTAAGTTGTTGTTTGTTTTTTATTTTGTTTTTCTTAACCTACTTACAACTACAATTAATGTTGAGAGAATTTCAACTTATTGTAGCGGGGAATGTAAGATGAGATAAAGCCACTGTTTATTGTTGATGTTGTTTTGTTTAAGCTTTGATATTATTACAAGTAGAACTGTTGCTATAAGTCTTATACGTTTAACATTTTTATTTGGTTTAATATCTTTAGTTTTTCTAAAATCTTTATGGATGAAGTTTCCTGATGATCTGACCTAAGCAACCAGTGAAATGCGCATAGGAATAGCTTATCCCATCAACAATAAATTTCAGGTGTTTTTATCAATAATAATAATAATTTTTTTTTTTTTTTTTTTTTGGGTAGGGAGGGAAAATCTCAGATACTGTCGTCACAGTTCTGGTATGTGGAGCTTGCATCCACTAAAAACCCCCCTTTTTCCTCGAGCCGTTTTTTCCGCCCCGGAACCACTTTCGCAATACTTCGGGGCGGGGCTCCTATTTTGTTCCTTTGGAACAGCAGTCGTTGCTCCTACGTCTAGGTCCCGCTTTTTTTCGCGCAGCACTTTTTCTATAAATGTCGCGACGCGTTTCCAAGTGTTCTCGTTTTCCAACATAAGATTAACAATATTTTCCGGAGTTATTTCTCCGGCGATTTCCCCTACAGACTGACGTTCTGTTCTCCATCTTATGCACCTGAAGAAAGTGTGCTCTGCATCGTCTACACAGTCGTCTCCATAGATACAGATAGCACTGTCCACTTTTCCCATCCTGTGGAGGTATTGCAGGAAGTATCCATGTCCCGAAAGCATCTGTGTTACATAATAGTTTATCTCGCCATGTTTTCTGTTCACCCACTTATCTAGATCAGTTATCAGTCTTGCTGTCCATCTACTCCGTTATTCACTGTTCCATCTATCTTGCCACCTTTGCATGATCTGCGCTCGTGCCTCGCTTGGTGTTGTTTCTTCATTTATCCTGCTGATTTGTGTTCGTGTTTTCCAAAGTGCCTTTCGTTCTTCAGCCAAAAGGTCAATTGGGATAGTCCCGCTTATGACGAGGACTGCGGGCTCCGACACCGTGCGGTATGCTGAGGCAACTCTTAGAGCAGCGGTACGTTGTACCTTCGCAAGCATCTTCTTTCGGTACTTTGCCTTAAGGGCATCAGCCCAGATTTCGTATCCGTATAATAAAATCGACTGGGTTGTTGCCATCATCAGCTTCCTTTTGCTGTAGTTTGGCACTCCGATATTTGCCATTAGTCTACTGAGAAAGGCCGTTGTTTGGGCTGCTTTACTTGCAGCATATTCTAATTGGGCTCTGAACGTCAGTCTAGGATCTAACCTCAATCCTAGATATGTGAGCCGCCTCTTTGTCCTTATTGTCTCAGACAAGACACGCATGTCTACCTCCAGTGGAATGTGCTTTCCTGTAATAATGAGCAATTCCGTTTTTTCCGTGGCTAGCTTGAGGTTATGGGAATCCAACCATAGCTTGGTCCTCAGCATGACTTGGTTTAGCTTACTTTGTGCCTTAACCATGGTACGGGCTGTAATAACGGCTGCAATGTCATCCGCGTAACCGACCAGGTAGGTCTCGCTTGGCATCTCGATATGGAGGATCTCGTCATAACTGATGTTCCACAGTTCAGGGCCTAAGATTGAGCCCTGTGCTGCTCCTGCCGTTATCTGCTTTTCGTGCGTTCTCCCAACCTTTTCGTATATAAGTACTCGATCTCTGAGATAACTTCTGACCATTGTCATGATGTATGCGGGTGCTCCAAACCGTGTCTCCAGAGCCTCTATCATGTCGGACCACGTTGCGCTGTTAAAAGCATTTCTAACATCCAAGGTCGCCAATAAAACAATGCGTCTTGAAAAATGGTTCCCCGCCTGTGCTTTTCTGACTCCTTCTATAACGTCTTCGATAGCACCTATTGTTGTACTTCCAGGTCTAAAACCATGCTGTCTTTTGGATAGTCCTCCAGCATTTTCTATAGCCGCGCGTATTCGGGGCTTAAGCAGCATTTCGAGGAGTTTTCCTGCGGTGTCTAACATACACAAGGGTCGGTATGCTGATGGAGAGTCTGGATCTCCTTTTCCTTTACTTAACAGCACAAGTCGTTGTCGTTTCCAAACTTCTGGAAAAACCCCTTCTTGTAGGCAACAATTGTACATCTTTAGTAGTACTTGTGGCTTCTCTTTGGCGATTATTTTAAGGATTTCCGCTGGTATTCCGTCCGGTCCTGGTGCCTTTCTGTTTTTTAATGCTTTCGCAGCCATCTTTAGTTCCGTTGTAGTGAAAAGTGGTGGGGGATCCCCATTCGATTGCGAACCTCCATTTTGCACTATTTCGCCTGTAGGGAAGAGGGTGTTCACTATGTTTTCCATTGTGTCATCCGTTAAATCTGGTGTTGAAATGCGTGCTCCAAGTTTCCGCATGACTAATTTATATCCTAGACCCCAGGGGTCGTTGTTAAGGTCTGATCTTAGTTCTTCCCATTTTCGTTTCTTGGTTTTTAATATAGCATCTTTAAGATCTTTTTTAGCCCTTTTGAATTCCTCAGCTTCTGATGTCGCGGCATGTATTCGTCTGGCTCTAGTGTATTTCCTTCTGCATCTAAGGCACGTCCGTCTTAGGTCGGATATTTCATCAGTCCACCAGTATACTGCTTCTTTCCGATGTTTTCTACCAATGGTAGGCATTGCCTCGTTGCATGCTTCCTTAATGAGTCTCATGGTGTTTCGAACTACATTTTCAGCACCTGGTGTATTTTCGTTTATTTCGTGACCATGTGAGATTCTGTCTAATAGAACATCAGTGTCGAGTTTTGCCACATTTCACTTTCGCGTGGATGTCATGGTGTTGGTTGGTTGGTTAGATCTTCTGCTGCTTTCTACGTTGTACATAATGTATTGGTGATCGCTTCCAGTATAATCCTCTAGGACCGTCCAGTTTAGTACCTTGCCTGCGACCCTTTCCGAAGCCAAAGTGATGTCTGGGATAGTTCCCACGCATCCCGGCCTCCTAAAAGTAGCGACATTTCCCCTATTCATGATGACTAGTCCCATTCTGGCTGTCATGTCCAATACTAGTCTGCCTCGGGAGTTTGTTGATCGCGACCCCCATTCCTGTGCATGGGAGTTAAAATCCCCTCCAATTAAGAGAGGGCCACCAATCTCCATGCCTTTATCCTCTATGCCATGCAGCTTGGCCCGGAAAGCTTCTTGTTCTTCGTTGGGTGTTAGGTAGCAGCTGAAGAGCGTGAGTTCGTTTGTTTTAAGCCAAACGAAACCGGTTCCGGTTATTATTAATAATAATAATAATAATAATAATAATAATAATAATAATAATAATAATAATAATAATAATAATAATAATAATAATAATAATAATAATAATAATAATGATAATAATAATAATAATAATAATAATAATAATAATAATAATAATAATAATAATAATGATAATAATAATAATAATAATAATAATAATAATAATAATAATAATAATAATAATAATAATATAACAAACATGGTGCGTTTTGAGCGAAATTCCATCTCTGCAAATTCTTTTTGTTACCAATGTCGTGTAAAAATTCCTTCATTCGTCATTTAATAGAAAAACTTATCAAATAACAAAATAATATGGCTCATGCCAAACAAACTTTGCATTTTGGAAATATTATATCCATATTTTGTTTCCATGGCAAACCTGGTGTAGAAATTCTATAACAACATACTTATTGAGCTACCTAGACAAGAGCGAAATATGAAAATTCTATTTTAAATACAATTTCCACGAAACAAACCGACTTATCGATCTGTCAATTAAAATTTTTTAGCCAGGTGGTGTCTAATTCGCATTCTAAAAGTTTGTTTCGTTTAAATTGTATGCAAATGAGAAGTTTTGATATACAAAAAACGCTTGCCGCTATTATTTACGTAGCCCTCTTAGCTCATTTCTACGTTTGTATTGGAGCTAGTTAAAGTAATCAATCGATTCGTTAAGCTTTCAAAACCTAAAAAAAATCGTACTAAGTTTTTTAGGTTTGTAACTTCTCTCAAACCTTTTATTCAACAAAAACTGAAAATCGATGTTCTTAATAATTTATTTGTTACAGTCATTTATGTCTGTTCTTATATTTCGAAATTAATTTCCTCATTTTTACTTTCAAAAACTTCTAATAACCAATCCAGAAATAACATGACTTCCTAATGTTTTTAAAATACTGCCTTCTGTTACAAATTGTATTGGTGTTTTTCTAATACTTTAACCCTTTTGAAATTCTCTTCTTTTTTTTAAATCCATTTAAACGAATGTGTCATTTGGCTTTTGTTTGCTTGCGCTTGTCATTCTCAATTGTTTCTTTTCTCTATTTTATTATTTTTTTTTTAAATTTATTCTTCCATGGTTTCTAAAGAAAATTTGTTTTAATGTGTTTTTGTTCTGAAACCTTTCGCATACAAACACATACACACACACACAACACACACACACTTATATAACCAAAGATCCCAGCTAGCATTTGAAGGATAATTAGTACGGTGAGTACAGATTTTCTTGAATTAAGTACAGAAAGATTGATTCAAGTACGGATTTTCAATCGCAAAATACTTAAATTATCCATATTCAATGCCAAATTCGTACTTGTAATAATCCGAAAATGAGATTGATTTAAGTAAAACTAAGATTGAATCAATCTCAAAACGCGCTTGATTCAAGGACTATAAAATTGTTTTATTTCTCGATCGCATTCTCTGGCATAATTTAATGTAAAACTGCATGGAAAACATCGTTCAGCCCCAGTTCTGTTGCATCATTAAAACAACGAGAAAAATGATGAAATTGATTGAATTGAAAAATGATCATTCAATTTCATACATTTTATAAACAAAGAAAAATAAGAACAAGACAAAACAAAAGAAATAAAAGAGAATTTGCCGTCGTTTTTATTATGGGCTTTAGAATTTTTGCCTGAAGTTGAAGACTCAATTCTGTTTAATCATTTACTCGTAACAACTAGTAATAAACTGGTCCAAAACCTTTCTAGTTACGTATTTAGCTGCAGGATTGTTGTTGCATGTTGACACGTACGGAATTTTAAGAGAGAATGTTTGGTTTTTTGTTTTGTGTTTGTGTTGTGAGAGTTTCAATTCTAGTCAATCTTCTGTAGGGCAAGGGGCAATAAGTGGCTTCTTAAGAAGAATCTCACACAGACAAAAGTATATTTTCAGACAAAAAATTAAAACTCATCAATAAACCCAAATCATATAGAGCAGGCATAAAATACTTATTTATCATCATTACTTTCATTGACATGCTTACTGGGTAGTTTTCTTACTTCTATAGATGTCATTATGACAATGTTGCTTATAAACGACCTCCTTATTTTCGTATATAATTTTTCTTTTATTCTAAGTTTGTTTTCACAAAAATAAAAAATGCTGCCACTTGTAAAACTGGTTTAAAAGCGTATTTCCCATTGATGTGTGAGTGTGTGTGTGTGCATGTATTTAAATATATGACTTTATCTTAGTCTGTGCAAGAGAGCAAAATTAAAATGTTCTATTTTGATTTAATGATGATTAATTTCTCGAGTCAATTGTGGCGTTTAAGTGTTTTATAATTAATTACTACTAATACTTAAAATAAGTATATTTTGTAAATTTAAATGTAAATTAGGGAAAGAAAATAGATTTTGCGTACATTATAGAAGATTAAATAAATTTATTTTAAATCATCTAATAACTGGGGCCGATTTCTCAAAACAGGAGCTAAAAGATCTACAAGTAAAATACATTTATTCAAAAAAGCAACAATTTTACAATCTGTTGTCTGTTACTTGTAGTTATGAAAATTGGGCCACAGGATTTTTACTATTAAGCAACTCATACATTTGGAATTATATTGTTCAATAACGGATAATGTGCAATTAACTTGGCTGTGTGTAAATCCTATCAGTAGGTGACACAATACTTTGAATAAAATTAAAAGTATATATATTGCGCATATATGGTTGACAACATTGTAAAAGTCGCACACATGTCGCACTTGGTCAACAAGGGGGCATTAACTCAAAACTTTAATTTGTTCACTTCTTGACAGAAATCGGCAACTATTATTTCTATCTACCCGCTGTAAAAATTTCGAGGTGTTTTGGCTTAAAAATTCTTTTTTATATGCCTTTAATATAAAGATAAAAATTATTTTGCTTCTGCTGAAATTTTTTTAATTTTGAGTTGATACCCTGTTGTTGATTAGGTGCGATGTGTGCGTTGGTTTTCAAATTTTGCTATATTTTGAAATGGGTTTTTCGATGCCCCCAGATATATTTTTGTCAGGTATTCTTATTATAAATTTGCTATTGAAATTCAGCTAGATCGGTCCAAAAATGGCTGATATATGGGCGAAACCCCACAACTACCTCTAATTTTTCCAAAAATCCCCTGTTGTTGTTGTATTTTTATTACTTTTTTTCTGTACCCTGTAGGAAGTCAAACACATTTATAAGTAATTTCAAACTGGTTTTTTTATAACCACATCTAGTTGATTAAGTGACTATTTTCCTTGTCGACGACTCATTATTTTAACATAGGCATGTCATAGGCAGTAGTCAATTGGCCATCTTTGCATGACTTTTAAACTGACTACTAACTACTTATTTTTCAACTTATTTGTAGTTAATTAATAGTATAGTCGGTTTATAATAAATTATTTAAATTTGAAATAATTTTTGTCAAAAAAATATATGTATGTTCCTATGAACAAACATGCATATTTTTATATAGAAATTAATATTTAAGAACATTTTGCATCAAATTGCTTTAAATGATAATGTATAATAGTGCTGAAATAAATGCGGTACATAATTTCTAGTACATAAACAGATTTATATATATATATATATGTTCCCGAAGATCCTATAAGGAGCATAGGGCCCCTAACATAAACAGATTTGAATGGTTTTAATTTTTAATTATTTTAATAAATTTGAATATATTTTTTTCATTTGACTTCATGGCATGCTTGTTTAACTTATTTTGCTTTTATTTGTGCCTCTATGCAATATGTTTGGTTGATATCTACATGGGATTTAAACCAATTTGTAGTCATTTGAAAAATAGTTAATTTATAGTTAGTGTTTTCTGCAACTGACTATTTAATTTACTACAGGATATATTTGGAATACGGCAAGAGCACACATTTACGTTATCAATACGCAGCATTCCACAAAATGTGGGAGGGATTGGAGAAATGGGCGTGGTACCTCACGTACAAAAAATATCAAAAATTGTATAAAAACCAGATTTTTTGGACTGTCATATGACTTACGGTTATCCCTTGTATATCCATAGAAATGTTTAGCAGAAATTATTTTCTAAAAAACTCGGAAAGATCGTTTCAGATACGAAAAAGTCATGACCAAAATAAAATTTGTTTTTTTAAATACCCACTTTCGGGAAGCTATTTCTTCCCGACCCAACTAACTGGCAAATTTCTTCTTAAACACGTCGGTATATAAATCTGTCAAAGTGGTTAAAAAAATGGCTGTGTTATAATCAAAATACTGAAATCCCAAAAATTACTCTTTTTATACCCTCCACCTCAATTAGTTGTGAAGAGGGTATATTAAGTTTGTCATTCCGTGTGAAACTTTTTTATTATTCATCTCAGACCCCATAAAGTATATATATTCTGGGTCCTTGAGTTATTCTAGGTCGATTTAGTCATGTCCGTCTGTCTGTCTGTTGAAAACACGCTCACTTTCGAACAACTCAAAAGAAATGAACAAACTTGGTGCAAAATTGCTTGTAGTTATCCTAAGCAGTTTGGGATTGAAACTCAGCGAAACCGGTGCAGTATGACCAGAGCTATGAATCAAAATGTGGAACCACCACCTAAAAAAATGATAATTATGTTACAAATAATAACATAAATGGTTGAACAAGGCACGGAATGAGATAAGATTTAGCGATAATTTGTCTTGTTCGACTGGAAATCACGCTGCAAAATTTCGTGAAGATCCGTCCATAATTTACCCTAGGCCCCATATAAATACTACTCCCGGAAAACAATTTAGTATGCCTAAAAAATAATGCTATCATAACAAAATTTGGTACGTTACAGTTTTATAGTACTAGAAATAACAATGTGAATTTTCGTGAAGATCGGTCTGTAATTTTCCCTCGGCCTCAAATAAACCCCACTCTCGGAATACAGTTTATTACGTCTAAAGCTGTATTAAATAATGCTATCAAAATAATATTAAATACTTCACTACTCACGCTAATAAATTTCGTGATATAGGCCCCATATAAAGCCCACTTAGCTGTCGGTGGATGCACAGCCGAATATAGCACTCTAACTTGTTTTATTTTATATTTAAGTTTGTTTCTTAATACATGAATTTAAAATCAAGTAAATGAAATTAAGCGATTAATACAACAGATACAAATATAAAAATATGTAGATATACGTATATTTAAACTTCTGGTCTTTCCCAACCATGGTGAAGGGTATATAAAATTCGGCATAGCCGAATATAGCACTCCTACTTGTTTTTTTTTTTTTTTTGTTAATTTATTAATCGTAAAAAAACGACGGTTGCTATTTATAACTTAATCCTTATAATAGAAAAGACAGCTTATATTATCAAAATGCCTTTGGAAGTATTCCACCCCAAAATGGAATTCTTAAATGCATTCAGGGGACAAGAGATATCGTAGAATTTTTGAAGGAACAATAGGGAAATTTTGAAAAAAAAAACAATTTTTGTTTTTTAAAAATTCTTAAAAAATATCTCTGAAACTACAGGGCAAATTTAAAAACAATGTAAGCACGGCTTAAAGATAATTCTGTTGCCGAGTTTCAGATTTTTTTTTTGTGAATATGGTCAGCAGTTTTGAGGTTATTCCAATATATGTAGTGAAAGTGCCTTAATTTTGAACATAACGGTATATCTCGGAAACTAAAGCTGATAGAGAAAAATGGAGATTTGAAATCAGCGACCGGAAATAAGTAAAAATTTGCAATCAAATTCCAGACCGCAAACATACTGTTCCGCAGTTTAATAAATAGTAGCAGTCTTAAAAGCAATTTTTTTATGAAAATTCAAATTCGGATGTTTTCACTAAGTATGACGTTATTTCGTAATTCTTTGTCCAACGATAACAATTTTGCGCTTAATTTGAAACAAAATATTATTTAAGAGACATGTTAAAAAATTTTTAAAATATTATTTATTGCCTCAATGGAGCGAATTTAAATGGTGAATTTTGAAAAAACATAATAAATCACTTTTTTCAAGTTTAAAGTCCTTTAACTCAGTAAATCTTTATCCGATCTACACAGATATCTGTGCGAAATGTACAATTCAGTTGAACAGTTCTCAAGATTTTTCGAAAAACCTTAAACAACTGCAGAAAAACAGGATTTTCGCGTATATCTTGAAAACGCATCTTGATAAAAATAAATTAATGCCATCTTCGAGGTTCATTTTATTTGTAGCATAGTGTAATCAGAATGCTTTATGCTTTTATAGCTTGTCATATAAAATTTAATTTGAGCAAATTTGAGTAAAATATCATGATTTCCAGCAAATTTAGCAGGACCTGTGGTAAATTATGGACCGATCTTTACGAATTTAAACAGAGTGATTTTTATTCTTTTGAAACTGTGATGTGACAAACCCCATTACAATAGCATTATTTATTACGGGTATAGGCGAACTAAACTGTTTTCCGAGAGCTGGTCGCTGTTTCTAAAAACTGCATGTAAAATATATTTGAAACAAAAAAAAATTTTAAATTTTGGCTTTATTTAACGGATTTTTCTTGTAGATTTGTAACTTGAACTTTTGAGAAACAGGGCCCAGGTCTTTTAAAGGTCCTATTATAAATTATTGACCGATCTTTACGAAATTAAAAAGTGTGATTTTTAGTCTTCTTAAACTGTGACGTACCAATTTTTTTTACAATTTCATGTGTAGATATTAAACTGTTTTCCATATTCATATCGAGTCCTTACCGCAAAAAAAGCTAAAGCGACAAAAACAAAATTTTACAGGAGAAGGTGTTTTTATTTTATTTCATAAACATTTTGTATGAAGGTTGTCGCTTAAGATGAAATTGTTTTTGCTATAGAATCGTAATGGTATCTTATGTAACCATAACATTGTAGAAGATGATGCAAGGCGTTGCCAATTATGTAATTTAAAAAAAAAAAAAAAACAAAAACAAAAACCATTGTCTGTTGTTGACAGCATAATTTTATTATTGTCTAGTCCAAACTCTGTTTTAATGTGGTACAGAATTTTCGCGATTATTTTCATATGTGTGATTTCCAGCGGGTTGACTTCATGCCAATGGAAGATATTTTCTGTTTATGTTTTATGTTTGTGCAGTAGTGCAAACATATTAAATTCAATGCTGTAAACCAAAGTTTCATTGTACGGACACAAATTCAGTTTCAAAGAGAATTGGAGAAAGTTTCTGCAGAAAATGTTTAATTCAGTGTTCGAAAATAAACAGAATATTATTTAGAGTTCGCCTCAGACACCCAGGAAAGATATCTATTATTAAGTGTTTGTGTAGACGAACACAATCCTTAACACCGATCGTAACTATTTTCCAGAAAGAGCCGAACATTATATAGTGTACTGTACTTCGTTTAAAACAGAACAATTGTCGTGGTGCTGTAGAACACCATTATAACTTTATGTTATATAATGTTACTTTTTTACATTGATAAAGAAATTAACATCAGTCTTGTTTGTGTAAAATTATTTTGCTGTCTTCTTTCGTATGTGTATTTTGTTTTTGTAAAAAATGTTTGTGGTTTTTAAAATAAACCCGGACGGATTTAATTGTTCTAATATTTTTGTTAAGTTGGATAAGAACAGTATTATTTTTGGAAACGTTATTTTTTTAGTGATTTACTACACAAACACTATTAGCGTTTGTGTTTTCCACATAAGTAACGAACCGAAGTTTTTAATTTTTGGTTTAATATCAACTTGATATTTTTTTTTATCTGAAGAAAATAATTTAAACTTTTGTGATAAACATCATATGAGATTTTTTGTTGTTTTCACTCAAAATATTTCGTTTGTAAAATTTTCATTATTGGTTTTTGTCTTCGAAATTGTCATGGCCAATAATTTTTTAAAGATTAGTGAGATCATGTTTATGTGTGACCTTCTCCGAAAAATGGACCTATCGTGTCAAAAAACGGATTTGGACTAAAGAGTGGATTCTGGTACTTAAAATGGCGTATAATAAGATGAAATACGTTTTTCTCAAAACTTCATTTTCACTCACTATGCCCCTTTTTTCAGAGAAGGTCACATATGCAGCTTTTTTGATTTCAAGTTTAAATTTTGCACTATTTGAATTGAGTGCAGATATTTTGCATTCAATCTGCATTTAGTGATAGTGAAAAAATTTTCAATATCCCTGAATTTTTTTAATTGGTAGCTAAAAAAAAATTGTATTATCAATCTGGTAAAATGAGTGCAAACTAATTTCTTTGCAGTTTTATATACTGATAGTGCACTGCTGATTTAAACCAATATTTAGTGCACTACCCCCAACTATGATAATTAGTACTGCTTTAATTATTAATATTATTTGGTTAATTTGTATACTATATTTTTCAAACTCGCCTCGTAAATGTCTTAATTTAATATTGTTGTGAATAAATTATATGGAAAACAAATTAATTCCGTCTATCCGAATTTTTTGATTTTAGTATGATATGGTCCATACAAAACACCCAGCGCACATGAAAGTTTAATTTTGGAATAGGAATGATAACACTATGGTGAAGTGTACATTAAATTCAGTTTTAATCTGTCTTTATCAAGTATAAAGATCCCTTCATATAATAAGAATCCCTTTATTTTTCCTGTACATTTTTATTACTTTTTCAATAATAACATTTTAAGTCCCTAAAAAAATATTAAAGTGTTTTAGTGGAAGGTTCTTTAACTTTTCGCTGAAAACATAAACATATGAGGCTGTTTACTGAATTGTTTTTGTTTAAACTTGTTGCTAATAGAAAATAATGGCACATACATATGTATCCACCTACATACGTACCTATATCTATTTTATTTACGTGTCTAGTTGCAAAAAAGTACCATGGTGTTAAGTTTGTTCTTAATCCACTGCGAATTTAATTCATAGAGATGAATTTCTTGTATGTATTTTCTCTCACCAAAATTGTTGGTTTTATTCGATATTTAATGAAGGCAGAATGGAAGTGAAGCAGAAAGCTTTACAAATCCAAGCACTTGAAAAATACAATTCATGTACAAACTTTTTTTTTTAGACACGTACTTGATGATGGGGGAAAAACAAATAGTCATTTTTTTCAATTCGGTACGTATTTCCTACGTATACCATTGCTAAGATTTTACTTCTTAAAACCAAATTGAAATCCATAAAGGGTGTAAGCGAGTGACAAGTAGTGATGGAATGATGAATAAATGAAAGAATGAACATACGAATGAGTGAACAAATGAGTGAATTGAATAGAAATGATTTTAATGGCAAATCGATGGCAGGTCATACGTAAATGAATTGAGCTTAAGAACAAGTAAGTAACCCAAGGCTAAAGTGTAATAGAGAAAACCAAATACCACAGTTAAGAAACATAAATATTGTATTTTATAAATGCGAGGGTTATTTAGGGAAAAGTAGGACCATTTTTTTAAACAATCAATAGATTTGCCAATAAAATAATTGCATTAGCATTAGCAACTCTGAATTTAAATTATCATAAAATTATCTTGTAATTAACCAATTTTGTTAGAACTTTTTTGCACTATGAAACATGTCGCATACAAATACAAAGAACTTTTACATGAACCTTAACATAATCATGTTCTGTTAAAAATATAACTTTTACTCCAGCTTTCAATCCCAGCTCGCTCGAGAATTAAATGGAAGACAATACTTTATCACATTTATATATTTAGCCAATAGTTAACTCGTTACCCAATAAAAAATTGTGCTTTAAACGAAGCAGGTTTGTAAGGGAGAAATGTAAGGGTTTCGCTTTTCATACCGCTTACGGAAGATATGAATTTTATACGGCGAGTTCCCACTTTGAAGCAATCCATTTTTGACACAAAAAGCGCTTTTTTCAAATCATATAAAAACTGGTAGTTAAACGTAGCGTTCAGCTTTACACACTGAATGATTTTTTTCAGTTACGTTTGATGTCCTCCCTTACAAACCTGCTTCGTAGTAAGGGAATGCGGTGGCACATGAAATATTATTATTTTTTAATGAAACTTGTTAAGAGCTCCTTTAATTACTTAACTGCATCTCTGTATGTCTTATTGCGTAGCGCATAACTGTGCGCTTATGTTTTAATTTGCACCGTTGGTGCTTCGCAAAATGATAAAATTTCTTATTGGGAGAGATTAAAAAAGTCATCTCCTTTCTTAATATTAAAAATTGTTAATGACGTTTAATTTTGCTTTGATTTTTTTTGCAAAACGAAGACTGGGATGTTCTAAGGTTTTTTAAAAACCAATTGGCCTTAAATTTTCCAATATTATAAAATTTTATAATTTATGACAGTACAAAACAATACTGCTCACAATATGTTGAATTATAAAACTAGATATTTATGAAAAAATTTTAAATTGTAATTCAACAAAAAGCAAGGCCCATTGAAAAGGTCTGCGCAAGAAGCCTAATGATCATTGTTTATGGTATGCCACACATACACGTTTTTTCCTTTTGCTTTGTATATGAGGTAGTAAATTTTTGACAACTAAAAATAATCGTTTTTTTTTTTTTTTGTTCAAGTAAGCAGACCTCGTTTTTTGTTTTTGTTCAAGTAAGCAGACCTGATAGATGGGCCTTGAACAAAAAGTTTAAATATTGACTGCCGTATTCATAAAAAATAAAACAAGTTTGAAATGTGTTTTAAGGCAACATTTTTATACAAATTTTTCTTAAAATACATTTCAAATCTATTTTAATTTTTTATGAATACGGCAGTGAGTATTTAAAATTTTTATGTAACCAAATACTTTTAAAATCTTTAAGAATGTCGTAGATTATAAAAATATTTTGTTATTTGCCTTTAAAGTTCCTGGGATCTTGGGAAACCCCCTTATTAAAAGTTAAGGCTTTTAAAACATTGCCCTAATATCTGTGAAAGGTACGATAAATAAAAAAAAATCAGACAACCCTCGCTTTACTACCACTACCGTCATCATCAAAATCGACATTTATTTCACCATCCTTCTTTTTAACTTTTATGAAGAGTTTCTTTGGTTTTGTGAAAGCTTCTTGATTTTTTTAATAAACATTTCTAAACTTAAGTTTCAGCATGTTAAGCAAAAGTTTGTTGATTTTGAATTTTAGATTTATTAACCTGTACATATATATTTCCTAGAATTTTTTTCTTTCAATTCATTGCGATATCATAACACTAAAACGCTCATAAACACATACTCACTTAAAAAGACACACAGGAAAACACATGAAAATAAAAAAAGTCATTTTAAGCAAAGAATAAAAAAGTTTTATTAGAATTTATGCCTCAAGGATTATGCAAAATTCACACATACAGACGCAACGCTAATACCCCAGCCATTACGAAGTCAAACATTTTATTATAAATTACTTTAACACTTGGTTTCGAGCACAATTCTCAAACCTTTTTCAATGGTTTGATTTTAACATTTAAAACAAAAAAATGTTTTATTAAGTTGTTATCAAGTGTTGCTCTCAAATTAAAAATAAGTTGGGCAATACTAAAGCTAAAATTAAATGTCAACATTTTAACAAGGCAATTAAAGTAAGGGCTGATTCCATAAAACCAGTATTGCAAAGGCATTGCAAATAAAAGCAATGCACAGTTACCATGCTATAATGAACATAAAGCGTTGTCTCCAGAAAAGTTGTGGAGATTAAGAAGTTATTGCTTTTAGTGTTGCATTGCTGCATTATGAAGTCGGCCAAAATGCGTTTTAGAATTAAAGGAAGAAAAAGACAAAATTTTTTTTGTATATAACAAATTTTTTACCATGAGTAAAGGATGAGTTAGCCGAACATTTCTGACCCGTACTATACTGTACTGTACTGTACTGTACTATACTGTACTGTACTGTACTGTACTGTACTGTTGATTTTATAATTATGTATGTGGATATATGTCTGGTGTATTTTAAGTTGATTTGTCAAAAGTCCACAGCTAGTTTTACTGAAAAGTACAAAAAAAATAGCGAAAATACAAGAATCTCATCACTATTTCGCAAATATCACGTAACAACGCTATGAAATTCTATTTTATACAGAATGAGACGTGCCGTCAACGTGGCATATAAATGCGATAAGCATTTGCATCACACGTTTCTTTAGGAGGGGTGGACGTTCGACTAAAAGAAGACATTTTTAGTGTGCTGTATGTATGTATGATCGAGGTGCAGCACAGAGCCTAGAATATCCTGAAAATAAGAAGCTGGATTTTGTCGTTTCAAGTATGGAGAATATCCTCTTTAATCTTAAGGTAGCTGCCATGTTGCCAAATGTTTAGCTGACAGCAGCGCTGCCGCCGGTGCTACTAAAGTAGCAATATTCCACTTTTGTGACTGCTTCGATACTGTTTTGCCACTTCTTACAAAATGCACCCAATTGTGATACTTTTTGCAATTCTTGCCACTTTTTTGATACTTTTCTAAATGTTGAGAAGAAGTTTTTTACTTTCTGTCTCATTAAAATTCCAGCCTTAATGAAAGTAAAATATATGTTAATGTAAACAAGCTTATATGCAACCTTTTTTCTTCTAATATGTGGTAAGCTTATGTATTTATTGCGAATAAATTATGTAAACATGTACATGTGCACTTGGATAGGGTCACTTGATTTAATGCGTATGGATACTGTATTTATCAGGGTTGTCAGATTTTTTTTATTTTCGGTGCCAATTATACAGCGAAAATTGCAAAATTCGCTAAATTTAGTTTTCTTTAGATTTTCGTCAAAAACAATGCGATGTAAATCGCAAAATTTGATTTTTTTTATGTAACATTGAATTTACACTACTTTCATTAAGGGGGTAATTTTGTTGTTCACTTCACCTTGCGTTGAGAAAAATTTCATATAAAATTTTTTAAATTTTCAAAAATTCAAAAAATTTTATATGAAAATTTTCTCAACGCAAGGTGAAGTGAACAACAAAATTACCCCCTAAGTTTCTGTATACGTATTGAAAATAAAAATGTCAATGAATTCTGAATAGAATAGTTATTTTTATGGTTAATGGCTTATTTTATTCATTACTAGCCGACCCGGTCCGCGTTGCTGGCCCTAAGCAAACATTAGTGTTGTACAAATTACCACACGATTTAAATTGAGCTTTTAACGAAATTTACGGCCTTCAAATAAAAATCCATGGATTACCTATCATAAAGTTTGTTTACAGAATAACTTACATATGGTGTAGATATGGGCTCAATCAAAAAATAAACGCATGTATTTAAGGCAAATTGGAAATTATATTTATTTATTACGGGAGCAAGCCACATACAACTGGCCGTGTAAAAAACATAAATTTTCCAAAATTAAGCCAGCAATAGTCAATGATTGGCCTTGTGCTTTGTTGATGGTAAAAGCAACGGCAAGACGCAAAGGGAATTGAAGCCGCTTGAATTGGAATGTTAAATCGTTGGAAATCATCGGAATTTGTGGAATAAGAACGTCTTCTCCTTTGAATCTGTCACCGATGATTGTTGCCTCGATTAAATTTGGTGAACAGTGTTTGCATAACTTTGGTGCATTTAAGGTGCGAATAAGAATTACCGGTGATCCAACCTTTAATGTTAGTACATGCGGTGGCATTCCGGGTGGTTCCAATGAATTCAAAAATTCAGTGGGATAATTGACGGCTTGTTCTTCATCCATTACGGTTTCGATCGATTTGTATTTGATTAATTTGCCGGGCAGTTTCAATTAAATTTGCTCATTGAGCTTGTCGACCTCATAATTTTTTGGTGCTAAAATTGCACGTTCGCACAGCCAATCCGGATTTTTGTAGTAGGTTGTTACACTTGGGAATACCTTATCGACAACGGCTGGAATATTCATTTGCATTTGACAGATTTAACTAATTATCGAATGACGTAAATATTTTGTAAATAAACCGAAAACTCGGATTTTTGAATGCAACATTTCGAAAGTTTTAAAATTTTGATATTGGATCATTATTAAAGACCTATGTTTTTTGTAAATATCTTCGGAAATACATAAGAAACAGTATTATTTTTGTGTTCGAAGATGACAAACAGCGAAACGTTATTTTTTTACTGGTTTACTACACAAACACTATTAGCGTATGTGTTTTCCACAAATCTACAGAACCGAACACTAAGGTGCGATGTTTAGTGTTTTTTTCGACGAACTGGCGATTGACAACGTGAAGCGCCACTGGCATCGTGTTTTATATTTTAAAATGTTCTTTAATTTTTATAAATTTTTCGTTCATTTTCTTATTGTTGTAACTTTAGTTTTATTTTTAATCAAACCTTCGTGTTTGTTGGGTTGGGATTATATCGTCTTCTAGCTGTGTAATGTACCAATTTTATGATAATTTATCTGTCAACACAGCTTGACACAATTTTTGATAGACATCAAATTCAGCATTTTTTCTTATGTTTGTGGATGTTATTTTATATTATGCATGTGAAATATTTATTCCTTTTTACGTAAACATGTACATAGGTACTATTAAGCAAGCAAATATTGTATAAGTGTAGATGGAACTTTTTTTAGGAAACCTATTTATAACTTGAACTTTAGTGATTTACATACACAAAAATATTACCATCTCTAAATAAGTCGAAGTACACATTTTAAATATTTTTCGCTGTAGGTCGGACTTTTCACGTCTTTAAGATAATAAAATCGCTGTAAATTGTAAATAAAAAAAACAGTTTTTAGAGAATAATTTTAATATGTTTTATTATTAAAGCAACGGCTTCGGTGCATGCCTCTATCGGATGGTCTATATTTTCACTGACTCTGAGGCATAATTAAGGTTCAATGTCGTCTTGAATTGTTTTTGGCTTATTGGGGTACAATTTTTCTTTAAAATATCCCTAAAGAAAGAAGTCCAACAGTGTCACACCACATGATCGTGTGATAGCACGCCCGTTGAATTTTTTGCGCAAAATATCCATTGTTTCGTTGGCTGTTTGGCAAGTGGCACCATTCTGTTGAAACCATATATCGTCCAGGCTCATAACCTCAATTTTTGGCCGCAATAAGTCCGTTGTCATCTCGCGATAGCAAACACCATTCACGGTAAATGCTTGGCCAATTTCATTTCATTTCCCAGAAGTACTGATAACGACACCAGCCCATAAGCCGCACCAAACAGTCACTCTTTGCGGATGCATCGGCTTTTCTTTTTAACAATCACTCGTGGATTCCCATTTGCCAAAATACGGTAAACCTGCTTATTTACGAATCCACTTTTACATGGGGTTGTCATTTGAGGGGGTCAATTGACACCATTTGACCGGTGACAGATCTATTCTCATTGAAAGTGTTTAGTGTCAGTTACTTAAATGTAGTAATAAAACAAGTCCTAAAATTAAATTCAAGAATCACATTTTAGAAAGTATCAAAAAGTGTCGCAGCATCGTTGAAGACTGTACTGTAGTCCTTTCCTTTTTCTACATTTTTGTTCTTCATAAACCAGTTAAAGGATTGGTTCTTTCATTTTGTACTTCTTCTATTTTCACAAATCCCAGGACCAGTCTGTTGGAACAATTGACAAAAATTTCCCGGAGGGTAGTTATACACTCCAGCTGGTTGCGCTCACACATGGGACCGGTTGAACAACGCATTGCTTGTCTTATGACACTACATTTTTTATTCATTAATTGATATAGAATTGATAGAAAGAAACAGTAAATGCTAGAAAGAGCAAACTAGCTATAAAATATGTAAACAAAGTTTTTTAGTTTTTTTTTCTCTTATTATGGTTTTGTTTCAGGGATGGCGTTGAGAATTTTTAAAATTGTACCAACAACCTTTAAAAATTGTACTTTTTGCCCTAATTGTACTAAAAGATTTTTTTAGTTGAAATTAATTTTATTATTTTTATATAATCTTAATAAACACCACAAAAAGGTATTATAAATCTTAGTTTAAAAAGTATCAACAAAAAAGTACAATTGAAACAACTTTGCCATCCCTGTTCTGTTTATTTTTTTAAATGTTGCCAACTGTTTGTTTATGAGAAACCTAAAAACAAAAAGCGGTAAATCGCTAAATTTGTCCATAAACCGCTGATTCAGCAACACTTTTAATACTTCAAGCTTGAAATGTCAATTTTAAGTTGAACAATTTTTTTTGACATAACTTAATTTTTTATCGATAACTTTAGTAAAAGGTTTGACAGTTCGCCATTTATCTTAATACAGCTGAACCCTTCGCACTTGGTAAATTTTTCTATAACTCTGTTCACCAAAACTTGAACAATGCATTAAAAATGTAGTGGCATAAGGGCTTAAGGAGAGAAGGAAGTCTCTTATTAAATTTAACAATAAGTTATGCGACTTTTTGGTAAGAAATAATGCTTCTAAACTTTTATAGGATCGGTCTTCTGCACAAAAATATTTTAGCTCGATTAAAATCAAATAGTTATTAACAAAAATTTTACCACAAATTAATTTTATACGTCCATAACTTGTAACAAGTCAAATAAAATACACAGTAAGAAAAAACGCGTTCTAAATTTTAGTTTTTTCTACTTCTAGTACAAAATACGATTACTTTAGAAAATCAATCCTGGAATTGCTTAAAATAAGCATAAATTTCTTAAAACAAGTAAATAACAGCTTGAACTTTTTCTTGGTCGTACAACTCTATATTCTATATGCGTGTGTTTGTAAAATGTTGTTATGGAAACAACAACAACACTACAGAATTAGGTAATACACGGTTTGTTTTTTTTTGTGTAGAAACAACATAACAAGAAGAAAAAAATGCATTATTTCCATCTTCAAGCAATAATAATCGAAAATTCCCGAATTCTATTTCTTAAAAGAATTTAGGTAAACCCATCTGCTGGTTTCTTACAATTGATTGTTCTTCTGTAAACAAAAGAGGAAATACAACAAAGGTTGAAACAACGTGTGTAACGAACAGGTGTGGGGTAAGGGAAAGTTTAAGTTAAAAAAACTAATAACGTTCTCTCTCTATTAAGTTAAGTGCTTAGTGTCTTAGGATTGAATCGATTCAAAAATCCACTTTCGGATTATTTAAAGTGCGAATTCAGGTTGAGCCAACTAAGAAATTCTTCACTCCCATTTTTGGATTATTTTAAGTGCTGGAATTATCCGTACTAGAATCAATCTTTCTGTACTTGATTCAAGAAAATACGTACTTACCGTACTATTAACACCGCTTCGGATTGATTTGAGTATGGATGTATTTATTTTTCATTTGAGTGTGTTAGAATATTTGTTAGGATCTGTTAATAATTTAAAATTCCTGTTTTTTTTAATTCATTAACTTTTCATGCACATCCTCTTGGTGTTAAACATAATTCCTATTAATTCTCTTAAATACTTGGACCTTTTCCTAAAAAGCTACTTGCTGTCAACCCACTTAACTGAAATGTATCTTTTCTCCTCACAATAAAAAATAATTGTTATCTTTTTTGTGTGTAAATTTCAACATTTTCGTCAGGATTTTCTAATAAATATTTTGCTTTGTTTTGGGTCAAAAGAGATTTGTCCTTAATTCGAAATTGATAAATAAAGGCTATAAAGAACACAATGACTGCGTGAGTTTAAGTATGAGCTGAAGGAAAGTGGGTGTTGTTGAGAATGTTTTTGTTTTTTTTTTAACGTTGCTTTTATAATAAATTCTTGTATCACTTTTTGTTCATTGTACATTTTTGTGGACAAAAGAGGAGGTTCTTTTTGTATACAAAACTGTGTTTGTGGTTGTTTTATGAGCATAATTTACATTGGTAAAATAATGATAAAATCCTTCTAACAAACATAATACAAACATTATTCATGTAACAAATACATACTTAAATTAAATTTTATATAAAAATTGTTATTAGTTTTATTGTTGTCTAATTTGTTAAAAAGAAAAACAGAAAAAACTAGTATATAAGAGAAATTAAACCTTAAATTTTCTGATGTAAAAAATATCCTTGAGTGTGCGTTTTATTTATACGAATATGCTAAATACAAATAAGCTTGATTTTTTTTCGTATGTCTGGGGAAAGAAATCATAAGAAATCATTTCTTTAAAAGTTGAGGCCAAATATCGGTTTTTACATTGCAACTCCGCTTTGCATTTCGTATGTTTGTTGTTTATAAACTGACTGAAAAATTATCACAATACAAATGTCTGAAACTATAGTTTTTCGTTATGTTAAATTGGAAACATTTATTTGGTGTATTGTATAGACTTTTTTCCTAAGAACAGATGATAACGATTAGAAGCAGTTGTACAAGACTAAAGTGATTTAATCCAAGAAAAGAGCAAACAAAATTTAATTAGGGCCAAATCTAAAATTCAAAATGCGTTTTTTTGACTTAAGGCCTTTTTGCCTAATGGCTAAGATCTATTTTATGACACAACTATACATATTAGCTGTAAAGTTGCCTTAATTAAATAAAAAAATCCGGGGAAATTTTTCCGGGATTTCTTTCCCAAGAAATGGGCGGGATTCCGGAATTTTTTCCCTGGAAATCCAGTATAAAAAAATTAACCCGTATACACAGATTTTTTAAAATTTAATCAAAACTACAAATATTAGTTGTTAATTCGATGCATATTTTAACTGTTAACCAAATTTACTTTCATTATTTAGCTAATAGCAATTGTTTAACCAATAAAATATTATTTCCAGGTTTTTGTTTAACCATTAGTTAAACCAACAAATGTTTTTGGTTAGTAGTTAGTTTGTTTTTTTTTTCGAAAATCACTAAGTTTATATGAGGGCCTTAACGACGTCGCTTTTTCGAAGCAGGGTTGCCGTTGAGGATTTTGAAAAAGTCGCACAAAAAGTCGTTTTGAAAGCAAAATGTCGCACAAAAAAGTCGTTTTTCAAATTAAAGTCTCACACTTTTTTTTAACATTTTAATTACTTTAGCCTTACCAATACCCACCCTGGCGACATTCTCGGTTTTATTTCTTTAATAACTCTCTCAAATTTGCTATAGTTAAAAAGACATTTTTACTTACTGAACAAATTGTTTTCTTTAAAAAAAAAACTGAAAAAATGTGTGTGACGAAAACTTCTTAAACAAAACTGAAAAAAGTTTTATGACGATAACTTCTCCACATCACTTGCTGAGCTACCTAAATAAGAGCGGGAAGCATCTGCTTAATGTCAAAAAGTTTAATTTTAACACAGTTTATACGAAACAAACCTTTGGAACGCGAGTTCAACGAGTTCAACACCACCCGGCTAAAAAATCTTATTTGATAGATCGCTTGGTCGTTGTTTTGTCAATAGAATTTTCATGATAAAAAAAGCGCTTTTCGCTCTGGTTTAGGTAGCTCAGTTATAGAAATGCAGTAACACCCGGGTGGGTATTGGTAAACGAAGTACATAAAAAAACAAAAAGGAATTTACAATTTAAACGATATAAATAGCTGAAAAATAATTCCTTAAAAATGTGTTTAAATACACTTTTGTGTATTAATTTTACATTTGATTGATTTTTAATAATTTGTCTGTCTGTATATTATTTAAAATATGTATAAATTTTACGAATCATGTTTTTCTAGCTTTGTTTGTATTTTCGCACAAGTTTATTACTTGGCATCCAACCATAAATGCCCAGGAGTCGCCCCTAGTGCGATAAAATATATGACCGACCGCAATTAGTTTTTGTCCTTAACATTTTCTCGAGACATACTTCCCCTTTATGACCACTCCTTAAGGGGGCTCCCATTCAAATATTGCGTTTTATGAAATTCTTAAATTAATAAAAATTTTCGACTTGTGTGAATAAAATCAAAAGTTGCTAACAGATTTTACTCATTTATTGCTTGTTTTGTTTGCAATTTAGTCTTTTATACGTCTGAAGAAGCTTGGCTGCATTTTCAAATTTTTTATGAATTTTTAAAAAACAAAAATTTGGAAATAAAATTTTTTTTTCTCAAAAAAAAAAATTATGTTATTAAAACGTCTGCGCATATTAGATAAAAGTTTTACTTTTCATAAAGGAAATTTTATTGCGGAATTTTTTTTTTAGTAATTTTTATAAACTAAACCGTTTTCGTGTTGCGCGAATATATGTTGTGCAACCTCCTCCATTTTCGAAATAACGGTATATCTCGAAAACAAGAGCTAACCTAAAATAACGGCTAGCACCACTGGATTCAGCGTACCCGAATTAGATTAAAGCGACAAGTGCCCAGCTTGTCCAAAAAAAAGTGTAAGTTCCGAGCACGGTGTTATCATTTAAGTTTACTAATAATTAACTAATGACTGTAAATTTCGGCCTTAATAAATTAATGTTTTAATTAACTAAACTTTTTTATTTCTCTTGCAGGTATGCAGCAGCAACAACATTTTTAAACTTAAAGGTACTAAAATATTTTAATGAAATTTTTTTTACTTTGTGCTAATAGCAAAAAAAAACAAAAAATTAAATCTAAAATCATTGTCAAATGTGTGTTCACTTGGGATTTATGTAATCAATATTTTGTCAAAATTTTTATATAAAGAAATGTCTTTAGTAGAAAATCTTTATAATAACCGGTTTCTAATTAAACTTCCGGTAAATAAAAGATAATTAATAAATTATGTTTTCAATAATAATAAGAAAAAAACATCGAATTGAATTTGAATTCATGAAAAACTTCACTTAAAAAAATTATTTTCTTAAACAGAAAGAAAACATTGTAAGAGAATATAGAGAGTATCTAAAATTGTTATTATTAAGATCTTGGTTTTCAAAACAAAGTATTTTCAACTTTTGTAAAGATAGACAATTTCACAAGTACGATCCAGTCGTGGAAAATAGTCTCTTAAGTGCAAAATAAATCAATTGAAAACTTGTATGTTTCTGCACCATTTTTTTAAGTTTGGATAAAGCATGTCATTGAGGCAGTAAGCAAGCGAATCTACGTCTTTAGAAATATTAGGAGATCTATGTCGAGAGATAGACTAACTCTTAAGCAGAATCAAGATTAAAAGGATGAGAGACTTGTCCTCCTCGGATTCTCTTCAAATTTTTTTCACAAATGCTCCAAAGGCCAGTTCTCGTAGACTTATCAGAACTTTTACGCCCCAATTTAGTTACAACTAAATGAAGAAATATCCATTTTCCACAAATGATTTGCAACGTTACGCTTACAGTCAGCTAACTAGGGGTGACCACGTCTCCAACACTCTTGAAATGCAGAGTCATGTTAAGTAGCTCAACAAGACGCTTTTTCGACGCGAACGGTTCAAAAATTGTAGATAGACAATAGATTTTATTATTTTCTTTACCCTTAAATCTTTCATTTGGGACTAATACTGTAAGTACTTCGCAAAATTTTGGGACTCCGAACTGTTCTCCAACTATGATGACTCATTTATTATATTTTCCAATAATCTTCGATGACTTTTGATTAGTGGAATAGAGTCAGATGGTTTCTTCGATGTAACCCAACATTTTTAGCAAAATGAATTTTATTTTCACAAACATTAAAAATCTTAAAACTTACAAATACATACAAGACTAAGCACTGCAAAAACATTTCACTACTACGGTGCATAGCAAAAATGCTTAACCTGGAGGTCTACACGCGCGCAATGCGTTGATGCGTTTATGAATCTATCAATATAGTATAATCAGTATGAAATTGTATTGAAAAAACACAATGACAACAACCTAGAACGCCTCGTATCGAACATATGAAATAGGATTACTTTCTGCTTGTGCTTGCGTCTAGGAAAAAGTTCAAGAAAGTATCAAACGTTGACCTCCAGCTTAAGAATTAAAATAAACAACTCAGGCCTTGTTAAAGACGTGTTTAAAAAATTTATTGATTTAATTGCCATTATTATCTAACTATAAGGATAACGTATGGAAGGTCTCGGTTCTTTCGAATAAAAGCTAATAAACACATTCCACATTCCCATTTTAAGAAGGGATAAAAGAAGGAGTAACATTTTTTGTTTTGTTTTTTTGCCAAAGCAAAAGTATTATCTTTTTTGAACCAGTTACCATTGTAATGTAACTGCGAAAGAAGCGGGAGATGAGGTCCTACCACCAAGGACATCGGACTTTTACATCCAAAAGAATAAGTACAGAAGCCTTCTAGAAGGACTCCTGACTCCCTCTTTCCCACTGGGATATAATGACATACTTATGAATTAATACCGTACCGTTTAAGGCAGAGCTGTGGAGTCGTCCGCTGAAATTTTATAAGTACGACTCCGACTCCAACTCCTTCTCTAACCTTGATGCTAAATGTATATGAGACTGGTCCTTATTTGACAATAAGCCCTTTTTTGCAGTATCTTTTGAATGGTTTAATATAGCAAGAACATTCTTCTGTAAAAATTTGAAATCGATATTTTAATTCTAACAAGTGCCGCATTGAGCTCAAATATAGTTACATATTTACATATGAGTTGGTGAGATGCAAAACTCGTTCGTGATACTTTATTCGAATTTTGGGAAAATATAAAAAACTTATAGCGCCTGATTTAATGGAGCAAATTTGTTGAACTTTTTGATTCGGAAGTGTTATGCCATTCCTGATTAATAACTTAACATTTAAAAAATTCAAAACCAATTGAAATATAGAAAAATAATAGATTTAATTTGGGACGAACGAATTTTCGAAAGGAAAGAGTTATTCTACAATTCATATGGGATCGAACTAGTTTTGCAACAAACTATAGACCACCAGGAAAATTAATCGTTGAGCTTTAGTACATTTTGAACGTTATACTAAGTTTGTAAAACTGTGTAAACAGTGCTAAAAAATGTAACGATAGTTCTGTAGTGGGGAGATAAACTGCACCAATAAATTAAGGTATTTTCGTTCCATATTCAATATTGTTATTGTCTAAGAAAATATAAAATTGTAAGTCTTTATTTTTGCTCCCATTTTTCCCAAAGTGAGTAGATACAAGTATTCTCAAATAATTTTTCAATTGTCATGTATTTTTCCAAGTTCCTTTTCCTTTTTATACCCTCCACCACAATTAGTTGTGAAGAGGGTATATTAAGTTTGTCATTCCGTTTAAAACTTTTTTATTATTCATCTCAGACCCCATAGCGTATATATATTCTGGGTCCTTGATTGATTCCAAGTCGATTTAGCCATGTCCGTCTGTCTGTCCGTCTGTTGAAAACACGCTCACTATCGAACAACTCAAAAGAAATGAACAAACTTGGTGCCAAATTGCATGTAGTTATCCTAAGCAGCTACCGGAAAACAGTTTAGTACGCCTCAAACCTTAAAAAATAATGCTATCATAACAAAATTTGAATTGAAACTGTTACTCAAGCTAGTTTAAATTGCTAAATAATTTAATATAGATCTAAACCTCAAACCAACCAATTTTAATGCTGATGTCTGTTTTTATAAAGATAAATTAATAATAAATAGACATCATATTGATATCCCTCCTGAAATATTCGAACAGTCGGTGGAGGGTACAGCCGAATATAGCACTCTAACTTGTTTTCTATTTTAATTATCATTCTCTTTAAAAATTGGAATTCAAAATGTAGTTTACTTGATGCTTTCACCACAGGAGCTACAGCATATATACGAATATCGCTTCAAATATATATGTATTTCAATTTACGATTTATAAAAAAAATATGTATGTCAAAGGGAACTAGAGCTCTTCAAACAGAAAGGTTAAAACAGTGAACCACCCAGAAAAATTTCGCTTACAAAATAATGTGTTAAGTAATCGGGGAAAAGTAAAAATACTTCTTCCAATTATACTGAAAGAATCAATCATGTCCCAAAATGAACGCATTTAAATCTAAGTCATTATTTTTCACCTACATACACCTGTAAAATAAGTAGTTATAGAAGTAGTTATAATAGTAGTATAGAAGAAAGCTACTAAATAATGAGTAGGCGAAGTTTTGTTATAGAAAATGAAAACAGATAGTTTTCAAAATGTCTGATGAGTGGAACGAACCAGTTTTATTACCAACTGCAATTTTAGGTCATATAAACATATAGAAAAGGACATGGTTCGATGCAATCTATATATTTATTCTCATAAAGTGCTAAAAGATCTGTCAAAATCTATTGTTATCTTAATTTTTTAATTTTTGAAACGAACGAGTTTTGAAACTCAACTACTCATCTTATTTTTTGACTGTCGCTTTAATTTTGAACATTTTTTTCACAATAAATCTCCAAGCTCAAGATCATTTTTATATGAAAAATGTGTATTATTAATCAAATTACTCACATTCAATTAATAAGAAGAAGATAGGAAATACCAAAGTGTAATAAGTACCAGGAATGTTCATTAGGGAGAGTTTTCTTTATTTACCCATGTAATTAATTTATTTGATTTTTGACGTTTGTTTTAATTTTTTCCAATAATTTCTTTTGTTTGACGTTATATGTGTTTTGAAATTGAGAACAAAATTTCTAATAACCATACCTTGTACTTATTCTACCATGGGAAATACCAAGGCGAATTCATAAAGGTGACGGCATCATGAGATAGAGCTATGCTAGCTATCTCTTTTTTAAATACATACTATGTATTTTGTTATTGTAAAAAGTTAGAGTGATTGTCAAAATTATTTGTTAATAAAATATACACAATTGCTTTAGAAGTTAAATTTTTTTTCCTGAATTGCAAATTTATTGTGGCTCCACTTATTTCTTTCGCCTTTTAAAATCCTTGTGTTTAAATTTTATGTTCACTTTTTTGTTCTATAACATTTAAATAGGTTTTTTTCAAGAATTTATTTTTTTATTGAGTTTTAAATTTTAACAAATTTTTTTCATAAAATGTAAACAACGCTTGACATTCAGTATACAAACAATGTCACCTGTATGAATTCGCCTTGGGAAATACAATAAGTTTTTAAAAATGGAATAGAACAATTATTTTTCATAATTGATAATTTTGTTGTTTCATAAAATTTTTTTTTAAAAAATTTGTTTAAAATTAAAAAAAAACCAAAAATCCCTGAAAAAGTTGTCCATTGTGTTAAGAATAATAAATAGTTTTTATATACAAGTATCCTTGAGCTTGAAGATTTATTGTAAAGAAATAATATTAAGAAGGCTGAAGAAAATAAACATAACAATTTTTTTATTTTGAAAAATATTAGAAAAATTGTATGCTGAAAAATTGTGGAGTCAGAGTCGCGAGTTTTTGTGGATACTTCGACTGCGACTCCGGTATAAAAACCGAAACTCCTACTCTACTCCTACTTCGACTCCACAGCCCTGGTTGAAATTCCCAAAATATTTTCTTTTTTTATTCAAAATGATATCTTGAGTCTAACAGTTAATTTGTCTAAGCCTCAATTGACAAAAATTTAATTTTCTTGTTAGTCCTTCTATTACATATAATTTATATATATATATATTGATTCCTATGGTTCCAAGTTGGAACAAAGGGCCGTACATATAATTTGATATAATCAAATATACAAAAAAAAAAAAAAAAAAAATATTTGATAGTTTGATATAATCAAATATAAAAAAATATGCCCAAACACATCGAAAAGTTCTAAATTCGTTTCTCTTTTTTTAATTTAACCTCATCTATAAAACGTTACCTCTAATAAAGTGTTGGCATAAGCACAGAAAATAAATTTCATTATTATAAAAAATCTTTATTTAAAAATAAACCGAATCTATTCACATTAAACTTTTGATAAATATCAAAATTTTCCAACAAATTAAAAGTTTCTAAGTCTTTTGATAAATTTGGCAGCAAACTTATTTTTGTGTCGCAACACACAGTCAACAAAGTACAAATAATGAACAGCAAAGTTAAAACGATGAAGTAACCGCTGTGCGAACAGCAGTTAGTGAATCAAAAGCAGGAAAAGGCAATCATATTAATTATTTCATTAGGTGTGTTTTGTTGTGCGCACGAGATGAAAATTAACGAGAAAGATAGAGAGAGGAAGAAAGTGAGTATATGTTTTTGTAGTGTAGGCAGGGAATGAGGCTTATGAGATTTCTGGGGAAGAAACGTTTTAACCTCCCCTTTTCCTGGGAAATTAGTCCTAAAATTCCGAATTAAAAGTTAATAAAAATGCTTAATTCTTTTAAACAAAGCAAAATTAAAAAAAAAATTTAAATCTATTACAAAATCTATTTTATGTTATTATTTAAAATAACCCAGTGTAGCACATAAAATGTACACTCCATTTAGACTTCAGTTTCCGAACGTTCCTTTCAAAACTAGCAAAAAAACCCGTTTGCGTTTTTCTGGCTTAGATCGGGCCTAGATTTTGTAAACACACATACATATAACATTTTTACATGGATCACCTTCTAACAGCCTACATCATTTCCTTTAATTCATTTATACATTTATTGTGGATCAGATTATTAGTTTAGAAGATATGATTTTTTCGCCGCTAGATTGCTGTTATTTCCCTTTATAAATTGTTGTTAGGCAACGCTGTAAGTAACGATTAGGTGTGACAGATAATGCGTTTGAAAAACTTTCACAAAGGTTGGTAAAATGTAAGTAAAGTTTTCGCTGGAATTTTTTATTCCTCAACCTGTATCCCAAAAAAAAGACAATATTTTTCCACTTTTTCGGTTGTTTGCGAGCCCTAATTGTAAGTAAAAGTAAACATTAGCATAAAGTATAGAATTAACAAGCCACATTTAGTATCGCTTACTACATAAAAGTTTCCACTGAATTAAGCAACAATAAAAAAAATGAAAAAGTTATAATTAGAAACACATTTCTTATGAGCATAAACAGAAAGGGACATGTAACACACCCATACACATGTTTTAAGCGTTCTCCCGTTTGTTATACATGACGCTGGTTTTAAGCAATAAACTTAATAATAATTATGGTGGAAACATAGCATACAACGCCTACATTTTTAATAGTGTTGCCAAACTTGTTAATAAATATTTCCTGAAAGTAAATGTATTAAAATGCTCAGCTAGACCTACGCGAAACTTTTGTATGTAAATAGCAAAAAAAAAGCCAAATGAAGCGAGAAAATAAGTTTATTTTTTCTCTTTTAGCGCATTAAAATAAAAGCTTGTTTTTTTCAAGAGGGTTTTTACGTTTAATTTATTTAAAACTCGCATTCGTATTCTCCCTTTGTCCTTTCATTCCACACCCATATTGTAGGCAAGCATATTGGATTTAGGGTGAGTTCGCCTTATTAACGAGGTATTTTTCGCATGCCCTTTCAGTTGATACCCATATTGTAGGAATGCATTAAAAATAATTGAATACAAAATTTCTGTATACAAAATTTCAGATCAATCGCTTTAAAATACCTGCCTTAAAATTTAGATTCAAACGTTAAAAGTCCACCATATTGGACTTAGAGTGACGTGTGACCCAAATTTTTTTTTGTCAAACTTCTATGATATCTTTGAAACTACTGCGCTGATCAAGAAATAATGCATGCATGTCCTTAAAATAACTGTGTTGTAGAATTTTACTGATTAGAGCAAAGCCCTTGCAAGTCTTGCTAATGTATGCCCTGCAAGTATTAAAATAAAATTCACAAAAAAAAAACAACGTAAATGGTATTGTCTAGGATACATTCTAAGAGATTCGCAGGACGATGTTACGAGACAAGACACAGAGTGGTCACCACAAACAAGCCAAAGGCCAGGATGCCCTTCAAATACATTGCGTAGATTAGTGAATATGGAAACAGCGGCGGGTGGTGTATCCTGGAGGGAAATTAAACACAAGCCTTTGTTGAAGCTCAATCCTCCTAAAAGGAACTATATGTATATATGTTTATGTGTATAAATATAAGCCGATTCCAATAAAATTATGCAAGGATATTTTGGTTGCAGTCACATATCTTTGGGCCGAATTTGATCCTAATTCGAACATAATAAGATAGTGAATGTGCACTGGACTCTATTCCGGAAAAAAGCTTTTAAAGGGTGGTCGAACCAAAACACACGTTGTTAATTGTATGAACAGCAAAAAGTTTTTACAGAATTATCTTAATATTTTTAATTATGATAGAAGGATCAATGACAATTATGTTTGAAGCAAAATATCGGCCATATGCTCGCTACGGCTTTGGTGGCATACCTCTATACCACGTTCCATATTTTCAATGACTGCAAGACATAATTGAAGTTTGATTGTTCTTGGTTTATTGGCGTACACTTTTTCTTTTAAATCCCCCAAAGAAAGAACTCCAACGAAGGCAAATCTCATGATCGTGGAAGCCAAGTAACATCGCCACGACATGAGATAACGATGTCATTACATTTCACGCACAGAAGAGCCATTGTTTTGTTGGCTGCATGGTTCCTGTTGGAACCACATATCGTAAAGGTCGTTATCCTTATTTTCTGGCTATAAGAAGTTCGTTATCATCTCGCGATAGCAAACACCATTAACGGTAGCTGCTTGACTGACCTTATTTTCGATGAAATGACGCTGCCAGCCTATAAACTGCATCAAACAGTCGTCACTTTTTTTTTGGATGCATTGGTTTTCCACCAGCCACTCGAAGATTCTTATTTGCTAAAATGCGGCAATTCTGCCTGTTAGCGAATTCACTGAGGTAAAAGTCTGCCTTACAAAGTGCGCGTAATGCATTTTGATTTAAACGCATATTTTCGTAAACGTGGACCACCCTTTATAAAGGTTAAGTGTAATTATAAATTACAAGCCGATTTGATGACAAATTTCATGAAATTATCTCCAAAATTGCGACCGGTACTTTGTGCGCAAGGTTAACACTAACAGACAACCAGCCAGCCAGCCAGCCGGATGAACAACGTAAAATCGACTAAGAAAGAGACTTACAGTCAATCGGTATACTAAATGTGAGGGTCGAGAAACTATTTGTAATGGTATGGATATTAAAATCACCTACAATTTAATTTAGTTTAAAACATTTGCCCGAGTAAAACTTCCCTTATTCTGGCAACACTGGTTTTAATATACATTCATTTTCTTAGTTAATTTTAATAATGAATACAAAATTTTTGTTTTTCTTTGGCCTAAATTTAATAGGTATTTATTTATAAGCATAAATATTAACAAAGTGGTAACAACTAAATTAATTTCCATAAAAAAGCCATTCGTAGAGTTTCCCGTCAATGATTTGGTCAGCTGTGTTAATTTAGTTGAGATTGTGGCAGGTTTGCCAATGGAAATTTAAAGAGCTGACGATTATTAATTAACATGAAAAGTTGAGATTTCTATCTAAAACACTTTAGAAATTAACTGCCAATGTTAATAAATTACCTTAAAAAAAATAAAATTTAAGTCGTTTTTAATAACCAAAATGGCTAAAGGCAGCCGTCTAAGGTGTGTTCCTAAATTGATTTTTAAACACCATAATTGAGTTGATAATATTCTATTCACTTTTATTTATATACAACATTAATATTTTTATTGATATTTGTTGAAAGTTCGACGAAATGGTCTTAAGTCAAAAGAATGCATTTTGAGTTTTTGGTTGGGTTTAAATCACTTTTTTATTTTCTTTCCAATCGTAATCATTTGATTAATTTCTTAGTTTACAGGATTTAGAGCGATTCATTAGATGTCATCAATTAAATAAGGCAATCAAATAATTTTCAATTTAGTATAACGAAAAACTACAGTTTCTGACTTAATACATTTTTGCCAAGCTTCAAAGTTTTGTATTAAAATATTTTGTTGATAATTTTTCTAATCTTTTACATTTATGTCTTATATTTAAGATAAATTGTTTAATAGATCATAACCATAAAATTTTAATATAAAATAACTACACTCACAATATTCTGTACGTAAAATTAACTGAAATTGTAATATAAAATAAATGAAAGTTCAATTAAAAACCGGTCTACCTATTTTTCATTTATTTTTAACAAAAAGTTCATTTAATTTTTACTGTCAAAAATTCAACACCATATTCAGTAAACACGATTAAATATTCAGTTATTTATTAAAATTTTACTGTCAATTTTTTACTGTCAAATTGACCCCATATTCAGTAAAAACAATAAAATATTCAGTTATTTTATTAAATTTTCGTTTACTCCACAAAAGAGCCGAATTTCTAAAAATACCAGACAGACACCTGTCCGCTTGTTTTTCTTATAAGCGAGAGAAGGAGAATATTTTTATTTACTTACCCAGTTACACACGTTTGGTTTACTTTTGTTGTAGAACTCTCAATTATAAAACACCAGCAGCATGACCGATATGGCTTCGCAATTATTTTACTTTTAAAATTTGATGTATTTAACTAAATTATTTTAACAAATAGAAAATGGGAATTGCTTACACAAAACATGCAATTCATTTTTTATAAATAAGTAAAAATTAATTTTTGGTAGTAAAATTATATAAAATAACTGAATGTTTAATTGTTTTTACTGAATATGGTGTTGAATTTTTGACAGTAAAAATTTATAAATTAACTGCATATTTATTTGTTTTTACGGAATATGTAGTTAATTTTTTGACAATTAATTAATAAAAGATAACTGAATATTGATTTCTTTTTACGGAATTCGCGGTTGAATTTTTGACAGTAAAAATTAAATGAACTTTTCGTTGCTTTAAATTACATTTTCATTTAATTTTACATAAAGAAGAATTTAACTTAATCAACGGACAAAATTAGCTGCAACTGAAAAGCCGTATTAATAAGCACTTAGTTTTTTGAATAACTGTTAGAATCAGTTAAAAATAAATTTGCTTGGAATTTTAAATGTATATTTATTTTAAAATGACTGAACGGAATATTTCTTAAATAAACTACAGTCCGTTACTGTAATAATATTGTGAGTGTAGATTTTATCTATAAATATCCTATAAAATATTTACAAAAACGTTATGTAGCATTTTACATCTACACACAGAAAAAAATATCAATGTAAAATTAAAATGGCGCAATGTTGATTAAAAATCAAAGTAAATTCTGCAAAAGTATGGAATTTATTTCAAATTATCTCGGTTTCATGTTTATTTTAAATGATAAATAAAATTTTTCAATATTGAAACCATAAAAACCCGTTTTTACTTGTTTTGTTTTGGAGCAACCAAATATCTTTCCTAAGGTAATTTGGTGGGCTGAATTCGAATCTGTTATTGGTTTTACTTTATCACGTCAGGTTTTCGAGATACCAAAAAATGGTTTTATTCGTTTTTACATAAAAATCACTAGTTTCTTTAAAAATCAATAAATTTTCAAAAGTGAATGGCGTTATTTGCGGCCAATCTGCTTATTGACGAATCCACTGAGGTGAAAAGGTGCCTCATCAGTGAAGATGATTTTCTTCGAAAGTGCACGATATGCATTTTGATTTGAACGCCCATTTTCATAACAAGCCTGAATAACCTGAACGCGTTGTTCGATTGTGTATCTTTCCATGGTTCAAATTGAGTTAGTCTGAAATTGAGAAATGTCAAATGAAATGCAGGAAAAAACTTGACGTTTAGGTGTGGTCCGGCTCTAAAATTTAACCACCAGATTTAGAATGAATGTGGGCTTGTGTCAAATTAATAATTGTGAAATTGTGGTGTCAGTATTGACTGTTTTACAGTATTTCCAGCATGCGATAAGAAATGAAAAAGACGTGGTAGCCTAATTTTGATGCCAGATTCGAATTCAGCGCACCCAGATTAGTTGAAAAACATGATTTGTTTCTGCAGTTAATTTTTTTTCAAATTTGTAGAACAATAGGCCTGTTTTAGCATTAGTGTGAATTCACTCATTGTTTCCGAAAAATTTGTTTGTTCTGTTTTTATATGTATTTATGTAATTTGCTCGATACAATGAGTGAATTCACAATTAAAGTTTTGTTACAAAAAATTAGTTAAAAATTTGCTATTTTATTTCTTCCCTTTATGGATTTAAATACAAAATAAAGGTAGTTGTAACAGAAGGAAGAATATTTTTTTCATTTTCCTTTTTAGCATGCTGTGTGAATAAGTGGTTTCTGGCAGGAGGTTTTTTCCTTTTTCTCACCACAAACTGTGACACATGACAAACTGATGGGTCTATAATTTGTATATTTCAATTTTCGTAAACTAAATAAATGATGCATAAACAATAAAAATTTAATGTGAATAAAAAACAGTTGGAAATTGTCATTTTAACAATATTTTATTGGCAAACAACAACCTCAACTATTCATATAGTCAAGGGTGTTTTTTGAGAACAATATAAATTACAAAGAGTTTAGCTGTCAAACGAACAGTCATTCTGCACTTCCTTCTTGATATTTAAAATCAGGACAGTCTTGAAAATCATCTTGATTAGATTTTCGCTTCCAAATTAACAAAATTTACTTTAAAAATCAACCATCAATACGATGAGCGATGAGGATCATTTGTTTATTAGTAAACAAAAATGCCTCATATAGAGTGAGACAAAACCACAACAGATCCTACAAATGCTATAAAAATCCAGAAAAATTTACCGACAAATGCACCGTTTGATGCGGTTCACACGTTGGTAGCATAATCCAACCATATTTCTTTAAAAATTAAGACGATGCTCGTGTTGCAGTCAATAAAGCTCGTTACCGAACCATGATAAAGGATTTTCTGTTTGAAAATATGAATGGCCCGGTTTCAACAGTAAAGCGTTTAGTGCCATACGGCAACCGCAATCATCGGCTTGAAGTCAAAATTTAGCGATTGGTTGATTTCAAAAAATGGATTCCATCGTGCGATTTAAAAACTGACGATCAATAGCCTAAATGCCCGAAAAAACTAATATTTGTGACTAAAATTTTAATTTCATTAAATTTTTTTATTGTTTACAATTTCAATTTTTATTAGGCTTCAAAAAAAAAACACCCATTAAGAGCACCATAGAAAGAGTTTTTTTTTCTTAAATAGTTAGTCCCCTTTACAATTGGTCTACTGCGGCTGAGCTATAAATCTATTTTCAAGTAGCAACAAAAACCACTCAACAATTTATTTATTAAGAGGTAGAATTTGTATCTGACATTTGTTTTAAATTTTAAAATCTATATCAACTTAATTGTACATGTATGTACCAGAGAAAGTCAATGGGTATAAAAAAATTAAAGTACTGTAGCACATATCGAAAATTTTCAATACATGTGCGTACTCATATCTGTTACTTCTCATACTTGTGTATATCCCTGCGCATTTAATTTCATTAATGTATGTTATCATACTTCTTGTTTTTCATACTCGCACATACACCCATAATTGTTATATCATTGACTTTTAATTTTTAAATTTTTTTCATAAACGTTGCCAGAAATGTTTTTTGTAATTGCAGAATCACCATTAAATACTTTTTTTTAAATCGTTTGAGGAAAATTCAACAAAATTATTTTGAAAAATAATTGCTGACTTTACAAAAATCTGTGGAATAAAATAGCTGCGTTCTTATCTAAATAGATTAAACAATTTTCAAAAAAATCTGAAAAAAATGACAAAATTGATGCTAAATAAAATACGTCGAAATTGTAATATAAAATGAATGAAAATTCAGTTAAAAACCGGTCTACTTATTTTTTTATTTATTATTTTGGAAAAATTCATTTAATTTTTACTGTTAAAAATACAAACCCATTTTGCTTAAAAAAAAATATTCAGTTACTATTTTATATAAATTAACTATCAAAAAATTAACTTCGTATTCAGTAAGAACAAAAATAAATTTTTACTTATTTTGTTTAAGCTTTGATATTATTGCGGTTAAGACTTTTGAGTGTTAATAATTCCTATTCGCTTAACTGTTTCATTTGAGTATTATCCTTAGCTTTTCTAAAATCTTTGGACGAAGTTTCCTGATGACCTGGCCTAAGCCACCAGTGAAATGCGTATAGGAATAGATTATCCCAACAACAATACATTTCAGTTTATCAATAGTAAGAACTTTAAAATTAGCACATTTAAAATAAATTTTATTAAGAAAATATTTATGTTTAAGTATAACTTAAAATTTATAAAATTTTGAAATAATCAGTGCAACATATCTTTTACTAGTTTGCTAATACTTAAAATATAATTATGTTTTTTGCATAAACAATTTTTAGGTCGTGCCAACACTGCTTGCATTACAATAAGCATTCGAATTGTTGAAGTTACTTGTCGATACTCATCGATACATGCCTTTACTCATACGCATTCATAAGAATATCCATATGCATGCCTTATTGTCATACTCATACCGGTCGATATAGAAACATATTTATGTTCATACTTATTGGAAGTCTTACCCAGTGTTGCCAATTTAGCCATTAAGTGGTTAGATTTAGCAATTTTTTAACCTGTTTAGCCATGAAAAAAATGAGTTTAGCCATTAGCCATTTCTTTTTAGCCATTTTTCAACTTGTTTAACAATAAAATATTTGTACCAACACCACAATAGTGGAGAGGGTACTATGCGTTTGAGCTGATGTTTGTAACACCTTAATATATTGGTCCTAAGTCCACTTTTACGTATACCGACAGACTCAGAATTACTTTCTGAGTCGATTAAACGATGTTTGTCCGGCTGGCTAGCTGGCTGTCCATGTAAACCTTGTGCGCAAAGTACAGGTCGCAAATTTGCAGAACATACGTTCTAACGTGGTGTACGGTATCATTTAGTTGGGGTTGATCAACTTTCTTACTTGTTTTTTATTGTAGATCTGGATTAACAAGGTTGGGTAAATGTTGTCGTGATTATGATTTACCTTAAAATTTTTTAAACCTAATAGACACGAGTGATTGCTATGAGATGACCAATAACGACATCGAATTTATCGATAATTTATTTTTTTAATTATTTATCAAAATATTAATTTACTTTTATTCTTATTTAAGAAATTGATCTTAAATTACAGCCATTTTTGCCATTTTTTTTTTAGCAATTTTTCCGTAAATTTAGCCATTTTTCGACACAAAGTTTTGGCAAGACTGGTCATACCTGTCTGTACTCGTGCTCGGTGGCGTATGAATAACTGATAAGTATTAAAAATATAAATCTTTGGCTTTCTCTGATATGTACTTACATTAGGGTGTAGCGTTCATGTTTGAAGGGAAAAAAGTCATCCAATAAATTTGGATTACCTCCAGAATATTGCATTTACTTTAATTATACAAAAAAAATTTTTAAATTTTTCCGACACATCTTTTCGCTAACTTAGAGGGTTGGAAGTTGGATTAATTTTATGAATTTTCTTTTAATTTGCTAAAATAATATGGGAAATTCTATTTACTAGTGCTCGCCTAATGGTCAAAATTCGACCATAAATTTTCATGTTAATATGAAGAAAACATGGTTCATTCAAGTGTATATGGATTAACATGTTTCGAGCATTTATTTTTTCCGTCTTAGTGGATCGATTTGGCGAGAGACCAACCTCCGGTTTATATTTTATCTTCCACGTAAGTTAATTTAATTTTGAAAGTTCAATATAAAAAATATTAGAAAACAGCAATTGAAAAGCAAAAAAGTATCTAAAAGTCTTCTTTATCGATTGTCATTCACTCAGGACATTGCATGTTTAATTTTATGTTTCTACGTCTAATATTTACGAAAACGAATTGAAATACCAGATGTAGAACGAAAAAGTACCAAAAAGCTCCCTCTTGTACACTCTTATTCACTCAGGACCATGCATGTTTATTTGTATCTTTGTAGGTCGAATATTAACATATATTCAAAAAGTACCAGATGAAAAACAAAAAGTACCAACATTTTTCTTCTTATAAGTTCTCATTTACTTAGTAACCTGCACCTATATTATGTTTCTAAAATTATTTCATGAAGCACAGAAAAGCAAAAGAAAGAAATTTAGTTTCCCGAATTTCCCCTTTTTGATACTTTTTTCTCGCCATAGTGGTTCGGTTGGCAAACAAAGGAAGAAAGCGTTCTCAACTGTTTTGCCTGTGCCAATTTATACATTAGATTTATATAGTCGAAATATTCGAAACCCGGTTTTTGAAAAATTTCGAATAATCGAACAACTTATTTCTTTATTATTGGATAATTGAAAAAAAAAACAAATTTTTTATTTATGTATTTTGCATTTGTGTTAATAGCAAATTTGAACGCTTATTTGAACGGCCATAGATTACGATTTGCCACTTTTTTTTGGGCCCCAACAAATGGAAACATTGAATGTCAACATCAACAGTAAGCGATCACACGACTATCTTGTCTAAAAGCTAAAGAGAGACGATTGTTTTGTTGGGTCTTTACTTGTCTTAATAAACGTCAAACTTCATATAAAAAACCGATGACAAAAATTTTAGATTGTTTTTATATTGACTCAAACGTTTGGTATGGCAAAAAATTGTCAGGTGAAGACCCCATGTAAACAAACGTGGCATGCGTTTTCTAGTTGTCAAGAATTTACATGTCCATAAAATTTGTATGGTCTTCAATGGTTTGTAATTGTTAAATCCGATTTTGACAGCGCGTTTAATAATGAAGTTAATTAATAAAAACAATTTGGAGCTTTATGGGTTAATCTAGCGGTTTTATCTATATTTTATCCGTCTATAATGTGGGTTTCATCAAACAAGAAAGTTAACACCACAGTTCGTTACACAACGTTGACGCTCTTGTTTAGGAAAGGCATATCAGCGTAAAAGTTAAGCGGAAGAAAACGTTTCGCCATCCGCTATGTTTAGGTACGGCTGTTAGGTGTGAGATAAAAAGATAAAAAAATGCACGGTCATATGATACCATACCGCCCTTAAGGGCGGATCCAAGCGTTATGTTCAATGGGCGGGGAGCACATAGTGAAAATTCAGTCGGGGCAGCCACCAAATGTAATTCGTGATTTAGAATACCAGTGGTCAACAAGTCTAGGAGGGTAATGATAGACCAGAGAGGTCATGAACTCCCCTTGACTGCCCTTTATCGAACTTAAATGGGTTATATGTAAAAAATTATTATTGTTATCACAACAATTAATTTCATCTTGTATAATTTGTATATTATTTTTATAAGAAAATTCCTTGAAAGTCTTAATATGGTTACATCTAAGATTGGTCGTCTTTTTTTGCTTATTTTTTTTAAATATTTTTCTAATGACATCTTAAGTTAACACCGTAGTGTTCAGTTTATCATATTGCATTGTACAGCTGTATAAGTTTATTTGTCCTATAAATAATTTCTATTTTCATTTTTTTCTTTTTCATCATGTTCTGTTACATTTTATCCTGTCATCACAGTGACTAATTAAGAATTCAAGGCATGATAGAGCAACTAAAAGCTCTTTTTCTAAACTTTTTTTTGTTTTTTGTACAAGTCGTTTTGTAAAAGTGCAATTGTGTGAGTCTAACGATGGAATGAATGTTCACAAAACGGAAATATGTTAACTCAAACAAACACACACACATATTTACTGGATTATTAGACGGAAAGCTTTAATTAATCGTATTATTACCATCAATATTACTCTTTTTTTACAATAATGTTTTTCTATCCTGTTTTATTGACGTAAAGGGAGATTTGCTGATTTTTTTTTTAATATTTTTCTAATGATTATTTCCCGGAAATGAGAAAAGTAAACAAAATATTTTTATATCATTGGTATATTGATAAAATGTAAGCGTATTTAAAAATTGTCAATATTAAATTAAGTGTAAATAATAAATGGAATAATAACCAAGTTCCATAACGGAACACGTAACAATTTGATTTAAATATGAAAATGTTCTGAAAATGGGTGTTTAAAAAAAAAACAAACTATCGAGCCTTTAAGATAAGTAAAGAGGTTAAATTTAGTCTTAAAAAGGCTCAACTGGCGACACTGTATACAACAATAATGCTATGTTCGCACGGCATCTTGAATTACGTTGTTTGCTTTTTGAATTACGAATACGAATCACGCTGTTCACACGGTATCTTCTTAATTCAACAACTCTTCTTCTTACATGTATGAAAATTTTGTTGCCTTAAAAATTAATACAAAAGCAAACTAAACTGTCTCATTTTTTTATTAATTCCCATTTTGTTTTTTACAATTTTATGCGAGGCGAATTCATAATACGTGAATACGCATTAATTTTATTTTTTTTAGTTTAAAGAAGTGGTTCATTGTTTAATCTAGATGCTGAATTTGCATTAATATTTTTTAATAATTTTACAGAAACAGTTTTCTCAAAAAATTGCCAATAAATCTTTAGTTCCTTAACTTTTTTATTTCAAAAATTGTCATTAAACGTTGATTGATATTCCGAGACATTAAGAATGAGTGCAATAGAATTAAGATCTGCTATATCCCTATTAAAAACCGTTTATAATTATTTTATATATTTGGCATTGATCAACCTGCAACAAATTTTTTCAACGAACAGATTCAGAGTTTTTTTATTTAAATATTCAATATTCGATTTACTGCGGTCTCTTTGTTGCAATTATTTATTTGTATTTTTGACCACTAATTAACCACAATGTTGATAGTGGCAAAAACAAATAAGTTTTAGTGGTTTTCATATTTGCATTCGTTGACAAAAGTCTGTAAATATTTATTATATTTTAAAATTAAACGCTTCTTTTATTTATTTTAGAAAATTGTGGGTTTAGATAATAATTTATTAAACAAAAAAAAAATAGCTTAAGCTGGTGGGTGCGTTTTGCTATAACCATTGAAACAAATACAATAAAGTCTTTCAAAGCAGAACTCGTACAAACATTCAGTCAAAAGTAATATCGATAGTGAAATCTGAACTACCGATAAACATCGATATTATTCCAGCACTACGTCACAGTGTTTGTATACACGTTGGTTAATGTAAATGTTGCATTGCGTAGTAGTTGGCTTTAAGTTAGTCTATACAAGCTAACTTGAAGTAGGTTTTTTTGTAGTTAGCTACTCATTTGACGGCAGGGAATTAATTAACCCATCACCAATAAATTTCAGTGTTTTTATCAAGAATAAAAATTGGGAATTAAACACGACAAACTAAATCTTGTAAATTAAAATTTTGTATTCCTAAAGGTTACTTTGATAATTACTTATTATATTCACAAAATGTATCCAATTTTGTTTGTAGCGAACTTAACCGTTTAATGTCTCAAACAAACTAAACATTTATGAGTTTCCAAATTTTATGTCCTAGATTCACCATCATCTACGAAAACAACAATATCATCGTCTTATTTACTGGTGCTTCTACTTCTGATATTTCCATATTCTGATAGTAACGTTTTTTAGCGTTCTAGTTTTTGGTAGATCAAATGCAAACAACCATCAATAAACTGACAAAATAAATTTTGTAAACTATGCTTTTAAAATACAAAGCACTCCCATTTGATTGTGTGTATTTAAAATACAAAATACTTGATGGACATGTACTTAAAATACAAAATACTTGCTGGACATGTATTTAAAATACAAAATACTTGCTGGGCATGTATTTATAATACAAAATACTTGCACGTCATGTATTTGTATTTTAAATACGTATTTCAAATACTGCCCAGTCCTGACTGCACTAAGTTAATTGTCCTTTTTTTAAGAGGACAGTTTTTTTTTGATACGATGTGCTTTTTTGTGAATTGTCCTTTTGTAAGATTATGACTTCTTTAAACATAAAAACTATAAGTTTTATTTTTCCAAAACACCAAAATTTCAACATGAATACAGCTAAACACGCTGGTTAACAATAATGGCAGCGTAAGATCGAATTCTCAAATTGTTTGTGCCATTGAAAGAATACTTTCTCGCTCAACAATGGAGCCCGATGGCATTGCAAAAATTATTTTGATGATCCATGTGCTGAATTGTGGTTACTTTTGGCACAAAGCCAAGCCTTTATATTCCATTAATACATATTTGTCGTCTAGAGTCACAACATACTTTAAAGCACTTTAAATTAAAATGAATTGCACGCAAAGAAAATGTGTTTTTGCCATTGGTCTTTAACACCATTTTGGCATACTAAGTTGGCAGGTAGTAATCTGTACGGACGATTTAAATGGACGGCAGTGTTTACAACAATTTAACATTTTGCTTGGCTGAGAAGTGGAGAAAAGATAATACATCAGTGGATCAAATGAAAAAATATTGAAAGTAAAAATATAATGAACTTTTAGAATTTTATTTGTATCTGCCGTCCTTTAGTGCGCCAACGAAACGATTACTTTCAATTGCTAATAATTTTTGAATTATTGAAAAGTCCCAACTGAAAATGGTTACTTAAGAATCACTTTTAATAACAAAGTGCAGATTTCAAATGGACTGTGAATTTAAATTAGTTTTATTTAAAAACAATCATCCATTCTACACAAATGTCTAAAGTAATTTTCAAAAGATTTTGTTATTCGTGCTTAATTCCCAGTTTTTATTATTGATAAAAACACTTGGAATTTATTGTTGATGGGATAAGCTATTCCTATGCGCATTTCACTGGTTGCTTAGGCCAGATCATCAGGAAACTTCATCCATAAAGATTTTAGAAAAACTAAAGATATTAAACCAAATAAAACTGTTAAACGTATAAGAATTATAGCAACAGTTCTACTTGTTATAATACCAAAGTTTAAACAAAAACACATCAACAATAAACAGTGGGTTTATCTCATCTTACATTCCCCACTACAATTAGTTGAAATTCTCTCAACATTAATTGTAGTTGTAAGTAGGTTAAGAAAAACAAAATAAAAACAATAACAACTTACAAAAGATGTTGTCAATTAAGTGTTTTTTTTAGGTCGTGCACCTGCCTGTTTATTATCAAAATAAAGTAATTATTTCTATTTTAAAGATTTTTACATGATTTTTTTATATGAATTTCTATGATTATTTTATTGATTTTTTTTATAGACAATAAAATAAGTATATGTTTTAATAGAAGTTATACTTGCTAATATCATATCCTTTGAATTGTCTTATTCCTATCCAATAATCATGATAATTACTATTTACCATTTTTACTACATTTCGAAATGTCCTTTTTAACGTTTGAAAAATATGGTCACCGTATACATACATTAGCATACACATACAATAACATACACATAAGTTTAGTTGAGCATTCACTTATTTACCCAGCAAGCAAAATAGAATTGTCAGATGTCTTGGAGAAATATTGACAAAAAAATATCAAAATTGTTTATTCTGTTTACTTGAATTCTGTCAGATTTCTGTAGCCAAAAATGTATGAAGTGGTTGTCACGAATACTGGCAGACATGTCGGAGGAAATTCTGGGTTTGTTGCTTGCATTTCTGATAGATACCTGACAAAAATCAAGAGAAAAAAGCGTGGAAAACTGAGATTTGTTAACCGATATTCGTAATGACTTCTGACAGACAGCTGAATGATTGTCGAAAACAGTCGCCTTGAATGCTTATCGACTAATCGAACCGATTTGTTGAAGAAATCTGAGAAAATGTATGGTCCTGCAGAAATGTCAATGAGACTGTTATAAGCCTTTTATTTATTTATTTTATATAAAAGTACACAAGTATTTCAAATTTTTAACTTTTAATACATAATAAAATAGTATAATTAATATTGTGGTTATTTTATTAAACTATTTATCGTTTTTAATCCAAATTATTATATTTTAATCAGCCTAAAGTTCATTCAATTGGATTAAATTATTTTTATAAAGAAACGAATTTTACAACATAAAATTAATTAAAATTTATTGATAATTTTTCATTATGTGAATGATTATCTATTTTAATTGATTTGCATGTTCTTACATACTCCTTTTTTGTCCGGCTTTTTCAACATTTAATAATTTTATTACTTTTTAGGAATCTAAAGTATCTCTTTTGGATTTTTTGGCTTTTCCAATTCTATCCCTTACAATTATTCAATAATAGCACTCAACAAAGGGAAACGAAATAACAACTTAGACTCATTTGTATGAATTTATTCAGAAATCTATCGGACATATTCACAGAAAAAATGTTTTGTGCCCATTAACCATCTTGTTTTATAGACATTTGGGTTTAATTAGGTCCAAAAATATTTTGTAGCAACCTACAAATTTTATTAGAATCGGTCCATATTTGTCCGCAGCTCCCATACGAATTCACTTTTTATAAGTAACCTTTTTAATAGCTTCCATGTTATCTCATAGTAGTTATTTCTTATGTGAATCTTAACCTCACAACATACTCTTTTTGGCGGATGCATGATCGCCCAAATACTGTATTTAAGGGTCGGACTATACTTTCGTACTTTTATTATGTTTTAAATTGGCGTCTTTACTTTATAGTTTTAATCTGTTAACAGTACATTTATTATCGTTATTATTTAACAAGAACATTTTTAGTGTCTTTAGCTACCGACAATATTTGCCGACAAAAATTGTTCAAATTTTATTACAGAATAGCTCTTAACGACAATTTATTTTCGTTTTGACTACTTAACGAAAGTTGTTTGTAGTTAAAAAGTTACAGAATTTCAGTACAGGTAGGATAAACCTCAATTTACTTTATCGCTCACTTTAGGTTAAAGTAAAGTTTTAATAATTGAACACTTTTTATAAGGCCGGTTAAAGTCTACTTTTAGCTTACTTAAGGAATATTAAAAAAGTTTCCCACTCTCCTAAAATGTACAAAATTCTACATCGTTACTACTTTATAGTTTTTAATTTATAGTTTTAATCTGTTAACAGTATATTTATTATCGTTATTATTTAACAATTATTTTTGGCCGTTAGGTACCGACATTGTTTGCCTATAAAAATTGTTAAAATTTCAGTACAGAATAGCTCTTAACGACAATTATCGTCAGCTAACGAATTTTGACTACTTAACTAAAACGTACGCAAAATAATCCTTAATGGGCTAACATTCGAAAATCAATCCCGGAATTTCTTGAAAAAAAGTATAAAATTCATGCTTACGCATGTTTTAATTTTCTATACACATTGAAAAAAGGTCTGACTAGGCTCATGTGTACCATGAAGTTAGTACATTTTGTGGACGAACGACACTACAGCCCTGGTTGCCAATGTTAAAAAAATGTCAACGCAAAATTTCTAAACAAGAAAAGAGTACTAAAACGGACGTGGGGGTACCGTGGTATTTTTACAAGGAAAAAGTACTGAAAATAGTACCATAGTACTGAATTTTTCATCACTGCTATACATTTCATCAAAAATTGCAATATTATCCAATTGGTTTATAATTTCCTCTGCAACGCGGTTCAACCCATATGCCAAGAAAGTAACTTGTAACAGTTTTTGATAAAATAGTTTAAGCCCATTGCAAGCCTTAACCATGTAAGATGCTGCATCGGCTTTAAATAGAAGGATCTTATTAGTATTGTGGTTATTTTGTTGAATTGTTCTATGGTTTTTAATCCAAATTTTGATATGTTAATTAGGCTTAAGTTCATCAAATTTAATTTTCATTAAATTATTTTTATGAAAAAAGGATTTTTACAACATGAAATTATTTAAAATTTATTGATAATTTTTCATTATTGGCTGCCCTGAGGCTCGCACCCAGGCGTTTTTTACGGTCAGGTTACCCTTACAATCTCTTCAGAGAGGTTTGCCGTATTAATTAATTTTAAATTTTTTTTTGCAGTTTTTTTTTGTGTACTTAAAAACTTTTTTAAGAACTTTTTTTACAATATGGAAATTAAAAAAAAAAACGATCAAAAATGTAAAAATATGCATTTTCACCAAAATATGCAAAAATAAATCGATGCTATTTTACTGCAAACTTAATAATTCGGAATGTTAATTGGGCGACATCGTTCTTAGACTATCGACAAAAAACATGCATTTGAATGAAAATCGCATCCCTAAAAAAAAAAACCAAATGAGAGAAGTTACGCTTGTTCGACTTTGCATTCATTCTCGAAATTGGTTAACCCCCTTTCAGACTTACTTGCGCAAGTAACTTGCCGAGTCTGAAAGGGGGTTTATAAATTAATAAGAAAAAAATTTTGCATTGATTAAATTTGATTGTTAACCTGTGAAAATACGTCTTTTCAAGAACTTATAATTTGGTGTAAATTCATTTTCTGACAGAAATCTGCACTAAGTCGCTAAGAATAAAGGCAGACACGTGCAAGATATTTTTAATTCAGCCATCATTGGCCTATTTTGCTAAAATAAATTTTAAATATTTTGCAGTTTATTTTAACCCCATTTTCTGTCTTACCTGCTTTATTGTTCAAGAGTTTTACGTGATTAAGAGTAAATGCAGGGTTTTACATTTTATATCAGATTGATTAAGTGCAGGTGTTTGTGTGTGTGTGGGTTGAGCAGGTATTTTCTTGTAGTTCTTAATTTAAGTCGATCAATATTTTATTGATTAAATTTTCAATATGTATATTGGTCAAACACATAGACCTGCACATACTAAAAGAAAACATGAGTTTATATAAATTTAAATCATTTTATTTTTTTAGTTGCAGTTGTATATTCAAGCATTTTGAAAGAGAACAAAAACAAAAAGAAATTAACAAAAGAATTGTAAATATTAACCTGCACATTCCTGGTTGTTTGTATCTATTTTTGGTTACATTTTCAATCTTCAAATATTTGCCAATTTAGGCACAATAGAAAAATTTTCCAAAAAAAAAAAAAAAATATATCTTTTAAAACTGAAATCGATTTCGTTCTTTGAAAAAGTGTTGTTTTTGGTGCTTGTGTTATTGTCTATGTGCTTTGTTTAGCATTTTATTTAGAATTTGTTGAAATCCATTTCCTTGGCCCTTTAATGGTAACGGAAACCGGAAGTTATAAAAAACGGACATTTCAACCGTACAGGATGTGACAAAATATAGCAGTAAAAGTGGCAGTAGGAGCACAAACTGCAAACAGCATTTTTTGTTCATTTTGCATTTGCTACAAACGTTAATGCGGATATTTAAATATTTTGTTTGGGTTTTGTAGTTGCTTTGCTCAATTGAATGACAAAAAAAAAATGGATTTTTAAGTGTAACTAATGTTTCCTCTTAGATTGCAATGATTGCGACAGGTTCCTACAATTGCCCAAAAACAATTTGTTAAAAAAAAACAGACACATGGATTTTGAGTGGAAATGTTGAAAGAAAGAATAACTTGGGCATTAGATTGCATGCACCATTGTCATTGAAAATTAAAGTCAATTGCAATGTTCAATTGTTTTTATCAGGTAATTTTGCAAACAGATTTTTTTTTATTATTGCAACTTATTTGATTGTTATTTAAGCTTTTGTATTCCAGAAATATGGAGGGAATGTTTAATTTATTATTTTTTATTTTTGTATTAATGCAGCATTAAGTCAAAGTTCTCTTAATATTTATACTAGATTTTACCCGTGACTTTATTCACGTTAAACACTCGATAATCTTGAGCAACCGGCATTCAACCGACCATATGAAAAGCAAGGGGTATCTAAATATGTTAAATAGCGTGGCCTTTAGTTGTATGGAGAATTTTTTTCTTGTTTTCTCTCCCCCCAAATCGTTTCAGTTTAATTTAAAAAAAAATACAAAAAATTTCATAGCGATAAGCCCATTTATCAAAATGTCATTTGTTTGCATATGACATGTCCTTAAAAAAACAATTTTCAAAAAAATTATATCTGGCAATATTTTAGCCCTGCTAGTCATCAACATTAGCCTCAAAGAAAGTTGTTTTCTAAAATTAAAGTATACAAAATAATGAAGAAAACAACCAACAAAATTCCAGTCCAGCAATAGTCTCCCATCATTAGGGAGATCGATCGAATAGTATTCGAACGGTTTTATACGGTAATTTTAGTTTTGCCCAAGTCGAATATTTTAAAATGTCCATTTTTCGAATATCGAATAAACCGGTTATTTTAGCAAAATAAACCGGTTATTTTAGTAATGTGTAATTTAAATACGTTTTCCTTACTTTTGTTAAAATATTTAGTATTGGAAGGATAGTTTGATTACAACGTTTGTTTTTTGCACTTTTTAAATTTTATGTAGTAAAAAATTTTCCAAAATTCTGCCACCACGTCTTTTAAAAGCTTCACAAATCGACCTCTTGTTTAGCATTTCGTTGAACAATATATCGGTTTGTGACTGTTAACGTATCTAGCCCTTAATATTCGATTTATAGGAGGACCTACTTACATACATGTTCTTTTCCCTAGCAAAAATTAAGTGAGAAAATCTAACGGAAATGTGAACAAATTACGAGGGAAAAAACTTTTCACGATAAGGGAAATTTTTTCCCGTTAACATTTTTTCACGTTATTACTCCCCTTTGAATTACCTTTTGTTCATGGGAGTTTTTCATGATCGCAAATATGTGAAAAGGGAAGAAATTACGAGGGAAAAGTGGGTGAATATGTAAACAAGAACCTCTCCACCATTTTTGCCCCTAGAGGTCCACATTTAGCCGTATCCTATTGCCATAAATATTATATATCTAAAATATTTCAATCGTGTTGTACCACTTGAAAAAAAGAAACTTATTTAACCTGTTACATAAAAGGATTTTTTGATTTTATAGTCTGACTTGGCAAAAAAAAAAATTTTACTTGTTCCATAATCATCAGATCTTAATTTCCCAGCCTCTTTTCTTCTTTCTTACATTGTTCTTGCTTTTAAGCCCTAAATAATAATAAAATTAATGCTTTTGCTGTACATAAATTTTTATCGCTGCATTTTTTTAATGTTATTATAGAGTTTATTTCCTGTCATAACACTAAAACAATATGATATTTTAGTTGTCTTGTTTGTATACTGCAATATAATTTGAACATTAATAGAAAGAAAGAAAGAAAGAATGAAAGAAAGAACGCCAGCTCAGCAGGATTTAAAATAAGGAGTTCCATAATAAAACGGTATTATTCCATTTTTTTTAATAAAATTAAGGACATTTATGCAATAAAACGTAGCAAGTTTCAGTATTTTTGTTACAAGTACCTGCATTTATACCAAAAGAACTAGTTCAGATTGAAATGAAAAATTTTCGAATCTTTGAAATTAATAACTTCGAAATAGTTGTGAAAAGTCAATGCAAAGAAGAAAGATTATATGAATATATGGAAAATTTAAGAAAAAGTTCAAAACAAATTTAAAATTTTTCATTTAAAAATGACCCAAGGTTTTTTTGAACTAATCGAATAAAACGATATATCAAAAAAATTATTCAATTGAAATTTTACCTTTTTGTTATGGAAGCCCTCAAATATAATACGCAAAAGTTATAAAAAATTTGCGAATGATTTCATCTGAATACAAAGAAAAAAATAAATAAAATTATTAAAAAATCCTTACATTTTATTCTTATAATTTTCCCTTAAAAAATAATGGTTGCATTTGCATAATCATTGACACCATCGCAATCACCTTCGCCGCCACCATCATCATCATCATCAGAAGCGTGATATTGAGGCAAATAAAATGCAAATTTGCATGTTTAATGCAAATGTTAAGAAACAGTGATTTAATTCGTAAAAAAAATAAATGTGTGAAAATTAGTTTTCTCTTAAAAAATTTTAGAAAATTTTTAAATAACACAGAAAAAAATATATCAAGAGAATTTTAAACATGACTCAATAAAATTGGTTGTTAACTAAAAATTCAATACCTACAAACTTTTGTAGCAGATCCGCAAAAATCGGCATCGCAAAAAAATATAAAATTTGTTAATCAAATATGCGATTATGTATTCAAATATAAATATTATTTTTTTCTAATAATTAGAATTGTGGTTACTTTATTGAACTATTTATGGTTTTTAATCCAAATTTTTAGTATTTTTAATCAGGCTTAAGTTCATCAAATTTAATTTTCATTAAATTATTTTTATGAAGAAAGGAATTGTACAACATGAAAATTAATTAAAATTGTTATTGATAATCATTCATTCTTGACTGACCTGAGATTCGAACCCAGGCGGCTGGTTACCATGACATGTTTCGATCGCAACCACTCGATCTCCTCAGATGGATTTGCCGTCTTACACTCGCAGCCATCGACGACTGCTGACGTCAATAGTCAAACATCAATCCTTAAACCAAATTGTATTTTAACCCTTTTGGTAGATCGAAATTTCCTTTTTTTTTATTGATTATCCATATTAATTGATTTGACATGTTTTTCCTAACTTCTGTTTTTTCCGTACGAACCAGCCGCCTGGGTTCGAATCTCAGGTCAGTCAAAAATGAATGATTATCAATTAATGAAAATTAAATTTGATGAATTATTTTTTTCTGTGAAGGCATTGAAATTAATATTAAAAGTTAAAGTGTGTATGCCCACTAAGGCTGTCATTCTATGTAAAACTTTTTAATATTCATCTTAAACCCTATAAAGTATATATAGTCTCTGTCCATTAGTGATTCTAAATCGATTTACCTATGGCTTTTTTAAAAGACTCAACAGAAAAGAACAGCTTTAGTGTCAAATTGTGGTCCAACTAAAACTAATATACTTGCATGTCTTCTAACGAAGACAATGAAATAAAGCAATTTGTTTTTTAATTTTTCTTTTTACCCACTTACAACTACGATTCGAGTCGGAAAAAAGCCACCGAATTGCAGGGGAATGTAAGAAAAGATAAACTCCCTGTTTATTGTTGGTTTTTGTTAAAGTTTTGAAATAGTTGCAAGTAAGACTTTGAGTGTTTATAATTCTTATTCGCTTTAAGGTTATATTTGTATAATATTTTTAGCTTTTCTAAAATCTTTTGAAAAGGTTTCCTGATGAGCTGGCCTAAGCAACCAGTGAAATGCGCATAGAAGCCAGCTTTCCCTCAACAATAAATTTCAGTGTATTTATCAAATATGAAAAACTGGGAATTTAGCACGTCATACGGAAATCGTATTAATAATAAATTTTGTATTCCCGAAAATAACTCTGATAATATACATACTTGCATGTGCCCGTGCAAAAAAACTGAATTGGCAAATTGGTTTTTTTGTTGTTTTCTAACGAAGACAGTAGAATGAAGCAGTTTGTTTTTTAATTTTGTTTTTTCTTTTTGCCCACTTACAACTACAATTCGAGTCGGAAAGAACCCAACCAATTGTAGGGGAATGTAAGAAAAGATAAACTCACTGTTTATTGTTGGTGTTTTGTTTTGGCTTTGATATTGTTGCAAGTAAGACTTTGAGTGTATATTATTCTTATTCGCTTTAAGGTTTTATTTGTTTAATATTTTTAGCTTTTCTTAAATCTTTGAAAAAGGTTTCCTGATGAGCTGGCCTAAGCAACCAGTGAAAAGCGCATATAAGCTAGCTTTTCCTCAACAATACATTTTAGTGTATTTATCAAATATGAAAAACTCTGAATTTAGCACGTCATACGGAAATCTTATTAAAAACGCAAGACGTTAAGTTGTAATAAAACAAAAAGTTTTCAGAGAATTATCTTAATATTTTTTATTATTATGGAAAAAGCTATGAAGATTATGCGTGAAACAAAATATCGGCCAAATGCTCGCCACGGCTTCGGTGGCATACCTCTTTGCGATAGGCCATATTTATAACACCTCTGAGACATAATTGGCTTATTAACGTACACTGAACCAACAGTTTACAAAAATATTGCTAAATTGGGTGTAAAATTGAAGAAATGTAGGTTATTCTACAACTTACAAATTTCTTATTTAGGTCTACGGCCTTTTTTTTAATACAGAAAAATTTCGTAAATAGTTAGAAAGAATAAATTTCTTCACTTTAGCTTTTATCTCTTTGTTATTAATATAACAAAATTTTAGTTAAATTAATTACAAAATGAGCCAAATTTTTTTTTATAATAATGGTTTAATATGTATTAATAAGTTTGTAGAATGTTCAATATTTATTGTTGACCTGTGACGATTATCTATGTTGTTGTTTTTAGTTTGGCTTAAGGTCATATAGAAATTACAAATAAAAAATCCACAAATTTTTGTATTTTTAATTTTGTTTCTTCAGGGGATTTAAAACACTGTCAAATTAATTGATCATCGATGAAAACATGACAAGCAGTTAGGACGTATCCACTTTCGTGTAGTTTTTAATACAAAGTTTCAGGGCTGTGGAGTCGGAGTTGAAGAGTCGGAGTATTTTCAAAATAAAAAAAAAATTATTTAGTTTAATTTCTTCGACCTTTTTAATATAATTTTTTCACAATAAATCTTCAATCCCAAGGTCACTTTTATATAAAGAATATTTACAGGCACGTTATCCATTAAAAAGGCCTTTTTCACATTTGAGAAAGTAAAAGATTTGTTTTCTTGTTTTTAACCCACCGTGAAAAGCAAAATGTAAATTACTGACTTGAAATAATTTCAAGGAGTGTTAACTCTTTACTTTTGAAATATTTCTGTTGCATGTTTGTTACTTGTATTTATAGTTTTACAAAAATAAAATAAATAAAATCTGAACTTTCATGTTATTTAAATTTATATTTCTTTTGATTTCTTTTTATCCAGGCAGCACTTGTACATAAGTTTTGAAATAGAAATAATATCTTATACAGTAGTCTACAAACACAAGCAAGTTCAGATTCCTAACAAAAATGAACACCATAAATTGTAGTCATATGCAAATTATTCTTACAAAGAACGTCATTCATCATAATCTTACACACGTTTAAGTGTTTTTATATTGGATCTGTAGTTAATTGTTAATTGATACTGAGCCCTGGAAGGATACTCTTTACATTAGTACATTAAGGTTACTCCTCGCCGAATCGACTTACTATTATTTAAAAGAAAATTCTAGCGGAACGTTTTTCAAAGTAAAAAATTAACAAAACAATTTTTAGTTAAGCATTTTATTTAAAAATAAGATGACGTTTTAAACTTCTAATTTTTCTGTTTTTTTTTAACACTTTGGACTTACCCGGATTTTTTCAAAAAATGCCTGGAGTTATCTAGTTTTTACAAAAAAATGGTATTTTTCTGATTTTTTGTTTTTCAAATAACTTTTAAATAAGCAACTATATCAAAATTTCGATCTGACTGAGTGATAGTAAATGAAACACGCTTTCTATTATAGTGGAGTTAACACGTTTTTCCATACGGCCGCAGACTTATACCAACACCACAATAGTGGAGAGGGTACTATGCGTTTGCGCTGATGTTTGTAACACCTTAATATATTGGTCCTAAGCCCACTTTTACGTATACCGATGGACTCAGAATTACCTTCTGAGTCGAATTAACGATGTTTGTCCGGCTGACTAGCTGGCTGTCCATGTTAACCTTGTGCGCAAAGTACAGGTCGCAAATTTGCAAAACATACGTTCTAATGTGGTGTACGGTATCATATAGTTGGGGTTGATCGACTATACTTTCTTACTTGTTTTTTATTGTAGATCTGTATTCAAAAGGTTGGGTAAATGTTGTCGTGATTATTATTTACCTGCAAATTAGTAAAAACTAATAGGCTCTAGTGATTCCTATGAGATGCACAATAACGACATCGAATTTATCGATGATTAAATTTTTTAAATATCTATCCAAATATTAATTTTATTCTTAATTAAGAAATTGATATTCACTTACAATGTCATCGTAAACAACTTTAAATTAATTATTTCTGTTTCGTTATTGAATTTTAATGTGATTTTATTTAAAACAGCTGTTAGCCATTTTTTAGTCCATTTTTAGCCATTTCTTAGCCATTTTTCCGTAAATTTAGCCATTTTTGGTCACAAAGTTTTGGCAGCACTGCCATCCAGGGTTAAAAAAATGTTATGTTGTTATTTAAGGTGGTAAATACCATGAATATTTTCTTAATTAATATTGAAATTTCTAGCCATATGAAACAATGAAATGTGCCCCGGTAGGCTAGCTGGTAGCGAGTTAGTCTACCAGCGCCGGTGTTGCGGGTTCAATTCCCGCCAGAGACTCTGGTTTCTTTCCTGCAGACAAGCGAAGAGCGGGATTTAGAAATTAAAAATAAAATAAAGAGCAATTCCATATGAAAGCGATCACCTTTTGGACGACCCCTCTCCGCTTTTAAAATAAATAGTCTCAATCGATTGCCCAGCAAAAAATAATGTACCTACATTTTTTATTTTTTTTTTATAGTGACTGGTTTAGTGGTGGTGTACACCACTGTCATGTGACAAAATTGAAGAATTCTTCATAAGGGACCTCATTGAAAGTTGTTTAAAAAAAAAACTACTAAAGCGATCGCAACGAGTGAGCTCGCTGGAAAGGTATTGAATCAGGCTCTAATTGAAAAATAAAATTTTCCTAATTTTTCTTAGAAATTTACCTTAAAATTTTCCCATGAAAATTAAATTTTCCGATTTTCCACAGAAGCTCCTAAATTTTCCGGCTAATTTTTTTTTTGATTCCTCATAATAGAGACCACCTTGTTAAAAATACATTTTAAAAATTACACTGCTCTGCAAAAAATAATATTTTGTCTTTCCGTTAATTAAAACTTTGTGAACTATATGGATTTTGATGCCCTGAACCCAAATCCGTTCTCGGTTTTTTTCCATCAGATCGAGATTTTGTTTAATGGGCGTGGCAAATTTTTTGCCCAGAAGATGTGTAACAAAATTATATTTATTTTAGTTGAACAGAATTTTTCTGTATCTCTTATCGTTTTGGAATTATTCAGAAATGAATGGAGCAAGTATTACACATTTTGCACTTTTTTCTGAGAGCTACTTATCTTAAAAATAAAAAAAGCCATAAACCATAAAAATCGGTTAAAAAATTTAGATTTTATTGTCAATTTACCACAGGTACCCAATCCATTCATTTCTGAATAATTCCAAAACGATAAGAGATACAGAAAAATTCTGTAAAACAACTTTCAATGAGGTCCCTTATGAAGAATTCTTCAATTTTGTCACATGACAGTGGTGTACACCACCACTAAACCAGTCACTATAAAAAAAAAAAAAATATGTAGGTACATTATTTTTTGCTGGGCAATCGATTGAGACTATTTATTTTAAAATCGGAGAGGGGTCGTCCAAAAATTTGCCAATTTTGATCGTTTTCATATGGAATTGCTCTATATTAAAATTGTATGAGGTTTGTGGTAATTTTCTGTCACACATTCCGATTAAAATCATTTTAATTCCGTAGTTGCAATTTAGATTGTGTTGGCTTTGGATTCTCAAAATTAAGGCCCAGGCCCACGATGTCGACAAGAACAATTCTTTCGTATATTTTTATTGAAAACAAAAACAAATTTTAGTTTTTATTATTGTGTTCAATATAAATATTCGAAAGAAATGTTCTTGTCGGCATCGTGGGCGTGACAGATAATTTTCGTTTCGAATTAGTATCATTTTCGTTCTGAATGAATATCTATAATATTGCTGATATTAAATAAAACTAACAATTTTTTGTATGCGATAACAATATAGTCTTAGAAAAAACATGGTGTAGTTGCAGTAACCATGACCAATTTATCTGCGTGCAGGAGACAGATTTATTGTTTCAGCTCATCCCGCAAAAATATTTTGCAACAAGTGTTTTCTGTAATATTCTTTCATAGTTTGCAATGCGAAGAAATTTTTCATTAGTTTTATAAGGAAAGATAATAATAAAAAAAAGAACTTAAAAGTATTTTCATTAATTGTATTGGTTATTTGATGAACATTTGATTAATTCTTAACACTCCATCTTGAGCGCATTCGCTAGACTTTAAAAATATTATATTTGATATTGATATCTCAGAATAAAATGTTAAGTGACACACAAGATTGTCTTAATTATTTTCACTTTCGATCTGTAATTTTTTCTACGTCTTTATTTAGATTGTGTAAAATTAATTTGCAATTTACAACTTAATAAAAATAAATTAATTAATTCTAAACGAAACTAAATTACAGAAATATTTAGAATACTTTAAAGAAAGAAACCCAAAATTTATTTGTTATCTCAGCCCACTGTGGCAACTATAAATAAATATAAAACTTTAAGTACTTTCAAGGAGTGTTAACCTTTTGCATGTTACTTTCTTTCACTTTTAATTTTCCAAATAGAACTTAAACTTGCACGTTATTTACAAATAAAACTTTTGAGATTCTTAAAAAAAAAGCAATCACACACATCCACTTAAATATGAAATATGTTGCCCGCTTTAAGTGTTGCCCTTTATATACAATATTAAACTAAAATGAACCATTTTTTATAATGAAATTGTAGTTAAAAACAAATCGTTAATAAATAATGCAAGAGTTTGTGGTAATTTTAATGTAAATACAATTTTATTTTTGACATTTAACCTTAATCGTGTGTGCAGTTTTTTGCTCATTTAAAATTCAGTTTAGAAAATTAATTTAAACATGCAAATTTTGTATTTATTTTGGTTTATAATATTTTTAATTTCGTTTACATGGAGGAAAAATACTAATTGATATTGTAGGTGGTGGTGTTTTTTTTTTTTTTTTAATTGAACATGCACGTGCATGCCTTACCTACAAAAGTAAATAACAAATTAAACTATTATGAAGTTATTAAAATAATTTAAAATTCAGTGTTAGTAATTCTGTACAGAAATGAGTTTTTAAAAAATGTTTGCCCTAATTACGTTTTACTTAAACAGCTTATACTTCGTTTACACGGACAGCACCTTTTCATTAATCGTTAATAGAAGAACTGATAATCGGACACAAAGGATGGTTTTTTAGACCTAAAATTAATTTATTAACATATAATTTTAACTGTACTATTGTGTCGACGACTACTATTTTTGAGAGGCAGCAAAACTAGACGTACGATATCATATTTTTAAAAAAATTTATTAATAGCAATTTGCTTTGGATGTATTTAAAATTATGGGACATTTGACATTTGTCGCCCGCCAAATACATATCTTCTAAATTCGTCTCTTTTTTACGCACAGTTTAAGTATAATCTGTTCACATAACACCGCGAAGTGCAATAGAAAAATGGGACAGCCTTGTTTAAGCTTATCGCTTGTGTTGAATGGCTCACTTGTCATGCCACTATATTGAGCTTGTAGTGATACATTTGCATAAATCGCATTGATCAGTCTTAATAATTTGAATCGTACACCATTTGCACAGAACAAACTATTATTAGTTTTTTATCAATTAAAAAAATTGTTTAAAAAGTATTTCAATTTAAGTTATGTGATAATTAAATCAATTATTTTTTTTTTGTTTTTTTGTTGAAAGAAAATTAAAAATATTCTTCGGATTTAATTAACATTTTAGTTGTTTTGAAATAAATATTAATTAAATTATTAATGATTGATTTTTCTCGTTTAAACTAAAACTGTTGTTGGGAATTGTCAAAACCTGAGCTATATTTAATTAAATCAATTAAAACATTGTTTGACATGGCAAAGTTTATGAAGACTTTGTTAATTAAAAATATCATCTATTAAAAAAAAAAATTATTCACAATTATTAGTATTGTGGTTATTTTATTGAACTATTTATGGTTTTTAATCCAAATTTTTAATATTTTTAATTAGGCTTAAGTTCATTAAATTTAATTTTCATTAAATTATTTTTATGAAGAAAGGAATTTTACAACATGAAAATTAATTAAAATTTTTATTGATAATTTTTCATTCTTGACTCAATCTGGGCTCGAACCCAGGTGTTTACGGACAGGTTACCCTGACATGTTTCGATTGCAACCACTCAATCTCTTCAGAGGGCTTGCCGTTTAACACTCGCAGCCATCGACGACTGCTGACGTCATTAGTCAAACATCAATCCTTAAACCAAATTGTATTCAACCTTTTTGGTAGATCGAAATTTGCTTTTGAATGATTATCTATTTTAATTTATTTTAACATGTTATTCCTTTACTTCTCTTTTTTCGTACTTTTGTCAAGAATTCTTCTTGAAGTTCAAAGTACATATATTTTTTGTTTTTTCATTTTTTTGTCTTTCTTTTTCTTGTTGACCTTTTCAGCACAACTTGAAGGACAAATGCAAACATAGAGCTCGTGCCTTAGCTTTAACAATTATTAGTATTGTGGTTATTTTATTGAACTATTTATGGTTTTTAATCCAAATTTTTAATATTTTTAATTAGGCTTAAGTTCTTCATAAAAATAATTTAATGAAAATTAAATTTAATGAACTATTCACAATTTTAAATATTTTTTAATTTTAAGTAATATGAAATGATGATTATCATTTTGGTGATAGGCACAAAATCAACAAATGATTTGTTTGATTCTATGAATTTGGTGATTAGAGACAATTTTCAAATTTTTTCTGTGTACCCTTAATGCATCCCATTTAGCGCTACGTCTTATAGAGTCGAAAGCTTTCTTAAAAAAATGGCGTGCACCATTCAACAGACTGGCTAATTATGGCACTGAGGGTCTTTGTCTTTTCGAAGATATTTCCGATGAAGTCGAAAGCCTGCTTGTTCGTCGAGTAGTGTTTAACTTGGCGATTTTAATGGAATTTTTTGATGAGTCAAGAATTTGTTTTGATAATCGTCGACAAATTTAACGTTTTTTTAATATAAAGATTGTTTTATTGATGGTATTCTATCTTATTTAAATCAGTTTTGGCCAAAAGTATGTGCCATTTTAAAAAAAACTTGTTTTGACTGTCATTTACTGTTGTTATTAAAAGAATATTTTAAATAATAAACTCCACTTTAACCATCGAATATAAATTATAAGAATGTAAATAGCAATTTTTTTTACCTTTGGACGATATGTAGATTTAATTTCTATACAATGTATTTCAAGCGCACAGTAAAGTTAGTGAAGAGACTCTTAACAAGTTTTATTCCCCTAACTACGAAGCAGGTGTGTAAGGGAGAATACAAATAATATAACTGTAAAAAACATTCAGCGTGAACGCTACGTTCACCAGTTTTAATGTGCGTTGAATAAAGCGCTTTTTGTGTCAAAAATGTATTGCGAACTCGCCATGTAAAATGCATGTCTTCTATAAGCGGTATGGTAAGCGAACCTCTTACATTTCTCCCTTACAAACCTGCTTCGTTTGAAGCTCAATTGTTTATTGGGTTTAAGATATACATATACATATCGTTAGCTAAAATGCAAAAAGGCGTAACTAACACAAATATAATTTCACAGGAGAAGCAAAAAACTTTATTAAACGAAAACCATAAACATGTCAGAAAACATGCATTAATGAGTCGTCCATGGAATTCTTTAAACAATTTTCAAAGGAAACCATTTCATTATAATTTGTTGAAAAAAAAAATTAGTAAATACGTACTTTTTCATTCATAAAATAAACACACTTGTAGTTGCGTCCCTTCGCTTTTTGTTAATAAAAGCGCAATTTTTGATCGCAGAAGTGCAAAATTTTATGAAGACATGTAGTTCAATGGCATTAATAATAATCAATCAAAAACACGATTTTGAATTTTTTGTTAGTAACGCCTTTTAGCATTTTAGCTTACGATATGTATATCGTAAGCATTGTACTAGCATTGTGTTCACTAATTATTCACCACATGTGGACAAAATATAAACATATAAATAAGTTTGTCATTCTGTTTGTAATTTCTACAATATTGATGCTGGCCCCTATAAGTACACTATATTGAATATGAACTCTACAAATATATAATTCTCCTCATAAGTAGCGAAGATGATTTAACGATGTCTGACTGTCCGTCTATTCGTTTAAAAGGTTTACCAACGACTCCAGTACTGCGATTACGATAATGGTATCGTTAAAATAAATACAACGTATATTTAATGAATTTGCTATTCAGAAACAGTTTAAACGATATTCGCGTTAGGTTGAAGTCAGCAGATTTTTTCGTTATTTAAGCGACAATAATTAACGTAGTGTTTATCAAATAAATAATGTGTATTTTGTATTTAAAAGTATGTTCGGAAAAAACAGAACATTATTTAGCGTTCGGCTCACACACCCAAGAACTATATCTATTTTTTTTTGTGTTTGTGTAGACGATCCTTTAAACCGTTTGTAGCTATTTTCAGGAAAGAGCCAAACTTTATATGGTGTTATATTCTTCGTTCAAAAACAGAACAATTGTAGTAATACTGCAGGCAAACATTATATTTTAATGTTCTATAATGTTTCTTTTTTTACATTGTTAAAGAAATGAACAAACAAAAAATGTTAGCATCGACCGCATCACGAAGAATTTGTGTTTGTATTGTGTAAAATTATTTTGCTGTTATTTTTTATTTTTTTTCGTATGTGTATTTAGTTTTTGTAACAATTTGTTGGCTTTTTTACCAGCCAAAAAGGCGCTACACACAACAGAAACGAACGAATTAATGAGCTGAACCGAACACAATGAAGTTTGTGGTTTTTTTTTTTTAAACCGAACGGAATTAAATATTCCCATCTTGTTGAGTTGGTTGAAAACAGTATTATTTTTGTGTTTGAAAGATGACAAACAGGGAAACATTATTTTTTTTAATGATTAGCTTTTCTGTTTTCCACAAGTCTAACGAACCGAACACTAAGGAGCGATATTTAATGTAAACTTTCGATCACTGCTTTTAAGTATTTTGCATTCGCGTTTTATTGACATTTTGTAGACAAAAATGCCACAAGATATTAAATAAAAAAAATACAAATATACACCTGTATACTATCGAGATAATGTTTCTAGCGCCATAAGTTTTGTACAGAACAGTGCACATAACATATCTAACACCAGAACCGTAACCAAATAAAATTTTGGGTAACACCACTTCTGCGCTGATAGCCTCATATATGGCGACAAATATAACGAATGTCGGTTCGTTTAACGTTATTGAATCGCGCTACAGAAATGAAGGGGACTTTAAAGTTTGCTATTGAAATCCATCCAAATCGTTCCATAAAATACTAAGAAATGAGCAAACAACCGCAACTTCCTTTAATTTTACCAATAACTCCTTTCTTGCAGTTCTTGTTTTTGAGACAAAAATGTGTCCTTATTTAAAACGGGAGTTGCACCTGCCATAAAAATATAAAATTAATTTCTAAATATCCAGAGAATCATAGCAGCTAAAGTTTTTTAATGTGGTACGAATTGCTTCGATGTCAATGCATGACATCTGTCAAAAATTTGGTAGGATTGCAGAAGTGGGCGTGACTCGAAAAACGTTTCTTTATATCTGGAGAACGGTAGTAAAATAAGTTGTCCAAATTCGTTGCACATAGCATACAGAGATGAAAAATTCTGTTTGATAATGTTTGTTAGAGGGTGACTGGTCTAAGACGCTGCTTTACGGTAGGTGAAAGGTATTAAAGATTCGACTTATCCGAATACATATAGCACTATTTCTTATTATTAAATAAAAATTAAATATCAGTGCAATTTTTTTCATTGTTGGCGAATTACAGCGATTTTAAATAAATTTATTTTTTGGATTCATAAAAACTATTTTTAATAATTTCAAATATCGATATTTTTTTAGTCAAAAACCAATAATAAAAAAAGGCTTTGGCGCTTATGGCGTTGAATTTGGCGAAAAAGTTCAGAATAAATCGGACACCCTATTATTAGCTATTACATATTTAAATCATCATACTAGTTTGCGTATTACTCTTTTAAATTTTAATCCAAAAAATCACTTATACGCCTCATAGTGCACACATTATACATTTAACAATTTGACAATTTCACCAAACAAAGTGACAATAATTATTTTACTACTTTTGTGTTTATGTGTTTTGGTTCTTTTTTGTCTTTTTTTTTTTGTTTTTATTTGTTTTGCCTATTTTTATTGTATTATTTAACAGTTTTACGTTGCTAATCGCCTTAATTCAACAATTCTTAAATGTTGTAATAAAACACAAACTAAATTCCCAACGCATTAAAACATAAAACACAAAAGAGCGTTACGAGCTAATCCAAAGCCACTAAAGGATTTATTATTCACAAACAAACAATATACATTAACGAAAACAAACTTATACTCAAAAATAAACATACACTCACGTGTATGTACATACATATCTACATATGTAATCACACCTGCTCAAAACACACATGTTTCTTTCGTTTGGAATTACAAGAAACAATGTTGATAAACAAGCACCTCGCACTACCTTCACTACGATCTACCAACTTAAAAAAATAAAATTGGGTCTTATAAATAAGGCCAAAGTACAAAACAAACAGAAACCTTAATTTGATCTAATTATTTTGCATTAAAGCTCAATTAATTTGTAATTAACGACCTTCAAAATTATTTAAAACCCAAGCAATACGCAAATATGTGTGTCTGTTTTAAATCACACGGACGAATGTAATCGAACAGGCAGATTACAAGGGTTTAAAAACTAGACCTGGTTCACATGTATCGCACACGCAGCTAACAACGAATAAAGAAAATTAACTCAATTACAAATGAGTACAACCTAACCAGGGACGGAAGCAGGGGCTTATTATAAATTGATGAAATTCGGTACATTCGTTATAATTATTATACAAATGAGGCATGTGGTCGGCTTAATATGCAAACCTGCTGTTTCCCTTTTAGCACATTTTACTTTTTATATTTCCTATTTGCAGCTTGAAAGAAAAACCAAAAATATAGTTGCTTTTACACACTTCAAGACTTAAATTGAAGAAAAACTGCATGCTGGTCGACGAGGGGTATCTTTCCCTACCACACGCTAGATTTTACTTCAAAAGTGGATTTAGCAGGTTTTCATATTAAGCCGAAGATATTAAAATTGGTGGGAATATGTCGTTAATTTCAGTAGTTCCAATAAATTTCCTGCAACATGTTTTTTGTGTCCAGAAGTCATTTTATTTTGTTGGTATTTAGATAAAATTTTGCCCAAAAATATGCAAACTTAATTATCTTTCCACTCCGAAAATAGCCTTAAACACCATTTCTTTCTTATAAATGTTAATATTCATAAAAAATTTGGCTGCAATCACTTTTCTAACAGAGCATACAGAGATGAAAATGTGACGTTAGGAAAATGAACAAATCATTTGCGAGGCCAGCTTTCCAAGAAAGAGACAGGAAGCGTATTTTTTGTGAAGTGTGAAGTGTGAAGTGGAAGAAAAATAAAATAAAAAACCAAAATATTTTCTGTCTCGTGACGCCTCTGTGTGCCCTGTGACTTAAATAATAGCAGCTTCTACACTAAAGAAAAACTTTGTAATGGCAGAGCCAGAAGAACCCATGTAATCCCTGTCCCTTAACTTGATTATTTAATGATTATTAAACAATTATTGGCAATAATAAATAATACATTACGCTAGTTAGTTGTGGGCTTAAATGATTAATGCCCAATTTTCAGGATAGTATTTAAATCTATATTAAGTTAATTTTCATAACAAACTTAAATCGTATTTAAAACAGATTGGTTTTTTGAATTTTATTTGAATAGTCTTATTTAATTAAGATAAAAGTATGGTAGCACAACTAAATACAAAAAAAAAATATAAAAAATTAATTATTTACAAGGTGGTCTGAAAAAACGACTGGCTGTTAATGCTTTGCTTGTTGTTGTTGCATTGTTCCGATATTGAGGCCACCTTGCTAAAATATTACAATGGAAACTTAAGTTGAAATTAAGTGTACAACATCGGTGACTTAAGTTAAACTTAAGTTTTTAGTGGAAAAGAGAATTTTGTATTTAAAACGATTTTAAACATAAATGTGTTTTAGTATCAATCCTGAAAATTGGGCATAAATATAATAAAATATTATTTAATTTCGTTTTTTAGTTGAGGTAGACATCGGTCTGTAAATTTTATAACTTGTACATAAAGTAAATTGTCATGAACACTTTATTAAACAAATTTTCATACAAAATGTATCTTACAAGCCTGTTATTTTACATTATATATTATATACTAGCTTCACCCAGTGGGCTTTACTACCCCATCCAAACACAATTAGTAAAAATTTTTAAAACAGATCCCGGGTATTGGTAACAAAGCATTTTGTACCAAATTTTAATGCTATTACAGCACCCATTCTACTGATATGTATACATAAATCTCATCTGTTCGTATGGAAGGTGCCATGACTAATTTTCCTATTAAACTCACAATATTCTGTACGTAAAAATAACTGAAATTGTTATATAAAATAACTGAAAATTCATTTGTTTTCTACGGAATATGTTGTGAATATTCATTTGAACTTTTCGTTACTTTTAATTACATTTTCATTAATTTTAACTTAAAGAAGAAGTTAACTTAATCAACGGACAATATTAACTGTAATTGAAAATCCGTTTTTATATGCACTTAGTTTTTTGAATAACTGTTATAATCAGTTAAAAATAAATTTGCTTGGAATTTTAAATGTTTATTTATTTAAATATGAATGAACAGAATACTTCTTAAATAAGCTACAGTCCGTTACTGTATTAATATTGTGAGTGTTTTGGAAGATGTTGTGTATTATTTTCTAAACTATTTGTAAAAAATTGGAACACCTTCACTGTAAGTACTCCAGCTATGAAGAAATCTTTATTGTCATTGAATGCGGTAACAAATCGATATTTTTTGTGTCCTTCGCTAGATAAAACGGGGAATCCACCCACAGTTCACTGTTTGTTTATTTTGCATTTTTCAGTTGATATTTAGTATCGAAGCTTAATGACAATGACCTTGAATATGATTTAGTCATAATTTTCCACCCAACCAATTGTTTTAGCTTATGAAGAAGAAGATTTTGAAGACAATAAAACTTCAACAATCTTGCCAAATGACGTTGGTGGTAATGTCGAGGTATTTGTTCATAATTTTGGTACTCTTTTGGATGCCGATAGCAGCAGTGATCATGAACCATTATCTGGCAAAAGGGCTAGCACTACAACCAATATGCCGCGATGTAAAGAACAAAGGAAGACACCAAATCGCTCCGCATTGAATATGCCGGTTTGGCGAAAGTGTATTCCAAATTATTCTAAGATTTACATGGAATCCGATAATTGATTGCTAAATGAAAATTGTATGAAGGAAGCAGTGAAAAAATTGGACATGCAAATTCCACATTTACTCCAAAACTTCGACAAGGTCATGGGTGGAGTAGATGAAATGGACCAATAAATATCTTTGTATAGCATTTACATGCATGGTAAAAAACGGTGGTGGGTTTTATTTACTTACATGATTGGTATGGCCATATCAAATGCGTGGCGCTTGCATGTACCTACTAATGAAACTAATGAAAACGCCATTGATCAGCTATATATTCTTTTCTTCCTAAGCTAATCCAATGAGGCTCTAAAATTGCCTGCAGGAGATCAGAGTCTCAGGCGCGAGCTCGCAACTCCCGCACTTATAGAGTAACTGACTACCAGCTAGCCTACCGGGGAACCAAGAAAAATCTCCGCTCACCCTTCCTCCTCAAATATCGTAGGCCTCAAGCTGAACGGCACTTATTATAAATATTCCTGAAAAGCTTCCACATTGTTTACATTGCTCCATCTGCCACGACTGAAGCCGTTGGTGTGTTAAAATCTTGTTTCGAAAAATTTTACTCATAAGTAGCCAGTGTGCCAATTTGCGCACACTCCTGTGAAATCCAAAGAAATATATTTTTTTCTTATGTTGTTTTTTATTTTTTTCTTGTTTTTTTATATTTAATGAAATTTTCATGAATTATTCGTCAATAAGCAGAATTGCCACATTTGGGAGAATGATAATACATGAGTGATTGTCGAAAAACCAATGCAACCACAAAGAGTGGCTGTTTGGTGTGGTTTATGGGCTGGCGGTATCATCGGGCCGTATTTTTTCCAATATGAGGCCGGTCATGCAGTTACTGTGAATGGTGTTCGTTATTGTGAGATAACGAAGATAACGAAGATAACGAACTTTTTGTTGCCCGAATTGGAAGATATGGATGTGGACGATATGTGGTTTCAACAGGACGGTGCAACTTGCCACACAGCTAACGAAACAATGGCTCTTTTGCGCGACAAATTCAATGGCCGTGTTATCTCACATGGTGGCGATTGCAATTGGCCGCCAAGATCATGAAATTTGACACCGTCTGACTTCTTTTTTGGGGGTTATTTGAAAGAAAAGCAAAAATTCAGGAGCTAACGGATGAGATAATTCGGCACATTAACGGCATAGAACCTTTATTATGCATCAGCGTCATCGAAAATTTCAATCATCGGATAGATGTGCGCCGCCGAATTCGCGGCGGCCATTTGGCCGAAATTTTGCTCCATACATAATTAAACCATACCAATGTTATCATAATAAAAAGAAATGACTATAATTTCCTAAATGATTTGTGTTTTATTAAAATAAAATATCTGTCCTTTTTCCCTACGCTTGAAATTTTCCAAAAAAATCCCCACAAAATGAGAAAATTCTCTACTATTGGCATCACTGCTGATGTAATATATCAACACAAATGTCATCAAACACAATTTTGGAATCGTTCGACCAAAATTAGCGATTGTATTAACATCAATTACGACATCGACTTTTCAAATTAGGCCAATTAACAAAACTTTAGGTGTCAAATTTTATGGGATCCGTTCACAAGGGACCAAACCTCCCAACATGAGGTCATTTAAAAAAAATCCAAAAAATTTTGCAGCCCAATAACAATTTTACATCATAATATAAATTACTAAAAAGTTATTTTACAGTCGATATTACATCACAAAATATGTCGCGTCTAAAGTTTTTGTAAAATTGACTACATATTATTCTAAACTTGTAGTAAATAGATTGAAATGTTTTTCTTGCATTTGTCTATATAAGAGTTCTGATTTTCTGTGCATGTATTTTGCTTAAACATGAAAATTAACATTTAATTTAAAAATTACATGATTTATTTTACTTTAGTGTTGACACTTAATAATTCATGCTTGCATGTCTGTCGGTGGTTGCTGTTGTTCCACGAGTCCTCCTATCATCTGTGTGTTTTTTATGTTCGAAGCCATTATTCATAAATCGCAAAATTTTTTGTGCGGATTCTTTTCATTTTGAACGCTAATAAATCTTTGTCAATAACAATTATTGTTTTAAAGAGGAAATTAAAAAAAAAACAATAATAAAATGTAAGCGAATATTTTTTTGTTGTTGTGTTTACAATGTTATTATTGAATTATTAAAATACATCATAATACTGATTATTTGAGTTAAAAATTATCAGCATGGACGGTTAAAAAATTATTTTGTTTAGTGAGTTAATAGTAACATACATTTTACAAAAAAAAATCCATTTGTTTAATAATAAATTGAATATCTGTTTTTAATGCGTTCTGTAACTTTGATTTTAGCACCTAAAATAAGAAGCAAAAAACAAATGGCACAGGTCGTCACATGTACTCAATTTAAATCAATCAAAAATTTGAATCGTGTTTATGGTCACACAACAAGAGATTCGTTTAAAAAAAAGAAATCAAAATAAATGACTTCTAAATATTATTTCGAATTAATGGCAAAAAAAAACTATTTGGTTTAGTAGTTGATTTTTTTTTGTCATTAAGTTCAGCAAATAGCTTTTAGCCGGATGTTTAAATATTTATGTATATGAGCAAATTTAAATTTCAAAACAAATAACTGCCAAAAAGGGTAACTATGCAGGAACAATTTTATTGGAATTCCAGGGGGAAATATTTTTGAAAATCTCGGAAATCTTTTTAAAAGCAAGATATTTTTTTAAAAAATATTTAATAAGAACTTTAATTAATTAATTAGTTTTTTAAAATTCATTTTCCATAAAGAGTTTTATTAGATACCGGTTTATTTTTTTTTTATGTTGAAAAAATTTATAAGCTTATGATATTTCTTTAAAATCGTTTTAAAATTCTTTTTTTTTTTGTTCTTTTTAACTAAATTACACAGCTTTTACAACGTTTTGATTCTGTAGTCTTTCATTTACTTCAATTTGTATTCGAAAATTTCAGTTTTAAGATTTGTTTTTGTTTCTAAAATCTTTAATACGCTTTGTTTCTTGCAAAATTTTTATATATTACTTTTATAATTTTTTTTTCTAATAATTTCGGTTTTCGAATTTTAAATTTAAATCATAATTTTTAATCTTAATTTCTCTTATTTATTAAATTCGAAATTTTTTTTAGGCTCGAAAACTATATATTAAACCCTTTTTATTACTTTATTGAAGTTAACTTATCTTAAATTTAAATTTCGAAAGTTCGAAATTGTTTTTAAATGCTTTAAAATCTATATTTAGCTGTTATTTTACTAAGTTTAATAAATTTGTTAAAAATCTTTGCGTTATATTTTTACATATGTAAATTTCAAAATAATTTCGAAAGTTATGTAAGTATGTATGTATATAATTTTGCTATCTATGTAATTGTATAATTTAATTGTTTGTATTGATTTCATTAACAATTTTAGAAGTTTTCCTTATATTGAAAAATATTTATAAAATAATTTTAAATATTTGGTTTATTTTAAAAAAAAAACTTTATTTTACTTTTTTAGTAACACATTGAAGAGTTTTATGACTTTTTAAATTTTTATTTTGAAATTTACAACCCTTTTTTTTTGTTTTATCTAAAATTGTAATTTATATGACATTTTTAAGTTTTCTTCACATTTAAAAATTAATTTCGAAAATTCGAACTTAAATAAGAAATTTTGTTTTAGCCCCAAAGCTTTGTATTAAAAATTTTTAATTACTTTATTGAAGTTTACATCGCCTAAATTTTAATTTCGAAAATCCGAAATTGAAATTAAGAAGCCTATATTTTGCTGTTGCTAAATTTTTGCGTTTTTTTTCATATATTTTAAATAATTTCGAAAGTTTCTTAAATACTAATACTTCACTAGCTGATTGTATAATTTAATTGCTTGTACTGATTTCATTAACGATTTCAGAAATTTTCCTTATATCGAAAAAGATTATGAAAATTCGAAAATAATTTAAAATTTTTTTTTTATTTCATAATAAAATTGTATTTCACTTTTTTATTAAAACATTAAACAGTTTTTATTACTGTTTAAAATTTTTTTAAACAATTTTACAATAAATTTACTCTTAGAATTTATTTTCGAAAATTTAAGAGGTTTGTTAATACTTTCTCGCAAAAATCTTAACATTTCTAAAGAATTTTTAAGTTACACTAATAAATGAAACCTCAGAGAGGACAAGCGACCTAATTCAATAAGACTGGGTATTCCTTATGATCTTCTTCTTTGTTTACCCATCCGTTATTCGGTTATAGGTCTTCGTACAAACCCTTATGACAACTGAACCAAAATCCAATACAATTTTTTTCTCAATATAATATCCTTGACTTCCCGGAAATTAACAATTTTTTTCTATTTGGTTACAGGATTTAAAAAATAGGGAATTTAGAAACTCTACTAACAAAGATGATAGTAAAACTATGTGCCACTTTTAGTGACGACTGTCATCCACTGGTCATGCTGATGCTGATGGCAAAGTTTTGTTGTGTTACTCGAAATAAATTATTTTTCCTGTTAAAAAATTTTATTTCACTAAATAAATATTTGTCAAGTTTTTATTTTCCAAAAGTGACATTTTTCTCTATTTTTATTTATTTTGTACTTTTTCCACCAATGTTAAAGGTCACGGAAAAAGCTTGAGGCTCCTTAAATATTATTTTTAGTACAAAAAACTTTATGGGGAAAAATGTTTTAGTTTTGCTTTTTACTTTGAGCAGAGAATTACTGTTGAATATGGGCGACATACTAACTAACATAGAATAAAACAAAAGTGTGTACTACTGCAGGCAGGACTTTTGGCATTTGGTGACGTAAAGAGAAAAAACTAGGGAGTTGAACATATTTTATGAAAAAAAAGCAAAGCGAAGTTGCCAGTGCATTAAGACAACATAAATTCTAACAAATTGCTTTTTGACACGATTGTACTAACAACATTATTCTTTTAAAAAGTGGAATTTGAAAATAATTTAATAATTATTAACAATTTTGTTAAGCAATTAAGGAGTTAATTGTTGTTTAAGGCTATAAACTTTCGGATTTTTTTTTTATCATAAGCCCAAATTTTTTTTTTTTTTTTTTCGTACGATGGAATGGGGAGGTTTCCCCACAGTGACAGGTACCGCGACCAGGTTAGGTCTATTGTACCCACTCCCCTTAGTTGGCCAAAAGACCCTCTGCTTCCCATAGGAACCCAACCAGGGCCTTTGCCGGTATATCACCGATTTGGGACGCACACATTGTACCATGCCCCAAGTGCCTCCTCCTGGCCCATGCCAGCGCCGGGCAGTCACACAGTACATGCTCCGTCGTCTCGTCCCCGTCTAGACATAGTCTGCATTCCTGATCAGCCAGGCCCATCCGAAAAAGGTGGTATTTGATCGTGTAGTGACCAGTCAAGTAGGCCACCAGCAGTCGCAGATCCCGCCTGCCGAGACCATTCGTCCTCATTACTTTCCCGGGAGAGATAAATCTCCTTGCCTGACGCATTCCCGGAAGCGATACCCAGTATCCCCTATGTTCGCCCAGAGCCCAGTCCTCCATGACGGACTGAACCCCTGCCCAACTTAGTCCACAGAAGGGCTCGGGACCCACCATCTGCGCGTTAGAACCAGCCCTGGCCAGTTCATCAGCCATTTTATTACCCGGGATCCCTGAGTGCCCCGGCACCCAGCAGAGCGTCAATCTGCTCCTTGTCCCCAGCTCCTGTAGCTTTCCACGGCACTCCGCCACCAGCTTCGAGGACATTCTCCAAGAAGAGAGTGCTTTAATGGCCGCTTGGCTATCAGTGAAAATCACATTACCGCCACCAACCATTCCCCTATCAAGAATGTTGCTGCAACACACATCAATGGCGCAAATTTCGGCCTGAAAAACACTCGGTGATTCGCCCATTGCCATCGAGAGTCGTGTATTAGGTCCAAAGACCCCTGCACCCACTTCGCTTCGATTTTGACCCGTCAGTATACCAGTGCAATTCATGGTTTCCCCGACATGGATTCCCAACACTCCAGGACCTTTCGTCCGGAAAGATTGCCCTGAACCTTCTGTTGAAGACCAGTTCCGTGGTCATTATGTCTGCCCTTGTACAGACAGATAGACCCGGAGCCATGTCCATCAAGCAAGCATGCCCCTGGACCTCAGCAAGTCCCGATGTTAGCTTGATTCTAAGGAGACCGGACATAGCAGTCCTCCTTATATGGATGTGTAGTGGCAATATGCCCACTATAACCTCAAGTGCTGCCGTGGGACATGTGCGCATTACCCCCGTTAGGGCCAGACACACCATCCGCTGCAGCCTGTTGCACTTCCTCACTGCAGCCTCCTGCCGAATCTTAGGCCACCATACCAATGATCCGTAAGTAATTATCGGTCTGACCATCATAAAGTATAGCCATTTTACCATACTTGGACTAAAACCCCAAGTTCTCCCAAAGAAGCTCTTGCATGCCCAGAAGGCCCTTACTGCCTTCCCGGGGGTTTGATCCAGGTGCGAGTTCCAATTGAGCCGTCTGTCCAGAACAATTCCCAGATATTTGACCTCATTCGAATACTCAACCTCAATTCCGTCCACTACTAGCTTCTCAAGTCTGTAGTTGTACCTCCTCGTGAACGGTATCACGATCGCCTTGTTAGGGTTGATGCTCAACCCCCTTTCATGGCACCATCCAAGAACCCCATTGAGAGCACCCTGCATCACCTCCGTGATGGTGCTCTCGAATTTTCCAGTCACCACTATTGCCAGGTCGTCTGCATAGCCAATGGCCCGAAGGCCATATCCCTCGAGCTTGCCCAGCAGATCATCAATCACCAGGCACCATAATAAAGGTGACAGGACCCCCCCTGTGGACAACCCTTAACAGCACTGATGCTGACACTAGTGTCATTCCAGGAGGCAGTGATTTTTCTTCCCCTCAACATAGCCCCGATCCAGTTGACCGTGAGCTCGTCTATCCGCTTCCGCGCCAGAGCATCCGTGATAGAACCGTAGCTCGTGTTGTCAAAGGCAACCTCCACGTCAAGAAATGCACACAATGCGATCTCCCCATTACGTTGTGCCTTTTCTATTTGCGCAACCAAATGGTGCAATGCCACCTCAGTCGACTTACCCTTTTGGTAAGCAAACTGCGTTCGGTGCAGTGGTGTGGAAGCCTGCAGTTTTTCCCTGATGTGCAGGTCCAGTAGGCGCTCAACATTCTTGAGCAGAAATGAAGTAAGGCTGATAGGTCTATAGGATTTCGGCTTCTCCAGCGGCCTGTTGCCAGCTTTAGGAATAAATACAACCCTGGCCGTACGCCAAGTGGTTGGAATGTATCCCCAGGTGAAGCTTGCCCTAAAAAGACCAATCAAAGGCCCTATTATCATATCAAGACTCTCCTGTAACAATACAGGGAAGATTCCGTCACCTCCTGGTGACTTGAATGGGCCGATTTCTTTTTAATAAATGAATCTTAATTCCATTAACAAAAGTCCAATTTAATTGAATCACTTTTCTTTTAATTTTTATTCAATTTTTTTATCACTTACACAGTGCAACACGAGAATAAATAACCATATACGGAGACCACTACGTGATAAAAGACCAAAAAAAAGACCCGTGTTTTTCAGTATTGCCCAAAGTCATGCACTTTTTTTATGGGCCCCCAAAGATTTGGGCCTCGGTGTCATTTTTGCAACAAAAAAAGTGATTATTTTTATGACTTAAAAAATTACACACAGTTTTATAAAATTAGAGTTTTTTTTCCCCGGAGTTTTTTTAAATTTCCCGGGATCCCGCTCGATATAAATAATACAAAGTAATTTTTTTTAAAAAAGCGAAAGGGAATTTGTTTACAAAGTAAGTAAAAGAAACGCATAAATACTACAAAAATTAATTAAAGGTTGAAAGAGGAACTTGAATTATTATTACCTTACGATTTTATATATAAATTTCGTATCAGTATGCTCTAGATACAAGATAAGAAGATAACATAAACATAACAATTTAATTCATTAAACAATAATAAAAACAAACAAATTTTATGGTACTCAAGTTATGAGATCAAAAAGTTAATTCATAATTTAGATAAAATATTTTAAATAAATATGTTTTATAATTATATATATGCCAAAATCGACTTTTTGCGAAAAAGAACTTTTTTATTTTTGAAAATGGTTCTTTAGGGTATCAGAAGCAACTTTTGTTCCTCGACTTTTTTATAATTTCGCTATTTACAAAATTACCGTTATTTTTAGGTTCTTGAAGAAAATCAAAATTTTGACCGTTAAATTTCCAGAATTCGACCAAATAATGTTCGGCAACTTTGTACAAAACCATTTTGCAGAACATATGAACTCAAAATATTTGCAAATACAGGGTGTTTTGATCCATTTTTCCAAAAAAAACGCCATCTAGCGGCAATAGTTTGTACTAACAACATTCAACAATTAGAAAGGTAATTTAAATACCTCTCCAACAAAAAAAAAACACTAGAAAATGGTATGAAAAATAACCGAAGGGGAAAGAAAAGATTATAAGATAATGAAATAGTATCAAATTTATATTAAAATATGTATGTAACTTTTATTAAATTGATCATTAAAGTTTACATTTTTAGTTTTGCGAAAAAAATTTTAGTTATTTTACTAAAATTGTATTTAATAGAAATCTTTATTATGTATACTTTTAAAAATATCAAGTTATTTTATTATTTAAATTTTTAGAGATCTACATAAGAGTGCAAATTCTTTAGCCTTTCTTTGAGTTGGGACTCTAAAACCAAATTTGTTGTTTGCCAAACTTTTTCACCGTGATATTTATAGTTTAAACCTCTCAACATGTTTATTTGCTTTTTAAGAATTTTTATCCGATTACTCTGTACATCGACATAAGATAGTTCATTTAATAAATTAAATAATTCCATAGGTTCATTCACATCAAGCAAATTTAGAAATAGGACTTTACTCTCCGTACGTCGTTTTTTTACTTGTTGTTTGCTCTCCATCTCTTCCAATCTCTTTATTTGTTCCTCGGCATTCCATTTTTTATTTTCCTGAAAACCCTTTTTCATTATTTTCACACCATTTTCCATATTTTCCTATTTCCTATTAAAATGTTTCTTACTATTTATAAAAAAATTTAAAATTTTTAATTAACAAAATTAAAAATTTGTTCAGAAAAAAAAACACAAGATAATATTAACTTTTTTAGGTTTTGATTTTTAGTTTGGGGATTTTTTTTTAATTTTTTGGGGACAAGGCAATAAAGTACCTGGTAGCCCTGAGAAAAACAATAACATAAGAAACTTGCAACGGACTATTTACAATGAAATATTTTGATTAAGACAAGGTTCTTTTTAATCAATTAATAAAATTTGTCGAAAATAGGCTGTACTGTTTGAACTGTTTGTAATACGGCACAAATTCGGCTGAATATTATGCCTTGGGAGACAACATAGATGTTGATGACTAAAATATCTAAAAATCTGCGGTGGTGCTTGAAGATAAAACTCCAGTTTCAAAAGTTATAAGTGAATGAAGGCCAAAAAACCCAATTTTTTCATTTTTTCTGCTTTTTTTTACATTTTCCTAATTTTCTTGTAAACGAAAAATGCGATCGCCACGCACCACCGCAGAATTTTAGATTTTGATATCATTAAGAACTGTGTTGAATGGCAAGCCATAATATTCAGCCCAATTTGTGCCGCGCTAAATGTTAGAAGTAGTATTTTTTTACTTTCAAGTTTTGTTGTTGCCACTTTGTTTTTTTCAATGTATTATTCCAACAAAAACCAAAAATGGAAGATTACTACCCAAAATAACTATTCAACACATAAAAACATTGATTTTGTAGCTATTAACATAAATAATGCGTTAAATTCATAAAAATTAAAAAAATCCAAGTTTTAAGGGCCACCCTAAATATCCGTTTTAGGACAAGTGAGGGACACCCTAATAAGCAAGAAGAAGTATTAAAAATCATTCGGCATTCATAGCTTGAAAATTAAAAAGTTAATTTTTTTGGCATATTGCTATTTACAATTATATATATTTTGAATAAATATATTAACAGCTTGGGAAATAACATTAAGACACACTCAACGCATTTAGAAACTCGGCAAAGAGTATATTTCTTATTTTATTTACTTATTACCATGTTTCCGAAAAATTTCGTTCACTTTTTTACCGAGATTGAACAAATAGTTTAAAGTGCAAATGTTTAAAGTTGTTGCATATTTCTAATTCGCAATCCGAAGTAATTTTTCTTTTTTATAAACAACGTCTATGTCAGCCAAATGTATGAAAAAGTTGATGCAAAAAATAGCATCAAACGGACTTCTTCTTACAAGATCCACCTGTAATCTTTAGGACAATGTGTTTTTAAAATTGTATGTTGTAGTATCTTTCCATAGTTTTTTTTTTATTTCGGTTTCCCAGCACTTCCCGGTTATATAAGCCGTCACAAAATGAAACAAATTTATGTTATTCACCTTATAAACATATCGTCATATCTCAAAATTTCTTTTTAATTTTAAGTTAATTAAGCAAAGTGTTCCTTCATACTTTCTCGTAACAAAAAATCGGTATTTTATCTCATACTGAACCGAAGTTATAGCAAAATATATATTTAAATCGGTACATTTTGAAAACTTTAATCGCATTTTGCCAAGCTTGATTTTTTTTAGTAGATATGACTTTGCTGCTATTATGAAGCGATATTTTTGGATATCTCCTATTTTTATAATTCGTCCATGGACAATTAAAATTTTCTGCCTGCATCTTATTTTGAATTTATGTTCTTTATTAACTCTTCACTTCACTAAATTAATTTATTAATTATCAACTGTTGCGCGGCACATTCTGCTTTTGGTAGATTTATTGCGTCAGTAGACATTGATTTACGAACGTACTCACTTCTTGTTATTGATCTAATCGACAACCCATCAACAGATGCTAATTTTTAGAGAATAGAAAACTAAATTTCAAAGTATAAATAGCTTTTTTCTGATACTATGAGGAACTTTTATTTCCCGGGATCCCGCAACAAAAATCCCGGGAAAACGGGAAATAAAATAATTGAAAATGGAAAAACCCCTATATAAAATAGATTTCTTTAGAACGACTTAACCCTTTCACTACCATGGGTATCATGCATCCCAAGCGATATTTAAAAAATTCAATTTACGCTCTGATTTAAATATCATAATATCCCATTGGTAGTTTTGAGTGTTTTCTAAACATAATCAGCTGTTTTGGGTGTGTTAAGTGAATACATTTGGCGGCAACCTCAAAAGGATGCGCACTTGGTTTCCAATTTGTCAGTATGAACAAGTGTTTTTTCCTTTTTATGTTATTTTGTGCAAATAATAAAAGTTTTTTATGTTATAATGAAGCGCGTAAGCAATAATATGCTCTAAATATGTTATTTTATTCGGGTTTTTTTACCTTTTGGGATAATAGATCACACTGGTTTTGTTTGACCCACATACATGGGATATATTATCCCATTGGTATATATAAGTAAGCCAATTTTTATGTTTGCAGAATGAATAAAATTAAATCTGGTGAAAGACTGAAGGAAGAACAACTCTTTGCGGTAATTCATTCCAGTGACTTTGATCTTGGAGATTTTAGGGCTTCTGATTCAGAATATATTCTCGTAGAAAATGTTGTTGTCATAGACAAACTACCGATGAGATATTTAGTCCCAATTTCTGAGGTTTAAAATACTCAGCTTTTTAGTATCAAATCGACGCGAAATTACTTAGATTTGTTAAAAATCCCTCCTTGAAAGGAGTAAAATGCGATCAATTAAGTATTCTCAAATATTGTATAAACAAAGCATTTAAAGTACCTTAAAGTTCTCGTCCTTATTTTATGTGAAACAACCTTACGAAAAAATTTTTATTTTCCATTTAAAAAACAAACGTGAATTGATGGCAGAGTGCAACGGTTGTCGTTTAGATCGGTCCATTAATAAGCACAGGCCCCAAGGCGAATTTACTTACACAGGGGCCGAAATGCAACTACAATACAAAAACAACAGGGGTTGTTGGCATTGCATTGTTATAATTATAGTGATAAAGACAAGATATGTCAACTATTTGTATAAAAAAACCAAAATAAATGAAATCGCCTTGAAAAGGCCCTATATAAAGTCCACTCTCAAAAAACACTTGAATGCGCGTAAAACCGTAACGAATAATGGTTTAGTTGTATGATTTCAAATAATTTAGTTTCTTACAAACATAAATCTCAATAAAATATCATGATGATCGGTCTATCATTGACGAGAGGTCGAATCTAAAATACCCTCCTGGAAATCACCCGCTGAAAAGACGACAACAACAAATTTCTATTGTCAATTAACACCTGATTTTATAGGATTTTTTAAACAGATTCATTTAATATTGGAAAGTGAAGAGGGTATTATGCATTTGTGCTGATGTGTATAACACCTTGAAATATTGGTCATAGACCCACCTTAAAGTATATTGATCGACTCAGAATCACTTTCTGAGTCGATCTAACGATGTCCGGCCGGCTGGCTGGTTGTCCATATAACCTTGTGCGAAAAGTACAAGTCGCAATTTGGAAGTTAATTTGATGAAATCCGGTGCAAAGGCCAAGCCTGTTGAAAATAGGGCGAATTGGTCTATAACTACATATAGCCCCTATACAAACTGCTTTCCGGAATATGGTCTTTGTGGGTACTATCAAACCAATTTTAATGAAATTTAGAACATAGATCAATATATATCTATTAAAGCTGGGATACTATCGATATTTTCTAATATCGATATGTATCGATAGATCAAATTTCACTATCGATACCATAGATATTACTATCGACTGAATGTTTGTACTGGAGTAGGAAATCTTAAACTAATTTTTCATTAGGCTATAGTTCGTTGTTTTTATCACTTTATTAAAAGTATGTATATAATTTTATATTTTTTAAGTATGTAAGAGACTTGTATGTACGCACTTTATATTAGATGGCAGCATTCGAAAAATTGTTCTGGTGTCAGTTAAAAATCATTTTTTTCTATTAAATTTTTTTTAACAAATAAAACTACTTTAAAATACCGAATAAAAACAAAAGACATCAAATATTTGATAAGAAATAGATTTTTTTGTAAAACGCGAGCATATCCACCTTATTTGGTTTAAAACCAGTTTCTTATGTTATTTAATATTTTAGTGGCAGCTGAAAAGCCCTTTCTGAAGCAATCGAAGTAGCAGAGACTATATAATATTTTATTCTTACTTTGGATAATTTTCTAAAATGGTTTTAATTCTCCACCCAAAATCGGTCTAGAGGACTTTTTTCTTATGTCATTTATAGGCCATACACTTGTCAAATGCTTGTCATGGAGGCGAATTTACTCGTGCACGTGTGCTGGGCGTAATATTCGCCGTCTTATCTAAATGTTTGAATTTTCCATCCAGCATCGTCGCTGTCACACATACAAACACATTTTTCCTAACACAATGCTTGACGAGTATTGTGATACGTGTATTTGGTCCTTTATGCCGCTATTGCATTTGCATTTTTATTCCAGAAATTTTTCACACCAAAAATTGTGAAAATTTGCAAATATTTTAAACTTTCAAACTTTTATTTTAAATTTTAAAAATTTGGCTATCGCAAAGTTTGAAGTGTAAAAGTGAATGAGTTTCTACATTAAGGCGTTTTTATACAGGTTGTTTTGATTTTACAACATTACAAAGATATTTGGCATTTTTGTGATTAGAGCTGCTGTTACATCGAACCCTTTTTGCGATAAATCGTAAGCGACAAAAGCCAAATTAAATTGGAGACCGTTTTTATTTATTATTACTTAAGTCGTGCATCACTTTATTTGGTTTCATATTATAAATTTATTAATTTTTATAATTATAATAGCGCATTCGATTGTTTGTTTACGATAGTTTGAATAGTGTTGCTTACGATATAATCGAAAAAACGACTCGACATGTTTTTTTCGCATCGATATTTTGGATATTTTAAGACTATCGAAAGTATCGATAATACTATCGATAGTTTCCCAGCACTAATATATATATGGACATATTAGCTGTGCATTTTTAAAAAAATAGGGCAACGAGGGGAGATAGGGCAATTTCTGTCTCTCCAAAACTACGCAACAGATTTTAGTAAAATTTAAAACATTGATATATCTCTCTCGAAATTTTGTTTTTTAATTCTGTGGTGTAGGGTATCATATGGTCGGACTTGACCGCCTATACTTTCTTGCTTGTTTTTTATTGTTTTATCGGTACTAAAATCCACACGAGAGGATGCTTAAAGGAGTGTTTTCTCTTCAAGAAAAGACCGCAAACTTTACCGAGAACGCTGTGGCATATTTTAGCTTAATTGCATAAAATAAGTTCTTATTGATCAAAATCTCTATTAACTTTTGTTCTTGGTAAAATAATGAAAGAAACCCACTAAATCGGATCACAAATTAGATTCAAATTAGGCTTCATTTTTCTAAACGAAGCAAACTGACAGGTTTCTTTATAAGGTCTAAGGGACTGAACATAACCTCTCTTCAGCTGAATGGTAATCTGAATTGTAAGAATAAAAAATGGTACAATAATTCTTATCGCAGCAGAAGTCAAATCAAAAGAACCGTATCATAGCTATCAAAAACACAAACGACCATCTGTATGTACTTAAATTTAAATAATCGTGTATTTAAATTTCATTAAAAAAAATTTATTTGACAAAGTCGAAATGGAACCTTATAAAAATTATTAGCGGAAATACAACAAACAAGTAAGTATTTCAATCCGTTTGTAATTAACACCAAAGCCAGGATTAAAAAGAGAACACGAAAACATACAACCCTCTCAAAAGGAAATCGTTTTTGCAGTCGCTGTAAAAAAAAGGCTGCTGTTTTTGCTCAAGTGTTATTTTCCACACATTTAGTTACTACTTTATTAACTGGGTTAAATGTCTACTTCAAAGTCGTATACTAAGTGTACATACCTACACTTACACACATCCAAAATTACATGGAATACCTACTTAATTTGCATACATTTAGAGAGACGTTACTGGCTGTTCGTATGAATTTATCTTAATGAAATACGAATTGCGAATGTTTTCTATGTTTTTTTAGTCAGAAAGTTTTTTTAAATAGAACACTTTCTTTTTTTCTGTCTCTTAGTCAGGAAATCCCCTTAAAGTAGTTAAAATCTTTGTATTAAAACGAAAAAAGAGATAAAAGTGGTATTTAAATAAAAACTCAACAGCAGTGATGATTGAAATTCGTACATTAAAAACACACAAGGTAATGTTAGATAAAAGAAGTAGTCAATACTCATCTGACACACTTAAATCGAATGATTCACTGTGATACCATGGAGTTCCACAAAACAGAAACTTCTCCGCAGGGCCAACCCGAACTTCTATCGAAGCACAAAATGTCGTCCATTTCAAGGCCAGAGATATCGCACAATCCGATAAAGGTTAGAACAGTGAAAGAGAAGGTGTTCTGCATACTCCTTCTCGTCATCGCAGCTGCGTAAGCAATATTAGTGTCTGGTTCACAGGCAATGCGCACGCATTACTAGGACTCTGTGACAATAGTTAACAAAAGTGATTCATCCCTTTTAGTAATCGGAAGTAGGCTCATGGGAAGACCGTCATCCATGCGGGGCCACAACTGCCTGGCAATCCAGCATACAGTGTCCGCACTCCATCTGTCATTAGCAATATCGACAGTCGATCGTTGAGGTTTTGGTTTACTAAAAAGCAGAGGTATCCCCTCGCCTGCTAAGTCCTTCGAATCTCGTTAGGTAGTGCCAAGTCTAGCAAGCTCATCCAACCAATTGTTCCTCAGTATAACCCTGTCTTCTTGGAACCATATGACTCAAACGTTAAACTGTTCATTCATCTCGTTTAGATATGAGCGGCAATAAAGGGCCGTTCGCGTTCGTTGGGGGGGGGGGGTATCCAAGGTCATAACGGTGGTATTCCTATCAGTGTAGATATACATAGCAGTCGTTTACACAGCAGATATTATGAGCATGTGTACGTCTTCCTTTTCCACCTTGAAAACGCTACAGTTACCCGGAAGTCTTCGCGTAAGAGGAGGTCGAGCTCTTCAAAGTCCATTTTTTCTTATGACGTGTAGGCGCTCTCTATCTACCGTTTCTCAACACACTCCGGCTTGGTATCAACGTTCTGTAATGACGATCGTGATCAATTTTCCAATTCGAGATCGTCGTTCATAACCCTGAAGGGTCCGCAGCTATTTCCACTCCATTGTTGGGTAAATTTTAGGCCAACCGTTGAATTTGCCGCCATCTCTTCCCCCAACAGATTCAATTGAAGTGCTGTTGAAGGGTAATATCCAGCGCATCGGTTAAAGTGGTGGGAAGAGCACCCGCAATTAACAGCTTGGCCATTCTCTACAATAAAGAAAGTTCTCTCAAGTGAATCCTTCTATTCAGGACTGGCAACTATTTGAGTAACCGGTACAAAAGTATTGAACGAACTTTAGTCATATAGTCCAGCGGACTATCCTGGGATTTAATCCCCACTTTTTGTCAAAAGGGATTTTTCAATAAAACATGGAGAACGCTGCCTGGCTGACTTGCTCTGTGACATTCTGTCTGAAGCTCAACATGTCGTCTCGAATGATCCCCTTATACTTTGCACTCTTTGCCAATTTTATCTCGTCTTATACTTTTGAGTGAATAGCACCAGTTCATAAGACCGCCCAGAAGAACCTTGCGTTTATTTAAACGAAATTTTTCCCAGGATAAAATACCCTGCACCACAGGCAAAAGATCTTGTAGTGCGACCCAATTAACAAACCTTGTGACGATAGAGGAACCTATTAAGAAGAAAGGAATTGAGGGGCCTTTTTGTGAGTAGATTTCCTACTTGCCTAAATATTTCAATCTCAACCTTAAGGCTTGACAACGCCGCAATTATCGTAAATGAAAAAATATCCCACGGTATCCAGGATTGTAGTATATTCATCGATCGAGAGAAACTTTTCCACCAAACTCTCGAGCTCATACAAAGCACTTTCGGTCGATTTGCCTCTATTGTACGCAAGGATAACACACAAAGTGCTTAACAATTTCTCAAAGAGCTTTTTACCGATTAGTGATGCCGCCGGCACTTCTGGTATGAAAACTAATGGATGCAAATAATAAAAATATAGGAATCCATTTTCAAAGTCAATTCGGTATATTTGATAACATGTTACGATTGAGCAGATCAAAATGATCTTGATAACAAAAAAGATAAAGAATTATTGTCACCTCTTTAAAATAAAATTTGCAATTTTATTTTTATTAAAACTATTGCATAAACAACATTAGGATCACATCCACCACTCATTCAATACTATTCAATAAACTTAAATAATTTTGATTTGTTTTTTATTTAAGCTAATAGGGCCTAAGGTTAATTAATGTAAATAAAAAGCAATTTTTTATTACAGTTTTCCCGACGTTTCGTCGATTTTTTGTCGACTTTTTCAAGGGAGCGTCTATTTAAAATTTTTAAAAAATATATAAATTAACATAAATACAACAAATTACATTAAAAAAGTTAAACTTACAATATGAGCTTTTCACATTAAATTAAATTTCTCCTTTTACATGTAACATTAAACATATAAACACAAAACATAAATTTAAAGTTAAACACATATCAAAACAAGTATCACTGTAACTATTTAGTAATTGCAACCCTATAATTTGCGCTAATATTGTTAGTGTCTTCTTTGACATTCATTGTTTTCTTTATGTTTTCTTGTATTCTTAGACTTTCAATTGTAAATCTCTTCTTATCCCCCCTTACTTTATCTAGTATTCGCACCCCCTCAAAATCAATTTTATGTTGTGTATTTAAAATGTGTGTTGATAATGCTGTCGTTTCTTTTTTCCTTTGTATATCCATCATATGTTCTCCCATTCTAGTTTCAAGGGATCGTTTTGTTGTTCCAATGTATATGAGTTCGCAACTTTGTTCGTTATTCCCTTTACATTGTAATTCGTACACAATGTTGTTTTGTTGTTGTTTGTTTATTGGAGCTTTTATTGCAGAGAATATAGTGCTGAGTGTTTTATTTGGTTTGTAAGCAAAGCTTATATTATTTGTTTCTATTGACGTTCGTATGTTTTTATTATCAGTGAGTCCAGGGATGTATTTTACACTGTAAAAACATTTTTGTTCTTTTTCTATACTAGTGGGGTTGTTATCATTTTTGTTCTTTATTTGCGTAATTGTGTCTTCTATTAGTGTTGATATAAGTTTGTTTGGGAAACTATTGCTTTTAAGGATATTAAAAATTATATGTTTGTTTTTAGTGTGAAAAAGTTCATCGCTTATGTGTAAAATCCTTGAGATGAAATTTTTAGCAGTGTTAATTATTTGATTTTTCGGTTGGGTTGCGTGGAAATTCATTATCCTTCCTGATGAGGTCTCCTTAGCGAACCAGTCAAAAATTATGGAATTTTTCCTTCGAATTAGTTTGGTGTCCAGGTACGCTATTTCCTGATTTTTCTCCCTTTCAATTGTAAATTGTATCTTAGAATGATACTTGTTAAATGTGGACAAAATTTCTTCTTGGTCGTCTGATTTGATGATCGCTAAGATATCATCTACATATTTAACTATGTATTTGATAAAAATGTTCTTATTTTTCAATTCTTCTATCGCACTGTCAAGCAGGTTGTCAAGTATTATGTCTGCGATTGTGGGGGATAGTGGGTTGCCCATGGGCATGCCAAAAATTTGGTTATATATTTTATCTTTGTATATAAAATAATTATTATCATTGAGACAAAATTGGAGAATTTTAAGAAATTGAGAGCTTGACATTTTTGTGTGATTTTTTATTACGTTCCATTTTCCCATTATTGTTCTTATTGCCGTTCTAACTGGAATGTTAGTAAATAATGAGATGACATCAAATGATACAATTGTTTCCGATCTATCAACTTTTATGTTGGTGAGTTGTTTTTTAACTTCTATTGAGTTTTTTATGTTATACGTTTCAGAGATTAAATGTTTTAAAATTGTTCCAATGTATTTTGACATGTGGTAGCACGGTACCTGGACTGATGACACAATAGGTCGAAGGGGGGTATCAGGTTTGTGAATTTTTGGTAACCCGTAAATTCTGGGTGCCGTAGCGGCGGAACAAAAAAGTTGGCGTTTTTGCCAAGAGTCTATATGGTTGTTTTTAAATAAATCTGAAACAATGTTGTTGTTTTCTTTCTGTAGTTTCAATGTAGGGTCTACTCTTATAGTTTTATATGTGTTTTTGTCTTCTAGTAGTATTTCCATCTTCTTTTCGTATTCGTTTTTATACATCAGCACGGTTTTGTTTCCTTTATCGGCTTGTACAACAATAACGTCGATGTGGTCACGTAAAAATTTTCTCGTTTTTTCAAAAATTGTAAGAATGAATTTGTCCTTTTCTGTGTTTTTAATGTTTCTTTTAAAAGTTGTTACCTTGTTTGCTACTTTAGTTCTAGCGATGTCTTTCTCTTTATCTATGTTACTGTCCAATGCCTGGATACATTGTTCTATATCCGCAATGACATGTAGTGGTGAAAAACTCAACTTGTCTACCGGAAGTGAAAATTTTTTCCCCAGTGACAAAATCCACTTGCACTCTATTGGAATATTATATTCAGTTTTATTTTCAAACCAGTTATCATTAAAAACAAGTCCATGTAACCTAAACTGATTTTCTTTCAGTGTATTTATTTTGTTGATTTGTTTCTCTTTAATATTTTTCGTAATTTGTTTTGTCCTGTCTTTTTGTTTGTTAAAAAAAGTTGTGTGGTCAGCTGTTGATATCATATTTTTAATACCAGCATTGAGATGAAAGAGTTTACGTTTGGTTAAAGTGATATTTGTGTTTGTTTGTGAAATTTCTAGATTTAAAATTTTCTTATGGAAGTTATTTTCTATTTTTTCTAATTTATTTTTAATTGTGGTGCATTTAAAGAGATGTGTCACCTGTTTTGTAGAATTTCTTGTGTGTTTTGGTATTATGCCATAACTTCTACACGATAAAATAAATTTCAGCCTTTCTTGTTGTTGTGCTAGTTTTTTAACTTCGTTACAATATTCCTTTAACGTTCCGCATGTCTCACTGTTATACTTCAATGCTATGTGTTTAAAATAACCCTTCATTTTTATGTTATTGTTATTGTACCTGTTGTTTATAATTTGTTAATAATTTAAATAAAGTTGTTTCGGCAAGCTTTCCGACGTTGTTGTTATTTTTGATATTTGGCCAATTTGTTGTTTAATTGATTTGTTTTTTATTTAAGCTAATAGGGCCTAAGGTTAATTAATGTAAATAAAAAGCAATTTTTTATTACAGTTTTCCCGACGTTTCGTCGATTTTTTGTCGACTTTTTCAAGGGAGCGTCTATTTAAAATTTTTAAAAAATATATAAATTAACATAAATACAACAAATTACATTAAAAAAGTTAAACTTACAATATGAGCTTTTCACATTAAATTAAATTTCTCCTTTTACATGTAACATTAAACATATAAACACAAAACATAAATTTAAAGTTAAACACATATCAAAACAAGTATCACTGTAACTATTTAGTAATTGCAACCCTATAATTTGCGCTAATATTGTTAGTGTCTTCTTTGACATTCATTGTTTTCTTTATGTTTTCTTGTATTCTTAGACTTTCAATTGTAAATCTCTTCTTATCCCCCCTTACTTTATCTAGTATTCGCACCCCCTCAAAATCAATTTTATGTTGTGTATTTAAAATGTGTGTTGATAATGCTGTCGTTTCTTTTTTCCTTTGTATATCCATCATATGTTCTCCCATTCTAGTTTCAAGGGATCATTTTGTTGTTCCAATGTATATGAGTTCGCAACTTTGTTCGTTATTCCCTTTACATTGTAATTCGTACACAATGTTGTTTTGTTGTTGTTTGTTTATTGGAGCTTTTATTGCAGAGAATATAGTGCTGAGTGTTTTATTTGGTTTGTAAGCAAAGCTTATATTATTTGTTTCTATTGACGTTCGTATGTTTTTATTATCAGTGAGTCCAGGGATGTATTTTACACTGTAAAAACATTTTTGTTCTTTTTCTATACTAGTGGGGTTGTTATCATTTTTGTTCTTTATTTGCGTAATTGTGTCTTCTATTAGTGTTGATATAAGTTTGTTTGGGAAACTATTGCTTTTAAGGATATTAAAAATTATATGTTTGTTTTTAGTGTGAAAAAGTTCATCGCTTATGTGTAAAATCCTTGAGATGAAATTTTTAGCAGTGTTAATTATTTGATTTTTCGGTTGGGTTGCGTGGAAATTCATTATCCTTCCTGATGAGGTCTCCTTAGCGAACCAGTCAAAAATTATGGAATTTTTCCTTCGAATTAGTTTGGTGTCCAGGTACGCTATTTCCTGATTTTTCTCCCTTTCAATTGTAAATTGTATCTTAGAATGATACTTGTTAAATGTGGACAAAATTTCTTCTTGGTCGTCTGATTTGATGATCGCTAAGATATCATCTACATATTTAACTATGTATTTGATAAAAATGTTCTTATTTTTCAATTCTTCTATCGCACTGTCAAGCAGGTTGTCAAGTATTATGTCTGCGATTGTGGGGGATAGTGGGTTGCCCATGGGCATGCCAAAAATTTGGTTATATATTTTATCTTTGTATATAAAATAATTATTATCATTGAGACAAAATTGGAGAATTTTAAGAAATTGAGAGCTTGACATTTTTGTGTGATTTTTTATTACGTTCCATTTTCCCATTATTGTTCTTATTGCCGTTCTAACTGGAATGTTAGTAAATAATGAGATGACATCAAATGATACAATTGTTTCCGATCTATCAACTTTTATGTTGGTGAGTTGTTTTTTAACTTCTATTGAGTTTTTTATGTTATACGTTTCAGAGATTAAAATTTTATTCAAAACTATGTTCTACTACAGTTCTTTTCAGAACTGTTCATGAATATAAGTAGCTTTATTTGTCTATGGATGTCTTATTTGTGGATTAGTGTGGCAGTGTTTTATGTTGTATGTGAAACTAGAGGAATATTTTACTCTTAATGCCAGGTGCATGCAATTTGTATGTTAATTTTTTGGAAACCACTAAAACACAACAAAACGTACAAACATTGAAACCTGAATCGACTAGTAGAAGTTTAGCAAACGCATGTACCTGATCCATATACACGCAAAGAAAACAACTGCTTTTATACGGTCATACACTGTTTTGAGGAAAAATTGTAGATTTATTTTCGAGTTACCGTGACCGTATTATTGCTACCACTACTAGCTATGATTATTCTACATAGTCATCATAGCCATATTATGTTTTTTCACAGTCACTTTATACAACATAATTTCTCTGTACTTTCCTTAAACGGACACTGACTGTTGCAAGGGTCCCGACAGTGTTCTTTAAAAAAATCCTTGAGTTGTTTAAACTGGGCAATCCTAAGAATGGACACATTTCAGTAGTTCCTTCGGTGTCCGGTCACCGTAGTTGCTTAAATCATTCATGCTAAAGTTCACCACAGAAATGATCAAAGTTGCGAGAAACTAAAATATGTTTGCAGTTGACATGCCAAAGGCATATTAAATAAAAACATGCTTTGGAGGGAACAAACGTTTAAAAATTATTTGAAACCATGCGAAACGAGCTTTCTGCGACCACACCTTTTCTTAAAGTGTAAATATTAGTCTACATACGTACGAGTTTATTGTTAAGTTGTTAAGGATGGGGAGGGGTAAACTTTGGCAACTAGCAAAACACTCTCTGAAACAGCAGGTGATTTTCTGCAAAAAAAAAAATACAAACATCTAGAAAACAAAACTTTTTTCTTCTTGTTTTCCTGCTTCATTACAATGGCAACGTTTCAGCTTGATTTTTCTTCTTGTTTTAGACAAAGTCAAGTGTTTTTAGATTTCGAAAGAGGAAGCAAGTATCTTTTTGCCATTATTTCGATAAATACAAGTTTCTGTTGCAACAAAACAGTTCACCTACTTTTTATCGTCTCTATCTCTCATCTTACTTTTTAAAAGTTGCTGGTGTTTTTTCTTAAATGTCCCTTTCTAAATCAACTGTTTTAACATGTAATTTAAATAACAAAAAAAACTGGATTGTTCAATGGTACTCCAATTTCAACCGAATTTTCTATATAGCAGAACAAGAAGTTTATTTCCTTAATGTCAGAGCATAAATTGTGTAGGAGGATGTGTAAAACTATGAAATAAATTTTGGAAATTTGTGGAATATTTTATCTTTGATTTAACGAAATAAAAAAATAACTTAAAAAACTTATAAAAAAAAAGTAACAAACATAAATGTATTTTATACACACCCACGTGTTTATATAAATTAGGTTTTTATTTTCTCCCAATTGCACGATATCCAAAGAACGCTTTCTTTCGCACAAATACATTGGAAACAGAAATACATTTAAGAGAATTTGTTTTTGTTTAACATCTAGTTGTGCGAACGAAATAGTTCTTCCGCATTTAGTAAAAGAGCCAGTTATAAACGTAATTTCATATGGCGTATGATTATTATTTATTTTAATTCAATATCACTCATACGACTAAAACGTCTACTCATTCATTACACCCACACCACAATAGTGGAAAGGGTATTATGCGATTGTGCTGATGTATGTAAAACTTAACTTAATGGTCCTAGAGCCAGATATTGGTATAACGATCAACTCAAAATCATTTTCTGATTCAATCTTAAGATGTCCGTCCGTCTGGCTGCTTGTCCGTTTATGTATGTAAGTTGTACTAATGGAACACTTTGTATACGGCAGATAAAACGTTACTCTTAGCCTATAAAACAACGTTCGTTTTTAAAATGTTAAAATACTTTTAACTCCCTTAAATTTATTTAAAGGATAACATTTCAAACATTTTACCTCGAATGAGAAAACCTTTGACACGAACATATTTTATTTCAACTTCAGCAAAAAGGGAAAAAGAACGAAACTTAAACTCTAATAAATATTTAATTTCATTTTACATCCGCTGAACTTAACTTTCATTTTCTTTTTCCTCTCCTTTCTTTCCAGGAAATCGTGTAACTGTAACATTTGCTAAACAAAAAATCTAAGGTGGCCATGCAAGTTGATTTAAGAAGACATACAGCTGAAACACATTTTTGGATTGTAAGTAATTGGAAAAAAAACAAAAATAGTAACGAATAAAAAATTATCTAAAACAAATTTTTTTAGGGAATATAAATAAAAGAAAGGATAACCTTTAATCATTGTGTTAAATCTTAAATTGAACAATTTTAAATCAGACTACAAGAAATACAAGTTTGTTCTAAGAAGGAAATTTGTCTGAAAAACATGACTCTGCAATATCAAAACCTAAAAAAAACTATAAATTTTATAACCACAAAATAATCGATTTGGATACAAATTTTTAATACAATAGTTAAACCGTAAAATGTTTCGCGTTATATAGAGACGAGGGATAATAATAATTTCCGAAAATTGAACTTATGGTAAAAAATATGTTTGTATGTACAAAAATTATATAAAAATTGTCCTTAAATATAAGCCAGTCATTGCAAAATTGTATGCTACTTTAACTTTTATAGCTTCAAGCTATTATGGCTTCGATTCCTTTACTGAGAACGGCAACTGCATTTGGCTCTCGATAATATGTAAATGAGATGGCTTAGCCGTTTGACATCAGAATAATATCCTTCCCAGGGCGCTGGTATATACACGAAGAGACAAAACGTGGTTGCAGTATGGTTAAAAACACCATATAATGGTCCCTGCAATGGCAACAAACAAACTTCTGTTGTTTTTTAAAAAACTTTTTTCACGATTGATAATATTTTGTTTCTATTTAACAACTAACGCCCGTGTTCATAAAACATTTTTAAATTTACTACAGGCTTACAAAACAAATTTTGTATGAACATTTTTCTTAGTAAACGTTTGTTATTTTTATAATCGTTTTTGAATACAAGGGTAAGTGCTTGCCTCCCTAAAATATTATATATGGTTGAATTTAACAATATAATGTTTAAACAAAATAAAGCTACAACTAAAAACTTAAACATATTGTGGTTAACTTAACCATATTGTGGTTCAATTCATCTATCCAAAAGCTATAACCATATTATGGTTGTCTCCAAACATGTTATGGTTAATATTTAATAACAATAATATGTTCGAATTTATAATATTTTAAAACATTGTATGTTTAATTTTAAATTGCAAATAATATGATTGGAAAGCAACAATATTCTGGTCATTTGCATTTTACTTGGCTTGCTTTAAATTCTCATTAATTTTATTTTATAATTGATTAAAATACATAAATTTACGTAGAACAAACTGGTAGAACATAAAAAAGGGGATTTTTTTTAATTTTGAACATAATATTGTTAGTTTTGACCATTATTATGGTTTATATTGACCAAAATATGGTTAATTTTGACCATATTATGGTTGATTGGCATTTTTTGTTGATTTTAACCAAACTATGGTCATATTTAAACATAATATGGTAACCTGCAAACATAAAAATTGTTAAAATCCAACCATAGTTCTTAGAATATGGTGACGTCCAACCATATTTGTTTCTACGTGCACTGGAAAACATAAGGCTAGATAAGTTTGCTAGATACGACAACATCTCTTGGATTCCATTGGACTGGAAAGCCGTGGAGGTAATTCTATATCCTACAAACTAAATTTCCGGCGATTGAATATCGATACTTCTAACGTTTAATGGACTCCGAACGCTGATTGTAGGATCACCAGGGAATTGTGCCCCATTATGGTTAGCAAGTGTAACATGTATCTACTACCGCTGACCTAAAGGAATGTGTCACGTAAAGGCATTTATTAGGTAGCCATGCACAGCGTGTTGGAGCCAGACTCTTAGATAACAGCAGCAGCTGCGATGGAAGAACATGTAGAACTCCTCCTCTGTCACTGCCATGTATTGCTGAGCAGGTGACTGGCCGAAATGGGATCCTACACTTTCGATGGAACACACGATATCTCTGGCATTGAACTGGAGTGCATTTTAAGCTTTGCCAGACTTATCTTTACACTCATAAAATAATTATCGTAACTGGTTATGGATTGTAAAATTCTTTTTCCGTACTGTTAAAATTTAATTAAAATATAGTTATTTTAGGAATAACTTTATTTTTAACTTTTATGTTTGTTATTTAAAAACAAACAACCAAAAAATAATGTTTTTCCGTATATATTTTGTATTCCAAGGTATAACAAGGGATCATTGGGTCTATAATGTCCGTTTGTCACTTTGTCCGCCCATTTGTATGTTGAAATAGTTTTTTCGTAGACCTCGGATATAATGGGGACAAGATTGTTTTATATTTACATAAGACAAAGTCCAGAAAATATTGCTATTAAAATTAAGCCAGATCCACAGTACCACACATGGCTTAAATACGATCAAAAATCACGATTGCCTCTCATTTTGTACCATAAATCTCAAAAGTTTACCTATAAACCTTTACTTATTAAAACTCTTCTTAATATTTATGAACTTTATTTTTTTACTTTTATCTCAAATAAACCTGGTTGAATACTAGTTGTGAAAGAAAGAGAAACCAGTTTAAAAATATTGACAAATTTAAGACAAATAACTCCCTTTTAGTTTCCAAAATAGCGCCCATAATAAATATATGAACTAAGAAAAGAAAATTCTGAAAATGAAATATCTGAACCAGCAACGTCCAATTTTTGTACCAAACATTTAAAAAAAAACTCATTTCCAATAACTCTTATTTCAGAAAAATAATAATATGAGGAGTAGAGTTCTAGTAGCTCTTTCATATTATTCTCATTTATTATGCCACGATTTAGCATATAAAAAAATAAGTCTGTTATTTATGTTTTTTTTTATACTTTGCCTAAAAAAAACTACATACGTTTGACATCAACAAAGCCATCAGTTCACAATAAATATGTAGTCTAGTTCAAGGAACAAAAACAAGCCACTCCTTACCAAACAACAAACCCAAAATCTAGTTCATCAAAAACGTGTAGACAAATAAATATTTATTAAAAGTTAAAAATTCAAAGTGTTTCTATTGGCACGTGGCCAACCACAAGCCATACGGATGAATTTTGATTAAAAACAACGAAAATATAAAAAACATAGTGAAAATTTCAAAACAATAATCCTTCATAACCAGTGTTACCAGAAGTCCTTTGTAGTAAGAGGCGTTTTTTAGAAGCATAGAAATTTTCAATGATAAAACACAACAAATTGAATGAAATAAGCAAAATGTTGGCTTGATTAACTCTCAAATTTAGGGGTATTTAAAGTTAAAAATATTTTCTGTTATATGGACCCTACGTCTTTTTTCAAGCATACCCGGTCTTATTACGTCAATAGTGCGTTGTATGCTGGCTTTTTAGTGATCGATCGTTGCTGATTATTAACATTGTTAAGAACATCATTGTTTAATTAGCAACACTACATAATCATATGCTTTATTTTAATTCCCTTTTATTCCTTTTTCTGTGAATATGTGTAAGATTCCATTCCATAACACGTTTTGTAACAGATCTATTTTCTATTTTTAGAAGTACTGTGCAAGCATTTTTACTTCACTTCATTTCTAACCTTTGCAAATACATGAATTACATTTAAAAGCTTATTCCACTCGTGTTTTGTTTTATCAAACATAGATCAAAGTTTGAAGTACCCAAACAAAAAGTATTTGAAAGATGGCAAATCACATAAGCGATGCTGCCAATTTTTAGGTTAATTTCTTGAAATAATTCGGATTCCAAACGTTCGACTGAACAAAGTGATGGTTTCACGTGTTCTACGTTAAGTTGCGCCGTCCTATTGAAACCATTTCTCCTCCAAATTATTTGCAATGACGTGAGAAATTAAAAATCACGAATCATTTGCCTGTAGCGTGCGCTATTAACGGATTCAAGGCAAATGGGCTGATGACGCTTTCGACATGTTAATTGCACCAAACACAGATTTATTTCGGGATATAATGGAGTTTACAGAATCTCATTAGGATTGTGCTCTCTGCAAAACTGACAATTCCGTTTGTTTATATACCTATCAAGCCAGAAATGAGATTGATTGTTAAAGACGATTTGGCGATGAAAATCATATACTTTTAGACCATTGAAGTGAAAAAGACCAGAATCTCGGGCGGGAATCGTACCCGTCACCTCCGCACTGATATACTAGCTCACTACCAAATAGCCTACCAGGGCATCCAAGTTTGCGAATTCTTGATTTAAGTCCCTTTCTCACACGCAAAGTTTACTTAATAAAATTCTTTAAAATTTCTTTCACTTCTGCACAAGCAAAATTAACTTTGATTTTGTGTTCTTTTGTTGTTCGGTGTCAAATTACTTACATCCATTCTTCTACGAACTCGAGACTTTGCAAAGTATACACCCAGAGAAAAAACATGTTTAAATATGGTCACCTGCCACCAAACTATTTTTAACCAAAAAATTTTAAACATATTATGGTTAAATTAGGCAACCATTAAGAAGCTCCAACCATATTATTGTTACCTCCAAACATGTTATGGTCAATAATAACTAAAATTTGTTCAAGACTTACAATAGCATGATTGGTTTTCAACCATAGTATGTTGCTCTTGAAAAACAGGAAAATACGATTGTAAATTTAAAAACAAATTATTTTATTATTATTTTTTCAACCATAATATGGATATGGGTTCTTGATGGATGTCTAATTTATCGCTGACAATTATATGGTTATAGTAACCATAATATGTTAAAAATTTTCTTTAAAAATAGTTTAGTTGGATGTGACCATATTTAAACATGTTGTTTCTCTACCTGTACTTTGTTTTTGAGAAACGGGTGTAAGTATTGAACTTCTGTATTAATTTAAGCCGTTACCTGACCCTGACCCAGATTTTGGAAAGAATCAATCTCAAATATTTTAAAGTTTCTTTTTTATATTTCAAAGTTATGCCAAAAATAAGTCAATTCTGCTAAAAATCATTTGATAATTATAATTTTCTATATAAAACCTAAAATTTAGCAGGGAAATCTGCAAAATTTAACAAAAAATATTCTTAAGTGGCAACACCAATCCCTTCTCTCACTCGTAAACACAATTTTCCAAAATTCACAAAGGAATTTACTAGAAAAACAAAAGCCTGAGTGTGCGAAAAATATTTTTTTGTTTAAGCCTGGAAACACACAATAGAATTTTTATTGTTCTACAATTGTAAAAACAACAAAAATTTTTTTGTTTACCTCTTAATTTACCATCTGCTTCAGTTTGCTACAACAAGGATTTTCCCCCCCCCTTTATTTTTTGGTGAACATTTTTCGGCAAATAGATTTTGCCTTAAGCTTTATATCAAATGTCCGCAAAAGTATTCGTATTTTATTCCCACACAAACAGCAAAGGAAAAAAAGGTTGTTATTTAAACCAACACTTTTTGTTTCCTTTAACCTTTTTATTGCCACCATCCCTTGAGTTATTGTTACTGCTGCTTTCTGGTGTCTTGTTGGCTTTTGTGTAACCCAAGATGACAATTTTGTTTAAACAAAAATCAACATGTCACATGTTATCAAAATAAAGACAGCCATTGAACACCAATTTTTCTTTTGAAGAAGTAGGGGAAAGTGTATACATTCTGCTACTTTCCTTGTTTAACTCAATTATGTTAAATATAGTTACAAGCATAGAGAATGACAAGAATAGAAGGCTAGAGAGAGAGAAAATATTCACTTAATTGTTAAAACAAAACCAACTTAATGATTGGGTTTACAAGCAATGTTAATTTTGTTGTAAAACACGTAGGTATTGAATTTTAATATATTTTTTATCTCTCTTTCTTTGATTAGTATAAAGTTATAAAATATGATTGATTTATTTTTAAGTCTAATAAACCTTTGATTTGTTATGACAGTTAATGTCATATTTTGCTAACAATTCATACAAATCACTTTTTTTTTGTAAGACCAGCACTCAGGAAGTAGGAAAATAGATTATAGGAAGGTGGATAGAGGGAGTAGCGTTTGTGGGCATTTAATTTAAACTTATTTATATATAAAGTAGAAGGAAAGACTTTTGCAGGAAGGTTATTCCACAAACAGTCCGGCTATGGAATGAAATTTCCCTGTAATGCGTTGTACGATGCACCGCCCAATAGACCACAAAAGTATGGGCTTTTGAGGAAAACATTACGCAGAGTTTTCAGAGTTATTGGCCACTCGCTTTTTAAGAATTGCAATTACATTAGCAAATTTCTAGCAGATGCACCCTGGGGTCAAAAGCCCTTTTCCGCGGATCAATTCATATCTCCTAAGCAACAGTATTGAGGGTTACCCACCTTATTATGTTCCAACAAAATCATAGAGGTGTAAGAGGGGGATATGGGTACCCTTCATATAAAAAATGTAATTATATCTAAAGAACTACAAAAGTGAGGCACATTAAATTTGATATGGGTAACTATTATAACGAAACTCATGTTCCAACAAAATATTGGAGGAGTAAAAGGGGAGATAGGGGTACTCCCATACCAAAAAATATTGTATATTTCTTATATCTGAAGAACTAAAATAGTGAGGCACACTAAATTTGATGTGGGAAACTATTAGAACTAACTTCGTGTTCTAACAAAATCTTGGAGGAGTAAGAGGATTGATATGGGTACCGTATGATTTATTGTTCACACACGCTTCCGCACGCGAGAATTGAGTTGTAATTCCCGCACTCCATTTTTTTAATCATGACTCATGTGCGACTCACGTGAAACAAATCACGACATTTGCACATCTCATATAAAAACACATAAAACAATGATAGCAACAACAGGAATAAAATTATAGCAGAAGTTGTAAAGCGCTTTTTGTTCGTAAACTCAACGCGTGTTGCTACAAATTCGTACATAATTCCTAAGGCGCACCGATGCGCATCATCATTTTTTCTAAAATCACGCTGATTTGTTTAGCCTCGAAAATAAAGTTTAAATCTCTGCTAAATTGAGCCCAATTGAAAAGTTATTACTTTTTTAAATTGCTTTCGGTAAATCGCATTTAACTATGAAAAGTTTTTCACTTTTTTCTTACAATGTTTAATTTGAAAGCGTCACTACAAAAGCACTGTTATATATTTGACAACTTTTTTTGCTACGTAATCTAGAATTTTGTGCACTTTAACCAAGTACTTTTAGTTTTCACGGTACTTATATTTTTTTTTTTTTAATTAATCCGTGAAATCACCGTCTTTGGCACCTGTGTGAGATGGTAAATTCCCCGGCATGAAATAAAGTGCTATTCAAATGTTCTTAGGGACGAGCTAGCATCTACAAGACCAGTGCAGGCAAAACATCCGACTTAGGGGACTTTTTTATGTCAAAATCTATAAGAAACCTTTTAACAGCTTGAGCCTGAAAAAATATTCTTGGCATAGTTACCGATACTCTTTCGAGTTCTGGTAGTGGTTGACTGCTAGCTTGTCAGTCAGAATTATTTTTTAATGGAACAATCTGTACAGTGTTGATAACATTATAATCATTCATAACATTCTTATACTAAGAAATTTTATAATTACTTTTAACTAATATATTTTTTATTACTAAAACCACAAATATTTCTCAACTACAACATTTGTGTATTTGTTTTGTGGCAAAATTGTATATTAAATATTTTGCATTAATTAGAACACATTAAATTATGTTCCTAAATACACAATTCCCTAATTGGCTTTTGAAATTTGCACATGTGTTTTCAAGCATTTCTTATAAATTTTATTACAGTTTTATATAATTCACTTAGATTTATTTAGACACACAGGAGTATTTATATGGCATATTTGGGTATTTGTAATTCATTAACTGATATTAGAAAATAAATTTGTACTGGTCTACAGTGTAAATTTACTTAAATTCTATTTGAGATATTTTTATTCAAAGTATTTTGGAGAGGAATTGTAGGTTATGGCCCAAAAACTCTCAGGAAAGCGAACACCATTTACCTCATTTTGGGAAAAAAAAGGCACAATGACGCCGTTAGCCCATAAACCGCACCCAACCAGTTACTCTTTGTGGGTGCATTTGTTTTTCGATAATCACTCTTTAATTATCATTCGCTCAAAAGCGGAAATTCTGCTTATTGACCAATCCACTGAGCTGAAAATGTGCCTATGAACGCCTATTTCCAAAATAAGCCTGAATAACTTCAACGATTTGCTCGATTAGCCATCTTTGCATGGTTCAAATTAAGTTAGTCTGAAATTGAATGTCAAATGAAATGCAGAAAAAAACTTGACGTTTAGGTGTGGTGCACATTCAATATCGGCCCTTAAAATTAATTAGTGAATGCTGGTTGGAAAATCAAAAAATTTAGATATGATGGCAAATATAACGTCCAGCACACGTACACGAGTGAATTCGCCTGCATGACAAGCATTTGACAAGTGTATTTGGCCCTTTAAATCAAATCAAAGTTCGATTTATATTTAATAAACTTTGATCCTTTTCATCTGATTTTAGAGAGAGAGAGCAAAATAAAATTAACAAAATATCAGGCTTGCCATTTTAGTGGTAGGTATAGAACTTGTTTCTAACTGACCTACCTAAACAAGAGCGGCAAGCCATTTTTTTAAACATGAAAATTCTATTGCCAATACATTTTCAATAAGAAAAAAACGACCAAGCGATCCATCAAATAAGATTTTCCAGCCGAGTGATGTTAGAATCGCGTTCTAAAGGTTTGTTCCGAATGAACTGTGTAAAAATTAAAAGATTTGACATAAAACAGACACTTGCCGCTCTTATTAAGGTAGCTCAGTAAGTTATCACAAAAGATTTCAAAAAAATGCTAAGTTCTAATGTATAACTTTTTATAAATTTATAAACCTGTTTAATATTAAAATTATTGCTTTTTGTAAGTTAATTCATACTTAACTACCTTCTAACATAAACTTCTCTAAGTGTATGAATTTCAGTACGGATTAAATGGAAAATTTCCAAATAATTGAAGTTTAATTACTGAGCAGGTTTGGGATGCAATATAATTAATTTAAATAATTTTACAAAATTCTAGAATAATTCTTGTTTAACGTACTTAATTAACAAAATATTTGCTTTAATCATTACAGAACATTATCTGGTGTGCCTTGGGAGCCATTATATTAGTTGGCATTGCGGTCATATCGTACTGGATAAGAAGATGCAGGTAAGTTTACGTCTTTCTATTCATTAACGATAATAAAAAATTAAGTAAATTTATTTTCTAACAACTAAATTGATAAATTTTCTAAAAGGTTATTTATGTCAAAATATATGTTAAGGCGTTACTAATGTAATACTAATTGATCAACTTTGTGGTAAAATTCGTATTTAATTTTATATTTACAAATATTTTTTAAACATAATGGACATATATATTTTTTGTTGGGATTTTCTATTTTTTTACAAATGATATAAAAACCAAGTAAAAACTTTCTTATCAAATAACGTCTTAAATTGTAGTTAGAAATTTCGTTAAACACTAGCGGAATTCAGTGTTTTGCCATTGACAGTTAGCGGTTTTTTTAGGCAACTTTGCAATGCTATAACCAAATTAGGTAACAGCTGATATACAAAATTATGGAACATGAAATTTACAAAAATGTGTTTGATTATTTTTTTAAAATTTTTTTTTTAAATAAGATGAAGCAGTGTAAAAGAAAATATAGTTGAAACACTATTAAAGTTTATTGCACAGGAGTTCTGAACAATCTATGGGGGTTTTCTATTTTTATTTTTTGTATTAATAATTGTCGGCAATACACATAGCAAAAAATGATATACAGTTTTAGTATTGCGCAAAAGCAATGTGTTGTGAGTCAATTGCAATTTTGTCTATTTTGTTGTTGGATTGCAAATAAAACCTACAACATTTCGCATTTGCACTTTCGAAAGAACGTTTGGCATCAAAAACTTAACTCTTACAAGGGATGGGTGGGGTCGTCATCCACATTGAAACAAATTTTCATTTTACTTTTGAGAAAAATTATTGTAGTAGAAAAATTAACGAGAAGCTCAACTTCTAATTTTCAGAAATAATAACAAAACCAAATGTTAATCTAGTGCTGCAGTTATGTGCCTCTTTAATAAAAATGATAGTAAAACATGTACATTTTTTTTAAGGGGAACATCATGAGAAAAGAAAGATTTACTCTTTCGAAATAACACATATTTTTCAGAAAAGAACATAGAGAAATGTAAAAGGCAGAATAAATGCAGAATACCATTTAGAAAAGACACCGACATATGTCTTCAATCCTACCCAGTGTTGAAAAATTCACTACGTTAGTACTTTTTTCAGTACTTACCGCAGTGCTCCTGTGTTGTTTTTAGTGCTTTTTTATCCTTGGCGCTTTTTAACTTTTAACTGTGATGTGATAATTTTGATAGCAGACTTTGTTTATCATGTGTTTGTTCCAAAATTTATGTTGTTGTTTATAAAAAATAATTAACAACGTAAATATTGGAATGCAAAGCGAGGACGCCAGGATAAAATGTTAGTGGAAAATTAAAATTTAAATAAAACCCATTAACCTTTAAATTGAATTTTTTGTGGAACACGATTTGGCGTATTTATAGAAACATGCAAATTAAACATGTTGGTATCCTCCGTCAACGTAAACCCAATGAGTCAAAGTACTAATGGCGTTTTCTTTTCTGAGTAAAATTCTGCATTTATTCTGCCTTTTACATTTTTTTATGTTCCTTTCTGAAAAACATGAGTTATTTTAAAAGTGTAAAGCGTTCTTTTTTCATGATGTTCCCTTTAAAATTAAAAAAATGCTTCATTTTAAACACTCATTTTAATTAAAGGGGCATGAGTGCAGCACTAGATTAAGGCGAATTCAGTACAAGATGGTGCCAAGATTCGAGCCGTAAACACTAACAATGCAATACAAAAACATCTGCTGTTTCTGTTGTGTGAATAACGAAAAATAACATACCTTATAAATTAGTGTAATGCTGCAAGTGGCGATTAGGTTTGAAGAATAATGTTTTTAGGAAGTTGTTAAAAAGAAATTTGTTGGTAAAATGTGGTTTAGGTTTCTGCTGACTTGTACTTACTGCCTGTCTTTAGAAAATGAAAACAAGTGAGTGAGTGAGAAATTATATTGAAAACAATAATACAAAAGGAAACAGGCAGTTAGTCTTTTATATTATCAATTTTCCTGTTACTGTTCATCGCACAATTTAAATAGCTCAGCAGGATAATGTAATCAATTGGTACCCAGAACGTAATACATATCTTGTATAATATTTGCATTCCAGAATTCATTTCCCTTAACACAGAACATGTCCTAGAGTTGTAATAAATTATTTAAATGTATCATGCGAATGAATTTTAATATTTTATCCTTTTAGTAGGCTACGTAAAGGCAGCAAAAAATTACAAACTTTTATTAAGAAAATACGTAAAAGAAAAACACGAATATCCTTGTTCTGAAATTTTGGGAATATATATCGCACTCGCTCCTCTCTTTCTTGGGATGCAAAAAATTAATAAACAAGGTTTCGTTTAATGTCCGTAATTTCTACAAAAAAAATCTAGCTGTGCATAGAAATCTATGGTGTGGAAGCTGCCATATTTTAAAGGAAAACTGAAGGTAAAAACACGTAGGCAAAATAAACGTTGGAAATAGGTAAAGATAACTGTTAGGTACGAACACGGCCTGCTTTCTTTTTGTAAAAATTACGGGCATAAATGTGCTAAATTCCCGTTTCATACAATTGATAAAATGGAACTTATTGTTGATGGGATAAGCTATTCCTATTTATTTTTTTTTGCCAGTTCAGTTTTATCTACACTGCCACATGCATATTAGTTATCAAAGTTTTTCTTTTCCCCAATTTCAATTTTCACTTTTTGCAAGAAATCGATGTACAGTGGTCATATTTACGCACTGTAATCAATTTCTCTAGTAGTTTGCCAGAAAAAAAAAATACAATCGTATTCCCCTTTGTAGTAAAAGAATTTTTAAAATTTGAGTTAACCCCCATTTAGACGAACCAGAACGATATTTGCTATTCAATGCATAGTTATTGTGCGAGATGAAATTATTTTGTTTATTATTGATGTAATCAATTTCTTATTTTCCCGCTGGGAGTGTTGTGAGGATTCAAGAATTCAAAGAAATTCACTTCAAACAGTGTGTCGCACAAGTTGTTGCAACAAGAAATTAACATACAAAATATTTCGTGCCCCGCTCTCATTGGAGCGTGTATTCATTTTCTTTTTTCCTAATTGTTGAGACTATTTTTTATGCCCGCACTTTTACAAAAGTGAAGCATATGCTTTTTGCTTTTACACGTTCACACACTAATGTTTTTAGCACTGTTGCCAATTTGACGGGTTTACCGCGATTCTAGCGGTTTTTACGTGTCTACCGGGGTAAAATTTCCGTTTTGGCGGTTAGCGGGATATCTAGCGGTTTTTTTTAATATTATTAGAAAATACAATTTTTGTTCTAGGCATTTGAAAATTACAATTTTTAACTCAAAATAAGAGATTTGTTTTCAATTTAAGTAATTAAGTGATAAGAAAAAAATGATTTTTTGTGGAAATTCAATTTGTTTCCGCAATAAAAAATTTACAACGTTTTAAGCAGATTTTATAAATTATTAGAAAGTTTAATTAAATTAACATAACCGCTTTATTTTGAGCGAAATATTTGTCCTGTCAAAAAAAAAAAAAAAAAAATAGACGTGATAGAAAAAAACTGAGAACGGACTTGATTTATTTAAAACAATTTTTACGGCAGACCAGTGTTATCAACTTTTATCGATCAAAATATAATCTATAGTCAAAGCTAAAGTTAAAATGGTGTTGTCTACAGCAAATCAATGTATATATTAAAGCGCTTAAGCAACCAAAAATTAAAAGTATTTTTTATTATCCCTCGGATATACGGTTGTCAAACCTAATTCCAAACAACGTACTGTAATTCGAGAATTCAAGAAATACTGTTTGTGATGCTTAAAAAAAAAGAAAGCAAGCTTGTAACTAGATATGCCAAAATTCTTCTATATTTTTATTTATGTTAACGGATACAAATTTGTATTAATCTAAGCGAAGTCTTCGGAGCGAAACAAAAATTATCTATTCGTTTGTTAGGATTGTAAATAGTTTTCAAACACAAATGTTTAAAATAATGGCCAGCAAGAACTTTTAAAAATTATAAACGTATATATAGAAAGTAAATGTAAGTATATATCAAATGTAAAATAGTGTAAAATTTCAAATCGATTGTCTTGAATTTTTTTCTTTCTTTTACGATTTTTTTTAATCTTGGTCTACGGTATTAAATTTTTAGCATCATTACATTAAGTGAACTTAACTTTAATGTCTGGATAGATTTCAAGCAATACAAATCAATGAATTTTATATGAATATCATCCACATTTTGTACGGTCGTGGGACTAAAAGAGCCAGTGCAATTAAAAACCTTACAATATAATTTTAATTGAAAGACATACACCTTTAGAAAAGCACCCTATATCTAGATTTGTATAAACATTTTACATAATATTTAGATTTTAGCGATATTTTTAAAACATTTTAAGCTAAATAAAAAATGTAGCGGTTTCTAGCGGTTTTTGAAGTGCGATTTGACGGGAAGTCTTCATAAAAAGTTGGCAACAATGGTTATTAGTCGTCTACACTTCTCTACAGTATTTGTATGTGACAGCGATACTACAGTATAGAGTTTGGAATTTGTTCATTGATTTGAATGAGTATTGAAATGAAATGGTATGGAACTCTAACGTGTACTAAAATCTCATCACTAGGATCCATTTTGGACCTCGAAAAAAACTTACTGCCTTACGGCAAAAACAAGTTTCATGATCAAAATTCTAGAGTAGTAAGCCCACAATGGAGCATGTTTTCGATAAAAATTATTTCCACAATCAAAAATTCCTTTAATTACAAAAAATCGCACAAATAACTTCAATGTTGAAAAAAAATTATTTCTAATATTATGGCTTTTGCTCCCACTACTAAAAAAATTTTCTTTAAAAGCCACAAACTTAAATCTAAAAATCTTAAATCTAAAAGTTAATAGTTCGTTTTCGGTAAATCAATAAATAAGCATCTACGTGCATATAAATTTTTAACTTCATACAAAATAGTACCTAAAATTTAAACTATTAAAAATTATGAAATTTACGTTAAACAAATAAAGTTTAAACAAAAATTTTAATTATACATTTAAACAAATTAAAATAAATAATTTTAAATATTAAAACAAAAATAAAAAATTGTGACAGCGGTGGGATTCGAACCCACGCCCTTTCGGACTGGTGCCTAAAACCAGCGCCTTAGACCGCTCGGCCACGCTGCCCTACGGATGACTTTTGCAAAATGTCAAACATTAGCTGATGTATTATATTTCTCTTGTTTTAAATACATTCATATGTTGTGTGTATTTAAATTATTTTTCTAGTAGAATAAGCAATTGTCACACAATTACCTTTTGCTTATTTCAAATGTAGGTAGATGTTATAACAACAATTGACAATTGTGCACTCTAAAATTATCGTGGCACATCAACGAGTATGTATATTAAAACATTTGTTCAGTTGCCGACAAGTAAATGACAGCCCAAAACTATTTTTAAATTTCAAATAGATAACACAAATGAGATTGTTTAGATATCAATGATAAGGAAGATATTGTTTTTTTTTTTTTGTTTAGTTATTTATGTTTATTAAATGTTTATCAAATACGTCATGAAGAAAAACTCTTATCGCCGAAAGTGAAAAAGAGAATCTTAACAATCGTGACATGCATATCGGAATTTATAAAAGTTTAACATGACTGATTCATTCACCAATGCTCAACGAAACCAAATACTAACAGTATGTGAATCGTTTGAGAAAAAGGTTCTATCATTCTGAAAAAAGGCATACAAATTAAAAAATTAAAATGCTCGCACTTCGCTACAGCTTTTACCCATTTCAGCTATTTCCAAATTGATTTGCCTGCTCCAAGAATACACTAAGAGCCAGTTTTTGACATAAAGATCAGCGATTAAATTAGAACTAATCTTTGAAATACGTTTTTGGGTAGTCGATTATTTCATTTTGTTTCCAAGTTTAAACGCCCAAAGTTGGCGGTTTAAACTTGCGACAGAACTTTCAAAAGTACGAACAGCTTATGAAAGGAAATATTTTTTATATTTTTTTTATTTAAAGTTTTATTAAATATTCCACCCTCAAGCTTAAATAATTTAAAGTAATTATAAAATAAAGGTCAAATAAGAATAAATATCTATTTATAAATATATAATATTATATAACACAATACAAAATTCTCGCCTTTTCTTCTTCTTTTTCACGTTAAGAACAGTAATTTGATGACAATTTTTGCTATTTGTTTTAAACTGCCATACTTATACATAAAAGTATTGTCAATTCATATGGCAATGCTAAAAGCTTTAATCTTTCACTCAAAAACGCCACAGAAGATTAAGGCTAGATTAATTTTATTATAAGATTAACAAATCTTACTATTGATCCTGGTTTAAGCTCTAAGTAAAAAACCCGCTCTAAGCGTCTCTCTCTTCTGCTGCCTTGCGGGTTTTACACTATTGCATTTCTGGCCTTTTGCAGTGTGGCTAATCCGCCGCCTTTTATGTCGTTATATTTCTGTGGCTATTGGCCGTTGATTGGATTGTGCCCATACCCGGTTATTGGATATCACCTTTGGTCAGAATATTGGCAAGAACCCGCGAAGATATTGATTCACAAGCAACTGGATCTTCTGCATGTCCCGGCGGGCAGGGTGGACTTCACCTAAGCGGTAAATATGATTGGACCTGTGCGCTGTGGGAGAGAATGGCCGAAAGCTTGTCGCGCCTTATGCATTTGATTTTCAATGTCCATACCCGACCCGTCGTTTGTGGTAAATTTACTACTTAAAAAAAATTGCCCAAGTTTTCTATTTGTTCTTGCTTATAATTCCTGGAAAGTAGGGTTTTAAGCTTAGCTGTGTTTAATTTGAATTAAGCCGAATCTGCTTTCGCTGTGTTATATTTTGCAGATTTGGTTTGAGGCCTTATAAGACTTAGGTTAAAAGGCAGATTTCCATCGATACCAATATTTATGGAAATTTTTCCCATGGTTACCTACTCTATCGCATAAATTAAGCGGAAGTTGACCGATGGTATGGGTTTAAGGCCGTTGTAGATTGTCTTCGACTGAAGAAAAAAAGTCTAACGGGGTGACATATCTACATACATTCCGTCACATCCACATAATAAGACCATAAACTCAAATCACTAGTGTAGGATGTCTAACGTGGCATGATCAGTTTGGCACGTAGCGCCATCCTGTTAAATCCACATGTCTCTGGCATCCATTTCATCGAATTCAGGCAAAAACAAAATCGTTGCAATGATAACTGGCCAGCTTCGTTCTCAACCAAATAGGGGCTGCACGCAGAGAAAAAATATGGTTGGGCATGGTTACGGCAACCACACTGTGTTTATTCTAACAATATATTGTTGTTGTACACAAATAATTGTTATTTTTATTAAATATAAGCAATATTATAGTTACTGTAAACATATTAATGTTTATCGCAATTATAAATTTGAGTATTGTTGACCGAAAAATAATTATTTTTCTAACAACTAAATTATGATAACTTTCAAAACATATTATATTACTCACAACCATAACATGATATTTAATAGCCATAACATGATAACTTTATATACATTTATCATAATAAGTTTAAGATGCAATCAAAATATCGTTACTCTAATAATATTTTGGTATCGCCATTTGTAAAATAATTTTGTATCAGTTGTGTCGTGTTTTACATAAACATATCGAATTATTTGTTAGAGAGTGGCTAAATAATAAAAAAATAACCATTAAAATAAACAAGAAATTAAAAAAAAAAAAAGAAAAATTTTAAAAAGAAATAACAAAATAACCATTTAAATAAACAAGAAATTAAAAAAAAATAAAGAAAAAACATTAAAAAAGGGTTGTAGTGTCACAAAATAAAATATCTTTGCTAAAAAAATTTAATAATCTTAAAGTGGTGGAAAGATTTGTGAAATATTGGTGAAAAATATTAACCATTACTGGTAAGTTTTGTGTTATTTTAAGAGAAAAATAATGAAAACTCCATAAAATAATTTATAAATAATTGCGACCTACGACAAAAAGATTACAGTAACTATATTATGTTTTTTATTTTATCATAAGTATTTTTTTCCAATAAAAATATTATGTTTAAAGTTGTATCAGATTATGATGTAAAAAATTTATGTATAACAGTTCATATCACTTTGCATCATAATATGATTACTTCTAAACTTATTATGATTGCCATGACAATAATATGATTACTTCTAAACTTATTATGATTGACATGACAATAATATGATTACTTCTAAACTTATTATGATTGCCATGACAATAATATGATTACTTCTTAACTTATTATGGTTACCATGACAACAATATGATTACTTCTTATCTTATTATGATTACCATGACAGTAATATGATTACTTCTAAACTTATTATGATTGCCATGACAGTAATATTATAACTTCTTAACGTTTTATGATTAACAGGATAACAATATGATTAAGGGAAAAATATTATGATGTTATATTACGAACATATTTGGTCATAATATGATTTAATAACAATCGTAATATGGTGACTACAATCATTAATCTTATCATAATATGTTGCTCTTAGAATATGTTTACCACAACCATGTTTTTTCTTTGCGTGTGATGACGATGCACGCCCAAACAGTGACTTTGATGCTCCTGGCTCTCATGTGGATTGGTGTCGTACCAAATTCTACAATTTTGTTAGTTGTCATACCAATTTAACTCGGAATGAGTCTGAACTAGAGTCTGTAAAAATTGTATCATTTGCACGTTTTGTAGAACGCAATATCCGTCAATGATGAAATGGCAAAATAGATTAATGAAATGTCAGCAAAATTGACAGATGTAGCTACAACATAGTTTAGAAGTCTCTATAAGTTAAACTTTTATATTAAATCTAGCATTAATTCCGCTACTATGTGAGCGTCTCTCTTTCTTTCGCGGACGTATTAAAACAAAAAAGTACCAAACATTACATGTTTAATTTTATGTTTATAAGTGCAATATTAACGAAAATTTAAAAAAGTACCAGTTAAGAAAGAAAAACTACCAAAAAGATTCCTTTTACACATTCTTATTCACTCAGGACCTTGCATTTACAATTTAATGTTTCTTGGTCCAATACTAACAAAAATTCAAAAAGTACTAGTTATGCAACAAAAACGTACCAGTAAGATCCCTTTTATAGATTCTCATTCACTGAGGTCTTTGCATGTTAAATTTTATGTTTCTGAGTCAAATACTAACGGAATATCAAAAAAATACCAGTTAAATAATAAAATAGTACCAAACGATTGACTACCATGTTCTTATCCACTCACACTTTAATTAAAGAAAGTACCAGTTGTAAAACGAAAAGCAAAAGAAAGGAATTTAATTTTCTGTATTTCCCCCTTTTTGGAACTTTGTTCTCCCCATTAAAGTATCAAGAATTTCAGTATGTTGTGGGAGCCCATAAATTAATACGTATGTATATGTTAATGAATCGAGAAAAATATTTTGTAAAAAAGTAATAAAAATAGTTAAGACTTTCGCCCCTTAAACGGTCGAATTTCGAAAAAGTACCGAATTCGTATTTGTACATTTTCGATTGGTTTCAAATGTGATATCAACTTAATAGTGTTTTCACACTTAAGGTTTTACCACAAATTTTGGTTTTAACGATAAAACCAATCATTAAACCAGGTTTTACCATACAAAATAATTTTGTTAAAACCATCTTAAAACCTCTTTTGATTTGGTTTTAAGTAGATTTTATGAAATACAACCATGTTTTAATTGTACTAAATTCAGTGCTACCAAGTTAAAAAGATTGAAAACAGCTGATAATGTTTACTCCCAGCTAGCATTTTATATCACAATCGAATCTTTTAGGAATGAGAATGAGCCAAAAAATGTTTATTGGGTTCTCGAAAAGGAAATAAGAAACTATATTTTTCTCTTTTAATTTGACAAGACGAATGAACAAAAATACAAAATATAAAGAAATAATTATTATAACATATTGACGATTTTATCGGTACCAAAAACGCACAAGACCCTATCTAACATCTGGAAAGTTTTACATGAGTAGCAAAAAAAATTTTTTAAAATAATAAATTGAGAAATCTACTTAAAATGTTTATAGTTAATTTTTCATCTATTTTCCTAGTAAAATCCCTTTTCAGCCATTTAGCGTTAATCATTTACGGCATAATTTATAAACAATAAAACAGGTTAATAAAGAGTTTATAAATTGGATTTTCATACAAAATCTGTTTCATAAACCCTTTATTAACATGTTTTGTTTTTTATAAATAAGGCAGTTAATCTTTTGCATATTGGGTCGTTGGTTGTTTGTTTATAAAATCGCAACTTTTTGTCGAAAGATTCCAAAATTTCCAAATTATGAGTACATTTGTGTTAATGCAATACATCAGAATCAATGATTTTTAATTGTTTGTCAATAAGGGCTTTTGCGTTTTAGGTAACGGTATATGAACTAGCAATCGTTCAAGTGATAAATCAGGATTTAATCATCAAATAGGATCTAAGAAGACTCATTTAGGTAATATTTACAAAATATTATCACCCAAATGCTAGCTGGGATGGCGCTCAATAAAAATAAATAAATTTAAAACAAATAAAAAACGTCAAACCGATAAATTTTCTAATATTAATTATTTATACAAAAAAGTTTGATTTCCAAGCATTCAATTCATTCACTTCTTTTAGAAATTTTCTTATTCCTATGTTTCTGGCAACATTTTTTTTACAACTGCGAAATAATGTAATACTGTGTTCAGATGTACCTTTTTTATTGAGTCAATATTCAGTTTATTGACATAATTATCATTCTGTTCACATTTACACAATTTAGCTAACTCAATTCATATTACTACTACATACAACATTCAACGTAAACAAAAATGTACATGTATAAGCAATATGTAAACAGCTTTTGACATCTTTAGGGAATAAACATCTGGCTTTTGCGCAGACCTAATGGATGAGCCTTTGTTTTGTTTTAGTTTCAGTTGCCAAATGTCAAAACACTTTGTTTAGTCAGTTCTGTTTTGCTCACTAAACACACTTGTGACAGGGTCGCATTTTAATTTTACTCAATATTTATAACAATTTCGTATTAATTGAGCAATAACTAAATTGCAATTTTATATGGAGCTCAATAAAGCCATTTATTGCGTTAAACTGAACAGGAATAAAAACATCAAATTGTACAAACTCGCATGAGAGGTAACATTGATACATTAATGTTGCTCAACATTTTTCACAAATTTGAACAGAGTACTAGGCTTTAGTAAATCGATTTGGGGAGAGACGAACCTCCTGTCGAAATTTCAAGTTTTTAGCTTCAGGCGTTTAAGCCGTGCGGTGAGTCAGTTGCGTTACAATTTTATATATTCATAAATATTACAAACAAATTATACAATTTAACTTTTGACAACCAATCCAATAATTTGAAGAGCTCTTTATACAAGTTTTAATTGCAAACTACATATTTCTTGTAAAAATTTGTAATCCAATCCAAGGCGAATTCATTGTGACTACATCGGAGAGAGAATTATGCTGGCTGTCCCTTTTTTGTGTGTAGTCATAACTATCTTTGCATAGCTCCCTCTCCATCTCTTTCTATTTGCGGTCACCTGTATAAATTCCATTAATTATTTAAGCACACGTGAACAAACTTGCCATAAATTCTTATAAATATATAAAATCAATTTAATTTTTAATATTTCTATGCCACGTCTTTGTATTTTTTTTATACAACAAAAAACACAATACAATACAATCTAATCCATAAATAACAATAAACACTTCCTTTCTATTATGTTCCTATCGAAATAAAATCACCCCGCCACCACAAAATAAATAAAATACTTTCTTTATAAGCCAGCTTTATTCTCCCTTAACAACTTTTTTTATAATATAAGTGGACTATTTCCATATTTCACATATTCAACCTTAAATGGTTATAAATAATTTAACCTTAATTCCAATTTGTCATAAACGATTAACTTAAATGCCTCAAGGTTAAAATACAAATAAAATATTCCTGCTAAATTTTCCCGTATAATTTAATATTTTACAACAAAAAAAAAATGAAAAGGTCTTCTTATCTTGAAAGTCGCCAGTTCGTACATTTGTTTACAATCTTAAATATACAAAAAAATGTTCTTCCCTTTTGGTAATTAATTCTTATTCTATTTCGCTACGATATCTCAAGTTTTTTCAAATGTCCTTAAATTTGTATAAGCAAATTCTACCAATATTTCACTCTTTAGTTACTTATGGGGTGCTACACTTTAATTAAAGGTAAATTACGTTTAAGTGTGTACTGGAAATTTGATTTACCTTTTTTCTTAACAATTCAATATTGTTAATATCAGGGCTGTGGAGTCGGAGTCGGAGTTGAAGAGTCGGAGTTGATGTTTTTGTGCTGGAGTCGGAGTCGTAGTACCCACAAAAACTCGCGACTCCGACTCCAAAGTTTTTCGGCATAAAAAATTTAAAAAAAATTTCCAAAATAAAAATTATCTTCTTAAAACACATTTAAAATTTAAATAAATGGCTTATGAATACTGCTCTTATGTGCTGTTTCCAAATGACAGGCGATGGACTGAGTGCTTTTCATATACAGGGGTGTGCTGGAAATAGCAAACGTAAAACGCAAGAATTTTAAAAGTCCTTTTTTAATAAGATTTTTGTAATAAAAGAATTTTATGACAAATATTTTCCTATTAAACAGGATTTTAAACCAAAAATTATAAGAATTAGGTTAAAAGTTTATTAAAAACAACTTCCAAATTCTTGCGTTTTGCGTTTGCGATTTCCAGCACACCCCTGATAAATTTTGCTACATAATCAATCGCCTGTCATTTGGAAACAGCACATTAATGTTTGCGTACGGTAATTGCTTCTCAAAAACTTTAATATTTAGAAGGCCGTACGGTAATGAAAAAATAAAAGTTAAAATCACTGAGTCTCATATACATTTAGCATCAAGATTATAGCAGGAGTCGGAGTAGGAGTCAGCATTTGGAGTCGGAGTCGGAGTTAGTACTTTTTTCGGACGACTCCACAGCCCTGGTTAATATCATAGATGGGGGTAATGCACTCATTTTGCAGATTCAATTCACAGTTAGTGATAAGGCAAAAATATTGCAATAATTTTGTTGATGTTGAGTGAAGAATTGAAAATTTGCAGCCTCAATCCACATGAAAATAGTTTGATTTAAAAAAAAGGCAATCATCCATTTACTGCAACATTTTTTTCTTCACTCATTTGAGTCCAACTAAAAATGTTACACAAAATTTAAAATCAAAAACTTGTTTTTTCATGATTAAAGCCAATATTTATACCGTTATTGACAAAATTTCATTTTCTTTAATGTTCGTTGCTTATGCAAATCCCTCAAAAAAAATCAAAAACCATGCACATAAAAAAGCTAAATTTTTTAAAATTTAATGAGGCAATATTTGTATGCAGCTTTTTTGATTGCAAGTTAAAATTTTGCACTATTTGAATTGAGTGCAGATTTTTGCATTCAATCGGCGTTTAGTGATACATAGTGAACAAATTTGCAATATCTTTTTTTTTTAACTGGTAATAAAAAAAAATAACAATCATAACTTAAAGTGGTAAAAAAGAGTGCAAACTATTTTTTTTTGCAGTTTTATTTAGTCTGCTTTTACACGTTTCATCTTTTGATGCTTAACTCTTGTGTTTTTAGGTGAGAGAAGAAAGAAGAAAGGGGGTTAGTACGGAGATGCCTGTACTCGGTCAGTACGCTTTGTGTTTTTATTCGTTGGTATATGCACAACGATGGCTGCATGTAATTTATTTTCTTTTCGTTTTCTCTTTGATTCGCTATTAATAAAATTGTTGTTGTTTTGTACCGAAAAAAGTTGAAACCGATTGCTGCGTGTGAATATATTGGCATCTTTAAAAGGGAATTGAATGGAAGTTGAGCATCAAAAGATGAAACGTGTAAATTCAGACTTAGTGATCGTGCACTGCTGATTTAAATCAATATTTAGTGCACCACCTTCAACTTTGTTTAATATCAAGTTTTCTTTTTCAAAGATTTGTTTTTAACAATATAGTTTAGTAAATCAATTAAATTTGGGTATTTTCCGAAAATTTAGAAGGAATCCTTTATTATTCCATTCTTTTAAGTCTGGCATTAGAGCTGATATTGAAAATTAGCGTGGTATTGCAAAGCTAAGAACTATACCTAAACTTTTTGAAAAATTAATAACAAAAAATTTATATTATCAAATCTCAAACGTATCTCTATATCTCTATATCAACACGTATTTGAAAAAGGCTGCTCTACCACAACAAACCTTCTTCAACTCACAATTGCAATCAGTCGTGTTTTTTTCGTAATAAATCAAACAGATGTTATCTACACTCATTTCAGCAGAGCTTTTGATAAAGTTTATCATTTTCTTTTAGTAAAGCAACCTCAATTAATGGGTTTTTCACATCTTAGCTTAAAGTTCTTATTTATCGAATATGGTCCAAAGCGTCCTTTATAATAAAATGTTTTCCAGAAAAATAAATGTGCCATCAGGTTAACCTTGGAACCTTATGTTCTTTCTTTTTTTAAATGATTTGCCTGGATTATGCTGACGACGTAAAAATTTTTTAAACTTACAACCATGTGTTAGATCAGCAACGTCTTCAAAATGATCGAAATTGTTTTTATGAATGGTGTTAAGCAAACTTAATGGAGCTAAATTTAAAGAAGTGTAAACTGATGCGTTTTTCAAGAAATAATCCAGCTACAGATAATAACTTCTTAGCAGGTGTGTATTTAAGTTGAATTTGTTGAAAACTTTCTTGATTTTGGGATACTACTTGACCCCAAACTGAGCTTTAATTCCCATATGTATTACGTTAATGATGAATAAAGCTAGTAGAACGCTTGGAAATATAAAATACTGGGTAAAAGAGTTTGATGACTCGTATATTACAAAAGTCTAATTGATTTTACCCATTTACCAAACATATTTTTATTCAATTGAAGCGGTTCAGAAACAACTCCTACTCTACTCTACTGTCTTATCGCACTACATTTCAGCCCACTTACCTTGCCTTCATGCACAGCTCTGATAAAGCTCCCTACTTTAAATCGTCGTAGAACAATGATGAATGTGTCGTTTATTTTGAACATTATTAATGGTGATATCTGCGCTGGATTTTTAATTAATGAGATCTCATTTAATATTTCTCAACGATCGTCCCGAAATTTCATACTGTTATCCTTCAAATTCTTCAGAGCTCGATTTCGTGATGCCGACCCTCTTGAAAGAATGATTTCACTTTCAATCAATTATATAGATTTACAGAATATAAATTAAATTGAAATACTGTAATATAAAGAGCTTTATTGTTCAAAAACAAAAAAAGGCCAACCTTAAGAATTTTAAAAGTGTATCCGATTTCCTCTATACCCCTATTGAGGAACATTTCTGACCAACACGTTCGCAAAATTATAAAAATAACTTGTGCTTGACTTGTAAAACTTTTCTGGGTGGAGAAGCAGATCGCGCCTCCTTGTCATTCATACCTTTTAAGGGCAGTAAGGCCGCCCTACTTTGACTGTCTCTCATGAGCTTTGAGCTTCACTTCGCATTGTCGTCAAACAACTGAACCGCGTTTCACTTGTTCGGTTATTATTAAAAATAAGCCGGGCATGCAAGCTTAGTAAAAACTTTACCTACACATACAATCTTTTGAAATCAGATGGTTAGTAGGAAAATATAAAGCATTTACAAATTTGGAGGAGTCCTACTATGAATCGAAATAGAGATTCTCCAGAGGGGTATGTTGGATCCATCATTAAAGCATGAAGTCGAATACTTATCTTCCCACCATAACCCAACAAACACGAAGGTAGTAAATAAGTCGAATACTTATCTTCTTACCATAACCCAACAAACACGAAGGTTTGATTTCATATTGAAAATGATTTGAAATTAAGCTATTTCTCAAACGATTTGAAAATCAACAAAGAGGGGAAATTATTTTCAAATTGAGAAATGCATTTATTTTCAACTTGTTATTCTAAACTGTTCTTCAAATATGGATTTAAATCCAATATGGAACATAAATGAAAACTATTTTTTGAATAAAATTCATTATATATTTGAATAAACTGTCAGTTACATATTTGGCACCCAAAGGTCAAATATGTTTGTCAGAAAAAAAAAATTTTTTTTATATTGAGTTTAGAGAGAGAGAAATTATTGTTAGCCAAGTTTTTTCTTGAATTGGTTTAGTTTTAACTTTTGTTCAGAACACAATGAACTGAGTTGCCACCTTTTTTCGATTTGTTCGTTAAAGTTGAAAATATGTTTTTTTTTGCTGAAAAATTAAATAACAACAAAATATGTAATATAATTAAAATTCCCACGAAAATTATTTTGATTATAATTAAAAATAATAAAATCGATTTCATTTGTCGTCCATTTTCATTAAAACAATTCAAAGTAAGTGGTTTGCTAGTTGTGCTGCTATTTTGTTAAATTGATTACATTTGTAAACCTTGTGGTAGCTTTGTTTTCCTGACAAATTTTCCGGAATGAATCGTTCGGCAGAACACTCTCAGTAAAAACATTATTCTCCAGACAAAAATATTGTTCGGAAGACAAGGATGAATCCACCTTACAACACGAAGTACCGTTCTTTCCATCATCAAATTCTTGGAAAACGGAAAAATTTGGCCACTTTTTATTTAAGGGATTGCCATGGCTCTGCGTATCACCGTGATCGTACAACACACTTATAATTTCTTAATTTTTTTCACAAATAATTTATATTATTTTACAAGAAATTAAGGGTTTCTAAAGGCGAATTCACTTTACGTTATATGCAATAATTCTTTAATTGGAAACACATTTAACATTAATCGCATTTGGTAACAATTTGATATAAAATTAATAAAACATTTCAAAGAAAACAATTGAAAAAGTTTTGAGAATTTTATTTGATGTGAAATGATAAAGTCATTTCATGTCAAAGGTTTGACTTCGTGTTTGTTGGGGTGTTAGGCTGAGCCAACACCAACATAAGACGAAACCGTTTTTTAGACTAATACGACAACAGTTCTATGAAACAGCCCCCACCAATCAAAACAAACACTAACCTATCTTTTTGACTTCCTGCAATAAAAGATTAGATGCAGAAAAAACATGTTGCTTGATACAACATACCCATACAGAGTACAACAAAACAGACTGCAGCGAACCCCATTGCAATTAATTGCGTGCTTTTTTTTAAAGTGTAACACACACCAATTAACCCAAATCAAAAAATAATGAAAAAAGCAAAAAACATTGTCGCATTGCTGTCTTATTACCGGTTGTCTTTTAAGACAGAAACTTAATAAGACGTTTTTTTTTGGTGGATATAAAAAATTGATTTATTTCTCAAAAATTTTGATTCTGTCCCACTCTGTAGTAGAGAGACATTTTTCACTAGTTCATCACATTTAATATACAACCAATTAAAGAAACAGAAATTCGGTGGCATTTTTACAAAACATCTTAAGTCAAATTTAGAAAGCTGAAAACAATTTTGTTAATTATACGAATTTCCATTCAAAAACATTTTTGTTTACGTTTTAAAAATTTTGTATTATAAATGAAATTTTTCTTTAATTTTTGTTTATTTTATTTTTTAATAAAAATTATTTTTTCACTGAGTTTGTTTTAATTGTTTTTTTTTTTTTTTTGCTATCTTATCTCGACTTAAGATGTTTTGTCAAAATGCCACAGAATTTTATGTTTTACACTCTGCATCGTAAGTCTGCTGGGGGCACTTATTTGTTTAGGGTTTTATATCGGTCGAACTTGCCAATATATAATTTCTAACATGTTTTCTTTTGTTAAAGTGTCTTCTTCTGTCTTGTTTTCGTTTTGACCCCATAAAATTATTTTCGCCATAACAATCAACACAAAAATGTCATTGTCAGCAGGTTGTAAATTTTTCTTTGGATTTGTTTGTAAGACAATGTCCATAAAATACAACTCTGTCCAGAATGTGTTTGTGTTTTTGTGTATTTAGTGAAGACCTGACCAGCAAAACCAAATATTTATAAAAAGAATAAAAAAAAACAAGTGAACGACTGTTAAATGTGACAAAAAATAATAACAAACAGTACAAATATAAAAACTTTGGAAAGACATTTCTATTGTTTTTTTATTAGTCTGATGAAAATTTAAAAAATTGTTTAGCTTTTTGTTTACAGTTTTCGTTTTACGTTCTTTCTTATTTGTTTTTGTTCAAAAAAGGGCAAATTACGAGTGTTCGTTGAAAGTCGTGGGAGTTTTTAGAAAAGTACCGCAGTAATAAATTTTTTTATGGTTTAATTGCTCAAAAATTTTTAGAAAAAATAAACACAAATATGTTTGAAAATAAAACGTGTTAAACCTTGCAGACAGCAAAATTATAAATAAATGGACACACACTTGACACATGACTACTAATATTTATTTGTAAAGGGTCTTCCAGTTAAGACTTGCAAACTTTAACATCGACCAAATTGTTGAAGCTTCATCTGCCAAATCGCCTTGGACGGATAAAGCGTTCAACAACAAGTGCAAATAATGGAATTTTCAAAAAATAATCTTCAGATTTGAGATCCATTTCTGGATGCAGGAATATCTCAACTAACAGAATTGTTAAATTTCAAGAGCATCTAATGCATCGCGAAAAGACACAGTTTGGGTTGACATCGTTGTCGGTGTATATTTCCTTGCTAACGCCGTTAGCCATCACCGTTAACAAAGAGCGCTATACGTTCCCACGACAATCGGATTTACGCACCGGAACGACTCGGAGTTGAACAAACACCGACCAATGATTGACAGCTCAGCAACACCTGTTCTTCAGGTCTCGCTGATATAACAACGAAAATAATAGGTCGATGCTTTCAGCATGAATTCGATGTTACATTCCACATAGCTCATGCCACATTAGACATTTTTCGCTAGCGACTTAAGGGCATGGTTATCTCTTAAAGAGGTGAAGTGAACCGGCCACGATTGCGCGATTTGACCTCTTTGGTATTTTTCTTGTGTGATTTTGTTAAATAAGGTACAAACGAAAGCCAAAAAAAACCCCATGGTATTAATCAAATTCCGCGTGATTTATGACATTTGCACGATATTACATGGTTTCAATAAGCCTTTTATACGAATTAAAAATGTTGATATTTATATAAATTAAATGAAAGGCAGTGCTAAATGAAAGACCCTTTATTTTTATTAAAATTAATTTTTGCCAGTTTTAAAAAATTTCTTATTGCACGTAGGAATTAAAACCGCAGCTCTCGTAGTGACTTATTTATAAACTAGCATTAAACCCGGTACATCGTTAGCGTCTCCCTTCGTCTAGGTTTTAACAAAAAAGTACAAACATTTTGAATGTAATTGGATCTCATTTACTGAGGACCCTGCACGTAAAATTTTATTTTAATTTAAAACGTACAGGGTGGCCCAAAATTACCGAAGTGGTTTGAATTGCTTATAACATATCGTCGTTATTTTAATGTGCCCATTTCCAATTAAGTGGGTTCGTTAATAAGCAAAACTGCAGGATATGGGCTACGGAAAATCCGAGAGTAGTTCAACAGCGAGAAGTACCCCAACCTAAGTGTACGGTTTGGCTAATTTTTTTGAAAATCAAGACGGGGTCGCCGTTTCCGTCAATGGTGTCAGATATCGGACAATGTTGGAAAATTTTTTAAGGACAGCCGTGGAAAGCCATCCGGAAGTATGCAAAATACACAATGGCTCTTTTACGGGACATCTTTGGTGAACGAATTTTTTCGCGTACAATTGATTTTAATTGGCCTCCACGTTCACCGGATTTAACCGCCCCAGACTGTTTTCTTTGGGGTTATTTGAAAGGAAAAGTCTACATTAATCAGCCTAGAACCATCGAGCAATTAAAAAGCAATATACGCGACGAAATAAACAACATAACATCTGAATTTTTGCAAAAGGTTATGAAAAATGTGTTGGAAAGAGCACGAATTTGCGAAGCAGAAAATGGCCACCTCTTGCGAGACATAATTTTTCATAACTAAACTAAAAATATTCCCCATTTATATACTGTATTAATAATTAATAAAACCCCTTCGTTAGTTTTGGGCCACCCGTTATATGTAAATGATTGAAGAAAAATGTCACGTAAAAAAGTACCAAAAATACATAAGTACAATTTTCACCCCTTAAACGTTCCAAATTCATATGTGTGTTTTTTAAATGCCTTACCGATGATGATGATGGCGAAATGTGCGTATATAACGCTCAAAACTACTACCCAACAAACACGAAGTCAAACCTTTGATATGAAATGACTTTATCATTTGACATCAAACGCAATTCTGAAACGTTTTTCAATTGTTTGATTTAACATTTAAATTCAAATTGATAATGATTTGAAAATAAACATTTGATATCAAATGTTTTATCAATTTGATGTCAAATGCTTGTCAAATGTTAAAATCAAATCAAAAATAAACTTGGCAATACTAAAGCGAAAAATAAATGTAAGCATTAATAAAAATGGCGATTAAAGTTACATTTTTTTTCCTTGTAGTTACATGTGTTTTACTATTAAAAATAAATTTTAATATAAAATGAACAGTTTATTTCTTGTGAAAAATAAAAATTATTTGTGAGAAATTACAATGATTAAAAATAGGAAAAAAAAGAAAAATAATAAAATGGGAAAGTGAAGAAAGTTTGTTGAACGATCGTGGTGCTACAATCCTCAAAATAAAAGGCAGCCAAGTATTTCACCGAATATTTATCTCAAAGTTTATTTAAATAAATAATAAATTTAAATTAAAAAAATTAAATAGTTTTATTTATATTCCACATTGTATTATAATCCACATTTGAAAAACATTTGAGAATTACGTTTAAAAGCAAGTTGAAAATAAAGGCATTTTTCAATTTGAAAATAATTTCCCCTTTTTGTTGAGAACGCTATGATTTTCAAATGATTTTCAAATCATTATCAAACGTTTATCGATGGATTTCAAATCATTTTCAATTTCAAATCAAACCTCCGTGTTTGTTGGGTAATCACGTCTGTGTTAGTGTCTGTAAATCTGAAAAATGCATTATTTTTAGATATTTTAACCCATGAACTTTTTTTGTCTCGATGATTAAATTTTTTGAAACTTGTGAGCATCAGTAGTTTATAATTTCATCTAGACTTATTTAAATAATTTTAAGCAAAATATCTTGAATTTTTATTAAAAATACATTCATATCTTCGCGTTATGACAAAAAAATATAATTATTTTTTACGGCAGTTTCCAAACTCCATTTTCAAATTTTTTAAAATAGTGTTAAACAACATTCAGAATTTGTTGATCCTCACATTGGGATTTATAAAGGATATAATAGGAAACAAAATTACGAAAAAAATACGTAAATTTTACGATTTTCGGAAAAAACGCATTTTTTCTTGCCATATTTTGTCGATTGTGCTTAATTTTATTACTGTTATGACTTTTAAGTAAAACTTATTCAGATTTAATAGTCCAGATAATTTTAAATATACTTTAAGTTTTTACTTAAATCGGAAGACATTAACCCTTAAATCATGAAAGTCAAAGGTCAAATTTTGACATATTTGGAATTTCTAAAGGAACGATAGCAAAATATTGCATATTTATTTGCGGATTCTTATGAAATTGGAGAAAAATATACCCTAAAGTCAGACGAAGACAAAACAGTGCAACAAAATGACCCCAAACTTTTTAAACTTTTAAAAATCTGTCAATTTGAATGTTGGTAAATGTAATTAGATTAATAATGAAGGCAAAATTAACAATTTGAGTTGTGAATAAAAAATAGAAAATTAACCCTTTTTGTGCGTGCGACCCATTTGACCCAAAATTTTTTAGAACGGAAAAATGTTTTTGTGATCTGATATTTTCACAATTAATATATGTAGTTATTTTTGTATTTTAAATTTTAAAAGAAAAAGAAAATATTAACTGACGTATTCATAAAAAATAAAATTAGTTTGAAATTTTAATTTTTTATGAATACGGCAGTAAGTGTTTAATGCACATTTGGTGTATGGAAGTTTAAAAATAACTACAATCTCGTTTAGTTCATTTAATTATAAAAAGCCAAAACTACGAGAGTTTACCATACCTGGGAGCCATGGCAATCATGAAATCAGCAAACATAATTAAGTGATTTTGAGTCGATCGCTATAAAGAATGGTGGGTATAGGACACATTTTAAGGTGTAACAAACACAATTGTGGTGTGGGCTTACTCTCGAGTATCACTGTACTTCGAAATTCTGCAACCAATACAGCTGAAAAGTATTTTTAAGGATCATATGTATTGACTTTACATTATGGATCCGAAATTAATAAAAACTGTTATTGAAGAACCATTTCTGAAAATCAAAAATCTTTGATTTTTTAACGATACAAAATAAACACAAGCAACATCAAAAGCATTTTCTTATTTCGATGGAATAAATCTTCAATTGGTCTTCGCTTCTATAGAGGAGCTATGAATCTACAACCAAACATAAAGAAAACATATTTATAATAATCTCTTTTTAAAATTATTTTTTTTCTACAAATTTTTTCTCCAAGACATTGTCAGCGCAATTATGAATAGTTTTTTTTTCTTTTCCCATTTTTACAATTGAATCTACAATCTCTTTTTAAAATTATTTTTTTTCTACAAATTTTTTCTCCAAGACATTGTCAGCGCAATTATGAATAGTTTTTTTTTCTTTTCCCATTTTTACAATTGAATCTACAAAGGAAAAATGGGAAAAGGGAGAAACCCGCCGGAGAATTTTTATTCATAATTGGGCTGTTTATCTTGGAAAATTACTCTTGAATTAATTTTTGTCCCTATATTAATATCACACACAATTTTCGTATTGCGTGATTTTTTTTTAGCTTAAACAAAAGTTTCGACCAACAGAGAGAGGTCTATAACACCAGCTTGAACCCGTTTTACAAACAATTATTTTATGTTATCACAAACACCAATAAGTCTTTTTTAATGTTAAAAAAAAATATCCAAAATTTGTAATTTACCCAGCTGATAATGATAAAAACAATATTCACAAGTCGTTTTACACAAAAAATGCCTTTACTAAACGTAGAAAAAAATATGGTTGGAGGTAACCATATTCTAAGAGCAACATACTATGGTTGGATTTAAACAATGTTTATGTTTGCAGTTTACCATATTATCTTTAAATTTATGACCAAAGTATGGTTAAAATCAACAAAAAAAGTTTCCCGAAATCAACCATAATATGGTCAAAATTAACAATATTTTGGTCAATATAAACGATAACAATGGTCAAAACTAACCATATTATGTTTAAAATTTACCATAATATGGTCAATGTTCATCATATTATGGTTATTTATTTCATCCTTTTTTTCAATTTGTTTGTTAAGTGTCAAATTATAATTTTATTTAAGTTTATATTCCTAATAGGTGCTATGTTCCGATTTTATAAAGAAAATCCCCTTTGATTCATATTCCAACCTGTGAAAACCTTCATTACCATTTTTTTCTGTTCTACTAGTTTATTCTACGGAAATTTATGTATTTTAATCAATAATTAAAATAAAATGAATGAGAATTTTAAGCAAACCAAGTAACATTCAAACGACCAGAATGTTGTTGCTTTCTAATCAAATTATTTGAAATTTAAAATTAATCGTACAATATTTTAAAATATTATCATTTCGAACATATTATTGTTATTAAATATTGACCATAACATGCGAAGAGGCAACCATAATATGGTTATAGCTTTTGGATAGATGAATTTAACCATAACATGGCTGCAGTGATAATAATATGGTTAAGGTAACCATAATATGTTTAAGTGTATAGTTGTATTAAAGTTTATTAAAACATTATTGTGTCAAATTCAACCATTTTTGAAGTTTCAATGGAGGTAAACACTTTATTGTTAAATAGAAACAAAATTCTATCAATCGTGAAAAAAGTGTTGTTAAAGACAACAAAAGTTTGTTTGTTGCCATTACAGGGACCATAATATGTTTTTTAACCATACATCAACCATGTTTTTTCTCAGCGTGTATAAACCAACCTCTTGCCACCCAAAGAAACAGTGCAAAAACATTTTGTTCTAATTTCTAGTACAATTTATTTTCGCAATTAACGTTTCTAAACTTTGTTAACAATGAACTTATTCGTGAGTTTTTTTTTTTTTTTTTTTGTTGCTTCATTTATTTAATTCGTTTTTAGCGTTTGAGCTAAAAAAAAAGAATAAAATAAAAACAAAGACTTAAAAATCAATTTTTATAATCCATTTAAAGGTAAAACATCTTAACAAACTATATAAACTTGTCATATACAAAGTTCTTTGCTACAACTGGTCAACATGCAACAATAACAAAAAGAAAAAAATTTGTTGCTGTCCGACAGCTAGAAACAGCAACAACAAATACAATCTGACAAAACAAAAAAAAAACTAAACAAATAAACGACCAGTGTCTAACCTTAAATAATTGAAGGGCTAACTGACATATAGTCAAAGAAACAGACGGATAGACTTAACAAGTATTGCCTGCATGAGGGTGAATTGACTGAATGACGAAGTGACTGATTGTTAAATACAAATAATTTAAAAAAAAACAAAAACACGACCGACAAGCCAAAAAAAAAAAAAAGAGAACAAGTGGCCAGTGGACTGACGAACTGTATACATGAAAGAAATTGAAAATAAACAAACAAAAGTGATATATTCGGCTTTGCTGAATCTTTTTTACCCTTCACCAAAGTTATGAAAAGACAGTTTTTATAGAAGTAATTGGTCGATTTGCCTGATGCTAAAAATCATTTAAGGCTTATAGAAAGAGAGCACTTTAGTCACTTAGTTATTTTTATGGACCCTCTCGTACGTTAACCTTAAATATTGGAGTACACTTGTATGGAAGAAAATGTTACAGTACATTTTATCCACGTAGCTTGCTTTTATGGACCCTTGTACGAAGGACAGATGAAAAATTTTTCTTATTTCTAATACAGGGTGTCCTCCGGGAAGGTATACTACGGCGGCGTAAATGGTATTGTGGTAGAAGCTCTTGTGTCAACTGAATCTTAAATGGAATCAAATGCAAATCCTTGTGCAAAATTGTAACCAAAATAGTTCTTTAAAGACCAAGCTGCTGAGCACGGTATCAAATTGAGGTTGATGGATTGTTTTGAACACTTTCTTGAGCACCAGTAATGTTTTCAGTCGATCTTTAAGTACGTTGTGGTCCATGCTTGGGCCTATCCCCTACTGACCCTCTTTCTTCGAAATCATTCACTACACAATAAATAGTTCGTTTTGTTGGCACGTTGTTTCTTCCAAAATTTCACGTAACTTTCTAATCGTCACAGTAACACAGTGCTACACGAAAAAAAAACCATATACGGACAAAACTACGTTGTGAAAGACCAAAAAAAAAGACCCGTGTCTCCCAGTTTTGCCCAAAGTCATGCATTTTTTTATGGGCCCCCACAGATTTGGGGCCTTGGTGTCGTTTTTGCAAAAAAGTGACAATTTTCTCAGGCTTATATCTTGGAAACCGTTTGGAATTTTTTAATAATTTCATAATAGATTTTGCATAGTACCTCAATGTTAAAGTAAAGAAAAAACAAATAAAATTAAAAAATGGTCGGGAAATTTTTTACTTTGGCGGCTACCTAAGCGCTACCTCAACGGTGTTAACAATCATTCCTAGGAAGTTTATATGCTCTAGAAAGTTGCTAACTGAGATCTTAGGTACATTATTTTAGTTGGCTGTTTCCTTGAAATTTTAACGGTTTGCTACCTATGGACCTGAACAGGGGAAAAAAGGTAAAAAAAAATCGAATTTTTTAAAGTTTTTTGCGATTTTAATTTTGAAGATGAAGTTTTTTTGATTTTATATAATGACAGTTTTTATTTTTAATGGCAAAAGCTACATTTTTGTCTCAGAGTATAAATCCAAATTCCGAACGGTTTGCAAGATATGAACCTGAGAAAATTATCACTTTTTTGCAAAAACGACACCGAGGCCCCAAATCGTTGGGGGCCCATAAAAAAAGTGCCATGACTTTGGGTAAAACTGGATGAGACGGGTTTTTTTTTTTTTTTTGGTCTTTTATCACGTAATTTTGTCCGTATATGGTTATATTTCCATGACTTAAAAAATCACAGACAGTGTAATCGATGATTGTTTTTGATAAAATATTTTAACGATTAAAACACGTTGATTTATCGAATACTGCCAAATATGAACTGTTAAGAATAATGTTTCCCAAAATGGCGGCAAAACAAAGTAATATACCTTCCCGGCATACACCCTGTATTTAACTCCCCTTAGATATAAGCAATATCTCAACCAAACTTGGTGTTCTTAGCTCATATGGTATGGGCGCTATTGTGCCAAAATTAGACAAATAACTTTCTTCCAGTATTCTATTAAGACTATTTAAATTAAAAATTAAAGCGTTAAGTTCAAAGGTTTTTAAGCAGAACTGCGTCGGGAGGGAGTTTAAATTTGAAATAAGAGGGAAATTTCAAGACTCAATTCTTCTTGCATACTAAATTGTTCGGAGAACTCATAAAGCGAATGTTTATGGGTAAAAAGATGACAGATATATGGATAAAAAATAGAGGCGGCCGTGGATTTTTATTCGGTTCTCAGCCATTACTTAACGCGCCTGGGTAATATTATGTGCACACGCGTTTAAGCCCCTTGAACGTGATTAAAAATCGAGATGATCAACCATACATTAAAGTGATTCGTTAACCACTTCAAATTAACATGATTACAAATAAATAATTTCATTAATCACATAGAATCTTCTCATACCTCAAACTGAGTATGATGAAGAATCGGCCACAATAAACGTATCTCTCTCTCTTGTGTAAACCGTTTACAATTTATTCTTAATGTTTTTATTTCGTCTTCAATAAATCATGAATTTTCACAATTTTATCGTTTACATGTTTAAAATAATCTTCTGATAACTTTATTAAAGTATTTTTTTTATCAATTTTTAAAACTTTAAAGAAAAATGAATTTGTTTGTTGTGTATTTCTCCTTATCATCTGTCATCTTAACCAACCTAAATTTGATGTGAACGGCTTTGATTAGCTAAATCAATCAATTGCTAAAACGCGTTTAAAAACCCAAGTGTGAATATAGAATACGTTTCATGGGCATACTTTTTCAGAATAAATGTAATATTTTCAATTAGCACACTTCCAGACTGGCATCGTTCAATAAACACCGCTACTCAAAAGGATCAAAAATATATGAAGCCATGTTCTGAACACTGAATTGAAGTGAAATTAAATCGAAAAATCTTTTAGAAGATTCATGTTTTAAAAGTTTATAGAAGCACTTTGTTTAACATACTGTTTATTTGGAATACCACTATCTGTTTTTAAACCGGTTTCTGAAAAATGTCGACCACCCTATTTTTTTATTATTTGATAATTGAAAAAAATAATTTTTTATTTATGTATTTTGCATTTGTGTTAGTAGCAAATTTGAACGCTTATAACTCTGAACTTATTGAACAGGTTTTAATAAAATATTTATTGTGCACTTCTGTGACTAAATACCTTTCAAATGGTGAATATTTTGACATACAGAGGAGGAAAGTGTTCATAACTGGTTTGCTTTTGCCAATTTATATATAGATTTATCAGCAGCAAAAACTACGGTCCTTAAAAAAAAAACTTCATAGATTTCCATTTCACTCGATTTTGATTTCCCGAATATATTCTTTATTCATTACTGTGGAAATCGCAAATGAAATAAGAAACTTTTATATACCCTCTCCACCAGTGGTGAAGGGTATCGAAACACAAACAAACTGAAATTCATAAACACATATCCATGAACATATTCACATACGGTCACTTATACACTCATAATTAGCTACTAATACGTACACATTAAAATAAAAAACGATTTAAAAAAAATACTAAATTACTCAACACAAATCGAGTAAGGACACCATGATTGTTAACTAATGCATTCATTAATTTTAATTAATTTTTTTTAATAAAATTTTATAAGTTTGTCATTACAAATTACAATGCATTGTAATGAGTGGTGCTTACACACAGAAAAAAAATACCAATGTTAAATTAACATGGCGAAATTTTGATTGAGAATCATAGTAAATTTCTGCAAATGGAATTTTAACGCATTTATACAAAAATTTTTCAAAAAATCTAAGTGCGATGTTGTTAAAATTCGTACCACTTCTTCGTCCAAAATTCCACTTTTGAAGGTGCTAGCTTCAATGTGTTTCCAATTTTTTGGCAAATCTGTTGAAGCGCTTATTTTTTTAAATGTACCTTTAGTGCTTCGCAAAATGATAAAATTTTTTATTGGGTAAAGTAAATTTTATTGCGGAATTTCGGATTTTTTAGTTTTTTCAATAAGCTAAAGCGTTTTGGAGTAACCCGACCATATGTTGTGCAGCCTCCTTCATTTTCGAAATAACGGTATATCTCGAAAACCAGAGCTAACCTAAAAAAAACGGCTAGCACCACTGGATTCAGCGTACCTGAATTAGGTTAAAAATCGTTCGTTCGTATCATACTAAAATATTAATTAACAGATACTTTAATCTATCTATACAATATATAATTTCTTAGTATTTGCGGATGTTTGTATGTATGTCCTATTATTTCCGCAACTTTCTGAAGCCATCGGATGACATATGAAGCTGAAATTTGGCATACTTAAAGTACTTTCTCTGCGGAAGATCGTAACGAAGCCAGATTTTTGATTTTCTGTCTTTGGGACCGGCTTTTCAACTAGTATCTGATTGAATAGATGTTTTTTTCATCATATGGGGAACTTTGGTCCCCACTTGGCACGACTAGGCACCGTCGGATCGAGCTGAAAAATTAGGACATGATTTCTTACACCAAACCTCATATTTTAAGTAGCGCAAACAATTAAATTTAAAAAAAAAAAAAATTGCGACCAGTCTAATGTACATTTTTTTTATTTTCATGTTTAAAATATGTTATAAAAAGAATACAATTCCCGTATTCTTTTAATTAAAATTATAAAGTTAATTAGTTCATCAAGTTTTTTAAGTAGAATGGTGACGAACGCCACATTGGGCCATTGTGCTGATGCTTCTGTTAACAAAGGAGAATACAAAATAAGTGAAACATGTGTTAGAGGGGTAAGTGATTTGAATTACAGTTAAACATCGGTTAACCGGACCTCTATTAATCGGTTACCTCTATTAAGCGGCATGCGGTTCTTTTTATTTTCGCTCTATTATCCGTGATTTACCTCTATTATCCGACTTTTAGTTTTAGCCCTCTATTAACCGCTCTTTACATGCACGGATAACAGTGCAGCAATATATGTTTTTTATCATGCACATATATCTAATCCGGTGTTTCCCCTTTTTAAGTTCATGTTTTAAGTTCAGAAATATATATTTCTGTATATTTTAATATTACCTCTATTAATAGTGTATTTCGAGTATCCATGCTGGTGCCGGTCCCACGAGAGCCGGATAATCGAGGTTCAACTGTATTCTTAAATAAATGCATATGTTGTCTCTGCAGCTTCTCTACGCTTTCATTCAACGTGATTCGGATTGTTATTTCAATATAAATGGCATTTTGCCCTAACTTTACTGCAATGTTAAATTAACATGAATTATAGTAATTTTAAAAGAAAAAAATGTTGTTCGCAAGTTATTCTAAAATCATGTTAAATTAATATGAAGTTACAATGAAGCAAAATCAGTACTGAAAACGGTGAAATCAACCTTGATTTCGACGATTTTACATTGATTTTTTTTCTGTGTGTAAAGTCAGCACTACCAACATTTTCAAAAAAAAAACTAACTTTGGCTTTGTGGCTTTTTATTTATAAACAATTATATTACCATTTGACTAAAGGAAGGATTTTATCGGCTGTATAACGAGTGGTCCATTTTTACAACTTTACTTTAAACTACCAGGTAGGATGAACCTTAATTTGCTCACTTTAGGTTAAGGGCAAGTTTGAATAATGGAACGCTTTTTATAAGGCTGGTTAAAGCCTACTTTTAGCTATCGGTTAGTTGTGAAAATGGACCTTAAAGTTATAATTTCGTAAACTGTAACTCTTGTTCCTTGATTCTGACAACAGATGCATTCCGACCCAAAACACCCGTTCCTGTTTCGTGGTTAATTTTTGTTCCATTCGACTGGAGTAAATCGTGCCTTTAAATCAATCAAGTTCAATGAAATTCAGACAGAGCAAATGCCGGCCTATAAAGCATTTAAAACAAAATATTCCATCTTCGCCATAGTTCCTGGATAAAATTTGTAGAAAAATCGTAAAATTTTGCGGAAAAAAAGATAAAGACCAATGGGCAAAATTCATATCAAAGCAAAATAAATATCTACAGCGCTAAGATAAAGTTTTGTATTTATAGCTTTTAAACTTTAGTGTTACTGACAATCAATTAAATAAAGCACCAAAAAAATTAATTTTAAATAACTATGAAACATTTGTAAACTAGTGTGGAACTTGTAATTTTAATAACTGCGCGGAAGCTTAAATCCGCCGGAATGCCAAAAAAAAGTTAAAAAAGCTGGCAACTTTGATCTGCGGTTTTGCAAGTAGTTTTTAATTATTTTTCTTAGAGCGCCGGAAGGCGCCTGGGTTGTGGGTCCGATTCCCGCCAGATACTCTAGTTTCTTTCCTGCAGACAAGCGCAGAGCTTCGCGTGATTAGAGTGAGGAATTAAAAAAAATATATATGCACCCATCATTTGGATCATTGTAATAGTAAAACCAGTTTTCTCGTTGAAGCAGCACTTCCGATATGGAAAATTAAATTAAATATTCCTAAATTAGTATGGATTTAAAGGTGTTCAGTACACAAAAATAATTTGTTTTGTTTACTTCTGGTGATTCTTTAAGATGTCATTCGTCTCTATCTCCCACTCTCTTCATTAAGTAGCGCCTCTAATTCTTCGACTTTTTTAAGTTACCAATTTTAACAAATGAGTTTTGGCAAAAAATGTTTATCATTAACCTACACAATATTCGTAATTATTGTTTTGCAATCAAGCAGTTTAAGTAAAAGCTTGAACAGTTTGGCATGCTCCATTGGACCAATGTTACCATTTTACATAAATTTTTTCACTTGCGTTTTTATTTAAAACTCCTGAAATACAAAAATACTGGAGCTCAAAATCATGTTCTTATGCCCGTAATTTCTACAAAAAGAAAGCTGGTCGTGTTTGTATAGTTATCTTTACCCTTTCAATGATTATTTGTCCTTCTGTTTTTACCATCAGTTTTCTTTTAAAATATGACAGCTTTTACATTATAGATTTTTGATTTCTATACACAGCTAAAATTCTTTTTGTAGAAATTACGGTCATTAGAAGTTAACGAATGTCAATTTTTTCGAATGAATGCCAACAGTAAAAAGCGCATAATGTTTCAATTATCGAAATTGTAAAAATATTTTTTTCCCATCTACAAACGGGTGTAGAAACTAGGGCTGTGTAGTCCGACTACCACTTTAACCACGAAAATTTTTAAAGGCCAACTCCAACTCCAACTCCGACTCCTACTCTTACATTGATGCTAAATGTACAGTTAGGGACAAAATTGTTCACGAAATTATAAAAAATATATGTTTATCATGAAAACTATGTAAACTTATTTTCAAAAGTACCGTTAGTTTTTATATTTACACTAAGTTAACATCAAAACCATATGTGTGAACAATATTGACCCTGTGTGAATCTTTCAAAAAAATTCCAAAAAAATCTCAAGTTTTATCTGTGGGATTTGCTTTTAAAGTGAGTAAATTAATTTATTAATATTTAATTCTTTCAAAATTTGAAAAAAATTGAGCAATTAAATTATGCGATTGGAGCCAGTCGAACGGCAGTAAACATGGCTGAATAAACGTGTTAGCGTAAAAGAGCGGAATAATTCCAAATATTAAAATTTTGATGATATCATTAATGACTTGAGATTGTTTTCGCACGAACCAGCTTCAAGCACTCCGCTAATTCAGAAGAAAAATGTGTGCCAAGTACTTCATAACCATCCTTAAAGACCAGTAGATTACAAGATTATCCATATTCGGCTACGAACCACGACAGCGTGATAGCATTATGCAGGACAACGATCTTAAGCATACTTCAGAAATAGCTAAAAGTTAGTTCGAAGAAAATAAAAATTCGAAAATAAATTTACCTCCTCCGTCGCCAGAGTTGTACCCACTTGAGTACCTTTGGTCCATTCCAAAACGCCACATTTTTTTGCTCAGAGGAACCCGCCTAACACTGCATATAACTTTGGGAACTTGCCGTTAAAGCTTGGAAAAAATAAAGCAGAAAATGCTAAAAATGTTTGTAAAAGTATGGCAAAAAGGATTAAGGCAACTTAAAAGAGCAAAGGGACAACACAACAAGCTCCAGGACCCAAATACAACAATTATCTCCAGCTGCGGTCAAAATTGTTCACATTCAGAACTTAATACTAATACCGTGTAAAATATTATGAAGACATATTTTTTGGAGAAGTTTTTATTTTTAAGTTCTTGAAATGTTCTCCATTTCATATAGTTAAAAATATTAAATAATTATAAATAAATAACACTAATTTTGTGAACAATTTTGTCCCCAACTGTATATGAGACTGGTTCTTATTAGACTTTAAACTTTTTTTTTAATGCAGTACCTTTAAATTGGTTAAATATAACAATGAAATAATTCTGAAAAAATTTCAAATCGATATTTTAGTTCAAACACCTGCCGCATTGAGTTTCAGTAAGTTTTTTTTTCACATATGTAAAGTAGAAAATGTTGAAGTCGTAGTAGCAAGTTTTTGTGGGTAATTCGACTCCGACTCCGGTACAAAAACCTCAACACTGACTCCAACTCAACAGCCCTGGTAGAAAGAGACCAAAATTTTTTAAGAAATTAATGGAATTGTAAAGTAAAAAAATCCAATTTGGACCTTGATGCTTTTTTCTAGAAAAAAACCCCACCTTCAAGAAGCTAATGGATATTTGAGCAAAACATTTTATCCAAATAAAATATTAGAAATGGTCCAAATTGTTTTAAAGTTCTCTCGAAATATTTCATTTAAGACAATAAAGATTTAACGCGAGGTATTTAAAAAAAAAATTTGCAACAAGAAGTTTACTTTTTCTACTTCTTTACTTGCCTTTTCGTCAAACGAATGCTAACGACCACTAAAATTATAATACTTCCTATTAAATATTTATTACATGTTAGATAACTAAAAATTTTACAAGGTACTCAGGATTTTGGCAAGCACTCCTCTTTCTCTTGCCACAAAAAGTTGCAGTCAGATTTCTTGAGATCATAACTGATACCAGTAGCCCCCGGTGTATAGGCACCGGATCACGACTTGTGGGAGTAGGGTCGCCAGATGGCCTGAAATGGCCTAAATTGTCCGGTTGTTTTGGGTGTTCTCTAGTTACCAGCTCAAATACAATTTGTCCAGTTAAAAACATTTCTTGAATTTTTGATAATTTTTTCATTAAAAATATACAAAATATAAATTACGTACAGAATACGTATGGATAAATTGATTTAGCTGACGATATGTAATGTGACAAGACTGAATTATAATTGTTAAATAAAATGTAGCTCCTTAGAACTAACGTACATATAAATGTATTTTAAAAGTGTCCAGTTATTTTTCCAAAATCCAGGTGAATTTTTAACATTGTCCAGTTAATTTAATTTTGGTTTCTGGTAAGCCTATGTGGGAGAGTTCGGCCTGAGGGAGGATTATCCCAAGGTACTGCTGCTACTCAGTATGAAGCTGCTGGAATATTCCCAAAAGCAGTAGAGGTAAGACAACTTTTGCTCATAAGCAAGGGACCGATTCAAAAATTTTGTCGGATTATACACTCAACATAATACATGTGCGTGTATTAGAGCCTCTCACACACGGGAGCCGTTCATAAATTCATAGCTTGTCATCCAGTGGCTAAGATCCGTCATGAGGTTAGGCCAAAACGGTAATTTCTCATGTTAAACTTTCTCCACATCTCTTGCCTCACTCAGAAGGTATCCTATGTCCTATGTCAAGTCTGAGTATTTCCAAACCTGTTCATTTAGGCGTAAACTTTTACACCATTTATAAAGTAATATAAAATTGATGTAAGTCCAAATCGTTTTATTACTTACCAAAAGTATTCTAGGATCAAAGCAGTTGCCACACACGAAAAAAACCTTAGTGAGCAAATTTATCTCAATTAATTAAAAATTGTAAGGTACTTAAGCAAAAGTTTTCCTGAATAACTGAACCGAAGTTTTAGCAAAATATTTATTAATTTTGTATAAAAAGATATATTTTGAAAACTTTAATCGCATTTGGCCAAGTTAGATATTTTTTGGAGATATGACTATATTGCAATAAACGAGCGTTATAATATGATACCATTTCTTGTATTTGAAAACATCCGCCATAATTAGTCCAGGAACAAATAGTTTAATGATATCGACTGAAGTTTACAATGCCTGATTGCTCAAATTATGCTGTATAAATAATGAACTTATTCTTTTATATACCATTTTCAGCCCCTTAGACATGGCAAAATTATTTATATACACCCAAACAAAATATAGTTAAATACATTGGAAAAAATTAGTGCTTTTCTTTTCACTCACACACACAGTAGTACCCTTTTGCCCCACTGCTGATTTTCTTTGTGATTGTATTGCTCTACGTGTCGTTGTGTGAGTAAATATTTTATGTCAAACCGTGGAATGTTTGTACATTTGTCGTCAACGTGTAACTTGTTTGGTTAATATTCGTAAAATTTTACTTCATTGTTAAATGAAACGTAGATCGTAAAACATTAAATTAAATGTAGAAACCGAAATTTATTCAAAACTATTTATTTATTTATTTTAGTTTTACAAAAAACCGAAAAAGAGAAACGATTCAAAAGAAATTTTTCGCGTAACGCGTTTATCAGCCAAAAAAAATGTGAAACCTTTCAAAACCAAACAAAAAAAAACGGAAATAAAAATTAAATAACAAAATTCATAGAAACATGTAATGGATTCAAAAAAAATATATTAAAAAATAATTATTGGAAAAATAAACAAGTAATTTCCTTGTTTTTTTTTTAATCTAAATAAAGAAATCTGAATAAGAGTTGAAATGAAGAAGTTTTTTTGTTCATTCAAATGTTTTAATTATTAACAACACTGTTGATTAGTGGAGAGAAAGAGAGAGTGATAATAAAAATAAATTTTTAATTTAACTTAGATTTTATTACTTTTATACACAAGCACACCGACAACAACGACAACAGATATCCCTAATTTTTGCGGATTTAATCATAAAAAGGAATTATAATGCGGAATAAAAATTGTAAATATCTTTAAAATTTCCTAAGGCAGCAAAGTTAATAAACGAAATTAAGTGCTAACTAAAGTGCTGATTAAAGTGTTAAATAAAAAAAATCTTTTCCTAAACATGTAAACTTGAGCAGCTGTAAAAAAGTGTATGTTTTTCTTTAATTAAAATTTTTAACAGAATTTTTCCATTTTAATTTTCCACACCTGTTTTTAGTTTCCATCTTTAGAAAATTTCGAAAAAGTAGTTTTGTACACCCACACATTTTATTCCATACAACATTATTGCCAGCATTTCAATGTCATAAAAAACACTTGTTTTAGTGCTGTTAACAACACTTTTTCCTATTTGTCGCACCTGCTGCACCTTTGGGCATCATTTTTATTGCAACCCACACAGCTTAACGCAGTAGTTGCTTATTCAGGTCAAGTTTTTTAATGCAATTGAGAGAAATAAATTAATAGCAATTGTTTGCCGACTTCAAGTTACAAGAATTTATTTATGACGAAGGTGAATAATTCTAACAACTATTCTATATTCAAAAGAAGTGAAAAAGATATTTTTGTTTAAAAAAAAAAGGAAGGACTTTTTCCGAAAATTGCGTTTTTAAAGTATTCTTTTGATGAGAGAGATGGAGAATAGAGTTTTAAAAGTGGTACCGAGGGAAAACAACATGACAATCTCGAACTCGAAAAGGATCGTCGTTACACAGAAAAAATAGAAAATTGACTTTAATTAAACAATTCGCTCAGACAATTAAATATTTTACTAATTTTGCCCCTGCGAAAGAGGTGATCATATCAATTAACGGATTTGTATTTTCGAATTTTCAATTTTTAGTCAATTAAAAAATTAATTGCATCAATTAAAAAAACACAACATATGCAAAAACATTTAAATGTATGTGTTTTTGTTAAAAAAATTAATTGCAGCAAACAATAAATTAATTGAAAAAATTAATGTACATCAATTCATTTTTTAATTGAACAAATTTTGGCAAACATTTTTTCTGTGGACAGAACGCTGAAATGCGCGGAGAAACGGTATTCCAGGTAGAGGAAGAAGCGTGAACTTCTTCACGGATGGATCTAAATTCCGAGAAGAAGCTGGCTTCGAAGTAGACTTAAGACAGCTCAACGTAAATTTATCGCGATGTCTTCCAAATTACTGTAGCGTTTTCCAGGCGAAGATGATTACGATAAAGGAACCTGTAGACTGGCTTGGACTATCTGGTGTATCAAAGACTGTAGTGGATATTTAAACTGATAGCTCTAGCGCCGCTATGGCTGTAAATTCCTTCTCCTTGAAAACGAAAACGGATTTTGACTAAACATCTTTAACAGCCGTACCTAAACAAAAGCGGCACGCATGAATACGAGAACAGCCCTTGACTGTCGCTCATATTTAACGCCGTACCTTAATATAAGCGGCAAGTATTTTCTATTTTTACAAAAATTCTCATACCCATTCAATTTGTATGAAGTTAGGGACGAAGTTAGCGCATCGTCAACACTGTGTAATCGAAAAATCCTATTTTAACAGCGCGTTAAATAATAACGCTGTTTTTAATAATAATGGAAATTTTTAGGCAGTAAAAACTGCCATTTCTTCCACTTCTTCATATTGGCCAAAAAAAATTGTTGTTTTTACTTCTGATTCATTAAATGTAAAAAGTCGCTGTCAAACCAACTCAAACAGCGAAAAGTTGTACAAAAAATTTTCATTTTTTGTTCGACAGTTTTTGGTTTCGACTGCAGTATTTTGAGCCCTGTCTCTGGCGTTGCACTGGAGCGCATTTAAAACTTCGTTAGAAGTTAGGGTAAGCTTTTAACTGTGGAGGTGGTGGTAAATTTTACCCTCTCTTTAATATTTTTTTAATACTCTCTTCCGTTGCGCTCAATCAATTGAATTCTCTTAGTATCTTCTCATATCGTGAGGCTTGTTATTCACTTGTGTTTTGGCTGAGCTCGACTTAGTATGAGCGTAGCTACGCATATTCTGGTGTAAAAATGACCACTCGTCATCATTTAATTAATTTTTTTTTTTGAAAATATTTTACCACTACATCAGGTTAGCGTAAGTAGAAACAAATTTTCCCCACATCAAAATTAACGTAAAATTTTCATGGAATTATTTTTACCACTCGTCCGTTTTCTTGTTGGTAAAAAATTATTTATTTTAACAACGTTATTTTATAAGATACAAACTTAACTAAGTGCGCTTTGCTTCCCTCATTTTATTCTTATTAAATCTCATGCAATGTTTAGTAAGCTGTTTGTACCAAGTTTGAATTCTCTTACTGTTCTATTACTGATATGTGCTCGCCCTAGAGTTTTTTTTCGCACACTTTGGATTCCTGGAAATCGGGAAATAAAAATCATATTGCCGGGATTCCCGCTCTAAATTTTTTATTTATTTATTAAGGTATTTGTCTAATGAATTTAAAATTTCTTACAGGCTAATATGCTTTAAATAATTAAATCTCTTATCTATTAAAAAAAAACGAAAAAACTAAAAATTCAAGTTATTTTAAGACACGTAAAGGGTTATTTTTGATGCCAATAGGATCATAGAAATCAATATTCGTATAAACATTGTCAAATTCAGAGCTCATTCCCATAATAACAATTAAAGAATTGAAGTCTTAGGGAAATATAATTTGTGGAAGGGCGAATAGGAACTGAATGCTTCACATTACGAAGTTGGAATTCAAAAATTTCAAGGCCCGTAAATTCGAAAATCCGTTTTACATAAATTGCACGATTTTTTGGTCTTAGAAGGCCCTTAGTGAAATATGATGCATAAAATATTCCTGGAACATTTTAACCTTCTGTGCCGTTTTATTATCTTTAGTGTGGAAGTTAAAAAAAAGGATAAAAATTTCCCCTCAAAATGAATGTTAGAGGGTTAATATATTCTAAGGAAAGAATCGGCTTACAATTCTACTGAAGACATCTGAAATTATTTTTTAGCTCATAAGTACATTTAGTTTTTTTTTTGACTTTTGCCAAACGCCTTTTCAAAACATTCAAAAACTTAAGGCGCCAATATTTCAGGAACCGAAGCTAACTTTTCAAAACGCTTTGGCAGATTTGCTCTGCCAATAGTTTCAATTCGCGTTACAGTTATTGTCATTAAATTTTAACAAATTCGTTTTATATGTTATGTTCGTAAAGTTTGGTCCATTATTTACCCACGGCCCCATGTTAAGACCACTCTCGGAAAGGATGTAAGTATGGCTAAGGCGTAACGAATAATGCTTTTGTGGTGCATTTTAATATAATCTACTTTCTTTAGACTCGAAATCACTCAAAATGCCCCATATAAATCAAATCAAAAATAATATTGTTACAAAATTCAGCCGACTACATTTTGCTAAGACAGTAAATAACATTTCGTGAAGATCGGTCTGTAATTTACCATATGCATTATATAAAGCCCATTCTCAAAAATCAGCTTGATAAGCCTTAAACTACAGCAGATTCAAAATTTTGTGGTGAAATTTAGTTAGATAACACAACTGAAGACACAAATTCAAAATAGATTTACCAAAGTTTTAAATAAGTATTTCTTAATAATTTCTCGGGAATCCTGCAAATAATTCCTGGGAAAACGGGAATTGAAAACAGTTGAAACTCCCCGGAATTCTAGGGGCGGGAACTCTCAAACTTGTCTCAAAAACGGCATTTTAACTTGTTTACATACCCATTACACCAGATGGACGGATAAACCTACCATAAGCTTGAGGAAGTCCTCTATAAGTTTTTACCAACCAAACCTCAAATTTCGGATATAAATTACCATGATTTCTTAGCGTTGTTCTAATCTTTGCATGGTAATTTGTCAAAGTATACGGAAAACAAGTCAAACACACTTCATTAGTATGACAGCTAGTTTTACAGTTATGCCTATCATAACTAGGGTTTTTCATACGGGATATCCCGGGACAAAAATATCGGGATCCCACACATTTTTCGAAAAAAAATCACGGGAAATTTGTGCCTGAATTCCCAGGATTTTTTTAAATTAAACTAAGGCAATTTTACGTTATCAACTTTTCTTTGGAAATAAGTCTATGAAATACACCAAATAAATTCTTTCAATTTAACATAACGAAAAACTACAATTTTTGAATTAAGACATTTTTGCCAAACGCCAAAGAGATGTCAATTTATATCCGATAAGTTAGGAAAGCTTTAATGTTTAATGCTTTGAAATTTCGAAAAAAAGGAGTGTAAAAATGTACAGAATTTTTAATTTGTTTAAAAACCCAGATTTATTTTATAAAAACAAAAAAAAATTGTTCCCACTTGCTTCAAAAAATGTAATTAAATTATTAATGATTTTATATGCAGAGAAGCTGCATAAAAGATTTACGGATTAGATTCTGTAATAGATGATGACATATGTTATTAATAAAGAAAACGCTTATTCGATTCGAAGAAAATAATTTTTGTTTGTAAGGAATTACAAGTGTTGAAGGAAATGCTTATTCTGAACTGAATATTTTGTAATAATTTGTTTAAATAATTTAACTTTTTTAGTTTTATAAAAATGCTGTTGGCTTTGAATTAATTCTGCTGCAATAAGTGCACGCAGAGAAAAAACATGTTTAAATATGGTCACCTCCAACAAAAATAATTTTAAAGAAAACAAGATATCATTATTTTGTGCAAGCGAATGTTAAAAGTTATTTTGTAATTTTCTAAAATGTTTAATTAATTTTTTTATTAATTTTTTAAAATGTTGGTTTTGTATATTCCTATTACTTCGTCAAATCGTTATCTTCATTTCCAATTTAAATAGTTCACAAACAAACTAAAACAAACAAAAAGTGTGCAACTTTTCAAGGAGAGATTAAACTCCAGTCATTGGACTGACCATACAGTTAATTAATGTAAGGCAAAAAGAGGCGTATTTATAACAGCCTTTTTGTAAGGAAATTCACAAAATTGGGGCGAAAAAATGTACTTAAGTAAATTAAATAAAAAGAGATAAAAATACATCGATAAGTAACATTTCAGTGATAACTGATTACTTTTTTTATAGCTTTATAATTGCTGTATACAGGGTTTTATGAGCTTAACATTCATTTAAGAGTTCTTTGTGCTGACACATAAGAACATTTTTCGCCTTTAAGTGATTTTAGGAAGGAGTCTTATATGGAAACTACGGTCGATTTTAGAAAAAAACAAGTAAGAGTGCTATATTCGGCTATGCCGAATCTTAAATACCCTTCACCATGGTGAGATAAGAACAAGAAGTTTTTAAAAAGAATACCTATGACAAAATCAAAATATGTATGTATATAACTAAGTCCGTTTCCTCTTTTGACAAAGTTGATGTTTGAAATTCGTTATATAAGTTTTAATTATATTTAATCTTAAAATCGTGTATAAAAAAATTAAATAAAAATAAAAAAAAAATTTATTTTGGAGACTTGAACTCGCAATCTTACGAGCCTTAAGCGAGAACTTCAGCAATAAGAGATAAAAATAAAATGCAACAACAACAATTACGAAAGCAATGCCTTTATACATAAATAACTTTTGCTCATTCATACATACTCATGTGCATACATATGTATGGCTTTGCAATAGCTAGGTTAACCTAATATGTAGTTAGTATGGATTTATTTAAATTACATACAACTTTTTATGTTCATATGTAGGTACGTATATGCTTGCCGAAATAAAATAAAACACTGTGTCATTGCCAATAAAATGAAAATATCGAAAAGCTTTATACCTAAGTAATTTTAAAATCGTTTTTAGGACATAAACAAATTAAATAAAAAATAAAAAACAAATAGGTATAGAATATGATTTTTGTTTTACATGTAAGTTAAGCGAACGATTAATATTTACATTGTCCAAAAAATCAAAAATTGCTGAATTATTTTAAAATCGTTTATAGAATATAAAAAAAGTTAAAAAAATATTTTTTGAAAAGGTGGATGCCGGATTTGAACCCCGGCAGCTACTAAGAACGCTGCTTTGAGCAACCGCCCAGACAACTCAGCCATTAACGCTTATGCAAATAAAGAATTAAAGTAGAATATATTCCGTCACTTTGTTTGTTTAATATGTAGGTATGTACGTATTTTTCAATTTAAGCGACCAATCATGTACAAACATGTGTGTGTTTGATATGCCTAACATTCAACACGTTCGAATAAAAGCACAAACAAAAAAACAACAACCACAAGAGATTTTTTGGAAATATTAGAGGTAGTCATGGTTTTTTGCTCATAACTCAGCCATTTTTTAACCGATTTGACAGATTTATATACCGACGTGTTTAAGAAGGAATTTACCATTTACTTGTGTTATAAAGCTTGGACTCGGGGAAATCTATGGTTCCCGAAAGTGGGTATTTAAAAAAAAAAAAAATTAATTTTGGTCATACATAACTTTTTTGTATCTGAACCGATTTTTCTGAATTTTTTATAAAATATGTTCTACTAAAAATTTGGTATATAAGTCATATCCATAGGGCATATGGCAGCCCTAAATTTTAGGTTTTTATACAATTTTTAATTTTTTTTGTACGGGAGGTACCACGCCCACTTCTCCAATCCCGCCCACATTTTGTAGGATTGTGTGTATGGGCTACCTAAATGTGTGTACCTAATTTGGAAGCTTTGGCTTTTGCCGTTCCCCAGATATACAGCAAAAAGTAATAAAATTACAACAACCACAAGGGATTGTTGGAAAATATTAGAGGTAGTCGTGGTTTTTTGATCATAACTCAGCCATTTGTGGATCGATCTTGCTGAATTTCAATAGCAACCGATGGTAGACTATATGTGACACAAATGTAAAACAACCTAGCCGCTATCATGTCTGGAGTCTCCGGAAAACACATATCAAACGTAAGACGGACAGACGGACGGATATCGTTAAATCAACTTCTCTCCCCATAAGGACCCAGAATATATATACTTTATAGGGTCTAAGATCAATATTGTAGAAATTACAAACGGAATGACAAACTTATATATACCCTTTTCCACCTGAGGTGAAGGGTATAATAAGAGTTTTAATTAACCCAAATATGATTAAAAGAGAATAGAATATACATAAATCAGTAGATTATATAATATAAAGCCGAACGTGAGATTGCAAAATTAATAAGCCAAGACGAATTTATTACAGGTAATTCCAACAACTACAAGTCCTACAAAAACCACAAGCAATTTGTTTTTGTAAAATCTTTGTTCAATGTCAAAAACAGAAATAACACAGAAACAATGATAATAAACAAAATGTTGACACCCAAAAATTATAAAGCTAAAAAAAGTTTTCAGCAGGGCTGTTAAATGAACCTATAATGAATTCGCCTTGTCATTAAACTTCTGATACATATGTGCAATAACATATGGACTAAAGACAAAGTCACTGCAAAATACGGACAAGTTCAAACACAAAAACACATTGCAGTGATGCTGTTTTGCTTCTGTGTCGATACATAGTAATGTACACTCAAAAGACAAATCAATCCATCCGAACTCAAATCAATCTGAAGCGGTATTAATAGTACGATTAGTGCAAAAAGTACGGAAAGATTGATTAAAGTACGGATTTTCAAGCGCTAAATACTTAACTTATCCATTTTCAATCCCGAATTCATAATTGAAATAATCCGAAAATGAGATTAATTTAAGTAAAACTAAGATTGAACTAATCTCAAAACGCGCTTAATTCAAGTATTACAAAGTTTATTCAATCCCAAATTCGTACTTGAAATAAATCGTATCAATGGGGAAGCCTAGGATTAAGTGCCTCCAAATCGCGATTTTAATTTTTATACCCACACCACAATAGACGAGAGGGTATTATGCGATTGGGCTGATGTGTGTCACACTACACAATAATACTTCCTGAGCCTATTTAACGATGTGCCTGCTTCCGGCTGGCTGGCTATCGTTAATGTAACCTTCTGCGTAAAGTAGAGGTCGCCATTTTCAAGGTAATGCGATGAAATTTTGAATATAGGTTTCAATTCATAAGGACAAAGCCTACAACGTTTCGCCATACAAACTTCTTTCCGGAATAGTGTTTGTGCCTATTAACCATCCTATTACGTTGGTCTTTACATTAAATTTGGACCAGACTTATTTTATTGCAATCTAAGTCATCTTACCATTTTTTATTGGAATCGGTCCATATTTGACGACTACCTTATAAATGTTGGTATTGATATAAAAATTGGCGACAATAACTTTTACGATAGCCACTTTCTAAAGACAAAATATTGCGCTGGCGGGTCCAAAATTATCCATAGGTCCGATATAAACCTCCTTCCTAAAATCATGTAGATATCTTAATTATAGTCGACACAAAACCGTTTACATAAATCTTAACCTCATAACATAATTTTGTTCTGGCGGGTCCATGATTGCTCATGGGTCTCACTCTCGAAAATTTGCCTGTATATACTGTGGTGTAAAGTATCAAATACTCGGGCTTGATGGACTATGATTTCCTACTTGTTTTCATTTGTTTTTATTAAATAAAAAAGTGTTATGAATTCTTACTATGATACTCTTTTATTTATAGCAAAATTTTGTCGCAATTTATGTCAATTTTGGTTCAATTTTGCCATTGAAACGGTACAATTTAAGAATTGTCAGATCCCAACAGAGATAAGTTATATGGAATAAAAACGCGCACTTTGTAATTTTACTCTCAGAGTGGCACTACCAAGGAAAAGTTCAATACTTTTTTACTTGCGCTAAGAATTTTATACTTATTTAAAGAAATTCCGGCATTAATTTTCGAATATAATCCGATTTATGATTGTTTTAAGTACGTTTTAGTGTTATTCGTTCTTAAATTATTAAGTGGACTCGTACTTAAAGTAAGTATAAAAAACCTAATTTATCCCGAGTGTTTTTCTTTCTGTGAACTGTGTCAAATTTGTAAAAATAAATGTCAGCAAAGTATCAACAAAATTATTGATGCACAATTTTCTTATTTAATTTTTATTATACATTTAGGGACATACGACTCTGTTAGGGTGGATTTTTAACATGCAGATTAGAGATTTAGTCATCTTTAATCTGTGTTTTAGTTTATAAGATGAGGATTAACTACTTTTATTTGCAAGTTTAAGCAGCCAATGTTGGTGTTTTAAACTTAATCATCAAATGTCAACACATACACATGTACATATAACAAAAGAAGCTGTTAAAATTTTTTTTTAGAATCACTTTAGTGATGTTTTAGAATCACTTTAGTGATGTTAAAAACCCACTCTGAATGTTTAACTAGGAAGGCATGACTTTGTTTGGTTGCATTTCATATGACGTTTTTGTGCCTACAAAAACTCAATTCCGAACCAAAATGTGCTTGTATCGGGGCCATGTGAAAATATGGACCATTTTCAATAGTCCTTATGGAAATTTAAACGCATAAGTTTTATTTAATTTCCTTTAAAATTATGACCTGTAGTCGAACGGACGGCGAGATCGATTGAGTTTAATATAAAAAGTTATTCTGAGTTAATCGGTATATGAAAAGGGTATTGGGATCCATATTTTTAGTGCTACACACATAATAAATACCTCTCCACTATTGTAGTGTGGGCATGAACAAAGTTTCACACGTAACGACAAACTCAGTAAAAAACTATTTTAAAACTTAACCGCATTTGTTTTATCAGCTTTGTAACAATTTACAACACGCATACAGTTAAACACACACATCCATGTATATGCACTTACGTGAATATCTGATTACAATTAAACATAAGAAAATCTCTTTAAATCGTCCTTCACCGACTAACATTTTCCATTAATTCTAGTTGTATTTACATTTAATTTATTTCAACCAAATACACTTATTTAATGGCTTATCTCCACTTTTAACCCACATTTATTCTACGCTCCGAACAAAAAAGAAAAACTACAAACAAACGCCTTTCCAATTATGTTTTTGTTTCGGCTTTATGTGTTTCTGTTTTTTTTGTTTTCTTTTGTATTAAATGCTATTTATTTTTTTAAACAAAGTTCTTTAATATCGTATTTTTGTGTTACATCCCAGTTGGCCAGTTTGCCGTTGACGACATAATCGTCAATGAGGTATGCACAACTTGTTCCCTATCGTTTAGGGTTTTTGGTGGACAATTTAGGGGAAATCGCGGTATGCGACAGTATGAGCGACATTATCTTATAAGTTTTGAGCGACATTGTCTTATGAGTTCCCTGCAAATAATGCGACTAGTTACATACACGCATGCCAAATGTAGCCCATACTCTGCAAATAATGCTACTAGTCCATACATGCATGTAAAATGTAGCCCCCTGCAAACAATAGGACTAGTCCAAACACGCGTGTAAAATGTAGCCCACAAAAGACTAGGACTAGTCCAAAAAAAACTCAAACGTATGGAAAAAACATGATATATTTAACATTACGATGTCCTAGGGCAGGACCAAATAACCCAGCTTTGCATTGCAAAGGAATAGTCTTAAAACTACTCCATGGTATACTCAGAGGATTAGCATTGAAATCGTTTAAAAACGAAAAAATATCGTTAAAAATCGAAGACATGTCGTTTCACTAAAAACTCTTTTTAACAATGACTTGGTCCATGCTTGCATTACATTGGACCAGCCCAGTGAGTAGTCCATTTGATCAAAATGGATGAAGTAGTCCAATTTAATTTGAAGGGTTGTATTGTATAATATGCTTTTGACGACAATATGTAAGTGAAAGTCTTCTTCTGCCGTAGTTGAATGATTTCCAATCACTTGCTTGGTTTGCTTTAAATTCTCACATTATTTTTTATTAATTATGAATTTAAATACATTTATACAATTTACGACTTAAAACCGATAACATGCTGATGAAGGCAGTATTGGGCTGGACTATGAACTACGTGCAGTTTATACTTCACTGTCAATTTAGGAATTGCTTATGAAATTCGAACATGTAACAGCAATAAAATTGCTACGTTACTAAAAAAACACATGGAAAAATTGTCTAAAATAAGGAACCATATGATAATTTTTGCGCGGACAACACTGTCATGCATGAAGTAGAATAGGAGATATGGTATAAGAGATTTTGTATAGGAGATATTTTCATGTACAGTAGAGTGGCCATAGTGGAAATTTTTTTGAAAAGTTAAATTTTTCGCACTGAAAATATGAGGTTGGGGATAAAAATAATTATGCATATTTTATTTTTTATTTTTTTAATTCCGAGTACCTCCGGGTTGAGCCCAAACTTTTATTACATTACCCATTTATCACTATTTTTGTTCCTGTTTATATTTAAATAACAAAAAAATCTGACTATATGTTCCCAACTGAATTTCTTCGATACCTATAATTATTACCTTTCCAACGAGCCGCAATAGTCTGCAGATAAACTACGGATAATCTTGCCCGGAATACCCTAAAACCAAAGTCCAAAAAAAAATTTTTTTAATTTATTTTTTATTGCTGATAATATTATACTAATGAAGATTTTTTGTCGGATGAAAAGTTTTTTCTGTAGTGCTCCACAACTTGAAGCAAATTGGCATATTCGTTTTGCGGTGCAGTTATCTTCTTGGTCCTTCCAAATTGATGGATCCAATTCAAAAAATGTCACATCCATTTTTAAACGATGGAAAAAACGATTGGTGCGAGAAGTAAAGAAAGAACTTAAATCCTTTTTTTTCAAACGATTTCACTTGTTCCAGCGTTAAGTTTAATCTTTTTGGAATAACTTTGTCATTTTCGTCATCATGATTATCCTGAGCTTCAACCATTTTCCGCTTCTGGTATTTGTCTTCGGACAAATACCAGAAATGGTTTTTGATTTTTGACAATAAGGCATTTGAAACATTTAGTAAATCTTGACGCGGTGCAGATACAGCGTTAACGTATCCGAACCAATACGAAACATAAATTCGCGTCAAGAAAATGCAAATGTTTCGAATGAATTTCAGTCCGGAGGATGTCATCTTGAATTGTTCGCGAAGCAAAAAAATCTTATAGCAGTATATAGCTTTGGACATACCCCTTGCATTGTTGCGCCAGGCAAACGCAACTGCGTAAAATTTGGTGCTTCCTTACCAAGAAAACTTGCGAAAGTTGCAACAACTCCTTATAATCGGCACGCACATAATGAGATTTCAACGCCTCAAGACAAAACTTCTTGTGCGTCTCTATTTCGGCAATTCGCTGATATGACCCAATTTACTAAAGCAAATATGCTGAGCCTTTTTCAATACCAGTGTTTGTAGATGTTCTGCCACAATTTGCACTAAATTATCAATCTTCCATTTGCGTAGGAATTTTTCAATGCCTTCAGCAATATTTTCACCACAAGATTCTTCAAGTTTTGCAATGCCAAGGAGTTATTCTTCGTTCTTTGCGGTTATAACGAGAGCCAATCGGTCAACTTTGTCCTTGCCTTTCATATCTGGAAGCATTTTACCGTCCCAGTGCAAGACAAATACTTCAGGAATCAATGTTGAAATTAAATATTATGTTAATTACCTTCAAGATATTTATGAACCTTGAATTCATCTTTGATCTGTTTCGCTTGTCTGCGCCGATATTCCTTTCGCATTGTTTGAAACGATGTTCCGTTAAAGACGAAATCTTCCACTTTTATGTCGTTTAAGTCAGGTTTCATTTCCTGCAACTTCCGCAAGACTGCTGTAATTGTAGCAGATGTTAAATGCATTGCATCGCGATCACTGATGCGGCATTTATCCATGCTTGCTAACATTCGATCATCAACGAAATGGATTTTTCCGCGAGATCCCTGATCCCGCAAAACGAATATGGCAACACTTAACCCTTGTTAATGACCCGGCAGAAAGAGCAATTACTAAAAACTATTTACAGATTTCAATCGGGCATTGACATACGACGAAGAGGATAAGCCAACAAAAAGGCTTCATTAGTAAGTTATCAACAATAAAAAATTTTTAAAAATTCACCTATTTTTTGGACTTTGGTTTATGGGTATTGCGGGCAAGATTATCCGTAGTTTATTAGCAGACTATTGAGGCTCTTTGGAAAGGTAATAATTATAGGTATCGAAGAAATTCAGTTGGGAACATATAGTCAGATTTTTTTTGTTATTTAAATATAAACAGGAACAAAAATAGTGATAAACGGGTAATGTAATAAAAGTTTGGGCTCAACCCGGAGGTACTCGGAATTAAAAAAAAAAAAATAAAATATGCATAATTATTTTTATCCCCAACCTCATATTTTTCAGTGCGAAAACTTTTGGATTTAACATTTTAAATTTTTTCTATATAACGCTATGGCCAGTCTAATGTACAGGAAAACCATAAATATGAAATTGCATGTTTTTCGTTGTGCGACTAATGAAGGCCTTTTATGAATCCATTTGTAAGTGCATATTTTTGCATATTTTACCGTTTGTTGCATTTTTTACATAATTTATTTAAAAGAGCATTTTTAAGTTTATAGCGCATATTTTTCCTTTTTAAGGCATATTTTGCATTTTAAGGCATATTTTGATACATGAGGAATTTTTATAACTGCCTACAAGAGCTTTCGTAGCAAATAAAAAAATTAATTTTTTTTTCTAAATATTTTAAATATATACCCAACGTATTGCTTTCATTTCGCCATCTACATTTAATGTGTAATCTAAAATTGTAAGGCATAGCAGGTAAGTGATCTTACGATGTCCATCCTTCCTTCTGGCTGGTTGTCTGTCCATGTTTACCTTGGGCGCAAAGTACAAGTTGGAAATTTGAAGGTAATTTGATCAAGATCTATAATTTCACATAATCCCTTTTAAAAACTTCATTCCAAATTAGACTTTTTGCGTCCGTAAACCATCTAATTATTATAATGGCCGTTTTCTCATTACACGATTATCTTTTTCCCCAACGAAAAACTGCACATTAAAGAAATTTGGTTTTCTCAATTTCTCATTTGCTTCTTTTCTGCCGCAGAACTAACCAGCACTCATCTGCCGATTATTTATTTTCCTTTTATTTGCCATACAGATAAATCAATCAGCTGACTCCCAACTTTTACATGTATTTTGAGAGGTGCTGCCAACTTAAAACCATGTTTTTTGTCGGTATATTGAGAAAACCAAAATTGTTAACAGACAGTTTATCGGTCTAATAAATTTATGTTGACATTTAGTAACAGGCAGTTTGACGGTTCATTGAGAAAATGGCCATAAGTCTCAAAAATATTTCACTGCAAGTTAAATTAATTTTGAACCGGCTAACATTTGCCCAAAGCTTCCATCCTTAAATAGCTTTAACTTCTATTTTAATGTTAACATTAATAAACAATTTAGCGACCGTACCTGAAATCCCTTTAAGACAAATAAATTTCGTATGGATGTTTATATCTAGATAACATTCGGCACAAACATGTCCTTTTTGAATTTTAACCTCTTAACATAACTTTGTTTTTGTGAGCCCATGACTGCCCACAGTTTCCGAATAGGGTAAAATGACGAAAATTCGTCTGTAAATACATACTATGTATTTATTTATTTGTTTGTTGTTTTTAATGCAAATGTTATTAAATTGTTAAATATTTTTTCAATTTTCAGGGCATATTTTCAAGTTTTTACTACATATTTAATGCGCATGAAACGCGTTTTTAGAGCATATTTCTGGTTTCGCTGGTCATGTAAATAGTCGTCGATGAGATTAAAAAAGAAAGTTTTCATTCCATAAACGTCAACGACAAGCTGAGGGAGACTGTCGCTTTTAAAGATTGTCGTCGATAAAGATGGCTTCAAAACGTTGCCAACTGGGATTGGTTTATTTTTACACCAACACACGCAAAAAAACAGTTGTTCATTTATGTTATTTGTGTGCATGAATATGTGCATTTATACCTTGACCTTGAAATTATTTAACAAATAACTTGTAGTTATTGGTTCTTAAGTTGTTCAACAATTTTTAACTTATTTTCTTTAAAGGAATACTTGCAGACCAAGACGGACTACCGTGGTCTTCTTACACTTTAAGCTCAAAAGGTGGTGAAGGGCGAATTTTAGATTAGACAATGCCGATTCTTTAATACCCTCCGCCAAGAATTAGGATTTGTAATAAATTATAAACCCATCTTCATTAATTTTTAATCACATTTTATAGACATTTAAAAATAATATGTACCAAATTGCATGACATTTTTATTACTCGTTACGGTTTTAGGTGAACTTATTAAAGTGTATTCCGAAAGTGGACCGTGGTAAATTATGAACCGATCGTCGCGAAATCTTATGAAGTTAGTAAAAGTCATATACAACTAAATTTAATAAAATTTCACCGAAACACAATTTTTCTCTTATGGGCTTAGGCGAATTTAAAGGCATTCCAAAAGTAGGCTATAAGTGGGACCTATATACAATTTTCTAGTGTATTATTCAACCCTATTTAAAAAAACAAGACCAAATTTCATTAAAATATCACAATTAATTATCGTTTGAGATGTATTTGTTTAAATTTATAAGAGTATAATTTCTATTTTTATATAAAGGGTAGTCCAATCAAAACCCAGGATGTTTATTGTATATAAAACAAAAAGTTTTCAGAGAATTATAATTATAATAATTATAATTTCTAGGACAATTATGCGTGAAACAAAATATCGGCCAAATGCTCGCCACGGCTTCGGTGGCATACCTCTATGCGATGGTTCATATTTTCAATGAAGCTGAGATATAATTGAAGTTTAATATCGTAAATGTGCCTTTAGCTATTGAATTGTTCTTGGCTTATTGACATTTTTTTTTATTTTAAATATTTCCAAAGAAAGAAGCCCAATGGTGTCAAATCAGAAGATCATGGCGGCCAATTAGCTTTGCCACGATGTGAGGTAACACGGCCATTGAATTTCTCGCACAAAAAAGCCATTGTTTTTCCAGGTCCATATCCTTAATTTCTTGCCACAAGAATCCGTTATCATCTCGCGATAGCGAACAATATTTACGGTAACTGCTTGGCTGACTTCATTTTCGAAGGAGTACGGCCGGGTGAAGCAGAACGAAATGGGCGAGCATGAACAGGTGTTTTCACATTTCTTGCAGGCCAAGTTTGCTGAAATTTGCGCATAATTATCCCGATTGTGTGCAGATTTGGTCGATTATGCTGACCAAAATAATCACGAAGTGCACGAAATTAATTTTGATTTGAACACCCATTTTCGTAAAAGGCCAATTCTGCTTACCAAAAGTGGCCCAGTGGGGACATGATATCACAACTACTACTGTACATACGTTCCAATTGTTATAAGAACAAAGCCCATTGAAAATGGTGACAATCGGTCCATTATTCCACAAATCTTTCGGGAATAGTCCAGATACATATTACTGCAACATAAACCAACTTCTTTTAATCGGTCAATATTTCGCCATAGCTCCCATACAAATACTACTCTCGAAAATATCTTAAACGGCCATTACTTCCTTATAAATATTGGTATTGGTAGAAAACAGGGACCGTAATGTTATGACTCTAAAAAAAAGTCAAGAAATAACCTTACTAAACAGATAATTCTTAAATAAACTACAGTCCGTTACTGTAATAATATTCTGAGTGTAGATGTTTATATTTAAATAATATTAAGCACAAAGAACTCCTATATGAATCTAAACCTCATAACATGATTTTCTTTTACCGGGTCCACGACTGGCCATGAGTCCCAAACATAATTCCATCTCGATAATGTATCTTTATATGCTGTGGTGTAGGGTCGGCCTTGACCGACTATACTTTTAAATTATAACTAAAAAATAAAGAAGGTAGAACTTTGTTCATATCATATGCAAAAATTAGGGACCACGTCAATTGCATAAATTTGCCACTATACGCTATAATTTTTCCATCTGTTCAGACTAGAAACGAAAAAGGTATATACATACATATATTCGACTAAAGCAGATTGTATTCGCGACTATGGAATAAATTATTTCAATTTGGAATATTGGGCTACACATGCAAAAAAAAAATTATTAAAAAATGTATTCAAAACGATCATTCTTACTAGGTGTGATGAATTTCGAGCGGTTTTTCTTAATTAAAGCCATCCTTCAGTAAAATAATTTTATGAATTCAAGCCTAACTAAATATTCAAATTATAAAATCACAATTGTTCTAAAAAAAAGCTATAGCACAAGCTCTATATGTTTACATTTGTTCTTCAAGTTGTACCAATAAAATGTCGACAAACATGAACAAAAAACATAAAAAACAAAAAAGAAACATGTAAGTAAATTAAAAACTGATAACTACAGCAAATTTCGAACCACCAATACCATTGATTAAAGATTGATGTTTGAATGTTGGGTGTATACCTCACCATCAATTCGGTTTCAGAAGAGAACATAGCACAATTGAACAAACCCATCGGAGAGTAAACGGCATAAAAAAGCCTTTGAAAAAAGAAAATATTGCTCCGCTCTCTTCATCGATGTTTCTCAAGCTTTTGATAAAGTCTGGCATGTAGGCTTGTTACATAAATTGAAGCAATACCTACCGGTTAACATACACAAGCTGTTAGAAAGTTACTTGGTCGGTTGAAAATTTATTATTAAAGAAGGTGATTTTTCAAGTTCTCCTCAGTCAATTGAGGCTGGTGTCTCTCAGGGAAGCATTCTGGGCCCACTTTTTTAACTTATATATACCTCGGACATCCCAACAAACATTTACACTCTAACCTAAACTCTTGGTGATTATCCAGATTTTCTAAGCGTGTACGGGAACAGCCGTGAAGCATCTCGATACCTGCAGGATCATATATTTCAACTAGAGCAATGAAGAATCAAAGTCAATGAGCAAAAATGCGTACATACAACATTCACCTTGCGTCGGGAAACATGCCCACCCCCCCACTATTAAAATTAATAATCAACTAGTACCTCAACAATCGCATGTCAAATATCTCGGTATTCATCTGGATCGGCGTTTAACATGGAAATGCTATATAGAAGCAAAACTAACCCAAATGAAACTAAAAGCTTATTAGAAGAAATTCTGTTCTTAGTCTCGATTGCAAACTACTACTTTACAACGCTATTTTAAAGCCAATATGAAGCTACGGTATGCAACTATGGGGCACTGTCGAGGCCGAAAAAATTCAAAGGCGCCAAAATAAACTTCTTAGAATAATTACAGCTGGCCCATGGTATGTTAAAAACTCAAATATCCACAAGGATCTCAATGTTCCATTAGTTAAAACTATGATTACGAAATATGCAGTTAAATACTTAAAAAGGCTCTAATTGCATGCGAACCCACCAGCGCGAAATATTTTAAATGATAGCGGCCACACTTGCTTGAGGAGAAAAGACACTGCAGCACTTACCCATTAAGACGAGCGATAAACACCCATATATGTGAACAGAACCCGTGATGCAGAAAATTTTTGTCTGGCACTGGCAGGGCATAAATAAAGTATAAGGATAAGATTTGATTAATTATTGTTAGTTCATATTTTATATATGAAGATTCAATAAATAAATAATAATAAAAAAAAATGTTGGCTGGCTGGCATCACTACGGGTGCAGATGGTAGAACTTCAAAGAATTCTGATGATGAGAATAAGATTGTTCTCCAAACGTAAACTCAACCCGCGTTCGATCCCCAGCACAAAAAATTAGCAAAAAATATCAAAACATTTTAATGAATTTCATGTTGTAAAATTCCGTTCTTCAGCAATTTAATTTAATTAAAATTAAATTTGATGAACTCAAGCCTTAATAAATATCAAAATTTCAAATTAAAAATCGACAGTTCAACTAAAAAAACACTCAAGTCTTTATTGTTTGTTGAAAGTTTAAAATAAAAAATTTAAAGAAGCTAGACAGGAAAAAAAAGAAAATGTTTTAGACGAGTGATGCAAGATTTGGCACATGTGGGTCATTTGTGCCACTTTTGATGGCCCTATGGAACTTCCAGGGCAAAACTCAACTGGCTACTTTAAATCCTTCAGTACATTTTGTAATCTAATTTGTCCACTGTTTTGAACATTTCTTTTATTAACATCATTGTTTTATTTGGTAAGGCCCAAGTAAACCACATAATCGGCTTGATCAGAAATATGAAAAATGTATTAATTTTTTTTATCCCACAAATATAATAAAATAATACAGAAAACGATGAGCACATGATCCTTCCATCCTTTCTGTTTACTTCCTCCAGAATATGGTGATATTTTGAACATTAATCTTGGCGAAGCCCAATTCCCAGAAAACCTGTTCTTAAAATCTGAATTTCTTATTTTTTGTCCAAAAAAATATTGTGAATATTGTTAAAAGATTTTTCAAACAAAAGAAAGAAAAAACTGCCAGGTGGAACTTTTTGTTCTTAAACATCATTATTTGTACAATCAATATAACCTTTTTATCCACTTAAAAAGTGCTTCGTTTAACAGGGTGCCATAGAAACAAAGAAAAACTTTCAATTTATTATTTTTTTTTTTGTTCTTAATTTGTTTGATGTTACGATAATTTTAATAAGATGTTATTGAGAACCAACACGCCTGGGAATCGACCTTTTTTTTCGTTACTTAAATTTCTACGATTTTTTTTTTTTTTTGCAAAGTTACAGAAGTGTTTACAACTTATTTCGGCATTTCAACTAAAACGTTATATCAGTTAGTTCGAATATACAGAACTTTATAAAACAAAATTAATCTTTAGCTATTAGAAAATTAATAAATGCACGAACGTAGTCATTATTTTTATATTCTTCTGAGAAAAGTTAAATAATTATTTACTTTAACATTTCGACAATTAAATTAAAAACATCAACATAAATTATGTTTTGGTTTTCTCTGTTTAAATAAATAAAATTTAATTTGCTATTTTTATCCCACCTTTGAAGTTTAAATTAAGTGCCATGTTTTAAGTTCTTTTTAATAGTCTGTCAATATTTGGCTAATTACAAAGACTTTATTTGGCTTTAAATTTAATAATTATTTTTCGATATGGCATTGGACACGTTTATTTTGTGAAGATTGTTATAATGGGAAACATTGTTTTTAACTTTTCAAGGCCTAAATAGTCACGATATGAACTAATAAATTTTTTTAAGACTTAGCGGAGAATAAAACATTCTTCAGTTCTATAAACAAAAAATTTGTTTGTATATTTTTTTTTTAGTTTACTGAAATCATGCTTTGTCCAATTTATAACGAACGTTTTTTCTAAATTTCTTTCCGTTATAAACTGAACAGAACTTGGCCGATATTCACAAGGCCTATACCACAAAAAAGGTTTTAACGTTATCGTTTTTTTGTTGTTGCAGAATATGGCCTCTTTAATCATAATCTATTTGCCGCAACCATATTTTGGTTAAAAATCAATCCCTTTTACGTCTATCAGAATTATCTTAGGAGCCCTAAACAATTTACTTTTTATTGGGACTATTCATTCGTTTAAAATTCAGAAAAAGCATTTAGGTCTTTTAAACATATTTAACATGATATATTCAACCACAACATTACATGACCGAATGAATTTGTTGTGGTTGTTATATTTCAATTACAGTAATCATAATGAGTATGAAATTTTGGCGGCATAAAATAACCCCCAAAAAATAATAAAATAACCCCCAAAAGTGTGGGGGCCTTATTTCATATGCAATTTTTGAAATAAAATAAGCCCCCAATGAAATGAACTAACGACCCAAATAGAAGTTAAATAATAATTCCCTAATGTTTTGGGGCTAACTTTATATGAAATAAGACCCAATTTCTGAAATGAAATAACATCCCAATATTTATAATACAATTAATTGTAGAGTTTTTGTTTAAAAATCAAGCGATAGATAGCATGATTGGGACTTCGGCCGGGCGCAAGGATTTCCTCCTCTATGGTATAACAAACTCCGGCTTCGCTAAGTAAAGCTGCCCTGCATAGACGGCCTTCGGCCGGGCGCAAGAGTTTTCTCCTCAATGCTATAACAACACCGGCTTTGCTAACTCAAGCTCCTAAAATCGGCATTGTGACCGATCGAATACCAGCTACACAGACAAGGCTTAGTTAGCGAAACCGGTGCTTTTTATGCCATAGAGGAGAAAATCCTTGCGCCAAATAAACCAAAAAAATATATTGCGGCTTTATTTCACAATTATTTTTTGGGGGATTATTTCATGTGAAATAATCTCCCAATTAAGAGAATGAAATAACACCTCAAACAAAATGAAAACCCCCAAAACTCGTTGTTGTTGTTTTTCTCTTTACAAACTTGTGGGGGGTTATTTCATTTTTTTTTTTTGGGTAATTTCATGCCGCTAAACTTTTCCGTTAAAAAGTTCTTTTGGGCGATGTGCAATAACTCCCCAAAAATTAATGAAATAAACCTTTAAAGTGTGAGGCAGGGCTGCCAGATAAATTTGTGAACAAATCGTCAGTTTCCTGAGAAAAAATAAAAAAATCGTCTTTTTCCTTTCGAAAAATCTTCAAAAAAAAATCGGACAACTTAAAATTTAGTTTTTTGTAAACAATTTTTGTTCGATTTTTATAAAAAAAAAAACATTCAAACAAAAACATATTTACTTCATACCCAGCTAACATTTTCAATCGTGTAAGAGCTACTGGGAGTCTCATGAAGAGCGTCTTTGATCGTCGATTACCGCATTTTTTAATAGTAGAAGATTCCTCGCAAGGGAAAAACTGTAACACGTGTGAGTTTCTTCCATAGCACAGCGAAAGACGCTTCTTCAATCGTTGTGGGAATCGTTTAAGACGTGGGTTAAGATAATCTAACGAGACTTTCATGTCAAGAATCGTTTGTGTATCATGTAGATATTCTTTTACAACTCTTGAAATGCTCGCCGTATAATTGTTGAAAATATGATTCGATATGATGACGGTTTGACGAAAGATAAACAAAGTGTAACATTGTTGTTTTTGTACTCTGAAAATAATCAAAGATTTTCTTAAGACTTGCATATTACAGCCGTACACAAGCAAAAGCGGAACGCGGTTTCTAATTTTTAAATATAGCGGCCTGAACGCTTTGCAATTAGAAACCTCGATTTTGACAGCTCGTTTAATAGTGAAGTTTTCCGCTTTTGTTAATTAATAATGGCGATTAAGTTATTTTTTGGCCAATCTAGCGTTTTATCTCTATTTTTGTTTATAATTTGTGGGTTTTATTAAACACGAAATCTATCACTACTGTTCGTGACACAACGTTGACGCTCTTGCTTTGGTATGGCTTAACAGCATAAAAGCTAAGCGAAAGAAAACTTTCCGCCTTCCGCTCTTGTTAAGGTATGGCTGTTAAACATTCAAAGATTAAAAAACGGAATTGTCAAAAAAATTTAATGTTTTATTTAGAGTTTGGAGACTAAAAAAATCGTCACTTTTTTGAAAAAAATCAGCAAATTGTTACTTTGCTAATTTCGGAATATAAAATCGTCAAAATGACGATAAATCGTCAAATCTGGCAGCCCTGGTATGGGCCCTTATTTCATATGCAATAAAACTCCAATTGAGAAAATGAAATAAGCCCCCATAGAAATGAAATAATGCCCTAAACAGAAATAAAATAATAACCTTATTTTAGGTAGCGATGCCGGTTTGTTTGTTATAACATAGAGAAGAAGAAATCCTTGCGTCCAAAAAGTTAAAAAACTTTAAAAATAAAATAATCCTCAAAAAACATTTTGGTGCTTTATTTCATAGTGATTATTGCGAGTTCATTTCATATTAAATAATTCTTCAATTAAAAATATAAAATAACACACCAAACACAATGAAATAACCCCCCAAAAATCGTTGTTGCTGTGCTCGGTATAAACTTTTTGGGGGGTTTTCATGCCGCGGCTGTTTTTATGTGACTAATATGGGAAAAGAACGTGTGTACTGTTGTACGTAATACATAAAACTATGGATTTTAGAACCACCGATTGACTCAAAATAACTTTCTGAATCGATCTAACGATGCGCAAACATTTACTCTTTAGAATTTGTATCTTACGGTCCATAAATTCATTTAAAACATTGCAATTTAAAATGTTCTTATACTTTTATACGTAATAAATAAATGGAAAATTATTTGTACAATCAAGATGATTTTTTTTAAAATGCTAAATAAAATGCTAAATTTTTATTTTACTTTTTTACTACTTTAACTTTTTGTTTTTATCTCAATAAAACGTTGAAAACTAAGTGTCAATTATTGATTTAAAAAAAGAACTGGTTTTAAACATATGTCATGACAAATGTATAAGTAATCTTGACAAAGTCACTTGATAAGTGTTAAATGTCTGCTAAAACAAATACATACCTACCTTTAGCTTGAGGTAACTATTCGGTTAACAATATAAAAGCAAAAAATTATAAAATATTAAACTAATAAACACTTGCAAGGTAAATTAGTTTATAGTATTATCCCCATGGAAAAATTAACACTTGTAAGATTTCGAACAAAAGCAGTGGCAATAAAATGTTAAAAAAAACAAGACTTTTATATTATTTCTACTGTAGCAACTACAAAAACAACAACTGCTGCCATTTTTTTTTATTGGTTTTATTGTAACCATTTATTATCTTGTCTATTTTTTCCTCTACGTTATTCATATTTGCATTGTATTTTCTTAGTCATATTTCGTACCTCCTTAAGTATTTAAATACTTTTTTGTATTTTCTTTATTTATTGTGAAAGGATGATTGAACTAAGTCGACATCAATCAAATCATAAATGTAATAACAACAGTGTTGCCACTTCGCGGGTAATAACTAGGGTATTCGATTAATTTTAGGCGCTTAATTGTTCGAATAATAAAAAATTGCTTACCTTCGATTAACGAATAATTCGAATAATTTATGTCGATTAATCGATTATATTTTTTTTCTTAAATGTAAAAAATCAAGCCGGTACTTTTTAAATATCTTTTTATTGTTTCTGTACTCTGTAACGTTTCCTTCGAGCTATAATTTTTTAAAATATTTGACCTTCTCCGAGAAAAGGGACCTAGTGTGTGAAAATGAAGTTTTAAGAAAAACGCATTATTATTATTCTACGCCCTTTTAGGTGCCAGAATCTACACTTAAGTCCTAACCCGTTTTTTTTACACACTAGGTCCCTTTTCTCGGAGAAGGTCACATATAGTATTGTGCAATGAATAAAACCAAAGAGTTTGGAAATAAATTATTTTTAAGATTGTTTAGTACAGACTTTTACCACAATGATGCAGAATAAGAATATGATATTTTTGAGAGGAATAAAAACAACCTTCTACCAGACCTTAAATCCCTTATGACACTACATTTTTTATTCATTAATTGATATAGAATTGATAGAGAGAAACAGTAAATGCTAGAAAGAGCAAACTATAAAAAATGTTAATAAAGTGTTTTATTTTTTTTCTCTTGTAATGGTTTTTTCAGGGATGGCGTTGAGAATTTTTAAAATTGTACCAACATCATTTAAAAATTGCACTTTTTTACTCTAATTGTGCTAAAAGATTTTGTTTAGTTGAAATTAATTTTATTATTTTTATATAATCTCAAAAAACACCACATAAAGGTATTATAAATCTTAGTTTAAAAGGTACCAACAAAAAAGTACAATTGAAACAACTTAGCCATCCCTGTTCTCTTAATTTTATTAAATATTGCCAACTTTTTGTTTATGAGAAACCTAAAAACAAAAAGCGGTAAATCCCTGAATTTGCCCATAAACCGCTGATTCAGCAACACTTAATATTTCAAGCTTGAAATTTCAATTTTAAGTTGAACAATTTTACATTTTTTTTTTGACATAATTTAATTTTTTATCGATAACTTTTGTAAAATTTTTGACAGTTTGCCATTTATCTTAATACAGCTGAACCCTTCGCACTTGGTAAATTTTTCTATTACTTTATGTTTGCACTGATCACCAAAACTTGAACAATGCATTAAAAATGTAGTGTCATAAGGGCTTAACAGTACTATTAAAAATATTAAAATTGTTAAAAAAAAATCAATAAGAGATTCAAGTTGTATAATGGAAGACTACCAATTTTTAGAAAATATGATTAAAAGAACAGAACAATTGGATATGCTTTATAACGGTTAACTTTCCATCTCTCCAACGTTAACAATAAGTGAAAGAATCTTTTCTAAATCAAGTTTCATCAAAACAAAAGAAAGAAGTCGTTTGAAACATAAACATTTAAACTGTAAACCTTTTTTGAAAGATTATTTTAGAAGATTAGATTAAATTTTGATGACATTTTTTATTTAAAAAGTTTTCCTCACTTATTACATGAAGTACCTTTTGTTAAATTGTTGTTAATTTTTTAAATAAATTTTTATGTTAAAAAATATATTACATTTATAATCTTATATTTTTAAAATTAAAATTATTCGATTAACCGAATAATAGTTAATTACTCGATTTTTAACCTCAAATAATTATTCGGGCGATATTCTTTAAACAAAACATTTTTAATTGACAGACATTTGCAAATGGATCGTACAACTGACAAAGCCACTGTAAAATACATATCGGGTAAAAGTAGCTTAAAAGAAGACTACAACGCAAAACAGCTTTGACTATGTCCGATTTTTGAGCGATTTACGTTTCGTCTCACATGACTTGTGGATGAGGCTTCTAAATTGTGTGAAATGGTTAGCAAAAAATTAAGTTTAAGGCCCTAATTGCGTAAAGCAACAACAAAATATTGTTGACTTTGTTTTTGCTTTCAATGTAATTTTTGTAGTTGCGTTTCGTTTTACACCATTAGGGCCTAATTCGAAATCAAAAATCTAAAATCTAAAAGAAGACTGCAATGTCATTTATAAAGATTTAGTGAGAATATAGTAAAAATAAATAACTTACTCAAAATGTAGTTCACCATATCTTCGCAAAAACGAAGTTCGCTTTTGTTTTAAATTTTCGAAAATTTTATTTCACTAATTCTTCGCAGTGATTAATGTTCGCTTGTTTCAAGGCGGGTTAATAATTGTCAAACTTGTATTTTAGGGGGCATTTTTATTGAGTAACGTCTGTTAAACAATACATCTCTTTGTCCCATTTTCAAATCCATATTATACTATTAATTAAAAATAACTTATTACCTCATTTAAACGTTTGTCGCACTTACTCGTCCCGTGCGACCGCTGTCTGAACAGGCAAATTAGGTGAATATATATCAGGTGAAGGTATATCAGGTGAAGGTACAACAATAACTCGTTTTGGCTTATTTATGGCTGTTTCCTTATTGCTATTGTGTGGATGCCCTAATTTCGGTAGACAAGTAAGTGTTTGAGGTTCATGTAAATTCTATGACTTCGGGACTATTTTTGATAGTAAAGGAAACTTCGTATATGGAAGCTATTTAGGACAAAATTTCTTTTTCCAGCTCATACCGAGTGATCTTTATCACGTCAAGATAATTTTGGCTAAGCAACATTTGTAATTGGACTAGGTAAATCAACAGGTTGGTCTTTCGTTTTCTTCAGTACCCAAAGTATCCGTCGCCTACAAATTAACTTTCATCAAATGTTATCTCTTATTGTGCTTTTAACCTGGAATGGTTATACCTTAAATATTAAAACAATCTAGTGCATATATACTTCATAGTACACCCGTTGACTTCACGTATAATCAAGCAAGGGTTCAGTAGGGTGGTATAGCGAGTCTAAGAGAAATGTTTCAAACTTTTTAATAAACATGTGATACAATCCACATGTTTTTACTTAAAAGAACACAAACTAAAAATAATCAATAAAATCAAAAAAAAAAAAAAGGGAAAAAGTGAATTAACGACAACATCCCCAACACAAAAATACGACAACTGGCTAAATCCAATGTTAGCAATACAAACGTTGTATATTTTTTTTTAAGTATTTGAGTATAACTCATAGCAACAAATTGTTGGAAACACACGCATACATAGTGAAACATAAACATTAAGGACGTTGCCTTAAAATACTCGTTATTCATGTTACATTTTCCGACAGAAACTTTCTTATTAGTTTTGTATATACAGTACTTTTCGTTTATACTCACTACCGCTTATAGTCACATTAGCGATAAAGTCCATTTTATCTGTTTATTTTGCCGCTATAAGTTAATTTAATATAAAGTATTAACTTTTTTTGTCTATTTTCTTCGACCATATATGCCATCTATCAACAGTCATCAAAGGGAAAAGTAAAGCAAATTAATGGCGTTATAGTCACATTGGCCACATTTACTAAGTTCTTTTTAGTTTTCGAAACCACAATCCATCCAAAGAAAAAAAGAATTAAATCGTTTAATTTTTCTCATCAACTCTCTACTCGTAAAAAATTAGTTTCTGTCATGGGTATCAGTTATGAAACTTTAAGCCTGATGTCGCTGTAATTTATATGATTTTTTTTATTTTCTATATTCACATAACTTGATTATATTCGAATTCAGTTATATATAGAGTTTTTTTCCCCGGAGTTTTTCGATTCCAGGGAAAACGGGAAATTTTTTTAAATTTCCCGGGGTCCCGCTCCATATAAATAATACAAAGTAAATTTTGTTTTATTTTAATGAAAATAAATTTTTTTAAAAAAAGCGTAAGGGAACTTATTTATAAAGTAAGTAAAAGAAATGCATAAATAATACAACAACAGCATCAAACGGACTTCTTCTTACAAGATCCACCTGTAATCTTTAGAACAATGCGTTTTTAAAATTGTTTGTTGTAGTATCTTCCACGTGTCACCTGTAATCGTCATATTTCAAAAAAAATTTAATTTTAGGTTAATTAAGCAAAGTGTTCCTTCATACTTTCCCGTAACTCGGTATTTTATCTCAAACTGAACCAAAGTTATAGCAAAATATATCTTTAAATCGGTACATTTTGAAAACCTTAATCGCATTTTGCCAAGCTAGATTTTTTTGTAAATATGACTTTGCTGCAATAAAGGAGCGATATTTTTGGATATCTCCTATTTTTAAGACTTGCCCATGGACGATTAAAATTTACTGCCTGCATCTTATTTTGAATTTATGTTCTTAATTTACTCTTCACTTAACTTATTATGAACTGTTGCACGGCACATTCTGCTTTTAGTCGATTTATTGCGTCAGTAGACATTGATTTACGAACGTACCCAGCAAAAACTTAACTTACCTGGTAAGTTAGCAAGTAATGTTGGAGAAAATAAACACTACTTATTTTTCGGCTGAATAACTACTTATTTCTGTTCGAGTTGTCCACAGAATTCAGTACTTACAATACACTTACTAGAAGCCAAAAAGTATCTAGTTATTATTTAACTACGAGTAAGTAAGTTGATACTTACTATAAGCCAAAAAATCACTAGTTAAGAGACCTAATAAGTAGTTATTGATCTCGTTACCAGTAATTAGATATTCAGTACTGAAAACAACACAACTTATAAGTAGTTATTGAGCTGATTATTACTAAGCAAATATTCAATAGTGAAAATAATAGTAGTAATAAGTAGTTGCTGAGGTCATTACTAGTAAGTGGTTATTGAAGTTTTCAGAATAATGACAATTGTAATGACAACTACTTACCAGGTAACATATGAAATTATTACCACCTATTACCAAAATTCAAAAAGTTTTTCCTGGGTAGTCACTTCTTGTTATTGATCTAATCGACAACCCATCAACAGATGCTAATTTTTAGAGAATAGAAAACTAAATTTCAAAGTATAAATAGCTTTTTTCTGAAACTATGAGGAACTTTTATTTCCCGGGATCCCGCAACAAAAATCCCGGGAAAACGGGAAATAAAATAATTGAAATTCCCGGGAATTCACGGGACGGGAAACCCCGGGAAAAAACCCTAGTTATATGCCTCAAAGTGGCATATATGTGAATTTGCCTTATAGTCACATTAGCGATATAGTCCAGGTTTTGCCTGCAACTTTAGGCTGTGACTATAAGCGAAAAGTACTGTAATACGAAACAAATTTTACTTGACCCTTATGGAATTCTACGTAACAACAATGTCGTTAGTATTGTAGTTTTTGGCAAATTTATTAAGAAACTTTTTACGTAAACTAAATTTTGAGTTAAAATGTATTTTTTCTTTCTTTAAATGCACGTATTTTTGTTTTTCTTTTTTGTTTACAATTCTAAATATTCAAACAAAATTATGAAGAATTTGCTTCAATTTATTGAGAATTAGAAAACTATAAAATAATAACGAGTTTAAAAGTGTTTAATTATTAGTTTGTTTTAAACTTTACATCTCTTCGAGTGACTCAAATAAATCGAATAATTCAATGGATAATTTAATTATATTAATAAACAGAAAAAACCAACAAAAAAAAACATATAATTAAACAATAAAATAACAATACTATAAAACTCTAGAGCATTATAATAAAATAAAAAAACTTAAAAAATAAAACATCGAAACAAGATTAAGGAAAACAAAATTTAAATAAACTATAAGCAAAGTAAACACTTCTTCGGTTTAACAGACTATAACATGATCTGAAAGCCAACGTTTAGTACAAGAAGCAGGCGGGCCCATTGATTTTTCCAGTTTATGAGCTTTTAGCTCATATTTTAGGAAATTACTTTTAATTAATTTATTATATTTTTTTACTTTTTAGTCCCGGCCGTTTTTGTGAGAAGTGCCTGCCAGTTATGAAAAACTATTTAAACCAATTTATTGTTTCTGAAAATCGAAAAAAATTAAAACTCAGTTTAATTTTTTTGAAATCACCGTAGTTTTTCCTGATTTTAAGAGAAGTTCTGGTAAAGATAAAAACTCAAATTATGAAGTACATAAAAGCAAAACAGGATCGTTTTTAAAATTTGTTTGATTCCAAGTTCAGGCGTATGTATTCGATTGCGATCCACAGCATACCTGATTTTATATATTTTTTGTAATACTCTTACAATTTCCTTCGTCTTTTTTTAACGTATTACTATTTTGCACCAAAGATCCGACACTTCGTTTTTCAAACAAGGACACTTAGGTTTTTAGGATCCAAATGTAAAAAAGAAATTCTTCATTACGAGGTAATGAAGAAATTGACAATCGGGTAAAAACTGGTAACCCATAGTGCGTGGTTTACACATTTTTTTTTCTTATGATAAATGCTAAACTACATAAATATGAAAATATGCAATTTAAGTTCCAAATGTTCAACGTTAGAATTTGAAGTTAATCATGATTTACATAATTTGTCTCACACACACCCACATCTGAAAAGGGTCTATTTGTATGTGAAATGAAAATATATGCAGAAGCTGAATAACATGTAATTTAGTTTTTTTATTTTATTTTATTTAAGGTCTACGGAATAAATCCCTACAGACCAATTAAAAAAAATTTAAATAATATACAAAATAAAAAAAGATTTAGACATCCATTTAATTATAATAATATTACGTTTAATGACATTAATGGCCGTTTTCTCATTACACGATTAACTTTTTTCCCAACGAAAAATTGAACATTAAAGAAATTTGGTTTTCTCAATGTCTCATTTGCTTCTATTCTGTCGCAAAGCTAACCAGCACTCATCTGCCGATTATTTATTTTGCTTTTATTTGCCGTACAGATAAATTCAATCAGCTGACTCCCAACTTTTACATGTATTTTAAGAGGTGTTGCCAACTTAAAACCATGTTTTTTGTCGGTATATTGAGAAACCCAAAATTGTTAACAGACAGTTTATCGGTCTAATAAATTTATGTTGGCATTTAGTAACAGGCAGTTTGACGGTACATTGAGAAAATGGCCATAAGATTGACAGACAAATCAATAACCAAATAAAAAAAATCATTATAATGTTTACACAATTTTCTTAGAGGATCAGAATTAGCATAATTTGTTTGGAAAACTTGTTAATAGATTGGAACATAGAAACGAGTTGATCGATGAGGTACATTAAAATGTATGTTGCTGAGTAGAAAGTCAGAACAGACTGCACCGTGTATTAGGTTGAATGAAAATGAAACGCTAAGCATAGTTCTTCTGCTCTCCAACGTTGGTAATTTTATTAATGCAAGCCTTGTAGTATAAGGAGAAATAATGACGTGAGGATTCCATGTTGAATTACTCAAGCAAAAACGAAGGAATTGTTTTAGGACTGATTCAATAATGTTTCAGAGATAATTCGCATTCGGATCCCAAATAACAGATCCATATTCCAAGATTGGTCTGACTAAAGATGTATATAACCGTTTAGTAATGATTGGTTCAGTAAACTCCTTAGCCCATCGTTTTAAAAAAGCTAACACACACACCGCGAGCTTTGTTTACCATCATAAATACATCTATGTTCCTGGAAATTTAATTTAGGATCCAAAAGTATTCCAAGATCTGATTGGTAAAAGTAGGGAATCCAATTATATTGGCACTGTCGCAATGTGGTTGTATTTTGCTGTTTCATTAGTACTACAATAGGATGTGTTCTGATGAAATTAGGGATCTGGTTCCCGAAACTCGTACGTTTGTTCTTAATACGCGTTCGTTCTCAAGAGCTTATCCTTTCGTAATCTTTTGGACGGTTCTATCTATAGCCGGACTGTTCGTATTTTGAATGATTTTCTTGCAGCATAAACAGGTTCAAATCAAATGCACCGCTCCCTTTGTCCTCCTTCCCGTAACCTAGTTTTCTAGCTCCAACACAATGCAATGCATGAGTAAGGATCATCTACTGGGTGCTGGTCCCAATAAGAAAAAAAAAGGTTAAATGTTGTAATGCCTCTTTGATTAAAACAAACACAATAATCTCCAAACACTAAGAAGTTTTTATTCCTTAATCTGTGTGTGCCCAACAAACACGAAGTCAAACTTTTGATATAAAATGACTTTATAATTTGACATCAAACGCAATTCTCAAACGTTTTTCAATTGTTTGATTTAACATTTAAATTCAAATTGATAATGATTTGAAAACAAACATTTGATATCAAATGTTTTATCAATTTGATGTCAAATGTTTTATCAATTTGATGTCAAATGTTTTATCAATTTGATGTCAAATGTGTGTCAAATGTTAAAATCAAATCAAAAATAAACTTGGCAATACTAAAGCGAAAAATAAATGTAAGCATTAAAATGGCGATTAAAGTTGCATTTTTTTCCTTGTGATTACATGTGTTTTACTATTAAAAATAAATTTTAATATAAAGTGAACAGTTTATTTCTTGTAAAAATAAAAATTTACAATGATTAAAAATACGAAAAAAAAGAAAAAAAATAATAAAACGGGAAAGTGAAGAAAGTTTGTTGAACGCGGTGCTACAATCCTCAAAATTAAAGGGATCCAAGTATTTTTTCTTTCCAAGAATTAGAGGACGGAAAGAACACTATTTCATCTTTAAGCTATGGTACCGAATGTTTATCTTAAAGTTTATTTAAATAAATAATAAATTTAAATTAAAAAAATTAAATAGTTTTATTTATATTCGACATTGTATTATAATCCACATTTGAAAAACATTTGAGAATTACGTTTGAAAGCAAGTTGAAAATAAAGCCATTTTCAATTTGAAAATAATTTCCCCTTTTTGTTGAGAACGATATGATTTTCGATTTTCAAATCATTATCAAACGTTTGTCGTTTGAGAAAATGTTTGATTTCAAATCATTTTCAATTTGAAATCAAACCTCCGTTTTTGTTGGGTGAATATGTTTCAAACTTGCTGTATATCATCTTCTCATTGGTTTTTAGCAAATAGCAAATCATCAAGTTACCGATGAAAATATCTATGAAGATATGGAGGGCTGAGAGCTGAAGAGAACCAAGCCAAAAAAAGAAAATTCAAAAATATTTTGAGGTTGAGTGAGTTTTTTTTTGGAAATTTTCGACCACCATAAGCGTTTTTATTGACGAAAAACAAACGGCCCTATCTACAAAATGTAATATGACAAACGCTTAAAGACCTAACCAACAGTATGCATTATATGCATTATTGTTAATTTGATAGGGCCTTTTGCGTTAAAGGCAGAATAAGTCTTTACTTTCTGTTCTTTTACGAATCAGCTGATTTGTTTTTGTTATTAAAAATCCTGTGAAAATGAATAGATTTTCAATTCTGTTGCGGTCCAACTTGTTAAAATCAAAAACTTGTTAAGTAATTGTAAGTGACAGCATAATAAAAAAAATACATATTTATATTGAAATAAACTGTTTTTTGATTTTAAGAATTCATAAAATGTAATTTCTTCAAACTTATGTGACATGTGACCTAAAGGTGACCTTTAACGCATATACATATATATTCACCCCTATCGTGAATAAGTTTTCCCTCGTAATTATTCCCCTTTTCACATATTTGCGATCATGAAAAACTCCCATTAAAAAGGTAATTCAAATGAGAATAATATCGTGAAAAAATGTTCACGTAAAAAAATTCCCCTCATCGTGAAAAGTTTTTTCCCTCGTAATTTGTTCACATTTCCCTTAGATTTTCTCACTTTATTTTCACTAGAAAATATTTTACTACATACAATTTAGAAAGTGCAAAAAACTAACTTTGTAATCAAACTTTCCCTCCAATACTAAATATTTCGCTTTATTATTTTAACTTTTCTTTAAATGATATACGTGAATATTTTTTAACAAAAATTTCATGATTTTTATTTTTTTTTCAACTTTCTTCTTATTTTTACATTCACTGAAACTGATAGCTTGAAAAATTTTTCACATGAGATTCATGATTGCTTTTTCCTTCGAGGGGAATGAGAATTTCATGGGAACAAAAATTCCACATGTAATTGACGATAGGGGTGATTATATTTCATGATTTGGTTCGGTTCAGCTCTGAGCATGAAAGGCTCTGCGCTAAACCGAATTATAAGTGGTGGTCCAACCAAAACTTATGTTAATTATAAATAAAACAAAAAGTTTTGAGAGAATTATCTTTATATTTTTTATAATTATAGAAGCCTCTACATTTATGTGTGAAACAAAATATCGGCCAAATTCTCGCCACGTCTTCGAAGGCATACCTCTATCCGATGGTCCATACTTTCAATGACTCTGAGACATAATTGAGGTCCAATGCCATTAATGTACCGAATTATCTCATTCTTTAGCTCTTGAATTCTTCTTTTCTTATTGACGTCTGGAATTGGGTTAATGAGACTCCTGGCATTCGTCAAGAGAGTGTGGGGTACTCCGGGTGCCATAACATCTGAATGACCTTTTTACTGACTTTCTTTTGCGGGTTATAGTACAACGTGGTAACGCTAGGACCTATTTAGTCAATGCGGGGTCTTTATGACCAGACACTCTACCCTATTGGCGTACACTTTTTCTTTTAAATAACCCCATTGAAAGTGTCAAATCACAATATCGTGGCAGCAATAGCAATTGTTTCTCTGGCTGTGTGGCAAGTGGCACCATCCTATTAGAACCACATATCGTACAGGTCCATATCCTCAATTTCTGGCTGCAATACGTCCTTAATAATCCCGCGATTGCGAACGCCATTCACGACAACTGCTTGGCCGACCTCAGTTTCGAAGAAATACGCCCGTGGGCGCAAAGCGAACTGGGCGAGCATGCACAGGTGTTTTGACATTTCCTACAGGCCCAGTTTGCTGAAATATGTGCACAATTATACCGATTGTGGACATATTTTATCGATTATGCTGACCAAAAAAATCACGAAGTGAACGAAATGCATTTCGATTTGAGTGCCCATTTTCGTAAGAGGCTTCAACAATCTTAACTCGCTGCTCAATTGTCTATTTCTCCATGCTTGAATTTCTCAAGCACTGATACAAAGAAATGTCAAATTATGTTGGGCAAACCCCTGACTTTCAGGTATGACTCACAATTAACATGTGGTTGGATCACCTACCTTTGTTTCTATACCCCTCACATGTTAATATCCATTATTGATCTAAAAATTAAGTCCTAAAATTGTATGTATCTTTTAGAAAAAATCATTATAAAATGAAGTTAAAATTTTTAATAAAGTAGACAAAAATTTGCGATAAAAATTTAAGATCTTCGATGTTTTAATTAAAGATTAATTTGGGCTTTTAAATGCGTTTCTAACCAAACAAAAATGTGATCATATACTGACAGACCCAACGGAACAATGGCGTCATTTTAATTAAGTCAATACACGAAAATCATAGAAATAATGGTGTCATCGTCACATTTTCCTATAACTTTTAATGACGTCTGATACGTTATTTGTTAAATTCTTTTAACTTAATTAAATGTTAAAAACCATTTAATCAGAAATAACACAACTTTCATTTTTATAATTATTTTAATAGATTTAATAACACAAATCACTTGCAACAACAATAATTATATTATTTAACTAAATTGATTATGTGTGTGTTTAGTAGGGGTAACAGACATCTAATGGATTGCAAATAGAAAATCTAAAAGCGGTAGGTAAAAGTGAAAATATTCAATAAATAAAAACTATTAAAAAAAGCTTAATTAAAACTGAATATCCATACAAATCACTATGGCAAAGTTATAAAATAAATGGAAATTATTCACAAAACATTTAAATGAAAATCTTTAAAAAAAAAAAAGTTTCATTAGAATATTTTTGATACATTTCTCTGGAATAACAAATTTATAAATTTTTTACACAAATTGGCACAAATTTTTCATCAAGTTTTTAATTTTTTCAAAATTTTTCACTATTGGCTGAATTTATGTTTTAGTTTTCCCAGTTTTTTTTTTTTTAATTTGTAACAAAAATCACTTTCCACAAACGGCATGTTACTAAATTTTACTTTTTAGTTTTAATAAAATTTTTGTTAATTTTTTTAAGTTTATGTTAACAGCTTTTGTGATGTCTATTTGATTTGTTCTTGAAAATATTTAAACAAAGTAAAATTGTTTAAGCAATCGTGGATAGTATTTGTATGCGACTTAAATTTTTGAATGAAGTTGAAGTGCAAATTTTAATATATAAAAGTTTATAACTGCAAATGTTGGCTGTTGTTTACCATTTGAATTTTTTTTTTTATTCATTTTAACATTTTTAAATAAATAAAAAAGTAGTGTGTTTTGGAGAGTTTTGCAGCACTTTTTCCATACATAAAGTTGGAGCATTTTGGCAGTGCTGCCATAATTTTTTTGCTTCGCTGTTTTTTAATTCCCAAATCCGACTTGAAAATCCCTCGAAGATTTGTTGACAGGACCAGTGTAACCAAGCTTAATATGAAAGCAAGTTTACACACATATATCATTTATGGTAACACTAGTCATGTCAACTAATTTTGAGTCGTATTTGCGAATTTAAAAACCGGGAAGCAAAAAAAAGTATGGCAACACTGCCAGTGTGCTCGAACTTTGTGTATGGAAAAGTGCTGTAGAACTCTCGAGAGCACACTTCTAAAAAAACAATCATCATCAAAAAACAGTAATTGCCCTACCCGAAATAGCAGAACGTAGAAGCACCTGCTAGTTAAGCCAAGCAAAAATAATGTTCGTTACTATACAGACTCGCTCAGAAGAATCTGAATATGCCCTACAGTAAATATTCCGAATAAACCACATACCAAAACTTTTGCTCTTGAGCCGACATATTTAAGAATCCATCTTGTCGAGCTTTAAATTGCATAAGAATCAAGTTGAAGAAAGAGTCACATCCACATACGTCTGCTTACGATCACAAGTTAGAATATCAAGTTAAATTCATTGATCTCTTTTTTTTGTGAGTGTGTTGATTTTTTTTCCTAATATTGTTTAGAACTGGGGCTTCCGACCTTTTTTGCTTTCTGGACTTTTAGGGAATACAATAACTTTCGTATATGATCTTACGTAATCTCTTACGGATCCCTTAAAAAGAGTCCACGAATATCCATTTGGCTTAGTAAATGTGGATGTCGAATCTTACTCTTCTTAGTCTGACTAAAAAAAATTTGTTTATAAGACAGCTGATTTCTCTTGTTCGCTTCTGAAAAGCCTTCATTGGACTAATATTTATTACACAATTTCAATAAGGCTCATACTGAGCTACTTAAATTAGAGCGGCAAGCGTTTTTTGTATGTAATACCTTCTCATTTGCATACAATTTATTCGAAATAAGCCTTTAGAAAGCGAATTAGACACCACCCGGCTGGAATATCTTATTTGACAGATCGCTGTGTCGGTTTGTTTTATTGAAATTGTATTTGAAATAGAATTTTCATGTTTAAAAAAACCGCTTGCCGCTTTTGTTTAGTAAGCTCAGATAGAAAAGCTTTCATTGCGTATGAGTTGAAAAATTGACATGTCAGATTTAAAAAAACATGTAGTGTAAATCTCTAATTTTTGTCCTCTTATGGAATAAAAGTACGGTTATTCTAGCTTATAATTTTTTTATATATTTAAAACAAAGTTCCATTTATTTATATTTGGAATGATCAGCAATTCTGTTTATGTTTGAATTCGTGTGTAATGGACAAGTGGCAGAAGAGCTTTATTTGCGAACAGATGAAACGCGAATACGAGTTTCCTGCATGACGGCCTCAATGCAACTGATTTCCAATGCGTTTCAAACCGCCCGATCTATCAAATGAGTATTTCGTTTAAAATCTAACGAGTTTCGGTCCCAACTGGAGGGCATATTCATTCAATTCACAAACTGCATTTGCACCCCAAAATTCCATTCAAATTCATAGCTTAAATGTTGTCGTTGAAAATTAAACTTTGTGCAGCTTTAAAAGAGCATTTTTAAAACCATGATTAGTAGAAAAAAATTTTTTGAAATACACTCTGTTTGTTTGAAAAAAATTATAAAAAAATATGATTAAAATACAAACCAAACTGCTTAATATTTAAAATGCCTTAATTTTTAAGAAAACTTACATACAATTAATTTTTATTATTATTTCTATGTTTAAGTAAATGCGTCCATATTTTTAAAATATTTGTCTGTCTTCTATTTTTTCTTTCTTCTTTGTTTCTTTTTTGTAAAATAAAAACATTTTTGTTAAACAACTGCAACCCACTTTAAAAAAAATTAAATATATACAACCACCAACAACAAATAAAAATACACTGTGAACTAAAATTCATTTAAAAAACACCACCATCATCACCACTTAAAATCACCTGAAAATCACCAAAAAAAAAAAATTAACAAAATTGTTAAAAAACACAAAAAAAAATTGCAAAAAAAAAATCCAAAATGTAAACAAAATTACAGGATATTACAAGTGAGATACCCCCACTGCAGCCAGCCTGCGCTGAGGAAGTTATTATCAACTGCCGCCCGCAGCATAATCATCAGCCACCAACACAGTCCACACTTCAACAGCAGAGCCAACATAATCAATATTCTCAACAGCAGCCGCAACAGCAGCAACAAAAACAACAACTCTACCAAAAACGTTCACAATCTACAGCAACAACAAAATCTTCAGCTAATAGCACAACAAATCTAACAACAACAACACCATCAGTTTTGTTTCAACAACACCAACAACCACAACATCAACAGCAGCAGCAGCAACAGCTGCAACATCAACACCAAAATAATCAAAAACTTATCACTCGATCGCAATCTTCAAAAGTTATACAGGACTTTCAGCATCATCACGCTTTCCATCAACTAAAACAACAACAATCGTTGCCCACACCACTACACGGCAATGCTGGTGCTTCCCCCAATGTCCACAATCATTCCAAGTCCGTTTCGATTTTAGTCTATAAAACATTGAATACGGTCTTCAAGAGCAGCCGAAAAATCATTGTACGAGTTTGTGAAGTGGCCAGTGTCAAAAAGAATTTCAACATGTTTAAGTTCAATAAAACATCGACACAGTCGCGGGCCGATGCCAGAGCGAATGCGTGTACGGGACACGATCAGTTTGTCAGGCCACCCGTCTCGGAAAAGTGAGTTGAATTACTAAGTGATAAAAGAGAAGAAAAATTATTTAAAATTAGTAGTAATAAAAGAAACAGTGGTTAGTTTTTTTTTTTGTGATTGTTTTCGGTTTTCATTAGAAAGTGTCAAAATTTCGGATGCGCTTTCGGATGAATTGCAAAAAAAGGGAGGATTTCTGAAGAAAGCCGAGTTGAAAATTTGTTTAATATCATTTTTAGTTTCTCTCTCTGTTAGTTCTTTGAGTTCCTGTTTATAATTTTTCAATTTGAATGCCCTCAAGTCACACTGCACCGATCTCTAATATCAATTTATACGATATTTCATTCAGTCGTCGTTCAGACAGCGACGAATTCGTAATCCACTGAAAGAATTTGTGAGAAGAATGTTAAACACTTTACGATCACTACAAAACTAACATTAATGTGGTTTATTTAAAAGTTTTTATAATATGTTAATTAATAATTCTTTAATATCTTTAAATTTATTCTTTATACAATTTTTTGACTCACATGCAACAATTCTTTTAATGCAGCTCTTGCTGGATCACTCTCACATCTGCAGATTTGGGCATAGGCACCCCAGCTTTATTCTTGGTACCCACTCTAAAAGTTTTCTTTCAGAAAGTCAAAGTTAGAGGGGAAGAGAACATTCCATTATTTTCTACCTTCCCACGAATTAACATGATAGTGTGAACCCAGACTTAAGAATTGTTATGATTTCAAGTAATTTAAGATTTTATATTGAATGATTTGCTAGGTCATGCATTTGTTTTTCTCTAAGAACCAGGCATGTACGAGTATTATTTATTAGTTCTTTTTTCTAGACATTTTATTGACCCAAAAGCCTTAGTTAGTTAATGGTTATACGATATATATCGCTGCAACTTTTTTCGGTTCTTCTTTATAATTGATTTTGGGTGTACATTGTGCAATTTTTATCACAGCAACTTTTTCTGTGCAACCGCACTTAAAAACATTATTTGTAAAATGAGAGAACAGCGATAGAACGAATGAGTGAACAAAACGATTCAAAGAGTATACTCGCTTTTGTAACCCTCTTCATTCCTCTCACCCCTCCCGGCCACAAAGTTAGAATCGCAGCGACGAAATGCTCATACAACGCTTTGTAATTGGAAAATCCGTAGTGTAGTTGGCAGCTTAATTTATTATTATTAAATTTTGCCATTTTAGGTTGATCTAGTGGTTTTATCTCCATTGTTTTCTATAATGTAGGTTTAATCAAAGATGATATGTGAACACTACTTTTCAAGACACAACGTTGTCGTTCTTATTTAAGTATGCCATTTAACGCTTTACGCGCTAATTTAGGTTGGTCTGTAAGTCATCGTCCAGACTTGTAATTTTTGTTACAGCAATTCTTAAGTTTTTTGGTGTGAGTGGTGAGAAGATTGAGGAGGGGCAGTCAGTTGCATGTTCTCTACAATTCTTTTTTGTTTTGTGATTCTTACAGCCGTACCTAAACAAGAGCGGAAGGCGGAACGTTTTCTTCCGCTAAGCTTTTACGATGATATGCCATACCTAAACAAGAGCGTCAACGTTGTGCCACAAACAGTAGTGTTAACTTTCTTGTTTAATAAAACTCATATAATAAAAATAAGAAAAAAACCCGATAGATTGACAAAAAATAGCTAAATTGTCATTATTTTTTATTAATAGCGGCCAACTTCACTAATAAACGCGCTGTCAAAATAGGATTTTCCAATTGTAAAGCGTTGACGCCGCGCTATTTTGGGATGCTTCATACAAATTGTATGGGCATGAGAATTTTTGACAGCTAGAAAACGCTTTCCGCTCTTGTTTAGGTATGGCTGATACTCTTTTCAACATGAAGCTGGCCGTAGGTATATTTGTATTTATAAATACAATATTAACAGGAGAAGTGTGAAGACAAGATAAAAATCAAAATATTGCAAGACTATAATTTCATAATTTGGACACTAATGCAATTTCAAAGCTAAATATTAAAAAATTGCAGCAACAAAAATGCAAGTCTGGGCGATGACTTGGTAAGGATGGGTTTAATAGTCACTTCAATATTACTATATTAAAGAGAGAGAGAGAGAGAGAGAGAGAGAGAGAGAGAGAGAGAAAAAGCCTTAATTAGCTGTCAAAAAACTTAATTCTCTGAATATGTTATAACACCTAATCGTGTACAAACATTAACACTAAAATCTTGAAAGTGTTAGGTGTCGACTGCTTATGTTAGTGTTTTAACAGAGTTGTTAAACAATCTGTCTTGAACGATCTTTTATTACATTATTTCTTAACATCAGTTCATGGCTCGTGAAAACGGCTAGGTAGTAAGATATGTGTTTATATTGTTGTTGTAACTTTACACGTACGAAATTCGAAGAGAATTTTTCCCATTCCTTCTGTCATTTCTCTATGACTGTAGGCTGTAGAAGTAGGCAATAAATGCACCACTGTTTCTTCAAATTTAAGGAAATTTGTTTCCAAAAATTAAAAAAAAAATCTTTTTTCATTTTTTTTTAACAAAATATAATTTTGAAACTAAATTAAAAACAAAATCAAACCAACCTGAACTTAAAGAAAAGCCAAACATTTAATGAAAAAATTACAAAAACAAAATGGATTAAAACGTTCCAACTCAGCAATAGAATTTGATGCATCGGCATTGACAGCAGCAAATCGGAGACATATCTACAGTAGGTAAGTCAACTGCCAAATAACAAAAACAAAATAATCCTAAATTTAAAAAAAAAATATATACATACAACAAAAAAATTTAAGAAACATTTTAAGAAATATTAAACATTTGCAAATTTTGTAAAAATTATAACAAACAAAAAACAATTTCAAATATTTTTAATTAAAATTAAAAAAGAATTGGCAGTTTCTTTTTTTTTTTTTTGTAAAAAAAAGCACGTTAATGGTGGTTTAAATTATATTTTTATTTATAATTTACTTTATTTTGCTTTAATTTCTAAAAACAAAACAAATTATTCTCTTTCTTTTTTTCTATTTTTTTCTAATAATTTAAACTCACAACAAAACACAAACAAAAAAAAATAATTTTCATTTTCAGCAACCGTTCCGCAAGCTCAGAACAAGATAATTCAGATATGTCTGAACACTCGGAGAAATCACCGTTGGTTAGCGCCAGGTTAGACAGTTTGGCTAGGATATTTTTTAGCAAATCGATGCCAGCGGAAAGCGGAAGTAGAGATACCCTAGATTCAGTGCTAACAACAAGGTTGCCACAATTTTGTTTTTTTATGATTTTTTTTTTTTTTACTTTTTTATTAAAAACAAAAAGTTTTCAAAATTTTTCTTGTTATTTTATTTTTGTTTTTTCCCCCAAAAAAAAATTCGAAAAATTTAACTTTGCAAATTCCTCAGCTTGTTTTTGATTTTGTATTATCAGAAGAACTAACAATTAAATTACTTAAATAACATACAAATGCTTTTAGTTTTGTTAGACAACAACAAAAAGAGATTAAAGATTTTTTTGCTTGAAACATTTGTTTTGTTTTTGTTGTTGGTCTCTTTCGTTTTAAGTTGGCAAATTTAACCCAGCAGCTTTTTTTTCGTTAGTAGGTTTTTTGGATTTGTGTAATGTTACGTAATTTTTTTTTTTATGTTGTTCTAAAATGTCTTTACAAGCTTTATTGTACAAATTATTTTATGTTTTATAATTTAAAGCCGATCAAGTGTCTTAAGGATGAATTGTTATAAAAAACATTCACTAGTTAACTGCAAACGTTTAAAGTTAAGTCCCTGATATTCTAAAGAAATTAGGAACACGTCTTTAGCCTTTGCATTTCAAATAAAACTTAGGCGAAATTTAACTCTAAAACTAACCTTTTAGGCACAGCGACGACGTTATTCCGGAAAGCCCCTCCAAAAACCAGTTTTTTCTCATATTTACTTATTTAATCTTCATTTATTTTATTAACTAACAATTATTTATCAAATCTTAATCTTATGCTAAAGTGCTGGATCAAGACAGTCCAAGAAAATTTTGACTCTGTCCCGTGGCAAGGAAGGTACGCTACTTTTGCTTAAGAAGGGTGAACTTGTTAGCCTATTTACGGATGGGAAATGTTAGTACCAAGATATGCAGATTTATGAGGTTGATGACGAAAAGTCGGAACATCTTCTCTGCTGCTGACCCGTCTTGTGGACTTCCAGGCGAACATTTTTTGGGGGGAGGAGGCAAGTGAAGAGCCCAACTTAAATCAATGATATTTCACCGGGCAAGGTGATAGATTTTAAACGCAGCATAAGCCAAACATGGTGATAAGCACAGGCTGCACAAAAGATCCTCTGGGTCGCGGTGCATATGGCCTTCTTCATAATTACTTATTCTAAAGTTTGCGTCCTGCAGAAGGCGGACAAAAGTTCTCCATCTCCTAGTTGTGCATCCATAGAATCCTGAAGAATTAATATAACCTAGACAGACTTAACTGCAGAACAATACATTAAACTTGATCTTAGACAAAATTTAGCCTTTAAACTAACTTTTTGAGATTTCCTTTTCCACAGTGAAAACGTGATTCCGGAACGACCCACCTAAAGCCAGTTTTTAACCTGTTAACTCCTAAAGAATTAATATAACCTAGATAAATTCGACTGCAGACCGATCTCTTTCACCTGATCTTAAACAACTTTTTAAGATTTCCTTTTTCAAAGCGAAAACGTGATTCCGGAACGACCCACCTAAAGCCAGTTTTTAACCTGTTAAGTCCTGAAGAATTTATATAACCTAGATAAATTCGACTGCAGACCGATCTCTTTCACCTGAACTTAACCCTTTGACTGTCCAATGTATCACATATGATGCACAGGTGTTATGATTGATACGCTTGTCTTATTTCCTTTAATAAAGTTTTGTAAGAACTTATGAAAAGTAAAGTTATTTAACGCTCTGGGCGTGTTTTTCTTCATATAACACCTGAGTATGGGAGAACACTGCAAATTTCCAGGATGAAAATATTTTTTTTGCAAACAAAATAAACTTTAATCATGTTGAAAAACGTTTAAAATATAACAAAAAAAATAATAATAAAAATAAAACTTAAGACAATTTCATTATATTGTTATAAAGGAACTTAGGAAGGTTAGTTTTTATGAATTTTATTAAAAATAGCATGACTCAACAATAAAAAGTTGATATATTGGTCCGAGTATCATATGTGATGCATATAATTTTTACTACATTATGTACGTGGGCGTACGCAATAAAACATTTTTTTGTTAAGGGACAGTCAAAGGTAAAACTAACTTTTTAAGATTTCCTTTTTCACAGCAAAACAAACTTCTACCTCCTCCTCTGCAGCAAAGACGTGATTCTGACAGGGCCCATCAAAAACCAGTCTTTAATCATTTTAAGAAAAAATAAGCCTAACTTTTTAAAATCTCCCATTCCACAGGATTGATTAAATTAAAATTGAGATAAAATAAATCTTTAACTGTGCATGATTCAAGAATTTCTAAGATAGTTTTATCTCGATTCGTACTTGAAATAATCCGAAAGTGAGATTAGATTGATTCGAACCTAAACACTAAATCCCACAGAAGCAGGGAGAGTATTATTATTTTACTTGCCCGTTACATATATTTATAGCCTTTTTGTTGTATTTCGCCTGTGGGTTATACAAGAATCCTCCATTATAAGCCTATCCAATATGGTTTAAGACGCCAGCAGCCTATCCAATATGGTTTTCTACTTTGAAAATTCGATATACATACATAGTTGACTAAGCAATATAAACAAATAGCACATGGGAATTATTGCTTCTTATTTTACTTTTTAAACATGAAAATAATCAATATATTTCTTTTTATAGTGTTGTTGTTGTTGTTGTTTATATATAAAACAATAAAATCGTTGTTACCTTCCTTTGAAGTGTTTTTGTTGTTTCTTCAAACACACAGCGCTTACACGCATATTGGTTTTTTGAAAGTTATCCCATTTTTAGATATTTTATGTGCTTTTAAGTGTTATTCGTGCTTAAATTTTTGTATACAACCCGTTCTAAAGTGAGTTGAAAAAACTTAACTAAGTACGAGTTTTTTCATTCTGTGTATAAAGTCCTGAAGAATCAATAGAACCTAGATAGACTCGAGATCAGACCAAAATTTGTCACTTGCTTTAAGACAAAAATTGGCCTTAAAACTAACTTCCTTAGATCTCCCTTTCCGCAGCAAAGACATGATTCCGCGAGGGTAAAAACCAGTATTGACTCTTAAAAGTCATAAAGTCCTTTGGCCTTCACGGTACTAGACTTAACTTGTAATTGAACTTAGAAATATTTCTAAGTGACAATTTTAAGCACCAGTTAAGTTAAAACTGTATCGTTTAAAACTGAAATGCCACAAGTATTTAAGGTGCATATCCAAACTCAGTACACAAAGAAGTCAGGGTACCTGAGTGAATACAAATGTTGCCACAAGTAGCAAAAAGCCTATACATGTAAATTTGTTCCTTTTTAGAATAAAACAGGGAAAATCGGGCATATTTATTTATTTATTTATTTATCATATTGTTATCCTGTACAACAAGACATTAAGTCTTATAATTACAGTACAGGATTAGAAAAGGTTAAAGGAAATTTGCAAAACTATATTTAACAAAATTTAAACAAAATTTCAAATTACATACATTAATTTGTTTGTATTAAATGAGCAACAAAACTTTTGGCGACACTCCCTCAACCGAATAGGAACCTGCAAGTTAGAAGCCTAAACTTTCTTATTAATAGTAGTTTACGTTGAATAGCAACAATATACTGAGAAAACTGTTAAGAGGTAAAATTTCGCCTGAGGCATAGGTCAAAAACTGCTCTAAAGTTACATAACCTTTAACGTGATACCATTCAAATTGTGTCATATGTAAAATGACCTCCTGATTCCGTTTCCCCTCATCAGCCGCTATTTTCGGTGGAAGAAAAAAAAGGTTGCAGGCTTCTTTTCCAATTTCTACAATTTTGTAATTTTTTACATATTTCACAAATTCTTGATTATTTTTTATAAAAATCTTCATCTTCACCTTCATTTGGTGCTTGCTTTGCTCTTGTGCGCTGAAGTGGAAGTTTCTCGTACTAAAGACCTGCACTAGTCTGCTTACTTTCTAGCATTTCAGTTTCCGGAAAATCTTTTCTTTTTTCTATTTCTTCAGATCGCGGCTGACTACTACGGGACTCAATAGCTCCAAATGAGTTAGCACCGGATTGACTATTGTATGAGGCCTTCTTAGTATGCTTCTTGTGGGTGCTTTATGCCATTCGGAATGATTGTCTTTGCGATTGTTTCGCTTTTCCGTTGAAAATATACTTTTTGGTAGTGTTTAAAAAATTGCAGTTAAACAAGAAAAACTTCCATTTCTTGCACTTCTTCATTTGTCATTGGCAAAAAAAAAACTGTTGCTTTTACTTCTAATTCATTATACATATGTAAACAATCGCTGTCAAACCAACTTAAAAAGCGAAAAGTTGTACACAAATTTTCGTTTTTGGTTCGACAGTTTTTGGTTCAAAGTTCGATGTTTTTAAAACCCTACTTTTTGGGATCACGTTGATTCTGTGGTTAACTACCCAAAGTCGCGGGAAGGGAGCTCCTTACAATTCCCGTAAAGTGCTGACTTTTCATCACTTGTTGAAGAGTTTGTCCTGAAGGATAAACATCCCTAGGTAAAGTTGCTAGTCAACAGCTGTGACTAAGATACTTCAAAAAGCAATAATGGAAAGATAGCTCCAGCTTTTAAGCAAGGGGCGCCTGTATAATCTTGCCGGATTATGCACTAGAATTGCTACGGCTGACGGTTGGAAAACGCATAGTGTGTCACCCAGTGTTTAAGATCCACCATGAGATAACGTCATATGCCAAGAGATCATGGTAATCTTTTTAATAACTGTAGCGCCCACCTGGAATAACAAAATAACATTTTAAAACGTTTAATAAGGTAATGTTGGTTCTAAGTAGATAATACTGGACAGATAGGAATTTTTGATGGAGGTTCGCCCGCTTAAAAGACTTTAAACTACTCCAGGACCCAGAATAAACAAATATATTTTTAACGATTTACAAACTGAATGAAAAATTTAGTATATCCCTATGCTCTACTGAAGCTTTAAAAAGCAGAGTTTTCATTTGAACATAAGTCATTCCAGGCGATGGCCTGCCGCTACTCTATTATAATATTCTAAATAACGTATTCTCAAAAGACAGGTTCCCGGTCAATAGCTCTTAATTGCTCTTCAATAGAAAGAAGTTATTAGCCATTTGGGGCAAACTAAACCATACAAGCGGTTTGATTAGAGATATAAAACAACGAATGAAGCATGTTTGTTCAATAATCAAAAATCTTTTGTCAAACTGCTTGTGTTATTTATCTGCCCCTTCAGGCATATTTTAATACAGGTGCAGATTTTTCAATGGATCTTGCTGCTCTGCTGTGTGTGAATTTGTTGCCGGTATTCGGTTATAAAGATAGAATAGATAAAAGTGTACATTTTTTACGGAACAATACTTTTCATTTCAATTGTAGTTAGTAGCCCTTTTGAAATGTTTGCTGGGTTATCAGTGAGGCTTAAGAAAAAAATATTTTAATTTTGTATTTTGTTGGCCTGTATTTTATCAAACCGCAAATGACACCAAGGACTTTTACACATTCGAATATGTGTTCGTATTCTTAGAATGTTTTTTTTTCTGTATCTCTATCTTTGCAATTATGTACCAGCTTGTTTGTATGAGTGCTCTGGTAAAAATAAATATCTTTTTTTTTATTTTGTGATCACTATTTGTATTTAATTTTTTTCTAATTAGTTTCATACCCCCACAACAAATTTTGTGACATTTTAAATGTACAAAACAATAAAATACTTGTAAAATTAAATTTACAAATGGACTAAATGCTTGCATATATACATATAAGCAAATGTATATATATATATATATATATATATATATGTACCGTTATGATGTATCTGTGTAACTAATTGTTTATGTATCAGTAGTTTGTGGCTTTTTTAATGTGTTTGGTTTCCTTTCAATTACATTTTTACTTGAATTTTTTATATGCTTTAAATGTGGCTTTTACTTTTCTAAATATTTTTTTTAAATGCAATTATTTTTATCTAATAACTAATATTTTAATTGTAGCTGTAATAGAATTTTACATCATTTTGCACAATTTTTTTACACATAATTCACATAGATTCGATGATAAATGAGCAAAATTTTTATTTCCATAATTTTTAAATGATTAATATGTTATTAAAAATTATTTATGTAAAACACTACAACAATTTAATATTTATAAACTAATTATAATCAGTTAAAAAGTTTTATGGAATTTTTACATACAATACATATAAATAAATAGATACACCGAGGGAACAGAACAAAAGCTTTGTTTCAACAAAATAGGTTGCATAACAACGAATTTCATAATATTGATTAAAATTTTAATGTCTTATGGTCTTTTTTACCAATTCTATTTAGATATCAATTCATAAATATGGTTGTTTACACACATAATTTAATTTTTATTTGGCATGAAAAACGAATTTTTAACATAAATTTATATTTAAATAGAATTGGTGAAATAGGCCCTTAGAATCATATCGTTTCTATTCGTTTTTCATTAACTTTACGATATGACGAAGGCGATTAAAAATTTCGTTACATTAACTAAATGCTTGACGTAGCGGAAGATTTCAATGCATTAATAAAAATTTTAATGGTATTAAGTACAAATTGTTTTAGCTTTCATTTATGGTCACCTCCAACACAATTATTTTTAAGAATATGTTAAGCATATTATTTTTAATTTAACCATATTATTGTCACTGGCACTCGTATTATGGTTGAATTAGTCTTCCATCAAGAATGCACAACCATGTTATGGTTGCCTCTAAACATGCTATGGTTAAATATGAAAATAATTTGTGTTTAAAACAGCGATTAGAAAGCTGCAGTTGAGATAGTAAAAGTCATAAGATTGTGCTGCAACTTCGACATCTTCATTTGTCATTGGACAAAAAAAACTGTTGCCTTTACTTCTGATTCATTAAACGAAAACAGTCGTAGTGAAGGCAAAAGCAAAAAACAAAAAGTTGTACACAACAAAGAACATCGGCAGTCGACATGTTCGAAAGTGTTTGGTTTGACAGACTGAAACTTTTAAAAAATCCCGTAGTTACCGAAGATGGGACGTTGTGTTTTTTTCCGAATTTTTTATTATTTAATTTAATAAACATGTCGAGTGCCGATGTTCTTTGTTGTTTTCAACTTTGTGTTTTGCTTTTGCCTTCACTACGACTGTTTTCATTTAATGAATCAAAAGTAAAGGCAATGGTCTATTTTCGTCCAATGAAAAATCAGAAAGTGGAAGAAAAAGCAATTTTTTTATTTTGACTGCAGCTTTTTAAACCCTGGTTTAAATTAACAATAGTATTTTCATCTTTTCGAAGAAAAACATGGTATGGTTCCAAACCAACCATGCTTATTTTAGTTATTATTGACTATAACATTTTCGAAGGCAACCATAATATGGTTGTGGTTTCTTAATGGAGGACTAATTGAACCATATTAATTGCCTTACGAAATATTTCATAGCATTGATAAATATCTTTTTGGTACAACAATTTATTGAAAATCTGTAAATTTGTTGAACTACCCCAACCACTTATATCAGAAAGATTTAGTTGTACTAAGCAAATTTTAGCTTAGAGTCTGAACGCAATGTAACGATAATTTATTGTGGTGCGGTTTTGCATACGATTATGAATTAAAAAACCGCAGTGCGGAACGGCATTAAATTAAAATCTTTCTCTTGGTGATGTTGCCACAGTTTTTGAAAAATTGGCGATGTTCACAACATTATGTTAAACAAAAAACATGATTTTGATGTTCATAAATTTTTATCATAAAATATAAAAGTTTAACAATATATATGTAAACAGAAGAAGAACAAATGAACAATAATGAAAGAATCATCGAAGAAGTAAGGAAGTATGACTGTCTCTATAATTTGCAGTTGGTAAGTTACAAAAACTTCCAGTATTAAGAAGATTGGCAAAATTGGCGTACAAATCTGCTGCAAGCATGTTTTGAAAAATCCATCCGAATCCATTGGTACATTAACGGGTCTTACCCACCATCTCGTGTTAGTATGTATCGTGGTTTCTAATCTAAATATACATATAAAATAGGATGTGTGTATGTATGGACTCCAAAACCGCTGGGCCGATTTTGATGAAATTTTCAGGGAATCTTCAGAATATTCAGGCGGGTGACACTATGAAGTCTGATTTTTGATTTACGGTCTGCAGGTGGAGGGGCGTGGCAAAATCCAATTTTCATAATGCACCACCAATGACATCTATATAATTTGGACGATTTTTTCTTTAAATTGATCGCCATGGTCCAACTTAGATTTATACGAAAAGAAAATTTTGCCCCGCCCACTTTTAAGCCCACTTTTTTCGAATTACAAAAACCCAGAAAACAGCTCCATCGATTTGACAAATTTTTCTTTCAAATGTTCGTATTAATCCATTTTAAGTTTTCATCGAAAGAAAAATCACGCCTACTTTTACGCCCACTTTTTCTATTAAGCGCATAAATTGAGAACGGCTTGACCGATTTGGACGATTTTTTTTTTTAAATTATCACCAACTTAGGTTTTTATGGAAAGAAAATTTTGCCCCGCCCACTTTTACGCCCACCTTTTTCGATTTACCTAAAATCAAAATACTGCTCCATCGATTTGACTAATTTTTTTTTTAACTGTTCGTATTAATCCATTTTACGTTTTCATCTAAAGAAAAAATTACCACGCCTACTTTTTCTATTTATCTAAAATCGGAAAACAGTTGCACCGATTTTGCGAAGCCCTAAAGGAATCAGTTCGATCAAAATTTCCACTGTTGAATCGACAACGAAAATAGGCATACGACACCCTCATGAAAGCTGTGAAAGATGAAGCTGGAGGCATTGGCCTTAAGATGAAGTAATAAATAAATATAATTTCCAATTTGCCTTAAATATTATTATTCCGTAAAAAAAACTTTAGGATAGGTGTTCCATGGATTTTTAATAAAAGGCCGTAAATTTCGTTAAATGCTCAATTTAAATCGTGTGGTAATACAACACTAATGTTTGCTTATAGTGTTTTCACACCTAAAGTTAAAACCTGATTTTAACATTAAATCTATTAACAGCTGATTTTGCATTCACATTACAAGTTTTATTAAATCAGGTTTTAAATCACAGTTTGGCTAATTATTTTCTCCAAAATAAAATTAATTTCTAGTAGGAATAAGAAAATTTCTAAAAGAAGTGAATGAATTGAATGCTTGGAAATCAAACATTTTTGTATAAATAGTTAATTTTAGAATATTTCATCGGTTTGACGTTTTTTATTTTTTTAAATTTATTTATTTTTATTGAGCGCCATCCCAGCTAGCATTTGGGTGATAATATTTTGTAAATATTACCTAAATGAGTCTTCTTAGATCCTATTTGATGATTAAATCCTGATTTATCACTTGAACGATTGCTAGTTCATATACCGTTACCTAAAACGCAAAAGACCTTATTGACAAAAAATTAAAAATCATTGATTCTGATGTATTGCATTAACACAAATGTACTCATAATTTGGAAATTTTGGAATCTTTCGACAAAAACTTACGATTTCATAAACAAAAAACCAATGACCCAATATGCAAAAGATTAACTGCCTTATTTATAAAAAACAAAACATGTTAATAAAGGGTTTATGAAACAGATTTTGTATGAAAATCCAATTTTCTCTTTATTAACCTGTTTTATTTTTTATAAATTAGGCCGTAAATGATTAACGCTAAATGGCTGAAAAGGGATTTTACTAGGAAAATAGATGAAAAATTAATTATAAACATTTTAAGTAGATTTCTCAATTTATGATTTTAAATAGTTTTTTTGCTTCTCATGTAAAACTTTCCAGATGTTAGATAGGGTCTTTTGCGTTTTTGGTACCGATAAAATCGTCAATATGTTATAATAATTATTTCTTTATATTTTTTATTTTTGTTCATTCGTCTTGTCAAATTAAAAGAGAAAAATATAGTTTTTTATTTCCTTTTCGAGAACCCAATAAAATTTGTTTGGCTCATAATCAAATTGGTTCAAATAATAAGGGGTTACTTTTAACAAAGAAATCCAAAAATACATTCAAAACATGAAAATTTAAAAATTTTGTAAAATATAATTAAAAGCTTTATAATTTACGAATTAAAACTGCGACGAAAAATACTAACTAATGATTATAAAACCTACCATTAAATAGATCAAAAAAGAATCAGATAATTGCATCACGAATAATTCTTTGAGGTGATTGATCGGTAGTGTAGCTTTTCCTCCCAACAAGAGTATCATTTGTGATCGAAATATGAGCTCATTCCTAAAAGATTCGATTGTGATATAAAATGCTAGCTGGGATTAAACTTTATCAGCTGTTTTCAATCTTTTTAACTTGGTAGCACTGAATTTAGTACAACTAAAACATGGTTGTATTTCATAAAATCTACTTAAAACCAAATCAAAAGAGGTTTTAAGATGGTTTTAACAAAATTATTTTGTATGGTAAAACCTGGTTTAATGATTGGTTTTATCGTTAAAACCAAAATTTGTGGTAAAACCTTAAGTGTGAAAACACTATTAGGGCCAGCAACGTGGACCGGGTCAGCTAGTTCCATATATAAATCAAACGTGGCTTCAACCAAATTCACCAATTTTTGAATAGCTTTATTTTTTTTTTATGGCAGTATTACAAAATATTTAACACAAAAAGTAAATTTTTTAGAAAATGTTATAAAAATAAATTAACAAACTGTTAACAAACAATGACAACTATTGCCGTCGGCGTCGCACAGTGGTTCAGCTTCACACGAATGGCGGCATTAAATATAAGGAAACATGGTAGAGCCTTGAATTTCGGCATGGACTAATGTTTGGCTGTGGTAAAAGAATACTGCAACTATGAAAAAAATCCGAGCACAACCACGCCTACTTCCTAAGTTAAAAATCATTGTAGAGTCACAATTTTTTGTTCATTGCAATTTTATGATAATATTAAGCAATGGTGAAAACATTAGCAATATCTGCTAACAACCACGCCTACCTCTCACACAAAATGACCACAAAAAAACCAATATTTTTCTTATTAGCAAAGCTAGATCGATTAAAACAGCTACACAGGCTTAAATTTTCGCGTTTTTTATTTGATTAAAATATAAATAAAATGCGCAATACCATGCTTGTGAATGAAATTTGTCCTAACTTTTTTTAGTTTTTTACACCGGAATTGCTTACGGGCAAAAATGGGCAGCTGAACTTTTGAGTATCGTTAGCTGAGACTTCAAGCTTTAATTTGATATAAGTCTCAGGCTAGAGGTCGCTGGAGATCAATATATACAAGCCATAGAAGTTGGAGAAAATAAATATTTTTGGACAATTTATAGTAGTAAAAGAATTTTTTTTTTTAATTTTCAAAATTTTTTTTATTTGCATATATATAATTTATAACATCCAATTGTAAAACAAAAAATTATTGTGGTGTTGTTACAAGAGTATTTTAAAAGCATGAAGCGATAGAAAGTAGCATATATTATACGGCCATTTCAAACGCATTCACTTAGGTCAAATTTGAATGGCTCTGGACAAAAAAGTAATAAAGCTATAAGCCTAATATTTTGGATACATGAGAGAGAGTGTTTATTACAAACTGTGGAAAAAACAGGTAGATCAGCATATATGAAAAAAATTAATTAATGCCGCTCTTGAACCAGTGTGCGTCGCCGTCTTCCGTTGTATTATGTTTATTTTATTTGCACTGCACCGCAAAAATAGTTTTTAGACTCTTATACGTTTAACGGCCAACTTCAATTTTAATTAACTACCAGTTATAACTATCAAAAACATAATGTTAACTGGAATAGTTAGTTGTAACTAGAGTTTTTTCCCGGAAAGCAGGATTTATTTTTATATTTCCCGGGATCCCGGGAATTCCCGCTCAATACAAATCGATGCAAAATATTATTTAATTAAGTTTATTTGAACAAATATCAAAAAAATTTGATTCGCATATAGAATTTTGCACATCAAAAGATGATTTTCAGTTAATTCATTTTTAGTATTTTATAAATTTAATATAGATGTATGTATATATATATTCCAATTATTAACTTTTTTTAACTATGTAATATATTTTTCTATGTAAGCTAGTTGCATGGTCTTTAAGGAATTTTGTTTTCCATAGACTGAAATAAATAAAAGATACTATGGTAAACTCGAAAAGGTCTTACTGACAGTTTGCATAATATGCAACATTGTTAATTGTCAAAACAACTGGAAGGTTTTACAAGAAAAATAAATAAATTAAAGCGGCCCATACACTTGCAATATAATTGAATATGATATTCGCCATATTATTTCCATTTTATCCTTTATTATGCAATAAGTCGAACAATGGTCTCATTTATCCAATAAAAAGGTGAACATAACCTATAGGAATAACATAAACAGGTGCAGAGGTATTTGGTATCGGGTAAAACGTCGTGGAATATTAAAATGTAAGTTACGAAGAATTATGGTAAATTGAAGTATACGAAGGAAGATTTCCAGCATAACGACCAAATGAGCTCCTCAGGCAGAATATGAGAAACTGCTTTTGAACAGATTCTATTCGGTCTGTGTGCATATTAATTTCAGGATCCCAGACAATAGACCCATACTCCAAAATTGGTCTTACTAGGGATGTGTATAGTTGTTTCGTAACATTGGCGTCTGTAAACTCTTAAGACCATCGTTAAATATAAGCAAACACACCGCGAGCTTTATTTATCGTCATTATCGTAATATGCTTGCAGAAATTCTCCAACTAACTCTAGGTGATACCCGTACAGGAAATAGTGTAGCATTGAAGTGTAATTTCTAGAAAATCGCATGTGCTTGCATTTTTTTAAGTTTAGCTCCATATTATATTTACACCATTTGTAAAAACTATTTAAATCCTGCTGCAAATACGCCCCCATTTGAAGATAATTTGTAGCTGAGAAGCATCTTAACATCCTCAGCGTACATTAAAATATTGCAATGCTTCATTACAAGCAAATCGTTTATAAAAAGGGAAAATAGCAAAGGGCCTAGATGACTTCCTTGGGAGACACCGGAGCTAGCAGAAATTTTTTTGGAGGTGGTATTATCAAAAATAACAAACTGTGTCCTGCAGGTTAGATACGACCGTTACCAGCACAAAGCGTTGCTAGTAAACCCCAATATATTCAGCTTAGTGAGAAGTAGGTTATGGTTGATTTTATCAAAAGCTTTGCTGAAGTCAGTATGAATAACGTCCATAAGTTGGCCATCCTTAAAAGCTCGATTTGTTAGGGTTGTTTGTTGTAAAATATTTGTTACTGCAGAACAACCTTTCCTGGTACAATGTTGCCAACACATTTCACTTTCTTTTCGTTGTGCAATACAAATCAAAAGTCTTTTGATTGTTGCCAATATATTGTGCCACCTTCGAATATCACATACACATTAGCGATATAATTGTACAATACATAAAATTGAACAATTTTATTGCAAGTGTATCAGCCGCTTTAGATCTTCATGTTCAAAAGTACACATGGGCAAAATTTAAATTATTTTGTATTATTTTTGAGAAAGTTATAGCAAAATGACTTTTTGGTTATCTTTTTTTAAAGTGCAATACCATTTCGGAGTGTTTAGAAAGAAAAACTTAAAAAAACTATAGCCGCAGAGAACTGACGGAGTAAATTTCCAAAAGCTACCTTTAAAGTTTAAAATTGTTCCCCTAAAACTAAAGAAATAGACGAAAGCACTTATTGCCACAGAATTAATTCAAAGACAGGCAAAGAATTAATATAAAACCAAAAAAGCTAAATTTTTTAAACAAGTTATTACAAACTATTTCTTTTAAAATAGGATTTAAGTTCAGAATAAGCATTTTCAGAATAGCCTGAAAGCCTATTTCTAATTTTTATCAAGAGAAAACACGTTTCCTTCAAAATTTGTAATTCTATTTAAAAAAAAAAATAATTTTCTTCGAATCGAATAAGTGTTTTCTTTATTAATATCTTTTGTCGTCATCTCTTACAGAATCTAATCCGAAAAATCTTTTACGCAGCTTCTCTGCATATAAAATCATTAAATTTTTTGGAGCAAGTGGGAACAACTTTTTTTCGTTTTTACAAAATATGTATATCTCGGTCTTTATACAAATTAAAAATTCTGTACATTTTAACTCGTCTTCTTTCGAAATTTCAGGGCATTAAACATGCCCTTCTTATCGGATATGAATTGACATCTCTCTGGCGTTTGGCAAAAATGTATTAATTCAGAAACTATAGCTTTTTGTTAAGTTAAATTGCAAAATATTTATTTGGTGTATTTTATAGACTTTTTTCCTAAGACCAGATGATAACGGTAAAGCCCTTATGATACTACATTTTTTATTCATTAATTGATATAAAATTTATAGAAAGAAACAGTAAATGCTTAAAAGAGAAAACTATAAAAAATGTAAACAAAGTTGTTTAGTTTTTTTTTTCTCTTGTTATGGTTTTGTTTCAGGGATGGCATTGAGGATTTTTAAAATTGTACCAACAACCTTTAAAAATTTTACTTTTTTTTACCCTAATTGTACTAAAAATTTTGTTTAGTTGAAATTAATTATTTTATTTCTATATAATCTTAAAAAACACCACAATTTTAGTTTAAAAAGTATCAACAAACAAGTAAGAGTGCTATATTCGGCTGTGCCGAATCTTATATACCCTTCACCATTGTGCGAGCAGAATACATAGCAATTAGACAGAAACTAAATAAAACTGGTAAATATTTTTTTTTAAATTAGAGACAACCGGTTTTGAACTTCGCTTTTCGTATGGGCCCAGAATATATATACTTTATAGGGTGTAGGATCAATATTGTAGAAATTACAGTTATACATATATACCTTTTTTACCTTCGGTGAAGGGTATAAAAAGAGTAATTTTCGGGAAGTTAGGGGTCTAATCACCCCTGCATACGATAGACACTGGCGTATCGAATGAAAACTCGATAAATGTAATGTCGAGTTACTCGATGTCGAATGGTATTATTTCAAATTCAATACATTTCATTCGATATCGAGTTTCAAGATACCAAATAAATAATTTCGATGAATTTTGCTCGATATCGTATGCGGTGATTAGACCCCAGTATTTCGGTTATAACTCATACAAATTTCCGATATTTTGATATATAAGTCATATCCCTAGGACGTATAGCAGCCCTAAAATTTAGGTTTTTATACAAATTTTGATGTTTTTTAGCCCATTTTTTGAGTATTTTGCTCATAAATTACCCATTGTCTAACCGATTTGATAGTTTTATATACCGACGTGTTAAGGAAGAATTTTACCTTTTACTTAAGTTATATTCATATATAAACATTTATATATACTTGTATACATATATTTTAACAAAGTTAATTATAAAAAAGAGTAATTTTTGGGGATTCAGTATTTCGGTTGTAACTCAGCCATTTTATAACCGATTTGGCAGATTTATATACCGACGTCTTGAAGAAGAAATTTGCCATTTACTTTAGTTATAAAACTTGGACTCGGGGAGATCTATGGTTCCCGAAAGTGGGTATTTTTTGCTCATAACTCAGCCATTTTATAACCGATTTGGCAGATTTATATACCGACGTGTTGAAGAAGAAATTTACCATTTACTTTAGTTATAAAACTTGGACTCGGGGAGATCTATGGTTCCCGAAAGTGGGTATTTAAAAAAAAAAAATTTTATTTTGGTCATAACTTTTTTGTATCTGAACCGATTTTCCCGAGTTTTTTATAAAATATGTTCTACTTAAAATTTCCGATATTTTTATATACATATAAGTCATATCCATAGGACATATGGCAGCCCTAAATTTTAGGTTTTTATACAATTTTTAATTTTTTTTGTACGGGAGGTACCACGCCCACTTCCCCAATCCCGCCCACATTTTCTAGGATAGTGTGTATTAGCAACCTAAATGTGTGTACCTAATTTGGAAGCTTTGGCTTTTGCCGTTCCCAAGATATACAGCAAAAAGTAATTAAATTACAACAACCACAAGGGATTTTTGGGAAAAATTAGAGGTAGTCGTGCTTTTTTGGTCATATCTCAGCCATTTGTGGACCGATCTGGCTGAATTTCAATAGCAAAATTAAAATAAGAATACCTGACATAAAGATACCCCAACCAAGTCCCCATCATATCTGGGGGCTTCGGAAAACCCATTTCAACAGACAGACGGACAGACGGACGGACGGACAGACGGACAACCGGATTTGAACTTCGCTTTTCATAAGGACCCAGAATATATATACTTTATAGGGTGTAGGATCCATATTGTAGAAATTACAAACGGAATGACAAAGTTATATATACCCTTTCTACCTTCGGTGAAGGGTATAAAAAGTACAATTGAAACAACTTAGCCATCCATGTTCTGTTAATTTTATTTAATGTTGCCAACTGAGAAATCTAAAAACAAAAAGCGGTAAATCGCTGAATTTGCCCATAAACCGCTGATTCAGCAACACTTTTAATATTTCAAGCTTGAAATGTCAATATTATGTTGAACAATTTTACATTTTTTTTGACATAACTTCATTTTTTATCGATAACTTTAGTAAAATTTTTGACAGTTTGCCATTTATGTTAATACAGCTGAACCCTTCGCACTTGGTAAATTTTTCTATTACTTTATGTTTGCACTGATCACCAAAACTTGAACAATGCATTAAAAATGTAGTGTCATAAGGGCTTAAGAAACAGTTGTGCTAGCCTAAAGTGCTTTAAACCAAGGAAAAGAGATACAAAAAATTGAATAAATCCAATCAAAAACTCAAAAGTGTTATTTTTACTTATGACCATATTGCCTAACGGCTAAGATTTATTTCATGACACAACTTATTTACAATTATATCAGGAGTAAAGTTGCATAATTTAATAAAAAAAAATCCCGGGAATTCCCGCAAAAATTTCCCGGGGTATTTTTCCCGAAAAATGTGCGGGATCCCGGGATTTTTGTTCCGGGAAATTCTGTATAAAAAATACTAGTTATAACTGAACTGAATTTGGCCGTAAAATATTTTTCTTTTAGTTTACAGTTTTCGTTGACGATTTTTAATTTTGTATATTCAACAAAATCTGTTGCATTACAAAATATTTTATTGCATCGATTTTTATTTATACCCGCACCTTATTTTTGCTATTGTAGTATATAGAATAGTATGCAGATCGACTCATAATCATTTTCTGTGTCGATCTATAGATGCCCTTCCATCTGGCTGGCTGACTGGTTGTCTGTCCTAGTAGCCTTGTGTGCGAAGTACAGGCCGGGATTTGATGATAATTCGATCAAATTTGATTTATTCGTTTCAATTTTCGTAAGGACAAAGAAAAAAATATGTAAATAGATTGAAAAATGTTAATTAATTACAGCAAATTTCGAACCACCAATACCATTGGCTAAAGATTGATACTTGACTGTTGGCTGGCAGGCACCGCAGTGGTGAGAAGGTTGTTAGAACGTCAAAGAATTCTGATGATAGAATGTGGTGATTTTTGAAACATGTAAATTCAATTCGAGTTCGATCCCCAGGTCAGCCAAGAATAAAAATTATCAATGAATTTTATGTTGTAAAAATAATTAAATGAAAATTAAATTTGACGAAATTAAAAAAATCAACAGTTCAACTTAAAATAACAATATTTCTAAAAAATATTGCATTTACACCAGGCCAGGAAATGATTAGCGGTTTTCGCCGTTGTGTTAGGTGTACAACTCTGTCATCCCAACAAACAGGGAGGTGTGATTTCAAATCGAAAATGTTTTGAAATCAAACGTTTCCTCGAACTACAAACGTTTGATAATTATTTGAAAAGCATAGCATTCTCAACAAAAAGGGCAAATTATTTTCAAATTGACAAATGCCTTTATTTTTAACTTGCTTTCAAACGTAAGTCTCAAATGTTTTTCAAATGTGGATTATAATACAATGTGAAACGTAAATAGAAATATTTTATTTTTTTAATTTAAATACATTATTTATTTTAATAGACTGTGAGATAAACTTTTGGCTCTATACCTAAGAGGATGAACAAATTATCTTTCCGTCTTCTAATTCTTTGAAAGGCGAATTACTTGGCTCCCTTTTATTTTGAGGATTGTAGCACCGCGATAATTTCTTTACTTTCCCGTTTTATTTTTATAATTCGTATTCTTAATCATTTTAACTACTCCCAAATAATTTTGATTTTTCATAAGAAATAAGTCGTTTACTTGTTAAACACATTTAACATTTATATTTCGCTTAAGTATTGCCAAGTTTAGTTTTGATTTGAATATAACATTTGATACCAATTTGACGTCAATTGATCAAATGATTATTTTAAAATCATTATCAATTTGAATTTAAATGTTAAATCAAACAATTGAAAAACGTGTGATGATGTCAAATGATAAAGCCATCTCATATCAAAGGTTTGACTTCGTGTTTGTTGGGTTATTAAACACGATCTTATACTACAAAGCGTGAGTGTATTTTTCGTAAGTATTGTTAATTAATGAATCTGCTGAGTGGAGAAAGAGAGAGATAGAGTTTTGTCCACTATTTTATTGTGATAGATGTAATATACATGTTTACTACAGCTTTTTGCAGCCACAGTGAAGTAAATAACAGTTAAATACATTTTCTTGTTGCGGTTTGTGAATGTTAACATGATTAACAAGATCGACAAGGGTGCTTTACTACCAAGACTGAAAACCGCTTTTGATTTGTTCGAATTTGCAAAAAATCTTTTTGGAATGTGATACCTTACAATTGATTTTTAAACTATTTTAATTAAAAGTTTTTATCAATTAATATTGGTTACCATTTCACACCAAATTAAAATTTCTGTACCTGTACTAAAATTTATTTATTTCCTTTTTCAGTTTCATATTTTTTTTATTATTTGATAAAAAAAAGATTCTGAATCTTCTTAAATACTAAACTCAAAGTGAAGTGACAATGTACATTGAATTGACATTTTCCATTTGTAGAAAGAAAAATCGTATTTTTTTTAACCGATGAGCCATACGACAGAGCAAGGCGAATTCATACAAGGTGGTCTTATTTTTAAAATATTTTAACGTTGTGTCAATTTTAACAATTTTAACAAATTTTTAATTTTCTTTTTAATTTTTTATTGTTTGTTTTGTATATTAATAATTTAAAAAATTTTAAATTTCATAATTTTAAGCGAAAAATATAAAATTTAGTGAATATTCCCCGGAGCCACATGAACGGTATATCATTTTGACACATGGTTAGTATTCAGCTGTTGTTTACGTAGCAAGATAAGATCACCTGGCAGCTGATTCCGGCAGTCGTGATCGAGTAATTTCTCGATTCGAAAGCAATTTATTATCTTATTATTTCAGTCAATACTGAACGAATCGGAATTATTTTTTCAGTGTTATAAAGCATTAATTTGAGTTCCACAATACTGAAAAAATTATTTCTATTATTTAGTTTAGTTTATATTTAGTATCGACTAAAATAAAATGGCTTTCGAATCGAGAAAGTTCTCGATCACGACTGCCAGAATTAGGCCCCTGGTGTAAATTCGCCTTGCGACAGAGCTTGTTAATAAGACTTTTATTTTTTTTTTTTTATTAAAAACGTTTTAAACACTACAAGTTTTTTGCTCCAAGCTTAGATCTTTTTTTTTGTATTGGTCACAAACGATTCTTAGTACTTTTCCTTTACGACTTGAAATTGGCTGCAGTTTGTATACATAATTTACTTTTGTAAACATTATCCAGGGCGCTATAATTAGTTTTGTTGTGGATTCAAACAGGGATGGCCAGAAGGTCCAGACTTTAATTTGATACTGTTGTTGGTTGCCATTTTCTATAAAAAAAATGCATTTGAATGGTTCATTAATTGGGTGAATTATCGGGTTAAGATAAAGAACTAGGAACGATTAACTTAAAGAAAGTAGGAAGTATATGTGACCTTCTCCGAGAAAAGGGACCGAGTGTGTGAAAATGCAGTTTTGAGAAAAACGCTTTTAAAGTTATTCTACATCTTTTAGGTACAAGAATCCACTCTTAAGTCCAAACCCGTTTCTTTACACACTCGTTCCCTTTTCTCGAAGAAGGTTACATATAATGAAAAGATTTTAAATAGGATTATATTTCGCGTTTGAGTAGTATTCTCGACTAGTATCAAGTTTCGTTATTTTTCGTGTCAGAATTCTAATCGAGGTACTTTAATCCTCAACTCTATCTCCCTTCGGCACCATCCCGTTAGGAAATTTTTATTTTATTATAAACGCTGACTATTTAAGATTTCATTATATCAATTTAACTGTAGCCAGGCTTTCATAATCCACGCAACAAGGAACTCTACCGAAAACTACAAAAATAAATAAAAACAGTTTGCCGAATTTTTTATTAACCATGGATATTTCTGCTTCAAGATTAACTCTGATTCATATTCCGTTCACTAAACCTGGCGTTAATAAATTACCACACCATATAACTGAAGCACCTTTTCGTATAAAATTTACCAGCATCAGACGAAACAAAAGCGTAAAATAAAAACAAAGAATAGATATAATAAACTTAAATGAATAAAGTCATAAATCAAATAAAATTACTTTGATGTTCGCTTTTGCCACAACTCACAGTCACTCGAACACACGCACACACAGAAAGCAATAAACGGAGACACCCACCGAACACCGCAATTGCCTCTTCATAAATGAAAAACACTAAATCTGATAAGAAAAACAATAAAAAAAAGAAAGGATTGTTGGGAAAGTATGGAGGGGAAGAGAAATAAAGAATGTATGTAAATTAAATTTTTACTGCCTTGACATAAAAACGTTTTTTATGGAAAAATGGTAAAAAATCAGTTTTTCTTACTAATGCAAAAACGAAAACCAGGTAGCAGCAATTTAAAGATGGAAGAAGAGTTGCAGGACTTAAAGAATTTAAATTGATACAAAATAAAATTTTTTAAATATGAAAGCAGTTTTATTATGCTATGTTCACATTTGGCTTCTTAAACGCGTTTAAGCAGCTCGAACGTGATTAAGCGTTAAACACTTCAAAATCGAGATGATTACCCGTACATTGAAGTGATTTGTTAATCACTTCATAAACCACATAGAATCCTCTGAACATACCTCAAACCAAGGCGAATTTAAATTCGTCTTGCCTCAAACTGAAAAACGGCCACAATGAACGTACCTCTTTGACAGAAAAATTTTTTTTTTATTAAATAAAAAAAAAGTTAAAATATAATAAAAATTTAATGGATTTGGAAAAGAAAAAAAGAAAGAAGCCTTGGACTCAGAAGGAGCAAGAGATGCTAGTGGAAGTGTAGGGTGAAAGTAAATAATCTGCTGATAACTTTATTAATGTATTTCTTTCCATTTTTAATGTTTTCAAGAAATAAAAATTTGCTTGTTCGTTTTTGTTTATCGATCAGCTGTCTTTGCTGTCAAATTAATCATCTCAAATGTAATGTGAACGGCTTTGATTAGCTAAATCAACATTTTGCTTAAACGCGTTTAAAAACCTAAGTGTGAACTTAGCATTATTTAAATATGAAGATTATGAAGAAATCTCATACACACTTAAGTGACGTTTTACAGTGGCATAAAATTGTTAATAATTACGATATTTCGTTGACGATCGAACATTTTTTTCATCACCTAAACTGGCTGCCTCACGAAAGATTTCATAACTTTTTTTTAATAACACAATTTCGTTACCGATATGCAATTTTTTCCTTACGCTAGAAGATACAGCTAAGTTGATTTATTGCTAACGAAAAATTTTACTATATTTACTAAATTTAGTTGCTAAACTAAAGTTTTAATTTTATTGGTGGACTTTATTTGGGATATGTGACCTTCACCGAGAAAAGGTGCATAGTGTGTCAAAAAACGGGTTTGAACTTTCGATTAAATAAGTTTTCTCAAAACTTAATTTTCACACACAAGGTCCCTTTTCTCGGAGAAGGTCAGATATATAGAACATTATGGACCGATCTTTATGAAATCTGAATTACAAATACATAACATGACAATATTAATTTTTGAACCAAAGTGTTTTTGAAGAATCAAATCGTTAAATTAAAAAATTTATAAAAATTTGCAACAGTAAACAGGTTAATAGTATGAATTAAACGTTTAATTATTTTATATTTCCGTCTAATTCACTTGATTAAACGTTTAATTCACTTGATTAAATTTGTAATTAAAACTGATTTTATTTTTGATTAATGCTTTAGCTGGTGAAAAGTTTTGGAAATTTTTTTCCGTGTAGCTATTGTTGGTTGGTTTTCGTAATAAGTCATTGCGAATTTTAATTTGTGGTTAACGGTTGATTGACGAAAATTTTCGGCCACATTATTGAGCAAGCGAAAATTTAAGCAAAACTTTTACGAATGATGATGCCAACGGTTGTAAATGCCGCTCTTTTACAGAAGCAATTTGTGTTTTTTTATAAAAGAAATTTGTGCTTTTTATAAAACCAATTTGCAGTTGGTTATTGACTTATTGCTTTTTTCTGCTGAACCTATTTTTAATTCCATTACAGCTTAGAAGAACTAAAAAAAATTAACAGCAAAATTCTTATTTTCTGTTAGATCATGTATTGTAAGTGTTGTGAAAAGCTTAAAAAAGTTCTATAAATTTTTTTAAGTGCCTAAATTCTCATAAAAAAGCTTTCACACGCACAAATGACTCATTTCAATAAACTATTTATAACAATGTCAAAGTTTCCCAAACGGGTGAATGATGTTGTTAACGATAACGATAACGATGATAATTATTATGAAAGGGAAATTTCTCTAATTTAGTTCCTCTTTCTAGTTTCTTTTATTCTTCTTCAAACAACAGGTGTCTAGCAAACCTTAAAAAAATAAGCTGCATGTTTTTTTTAGCAAAAGTTTGGAATTTTGCTTTAGTTTTTTCTCTCTTTTTTTCAATTTTAAACAAAACTATGCGACGAAGCGCTTTAAGCGATAGAGTTCATGGTTACTGGCAACATCAAAAGGGTATTTTTCTTTTTCATGTGAAAAAAAAAATAATTACCAACAGCAAAATAATAATATTTATTTAAAAAAAAAAAAGTCATTTATGTTATTTAAATGGTGTAGTTGGTATTCATGCATACAGGATTGCAGAAAAAGGTTTATTATTTGTTTGAAATACACATAAATGTGCATAAAAAGTTTTTTAATCTGAAAAAAAATAACTTTAAAAGTTTGTGAAATATTAAACCTGTTATTTTAAAATATAAATTAAATTCAATTCAAGTTTTTTTTTCTCAAAATGCTCTGATTATGAACCAAATTTTGATTAGTTTACTTTTAAATCGCTACAGGGAGATAATCTTAAGCTTCTTGTGGCGTAAAATGTATGATTTAGACAAAGAGAATATGTGGTTTCAACAGGATGGCGCCACTTGCAGCACAGCAAGAAAAGTTCGAATATCGCATTATTTCTTGAATAGGAGGAGTGAATTGGTCACCAAGATCGTGCGATTTGGCACCTTCAGACAATTTGTTGTGGGTTTTTTTAAACAAAAGCGTGCAGGGATATTTGTATTCGATTCGCGAATATTTTAAATTGATTTTCGTTATATCACAAACATTTATTCTTTTTGAGTTAAAAAAAATTTACTAAAAACTTTTTCTTTTATAAACTTAAAGGGCATTTGGTTTTTTATTAAAAATGCAGATAAATGTTATCTTTTTCTTTTGGAGTTTTTTTAAAAAAAAGTTATCAAATACAAATCAAAGATTCGTATTGTATTATTGTTTTCATACTTTGAATGAGAGTCAGGAAAGTCCAGCCTTAAATTTCCTTCAACGTATTTTACATTTATGAAATTGTAAAATTAAATGTATTTTTATATGCGCACAGTTCCCGTATTCATAAATAATTTTATAACCCAGCAGTTAAAAAAGTACTCTTTATTAAGAATCAAATACACATGTCAAATGCCGTCACATCAAATTTGTTTTATTTTTCATCAAGCACCGTCGGTGTCACACATACAAACACCTTTTTTACTAATGTCTATTACCGCAATGCTTGATGAGTAGTTTGATAAGTGTATTTGGACCGTTAATCTATAAAAATGTTGAACCTTTGAAACAGCCTAATGAATCCTTTAAAGTCCAAAAAGAAGTCAGCAACGAGCAACGTTAACAAGAATTTTCAGCTCATAAGTAAGGTAATCAAAGAATACTAAGATTTGAGCATTTATATACTTAATAGCCCTTTAGCAGTGACTTTTTTAACAAGGCAGCTAAGTCACCAGTTCAAGGACAACTCCCAGAACAGCTGGGTTTTTCTTGTAAAAATACCAGCAGAAGGAAAAAAAACTCTACGTATATTTCCCACTTACGTATGTTTAACTGTGTGCAGAAATACAAATGCATAATATTTATACATTAAATAAAAAAACCAAATATACGTTTTTTTAAGTATTTCAAGGTTGTTGTATTAAATGGTTTAATTTTTTATATATTTTTTGTTTGTTGCTGTTTTGCTGCTCCTCTCTTCTATAGGCTGGCTGCCAATTTTCTTTTTAAAAGGATAAACTAAAAATCGCAATGGCCATCTCTTTTCGTATCCTTACAATAAAAAGAATGTGAATAACATGCATACGCAGTTACATGCATTCACTCATACAAACATATAAATGAAAGGAATATATGAAAAAAAACGAAGTCATTCTAAAAAGTTCTTTCCAAAGTTGAGGTAATCGGAATATTCAGTAGAAAAAGAAAAGAGGATTTTGTGCAGCACTTCTAATTTTTATACCCACACCACAATAGTGGAGAGGGCGCAAAGTACAGGTCGCAATTTCGGAAATAATTTGATAATGTTCGTATTGGCACAAGGACAAAGCCTCCCTCCAGGGAAGATAGGGGGAAATTTCTTCCTCTCAGAAACTATTAAACCGATTTTAATGAGATTTAAAACATAGATAAATCCATATCTATTTGGACACATAAGCACGATTTGTTTTTAAATACTGTTGTATAGGGTATCTTATGGTCGGGCCTGGCCGACTATACTTTCTTACTTGTTTAATTTAATTTAAACAAAGTATATTTGAGATATAATTGAAATTTGTATTCGTTGGAAAGGACTATTGTGGCCATTATGTATGAAACGGCACAAATGTGCGTTGCGAAATTTTTGGTGGCGCGCATCTGAAAATTCTAATTTTCTATTACTCTGAAGCATAATAAGTCTAAATTCGAGCGATTGAAGGCATTATGTTGGCTTTGAGAACCGCTGTAATGTGTGACTTGTTTGCAGATACCTGCGACTTAAGAAAATACCGCAAGTAATAGGTTAATAGGTCAAATCGTAGGATCTCGGTGGCTAATTCACATCACCTAAACGTGTGATGAGCATGCCCTCAAATCGCTCGTGCCAATTTGTACTGTCGTTTAAGTTCTGTACTGATTTTTCACCTGCAAATCATATCAATTAACATATTTGCTATCAAAATTTTTCTTGGGATTCAAAAATGTATTAACAAGGTTTCTTTTAAATGTGCTAAATTCCCATTTCTTACTATTGAGAAACTGAAATTTATACTTTGAAGGAAAGTTAGAACAGAAAGCAAAGAAGGAACATATCTTCTTCGCTTCTATCTGAAAATTTTGTATGGGGTAGCACAAGAAATAAAAATAGTTGATGTAATGCATCGAGAAAAAACATCGATATTCATTTGATGTTGATGAGTTAAAAAACATCGGCAGTCGTCGATAGCTGCGAGTGTAAGACGGCAAATCCATCTGAGGAGATCGAGTGGTTGCGATCGAAACATGTCATGTTAACCTGCCGGCCAGGGTTCGAGCCCCGACCACTGTGAAGAATGAAAGATTATCAATAACAATTTTAACAAATTTTCATGTTGTACAATTCCTTGCTTCATAAAAATTGTTTAATGAAATTTAATTTGATGAACTTGAACCGAGTTAAAATATTAAAAATTTGGATTAAAAAACCATAAATAATTCAACAAAATAACCACAATACTAATTATTGTTAAAGCTAAGGCAGGAGTTCTATGTGTCAAGTTGTGCTGAAAAAGGTCAACAAGAAAAAGAAAGACAAAAATCTAAAAACAAAAAATACCTTACATCGAGTGGTTTTAATACATCGATGCTTTGGGATCTCATGTGGATTAACATCCTCCCATCCAGATATGGGCCTCATTGCTAACAATATTTTTTCATTAAAATTATGGTCATATAGAAATCCCATAATTTGTACGTTAAGCCCTTAAAGATGCAAAAGGAATTGATTCGATTTTATTTTCAAAACACTTTTAAGTTTGACCCTATAAATTCTTTTATTTTTGCTTACATACACATACACACATATTCATGAAATTGAATGTCATAAAAACAAAAACAACTACATAAATAAAATAAAAACATCAAGTTTGCATTTTAAATGCCTATAAAACAAATATTTATCTTTTTATTTTTTCTTTCTCTCTCTTTTTAATAAAGAAACTGCATTTTTTAGCAAAATGAAATTGTATTGCATAAAAAAAACTTTAATTCGTTTTTTGTATTCTTAGTAAAGGGGTTTTCAATGAGAATGGAACAATTTTGTATGCAAATAACAACAAAATCATAAAAGCAAGGGATCATTTTGAAAAACTGCGTTTGTCAATTTTCGTTATTTCAGCGCTAGTGATGGATGACAAATCTGTGAACACAATTTTACGTTTGATTATAACGTAAGTTCTAAAAAACTTCTAGAAAAAGTTTTAAAAACAAGCGAAGAGCGAAATGGTCATGACCAAGGAAACCAGAAATATGCTTTGAAAAACGCGTTTTATGCGCATAAAATATGCAGTCAAAACTTGAAAATTGTTAAAAATATGCCCAAAAAAAATCAAAAATTGCTTATTTGAAAAATTATTCAACAATTGAATAACAGTTCCATGTAATAAAAACAATCTTAAAATTATATCCGGGAAAGCCCAAACTCCAATGTATTTACAGACGAATTTTCGAGATGTTGCACTATTTGGTAACGATGGGCAGTAACCGGCTCACATAAACAAAGTTATGCCAAAGAGGTTAAAATTCATATCAGAGTTATTTGTGCTTAATATTATCTAGATATTAACATCCTTTGAGGACATGCACTTGTACTTATTTTCATTCGTTAAAATATTTATTTTTTTTTTTATTATTTTTTAAATTTACTTTGACTTAAATTGAAAAATTTATAGAAAAAATTTTCCATATGAGATTTTGTTGTTTTAAAGGGATTAAAAGGGCGATCGCTAAATTGTTTATTAAGTTAAATAAAGCTTTATAGATTGAAACTTTGGGATAATGTGAACTGATTCAAAAAGAATTTAGTTTGCAGTAAAACATTTTTGAATTTTTTCTTAACAACAACATAAATATTTAGATGGTTAACGGACATCTAAAAAAAAAGTATTTATGGGAAATATGTGAACTTAAAGATCGATTCTCACTTCGTCCTGAGTACAATTTAAATGTATCTACCAAATTTGATTAAAACATTAAAAATTTGGATTAAAAACCATAAATAGTTCAACAAAATGACCACAATTCTAATTATTGTTAAAGCTAAGGCACGAGCTCTATGTGTACATTTGTCCTTCAAGTTGTGCTGAAAAAGGTCAACAAGAAAAAGAAAGACAAAGTGAAAAAACAAAAAAATGTACTTTGGACTTCAAGAAGAATTCTTGACATAAGTACGGAAAAACAGAAGTTAGGAAAAAACATGTAAAATCAATAAAAATGGATAATAATTCGAAAAAGCAAATTTCGATCTACCAAAGGTTAAAATACAATTTGGTTTAAGGATTGATGTTTGACTATTGACGTCAGCAGTCGTCGATGGCTGCGAGTGTAAGACGGCAAATCCATCTGAGGAGATCGAGTGGTTGCGATCGAAACATGTCATGGTAACCAGCCGCCTGGGTTCGAATCTCAGGTCAGTCAAGAATGAATGATTATCAATAACAATTTTAAATAATTTTCATGTTGTAAAATTCCTTCCTTCATAAAAATAATTTAATGAAAATTAAATTTGATGAACTTAAGCCTGATTAAAATATTAAAAATTTGGATTAAAAACCATAAATAGTTCAACAAAATAACCACAATTCTAATTATTGAAAATTAATTTGGATGAAATTTAGCCTCATTTTAGAAAAACTTTCAGCATAAGTAAAACAATTTTTAATTTAATATTAAAAGAACATAAAAAAATAATTTTATAACCAATTTTTAACTCGGTGCATAGATCAGCGTAAAAATTTAGTAAAACGCAGTTTTTAAATTTATCCCTGGGAGAACCGGTCTTTTATTTTATCTCTACAAAAGTATTCCTTGAATGGGGCTAAAAAATATGTTATTCAAATAATACAAATATCTAATCGGAAACATTTTTAACAATAGTTCTATAATAGAACGAACGCTTTATTCCATTGTCAATTCAAGTAGCAACTAAATACCCAATTGAGCTTCAAACGTAGCAGGTTTGTAAGGGAGAAATGGAAAACAGATTTTGTTTGAAATTGGGCTTTATTTAATGCATATTAAAACCGGTGAGTGTAACAATCAGCTTAACACACTAAATTGTTTGTTGCTACAGGTATTCTTTGATATTCTCCTTTACAAACCTGCTTCGAAGTATGGGAGTGCCGTGGTCCTTAAAATTTAATTTTTGTTTTTACTAAAATGTTACTAAAATTTGTTGGTGCTTTAGTGATCCCTTTGTGATACCCAGCACCAATGCTTATCCAACAGAACAGTTACCCAACGGGTATCACTACAGAATTCAATTAATTCGACTGACTTCCTTAAGAAGAGAAGAAGCAACCTTAGTTCTATATTAGATAGATCATCCAAGGAGACAAACACGCGTTTCCCAGATATACTTGCCTATTGTCCTGAATTCCTGGACCCTGAAACAGAAAATGAAACACTTTATTATGATAACTTCTGCAGTAGTCATTGAATACCAGACCCGCCAGACAGTACCCAGTTATCACTGAGACCACTATTCTAAGCTTCCCCCTGTCTAGTAGTTCTTCGTTCATTATAACCAGGCCACAATGCCCTGGATATACAGAATGTGAATTCGCCCAGTCCACCCCAACTGCGTAACTGCGCAAGTCCGTAAGACTCGCAATTGATTAGTGACTCACAGTGAACCATTGTAAAGCCATAGAATTGATCAATGAATCTGTCATCCAGACGACCACCTCCTTTACTACGCTCATCTGATATCTGGTTAACCGGGCAGTTCGACTGCACTTTGGAATGCTAGGCCATCTCAATTAAAGACATTCTGCAATTACAGCCTTGCTATTAGTAAACATATTATTTTTATCGATGTGCGATAATTCCTTTGCCAGTTAGACGCCTTTAACTACAATCATTCGGCAGACGAACGTTTCTTTATGAAGAGTCCAGTTCCTCTATGGAGACACCCCTGATAATATGAAGAAATCCCCCCAACCCCCGCCAATATAAATTTATTTTCATTGAATTTCTTTCTGACGAATAGTTTTCAATTCAGGAGTGTCGTTTTTTAGGGGCCAAAAGAAAAACCGGTAAATTTTTAGGCTCCAAGAAATCGATGTACATTGGTCTTATTTACTTACTGTAAAAATCTTTTTTCGTTACTCTTTTGCCAAAAACAAAATACAGTCATATCCCTCTTCTTGATATAAAAGTAGCTTCTCCAGAGTCACCAAAAGAGAAATATTTTGAGTTGTCCCCAAATGTAAGCTGAATTTATATCGGTTTTCTTTTAACTAAAAATAAATACTTTAAGTTGTGCTAGTGGTGTTTATGTTACAACGGTTAACTTTGATGAAGTTCCATTTCGTGTTGTATCTTTTTAGATGAAATGACACAAAGTGACCAAATTTTACACAAAGCGGAACAACTCAAAAAAGTTGTTGTTATTTTTCGATAATCCCTGAAGAATTTACAAAAACAAATACCGTTGTATACTTCTAACTCGCATTTCTTTACACTGACGTAATTTTTTTTTTAACTTTCATTGTAAATATTTTAAAACAAACAAACAAACAAACAATTTTATGCCTCTACTGAAAATTTGTAAAAATTGAGTTGACTCTCTTTAGAGGAACCAGTGTGATATGTATATTTATTGAAATTAACTTTTTTGGATTTTAGAATTCAAAAAAGTTTATTTCTTGAAATTTGAAAAATTGATAAATCGCACCAATTAACTCAAAATTTAAAAATTTTCATTAAAAGCAAAACAATTTTTAATTTAACATTAAAGGCATACATATAAAAAGATTTTTTAGGCCAACCTTTTTATTATAAATATGAATATTACGTTTCGATTTCTTCCAAAAAGTGAAAAAATAAAGATTTTGAGTTAATACCCTCTTGTTAATCAAGTGCGAAAATATTAATAACTACAGAAAAGGTAACTTTTAGAACAGAACAGAAACAGAAAGTAAAAACTTATTCTGAATTCTTTATGTCA